>OY728132.1:1829730015-1832646348 GCA_963277665.1 Viscum album
TTTGAAAAATATTGAGCTCGATGAAGTTGGTAGAATAAATAATCAATGCGGGGTTGGGGATACTTGTTCATTATTGTTATAGCATTGATCTCCTTGTAGTCAATGCACAACGTCATAGATCTCTCTTTGTTCATAACAAAAAGGACATGGGCTCCCCCTGGCGAAACATTAGGGAGAATAAATCCCTTATTACACAATTCTTCTAGTTTTTTTCTTAAGTTCCAAATATTCTACAGTGTCCATTCTATTTGGGGTCTTTGATATGGGTATTCAACCAAGAATTAAGTCAATAGAAAACCAAATTTCCCATTCTAGAGGATGTCCAGGTAAATCTTCTAGAAACACATTAACATATTCTTGCACAATAGGTACATCCTCTATTTGAACATTACTTTTCTCACCCACAGTTATTTCACTCTCTTCCTCCCCAATAATTGAACATAGTAGAGCTACATGGGGTGGATCTAGATAAGAATCAGATGGTGACATTTCTGCTCTAGAGATAAGGTACTCTTTATCATAATCGAGAATTGTAACCTCCTTCTTCTTACAATAATTTTTCACACCATGATCCAAAAACCAATCCATACCAAGGATTATATCAAATTCAATCATGGTTATGATGATTATATCAGTAGATAAATATCATTTATATGCCTTAATGGGGATTGATTCACAATATGTTGTTGCAATAATAATTCCCTTAAGAGTTTTGACTGAAAAATCAATTGTTAAATCAAATTAGAAATATCTCATTTTCTTAAAAAACTGGGAAGATTTGAAACAATTTGATGATCTTGAATCAAATAAAATAGTGTCTAAACTTGAGGAAACTATTAAATTACCTCCAACCACGTCTTTCAGAGCTTCAACCTTAGCAGTTGTGATTACATAATCTTGGCCTTTATCCCTTTGCCTTTTCTGTGGCATGTTTACCAGATTCTTATGAAATTCATTTTCATAGTGTCCCATCTCCCTACGATTGTAGCATTGGATATTTTTTGGTTCTTTATTCCCCTTATAATCACTAGCAAGATTTCCATTCTTTCCATATTTTTAGCATAATAGTTTTCCTTCTAGACAGGTGAAATGCCCAGATCAGTTATGATCACTAAGAGGGGAGGGGTGAATCCGTGATAACCTTTTATTTTTAAGAATTGTTCCTTTTGAATGATTAATTCAACCTCTGTGGCTGGTTAAGGCATAGATCTAATCTTTTGGTGAAGTAGTGATAAAGAAAGCACAGAACACAGAGATTTACAAGGTTCCGTACAAAGACCTACTCCTTGCCATGTTGGTTGCACTCCCCAACACGGATTCTTTACTATGCCAGAAGATGTTTACATGATAATTGGTTATACCCCCCAATTACAAGTTGGTTAAACCCCCCAACTTCATAGCATCTTCTTCTTCAGAGCTCCACTTCTCTTCTGAAAATGTTTTTTTCAATTCTTCAAGTAGCTTCAACAAACTCCAAGAGAACTTGTCGGTCTTTCTCACCAATACTTATATTCAATATGCATGCATGTTCATACATTCACTACCTTCTTCTTCACTTGAGCACACACCCTCACAACCCACAAGATGGGATGTGGTCTTTCTTGCTTGCAGAATCACAACCAAGATATGTTGTGGCCTTCCTTCTTCAATGTTAATCTTTATCTTCACATGTGCACACAAACTTTGTTCTTATGTTTACATGCACATGTACTCCACTATGAAATCACCCTTCTTCAATTAAATCACACACAACCCGAATGGGTATGTGGATATTATATGTGTGAGGGTTTCTTATCAAGGGTTATCAGGGCCTCGTTTTCTCCTTATTTGTGCAAAACAAGAGTGCACAATCAATCCTTCCTCGTGCAAACCAGGGAGCACGGGTCTTCTATGCACAAAGAGTGATTGGGTGCAATAGGCGCGCAGGGTGCGACAGCTTCTTCTACAGTGAAAGTGGCATGGCAAATCCTGCCACGTAGGAGCTGCAGTTTCCTCCAACCATGCGGGTGGCGCAGTGGCTTCCTCCTGCCACGCGAGTTCATGGGCACAGAGGGTGCAGCCACTTGCTTCCGCACAAGAATGTGGGCAGCGGGCACGCAGGGCTCGACCACTTCCCTTTCGCGCAAGGGAGCACACAGGGAGACTCGACTCTGCCTCTTCATTCACGCAATGAATGCATGGTTCTCCATCGCGCAAGTGGTTGCGTGGTTCTCCTCTCCAAAGATGAAGTGTTGTTTGAAACAGAAGCACTTGAATGTCTGGGAGGGAGCAGCCTCTTCTCGGCTTGGACTCTTCCTTTTATAAACAGAGAATACGTTCAAAATCCACCCATGAATTGTCTGAGATTCATTTTCCGAATAACCATGATATTTGGTTCTTTAAAAAAAATTCAACAAGCATTAATGATTTTACGGATACCTCGGGTGTTTCCTTTTTTCAAACGTGTGATCCAAACTTCATGTATATATTCAAGATCATATACCCGATTCTTGTGCATAAACCTCACACGAATCCATGTGGCATTGGCAACTCCATTTGAATTGTCCATACCTTCATCCTCGAGAATTCTCATGCATGTAAGAAGTAGATTGCATGCATGGTCTTGGTTCGACCAGACGATCACCATGGAGGTTTCAGGTTCTTCAGAAGTGGCTGGGAGCTCCATCTCCCTCGCTCGGGTGCCTATGGTTCATGGGAGGCGTCGCGGGGTAGCATCAGCTGGCGGGAGGTTAAGGACGACCATGGTTTGTCACCTCGGCCATCGGATTGGCGTTAAATGATCTCAAATGGTGCCATGGATGGATCATGTGGCTGTGATAACACGCAGATCAGATGGACGGTGTAGATCAGCTCCGCGTCTCAAAAAAATCATCTCCCATCGAAATGCACCACGGTTTTTCCGCGGTTTAACAACAATCACCTCCCAACATCAGCTCAGAAATCTCCTCTCCCCCCTCCGGTGCCGCCCTAAACCAGTTCTCTAGTGGGCGTGCTCTAGCGCCCACTCTGCTTCCTTCGGGCGCGCACCTAGTTCCCACACTGCATGGATTCATCACCGTGTGGCACCCATGGGCTTACACACGGCCCGCACCATGCCTCGGGGAGGCCTTGTCCATGAGGACTTCCCTTGAGCGTGGTTGACCCTCGGGTCCCGCAAGTTCTTGAGGTGAGGGACCTCAGCTGGCCTCTTTGGTTGGATTATTTTTTTGTTAAAGTATATAGTTGGTACTTTGTATAGAAGCAAAGTAACCAAGTACAAAAATACCAAACCATACATATTCTCCTCTTCATCTTCTTATGAACTCCATATATCATCTCCAACATCTCTTATTCTTCTTCTATTGAATTCTCAAGGATCTCTCAACAATCTTCATCAACAAATAATCATAAATCACTTTGATCGTAAATGTTCTTCTTCAATCCATTCATAGGTGAGGTTAGATAATCTTCAAATCCACATGCACTAAGAGATAGTGCATGGTATTCTTCAAACCACTTCATACATTTAGTAGTTTTGGAGGGTTCCCCTTTCTCTCCTCATGCATTGTGAAGACAATTCATGGACTTCTAACAATGTTGTGACATTGCATCTCCTTGATACAAGTCTTTGAACTTCATGATCAGTTCTACAATCGTCTGATTTCTGTAAAGCATCTTCAACCATCATACCTCAAGCTTTATCAATCTTCAAGCCCACTCAATCAGATAGCACTCATTGACTAGTTATTTACAACAAATGAAATCACTTGGGAACAACAATCTCCCCCTTTGTATTTGGTTTTCAATACTCCTAAGCACACTTAAAAAATATCACAATGTGTTCTTGATTATTTCTCCCCCTTATTAGCCAACAAATGCAAAGGGATAAATGTGAAGTCATTCCCAGAATGCATAACAGCTTGACTCAGTAACAAATGCTCCCACTCAAAGGATTCACTCATCTCCTTCAATTCCCTGCATGTTAGTACAAAATCATATAAATTTAGTGAATAAGGAGGAACCTTTCGCTTCCTCAAGTGAGAGGAGAAGGCTGAACATGAAGTTTCAGCCTTAACTCAACAAATCTTTCTGTAGGCATAGCTTTGGTGAAAATATCTGCCACTTGATCTTGAGTAGAAATGTAGTCTAACTCGATGTCTCCATTGGCGACCCTTTCATCGATGAAATGATATTTTATATCAATGTTCTTGGATCTGGAGTGTTGTATAAGATTTTTAGACATTCCAATTGCACTTTGATTATCACATAAGATCCTCAATGGTTTTTCAGCTTTAATTCTCAAATCTGCTAGCTGCACCTGCATCCAAATCATTTGTGTACATGCATGTGTAGCTGCCACATACTATGCTTTAGCTGTGCTCAATGTTACATAATTTTGTTTCTTGTTGTACCAACTAACACATCCTTCTCCCAGAACGAAGGTTCCACCAGATGTGGATCTTCTATCAGTACAATCACCAGCCCAATCAGCATCTGTCAATCCCAACAACATTATGTTTGCAATGTGATTGTATAAGAGTCCATAGTTGAGGGTTCCATTCACATATCTCAAGATTCTTTTAGCTGCTGATAAGTGAGATTCCTTTGGGTCATTTTGAAATCTGGCACACAAGGTCACTGCATATGCTATATCTGGCCTTGAAGTCGTTAGATAATGGAGACTGCCAATAATTCTCCTAAACTCTTTCTGATCAACATTGTTGCCTTCTTCATCCTTTCATAGCTTGGTTCCAACAAACATGGATGTTGAGACTTCCTTTTCACTCTCTATTCCGAACCCTTTCACTAAGTCCCTTGGAAAATTTTTTGTGAATGAAATATGGAGTTTTTTCTTTGTTCCACCTGAAATCCTAGAAAATATGTCATTTGACCAAGCATGGACATTTCGAAGGTTCTCTTCATCTGCTCATCAAACTCTTCACAAAATCCTTGCTTGTCAGCAGAAAAAATAATCTCATCCACATAGATAATGACAATGAGGGTACCAGTGGCCATTTCTCTGACATAGAGATTACTATAAACTGTTCCTTTGACAAACTTCATGCTCTTGAGACAACCATCCAATATGGAGTACTAGGCTCTAGGGGACTGCTTCAATCCATACAAGGATTTTTTCAATATGCATACTATCCTACCATCGTTTTCCAGCACAAATCCATCTGGTTGTTCTATATACACTTATTCTTCAAGGTCTCCATTAAGGAATGCAAATTTCACATCCATCTGATATACCTTGTACTACTTGTGTGTTGCAACTGCTAAGAACATTCTGATAGTTTCCAGTCTTGAAATTGGTGCAAAGGTTTCTTCAAAGTCCATTCCTTCCATTTGTGAATACCCATTGCATACAAGTCTAGCCTTATTTCTGGAAACTTTTCCCTTTTCATTGAGTTTGTTTCTGAAAACACACTTTGTCCAAATTACATTTTTATTTTTGGGCCTTGGAACAAGATCCCAAGTGGAGTTATTTTCTATTTGATTGAGCTCGTCATGCATAGCTTGTATCCATTCCTCATGTTCAATTGCTTCAGCCACTGTGTGAGGTTCAACTTGAGAAACCAGTGCAGTCTGATCTTCCAATCTCAATCTTCTTCTAGTTTTTACTGAGGACTGTGGGTCACCAAGGACATTTTCTGTGTCGACATGTTTCTTCAATTTATTTTATCTTCTTCTTCCATCTTTATTACCTTCCTCTTCATCATTGGTGTGTTCAGAGTTGATCTCACCAGCAGTTGGTGTTGGCTCAGATAATTCTTCATTATTCTGTTCCAAGGTTGTGTCATTCTTTAAGTCATCATTATCCACAGGATATGGTTTGTTGTTGTTTTCAATTATTCTGACGTCACTGCAGTCACTCATTTTGTTCAACCTCTTATTCCAGCATCTGTAGAATTTTCCATCAGGTAGGTAACCCTTGAATAATCATTATTCTGCTTTTTCTTCAAACTTTCCCAGATTAATGTTTTTAATCATGATGATGGAAGGACTACCAAAGACTCTAAAGTACTTAACAATTGGTTTTTTGTTAAACCACATTTCATAGGCTGTCGTTTGTGATTCCGGTCTCAAGAGACATCTATTTTGGTTGTGTATAGCTGTGCATATTGCTTCTATCCAAAAAAAACATAGAGATATTGTGCTCAGCTAACATAGTCCTCCCCATTTTGACTATGCTTCGATTCTTCCTTTCAGCCATTCCATTTTGTTGTGGAGTATATGGAGTACTGTATTGATGCTTGATTATATGCATGACTAGATAGATTTCAAAATAATCACAAGTGAATTCTTTTCCATTGCCTGATCTCACTTTCTTGATACAGAGTCCTAGTTATTTCTCAGCCTGCCTCCTGAAATTTTTGAACATTGTGATTGATTCTGGCTTGTGTTTCATGAACATGACGTTGGTTATCCGAGTGTAATCATCAATGAAGGTTATAAAATAGAGATCTACTCTTGTAGACTTCTGTCTCATCGGTCCACATATGTCTGTATGAATGAGTTCAAGAGGCCCAGTAGACATGATATCTACTCCTTTGTGTGAACTATGGGTCAGTTTTCCCTTCTGACATGTGTCACAAATTTCATCTCTTTCTCTCTTTAATTTGGGTAGATCTCGTACAATGTTGTACTTCAGAATTTTACGCATACTTCTTTGACCCAGATGGCCAAGTATTCTATGCCAAAGATTGTTTTCATCTTTAGAACTAAGATAACAAGAATTGATGGACTCACCAATTTGAAATAGGTTTCCAGTGGTTCTTCTTCCTTGATTGATGATTTTTCCATCCTTTGAGCTCTTGATGATGCATGAATCCTTCTAGAACAACACCTCATGTCCATTATCACATAATTTGCTTACACTCAGCTGGTTGTGATTTAATCCTTCAACAAACAACATATCATTGGATTTCATATTTGTTGTTTCATTCATAGACTTTCCAACTCCCTTGATTTTCATAGAACAATCATTTCCAAACACCATGGTTCCTCCCTCATGACTTTCTATGTTACTTTGAATTTTTGTATCACTAGTCATATGTGATGAGCATCCAATATCAAGAATACATGACTTGGTTTTACTACAGGCTTTTAGAGAAACTTCAGAGAAGCATGTGATTTCTTCATTGGGTTCCTGAATGCCTTTTACTTTCATGTCTTTGACTCTTTTTTCAGGAAGAATAGTTCTACACCTATCAGCTCTTTGAACTTATTGGTGACATCTTCCACAAGGTTCACCCATGGAGTCAGATTTGTTCTGAATTAGACGTTTTGATGCTTTCTGTAATGTACTATGGGTTTCCGGATATATCCACCTTGAATCATGCCTCATACTTGGAAGAGATATGTTATACCAGCATGTATAGGCCTTGTGTCCAAACACACCACAACACCAGCAGTAGCCTCTAATCCTTGACCTTCTCTGCTGATAGGAGTCATGTTGTAATTTCCTATCCAATATTTGATTATTCCTTCTTGGGGATTTCCTTTCTTCCATTGAAGATGATTTTTCACAAGTTTTAGTATTCCATGTTTGTCTCAATTTCATCTCTGGACCTGCATTGTTAGAGATAATAGATGTATTTTGAGATTTACTTAGTGGTAAATTGACTTCCTCTGAGCACTAGCATGAGATGACTCTACCTTGACCTCAACAACCTTGTTAAAGTCTTCTCTCATCATTGTCAAGCTATTCTATGATTCAATCCACATGGATTGTGTCACTGACTGCTCTTCTTCATTGAGGTGAAGTTTCTCTTCAAGAACTTTTTCTATCTTATCCAGCTCAGATGTCTTTAGTTTTTGTCTCTTGATTTCATCAATGTACAATGTCTCTTTCTTCATACACTCTTCCAACTCCTTAGTCATCCTTCTGGTTTCCTTTTGTAACAGTTTCTTCTCTTTCTTGAGCTTGTTGTTTTGTTCATGGAAAGCCTCTAATTCATCTTTCAACATGGGTTCAAGCTCTATTCATTCACATTCATCATCTTCACTGCTGCAGGTATCAAACCCTTTTTCCACATGAGCCATAAAATTTGTTTCTTCTTCTGATTTACTGGCTGTAGTGGATTCAGATTCTTCTTCTTTGCTCACATAGCTTCTTCTTTCACCTGGAATGAACCTTTTCATTCTTGAACAAAATTTTCTTCCTTCTCTTTGGTTTCTACTCCATTTCTTCTTTTGTGATTTTTCTTCTTCATATTCTAGAGCACTAAATCTTTTCTTGGGACAGTTAACAGCAAAGTGTCCTTTGTTATTGCAATTGAAACACATCGGTGGTAATTTTCCTTTTCCCTTGAATCTATCTTTTCCAATCCTTTTTGATAAAAGAGAAATAATTTTGTTGAAGTCTCACTACTGGAAATACACTATTTCCCAATGGTTCAGAATCGTTGGGAAAGCCCCTGAAACCGTTGGGAAAGGTTTTCCCAATGGTTCTGATAACCGTTGGGAAGTAAGCCGTTGGGAAAGGTTTTCCCAACGGTTTACTGGCAACCGTTGCAATAGGCCAATAGAAGTTACCCTACCCCAACGGTTTGGGTGAACCGTTGGGATAGTTTTTTCCAACGGTTCTCCCAAACCGTTGGGAAAACCAAATACCATGGAACATTTTCCCAACGGTTCCAAACCGTTGGTAATTGGTGAAGTCTTTCCCAACGGTTTAGAACCGTTGGGAAAAGACATGCTAAAAACTTATATGCCAACGATTTGAAACCGTTGGCATACCCTATGCTGCAAATTGCAGCACCCTGCAATTTGCACAGCCCCTGTCCCCTGTCCATCACCACCAGTCATCAGGCCTCATTTTCACCTCATTTTCACCTCATTTTCACCTCATTTTCGATCCAACTATTGTACCAGTAATAAAATAAAACATACATATTCAATTACGAACAAATTCATACACATTTAACATATAATGGATCCTGAAACTATACAAATCCATAATTAAATTACAATTCATAAACATACATAATTCATATAGAATTCAATTTAAAATTTAGATGACAATTATACATGGAATCTGAAATTCAATTCATAATATGATCGGTTTTTTCTATACCATATATTTTTACCTCAAATGATGTCCATTTTAAACAAAATACATACACCTGAAGTGATACCGGCCACACCGCACCTCAGATTGAGGCGGGGTTAACTCGTACACGTCACATTTGACTCATGGATCGTTGTTCTAAAGTATCGACAGAATCCTAATGCGTTTGGTCGGTTTTCCGTATGCCAGTTGATGTTTTTCACTTAAAATGGCGTCCTTTTGAAACAAAAGATAGACACTATGAGTGGTGCCGACCACACCGCGTCTCCAATTGAGGCGGGGTTGATTCATACACGTCACATATGACTCATGGATCGTTCTCCTAAAGTTTAATTGGAAACCGAATGCGTTTGGTCGGTTTTCCGTATGTACTTAAAATGTTGTCCATTTTAAACAAAAGAGTGACACTTAGACTCATCCCGACCACACCGCGACTCAGATTCATCCCGGGTTGGCTCGTACATGTCACATATGACCCATGGATCATTGTGATAAATTATCAAAAGATTCCGAATGCGTTTGGTCGGTTTTGCGTATGCCAGTTGTTCTTTTCATTTATAATCATGTCCATTTTAAACAAAAGAGACATAGTTAGAGCGGTGTCGGCCACACCACATCTCAGATTAAGACGGGGTTGACTTGTACACGTCACATATGACCCATGGATTGTTGTGCTAAAGTATCGATAGAATCCGAATGTGTTTGGTCGGTCTTCCGTATGTCAGTTGATGTTTTTCACTTAAAATGACGTCCTTTTGAAACAAAAGACGGACACTTTGAGTGGTGTCAACCGCACCGCATGTCGGATTGAGGCGGGATGATTCGTACACGTCACATAGGACCCATGGATCGTTCTCCTAAAGTTACAATGGAAACCGAATGCGTTTGGTCGGTTTTCCGTATGTACTTAAAATGGTGTACATTTTAAACAAAAGAGAGCCATTTAGACTGATCCCGGTCACACCGCGAATCGGATTGACCCGGGTTGGCTCGTACACGTCACATATGACCCATGGATCGTTGTGATAAATTATCAAAAGATTCTGAATGTGTTTGGTCGGTTTTGCGTATGCCAGTTGTTCTTTTCACTTATAATCATGTCCATTTTAAACAAAACAGACACAGTTAGAGCAGTGTCGGCCACACCGCGGCTCGGATTGAGGCGGGGATGATTCTTACACGTTACATATGACTCATGGATCGTTCTCCTAAAGTTTCAATGGAAACCGAATGCGTTTGGTCGGTTTTCCGTATGTACTTAAAATGGTGTCCATTTTAAACAAAAGAGAGCCACTTAGACTGATCTCGGCAACACCGCGACTCGGATTGAACCAGGGTTGCCTCATACAGGTCACATATGACCCATGGATTGTTTTGATAAATGATCAAAAGATTCGGAATGCGTTTGGTCGGTTTGGCGTATGCCAGTTGTTCTTTATCACTTATAATCATGCCCATTTTAAACAGAAGAGACATAGTTAGAGCGGTGTCGGCCACACCGCATCTCGGATTGAGACGGGGATGATTGGTACACATCACATATGACCCATGGATCGTTCTCCTAAAGTTTCAATGGAAACCGAATGCGTTTGGTCGGTTTTGCGTATGCCAGTTCTTTTCACTTATAATCCTACCCATTTTAAACAAAACAGACACAGTTAGAGCAGTGTTGACCACAACGCGCCTCGGATTGTGGCAGGGATGATTCGTACACCTCACATATGACCCATGAATCGTTATCCTAAAGTTTCAATGGAAACCGAATGCGTTTGGTCGGTTTTCTGTATGTACTTAAAATGATGTCCATTTTAAACAAAAGAGAGCCACTTAGACTGATCCCGGCCACACCGCGACTCGGATTGAGCCCGAGTGGTCTCATACATGTCACATATGACTGATGGATCGTTTTGATAAATTATCAACAGATTCAGAATGTGTTTGGTCGGTTTTGCGTTTGGTCGGTTTTGCGTATCCTGTCCATTTTAAACAAAAGATAGACAGTTAGAACGGTGTCGGTCACACCGCACCTCGGATTGAGGCAGGATTGACTCGTACACGTCACATACGACCCATGGATCCTTGTGCTAAAGTGTCGACACAGTCCGAAGGCCTTTGGTCGGTTTTTCGTATGTCACTTGATGATTTTCACTTAAAATGACGTCTTTTTGAAACAAAAGACCGACACTTTTTGAGTGGTGTCGGCCACACCGCGTCTCCCATTGTGGCGGGGTTGATTCGTACACGTCACATATGACCCATGGATCGTTCTCCTAAAGTTTCAACAGAAACCGAATCCGTTTGGTCGTTTTTCCGTATGTACTTAAAATGGTGTTCATTTTAAACAAAAGAGTGCCACTTAAACTTATCCCGGCCACACCGCGACTCGGATTCATCCCAGGTTGGCTCGTACACGTCACATATGACCCATGGATTGTTGGGATAAATTATCAACAGATTCGGATTGCGTTTGGTCAGTTTTCCGTAAGCCAGTTGATGCTTTTCACTTAAAATAACGTCCTTTTGAAACAAAAGACGGACACTTTGAGTGGTGTCGGCCACACCGCATCTCCGGATTGAGCTGAAACCACCGTGAAACATTCTAATTATTATTTGTGACGTGTACGCGCAGACGGCACGTCAATCGGACTTGCGGTTTGCCCGGTACGGATCAATATTCATGTTTTAAGTGATGCGCGTGCTTCGAAACGCGCGTGAGGGGGTCCAAACGGGCCGAACGATGTCGGAATGGCCTGAAATCAGACGATAAATACGGGTGAGTGATTTATGAAGTGTTCGAGCAGACGGCACGTCAATCGGACGTGCCGTGTGCCCGCGGTGACCGACAACGCAGTTATGGTGTCATAAACGGCCAAAACGGGCGTCCAACGGTCAAATTCATAGCGGACGACCACAGATTCACCCGAAACCACCGTGAAACATTCTAATTATTATTCGTGACGTGTACGCGCAGACGGCACGTCAATCGGACGTGCGGTTTGCGCGGTACGGCTCAATATTAGTGTTTTAAGGGATGCACGCGCTTCGTAAACGCGCGTGAGGGGGGTCCAAACGGGCCAAACGATGTCGGAATGGCCTGAAATCAGACGACAAATATGGGTGCGTTATTTATGAAGTGGTCGAGCAGACGGCACGTCAATCGGACTTGTCGTGTGCCCGCGGTGACCGAGAACGCAGTTATGGTGTCATAAACGGCCAGAACGGGCGTCCAACGGTCAAATTCATAGCGTACGACCTCGGATTGAGCTGAAACCACCGTGAAACATTCTAATTATTATTCGTGACATTTACGCGTAGACGGCACGTCAATCGGACGTGCGGTTTGCGCGGTACGGCTCAATATTAGTGTTTTAAGTGATGCGCGCGCTACGTAAACGCGCGTGAGGGGGGTCCAAATGGGCCGAACGATGTCGGAATGGCCTAAAATCAGACGAAAAATACGGGTGAGTGATTTCTGAAGCGTTCGAGCAGACGGCACGTCAATCGGACTTGTCGTGTGCCCGCGGTGACCGACAACGCAGTTATGGTGTCATAAACGGCCAGAACGGGCGTCCAACGGTCAAATTCATAGCGGACGGCCTCGGATTGAGCTGAAACCATCGTGGAACATTATAATTATTATTCGTGACGTGTACGCGCAGACGACACGTCAATCGGACGTGCGGTGTGCGCGGTACGACTCAATATTCGTGTTTTAAGTGATGCGCGCGCTTCGTAAACCCGCGTGAGGGGGGTCCAGACGGGCCGAACGATGTCGGAATGGCCTGAAATCAGACGACAAATACGGGTGACTGATTTCTGAAGTGGTCGAGCAGACGGCACGTCAATCGGACGTGCCGTGTGCCCGCGGTGACCGACAACGCAGTTCTAGTGTCATAAACGGCCAGAACGGGCGTCCAACGGTCAAATTCATAGCGGACGGCCTCGGATTGAGCTGAAACCATCGTGGAACATTCTAATTATTATTCGTGATGTGTACGCGCAGACGGAACGTCAATCGGACGTGAGGTTTGCGCGGTACGGCTCAATATTCGTGTTTTATGTGATGCGCGCGCTTCGTAAACGCGCGTGAGGGGGGTCCAAACGGGCCGAACGATGTCGGAATGGCCTGAAATCAGACGAAAAATACGGGTGACTGATTTCTGAAGTGGTCGAGTAGACGGCACGTCAATCGGACGTGCCGTGTGCCCGCGGTGACCGACAACGCAGTTCTGGTGTCATAAACGGCCAGAACGGGCGTCCAACGGTCAAATTCATAGCGGACGACCTCAGATTGAGCTGAAACCACCGTGGAACATTCTAATTATTATTCGTGACGTGTACGCGCAGACGGCACGTCAATCAGACGTGCGGTTTGCGCGGTACGGCTCAATATTCGTGTTTTAAGTGATGCGCGCGCTTCGTAAACGCGCGTGAGGGGGGTCCAAACGGGCCGAACGTTGTCGGAATGGCCTGAAATCAGACGACAAATACGGGTGACTGATTTATGAAGTGGTCGAGCAGACGACACGTCAATCGGACTTGTCGTGTGCCCGCGGTGACCGAGAACGCAGTTATGGTGTCATAAACGGCCAGAACGGGCGTCCAACGGTCAAATTCATAGCGGACGACCTCGGATTGATCTGAAACCACCTTGAAAAATTCTAATTATTATTCGTGACGTGTACGCGCAGACGACACGTCAATCGGACGTGCGGTTTGCGCGGTACGGCTCAATATTCGTGTTTTAAGTGATGCGCGCGCTTCGTAAACGCGCGTGAGGGGGGTCCAAACGGGACGAACGATGTCGGAATGGCCTAAAATCAGACGACAAATACGGGTGAGTGATTTCTGATGTGGTCGAGCATACGGCAGATCAATCGGACGTGCCGTGTGCCCGCAGTGACCGACAACGCAGTTATGGTGTCATAAACGGCCAGAACGGGCGTCCAACGGTCAAATTCATAGCGGACGACCTCGGATTGAGCTGAAACCACTGTGGAACATTCTAATTATTATTCGTGACGTGTACGCGTAGACGGCACGTCAATCGGACGTGCGGTTTGTGTGGTACGGCTCAATATTCGTGTTTTAAGTGATGCGCGCGCTTCGTAAACGTGCGTAAGGGGGGTCCAAACGGGCCGAATGATGTCGGAATGGCCTGAAATCAGACGACAAATACGGGTGACTGATTTCTGAAGTGGTCGAGCAGACGGCACGTCAATTGGACTTGTCGTGTGCCCGCGGTGACCGACAACGCAGTTATGGTGTCATAAACGTCCAGAACGGGCGTCCAACGGTCAAATTCATAGCGTACGACCTCAGATTGAGCTGAAAGCACCGTGAAACATTCTAATTATTATTCGTGACGTGTACGCGCAGACGGCATGTCAATCGGACGTGCGGTTTGCGCGGTACGGCTCAATATTCGTGTTTTAAGTGATGCGCGCGCTTCGTAAACGCGCGTCAGGGGTGTCCAAATGGGCCGATCGATGTCAGAATGGCCTGAAATCAGACGAAAAATACGGGTGACTGATTTCTGAAGTGGTCGAGCAGACGGCACGTCAATCGGACGTGCCGTGTGCCCGCGGTGACCGACAACGCAGTTCTGGTGTCATAAACGGCCAGAACGGGTGTCCAACGGTCAAATTCTTAGCGGACGACCTCGGATTGAGATGAAACCACCGTGGAACATTCTAATTATTATTCGCGACGTGTACGCGCAGACGGAACCTCAATCGGACGTGCGGTTTGCGCGGTACGGCTAAATATTCGGGTTTTATGTGATGCGTGCGATTCGTAAACGCGTGTGAGGGGGGTCCAAATGGGCCGAACGATGTCGGAATGGCCTGAAATCAGACGACAAATACGGGTGACTGATTTCTGAAGTGGCCGAGCAGACGGCACGTCAATCGGACGTGCCGTGTGCCCGCGGTGACCGACAACGCAGTTCTGGTGTCATAAACGGCCAGAACGGGCGTCCAACGGTCAAATTCATAGCGGACGGCCTCGGATTGAGCTGAAACCACCGTGGAACATTCTAATTATTATTCGTGATGTGTACGCGCAGACGGCACATCAATCGGACGTGCGGTTTGCGCGGTACGACTCAATATTCGTGTTTTAAGTGATGCGCGCGCTTCGTAAACACGCGTGAGGGGGGTCCAAACAGGCCGAACGATGTCTGAATGGCCTGAAATAAGACGACAAATACGGGTGACTGATTTCTGAAGTGGTCGAGCAGACGGCACGTCAATCGGACTTGTCGTGTGCCCGCGGTGACCGACAACGCAGTTATGGTGTCACAAACGGCCAGAACGGGCGTCCAACGGTCAAATTCATAGCGTACGACCTCAGATTGAGCTGAAACCACCGTGAAACATTCTAATTATTATTCGTGACGTGTACGCGCAGACGGAACGTCAATCGGACGTGCGGTTTGCGCGGTACGACTCAATATTCGTGTTTTAAGTGATGCGTGCGCTTCGTAAACGCGCGTGAGGGGGGTCCAAACGGGCTGAACGATGTCGGAATGGCCTGAAATCAGACGACAAATACGGGTGAGTGATTTCTGAAGTGGTTGAGCAGACGGCACGTCAATCGGACGTGCCGTGTGCCTGTGGTGACCGACAACGCAGTTATGGTGTCATAAACGGCCAGAACGGGCGTCCAACGGTCAAATTCATAGCGGACGACCTCGGATTGAGCTGAAACCACCGTGGAACATTCTAATTATTATTCGTGACGTGTACGCGCCGACGGCACCTCAATCGGACGTGCGGTTTGCGCGGTACGGCTCAATATTAGTGTTTTAAGTGATGCGTGCGCTTCGTAAACGCGCGTGAGGGGGGTCCAAACAGGCCGAACGATGTCGGAATGGCCTGAAATCAGACGAAAAATACGGGTGACTGATTTCTGAAGTGGTCGAGCAGACGGCACGTCAATCGGACGTGCCGTGTGCCCGCGGTGACCGACAACGCAGTTCTGATGTCATAAACGGCCAGAACGGGCGTCCAACGGTCAAATTCATAGCGGACGACCTCGGATTGAGCTGAAACCACCGTTGAACATTCTAATTATTATTCGTGACGTGTATGCGTAGACAGCACCTCAATCGGACGTGCGGTTTGCGCGGTACGGCTCAATATTCGTGTTTTATGTGATGCGCGTGCTTCGTAAACGCGCGTGAGGGGGGTCCAAACGGGCCGAACGATGTCGGAATGGCCTGAAATCAGACGACAAATACGGGTGAATGATTTCTGAAGTGGTCGAGCAGACGGCACGTCAATCGGACTTGTCGTGTGCCCGCGGTGACCGAGAACGCAGTTATGGTGTCCTAAACGGCCAGAACGGGCGTCCAACAGTCAAATTCATAGCGTACGACCTCGGATTTAGCTGAAACCACCGTGAAACATTCTTATTATTATTCGTGACGTGTACGCGCAGACGGCACATCAATCGGACGTGCGGTTTGCGCGGTACGGCTCAATATTAGTGTTTTATGTGATGCGCGCGCTTCGTAAACACGCGTGAGGGGGGTCCAAACGGGCCGAACGATGTCGGAACGGCCTAAAATCAGACGACAAATACCGGTGAGTGATTTTTGAAGTGGTCGAGCAGACGGCACGTCAATCGTACTTGTCGTGTGCCCGCGGTGACCGACAACGCAGTTATGGTGTCATAAACGGCCAGAACGGGCGTCCAACGGTCAAATTCATAGCGGACGGCCTCGGATTGAGCTGAAACCACCGTGGAACATTCTAATTATTATTCGTGACGTGTACGCGTAGACGGCACCTCAATCGGACGTGCGGTTTGCGCGGTACGGCTCAATATTCGTGTTTTAAGTGATGCGCGCGCTTCGTAAACGCGCGTGAGGGGGGTCCAAACGGGCCGAACGATGCCAGTTGATGTTTTTCACTTAAAATGATGTCCTTTTGAAACAAAAGACATACACTTTGAGTTGTTCCGACCACACCGCGCCTCGGATTGAGGCGGGGATGACTCTTACACGTCACATATGACCCATGGATCGTTGTCCTAAAGCATCAACACATTTCGAATGCGTTTGGTCAGTTTTTCGTATGTCACTTTTTGTTTTCACTTAAAATCTTATGGAAATTAATATAGAATATTTTTATATCATATTTAGTATGGATTAGATTTTAGTTGATCGTGCTATGAAACACTTCAGAGCTAATGAAATTAAGGAAGGTGGAGGGGATGTCCGGGGGGCTGTTCGGGGGGGCTGTCCGGTGGGTGTCCGGGGGGCTGTCCGGGGACCAAGGAGGAGGGTGGGTTGGCTGTGCGGGGTCTGTCCGGGGGGTTTTGGGGGGTTGTTCAGGGGGTTGTCCGGGGTTGTTCAGGGGGCTGTCCGGGGGTTGTTCAGGGGGTTGTTCAGGGGGTTGTCCGGGGGTGTTCAGGGGGCTGTCCGGGGGGTGTTTGGGGGGTTGTCTGGGGTCCAGGGGGGGGGGGGGTGGGGGGGGGGGGGGGTTGTCCGGCGTCCAAGGGGGGGGGGGGGGGGGTTGTCCGGGGGGCTGTCCGGGGGGCTATCCGGGGTCCAGGGTGGAGGGTTGGGGGCTGTACGGGGGGCTGTCCGCGGGGGCTGTCCGGGGGGGCTGTCTGGTGGGTGTCCGGGGGGCTGTCCGGGGACCAAGGATGAGGGTGGGGGGGCTGTGCGGGGTCTGTCCGGAGGGTGTTTGAGGGTTCTTCAGGGGGTTGTCCGGGGTTGTTTAGGGGGCTGTCCGGTGGTTGTTCAGGGGGTTGTCCGGGGTTGTTCAGGGGGTTGTCCGGTGGGTGTCCGGGGGGCTGTCCGGGGACCAAGGATGAGGGTGGGGGGGCTGTGCGGGGTATGTCTGGAGGGGCTGTCCGGGGTCCAGGGTGGAGGGTTGGGGGCTGTACAGGGGGATGTCCAGGGGGCTGTCCGCGGGGCTGTCCGGGGGGTGTTTGGTGGGTGTTCGGGGTCCAAGGGGGAGGGGGGGTTGTCCATGGTCCAAGAATGAGGGGGGTTGTCCAGGGAGTTCTCAAACACACAACCACTAAAAGACAACAACATCCATAAAAACAGACAATATATAAAAATAACTCACCTCCAATACTATACTACGAGTCTAGATAAAACCAACAACTAGAATAGATTAAACATCAAATCTCAAGTCAAAAATGTAACGGATCAATATGTCCCACATCAGCATCACCATCTCCATCATCATCATCATCATCGCCCTCGTCATCGTCCTCCTCATTGTCATCACCCTCCACAACGCCTTCCTCCTCGCCTTCGCCCTCCTTCTCGCCCTCCTCATCTCCCTCCTCTTCTGCATCAAACTGCTCGCAATCATCATCTTCAAGCTCGACATCGGCCTGACCACCACTGGAACTGCCACCTGGTGCACCATATATAGAATGTATCGACGACATGTATTCATCAATCACTGGGCTGGCCACTGCTGGAAGTGTTGGACGTAGAACTTCAATAAATTTCATAAATGCACTGTTTGCCCTTGCAGACTGTTCTGCCATCTCTGTGGCCCTTTTCTCAGCCTGTTCTGCCTGTGCCCTAACTTGCTGCAGCTCGGTGGCACTACAACTCGTACCTGAGGTAGGCCAATACTTCGTCGGGGCTATCCTAGGTCGGCAGCGTACTCTGCCAGAATGATCATCTCCCAACACCTGATGTAAGTGATCAGATGGCCCAAAATTGTCTGCTTCTTGGGCATCGAGGGCCTCTAAAGCATCCTGTTACAAATATAAATATATTGTTAAGTTACGAAATAGTTATTAAAATATAAAATCAACAGATTAAAACTTACAATCTGCTGCTGAGTCGCTTCGTTGACAGCACGTCCATCCTTTTTTCGTCTACTCGAGCAAAACAGTTTTGCTCGAGGCACACGTCCTTCAATATTTTGTACTTGCCTCTACAATGACATTGAAAACAAAATTTATATAAAGACTTCAGCAAATAATTAAATAATTGAGGAAACAAAAGAAAATGTATGTCGTAAAGAAAACTTATGAACAATTGTCATACCTGCTGCCTCTCATGATCCGGCATCGTCGTGCGTCCTAGTGTATGGAGGTATTTTTTTGCATCAATGTTTTTTTTATTTTTTCCAGATGATTCCTAAATAAAATTCGATAATTCAAAGGATAATATTAATGCAAAACTTGAAAGTTATTATTTAAATACCTCAAATGTAATTCATACCTTAAACTGGGTACTCGTCAAATGAGTAATCATCTGACGATACTGCTCTATAGGACAATCATCCACGACTGGTACCACCTCTAACTCAGTGCCAACTCTAGAACGCCAGCCAATATACAGCTCATGCTTGTAGGCTCTCCAAAGCTCGCCTAAATCCTTTAGACGTTCCATTCGTGCACCCTCACCATCAGGAAAATTAAATCGAAGCTGAAATGAAAATATTAATTTATATAAATACAAAAAAAAATTCATGGCATTAAATACAAAAGATTTTTTTACCCATATCTCTGCCCAAGCTCTATCTTTGACCTCATGTGGCAAATGTCTCCACGACAGCGGGATGACGGGATTGATGTCGGAGTATTTGGCAAGCGTCGCCATAAAACTCCGACATTGCTACCCTGTTTTCTCAACCATCTGATTGTCTTCATTATATTCCACCATAACCTGTGTGCGACGGTTCCACACCGAACGCATGCGTGTACGGCCCCGCCCCCGCCTCCTTTCAGTAGATGTATCTGTCATGAAAGAAAAACAAATATTTTATCAAAACATGTTATAATGAAAATAAATATTGCTATAAAAATTTGATAGGGTTTTATAAATATACCTGTGCTAGTCTGATCAATGAGTGGCGTCGGATCCACAGAACCTGATGGAACACCCTATGGTGGAACAGGAGTCGAAGACGATGGAATATAAAAGCTCGGAGAGACAGAAGTAGAAGGAATAGAAGATGGAACAACTGTATGACCTGATGCTGACTGGGGAGTGGGAATCATCATGGGATGTGAAAATGATGGGGCAGAAGATGCAGAAGGTAGCGAAAACATGGGAGGTCTAAATATCCCGTGTGTCCCTAACGACACACCGGGATCAGAATGTGGGAAGGCTGAAATGTCAGTGGGAGGGGCAGGGTCTAGTCGGGCACGCGCAACTCTATGTCCACCTCTGGTACGAACCCTCCTCGAACCACCGGCCTGAGTACTAGGACCAGTACTAGGCTCCTCGTCGAATAACTGTCGACGTAATGGTGGATCCTACAAAAAAGTTTACAAAAAAAATTAATCACATGACATTATATATTCTGTATATATATATATATATATATATATATTTGAAATAAAGTACTCACTGTAGGCACTAATGGTGGAATGCCCATCTCCTCCATCCGACGATTGTTCTCCGCCATTTTTTTTCTTCGTCTCTCTTCAATTGGCTTCATTTCCTGCATTGGAAAACAAATATGTAATTAATTAGAAAAAGAAAATTAATGTGTAAACCAAAAAACTAAATATATGAGAGAATGAGGGGATTCATTAGTAATTTAGCTATCAATTGTTTTAGAAGAGCTTGAATGAATTTAATAAAACATACAAGTTGTAATGTTCACCAAGTTAGAAATATTGTTTGATTTGGTTTGAATACAGTTCAATTCCAAATTAGAAAATGCAATTCAAATAAAACAGCAACCAATAAACATTGAAAATTCACATAACGGTCAAGTCAGCTAAAACATATTTGTGATCAATACTAAATAAATATGAATATTACCAACCTTAACAACCCAACTCGAGGTAAACCAAAAGAATTGAGAACATGGATGAATGATTCTATATATTTCCAACCACAACTTCAGGTTCACAATCAACTCTGACAATTGAGATATTGGAGTCATCAAAAGAAATAAATGGATTGGTTCCAATGGCAATAGGGACAGTGTCAATTCCATCATCATCATCATCAAAAATATGTCTTGGAATTACTTCAACTACGACACCAAATTCAGGTTGAAGTTGATCTTTGACATAAAAAACTTGTTTAGCCATTGATGCCAACACATATGGTTCTTCGGTTGCAAGAGTGCGGGTCATATTAATTACTCGAAATCCACAATCATCAATAAATGTGCCATGTCTCGTCATCGAATCAAACCAATGGCATTTCATCATTGTGACTCGTCCATGAGAGTAATAATCCAATATTATTATTTTCTCAACGACTCCATAATAACCCACATTTTCCAGTCACGGTCTACTATCTGATGCGCTGGCATAACAATCTGTTGTGGCAGTAACCATAATACCATCATGTTGTGTTCTCATGTTTTTGGCTCGTTCAGTGACAATAAATCTGTACCCATTGATAACAATTGATTTACAGTCACGAACCACGATATTAGGACCAAAAGCCAAAGCTCTTATTTCCTCAGAGACAGAGTCAGCAGACAAACTCAATACCTGCAATATAAATGACAATTAAACTTAAGTAAATATTGAAATAATTAATTTAAATAGTAATATTTTTACCTTCAATTTTAACCAAGCAGAAAACTCTTTGCTATGCAAAGTCTCTCTCCTTCTCAAAGATAAAGAACGATGCTTCTTATTTATCATTGTTTTATGTTCCCTGTAGATAAAAAAATATGAATAGTTTAACAGATATATATGTAAGATATACATATTCAATTTTGTTACCTAATATAGTCATCGAACAAATCACAGTTGAACAAAACTGTGCGATGTGCCATCTCCCGCTCTTCATGGCTTAATGTATTCAATGTATATGATCCAGGAATTCCTCCTGTTTGAGGAAGTGATGGAAAACTGGGTTCAATTTGCTCATATTGTTCTTCTTCATTTCTCATTGGTCTGTTCATTCTTGTAGTAAGATCAGACAAATACATTGAACAGAAATCCATACATTCTTGAGCTAAGTAACCGTTCACGATAGAACCTTGGGGATGATTCTTGTTTCGAACATAAGACTTTAATGTGAACATATTTCTTTCAGTTGGATACATCCAACGAAAAGAAACAGGTCCTCCGAGAAGTATTTCAGTTGGAATATGGACAGTCAGATGCAGCATGCATGTGAAAAATGATGGGGGAAATATTTTCTCCAACTCACACAAAATTAATGGGGCATCTGTCAACATTTTTTGCAAGAAAGACTTGGACAACTTCTTAGCACAAAGATCTCTAAACAAATGGCACAACCGAATAACACCCACCCTTACATTATTGGACAAAAGATGACGGATTGCTATTGGAAGCAACTCATGCAGTAGAACGTGATAATCATGAGTCTTCAAAGATTTTAGCTTCAACTCTCTTCTGTTGACCCGTTTCGATATGTTGCTTGAATAGCCATCAGGAACTCTAATAGTCTCTAATACTTCCAAAAATTGTTTTTTTCGGTAGGTGTTATCACATAAGAAGCACATGGAAGTTGCCATTTATTTTCACTGATACGCACAGGATGCAATTCTGGTCTGATGCCCCAATCCACCAAGTCACGTCGAGATCGTAAATCATCTTTTGTCTTCCCCTTTACATTTAGAAGAACTGATAGCAACATTTCACATATATTCTTTTCAATATGCATTACGTCTAAGCAATGACGTAGCAAATTGGTTGACCAATAAGGCAAATCAAAAAAGATACTCCTCTTCCTCCAATTGTAACAGGTTTCTGTGGAAACATTCTTTATCTTTCCAGATTTCATTAGACCCTTCCCGAACGAAAAACTGAAATCTTTCAATTCATTAAGCACATCAGTTCCAGACATACGCTAAGGTGGATCATCGGTCTCTATATTATTATCAAATCTTCGACGATTCATTCTATATGGATGATCCTTTGGCAAAAATCGTCGATGTCCCATAAAACTGAAACTACAACGATGTTTCAGTCTTCTGGATCGTGTATTCTTCATACAAACTGGACATGACAGTTTCCCCTTTGTGCTCCATCCAGACATCATTGCATAAGCCGGAAAATCATTGATTGTCCACATAAGCGCAGCGCGCATCTGAAATATATCTTTCGAACATGCATCGTATGTGCGCACACCCACATCCCAAAGAAGCTTCAACTCTTTTATTAAAGGTTGCATGTGTACATCAATATCAATGCCAGGATCAGAAGGACCAGATATGAGTATACTCATGAAAGTGAAAGGTTTTTTCATACACAACCATGGGGGAAGATTATAAATGTGTATAAAAACTGGACATGTGCTGTGCGAAGTAAGCATCTGCCCAAACGGATTAAAACCGTCGCATGAAAGACCCAGCCTCACATTACGCACGTCAGCTGCAAAATCAGGATGTCGAGCATCAAATCTCTTCCATGCAAATCCATCTGCAGGATGAACCAACTCATCATCAGTCTTCTTTCTCTCGGTATCATGCCATCTCATTTTTATTGATATGTCATCAGACATAAAAAGATTCTGGAGTCTGGGGATCAATGGAAAGTGCCACATTACATTCTGTGGAACGCGGGATGGTGTTCCATCAGATTTTGACTTCCAGCGGGATGTGCCACATTTTATACAATCATTTCGTTCAGCGGTTTCCTCCCAGAATAAACTGCAATCTTTCGGGCAAGCATGAATTTTGTTTCTTGAAAATCCAAGTTCCTCAACTAACTTCCATGCCATATAGTGGTTTGAGGGAATATCTGCATCATCTGGAAGAAAATCCTTCAAGAGGGTAAGAATGTAATCGATTGCTGTATTAGAAATCCCATACATAGTTTTCCCATGAAATAATCGGATTTAAAATTCCAGCTTTTTCATTTTATCGCATTGCCGATATACTGGAGTCATGGCAGCATAATTCAATTTTTTCACCCTATCAATATCATCATTTTCACTAGATGCATCAGCTGTCCTCATGTCGAAGTCTTCTTGAGTCGAAATTCTTTCTTTTTCATGATGACGAATAAACGGAAACCGATCATCTAACAAATTCTCCATTCCAGTCTTTTCATTTCGATCATCACCAATTTGAGATTTCGTTTTCTCCCCATTGTGATACCACAGAAAGTAGTTTGCTTGAAACCCATTTTTGGTTATGTGGTAGCTGACTTCTTCACGGCTCAACCAAGGACTACCAACACAATTGGAACATGGGCAGTGTATGCGACCACTGTCTGAAGCATTGTGAAATGCAAAATCTATAAAGCTCTCCAAATTGTTTTGAAAATCATCTGAGATCCGATCGGTTTCATACATCCAACTTCTGTCCATTATGTAAAAAGAATTTATATAAGTCATTTTGTCATAAACAATTCAATAGGCATTAACTATAATAGAATATACATTTAAATAAACGATAAAGGAAGAAAATAATCAAGGTATCAACTACACATGTCAAAAAAACATACAAATGTGTTATTGAAAAAATGTAAAACCAACAAGAACATAATGTGTTATATTACATAACAGCATGACTCATCCCATAACCATATTAGTAGGGTATCATGAACATGAATAACATCAACCTTGTGCCATCCTCCTACCCTAAATGACCCCAACCACATGCCACATCTTATTATAGCCTTATCACATCACACCTCACCGAAAAACACTAGGGAAATCATAGTACATCTCACCTGAAGACACATGGACAATCACATCGCATCATGCCTAAAAACACATGGTCAATCACTTTTGAAGGAAGAGTAGGGAAGACATGGTAGCTATGCAAACATATAACCACCATCCTAGATATTAGAAAAAATACCCATAACTCAAAACCTTTGATCGTTGGTAAGTTTATCCAACTCTGGTTGGGAATGTGTAGAAATAACATAAAAATACATGATATATAGATAGCACAAAATACTCAACCTATGGGTTCACATTAACTACATAATCACACACTTCACTACTACCATAAAACACATAAACCACACCACCACCACACAAGACGCATATCATTGGAATATAATTCTACATTCAATAAGTCTATCTATTGAATTATCATAAGAATCCATGTATCAATTGGAATATAATTCTACATTCAATAAGTCTATCTATGGAATCCCTCCCTTGGATCCATGTATCACCAATGGCTTAATCAATATTCAAAGAAATGAGTCTATCCGTGGAATTCCACTGTGAATCCATTTATCACATAAAGCATATAAGTTAATAGAAACAAGATTATATACCTGACATCCTAATAGAATCCATGTATCACTATTTACTATTAATCATTTAATGAATTTCATTTCATTTAAACAATTCATTAAACATACCAAGGTCAAAAACAAAGGTATTTAATACAACTCACCTCAAAATGGCGACTCAATCAAATAATAACCTGAAAACAATGAAGCTTCATTTACTCATGTTGTAATGACAAGATAATGAGATTCTCTTTCTTAATCAATCAATTCCATATCATGGTCTCAAAATAACTCATAATGGCTAGAAATTCAATGAAAATTCAAGCACGCACATGGGAATTTTTAATATAACACTCCTAACAAGACTATAAGGATATCACATGCATTAGTTATAATATATCTAACATGGTAGCATAAAATATAAGTGTTAAAGGGGAATGCAAACCATAAAATACCCTTAATTAATTTAATTTACAATTCAATTCATAAATCGAACAATCAATTCGATTTATATAACCTTTCACAAATGACATCCCATGTTCAAAGGGTAAAATCCAAAAAGGAATTTTCAAGAAAACTCACCCTTAGGCGCCGGCAGTAGCTCCAAAATCGTCTAAACTGAAGGGAAAAATAAAAATAAGTTTCAATACTATCCAAACATTTGAATACCTTTTGAGATAAAGAAGAAGAAGAACCTGAAGAAGAGCTTCAAGGTCCGGCCGGCAGTACTCCAAAATCGCCTGCTGCTGCTCCCGTTAGGGCTCTGTAACGCGAATGGGGGAGAGAACGGGCTGCTGGGGATTTGGGGAAAACCTTTGCCAATGGTTTTTTAAAACCGTTGGCATATCTCCCCGAAACAAGGCCTATCCCAATGGTTCCTTAGAACCGTTGGGAAACACTCCCCAAAACAAGGTCTATCCCAATGGTTCCTTAGAACCGTTGGGAAAAACTCCCCAAAGTAAGGCCTACCCCAACGGTTCTAAGGAACCGTTGGGAAAAACTCCCCAAACTAGGCCTACCCCAACGGTTCCCTAGAACCGTTGGGAAAAACTCCCCCAAACCAAGCTATCCCAACGATTCTAAGAAACCGTTGGGAAAAACCTCTATTTTAATCATTTACCAACGGTTCAATCAAACCGTTGGTATGTAACTGTGGGGAAAAACCCACATTCCAGTAGTGTCTTCATCCTTTTATTCATTGTCAGATTCACTTGAATCTAGGACTTCATCATCTCTTATCTTGAGTTGTCTCATGGCCTCAAAAGCCATCTCACCCTTGGTCTTCTTCTTGAATAATGGGATCATTCCCATTTCATATGCAATGAGAATGTTGTGTAGTTCATCAAGAGAGAGATCATCTCTGTCTTCTAATACTGAGACTTTGGGGTTAAACCTGTTAGAAAAATTTCTCAGTAGTTTTTTAACGATAGTTGAGTCCTCCAACTTTTCTCCAAGGCCCCGAATGTTACTGACAATTTCATTGACTCTTGTGAAATAATCATCAATATTTTCTTCTTCTCCCATCTTGATATTCTCAAACTTGCTTCTCCAAATTTTTAATTTGGCTTCCTTGACTTTCATGTTGCCTTCATAACTGCTTTCCAGTTTGTCCCAAATTTCTTTAGCATTCTTGAGTCCCATGACTTTTGTATATAACTTTTCTGAGAGTGACATAAGAATGGCATTTGGAGCATTACCATCAACATCCATATTTCTTTTCTCATCTAGTGTCATAGCAGCTTCATTAGCAAGAGGAGGGAATCCAAATAAGGTTGTATCTCTAACTTCAAGGCCGAGAGATAGAAGGTAGGGTAACATCCAATTCTTCTAGCTGTGGTAATTCTTTCCATCGAATGTAGGAACACCCCTACTATTAATAGAATTCAGATTGTCCATTTTCTCAGAAGTAGATCCTAACAGTGGTAACCTCCCTCTAATACCACTTGAAATTCCCGGATCAATTGTGATCACTGATAGGGGAGGGGTGAATCAGTGATAACTTTTTCTATTTGGAATTGTTCCTTTTGAATGATCAATTCAACCTCTGTGGCTGGTTATGTCCTAGATCTAATCTTTTGGCGGTGGAGTGATAATGAAAGCACAGAACACAGAGATTTACAGGGTTCGGTACAAAGACCTACTCCTTGCCGTGTTGGTTGCACTCCCCAACACAGATTCTTCACTATGCCAGAAGATGTTTACATGGTAATTGGTTATACCCCCCAATTACAAGTTGGTTAACCCCCCCCCCCCCAACGTCACAACATCTTCTTATTCACAACTCCACCCCTCTTCTTCAAATGTGATGTTCACTTCTTCATGTAGCTTCAAAAAACTCTAGGAGAACTTGTCGGTCTTTCTCAGCAATACTTTTATTCAATATGCATGCATGTGCATACATTCACTCCTTTCTTCTTCACATGAGAACACACCCTCACAACCCACAAGATGGGATGTGGTCTTTCTTGCCTGCACACACACAACCAAGATATGTTGTGGCCTTCATTATTCAAAGTTAATCTTTCTCTTCACACGTCCACACACACATTGTTCTTATGTTTACATGCACACGTACTCCACTATGCAATCACCCTTCTTCAAGTAAATCACACACAACCCGAATGGGTATGTGGATATTATATGTGTGAGGGTTTATTCTCAAGGGTTATCAAGGCCTTGGGTTCATCTTCTTTGTGAAGAACAAGAGTGCACAATCCTCCTTCCTTGTGAAAACGAGAGAGCACGGGTCTTCTATGCACCATGAGTGCTTGGGTGGAATAGGCATGCAGGGTGAGGTAGCTTCTTCTACTGCATAAGTGGCATGGAAAATCCTACTGCGCAGGTGCGGCAGCTTTCTCCAACTGTGAGGGTGGCGTGGTGGATTCCACCTTCCGCGCGAGTTCGTGGGCACAGAGGGTGTGGCCACTTGCTACAGTGCAGGAATGCGGGTAGCGGGTGCCTAGGGCTCGACCTTTTCCCTGTCGCGCAAGGGAGTGCACAGGGAGACTCGACTCGGCCTCTTCCTTAGTGCAGGGAATGCATGGTTCTCCGTCGCGCAAGTGGTTGCACGGTTCTCCTCTCCAAAGATGCTCTGTTTTTTGAAACAGAAGCAGTTGAATGTCCGGGAGGCAGCAGCCTCTTCTCGTCTTGGACTCTTCATTTTATAGACAGAGAATGCATTCAAAATCCATACATGAATCACTTGAGATTCATTCCTCCGAATAACCGAGATATTCGGTTCATTAGAAAACATTCAACCAAGATTAATTATTTTACGGATACCTCGGGTGTTTCCTTTTTCCAAACGTGTGATCCAAACTTTGTGTATGGATTCAAGATCATATAACCAATTCTTGTGCATAAATCTTGCACGAATCCGTGTGGCCTTGGAAACTCCGTTTTCCTCGGCCGTACCTTCTTCCTCGAGATTTATCATGCATGCAAGACGTAGATTGCATGAATGGTCTCGGTTTGACTAGAAGATCACCATGGAGGCTTCATGTTCTTCGGAAGTGGCCAAGAGCTCCATCTCCCTCACTCGGGTGCCTCTGGTTCGTGGGAGGCATCACAGGGTAGCTTCAGCTAGTGGGAGGTTGAGGACGACCATGGTTTGTCACCTCGGCTGTCGGATCGGTGTTAACTGATCCTGGATGGCGCCGCGGATGGATCGTGCGGCTACGATAACACGCGGATTAGATGGACGACTCAGATCAGCTCCGCGTCTCAAAAAAGTCGTCCCACATCAAAACGCGCCGCGGTTTTTCCTCGGTTTAACAACCATCGCCTCCCACCATCGGCTCAGAAATCTACTCTCCCCCCTCTTGTGCCGCCCCACACCGGTTCTCCTGCGGGCGCGCTCTAGTGCCCACTCAACTTCCTTCGGGCGCGCACCTAGCGCCACAACTGCACGGATTCATCACTGTGTGTCACCCATGGGCTTACACACGGCCCGCACCATGCCTCGGGGAGGCCTTGGCCTTGAGGAATTCCCTTGAGCGCGGTTGACCCTCGGGTCCCGCAAGTGCATGAGGTGAGGGACCTCGGCTGGCCTCCTTGGTTGGCTTATTTTTTGTTAAATTACATAGTTGGTACATTGTATAGAAGCAAAGTAACCAAGTACAAAAATGCCAAACCATACTTCTTCTCCTCTTAATCTTCTTATGAACTCCATATATCTTCTCCAACATCTCTTCTTCTTCTTCTATAGAATTATCAAGGATCTCTCAACTATCTTCATCAACAAATAATCATAAATCACTTTGATCCTCAATGTTCTTCTTCAATCCAAACATAGATGAGGTTGGATCATCATCAAATCCACATGAACTAAGAGATAGTGCATGGTCTTCTTCAAACCACTTCATCCATTTAGTTGTTGTAGAGGGTTCACCTTTCTCTCCTCATGCATTGTGAATACAATTCATGGACTTCTAACAATGTTGTGACATTACATCTCCTTGATACAAGTCTTGGAACTTCATGATCAGTTCTACAATAGTCTTATATCTGTAAAGTGTCTTCAACCATCATACCTCAAGATTTATCACTCTTCAGGCCCACTCAATCAATTAGCACTCATTGACTGGTTATTGACAACAAATGCAATCACTTGGGCACAACAACAGGCTCCATGGTGACTCCTTCCACAATTATCACAGGGTGGAAATTATACTCATCCCTTCTTCCCTATTTCCTTATTCCCGTTCCCAGAGTGTTCAACATATCTCTTCTTCTCTTTATTTACTTTGATGTCCTAGGACCTAGAGAATTCCTTTTCTGTCTTGATTTCACATGAGACAATATATTCATATGGTGAGAAAGATTGATAGAATAATGCTCGAAAAAGAAATGGTTTTAACCCATCAAATAAATGATCAATATTACTTCTTGGGTTACATATATAATCTACAACATTCCTTGCTAACCTTGTAAAGTTAGCTTCATACGTTGCAACATTCTCATCCTCCTTTTGTGTCAGACTCAGAAATTGCCTTTCCATATCCGCTCGATGGTCACGAGGAAAGTATTTTTCGATGAAAATATATTTAAACTCCATCCATTCCATACATGATAATTCTAAATCCTCCATTTTATTTTGAATTAATGACCACCATGGATATTCATCTTTGGTGAGGTGATAAACTACCATGAAAACCTTTTCCCTTTTGCTACTCCCCAAAGCAGGAAATATTTTCTCTAAGGAACATATCCATTGTTCATATACAAATGGATTTGTAGAACCATTGAATGTTTCTGGTTGTTTCCTCATAAAGAAATCTAACATTTATCCTCATCGTTGTGGATCAGGGTGCTCCATACTCCTGAGGTTATTATTCATAACCTGTGTGGGTTGTCCCAGTATGGTGATAAGCTGATCAGCACCAGCTGCATCACCAGATCCACAATAATTTTCTGGAGTATGAGGTGAATACCTACATGGATTATGTGGGTTGACATGGTTTCCATTCATTCCACTAGGCAACATTTATAAACAATGGAATTTAATGGATTAGTTTATGAACCACAATACATAATTCCGAACTTGTATAACATTTAACATAAATTGAACAGTTTATTGTTATAATCCATAATCATAAAAAAAATTCATTGAAGAGTAATATACTCATAAATCCATAATAATGGGTTTATAAAAATGAGAATTATCCTAAGCATATCCACCGAGAGCGTAGTAACTAAGAGTTTATCAGGGCCCGTTATCATGCACCTGTTCCCATCCGAGTCGAGCTCAAAGCGGTGTTTTCGCGTTTTACCCCTAGGTACAACTGGCCCAGAGCCCCCTCTACATACTCATATCTAGAAAAGGACATATTTCTTGGAAAATTCACAAAATATTTACAGTACCAAAATTCTAGGATGTTCTTCTATATTATACCTCCAAGCCTATATTAGGGTAATGTTCTCTAATATGTGTTTTTCTATATCAAGTTTCAAAGGTTAGTACTAAACTTCCTTGGATAACAAATGTAACGCCCCCACCCTAGTTACCCATAGTCGGTGCTGTATTACATAACATCGACATGATATAAAGAATCATGTCCCGAATGATAGATTAGTTTAGTATTATTGGATTCAAGATACATACATAAGTTAAACATTATAACTTGAACAGAAGTACAATACTAAATTATTCTGTTATAAACATCCAAGTCTCGTAGATTATGCAAGAAAGTCACTCATAACTAACTTCTTCATATCTATGGAAAATGAATCATAAGAAAGGGGTGAGCTCAAATGCTCAGTAAGGATAAGCAATAAAACTGAAGATATGATAAACATTAGGAATGGTGAATAATTAAAAACACAAGCCCTTATAAATATTAATCACTAACACTTTATGGCATGAATATGAGCTATGTAAATAATTCCATAATAAAACATAGTCATGGGTATTATACTACTCGAATAACCACATAAACCATCAATATTATTTTCATAATGAGGGAATGTATAATAATGTACATTGTGAAACATTTTATCAAGGCCGTGACAAAGATGTATAAAAATTATTGAGTCTTCCACTAGAACCATATATAAAATTGGGAAAGGCCTCGTCCAATTCAACTTATAATTGTCTCATGACACCTACCAATGCACTGAGGAGCTATAGTGGGCTCCACCCATCACATACTATGTACAATACATTCCCCATATGAATAGGTTGAAACATATCATAAACATTCATATTATACCTAGCATACCAAATTTCAATACATTAACCATAGACAATGAATGGTATAAAAATAACTCATCCATAATCAAGCATAACAAAGAACCTTGAATACATTATGGATTATCTGTATCATAATAAATCATCTTCAAACTAGTTTTAAATCCATTGATTGATGTGGAAATATAGAAATGAAAACTATTTAAAAAAATTCCTCTTTCTATTTTGAAACCATTTAAGAGTCACATAATTAAAAAAGAAAGAATTTATTTTGAAAATATTCATATAATCTTGTAGGGGAAGCTTCCATGATGTTATAATGGTGGAAAATATCCGCACCTACCGTATATGTTAAAAAAACATTCAAACCTTAATTTTGTCGAAAAGCACATAAAGTACATTGTTTGGAAAATGACAGAAGGATTCCATTAAATAAATATAAGGTCAAATAAGGGTATAAATGAAATTATCCCATAGTCTCATAAATCGTAAAAATGTTTTAAAAAACATTTTTATGAAAACACGGATGAGGATGATAAAGAGGTCCCAGTAGATACTTACGTAAAAACAACCTCAGATAATAAAGGGATTGTGAAATTAACCATTACCTTGTACTTTTCCTTGGTCAAGGGTATGTTAAAACCCTGTATAATAGTTAAATTATAGTTATTAAATTATACAAGAACAATATATATAAATATGATATCATATATGATCCTGAAATATTTCTTAGTTAATAATATATCTGTAGTATCATCCTTTCAGTGTAAAATGCTTCATTTTCAATTGTATGATTGGATACGTAAGCCATGATAGTTTTGGATAGGATTTATTTTATTAATATAAAGAATGATATTATATTCATAAACATTATTTTTAGTGATAAAATGAAAATTACACTTGAATGGTTATGATGGGGAAATAAATCGTATCATGTTTGTGGAGATGATAATCTGTACGTACACATGAGAAAAAAATATCATTAATTTGATGGAAAAATAATATTTAATTGGATTTTATATCATATATACAGAATTATAAACATGTTATATTTATTATTTACATAAATTATACTCATTATTATACCCATCTAAATAGTGAAGTGTTGAATGAATAAGTACACCATGATGTCAAGACAGTAAGACGTACGTACGCACGTATGATGAATTTGTCATTTATAGGATGAATTTTATAGAAAATATGGTTGTAAAAAATTTATAATAACACCAAATTATATCAATGATACAAGAGTTATTAATTTAGAATGGAAACAACAACGAAAGAAGATGTGTAAGAAGAAAAGAACATGAATGATGTGTTGAAATATTTACCTCTTCTTCGGGCGATTCCTTTTGAGTTATTCAAAATGGATCAACAGGATGGATTTATGAGCAAAGTAAGGCCTCTAGAATGAAAACAGAAACTTTTTTATTATATTTGGGCAGGGTGTGGCAAAAAAAATGGCATTATGGGTCTGAAAATAAGAGAATGGGAAGTGCCTTTTTATAAGAGAGGTGACAGTCACTTTAGGAAAATCTTGAAATATTATATTATAATAAAATTATTATCAGTTTCTAATGGATTAAAAATTATTTATTTAGAGAATAAAGTGAGTATGGGTAAAAAAACTCTCAAACAATTGGTTTTATATAGTTTTAGGTCAACATATTAACCTTATCTTTTTGATTTAATGCTTAGTTAAAAACATAGACATTTACCATTTCTCTTGATATTTTTATAATTTAAGGTTAATAAACATACTATAAACTTCCAAGAGAACCCCAAGTGGTTGATTAATGATACAAATATCATTATATTAGTCTTTTTGATGACCTTAGATATTTAGAAATATTATATCAATTAATAATATAATATTTGTTTTTAAAACTCTTTTTTGTCTATTTTGAAACTATTTGGTATTATGTTTTTGTTATAGTCATTAAAGCATGATTACTTTGAAGAAAATTTATTTAATAAACCCTAAAATATCATATGAACCTATATAAATATTGTATTTCATAAAAACATTCAAATTTTATTTATTTTAATATTTGTAATATCATTTATTTTATTGTTTCTTTAAAAAAGAAAATACTGCATCATTATTTTGTCATATATAAATATATTTATTTTTTGTCTAAAAATTATAAATAAAATATCCTGATATATTAAATATTTCTATATTTTTAATGGATATTTATAGTCAAATATATCAATTATATAACTTCATATATTTTTTTTACAAAAGGATATTTTCTTTTGTTATTTTTGTCTTTACATTAGGTTATTTAATATAAAATGTCATTATCACTCCCATGTGACTCCATGGGGTCCCAAAATCGACCCAAGGATGACCATGGTCTAAAATTTATCATAAAATAGGGGTTGGACATGTGTTAGGGTAATTTAATATTATTATAATATTTTTTTGTTAACTTTATTTATTGGATTTACCTCTTTAACCACGGTAAATAAAAAATTTACTGAAGTAAATGTTCATAATGTCTAAAAATAAAAGTTACCTATTTACACAATTTGGACCTCCTAATTCAAAATAAGGAATCCATTTTTCCAAATTCAAAACACAGAAGTGGCAGAAATTTATTTAAAATTAATTCACGTTGTCAAAACAAAAAAGCGAGTTTTTATGAAATAATAACTATCATAAGAATGACACATATTTAGGTCCCGTTTAATCGTGAGATTACGTGAAATGACCTAAATTATATTAAATGATAAAAATACAATCTAAAGATATTTAAAAATTATTCAAATTTATAATTTACCACTATAAATTATTTTGATTAAAAAAGTTGTTATTAATTAAAATTTAGTATTTTTCACTATTTATCAAAAAATTAAAGTTTAAAAAAAGTACCAAAAATTCACCATAAGATAATTTTTATATTCTGAATAAAAAATTGAATTAAATTTTGAATAATAAAATTTATCAAATTCCAAAAACTGGGTTTTACTATTAATAATGGCTAGTTTGATTGGTTGTTGTGTGTTAGAATATCGATGTTGCGTACAATAAAAGATAATGCATTATTTAAAGGGAAACGTACCATAGAAGCATGGGGTGCTACATAAAACATTTATTTACATATTCCAAAATATAGATGCTTCATACTTTCAGTTAAATATTATATATATACTATCATAAGTTATAATACTATTCAATAGGGTGTGTCACTTTTCATAATGGTAATATTACTATTCATAAGGGTAGGTTATTATACACCAAAAATTAATTTTTTCTTATCAAACTCCAAATTAATTACTGATCACAACCGTGTACATCAAATTTTTAAAATTCCAAACACAAAAGTTACAAACTAATGTTTAAAGGTTACATAACACTTAACAGTTCATTATGTTGTGATTTGATGTGAATATATGAAATATTTATAAGAAAGGAATTTACATTTATAAAAAAAAGGGTCATTTAATTTTACACCCTTATGAAATTTATCCCTGAAAATTTTCTTTTACATTCTAAGCCCTAAATAGTTTTGGGTTCTTATCCTTCATTGCCTCCTCCAATTCGCAATGTTTCTTCATCTTACTTATGATTTATCCATAGTCCCTTAACCAGATGGGTATCCTTGATATGTAGAAATTTCACTCTATGATTCAAGATCTTCCATGGCTTCTCATTTTATGAAAGATCATCCTCCATATATACCACCTCTGAAGAGTGTACATGTGAAGGGTTTCGTAGGTACTTCATTAAGTTGGATTCATGAAAGACATCATATACTTTCGACATAGTTGGTGGATGTTCCATTCAATAAACCACAACACCGACTCGATCATGGATCTTGAAGGGTCTGATGTACCTGGGACTTAATATCCCTTTCTTTCAAATCATCATGAAATTTGTTCACAGATGTTTTCATAGAAATACCATGTCTCTAACTTCGAACTCAAATTTTCAATGAAAATTTCCTACATTAATTTACGGTCGACTTTGGGCTTCCTTTATCTGCTGCTGAATGGTTTCACCTACTACACCATTACATCAACAATTTATGGTCCGTGCATCTTACGCTCACTAAAGTCATCCCAAACTACAGCTGTTCTGTACCTTTTCCCATAAAGGGCTTCATTTGGTGCCATTTGGATGCTCAAGTAGAAACTATTGTAATAGGGGAATTCAACAAGTGAAAGATGTTGATCCCATCCTCCTTTGAAGTACATAGAACATTCTATCAATATATCGCCTTGTGTATGAATAGTTCACTCAGATTAGACATTAGTTTGAGGATGATTGGACGTACTGAAGTTCAGTTTAGTGCATAGATCATGTAGGAGACTTTTCCAGAACATCGATGTGAATCTTGGATCTTGATCGGATACAATATATTATGATACTCTATCCAACCTTACCACATTATTTATATATATCCATTTAAGTTTATCTAATGATATGTCCTCTTAAATCCCGAAAATGTGAGTTTTTTTGTAAGACAATCCAAAATAACCCATATAGAATATCTTCCTATAGATTTCCTTGGAATTCCAGTGAAAAAGTCCATGATAATGTTATCCCATTTCCACATTGGTATAGGTTGTGGTCGAATCATCCCCTCATAATTATTCTTCTCATCCTTCACCTATTTAAATACTAGCCACTTTGATTTATATTTAGCAATCTCTCTTTTCATATTGTCCTACCAAATGTTTTCTCAGAGATCTCGATACATCATTGTGCTCCCTGGGTGAATAGAGATGGTCGAGCTACGTACGACATTCAAAGTCACCCTATTTCTCTATTGATAGAATGGTACAAATAATACTGACCGAAATATTATAATTCATTCTTCATCAATCAAGAACTCAGAGGATTTTCCACTTCTGATATCTTCCACCCTCATCAAAAGTTCAACAAATTTTCTTTGAGCATTTTCTATTTCCTCAATGAGGGATGGTTGAGGAATAATTTGAGAAAGGATTGATGATGTTCCTCAATTAATGATTCCCATGTCCATCCTTTTCAAATATAAGAATTCCAAATCCTTTTCAATTCATGCCATTGATAAAGATGCATGATCCTTTCTACATAGAGCATCTTCCACCTTATTTTCCATACCGGGATGGTAGTGGATTGAGCAGTCATAATCCATGATGAGTTCTATTCTTCTTCTCTATATCATTTTAATCAATTTTTTTGTGAATATATATTTGAGACTCTTTTGTTTAGTATATATCTCACACTTTTCCCCATAGATGTAATGATGACATATTTTCATTGGAATGATCACAACATCCAACTCCCGATCATGTGTGGGATAGTTTTTATCATGGATTCTCTATTAAAATGATGAATACAGTATCAATTTTTCATTTTTAATTAGTAAATAGCCTAAGACCTTCTTTGAAGAATCACTGTACACCAAATTGAGTATTCCACCTGTTGGGAGTGTGAGTACTGGCAAAGTGATAAGCCTCTATTTCAACTCATTGTAACAGTATTTACATTCATGTATCTAGAAAAACATTACTCCTTTCTATATCAACATTTTCATAAGGTTTGACATTTGTGAAAAGTTCCTCATTAATTGTTGATAATACCTAGGTAAACCTAGAAAGATGTCGATCAACATTACATAAGCTAGCATGGACCACTCTCCAATTTACTTATTCTTAGAAGGGTCCACAGACATCCCTTTACAAGTGATAACTTGACACAATAATGATACTTCCTCAATACAAAACACACATTTACTATACATTTCATATAGCTTATCCCTTCAAAATTTCTTAAGATGGTATTCTAATGCTCCTCATGTTTGTCATGGATATTTGATTATATCCGAATATCATCAATAAATTCAATCAAAAATTTGTAAATGTTTTCTATAAAGACTCTATTCATTAAATACCTAATTTTTTTTGAGCATTAGTGAGTCCGAGGGGAATCACTATGAACTCATATTGTGTGTACCTCATTAAAAAGTTTTTCTTAGGAATATCTTCTTTACTTAACATTAATTAGTGATATTCTGGCTAAAGGACCACCTTAGAGAAATATCTGGCCCCTGAATCAGATCGACCAAACCATCTATCTATGGCAGGGGATACATGTTCTTTATTGTGATTTTATTAAGCTCATGATAATCGATACAGAGGCATATTCATCCATCCTTCTTCTTGATGAAGATGACTAGGGCACCCCATAGTGATTCACTGAGGCATATACCACCCTTCTCAAGATTCTCTAATTACTACTTCATTATCTCCTCTTGAACTATGGTGGCCATTCTGTAAGGTTTATTTGATATAGGTAGAGATCTTGGAATAAGATCAATTGAGAACTAAACCACTATATTAGGAGGAAGACCAGAAAACTGTTCAGGAAATACATTACTGTAATCCCTCACAAAGGGAATGTCTTCAAGAATTGTTGTCTTCTTTGTATCGATCATTTGAGAAAGATATGATTTATTATAAGGAAACAATATCCACACTTGAGATGATGATTCTAAAGGAGAGTCATCTTCCCCATTACACTTGTAATGAATCAGGGGATGCATCGAGATGTGAACCGTGATATAACATTCTCAAAATTTGATGTTGGAATTGTATAAAGATAGAAAATCCATTACCCATATTGTGTTTAACCCCACTAAAGGATGTATGAATTGATTTTCCTGGAGGTCCAGTCCAAAAACACTAACCAGGGAGTTATAATGAACCATAGATGCAATAATTTCCTAATTCATTGTTCTCCCATATAACATTTCATCTAAATTTTGAGGCATTGTTTTAATAGTTTTACTAAACCAATAAGATATGAAAGATTGTATAGAACCCCAATAAAATAGTAATTTCTCTATTCATGACTAAATAACTAGCATACATGTCACCACATTGTTACCTGACTCCACCTCGTATGTAGAGATAACATAAGCCCTTCCTTGTGGTCTTGGACGTTGATGTTGATTTCCTATGACAACCCTTCACATAGGCAAATTGTTTGAATAACACCGATGCTCCTTGCAGTTGTAACACTACACCACTAGCTATGAAAAGATCTGAACCATCCTTCCTTCTTCCACATTTGGGGGGTTTCTCATACTGGTTTGGCAGTTTTTAGCCAGATAACCAAACGTTATACATTTTATGCAATTCATTATTCCCTTTAAATATTTCTCGGGATGCATCTTACCACTTATTTTAAACGTAGGACATTTGGCCTTCAATCCGTCATGGGATTTTTTTTGTTTAACCTCCCATGTTGTTATACATTTTTCAATTATTATCACCAGGCCAACAAGAACACTAATAGTCTTAAATCTCAATTTAAACATTGAGGGAACAACAAACACTCTCGTCATAACTGTCAAAGTCTCAAATAGCCAATTTTTTTTGTAGGCTCGACTTTAGTACACTAAATAAGCGATCCACCATTTGTTCGGTGTACATGAAAAAGATAGAGGAGTACCTTAAAATCCTTTTAATGTTTTCTCCATACACTGTTAGGGACTCATCTTCCTTCTACATGAGTATGATGAACTCTCTTTCCATCTAGATACAGTGGTTTTGAGGAAAATATTTACTAAAAAACATCATCTTGAAATGTTCCAAATCCATGAAATGAATTTCCTCTTTGGCTTATTATTCATTATTAGTGTCTACCACTAATATAATTCCCTGTCAAAATGATAGACCACTAGAATGAATTTATCTTCTTCTAAGAATTAGAGGACAAAGAATATCATTTCAATGGAGTTGATCCACAGTTCCACGAGGACAGGATCAGAAGATCGGCTAAATGTGTGAGGCCTTTTCCCCATGAAGGATTCCATAAAAACATTCTATTTCCTTGGAGTAATAGGGCCTTCCACATGATTCATGTTATTATTAATAACATGATAAAACTGAGCAAGTACTATCAGGATGTTTTGACAACCTGCTCCCATCATATCATGAATATCACTATAGAAATATTCACATTATCTATCAAATTGGTTGTGGGAACATGTTCTTATTTTTAAAACCATTAACTAAGAAAAATAATATACAATTATAGGGATTGAATACAAAGTTATTGAACATAAGAAAAATTAGATCATTAAAGGATAAACATTTAAAGGAGAAGTATATCGTAAATTGTGATTCCATAGGATTAAATCTATTTTACCTTCGATCTATTTTGTATAATATATTATTTTGGGATTTTCCCATTAAAAATTTTTTGTACTAAGCTCATAATTTTACCAATGAATATCTCTTATGAGTTTCCATACCGGGAGTCCAACAAGACCTATTGTCGTGTAATGGGATACCCTGAGTCAAGCCCAAAACTCTTCATCAAAATTTTCAATCCAAGGTACATTTGTGATAGAACAACCTCTAGTTGTTTGTATCCAAAAATGTATGTGTTTTATAAATAAACCAATTACTATATAATTACCAAAACATAGGGAAGTTTCCTTATAATTTGTCTCATCCATAAGGTTCTTACTAAAGTGCTATATTCCTAATCTCCAAAAATTAGTAGACCATCGTTTGATACCAACTATAGAGACCCTATACTTTTAAATATAACATTACACGATTTTAAGAATAATTATACATCAGAGTAAAAGCCAAGGATCATGATGTCAAGCATCTTTGAAGACTAGGAACATAAAACCTAAAACATGGGGATAAAAACACATCATTATTTAATATCCATAAATAGCTTCTAACATCTATTGAGGCCTTACATTTGAAAAGGGTACCCTGGGGAACATATGAACAAAGGGATGAGATAAAAATCCCATTAAGGGAATGAACATAAGAATACAGCTCAATAACATGAGTTAGGAGGCATGTGATAATGATATAAAAAGCATGGTACATATGGAATTATAACAAATAGACATGGTTTATTATAAATATTGAACCACAGAAATGTGTCAAAAAACATAAAATATGTCTTTAGTATGAGTCATGGCTAGCCACCAATCCTGTTTATCATAGTAGTATGGGTCAAGGCTAACCACCAATCTAGTTTCCCATAATAGCACAAGGCAAGGCTAACCACCCAGACTGTTGCATATAACATCTCATGAGACGTAAATTTACCCAATGCATTGTAGCGCAATCTGGGAAAACCCATATTATATTTCATTAATAAGTTTTCAACATAAATAATGATACATAACCAATTATAAATAAACATAAGGGTTACCCATGGGAAGCATTGGGTACCGCAATCCTGAAGAAAAGCATAACCACTGGGATTATCATGAAAATGTACATGAAAGAAAGGAATTAGAATATAAATGGACGTTCATAAGAAAAAATAGGCACATATCATTGCATGTTATTTTAATCATATATGATAACATGTAGGAAATGTATTTGAGAAATTTTAGCAGTAAAACTTTTTGGGCGGTTTTAAGGAAAACACTATATTGCATTTAAAATAAAAAAGGGAAAAATATTTTTTATAAAACCAGAAGTGACCCAATAATGTTTTTATAATAAAAATAAGAATTTGAAAAATACAATATTGGAATAAAACAGAGGATATCTGAACTTGAAATCATGTAAGAATTTGGGAATATCCCTTAAAATAGGTTTGCTTATCAGAATGTTCTAAGGAGGGAATCTTTTAAAAATATGTATATCTTTGAAAGAAGGTGATGAAAGGTTATTGATAAATAAATTTTGGACAAATAAAAATAATATATAATATTAAAATTAATAGAGAATATAAATACATTTTGATATAAAGAAAGATAAGGCAACCCAAAAGAACAAAGGAGGATGGGGTAGAATTCGTTACAGATTATTGGCATGGTGTTAGGTGCACCAAATCGGGCATGATGAGAGATAAAAGGGGTCTCTCCTTACTTATAAATCTTGAGGGAAGTATGGTGGAGGTTTGTAATTATACCGAATCACTATTTATTACACATTAAATGGCATAACATATTGGACAATCTTGAATAAAAAATAAATGGAGAGGATACCTTACTTTAAATTTGATGGTGATATTTGCTTGAACTTAATGACCTGAATAAAAAAATTAGATTTATTAATTAATAACTCTAGAACCTCTTATATATGTATAACATTTTTATAATCATTTTATGTTCTCTTATAACTATTTTAATTTTGTTATGATGTTCAATTTCATTGTTTCTGTCCACTTTCTTACATTGTATTAATGATTAGTTTTCTTATATTCATGTTCGTATAAACATGTCAGATGAAATTGGATATACATAATTGAAGTTTTATATTATTATTGAAAATCAAGAAGATTAAATAGTTACAAAAATTCATTCGGTTATTGGGAGTGAAGATGAATTATTATATAAAACCATAGTGAAAAATATTTGGTTTAATCAGTGGGTTTCATTATAATGAACATGTTTTTCTTTATAAAATAATACCATTTTTAAAAAACAAATAAAGAAAATTAACTAAGATATATTACATATATAATAATTTGGTTCGACAATAACACAATTGGTTTTATGACCAGAATTAAATATTATAATATAAACTGTTAAACCATTTTCCTTGAATGTGCTAAATTAATACATCCCAAATGGTGTTTTCATTTATTTCAAATACAATATTTGGAAAGCAGATAAGATAAATAATTATCCCATTAGAATAATAGAATTACAGTACATTTATATTACTGGAGTTAGCATACAATTTTGGTGAAGGTAGGTGACGAAAGTCACACGAATAGAGAATAACACAAATTAAATAAAATAATTGGAAAGAGGAATTTACCTCTTGAGTTTGTCTCCTTAGAGAACCTCTTAATGATAGTGGTTTAGATATTTTTAAGAGAGTAGGAGCATTTTTACATGGGGGAGGAGTATGGGGAAAAATTTAGGCAGATTATTGGCAAGGAAGAAGTCTTTAGATAAGTGAAGAGATGAGGGAGTGGGGGGGGCAAGGTTATAATAGAGGATAGGAGAGTTTTCAAAATTTTGTAATCATTAGTTTACTAATTTCCATCAAGACCAGAAACTGTGATAATTCTCTAACCATAAATAGTAATAAATGCATGTGATTTTGAACCAATATGGATTACATCAGCATATCATAATATATGACTCAATAAATCGATTATTTAGCATTAATCGTAAATTATCATATTATACTATTCACTAAAAATTCATGTATTTTATAAAAATACCAAAAATTAATCATAACCATTTATAGACATGTTGGAACCAAAAATAAAATACATTTTTCAAAAATAATTTTCTAAATAAGATATATTTAATTATTAATTAAAATAATTATTTACTCAAAAAATAACAATTTTAAAACATTTATTTACTTATTCTAAAATATAGATACATCATACATTCACTTAAATCTTATTAATATACTATCATAGGTAATTTTATTAATCATTAGGGTATGTCACTATTCATAAGGTGACATTACTATATATAAGGGTAGGTTAATATTTACAAAAAAAATATGTTTACCATATAGAACTCCAAATAACTTACCGATCACAACTGTGTATGTCAATGTTTTGAAATTCCAAACACATTAGTGAAAAAACATGTTTAAAGGTCACATAGCACTTATTAGTTCATTATGTTGTGATTTCATGTGATTATATGAAATATTTATAAGAAAAGAATTTCCATTTATAAAACATTAGGTCGTTATATATTTGATATTTTAAAAATGACTATGATTCTATAATAAGTCATAGACTATATTTAAATCATTATACAAGAGGTGCCGGTATATACAATGTAAATCAGACTAAATATAAGGGATAGTTTCATAATCTCATTATTCTTTGGGATTTTATATTCGTAACTATTTATTGGGGTACGTTTATTATCATGTCCACAATTCCAAAATATATAATATTATTGCTATTATTATTCAATTCATAAAGATAATTTTACCCATTGGTGAATTTTTATTAATCCGTATGAAATGAATAATTTATCATTTTTCGAAACGAGACCCTTTTGGACTTATCTGGAAAAAATATGAGAAGAATGTTTTATTTTAACTTATAAGGCATAACATGTTTTTACATTTTCATAACACTGTATATATATGAATATTACTTATAAAATTTCATGTTTATTTTCAATGAAATTCTTTAATTTTAAAATTGTGATACATTTAGAGAAAATAAAATGTTCTTGAAGAATAAATGATATTTTTATGGAGAATTAATTTGAGCTGTTCAATCAAATTATTTTTCATCTAAGATAGCATTATTTAATAGGGTTATGTTTCAAATATACATTCCAAATTATTCATATAATTTTAATATGTTTTTGATGTCATTATATTTATGAAATCCATTTGTTTATCATGGGTTGTTTTATAATGGAAGGATGATTAAGAAACACATTTTATTACATGGGTTATGCTATAATGAATGAATTTTGAATTTGTAGAACATGAAATAATGATTTAAATATGAGATGGGTGAGACCTATATCTCACTCTAATTTATTTTTAAAATATTTATATCTCATGAGATAGAAAGTTCTAGAACATGAAATAATCTAAATTCAGTAATATAGGACTAGAATGAATAGTGTGCTCGGTTCAGTAATGGACAATGTCTACTATGATTCTCTTGACAATGGGATTTGCCTAATATGAAATGATTTTATATGATTATGAGTATACATAAAAATTTCTTGTTCTATGAAGTGACATTTGGGATAATGTTCATTGATTTATATGAACTTTTATGATTTATCTGATGGCATGATATCATGGTCTTTCATATATAGGATAATATTTTAAAATTTTATGTTCTTATTTGTAATGGTTATGATAGGATTGATATCTCTCTTATTTACCCTTAATGATCCTATAAAATCACCCTTTCATATATTTCTTTTCCCCAGGTCATAATGAATGGTATTAAGGTAGATATGACCAAAATTTGTCTACTTATGATGAAATAAGTGGGAGAAAATGAAAATTTATTTTTAACTAGTTATTTATGGCTTTTGGTTTTTAAATAAACTATACCTATATGGTTATGTAATTTCTTTATAATATTTTACAGTGAAATATTTCAATTTTGATGTAATATCAATGTATATAGTGTATGGTCCACTATAGTGGGTATCTGTGGAATTGTATATTTAAGATTTGTAAAATAGGATGAGAAACCCACTAGAAGAACCCTATGGATATGCCAAAGTTTTGGTCAAAATCCCAGTGTTATAGATTTGATCATTAATAACGTAGGATAGAACCAAAATTATCCTAAATTAAAGTTTAATTCTTTATTTTTGTCTTTTTTCCATTATGGCTAGTGTTTCTGATACTATGCTTCTTGGTTTTAGTCAATGGATGGACTCATAAGAACCATGTTTGTACAGATTGTGATGGGAAATGAAATGGTTTTCCTCTTAAGTAACCAATGTTATAGGAGTTAGAATTAAAATTATTGATTATCTACTCACCCTACTTTCTCTTAAGGTCATTATCCATAAGTGATTTAAATAGCTGTAAGGAAATCATTCGACGTGCTCTCATGGTTGAGATGGAGAATAGAGTAACCAATTCATCCTATGTGTTTGATATGAAGATAAAAATGGAATTCAATGGAAAATAAAAATACTATACTAAACATAAGATGATTTTTCTGTTATGCTCAATGTTTGGAATGAATCATAGAGGAAAATATCTTTAACGGACTAAGAAATGTTTTAAATGTCGAAAAAATGGTGATTAGGTAGCTCAGTGATGAAGAGACATGAAAAAGATGTCTAATGATGCAAATATGGAAAAGGATATACATAATTCATCTCTTACACTTCAATTTGACATATGTAAGGAAATTGAGAATTATGAAAATCAATGCCCAAATCTATGGGTTATTGATGACGATATGTGTTAGCGAAATATTATCGCTAATGAAAAAGGAACATCACATTTGATCACTATCAGAGATGTGGAGTATGATAGTGATGTGGTGGAAGATACAGTTACCATCCACTCTAATGTGCAAAATTTTTTATTTGATTCTAGATCCAGACACTCTTATTTCTAAAGAATTTTATTATGGTATATCTGTATGACCTCAAGAAATAGATCTTGAGTTACCTATAACCACTCTTATTGGAACAATGGTCACATCAAAATATTGAGATTCTTCTTTGGTCGAAGTTTTTAGAAATGAGATTTATGAAAATCTTGTGGTCCTTCATATAGGAGAATTTTATGAGATTAATGGCATGGATTGACTTTCTCTATACACATCTCATATAAATTACCATGTAATGGATGTCACTGTTCATATTTATGATCAGTATATGTTCATCTATCTATTCAAGGATGAATATGAACTTTCAGTAGAAATTTCACCCATATTATGGGTCTTCATTCATATAAATGAAGGTCATCTATCTCAAATGGTCGGGTAGAAACTCACATATAGTAATAAAACCATTATATGTGAGTTTGTTGATGTCTTTATGAAGGAAAATTCAGGTGTCCCAACATATCATGAGAATGAGTTTTCAATAGAACTCTTATATGTTTTTATGCCTATTTCAAAGACAACATATAGAATGGTCCAAATTGATTTTTTGGTATTGAAGAATAAGATCCAAGAGAATCGTGAAAAGGGATTCGAAATCATTAGTGTGTCACCTTAGGGTGAACCTATTCTATTTTTTAAGAACAATTATAGGTCAATGAGACTATATATTTATTACCAAAAACATAAAAAAGATCACTATGAAGAACAAATATATTATTCCCCACATTGATGACTTATTCCACTAACTATAAAGAGGTCAGTACTTATTCTAGATCGGTCTTCAATTAGGATATTATCAATTAAGGGTCAAGATAGAAGATATACCAAAGATGAAATTCAACAAAATTTATGGTCACTATGACTTTATATTGTTTCCTTTTGGTTTTATTAACTGACCCATTATCTTCATGGATCTGATGAATCCTGTCTTTAGAGACTATCTTGATCTGTTTGTGTTATTATTTATTGATGATATTCATGTCTATTAAATAAGAAAGTAAGATCATGAGGATCACATGAGAATTTTACTTAAGACCTTGAGAACTTAGAATCCTTGTGTTAACTTAAGAAGTGTAAATTCTGGCTTCAAAAAGATTCATTTGTGGGCCACATAATCTAAATAGAGGGGATATCTTTGGATCCAACAAAAATAGAAGTTATTGAAAATTGGTCGAGATCCACAATAACAACTGAGATATTATGTTTTCTTGGTTTTTCAGGATATTATAAATGTTTTTTTAATATTTTTCATTATTATCTAATAAACTCACCATGATTAATCAGAAAATAGTTATGTTCTCAAGCAAGGGAGAATGGGAAAAGAAATTCAAAGATCCAAAAAGAAGGTAAGCCAGTGCACATGTCCCCACAATTCCACATTATGGAGAAAAGGGTTGTGATATATAGTGATGCATCCCAGAAGGAACTGTGATGTATTCTTTTAAAAAATGACGTGGTTATATCTTAATCCTCATAACAATTGAAAATATATGAGTAGAATTTCCCAAATCATGATTTGGAGTTAGTTGAGGCAATTATTTCACTAATGATATTGATGGATTGTATTTATTGTGAATGGTGTAATATTTGTACTAATCATAAAAGATTAAAGTATATTTTTCACACATAAGGAGTAGAATATGTATTAAAGAATATGGTTAGTGTTTATTAATGATTACGACTACTCATTACATCTCCACTTTGGGAAATCAAACAAGATGGCTGATTCTTTGAATCGAATGGACCATGCTAGACTATCCTTGATGAGGATCACAAAGGATCCTATATTATTAGATTTTAAAATTATGAATCATGAAAGTTTAATGAAATGGTAGAAATATTATATTTCTCAAATTAATGTTCAACAATATGTATAAGTGAAGATTAATAATGGGGAGGAGGAAGATATAGAACTACAAAAGATGCTGAGAAATTTTCTTGAATTCCACCTTGTTTGGAATAAAATAGTAAATTTCATGAACTAGGTTTGTATTACTCCCATACTAGAATTAAATAACGGTCAATTGGATGAGGCCTATAGTTATTAATTATCTATTCATCCTAAATGAACAAAGATGTATAGGCACCTAAAAGAGTATTTCTAGTGGGATGGAATGAAAATAGATGTTGAGAATAAGTCTCTCGATGCATGGTTTATCAGTAAGTTAATACTGAAAGACATTAGTCAAAGTAGATGTCACTACCCTTACCCATACAAGAATGGAAATCGGAAAACATAACTATAGAATTTGTCATCATCCTACCCAAAAAATCTAAATTTTATAATGGTATATTATTTATGTTTGATCACCTTATGACACATCATTCATATTAGAGTGTAATTCAATTTTAATTACCATGACATGATATATGTAATAGATGTTGTAATATGGAATAGAATTCCATTTTCTATTATATTTGATCCAGCTCCAAGGTTTAATTCGATGTCCTGGCAATGTATTCAGAAGGATCTTGTTAGAGAGTTATGTTCCACGAATACATATCATCCCTAGACATAAAATCATTCTGAAAGGAATCCTCAAACTCTAGAAGACATTTTGAGAGATTTCTCTATTGATTTCAAAGATGACTGGGTTTGGAACCTACCACTGGTAGAATTTTCAAACAATAAGATCTTTCACTATAATATTTAGGTGTCTCATTATGAATCCCTTTATGGAATGATGTTAAAAAATACAACATTCTCGGATAAAATTGGGGAAAAATCTAGAAAGCTATTATGACCTGATCTTGTTGATGAAATAACAGAAATGACCAGATCTATTCAACATTATATAAGAGTATCTCATAGTCGACAAAAAAGTTATGATGGAAACAGATTATAATACCTAGAGTTTGAAGTGGGTGACAATGTGTTTCTATGAATATATACCTTGAAGCAAGTAATGAGATTTGGGAACACGGTAAATATAAGCCCAAGTTATATCCGTCTTTTTGAAATTCTAGATCATGTTGGTATGGTAACTTGACGATTGGAAATTCCACCCAATATCTCTCAAGTTTATGATGTGTTCGATGTATATATCCTATTAAAGTATATACATGATCCTTCACATGTACTGAACTCAGATGTTATACCATTGGAAGCAAGATCTTTCTTATGAAGAATAACCAATAGAGATTTAAGATCATAGAGAAGAAATTCAGCAAAACAAGACGACTCCCTTGGTAAGAGTTTAATAGTTGAACCACCAATTTTAGGAAGCTACACGAGAAATTGAGGATGTGATGAGGAAGAGGTACCCTCATCTTTTTGGTATCCATGTGATGAATATGGGGGGTCAAAAATCAGTTTATGGGCATAGAATGTAACACCATGATTTTTTTTACATATCTTCTTTAAAAATTTTATTTCTTTAATAGATTGAATTGTATGCAATCATGACTTTAAATGAACCATGAGACACCATTATTATAAAATTACCATTATAACCAAGGTGTTAGGATAGTTATAATAAATATGAATATCTTATGAAAATTTATGGTAAAGTCTTTTCCAACTAATTATTTATTAAAAATATAAAGCAGTTATAATTTATTTGTATTAATAAAATGATTGAATTACAATAAATAAACTAAATCAATTAAATATATATTTCATATACTTATTAATTTTTATATATCCATCCAATGGATATTTTTTTCATTGGGTATTAATGAACACAATTTTATGTATAAAAACCTATTTTTTCATAATGGTAATTTCACCGCGTTTTAATGCAGAAGCCTTTCTAAATAACATTTTAGGAACATTAAAAATTTTTATATAAAAAAACTTTTCATTAGAATAGGTAAATTAAAATTTACTTTGGATGAACTTTTGATATTTTACTAATAAAATTCAGGTTTTGATGAAAAATAAAAATACAACAAATATTAACTAAAAATAAGGGTTTTCATAAAAATAATTTATATATATAAATTAAATTATTAAATGGTTTTAAAGTATAAATAGAAAATATTTTTATCTGGTCATATAATATAGGTCATTTTCTTTAATTTTATGTTAAATTTATATGAAAAAACATTTCAATCTTTTGTAATGTTTTATATTTTTAAAAGTATTATCTAATTTCAACAATGAGATATATTTTAAATTAATTACGGAATATTCTATATTTTATATTTTGAAAAAATGGATTCATATATGGAAAAAATAGGTCTAAATTAGGTAAATAAATTTATTTTCCATTATGAATAGTATGTTCGGTAATATTTATTAATATGGTAAAATGGTAAATCATGTAATTAAGAGTAAAAATATTATTATAAAATTACCCTAATAGTTGTTCTAATATACCTGGATAAGTTTGATTTGAGATAAATCATCCTTGGGAAATATGGATTCCTTTTTAAGCCACATGGATGAGATTGTGACATTTAATTTATTATATTTAACAAAATGTTAATTATGTATTACTAAAATTATAATAACTATTCCATTTTTAATATAAGGTTATTCAAAATATAATTTTGGTAATAAATACTAATTTGACATATGAATTTTTTTTATATTTATCATGATAATTTATTATTAAATTTTAGGTAATAAATTATTACCTTAATGATTTATTCAAGAATGATGAATAAATTATATGATTAATGAAAAATCAATAAAATAATTATTATTAGAGTGATAATAACCATTAAAAGACCAAAAAAACGTGACCAAATATTATAAGTCAAGTATATCATTACCATAACCATCCACAGGTTGGGTCATTGACCATATAGAGACATATATAAACGATTATGACACTTATATAATTTTATTTAAAGTGATGATAAAATTCTCACATTAATGTTTTAATATGTACAACATTTTTTATTGTGAATTTTCCTAAAATTATTTTTAAAAAAAAGTATTCTTGTAAAATATAATTGATTTATATTCATCATAGAATTTTATTTTTATTTTTAAGAAAAATATTATGTGTATTAAACAATTACACAAAATTTATGTTGTAATTATTTTGTTAATGTAGAGAACAAATAATTGCCCTTAAAATAATAAAATAAATATAATTTTGGATAATTATTGTGTATAAAGAGTTTAATAATTTACCTTGAATTATTAAAAATATAATTAAAATATTTTTTTTGAATTTATCTTGTTATTTTCATATTTTTTAAAAACAATCAATTGATAAGTGTCAAAATTGCCACTACTGATTGTTTACCAAAATAATGTTGTATTAATTTATTAAAAGGAATATATTTTTTAAAAAATATATAATAATTATTCTATTTTATTAAATGTTATATGGAATTTATTTATTCTCAAATTGACATAAAAAAAGTAAATACTTTACCCTCTTAATATTGAAATATTTGTTACCGAAGTTAATAATTAAATAAAAAACTTACTGTTAATTAAAATAATATAGATTAAATTAATAGAAAAATGTCTTAAATTTATTCATTGATTAAATCACAGTACTACCTCATCTCATATTTCAAATTTTGACAACTTTTATGTTTTTGGTTGGGGTTTTATTTTATTATAAATTAATGTCATTGGATATCCCAAAAGTGACCCTCCCCTCAATTATAATTGGGCACAACCTCCATCACCTCTTCACTACACATTGAGACCTCTAGATCATCCATCCCTTTCCCATTTCATATCTAAAATTCCATAGTTACATTATTTATGTTCATTTAATCTTTAATGAGATACTTTAGTGCTTTACGAGGAGATTTAGAGGGGGCATGTCGAAGAAGAGGCAATCTCCTCTACCGATTCTTTCAAATTTCTTTATTCTTATACATTCTCATAATGAGTTGTTTAATTACAATATAATAACTAATTTATCAATTATACATTAAGATTTTATTATGATTATGAAAAAAATATATTCTGCCATCTATCCATCCTACGAAAATGAAATCACCATGCATGCGTATGTACAACTAACCGTATCCACACTGCGGTGTAATCTATGATTCCCCACCACCTTACGTGAATGGGTATAATGATGGAAATAATAAGTATATATGATTATTATAATGTGATATTAATTTTGATATATTTTACAGCATCCGAATTAATACCATTCATCAATTATGGGATTGATATCCTTTCTCATGCGTACGTACGACCTACTGTCTCAATGATGCGATGCGATTCATTCTACATGATCTTTATTAAATAATGATTTGATAAATGAATGTAATTACTAAATATGACATATATTACAATAAAATCTATAAGTAAATGATATAACTATAACATAATAATATGAACAAGAACTTATAAAAAAATATATGTAATAATATAAAGAAGTTAACTCTCAATGAACAAGTAATAATGTTACAAATAATATGATGATAATATGATCATATATGTTATAATAAAAATGACTATGTTTCTTAAATATGTAAATTAGATTATTTAAATCATTATGTTAGAGGTTTAGATAAATACATTTGAAATTAGACCTCAGTTAAGGGATAATTTTTCAATCTCATTATTATTCGAGATTGGTAATAGGTTAGTATTTACATGGGTATATTTATCATTCACATAAATGTTTCCTAAATGTGTAATATTATTTATATTATTGTAAAAATTTTTAAATTCAATTTTACCCATTGGTGAATTTTTACTAAGTGTTATGAGTGGAATTTTTTTGTCATTTTTTTATATGAGGTACTTTTTGACTTATGTGACAGATGTACAATAAGAATGTTTTATTTTAACTTATACAAAATTATATATATTTTATAAATTGTCATAACACAGTAAATACATGAATATTAATTTAAATTAAGTCAAAATTATTTTCAATGAAATTATTTTCTTTTAAAATTGTGTGGAAATTTGAGAAAAGAGAATGTTATTGAAGAAGAAAGGATATTATCATCAAGAATTAATTTCATGTTCTCAATAAAAATTATTTTATATATTAGATGGCATTCATTAATAGGGTTAGGTTTCATGTATACCAATAGTATCATTATTATGATTTTTTATGAAATATGATTTATGAAATAAATTTGCTTTTGAGGGATTTTGTTATGATGTAATGATGATCAAGAAACCCTTTTTATTCATTTCATTACGCAATGATGAATGATTTAAGATTTCGTGGAACATATAAGTATTATTTCATTATAAGACAGTAGGACCTATATATCCCAACAATGAATTGAGTAAATCTTTATATCTTATGTGGTCGACATGGATAGAATGGTAAAGGATCTTCGTTTAGAAATACATGGATGGAATGGGGAGTGAGCTCAGTTTAGTAATGAACTTTTTCTGCTACAATGGTCTTAGAAATGAGAATTGACTAATATGAAATTATTTCATATTCTTATGTGTATATCCTAAAATTTTGTATCTTATGCTATGTCTCTAGGATTACACTCATTGATTTTTTTTGAACTTTTATGATTTATTTTATGGCTCCAAATCATGATATTTCATATACAAGATAAGATTTTCAAAATTTTTATTCTTATGTATTATGACTATGAGATGGTTGATAACTCCATTGTTTACCCTTACCAATAATCTATGTTCACCCTTTCATATGTTCCTTTTCCCCAAGACATGATGAATATTTTTAAGTAAGATATGTCAACAAGGGGTCATGTTATGACGAAATATGTGGGAGATAATGAAGATATCTTATGAACCTGTTGTTTATGTTTCCGTATTTCTAAAGAAACAATACAAATATAATCCGGTCAGGAAATTGTTATAGTTTTAATGAATATTATACAATTATGAAGTAATATAAATTCTTGATAAGTATGGGTTTCTATACTCTATGTGTGGGAATAAATCAAAACAAACCAAGCTGAAAATCAAAGTAATCTTGAATAAACTAGGGTATTTTATAATAGTTTAGCTTGTGGCGGGGATCAAATTGACCCTTGTAGTTTTCAATTTGGATTATGTTTCAAATCAAACTAAACATGTTAATACAATCAAAAATTCTATAAAAAACATAATATTATAGTTTTCTATTTTTCTAACCCATAAATCCATTACCAAACCCAAACCTATTTTTTGATTTTATTATTAGTATCTACTAGTCGATAATAATTTTATTTTAATAACAAGCTGGGGAAAATATAATGTCATTGTTTCAATGATTGTTTCATAAATTTAATTTAATTTTTCAAAAAATAATTATTAATTATCATGGATATATATATATCTGATTGTATTAAAAAAAAAATAGATTAATTTGAAATCCAAACAAAAAAAGACTAAAATATAATGTTTATTAAATTTTCTAATAAAGAGAAACTATAATTAAATGGATTGGTTTTTATGTATGAAAACAGATCTATAATGTACGGTTTACATTAGGTTTTAATCAAATCCAAACCAAACTAATTAACACACAAAATTAACTAACACAATTTCCATTGATGTGATGTCATAGCCTCATAGTGATGAACACATGATAACATTGGAATTCATGTTCTGAAATATAATTCTATTTTCCATTTGGTATTCTTAATCGCCCTTCCATAATAAATTTTTCACATCATCATATGTTCTTAGTTCTCTATGGTGATATGTTGGCATATTCACTCCTTCTAAATTGAAGATCCAAGGCTATATTAAATGTGAGAAGTATCCTTAAGGTTCCAAATGTATTATAGTTTTTTCACTAATAGACACTTAACCATAAATTTTATCTCTAGAAAAACATATATCATATTCTATTCCTTCTTCTTTATCATATTCCCAGACATCAAAACCATTCTAAAAATCTAGGATTAATCTTCAAAACACAAAGGTTAAAATTATAATTTAATTAATAAAAATAAATTCATGGATGTTAAAAAATAATATCTTATTAAAAAATCCTCATTTTACAAAATACAATTAAATATATTAAAATATATATAATGAACATAAAAATACACATGATAATGGAATTTAAAAAAATATTATTTTTTAATACATTTTACCCCATAATTGAGTGATCACGTATCCTTAAGTAATTTAAGTCAAAAAATTTCAGAATGATCGAAAATAACCTCAAGATCTGTTATGGATTTATTATATGTTAAATGAAGTGATTTTTGTGGATTCATTTCTCCAACATGTAACACATACACAAATCCCTCCCCTTTAAGATCCTTATCGACTTTATTTCTTTCTTACTTCATTAGTATGAATTAAATAAATTCAATATTCCTATTATTATCCATTAATATTGAAAATAATTCACTTTCACTATTTTTTAAATTTTAATCCCTGACATGTTCTTTTCAAATATTTTTTGTGTGTGAATATTTTGAAATCAGATCTTCCATTATAATAAGAATTCCTCATGACTACTAATAATTTTTAGGACATAAAAGTAGGATAAGGAAAAATAAATTTCAAAATTTAATTTTTATTTTTCATGGAAAATATTTCTTACTAACACAACCTCTACTGAATCATATAAAAATTTTAATTGGGGTCCCAAATTCCCATTTTACAACAATTTCAAAGTACTTATATAATTTTCTTTTAAAGTGGATTCCTGAGTTGTTATTCCCTAATTGTGCACAATTTACTCAAATTAAAATGTAAATTCTTGTTTAAAAAACCATATTATTGTTACACTAATATATTTTCCTTTTAAAAATCACTATCCATGTTCAAAAACTATAGGCTATAGTTTTTTAGAAGTAATATGTCTAATTTAGAATAGATGGACCTGAATGTTTTATTCTAAATATTAACACACTCTACACTCCCCCAAACTAGTTTTTCTAATAACTCAATATAAACATATTTTTTTAAATTTAATATATAAATTATAACAAATTAAAGATATAGGGTATAGTGAATAAACTAATTCTTTGAAAGATCATTTTATGTAGAACAGTTTTTATTGTCACTTCAATATTATGTCTCCCATCCACCCTAAAAAATATATTCAAAACACTCAGCATGAAATTACTCTTATTATAAATTAAAAAAATAAATAAAAAAATAGAAAAAATCATATACTTCCTCCAAATAAAAAATATTTTGTAGTTATCTTATTGAATCTTTAGATATTAAATCATTAATTCAAAAATTTGTTTTCTGTCAACCTTTCCTCATTAAAAGTATAATTTTAGCATATTTCCATTCATAATGATCGACTATAAATATTCTTTATAAAGATTTATAGATCCATTAGGATTAAATTCAACCATCTAGAATGATCCAAAACATTTAGATTTTACCTTCTCTATAAATATCCTCATTATCAAATAAAAAATGATAAGTTTCTCTTATTTGGAGTTCTTCCTTTAACTCGAATAGTCATGAAATATTCTTATTATTCGATCATAATATTTGAATTATCCTAGAATTATATTCTTATTTTTTATATATCTTGAAATTATAACATCCTCTACTAGTTTGAACCAATAAAGTCCATTTTAACAACCTTTATATATCAGAATACCTTGTTTTCTATCTCTAATGATAGATGTCATGTTTTAGAAAATACTAATATATAAGATAACATACCTATGAGAACATTTGAGTTCGTCATATATTTTTAAAGAGTATCTTCTAGCATATATACAAATTCCTTCCATGATAAGTTAACTATATACTAAAAATATCCTTCAAAACATCATTTTCTAAATTAGATTCTCCACTAATCTATTAATGATACATCATTCTTGTATTATGTTTGTGTTCATACCTCTCTTGGAGAATTTTTTATTGATACTTCTATATATATACCCCATTATCACTGAAGATATTCCTTATAACTCAAAATATAAAATAGAAATATTTCATCATAAATTTCCCCATATATTTTTCCAAATTGTCTTGTCAGGAAATGGATTTTCCCATTTTAATTCACAGTCAACTACCACCAAGATATATTTATTCCAATGAAATTTTCTGAATGGCCTCACAAATTCAAGACCCTAGATATCAAATATTTTTGTCTTGTATAACTAATTGAGTAATCTTTTTCTTTATTCATATCACTCCTTGATATTGAAAACTATCACAGTTCTTGAAAGACTACTGGGTATATTGGAATAACGTGGAATATAAATAACAATATTGAAGTAACTTATTATCAGTATTTAGATTCCCATAATTAATAATACATGTATGTGGGTTGTTGGGTACTAATGTTAATAAAACAACCTCTTTTATTTTATATTTTCTATTAATTTCTTCAGCCATATGTTTCTATAAAAATGGGTCATTCCACAGTAGTATTTCACAACATCCTCAAAACACATTTTTACTTGATACACTTTGTTTCCTATATAAAATGATTTATTTAAGTGTTATTTTTGTTTTTTCATGATATTCTAGAAAAAGTCACAAATTAAGAGTTAATACAATAAAAGGTCGAATATATATGACATATAATTTGTAAAAACATTTCATATAACCATGTCCCAACATGGTTCGACTGGACTGAGTAAGAAACCTTGTTTATGATAAGAGATAAAATTCCATGTACTCGCTATGAAAATATCGATTTTTCCCTTCCAGAAGTAGTTGGTTGATGGAATTAACTCTATACTCTATGTGAGGTAGTGAAACACGTAGTGTATCCTCACATGTTGATAGCGTATGGAAGATTTCAAAGGGTTAGTGTGATGGATCACCTACCAGTAACGAAACTGATGAAAAATTATGTTTACCCAAGTACACGACATGTAATTTTGTGTACACACTGTGTAGTCAATATTTCTATAAATAGAAAGACATCTATCATGGTTTTTGGTCAGATATTCTAGTGAGAGGTGTTACCTCTATAGATAATTTTCTTCTATAAATCCAAATATCATTTTTCCTTTATTTATTTAATTTCAATATTAGTGATATGATATCTTTCCTCTTTTATTATTCTAGTATCCTTTGTAGGGGTTGAGTTTCTTATCTAACCAAAAATCGTGATCGTTGTCCAAATAGGGTTGTGTTTATGAATTTGGGTTATAATAATGTTATTTATGATCTGGAATTTAATTTTTGAAGTTTTGATTTTATTATGAATTATTTATTTATAATTCATTTAAAAAAGTAATTTCAAATCGACTATTGCTGTTGTGTTGGACCAAAAACAATATCAAAAGTGAAAAACTAAGAAGTTATAAATGGAGAATCCATGATCATGGGGTTATATAACTGTTATTTTTTATTTTTGGTACATAATTTGAATGTATTTATATAGTTTACTACTGGACCATGGAGTAAATATTTTAAATAAAAAATTGTTCATTATCATATCAAGAAACAAAAATTACTTGAATCCCTATAGTAAAAAATAAATTTTAGCATTTTAATAAAAAATAATCTCCATTTAAATAAAACTTAATTAAATTGATACCCCAACACACTTGTTTATTTATATATCTTCCTCTATTTAAATTTAAATTTTCACAAATATTTTCACTCTTTATTTTGTTTCCTTTATTTTTTATTCTTTTATGGATAATCAACTAAAATTCAATAACTTGTTCTAAACATTTCTTATTCATTTCATTATGAGATCAACCCAGACTAATACAAACTACCTAGAAAGTTAGATAGGAAGGGAACATCAACTTTTAATTTTTCACACCTCTTGACAGGAGAGGTGAAATTATCATGACATCTGTTTTTCCTTTTAGGGGTTATCTCTTTTGTTCTTTCTTTTTAGTTTCCATTTCATTGTTTCTATTAAATTTTCCCATTTCCAATTATGGTAGATAATTATCATGGAATTGGGAATGAAATATGTTGGGTCGGAAGAAACACCCGAGGAGGGAAAAGATGGCAAGAGGGGGGTGAATTGCCTTTTAAAAAATTGATTAACAATTAAAAAACAAAGTAAAAATGCAGCGGAAAATAAAAGAGGCAATCACACAAGAACTTGATAACGGAGTTCGGCCAAAACTCGGCCTACGTCTCCGCTCCCAACTCAACCGTTGAGAGATTCCTACCGCTTGCTTTTCAATGGTTTTAGCAAGAAACCCACTAGGCTTTGAGGTAGCACTAGGACCTATTACAGCTTGCTTTTATTGGTTTAGCAAGAACCCAATGCTTTTAATGGTTAAGCAATAACCCACTAGTCTTTTTACGGGTGAAGACTAGCTCACCGATCTCAAGCCTTTTACAAGGTAAGGCTTGTCAACCTTTTCACACCTTAGTGGTGATGTGAAACCCAAAAGAAAGGGAGGTTGAGAAAAGGGTTGGGGTTTGTAGGCACAAACCCAGTTATAAGTTCAAAATAAATAAATGCAATAAAACCCGTAATTGGGAAGACTCGGGCGCCAATGGATGATGGAGTTGATGAGCGTGCTCTCCCAAGCTTCTTGAGTGGAGCTCCTTGGATGTGGAAGTTGTTGGAGCTCTTGGGGTTCCTTGGAGGAAGTCCGCCGGAGGTTCCCCAAATGATGAGAAATGTGTCCGTAGGCTTCACAATAGTTCCGGTGGGTGTCCGGGGCTTCCTTGGCCTTTATTTATAGGCTAGGAACCCTTGGGGAGGCTTCGGAGCCGTTGAAGAGGTCTTCGGAGCCGTTGGGAGCCAAAAGGAGGTTGACTGGTCAACCCCAACGGCTAGTTTGACTGGCCTACCGGCTGGCCGGTGCAGGGCCACCGGCTGGCCGGTGCCTTGGCAGAGGAGAAGGCCTTTGGTCCAGGCTCCACCGGCTGACCGGTGGAGGAGCCACCGGCTGGCCGGTGGTGAGGCAGTAGCTCATCCTGTTCTGGCTGGGTGCCACCGGTCGACCGGTGCTGAGGCCACCGGTTGGCCGGTGGTAAGGCAGTGGCTCCTTCTTGAGAGCAGATGCCACCGGCTGGCCGGTGGTGTGCCACCGGCTGGCCGGTGGTCTGGATTTCAGACCATTTGCCAGCACACTTTCTAGGCCCAATTCCTTGGCCACCTGATTTGATTCCTATCAACCAAAAACACTTGAAAGAGGATTAGATAAATATGAGGGTGATTGTGATCATGAAAATAAAACCTTGAGGGGTTCGAGAGGTACAACAATCTCCCCCTATTTTGATGATCACAATCACCAAAACAATTAATGTAAAATGCTGAAATTGAAAGGAAATACGAAGCATGATGAAAATGATTCTCCCCCAATCAATCAAGAAGTTTCTCCCCCTTTGTGATTATCAAAATAGAATGGGGCATAAAACTTGATTGAGGGAAACGAAGAAAAACGAGATTTTAAAACAATTGAAAATGATACTAATTGTTGGAAATTTTGAAAAGAAAAATTGAATTGAAAAATTTGGATAACAGTTTGAATTGAAAGTTTTGAATCAAAAACCAATTGAAATTCGAAATTTGAAACCAAAAGAAATTTTTGAAATTGAGAGTTTTGAATCAAAAAATCGATACTAACTGTTGGATATTTAAAAATGAAAATTTAATAGAAAATAGAGAATTTCGAAGCCAAGTGTTGAGTTTGAAATGAAAACTTTGAATACACAAAAAAGCTTAAAGATCCTAACTCCCCCTAAATAAAAATAAAAGATCACCGGGGAGAGGTTTTTGAAACCGAAACAAATTTAGGCCCGGAGAGACTTGCCAAAAGGGATTTTTCAATCCAAATTTGTTTCATGGCGGGTCTTCTCCTATAAAATTCATCGGAATAGAAAATCGATTTGGGTTGGCCGTACCGGGCGTTTTTACAATTGCACTCATAAATGAGATGCCCGGTTTTCTTGCAATAATTACAAAATTTAAAGCTAGAGCTCCCCCTTACAAAAACAGTGGGTGCATGGGAGGAGGAGGCTTGGTTGGTATAGCCAAGTCCATTGGTGGTTCGGGAAACCCTTTGGGAACCAAGTATATTGTTCAAATTTTGTTCCCCTTTGGTGAATTTAGCAAGAGATTCCCTAAGGTCTTTAATGGTTGATTCCAAGGAATCAACATCGGGGAGGTTTTGGACTTTAAGGGTCAACTCCTCCTTCTCTTTGAGAAGTTGTTCTTTTTCGGAGGAGAGTTTTTTGAAAGACTTTTTTAAAGAAACAAATTTTGAAGATAATTCATGAAAACCATTTTCTAATTGGTCTCTAGCAAATGAGAGTTCTTCATAAGATAAGTGATTTAAAGAATTTGAATTTAAAGAGCAAGAGGAGGAGGAGTCAGAAGATGTTACCTCGTGAAATGCCATTAGGCATTTTGTACCTTGATCGCTCGAGGAGGAGGAGGAGGAGGAGGTGTCACTCCATGTCGCCTTGAGGACCTTTTTCTTTCCTTTTTCAATTTTTGAGGCCCGTTTTTTGTTGAGTGGGCAATCGGGCTTGTAATGGCCCTTTTCGCCGCACCCGTAGCATTTCACCTTGGGCTCGGGTCTTGCGGTGGGTTCTTGCTTTCGATGCTTGCGGGATTTCTTCTTCTTGTGCTTCTTCATAAACTTGTGCATTTGGCGGGCGAGATTCTCCATGTCCGAGTCGCCACTTGATGATGAGGAAGATGAGGAGGGAGATGAGGAAGAAGATGAGGAGGAGCTTACTTGCTTTTGTACCTTGAGGGCAATGTTCTTTGGTGTCTTTATTGGTGTGCCCTCCTTTTGTGCTTGCCTCCTCATCGTAATCTCATAAGTCATGAGAGATCCGATGAGCTCTTCTACCAGCATATTTTTGACGTCCTTAGCCTCTTGGATCGCCGTCACCTTTGGTGCCCATGAGCTCGGAAGGACCCATAGGATCTTTTTCACCATAGTTTCTGCAGAAATCTCATCTCCAAGAGATTTTCTACCATTGCACACGTCAGTAAATCTAGTAAACATTTCAGAAATAGATTCATTTGGGTGCATGGAAAAAGTTTCAAAGTCCTGACGGTACATGTCCAATCGAGTATCCTTTACTTTGTTGGTCCCCTCATGGGTAACCTCCAAAAGTTTCCAGATTTCATGTGCGGAGGTGCATGTAGACACTCGATTGAACTCATTTCTATCTAACCCGCAATGAAGAGCATTCATGGCTTTGCCATCAAGCTCAAAATTTTTAATATCGGCGGGGGTCCATTTGGATTCGTCGGGGGAAGAGAGAGTGTAACCTTGCATGACTATTTTAAAAATGGGATATCCTATACTTCTCAAAAAGGTGGTCATGCGGGTTTTCCAGTAATTATAGTCGGTCCCATCAAAAAATGGAGCCCGACCTAATGAGTAGCCCTCGGGGGCGAAAGAAGTTGATGCCATCTAAATGGATCTTAAATTTGAAACCGGGTTAGGGATTTTATTCAAAGTTCCCTTTGATACCAAATGTTGGGTCGGAAGAAACACCCGAGGAGGGAAAAGATGGCAAGAGGGGGGTGAATTGCCTTTTAAAAAATTGATTAACAATTAAAAAACAAAGTAAAAATGCAGCGGAAAATAAAAGAGGCAATCACACAAGAACTTGATAACGGAGTTCGGCCAAAACCCGGCCTACGTCTCCGCTCCCAACTCAACCGTTGAGAGATTCCTACCGCTTGCTTTTCAATGGTTTTAGCAAGAAACCCACTAGGCTTTGAGGTAGCACTAGGACCTATTACAGCTTGCTTTTATTGGTTTAGCAAGAACCCAATGCTTTTAATGGTTAAGCAATAACCCACTAGTCTTTTTACGGGTGAAGACTAGCTCACCGATCTCAAGCCTTTTACAAGGTAAGGCTTGTCAACCTTTTCACACCTTAGTGGTGATGTGAAACCCAAAAGAAAGGGAGGTTGAGAAAAGGGTTGGGGTTTGTAGGCACAAACCCAGTTATAAGCTCAAAATAAATAAATGCAATAAAACCCGTAATTGGGAAGACTCGGGCGCCAATGGATGATGGAGTTGATGAGCGTGCTCTCCCAAGCTTCTTGAGTGGAGCTCCTTGGATGTGGAAGTTGTTGGAGCTCTTGGGGTTCCTTGGAGGAAGTCCGCCGGAGGTTCGCCAAATGATGAGAAATGTGTCCGTAGGCTTCACAATAGTTCCGGTGGGTGTCCGGGGCTTCCTTGGCCTTTATTTATAGGCTAGGAACCCTTGGGGAGGCTTCGGAGCCGTTGGGAGCCAAAAGGAGGTTGACTGGTCAACCCCAACGGCTAGTTTGACTGGCCTACCGGCTGGCCGGTGCAGGGCCACCGGCTGGCCGGTGCCTTGGCAGAGGAGAAGGCCTTTGGTCCAGGCTCCACCGGCTGACCGGTGGAGGAGCCACCGGCTGGCCGGTGGTGAGGCAGTAGCTCATCCTGTTCTGGCTGGGTGCCACCGGTCGACCGGTGCTGAGGCCACCGGTTGGCCGGTGGTAAGGCAGTGGCTCCTTCTTGAGAGCAGATGCCACCGGCTGGCCGGTGGTGTGCCACCGGCTGGCCGGTGGTCTGGATTTTAGACCATTTGCCAGCACACTTTCTAGGCCCAATTCCTTGGCCACCTGATTTGATTCCTATCAACCAAAAACACTTGAAAGAGGATTAGATAAATATGAGGGTGATTGTGATCATGAAAATAAAACCTTGAGGGGTTCGAGAGGTACAACAAAATATGCCCACTACAGACAGAGAGTGGCTCACACATAAAATCTAGCTTAAGTGGAAAAACACCTACAACAATAGATCCTCTGGGGTGTAGCTTCTATATTTTGTGATTTTACCTCCTCTCCTACCAGTACACAAATATTTGGCATCTGTATCTAGTCCATCAGACACCGCGACGTCTTCTACGACATTTTTTTGATCAATCCACAATCACATTAGTTGAGGATTCTTCTTCAGTAGTTGAGCTTCCAGCACAACTGACGAAGGTAATGGTCGGACCACAACAACATCCATGCCTCATTTTCGACGAGCATCATCCCATGATAGACATGCTAAGACATGTCTCAAGAAACACCATCCATATAAGCTGTTTATTTTAAAAAATGTATGTTCCTCAGTGTCTTGGTGTTATGGAGGTTATTAAGGAGATCCTTTCAACACATATATGATAGAGAAAATATATTTCATCACTCCCACTTTTAGAGGTTTATTTTTAGATTATTCAGCTTAATTTGAGTTCAATGGGCTTGAATACCGCTCGACTCCCAATAATATGGTGACTCTAGTACAATTTAGTTTGAGAAAATTTCACTTTTCATTCTCCATGGTAGATTTTGGATGAGGGTGAATTTTCTACCCCTATCCATCAACCCCACCTCATGTTTCCTCCCTCACCTTATAATGACCCGAAATTTTGAATAAATTTTTTTTCCTAACTTTGTGTGTTATTTTATTTTATTCACAACACAAATTTTTCATTTAATAAAATTAGTATAAGTAAAATACGACCATTGGGTTTTGATTGTTATATGACCATTGATCAAAAAGACCGTTGGAAACTAAATGTTGCAATTATTGTCTACAAATACTAGTGGTCATGGTTAATTAATACAGAAATAAGATATGATGGCCCCATCCAGTAGTCTCAGGCCAATGAAATCCCATCTGGAAGAACTCGAGAAGGAGGTAGCACCTTTGGGCTTTGCCCTGGACCAAACCCAAGACGAACTTCATCGTGTGAAGCTAGAATGAGATCACTATTGCGAGAAGTTTAAGATGATAGAAATTACTACTGGGGAAATGTTGGCTAAGATTCCCCAAGATTCTATAACCCTTTCACACCTTACTCTTAGGTCTTATACTGGTGTTATAAGGGGTTATGTAACGAGACCGTAACTGCCTTGTGTAATCCTTTTATTTAAAAATTGTGATTTATTCTTATGGTGATGTTTGTGAATTTTCAAATGTCTGTATAAATATAGTATGCATATTATTGATGAATTTTGGAAAAATTAAATTTGAGAATATTTATGTAAACCTTAAATAATTAAAAATGTGTAATGATTTTCCAAAATGGTCTTCTACAGTTGTGTTTAGTATGAAATTTAGAGTCGAATAAGATCAATTTAATTTTTAATGAATAGTAATTTTACGCTTAGGATAAGTAATGCGACCAAATGGAATAGTAATATCACTTCAGGAAAGCATTAATATAATTTTGTCACCTTTATTATATAATGTGATTCAATAAAATAGGTAAATAACTGTTTGAGAAATTATTTGTCATATATTAGTTTTTTTTGGGTGAATAGGGTTTTTTAATTAAAAATTAAATTATAAATTATAGAAAAAATTATTTTAATAAAATTTAGTTCATTTTTGAAATTACTTCATCGATATTTGTTGAAGGTGAAATTTTGGGTTATTTGTTAGAAAGTTGAATTTTCGGTCAATAGTGAAAATACAGTTTTTGAGTTTCAGGTGTTTAATGACATCATTAAGGATGAATTATTTATTCAAGAATTCTGGTCTACTTATGAATAGTAATATAAGGTATGATGTGTCCCAAGTGACCAATACCATGATCAAATACCATGGGAAAGCCCATGGTTTTTCCAATACCACCTATGAGGTGTCCCTTTGCAATTAATGCCTTGTCCCCGCACTTCCCCTATAAATACCAATACATTATCTCATTATTGGGATTAATAAATCCTCCTAAACGAAGTTATAGTCTCCTTACCTCCCATTTAGTCCTCCTATGGTGCCCTAAATCCTCCCAATGTCCCAAACATTGAGATTTCGAAGTTACTCTATAAGGTAAGGTATCCTACCTCTCTCTTTGTTTTCATGTATTCAACTTTATGTCATTTATTTTAATCTCCAGGTACTTATGTTGGGGATTTTATATTATATTCATCCTACTTTCCTTTTCAATTTAATATGATGATAGAGCCCCTCTTTCTCTCATAAATTCATTTTATGAATGTTTAAGTGGGGTCATTAGGCTGCCAATTTTTTGTAAGGGATTCATTCACCCTTCTCATTTTCATGTTCAATTTTCTTGTCAAGTCTTTCAAGTTACTTTTTATTATGTTGGGTTATGATATATATATCCATAATACTTTTAATTTATGTTAATATGATTATAGGCCCTATTTTAACTCATCAATTCATTTTTTGATGTTTTAAGTGACCCTGTTAGGCTGCCGAATTTTCATAAGAGAAATCTTATTTTTGACTTCTTCAAATGTTTTTCATTTCATAAGGTATGTATTTTAAATTTCCATACCATGTAATTATATACTTTATATTCTGTCCATCTACTTTTTTATGGATCTTTTATGAGTGGTTAACCCATTCCCCCTCTCATTTCATTATTTTCTAAAACCCTATTACATAGCTGTTATGCTGCAGAATTTTCATCTCAAAATGTCTCTCTATTTTTCTCAAATTATTTTGGTTTATTAAGTGAATACTCAAAGATATTTCTTCTATAGAGGTATTCACATATATATCAAAATTTTCTATTTTAATTCTTGTATTTACATACATGAAAACCTCTTTCCTTTTTCTGTGGGTTTAAAGTGACAAAAAGATCATGTCTTTAAAGCAGTTTTTAAAACGTTATGATTATGAAATGAAACCATTTCTTTTATTTTATATGTGTTATTTATGATATTTTTGATGATTATATATGTGGATCACACGATAATAAATTGAAATTAAGGGTTCTCTCTGATATACCTCCAATGCATTGGGTAATGATGTAATCTCTAGGGATTATAATTTGAACGATACCTTGGTGAATAACCATGGTAACTTTTTTAATGAAACCTTAGAGATGGAACACGGTGATACATAAATGATTTTCTAAGTTAAATGTTGTAGTCACATTTTCAAGTTATTAAAAACTTTATTTTTATTATGATATGCCTCATGATATCTTTGTCATGCCTTAATGTTATTTATCATGACTTTATTGATGTATCTCATGTTCACATGTAAAATGTTTCTCTTGTTTCCCTTACTGGGCCTTCTGATCACCCTTTACTTTGATATATGCTCCCAGGTTAAGAATGGCTGTAATGAACTTAGGATTAACAATTAAGAAGCCTTTCAAGTGTTTAAGAATAATGTTTTATGTCCATGTTCGGGTGAATAGTTTTTTTGATTAAATAAAATAGGTAAATTACTGTTTTAGAAATTATTAGTCAAGTATTAGTTTTTTTGGGTGAATAGTGTTTTTAATTAAAAATTAAATTTAAAATATTTATAAAATTATTTTTATAAAATGGTTTTAATTTTCGAATCCAGAGCATCGATATTTGGTTAAGGTGAAATTTTGGGATTTTTTTGAGAAAGTTGAATTTTCGGTGAATAGTGAAAATACAGTTTTAGAGTTTCGGGTGTTTATTGACATCATTAAGGATGTATTAATTATTAAATAATTATGGTATACTTATGAATAGTAATATAAGGTATAAGGTGTCCCAAGTGGCCAATACCATGAGCAAATACCATGGGTAAACCCATGGTTTTTCCAATACCAACGATGAGGTGTCCCTTGGCAATTAATGCCCTGTCCCCTCACTTACCCTATAAATACCAAGCCATTATCTCATCCATTGGATTCCAAAATCCACCTAAACGAAATTCTCGTCTCCTTACCTCCCAAGTAGTCCTCCCAAGGTGCCCTCAATCCTCCCAAGGTCCCAAACATTGAGATTTTGATGTTACTCTTCAAGGTAAGGGATTCTACCTCTCTCTTTGTTTTCAAATATTCTCCTTTATGTCATTTATTTTATGCTCCATGTTATAATGTTGGGGATGTTATTTTTTATTCATCCTAATTTACTTTTCATTTTCATTTGATTAGAGACCCCCACTTTCTCTCATCAATTCATTTTAAGAATGTTTAAGTGGCACCGGTAGGCTACAAAATTTTTGTAAGGGATTCTTTCACCCTTCTCATTTTCAAGTTCTATTTTCATGTCAAGTCTTTCAAGTTCCATTTTATTATGTTGGGGTATGATCTATATATCAATAATAATTTTAATTTATGTTCATATGATGAGATACCCTATTTGATATCATTAATTAATTTTTTGATGTTTTAAGTGATGCCGTTAGGCTGCCGTATTTTCATAAGAGAAATCTTATTTTTTTCTTCCTTCCATGTTTTTCATTTCATATGTTATGTCTCAAAAATTTTATTACCATGTTCTTATATCCTTTATATTCTGTCCCTATACTGTTTTGTGTATCATTTATGAGTTGGTGACCCATTTCCCCTCTCATTTCAATGTTTTCTAAAAACCCTCTAACATAGCTGTTATGCTGCAGAATCTTTGTCTCAAAATGTCTCCCTCTTTTTCTCAAATTTTTATATTTTATTAAGTTAATACTCAAAGATATTTCTTCTATAGAGGTATTCACATATATACCAAAATGTTCTATTTTAATTCTGTTATTTACATACATGACACCTGCTTTCCTTTTTCTGTGGTTTTAAAGTGACATAAAGATCATGTCTTTAAACAATTTTTTAAAAAATTATGAATATGAAATGAAAACCATTTATTTTATGCTATATATGTTATTTATGAAATGTTTTATGATGATATATGGGTCTCACATCATAATAAAGACAAATTAAGGGTACACCCTGATAGTGCTCCAATACATTGGGTAATGATGTAATCTCTTAGGATTACAATTTTAACAATACCCTACTGAATAACCTTGGTAATTTTTTTAATGACACCATGGGGATGGACCTTGGTGAAACATAAATGATTCTCTAAGTTAAATGTTGTATCCACATCTTCCAGTTATGAAATACGTTATTTTTATTATTATATTCCTCGTGATTTCTTTCTCATTTCTTAAAGTTATTTTCAATGATTTATTGATGTATCTCAAGTTCACATGAAAATTGTTTTTCTTGTATCCCTTACTAGGCCTTCTACTCACCCTTTCCTTTTATGTATGCTCCCCGATTAAGAGATTCTGTAATGAATAGAGGATGAACAATGAAGAATATTTTCAATTGTTTAAGAAGAATGTTATATTTCATCATGTTTTATGATCCGGATTTCCAAGACACTATACTTTAAATATCCTCTATTTGTAAAATGTAATGAAAAGTTATGTATTAAAAAAAAGGGATGATATAGTTGGTATTAAAGGATAGTTTAGTTATTTGTGGAAATTAGGATATGAAAAATTTAGCAAAAACCCTATATAAAATTTTAAATATTGGAAATCTTCATGGTATTTTGGTGATTATTGAGTAAGTGGTTTATTAAGAAAATACATACTAATCTAGATACGAGCAGGTATAGGTGGCTCTGGCAGATATGTAAACAGGTTTAAAACCCGAAAACACCAATTTGAGCTAGACTCGAATGGGAACTCTTACACGACAACAAGCCTTGCTGCACTCTTAGTTATGACACTTTCAAGGGGTATGTTTTTTTAATCACAATCATTTTATAAATCATTATGAAGGAATTATAGAAAAATATAATTGTTTAAGCATGATATTTTAAGACATAAAATCATTTTAGTTGAAAGATTCATAAATGAAATAAGTTTCTAATGAAGGATTTGTTTTTTAGAAAATGATCACATCATCTTGGAATATGTTGACGTTTTTCCTGAGGAGTTACCCAGACCTCCCCCAGAAAGAGAGGTAGATTTCTCCTTTGAACTCATATCTGTATCTCATCCGATGTCAAAGACACCCTATATGATAGAAAGTGTGGAGCTAGAGTAATTAAATAAACAACTCTAATACATTTTTGAGAATGAGTTTATTTGACGAAGTGTATCTCCTTGGGGAGCACCATTTCTCTTTTTGAAGAAGAAGTATAGTTCGATGTATCTATACATTGATTATAGAGAATTGAATGGGATTATAGTAATGAAAAAAATACTCTCTTCCATGAATTTATGACTTATATGAAAAAGCTTCTTGGGACTCAATTCTTCTCTAATATTTATCTTTATTCTGGTTATCATCAATTGAGGGTGAAGAATGATGATATTCCAAAAACTTCAATCCAATCAAGATATGGAAATTATGAGTTCGTTGTTATTCCCTTTGGACTGACTAATGCCCTTGGTATTTTTGTGGAACACGAATAAGTTTATTTTGGAAATTTATGTTTATCAAATAGATATCCTTTGTATAAGAAAATGAATTAGTGATTACATGATAAAGGTTATTTTGGATGATGTTTTCTTTTTTGGAGTACTATATTCCTGAGGGAAATAAAATACTATAGGATCTAGATTGAGGAGGAATGGATGATTTATTTATGTATTTATTGTGGACATATGGTGATTTGGGTTATTTCTAGAAAATGATGAAACTACTATAGAAAATATGTGAATAGGTTAATTAAACATTAGTATGAGACCTTAATAGTAGTCGATGTTATATAGAGATAAATGTTATGATTTATTAGGGAAGACTATGTGATTAAATCCTTTTGAGTTTTGGGTTCCAATCATAGTTTAGATTATTCTGAAGAATTTTATGGATAATTGTGTATTGAATGGTCTTTCTGGAACTTGGGTTACTTTTATTGAATTCTGGAGATTAATAGTCTTATTTATTTTTATATATAATTATAATTTTTGGGGATTATATGATCTTGTACTATCCTTTTTAGTTTTATTTAATGACTATTGATAAGGGAAAAATATAGTTATTCTTTTGTGGATTATGTGATTCTCTAGAAGATTATTCTCGTGCTTTTGATGAGACTAAGTCCTTTAGAATGCTCATTGTTTGGAGAAAAGATTAGTCTTGGTAGAAACTTTGTAAGGGATGAAACTATACTTTAATGTAAGTATATTTCCCTATGCTTTTATTCTATGTAGGTAATTAATTTATCAAAATTATGAAATGAAACCTAAAAAAACGTTGTTGGTTTACGTTACCTACTGGGTAATCAAAGACTGTTTAATGCATCTTATGTTTGTGATCTTATTGTGGTTAATTTTCTCCTAATAATGTTTTCTATCACTCTCCATCAGAATATGACCCCTTTTGTTCTCTTACATATCCATGTTTTCCATCATGAATCCTAGTATGGGTTAACTCGGGTGACCTTTGTACTTCCCTTTCTTTTTGTTATTATAATAGTTTTACTGACTCCTTTTCCGATGTGGGACTTTCAACAAAATTTTCAAGCCCAATTTTAAAATTGAGAGGATGCAATTTTTTAAGTGGGGAAGATTGTAATGACCTGAAATTTTGAAAAATATTTGTTTCCTATCAATGTGTGTTATTTTATTTTATACTCAACAAAAAATTTTCTTTTAACAAAATTTGTATAATTAAAATAAGACCGTTGGGTTTCTGTTGTTATATGAACATTGGTAAAAAAAATACCATTGGAAACTAAATGTTGAGATTATTGTCTACAAATAAAAGTGATATTGGTTTATTAATATAGAAAATAGATTTGATGGCCCCATCCAGCAGTCTCGGGCCGATCAAAGCCCATCTGACGGAACTCGGGAAGGAAGTAGCACCTTTGGGATTTTCACTAGACCAAACCAAAGCCAAACTTCCTCATGTGATGTTGGAACAGAATCGCCTTCGTAAGAAGTTCAAGCTGATAGAAATCACTAACTGGGTAATGTTTGCTGAGATGCCCAAAGATTCTATCACCCTAGCACACTTTACTCTTATGTCCTATGCTGGTGTTATAAGGGGCTATGTAACGAGACCGTAACTGCCATGTGTAATCCTTTGATTTAAAAAAAAATTGTGATTTCTTCTTATGGTGATGTTTGTGAATTTTAAAATGTCCGAATAAATATAGTATTCATATTATTGATGAATTTTGGAAAAAAGAGAATTTAAAATATTTATGTAAACCATAAATAATTAAAAATGTGTAATTAATTTAAAAACTGGTCTTCTATAGTTGTGTTCAGTGTGAAATTTAGAGTCTAATAAGATCAAATTAATTTTTGATGAATTTTAAATTATGAATAGTGATTTTAGTCTTAGTATTAGTAATGTGACCAAATTTATTAGTAATATCACTTAATGAAAGTATTAATATAATTTAGGCACCTTTATTATGCAATGTGATTCAATAAAATAGGTAAATAATTGTTTCAAAAATTATTAGTCATGTATTAGTTTTTTTTGGATAAATAGTGTTTTTAATTAAAATTTAATTTAAAACTATTTATAAAATTATTTTAATAAAATGGAGTTCATTTTTGAATTCAGAGCATCGATATTTGGATAACGGGAAATTTCGGGATTTTTCTGAGAAAGTTGAATTTTCGGTGAATAGTGAAAATACAGTTTTTGAGTTTCAGGTGTTTAATGACATCACTAAGGATGTATTATTTATTCAATAATTCTGGTAGAATTATTAATATTAAGATAAGGTATGAGGTGTCCCAAGTGTCCAATACCATGAGAAATTTCTATCACCAAGCCCATGTTATTTCCAATACCACCGATGAGGTGTCCCTTGGCAATTAATGCCTTGTCCCCTCACTTCCCCTATAAATACCACGCCATTCTATGATCCTTGGGATTCCGAAATCCTACTCAAAGATGTTAGGGTCTCTTTAAATCCCATGGAGTCCTCCCAATGTTCCCTCAAGCCTCCCAAGGTCCCAAACATTGGGATTTTAAAGTTACACTATAAGGCAAGGGATCCTACCTCTCTCTTTCATTTCATGTATTCCCCTTTATGTCATTTATTTTAAGCTACATGTTCTTATGATGGGGATGTTTGTTTATATTCATCCTACTATGATTTTCATATTCATATTATGAGAGAGCCCCTCTTTCTCTCATCAATTATTTTTATGAATGTTTATGTTGCGCAGTTAGGCGGCCAATTTTTTGTAAGGGATTCTTTCACCCTTCTCATTTTCAAGTTTTATTTTCATGTCAAGTCTTTAAAGTTTATTTTTATTATGCTGTGGTATGATCTCTATATCCATCATACTTTTCTTTTATTTTAATATAATGATATACCATATTTTATCTCATTAATTCATTTTTTTGATGTTTTATGTGACGCTGTTAGACTGCCGAATTTTCATAAGAGAAATATTATTTTTGTATTGCTTCCATGTTTTTCATTTCATATGGTATGTATTTAAAATTTCATTACCAAGTTATTATATCCTTTATATTATTTCCCTCTATTGTTTTGTGGATCATTTATGAGTGGGTGACCCATGTCCCCTCAATTTTCAATGTTTTCTAAATACCCTGCAACATAGCCATTATGCTGTAGAATTTTAGTCTCAAAATGTCTCTCTCTTTTTCTAAAATTATTTTATTTTATTAAGTGAATACTCAAAGCTCTTTATTCTATAGGGGAATTCACATATATACCAAAATTTTATATTATAATTCTGTTATTTTACATATATGAAACTCGTTTTCCTTGATCCATGGGTGTAATGTGACATAAAGATCATGTCTTTAATGCTCCTTTTAAAACGTTATGATTATGAAATGAAACCCATTTATTTTATTCAATATGGATTATTTATGAAAGGTTTGATGATTATATATGTGGCTCAATGATAACAAAGACAAATCAAGGGTACACCCTGATAGCGCTCCAATGCATTGGGTAATGATGTAATCTCTAGGGATTACAATTTTAACGATACCTTGGTGAATAACCTTGGTAATTTTTTTAATGACAACTTGGGGATGGACCATGGTGAAATGGAAATGCTTTTATAAGTTAAATGTTGTAGCCACATATTCAAGTTTTAAAATATGTTATTTTTATTATGATATGCCTCATGATTTATTTCTCATGACTTATTATTCTTTTTCATGACTTTATTAATGTATCTCATGTTCACATGTAAAATGTTTTTCTTGTTTCCCTTACATGGCCTTTTGCTCACCCGTTCCTTTGATGTATGATCCCCGGTCAAGAGATGATATAATAAACATAGGCTGAACAATGAAGAATCCTTTCAAGTTTTTGAGAAGAATTTTTTATGTCGTCATGTATTATGATCCGGATTTCGAAGACACTAGACTTTATAGATCCTATGTATGTAAAATGTAATGAAAAGTAATGTATTAAAAAGGAGCAATGCTATACACCCTCCTGGAAAAATATAAACTAATTTTTCATTGGCAGGATAATGATGGTACTGACAACAAGTAACCCTCACATCCCATAAGAGAACTCTCATAATTTCACCTTTCCTCCATTTCAGTCATTGGTGCTACAGTGGAATCCTTTTACCTCACAATGGGGACATTGGTGTCATGATCGATCAAGAAATGGATATCCTTACGTACATTATATGACACAATTAACTAAACCTCCCTTTCTTTGATGCCTCATAATTCTAATCTCTGATACATGACCACTAGGGAATGCTAAAAGGTGAATTATACACATTTCAGTTTGCACACTACAAGGGAATGTTTGATCCATATCTCCCTCACAATCATTTCAGTTCCCCACAACAGATGAAATTTTCATGATTATATGCACGGATATGGTTTAGGGTCATGGAAATGCTTGTGTTCTCCTACCATACACCCCAGCTCCAACAAAGATAAGAGACAACCCATTTCCCCTAGTGGTACTGATAATTAATTACCACCCCCTCCACCTAGGGACAATCCTTCTCTATATAAACCCACTATTCCTCCCATCAATCTTCATCCACAATTCCCTATTATTCATGACTATCCACATCCCTACCTCCACCATCATCCCCACCTGATATCTCGATCACTCTCCACCCTGAAAACTTGGATCATCACCATATCATAATGGAGGGCCATAAGATTCCATGTCTCGAACACATGATAGGATTAAGGGAATGCTGTGAATTATTATTCAATATATGGGCCTTCCACTTCCACCAAAACTTTCTTCTCCTCCGAATCCTTAGCCTTTAGCAGGGTAGACTCCATTAACAGATCTGAATATCGATTCGATGATCATCTCCAATATTCTCCCTGATTCTCCTTCAACTGCTTACAGCTAGGTTATTAATGTCTACCCCACCAAACATAGTAAGGACCTCGTGCCTCCAGATTCCACTTTTGCTTCCCACTTCTGCCGGATCCCCCTTTTTAGATAGTTCCTTATTCGAAGCAACACATTAGTGATTTTTTCACATTTATTTCATTATAAAAATATATATATCTCATTGTTTTCTATGCTTGTGATTCAACGGTTTGTATTCATGAATAATTCTATCTAGATTTCATTGAAACTCAGAAATACTCTTGTGGGACATGTTCATCTCATTTTTCACCTTCCTTTAACACTTTCAGGCACACCAAGGGGGAGTATTGTTTTGATGTTTATTTTCCTTAATTTTTTTAGATTAATTCATTCACTCCTCCCCCTCACACTAACTAGTTTTTCTTTCATCCTCTTATGTTCCTTGGTATATCACATGGGATAGAATGTGTGATATTAAGTGTTGGGGAGAGTCACTTGACTAACGTAAACATTAACCTTAAAATAATATAATAGAATTCATTAATATATGAAATAATTTAATATATTGAATTTTTTGTTAATTATTATTATAAAAAATAAGAATATAAATGGGAATTTTAAAAGTTATATGATTATTGTAACTTTAAAGTATTACAAAATGATTACTGATATAGAATGATTTTTTATTTAAATTCATGAACATATGAATTTATTAAACAAATAATTATTTTCCATGTCATGACATAATTGACCTTTTATTTTCCTCATAACTGAGAGGTATTTCAACACATTAGTCATATTATTTCATATACCCTCACTCTTGAGAGACTATTGGGATATGCATAACTACTTTAACTTTCATTTTTTATCTTAATAATATGTTGACTTTAAAGCATGTTAAAATGATCGAGGAATTTGATTGATAGTTTTATCCACTTGGACCTTGTGACCTACTATAAATCTGACATTTGTAAAATCCTTAGAAACCATGAACTGTCTTGATAGAAAGACACTTTACTATCATATTTATCCACCCTACCCTAATTCTTTGATAAGAAGTTATTGATTACTTATTTGAGTATTAATGATGGAGTTCAGCTATTCATTGCATATTTTGGTGGGTGGAAATGAAATTATTTGTAGGGGAGAGTGACTCTATTTTATTTGGGAGGAAGAGTTCCAAACCATTATTCATAATATACCCAATGTTCCTATATTTATCATTATGAAAAATGATGAAATATTTTAGAGGGGCCAAATTCATTCATCTTATTTATTGACATTTTATAAACCCAAGATGAAAAAGGAATGTCATGGTGATGGTGAGATTTGAGAGATGATGTTGTAGATGCATTTTTAATGATATTTTTCACTAAATATCATTATTTATTATTTCATAAATAAGAATCATTTTCCTAGCCCATGAGATTATTTTTACATCTTTACCTACCGATCCTTAGCGTCAGAAATGTTTGATCATTATTTAAATACGTCATGTTTTTATGATTTTATTTATATATGGATAATGAGGATACTTGAAAGCCTATGGATACAGTGCATGTACATGATATTGGGAATATGTTTTATTAAATGATCTTTTGTGATAATTTTGTCATTTTCTATTGATGTAAATAACCAACTGGCATGTATATGTATTAAAAGTTAAATTTTTTTAATGAAAGATAAGGAAATTATATAATTTAATTATAAATGATCCATGAATAGAATATCATTAAATTTGAAATATTTGTTTTCCTTTAAAAATCTTATATTATGGATATAATATTAATAAGTATAACTAGCCTAATGCATCCCATTATAGTGCATCGATTCTATAAATTATATGTTGATATTTTTCCTATGGGAATGAAAATGACTATGTGTGGGGGAGTTTGATGTACTTGATTTGTGTATACCTTTTTACATGTTATTAATTATAAAAAAAGTTTTCACAAGATACATGTTGTTTGGTGGATAAAATTATTCATTGAAGGGTTATTGTTAATTTTTCAGGAGTTTCCAACTAATTTAGAAAATATGTAGTGGAAAAAATTAATGTTATCATATAAATAGCAATTATATTATAATCACACACTATGAAACATTTGGTCGACAGGGTTGGACCCTAATGAGAACTTGACCATATAGCCAACCAGAGATAACTCAACGTGTACTCACTATGAACAAACCATTTATTCCCTTCTAGAATAATTTTGTTTCTGAAATTGAAACTACACGCCATGTGAGGCTGTGAAACAAGCCATGAAACCTCACCTACTGACAACTGATGCTTGAATTCAAAGTGGTGGTATGACATATCACCTACAAAAGTTAAATTGAAAAAAAGGAAGTTGATCTAATTACTCAGTGTTTAGTTTTGAGTAAAGGTCATGTAGTCTAAATTAAAATAAATATAAGGGAATCCCTCATATTTCATGGTTGGATATTTCACTAGGATGTGTGGCCGCTCTTCCAAATGATCTCCAATGAATCCAAATATCAGTTTTCCTTTAAATATTTTGTTTCTATATTAGATTAATTATATATGTACCCATTATTCTTATTGTATCCAAGGAATGGGATGAGTTTCTTCTCAATCTACCAATCATGAGCAAGGTCATAAGTGGGTAGTGTTCTTTTATTGGGGTTGTATAGAAGTTGTGTGTTTAATAATTGAATTTCTGATGTGTTGATTTTTTTATTAATTTTTATTTATAATTCCTTTAATGAATAAACTTAATATTGATTTTTGGTGTTGTGTCGGATGAAGAAAAAAAATTTCAGTGAAAAATATTGGAGTAATAGAGGTCGAATCAATTACCATTGGGTGAGTGTATTGTCACTTGATTTTTGGTAAATAACATGAATGTATTCAAGAATCTAACTAGCACACCAAAGAGTTACAATTTTAAATAAGTATTTTCTGATTATCGAAAAAATAATAGAAAAAATAATAGAATCCATGTGGTAAAAAAATTTATTTTTAATTTTAATATAGAAGAATAATGATTGAAATAATCCCAAATTGAACTTAAATCCCATCAATCTTGTTTATTGTTTGTTATATATTTTATTATATTTTAATTTATAATTTTGTAAATAGACTCATTATTTTATTTCATTCCCATATTTCATAAATATTGTATGAATAATCACTTAAAATGCACTGACTTGTGCTGAAAATTTCTTCTTTGTCTCTCCATGGGATCAATTTTGATTACCGCATACAATCTAGTTAGTCAGATTAGAAGGGAACAACAACATTCAATATCCCTCGCCTCTGGATAAGAGTAGTAATGATGGTATTTTGGAAATGTATTTAATGTTAATATAATATGATATATTATTTATGTATAAAAATTATAGGTTTTTATACACACTCAATGATTTTCAGCATTGTAAGGACATACATGAATTTATAAGAACCCTTCAAAAAGAGGTATGGAATTCCAATGTGTGATGTTAAGATAAGGTGAAAACCATCCAACATGAACCAACATAAATGATTCATCTCATCCAAAATCCCAAATAAGGTGTTGAATAATATCATTAGGGCCACATGTCAACATCAACAATGAAACATACATTCCACCGATTGTGCACAAAACCACGTATAAGGAATAAAATAAAATGGATCATTATATCATATCACATAATTACATAAGTTATGATATACTACAAAATCAATCTAAGAAATAGGTAGAAACACACAAGAAATATAAAAGAACGGGACTCATAATCTACCCACACACATCAAACGTGCCCATCACATAAGGTTATATATTCTAGGTACCTAAAAACAATCCAAATATTCAAAAAATTACATATAATGGCCCATGATATTATGGGATTATATCATTCAGTTTTCTAAAGAATAATTCAATGGATCCTCCTATAAGTAACACCTGCATCAGGACCACACCCCAATGTTCTCTAGAATAATTTCTAATCCATCATCATAGAAGTTGTAGGATATTAACTCAATTAAGTAAATATACCAATGGATGATATCCCCATCATGATTACCAAATAGACTCACCATCAATGGAAGATCTATGATTGATCATTGTGGGCCCACCATATCATGATACGACATACTTGGATATTAATAGAGCCTAAATTAACCATTAGATCTCAGTGGATATATATAAATACAAAAATTAGAGCATATATCTATGGTAAATTATAAATATAGATGAATATTTTAGAAAATAATGGAAAGATATAACAACAAATTATTTCTTGTATATATCTACACCTCATGAATCTAAGAGGATATAAAGTGTATGCTTAAGAAATAATAAAAGATATCTACAAGATGTTCATGTACTATTGTGGTCATATTTTGGTGTGTATTAGTAAAATAAATAAATTGTTTTACAATGAAGAAAAATCTATTAATGATTCCTGAATTTTGGTCCCACTCGTGAGCTGGTGGCTCCCAATTATCCAAGCAGTGGAATCTATCGAAATTCAAAACCTACTATCAACAACATCATTTAGCCTATGAATTCCACTAACTTTCAGGTGGTCATATATCAACCACCTATAACACACTAATACTATAATATCTAAAATAAGATCTATGAGACCCATTGTCTATAAATTAATCTGATAACATATAATTACAAGAACATAGTCATAATTATTTAATAAAATATATGTTTAATGGTGGTGATATTGTAATTATTTCCCTAAAATGAGTTGTCATCCTCATGAATTGTCTCTAGTGATTTTGGTCAATCTAATCCTATAACTACGCCCAAACATTAGCCTTATGCTCTGAAGTATCCTCTTGAATATTTATGCACTTCCATTGATCTTTAATGAGGGGATTTATTTTCCATAATGAAACAATCTCACATTGCTCTATGATCGACACCTAACTCTCCAAAAATGATGCATTAGTCTCTAACTCAATGCTCTCAAATATGTTCTCAATTGTAACATATGGTTTTTAGCTTTTATTATGAGATAAATAAAACACATCATGAATTAACCAATAATATGGAGTAAGATACAAATGTTAAGACACTATCCTTATAGACATGGTAATCTCAAATCGTATAATGAATCTCATTTCAATATTCCCTAGATTACACAACCATCTATATCATATTTGAACAATCATGTGAAGTAAAACCTAGTAACCTACATTGAAAAACTAGGGTCACCTTCTCTTATTGTCCGATGATCATTGTTTTTTATATGTAATCATTGGATTATTTTTCATTTACTAAACTCTCCAATTGGTGTCATATGGCATTATTAACCCTAAAAATATTGCATCACCTACTTTATAACAACATATCGGTGAGAAATGCAGCTGATCATAATGAGTGCAAAATGGTTCCAAATTAATTGAAGCTTGGATGTTTTTTGTACATGAACTAAACCAATGTATGGTGATCATTACAACATCCCTAAATTCCATAGATTACCAAAAAAACATATCATTAAAAATTAAAATTTTTCACACTAAAAAATCCTTAATATACAAAGAATATGATACATATAGTTTTAGTTGGGTAGAAATCATCATCTGTATGCCCTAATTGAAGCTCGACGTGAAACACGCATCTATATATGGTAAGATTCTCCATGAAAATCCATGCATTAATACTATCTCCCATACATAGAACATCCCTATATAATCTAATGAATGTTTCTCTTTAATGACAATGAAGTAATCCAATTGCATCAGTTGTTCAACTACCACCCAAATGATATCATTACATATCGGGGTTCTTAGTTAACCCACCATGAATTCCATCTTTATGAAACCCCACATCAACATATTTTCAATAATGGGATAAAGAAAACAAAAAGTATGATAATACGTAGCCTTTACCCTTTTACTTGTAGGAATCACAAGACAAAACCAAAAACATGTATCATTATACATGGCTACTGAAATAGGTATCAGATATCATGGTATATCATCATTGAACATGGATGTAGTAATCATTTTAAATCATCTGATTATATATTCAGAACCTCGCATATGGAATATTTCTCATATAACCTAGAGTAAATGAAGATAAAAGAATCATCATATATGTACCTCATTTTAATTGAATCATCCTTTACGAAGTGCTCACACATCACTACAAACTTAGTCTCTAACTCTTAGATCTCTTTCAAACCATCCACCATATAATATGTGATAAAAAAATTTACACATATCATCACACCATGATCCTTTGATTCTTCCACTATCTACTCAACAATAAAAATACTCATAATATATTCCACCGGTCAAGGATTCTCTATAAGATCAACGATCTCTATTATTTTATAGTTAAAAGAATATGCAATGACATTACCATTTCATGTATCATAGGCCATCTCAACATTTACTGTGTGAATAAAATCAACCAAGTACCTCTAATATTGGTTGATATCTTGCAATGATAATGTGTATCAAAAAATATTGTGGACTATATAGATGATACAACTATTTCTGATCAGAAAATATATCTAATAATTCTGAGTGTAGACCATAACTTATAACCCTAATTCCTGCATTGTGTAGTGCCAATCATGGGGTATCAAGTGAATTTACCTAAAGGTGACTACCTAATCTATCTATATCAAAAAAACTCCAAATAAAACACATAAGGCCTAAAAATGAATGACATATCAAATCTTAGGATCTAGAAGAATCAAAACTATAACAGTCATAAATCTCCTATTTATCCATAGGATGATCTCCTCACACTAATAAGGCCAATAAAACATCACCACTTATGTGGTCAAATCTATCACTGATGCATCCAAAAGAAAAAATGAATTAGATTAATTTTAAATATTACCATAATGTTACCTGGGTTTTCCTGATTTTAAACACTTACTTTGGATGTTCGTAATATATTACAACTTCTTTCTTCTCTGAATTAACAAAAATTCATTCACCATAAATTACATGTCTAATAAACCTTCACTCATGAATAAAAATATGGAAAATCACCATTATTGTATAAATTTTATGTTCTTTATGTGTACTGAATATAATATAATGTTTCCTTGAATTAATATCTATTGTGTTCTAATATTTTTGGATATCATCTACAAATAAAATGATGAATGAGTTAATATATGAATTAATAACCTTGTTCATGAGAGGAATGAACACCATCGAAGCATTTTGAACAAAGAAGTCCTGAATAGATACTAAAAAATTCGATATCTATTTCTAAACAATGCCCTGGGAATATAATTCTCTTTGATCAATAGTTGATGTTAGTCTGAATGCAGATTAATATTTGGAAACCACCGAGTTCCCAATAGCTGATCAAAAAATAATAATATGTGAAGGGTACCTTATCACCACTATTACGTGACTTAGCTTCTTTTATTCAACATAGATCTATATAATAATAACTCCCTTTTTGGAAAACAACATTGGATCACCCCACAGTGACGTGCTTGGTTTGATATAACCCTTTAATTCTAATTCATCTAAACAACCCTTAAATTATATAAACTTTTATAGTGCTATATGCTATAGAGGAAATGATATTTCATATTCCCCATTCATAATATACCTTCAAACTCAATTCATATATATGGTGGAATGCCTTTTTAGTCAATTGAGATGAAATATTGATAATGAACCACCAGTGGAGGATAGATTGAGGAGGATACTAATGACTCTACGACAACAGATATGATTAAAACATTGATCATGATAGCTTTAATGTGGATCTAGTGCAATCTAATAATATCTGATCAAGGATTCCACTCACCGCTAAATATGAACCTCTCTCAAATATGCATGGTGAATGATACATGCTATATGTAATAGTTGATGTGAGCTTGAATACTAGTCAAACAATCCATTATGAATATCTCATCAATACTTATCTTCCCAAATATTACGATGTTCCAAAAATGATAATATCCAAAAAAAGATATTCAGGATATTACAGGAGGTATTCTACATTCAATAACAATGTAATTTCAAGAGAGAGTAACTAATATGAAAACTTAATAGATAATTCTAGGCTTGCAGTATCTTAAGTACAAATGAATGAATGAGAATTTACTATATTAAACAAAGTAGAATATATCATATATGTAATTTTTTTAAAGGTTGAGGCCAAAGCCCCATTTTATTGTTAAATCAAATAAGAGACCTCTTTAACTGGGTAGAGGGAGACCCATTACATAGTCCGAATTCCCAGTGGGCATTTAGCCCATTACATGACCAGTAAGCCCATTTTTTTGGCTCAAAGCCCATTCTGTGAATAGTACTGCTACAATACCCACATTGCTACAGTCCTGCACAGTACCCGCCGCTACAGTGACCTGCCGCCACTATAGTGCTCGTCGTTGCTACAGTGCCACCGCTGCTATAGTACGCTACTGTACTGCTACAGTATCCTTCGCCCAATGGGTTTTGTACCCCCATTTTTCATGTAGATTTCAGGGGTGCTTACCACTAAGACAAACCTCAACTACAATATATCATATATGTAATGATGATCATATTATTAACTAAAAATGTTATCTCTATAATAGTGTCTAGAACCTTATCGATCTTATTAATCATTCATTTCACTACAGTACGCCCTTGTCTCTATGGCTCATGAATCACCTGAGTCACCGAAATTTGTGGTTAAAAGGACTATTGGTAGGTATCCCTACATGCACCTTGACCTATTATATTATAATCTAGACATGTAATCTTACAAAAAATTGATGATAATAACCCATCATCAACATAAAGGAAATTATTTTGGTGAACTCAAGCATAGTGTATTGAAATTAACTTTTCGTCTATAATTTTGGGACCTAGTTGATCATCCTTCCACAACGGGAAAAGAATAAGTCCAATTCTACTCTTTGAATCTACCACCTTACCGTATATCCTTAGTCTTCCTATTTCAACTACTAGAAGAGGATCTTTCTTTTGAACTAGTACGTATGGGAATAAGTGAACTATAAAATAGAAGAATCCCTATAAAACTATCCTCCTCTATCCCATTCTAAAATTTCATATCCCTATGAATCACATGAGCATTCATTTTCTAGTAAAATCTTCTAACCCAATGTTTATGTTCTGTCTGAATAATAACATTAAAAATTATATATTTATATGACTTGTTATTATCCAAAAGAGGGAAAAAATATTAAATTCAGGAAATGATCTGAGTAAATAGAAACTGACATAACCACTATAAATCAATATAAACTCTTGAGACAGATCGATCTTCGGTGTTTTGAGGAGAAACTCTTTGAAGAATAACTCCATCACGACCTCCCGTGTAAGAACCTCATACATTCCTATCTAACCCCACAAACACCACTACCTCCTGGTGGGTCCTTGAAACATAGAGGCTTCCCATATCACCTTTATATTTCTAAGAGTATCCTCTAGGTTATAGACAACCCCAATAATAAAACACCTCTACTCATATCCCATGGAACATCAGTGACTTGTAATTTTGGTTGATGTGGTAGAAGAATTCCTCTGACATAGTTCACCATTGTCCCTTATTCCCCACTGGCCTAAGAATACACAAACTATAATACTTTAGGTATTTGAAAGTATACCTCCCAAACCAATAGACCGATATTATGAGAACGATCATGTGGATTTTCTTTCAAAGCCTATGGTGGAATAGTCACACCGTCCCCTGAAGGATAATTCTAGTGTTTGAGAGAGAAAATATTTTTTCTAATAATAATAAAAAATGTTTAAAATTCATATAACAAATTGCTATTGTGAAGAATTATTAAAATTACATGGAAAATATATGGGATTTCTATCAGAATACCAATCCTAGGAGATAATTCTACCCTTGGTATATCAATCATTGTCTTAATTATGCCTTTATCATAGTCCATCATTCCTTCAATTTTTTCATAAGAATATATATATATATATTAATATAATAGTATGATTCTATTCAATTAAATATTTAAAAAATAGATATATTAAAACCATAGGGAAAACATATATATCAACATGAACATAACAAAACTTAGGGTTTTAACTAATGAAGAACTATAAAAAACAATATAGATATATACAAACATACATACATAAATATATATATATATATATATATTACATGTGATCATACGCGCCTAATCAAGATGCACGAACACACCAAAATCCCCAAAAATTGTAACAATAATCCAATAAATGGTTACACATACGTCCATCACACATTATATGGAAAGGGATATGAATACACCCCTACACAAGTTCCTCAAAACCTATATCCTTTTTACCATAACCCCAAAATAAAAAATGGAATCCTTAGGCCTTTGAAAATATTTTGTAACACCCTGACCAGAATCACAAGGTACGTGCAAATGTTCTACAAAACCCCATGCATGAATCTCTATTTTTATGTTGATTATAACTAATGGTGATGGTCTAATGTAATTTTGTGAGACTATAATCTCAATAATATCACCCATTAAAAGATACTAAAACATAAAAAATCCAAATAAATTATATTATAGATGATAATAAAAATATTTTATATAACCGATATCTCCACATGACACAATAGAATAATCAATCCCACCAACAATATGAAAGAAAAAATAGATGTAGTATAACTAGAAGAATGAATAAATTAATATATAGAAGAAAATATTTAGAGTTCATCTTTGTATCACGTATATCTCCCAACTATAACATCCTTGGTAACCTATTGTATGGCCCTTTCCCATTCTCGGATCCATGATCATGAAGTCGACATCTAAACTAAGACGCCCATGGAGGCTGTGAGTATGAAACTCATAATACATCACTAATATTTCCTTAACATAATTTCCCATGTAAATATAATATTATTACATGTTGGTAATGTGAATATGAAATCAAGAATGTAATAAATCTTGTGTTGAGTGATTTTGTGCAAGCCTAGATACCATGAAACATGGTTGTACCTCCTTTGACACCATGTTAAACGAACATTGTAAGTGGTATCATGTGAATTAAATAACACCATGTAAATACATTAACCTTTAAGAATAGTGATAATTATTACATTAATGAACAAATCTACACCCTCTATTTGGGGATTATCATTCCCATGACTCATGGATATATGTTCTCCTACAATGGTACACTCACCTAGAATGCCTGCACAATATTATCGCTCTCATACACACCTATAATCCCAATAATTAGGTCATTATGATATATATATATATATATATATACTCATACAAATGATATATATAATTCCCATGTGTGATGTGAATCCAATGAACTAACCATCCCATGTGAATTATCATCAATGAGTCATGTAATCTGTGCTCCCCATATAAGGAGTTCTCAAATTCTATTACGACCACCTACCAACATGAAAATTGATGTATCTATTCCACAACATATGAAAAAAAAACATATAAGGAATAAAATATTATGGATATTTATATAAAATTAGTCAATTATACATGCAATAATGTAATGAAATAATGACATTGTATGAAACACACAAGCTGTAACAAAGAAATATTCTCATGAGCCACCCCACTCAAAGAAAATGTCCCTATCATGAAAGGTTATAAATTTTAGGGACATAATGACAAGAAATACAAGGAAAAAATTCAATATAAAGGCTCAATAGATTCATTCCTTCTTACCCTTAGTACATCAATGAAAAATTATAAGGACATTATACGAAACAAAAACTAGATCATTCTTATGTGAAAAAAATATCAAGATCTAAGATAAACCAATAAATAACGAAACTCTTGGATAAGAATTAAATGAATATTATATGCCATGTAATAAAGAAAACAATCATCCCAGAAGAGATTTACTATAAATTTCATATCTTGGTTCGATCAAGGAGAGCCACCAAATCTTATTATCAAACATGTATCTATCAATTGAGAATGAATATACCATTAGATATAGGTTGAGGTCTATAAATCTAGTTAAAATGTCTTAGATATATAATCAATTAAAAATAAATAGAAATATGATCTCTACAAGTGGATAGATCTGACCTAAAATGATTCTCATATCAGTCTAGTGATCATTAATCCAAGTGGAGGGGAAGGGGTTATCTAGATCACAATAAGAGATCTTTTTAGGAGGTTCAGACCACATTAGGGTAAGATTTGGGAGAGGATTTTGTAAATAAAAAGGCTTAAAATAAAATCATTAACTATGTCATAATTTGGGAATGACTAGTTTTCCAATGGAACCCCAATGTAATGACAATGTGATTTGAAAAAATATATACCCCCTACTAACTAACATGTCATATAGTAACCTTGTTTTATCCACCATACAACCCACTATATCTCCAACTTCTGAAATAATCACTTCATGAATGGTTATACAAAAACAAAACCTTTATATGAGTGAAAAATATATAATAAATAATCATTTAAAAAGAAACATATCATTCTGTTCAAGGATGTTACAATTTGGAAATTTTTTAATCCAAATCCCTTTAAATAGAGAACGTGAGATGGATTTTGAAAACCCATGAAATACATGTAAATTATGAGCGAGTAAATTAATGGGTTAGTATATAAATCACATTATATATCATAAGTGTTTAAAATATAACATATCTCATTGAATTAAAAAAAGAGATTATAAACACCCACATCCTAATTTTTCATTGTCATATGCACTCTTAATATATTGAATTCTTTAATCTTCCCTTAGAAACACTCTTAGAAATGGGGTATTTTGGGATCCTTCTTGTGACAAGAGGATACTAAAAAGGGGATATTCTAATTAGAAAGATAATATTTGAAATCACATAAAATGAAACTATAAGAATGTTTTGGGTTGAGTTAGGTATAGGAGGGGTACTTGTATATATGATCATGCAAGGAATTTTCAAAAATTCAATTTCCCTAAAGTTTGAGGAATGTATTTTTATATGAAAATTGGATATTATGTGTTATAAAATGGATATTAAATAAGGTATGTTAAATAATTACCTTATACAATCATTGAGAGAAAATATCTTATGATATTGTGGGTATTTACCCCTTAGTTAAACACTTTTTACCTCATTTTATATTTACCAAGGTAGCTCAATTTTTACCTATGTAACTTGCCTGTATACATAATATGACAATAACCATATTAATTAATATACTCACTACGTTTTAAAATATGAATTCAATTTTAATAGAATAAATTTCAAAATGTGATATAAAAATAATTTTATAATAATGATAAATAATTTATAAAAACAATTTTTAGGAAAATGTATTTTTAGTCATTAAAATCACTTTAGTCTTATTCATTTCAATGTAATAATGATTTAATTGACTTTAAATTTTTATACATATATAATAACCATGTTTCAATGAATTTTTTTTATTAGTGATCGTTTTAATTTATAAAAATAAAAATACACATCAAATAAACAGAAAATTCTTTTATTAATAGGTATTTTATATAAAATATGTTTATCATTATTATTATATAATTGATAACAATTTACTTTATTTTTAATCTAAAAAACTATATATATCAATTAAAATTCATTAAATTTTATAATCGAAATAAATAACATATAACATTAAAAACACTATAATATATAATAAAAATAATATGTTTTCATCAATTGTTTTTTGTAGTGAATAATAAAATTAATATTCACTATAATCTCATAATTATTTATTAGATATTAGTAATTTCATTTACTAATCATTCCTGAATTTTTTACAAAATCTTATTGATTGTATTCTATTTATGAAATAAATTTAAGAATGTTATGTAATTCATAAAAATTCTTATATTTGAATAAATGATTTTTTCAAGGGAATTAATATATTTTATTTTTTTCCTAATATATTTTTTTCTATTAAATAAATTATAATAAATATTTGTTACCGTAATTTTTTTATCAACTATGTACTAATAATTCCAAACCAAACATATGATTAATAGAATTATACCGAACCATGATATACCCTTTAAAAATAGTTATATAATGACTATATTACCCAAATAAATTATATAAATTACTTCTATTATGAATGGAAAACACAAAAACCTCATTTCTATAATTTTTATTTTTGATTTTGAGGAAATATTTCTCTTTTCTATACGTTTTTTCATTCTATTTTTTAATCAGATAATAGTTATTCACAATAGTGAATATGATGTAGGATATTTTAAAGTTGTAAAAATACTATAAATATATATAAATTTTTCTATATGAATTTATTCTCTTTTAAGGGTTGAAATCATCCACAAAATTTAACAATTAGTTTCATGTAATACATAATTTCATGATATTTTGTTGTAATTTTCTCGTGTGTGGAAAAACCATTGACATTGGTTTTTTTAACATTCAACATCAATTATAAAGTGATGTTAATAAAAGAGATATAGAAAGTATGAATTTATACACCTATTTATAAAAATTTGTGTTTCAAAAAACTACATAAATATTAAATTTAGAACTTTTTTCAATGTCTGTTCTCAATTAACCTGATATTTATTTCCCTTATAAACATTAAATAAGGTAGGATTCCAACATCTATTTTACTAAAAACCAACATTGAAAGTTAAATGTGTTTTTAAAACTATAAAAAATATAATTTGATACATGTAAGCACAATATGGATCACCAATGATTATAAAAAGAACTTAAAAGATTTCACATATTTTTTAAAAATATACACATAAATAAAAATAAATATCCAAATTTTTTAAAAAAAACTAAAATTATCTATAAATGCTTCTTAATTGGGATTCAAGTCATATAATGTATCAATTGAAATAATTATCAAAAAACTATAACATAATGTGTTTTAAATTTGAAAATAAAATATATGTTGTTTAAATTATAAAATTTATAATGAAACTATCCTTTTGAAAAAATGTGCTTACAATTATTCATGATTTTCTCATAAATGAACTATAAAACATAAAACTCATATTCAAAATTCCCTCATTGATGATGAAATTGAATTTATGAAAATTCATTTAAAAAAAAATAAAAACCCAATATTTTTATGAAAAATAACTATTCAATGATATAAAAGTATATCAACCTAATCATTCACATGTTCAATAATTATTGGTTCCATTGTTGAATATTGAGATAGGTTGAACTAAATCTATTACTATAATAATTTAAAATAATTAATATAAAAAATTATTTAAAATATATAGATTAATATAAAATAAATAAAATAATATAATAATACTTATTTCCTTAAGAACATGCTAAATCTTCTTCAAACGCAACCCAATAAATAGGATTACCATTATTCTGTACATTCTTTTGATAAAAATATGTTTAAAATCCAATTTCAAATAATATATTAAAAATATTGAATTAATAATATTCTATTATATAGTAGTCCATTATTATATAATTATTATTACTATTCAAGGAATGGGAAAATACAATATTTAAAATAATTTTTTAAATATTTTAGATATATAATCTATTTTGGAATTTTGGTTCTTGTATTGAGAAACTATTGATATACATTCTAGATCGATAAAACTATAAAAAATAGTGATATCATGTTAGATGAAAATATTTTAAGGATACATAATTTAAAATTTAGTTATATATTTTAATATAATATATGTTTACTTAAACAAATTTAAATAATAGTTGAATTTTACTTGCATAGAAAAAAATTTCAATATCGGTACAATGACCACTTCATCCTTTAAATCATCCATGATGTTAGTTTTAAAAATATTTAACAATCATTATCTTTCATATTTATTATAAATTATTGGAAAATTATAATAATTATGATATATAGATGAAGCATGTGTTAACTTTATTACACTATAAACTGTTTGAGTAGTATCTAAAGTTGGATAAACCAATTTTTTCATTTTATTTATAATGATTCATTTTATATATGATAATCATATATTAGGTATGAGTATGAAAATATTATCATTAATTATAAATAAACATAAAAATAAAAAATATTAATAATAAGAACAACAGACACCAGTTTTTGAAAAATATTATTTTGCCTATGTAAAAAACAATCAAAACACTTTCCAATTATGTAATTCTGCTTAGTAGGCAGTGACCTTGAATATGTTGGATCGATAATACAATTTACCACACCACTTATCTAAATAGAACATATAATATGTCTATATACATAATACAACAGATGATATATAATTTCATATGCCACAATATGTACAAGGGGATCCCCAACATGTTTCTTTCAGTACACGATCAAGTATAAATAATGAGTTGGAAGATTTGGGTAGAATGGATGTGGAGGTTAAGTATGTCTCATTGATAATAAAAGAAAAGAGAATAAATATTATTAAATTATATCTTCCACAAACTAATTAAATTATATAATATTAACCATCAATGTATATATTTCCCCATAATATTTCCCCCATCGATTCAACACTATGGGTGCAACATAAATATTTTTTTAAAACTATACCCTTCTTATACTCTCCGACACAAACCAAATGATCCAATATTCATAAAAATTTATAAATGTATCTAACATAATTTTATATATAAATGTTACTTTTTTATTTTCTACTGATGTGATTCATTAAATAATATTTTCAAATATTATATTAGAGATACAAATAAAAAATTATCATATTGATGAAAATTATCAGTTAATTACATAAACTACTATCAGTTGTATTCTTTATTAGATATGTAATATAGTTACATTTTTAGGTCATAGTCACCCATTTATATTTTAATGATGATGGTGAGGGGGTGTATTATCATGGGGAATCTTTTTGAAGCCACTACATGATACGATTCTTAATTCACTAAATTATCCAATAATCATTGTCTCAAGTAATAAAGGATACACTTGATGTGAAAATCTATAAGGGTTTAAAATATAAAACTATATATATTGGTGTGTTTCCCTAGAGTCCTTTTACATAATAAAAAGTAAATAATATACTACTAAATAAAAATGAATTAAATATACAAATTTTTTTAAAAAAAACATAACCGAAAAGATTCATCCCATCGAATGGAGAGACACATCTACCATGTAGCAGTATATTTAATGCATCAATGATAGCATGGATCCTGATTCATTTTACACCCAAAAATTTTGAGTGAATTAAATAATCACATAAATTCACTCTATATTGTCGTGGGAGAAGATATTTACATTTTCTTAATTTCTTTCATATCATGAAAGTAAAATTCCATATTTAATTAAATAGATAAAATTATAATAAATTAATAGTATATAAACATTTTGAAAACAAAATAAATAATTTTATAAATATAAATTTATGGAACCCATAATGGATCATTGACCAATTGGAAAACACATATCTAATTAAAGAGGAGAACACATATCTTACAATTACTCTACATAGCCAGGAATGTTCTAGACTATGTGGCATGTAGTCCAGTTGGGTTTTCAATCTCATCGAAGATAATTATAAACCTATTATCTCTATGTAGAATTGAGAGTTTTGGAAAATGTGTAACGTATATAATATATTGATAAGAATCCTTCTCTATATATAGAAATATGACCTGCACATATTTATAAGAAATAAATGATTAATGTCATTAAATAGACTAATTACAATATATATAAATATTGGCATGAAGAAATTTCTATACATAGTGTCCCTAGACTCTATTTTTTCAATTTATAAAGATGTATGGTACTACAACAAACATATGTGTATATATATTTGATTAAAATTAAAGAATTGTAATAAATAGAAGAAAATTATTATTCATAATAGAAAAAACAATAAATTTTAAATTTTTAAAATAAAAAATGTGTAACTACAACTAGAGAGTAGAAAATAAACAAAAAGTAAATGATAGAAATATTGTCACAAAAAAAATATGTAATTTTTTGCACATGTAATTTTTTAGAAAAAAATAAATATTATAAGTAAAAATATAATTTTTAATAAAAGGATGAAAATTATAAATATTTTATTATACAAAATAGTATACATGAAGAATAGTAATATATTAAATAAAATATTATAAAATTAGAAGAAAATTTTTTTGAAACAAAAACTTGTATATTTGAATGAAATGAATATAAAAAATAGTAAAATAATGGAAGGAACAATATATATATATATCAAAGGTGAAAAATACATTTTGTATCATTATTTGTTTCAAAAAAATAGATCAGCAGATTAATTCGGAGAGTAATGAAGTGTTTTACCATATCAGATTTACCTGATCATTCCTTGTTGTATGGCCAATGTCCACATCAAAGTATTTTACCTCATTTGTTAATAATGAAATCTATAATTAAATTCTTGTTAATCCTTCAACATCATTAATATTATCACCATCCAAATGAATTTCATTACTTTTAATAGAATGATTCGCTGATTATGTGATTGGTCAACAATAAGAAATTTTTTTTTTCATGCATCACTTTAATAAATGATTCCTCCACATAACTAATTATTTTCAAATTAATATGTGTAAATCCATACTCATCATGTTTCAAAAAAATGTTCCTATTAGAAAAGTTTCACTTCAACATAGGTACATGAAACATAACATAACCAATCACTCATATATCTTTAATAATTCTAAATTATGATAATGATGAAGAAATTGGTTTTTTCCTTTTTTCACATAAAAAATGAATATAATAAAACAATATTTTAATGTATATTTTTCATAAATAAATTTAATCTCTTTAAAATATTACAATACATTCAACCTTGAGACATTTAAAGAATAAAATTATGTTCGATAGTGTATATAAAAAACGACATGAAACATGAACAAACCATGAGACAAAATATTAAAATAATAACTATAAACTAGAAGTTGAATTGGATGGTTTCGATAAGAATAAACTAATTATAGAATACATAAAGGGGATTTTTGGTAAAAAAATAGGTTCATAAATTATTAGTAATGAATCACTCTGTTTTTAGTGATGTTAATTAATGCTTCAAAGTATATATATATTCTAAAAAGAGGTTTTATTTTTCTTTTTATTGTTAGAAATATAATAATTATACATCAATTGCAAAAATTTTACTTTAAAAAAATTATATCATTTTATAAATGAACATATAAATCTTATCATAGGGTGAATATATGTAATTTTTCTGAAATGGTTGATTTTCAGTGAATAGTGAAAAATACTAATTTTTCAAATACTATAATGTATTTTCAGAAAATTGTTAAATTTCAATGTCCTATTATTATTTGGTTTTCATTTAATAGTAAAAAATTATTATTAAATTATATTATAAATTACTAATTACATTTTAATCATATTTACTCCAAATATAGATAGATTTTTTAGACATAAAATGTAATTTTATAAAAACAATTTTCAAATCAATAATGGTCCTTAATTTTAATTAATTAATATAATATTTAATGATGAATAATTTAAATTAAATTCAATGATTATATATTTTAATACATAAATTTAAATATATTTCATGCTTATTACTAATAATATAGTTAATATAAGATCATTTTATGCTCGAAAAATTCATTTCTTCGAAACCCGTTTTTAACACATTTGTTGGCTTATATTAAAATTAAAAATTAAAAATATTGTTTTTGTAATTTGAAAAAAATGGATTCCATATTGGGAATCATAATAATTAATACTATTTAATAAGATAAATATACGTTTTTTTTCATAATGAATAGTAATGATATTAAAAATTAATTACCATGATTAAGGATTAAATATTGTTAGAGGGGGTTAAAAAAAGATATGGGTTAAAATGAAAAAATTTTTCTAAATCCAATTTTTTGAAATATTTTGATGTTTGAAAATATAAAATTATGTTATTATTTATTTTGATCATTTTTTATTGGAAAAACCTATGTATGATTTACTAACTTCAAAAATTCCATGTTTGTCCCACTCAATGATAAAGGGAAATCAATCCCCCGACTAATTAACACCACTTAAATAAATTTGATTTTATAAAATATTTGAAAAATATATCCCAAAAATAATTATCCCTATTATATATTTTATGGTCTTCCCAAAATACCTACCCTGGGGTCCAAAATTATTTATCCAAAGGAAGAGCTTCTATGCTCAAGTTAAAATCTTGTCTACACTCTTTGTTTTTAATTATTTCTATATAACTCATTTAATTATGTCATAAAAATTATAGTATCGTAAAATAGTTATATACCATCTAATAATATGTTATAATTTTTATGGAATAAAATATATTCATCTCATCCACCATCAAATGGGAAACAAAGTCATTGTCAATGCGTACAACAGACTACCACATCATGGACCAAGGTAATTTATTTTTCCATCATCAAATCAGACGAGAAGTAAAAATTATGGAAATAATAATTATATATAATAAATATTTAGAGATATTAATTCTAAAAAATAAATATACCATTTAATGTTTTACCATTTAACCACCCAAGGGATTGAAACTGTCACTCGTGCATTTGAATGACCCACAATCCCCATGAAATAGTGTTGCTAATTTTCCATGTAAAACATTAAATAATTGTTTCAAAAATCAATCCAATAAGAAAATAAAATATTTATAACAATAATATCATTTTGAAGTTGAGGAGACTATATATTATACAGAATAACCTGAACATTCATGAAAAAAACATGTTTGAGAAAACGAAGCAATTAACACTCAAAATAATAAAAATGAAATATTATTAATGAATGGTTTTTATATTTTTATAATAGGATAATATATGATATTATAAACATTAATATTGTTCTTTAAAAAGTTAAATACATTTTTAGACAATTATACATGAGTTTAAAATATGTTTAACGAAAAAAAAGCATGATGTATGGGATTCTGTCTCAATTTCCTTTCATTAAGGAAAATTTGAATGTTGACAATAATTTACTATTATAAGGTGTATATAATAAAAATTTCAGATGTTATTAAATGTATAGTTCATAACTCATGGTGTTTTATCTGTAAATTGGATTATTTCATACAAAGGTGTTTGAATTGAATGTTACTAAGTGGTAAGGGATTTGTTCTCAATTTACATTCATCATGGTATATTGTAATGTCTTCCAACTAATTTCTTTAAATGGAATATATACTACCCAATTATCATGTAATATCATGAATAATTCATAATTCATGGTTTTTCATTCTTTAACAGTAAATATTTATTCCAAGGGTATTTGACGTGAAAATTATCAACTAGTTAATATTTTCATAACCCAATTTAATTTCATTTGTTTATATTACATATTCATTATAAGGCCCCAGCCTTAAACCTTACTTAATATTGAGTTAATACAAGATTACACATTGAGGATCTTTTCAGGTTTGGAGTTTTAGAGAATTAGATCATAAAACTTGGATTACATTCCAAATTTAAATAAAGTGGTTACATAAAATATAGGATTCATCCTTGCCATCAACGGAAACATATTTAAAATAAAATATGGATTCTTTCTTGACACATCCTTAACACTATCATCACATCATGTACCCTTCCCTTGACCTGTGAAAAACATTTCAAAAACTTGGGATGAGCATAAAAAGCTCAGTAAGGGATATAAAAATATGGAATGGAAACATGAGTTCATATGTACATAAGAATGAAATCATACTTTACCCATAAAACATAGGTACTTTAGCATACCTCATCAAACCATGAATAAATCAAAGAATTCATAAGACATAAAGGTAACTTGAGGCATTCATAACATTCTTACGTAGGGAGTAACCCTCTAGGTTACGTTTGGAATACACATCACAGTATATTCCCTAAATCTCTTTGGAGAAACCTTAACGTTTCACTCCTTCGCGTTACCCAATGCATTGGAGAGCTATATCGGGCTCACCTGCCCTTAGTTTATCATGGAACCACCCGTCTTCATAACAATGCCCAAAAACCATAACATAATCATATCACATAAAACATGCATAAAGGAAACATAACATTTCCACCTTTCAATACCAAGATATCAATACAACACATTGATATAAATACATTATGAAAACCATTTTCAATACCAAAATAAAAGAAAAGTAAAACATGGTATTTATTTTTCTTTTAAAAAGAAGGTATGGCTTGTAGAGGAAGCCGAAACTCAAATAATGGTCACGGCGGCGGAGAAGTCGTTGTCACCACATATGTACGACAAAAACATTCCCTTTTGCCATTTAGTAAATTCTTCATATAAAAAAGATTCTTTTTGAATAAACTTAAATTTAAAAGGGGTTTATACACCATATAAAAGAAGGTTTGGTATAAAACAAAATATGCCTCAATGAAAGGAGATTGAGACGAAGTCCCATACAAAGACGGTATTCTTGGTTTAAGGATAAATCAATTAAATAATTATGTTTGACAAACGAATACAACAAATATAAGTGGATATTAGGTGTAAAATAATCTAAGGTCGTTCACACATATTCAAAGGATGACATATTCAATAACTACATGTTGAACACAATGAAATCGAAATTGGGTTAAGATGTTACCTTGACAGACTAACAGCATCACTTCAAAATGAGTTGATGAGAGATAAAAAGTGTATCTCATAACTTGGACCTAAAATTTACATCAGTAAGGATATATGAGAAGATATCCCAACATAAAAATATGTAAATTAAAAGACCCAACAAAAGAAGTCTTTTAAAAAGAGGAGGGTGAATGGTTCCCTTACCGATATGTGTATATTTCGAAACAAACACCTCGTGAAAGAAGTACAATACAACATTCATGTAAATACTCATAAAGAAAATTATATTACACAATGAGTAAAATAATCGGCAGTACATACACCACTCAAAGGAAATTGTGGAAAATTTAGCATAAATCCCACGGGAATAAAAGTGAGATGAAAAATCCCTTATGAAAACTCGGCAGCCTAACGACGCCACTCAAAACTTCCAAAAAATGGATTGATGAGAGGAAATAAGGTCTCTCATAATATGAACATAATAAGTACAGTAGGAGTAAAAAGAACATCCCAATCATAAGAAATATTAGCTTAAAAGGAATGACATAAAAGATTGTACTTAAAAGAAAGAGAGGTGTAGGATCCCTTACCTCATATCCGACTTGACCCGACCGTTCTTTAATCTCCTGAATAATAAACTTGAGTTAATCTCTACTTGATTAAGAACCTTTTTCAAGTTCATTATTCCTTTTATACCATGTTATGAACATCATGTAATCATTTAAGTTAATAATGTTCATTTTGTCGGTATTTTGTTCTTAAGTCAAAAATAGACTTCTTACACTTACATGTTGTTAATTTGGTCAAAGGTTTGTTATATCCAGAATGATATTAATGATTTGGATAACATATATATCATATATATTCATCATATACATGTATTTATAATATTACATAATCATTTAGAGGTAAGAAATGAAATGCACCGTTCATGGAGACGGTAAGCCGTACGTACACATGAACGCTACTTTCATTTCTTTGTCATATTAATTGAATTAAAACTAAATGAGAGGTATGTATATTTTAATTCCAGAACTATATTCATCATTTACATGTATCATTCATCATATATATCCATTATATACATGTACTTTTAATAGTACATTACATTTGGGGATAAGAAATGAAATGCACCGTTCATGGGGACGGTAAGCCGTACGTATGCATGAACGCTACATTCATTTCTATTTCATACTTTAATGGAAAGAAATAATAATGATATAGAGGTATATAATAAATCCATTATAACATAATATATAATAACATTAAATCCATCCTTTATACATCCCACGTATGGCATTAACGAATCACATCACTTTTATGGGGCGGTAGTCCGCACATCCTAAAATAAAGATATCGCTTATACCTATAATGGAAGCCATAAAAGTAATCCACAAATGAAAAATAGAGAAGCTTAAGTAGAACATAAACATATTATATATCATATATAAATATACTGACATCTTAATGGCCACCATTGAAGGTGTTATATGAGTGTTGAACAATCATTGTTTCGTGAGGCAGAAATTCTCCATCCACGGAAGCAGTATGTTCATTAACCATTAGATGTAGGTGTGTGTAAGTGTAGCTCGAATCCTTATTATAAAAAAATCCTAGTATATTGAAGATACTGGAGTTGTTACAAAAGAAATGAATAAAAAGAGTTTATGGGGTTGGAGAGGCAAAATAAAACAAAAGGACTCAAGTGAAGACAATACCTTAAAATCGGATAACTCCCATTGGTTTGAGCTCAAAGGCTTCCTTGGGAAGACTTATGCCCAAAGTGAGGATTAAAGGAGTAAGAGTGGAAAGTGGAGAGACAAAATGGGCAGTGTTTGGCCGAGCCAATGGCTTTGGGAGTGTGGGTATGGAGGTAGAGGTGGGGGCCTTTTATAAGAGAGAGGAGGGGCTCTCTTGGAAAGTAAGCAAATGTTACTTTATTTGAAAATGGTATTCAGATTTAGGAGGTCCCACATTGATTTCTTTCTAGGATAAGGTTATAAGGGTTCGAAATCCACTCATCCAATAGGTTTTGTACATGTGTAGGTCTTAGATATTACATTATCTTTCCATTTTATTTAAATCGTTAAATAATGAGGTCATCGTTGCATCATCATTATGTCATAAATAATTTAATTTATTTAATGTCTAAAAATTATAAAAAAATACTATAATGTAGGAAATAATTTTAGATTTCAAGTGAATATTTATAGTCAAAAATATGATTTGTATAACCCCATGTAAAAATTGTTTTAGTAAAACATTTCATGTTTGTCTCATTTTTACTTTAACTTTAAATAAAAAGATATTAATGTCATTTTCCAACCAAAGTGGCTTCATGGGGTCCCCAAGTTGACCCATGGGTTTTCTGGGTCGGCCATGACACAGCCAATGAGGTTAGGACATGTGTCAAGTTCATTTCATATTACTAAAACATTATTTTTACCTTAAACTACACTAATTACCTCTAATCGCGATTAAAAACTTAATAAGTTACTATTCACAAAAAAATTATTTTTATCCTATTGAACCACATTTTACTTCTTAATTACAACCATGTATGTCGAAATTTTGAATTTCAAAACACAAATATGGAAAAATTTCATTTAAACGGAAAAATCAGCTTTTATATGTACCAGTTAGTGGTTTCACTATTAATCCAAAATTGAAGTTTTTCAGAAAAATCCAAAAAATTCACCCTAAGCTATAATTGATATTCTGAATTCAAAAATGAAGTCTATTTTACAAAATTCAAATCATATAAGTCACATTAATTTATTTAATAATTAATTCCTGCTGTCATAGCAAATAGCGTGTTTTTATGAAAGAATAAGTATCAAAAGATTGACACCAGTTTAAGTGTGATTTCAAATTGAAATTAATTCCAACAACCACTATTGGATTTCATGGTAAAAATATATTCTAATTTCACTTTAAAACCAATTCAAAAGATAATCTAATCATATAAATAAATTATATTAAAAATTGGTTTCGAATTAAAATACAACATTTTACACTATTCATTAAAAAAATGAACTTTATCAAAAAGATACACAAAATTTACACAAAGTAAATTTTGATGTCCCAATTCTTAAGAAGAGTTTTATTTGGTCGAAATAGAATGTATAAGAGTGAAAAAAAACAATATTTAATGACGGTTCCCCATCAAAAGGCGATAAGTGAACCATTAGTGAAAACTAGGGCATATATGCCTAAAATTGAATTCTTTTCTTATTTTAAGCCTTTATCCTTTATTGGATAAATATAAAAACATTTAAAAACATATATAATCACATTTTAGTTATTTTTATCCATTCCCGCCAATACGACAGCTACATGTTAACTGCCATTTAAAATAATATTATTTTATTATTAGAGTGCAACATAAGATTCCCAAGAAACTCGTTGTTGCGTGTTGGGTACGCCATCGAGCTTAGCATCCCCATTAAAGTCATATTAATATTTTATTCACAAATATGGATAAATATGAAAATGTCATATTATTTATTTACCTGGGGTGTTACATCCTTCCCCCTTTTGGGAATTGCGTCCTCACAATTGTTTAAAATTGAGCTTGGAAACATCCTTGAATGTCCCACATCGGAACAAGAGTCAGTAAAACAATCACCTTAAAATAAAGAAATATAAGTACAAAGGTCACCCGTGTTAACCCATACTAGGATTCCATGTGGAAAAATATGGACATGGAGGTGAAAACATAGGGTCATGTTCTGATGGAGAGTGATAGAAAACATGTTTAGGAGAAAGTTAATAATAAGAAAATCACAAACTTGTGATGGGTTAAACGGTGTTGGGTTCCCTAGTAGGAAAAATTAATAGACAACATTTTTTCTTTAAGTTACTTTTTATTGAAGAATTTATTTTTGAGCTAAAATAAAACATAACGAAACATACATACTTGTCATGTTGACTTCCAACTTTTACTAGATTCCTTAATCAAACTCATATTTTTTCCAAAAGACGAGTATTTAGGGAGACTTGTTCGCATTAAGAGTACTATAATCAACTTCTAGAGAATCACCTAATCCAAAATAGATAACTATATACTTCCCATGTCTTTAGACTCTAACCAAAACCAAAACCAAAAAGGTTAGTACATGAGCAGATAATTCAGAAAAGGATAACCCTTTATAAAAAGAAAATCTATTCTTAATCTCCAAAATTTGTCCAACAAAACCCAAAGTTCAACAAGGACCATTCAATAAACAATTTTTCCATAAAATTAATCAATGTAAACCAAAATATGATTGAAACCCATATATTTTGAAGGATTTAGTCACATACTCTACCACGTTAAATCGTATCATTTATCTCCAAACCACATCAGTTGCTCCTAAAGTCTTGTATTGAAAAGTAATTAACCTAATCACATATCGTCCATGATAGGTTAATCATTTTCATAAATAACCCAAAATCAACTTACTCTTAATTCATAAATTCATATAACTAGAATGAATCAGTCAAACTAACCAGGGACTTCACGTAGTCCAGTGGTAGGCAATAAATACCAGTCGCGCTTTGGTTGTGGGTTCGATTCCCGCAGCTTTGTCCGACGCGACGGGATGTCCCACGGTCTGCATGTTTTCCTTTTTCCAAAACTATATAATTCTTAAAAAATCCCCCAAAAATATGATACAATCATCAAAAATGATCATAACACATTTTAACCTCAAGTTTATCTCATTCCTTTCATTTTCCATCATATCATAGAGTAACCCATAATTACCTAAAAAGTAAGGATCATATAAACCCTAATGGTTACCTTAATAATTATTACCTGAATTTCCACATAGAGTTGGCCATCTCGTACATGATGCATTAGAGAAATCACCAAGGTTGAAGTGGTTGATCATGAATCCTTGATAGTTGGTTTAGAATAACCATGAGTTTCCTCATTGAATCCCCCATTTTATCTAGTATCTTAATCATAGAACCACTACAGTTTCCTTCAAACCTCTTGTCTCTTTGGTGCCTGCTAGATCTATCCATTCACTAAGAAAAGAAATGTCAGTGTGAGTATATCAACAAAACCACCATGTACTAATGAGGAAGATAAACACTAATATATACTTACTCATTCACTTTATCTAAAACTAGGACTCTTTCTAAAATCCTAACCGTTATGTTAATGCCACTTGTGCTTAAAGAATACCATAACCTCTAAAGTTATCTAAAACGACCTTTGATAAAAACTATAAGGCCCCAGCCATAAGCCTTACTTAATCTTGAGTTAATATAAGATTACACATTGAGGATCTTTTCAGGTTTAGAGTTTTAGAGAATTAGATCGTAAAACTTGGATTACATTCCACATTTAAATAAAGTGGTTACATAAAATACAGGATTCATTCTTGCCATCAACGGAAACATATTTAAAACAAAATATGGATTCTTTCTTGACACATCCTTGACACTATCATCACATCATGTACCCTTCCCTTGACCTGTGAAAAACATTTCAAAAACATGGGATGAGCATAAAAAGCTCAGTAAGTGATATAAAAATATGGAAAGGAAACATGAGTTCATATATACATAAGAATGAAATCATACTTTACCCATAAAACATAGGCACTTTAACATAACTCATCAAACCATGAATAAATCAAAGATATCATAAGACATAAAGGTAACTTGAGGCATTCATAACATTCTTACGTAGGGAGTAACCCTCTTGGTTACGTTTGGAATACCCATCACAGTATATTCCCTAAATCTCTTCAGAGAAACCTTAACGTTTCACTCCTTCGCGTTACCCAATGCATTGGAGAGCTATATCAGGCTCACCCGCCCTTATTTTATCATGGAACCACCCGTCTTCATAACAATTCCCAAGAACCATAACATAATCTTATCACATAAAACATGCATAAAGGAAACATAACATTTCCACATTTCAATAACAAGATATCAATACAACACATTGATATAAATACATTATGAAAACCATTTTCAATACCAAAATAAAAGAAATGTAAAACATGGAATTTATTTTTCTTTTAAAAAGAAGGTATGGCTTGTAGAGGAAGCCGAAACTCAAATAATGGTCACGGCGGTGGAGAAGTCATTGTCGGCGCATACGTACGACAAAAACATTCCCTTTTGACATTTAGTAAACGCTTCATATAAAAAAGATTCTTTTTGAATAAAAATAAACGTCAAAGGGGTTTATACACAATATAAAAGAAGGTTTTGTATAAAACAAAATATGCCTCAATGAAATGAGATTGAGACGAAGTCCCATACAAAGACGATATCCTTGGTTTAAGGATAAATCAATTACATAATTATGTGTGACAAACGAATACACCAAATATAAGTGGATATTAGGTGTAATATAATCAAAGGTAATTCACACATATTCAAAGGATGACATATTCAATAACTACATGTTGAACCAAAAAAATTGAAATTGGGTTAAGAATTTCCCTTGATAGCCTAACGGCATCACTTCAAAATGAGTTGATGAGAGATAAAAAGTGTATCTCATCAAATGGAAATAAAATTTACATCAGTAAGGATATATGAGAACATATACCTACATAACTATATGTAAATTAAAAGATCCAACAAAAGAAGTCTTTTAAAAAGTGGAGGGTGAAAGGTTCCCTTACCGACATGGGTATCTTTCGAAACATACACCTCGTGAAAGAAGGACAATACAACATTGATGTAAATACTCATAAAGAAAAGTATATTACACAATGAGAAAAATAATGGGCCGTATATACACCACTCAAAGGAAATTGTGGCAAATGTAGCATAAATCCCACGGGAATAAAAGTGAGATGAAAAATCACTTACGAAAACTCGGCAGCCTAATGGCACCACTCAAAACTTCAAAAAAAATGGAATTATGAGAGGAAATAAGGTCTCTCATCATATTAACAGAATAAGTACAGTAGGAGTAAAAATAACATCCCAATCATATGAAAGATGAGCTTAAAAGGAATGACATAAAAGAGTGTACTTAAAAGAAAGAGAGGTGTAGGATCCCTTACCTCGTATCCGACTTGAACCGACCGTTCTTTAATCTCCTGAATAATACACATGAGTTAATGTCTACTTGCTTAAGAACCTTTTTCAAGTTCATTATTCCTTTTATACCATGTGATGAACATCATGTAATCATTTAAGTTAATAATGTTCATTTTGTCGGTATTTGTTTCTTAAGTCAAAAATAGACTTCTTACACTTACATGTTGTTAATTTGGTCAAAGGTTCGTTATATCCAGAATGATATTAATGATTTGGATAACATATATATCATATATATTCATCATATACATGTATTTATAATATTACATAATCATTTAGAGGTACGAAATGAAATGCACCGTTCATGGAGACGGTAAGCCGTACGTACGCATGAACGCTACTTTCATTTCTTTGTCATATTAATGGAATTAAAACTAAGTGAGAGGTACGTATATTTTAATTCCAGAACAATATTCATCATTTAGATTTATCATTCATCATATATATCAATTATATACATGTACATATAATAGTACATTACTTTTGGGGATAAGAAATGAAATGCACCGTTCATGGAGACGGTAAGCCGTACGTACGCACGAACGCTACTTTCATATCTATCTCATACTTTAATGGAAAGAAATAATAATGATATAGAGGTATATAATAATTCCAGTATAAAATCATATATAATAACATTAAATCTATCCTTTATACATCCCACATATGGCATTAACGAATCACATCACTTTGAGGGGGCGGTATTCCGCACTTCCTAAAATGAAGATATCGCTTATACCCATAATGGAAGCCATAAAAGTTAGCCACAAATGAAAATTAAAGAAGCTTAAGTAAAACATAAAAATATTATATATCATATAAAAATATATATACATATTAATGTCCACCTTTGAAGGTGTTATATGAGTGTTGAACAATCATAGTTTCGTGAGGCAGAAATTCTCCATCCACAGAAACAGTATGTTCTTTAACCATTAGATGTAGGTGTGTGTAAGTGTAGCTCGAATCCTTTTTTTAAAAAAATCCTAGTATATAGAAGATACAGGAGTTGTTACAAAAAAAATGAATAAAAATAGTTTAGGGGGTTGGAGAGGCAAAATAAAACAAAAGGACTCAAGTGAAGACATTACCTTAAAATCGGGTAACTCCATTTGGTTTGAGCTCAAAGGCTTCCTTGGCAAGACTTCTGCCCAAAGAGAGGCATCAAGGAGTAAGAGAGGGAAGTGGAGAGAAAAATGGGCAGATTTTGGCCGAGCCAATGGCTTTGGGAGTGTGGGTAAGGAGGTCGAGGTGGGGCCTTTTATAATAGAAGAGGAGGGGCGCTCTTGGAATGTAAGCAAATGTTACTTTATTTGAAAATGGTATTCGGATTTAGGAGGTCCCTCATTGATTTGTTTCTAGGATAAGGTTATAAGGGTTCTAAATCCACTCATCCAATAGATTTTGGACATGTGTAGGTCTTAGATATTACATTATCTTTCCATTTTATTTAAATCGTTAAATAATCAGATCATCGTTGCATCATCATGATGTCATAAATAATTTAATTTATTTAATTTCTAAAAATTATAAAAAAATACTATAATGTAGGAAATATTTTTAGATTTCCATTTAATATTTATAGTCAAAAATATGATTTGTATAACCCCATTTAAAAATTGTTTTAGTAAAACATTTCATGTTTGTCTCATTTTTACTTTATCATTAAATAAAAAGATATTAATGTCATTTTCCAACCAATGTGGCTTCATGGGGTCCCCAAGTAGACCCATGGGTTGTCTAGGTCTGCCATGACACATCCAATAAGGTTAGGACATGTGTCATGTTATTTCATATTATTAAAACATTATTTTTACCTTAAACTACACTAATTACCTCTAATCGCGATTAAAAACTTAATAAGGTAGTATTCACCAAAAAATTATTTTTATCCCATTGAACCGTATTTTAATTCTTAATGACAACCATGTATGTCGGATTTTTGAAATTCAAAACACAAATATGGCAAAATTTCATTTAAACGGAAAAATCAGCTTTTATAAATACCGCTTAGTGGTTTCACTATTCATCCAAAATTGATGTTTTTCAGAAAAATCCCAAAAATTCACCCTATGCTATATTTGATATTATGAATTAAAAAATGAAGTATATTTTAAAAAATTCAAATCATATAAGTCACATTAATTTATTTAATAATTAATGTCCTCTGTCATAGCAAATAGCGTGTTTTTATGAAACAATAAGTATCAAAAGATTGACACTAGTTTAAGTCTGATTTCAAAGTGAAATTAATTCCAATGACCACTATTGGATTTCATGGTAAAAATATATTCTAATTTCACTTTAAAAACAATTCAAAAGATAATATAATCATATAAATAAATTATATTAAAAAGGGGTTTCGAATTAAAATACAACATTTTACACTATTCATTAAAAAAATGAACTTTATTAGAAAGATACCAAAAATTTACACAAATTAAATTTTGATGTCCCAATTCTTAAGAAGAGTTTTATTTGGTCCAAATAGAATGTATAAGAGTGAAAAAAACTATATTTAATGACGGTTCACAATCAAAAGGCGATAAGTGAACCTTTAGTGAAAACTAGGGCATATACGCCTAAAATATAATTCCTTCCATATTTTAAGCCTTTATCCTTTATTGGATAAATATAAAAACATTTAAAAACATATATAATCATATTTTAATTATTTCTATCCATTCCCACCAATACACCAGCTACATGTTAACTGCCATTTAAAATAATATTATTTTATTATTAGAGAGCAACATAAGATTCCCAAGAAACTCGTTGTTGTGTGTTGGGTACACCATCAAGCTTAGCGTCCCCTTTAAAGTCATATTAATATTTTATTCACAAATATGGATAAATATGAAAAAGTCATATTCTTTATTTACCTGGGGTGTTACATTCATTATCTTTCATATTAGAAAAAAGTTATTATAATATGGTCTATATACAGCTCATTTAATGTTTTATATCATTATTCAATTTATATTCATTGTATTTAATGACTTATTTTTTGTTATTCTTTTTTTTATATTACGATTCAAAATAGTCAATGTAGAAAGGGTTTTATGTTTCAATAACATTTTACTATACATTGCTTATACAAGAATTTACATTAAAAGAAATTATTTGAAAATTTTATAATAAAAAATAAATTTTATAATACTCGATTTATTTAGGATATTTTTTGTAATAGTTCTATTTCTGGATGATTGGTACTTTAAATGATTAAGAAAATGTTTTTATAAAACCAGATTTCATTTATTTTCTTCGTATGAATGTATTTTTTATTCCAAATGAATGTTTCATAAAAAATAATCAAAAAATGTTTTAATATGTTTTTTAAAGACATTTTTATCCATAACGTTAATTTATAAAATGTTCAAAATGAATATTTCTTTCTTTTACAAAAAGGTACTTTTGAGTGTTTATAAAAAATATGAGTGGAATTTTAGTTTTATACATACTCATAATGAAAATAAATGATCTATTATAATTAACACTGATTTTTTGAACCTTCAATGAAAATTTTTCAATATTATTTTCAGATAATTTTTTCCTAATATTTTTTAACTGTGATTTTCAATGTCAAAATGATAATTTTCTGAAATTTTTTTAACGATATCTTCATTGTATTTATATTAATAAAAAAATTAAATGATTTATATTATTTAAAATCAATTATGAATATATTATAATGATACTATTCTTGAAATTTCTCTGGATGTTTTATGACAGGTTTGACAAGGTAATGTACTGACATTCAATTTCTTGATTAAATTTTTATTTATTAAAATTCCATTGAAATATTAACATAATTATGATCATTTGATATCACATATCTCCAATATATATATATATATATTACTTAGGATGTATATAATTACTAATTAAATCATATATCACTTTAAAATATATTAAATTTCATTTAATATTATTTGATTAATGTAGGAAATATTGATATTAATTATTCTTTATTCAATACACACATTTTCTGATAAGACTTATTCTTCATGAATTATATTGGGTATTTGATATATGAAAAAATCTTTTAGAATGATGTTATGAGTTGGGAATAAAATTATATATCCCCTTGATGAATTAATAGGTTTCAGGAGAGAAACTAATAATATTTCATTAAATGAGGTTATACCCATAACTTAAACTGTCTTATATATGGTCTTGACTATATATATCATGACATCTGTAATCATGATGTCCAATATTAATCATTTCAATTAGACATACACCTCTAAATTGAAACTCAACTAGTTCATTTATAGCTATTATTTTTTGCTTTTTTTCGTTATAATTTGGTTGTGGCATGTATTGGGTGTTTTGTTGTGAAATTGGGATGTTTTTTAGGTGTTTTTGTCAGTGCATGGGGGATGTATGATTTTTCCAAACCATGAAACCTGCCCCAAAAAACCATGAAACCCTATACATAGAGGGATTTAATAGGATATAAAGCATTATCCATACCATGTTCCCACTTATAATTAACTATTCACCCCAAGAGGAGAGCCACACAATTTGCAATATCGTGTTCCCATGGATTTGAAACTGCCCAAGGGAGATTTAATCATCCAAAAAATTTGTTTGAAATTTTACCCCCCTAAACTACTCCCAAATTCAACCCAAATAGATCCTAATTATTTTCTATTTTTAATTTAGTCTGTTAGATGGATTCAGAATTCTTGGAACCTTTTCTCTTTTTAATAAAAAATCCAATTAATGGACTTACTCATCTACATATAAGTGATTTATTCCAGATTAGATTTATCGTTCTCCCACCACTCATTCGGAATAGAAAGGTAATAGTCTTACTCTATTGGCATGGGTCCAAATCACTATTTTTTGGAACTAATATATTTGATCATGGATATAGTTTTTGTATCTAGATATTGTTCTTCATTTGGGAATATAATGTTTTTTTCAATTTTGGGATTTCAATGAGGAGTTTCCATTAACGATCTTGAGGTAGGTGTTTTATATTCCATGTACCATAGTCTAGATTTAATTATGTTTATAAAAATTTTAAATTATAACTTATGTGATTATTAAACTATATCAGAAATTGAATTCAGTAAATATAATTTCCATGTGAAAATGAATTGGGTTAAACATGGAGAAATTTAAATGGGTTGATTCATACAAATTAAATTTATGGGTTAATGGGATTGTGTAATTTTATAATTTATGGAATATTAATTTAGTTAATAATGAGAATTTATTGATGTTTTTCATAACCATTAAGAGTTATTGGGGTTTGAGTAAATGATGATAAATGGTTTAATGGTGATTTTTATATAATATACCATGTTATTAATGTAAAGTGTTGTGATTGATTTGATATTTCAAATGGTATACCATGATATTAAATTTTTATAAGAGGGTTAATTTTGATTAAACTTTTTGAAAGAGATATATGTGATACATGTTAATGACTGAGAAATGGGGTGTGGGAAAAAATTGATGTTAGAAATACCCACAGGTTTCTAGCCATAATGTTCTAGAACCAAATTCATGCATGTGATTATTGTTGTATAGGACATGGAATGATTATACAATTTCCCATGTGGTGTGTGAAATGGAAAGATACTCTAAATACAAATGGTCTACTAGACACAACATTCTACATCTATGAGATTGGCATTGGACTATCATTCTGAATGGTCGTGTTATGAAAAATAATTAAATGGATAATGAAAGTAAATGTGATAAGAAATGTCATTCTCTATTTGCTACGTAATATCTCATGGTGATTGTTTTGGCTATGGTATGGGTTGAAACATGTATTCATGGGTTGGGTGTCTTTATAAACATGGGGAAATAATGTGTTTCAATTACAAATAATGAAATGTGATAACTATTTACTTTATAAATTATAATTTATTCTTTATATAACTGAATACCCAATTATTGAATGTATAATTTTTTATACAGTGTTTTTGGTGGAATATAGAGGTTTATTCACACCCTACTCAGGATGCCTGATCAGTTCCATTACAGAATCCCTGTTTGTAGGATAGGATAAGGGAAATAACACTGTGTTATAGGGTTGAGTTGGGATAGATCATGGATGAGGGAACCATAAATTGTGTCGAGACTTTCGTTGGAGTGTCAGCGTGTCTTTATTATGTTTTTTTATTTTAAACATGAGATGTATTTAACATAAAATATCTACTATTTTGGATTTGATATCGATTTTCTTTTTTCGGTCATCAAGTGATACTAGTTATTTTTTGTTAATGGTTATGTCAAATGATTATTCTAATTTTTTTCTTTGTTTATAAAGAGGGTATAGTATCCTCATGTTGTATTTTCGAACTTCACTACTATTTGATAGTCTATTACATATGAGGTGATGCTCTTGAGGTAATATATTATACGATCTTGAGGTACTGATGTGTGGCACTTGGTTCAGGACATTAAAAAGTGGCATCAGAGGGGGTTTTCTTCTTATAATCTTTGGTATTATTATTTTGGAAAGATTGACACGTGTCATGGAAGAGTTTGGCCATGGAAATGAGATTATTCATAGGACTAGATAACCCTTGTACATGAGAAAATACAGGTACACAATGTGGGATTATTATTATTGACCATTGTTGTTATAGCTAGATATTATTTCTCCATGGGTAACAAACTTATTGTATGATGTTCTTGCTTTTTGATATTTTCTATGATTTTACTTACAACCTAGTACGGAAAAAGTGTTGTGTATGCATGAATCATTCTTGGAACATAGGAATTATTGTGTCCTAGATCATTTTAGGCATGCATGTGGAAAACAGATTTTTGGGAATTTTTTGAAATTTGGGTGATTTCATTTTGTTGTGTAATTTAACTGAAAATGGTGCCTAATATGAAAATGAAAATTAAATAATTTATGTAGTCAAACATGAAAAATTAAAATTGATAAATGGGTTTCTAATGAGAACTTGATTATGATAATATTTTTATGATTTTTAACAACAACCCAAATGTTTAATGGCTAAAAGTATTGATAAAACATTTGTTTTGACCACAATAGAGAATTTGAGGGGTTAATTTAAATGGACTTATGTGAGACCATCCTGTTTAAACTTAATAATGTTTTATAATATTCCATGATAAGTGTTCATAGATTATTAGAGATATTCCTACCTGATGATGATTGTTTAGAGGATGATAGAAGGATATATAAAAAGATGATCCTCTGGTAGTAAAACATGAGTATCTAATAGATCCGGGTGTAGAAGATGGAGAGGAGTTCCATGGGAAATTCATATAGTTTATGAATTTTATAGTAAGATAACTTGGGAGGGTTGTGAAGAGTATGTGTGACTTAACATGGGAGTTTCAGTTATATCACCCTAAAACATTTACTGGTGACTATGGTCCTATGGTGGTTGTGTTCTAGAACGAGTCTATCAAGAATATTCATGACTCTATACAGACTCATACTATGAAAAGAGTAAATCTTGAAAAATATATGTTGTGAGGATTAATGAATTGATGATGGGACATCTATACATAGGATGGAAAGATGGAAATAATCTATTGAAGTAATTATAAGAGATATAAATGTAGAAATTCTATATAGAGATAGAGAGATTTGAGTGAGAAGTTGAGTTTATGAGACTGAACTAGGTGTGTATGTCTATGATGTACTATGTTGTTGGCCATACCAACTTGAATAATGTTGATCTAAAATAGGAAGCGGAAGAGACAGATATGTGAAGACATTTTCAAGAGGAGTTTAAATATGATATGAGGTCCTATGTTGACATACTTTCGTTAAATAAGTCGGTTGATGTAGTGTATCCAGATCTCAAATCTAAGTGGAACTTGAAAGAAGTTTCTATTGGTGGAAATATGGTTTCTCCAAGATGATTAGGATATAATTTTATGGGGTTGGAATCAACTTTGTGGGAAATTTTAATAAAATAGTGGAAAGAATATTGGATGGGGGAAGGATCAAATACTGAGGATCTTACTCGAGTTCTCCTCCCGTAGTGAATTTCAATGGATAGATTTCATAGCCATTGTACCCGATTGCCAGTTGAGTACTGATCATGGGGAAGGAAGGGAAATCTAAAGAGGTTTTATAGTATCCCACTATACATGAGTAATGATTAAGGATCTAAAAAGAAGTAGAGTGCTGGAATATTGTACTCAACTACATATCAGTATAGTAGATGGAGTTATAATAGTAGTGGATGAAGGGATTTTGGGAAAGAGTTATTGTACCAACAAAGTGGAGCATCACAACGGATCCAAAATGCATCATGGGGTAGAGATACATGAATGTTGTGTGAAATTCATCTTACACATATGGATAGTGACGATGGACTGTTGATAGTTATAGATACTATTTCTTTAGATTATATGCTACCAAGTTCGTTATTTTATATTGTTGTGTATATTTATTTTATATCATCCCAACATGTGAATGATTTGTGTGTGAAATATTATTATGGTAGGGGGGTTATGATTATTGAAACACCATTGGGAGTATAATTTATAATTATCTGTTTGTGCAAGGGATGTTCTCTCAAGGTTGGGGAGTATCAACTCCATTCTTATCATTATATTGTGGATATATCATGCCATGAATATATTATGGGAATGGATGGGTTAATTGAATAACGAGACCATATATATTGTTACCCCATGGGATTAACTTTTACATATCTTAAGGGTGAAAATTATATTCACTATGGAGATTTGGATATATGGGTAGGACATATAGGGTAGATCATTAGTAACTAGAGGAGCTCACCTCCCATTTTTCTTATCTATTACTGGATGATGGGTTTGTAAAGAAAGATGTTTTTCAAATTATTGTAGATAGGTTCCAGGATATGTTTTCCAAGTTCTTATCAGGGCTTCCACCTAAGAGAGATGATGTATTTATGATAGAGATCATTCTTGTTGATCACACTATTTCTGTTACAACATACATAATGGTACCAATAAAGCCTCAAGATATGAAGATTTTACTAGAAGAGTTTTGGTATAAGGGATTTATCCATCCAATTACGAAATCATGAGGTTCTCCGGTTATGTTTATAAAGAAGGGTTAAAAGAAAAGTGGGTTTATGTGATGACTAATAAAAGATGATCCAAATGACAGTAAAGAACCAATATCCTCTCTCACACATTGAAGATCTATTTTACAAGTTTAGGGGAAGGTTATGTCTTGTTATAGATTAATGTTAGATCATGGTACCATCTATTGAGACATTAACAATTTGATATACCTCAAAATACATTCAAAAGAAGGTATGTCCTTTATGAGTTCATCATGTTGCTGTTTGGGATGTTGAATGATCCTACAATAGTTTTGTCCTCGAAAAAATTCTTAAACACCTACTTGGATGAGTTATTGTAGTATTTTTGAAAGAAATCTGGGTTTATCTTAAGAAATAAGGCCATTATACGCATCATATTGACAACATTTTCCATAAACTAAGAAAGCATCAGCTATAGGCCACAATATTTATGATCCAATTCTAGATATATCTTGTACATTTATTAGGTCACATGATATCATTGGAAGGTACAAGAGTGGACCATGAGATGGTTCAGGAAATGGTTTCATGGGAGTAGACTTAAAATGTTTTATATATCCATAGTTTTATAGGGTTGGTGGATAATTATCATATGTTCATCCAGGGATTTTTTGAATTGTAAGACACTCTTTTGGGGTTAATGAATAAGTGAGTTGTGTTTAAATGGATGGGAGAATGCAATAATTATTTCTTTGAGTTAAAGAAAAACTTGATAATTGTATCAATTTTTATCCTACATGATCTGGGTGAGAAGTATATGCTATTTTGTGATGGTTATGGGATCAATCATGGAGTAGATTTGATTCAGGTATATCATTTTGTGGAATATGGTTTACTGAATTTGAGGCCCTATGAATTATACTACCCTCTACACAACCGTGAGTCAGCTATAGTGGATTATGTATTGATGTTTTTTTGCATTATATGGAGGTCAAGAAGTTTAGTATGTATACTAGTGATAAGATCATAATGATTATCTTTTCGAATCAAAATTTAATTATTTAGAAAAAAATATGTGTTGATTATATAAAGTCATTTAATTTTGAGATAGAATATATGAATTAAAGGGAAACAACATTTATAATTATTTTAGAAGGAAAACTCAGAATCAAAAAGTTAAGGCATCTAGTTCAGGGTGGTAGATGATAAATATGCTTTCTGAGATGCATGTTTTGTTTTAGGTGGGCTAGAGGAAGATGACTCTCATATAAATAGTAGTGGATTCCACACTTTTTAAACAGATCAGAGTGATGTAGTATAAGGATCCAGAGTTTTGTCTAAGTGGGAAATCCTTGATAGTGGGGAGTCACCTTCCGATTGAACTATAGATGAGTATGAAATCATCTATTTCTAGGGCCATGTTGTTGTGACTATGAGTATGTGAAAGGATATGATGCATGAATTTGATAACTTGAAACAGTTTCTATATATACTTTCTAAAAAAATTATCAGGACCTAGGTTGATATAATTAGTGGTTAAATAAGAAAATGGAGACAAAAACATTATTGACATGATGGAACACCTGTCAAAAGGTGAAGGTCATGCATTAATGAATTGGTGGTTTATTACAACAATTTTCAATTCTGGAATGGATGTGGGATGAAATTATTTTGGTCTTTGTGGTTGGTCTCCCGAGGAAACCTCTATTGAATGAATCTATTTTCATGGTTGTGTAACAATAGAAAAAAATAAAACATTTCATGAATATAAGGGAGACATTCCTAGTGGTTATATTGAGAGACATCCATATTTGGAATATTTTATGTCTACATGGTGTTCCATAGAGTATTGTTTTAGACCATGAATCTAGTTTCACTTTGCACTTATGGTAGGTATTGTAGAGTTTATTGTTTTAATGGTTTTCCAATGTATGAAATTCCACTCACAGACTGATGAGTAGTAAAAAGATCCAATAAAGGTGATTAAATTTATGCTTCAGGCATGCGTCCTAAACATTTATGGGAATTTGAGAATAACCTATAATTTGATGAGTTATCATATTAAACATTTATTATGAAGCTATACACTTGAATCCATATGAGGAAATTTATGGTAGGTCATGCATGTCTCATATATATTGGATGGAGGCAGGTGAGTCAGAGGTGTTGGGACCAAGTCTCATGTAGAGACGTTAGATTAGGATAAGTAGATTCAAAAAAATATGTCTACATCTTAGAGTATGAAATATTACTATTCAGATAATGTTTGATGACCACTAGACTTTATAGAGGTTTATTATGATTTCCATCGACTGTCTCCTTGGTTGGTTCACATCCTGACTCCGATGTAGGTCATGTTGGTACCCAATTTTTTTTGACTATTTTTGGTCCTAGAGAGAATCAGGCCAATGTCATACGAACTAGATATTACAAAGAGGTATTATGTTATGCATGATGTTTTTCATTTTCCACTTATGCAGAAGTATTTCCAAGACCCTACTCATGTGATTGATTTGGGTGAAATTGATATTGACATAGATGCATCTTTTTAAGAGCATCTTATCTACATGTTTGATCACAATGAAAATGTTTTACAAAGAAATACTATACTAATGGTTTTTTTATTGTATAAAAATAAGTTTTTCCATGAGGAAACATAGAGATATAAGGGGATATGCGGGCTCAGTAGGCCCCATATTTTTACCTTGGAGTCCTAGAGGTTCTAATCAGTATATCACACAACTGGTCATTGATATGGTGGAGATATTATTAGATATAATCATTTTCTAGTGATATGTACAGATATTATACATGTGTTTTGTCTCCTTTTTTGGTTATAATTTGGTTAAGACATATCATGGGTGAATTTGGGTAAAATTTGGATGTTTTTGGGGTTGTCATTGGGTAGTTCATGGTTAAAGCTTGGTTTTCCTAAACCATGTTCCCTACCACTGGAAGTAGTGTAAAACTTGTAAGAGATGTATTTCAATGTTGGTTCAGTATTTTTCAACCCATACACCCTCTTATAAGTAAACATTAACCACATTGGAGAGAAGAAATGTTTGGGTGCACCTTTTGGAAAATCATGCACCCCTTCCTGGGAAACCATGCACATGAGATTCATTCCATTGAAAATACATTTTGAAGTTACCAACACCCCCTGCCCTGATCCTAATTCAACTTAACTCGACCATAAAGGTATTCTGTCTTTTTTGGAGGGTCTTAGAAGGATTAAATTGTTTCCTAACATCTCTTATTGATGAATTTAATTTCCCATTGAATGATTTTAACCGCTCTCAATATGCGATTTCATCCTAATTAGTTTAAAATGGTAATTGAAGGATATTTGGAATAACTGAGAAGATTTAATGGGTTTTGAATAAATATTGACAGATGGTTTAATTGTGAATTATTCGTATTCTTCGATGTTATCAACGTAATGAAATGAGACTTATTTGATAGATTAAATGTTATACCATGATTTGAAATGATGATAAGAGTGTTAATGTTGACAAATAATTTTTATGTGATATATGTTATAAATTTGAATCATTGAGAAATGGTGTGTGGGACATGGACTAATTATCCAAATACCCTCATGGTTTTGTCCATGATGTTATACTACCAAATTCATGCATGTGATTTTTATTGTATAGGATAATGACTAATGGACCAAATATCCATGGGGTGTGGGACACATAATAATTCTCTAAATTCCCATGGGCTGCTAAACACAATGTTCTATACCCATGATATTGGAATTGGACCATAGTTTTGAATGTCTATATTATGAAATGAAATTGAATGAATAACTAAAGACCATGTGATAATTAATTTTGATTATATATATTATAAGTTATATCCCTTGGGGGATATTTTAGACTTTAGTAATAGATGAAGTAAGTATTGATGGTTTTGATATCTCCAGCAACCAATGTAAATAGTTTGGTTAAATAAATATTAATGAAATGCGATAACTCATTAATTAATGAATTTTTATTTATTATTTTTAAAACTATGCACACTTTTATAAACATGATATTGTTTTAGAAACTATTGTTGGTGTTATACTGAGTTGTACTGACTCTCTACTTGGGCTGCCTGATCGGTACTCGAATAGACATAATTTTTATGGGACAAGATAAGGGAATGTTCCCAATATTATATTGATGGTTTGTGATAGAGAATTAATGAGAGAACCAACCATGGTGTTGTGACTCAGTTGGGAGTGCAAATGAGAATTTCATTTGGGTTTTAATTTGACACTTGAAATGTATTTTTCATGAAATTTCCATTGTTTTGGTTTTGATATTGTATCTTATTTTGGTCATCATGTGATTTTGGTTTTGTTAGTTATTTTTTTATTTCATTTGGTTGTTATTATTTATTTCCACAATTTTGACAATTTGATAAAGAGGGTATAGTTTCCCCATATTATATATTTCACCCTCACAACTATTCAATAACCTATGGAATACATAGAGATGTGGTTGAGGTCAACTAATTGACTAGATCGGGGTACCAGTTTGAGGCACCCAGGTTGGGATGTTTTAATTTACATCATTAGGAAATTAGTTTTTAATATTCATGATAATATTCTATTTATATTATCCATGGATTCATTTTTTGATCATGATATTGATTAAATGGAATGTGTAGTCATATATTTACCATAATGTCTAGATTATGATTTATTTATTCATGATAAAATCTACATTGTGTAACACTTAATGGTCACCTAATATGCCTTTATTTCATTTCCTTTACCCAATACACGATGAAAGAATATTTGAATGAGTAAAATGATGAATTTTTTTTGGTAATATAAATATTTTTTATTTATGGTTTTCAAATGAAGTTCAATAATAATGTACATATCTAGTTTACAAAGATTTCTAAACAATTGGGTTCTTTTGGGTGAGACCAACTGATTATAGAATCAATATACTGACTAAAAATTAATTCTTATATTTCCAAACACTTTTAGGAAAAGTGAAATACCACACAATCCCTAACACAAACCCAAACATGACTTGAGACATTCCCAAAAAAAAATCTGCTGAAGAACCACAAACCAAATAGCACACCACAGGACTACATGTCATAACACCCAAAATCATCTCCACAATCCACAAAAGAGTCTCCTTCTACTGTAACTGATTCCCACCCAGAGGCCGACTTATGCCACCTCAAGAAATAAAAACATTGCTCAAAGTTTCACATCTAGTCTAGTGAAGGTCTCCCTATACAATTTTGCATAATCAAGTAGTCCTTTTTAAGGTAATAATCACACATTTTTTCCGCTTAATGGAATATCTGGTACACACCGGTCGCAGGAGTTAAGAGTAGTCTTTCCTTGATCGTCTTCTTGGTGTAGAAGATAGAGTTTCTTCACACTCGGTCATACTTTCATTCCCATTCTAAACAATTTCATTGTATTAATGGTAGACTCGACCACTCATATTTTCTTTATTTCCTCGGGAAACCATTCTCCCTTTGGTCTTTGAGGAATCATCCTTGTAACCAGTAGCATTCCCCCTCCTGAGCTCTGGTGTGTTACTGTTAATCAATGCAAGACACCCCACCACAATAGAAGCCTCTCCTCAGTAGCCATAGAAGCATCCTCTTGTCCCAACCTTACAGTATTATTCCCTTCCACATAGGCCCCATCTGCCTCATCACCGGTCACAACAACAGTCTCCAAACCCTCTTCAATTATTCCTTCTCAATGGCCTTTAACCCTATGGGTTAACGTGAGGAAGGGCCTGAACGAAGGGTCTAAAACTTTATAACCCCCAGTACTATTCAGACTGACCACTCCCAAATTAGCTCCCTTTCTCCCCATCCTTTTTTTCATTCACCGTATTCTCCCTAGAAACACGATGCACCAAACAATCCTCCTTATAACCCGGAGTGGACTTCTTTCGAGAAATGGGATTAGAGGAGTCCCCCAAATCCTGCTGAAACCTATTGAACACCTCCACTACCATCATGTTAGCCTTGTTTTTCATTGCACATTGAGTTTCAAAGGCATGCACATCCACTATTGTCACCATATGGGCATCATCTTGAAGGTCCTTCAATACAGGACTCGATAGAGATCCCCCAGCTTTGGACCTCGAAGCCTCCATCACAAGACCATACATCACACCAACCTCCGGTTCCTTACTCGGAGCAGCACCCCCTTTTCTTCCAACCACCTGCCTCCCCCTAAGGGTAACCTCCAATGAAGGATCAGAGCTTCTCCTATGGAAGACCCCCAAAGGGTTACCCAAACACTTGCAAGATGGATAGAAATCGGTCCAATTTTTGTAAACCACCCGTTGTTTCCACCTGTAATTCTCTCTAATAGTAATCCATAAATAATCAAAGGGAACGCTAGAAGCATCCATTTCAACACAAACCCAAGGATTAACCGAATGGAACACGACCTCGATGTGGAAATCAGAACAAAGATACATTTTTACGAGGTTTCCAATCCTTCAAATCACTGCAGGGTTCTTAAAAGGAATAGAGAGATTTGGAAATCTAACCCAAACCACCGTAGCAGGAGAATCACACTTCATGTTCAAATATAAGGACCACCCTAGTAGAAAGAAATAAAATCCGTTGAAACTTCAAGGATCCTTTGGCCAAGCCTTGATGAGATCCACCTCCGATTCAAACCGAATCATGATATTGTGTATATCGAGAAATCCAACAATTGATCATTCATAAAGGTCCCAAAATCAAAATATGAACCAGTCAAATGAATCAAATGAAGGTCAAATGTTCTTAAAGGGAGAAACTAGTGTGCGATTCAAGAGTTCTGAGGTTTCCGCAAACTCATAGGGCGAGAGATGTAGATTTGGAAGGCCATCGAGCAGGTCTGGAACCTTTGGTCTTAATAATGCTTCTGAGAACATAGAAACAAAGTAAGGGTTGGAAAAAGGATGGAAGAACCCTACTCTTTCATGGAGCGATGATTCCCCCTCCCCCACAAAGGTGAGAGGAGCCGCTGCTGATGCCATCATCACCGAGGAGCAGAGGCCGACCCTGAAAGGGCTAGGGTTTTTCCATCATGGTTTTGATATAGAATCAATTTAGATAATTAAATACTTGCTATGGGATACTGAGGTTAGTGTATTTATAATTAGTATCAATGAATTATTAGTATAAATCATGAGTACATAATTTAGGTGAACAATGCTTAGGGAAACTAACCCTATTATATAAATTGAGGATAATTACAAAAGAACATCATAAAGTTTTATTGATAAATAGATTATATGGATTTTTAAGAAATACATCCGTAACTATTTACTATAAGGGGATGTTTTTAACAGTTGTATCTAGGATTATAACTCTAAAAAATGGTGTATTGGGATTTGAATTAATCACCACCTGGTTCACAATAACCAACCTTACTGCTCAACTAGTTTGAAACCTCCATGAGATATGATAGGGATACTTCAATTTGTATTTACATAAAAATCTATAGGATTTGATTGGATGGGGAAAATTAATGACATAGATTAAAAATTAGGTGTCCATGATTTAAAATATGGTTTAATGATTTGTAAATCCCATAAATTGTTATATAGTTTTTTGAAAATGTTTATTATTAATCATAGTATTCATTTGGATTTTATATGATGTATTGATCCTAATAGAATCATGTTAACATTGTCTAAGATATAATATGTAGTGATAATGGGAAACTAATTGGGATAATGATTTGAGTGAGAGAGATAATGATTATTCCTAATCAGTGATCATGATATTTGATTAATAATATATACCATAACAATCTCTTAGACTCACTAATGAAAATATATTTGGAGTCGACTAATAGATCGACTTGTGGAGACTATATAGGAAAACGTACTTGATTTTCCTCATGTCGTAAATATTGAATAAACCCATCGAAATTTATCAATGGAATAGAAAAATTTTTTATGTGTTGAAAATAAGGGCATAGAGGAACAAATTTATTAGAAGAAGTGTGAATTTTAGTGGAGTGAAATAAATTTCTTCTTAGGAATCCATTTATAGTTTATTTCCTGGAATATTGAGAATATAGGAATTATCAAATTCAATGACATCTTTTAATGATTATATAAGAGTACAAGGAAGGATAATTAATTTGATGAAGAATTTATGTATTGAGATTCAATGATTAAAAGGTATATTTATTTTTATCAATTGTATTTTTTTAAAAAATAACCATTAAAAATAAAAGGAATGTGTTAATTTTTAGAAGAATATATATATGTTCAAAAATGATTAACATTAAATTTATAGAAACCATAAGGGGTTTATTGGTATAAGGTTCTTGAAAACTATTGTCTTAAAAACTATTTTTTGGATTAATGTGTATAAAGTATATTAAGAATAAGTATTATTTGAGGGAAATTTATGAAAATCAAACTATTTAATTTTTTATATTAAAGAGTTGTTTAAGGATTAAATCCTATAAATTTTATTGAACTAAAAATAAAAAAAATTTAAGCTTAATTTATAATATTTTATTTCTTGTTGTAGTAGTTATGGGTCATCACAATTTGTTAACAATAAATGAATTATGTTAATACAGTTTGGGGAAAATGATAACCCACATGTTAAGTGACATCCCATCACATCAAGACAGGTTGTGGGGATTGAACCCAAAATCAAAGGTTGATAAGGGTTAAACCCCTACCACTATCGTATGTGATGTAATGGTTAGTATGTAATTTTTATAACAAAATAATTTGATATATAATTATTAAGTATAAATTTTGGTGTTACTTTTAAGGATTATATATTAATATATTATATTATCGTGTGCTAACCATTTTGGTTTTGGTAAATATTTACAAAAATATAGAAATAAATTTCACTCTCTAGTAGATCATATAATGAATTAAAAAAGTAGTGCTTCATGAATAAATAATTATTTTGGATCTCATATTATGTAGTAATATATAATAATTAAATTGATTGAATCTCAACTAGAAGATTAAATTGTTCTTATGAAAGAGATAAATATCTAGTAAGTATATTTTAATATATTATTAGATAAAAAATTTATTAAGCTATCAATGGAAAAGAATATTTAGTGTAAATTTTTCTTCTTTTTCATTCATATCCAATGAATGAAATGGTCTTTTAATACATACTATATTTTGGGTTGTGTGTTCATTAACATTCTCTTGATCATTCATAATCTTGGGAATAATGATCTGTATTAGTCTCCATGATTATTTATAATTTTCTTCTAAAAACATATTTTCACTTCCCACCAATGTTATCCAACATGAAAACATAGTAATATTTTATTCTAGATGAAATTTCCAAATATTGGTCTATAATATCACAAGAGAGCATTCGTATCCCTTCTTATAATTAGAGTTTTTAACAAAAGAATTTTCAAATATCAAACCCTTGATTTCTAATTGAATGTTCAAATTGATAGGAAACAATTCATTGAAGGTTTGGAGAATGTCACACCCAAGGATTTTAAATATATATAATTTCATTAAATATAATAAAATTGATATATTTTTTTACAGACAATCCATATACATTAAAAGAAGGGCATTATTTTCAATAGTGTATAATACCCACTACACTGAGCCTAAAAAAACCATGAGATACTATTTGAATATGACCATTATAACCTAGATGATGAATTAATGGGTATGAATAATATTAGTCTATTTTTTATGTTCAAATAGAGTGTTTATTATCAATAACAATTTATTGTTAAATGCGTAGTAAAAAACCAGTCATATTTTTTATAATGTCATTTGATGCATCAAAATACATATAATTAAAAATGGATTTAATTTTAAATTTATATTTGTAAATATCATAATTGTTTACAACTATTAGAAAATTTATTTTATAATATTAATATTTCCTTAAAATCATCATCAAAATTAACATAGTGTGAGATTTTTGTATTTTTCTAAAAAGGTTTATTTATTAATGAATAGTGAAAATTCATATTGTTCAAGTAATGTTTTATATTTTAATTAAATTAAATATTTTTAAATTCCCATTTTGAATTGATTTTAATTTAAAATTAAAAAAATAATTATTTATTGATATTTAAAATAATATTTATTTTAGATTTTTATATATGTTTATTCTTAAGTATAAAAGCTCAAATTTCTAAAAACATTTTTTAAATGCATATTATTCACATTTTCTAACATACTAGAATAATATTTAATGATATATTTTTAAATTAAATTTATAGATTATATATCTTACTATATTAATTTAAATCAATAACATGATGATTACTACTTATATAGTTAATATAATACCTTAATATGCATGAAAAAAATCCATTTCTTGAAATCCAATTTTGAACATGTTTTGTGGGATTATCATTAAATTATTTTTTTTTTAAATTATGTGGATGGAAATTTTTAAAATTAATTTAGTATTTGAAATTATCATAATAATATTTTATAATTATTTCAATCTAATTTATTTTTATATTTAATATTAAAAACATCAAAAATTAATTATTACGGTAAATTTTTAAATGGGTTTACTAGGGGTGAAACTATGATTATAATTGTTAAAATGACATAATAACTTGTCTAAATCCTATTTTATTTCAATATATTGACATAATAACATTATTTTCGAGAAAGATCCTTTTTGTATCCTCATGGAATGCTTGAAACCTCGGTATTATTTTATCTTTTAAAATATTCATTGTGCGTCCTCCTCAATTATAAAAGGAAAGTTACTCCCCACACTTAATCACACATTCCAATCCAATTGGCCTAAAATAAACCTAAAAAATATCTCCCCAACATATTTAGACATAATTTGAGGTGATGATCATCCTATAAGAAAAATTTTATGGTCTTCAATAAGGTACCCAAATGTGGTTCTTCTAAGACAAGGTAATTATCTTCACTATGGTCATGAATTTTAATTATTCTTTTACCACCTTCAATTATGTATTAAAAACTCCAATATAATAACAAAATTATCTCCCATATAATAATATGTTATTATTTTTATGGAATAATATCTCTCAATCTCTTCCTATTTCAAATGGTAAACAAACATATCCCTCATGTGTATGGTGTACTATAGTCTCCTCAACTAATGCAAATGTTTTTCCTTACCAGACTCTCATGGAAAGTATTAATGAAGGAAATAATGAATATATATAATAAATATGACATTATATTAATTCATGATAATTATTAAACTATACACTTCATTACCCTTTAACCCATTACGGGAATTATATCATCTCTCTTGAGTATATATGGGATACCGTCTCCACGAAGTGATGCGATTCATTTTCCAAGTCCAACATTAAATAATGGGTTTAGTAATAAATCTGAAAATTATATATGATATATATAAGATTCATTTAACTCTGGATATTTCTGAAATATAACCAATATATATGAATATAACATTCACTATAAAAAAACATTAACAAACAATACAATTGTCAAACAAGAAAGTAATAGTAAAAAATGGTTGTTAACAAATGAATGGTTAGATGTTATGAGAATATATTATTTAAAACTGATTACATGAATATGACTCTGATATAAATTTATATAATTCTTAAAATAATTATTCATTATTTGAAGGTGCATTTAACCAAAAGGAGTCCCGGGTAAAGGGATTCTATCTCAATTTCCATTCATTGAGTCTGATTTGAATATTACGTGGCAATTAATATCTTATGTTGTATATACTGGCCATTTTATATGTAATATAACTAATCCTCCATACAACATGGTAAATTATGTTTCAATTTAAATTATTTCATATAAGGGGATTTTACTTGAATGTTATCAACGTGTAAGGTATTTTGCCAAAATATTCTTTCGTTGATGCATATAGTAATGTTAATTAAATAATTTCATTATATAGTGAATATAATGATCATTTTACATGTAATATAATGAATCTATAACAATTCTTGGTAGTTGGTTAATCTTAATTATTTTATCCATGTGGTTTTTTTAATGAAAACCACCAAGTGATAAAGAATTTCATAACTTGATTTCATTTCATTGTCTATATTACATATTCATTGTATTTGATATTCTATAATTATGAGTGTAATGAAGAGTATCTACCACCCCATTTATGTTTTATATAATGAATATATTTATATACATGGTATTTAATGTTTCTTTTTATGTTATTATTTTTATGGGGCTTACGATTCTCAAGTAACCAAAGGGGTAAGAGATTTATATTTCTATCTCACTTTAATTTGTATTTTTTACATGAAGTTCCATTGATGAAACTTATATGATCATTTTACAAAAAAAAATTTAGTTTATTCTCACTTGGTTGTTTATTATGTTTTCATTTTTTATTATTCGTTTTCACTCTCTGGTACATAAAATTATTTTTACAAATATTTTTAAATAAATATTTCTTTATTTATCTCTTCGATCAAAAATAAATTATCTACGAAGTCAATGTTTTATAATTTTTTAAAAATTTTATTATTATTATATAAATTAATATTTAACCATTATTTTATTGTAAATATGATTTTAAAAATAATATTCATATCATTTTTGAAATAAAGTATTCTTGATGTTTCATAGAATAATGTTAAAGGAGTCTTATTTTCTTGAAGTCGACAAGGAAAAAACCTTTCCGCTATCATAGAATATTATTTTATTGAATATTCATTTTAAAAATTTTACGGATATTTTCATATAATTTCTTTTCTAAAATATTTGGGAATTCTAGTATTTATAAGTGATTTTAAATATTAAAAGGAAATCTCACACACAAAAGTTTTTAATGATATTTTCATGGAACATATATTCATCAATGATAAAAATAGTTTACGTTACTTATAGTCTACTATGGATATATTATAATAATATAATCCTTATGCTTTTTTTGGATGTGTTTTGATCATATTTACTAAGGAATGTATTTACATTCACCTTTTGTATTATATTTGTAATCATTAAAATTCCCTTGAAATATTTATTTTATTAGGATCATTGAAAATTAATTTTTCTCCAAATATATATATTATTTTTCAATGATATGGTTTTTACTAAGATAATATATCATTTACACAAATGATATTTTAGTTTGAAGGATATTTGATTAAATGGGGAAATATGGATGTTTGGTATTATTAAATCAATAAATATAATTATTGATAAGGAATATTGTTAAATTTTTAAATAAATAACATGATATATGATAAAACATTTGGATATGATCTAATGTGAGGGTCTTATAATTATATAGTTCTCGATGCATAGAAATTTCCATGTGAAAAATCAGTAAGATGAAATGAAATGGGATTTAACACATAATTTTAAACAATATTGGGAAATATCTTGAAATCATAGATATCAGGATATATGAGATCATGAAATATAATTTTAAGAATTTAAATCATTATGAAATAACTTATTATTATACATGAGATTATGTCATTGATATTATCCATGGATGGAATATGTTCTAATGTTATTGATTAAATGGAATCCGTTTCTAGATATTTATATTTCTATATTCATTATTCATTATTAATTATGTATTATTAATTCATGATATATTTCCTCTTTAGATTAAGATTAATAATAAATTTTATCTCAACCATAATTTTATCATTTCCTTATGATATGAATAAATAATATTTTAATGAGTTCGATGATGTAGATTTTTTTTCATTCAATATGTTTTATTTCATGTTTTCAAAAGTAATTAAATATTATTTTTTTATCTAGTTTAACAAGACTACTAAACAATTTTTTTCATTTGGATGTGATAAAATGAATATATAACCAAAATAATAATGTAACCATTATCTCTTGACTACTTTGTTTGGGGTCTTTACATTTTTTTCTTCAACAACAAGAAATACTCTAATATTTTGAATGATACTCTTGTCATCATGGTTTATTTTGTAAAATCATTAACAATTATTATCAAAATTGGACCATGTGTTTACATTAACACTTGGTCTCTTTGATAAAAATTTTAAATTTTATATGTGAATAAATCTATATTGGTTTTTATCCCCCTGAGAAATACGCATTTATTTTCTTTTATTAACCACTTTTAATTTATTCATAGTCATTGTACCTTTAATCTAGAAATATGTGTTTATATATATGGTTGCAGTTCACATGTGATGTTTGAAATTTATAAATATGCATAAAAAAATTCATCACATGGAATTAAATTAAACTTTATATAAAAATCCCTTAACCTTAACATGAAATTATAAAAATTTGAGATATTGGGAGACCGATATGCTCCACTTCTAACAGATAAACCGTACAGAACTCTATTAACTGTTGTGATATATATTTTTGAACAATAGAGGCATTAGAAAATATGTATTCATATAATATCCCTTAAAAAATTTCTTATGTCTTCCAAAATAATACATCTATCCAAAATATATTGGCTCACATATTCTTATTTCTCATACCAAATGAATCAATAGATGAACAATTATGTTAAAAAACAATGATGGAAAATAAATTTATTATTCAAAAGATACAAGGGTAGCTTCATTATTCAATACATATAAAAATATTGATATTGTAAAATTCCATAAATAAAACTGGTAATGTAAGAAAATATGGTCATAATTATTTTGAAAGGCATGAAAAATATTACATGCAATGAAACATGTAGCAACTATTTCATTAATTCATGAAAATTATGAAATTTCATACCTATTTAGTGTATATCCTTTAGTGACACCATGTCATTAATATTTGAATAAAAAAACAAGGTATAATAATACCATGTATACAATAATAAAAATTATCTTATCAATCTTACCTGATGTGTAAAATGGTGGAGGAAATTATGTTTTATTTCTTTACATTGTGGGTACTAATTTTCAATATATTCCCATGGTTATTAAGTACAATATTTCACGAAATCCATATTTCACATATCCCGTTATATTTAAATAAAAATTCAATTACACTTCAAAATATGTTTTCCCAACATTCATAACTTAAATTTTATGTTTTATCTTGAGAAAATTCCTATAAGGTAGCTTGAAAAAATGGGTCATTTCATTCGTTTGTTAGAATGAAAACATAAAAATTATTTCTATCTAAATGTTACATATATTTTTTTTCACCTTATCATAATATTATTCTAAAAACAATGGTTATGGAATAATCATACTCAGGTAAATCAGTAAATAATTTTTTAATATTCAATATCAGTGGTCTATTAATACAATTCTTCGACATAATATGTAAGGTATTTATATACCTTTCGAATCTTGGTGATATGAATTCAAAATTTCAAAATTTAGAGGATATTTATTTCTTTTAACAGTGTTTGTAGATATGCATCCATATATAGGAATGCAATTTATAGTCAACATTATCAAATAACACAATAGAAAATTATCTTTATTTTATGCATCAAATACTAGAACACTTTTAAACAAAAATAATTTCAAATCATCAATCCATGATGATGGATATGCATCAATATCATTTCCACACTATTTCGGTCATGACATCAACAAGATCATCATACTATAATTCCTCTTCATACATATCTATTTGGTATGGTTGAAGAGAACCAACATTAAATGCCCCATACAATGTTTTTTTACATAGACTCTAATATTTATTTATTCCATATGTGAACAAACAAATAATAATATTTCAAATTTGTTTTCCAAGGATAAAAGAATTTTGAACTAGTATTTTTTTATTAAAGGGAATCATTTTAGGGGCATATGTCTCCGTCATATTGTTGATCATATGTATTCCATGTTATTGTATTTGTGCTATAGGAATTTAAAAATATATTACTTAAATAAGGAATTATTGGAAGATTCTAGATTTTTTTGGAAGAGGTTTGGTTCTTATTCATAATAATTAATCACAGTTTTATTTTCCATCCATTTTTACATCATGATGTCCCAAATTAAGGATATTTAGATAAACTTTAATATATTATCTTATAATACACATATTCCTTTGGTAAATCCGGTTTCTTATTTTTACATTAATAACACTGGACATAATAGTTTGTCTCTAATAACTAGAATATAGACGTCTGTTTCCTTTTGGACGTATCAATTTTAAAAGTTAAATAAATTAAATGAATCTTTTGTGACTAAAAATATGTATTTATTTCATGTTAAATAATTTAATAATGATGATAACCTTATAAAAATAGTGAAACAATTATATAATGGTTTCTCAAAATCTCCATAATGTCCATTAACACTTATTCAAATATTTCAACAAAAAACGTGAATTATTTTATCAAGATAATAATTTATCTCACGTTGAACATGTTTATCATTACAGGATCTTGAATTGTAATTTATTTGGTCATTACATATCAAAAATTTATAATGATCACTAAAACAATATATAATAAGATGGTATTTGAAATTTATATACCATAATTTTATCATATTCAAACACATCACACATGGATTGAAAAAAAAAATCTTTGTTTTCATTATTTTAATTAAAAATTCCATAAAATTAAAAACCCCTTTATCTTTTTATCCTATATTTCATCCTACATTTAACCTATTATGATTCACTAATTAATTTAATAGTCAGGATATAATATATTAATATATTAATTCATATTAGAATTTAAACATATATATATTCAAATATAACTAAAAAATATAATCATATGAATATATGAACCTGAAAGAAATTGATAAATAATTTATATGTCAATAACCCATATAATTAAATAAAAATTTCAACTAGAAATCTATTTTTTGGGAAATATAATTTTAATGATAAAATTAAAAATTAATTTTTTAATAAAAAATGTTTTTATTCATATGAAATTTATAACTACAAAAAATTTATAAATACAAAAAATTATAAATAATGGGAGTTAATACAAAAAAATTACCATCTTAAACCATTTATTATCATAAAAAACAAATAACAATTAATAAATTAATAAAAAAGTTTATAATTGATAGTAAGAAAAATAAAATTAAATTAATGGATGAATTAAATTAATAAAAAATAATAATTAATTATTCACAAAAATATAAATTTATATATATAGATGCCTATAAGGGAAATTAATTTCATATTTTTTTGAATTCAATTGTGGGTGGTGGAAATACTCGAATTGATACAAGATTGAAGAGAAAAATTTTCCAAAAAGGAGTTTGAAATCAGTAAAGGAAAAACCTTTAATTGAGATCGTGATTGAGGAAGATTAGGTATTTCATTGAATAAATAATTTCATAGGTCATGCAATGTGGGTAAATATAGAATACCTCGATAAATAATGAAGAAAAAGTATTAAAATGTATTAAAGTTAATGATCGAGCACAATTGGGTTTCATTGAAAGTCGAGAGAATAAGAGTTTCCAAAATATCATATCAATAAAAATGTAGAGATGCCCTTGGATAATAGATTCTTCTAAAAATATATTTTTTCATTTAAAATAGACAATAAATGATTACCTTGTAACATTTAACCTCATTTATGAAAAAAATGATGGAAAAAATCTATTAATAAATAATATTTTATTATAGTGGCATCATTTTGAGGGAACTATTTATTTTTAATTTTATTTATTAATTATACCAATAATTTAAAATTTATGTTTGAAATAATTATAAGGAATAAATTTAGTAGATTTGGGGAATAAAATGCATACATAAATATAGTTTGTTACATTATCCACATTAAATAAATTTCATCCTCAAATTTTAAATTCATTCACCAATAAGGGTATATGTTGGTATTAATAACATATTATGAATCAAGATATATGTTATAATGAGATATCTACTTTAATATATTGTGTATGTATAATGAACACTTAATTTTATTCACAATAATCATATGTTTAAATTTTCATTATTCATAACAATTTATTGCAAAAACCCCACAATATATTTATTAAAAATATTACTGGTGAAAACTATAGATTTTAAAATAGTAATTTTTTCTCAGGGAACATTAATTTATGGGAATCAGAAGAAACCATTATGTCATTTTTCATTAGAACATATCCCAATATTTTCTTTATTGGATCATAATATATCCAAATCCATTTCCATTGTATGTTAATGCAAGTAAAGGTTCAGTGATTGACCTTCTCATGAGATCATTGGAATTGTATTCTCATTCATTGATCTAGATGAAATTGAATCATTTTCAGAGTAAACTTAGATAATGGATTTTATATACACCTAAAATTTATCACAAACATTCTATAATTTCGATTTTAACAAAAACTAAAGCTATGGATCTATGTTATAATATTTGATCCAGTCAATTACTAAATCATCATTATCATTGGTTGATAGACATATATACTATATATTATGATTATATGACTCTAGAATGATACTTTATATATAAATAACTCTCACTTTCTAGGTTTGGAATATAATTTCCCTTTTCTGATGGTTTTCAACATAATTATTATATTATATTCACACCGTTCCTTGCTCGTATAATATATTAGAATATCAATTTTGAAGACTAATAAAACTTGATCAAGGAAACATCTTAAGAATCAATTAATTATATCCACGAAGGTAATAGGACAATTTTTTCAGATTACTAGGATAAATATATATCCATTATGCCCATATATGATATTTAAGGATATCATGGGTATATCATATCTTTTCACTCGTAATTGATAATATATAGATAGATGATCAACCATTGACAGGTTTTTATATCATTATAGTTGATCATAAAATTCATAAATATACAGTATTTGTTAATTTATCTTGATCATGATTTATTATATTAGTTATAACCAGTACATAGATGCATTGATTCATATTTGGTGCAGCCCAAGATGAAGCATGTGGGAAAATAAAACACTTATCTAGATTCTCTAAGTGTTGTTTCTTCATTTTCTCCAGTTAAATCAGAGACATTTTATAAGGATCCATTAATATATGTATATAAAATTTAGCGATTTTTATGGAAAAATAAACCTCATTTAACACCCCAAGAAATCATGATTTATTTACTTTTAAATAAATTCAATCACTTCAATAACTCGCGATACACACAACCTCGAGTCTAAATGAGTTATAACACATTATACCATTATAAATTATGAGTTAAATTGGTGGGTATTAATAGAATTAAATAAATTATTAAATTTATTTGTTTTATAAATTTATAAAATATATTCATTATTAATCAATTAATAATAAATTAAAATATATTTCATTTGAATGTAAAAAAAAATTTTTTTATTGAAAACAATTTCTATATGTGAAATGTATTTTTATAAATTAATCTAAATTGTGGAATAATTTTAATTTAATATATATATATATAATCGAAAACAAATATTTTTATCATACATATAATATTTTTTATAAGTATGGTATAATGAAATATTAAGTTCTATACTTAAAAAATATATTTTTCAAAAAAGCGGTTTTGTCGCACTTTAAAGACATGTTTTTAATATTTATTTCATTACCACTTTTATAAAATATATTAGAAAAACATTAAATTCATTATTTGTATAATAATTTCAAAATTATCATAAATTTATTTATTTATTATTATTTGAAAATATTTCCTCTTTCGATGAATAATTAAACATTCTATTTTTTATTTATAATGGCCTTTTAATTTGAAGAAATTAAAAAGTAATATTTTGATTCAATATTTTTTTAAGAGTAATATTTTTTGAAATAAATTATTCATAATCAAATTTAGGTCATGTAAATAAATTTAAGGATAAAATTCTATTAGAAAACAATTTATACTTAAGAAAACATTTCCATTGGAAAAATAATTTCCGACGCATTCGTGGGATTAATTTAAAATTCATTACTTCTTTTTAATAAAATTGAATTTGGTAAAAATATATTCAATAGTTACAATCAAAATATTTGATATTATTTACTATGTTAAACTTTTATTTGGTCACAATGATTATAAAAATAAATAAAATTACCTTCATAGGTGAAAGTTAAAATGGATTTACCAATGTTTAAAACAAAAGATAAAGATATTTTATACAATTAAACATGAAAAAATAGAATATCACTGAAATATCATTACAATATAATAACCAAAATTATATTGTAAAATTAATTTCAATCATTTCTCTTAGGAATGACTTTATAATTTTGTATTCCATAAGTCAATTTTCTTATGGTTTCTTGGTGGGTCATCTCCCAACTTATAAAAGGAAACCTCCTCTCATATAATCTCCACTATGAGAAGGATACTTTTTAGACAATAATGGAACAAATATATTACTTAAATTCTTGGACATGACCTATATTATCTTTTTTTGATGATAGAACCATCCAAAAATGGATGTAGATATAAAACTAAATCACATTATCAAAGAAGTGGTATTGTTCATAACAATGATTTTTTATTTTATTTCATCTTATAACCCATTAAAATATTATAAAAAAATTCTAAAAAATATATTACATATAATTAGATTTAATTATGATTATTAGACAACCCAAATACATATATACTTGAAAAAATGAAAAAATCCCATTGATCATTTAAATAGATGACCACCGCCTCGTGAACTAATGGAATTCATTTTACATCACCACCTATTAAAAATATGTATATTGATGGATTTAATATATATATATATGATATTTATTACGTAGTTATTTATGAAATTATAATATCACATCCACCTTTTTACATTCTTACCCGCTGAAAATGAACAACATTGCTAGTGAGTATATGTGGACTGCTGCCTCCACAAATCGACGTGATATGTTTTTTGCAATGGATAATAATAAGGATATATTCAATGGATATATATAATATATAATATGTAATAATTATTATATAATTGTTAATTATAATTTAACTTTGTATTGTTTCATACATCAAAATATGGAAGCAATGTTAATACATACGTATGACCTACTGTCTAAATGAATGATCAAATTTATTTTTTTTATCTATGGATTTTATGGATGAACATTAATATTTAAAAAATGAATATATATGATATTTAAATAATTATTAAAATTATGTATATTATAAAACCGAGATCAATGTTCGAGAACAAAAAGTAATGAACTGAAGCATACATGAAAAATAAAGCAGTTATCACTCGAAAGAGCTATCTAAATAATGAATTTTTAATAAAATAGTGAAAAGGTTATATGTAAATAATGAACATAACAATGTATATTATTATGTTAATTTAATAGATTTATAATAAATATATATTCAATATTAAAAATGTTAAAAAACGTACGAAGTAACTTAAACCAAGGGTATGCGATTTTATTCTCAGTTTTATTTTTGTGGGACACATGCCATATAAAAAACATATTTATTTTACAAGGGGTTTATACTTGAAACTATTGCCTCTTATGAATTTTACCATTAAATTTATGGTTTATATATATCCAAAAAAGTTTCTATCTTTCAATTGGATTACAACTCAAAATTTACCAATGTTATAAGGGGTTATTTCACAATCTCATCATTATTTGGGATTGTTTTTGTTCAAGTATGAATTGGGGAAATTATACATTTTTTCATTGTTAAACCCATTGAATTTTATTATCATTTTTTATTTTTGAAAAGAATTCTTTTTTATTTTATTTTTCAATATTTAGTAATGAATAACATTAAGAAAAACTATTTTTATTTAATCTTTTGTTGGTAATTTTGTCCTCAATGTCTGTGTTATCTAAAAATAACCACAATAATGTCATAAATATTACTAAATAATAGTTCAAATTAATTTTTATTCATGGTAATTTTTTTACATATGTTCAAAAATAATATTTTCTTTTCATTTTCTAAAGGTGTTACATGTGACTTTTTATAGAAAATATTGAAGAAATATTTTTTTTTACCATACTCATGAGAATTGTTTTTTGCAATCATCATGACAATTTTTTTTGATTATTTAATAATAATTTTACATGGGCCTTTTGAAAAAAAAATTCCTTATATTTAAATAAATTTTAGTTTTTATGATTAAATTTTCTAATGAAAATGTTATTTTCGTCATGAAGGTTTTTAATGGTATTTCAAATAAAATTTAATTCATAATCAACAAAAAAAATTTTATTATACCTTGGGAATGTATTATAATTATACCAATATTATTCTATTTTTATGGTATATGAACAATTTTACTAGGGATGAACTATTTTAATACCATTAAAAAAATTATTCTATATGGTTTATGATTTTGTTTAATAATTATGGAAATTATTAACATTTTATGATACTTTTTATATATAAATTATTACATTGATTATGTTTGTCCCCATTCATATGTGAATGAATTAGAATTATTAGATGAATAAAGGTTTCTATTATATCCCCTCAGTGCATCATTAGGTCACATGATACAAACTAGTTTAGGTATTTGGTAGAGGACATGCCAATTTATGTATAATGTATTGGAATAAGGCCTTAATTATATGTTTATGAGGTCTAAAATTATGGATTATATCGTTATAATATTATTTATTAATTCCCATGTGATTTTTTTATTAGTTATTATATCCATGGATATATATTTTTTCTTATGTGATTATTTATATGAAATTATGTATCATTATTTACTACAATAATATTATTCGTTATGGTCAAGATATTAATCAAATGGATTTTTTTTAGTGATCTACTTTTATGAATTTATTTATAATATCTTCCACTGTATGTAATAACTTACTAAGAATCTGATATCACTCTATTCTTTTGTTTACTTTTCCCCACGATTCCATAAAGTGTAATATGATTGATATATTGAGAAATATAAAGGTAATTGTGGTGTTCTCAAAGAAAATATTAAATTATAAGATTTTTTTAATTCAATATGAGACACATGTACATATCTAGTTTTCCAAAAATAATAATTTATTTTTTCTTTTTAGAGGACGTCACATTTATCTAGTACAATTTCTATAATTTAACCACTGGATTTGGAGTACTAGGGGTATGGTTTTTATACTCATGATCTTGGATGATACCTATAAAATCTTAAAAAAGCATCACTGAAATCATGTAATATGAAAATATCCTCGATAATGGGTTCATCCACAACCATTTGAGATAATTACGTCTCATGATAGAATATTAATACACATATAATGGAAGTAAAATTCATAGTGATTTTGTAATAAAACATTCAATAATAGATGATCAAAAACTAAATTTTGATATGAAATTTGAATTCCTTATCCCAGTAATTGATATGCGATAAATTTATATAGAGATAATCATTTCATAATATCTCAGTAAATAAACTAATGATAGAATAATAATACTTTTAGAAATAAAAATACACAAACATTTATTTTATAGTTGTTATAGACATGAGATTCAATCATCATACCACTAGGTGTTTACATAAAGAGCTAATTATCTATTCATTTTGGTAGTGATTTAATGTTATTAGAATAAATTACAGATATCAATAAGAATTTATATTTTGAACATTTTTAATTTATGAGTGTATTATAAGTGTTCCTTTCACCAATTTGTTTACAATTCCCACTTCAGCTACTGTTATTGATTAAACATTCCATTTATCATAGGTATTGGGAGGCTTCTAACATCAATTTTAGTGATTGAACCTTGGGAAAGTTATTTTTTTTGCAGTGCGTCCAAATTACCCATATATAAAAAATGAATTATTATTAGTACCTTAGGAATAACATTGTTTTACTCTAATATGTAAAAAAATCATTACTTTTATTTACTACTTTTTTTCTTGATTCCCTCTTTCACCACATATAGAATATATTTATTTTTCCTTGATATATATACCTAGGTTCTTCTACCAACATTTTTTACACATATAAATTCTAATATTATTTACTTTGTCATGATTAAGACCAAGACATCCATAAAACTACATTTTTATCTTATTTGGTGAGTTTGAGATTTTTATATAGTTCTATTTTTTATCCATAGATCATGATATTTGGTTATAGATAATTATAATATTTATATTCCCATCTCCCATCTTATTTGGTTTCTCATTTAGATATTCATTAGATTTCCTATTGAACTCATTTTTAACATGATTCCACAAAGTTCCATAAATTTACTAAAATGAAAAATGTGAGTCTGATTATCAAAAAATAATAACTAGATTCACATAACACATGTATGGAAAATCAGTCAAATTATTTCATAAATTAAGACACCGTCATTTCAACCGATGAAATTCTCTGATCATTATAAATAACTTTTGTTTCAACCTATGTTTTTTTAATGTAATATCTAGTTTTTATTTGTAAACTAATGCCAAAAATAATAAAAAACCCACATTAATTCCAAAAAATAATGATCCAACCTTAAAATATATAAATATTACATAAATTTACGATAATATTCATTACATACTGTAATAAATCACACCCCCAAACTAATAATTTTAGTGTATTTGGAGATTAGATACATAAACAAAAAAATTTCTAAACATTATTCAATATCTCTAAAAAATAATATTCTCAAATAATGCCGTTATATACACATCATACACAATAATAATCTTCAGTACATGAAGAATGGTCATATAATAAGACATAATCTTCGACACTGTGTAAGGGTAACCATATGAGAAAACAATATAAGATAATATAGTAGCATAAGATAATCATTCAAGTATGGAAACATAATCATGGTTCATAAAGAGAATATAAGAAAATATTACCAAATTATACATTGATCATAAATCCCGTGTCATTAAATATGGATTTTGGAAAAAAATAATATATGAGTCAAAGGTGTGTAGAAATATGTGTTAATAATAATTATCCATGAAAAGATAATATACAAGTACATTGTAATATATGGATGTCCCATATGATTTTTTAATATAAATAAGCCTAGAAACACATTACATATTTTAAGGATCACCTCCAAGTCCATCATTACATAGTGGATGGAGTCCCATAGTTGGTTGTGTTTAATAACTATTCCAATGAATCATAGTGGAAAGATCCCATTAGGGTTTTGGGTTCACTCCCCATTCCCATAAAGAAGGTGGATGGAGTCCCTTAAGGGTTTTGATTTACTTATATTTCAATTTAAAATAATGGATAGATTCCCTTAGGGGTTTAGGATCATTACCCATTCCTCTAATCATCGGTAACATAGTCACATTGGGGTTTGGGTTCACTCCCCTTTTCAAAACCTTATTCCAAAGATACCCTTAGGGGTTCTATTAATCTAAATAGATATAAATATATACCAAATAAAATTTAGGGATATATAATTCTAGGCTTACATGAAACACCCAAAGATCTTGTGAAATAATTTTTTTGTAAATAAAAAAATCATTCTTCAATATTTTGTTTTATATAAAACCCAAAATTTAGATTATTTTACAAAACAAATTGTGATTATGTTGATTTTAAAGGAATAATGAGTTCGTCTTGCGTTATGGGAAACAACAAGTTTATCATTCATTACATGAATCAATGAGTTAAAACAAAACATGGAAAAGTAATAAAATATATTTATTTAATATTATATTTTTCACCATGCTATTGTAATGAAAAGGTAGGAAAAATATTTACTAAATTATGAATATATTTTTTTAATATTCTATATAAAATTAGTTCTCTGATGACCAATTAATTATAAACTAAAAATTAACCCTTGATAAATAAAGGAAATATTTCTAAAAATAAGTATTTTTATACACACAAATATTTTATACATTAATAAATTATACAAAAATCATTTCATGAATAATTTTAATTAAATTAACTACTATAATTTCAATCAAATTTATGATATTCATGTTATATATTTTTTAGCAAATAAATAATAATAAATCAAATTTTATGCCTAAAAAATACATTTATCTAAAAAATAGGTTTTTCACCTTTTTAAATTTTATTTTAAAGTAAATGTTGGTCGACATTTAAAAATTTTAAAAAAATAAGTGAATTTTTGATAACATCATGTCAAAATTATATTGTAGTGAATTTTTTATAATTTTTTAAAAACATAATTTTTGCAATGTAATGTGAGAAATATAATTTTTTTTGTTAGAAGATTTCATTAATTATAGATCTTTTTAAATTTAATTTAATTTTGACATAGTTTTAGTGGAAAATTTAGATCAATTATATATCTATTAATACAATTTAGTCCATTTTAATGAATTTCATATTGATATTAAAAAAAAAACATTTTAATATTTTCAAAAATTAATCTATGAAAAACCCACATTTACGTCACTACCATGTGACTAATTTTAAATCAAATTATTCCCTTTTTGTGAGTTGAATATGGAGAAATGGATTACATATATATAATAAGTATAATTTATATAATCGGACAATGTTAAATAAATTTTTTACCATATTTAATTGAAAAAAATCAACAAATTATTTACCATGTTTGAGGTAGTATGTTGTCTTTATAAGGGTTAAAAAAAATATATGTGTTAATAACGACCCAAAAATAAGTCCAACACCAATTTCATGTATATATTTAGAAAATTTATCATCTATGTTTTATAATGGAAGATTTGTTTCCTTGTGACATATTAAAAATGTGATTTCACCTTCTTCCATTCAAAAAATACTTCTGTACCACACTCATCATTAATAATAGTCCACCACATATCATCTTTTCCTCACACATTAAGACCCCTTTATAATGAAATAAAAGAAAAAAATAACATAATTAGTTAACTTGTAAATTCCAAGAAGCCTTATTATTTCATCATGTATATCCATAAATTATGATAAAATAATTATTATATAATAAAAAATATTTTACCTATAATTATAGTATATTATGTTAATGTAATTATCAAAACCCTACTCTTCTTCTAAAAAATGGGATACAAAATCATCGCTCAACTATATCGTATACTACTGCCTCATGAACCAATGTTATTTATTTTCCATAAAAACTTCTTATTATATGATATAATGATGAATTTTATATTCTTATATTATATTTATGATATTATTTTACCTTTTGAATTATAAAATCATATCTTACTTATTACCAAAAAATATGTTGGAAAATAATAATGCTACTCATGTGTATGGAAGGCTACCACCTAGTGAACTAATGTGGTGTTTTTTTTCATTTATATATTATATGTATGAAAATATTCATATATTAAATAAATATATATGATACTAGAGAAAAATTAAAACTTAAGGAATTATGATATCACAGATACCTCCTTACTTTCCATTCGGTTTAAATATTATATTGTCACCTGTGTGCATGATTGACTACCACCTTAGGAAATGATGTGATTCATTCACGCTTAACAAAGAAGTTAATAAAGATAGGTTTAATGAAAATATGTGATATATTAAATTAAAATGAATATTTAATGGAGATATATTATTTAAATATAATTCATTCAATCTGTTGAGAAATTGGATACCATGTTTTTGTATACGTATGGCATATCATCACCATTAATGGTGTATTTCATTTTCTACCACTATATTTTATAGATTACAATATATATAATGAATATGTATGATATTTATATAATGTTTAATATTATGGATATCATGGATCTATGATAAAATTATGGATAAGAGAAATAAAAAATCAAAACTTATAAAAAAACAAAGTAGTTATTTCTCAAAAGGTAAATTTAACAAAGAATTGCTAATATATGAGAAATAAAAGGTCATAAGTATATTATTAATGTTATGATATATATAATTATGATTATATAATGGTTATATAATAAAATTATATTTACTATATAATGTTTTTTAATGTTTACAAAGGATGTCAAAATTCAATGTATATGATTTCTATATTAATTACATCTATGAGACATATGGAATATTAAAAACATATTTATTTTATGTGGTGTATATACTCCCTATGAAATAATTTTATGTTTATTCTCAATAAAATTATTAGGAATTACAATATCCATTTTTTTATATCACTTTTAAATGTTATATATTTCAAATGTTACTGAAGAGCTAAGGTGTATTAGTATCAAATTGCATTATTTGGGATATAAGTTATGTTATACAGTAATCATTTTCATTGATTAGTATATAATACATCATTGACATGATTTATAATTAATATAATTATTATAATTATAATATTTTTTCTTTTATATGTTATTATATAATGGGACTTATGATTAAATATTACAAATGCGGTAATGTTTTTATTATACAATATCATTGATTTTCGAGATATTTTATGTTTATGATTATAATGATGAAATATTAAGACCAAACACTCAAGAATATCATTAATTTTCTTCTCCTATATTTATTTCATGAGAATACATTTTTCTATTTAATGTTCCTCTCTTTATGTACTGAAGAGCTCAAATTATTGTTTTTAATATAAATCATCTTTATTTTTCTCTTTGGATGAAAACCCTTTTTCATCCAGAACAATGTTTCCATATAAAATTTTGAATATTTTAAATCATAAAATTTATTTATTAAAGACATTTTTACCTTTTTTTAATTTTTTTATAAATTTTTTAAAATTAATGTTAATATTATTTTGAATATAAGGATCATTTGAGATTTACCAAAAACATTAATTGAATCATTATTTTAACAAGTACGACATGAAAAATATTTTCTATAGCCTGGCCAAAATGTTTTTTGATGTTAACATTATACATTTTAATGTTATTTTTAAATTAAAAGGATAAACAATTTTTTATATTTTTTTTAAATGTCAAATGAAAATGATATTTTCCTCAAGAAATATTTTAAAAAAGTATTTGAAGTTTCATTTATATGTTTCGAAGGATATTTATAATAAAAATGTTTTTTTAAATGTTTTTTGATTTAACAAGTGGGTTTTCAATGTGGAAAATATATTTTCCTTAATAAATTTTCTTAGTTATATTTCAATGTAATTTTCTATCAAGCAAAAACAACTTTGATGTTAAAAATTCTTTATTCATTAAAAGACAGAATGGTACAAAAACTATTATTTTTGAGGATGGATATTTTCTATGATAATGAAATTTTTATGAAACATAGTTATTATTCATTAGATATTTCATGATTATTTTATAAAATGGTTATGCAACACATTTTCATTACATGGGTTATGATGTGATGATTTGAATAATGTTTTAAATAAAAATATAAAAATATTTATGGATTATTTGATAGTTGGGACCTATATCCCACTCCCATGAATTGGTAAAATATGTAGAACTCATATGAAAATATATTATGCATGAAAATTATCACATGTTCACAATGTTATGAGTTAACATGAGAAATTTTATGTGTGAAATTACTTGTTTATGATAATGTGTCTTAATATAGTTACATGTTCATACTATTAATTATTGACCTAAATTTAATTTCCATAAGGATATACATAGACTCAGTTTTATCTCCATGAGTGTATTTGATGTTCTGATGTGATGTCTTTAACTTAATGAGTTAAAATGTTTCTATTTATCCTTGTTTACATTGTTATAAGATTATGTATATTCTACAAAACTATGTCTTATAACAATCTTATATTCATATGGAACATGTTATTTTATAACATTAGTTTTCATGTATCATGAACATCAAAAAATTGAAAACAGCACATAAGATCTTAATATTTAATATATAGGGTAAGGATTTCATATGTTATTCTCATGTTCTCATACCCTTATACTCACATTAATTATTGATGTTTTTTCATGTTTAAACATACAAAAAATATAATCACAAACTTTTATATGATTCATTAACAAGGTTATAAAGAAGGGTTTTATTTAGGGTATATTTTGAAGATTATAAAAGGCGATGAGCATCAAATAAATTATAATATTGAGTGGCTTGTCTTCAAAGGCACTATTCCATTATTTTTTTAATGTGGGTGTCTTTTAAATTTATTGAACAGTAATGTATTAATATGGAATATATATTCAAGAGATGTTTGGGTCTCTAACATTGTTATTAGAGTAATGATTTAGTAACCTATAGAAAGAATGATAAAAAAATATTTGGAGTTGGCTAGGTATATTTATAAATAAATATATTGGGATATGAATAAGGATATGTCAATGAATGAGTCAAATTATAAGAAAATGTATTGAAACTTTTATAAAGGATAGAGTGGGTGGTTTCCAAGCTATTACATCCTTGAATAGAAACTATATGTGGATGTGACTCTGACACAGATGTTCCGAGGCCAAATAACTTCTAAACAAGAACTGTAAGATGGGCTTGATCGTCACATGGTGCATGAAAACATGCCATATTATACATATAGTTTGACACTCCTAGTTTATAAAATGTTTAAATTAAAAAAATCACCACAACCCATCAGGATTGATTTAAATGGATGATGACTATTCATGAACTAGTAATAACATAAGGTTCCATATAATAAAATCCTATGTCATTTTTTAGACATTCAACAAGTTATTTTTCATGAGTATGTGGCTTCCCACTACGAATATTGTAACTCAGACTATTTTTCTTGGTTGAAGTCAGTGGAGGAAAAAATCCATATTAATATTGAATGTGATAAAAAATTATTTAGTGAGAAGAAAAATGAAATAATCACTCTAGTGAAAGATATTATGACTTTTAATAATCAATTATCATGATATATTATTAAAAACTTTCACATTGAAAATCTATTAGAATCACCAAATAAGATAAAGATAGACTTATTTTTCAGATGGGGTGGTATAGGCCATTGAGGAAAGATGATTTAGTTTCCATTATGTTAGTAATGTGGGAAGATTCACTATAGGGATTGTCTTAAATAAACGAGAGGATGCATTATTTATGGGTATGAATGATATTGAATAATAAATTTCTGAGGAAAAATGAAAATTTTAGTTAATGCAATGGATTATAATATTTCAATACCTAACGTATTATATAAAATAAATTTTATTAAACCTAGACATTGATGGAATTATTCAAATCAATGACCTTTTTAAAAATATTTTGAAGAAAATCAGAAAGGTTGTATGAGTAATGGTTATAATATTCATGATGAATCGAAAAAAAAATATATAATATTCATGATTTGTTATAATTTTATTTTTTATATTAATTGTATGAAGAATTATAATATTGAAGAGGGTGAATGTTAAAGGATGTTTCAAATTTCATATATTATTGGAAAGATTTGTTATGTAATAAGATAATAAGCCACATTAATTTTTTGAGAATGCAGTTGGATGACTGAGGTATTTAGGAATTGAAATTCAAGAATTATTTTATTTGAATAATTAAATAATGAAGTATTATTCAATATATGTTTTTCAGTAATGATTTTCAAGAATATTATGAATGGGTCTGATGACCTAGAAATGCAATTTTATGGAAATGTTACATTTTATAAAAAAAACATATTATTAGGTAATGATAAACCATAATACATTCCTGATTTTGAGACCATAATGTTTGGATACAAAGATTATTGAAATGAATTAAGAAAATTTTATAACATTTGTGACATTGTAACTTATTAATTATTTATGGAAAATGTTGTTTGTGATATCATTGTTGTAATATAAATCATTATTAGATTTATATAATATATTCAATAATATATGGTTTCATTCATGGAATGAGTAAGTATGTACTTTTTCATTAAGGTTTATATTAATTTTGGTTACTTCTATGTTTGAAGAAAATAAATGACTGAAGTATTCCCTTATTTGGTATGTGATAATAAATAGATAAATTAGGATAATTTTGGGTTTAATGTTAGTTTAATCTAGTTAAATAGATTGAACATATTTGAAAATTTAAATTTTGGATGGGTTATAAGGATAACCTATTATAAAATGGTTTAATTTAAAATTTGGATGTGGTTTTAGTAACCAATGCATTATTTCACTCTACAAATATTTATTCATATAAGATAACCTATGCGAACTATTTTTTTATAACAACTAAAGAGGGAAGGAATTAATTATCATTATTTTCTAGATTAAATTTACTATTAGTGATTAAAATAGGAAAAACTTCATCTCATTGAGTACAATATGATGTTTAAATTGATTAGTGAACAACCAGATTATTACTTTTTCTTATAAAATACAATGAACTATATTAATTGTATATTTTGATGAAAATTCCGCAACATTAAGAAATAAATCATGAAAAAAATCAAACATTTATCTTTGTTTATGATGAATTAATGGTATTTTCACCTATCAAGGCTTTATAGATTTTTGGTTCATAACAGTCTTGTCATCATATTCTTCATTAATCTCTATTGGTATTTTGGTGTTAGTTTTCCCATATTTGTATATGTTTTAACTTACCATCTATGTCGTCCTAGTAGGAAATCTAGTAAGTGTTATTCTAAATGACCATCACAGATCCATTTATCTCTATAATAGAGGATGATTTATTAACCTTTATTATAATTAATTTTACCACAATGTCGTTTATACATTTTAAACCATTTATTATTGAGAACAAGATCAAATTTCATGGACATAATTTATTTAATTTGGAATAATGTAAAACTGTGAGTGTTTGTGAAATGTCTATTTTCAAATTAATTTAATCCTTACAATATTTTTCATTATAAAAACACAGAGAAAAAATTGAATAACAGAAAAATTGATTTTATCTTGTTTTATAAAAAACACTAAGTTTCTATTTCATTACATGAAACACCATGTTTATATTTATTTATATGCAACACCTAGTTTAAATGAAACATGACATAGTATTAAAATACAATTATTTAATATTATTGTTACCAACTAACCATTAGAAGGGTTGGAATAAATATTATTGAATAAATTAATAAAATATATCCATTATTATTTTATATAAAATGAATTCATTGGTTTCCAATTAATTATAAATGAACAAAAGAACCATTTTAAAATAAAGGAAATCATTTTAAGAAAACTATTTTTATGCTCTTGAATGGGTATGAAATAAATAATTTAAAAAAATATATTTTAGTAAATTATTTCAATGAGTTTTTTTATTATATATTAAGTAAAAATATTTACATTCATCTTAACTATTTTCTAGATAAGACATAATATGAAATCCAATTTTATGATTAAAATTTGTATTTTTCTAAAAACAACATCCTCAACTTTTGAGTACATATTTTATTTTTAATTTTTAAAAAAATAAAAAAAAATTTATTTGAACAAATTATATTGTTTTATTTTCAATGGTAAGGTTAAAACTATCTTGGACTGAATTTGATAATAATTAATATAAATATAAATTTTTCTTCGAATTGTGATGAATATAGATTTTATTATGAATTTTAATATCATTAAAAGATTTTAAAAAGAAAAAATTTATATTAACATGTTTTTTAAATTAAAATTTGTTAAATTATATACCTATTAATTTATTTAGGTCATTAGAATCTATTTGATACTAAATTTTGATATAAAATCTTACTAAAACTTTGATAATTTTTCTTTTCAAAGAACGGATTTCTCATCGCATCTATGAGATATATTTTAAATTATATTTCACAAATTATTTGAGTTTTTTTAGTGAAATTTATTTAATATTCATAATTATAAAAATTTATATTATCTAATAAGTTCTACATGATGATTTGATTATAATTAAATATGAAAATAGTAAGAATTATTTAACGTAGTTAAGGTGAAAATGGAATTATAGGGGATAAAATAAATCTATCAGGGATAAATTATGAAAAAAATTCAAAAACACGTTATCAGGAAATATTTAGTACTTATCAATTATAGGTAATAGATTTATTGATTTTCAAGCCTTGTTTCGTGTGAAAATGTGTGGACACCTTTTTCTATTCAAAAATTACATGTGTGCCACACACCTCACTAATAAAAGGCCACCCACTCTCCGCTCCTCTTGAAATAGTCCATGAAATTTATATCATCCAAAACCATCCCAAATAACTTATTTAAATAAAAAATACCATCAAATAAGCCTAAATTTTGGCATAAATCCAACCTAGCTTTTCTATTGGTGTAATCAAATAGACGTTTTCCAAATATGAGGTTGTGCCTCCAACCGAGTGTTTTATGTTATTTATTCATACACCTCCTTCAGTTATTATTAAACCATTAATATATAAATATCCATTATATTCAAAAAAATTATATGCTAAAATGTTAATAAAATAACCTAAATCCTCCAACTATTCCATCATATATTATATGAATTCATCACGTGTGTGTACATCATACTATAACCTGGTGAACTGATGTAATTTATTTTCTATAGCCACCTCTCACAACTGTACATAATGATAAATTTTATGTCTATGTATAATATTTATGATATGATTATATATATGGTATTATAATACTATGTTATCCTTATTACCTCCACACTCTTTAAAAAATAACAATGTACCTCATGTGTGCAACAAACTTCTTCCTGACGAATCGATGTGAAGTGTTTTTCATTTATATATTACTTTTATGGTAATAAAGACATATTAAATAAATATATATTATATTGGTAACATATTTAAACATTTATAATTATTATAGAAAATATATCACATTAATTTTCCATTTCATGAATAAATTAACATATCCTTTTTTATTTTCTGTAATATGGTAACATTTTTCATGCATATGTATGATCAACCGTCTCTATGGAAAATTTATTTAATTTTTTATCTATATAATATATATATTACTATAAATAATTATATAATTAATATATATGATATTTATATAATGGATACAATTATTTATATTATTTAACAATGATAATGTTAAGTGGAATAAAAATGAAAAATCAAAAAGTCCATGAAAAGTAAAGCGGTTATTTCCCAAAACATGACTTTAACATGGAATTGTTAATAAAAAAGTAATAAAATGATATATGAAAATAATATATGGTATGATATATATATCTATGTGTTTATAAAGTATAATGATAATAAAATTACATTTTATATACATGAGTTTTAAACATGTTGTAAGGTGGTTGAAACATAAAGTAAGATATGTTTGTCTCACTGTTTAGTTCTGTGAGGCACATTCCATATTCACCACTAATTTAAAATATGTCGTATTTATATTTCACATTAATTTATTTTTGGATGATTATCATGAATATTGTTGGGATTTACAAATCTATTTAGGTATCTATATTTCCGCGGGTTTATTCCTCACAAGTTACCAAAGCGGTGAGTTTTTTCTCAAATTGCCATTTCTGGGACAAAAATTGTGTTATGCACCTATCTATTTATAAGTGTTTTATATAAAATCCAAATTTAAAATTTAATTCAGTAATAAAATTATTTTCATGATATTTAATGCTTATTTCAAATTATTCTTAAATTGTTCTTAGGGTTCCATGTTTCTAATGTTGTGATGGTTTTATGATACAATCTCATTAATTATCAATATTATTTTTTTACACCTCCAAAGATGTAATATTATGCTCCATATAAAATGAAAATCATGAATTTTATTCTTATATGGTTATGTCATGTTAATAAATTTTTTCCCAATAATTTAATCACAATATTTACTGAAGAGTATAAAATAATTAATTTAAGAAAAATAATATTTATTTATCTCTTAGAATAGAAACACATTTTATTATAATAAAAATTTTAAAAAAATATTCATTTTTTTGGTTTTAATAAGAATTTATGAAATTTATATATAATTATGTTGACGTTTTTTACAAAATTTTTGAAATGAATATTCATGTTGTTTTTAAAACAATACATGTTTGGGTTTTACATAAAATGTGAAAGGATTTTTTTTAAACATTAAATAAATAACCGTATTTTCTACCATTATAACCAAATAATTTTAAAAGAATAATTTATATAAATGAAATATATTTTTATTTAATTGAATTTCCAAAAATATTTTAGGAATTTTTTTAGATTTTCAAATAGAATGAATATTTTTTTCCTGTAATATTTTAAATTTTTAATGTTGCTTTAATAATTTGACAATGTTATTAGTAAATAAAATGATTTTGAAAATATTTAACATTTTAAAAAGTGTTTTTTATTTGGGAAAATCTCTTTTCCGCGTGAAATATTTCAAATGATCTATCATAATCTTTTTCCATTTATGATGAAATCCTTTGATGTTACTTATGATTTAATAGGGATTTTTTAAAGGATACCATCAGGATTAATTTTCTATATGTATAATGTCTATGTCAATTAAATGTTTATGAAACAAATTTATTATTCAGGTTTTATGACATGTTGAATCAATGAAATGTTAATGAAGCATATTTTCTTTACACAGGGTTTGATGTGATGGTATGCTGAATTTTTTATGATATTATGGAACAGAGTTGTATGGATTATGTGATGGGTGTCATAAATATCTCCCATCAATTCATAGGGTATATATGGATAAATAATGAATATATATTAGTTATGATACTGATTAAATTTTCTCAATTTTATGAATTACCATTCTTTCATTTTTTTGTTGTTACACGTGAACCTTATGACATGCTCATAGTAATATTCATGAATCTGATTACTTGATCACAATTTTACATGATGACCTAGATTTTATGTTCATAAGGTTATATAAAGACCTTTTGGAATGTCCATCCATTTATCTATTGTGTTGATTTTAGGTCCATTACCGAATGAGTGGGAATCTCTCTATATATGCATATTCTCAATGATATAATCTTATGTATATGGCACAAATGTATGTATTATGAAATTGTTATCTTCCCAGGGGTTTTGTTCCCTAATTCCATTATGATTCATGTTACATGAACGTCCAATATTTAAGACAAATGGATGATCAAGATCTTTGATATGTAGGATATATATTTCATATGTCATAATCATGTTCAAATACCCTTATACTCACATGATGTTTATATACTTCCCATGGTTATTGTTATTGACCATCCAAACTGAACCATTCCTATGCTTCTTTTTAGAGGTTATGAATACATTTTTTATTTTGGGTATGTTTTGATGAGTACCAACGGGGATTATATTCATGGGATATGTTGAATAACATTTACTAGATTTGAGAATAATGTAAATGGCCTCCAAAGACACTACAAAATTATTGTCAATGGGCATGTATTTTTGAAATGCAATGAATATTCATATATTAGTATATGATATCTTAGAATGAGAATTATTTTTTGATAATTAGTCACCGTATAATAAAAATCTATAATTATGTGTGTCATATGATAACATTCATAAATCCATTAGAGATTAATTAACATATTAGAAAAATGGGTTTCTGGAAAATTTCCACAAGGTATGATCATAATGCATCAGTTGCAATATTATTATATCATTAGATAATTTTCTATGTAAATCCTAAAATACATTAACGAATATTTAATGAGATAAAAAAATTATTAGAGAACTATAAAATTTCTTTTAGAAATAAGAATAAATATCATTTAAATTGTTTAAATATTATTTTTAAAATAAAATTGCTTATAAAAAATTATTTTTTAAAAACAATGAAAAGGTAAGGAAAATATACCATTATGAATAATGAATATTTTAAAATGATACTTTAGAAAAAAATTCATTGAGAATAGGGGGAGAAAATTATACTGAAGGAAATATTAAAAAATATCCCTTTCAAACATTTATAATAATATTTTTAGTAAATAAAAAAATAACATTAAGAAATAATATTAGTATGAATAAAAGAATCATTAAAATAGTGTAGAAAATATAAAAAAATTGAGGAATATCCTTGAAAAAAATAAGTGATATGTGTAACTATACTTACAACAACAATTTCAGTTGAATTTTGAGCAAATGGGTGTTTAAATAGTTTGAGTACAATTAAAACCCATAAATAACAAGGGGAAAATAAGATAGATGGATTTTAGAGATAAATAATATATTATTTCTCCTAAAGGATATTATGACATTAAAAATATTTCATTCAATGTGATATTAGAAATAAAACTATAATCATAGGAATGATTTTAAATTATAAATCCCATGAATGACATAAGAATTATGATAAGGAACATCAATGGAATAACATAGACACAACATAATAGAAAATCAGTGGTGAACATGGTTCATATTTCCATGAATGTAAAACTGAGATGATTAATATTTACCTCAATAATATACTTGGTCCAACATTATCTAACCTAATTGAAGGATTATAGTTATCTTAGGGAACGTCTTGGAAATAAAATATATAGATACCCTTATTATAACTAGTGGTTTTCAAAATTGTGATAGTATTAATAATGAGATAATTTGGTATGGGATTCAACATAAATTTAAACAAAAATTGTGTGTTTATGTTGCAGAGAAGTGTCCCTTTATAGTTGATATTGAATTTCATTTTACAAATAACCATTAAATAATGTGTATAAAACATTGGAATGCATATAAATTCGATCTAACGTTAAAAGATAATCAATATAGCATAAGTGGAGGTTGATAATTCTTGAATATACTAAGTTATAGGTAATATTTTATAATACTTTAGGTATTTTTCCCATTTATAAACCCTTTTTACCTTGTCTTACCTTGACAATGGTAACTCCATATTTACCACAGTAACCGATTTGTATGATTAATAAAAAAATCAACCATATTAACTAAGTGGGAAATGGTTTTTAATAATATAAAATCAATTTTATTATCATCAATTTTGGAAAGTGATGAAAATTATTTTTAAAATAATAATGCATAACACATAACTTTTTTAAGGAAAATATATTTTTAAGAACAAAATGAATGAAATATTTTTAATTAAATAAAATAATTATATTGAATATATATTATTTTAGTTTTACCTATAATCCATAAATTTAATTAAAATAATTTTTAAATAATTTATAATTTAAATTTAGTAAAATAAAAATAATCAACATTTAGAAAAGAATTTCTTTGAAAAATATTCATTTTTAAAATTAAATAATTTTTTGATATTAATAAATTATTAATGATAAATTCATGAATGTATATTAAATTATTTTTTTATAATAAACACATTTAATTTAATTTCATACTCAAATTTTGGGAATTTTAACTTTTAAATATAAAAATAAAATATAAAAACAATTTTTTTATATAAATTTTTTTTTATCCATGAATAATTAAATTTATATTGATTATAGTTTTTTAATTATTTCCAAAAAATATTAATTTAATTTATAAATCATTCTTATAATTTAATAAATACTTTTTTTTGAAATAATTCACACTATGAAATTAATTTATTAAGAATAAGTAACTCATTAATGTTTCTTCTTTAGAATCAATGATATTTTCTTAAGTGAATTTGTAACTTTTAATTATATCCTTAAACAAATTTATTTTATTTCATTAAATTAATTATAATAAAATTTTTTAATATCTTCATTTTTATCAAATTTCAAACTATAATTCCATACAGGTATGATGACTATTGTTGTTAGATAAAAACTACATTATACCCTTTAATAATTGTTATATAATGACTATATTCACATATTTTAAGCATTTAAATTCATTATATTATAACATTACAATGAATACATCCCATTCATATTATTTTTATTTTTGATTTGACGACATGTATTGTCCTTTCATAGTGTTTTTTCTCACCATATGTTATATTCTTCAAACATATACTCTTAAAGTCGAAGATAATTCATTGGATTTCCTAGTTGTTAAATAGTTATTCCTTCATATATATTTCCAATTATAATTTATCCACTTTTAAGGGGTTTAATAATTCCTCAAATATAATAACCAATTCTATGTAATATTATATTTCAGGTACTTTTCTTGTAACACCCTGATATTTTGGAATAAATTTCTTTAAATAAATACAATTTTCAATGGCTTCCTCCATAAGATACACTAAAATACAATGATCCATGAAATATTTATTATTATGAAAATTTATGAATAATATAAAATATAGCAAATAATAATATTGTAAAAATTCAAAAATATAAACAAATTTTGATTAATATTTCCCAATGTTTTAAAAATGTATTTTCCAATAAAACCAATTTTTCTTTATATATTGTATTTTAATCTAAAAGATGAATTTATATATTATAGAATTCTAAAAATTCAATTAAAATTTTATTTTTAAATTTTTCATATAATTAATTTATTAGATTCAAATTTTGTTTTTTTTAAGTAAATTATTTTTCATTTTGTAGTAAAAAATTTACTTTTTACTAATAATGTCAATTTTACGATATTGTTAATATATGATAAAAAACATGATCATTATAATATATTATTATTAATTAGTTATTTGTTTTAGGAGTTAAAGTACACATTTTAAGATATCATTTTTGATATAAAAACCCTTTATTAAATATTATTGAACATAATAAACAGTCTATTCTAATATAAAAATTATTTTATAAATTTTTTTATTGAAATTTTAAAAGTAATATTCATTGTAGGATTGATTGGGAACCCACATTACTATTAATTATTTATATTAAATCCCTTTACATAATAAATTTTATTAAGAAAATTCATGACCCCTATATCCCTAATGGTGCCCCTCCTGGCCCGATAATGAGAGAAGGGAGCTAATGACTCATGAAGCCCACCCCGAATAAGAAAAGTATTAACGACAAGAATCGAGGGTATGTCATTAACAAAATTGAGAGGAATTAATCTCTATTGGAAATTATGAAATATAGATAATTTGAGTGCACTAATCAACTTATTACCATAAATAAAAAATATCCCAATTCATACATATATTGTAATACAAATTGAAACTACTACAATGGAAACTACATGTACCATTGGTTAATACTCAACAGTGACTTTGAATCCCAAATAACTCTTGAGCAATACAATGAACTAGTAATGTAAAGCCTAATATATAACCATATCCTAATGATATAAATAATAGTTTATTCATATATATATAGGGTGATCATATTAGGTATTCTTAGAAGGATCATATCAGGAGCCTCTCTTATAAAAGATAAGTAAAACATAATAAATCATAATGAATAAAAAGTGATTCCAAATTATCTAATAAATATTTATGCTAAGTTTCTTACAACACTAAGTTTATTTCCCACAAAGTACCACAAAAAATAAAAAATATTATATAATATTAAAAAATGTACCATGCTATCACTACCCTGTTGGTTTTCCACTCTTCCCCATCATCGTATGTCCCTAGTAATCTCTCTCCAAAAGTAAGACCATCCAAAAGACAAATGATAAATTGACACATATCCTGAATCCTATGAAACACATAATCCCATAATAAACCATGCACCCTATGAATCACATCATTTCATCATCCCATGATCATAACCAAAAAGGAACCGACTAGTTTCTTAGAGCAACCACAACCCGTATGCCGTGTATTATATCTTAACCAAATACTACCCATACACAAAACGTCAATAATAATCATTATTATACTATATACAGAGATACATTTGGGTGAAATAACCACAATAAAGTACATATATCAACTCACATATATCTAGTAATGATAACCACCGTAAAAAACACCTGATAATACTACTAGGAGATGAGAGTAGGGAATCAATGGTTAGTTAACCATCACTTCCAATCTAAACCAGATGTTGGGGAAAACACCCACCAAAAGCACACTATGATTATACTTCCATACCAACATGTGTGGGATACAATATGAAATCCCATAACAAAAATGTTACTTATTGATAACAACCACACTAAGGAAATGATCCTAGACTTAACATCAATTGATGTTATTGTCTGTGGGATTCCCAAATTCTACTGTTATGGACTAAATATCCAATAAGCACTCAAGAATTTGAGGAACTTCATTTTATTAATTTTATCATTTAATACATTATTATTACATTAATTACCATAAATTTTTATGCCCTCGTGGAATAATCCCACCAATCCCTTGGTTTAACAATATTATCATGTTTAGCATTCCATTCAAGAACCAAACCCATGGGTTAAAAATATTAGTATTCATTCTATTTCCATAATTCTTGATACTATTTTAAATATAACAATTGATCATAAAAAGAGATGTATAAAAAAAATTCATTAGCCTTTTATAAATAGTGGGGGAAGGAAGAAATAAACTAGAAACTCATCCATCTGACCATTAAGAAGATTAATTATCATGTAATAATTTCAATATTCTATCAAATAATGGATATATCAATTTCAACCAATTTATCCAATCCCAATTCTATCCCTGACACCTCCATGAGTATCACTATTCATAAAACCATCACATGAACAATATAACTCAAAAAAACTAAGACTCTAAGCCTATGTATAATCAATCATCATTTTTCCTATCTCACATTATGATACATAGAGTATCCCACATCTATTTTAATCATAAAATCATGCAAGAAAACAAGAAACAATCCACTAAGCATATAGTACCAAAAATCATGGCATCCAACCAATATAATAAAATGGTCTCTATTGTACCAAAACATTTTTCTTTATTAAAAAATAGATTCATTACCGTATAGTGTTCAGTGATTCATTTATCATAGGTTACAACCATATGAAACCAAACTTGTAACACCCCATGATTTTATAGTAAGTTTTTTTCTTTAAATTAATTCCATAGATTGCACTACACACAACACCGAGTTCGAGCACACCATGAGTTACCAAACTAGCCGTTCAAAAATGGTTATTAATAGTATTAACGGCATTGTGAATTTTATATACTATATATAATTTTAACATCCATATTATTTGTTTCATATAGATAATAAAAGATCAAATTCAATTTTTTTAGACAAAAGAATTATTTTTCAAAAAATGAAATTTTACAGCCTTTTAATAGTAAACAATTTTTTAATCCATTATTTTACACTTTTATATTTTAAATTCGTCAAAATATACTTTTTCTATATAATCGGGATAGAAAATATTAGTTTGGATAAATGTTCTGTGTTTTTCTGATAACTTTCATATTTTGATGAATAATGAATAATTCTAAAATTTAATTGAAAATAATGTTTTTAATCAAATTAATATTTAGTGGTAAATTATACATTTGAATGGGTTTAAAGAATAATTATATTATATTTATATCATTTAATTCAATGTTGTTCATTAGATGTAATTTTACATTTAAATTATACATGAACACATACCAATCTTTTGATAGTTTTTACTTCTCAAAAAACCCATTTTCTGGATTTGATAATTGGAATATTTTTTAAATTAATTAATGCAACTTTTATGTTTATGAATTTTTTAAATAGGCATAATTTTTGAATATGTAATATCAAAATTATCTTTGGGGATATTTTTGGTATTTTTATGAAAACATTCAATTTTTGATGAATAGTGAAAAAAACAGCGTTATTCTTTGAAAAAGCCTTTTTTAAATTATTATTTATTTTATTTATATTTATTTTAGATCATAATAGATACAAAATAACTATATATGTTCAATTTAACTCATTGGAGTAAATTTATAATAAAAATAGATGTATAAAATTTTATTTATCATTTTAAGGTTCTTTAACAACCTTCTTGGAACATTTGTAAATTTTCATAAAATATAATTTAATTGATTCTATGAATTGATTGTCGAAAATATGAGATACAAGTTTGAAATCATTACGTAAAATGTGGTTCAACTAGATGAAAATAATTCTATGTGAATAGTAACTTTTGAAATTTTTTACCACGGTTAAAAAAATATCGTAATTAATGGATATTATGATATTATAATTTTCTTAACACTTGTATTAATTATATTGGATAAGTTGTTTTTGACTATAACCATCCTTAGTAATAAAATATGACCCGATTTGATCCATATGGATTAGATTAGGACATTTATTATCATTTTATTTAAAGATTAGTTAAAAGTGTTAAATTTGAATTTTCATAAAGAAAACATTTTTAATATAGGGTTATACATAAGAAAAATTCAACTATAAATATTTATTAGAAATAAAATAAGAATTATATAATAATTGTTTTTTATTTATAATTTTCATACATTAAATAAGTAAATTTATTCGGACCTATTGATGATGCAATAATTACCTTATTAATGAATGATTAAAATAATTGATATTATAAATATCCAAATAAATGTAAATTGTCACTTATTATGCATTACACTATTTTATATTATAATATTACATTTTTTGATTTATTTAATTTATTTTTTTCTATTTAATCAGTTTTTTTGACTTTTACAAAAACCATATACTAAATTGCGTCAAAATTGACATAAATGAGTTTTTAAAACATATACTATATAATTAATTGATATAATATTCATAAAAATCCAAGGATCAGAAAAATGACTTATATGTGGTTAGATATGTTAATAATTAACTACATGGAATTATGTTGGATTTATATATTATGTTTATTAACCATTTATTATAATAATACAAAAATACCATGTAAATGTTAAACTATATAACTATGAGTTATATCTAAATAATATGGTTAATATTGTGACAAAAATTCTTTATAAAACCTATTTCTTGAGATGTTATTGATGAATCCCAACCATAGCCTCAAATTAAATCTTTTTCAATCCATTATAAACTGAATATGATTGTATAATAAAATAATATTTCAAATCTTTTCCTAAAGTGGCCCTCACCTCTCTTATAAAAGGGTACACACCCTTATCTTAATATCACACCTCCAAATTCATTTTTCTCAGCCAAAACCTGGTCAAATATCCTCCAAACTACTGTAACTTCTTCTCATAGGCCTTACTTTGATCATAAATACCAACCATGGAGCCCTTTTGATCAAATCAAAAGGAACCACCTGAAGAATAGGTAATAATTTCAGCTCCTCTTTCAAAGATCTTTTCATCTTCCACATCCTCGTTCATTGTTTTTTCCATAAAAAAGAAATTACTCATATAACTTCTACATACAATGATGTTATTATAAATATGGTACAACCATATTAATTATTTTATCTGACCTATGACTGACAAAGTCAACATACGTGCATATATATAGTTTACCGTCTCCACTTCATGGTGTAGTTTGTTATTCAACACTTCATTATTTAGATGGGTATAATAATGAGTATAATTTATGTAAATAATAAATATAACATATTAATGATTCTATATATATTATATACCAAAAAATTAAATTTTATTTCACCATTAGTAGAATGTTATTTTCGCTCGTGCGTGCATACAGATTACCTTCTCCCTGAACGCGATAAGATTCATTTCCCCATCGTAACCATTCAAGAATAATTATCATTTTATGATTGAAAATAATGTTTAAGAACATAATATCATTTTGGATATGAATAAATAACATCTTATCCAAAACAATCATAACTTACGTAACAAAACATTTAATGTAAAATGCATCAGTTAACACCCGAAAGAATTATACTATTAAAATAATATTAACAATGAAATATTATAAGGGCATATATGTAACATCCCATGAAAATGAATAATATGACATATTTCATATTTATTAATATTTGTGAATTAATATTAATTTTACTTTAAAAGGGTTTCTATGTTTGATAGCATACCTGATACGCAACAACGAGTTTCTTTGGAATCTTACGTTGCACATTAATAATATAATATTATTATTTAAAATGGTAGTTAACTCCCAGCCTTTGTAGTGGCGGGAATGAAATAAACTATCTACAATATGATTACACATGTTTGTTAGATGTATTTACTTTTATTTCAATAAAAGTTAGAGGATTAAAATGTGAATGAATCTAATTTTAAGCATATTTTACATTAAAAGGCCGATTTACCATCTTTTAATGGAGAACCCTCATTAAATCAAGTTTTGGCCATCTATATATGTTATAATTGAAAAAAATATAATCCTTATTTAGAATTGGGAAATCAAATTTTACTTTGGTATTTTTCTGATAAAGGTCATTTCTTAATGAATAGTGAAAAATATTGTATTTTAATTCAAATGTGCCTTTTAATCTAATTTATTTATATGGATAGATTATCTTTTTATTTGGTTTTAAATTTAAATTAAAATATATTTTTACCATTTAATCCAATTTTGGTTGTTGGAATTAATTTCAAATTTAAATTGGACATAAACGAGTATCAATCTTTTGATAATTATTGATTCCTAAAAACACACTATTTGTTTTGATAACAGGAATTAATTTTAAAATTAATTAATGCCACTTATATGTTTTGAATTTGGAAAAATATAAATCATTTTTTAATTCAGAATTTCAAATATATCGTATGCTGAAATTTTGGTATTTTTCTAAAAAACGTCAATTTTTGATGAATAGTGCAACCACTTAGTGGTAGTTATAAAAACTGACATTTTCATTTAAATGAATTTTTACCACATCTATGAATTGAATTTCAAAAATCTGACATACATGGTTGTTATCAAGAAGTAAAATTCTATTCATTAATATGAAACTAATTTTTGGTGAATAGTTACTTTTGACTTTTATTTACCGCGGTTAAAGGTAAATAAGGTAATTCAGGTAAAAAGAATATTCTAATAATTTAAAATTACCTTAACACTTGTCCAAACCTTATTGAATGAGTAGTGGCCGACTATGGGTATCCTTGGGTCTATTTTGGGACCCCATGGAGCCACATATGAAAGATGATGACACTTTAGATTAATTAATTTAATGTAAAGAAAAAATTGACAATAACAAAACTCTTTTAGTAAATTAATTTTTATATGGGGCCATATATATCTTATTTTAGACTATAAATATTCATTGTAAGTATAAAAATTTTATTTATATCATGGTATTTTTTTATGATTTTTAGACATCAAATAAATTAAATTATTTATGACACGATAATGATGCATTATTTATCTCATTAATAAATGATTTAAATAAATAGGATTATAATGAGAAAAATATTATCCAAAACATGTCCAATTCTGAGTGGATGATTTTATTACTACCATGAATCATCTTATCATTGACTAAAATTATTTTTTGACTTTTAGAAATTGAATATAATTATATAATAAAATAATGACTTCACACATTCCTAAGAGCCCCTCCTCTTGCTTACAAAAGGATACAACTTATAACAAATTCCACACACCTCTCAAGCCATTTGGCTCATCCAAAATCTTCCAAATTAAGCTCTCAACATCCCTCTCCTACTCTTAGAAGCCTCACATTCGGCAGAAGGCACTTCAATAAATCCTTTTGGTTCAAACCAAAGGAAGGTTCCTAAATTAAAGGTAACGATTTCTCTTAAATTGTTTTCTATTATTTCACTTCTCCAACCCCTAAATTTTTTATTCATATATTTTGTAACCAAAATAGTATCCTCAATATACTAGGATGTTTTTATGGGAATTATTTGAACTAAACATACACACACCTCTATCTAATGGGTGAAGAACACACTTTTTCTGTGGATGTCAAATTAACGCCTCACGAAACGATGATTGTTCGATTATCAACTACCTCCTCTCATGCTATCCATTATAATGGAACTATATTTATATATGATATATATTATGTTTATGTTTTTTTATTCTTTTGTATTTTCCATTTATATCATGCCTTTATGGTTTCCATAGTGGGTAAATATGATAATCTCATTTGAGGAAGTGCAGACTACCGCCCCTCAAAGTGATGTGATTCGTTAATGCCTTATGTGGGATGTATAAAGGATAGTGTTAATGATATTATATATGATATTATACTGTAATTATAATATCATTATGTATCATTATGTGTTTTTTCAATTAAAATAATAAGTATAAATGAAAGTAGCGTTCATGGGTACGTACGGCTTACCGTCTCCATGAATGGTGCATTTCATTTCTTACCTATAAATATTATGTACTATTATGAAAACATGTATATACTGCATAAATATGATATATATGGTATAAAAATCATGAATATAATTCTGTATATAATAAATCATTGACCACATAGACAACTGGTAAATATAAGTTGTTCATTTTTACTCAAGTACCAAATATCGAAAAAATGAACGTTAATAACTTAAATGATTGCCTAATGTTTATAACATGGTAATAAGTGATATAAAAGGAATAATAAACATGAAAAAGGTTCTTAAGAAATTAGAAAATTAACTTTAGTTTATTATTTGGGAGATTAAAGAAATATCAAGTCAAGTCAGACATGAGGTAAGGGACTTCATCTCAATCTCCATTCATTGAGGCATTTTTAGTTTTATACACGTTATTATTTTATACGGTGTATAAACCCCTTTAACTATTCATTTTAATTCAGAGGGAATCCTTATATACGAATCATTTTACTAAATAACAAAAATTAATGTTCTTTTTAACGTAAGTGGTTACAATAACCTTTCCGCCGCCGTAAGTATTATTTGAACATTGGCTTCCATAAAAAGCCAGAATGTTTTTTTAAATGGACAAATAAATACCATATACTGTTTTTATGTATTTTGGTATTGAAAATGATTTTGAGAATGGATTTATTATTTCAATATCATGAAATGATATTTTATTATTGCAATGTGGAAATTTTATCCTTCATTTATGCTTATGATATGTGTTATGATCATGTTATGGTTCTTGGGCATTATTTACGTGTACGGGTGGTTCCGTGATAAACCTATGGCGGGTGAGCCCGAGACACCTCTCTAATGCATTGGGTAACATGACAGTGGTAAATGTGAAAGTTTCTCCTAATAGATTTAGGGAATATACTGTGATAGGTATTCCAAAGTAACTCCCTATGTAGCTGGGATAGTTACAATTTATGTATGATATTGATGCCACAAGTTACCTTTATAATTAATGATTTATTTGTGTCTATCATAAATATTATGATTTTATGAGGTAAGTAAATGAGTTCATGTTTTTTATGTATTTATGAAAAAATGTTTTCAATATTTGTTTTATAACCCTTATTGAGATTTTTATGCTTATCCCAATTTTTGAAATGCTTTCACAGGACTAAAAGATGAATAAGGTCAAGGATGGGATCAAAGAGAAGTCATGCTATCTAAAACATTGAACTAGACATGATTCTTTTTTTAGGTGTTTTTATTTTATTAAAAAATGGAAACCATGTAGATATGTATACCTTGTAATCTTTTGAGATGTAATAGTTATGTCCTAATTATCTAAATCTCTATACCTGAAAATATCCTCAATGTTAAGTATTCATTTAATTCAATATTATGTAATGTTTAAGGCCATGTCCTTATAATTGGTATCAGAAGTCAGGTTAGATAACATTAGGTGTAAGGATATTGTTAAAGTAATATCCATAACGTAATTTATGTTAATATTGACATCATATAGAATTTCCAGATTACCATGTAGCTTCTCTGAAGATATTTCTATGTTCAGAATGGTTTTCCGTAGAGGAAAGAGGGCAGCTATGTTGGGATGACATCAAGAGGAAGACAACCTTCCAAATCAGCAACCTGAGATGGTTGGAATTGGAACTGAACTATTTTTTGCAGTGATGACATAGATGACTCAGGCTATAAATGGTGGTGGTATCCATGTACGAGATTAGCCAGATCAACCACATAGGAACATGTCAATAGTGGTGCATTTCATGAGGAAACATCCCCCATAATTTAGAGGATCATCTGAGCATGTTCGAGCTGAAGGGTGTATTAAAGCACTGGAAATGATTTTTGATGTCATGGGTTGTTCAGAACATCAAAAGGTTAGTCTTGTTGTTTACCGTTTTGAAGGTGAAGCTGATCAGTGGTGTTCGATGGTGAAAAATATCAGGTATAGTGAGGATATTTATGCTCTTGATTGGGATGAATTCAAAGGTATGTTTCTTGAGAAATATTTTCCTCAGGTGGTTCATCTTAGGATGGAAAAACAATTCATAGAATTGAGGAAGGAGGATGACTCAGTGGCTGCTTATGAATATAAATTCACCCGACTGGCAAGGTATGCCCCAAATTTCATACAAGATCTTGATAGTAAAATAAACCGTTTTTACTCCAGATTAAAGCCAATGTATCAAAGGGCTTTAGCTTCTCGTGAGTTAACAAGTTATGAAAAAAATTTAGTTGTGCATAGAAGGTGGAAATGGAGCTTGCTTATGATCAGGTATTCTTTGAAAAACAACAGAATAAGTGGTCGAGGTGGAAGGTGAAACGGAAAAACTCTTAAAAAAAGTCTGATGGTATGAAACTTAAGTTTACAGTTTGTGAAAATTGTGGTAAAAATCATGCTAGAGAATTTCTTTTGAATTCTGGTAAGTTCTACCAATGTGGTAAAATGGGGCATAAGGCTTGTAATTGCACTAATGAAGATTAGGATAATGGTATGAAAAAATCATATTTACAGTCAGTAAAATGTTTTATGTGTAATGAAATGGGTCATTATGAAAATGAGTGTCCAACAAAGAACTCAACCTAAGTAAATAAGCCAAAATACAAGTAGAAAGGGGTGGCGAAATCCTTTGAAACTACTTTAGAAGATGTTGTGCCATCAAATGAAGTTGTATCAGGTACTCTATTTTTTTCAGATTCTTCCAATGTGTTGTTTGATTTAGGGTCTACAAACTCTTTCATTTCTGAGAAGTTTTCTAGTAAATTGTAAATTCCATCTCAAGATATGAATACAGATCTTGTGGTAAATACACCTGGAGGAAATGTTGAGACAAAAAGAAAATATAAGAACATTCCAGTCCTTCTGTGCGGAAAGAATCTACCTACAAACCTTATTATTTTGCCTCTAGTAGAGTTTGATGTTATTGTTGGCATGGATTGGCTTTTTTTTATCATGATATGATTGAATTCAGAGATAAATAGGTGTCTTTTCATAATAATTGACAGTTTGTATACAAAAATGAACCCTCGATGTTGATAACATATCAGGAATCTATGAAATCAGTAAAAGATGAAAATAAATGTTACCTTGAACATATTGTTGAAAACAAGGGAACTATTCAGATTAATGATGTGCCAGTGGTAAATGAGTTCCTTGATGTTTTTCCTGATGAGTTGCTTGGTGTTATACCTGATCGGGAAGTTGAATTTACTGTTGAATTAGTTCCTGATTCTAAGCAAATTTCAAAACCCCCTTACAGAATAGCTCAAATTGATCTTTTAGAGTTAAAGATTCAATTTCATGAGTTATTAGATAATGGTTTCCTTCAGCCTAGTACTTCACCATGGGGTGATCCTGTCTTGGTTGTTAAAAAGAAACATGGTTCAATGAGAATTTGCATTGATTATAGAGCATTGAATAACATCACTGTTAAGAATAAGTATCCTTTTCCTCATATTGATGATTGGTTTGATCAGCTCCAGGGAGCTCAGTATTTTTTGATGATTGACTTGAGGTCAGGGTACCATCAGTTGAATGTAAAGGAAGCAAACGTTCCAAAGACCACATTTTGTACTAGATATGGCAATTATGAATTTGTAGTTATGCCTTTTGGGTTAACCAATGCACCTGTTCTATTCATGTATATTATGAATAGAATTTTCTATTAGTTCTTGTATAAGTTTTTGGTTGTGTTCATTGATGACATTTTGGTTTATTCAACAAGTAAATAGGTACATGAAAGTCATTTAAGGGTTGTCTTGAACACCTTAAAATAATAGAAACATTATTGGAAATTCATAAATTGTGAGTTTTGGTTATAAAAAATTTCTTTCCTTTGTCACATTGTTTTAAAAAATGGCATAACTGTTGATCCTGCTAAAACAAAAGTTGTTAAAGAATGGCCAAGACCAACAAATATAACCGAGATACGTATTTTTCTTGGTTTGTAAGGATATTACAAGAAATTTGTTGAAAATTTTTCATGGTTATCTAGTCAAATGACTACGTTAACTCGAAAAGGAGTTGAGCTCATCTGGACAAATGAATGTGATGATTGTTTTCAGGAATTGAAAAGAAGATTGATGAATTCTCCAGTTTTTCACTACCTTTTGGAAATAGTGAGTTCATTATCTACAGTGATGCTTCATTGAAAGGACTTGGTTGTGTCCAAATGCAAAATGATCTGGTAAATTCTTATGCTTTACGTCAGTTGAAACCACATGAGATAAATTACCCTACACATGATTTAGAATTACCTGTCGTTTTTTTCTTTAAAAATTTGGAGGCATCATTTGTATGGAGTAAAGTGTGAAATATATACAGATCACAAAATTTAGAAGTATATATTCACTCAGAAATAATTGAACATGAGACAGAGGATATGGTTGGAATTAATCAAGGATTATTATTTCACGATCCATTACCATCCAAGAAAAGAAAATAAATTGGCTGATACTTTGAGTCGAAAATGTAATGTCTCATTAGCGATGCTATGTTTGGAATAAGATCCTTTGGTTTTTGATTTTATGAACTTTGGCATAGAAGTTTTTGTTTTAGGAAATTCTTCTGCTTTGTTTCAGGTGTCAGTGAAATCATCTCTATCAGATAGAATTACGCAAGTGTAGAAGGAAGACAATGAGTTGCAGAAAAAGGTAGAGTTGGTTCAGAAGGGAAAGTTGCCTGAATTTAACATTGATAAGGATTGTGGTTTGAGATTTGGGAAGATATTATGTGTACCTTGTGATTCACAGTTGAAGAATGAGTTGTTATGTGAAGCTCATAGTTCTCCGTTTTCAGTTCATCCTGGTAGTACAAAGATGTATAGAGATCTTTAGGAGTATTATTGGTGGGATGGAATGAAAACAGATATTTCAGATTTTACTTTGAAGTGTTTGACTTGTCAGTAGGTTAAAGAAGAGTGGAATTTACCAAAAGGGATGCTTTAGCCTCTACTGGTGCCAGAGTGGAAATGGGAAAATATATCCATGGACTTTGTTGTGGGATTACCAAGACATCTCAAGGTAATAATGAAATCTGGGTTATAGTTGATCAATTGACTAAATCTTCTCATTTCCTTCCTATTCGAGATACTCTGTCTTTAGATCAACTTTCTTGGTTGTATGTTAAAGAGATAGTCAGGTTGTATGGAGTTCCCCTATCCATTGTATATGATTGTGATATCAGGTTTACATCTATCTTTCAGAAAGGCCTTCAAAATTCATTGGGTACTGAATTAAATTTTAGTACATCTTTTCATCCTCAATCATATGGGCAGTCAGAACGAACAATGAATACATTGGAGGATATGTGACGTGCTCACTCGATAGATTATTATGTATGTTGGGACCAATATCTTTCTTTGTTTGAATTTTCTTATAATAAAAGTTTTCATTCCAGTATACAGATGGGTCAATTTGAGACATTATATGGAAAGCGTTGTCAAACTCCAGATTTTTGGGATGAAGTAGGTGAAAGGAAGCTGATGGGACCAGAATTTGTAGAAGAGATGGTAGAGAATGTCTAGTTGATTCAGAAGCACATGAGAACAGCTCAGAGTAGACAGAAAAGATATGGTGATAATTGGAGGAAGGATCTTTCCTTCGAGGTAGGTGATCATTTATTTCTCAATGATTCTACATGGAAAACTGTGATGCATTTTGGTAAGATGGGAAATTAGAGTTCGAGGTTCATTGGACCTTATGAAATTCTGAATAAAGTGGAATCAGGTGCGTATATAGTGGATTTACCTCCATGTTTATCCTAGGTACACAACATTTTTCATGTTTCGATGTTGAGAAAGTATATGTCAGATCCAACTCATGTTTTAAGCCAAGAGGTAGTTCAGTTGGAAGAGAATCTCTCTTATGAAGAACAACTAGTTCAGCTTCTTTACCGTAGAGAGAAAGTGTTTCATAATAAGATAATTCATCAGGTAAAGTTTCTGTTAATGAACTATATTGTTGAAGAGGCAAAGTGGGAATCTGAAAATTATATGATGGATAAATACCCCCCACTTATTTTGATATGTGAATAAAAATTGCGAGGACGCAATTTCCAAAAGGGGGGAAGGATGTAACATCCTGAGTAAATAAATAATAAGAAATATTTCATATTTATTAATATTTGTGAATTAAATACTAATTTTACTTTAAAAGGGTTTCTATGTTCGATAGCATACCTGATACGCAACAATGGGTTTCTTTGGAATCTTAAGTTTCACACTAATAATATAATATTATTATTTGAAATGGTAGTTAACTCCTAGCCATTATAGTGGAAGGAATGAATGAAACTAACTACAATATGGTTATACATGTTGGTTATATGTATTTATTTTTATCCAATAAAAGTTAGAGGCTTAAAATGTGAATGAATCTAATTTTAAGCATAATTTACATTAAAAGGCTGATTTACCACCTTTTAATGAAGAACCCTCATTAAATCATGTTTTGGTAATCTTTATATGTTCTAATTGACCAAATAGAATCCTTCTTTTTAATGGGGACATCAAATTTTACTTTGGGTAATTTTTTTCATATTTTTCTGATAAAGTTCATTTTTTAATGAATAGTGAAAAATAATGTATTTTAATTCAAAGGTGCCTTTTAATTTAATTTATTTATATGGTTATATTATCTGTTTAGTTGGTTTTAAAGATAAATTAAAATATATTTTAACTATTTAATCGAATTTTGATCATTGGAATTATTTTCCCATTGAAATTGGATAGAAATAAGTATCAATCTTCAGATAGTTATTGTTTCTTAAAAACAAGCTATTTGTTTTGATAATGAGAATTAATTTTAAAATTAATTAATGCCACTTCTATGTTTTTAATTAGGAAAAATAGTCATTATTTTTGAATTCAGAATATCAAATATAGCTTTGGCTGAATTTTTGGTATTTTTATGAAAAAATACAATTTTTGATTTATAGTGAAACCACTTAGTGGTAGTTAAAACAACAGACATTTTCATTTAAATGAAATTTTACCACTTCTATTAATTGACTTTTAAAAATCTGACATACATGGATGTTATCAAGAAGTAAAATTTGGTACATTAAGATGAAAATAATTTTTGGTGCATAGTAAATTTTGACTTATTTACCACGGTTAAAGGTAAATAAGGTAATTCTAAGTAAAAAGTATATTATAATAATTCAAAATTACCTTAACACTTGTTCTAAACTTATTGGATGAGTGGTGGCTGACCATTGGCATCCTTGGGTCGATTATGGGACCCCATGGATACACATATAAATGATAACAACACTTTAGATTGATTAATTTAATGTAAAGGCAAAATTGACAATAACAAAACTATTTTAGTAAATTAATTTTCATATGGTGTTATATAAGTCATATTTTACACTATAAATATTCATTGGAAAGAAAAAAAGATTTCCTATATCATGGTATTTTGTTTATAATTTTTAGACAATTAATAAATTAAATTATTTATGATACAATAATGATACAATATATATCTCATTAATAAATGATTTAAATAAATAAAATTATAAAGATTAAAATATTATCCAAAACATGTCCAATTATGATTGGATGAGTTTATTTCGACCATAACTCATATTATATTATTCTATAATGTGTTTTGGATCTTTAGAAACTGAATATCATTATATTATAAAATAATGGTTTCACACTTTCCTTAAGAGCCCCTCCTCTCCCTTATAAAAGGATATCACTTCTATCCAATTACACACACCTTTCAAGACATTTTCCTCATCCAAACTCTACCCAATTAAGCTATCAACATCCCTATACTTCTCTTAGAAGCCTCACCATAGGTAGAAGGAACATAATGAAATCCTTTTGGTTCAAAACAAAAGAAGTTTCCTAAATTAAAGGTAACGATTTCTCTTATATTGTTTTCTTTTATTTTACTTTTCCAACCCCTAAACTCTTTTTTATTCCTTTCTTTTGTAACAAAAATAGTATCCTCAATATACTAGGATGTTTTTATGAGAAGGATTCGAACTACACATACACATACCTCCATCTAATGAGTTAAGAACATAATGTTTCTGTGGACGTAAAACTAACGCCTCACGAAACCATGATTATTCGATTATCTCCCACCGCCTCTCATGGTGGCCATTATGATAGCACTGTATCTATATATGATTTATATTATGTTTATGTTTTCTTTATGCTTCTGTATTTTCCATTTATATCATGCCTTTATGGTTTCTATTGTGGGTAAATAAGATAATCTCATTTGAGGAAGTGTGGACTACCGCCCCATCAAAGTGATGTGATTCGTTAATGCCTCATGTGGGATGTATAAAGGATAGTGTTAATGATATTATATATGATATTATACTGGAATTATAATATACCTATGTATTATTATGTTTTATTTCCATTCATATAATAAATAGAAATGAAAGAAGCGTTCATGCGTACGTACGACTTACCGTCTCCATGAACGGTGCATTTCATTTCTTACCTATAAATGTTATGTACTATTATAAAATATTTTATATACTGGATATATATGATTTATATGATATCAAAATCATGAATATCATTCTGGATATAATGAACCTTTGACCACATGGACAAATTGTAAATATAAGTTTTTCATTTCTACTCAAATAACAAATATCGACAAAATGAACGTTATTAACATAAATGATTGCATAATGTTTATAACATGGTAATAAGTGATATAAATGGAATAATAAACATGAAAAAGGTTCTTAAGAAAGTATAAAATTAGCTTTAGTTTATTATTCAGGAGATTAAAGAACGATCTACTCAAGTTGGAGATGAGGTAAGGGACTTCGTCTCAATCACCTTTCATTGAGGAATTTTTAGTTTTATACAGGACTTTATATTATTTAGTGTATAAACCCCTTTGTCTTTTCATTTTAATTCAATGTGAATCTTTTTATATGAATCATTCAACTAAATGACAAAAACGAATGTTTTTTTAACGTAAGCGGTGATATCAACCTTTCCGCCGCCGCGAGTATTATTTGATCAATGGCTTCCTTAACAAGCCGGAATGTTTTTTAAAAGGAAAAATAAATACCATATACTCTTTTTATGTATTTTGGTATTTAAAATGATTTTGAGAATGGAATTATTATTTCAATATCTTGAAATGATATTTTATTGTTTCAATGTGGAAATTTTATAGTTCATTTATGCTTATTTTATGTGTTATGATCATGTTATGGTTTTTGGGAATTATTTACATATATGGGTGGTTCCGTGATAAACCTAGGGCGGGTGATCCCAAGATAGCTCTCCAATGAATTGGGTAACGTGACGGAGGTAAACGTGAATGTTTCTCCTAAGCGATCTAGGGAATATACTGTGATGGGTATTCCAAAGTAACTCCCTATGATAATGTGATAGTTACAATGTAAGTATGATATGGATGCCATCAGTTAACTTTATGATTAAGGATTTCTATGTGTCTTTCATAAATCTTATTATTTCATTAGCTAAGTAAAAACGTTCATATTAATTATGTATTTATGAACAATTTTTTTCATTCTTTGTTTGGTAACCTTTACTGAGCTTTTTATGCTCATTCCATGTTTTGAAATGTTTTCACAGAATTTTAAGATGAATAAGGTCAAAGATGTGATCAAGGAAAAGTCATGCTATCTAAAACATGGAAATAGATATGACTCATTTTTAATAGTTTTTATTTTATGAAAAAAATTGAAACTATGTAGATATGTCTACCTTGTAATCTTTTGAGATGTAATAGTTATGTCCTAATTCTCTAAAACTCTAAACCTGAAAAGATCCTCAATGTGAATTATTCATTTAATTCAACATTATGTAATGTTTAAGGCCATTTCCTTATAATATATAATATCATATTTAGGTATAGTATTCTTTTTTATTTTAGTTACTATTATTTATCTATTATATATGGGGTAAATGTGCCCTTAACCATGGAAAAGTACAAGGTGTGGGGTTTTCATCTCACTTCTTATTTTCATGAGATTCTTGCTATATTACCACTTTTTCCATTTGTGTGGTGTATATACTACCCATTATTATATTATATGTGTAAAATAATTTAATTTATTGGCATTTACATCGTCATTGTATGATCCTTATTTCTTGGCATGTATGTTTTGTAATTTACAAAATCAGTAAGGGAATTTCTAATTTTGATTTCAACTAATTGTGTTTTACTCAAATACTATTGATTATTTTACTCCAGGATTTTGTGTAAAATCACTATTTATTTATTTCTGTATTAATTTACACACCCCTTTATGTTGATATAATCTTTATGCACATAATCACTCCATTGATAAATTCATATGTCATCTATATAAACTGGTCAAGAGTAATCTTAATAAAATTTCCATTCATTAAGTTAAACATCCAAGTCATTGGTATTGTTTTTACAAGAATTTTTGTGACTATACTCTAATTAATTGACAGTAAATATCAAATCATATTGAGTATATTTATTTTTGTCACGCATAATTATGTAATTTATTTATCTTTAACTCATGGATACAGTCTTTATAAAGGATTTCCCCTTAATTTACATTCTATTGAGACTTCTTTGTTCTTATTTTGAAATTCGCTTTTATATGGTTTATATATTTCACATTGACATATTATATCATGAATACCACTATTATTATGCTATTATAATGTTTTTATTACATCAATTTTTTTGGTTCAAATATCTCTCATTTATTTAGGAACTCTAACTAAAATATCATTTTTAATTTTTTTAACGATTAATTATTATAAATAATTGTCAATAATATATAAGTTTTAAAAATAGGTTTAGGGGTTTAATTATATAGACATTAAGGTTTTAAAAATAAAATTCCTTTTAGATGTTTTAAAGTGTTATGGGACACATTGATTGAATAATCTATTTTTAATTGCTTCTTGATAAAGAGTGATACTTTTAAATGCTTTCAAGAAAAGGGGGACATTTATCTCAAATAGATTTACTGATTATTTTTATATACTTCAATATCCATCAATATTCTTGATTGAGGTTGATTTATGATAATAAAATATTCCATATTTTATTCAATGAGTTATGATATGTTTGAATATTTATGTGTTATTTTTGTAACATTCATGGTTTATGGTTAAAGTATTGACATTTTGTATGCTAGTTTTAAAAACCAATGATTATTTTATGTTTCAACATTTTCAAATGAATAATGAATTAAAATTATTAAGTGACATTTGGAGCCCACAATATCTCCTCAATGCATCGATTGGTATCCTGAGATAAAGGAGTGCCTTGGCACAAAGACTTGACAAAATCTTATTCGTAGTCTCGGAATGAGGCCTTGACTATGTGGTGATGATGTCCAATATTTTCCATTCCATCATTATGAAATTATCTGTTGAAATTACATGGGATTATTCTACATGTAGAATATCCATGTGTATATGTAAATGGAATTATTTTATTTATCTTTCCCATATCATACTGATGTTTTATTTTGAAAGGCTTGTGTTTTAATCTTATAAATTTTATTCAGTGTTTATTATTATTTATGAATGTTTACAATATATTTTTTTCCTTATTTAGCATATGAGATCACCCATTTCTCGTATTTTATTTTTCATAGGATGTGATGAAGTATATTATGATTGACATGATGGATAAGCTATGTGATATGAGTGTGTTCAAAGAAGACACAATGTTGTTGTTGTTATTATTTCATAATGGAATGTAAAAGTTATGTATGTATCTAGTGTACCTAAGGCTACCAAATTTATTAGTCATTCTGGATTTCAACTCTTGTGATCATGACAATGTTATGTAATAATGCACCGACTGTGGGTAACTTGGGCCGGGGCATTACAGTAGGTATTAGAGGAAGTTTAGTGAAATCCTTAGAAGTTAGATTTAGAAAAATTTTGATTAGAGAGCATTACCCTAATATAGAAATTTATCATTTATATATAAGATCTTCTTAAAGTTTTTGTAATGTATAGAATTTGTGGATTTTTAAAGAAATAAATCTATGTAAGGAAACAAGCAAGAAGAGGCGGCTCTAGCATAGATGTACAAAGGGGTAAAAATAGGGGACACCACTTTGAGCAGGACTCGAAAGGGAACAGGTGCACGACAATGAGCCCTACTGCACTCTTGGTTTAGACACTCTCAAGGGATATTATTTGGATAATTCACATTCTATTTACAAACCTATTAGAATTATTTTATGAAAATATGAGAGTAAATAACCTTGGTTAATACTATGGTGTTATTGATTGAAAATAAGGTTTCATGATATTCTCAAAATGATTTTATGATTATTTTTTCTCATACTACGCATTCTGGTTTTCTTCAATGGATGGATTCTTAGAAAGTCATAGTAACATTGTAAATGATGTATAAGTTGGGAATGATGGTGGAAATGAGAAACTAAATAGAATGTTGATAATCTTAAAAGATATCGTGCTCATGCCAAAGTTGTTTTCCAAAAATATGATAATAATTATATACATTAACCCACTCCCAAACTCAAAAAGGATGATAAATGAAGATAATGATAAGAGTTCCAGCAATGGAGACCGTAGTGAAAATAAATCGGAATTTCCATCATACAGGAAATGTGGAAGGAGACACCCAAGAACTTTCACAATGGAAATAAATGATTTATGTGTCGGAAATAAGTATATAATCTAAATAATTTCCGATGAAAAATAAAGAGTACTATGTGGAAATAATTTGATAGAGATATGTCTAAAATTATTAATTATCGTGGGTAATGGGATTACATTGGAAGAATTTTTTCTTGTTTGTGTAGCTCTACAGTTTGCCATGAAAAAATTTTATTTGAAGAAGAAATATCTTTTCTTATGTAAGTATAGTTATAGAAAACAATTTTGGTTTATATGATCCTTTAATTTGATTCAATTACATGTTATTGATTTTTTGGATGAAAATGAAAGGTATGAGATAAAATTTGTGGTTAAATTATGTTATGGATATTTTGAGGAATTTATATCATTTTGGGAATATTATAACATATATATTTTGAAAAAGGACATCACACAGACCGTATGAAAATCTGTCATGTTGGACAATGTAGCAGGAATCAAACCGACACCCAAAGTACGACTAGGATTAATTAGCTACCATTGTACTAAGTGATGTCCCTAGTTAGTGTGACTAATTATTTTTAGTTAAATTATTTAATTGAAAAATAATTACATGATTTTGGATCTTATGTTTTATCAAATGTATATCCTTAGTATAGGAAAAAGATTTGGTGATTAATTGATAATTTTTTTTCTCAAATATGGTCTCTCTATTGGGAACACAATATACTTATGGAAAATAGAATTGTATGGGATTTCATTTGAGGATTAATGATAGGTTTTTTATTTTCAAAGAATCTATGTTTTTATATAGATTTGGGTTATTAATGTAAATGATTAACCATTCATAGAGAATATAAGATTCAGCTAATTACCATTCTATATGAGACATTCACAATAGTTGAAGTTATTTGGAGATAAAAGTTAATATTTACTATAAATGACTACAAAATAAACTTATTTGGAGTGTTGGGTTTAAATATTAGTTTTGATTATATATAAGGATTTTAAGGACAAAGGTTTATTGAATGGTCTTTATCGGTCATTGGGTATTGTTTGTTTAATTTTGGAAATTAATATTAGTATTTGTTTTTATAAAGGATTATCCCTTTTTGGGATCATCTGATCTTGTACTGACCATTTGGTTTGGGTTAAACATTAATTAAAAGGGAAATATATAGTTCATCATTTATGGATTATGTGATTCTCTAGAAGTTGATTCTAACACTTCAGGTCTGACCATGTCATCTTGAATACTCATCATTTGGAGAAAAGACAAGTTTATTGTTTAAAATTATAAAGGATTAAAGACAACATAAAAATTAAGTATATTTCTCTATGTTCTCTGTTAATATCATATATAAATTCCTCAAATTTATGATATTGTAGTTAAAATAAAAAAACATTATCCGTTTATTTTTTTTTACCGGGAAACTAATGACCATTTAAACCATCCCAAAAGAGTGGTTTTATTGTTATTAACATTATCCTGATAATTTTTTCTATCACTCTCCAAAAAAAACCCGACACTAAGTTTTTCTTTCATATCAATGTCTTCATACGAGTAATCTTAGTATGGGTTATCTCGTGTGACCATTGTACTTCTCTTTATTTCTTTTAAACAGATTGTTTTACTGCTTCTTTTTCAGATCTAGGACTTTCAATGTTATTCCCAAGCCCAATTATTAAATTTTAAGGATGCAATTTCAAAATCTGTGGAAGAAAGTAACACCCCAAGATTTCTTATTAAGTTATTTTCTTTAAAGCAATTCAATATCTTGTAGTACACGTAACACCGATATCGAGCGCACCATGGCATATTAATGTATAAAATCAAAAAAAGGTTACGAATGGTTTTAACTGAATTTTGAGTTTTATATACTCCATATAATTTTAACATCCATATTATGTGTTTCTGAGACTTAATATAGGAACATATTCAATTTTTTCAGATAAAAGAACCATTTTTCAAAAAATGAAAATTTACCACCTTTTAATAGAGAACCATTTGTAAATAAAAAATTTGACTAATTTATATATTAAAATTTTTAAAAACAATCTTCTTATTTAGAGTTGTGATAGAAAAATTTAGTTTGTATAAATTTTTAGAGCTTTTCGAATAACATTCATATTTTGATGAATTGTGAAAAATAATAAATTTTAATTGAAAACGAATTTTTTTATCAAAATAAGTTATAGTGTTAAATTATACTTTTTAATGGGTTTAAAGTATATTTATATCATTTTTGTATCATTTAATCCCGTGTTCTTCATTAGAAGTAATATTACATATAAATTGGACATAAACACATAACAATCTTTGGATAGTTTTTACTTCTTAAAAACCCATTTTCTGGTTTTGACGAAGGGAATATTTTTTTTAAATTAACTAATTCAACTTATATGTTTTTAATTTGGCAAATTAGACAACATTATTAAATTTTATATATCAAAATTAGCTTTGTTTAAATTTTCGGTATTTTTCTAAAAACATTCAAATTTTGATGAATAGTAAAAAAACATTACGTTATTGTTTAAAACCTAAATATAATATAAATAATTATTTATTTAATTTTATTTTATTTTAATTTAAAATATATAAATAATACCTATATATGTTTAATTTAATTCATTGGATTCATTTTATAATAAAATTAGATGTATTATATTTTATTGAACATGTAAAGTCTTTTATCCACCGTCTAGGCACATTTACAAGTTTGCATAAAACGTAATTTTACCGCTTATGTGAATTGGATTTAAAAAATATGTGAGACAATTTTTACAATATTATGTATTATGTGGTTCAATAAGATGAAAATAATTTTTGGTGTATAGTAATTGATTAATTTTATTTACCACGATTAAATGTAAATAGGGTAATTAATGGAAAAAATGGTATTATAATTACCCTAACACAAGTCATAATTCTATTGGATATGTGTTTTCAACCAAAAAAATCTTTAGAAATAATATATTATCCTCTTTGATCAACATGGATTAGATGAGGGCATATATTATTATTTTAATTAATGAAGAGTTAAAAGTGTTAAATTTAAATTTTCATAACTAAATCATTTTTAGTACAGTGTTTTACTTATTATACTATAAATATTAATTATAAATATAAAATTATTTACTATATAATGGTTATTTATTTATATTTTTTAAAAATATAATAATTAAATTTATTAATGACACAATGATGATGCAGTAATTACATTATTAATGAAAGAATAAAATAATTGATATTATAAATATACAAATAATTTTAAATTAAGACATTTGATGCATTCCAATAATTTTCTATGTTAATATAACATTTTAGTATTGATTAAATTTATTTTTTTCTATGTAATCCTGTAATATTGACTTTCAAAAAAACCTAATATTAAATAGTGTCAAAATGGACATTAATGATTTTTTAAAACAAATACTATATTATTAACTGATATAATTTTCCTAAAAATATAAGGTTTATAAAAAGGACATATATAATGTTATATATTTCAATAAATATCCACTTGGGTTCTATTGGATTTTTATAGTATATTTGTTAACCATTTATTATAATAATACAAGAATACATAGTAAAAGTTAACCTATTTAACTAAGAGTTAAATCTTAAATATAATGTTAATATAGTGACATAAACACGTCTAAAACCTATTGATTGAGAGGTTTTTGATCCATACCCACCTTATCCACAAAATAAATCCTTTTGGAGCCATTATAAACCGAATATGATTTTATAAAAAAATATTTCAAGCATTTCCTAAAGTGAACGTCACCTCTCTTATGAAAGGGTACTTGCTCTTCTCTTAATTTCACACCTCCTAAGACATTTTTATCATCCAAAAACTTCTCAAATATCCTCCCAACTACCCTAAATTTATTCTAGAGGCCTTAATTTGATCATAAATCCATCATAAAGTTCCATTTTGATCAAATTTAAAAGAACTACCCGAAGAAGAGGTAATAATTTCATCACATCTTTAAGATTTATTTTCTTCTTCCACTTCCTCTTCCTTTTTTCTTTACCTACCAAAATAAAACATATAGTACCTTATACATACTATGATGTTTATATAAATATTTTCTAACCATATTAATCATTAAAACCATCCTATGAGTGAATATGTCACCATACGTGTGTGCGTACGACTTATCATCGCTACATAGTGCTGTAGTTTTTAATTAAAAAATCAATTATTTAGATGGGTATAATAATGAGTAAAATTGATTTAAATAATAAATATATCATCTTTATGATTCTGTATATATTATATACCATCAAATTACATACAATTTCACCATCAATAGAATGATATTGCCGCCCGTGCTTACGTACAGTTTACTGTCTCCACGAACGCGATAATATTAATTTCCCCTTCTTAACCATTCACTAATAATTTTTATATTATAATTAAAAATAAATTTTATGAATGAAATTTCAATCTAGATATTATTCAAATACATCCTTTCTGTAACAAACATGTCGTACGTAATAAAATATATAAAGGAAAATGAATCAGTTAACACCCAAAATAATGATACGACTAAAATAATATTTACATAGAATTATTATAAGATCATATATGATACCATATTTATGTATATATTTATTTTATAATTTAATAACAATTATTTAACAATTATAAATGAGGTTAACATACCCACAACCAAGGAAAATTACATGGTAATGGGTTTTCATCTCACTTCTTATTTCCATGAGGTTCATCCTATATTGACACTATTTTATTATTTGTGGTGAATATACTACCAATGATGATATTCATTGTTTAATATAATTTAATTTAGGGTTATGTAAATTTTCATTTTATGATCCTTCTTTTATGGGGTGTATGTTTCAAATGTTACCAAATCGATATGGGAATTTCTATTTTCGATTTCCACTCATTTGGTTTTGCGCAAACTCCATTGATTATTTTACTCCAAGATTATGTGATAAATTACTATTTATTTATTTATGTAGTAATTTCCAATCCCCATTATGTGGATATACTTTTGATACAAATAATCACCCCATTGATAAATTCTCATTTCATCAATATGAACTTGATAGGAGTCATCTTAACTCAATTTCAATTCATTGAAGTAAACATCCTAGTTATTGGTGTTGTTGTTACAAGAATAAGTGTGAATTCCCTATGATTGATTTACATTAAATATCAAATAATATTGAGTATATTTTTATTTTTCACAAATAATTATGCCATTTATTTATCATTAACCCATAGATACAATCTTTATATTGAAATTCATCTCAATTTACATTTTATTAGGTTATCTTTGTTGTGATGCACTAATTCACTTTTATATTGTGTATATACTATAATTTGACAAATTATATCATGAATACCATTATTCTCATGATATGATAATGTTATGATTACTTTAATTATTTTTATTGAAACATCTCTCATTTGGATAATAATTATAATTAAAATTTCACTTTAAATGTTTTAATGATTTACTCTTCTAAATCATTCTCATTAATGTCCATGTCTTAAAAATAGTTTTAAGGATATATTTATACGTAAATGAATGTTTTGAAAATAAATTTCCTTTCAAAAGTTTAATTTTTTTTGGGACACATGGATTCAGAAATCTATTTTTAACAGCTTCTTGATAAATAGTGAGAGTTTTAATTGTTTTCAAGAAAAATAGGATATTTCAATCAAATAGATTTTTATTTTAATCTATATAAATATAGTTCATTATTATTTATTTAGGTCTATTTATTATAATAAAATCTTTCATATTGTATTTAATGAGTTATGATATGTTTGATTGTGGAGGTTTTATTTTTATACCATTTGTGGTTTATGGTTAAAGTATTGACAATTTTTATGTTAGTTTTAATACGAATGTTTATGTTATGTTTCCACATTTTCATATGAGTAATCCATTAAAAATAGTAATTGATTGGTGGAGACCTCTATAGCTCCTCAATTCATCATTAGATATCATGAGATAGACTAGTGTTTTATAATAAGGAATTGTAAATAATCTTATCTGTAGTATAGGCATGAGGCCTTGACTATGTCGTTTTGATGTCCGGAATTATTTATTCCATCATTATAAAATTAGATATTGATATTATATGTTATTATTAGACTAGTAGAATATCTATGTCAATAAATAAATGACATTATTTGATTTATCTTTCCCATATTATAGTGATGCTTAATTTTGAATGGCTTGTGTCTTAGTCTTATACATTGCCTTCAATGTATATGCTTACTTATGAAAGTTTCTATTATATTGTTATCCTCACTGAGCATCTAATCTCACCAATTTCTTTTGTTTTATTTTTTTCTATGATGTAAAGATGTATATTATGATCGACTCTCAGGGATAGGCTAAGGGATATGAGTCACAATGTAGTTGTTTTTTATTTCATAATGTTGTGTATAACATATGTATGTATCTAGTACTTCCAAGGCTACTAAACTGATTGGTATTTCAGGACATGATCTCTTGTGACCATTCCAAGGTTATGTAATAATGCAATGACTCTGGGTAACTAGTGTCATGGAATTACATAACCCATCACCTATTAGAAACTATACATTATTTCATGCTACTTTAAGCATAACATCAAATTTGATAAAAAAATAAGGAAAAATTATTTCATTTTAAACACCTCTTTATTATTTATCCAACATGATCTGATAGCTTTAAAACTTATTCTATTACTCTTTGTTATTTATCCAAAAAACGTTTCATCATTATGTTCTTTACTCAAACATCCAAAAATAAAAATAAAATGCTAATAGAAAACATATATTTAAATATCACACTTTCTAGAAAAAACAAGAGGAAAATAGTTTCATAAAAGAAATACATATAACTATTATAACTATAATCAAATTACTTTTATTAATGTGGTTTAATATTTATTTCAGCTAATTACACTATCATACAAAGAGACAAAACTTGATAAATATTTGATACAATATAATTCTGTAGAAGCAAGGAATCACTTAAATATAAAAGAAGGTTTCAAACTATGTTCCTTTGAAAGTAGGGATGAATATAAGATTTTGTTACCTCTTGGATGCACTAAGGATCAGGTTTTAAACAAGATTTCATCATTTTTTGAAATAGAGGAAAAATAGTGAATGAACTCTACACTCAAACACCACATACTGCTATTGAAAATAGAGTGTCGACCCAACAGTTAACACGCCTAGAAAACATGAATCGGGTGGTTCATGGTGGTCATATTTGACTCCTCAAGGGTTATAGGAAAAGGATTGATTTTTCAGACTCAATAAATGTATGAAATAATTTTAATTAAGGAATTATATTCTATTAATATTTAAGGATATGAGACATTCAAGATTTTTATTTTGAAGGTCAAAAATAAAATAATAATTAATATAAATATCATTAAATTCACCAAAAAAACTCATATTAAAATCTCAGGAATTTTATGAAACCAAGGATATCAATATCCTCATTGAAACAACTCTCAATTAGATAAATGAATGATTTAAAATCCATTTTTATCTTAATAAAGTATTATTAATGATATTATTGTAAAACTGAATTTTTTTGAAAAAAATAGAACATACTAACATCATTCCATTTATTATCCAGACCATGCTACTAATAGAACAACTTAATACTGCATAATGATATAGTCACCGTATAACCCTTCTACCACAAGACCCTGCAATCGCATGACCATGCTATCACCAAATTGACTTGCTACCATAATAACCTGACTCAACTAGGATATTTCAATATTATTACCTTCCACCACCATACCCTACTCCTACTGACAAAACTATTACTTCTTAATGCTAATACTACCAGACAATGATTCTTCAATAACACCTACATAAGGTAGGCCAACTTTCTGCTTCCAAAATGAATTCTTCTTACGTTATAAGGAATAATTATGACATTATATATAATACTTCTACCAATATAACATGGAATAAATTTTACATTTTTTTCAAAAAATAAGACACCAAACAACCCCTTTGAACCAACAGGTCAACTAATACACATAAAAAAGTATCTTAAGAGAAGATGAATTACATTACATACCTATAAAAAAATTCTCATTATCAGGATTTAAAATCGATCTCAGAAAGGGAAAAAACTTATGAAGAATCAAAAGTAAGATTCTTCTTATGGATCTCACTAAAGAAATAAAAAACCACAAATTGGAGGTTCAAATTGGATAACCAAGAGATGTTGTCACTAGAAAACATCCAATCCACAAAGAGATAGTGGGTGACAAACTATTAAACTATCTCCCTAGGGAAGATACCTCTCTAATATGGATAAATGCATGAACAAGGAAAGGGGTAAAGGGAATAAAAACTCAAAAACTAGATAAAATCAAATTAATACAAACAATATGATATTTAAAAGAGATAAAAATCAAACAACCTTGATATAGAGTGCGTATTTATGACTCATGTCCCCACATAATCTTCTCCACACTACCATGTCTACACAATACATAAACCAGTGAAATAACATTTCTCTATAACACCTTATTCTAGAGCTGCTTGAAATAAAAAATATTCCCCCTTATGAACACATAACTATTATAAATGATCTTTTCCCATGAAATAATGGGAGAGTTTCCATATAGATAATAGTGATGCAGTGACATATGACATACATCTTGTATTCATCCCATTTGTGGGGGAAGTGTTGTGCGATATTTAAGGGATTTAACATATGAAAAATACATCAATAAAGAAAAATATATAGTTAACGATTGTTCTTATGACCAAATCATCATAATCTAGGTTATGGAGTCACATTCAGGAACAAAAGACTTCAATCATCAAACTATAGCTATCTTATAATTTATTTGGAACATGAGTTCTGATGATACTACACTACCTTCATCCTCTCATAAATCACCGTAACCATATTTTTCAGGATCTATATTAGTTATAGTGAGATAATTATAGACTCTATGACCCTAGTACAAAACAATGGTTACCCAAATGTTCATCCATATAATTCATAGAATGGTGCCATTAAAATTATAGAGTGAAATATATTATTGTATGAAAACTGAACCAAGGTTATGTTCCTCACCCATGAGCCTTCAGAATTCATGAAACAATTGGAAAAAATATACTCGAGTGTTTGGATCTTCCTCTTTTTTTGACTATCCAAATGTGGATGAAAGGTAGTTTTAAGAAATAGCCAAGGTCCAAAAGAATAATGGAGAACTCTCCACACATTGGATGTAAAATGAGGATCCAGATCCGAGATAATATTCATTAGGACTTCATGGAGCCATTCCAACCCTTCTAAATACTTAAATGAAATAAAATCCCCTGATTTTGGCTTATTTATTGATAAAAATTGATATGATTTCATAAAATATTCAACTACCACCCATATAACATCAAATAATCCCTAAGCTCAACGTAAACCAATGATGATGTGTATCAAAATATCATTCAAAATTCAAGTAGGGAAATATAAAAAACGGAGAAAACACTATTAACATAGTCTTTTACCTTCATCTTTTAGAAGACTAAATATATAAGCGCAAAATCATTAATTGAATGGTTCAAACTTGGAAACCAAAGACGACCTCTCAATGCATGATAAATATTTCTCACACCAAGATATACCTTTAATGGAGAGTTTTGGAACACATCGAAAACCCCCTCTTCCATGATTTAAATATTAAAAATCCTATACTAAAATAATGTCATATGTTTTACATCCAACAAAAATCTATTAGGGGGATCACAAAAGAAAACTCTATCTCTCTGTATCTCTACCACTGAATCCCCTAGTTGGGACACCTACACTTTCATCACCAAATAAAATTTCACTATCATTTGAAAATGGAATCCTCAACTGAATACCTATCCCATATCAAGATACCTCCCAGATATCTATTCCATCATTATAGAATACTATTTATACTTACAAATTACAATTTTATGTGAATTCATGCTTAGTGTATCATCTTCAACATTAACACTTCCTGGTGTTTTGAAAAAATCAAATTCATAATCATTAAATAATTATAGCCAATGATATTTTTCCATGTTTTGTAAATGATAGGAAATGAAAAAACTCCATCTCTTGTGATCGATGAATACCGAAAATAGATTCCAATGAGGTAATATAGATTCAAATAAAAGGATAAAAAAATTATTACTAACTCACAATCATGGGTGGCATAATTACAATCATGGGGAAGAAAATACACATAAAAATTTGAAATAACTAATCTCTAATAAATAATGACACTACCTAATCCATGATTTGAAGCATTGAAAAAAACAAAAAATTTAACTCCCTCTTCTAGAAAATGAAGGTTTAGATCATTGACCAACTTATCATTAAGATAGGAAAAAATTGTCTAAAACTAGTCATTCTATATAAGGCTTGATCCTTTATTCTCCATAATATTAGAGGTGTCACAACATAAGATAAATCAACTACAAAAACACTATATTAGCATATAATATTGTAGAAAATACGTACGTATACAACAATATAGGGGGTTACTTAGGAAATGATTACCTCAAAATTCAATGAATCCATTGATACCCAAAAGCAGGACACATAATTCCCTAATAGAACAACCTCACGGGCTGAAAAATCACATGTGGAAAAATTATATAATAGTAGTTGATGATGAAGAACTCTTAATACTGAATGCAGATTCTTTGCATTCTCCTCCTCATTTAGTGTGTGAAAATAGTGTTTTTTGATAAATACCACCCATAAATGATCATGGAAATTATTTTACACTATATTAATTATCCCTATGAACATAGATAGAGAATTAATGACATAAATATTCATCACAATGATATTTTAATATCCATAATGTCATCAATAAGTGGGTTTTATTATATACCCATCTTTTAACAAAATATAATGATATCCTGGCCATAGATCACTCTTGGAAAATAAATTAGTGTCATTGAATTGATCTAATAAATATTCAATAAATTGAAGAGGATAACTATTCATTAATTTTTCTTAATTAATGTGATGATTTTCCATATTGAGACATGTATTTCCACCATCCCACATTATGAAGACAATTGTTTCACCATAAGGTGACACAGTCATCCAAATAAGAATCAGCTAAAAAATATCATGTATTTATACCTATAGCTCTCACTTATCATCATGTCCCATTATATATAGATACTTCAATACTAGATAAACATCTTCAAAAAACTCTATCTAAAAATTAATATTGTTTGAAGGGTGTATCACCAACACATCATTAGATTATGTATTAGGGTACTGCATTACAACAATGGGAAACACCATCAGATGAATGCCTAAAAAGAAAAATTAATCCAAAATCAATGAGGATATGAATAGAACATGCTTCCGACCCACCCATGGGATGATCTAGCCAATGAACACAAAAGACTATTCATCAAAATCACCAGGCATAGTCTATATCTTAATGAATTCGACAATAACATGCACTGAATACCACCCATCTATGCCAACGGTGATATCATATTCCTCTCTCTGTAATCATTGGACGAATTATCAATAGATGTGCTTCCCCAACCCCAGCTCAAAATTTTTAAAACAATGTAAAAATAAGCTCAATCACTAACAATAATTGTCAATTCCAATGGTCTTGTAATCATATAAACCTCATATCTAATTTCATAGACTATGTAATATGATATAAAGGAATCTATATCTCTTGAATCAAACAATGAATACAACCATGTAGAAAATTAGAAAATGATTCCTCATGAAACACAAGTCTTGACTAGCACTGAAGACCTAAGAGCATATAACTAATCAAAACATTCCCCATGACCAATATATCCTATACTGTGACAACCTCTATAGCTATGATATACTATCTAATGTCAAGGAACATCACCTGGGTATCATAAAAAGGAATCATGTACCATATTAAGATCCAAATCTGAAAAAATCTATTGTTTCTATATCAGATGAGATAACTATAATAGCGGAACCTGAATTGGAACACTGACTGAAAACTTAATAATAAGATGTTTTTGAAGTCTCTCAATTTATTATATCTAACACCATAATAAAATAATGTGCTCGATCCCCTAGGAGAGGTATGAAAGAATCCACAAAAAATAAATAAGACTATGACATCTAAGTCCAACCAAAAGCTATAAGGCCCCAGCCTTAAACCTTACATAATCTTGAGTTATTACAAGATTACACATTGAGGATCTTTTCAGGTTTAGAGTTTTAGAGAATTAGATCATGAAACTTGCATTACATTCCACATTTAAACAAAGTGGTTACATAAAAGATAGTATTCATTCTTCCCATCAACGGAAACATATTGAAAATAAAACATGGATTCTTTCTTGACACATCCTTGACACTATCATCACATCATGTACCTTTCCCTTGACCTGTGAAAAACATTTCAAAAACACGGGATGAGCATAAAAAGCACAGTAAGGGTTATAAAAATATGGAAAGGAAACATGAGTTCATATATACATAAGAATGAAATCATTCTTTTCCCATAAAACATAGGCACTTTAACATACCTCATCAAACCATGAATAAATCATAGAAAACATGAGACATAAAGGTAACATGAGGCATTCATAACATTCTTACGTAGGGAGTAACCCTCTTGGTTACATCTGGAATACCCATCGCAGTATATTCCCTAAATCTCTTCGGAGAAACCTTAACGTTTCACTCCTTCACGTTACCCAATGCATTGGGGAGCTATATCGGGCTCACCCACCCTTAGTTTATCACGAAACCACCCATCATCATAAAAATGCCCAAGAACTATAACATAATCATATCACAAAAAACATGCATAAAGGAAACACAACATTTCCACCTTTCAATAACAAGATATCAATACAACAAATTGATATAAATACATTATGAAAACCATTTTCAATAAAAAAATAAAAGAAAAGTAAAGCATGGTAATTATTTTTCTTTTAAAAAGATGGTATGGCTTGTAGAGGAAGTCCAAACTCAAATAATGGTCACGGCGGCAGAGAAGTCATTGTCGCCGCATACGTACGACAAATACATTCCCTTTTGTCGTTTTGTAAAACGCTTCATCTAAAAAAGATTCCTTTTGGATAAACGTAAAAGATAAAGGGGTTTATACATGATACAAATGAAAGTTTTGTATAAAATAAAATATGCCTCAATGAAAGGAGATTGAGACGAAGTCCCATACAAAGACGATATCGTTGGTTTAAGGATAAATCAATTACATAATTATGTGTGACAAACGAATACACCAAATATAAGTGGATATTAACTGTAAAATAATCAATGTTCATTCACACATATTCAAAGGATGACATATTCAATAACTATATGTTGAACCCAAAGAAATCGAAATTGGGTTAAGAAGTTCCCTAGACAGCCTAACAGCGTCACATAAAAATGAGTATATGAGAGATAAAAAGTGTATCTCATCACTTGGACATAAAATTTACATCAATAAGGATATATGAGAACATATCCCCACATAAAAATATGTAAATTAAAAGACCTAACAAAATAAGTCTTTTAAAAAATAGGAGGGTGAAAGGTTCCCTTACTGACTTGGGTATCTTTCAAAACATACACCCCATGAAAGAAGGACAATAAATCATTGATGTAAATACTCATAAATGAAAGTATATTACACAAAGAGTAGAATAATGGGTAGTACATACACCACTCAAAGGAAATTGTGGCAAATGTAGCATAAATCTCACGGGAATAAAAGTGTGATGAAAAATCCCTTACGAATACTCGGCACCCTAACAGCGCCACATAAAACATAAAAAAATGGATTGATGAGATCAAATAGGGTATCTCATCATATTAACATAAAGTTTATAGAATGAGTAATATAAAATAACATCCCCCAAAATAACAAAGAGGATATTAAAAGAGGTGACATAAAGGAGAGTACCTAAAATGAAAGAGAGAGGTTAGATCTCTTACGAAAATTTGGCAGCCTAACGGCGCCACACAAAACTTCCAAAATTGATTGATGAGAGAGAATAAGGTCTCTCATCACATGAACATAAAAATTACAGTAAGTTTAATATAAAATAACATCCCAATAACATGAAAGATGACCATTATAGGGAATGACATAAAAGAGTGTACTTAAAAAGAGAGAGAGGAGTAAGATCTCTTACCTCGGGTCTGACTTGACTCGATCATTCTTTAACGTCCTGAATATTAAACTCGAGTTAATTTCAACTTTATTAAGAACCTGTTTCTAGTTCATTATTCCTTTTAGATCACTTATTTCCACGTTATAAACATTATGTAATCATTTAAGTTAATAATGTTTGTTTTGTCGATATTTGGTTCTTAAGTCGAAGGTGGACTTCATACAATTACATGTTGTTTGTGTGATAAAATGTTCATTATATTCAGAATTATATTCATGATATGGATATCATATATATAATATATATCCATAATATACAAGTATTTATAATATTACATAATCATTTAGAGGTAAGAAATGAAATGCACCGTTCATGGAGACGGTAAGCCGTACGTACGCATGAACACTACGTTCATTTATATGTCATATTAATGGAATTAAAACTAAATGAGAGATATGTATATTTTAATTCCAGAATTATATTCATCATTTAGATTTATCATTCATCATATATAATAACTTTAAATCCATCCTTTATACATTCCACATATGGCATTAACGAATCACATCACTTTGAGGGGGCGGTAGTCCGCACTTCCTTAAATGAAGATATCGCGTTTACCCATAATAGAAACCATAAAGGTACGCCCAAAATGAAAAATACAGAAGCTTAACGAAAAAATAAACATATTATATATAATATATAAATATATTGTCATCTTAATGGCCACCTTTAAAGGTGTTAAAATAATGTTGAACAATCATCGTTTCGGGAGGCTGAAATTCGCCATCCACAGAAATAGTATGTTCATTAACTATTAGATGTAGGTGTGTGAAATTGTAGCTCGAATACATCTTATAAAAACATCCTATAATATTGATGATACTGGGGTTGTTACAAAATAAATGAATAAAAATAGTTTAGGGGGTTGGAGAAGCAAAATAAAACAAAAGGACTCAAGTGAAGACATTACCTTAAAATCGGGTAACTCCCTTTGGATTGAGCTCAAAGGCTTCCTTGGGAAGACTTATGCCCAAATTGAGGATTCACGGAGTAAGAGAGGGAAGTGGAGAGACAAAATGGGTAGAGTTTGGCCGAGACAAAGGCTTTGGGAGTGTGGGTAAGGAGGTAGGGGTGGGGGCCTTTTATAAGAGGCAAGGAGGGGCACTCTTGGAAGGTAAAGAAAAGTCACTTTATTTTAAAATGGTATTCGGATTTAAGTGGTCCCGAATTGATGTGTTTCGAGGATAAGGTGATAAGGGTGAGAAATACACTCATCCAATAGGTTTTGGACATGTTTAGGTCTTAGATATTACATTATCTTTCCATTTTATTTAAATTGTTAAATAATGAGGTCATCGCTGCATCATCATGATTTCGTAAATAATTTATTTCATTTAATGTCTAAAAATAGGAAAAAAAATACTATGATGTAGGAAATATTTTTATATTTCCAATTAATATTTATAGTCAAAAATCTGATTTGTATAACCCCATGTATAAATTTTTTTAGTGAAATATTTGATGTTTGTGTCATTTTTACCTTAACATTAAATAAAAAGATATTAATGTCAATTTCCAACCAAAGTGGCTTCATGGGGTCCCCAAGTTGACCCATGGGTTATATTGGTCGGCCATGACACATCCAATGAGGATAGGATATGTGTCCTGTTCATTTAATATTATCAAAACATTATTTTTACCTTAAACTACACTAATTACCTCTAATCGTGATTAAAAACTTAATAAGTTACTATTCACCAAAAAATTATTTTTATCCCTTTGAACCACATTTTACTTCTTAATGACAACCATGTATGTTGGATTTTTGAAATTCAAAACACAAAGATGGAAAAATTTCATTTAAATGGAAAAATCAGTTTTCAAAGTACCACTTAGAGGTTTCACTATTCATCAAAAATTGAAGTTTTTCAGAAAAATCCCAAAACTTCACCCTAAGCTATATTTGATATTCCAAATTCAAAAATAAAGTCTATTTTACAAAATTAAAAACATATAAGTCACATTAATTAATTTCATAATTAATTCCCGTTGTCAGATCAAATAGCATGTTTTTATGAAACAATAAGTATCAAAAGGTTGACACTGGTTTAAGTCTGATTTCAAAGTGAAATTAATTCCAACGACCACTATTGGATTTTATGGTAAAAATATATTTTAATTTCACTTTAAAACCAATTAAAAAGATAATCTAATCAGATAAATAATTTAGATTAAAAAGAGGTTTTGAATTAAAATACCACATTTTACACTATTCATTTAAAAAAATGAACTTTATCGGAAAGATACCAAAAATTTACACAAAGTAATTTTGAGGTCCCAATTCTTAAGAAGAGTTTTATTTGGTCCAAAAGGATGTATAAGAGTGAACAAAACTATATTTAATGACGGTTCTCCAACAAAAGGTGATAAGTGAACCTGTAGTGAAAACTAGGGCATATACGCCTAAAATCGAATTATTTCCGTATTTTATGCCTTTATCTTTTATTGGACAAATGAAAAAGACATTAAAAAACATATATAATCATATTAGATTTATTTCTATCCATTCCAGCCAATACAATGGCTACATGTTAACTACCATTTAAAATAATATTATTGTATTATTAGAGTGCAACGTAAGATTCCCAAGAAACTCGTTGTTGCGTGTTGGGTACGCCATCGAGTATAGCGTCCCCTTTAAAGTCATATTAATATTTTATTCACAAATATGGATAAATATGAAAATGTAATATTCTTTATTTACCTGGGGTGTTACATCCTTCCCCCCTTTTGGGAATTGCGTCCTCACAATTTTAAAATTGCGCTTTGGAACATTTTTGAAAATCCCACATCGGAACAAGAGTCGGTAAAACAATCACTTTAAAATAAAGAAGGATAAGTATAGAGGTCACCCGAGTTATCCCATAATAGGATTCCGTGTAGGAAAACATGGACATGGAAGAAAAAGTAAAGGGTCATGTTCTTGAGGGAGAGTGATAGTAAACATGTCTAGGAGAATGTTAACCATAAGAAAATCACAAACTTGTGATGTGTTAAACGGTATTCGATTCCCCGGTAGGAAAAGTTAACAGACAACATGTTTGTTTTAAGTTACTCTTCATTGAGGAATTTATTTTTGATCTTATGGAAACATACTTACTTTTCATGTTGACGTTCAACTTTTACTAGATTCCTTAATCAAACACACATTTACTCCAAAAGACGAGTATTTAGGGAGACTTGTTCGCATTAAGGGTACTATAATAAACTTCTAGAGAATCACCTAATCCACAAAAGAGAACTATATACATCTCATGTCTTTAGGATTTAACCAAAACCAAAACTAGAAAGGTTAGTACAAGGTCATATAATCCAAAAAATGATAACACTTTATAAATAGAAAATCTATTCTTAATCTCAAAATTTGTTCAACAAAACCCAATGTTCAACGAGGACCATCCGATAAACAATTTGTCCATAAAATTCTTCAAAGTAAACCAATATAAGATTGAAACCCAAATATTTGAAGGATTTAGTCACATAGTCTTCCAAGTTAAATCGTAACATTTATCTCCAAACAATATCAGTTGCTCCTAAAGTCTCGTATTGAAAAGTAATTAACCTAATAACATATCCTCCATGATAGGTTAATCATTTTCATAAGTAACCCAAAATCAACATACTCTTAATTAAAAAAATCTTCTAACTAAAAAGAATCTGTCAAACTAACCAGGGACATCACGTAGTCCAGTGGTAGGCGATAAATACCAATCGCACTTTGGTTATGGGTTCGATTCCCGTAGCTTTGTCTGACGTGACGGGTTGTCACACGGTCAGCGTGTTGTCCTTTTTCCAAAACTATATAATTCTCAAATCATTCCCCAAAAAGAGATAAAATCATCAAAAATGATCATAACAAATTTTAACCTCAAGTTTATCTCATGCCTTTCATTTTGAAGCATATCATATAATAACCCATAATTACCTCAAAAGTAAGGATCATATAAACTCTAATGGTTACCTTTATAATTATTACATGAACTTCCACATGGATTGGTCATCTCGTACATGATGCATTAAAGATCATACCAAGGTTCAAGTGGTTGATCATGACTCCCTGATAGTTGGTTTAGAATAACCACGAGTTTCCTCATTGAATCCCCCATTTTATCTAGTATCTTAATCATAGAACCACCACAGTTTCTTTCAAACCTATTGTATCTTTGGTGCCTGCTAGATCCATCCATTCACTAAAAACAGAAATGTCAGTGTGAGTATATCAACAAAACCATCATGTACTAATGAGTAAGGTAAACTCTAAGATAAACTTACTCATTCACATTATCTAAAACTAGGACTCTTTCTGAAATCCTAACCATTATGGTAATTTCACTTATGCTTAAAGAATACCCTAACCTCTAAAGTTATCTAAACCGACCTCTGATACCAACTATAAGGCCCCAGCCTTAAACTTTACTTAATCTTGAGTTATTACAAGATTACACATTGAGGATCTTTTCAGGTTTAGAGTTTTAGAGAATTAGATCATGAAACTTGCATTACATTCCACATTTAAACAAAGTGGTTATATACAAGACAGTATTCATTCTTCCCATAAACGGAAACATATTCAAAATAAAACATGGATTCTTTCTTGACACATCCTTGACACTATCATTACATCATGTACCTTTCCCTTGGCCTGTAAAAATTTTTTAAAAAACATGGGATGAGCATAAAAAGCTCAGTAAGGGTTATAAAAATATTGAAAAGAAACATGAGTTCATATATACATAAGAATGAAAACATACATTACCCATAAAACATAGGAACTTTGACATACCTCATCAAACCATGAATAAATCATTGAAAACATGAGACATAAATGTAACTTGAGGCATTCAAAACATTCTTACGTTGGGAGTAACCCTCTTGGTTACGTTTGGAATACCCATCACAGTATATTCCCTAAATCTCTTCGGAGAAACCTTAACGTTTCACTCCTTAACATTACCCAATGCATTGGAGAGCTATATCGGGCTCACCCGCCCTTAGTTTATCACGGAACCACCCGTCTTCATAACAATTCCCAAGAACCATAACATAATCTTATCACGTAAAACATGCATAAAGGAAACATAACATTTCCCCCTATCAATAACAAGATATCAATACAACACATTGATATAAATACATTATGAAAACCATTTTCAATACCAAAATAAAAGAAAAGTAAAACATGGTATTTATTTTTCTTTTAAAAAGATGGTATGGCTTGTAGAGGAAGCCAAAACTCAAATAATGGCCATGGTGGCAGAGAAGTCATTGTCGCCGCATACGTATGATAAAAACATTCCCTTTTTTCATTTTGTAAAACGCTTCATATAAAAAAATTCCTTTTGGATAAACGTAAAAGTCAAAGGGGTTTATACACCGTATAAAAGAAAGTTGTGTATAAAATAAAATATGCCTCAATGAAAGGAGATTGAGACGAAGTCCCATACAAAGATGGTATCCTTGGTTTAAGGATAAATCAATTACATAATTATGTGTGAAAAAAAGAATACACCAAATATAAGTGGATATTAAGTGTAAAATAATCAAAGGTCATTCACACATATTCAAAGGATGACATATTCCATAACTATATTTTGAACCCAAAGAAATCGAAATTGGATTAAGAAGTTCCCTTGACAGCCTAACGGCGTCACATCAAAATGAGTTGATGAGAGATAAAAAGTGTATCTCATCACTTGGACATAAAATTTACATCAATAAGGATATATGAGAACATATCCCAACATAACAATATGTAAATTAAAAGACCCAACAAAAGAAGTCTTTTAAAAAAGAGGAGGGTGAAAGGTTTCCTTACCGACTTGGGTATCTTTCAAAACATACACCCCATGAAAGAAGGACAATAAATCATAGATGTAAATACTCATAAATGAAAGTATATTACACAAAGAGTAGAATAATGAGCATTAGATAAACCACTCAATGGAAATTGTGGCAAATGTAGCATAAATTTCACAGGAATAAAAGTGAGATGAAATATCCCTTATGAAAACTCGGCAGCCTATCAGCACCAAATAAAACATACAAAAATGGATTGATGAGATCAAATAGGGTATATCATCATTTTAACATAATGTTTATAGAATGAGGAATATAAAACACATCCCCCAACATAAAAAATAGGATCTTAAAAGAAGTGACATAAAGGAGAGTACATAAAAAGAAAGAGAGAGGTTAGATCTCTTATGAAAATTCGGCAGCCTAACGGCGCCACTCAAAACATCCAAAATGGATTGATGAGATAGAATAGGGTCTCTCATCACATGGATATAAAAATTACAGTAAGTGTAATATAAAATAACATCCCAATAACAAGAAATATGAGCATTAGAGGGAATGACATAAAAGAGTGTACTTAAAAAGAAAGAGAGGAGTAAGATCCCCTACCTCGGGTCCGACTTGACTCGATCATTCTTTAACGTCATGAATAATAAACTTGAGTTAATTTAAACTTTATTAAGAACATTTTTCTAGTTCATTATTTCATTTAGATCACTTATTTCCATGTTATAAACATTATGTAATCATTTAAGTTAATAATGTTTGTTTTGTTGATATTTGGTTCTTAAGTCGGAAGTGGACTTCTTATAATTACATGTTGTTTGTGTGGTCAAATGTTCATTATATCCAGAATTATATTCATGATATGGATATCATATATATTATATATATCCAGAATATACATGTCTTTATAATATTACATAATCATTTAGATGTAAGAAATGAAATGCACCATTTATGGAGACGGTAAGCCTTACGTACGCATGAACGCTACTTTCATTTCTATGTCATATTAATGGAATTAAAACTAAATTATAGGTATGTATATTTTAATTCCATAATTATATTAATCATTTATATGTATCATTAATCATATATAATAACTTTAAATCCATCTTTTATACATCCCACATATGGCATTAACTAATCACATCACTTTGAGGGGGCGGTAGTCCGCATTTCCTTAAATAAAGATATCGCGTTTACCCATAATGGAAACCATAATGGTATGCCCAAAATGAAAAATACAGATGCTTAAGGAAAAAATAAACATATTATATATCATATATAAATATAGTGTCATCTTAATGGCCACCTTTGAAGGTGTTAAAATAATGTTGACCAATCATCATTTCGGGAGGCCGAAATTCGCCAGCCACGGAAACAGTATGTTCATTAACCATTAGATGTAGGTGTGTGAAAGTGTAGCTCAAATACATCGTATAAAAACATCCTATTATATTTATGATACTTGAGTTGTTACAAAATAAATGAATAAAAAGAGTTTAGGGGGTTGGAGAAGCAAAATAATACAAAAGGACTCAAGTGAAGACATTACCTTAAAATCGGGTAACTCCCTTTGGTTTGAGCTCAAAGGCTTCCTTGGGAAGACTTATTCCCAAAGTGAAGCTTCACGGAGTAATATAGGGAAGTATAGAGATAAAATGGATAGAGTTTATCTGATCCAAAGGCTTTGGGTGGGTGGGTAAGGAGGTAGGGGTGGGGGCCTTTTATAAGAGGCGAGGAGGGGCACTCTTGGAAGGTAAAGCAAAGTCTCTTTATTTTAAAATGGTATTCAGATTTAAGAGGTCCCAAATTGATGTGTTTCGAGGATAAGTTGATAAGGGTTCTAAATCCACTCATCCAATAGGTTTTGGACATGTGTAGGTCTTAGATATTACATTATCTTTCCATTTTATTTAAATCGTTAAATAATGAGGTCATTGCCGCATCATCATGATGTCATAAATAATTTAATTTATTTAATGTATAAAAATTATAAAAAAAATACTATGATGTATGAAATCTTTTTTTCGTTCCAATTAAAATTTATAGTCAAAAATCTGATTTGTATAACCCCATGTAAATTTTTTTAGTAAAACATTTCATGTTTGTGTCATTTTTACTTTAACATTAAATAAAAGGATATTAATGTCATTTTCCAACCAAAGTGGCTTCATGGGGTCCCCAAGTTGACCCATGTGTTTTATTGGTCGGCCATGACACATCCAATGAGGTTATTACATGTGTCAAATTCATTTCATATTATTAAAACATTATTTTTACCTTAAACTACACTAATTACCTCTAATCGCGATTAAAAACTTAATAAGTTACTATTCACAAAAAAATTATTTTTATCCCATTGAACCAAATTTTACTTATTAATGACAACTATGAATATCAGATTTTTTAAATTCAAAACACAAATATGGCAAAATTTCATTTAAACGAAAAAATCATTTTTTATAAGTACCACTTAGTGGTTTCACTATTCATCAAAAATTGACGTTTTTCAGAAAAATCCCAAAAATTCACCCTAAGCTATATTTGATATTCCAAATTCAAAAATGAAGTCTATTTTACACAATTAAAAACATATAAGTCACATTAATTAATTTAATAATTAATTACCCCTGTCAGATCAAATAGCGTGTTTTTATGAAACAATAAGTATCAAAAGATTGACACTGGTTTAAGTCTGATTTCAAAGTGAAATTAATTCCAACGACCACTATTGGATTTAATTGTAAAGATATATTCTAATTTCACTTTAAAACCAATTAAAAATATAATCTAATCATATAAATAAATTACATTAAAAAGTGGTTTTGAATTAGAATACAACATTTTAGACTATCCATTTAGAAAAAATGAACTTTATCGGAAAGATACCAAAAATTCCCACAAAGTAAATTTTGATGTCCCAATTCTTAAGAAGAGATTTATTTTGTCCAAAAGGATGTATAAGAGTGATGAAAACTATATTTAATTACGGTTCTCCATCAAAAGGCGATAAGTGAACCTTTTGTGAAAACTAGGGCATATATGCCTAAAATCGAATTATTTCTGTATTGTATGCCATTATCTTTTATTGGATAAATGTAAAAAACATTAAAAAAACATATATAATCATATTTTAGTTATTTATATCCATTCCCACCAATACAACGGCTACATGTTAACTAACATTTAAATTAATATTATTTTATTATTAGAGTGCAACGTATGATTCCCAAGAAACTCGTTGTTGCGTGTTGGGTATGCCATCGAGCATAGCATCCCCTTTAAAGACATATTAATATGTTATTCACAAATATGGATAAATATGAAAATTTTATATTCTTTATTTACCTGGGGTGTTACAAAAGCTATTTAGAAGACTTTATCCCAAGTAAACTACGAACACATCACTATAAATCTACCATATGAAGAACCCCAATGACTAACCTCTTATTATTATCTTGTTCATTAAAACACCCTCTTGATTTCCTCTACAATATCCAACTCCTCATTTTATATAGATAGTAAAAAATAGGTGACTCATTGTTTGATTTATGGATGTAAATCCTCTTCTAAATTCCTAAACCCAGTCACCTCATCTTGAAGCAGGACTGAATCATATAAAAAAATTATAATAAAGGGATTCCATTATACCACATACTAGATCTCCCTTGTAAATTGGTATTAATCTCATGATAATTAGATACCTTCAGATTCAAATAAATATAATTTTCATGGAAACACGCAAAAAAAATATCCCATGAGACCATCAAATCATCTTGATCCACAAGGAATAAGAAGAACCATGTCATAGATAATCAATTTGGAATCGTGACTACCAAAAAACCATAGTGATCCTCCAATGAAAATATTGAATTGATGGTTTTTCCTACCTCATCAGACCACCCCCTATAACTATGTCAGAAACGTTTCCCTCATACTATTATAGACTCCATCCCAAAAAATCATGGATTATCCTCCTCTATGTTTCAACACCTTCAAACCCGATGATACAAAATTTTTATAAAACATTCCTTTAAACATACTTAGAGAAAATGTGGTGGGGACATTGACCTCAAGGAATACCTTTGGGATATTTTTTTTGTAGCTCAAATACATATAATATGTATTATTAATAATAATATTTATTTATTTATGGGTCAACCTAATCCAATTGAATACACATTTAAAATAATAGGTTTAATGAATAATGATGTATGATCCTTTCATATATATATACTGAACAACCAATATATCACAACATTGTAGGCTTGGTAAAGATATGGCCCACACAATAGATCAGATGTGCCCCTTAATTCTTATGTCATAGAGAGTCTTCATTATTTAAGTCAAATACTAAAAACAAATCACAACATCTCCCTACCAACCCATGAAATGAACACCTATTCCTATAACCGAACTCCATCCAATCTATTAAATTAATCTTTTGATGTCACTCAACCATGAACCCATCCACCCAATGGTACCACTCCTTGTACAATAATGAGATAATTGAGATAAGGATGCTTGGATCCTACCCCTTATTAGAAACAATTTTTTGAAAAGCTCTAAGGGTATATAATACACCAAAATTTGAGGAATTACCCTCTAAAAAATAGTAGGAAAGAGTGATAAGATGAGTGCATCAGTAAACTCTTTATCATAATGATATAATATTACAACAAACTAATTTGATTTATTATAGAATAAAAAACATGAAAAGAAAACTAGAACTACCAATGGTATATCGTCAGCATTGATCTCAAATCCCAAACAGCTTCTGAACAATTCCATAAGCTAGTAATATCTATCCTAATTACCAACCAACACATGTTAACATATATATATATATATATAGAGTGTGAGCATAACAAGTATACTAAGTAGAATTTCTGCTGGATACATTAATAAAAAAGATAATGAATCTATATTAAAGCTTATTGAACAATATATAACACCAACTAATCTACTAAGTATAAATTTTATATTCATATATTCACCATGGATATCTCATCCAAAGAATCATATAATAGAGAACATATAATATAATATTAATAGAATGTACCTCTCTGCCACTTCCCCACTAGTTTTTAGATCTTCCCCAATTTCATATGTCTTGAACATTGTAACTTTAATAGTAAGCCTGATTAAAGACACCTAGGAAATGAGACCATATCATTCATTCCATGAAAATAAATCATCCCACTAAATTCAATTCACCTCATGAATCACATCACCTCATCATCCCATCCATATATCAATATAGTAAAAAAGTTATTTTTGAGATCCACTATAACTTGTATGTCATGTATTAAAACATAATAAATCACAACACATACAATACATTCGTAAATTGATCCTTAAGATAATGTATCTACAGATACGTGTATCTCAAATAACCACAATATATTAAAATAATTTGAAAAAAATATTTATGATAATGATAACCACTATGAATCCCTTCACATTATAATTCTAGGAGAAGAGAGTGGTTAAAGAGGGAATAATCTCCCATCTATTATTTTATAACCTAGATGTTTGGGACGTTACCATCACAGAGTCCACTTGGTATTAGTATCCCTACATACATGGGTGGGGTTGCATATAATGTAACATTACATAGATTATATATATATATTATAACCAAACTGTGCACATTAATCTATTCTTATCTACAATTGCATCTACAATCCCCTGGACAACCTGACGCCCTCTTTAATAACTAGATATCCTATAAGGAAAATGTATTGAAGGAATATAATTTAATTAATTGTTTCCATTAAAAATATCATATTAAATTAATTACAAATGAAATTCATTTCATAAAGATTAATCCAAAAGATTATATAGTTTCCCTTGATTATAATCTTTATAATTACATCAAATCACTAACCCCATTGGTTAAAGCATTTATTATTAATTTTCAATCCATAATTCATGTCCCACTAGGACTTTTTACAAAGAAACCATTAAATATATTCATAAAACAAGAACTTGTATCTTTTACAAGATTTGGGGGAAGGAATACAAAGAAAAAATAAGCATAGCATTTTAAAAATTAAGTAAATTCATTTTGATGTAAGAATATTTTCTTTTAGTAAAATAATATACAATAAAAAATGAAAATGTTCCATCATTGCTGATGTTATATCCAACACCTCCATTCATATTACAATGCGTCCCTCCATCGAAAATTCTATATTCATCCATAATATCAAGCCTTACTACCCATGTATCACCAACCATAGACTATGCCATGCTCATATCATATCGCTAAACAAGTCTCACATCCTAGAAACCCACAAAATGAATCATGAGAAAATAGTCTATAGAGATACATGTACCTAAATACAATGCATTCATCCTCTACAAAGAAACATGTTTGCATGAACTGATGAATTGTTCTTTATTAAATAACTGGTTTGATACCATCATGTTTTAACAATACATTTATCATGTCAATAAAACCATTGGAAACCTATGTAATTAGATACTAAGATCTATATAATATTTAAGCATGCATCAGATATAATATTATCTTTCTTAAAATAGTCTATATGCACAATTTCAATTAACATTCCTCACTATTTTTTATCCAATAAGGTTAACCATAATTAAATATTTTAACATACATCTTTATTATTTATCCATGAATCATTTGAAAATTTATGTTCATTAAAAAATTTCCATGAATTATAAAACATGATAAATCACAACATTGAATTATGTAAGTAACTATCTAGTGAAATAAGAGGAAAAATGTGATTGTGGTGGAAATTAAGATTATCACTAAAACCATATTCAAATTCATTTCTTTTATATTATTTAATCATCATTAATATTATTTCCAATGTTTACTAATGGTATATTTCATGATAAAATTGTGATTTCATGTAAAATATGGGATGTAATAAATCAACTTCAATGAATGGAATTTTATAACAACGATCCCAGAAAAATAGAGTAGAAAATAAGATTACATCACATCCAGAAATTCTAAAAGATAAGATCTTAAACAACCCTTAATATATTATAGAGAAAGGGGAAAAAAGGAAAAAAAATCCAACCTAAATGGAGGTATTGTTCTATAGAAAATATAATGTGAACTTATATTTTAACACCACAAGAAAAATTGAATTGAGTTGTCTTTGGTTAACATAGATGGACATTCAATGCATAAGAACAAATGTTGGATTGTCAAAATTTTATGAAAGAAAGAAGAGATTCAAGAAAATGAAATACCGTCCATCTATAATTAAGGATACGAGAATATATGGATTTCATAATGTGAAATCAAAAATTAATTATATATTAAAGAAGATATCAAGTAAATCACATGTAAGATCCATTTAAAAATACCATTACTTCTCAAAAATTAAGAATATAAATATATAATTTAATATAAATCTAAATTCAATTATTTTAATATTTTAAAATCATTTTTACATTTTGGATGTTGTATTAATGAAATTACAAGAAACACTAGAAATTTTGGAAACTCTAGAACTGGATACCATCAATCATTTCAATTTCTATACATTTCTGCTGAAAGACCATACAACCACCGGAGTGACCAAGTATAACTAGACCTTATTATCACCATGCCCTACTACCACCTGGCCATATTACATCCAGTCTATACTACAGCCTTATCAACCTAATACATTGAGTCCCAAATCCCACAAGAATCTATTACAAAAAAAATAACTTTCTATTAAAAGAACAAATTCATAATTTTTGAAATAATTCTAATAATGTTAGAAGGAATCCAACAACAGTTAAATAATAACCATCTATTGTTAGACCAGGAATCAGTCTTTTAGAATTTTGTGGGATAAGAGGAGCCCAAACACTGTCTTTGAACCTCTAGGAATAGGGAAAACAAAAATAAAAGGTTTTTATGTAGTGGGATATTTAAAAAATGATAAATCTATATTACCAAAAAATTTAATCCTCAAAAACAATATTTTTTTAGAAATGGGGTTAATGTGTTACATGCGGTAATATTTAAATAAACTTTTATATGTCTTATAAATATTATTTATAAATTTATTTTCATATTTTAAATCAACGTGTTCATAATACGCAATAAGGTAAATTTCATTTATATATATATAATTATATTACCACGGTAAATATTATTTACTGATATAAAATAATTATTAATCAAAATGTGATATTTTTTACAAATATTATATATTTTGAAAATTAACAGGATATATTTTAAATGAGGATTATAATATGATTCTAATACATAAATGAAAATAAATTAAATATCATTTAGTTGGTAATTAATGATAAATAAATTTGAAAACACTCAATAATTAAATTATTATTTTTATAAGAAATATATTTTTACACATATTATATGTTTTAATTTAAAACATGTATTTATTTAGAAATTAAATTAGAATAAATGGAGTCAAAATTTGGTTGCGTCATGACCTAATTTGGTAATAAGGGTAATCTTATAGAACCTTAAAATTATTATATCTCATTCCCTTCAAAGAAGTCAATTTTCTTGATAGTTTTATCTATATGTAACACCAAACATAATAAAGAATGACATATTTAGATAGAAAATAAATATTTAAGCATAAAAATTAAAAACCAATCATTTAATTAGTGTTAATGAACATTAATATTCCACTTATGATTAATATATATATATATATATAATAAATGAAAACATTTAATATGAATGAAATACAATTAGAATACCTAAAATGAGAAATAAAATCATCTATTGTTTAGAAAATTAATTTCCATAAAAATATAGTTATTAATGTGGTAAAAATTTTCATTCCAATAAATATATAATTAATTATAAATTATGTTTGATATTAATAATATTTTCAAACTAATTTTTTTGGTAAATGATATGAAATAAGAAAAATAAATGTTAATATTTTGTAAACGTTATTTTCAAAAAAATATGATTTCTAAATTATATTTTACGAATTTATTAAAAAATGGAGTATATTTTTTATAAATTTAAATTGATAAAATTTTATTTTATTTTTTAATTCCTAATATAAAAATGTACTTCGTATGATTTTTCTATATTTTTCTAAAATGATTTGGTTTTAGACAAAAATGTTGGTTTTCCAGAAACATGTACTTTGTATAAATTTACAATTATATAAAAATTACCATGAATTTTATAAAACCTTTATGCAATATGATTATAATTTTAGGAATAAAATTAATCAATTTAAAATATTATTTAACCATTGAAAACCTAAGAGAGATATTTTAATAACCAATTAAAATATTAATTTAATTTGAGAATTGTTTACAATATTTTATATGAATGAAGTGTTTTAAAATGAAGATTCCATTTTGGATTTTCATTTAATACTCATATTAATTTTTTAATATAAAATGTTTTAATTTATTAAAATAATTATTTATTATAATTTTACATTATATATAAATTTAGGAATTAAATACATTGTTTCTCAAAATACTATTTCATGTGATTATTGGCATTTATTTTCAAATAAAGTTTTTTTGCCTTGAAAAAATTTTATTTGATAATTTTTCTCAGTTTTTAAATATATATATGAATTTTAGTAAACGGAATTTTTTTTAAAAAAATTTGAATTTAATTACCAAGGTAAATGTTAATAAGTGAAAAAGAAAAAATATATGAATATGGAAACAAAAAACACATAAAGTTTCACAAAAAATAGTGATTGGGTATATTTTAAACCCATGAACAATTATATATGTGTTATCCCTTTTTGTCCTTTTAAAAGAGAGTAATAACCATACATTTATGAAAATTTAATGGTTTCTCACAAAAATGTTTGGGTCACCATTATTTTTCATAAAACCATCATTTCAAAGGAAACATCCAAGGAAAATTCAGGTCTTATATGTGAGTATTATCAACAACATTTTCTTCCTAATTATAATCATTAAAAAATTATTATATACACACTAATATAATTATATTTGTATAATTTATAAAAAATAATGATACGATAATAATTTAATTATATATTTTTTATTCATTTAATCAATATTTTATGAAAAACTTAATCATTATCAATGCATTGTGCATATCACAACCTCCACAATTCAAAATGTTTCATCTTCCATCACTACCTTAAAATGAATGATATAAAGTTGGTATTAAAGGGTAAATAGTTTTTTTTGATGTCATTAATTTTCTTTTATAAAAAATTTTATATCATATTGATGATATGATAAATAAATGATCATTATTATTTTAATCATTTAAATTAAGCACACTAAGGGTTTAATCACTCAATTAGACTGTGTATTATGATCGTGTCCATTAATTTTTATTTTAATTTATTCTAATTATTTTTTATCGCCCATTAAATAGTAAATAATATCCTTAATGTTTTTATATAATTATATGAAAACTAATCTATCTCATAATCATTCATTAATTGCGGTCATTTCATTTTTGGGTCAGTTTAGCCACATACTTGAACAATAATATAAATTATTGTCATTGATGTCTATGAGACCTTATATAATAGTTTAATATGTTATAAATAATTAAAGACAGATTTTATTTGGTTTTATAGATGTTATATCAGTATTTAATTTATAAATAAAAAAAAGACAATATCATCAAAAATCCTTGTAACATGCTTGTTATGGATTTCATTATCATTAATAAAGTCAAAGAAACTAATGGAATTAGTTCAAAAAATCCTAAATAGTTATAAATAATCCATAATAGTAAATTTTATGATCTCTAAATGATTAGGTTTTAAATAATAATGAACAAATGCAACTCTATTATGAAACTAGTAAAAACGATCATTACTATGAACTCTCGATGTGAAAAATCAGAAGAATTAATATGGATAATGACGGGTTATAAAGAGTGTCAATGAAAATTTATAGAGTATGGATATGAAATTAATGATTAATATAGATATAATTCTAATAAAGGAGGTTACAATACATTCATTGAAGTCAAGAATAATATGTAAGGGTTTTCTGCTCAACATCCTTTCATTGAGACATGTTTATGTTATACAAAATGTTTTATAATGTATGGTGTACATAACCCCCATTCAAATATTTAAATCAATATTATATAATTTTTCGTGATAATAAATTTCCCATTTTATGTTAACAATAACATGATAATTGGGTTCCAATGTTCTTAAGGATGTAATGTTTTTCATCATCAACTCCTCTCTTTAAGAAATGTTTGATATTATACACCTAATATCCTTTTTGTAGTGTATATTCTTCTAATTTTAGATGTCATATCATATAATGATTTATATTTAAATAATTTTAATTTAATTTAAATTATTATAACTCTCATTCACTAGGTTTTGATTGATGTGTTACAAAATCCAAGGGTATTTTCCTGATCTCAATTATGATTTTTTGATACATAATACATTTTGTGAATCATGACTTCTTTATATGATGTATTTAAGTCCAATGTATGTATTTTTTGTATGTTAATTATATTTAATTATATTTACAAGAAAAATCACATTCCCTTAATCAGGAGGAAATGGATTCTTGTGTTTCCCTAGTAGTGAGTGTTTTTGTCAGCTAAATTGTGTTTCATTGAGTTATGATCAATTTTGGAAATTATTTCATATATGTTTTGTACGTTATACCATTTTATTATATTTTATGTCATTATCTAATTTTTTAGGGATATACATTACTACCATAGAAACCCTTTGATTAATATTCCTCACTTCTAGGATTTTTTCCTTTTACTTTCTTCCACCTTCATTCTCTATACGTATTATGATCATATTTGTAAATTATTGAATTAATCAGATTCCCATATAAATATATGGTGTGAAAAAAATTTCTTCATATTTCATATTTGATGATGTTCACTTATAATTTCATTATTTTATTGTCATGGAAAATTTATTTTAACTATATATGATGTTATTCCAATATGAATGGTTGTGGGAATGTTTTCTATGTAATGTTTGAAAATACACTATATTTCAATAGATGAGATATGATAATTTTTCCCTCCTTTTCATGGGGAAATATACTGATATTATTAATTATTATTGACTAATAAAATAGTTTTACTATGTATATGATTTTATATTTCTAATTATATGGATAACCATGTTTTATTCGCTAAGAAGTTCTTCAAGGAGTGGTATGAATGGTCTTGATGAATATAATGTAGATTGAATTGGACATAACAAGGTGATAGATGGGAACGATAATTTTATAGAAACTTGATGTATCAGAATTTTTCATGAGAAAATAAATGATTGGGTATTTGGAGTTTACCATCCCAATTCAACAATAAGTCCTTAGTTCTATCTCAAAGAAAAATAATATGTATTGTCAGAAGGCCGTGAAAGTTGGGTTTTGAGGTGTCGAATTATGAATTGCATCTATATGATATCTGTAATATTGATATCCATGATTTCATTAATTAACATAGATATAAAATTATCTCTATTTCAGGTTTATTATTACTCTATTTTATACATAATAGACACAAAATATTGATTCCATGATTTCATACATTATATATATATATATATATATATATATATCTTACTGGGTGTTTAAGAACACCACTTCTTATTGTTTAAATTTCACAACGTTACAGTGAAAAGCAATATACATGAAATGTTTTAAATCATAAAACATTATAATAATTTGGTGGAGAAGATTAATACATATTATAATTTAATTATTTTCATATAATATATAAAAAGATCCCACTGATACAATGAATACAGGATTTAGATGTTTAGGGTGTGTCATAGTTCTCTAAATTCAATAACATTAAATGATCCTTATTATTTAAGAGATGAAATAATTATTTTGTATATTATAATAAGGAATTTTTATATCGACGATTTTATACCTAGTATCAAAGCATGTTTTTAAATTATATTTTTATGTCACCAGATTCTGTAGAGTGGATTAGAGGCGTCATAGGTGGTATAAAAGGAAAGGTTTTGTCAACATTAAATATTAAGATGGTTTTGAGGATACTATATGGGTTAATGAGTAATGGATGTTCAACATTTCGAAGGTATAAATAACCCTTTGGGATAGTGTATGAATTAATGCTAAGGTAATAATTCCTGTTTTATTTGGGTATAAGGATTAGAGAACCCTAGTAAAAACTAATGAGAATAGTATATGTATATAATGATATCCTGATGTTTTGGTGAATTCTTGAGTGTGTGTTTTTTCATGAAATATCATCCACATATAAATACTACAAGTTGAATAATGATCAAGAATATATGTATATAGGGTTAATAACCCCGGAAAGGTTGAATTGGGTATTTACATGATCATCACAAAGTGGATGACAATGAGGCCAAACTGCAAACCTAGTTTGAATATCTGGGGGTTATTTTTTGGGTAGTCAAATTATATTTAGGAATTATTATTAAGGATTTAAACCTGATTTTAACTAATTAGGATAGAGTACCTAACTGTTAAAGGACAATGGATAACCAATTTTTGAATAAGAAAAAACATAAGTTGATATGAAATTATCTCGGGATACAATCAAACATGTTATAAGGGAACATACATTTGGAATGATGTTATCATATTAAATTTTTTATTATTATAATAACCGTTTTTGTTTTAGTATTTTTTTTGAAATTTGATGGTGAATATGAAAATGAAAATTGTATGTTCCTAGAATCACCATTCATTTTCACTGAATAAGTGAACTCACTTAGACAATTTAATGCCATATTATCTGTCTAAATATTGATAATGTGACAATCCTATTAAATCCAAAGGTAGTGAAATTGACACATTACTAATCATTAAACACTCAACTTCTATCATTAGTGAGTGATATTTATCATTGATATTGTGGTATATTCTAAATGTTTTGAAAATTATGGGAACCATATGTGGATAATTCTTCAACAGTTTTAATTTAATGGTGTTGATCTATATATAAAATGATATTAATATCCATGAAATGCTATTTAATAAAAATGTATATATCCTGGGATAAATATTAGAGAACACATGATTGTGGTATATATAAATCTAAAATTTAATATAATCATTATAATTAGACACTATATAATAGATTGATTTTAAATGTAAAATTTATATAATAATTAGTAAAATTATGATTAATAATTGATTCATGATATTTCTTGGATATGTTCATATCATTATTGGAACTACGATATATAATGAGTAAGTGTGCTACCTATTGAACTATTGTTTTATATTATTTGAGGTTGAATGATAGATTTATCTTTAGGAGAAATGAATAATATCATTATGACATAATGTAATGGGATTCAAACATGTTTTGTGAATGTTAGGTTATTTTGTGGATACGATCTTAGGAATTACTAATGTTGTTTGCGGAATAATAAGTGGAATTTTTTTAGTATATATTTCAATATTTTTTAATTTTTTATTATTTTAGGAAATTTCATTATAATATGAGATATCTATTTTAAGGATTAAATTAATAACTATGAGAGAACCCAAATCAATGTAATCATTGTAGAATGAACAATGTTATACATTAAACTAAAGGTGATATAGGTTTAATTGAGATAGATAGAAGATGAATTACAATAACTACAGGAAATGTTGATAATATTATAATTTGATACATCTTTTGGATAAATTTACTTGGAGTTATTTATGATAGTTACCTTATAATTTTCATCACATAAGTTAACTCTCTTAGTTTGAGTAATTTATGAGGCTCGATGAAACCAAGTTAACAATGGATGACATGGACAATGTGTAAACTGTAAGGGTTGGTGTCCTCAGAACCAACTGTTTTGTACTTTGATTACATGAATGTTCACTTATTATATATTGTTCATTGTTCTGCATGACTATAATATAATAATGTCCTGGAATATTTGGTGCATTAATAAGGTCATAGAAGATGTAACATCCCAATTATGTAATGAATAATAGATATTTTTATCTATTCTTATTAATGAATTAGATAGTGTTTTAGAGGCTTAAAATGAAAATAAATCTAATCTTATGCATGGAATACACTAATATTTTTTAAAAGATTGTTTTACTACCTTTTAATGGAAAACTAATTTTAAATCTATCTTTAGACTATTTTACAAGCTATGTTTGTCAAAATAAACATATTCTTTATGATTGGGACATCAAAATTTACTTTGTGTGATTTTTTGGTATTTTTCTGATAAAGTTCATTTTTTAATGAATAGTGAAAAATGTTGTATTTTAATTCAAAACAACTTTTTAATATAATTTATTTATATGAATATATTATCTTTTGAATTGGTTTTAAAGTGAAATTAGAATAGATTTTTACCATTTAATCCAATGGTGTTCGTTGGAATCAATTTCACTTCCAGATTGGGCTTAAACTAGTGTCAAACTTTTGATAGTTATTGTTTCATAAAAACACGCTAATTGTCATGACAGTGAGAATTAATTATTAAATTAATTAATTCATCTTATATGTTTTGAATTTTGTAAATTAGAAATCATTTTTGAATTCTGAATATCAAATATATCTTAGGGTGAAGTTTGGAAATTTTTCTGAAAAACTTCAATTTTTGATGAATAGTGAAACCACCAAGTGATAGTTAAAGAAACTGATTTTTGGTTTAAATGAAAATTTTCCACTTCTGTGATTTGAATATCAAAAATACAACATACATGGTTGTCATTAAGAAGTAAAATGTTGTTCAATGAGATTAAAATAATATTTTGGTGAATAGTAACTTTTAAGTTCTTAATTGCGATTAGAGGTAATTAGTGTAGCTTAAGGTAAAAATAATGTTTTAATAATATGAGATGAGCATGACACATGTCCTACCCTCATTGGATTTGTCATGGCCAACCACAAAAATACATGGGTCAACTTGGGGACCCCATGAAGCCACTTTTATTGGGAAATGACATAAATAACTTTTTATTTAATGTTAAAGTAAAAATGAAACAAACATGAGTTATTTTACTAAAACAATTTTTACATGGGGTTATACAAGTCAGATTTTTGACTATAAATATGAATTAGAAATCTAAATAGATTTCCTACATCATAGTATTTTTTTATAATTTTTAGACTTTAAATAAATTAAATTATTGATGACATCATGATGATGCAGCGATTACCACATTAATAAAAGATTTAAATAAAATGAAATGATAATGTAATATATATTACCTTAACATGTCCAAAACCTATTGTATGGGTGGATTTCGAACCCTTATCACCTTAACATTGAGTTATATCAATGTGGGACCTTTTGAATTCGAAACTCATTTTAAAATAAAGTAACATTTCTTTACTTTCCAAGAGTGCCCCTCCTCACCTCTTATAAAAGGCCCCCACCTCTACCTCCTTACCCACACCTCCAAAGCCTTTGGCTCGGACAACCCCTGCCCATTTTGTCGCTCCACATCCCTATTTTACTACTTGAAGCCTCACTTTGGGCAGAAGTCTTCGCAAGGAATCCTTTGAGCTCAAACCAAAGTAAGTTACCCAATTTTAAGGTAATGTCTTCACTTGAGTCTGTTTGTTTTATTTCGATTCTCCAACCCCCTACACACTTTTTATTCATTTCTTTTGTAACAACTCAAGTATCTTAAATATACTACGATGTTTTTATAAGAAGGATTCGAGATACACCTACACACACCTACATCTAATGGTTAAAGAACATACTGTTTCCATGGATGGTGAATTTATCCCTCCCGAAGTGATGACTGTTCAACATTCTTTTAACACCTTAAAAGGTGGACATTAAGATGAAACTATATTTATATATGATATATAATATGTTTATTTTTTCCTTAAGCTTCTGTATATTACATTTTGGGCCTACCTTTATGGTTTCCATTATGGGTAAACACGATATCTTAATTTAAGGAAGTGCGGACCACTGCCCCCTCAAAGTGATTTGATTCGTTAATACCATATGTGGGACGTATAAAGGATGAAGTTATGATATTATATATTATATTACACTGGAATTATAATATACCTTTATATCATTGTGATTCCATTCTTTAAAATATGAAATAGAAATGAAAGTAGCAGTCATGCGTACGTACGGCTTACCATCTCCATGAACGTTGCATTTCATTTCTTACTTCTAAATTATTATGTAATATTATAAATGCATGTATATACTAGATATATATGATATATATGATATATACATCATGATTATAATTCTGGATATAATGGATACATGGACAACATGTAATTATAAAGGGTTTATTTTTTACTCAAGTACCAATGATTGTTAAAACGACCGTTATTAACTTAAATAATTACATAGTGTTAATGACATGAAAATAAGTGATATAAAAGGAATAATGAACATTAAAAAGGTTATTAAACAAGTAGAAATTAAATCAAGTTTATTATTCAGGAGATTAAAGATCGACCGAGTCAAGTCGGACCCGAGGTATGGGACTTCGTCTCAATCTCCTTTCATTGAGGAATATTTTGTTTTTTACACAACCTTCTTTTATACGGTGCATAATCCCCTTTTACTTTTACATTTATCTAAAAGGAATCTTTTTTATATGAAGAGTTTTACTAAAAGACAAAAGGGAATTTTTTTGTCGTACGTATGTGGCGACAATGACTTCTCCGCCGTTGTGACCGTTATTTGAGTTTCGGCTTCCTCTACAAGCAATACCATTTTTTTAAAGAAAAATAAATACCATGTATTAATTTTCCTTTATTTTTGTATTGAAAATGGTTATCATAATGTATTTATATCAATGTGTTTTTTTTGATATCTTGTGATTGAAAGGTGGAAATTTTATGTTTCCTTCATGCATGTTTTATGTGATATGATTATGTTGAGGTTCTTGGGAATTATTATGAAGACGAGTGGTTCCGTGATAAACTAATGGTGGGTGAGCCTGATATAGCTCTCCAGTGCATTGTGTAACGCAAAGTAGTGAAACGTTAAGTTTTCTTCGAAGAGATTTAGGGAATATACTATGATGGGTATTCCAAATGTAACCAAGAGGGTTTCTCCCTACGTAAGAATGTTATGAATGCCTCATGTTACCTTTATGTCTTATGATTTCAATGATTTATTCATGATTTGATGAGGTATGATAAAGTGCTTATGTTTTATGGGTAAAGTATGATTTCATTCTTATGTATATATGAACTCATGTTTCCTTTCCATAATTTTATAACCCATACTGAGCTTTTTATGCTCATCCCATGTTTTTTGAAATGTTTTTCACCGGTCAAGGGAAAGGTACATGATATGATGATAGTTTCAAGGAAGTGTTAAGAATGAATCCATGTATTATATTAAATATATTCTGTTGATGGAAAAATAATGAATACTATCTTTATGTAACCACTTTTTTTAAATGTGGAATGTAATGAATGTTTTATGATCTAATTCTCTAAAACTGTAAACTTGAAAAGATCCTCAATGTGTAATCTTGTAATAACTCAATATTAAGTAAGGTTTAAGGCTGGGGCCTTATAGATGGTATCAACGGTCGGTTTAGATAACTTTAGGAGTTAGAATTCAATTAAATGATTATCCAAATTTTTTTTAATTGTCAAATTGAAATGATATAACATTTGAAGATTACTATGTTTCTTTATCTAATACATGTTTGTTCAGAATGGTATTCTACCGAGGAAATAGGGAAGCAGTTCTAGGAAGGCATACAGAAGGAAATAACCTTTTGAATCAACATCCTGAGATGGTCGGAATTGGAACTGAATAGTTTGTTGCAGTAATGGTGCAGTTGACTCAAGCGATAAATGGAGGTGGTATCCATGCACGAGATCAGCCAGATCAACCACAGAGGAACATGTCAGTGGTGGAACATTTCATGAGGAAACATCCCCCATCATTCAGAGGATCATCTAACCCTATGTTAGGTGAAGGGTGGATTAAAGAACTGGAAAAGATTTTCGATGTCATGGGGTGTTTAGACAATCAAAAGGTTAGTCTTTCTATTTACCATTTGGAGGGTGAAGCAGATCAGTGGTGGTTGATGGTTTAAAATATCAGGGACACAGATGAGATTGATGCTCTTGACTGGGATGAATTCCAAGGTATGTTTCTTGAGAAGTATTTTCCTAAGGCTGTTCGACTTAGGATGGAAAAACAATTCCTGGAATTGAGGAAAGAGGAAGACTCAGTGGCTGCCTATGAAGAAACGTTCACTCGATTGGCAAGGTATGCTCCATATTTTATCGAAGACCTTGATAGTAAAATCAATCGTCATTACTCAGGGTTAAAGCCAACATACCGAAGGGAATTGGCTTCTCATGAGTTCAAAAGTTATGAAAAGCTTGTTTGATGTGCTAAGAAGGTGGAAATGGAGTTTTCTGATGATCAAGTGTTCTATAACAACCAACAGAAGAAGAGATTGAGGTCATTGGAGAAAGGAAAGAATTCAACAAAAAAGACTGATAGTATGAAAACTAGGTTTCTAGTTTGTGATAAATGTAGTGAAAGGTATGCTGGGGAATTTCTTCTGAATTCTAGAAAGTGCTACCGATGTGGTAAGATGGGACATAAGGCTCGTGATTGCACTAAAAAAGATCAAGGTGAAGGTAAGACCAAATTTGATTTACAGTTACTGAAATGTTTTAAGTGCAATGAGATGGGTCACTATGCGAATGAGTGTCCGACAAAGAGCTCGAGTGATGGGAAGCAGTTAGACTACAAGCAGAAAGGGGTGATGACATTCTTTGCAACTACATCAGCAGATTTCAGGTCATCAAATGATGTTGTATCAGGTACTTTGTTTTTTTTTCATATTATGCCAGTGTGTTGTTTGATTCGGGGTCTACACATTATTTCATCTCTGAAACTTTTTCTAGTAAAATTGGAATACCATCTCAAGAAATGACTCCTAAACTTGTGGTAAAAACACCTGGGGGAAATGTTGAGGCAAAGGTAATTTATAAGAATCTTCCTATCCTTATCTTTGGAAAGAACCTACTTCCAAACCATAATGTTCTACCACTATTAGAGTTTGATGTTATCCTGGGTATGGATTGGCTCTCTATTTACCATGCTAAGATTGACTGTAGAGCTAAAGAAGTTTTTTTTAGAAAGACTTTCAGTTTGTGTACAAGAATGAACCCGTGCGGTTGATAACATATCAAGAGGCTGAGAAACTTGTAAAAGATGGAAATGAATGTTACCTTGCACACATCGTTGAAAATAATGGAACTGTTCTAATTAATGATGTGCCAGTGGTAAATGAGTATCCTGATGTTTTTCCTGATGAGTTGCCTGGAATAATACCAGATCGGGAAATTGATTTTACTATTGACTTAGTTCCTGATGCTAAGTCAATTTCAAAACCCCCTTATCGAATGGCTCAAATTGAACTTTTAGAGTTGAAGGAGCAATTTCAAGATTTATTAGAGAAATGTTTCATTCGACCTAGCACATCACCATGGGGTGCTCCTATTTTATTTGTTAAAAATAAAGATGGTTCTATGAGACTTTGCATTGATTATAGATCCTTGAATAACATCACTATTAAGAACAAATATCCTTTGCCTCATATCGATGATTTGTTTGATCAGCTCCAGGGAGCTCAGTATTTTTCAAAGATTGACCTGAGATCGGGGTACCATCAGCTGAAGGTAAAGGAAGAAGACATTCTAATGACTGCGTTTCGTAAAAGATATGGCCATTATGAAGTTGTAGTAATGCCTTTTGGGCTAACCAATTCACCTACTCTATTCATGGACTTAATGAATAGAATTTTCCATGAGTTCTTGGATATGTTTGTGGTGATTTTCATTTATGATATTTTGGTGTTTTCTAAAAGTAAAGAGGAGCATGAAAGACATTTAAGTGTTATTTTTCAAACCTTAAAAGAAAAGAAATTGTATGGGAAATTCAGAAAGTGTGAGTTTTGGTTGCAACAAATTTCTTTCCTTGGTCATATTGTTTCTAAAGATGGGATAACTATTGATCCTGCAAATACAAAGGTTGTTGAAAAATGGCCAGGACCCACAAATGTAACTGAGATTCGTAGCTTCCTTGGTTAGGCAGGCTGTCACTGAAGGTTTGTTAGAAATTTTTCATGGTTATCTAGTCCAATGACTAAGCTAACTCAGAAGGGAGTTATGTTTATCTGGACAGAATAATGTGATGATTGTTTTCAGGAATTGAAAATAAGATTGGTGAATGCTCTAGTTTTGGAACTTCCTTCTAGGAATGGTGAGTTTGTTATCAACAGTGATGATTCATTGAAAGGAATTGGTTATGTCCTAATGCAGAATGATCAGGTAATTGCTTATGCTTCACTACAGTTGAAAACTCATGAGGTAAAGTATCCTACGCATGATTTGGAATTAGCTGCTGTTGTTTTTTGCTTTAAAAATTTCGAGGCATCATTTGTATAGAGTAAAGTGTGAAATATATACCGATCACAAAAGTTTAAAGTATATATTCACTCAGAAAGAATTGAACATGTGACAGAGGACATGGTTAGAATTAATCAGGGATTATGATTGTACAATTCATTACCATCCAAGAAAAGCAAATAAGGTGGCTGATGCTTTGAGTCGAAAAAGTAATGCTTCATTAGCAATGTTGCGTTTGGAACGTGATCCTTGGGTTAAAAATTTGATGAACTTTGGAATAGAAGTTGTTGGTACAGGATGTTATTCTATTTTGTTTCAGGTATCAGTGAAATCCTCTCTATTAGACAGAATCAACACAGTGAGTTGTAGAAAAAGGTAGAGCTGGTTCAGAAAGGTAAGTTGCTTGAATTCAACATTGATAAGGATTGTGTTTTGAGATTTGGGAAGAGATTGTGTGTGCCTTGTGATTCAAAGTTGAAGAGAGAGTTGTTATGTGAAACTCATAGTTCTCCATTTTTAGTTCGTCCTTGCAGTACTAAGATGTACAGAGATCTGTGGGAGTATTACTGGTGGGATGGAATGAAAAGAGATATTGTTGATTTTACTGTAAAGTGTTTGACTTGTCAACAGGTTAAAGCAGAGTGGAAGTTACCGAAAGGGATGCTTCAGCCTTTACTAGAGCCAGAGTGGAAATGGGAGAATATATCCATGGAATTCATTGTGGGATTTCCGAAGACCCCTCGAGGTAATAATGCAATCTGGGTTATTGTTGATCGCTTGACTAAATCTTCACATTTCCTTGCTATACAAGATACTTTTTCCCTAGATCTACTTTCTCGTTTGTATCATAAAGAGATAGTCAGGTTACATGGAGTTCCTCTCTCCATTGTATCTGACCGTGATCCTAGGTTCACTTATAACTTTGGGAAAGGCCTTCAGAAGTCGTTGGGTACTGAATTAAATTTTAGTACAACTTTTCATCCTCAATCAGATGGGCAGTCAGAACGAACAATTCAGACCTTGGAGGATATGCTACGAGCTTGTTCAATGGATTATTAGGGAAGTTGGGACCAACATATTTCTTTGGTTGAATTTTCATATAATAACAGTTTTCATTCCAGTATACAGATGGAACCATTTGAGGCGTTATATGGGAAGCGGTGTCGAACTCCATCATTTTGGGATGAAGTGGGTGAAAGGAAGCTCATGGGACTAGAATTGGTAGAAGAGATGGCAAAAAAAGTTTATTTGATTCAGAAACACATGAGAACACCTCAGAGCAGGCATAAGAGTTATGCGAACAATAGGAGGAAGGATCTATCTTCTGAGGTATGAGATCATGTTTTCCTCAAATCTCATCATGGAAAAGTGTGATGGGATTTGGTAAGAAAGGAAAGCTAAGCCCAAGGATCATTGAACCATATGAAATTCTGGAGAGAGTTGGATCAGTTGCATACCGGGTGGATTTACCTCCAAGTTTATCTCAGGTACACAATGTTTTTCATGTTTCGATGCTGAGAAAGTACATACCAGATCAATCTCATGTTTTGAGTCTAGAGGTAGTTCAGCTGGAAGGGAACCTATCATATGAGGAACAACCGGTCTAGATTCGTGACCACAGGGAGCAAGTGTTATGGAATAAGGTGATTAATCAGGTAAAGGTTTTCTGGAAAAACCACATGATGGAAGAGGCAACATGGGAATCTGAAAATGCAATGCGGGATAAGTACCCCCATTTATTCGATAAGTAAAAAAATTGCAGGGACATAATTTTCTAAAGGGGGGAAGGATGTAACATCCCAAGTAATTAATGAATAATATATATTTTTATGTATGCCTATTAATGAATTAGATAGTGTTTTAGAGGCTTAAAATGAAAATAAATCCAATCTTAAGCATGGAATACACTAATATTTTTAAAAGATTGTTTTACTACCTTTTAATGGCAAACAACTTTTAAATCTATCTTTTGAAAATTTTATAAGCTATGTTTGTCAAATTAAACTTATTCATTATGATTGGGACATAAAAATTTACTTTGTGTGAATTTTTGTTATTTTTCCAATAAAGTTCATTTTTTTAATGAACAGTGAAAACTGTTGTATTTTAATTCAAAACCTCTTTTTAATCTAATTTATTAATATGACTATATTATCTTTTGAATTGGTTTTAATGTGAATTTAGAATATATTTTTACCATTTAATCTAATGGTGGTCATTGGAATCAATTTCACTTTGAGATTGGGCTTAAACTAGTGTCAATCTTTTGATACTTATTGTTTCATAAAAAACACGCTATTTGTCATGACATCAGGAATTCATTATTAAATTAATTAATGCATCTTATATGTTTTGAATTTTTTAAAATAGACATCATTTTTGAATTCATAATATCAAATATAGCTTAGGGTGAAGTTTTGGAATTTTTCTGAAAAACTTAAATTTTTGATGAATAGTGAAACCACTAAGTGGTAGTTAAAGAAACTGATTTTTGGTTTAAATGAAAATTTTCATCTTCTGTAATTTGATTTTCAAAAATCCAACATACATGGTTGTCATTAATAAGTAAAATGTGGTTCAATGAGATTAATATAATTTTTTGTTGAATAGTAACTTTTATGTTCTTAATTGCGATTAGAGGTAATTAGTGTATTTCAAGGTAAAAATAATGTTTTAACAATATGAGATGAGCATGACACATGTCCTACCCTCATTGGATGTGTCCTGGACGACCAAGAAAATCCATGGGTCAACTTGGGGACCCCATGGAGCCACTTTGATTGGGAAATGACATAAATAAATTTTTATGTAATGTTAAAGTAAAAATGACACAAACATGAGTTATTTTATTAGAACAATTTTAAAATGGGGTTATACAAGTCATATTTTTTACTATAAATATGAATTAGAAAGATAAAAAGATTTCCTACATCATAGTAGTTTTTTTATAATTTTTAGACTTTAAATAAATTAAATTATTTATGACATCATGATGATGCAGTGATTACCTCATTAATAAAGGATTTAAATAAAATGAAGTGATAATGTATAATCTACGACCTACACATGTCCAAAATATATTGGATGGGTGGATTTAGAAACCTTATCACCTTAACCTAGAATTATATCAATTTGGGACATTTTTAATCCGAAACTCATTTTAAAATAAAGTAACATTTCTTTACTTTCAAAGAGTGCCTCTCCTCTCCTCTTATAAAAGGCTCCCACCTCTACCTCCATACCCACACTTCCAAAGCCTTTGGCTTGGAAAAAACCTTCCCATTTTGTCTCTCCCATCCCTCTCTATCTCTTTGAAGCCTCATGTTTTGCATAAGTCTTCCCAAGGAAGCCTTTGAGCTCAAACCAAAGGGAGTTACCCGATTTTAAGGTAATGTCTTCACTTGAGTCCGTTTGTTTTATTTTGGTTCTCCAACCCCCTAAACTATTTTTATTCATTTCTTTTCTAACAACTCCAGTATCATAAATGTATTATGATGTTTTTATAAGTAGGATTCTAGCTACACCTACACACACCTACATCTTAATAGTTAAAGAACATACTGTTTCCGTGGATGGTGAATTTATGCATCCCGAAACGATGATTGTTCAACATTATTTTAACACCTTCAATGGTGGCCATTAAGATGAAACTATATTTATATATGATATATAATATGTTTATGTTTTCCTTAAGCTTCTGTATTTTTCATTTTGGGCATACCTTTATTGTTTCCATTATGGGTAAACACGATATCTTTATTTAAGGAAGTGTGGACTACCACCCCCTCAAATTGATTTGATTCGTTAATACCATATGTGGGATGTATAAAGGATGAAGTTATGATATTATATATGATATTACACTGGAATTATAATATAACTTTATTTCATTAGGATTCGATTCAATAAAATACGAAATAGAAATGAAGGTAGCGTTCATGCGTACGTACGGCTTACCGTCTCCATAAACGGTGCATTTCATTTATTACCTCTAAATGGTTATGTAATATTATAAATGCATGTATATACTGGATATATATGATATATACACCATGATTATAATTCTGGATATAATGGATACATTGACAACTTGTAATTATAAAGGGTTTATTTTTGACTCAAGTACCAATGATCGTTAAAACAACCATTATTAACTTAAATAATTACAGAGTGTTCATGACATGGAAATAAGTGATATAAAAGGAATAATGAACTTTAAAAAGGTTCTTAAACAAGTATAAATTAACTAAAGTTTGTTATTCAGGAGATTAAAGAATGACCGAGTCAAGTCGGACCTGAGGTATGGGGCTTCGTCTCAATATCCATTCATTGAGGCATATTTTGTTTTATAAACAACCTTCTTTTATACGGTGAATAAACCCCATTGACTTTTACGTTTATCCAAAAAGAATATTTTTTATATGAAGCATTTTACTTAATGAAAAAAGGGAATGTTTTTGTCGTACGTATGCGGCGACAACGACTTCTCCGCCTCCGTGACCGTTATTTGAGTTTCGGCTTCCTCTACAAGCCATACATTTTTTTAAAAGAAAAATAAATACCATGTTTTAATATTATTTTACTTTGGTATTGAAAATGGTTTTCATAATGTTTTTATATCAATTTGCTGTATTGATATCTTGTGATTGAAAGGTGGAAATGTTATGTTTCCTTTATGCATGTTTTATGTGATATGATTATGTTGAGGTTCTTGGGCATTATTATGAAGACGGGTGGTTCCGTGGTAAAATAAGGGCAGGTGAGCCCGATATAGCTCTCTAATGCTTTGGGTAACGTGAAGGAGTGAAACGTCAATGTTTCTCTGAAGAGATTTATGGAATATTCTGTGATGGGTATTCCAAACATAACCAAGAGGGTTACTCCCTACGTAAGAATGTTATGAATGCCTCAAGTTACCTTTATGTCTTATGATTTCTATGATTTATTCACGATTTGATGAGGTATGCTAAAGTGCTTATGTTTTATGGATAAAGTATGATTTTAATCTTATGTATAATTGAACTCATGTTTCCTTTCTATAATTTTATTACCCATACTGAGCTTTTTATGCTCATCCGAAATTTTTTTGAAATGTTTTTCATAGGTCATGGGAAAGGTACGTGATATGATGATAGTGTCAAAGAAGTGTCAAGAAAGAATCCATGTTTTATTTTAAATATGTTCCGTTGATGGAAAAAAATGAATACTGTCTTTACGTAACCACTTTGTTTAAGTGTGGAATGTAATGAAAGTTTTATGATCTAATTCTCTAAAACTCTAAACCTGAAAAGATCCTCAATGTGTAATCTTGTAATAACTCAAGATTAAGTAAGGTTTAAGGATGGGGCCTTATAGTATATCCCCGCTATGATGAGAACCTGGAAATTCTATAACAATATTCTTAAATGAAGTTCAACAGTTGGATGAAATACTATGATAGGACACATAGTATACAAACCGTCATGTGCGAGTACTTGTAAGAAGACAAGACTCTCTCTCATGGAGTTCACACTAGGTAATCTCCAAGAAGAGAGATTATGAGAATAGACTCACCGGTAGTAATTCCGCATGTCTTGGTGTCATCGGATATTGCTATTTACGAGTGTGTGTAATGGTCCTTAGACTCAAAGATTATCATTAACTCATTTCATGACTCGCGCACTAAGATTTACTGACAAAAACCTTCATGCATACAGTTGGCAGGAAGTAGGGTACGTTGGGTACGTCACGAGTGACATTTTGTTAATGGATATGTTGAGGAAGGATTTGTCCCTTCCATTTATGGATGTTTATATCTCATCCCTTTTATTGAAATAGAACTGTCACATTAAATTCCATGGCCATGGTGTGAACGACAAGTTTATTTCAGGTAGTCAAAGAATGACGGATCAAGCAAATAGGTTTATGACACTGCCATGAAACCTGATTGATGAGATATTGAGACAATGGGATTATATTACACAGTAAGTGTTCGAATGAGGTGATATGCCAACGTGGCCTCAACTTCTTTCTCTTGGGTGCCTTGACCCGTTGCTAGACAGTAATCTTGGAATTTAGGCATGCTCGCCTAATGCCAATGAAAAAGAGGCCTATAGGGTCACACACTAAGTGTATCCAAGTATCTCAAGTTGAATAAAGATTATTCCCATATGTGGTTTAATAATTATTCAAGGAAGCCTAATTTGTTTTAAATGATGGAGGAAAAATAAAATAAAACAAGTACACACTGTGTATTATTAAATGTACACGCCGTGTAGTTTTATTTTGGAAAGGAAATGAATAAATGAAAACAAGATATACACGCCGTGTACATTTAATGTACAGACCGTGTAGTTTTCAATGAAAAGCAAGTACATGATGTGTATTTATTATTACACACCATGTTGTTTTTATAGTCGTGATTTTGAGGATATAATATCGTTTTATTAAATGATATTTATTATAATTAGCGTGAGCGAATGTCGAGGAATTAACTATTCAACATGGGGTTCTTAAATAAGAGTTAATGAAATAAATGAAATGTGTAAAGCGTATATTTATTGTCATTACTATACAACCTCAAACTCGATTATAAATATCTTCACAACCGCATCAATTTTCCTACACAAGAGAATTTTTGTGGACAACATCTCTGGAGAATTCTTTCAAAGATGGAAGAACCTCTTCCTCCAAGAACGCTCTCAAGAGTGAGAGAGATCCTCTTCTATCGGATCAAAACGATCTAAAGCAGACAACGCAAGTAAAGGATTCTCCACACTAGCACCCAGAGAATCCTTTGGCGACGTCTAGAGATACGTGGTACACGTGTGGATCACCGCTAGAGGGAGTCTACACTTGGCTTCTGCGACGCAATAACAGATCACATCAACAACGTGATCAAGAACATCAACGAAGAAAGAACACCCAAAAGGTATTTATTTATAATTAATTAAATTAATTATAATCAACCTGTAATGATCCTTGTTTTTAGTTCCAAGAAAAACCATCTTCTTTGTCTTTTTCTGTGATTCAATCCATGGAGACTGGCGTTTATCTTCATATTGATCCTGGATTGATCATTGATAATGACAAAAGGACAAGTGGGCACATCCACCCACATGCTTCCGCTGCGCCCGGAACCTTCTAATGGTATCAGAGCGAGGTTACAACGTTGATTATAGTTATTTAATTTTCGTTGATAATTTAAGCCTTTATATTTGATTCAATTCGAAATAAATAATTTTATAAATCTGAATAAATGAGATCCGTTCTTCCTCCTTTGTTTCACGATTCATATCACAGAAACAACATTTTAATTTATTTTTTATTAAAATAAAAACAATGAACTCATCTGGAGGAACCGCTCTTTCTGTCTGTACATAGGTTCAACGAACCAGCATTGGTCCGGCAAACCACGTTGTGTGAATGGATTATGCCTAAGTTTTATTCACGCTGTGTTGACCATAATTGAACAGCATGTGGAAATCTAAATACACGGCGTGTGTGTTGGAGAAACACGTCGTGTAGTCCGTTCCGGGCCAGGTGATACCGTGTAAAAAGATAAGCCGTGTACCACATACACGGGATTGCCAAGCCGGTTACCACATAACAAGGAAGTACACACCATGTATGATTCATCTACACACTGCGTACTCCAAAATTTCCAAAGTACAGAAAACACGCCAATGCCCCGGCGTGTACTTTGGATAAAGGGTTAAAAGAAAAATACATGCCGTGTAATTATAAACAACACACCATGTACTTTCCAGAAATGGAATTTCACTAGGTTTCCTCTAATTTACAAATACCCGTACAAAGAATATGGATGAGAAGAATCTCAAGGAAATTCAGAAATGAATTTATGATAAAGAATTGATTAATTATAAGATCATAATTAATTGAATTCATGCGCGTCTTATCTTAAATAAAAGAACAATTAAAATAATTTGAAATATAAATATGCGTAAATATCGTTTCATGATATGGATGATCATGAGCTAGATCAAAGACCCTTTGTATATATATGGTTTAATTTAAATTTATTTAATTTAAATTTGTTGGCCTTCAAGCCTTCTTCCAATAAAATGTAGGGCCTACGTGCCCATGGTTTCTTTAATGTAAACCCATGTAATGGGGGATCTCCCAAGCTAGAGGAGATGGTTCAAATCCCAAAGCCGAGGCGAAACCGACATAAGAAGATAAAATGGTGGACAGGTGGGAGCTGCAAAACACGAACCAACAGGTTCAAGGTGTTTTCCCTAGGTTAGGGTTAGCTTATCAAAACCACTAGATAAGCTAACAAATAGATGCCCATGATCATTCCGTATTATTTTATTTCTGTCTGATTGCATGGTTTATTTATTATGTATGTGTTGTCTAGATCACATAATTAATAAAATGAAAAAGTATGAAAAGATGGAATAAAATAAAAACCGGACTATGCGTAAACATTATCAGAACATGGTTAATCACTTAAGCAAGCATCACTTAATATTAACAAGCATGTGATAATGAAAAACTACACAAAAATGAATAAAATCCCTCAATACCATATTAAGTTAGACCAAGCCTTCTGTTACCTGATTAAGGGAAATACTCATTAAAACTATGTGTTTGACCAACCCTTTTTGGGACACTTACTTTTATAAAGGAAGCCCTTATGAAAGGTTTCAGGTTGACTTTACCATATTACATCAAGAGAAGTAGCATGTGCTTGACTTGGTGTAATATTGGTGGCAAGAGTTGAGGAAATCCAAGTCAGGATTTCAGGATTTGGGAGTCCACTCAACAGATCAAGGAATTTTAAGCTCACAGTTAGCAAAGGCCTGCCTACCTAAATACCTTCATATAGCTTGACCAACCCTTGTTGGGGTCATACAAAGGGAAATATGGATCCTTTACACTATAATGTCAAAGCAACTGGACATTCCATGTTCAATGGTGAGGGCCATTGGGACTTGATAAAATAGTGGGAGAATTAATGAATTCATTCATTATTTCTCATAAATTGTCTTCAAGAAATTACTAATAAATCTTCTCTTTAAAATTGTAGAATCAGGATGTCAAACTCATCAGACACATTTTCTCTATGATCAATACTAGATAAAGACAATATCCTCACCGGTAGTAAGATTCAAAAATGGTTTAGGCGTCTTCGGGTTATCCTACGCCATGAACCAATGTTTTACGTGCTGGAGTCCTCACTTCCTGATTCTCCTGCCCCAGGGGAGAGTGATGAAGATTTCCTAGTCTATGATCAACATTTGATCGATGATCTCGACATTCAATGTTTGATTCTATCATCTATGTATTGTGAGCTCATGAAGTCTGATGAAGACATGGATTCCTATAGCATGCTCGAGCACCTCCGTGGTCTATACCAGGAGAGAGAAAGACAAGAAGGGTTTGAGATCTCTAAGGATCTATTTCAGAGAAATGTTGGAGAGGGTGCTCCATCCGGGCCTCATGTAGTCATGCTCATTGGATACATTGAGCACTTGGTGGTTCTAGGGTTTAAACTCCCTGAAGAACTGGGTACCGACCTCATTCTTGCATCACTCCCCCAGAGATTCTCAAACTTTATTGTGAACATCAATATAAAAAACATTGAGAAGTCTCTCTTTGATCATCTCATCCTCATTCGCCAAGTGGACACTGACATGAAGCGTGAAATGACTTCTATCCTCAAGGTGAATAAAAGGAAAGGGAAGGGAAAGTGCATTAAACCCAACGATTCTTCAAGGCCTTCCATGAAAAGGAAGATCAAAGGGGAGGCAAAGGAACATGATAATGTTTTTTTTTCATGTGGCATGAAGGGCCACTAGAAGAAAAACTGCACCCAGCCAAGGAAGCAAGGGGAAACTTTAGGTGCGTTTGTTATCAAATGCAATCTATCTTTTTCTACTAATTGGGTATTAGATACTGCTTGTGGTTCTCACATCTGTATCCAATTACATGAACCAAGTAGATTCAGGAAGATTGATCGAGGGGAGGTAGATCTACGAGCAGCTAACGGTGCCAGACTTGTTGTTGTAGCTGTCGGGGACTACAACCTCACATTGCCTACGAGGAGTGTCTTGGTTTTGAAAGGTTGTTATTACGTGCCTTCTGTTAAAAAACATTATTTCAGTATCCAGATTAGAAACTTATGGATTCATATTCAAGTTTGGAAATGAATGTTGCTACTTTTATAAAGATAGGATTTGTTTTGGTAGGGCACATTTATATAACGGCCTTTAAGTGATAAACTACACAAACCAAGTAATGGCAATCGATAACAAAGTTAATTCATATGACTCATACCACACCCAACTTTGGCATCACCAGTTAGGTCATGTCAATGAGAAACGTTTGAAAAATTTACATCAAGATGGGTATTTAGATTCTTTCGAACTAAAACCATTTGGTGTATGTCATGCGTGTCTACAAGGCAAAATGACCAAAGCCCCATTTAGTGGGAAATGTGAAAGAACTAAAGAGCTACTAGAATTAGTTCACACAGATGTGTGTGGACCATTTCTAGTTGAAGCAAGTTGTGGGTTCTCGTACTTCATAACTTTTAATGATGATTTTAGTAGATATGAATATATCTACTTAATGAGGTATAAGTCAGATTCTTTTGATCGGTTCAAAGAATACAAGAATGAAGTTGAGAACCAGCTTGTTAAGAAGATTATGAAACTTTGCTCAGACAGAGGAGGAGAATATCTTAATTATGACTTCATTGATTTCTTATGGGAGTTTGGGATTCTATCTCAACTCACTCCTCTTTACATGCCATAGTGGAATGGTGTAAGCGAAAGGATGAACCGCACCCTGTTAGACATGGTGAGATCAATGATGAGTCATGTGAGTCTTCCATTATCCTTTTAGGGATATGGATTATAAATAGCAGGACAAATTGTAACATCCCAAGTAAGTAATGAATAATAGATATTTTTATCTATGTCTTTTAATAATTAAGATAGTGTTATAGAGGCTTAAAATAAAAATAAATACAATCTTATGCATGGAATAAACTAATATTCTTAAAAGATTGTTTTACTTCCTTTTGATGGCAAACCATTTTTGAATCTATATTTTGACAATTTTATAAACTATGTTTGTCAAAATAAACTTATTCTTTATGATTGGAACATCAAAATTTACCTTGTGTGAAATTTTGGTATTTTTCTGACAATGTTCATTTTTTTTAATGAATAGTGAAAAATACTGCATTTTACATCAAAACTGCTTTTTAATCTAATTTATTTATATGATTAGATTATGTTTTGATTTGGTTTTGAAGTGGAATTAGAATATATTTTTACAATTAAATCCAATAGTGGTCGTTGGAATTAATTTCACTTTGAAATCGGACTTAAACTAGTGTCAATCTTTTGATACTTATTGTTTTGTAAAAACACGCTATTTGTCATGACAGCGGGAATTAATTATTAAATTAATTAATTTGACTTATATGTTTTGAATTTTGTAAAATGGACTTCATTTTTGAATTCGGAATATCAAATATAGCTTAGGGTGAATTTTTGGTAATTTTCTGAAAAACTTCAATTTTTGATGAATAGTGAAACCACTAAGTGGTAATCAAGCAAACTGATTTTTCAGTTAAATGAAAGTTTACCACTAATGTGTATTGAATTTTGAAAATCCGACATACATGGTTGTCATTAAGAAGTAAAATGTGGTTCAATGATATTAAAATAATTTTTTGGTGAATAGTAACTTATTAAGTTCTTAATCGTGATTAGTGGTAATTAGGGTAGTTTAAGGTATAAATAATGCTTTAATAATATAAAATGACCTAGACACATGTCCCAACCTCATTGGTTGTGTCATGGCCGACCAAGACAAGCCATGGCCTAACTTGGGGACCCCATGGATCCACTTTAGTTGGAAAATGACAATAATATATTTTTATTTAATGATAAAGTGAAAATGACACAAACATAATATGTTTTGCGAAAACAATTTTTAAGTGGGGTTATACAAGTCCAAATTTCGATTATAAATATTAATTGGAAAGCTAAAAAGATTTCCTATATCCTAGTATTTGTTTTATAATTTTTAGACATTAAATAAATTAAATTATTTACGACATAATAATGATGCAGTGATGACATCATTATTTAACGATTAAAATAAAATGGAAAGATAATGAAAAATCTACAACCTACACATGGAAAAAACCAATTGGATGAGTGGATTTCGATGCCTTATCACCTTATCCACGAATTCTATCAATGTGGGACCTTTTAAAACCGAAACACATTTTCAAATAATGTAATATTTCTTTACTTTCCAAAAGTGCCCCTCCTCTCCTCTTATAAAAGGCCCCCACCTCTACCTCATTTCACACACTCTTCAAGCCTTTGGCTCGGCCAACCCCTGCCCATTTGCCCTCTCCACATCCCTCTCCTCATCCTAGAGGATTCCCCTTGGGCATAATCCTTTCAAAGGAAGCCTTTAGGCTCAAATCAAAAGGAGTTACACTTTTAATGGTAATTGTTTCTCTCATGTCCATTTGTTTTATTTTGCTTATCCAACCCCCTAAACTCTTCTTATTTCCTTCTTTTATAACAACACCAGTATCTTCAATACACTAGGATGTTGTTATAAGATTTATTTGAGCTACACTCTCACACAACTACATCAAATGGTTAAAGAACATACGTTTTCCGTGGATGGCGAAATTATGCCTCCCGAAACGATGATTGTTCAATACTCATTTAACACCTTCAAATGTGGCCATTATGATGTCACTATTTTTATATATGATATTTAATATGTTTATGTTTTACTTATGCTTCTGTATTTTTCATTTGTGTCTTACCTTTATGGCTTCCATTATGGGTATACGCGATATCTTCATTTAAGGAAGTGCGGACTACCGCCCCCTCAAAGTGATGTGATTCGTTAATGCCATATGTGGGACGTGTAAAGGATGGATTTAAAGTTATTATATATGATGTTATACTGGAGTTATAATATACCTATATATCATTATCATTTATTTCTATTAAAGTATGAGATAGAAATGAAAGTAGCGTTCATGCGTACGTACGGACTACCGTCTCCATGAACGGTGCATTTCATTTCTTATCCCCAAATGTAATGTATTATTAAAAGTACATGTATATAATGGATATATATAATTAATGATATATCTAAATGATGAATATAATTCTGGAATTAAAATATGCATACCTCTCATTTAGTTTTAATTCCATTAATATGACAAAGAAATGAAAGTAGTGTTCATGCGTACGTACGGCTTACCGTCTCCATGAACGGTGCATTTCATTTCATACCTCTAAATGATTATGTAATATTTTAAATACATGTATGTACTGGATATATATGACATATATGATATCTACATCATTAATACCATTCTGGATATAATGAAACATTGACCAAATTAACAACATGTAAGTGTAAGAGGTCTATTTTTGACTTAAGAACCAAATACCGACAAAATGAACATTATTAACTTAACTGATTACATGATGTTCATAACATGGTATAAAAGGAATAATGAACTTGAAAAAGATTCATAATCAAGTAGAGATTAACTCAAGTTTATTATTCAGGAGATTAAAGAACGGTCAGGTCAAGTCAGATACGAGGTATGGGAACTTCTTAACCCAATTTCCGTTCATTGGGTTAATATCATACTTTCAAATTATGTCCTGATATTGTTATGTCTTATCTTGTGTTTATACCTTCTTTATGTGTACATATAGTGAATACACATAATAGATCTATTTTATTTAAAAATGATCATTGTATGGGAACTTCTTAACCCAATTTCCATTCTTTGGGTTAATCTCCTACTTTCAAATTATGTCATTATAATATTATGTCGTATCATGTATTTGTACTTTATTTATGTGTACTTATAGTGAATACACATAATATATCTATTTCATCTTAAAAATTATCTTTGTATGGGACTTCGTCTCAATCTCCTGTCGTTGAGGCATATTTTATTTTATACACAACTTTCTTTTATACGGTGTATAAACCCCTTTGACTTTTACGTTTATTCAAAAAGGAATGTTTTTTATACGAAGCGTTTACTAAACGACAAAAGGGAATGTTTTTGTCGTACGTATGCGGCGACAACGACTTCTCTGCCGTCGTAACCGTTATTTGAGTTTCGGCTTCCTCTACAAGCCATTCCTTCTTTTTAAAAGAAAAATAAATACCATGTTGTAATTTTCTTTTATTTTGGTATTGAAAATGGTTTTCATAATATTTTTATATCAATGTGTGGTATTGATATCTTGTGATTGAATGGTGGAAATTTTATGTTTCCTTTATGCATGTTTTATGTGATATGATTATGTTGAGGTTCTTGAGCATTATTATGAAGAACGGGTGGTTCCGTGATAAACTAAGGGCGGGTGAGCCCGTTATAGCTCTCCAATGCATTGGGTAACGCGAAGGAGTGAAACATTAAGGTTTCTCCGAAGAGATTTTCAGGGAATATACTGTGATGGGTATTCCAAACGTAACCAAGAGGGTTACTCCCTACGTAAGAATGTTATGAATGCCTCAAGTTACCTTTATGTCTTATGGTTTCTATGATTTATTAATGATTTTATGAGGCGTGTTAAAGTGCCTATGTTTTATGGGTAAAGTATGATTTCATTCTTATGTACATATGAACTCATGTTTCCTTTCCATGTTTTTTTATAACCCATACTGAGTTTTTATGCTCATCCCAAGTTTTTGAAATGTTTTTCACAGGTCAAGGGAAAGGTACATGATAAGATGATAGGGTCAAGGATGTGTCAAAAAGAATCCATGTTTTAATTCAAATGTGTTTCCATTGATGGGAATGAGGAATACTATCTTTATGTAACCACTTTGTTTATATGTGGAATGTAATGAAAGTTTTATGATCTAATTCTCTAAAACTCTTAACCCGAAAAGATCCTCAATGTGTAATCTTGTAATAACTCAAGATTAAGTAAGGATTAAGGCTGGGGCCTTATAGTTGGTATCAGAGGTCGGTTTAGATAACTTTAGAAGTTAGAATTCTATTAAATGATTATCCAAAAATATTTTTTTCAAAATGATATAGCATTTAAAGATTACCATGTTGCTTCATCTAAGACATGTTTGTTCAGAATGGTTTTCCGCAGAGGAAACAGGGAAGCTGTGCTAGGAAGGCATACAGAAGGAAATAACCTTCCGAATCAGCATCCAGAAATGGTCGGAATTGGAACTGAACAGTTTGTTGCAGTAATGGCGCAGTTGACTCAAGCGATAAATGGTGGAGGTATCCATGCACGAGATCAGCCAGACCAACCGCAGAGGAACATGTCAGTGGTGGAACATTTCATGAGGCAACATCCCCCATCATTCAGAGGATCATCTGACCCTGTGCTAGCTGAAGGGTGGATTAAGGCACTGGAGAAGATTTTTGATATCATGGGGTGTTCAGACAATCAAAAGGTTAGTCTTGCTATTTACCGTCTGGAGGGTGAAGCAGATCAGTGGTGGTCTATGGTTAAAAATATCAGGGTTGCCGATGAGATTGATGCTCTTGACTGGGATGACTTCAAAGGTATGTTTCTTGAGAAGTATTTTCCTAAGGCTGTTCGACTTAGGATGGAAAAGCAATTCTTGGAATTGAGGCAAGAGGAAGACTCAGTGGCTGCCTATGAAGAAAGGTTCACTCGATTGGCAAGGTATGCTCCAAATTTTATCCGGGACCTTGATAGTAAAATCAATCGTTTTTACTCAGGATTAAAGCCAAAGTATCGAAGGGCATTGGCTTCTCGTGAGTTTAAGAGTTATGAAAAGCTTGTTCGATGTGCTGATAAGGTGGAAATGGAGTTTGCCGATGACCAAGTGTTCTATAACAACCAGCAGAAGAAGAGACCGAGGTGGTAGGAGAAAGGTAAGAATTCTTCACAAAAGTCTGATGGTAAGAAAACTAAGTTTCCAGTTTGTGATAAATGTGGAAAAAGGCATGCTGGGGAATGTCTTCTGAATTCTGGAAAGTGCTACCGATGTGGTGAGATGGGACATAAGGCTCGTGATTGCACTGAAAAGGATCAAGCTGAAGGTAAGAACAAATTTGATTTACAGTTAGTGAAGTGTTATAAGTGCAATGGGATGGGTCACTATGCAAACGAGTGTCCGGCAAAGAGCTTGAGTGATGAGAAGCAGTTAGACTACAAGAAGAAAGGGGTGGTAAAATCATTTGCAACAACTTCAGCAGATGTTGGGCCATCGAATGAAGTGGTATCAGCTCCAGGGAGCTCAGTATTTTTCGAAGATTGACTTGAGGTCGGGGTACCATCAGTTGAAAGTAAAAGAAGCAGATGTTCCGATGATTGTGTTCCGTACGAGATATGGCCACTATGAATTTGTAGTAATGCCTTTTGGGCTAACCAATGCACCTGCTGTATTCATGGACTTAATGAATAGAATTTTCCATGAGTTCTTGGATAAGTTTGTGTTTTTGTTTTGAGGTTTGTGAAGAGGTTATGTGTGCCTTGTGATTCACAGTTGAAGAATGAGTTGTTTTTTCATCCTATTAGTACTAAGATGTACAGAGGTCTGCGGGAGTATTACTGGTGGGATGGAATGAAAAGAGACATTGCTGATTTTACTGTGAAGTGTTTGACTTGTCAGCAGGTTAAAGCATAGCGGCAGTTACCGAAAGGGATGCTTCAGCCTTTACCAGTGCCAGAGTGGAAATGGGAGAATATATCCATGGACTTTGTTGTTGGATTACCGAAGACATCTCGAGGTAATAATGCAATCTGGGTTATTGTTGATCGCTTGACCAAGTCTGCTCATTTCCTTGCTATACGAGATACTTTCTCTCAAGATCAACATTACCGTTTGTATCTTAAAGAGATAGTAAGGTTACATGGAGTTCCTCTCTCCATTGTATCGGATCGTGATCCCAGGTTTACTTCTAACTTTTGGAAAGGCCTTCAGAAGTCGTTGGGTACTGAATTAAATTTTAGTACAGCTTTTCATCCTCAATCAGATGGGCAGTCAGAACGAACAAGACATTGGAGGATATGCTACGAGCTTGTTCTATGGATTATCAGGGAAGTTGGGACCAACATCTTTCTTTGGTTGAATTTTCATATAATAACAGTTTTCATTCTAGTATACAGATGACACCATTTCAGGCATTATATGGGAAGCGGTGTCGAACTCCAGCTTTCTTGGATGAAGTGGGTGAAAGAAAGTTGATGGGACCAGAATTGGTAGAAGAGATGGCAGAAAAAGTTCAGCTGATTCAGAAGCACATGAGAACAGCTCAGAGCAGGCAGAAGAGTTATGCGGATAACCGGAGGAAGGATCTATCTTTCGAGGTAGGTGATCATGTTTTTCTCAAGGTTTCTCCTTGGAAAAGTGTGATGAGATTTGGTAAGAAAGGAAAGTTGAGTCCAAGGTTTGTTGGACCATACGAAATTCTGGAAAGAGTTGGATCAGTTACATACCGAGTGGCTTTACCTCCGAGTTTATCTCAGGTACACAATGTTTTTCACGTTTCGATGTTGAGAAAGTATATGCCAGATCCATCTCATGTTTTGAGTCCAGAGGTAGTTCAGCTAGAAGTGAACCTATCTTATGAGGAACAACCGGTCCAGATTCTTGACCACAGGGAGCAAGTGTTACGGAATAAGGTGACTAAGCAGGTAAAGGTTTTGTGGAAAAACCACATGATTGAAGAGGCAACATGGGAATCTGAAAATGCAATGAGGGATAAGTACCCCAATTTATTCGATAAGTAAATAAATTGCGGGGACGCAATTTTCTAAAGGGGGGAAGGATGTAACATCCCAAGTAAGTAATGAATAATAGATATTTTTATCTATGTCTTTTAATAATTAAGATAGTGTTATAGAGGCTTAAAATAAAAATAAATACAATCTTATGCATGGAATACACTAATATTCTTAAAAGATTGTTTTACTGCCTTTTGATGGAAAACCATTTTTGAATCTATATTTTGACAATTTTATAAACTATGTTTGTCAAAATAAACTTATTCTTTATGATTGGAACATCAAAATTTACCTTGTGTGAAATTTTGGTATTTTTCTGACAATGTTCATTTTTTTTAATGAATAGTGAAAAATACTGCATTTTACATCAAAACTGCTTTTTAATCTAATTTATTTATATGATTAGATTATGTTTTGATTTGGTTTTGAAGTGGAATTAGAATATATTTTTACAATTAAATCCAATAGTGGTCGGTGGAATTAATTTCACTTTGAAATCGGACTTAAACTAGTGTCAATCTTTTGATACTTATTGTTTTGTAAAAACACGCTATTTGTCATGACAGCGGGAATTAATTATTAAATTAATTAATTTGACTTATATGTTTTGAATTTTGTAAAATGGACTTCATTTTTGAATTCGGAATATCAAATATAGCTTAGGGTGAAGTTTTGGTAATTTTCTGAAAAACTTCAATTTTTGATGAATAGTGAAACCACTAAGTGGTAATCAAGCAAACTGATTTTTCAGTTAAATGAAAGTTTACCACTAATGTGTATTGAATTTTGAAAATCCGACATACATGGTTGTCATTAAGAAGTAAAATGTGGTACAATGAGATTAAAATAATTTTTTGGTGAATAGTAACTTATTAAGTTCTTAATCGTGATTAGTGGTAATTAGGGTAGTTTAAGGTATAAATAATTCTTTAATAATATAAAATGACCTAGACACATGTCCCAACCTCATTGGTTGTGTCATGGACGACCAAGACAAGCCATGGCCTAACTTGGGGACCCCATGGATCCACTTTAGTTGGAAAATGACAATAATATATTTTTATTTAATGATAAAGTGAAAATGAGACAAACATAATATGTTTTGCCAAAACAATTTTTAAGTGGGGTTATACAAGTCCAAATTTCGATTATAAATATTCATTGGAAAGCTAAAAAGATTTCCTATATCATAGTATTTTTTTTATAATTTTTATACATTAAATAAATTAAATTATTTACGACATAATAATGATGCAGTGATGACATCATTATTTAACGATTAAAATAAAATGGAAAGATAATGAAAAATCTACAACCTACACATGAAAAAAACCAATTGGATGAGTGGATTTCGATGCCTTATCACCTTATCCACGAATTATATCAATGTGGGACCTTTTAAAACCGAAACACATTTTCAAATAATGTAATATTTCTTTACTTTCCAAAAGTGCCCCTCCTCTCCTCTTATAAAAGGCCCCCACCTCTACCTCATTTCACACACTCTTCAAGCCTTTGGCTCGGCCAACCCCTTCCAATTTGCTCTCTCCACATCCCTCTCCTCATCCTAGAGGATTCCCCTTGGGCAGAATCCTTTCAAAGGAAGCCTTTAGGCTCAAATCAAAAGGAGTTACACTTTTAAAGGTAATTGTTTCTCTCATGTTCATTTGTTTTATTTTGCTTATCCAACCCCCTAAACTCTTCTTATTTCCTTATTTTATAACAACACCAGTATATTCAATATACTAGGATGTTGTTATATGATTTATTTGAGCTACACTCTCACACAACTACATCAAATGGTTAAAGAACATACGTTTTCCGTGGATGGCGAAATTATGCCTCCCGAAACGATGATTGTTCAATACTCATTTAACACCTTCAAAGGTGGGCATTATGATGTCACTATTTTTATATATGATATTCAATATGTTTATGTTTTACTTATGCTTCTGTATTTTTCATTTGTGTCTTACCTTTATGGCTTCCATTATGGGTATACGCGATATCTTCATTTAAGGAAGTGCGGACTACCGCCCCCTCAAAGTGATGTGATTCGTTAATGCCATATGTGGGACGTGTAAAGGATGGATTTAAAGTTATTATATATGATGTTATACTGGAGTTATAATATACCTATATATCATTATCATTTATTTCTATTAAAGTATGAGATATAAATGAAAGTAGCGTTCATGCGTACGTACGGACTACCGTCTCCATGAACGGTGCATTTCATTTCTTATCCCCAAATGTAATGTATTATTAAAAGTACATGTATATAATGGATATATATAATTAATGATATATCTAAATGATGAATATAATTCTGGAATTAAAATATACATACCTCTCATTTAGTTTTAATTCCATTAATATGACAAAGAAATGAAAGTAGCGTTCATGCGTACGTACGGCTTACCGTCTCCATGAACGGTGCATTTCATTTCTTACCTCTAAATGATTATGTAATATTTTAAATACATGTATGTACTGGATATATATGACATATATGATATCTACATCATTAATACCATTCTGGATATAATGAAACATTGACCAAATTAACAACATGTAAGTGTAAGAGGTCTATTTTTGACTTAAGAACCAAATACCGACAAAATGAACATTATTAACTTAACTGATTACATGATGTTCATAACATGGTATAAAAGGAATAATGAACTTGAAAAAGATTCATAATCAAGTAGATATTAACTCAAGTTTATTATTCAAGTGATTAAAGAATGGTCGGGTCAAGTCAGATACGAGGTATGGGAACTTCTTAACCCAATTTCCGTTCATTGGGTTAATATCCTACATTCAAATTATGTCCTGATATTGTTATGTCTTATCTTGTGTTTATACCTTCTTTATGTGTACATATAGTGAATACACATAATAGATCTATTTTATTTAAAAATGATCATTGTATGGGAACTTCTTAACCCAATTTCCATTCTTTGGGTTAATCTCCTACTTTCAAATTATGTCATTATAATATTATGTCGTATCATGTATTTGTACTTTATTTATGTGTACTTATAGTGAATACACATAATATATCTATTTCATCTTAAAAATTATCTTTGTATGGGACTTCGTCTCAATCTCCTTTCGTTGAGGCATATTTTATTTTATACACAACTTTCTTTTATACGGTGTATAAACCCCTTTGACTTTTACGTTTATTCAAAAAGGAATCTTTTTTATACGAAGCGTTTACTAAACGACAAAAGGGAATGTTTTTGTCGTACGTATGCGGCGACAACGACTTCTCCGCCGTCGTAACCGTTATTTGAGTTTCGGCTTCCTCTACAAGCCATTCCTTCTTTTTAAAAGAAAAATAAATACCATGTTGTACTTTTCTTTTATTTTGGTATTGAAAATGGTTTTCATAATATTTTTATATCAATGTGTGGTATTGATATCTTGTGATTGAATGGTGGAAATTTTATGTTTCCTTTATGCATGTTTTATGTGATACGATTATGTTGAGGTTCTTGGGCATTATTATGAAGAACGGGTGGTTCTGTGATAAACTAAGGGCGGGTGAGCCCGTTATAGCTCTCCAATGCATTGGGTAACGCGAAGGAGTGAAACATTAAGGTTTCTCCGAAGAGATTTTCAGGGAATATACTGTGATGGGTATTCCAAACGTAACCAAGAGGGTTACTCCCTACGTAAGAATGTTATGAATGCCTCAAGTTACCTTTATGTCTTATGGTTTCTATGATTTATTCATGATTTTATGAGGCGTGTTAAAGTGCCTATGTTTTATGGGTAAAGTATGATTTCATTCTTATGTACATATGAACTCATGTTTCCTTTCCATGTTTTTTTATAACCCATACTGAGTTTTTATGCTCATCCCAAGTTTTTGAAATGTTTTTCACAGGTCAAGGGAAAGGTACATGATAAGATGATAGGGTCAAGGATGTGTCAAAAAGAATCCATGTTTTAATTCAAATGTGTTTCCATTGATGGGAATGAGGAATACTATCTTTATGTAACCACTTTGTTTATATGTGGAATGTAATGCAAGTTTTATGATCTAATTCTCTAAAACTCTAAACCCGAAAAGATCCTCAATGTGTAATCTTGTAATAACTCAAGATTAAGTAAGGTTTAAGGCTGGGGCCTTATACAAATACTAAACCAAGTACCATCTAAATCGATAAATGGTATTCCATAAGAGTTATGGAGTGGACGCAAAGCCATGTTATCGAATTTACATGTTTGGGGTAGAGAAGCATTTGTTAAGGCCTCTTCGGGTAACAAACATGCACCCCGAGGCAAAATGTTTATCTTTATAGGATATCCCAAGGAAACAAGGGGATATTAAATATACAACCCCTCAGACAAAAAGGTTACAGTGGCAAGACATGCCATATTCCTTGAGAGGGGGAACATCTCTAAAAGAGAAAGTGGGAGATAGATAGACTTAGATGAATTCGAGGCTCAAGATACACATGAGTTGGTACAAGAATATATTCCAAAAATCCCCATGGAAGAAAAATCTGTTCCAAAGACACAAGAACTGCATAGGAGCACAAGAGAGTTGAGAGAACCAGAACGATATGGTATTCTTGTCACTGAGGATGGTGACTCATTATTTGTTGACAATGATGATCCTCTTATCTACAAGGAAGCAGTTGAAGGCACAGATGTTGCCAAGTGTCAAAAAGCCATGAATTCTAAAATGGATTCCATGTACCAAAACCAATTCTAGATTTTGGTAGATCCTCCAGTTGATGTAAATCCTATTGGTAATAAATGGGTATTCAAGAAGAAACTAGACATGGAAGGGAAAGTTAGCACCTACAAGGCACGACTGGATGCAAAAGGTTTTAGACAGTGTCAAGGAATTAACTATGATTAAACCTTTTCACTGGTTGCGATGATGAAATCCATTAGAATCTTATTGGCCATTGCTACTTAACATGACTATGAAAATTTTCTAATGGATGTAAAAATAGCTTTCCTTAACGGGAACCTCTAGGAAGATGTCTACATGACACAACCTGAAGGGTTTGTGACTCTAAAGAATGCCAACAATGTATTCAAGTTGCAGAAATCCATTTATGGATAAAAGTAAGCATCAAAATCATGGAACATTCGTTTTGATGAAGCTGTAACAAAATTTGGATTTGTTAAGAACGAATGTGAGCCTTTTGTCTACAAGAGGTTTAGTGGGAGTGCAGTCATTTTCCGAATAGTATATGTTGATGAAATATTACTAATTGGAAATGAGGTACCTGTCTTACAGTCAGTTAAGGCATGGTTGCATAAATGCTTCTCCATGAAATACTTGGGCGAGGCAGCATATATTCTTGGGATCAAGATCCATTGTGATAGATCCAAGAGAATGTTGGGCCTGAGTCAATGTACATACATTGACAAGATACTAAAGAGATTGATTTTGGAACAATCCAATAGGGCATTGTTGCCAGTGTCACATGGCATTCATATTTCCAAGAAAATGTGTAATCAGACACATGAGGAAAGAAAGATAATGGCAAGGATCCCTTATACATCTGTGATTAGGTCAGTCATGTATGCTATGCTATGTAAGAGGCTAGATGTTGCTTACACATTAAGTGCGGTAGGCAGATATCAAGCTGATCTAGGAGACCGCCATTGGATGGCAGTCAAGACTATCCTTAAGTATTTGAGGCGTACTAAGGATATATTCATGGTTTATGGAGGAGATGAGGAACTAGTCATCAGAGGACATGTAGATGCTAGTTTCCAGATTGATCAAGATGACATGAAGTCATAGACTGAATGGAGGTGTAGTGAGATGGAAGAGCTCAAAACAAAGCGTGGTGGAAGATTCTATAGTGGAGTCCGTGTATATCATATCTTATTAGGTAGTTAAAGAAGTAGTATGGATGCGAAGCTTCATCCAAGAGCTAGATGTTGTACCGAGCAGTAAAGATCCTATCACACTCTATTTTGATAATACTGCAGCAGTGGAACTTGCAAAAGAGCCAAGGTCACATCAGCGGACAAAGCACATACTTTGAAAGTATCATCTCTTGAGGGATTTTTCTCAGAGAGGTGAAGTTGCAGTGAGCATTACTTCCACAGAAGACAACCTGAAAGACCCATTGACTAAAGCCTTGAATCAGCATAAACATGATAATCATGTGAGGTCTTACAGACTAAAAGTCGTAGGTAGTTGGCTCTAGTCCAAGTGGGAGATTGTAAGGGTTGGTGTCCTCAGAACCAACTGTTTTGCAATTTGATTACATGAATGTTCACTTATTATATATTGTTCATTGTTCCTCATGACTATAATATAACAATGTCCTGGAATATTTGTTGAATTAATAAGGTCATAGCAGATCCCCACTATGATGTGAACCTTGAAATGCTATAACAATATTCTTAAATAAAGTACTACGATTGGATGAAATACTATGATAGGACAAATAGTATACAGACCGTCATGTGCGAGTACTCGTAAGAAGACGAGACTCTCTCTCTTGGAGTTCGCACTTGGTAATCTTCAGGATGGGAGATTATGAGAATAGACCCACCAGTAGTAATTCCACATGTCCTGGTGTAATCGAATATTCCTATATACGAGCGTGTGTAATGGTCCTTAGACTGGAAGATTATAATTAACTCATGTCATGACTTTCACACTTAGATTTATTGACGAAAACCGTCATGAAGATAGTTGGCGGGAAGTAGGGTACGTTGGGTGCGTCACGAGTGACATTTTGTTAATGGATAAGTCGAGGAAGGATTTATCCCTTCCATTTATGGAAGTTGCTATCTCGGCCCTTTGATTGAAATAGATCTGTCGCATTAAATTCCATGGACATGGTGTGAACAACGAGTTTATTTTAGGTAGTCAATAAACGATAGATCAAGCATATAGGTTTATGACACTGCCATGAAACCTTCTTGATGATATATTGAGACAAAGGGATTAAATTAAACTGTAAGTATTTGTATGAGTTGATATGTCAATGCGGCGTTAACTTCTTTCTCTTGGGTGCCTTGACCCGTTGCTAGACAGTAATCTTGGACTTTAGGCAAGCCCACCTAATGCCAACGAGAAAGAGGACTAGAGGGTCACACACTAAGTGTATCCATGTATCTCAAGTTGAATAAAGATTATTCTTGTACGTAGTTTAATAATTATTCAAGGAAGTCTATGTTTTATTAAATGATGGAGGAAAAATAAAATAAAACAAGTACACGCCGTGTATTATTAAATGTACATGCCGTGTAGTTTTATTTTGGAATGGAAATGAATAAATGAAAACAAGATATACACGCCGTGTACATTTAATGTACACGCCATGTAGTTTTCAATGAAAAACAAGTACATGCCGTGTATTTATTATTACACGCCGTGTAGTTTTTCCATTCGGGATTTTGAGGATATAATATCATTTTATTAAATGATATTTATTATAATCAGCGTGAGTGCATGTCAAGGAATTAATTATTCGACATGGGGGTTTTCAGTAAGAGTTAATTAAATAAATGAAACACGTAACGTGTATATTTATTGTCATAACTCTACAACCTCAAACTTGATTATAAATATCCTCACAACCCCAACTCTATTCCTACACAAGAGAATTATTGTGCAGAACATCTCTAGAGAATTATTTCAAGGTTGAAAGAACCTCTTCCTCCAAGAACGCACTCAAGACCAAGAGAGATCCTCTTCCATCGGATCAAAATGATCTAAGGCGGACAATGCATGCAAAGGCTTCTCCACGCTAGCACCCGGAGAATCCTTTGGCGACGTCCAGAGATACGAGGTACACGTGTGGATCACCGCTAGAGGGAGTCTACACATGGCTTCTACGACGCCATGACAGATCACATCGACAACTTGATCAAGAACATCAACGAAGAATGAACACCCATAATGTATTTCGTTATAATTAATTAAATTAATTATAATCAACCTGTAATGATCCTTTTTTTTGGTTCCGGGACAAACCATCTTCTTTGCCTTTTTCTGTGATTTGATCCGTGGGGACTGGCGTTTATCATCGTATTGATCCCGGATTGATCATTGATAATGACAGAAGGCCAAGTGGTCACATCCACCCACGTGCTTCCGCTACGCCCGAAACCTTCATAAACCATACCAATGAAAAACTAAATAATATTCGGTATGGAGTGAAAACATTTAATTATTATAAACTACCTATCAGGAATTATGACTAACAACATTAAAAAGTTGAAATTCCAAACACACTAAAGAAGAGAATTATGAAATTTAATTAAAATTCAGGTGACCAAGATGATGAAGGAAATAAGATTACGTTTCCAATATGTCAATAATAATTGATAAATCATGGTAAATATTAATATAAATATATTACTAAATTCTATAATTGTAGAGGTAAATGTTATAAAAATCACACGTTTAAGAGAAATATATAATCCACACAATTCAATTACATCAATTGTGATAATGTTTGGTACTATGTAGCTCCATGTCCAAATCCAACGACCAAAAAGGGATGTAGTCACTAATAACCATGTAAATGAGAAAATTTCTTTTAAAATACTAATATTGTATTAGATAGTGAGTTTTCAAACTAGGTTTTATAGTTTCCTATGTAATTTATGTTTCCCCCCAACTACTTGGTATTTTGTTGAAAATTAAAATCCATAGTGGTATGATCATCAGATAAATCATATTTTCGGTTTTTGGGAAGTTATTCCTTATGGATCCAACTCTACATCCATAAGTAAAAAACTATGTGAAATTAGGAATGTGATTGCAATTTTTAAAATTCTCGTATAAATATTTTTCATATAAATAATTTTCATTCCATATCCTAAATAAATCCATCATCATATAATTATATCTGATTAATTACGAGTTCCCTCAAGAAATTAATCTGATCATATGTGTTAAATTTCACAGTTCTATTTTTTTATTGAGAAAATGTAACACCCCAAAATTAGAATATAGCATTACCTTTAAAACATTCAGTTTTTGATAGCATTATGAACTCACAACATTGAAAAAAAATGAAATCATGATATATTTAGGTAATATATATATTTATGTATAACCATTAAAAATATACCAATTTAATTAGTGTGAATTAAAAATAATAATTTATTTATTAATTTTATATATTTTAAAAAAAATGGCTACTATTATAATTTATTAAATAAAATTAATCTACATAAAGAGGTAATAAAATCTTTTTCTATTTTTAAATTTTTTAATAAACATTTTTATGTTCAAAATATTTATATTTTAAGAAAAATATGATTAATGATAAAATAATCATTATAATAGTAATTTATTGAAAAAAATAGTTTCTTAATTTTGTTAAATATAAATAATAACAATTAATATATGAAAAAGTTATTTTCCAATTAATTTTTTTTAATTTTTTATTATGTTTTTATTGAAAAATGAAAAATTTATATTTTTAAATTTGAAATAAATAAAAAATTACCTTACTTTTTGAATTTCTGACATAGAAATTCTAAAACTGTTAAATTTTAATTATTTAAAAAAATGATAGTTTTCATTAAAAAATATGCTTTTAATGAAATTTTTAAATTGTATTTCTTTAAAATTTTATTGGATGTACTATAAATTTAAAAAACCATTTATTTAATCAAATATGAATTTTGGGACTAAAATTATTTGGTTTAAAAAATCCATTGGACTTATAAAAACATTGTAATGCATTTTTATAACTAATTAAAATGATACTTTAATATAATGTCTATTTTTGGTGTTTTCATTCAATCAAAATTTTTTGAATGGAGATTTAATTTTTTATTGCATTGGAAGGATCATATCTATTTTTTGTTTTATAGTAAATTAAATTTCATTATTAAAATTATTATCCACAATAGTTTCACCTTATAAAAATATTTAATGATTAAAAATAAAATATCTCTAAAACATGTATCATATTAATAAGTTTATATATATAATATTATCTTTTAAAAAATTTATAAAAATTATGATAAATTTATTTCTAAATTAAAAATTAAGAGTACAATTTTTTTTAAAAAGATAATGTAAATCATTTTCATTAAAATTAAGTATAAATATTAGAAATTAATTTAAAGGGAAAAACTAAATTATAGTATATGAAAAAACTGGTAAAATTCCAAAAACGCAAAATATTTTATAAAATATATTAATTGAGGTGGCTTCATTAAATGCTAATTTTATTACAGATCCCATCACTTCTATCTACATTTTAGTCATTAATGAAATTATTACATTATGGAAAATTTAAGGGTTACTCCCAAAACCACCATTTCAATGAATTATAAAATGGTAACATCGACACCACTAGAAAGAATACAATTATGTTGAATATCTCATTGATAATATTATATTCCTATATTCTAATAATTATAAACAATGTTCAAAATATTATTGTTTGCATTAGTTAGTAATAGGAGTTCATTTACAGGGATACATCCATGGAAAATTCAAGTCCCCAGTGTGATTATTATCTATTAATCAGTTTTTATTCATAATTATATTCTTTAATATTTGCTCTATCCAAAGAAAATATAATGATATAATTATAATTTATATTCTCTTACATTAATATATATATATATTTATTTATTTATCTTTTTTTATTCATATACCCCATCCACTAGAAAAAACAAAACCATTTTTCATTTGTTTTGTGGACTACCTCATCCACGGTGTATCACATTTGGTTTTCCATCACCACCATACAAGGATGGATCTAAGTATTTTATTAAAGGATAAAAATAAGGGTTATTATATAATTTAGGTGCTTTTTAAATATTATTAAACTATCATATATATGATAATAAAATAATCATCATGAATTTAATCATTTACAAAATTACTAAGAGGATAGTTATTTATTTAAATTGTTTAATATTTATATATCCATTACATCTTTTTATTGTTCCTTATTATTCTGATTTATCATAATAATAATCACTATATAATATAACTATTGATCTTGTATAATGATATTATAGCTAAACTATTTCGTTTTCATCCATTAATCATGACTAGTTCATGTTTGAATGTGTGTAATAGCCTACATGAAAAATAAATTGAAATTATGTAATGATTAAATATAAGAAATTATTTATGAGTATTATGTGACATTTGTGTGTCAATATTTTTTTATATTATCTATAAATAAATAATTTTATAAATAATAGAATGAACATTGATCTTTATAAATTAATGAAACATGCTAGTAATCAATTTCATCTTAAAGGATAAATAAAAAGATACTCATTTAAGGGGTTCTAAACATAATAAATAATTACAAATAATACCAAATATATCATTTAATTGCATTTTTGTTACAAAATTTTTAAGAAATAATGAACACACATACCTCTATTTTGAAACTATTAAAAATGGTCAAAAATATAAACACCCAATGTAAAAATTTAAAAGATTTCATTTAGGGAAAAATATTTATAAAGGGTATGAATAAAAATGGAAATGGAAAAATTTATTAATGGAGTATTTATGACAACTATGTTTTTTTTATAAAAGTGGTTAAATTATGTTTTTGAATGATTAGAATGATTGGTAAGTGTTTATGTGTCAATTTCATTTTATTGTGACTTGTTTAATATATACACCATGATTTCATTCATATGGTTAAATGAAAAATGAAATGTTTATACCATGATTCTATTTTATTTAATGATATTATTTATCCAATTTCATGTTAACATTATAAAAGAATTTTGGTTAAAATTTTCCAATTTTAATTAGATTTTTTTTCTCAAATTCCTCCCTTTGAGACATGATTGGAATTATTACGTAATTTCATATTTGTGATGTATATGATATAAATTTTAGATATCAGGTCATGAATTATCTTCTCATAATTGTATTTAATTAATAATTATCATCCCACCCTTTGAAGTAGTTCTGATGAAATTTTTAGTAAATCCATAAAAGGTTTTTAGTCTCAATTATGATTCTTTGAGGCATAATATATTTTGTAATCCATATTCCAATTTTATTGTGTATTTACCACCCATAGTTGTATATTTCTTATAATATTTATTATTCATGTTATTTATGGGCCAAATGAAGATCCATTTTTTAGGTGTATGTTAATTTAGTTGTTTCCCCAATAGTGTAGATTTTTGGTAACTCAATTCCCATTCATTGAGTTATGGCCATTCAATGATTTATTTCATAGAAATTACATGTATTCAATAATTTTATTATTTTTATTGTTATCGTATTTTTTTTTTCAATGAATATACATTACTTATATATAAAACCTTTGATGAATATACCTCACTTTGTGGTTAATGTTATTTTACAACCATCCAACATCATTCTTATAATGGATTTTGATCAAGTTATTCCAGAATTGTATAATTCATCTTCTAATTTATCTATAAGGTAAAAAACACACAACATATATAATTCATTTAAGATGATTTTCAAATATAATTTATATTATTATAGGGATAATAATTATATTTTAATATATTTTTATTCCATAAAGATGATTATCAACATGATGATTATGTATTGTTTGACCATCCACCTTATTTTCTAGATGGGATATGATCAACATATCCCTTTAATTCGCATGGGGAAAATTCGTCAAAATAGATATCTATATTTATTCATAAATGATGTTGATTACATATTTTGTTTCTATTGATCTCACTGTAGAGATAGAAAGTTGTTTTAATAAGAGGTCCCTCATTTAATTTAATGAAAGTCATTAATGAATCTTATAGTAAATGCACTATATATAATCAAGTAATAGGCGGGCCTGAAATTATATATCCCTATGAAACATTGATTGGTTTCATGAGAAAAAATGGTTGGGGTATTTGGTGTATTCATTCCGAATTCATCAAGATGTATTGACTATAGTCTCGATGATAAGTATAGTGTCTTGGAATAAGGCCCTATCATCAGGTTTTTGATTCCATTCATTATGAATTCCAATAGTATGATATCTATATTATTGATATACATGTTTTAATTATAATTTATTCTTATAGAATACTCGGAGTTAATTGTTCATTATGGATTCATTTTTTTCCTATTCCTTCAATAATATTTATTCCATGATTTATTAAGTCTTATGATTCCATCACTGGGTATTTCAGATCACCCCTTATTATATTTTCAGTTACTCAATGTTATAGGAAAAAATAGCACACATGAAATGTTTATAAGGATATCATGCCAATTAAAGACATTTAATGACTTAATTAATTTTTTATATAATGGTAAAATTGTTAATTGATTAAAAAAAATGGTATTAATCATTTTATGTAGTGTTTGAATTCCTTAAAACATTAAACATGAAATGGTCATTTGGTCATAAGAGAACAAATAATATATATATATATATATATATATTTAATTATGGATAGTTATACCTAGTGTTTAATAATTTCCATCATAGAATGTATGTAATGTATCTGTTTGTTCAAATAGATCAGGGAATATAGTTTCAAGACATCGCAGGTCTTATTTTTAGGAATAAATTAATTACCATTATTATATTTTAATTACTATTGTTAATGGTAAAAAATTTAAAAATATGTATATTGAATATTTAATACTTAAAAAGTCTCATACATCGTCTACAAAAATTTTTTATCTATATAATCTATTCCTCATGTATCTCCAAAAAATTTCAACATAGAACTCACATTAGTCCCCAAACTCACCTAGCAATAATGTAATTACTTAATTATCGATTACTTATATTTAGTATCCATTAAAATCACCTTTTAACCAATAAAAAGTGCTCACTCCCATCCATTCTACCATCCCTCTCCACTATAATTGAATTTAATATGAAGTTCCCTTCAATGTACCTCACTAAATTTATCCCACATGATTATTAAGGTTATATGTAGTCCACCCATGATTTTTTAAGCTACTTAGAAAGGTAAGGGTTCCCCTCCCACACATTTTAATAAAATAGTTTTTTATGTAATACCTTTTGTATTACAAGTGTTAATATTCAACCCATTTACCATAGAAATTATTATCTACTAATGTGGGACTATCTTTCACTCCCATTACTCCATTTCCACAATCCTTTTGTGTATTTATCATCATACCTAAACCAGTCATTCATAATACACATCATATTTTCCTTTTGTAATCAATTTTTTTCAATATGATTATACTTCCATGTGTTAAAAATTAATAATTTACTATCAAAATAATTCAATATTTATGATTGAATACCCATATATATAATTAAATACATTTCATATCTCCATTTATATATCATCTATGATTTTGAAATCACTCTTTGATTCAATTCATCTTTTACTCAATTCAATAGATTTCTTTGTTATAATCATTTTGATTTCAAGGTGATAATTCATTCCCTTGATAAAAATAATTCCTTTTATATCAAAATTATTTAATTTATATGAGAGACTAACTTTCCCACTCATTAATTCAATTCTATAATCTTCTCTTATACCCATTATACAACTAAAATCATTACTTGATTTTACATCATCATATTGTCAATACTAAACTCTAATATTCTTTAAGGATACCCAAAACATATGAGTTTATAAATGTTTATCTATATGATTAGTTGTATAAAATATTGGATTAATAAATTTTTGTTTTTTATATAGGAGCATATATTTTTTTGACTAATCATAGAAACATGGTTAGGGTTTCTTTTCACATTTTCACCCATTGATATATAATTTTATCTGCAATCCCTGATTTATTTGGAATTGTGTGTCTACTTCATTTAAATATTTTTTAATCATAATTCTTGTATATTCCTTGATATGCAATGTTCTAATCAATTTTTTTAACTGATGGGGTTTTGGAAGTAAAAGTTATGAAGTTGTATGTGTTTCTATCTCAATCATTCTTTATTTGGATATTCATCTATATGATTCACCAATATTCATTTCTATGGTGTAATTATTGGAAACTTGTACTATAATATCATATAATATATTTAAATAAGGAAAAATAGCTTCCATTCATTATCTTCATTATTGTTTGATATGATTAATATATTACATAAAATATAAAGGTTTTCATAGTTGAATTTGATTATTAAGATATAATGTTTATCCTAAAACATCATCTTTATTTTCATATGGTATTCAATATGTATATCTTGGGGATAAATTTGATTCAATTTTTCATTATTGAATATTTCATGTATTTATTGAAAATTAAACGATGATAATAATAATTCCAATTCTCTTTAATGATTACGTTAACACATTGTCTATATTTTATTTTCCATTAAATGTTTTATTTTATACATGGACATAATACTATGTGTTTCTCGTATGAACATTATAAATTCATTATCCACTTTTGAAATGGATGTTGTGGTTACTCTTTTACAATGATGATTTTTATAATAGTTATTTCAAAATAATAAAATATTTTTTATTCATTTCAATATCAAATGTTTTATATTTCATTAGACTAGACTTTTTGATGACCTTTATGTATTTTTAAACAGTTTTTGTATATTAATTTTCATATAAATGTTATCATAGTGTTTTCTCTACACCATTTTAAAAAGTTATCCATTTTCAAGTTTCCACTAGAGGGAGTTACTATATGAACATTAAATCTTTTTTTCAAAATTTTTCACTTCACCATTATTGGATGGATGCCTAAAGTAATTATAACTTCTTATTTTACATCAATGATAATGTTTTATATTTCAAAAATAAATTACAATTAAAACACCATATTCCTCTTTATATATAATTTTTTATTTATTTGAAAATTAATTTTTACGAGTCCCCTTAAATTTTTTTATGAAACACACTATAGATTAAAATTTGGGTATAAACCATTTTCTTGAATGAGGTTATATTTGGGGAAACCAATTGGAAATGTAGTGAAGACCGTTTTTATCTACTTCTATTCATCATATAATGGTGATGATTTATTTTATGTTTAACACATATCAATGGATGACGAATATTGGGTTCCTCTATCAAACTCTAATACATTTTCTTATGTTTATGACTCATGAGGTCAATGGGAACACTAGAGAATTTATCCCAAGCTCAAGGGGTACACAAGATCATTTATCTAAACTGTAAGGGGAATATGATAGGATTTATCCGCTTACAAAGGGTACATGGGAGGATTATCTCATCCCCAATATGGTACACATGCGTTTATCTCAAGCCCACAATGTGATGACTGTCTTTATGGGTAGCCTTGAAATATGGATTCAATGATTATATATATTACATGTTGTTATATCATAATCTAGTGCCAATAATTCTACTCCTTGGCTGATCTTTAATGCATCATGATTCTACAAACATTTTCCATGTTATATATATGTTAAAAAGATATTAAATTTATTTTTATCATGAAATATATAATATATTTATTATAACATGTTGTTTTTAATAAGCAATTTATCACATACCCATGTTTTATCATATTATTATGATCAATGTCTTAATGAAATAATGATATATTTTCTCTTAATGATGGTTTGAGATTACGTATTTCTTATGTATCCATTACCCATGTTATATACATGAGTATATATTAGGGGATGTATATAAGGGAGTCAAAAATGCTTCTATAAGGGTTAAATGTTCAATAGTTTTATAAAATTACTTCCCTATGTAACTGGTCCTCAAAGAAACTGGTCCATCAGTTCATTGTATTCTAAGATGTATTTTTTATATTATTTTAATGGTCTAAAAGAAATATGTGTATTTATTGTGTAACTACTTATGGTATTGGAGTATGTTTTAGTAAGTTTTATTTGTTATTTTAATTATATTGGGAATTATATTAGAAAAATTAAGTGAAAACCCTAGGAAAAAGTCTAATAGATATTTCTATGTAATATTTTTCATCATGATGTTTTGGAAAAAGCAATAATTATGAAGTTATTATAAAATTTCATACCATTTTTGGTACTAGAAGTAGATATAGGATCTATAAAAGATGATTGTAGGGGAAATTACTAAGAATATATCATATTGGGTATTTACTCAACTACTCATTCTGTGGAAAAAATAATCCTAACTGCACACCCAGTTTAACCATAAGGGGAGAAACTCACTGGATAATCCATATTCATTTTATAAACCATCATAGATGATTTAAATATATAAATAATTAAATTTGATAACTGCCATGGATAAATTTGATTGAAACATAGATATTCATATGTTTGGGTACATATTTAATTTATGCGGTATTTCACTTAAGATCATCATTTTCATTTTATGTATTTAATAATCTCTAACTTCCATTATTAATTTTTAATGTAATGGATGGAAACTATATGAAACCTTTCAGTAATCAGTCTAATAGAAAAATGTGAGGATTTTTTTAATAATATTCCTCATTACATAGGGAATTTAGTAAAAAAATCATGACCATGTTATCCATGTTTATAAATAATAAAAAAACCATGTGGAGCTCCCAATCACACAAAGGAAGTAGAAAATTTCCATTGAGTTATTCATGATCCAATGACCACTGAACGTTAGTGGGACTCTCCATCATAAAATTTTCTAGTAAATGATCAATATAAAATAATTTTTTTTTTGAAAAACACTAGAGAATAAGAAGTTAGTTTTAATTTTATATCATTTGGAATGTGTATCTGATCAGTTGTGGATCCCAATCAATAACATGAGGAGAAATAATCATTAAATGGAATTATTTTAACAATCACTTATTTAATAAATATTTTCCCAAAAATATTCAATAAAATAAATTAAAAACAATACCTTTAGTTGAAGAAAAAGTAAGATAATACCATTATTAACAATGAAGAAAATAACACTATATTTTCAACATAATCTTATGTTGTTATCATTTAACTATTAAGAAATAATGATTATTTTGTTTTTATTTTAAATAAACGTATTCTAAAATCACAAGATGTAAGAGATTTGAAATGTATGAGGATATTTTAATATCTCAACATAAAGTAGAAATAGAAACTATATACTACTATTACTTTCAATTTATTGGGGATAAGAATTCAAAAAATGATTTCTATGGAAATACACATGATAGAAAATATTTAGGATAGAAAATTAATCTTCTCATATTAAGAAAATGTTGAAAAAAGAATTTGGGTACCTGATCTAGTGACATGTAAGAGGATCAAATGTGGAAGAGAATGTCATCAAGAATATGAAATCCGAAAAAGTATGAAGAGTCAAACTAAGGAAATGGATGGAGGAAATTCCATGTTTAATAAAAAGTCTCAATATAATGATTTAATATTAAATATTATGGGAACTATTCTAACAAGTTCCCTGAAACTAGGGTTGATGAAAATTATCAATGTCAAAATCCACCTGAACTAAGAGAATAAATAGAACCCTATGAAATGACCCTAAATGATGTAGATTATTTCATCGAAGTAAATCATAATAATAAATAAAAAATTCTTCCCACTTTAGAATAGAATATTTATTATTATATTATAATTTTTATAAATATAGTATACCTTGGATATTTTCTAAAAGTATCAAAACAATAACCTAGTGATTTTATATTATTAGGAAAAAACTACTCTCATTATGGTCTCCCATGTTGATATTTATGGAATATGATTCATGAAATTCATAGTATCCCTCTTTATATATAATTTTATGTTATTTTATAAATGTATTGGCTAACTCCACATTTAATCTATAATAATAATAAAATAATAAAATAATAAAATCAAATTTCATATTTTAATCCAACCTTTGGTCATCCATAAATGAGACGATAAATATGAGATCTATCAGAAAATAAATTCTATAATATGAGTTATGAAACCTAATCCTGTGGAATTTTAAGATCATATTATTTGAGAAGAACTGAATATTAGGATTGAACTATTCAGAGAGAAAATGATATATTTAATATGTTTGTTGAATGAAATCTTGAAATTATATCATGAGTAGTTTCTATCTCTTAGAAACCATAAGTATGTTTAACTAGTAGGAGATGATTAAATATTTGAGGATATAATATATTTAATGTTGTTAATTTTACCCATGATATTTTGGAATATATTTATTTTAATATATAGGGTTTTCAATAGATTGATTCAAACAAAAAACTGAACTAAAATAATCGACAAAACATTTATTATTATCAATATTTAAGAGTAATAAAACTTCTAGTAATGAAAAAAAAATTATAATCAATTCAAAATTCACAAAAAATTGTAATAATAACACCAAATTTTGTAATGGGAATTAGCTAATAAAGTTGTTTTTATTTATACATTAAATTTCCACATAAATTATAAATTTATAAAATATAAAATATAAAATTTATATAATGAATTTAACTTTTGAATTATTAATATAATTTTTTTCCAAATAGGATTTTTTTTATTTTTTAATGTAATTTATTTTCATATGAATAGTGAATTATTTAGTTTCTACCAACAATTGTTAATTATATTACATTTTTACATTATTAAAAAACATACATGATTATAACAGAATTAGTTGATTTGGGATTTCTTTTAGGGGTAAAATTCTGTATTTGCGAATATCATTTTAAACTTATAAAACATATTTTTAACTTTTTATAATGTAAGTATCATTTTAAATTTATTTAGAAACGAATTTTAGTATTTTTTAATTAAAAATTTATAGATAATAATAAATTTTTTACTATTTTTTAAGAAACATAACTATATATTTTTAAAATTAACAAATTTATATCATTAATTTAAATGATAATAACAATTGTTTAGTACAAATAATTTTTAAACATAAAAACATGTTATTTATAAATAAATTTTATTTGTGTTATGTATAGTAATATTAAAATTAACCATTATATCCATTATAATTTTTTTATATTTTAGACCATGATTTCATATTATATTATATGTATGACTTCATTTCTTTGGCACAAAATTAATATACAAAAAAAAATAATTTTTACTGTGAAAAAATAGTTATTTTTCAAGAAAATATATTTTTCTAAATATAGTGTAAATTTTTATATTAAATGGATATATTTTAGATTAATAACATGATACAATGTTTTTACCTACATGAAAATAAAATAATACTCATTTATGTTATAATAAGTGATAAAAATATAAAGAAAACATTACAATAAAAGTGTTATTTTTTTAAAAATGGTAACTCTACACATTATATGTTTTAATTTAAAAATTGATATTTTTAATTTTCAAAACATAATTTTGTGAAATTCATCCAGTATTTGGATTTAATAAATCCTAATATTGTATTATGGGACATATTATATTTTTAGTGATAAAATAATTACTATTTATAATTTGTTTCTCGATTAATATCTTTAAAATGGATAAACATAGTATATATTAATTTTTAATATTTAGAATGTCATGTACACATTCTAGAAAGATATTTTAGGTAATGAATTCATGCAATCATTTATCACATTCCATTTTCCAATATAATACACCTAAATCACCTAAACAACCTATCACCTTGGTGATTCCTTTCTTACCCCATACCTAACATTAAATTCTTTGAAAATGCCACTTCTTTAACCTATAATTGGTGTCTATTCTTATAAAATATCTCATAAATATAACATTAAAAGAAATTTATTAGTAATTTACCTTACCTATACATCCCTAAATACCTCGAAAGGATTTACTGGTGTTTTAATGAGTCATAAAAAGAATTATAAATCAACTTAGCATGCTAAGGGTCCATTGACAATCCTTTTATGTCACGTAATTATTTTATGGAAATCCATTTTGAATAACATGTGATTATGATTCGGTGTATAAATAATAAATAAATTTACTATCCAAATAAATCCATATATATATATATGAGAGAATATAATAATCATATATTAAACCATTTTCCATAATTCTATTTTAAATCCTTCATGCTTCTCAAATCACTCCATGACTATACACATCATGTTTTCATTATGTAAGTCTTTTAATTTCAAAATGATTATACTAACATGTTTACTTAATTAATATTATGCTTCCAAATTATTCCCAATTAATAAGTGACTACACTTCTCCCTTATTAAAAACTTCCATAGTCATCTTTTTATAACTGTAATTTTATTAAATGAAATCCTTTATTATCTCGTTCCACTTTTCAATTCCAGCACTTCCTCTATTATAAGACATTTTATTTTCATGTGATTATGCTTCCAAAAACTCATAATAGATTCTTAAACATCTCTGTGATTTAATATACATGATATACTAAATATATCACTCCTTAAACACATTCCATTATCCTTTTATATTCCCACCATGCTTTTGAAATATTTATATAATTTTCTATATTCATGTTGTGAATACGCAATTTTAATATCAATAAATGGAATCCAATTAAATAATTTTCATAAATGTTTATTGATATAAATAAGGTTATGGATTATGTGAATACTATATTTATTCATTTTATATAGTAAATTTGAGTTAATTTGAATATGATGTAATATAAAGTATGGATATTTTTTCTTAATTTTCACCAAGTGTGACATATTTTATGGTGTACACAATGATTAACATTAAATTATGTATTAATTATCTTTAATATTTATTAATCATAAATCATTATATTTCATGATATTTAGTTTTATAATGAATATTCTTTCTCCCATGCGATTTTGACTCAAAAATCATTAAAGATGTAAGTTTTCTATCTCCATCACCCATCATTGTTTCATGATTTATATATTTCATCAATCTGAATTTTTATAGTTTATATAGTATTCAATTTACATATAATGTAATGAAATATTTTTTTTGGAATAACACATCAATATACTCTCTTAATTTCAGTTTTATATGATTAATATCAACCATAAAATGTATAAATTGTCATAACTCAATCTAATTATTATACATTTAAATTTTCTTCATGAGTATTGTCTTGTATTTCATATGGTATAAGTATTTTTATCTTGTTATTTCAATTTTGATTCAAATATTCCTTAGCTATGAGTTCAATTATTTCATGTAAATGAGTGCATGTTATGAAAAATAACCATTCTCTTAAATGATAGTTTCCCCTCACTATCTATCTCTTCTTTTCCCAATAATGTGACCCATTATACATTGAAATACAAATATTGGTTTCCTCATAAGACCGTCACATTTCCATTTTCATCATTTATAAGGGATGTTTTGGATACACTTTTTATAGGGGGTTTCATTAGATTTATTTAAAAATGTTAAAAAGGGTTTTTACCTATTCAAAATCAAATTTTTGAATCTTCTACTAATCATTCCTTATTTATGTCTTCTAAAAAATTTATTATTGATGATATTTTTAAATTTAATTTTTTTAAATGTTTTTACATTATCCATTTGAATTTTTTTTCCTATTTAATGATCCACTATTGAAATTATTTTATAAAAATTAATTCTTTTCAAAATGTTTTCTCTGAACCTATTAAAAATGACTTTTCCAAGAAAAAGTAACTTTTTATTTTTCACAAAAGATAAAATTGTATTCTATAAACCCTAAGGATTTCACAACAATTTTACTCTTTAGCTATAAAGGAATTATTGTTATTATATTTATTTTATATAAGACACAGTCCCAATTTTCTTATGAAAAAAATTATTAAAATAATTTAGGGTTTCAAAAATGTACATTCATGGGGTCAATTTCAGAAATACTTTGAAAAATTATTATGAAACACATTTTCATTTAAATATTTTATTTTTGAAATTATGATGATTTTTATTTTGTAGAACACATATATATGAATGATTATGGTTGGGGTACTTTATTTATCCATAGTGAATTAGTTTCAGTTATTGTATAAGGATCTCTATGGGTTGGATAATAGGATTTACCCCAAGACAAAAGGTCCATAAGATGATTTATCCCAAAAACAGTGGTTACATGAGATGAATTATCCCAAGCATAAAGAGTGCATGTCGGGTTTTATCACGAAACTAAGGGTACCTAAGGGAATTATCCGAAGATGAATAACTTACATGGGTAGTTATCCCAAGTCTACCTTGTGATGAATGCATTTTTGGGTATCCTTGACATAAAATTTCAATTCTTATATCAATGCCATACTCTTACTTCATAATCTTATTCAAGTAATTATGAACCTTGAAATATGTTTAATGTCACATGATCTTGCACACATTTTACATGGTATTTTTTTACAGAGTAAGACACTCTTGAGAGAGTTAATTTATTTCATATAAAAATTTATATCTGAAAAAATTATTTAGATGTTCCTCAATTTGAAAAAAAATGGCATAGTTAACCAAAATAGCAGATTTATAAAATATTTGATCTTTTGAAATACTTCTCAAATACAGATAATTTCTTAGATAAAGTAATATGGATTATTATATTATCTTTTTGAATCATTATAATAATTAAAATTCCATTATAAACAATATCAATGATTTGGTATCAATGAAAATTAAAATTTTCAGATTACAATAACATTGTGAATATAGAACTTTGAAAGGCATAACAAATTTGAAAGAAGAGGTTTTGTCTCAAGTTGAGATGTAGTCCTCTCCACTTGGTGGTCACCTACCACAATGAAATTTATATAAGTCATGAATGATCCACATCTTGGATCAAGATACACCACAAAATACATAATTGTTTTCATCAAAATACATCTTCCATTGTTTTCGTGGGAGTGAAAGCAACCAAAATTCAATGAAGGGAACTCTTATACTTTCATCCGTGAGATTTTATTGTGTTAAAATAATGGTTTGTGAATATATCAATGTATCTTCCTATTTTAGAAAGGATTCAATGTGTTTTAATAATTACGATAGTCATACACTATTTTAAATATATAAATGTATACAATTAGAGTATAAAAAAATTTATAAGTGTTATAAGGCTCTTGGTGGGAGTTTATAATGCATGTGAATCCTCAAAGTTGGGTTGAAATGTAGCTTCAGTCAATTTTGAAAAAAATCCAAAAAAATCATAGTACAAGGAGAGAATATATATTCTTATTATACAGGGATAATTATGTTTTTCAATGAATGTTTTACTTTTTTTTCATTCGATGATGTAGATGTACTTCAATTTAGGTTACCAGAAATGTCTTTATTTATGCAAAGTAGGATGTTCTTCTTCCATTTTTCTTGGATGCATGACACCTTATACTTTTAAAGCTATTTTTTATTTTTGATCATGTGATTTCTTTATACAGTATAGGTATCACAAGAAGAATTATCTCGATCATGTGCTATTACCTTTTACCTAGTAATCTAACATAAATATTAAAGTTGTATTCATATACAATATGAAGTCATTAAAATAAATTATGGTACTATGTTTCAAAAAATTGTCTGTTAGTAAGAAATTTAAATTTAAATAAAATTGGAAGGAACAAAGGTGTGTCCAGATTGGTTTCTCAAGAATGATGAGTCAGGATCAGTTGGTTGTTCTAATGGTAGGTCCACCTAACAGTATGTTAACCATCATTAGAACACACACTACGAAAATTATGAACATTGGTGAGTAATTCTATCGGTTATCGAGGTGACATTGACTTATTCCAATGATAACTCAACTTGAACGATGACTTGTCCATAGAAAAAAAATCATGGAATTCTAATGGTACCTCAATGTGATAGTGACATATCTTTGAATATGTTATTTTTTAAAGACCCATATCGAAGTCTTTTCCTTTCATAAATTTCAGTATTCTTGATGACAATGAAACAAATGATAGTGAGACATATCATTAGTAGTTCCAATAGTGAGTCCACCCTAACTGTGACTTATCCGCAATAATGACTTATTATTATCATAATTTTTTTATTCTATCTTATGTAGTATTTCACTATCAAAATTGTTTAATATAATATGTACACATAAGTAAATATATATAAACATAACCAAACATGGTCAAACATAATAAAAAAATATATGTGACCAATAAAACTATAGGTGGTGAAAAATCAACCCCTTTTTGATGATCACAAATCATGGAATTAACTATCCATTTGCAATGATCAAAGGAACCATTATTCTTAGAAAACATAAAGATTTGAAATATTAGATTATGAGAATAGTCATACTCAAATTAAATACCAATGTAGTAAAATTAAATCCAATTAAATCAATATCATTCCCTAAAATCTATAAGGATTCTGTAATTAATTTAAATTCCATCTCATTGTTCTCCCCATCTGGGATTATCCAAAAGAGAAAAAAATAAGAGATAAATAATATAACCTAGATAAAAAACAGAATATATTTCATTCTCAATATAAAGTTAAATCGATTAGAAGAGAAAAAACTACATCCATATCAAAAATCAGTCAATCACTTTATCTCCAAAAAGGATCCATGGGTGACGTTACCTTATTAGTAGATATATATAGAGAAAGTGTTGGTATAGAAGGAAATGTAGTATACAATGGATTAATGGTGATCATAGAAAGTACAAGTGGTTTAGAACATTGAGTAGTAGAGGTAGGAGAATTGTTTTACGTATATATTACTAGTTTTTGTTGACTAAGAGCATGTGATGCTAATATGGGAAATGGATGAAGGGATGTAGGTACTAGAACAATAATATTTTAGTCACTACAACTCTTAAATAGTGATCATGTGTGCTGTAGATGGATCCTGAAGTCAAACTCTCAATCTCTGGTCGAATGGGGAGTGATTTTATTGCAAAAATTAATGTACATTGATGATACATGAATAGCTTTAAAAGGATAATAAGATGGATTATTATCTACCTACCATTCAGTATATCCTTTATCAAATCATATATATCTTCCATAAATATATACAGGGTAGTAGTTTTCTCATTTAGCTATTTCACTTTTTCCGTGCAGGCTGGAGTAACAGGAGGTATTATCATATTCTCAACCAAATAATTGAATTGAATATCCAGTTTTTGTTTGGTATAGATCATTTTAATTTAGAAATATTATTTATTTTCAATTTCATCCTATGATATTGTGTACCCATTTGTGAAAAACCATACCATGTCATATATACATTCATAGATATATAGAATTTTTCTCCGGCTCTTCTGATCAGTGCCAGCCATCATGTTTTGATCCTCTTATTCAATCAATGTTTTAATCAAATAAACATCAGGAGTCTGAATAGAATGAGAATGTATGATTTAGAATTCATTAACATGGTATTTGACTATGGATTTTGAAATTTGGAGATCAAGAGTTCGAGGAGGAGGATTAGTATCTTTCTTAGAAGATGTATCTTAAAGAGTGTTTACAACATTTTCATGGGATCTTGCATAATCAGCTAACATACCATTCACAACCGGAATGAGTATAATCAACTCACCACATAACCATTTATTTTCCAATATCACTTCCTTATGTTTTAAAATTTATTGAGGATGAATTTTGGAAAGGATTCTCTCTATAATCATAGAATCATATATTTCACTAAAAATTGTAACATGATCTTGTTAATGTGGAAGTCCAGATCGAACTACTAATCATAACTCATACTTAAAAATTATTAAGTATTTCTATGTTACATAGTCTATATGTACAAGTGAATCCAATGTAAATTTAGTAGGATCTACTATTCGAGCTATTTCAACTGGAGTTCTTTCTTCTACCATAGATCATTTAGGATCATCTATATCATCTTCTTAAACAGGACACTCCAAAAAATGTGTGACATATCCTGGACACATTTCAAATTCCTTGGATGTCACATCATAAGGAATGAGAGTTTCAAATCTTACCCTTATTGTACGTTTCTCCCCTAAAACATATACATTATCTTCAACATGTTCTTCTATCTAAACTGGTGCTTTATTTTTGACATTAAAAATATATTACAATGGGTAAATTATATATTCTTCTTCAGTATGAACATCATCATTAATATGAACATCTGTATCTATTTCCTCATCCACAACTAGCATAAGAGGATTAAGGGATTATAAAACTAATTCTTGTTCACTAAAGTAGTTTCAGTATGATTTTCAAGATCAACATGATCTAGAGTAAGGTCAGTATGTTCTGCAATAAAGAAATTAATCATCATCATGTTGGTCTGACCCACAACTTGATTCACCAATTCCACTATCTTACTCATAATTTTCATTATCTTAATTTTCATCACTTGATTATTCTATTTTGTTTTCATCATCTTCCACTTCATCACAATAATCATATTTTTCTTCCTCATTAGAACTTTCTCTATTTTGACAATTATACTATTGAAATTCATCATGGCCACTTTTATCGACCAATTTGACATTATCTGAATCTTTGGTATCATCATCTACATCTTCTAGAAGGAGTGGATATATTGGAAGAGGAGGAATATGAGGTCTAGAAGGTCTATAGGTTATAATTTCTAGTAATTCTACAATATTTGGGCCACCTATGTCATCAATATAAGAATATTTTCCTTGATTTGCTTCAGCTTCTTATTATCCGTCAAAATACTCCCCAACATCAACTTGTTCTAGACCAGTACCAACCATGACTCTTGGGAAAACGAGGTTCTTAAAAATATTGAATTACTCAAAAATAATATCATTATATTCATCCCATTATTTCTTCCATGGATTCTAATTTATCTTCAATCTCTTACAAGTGACCTTTGTGATGCATAACTGGTCTGATACATCATCCTCATTCCCCAAACTATTGAAATTCAACAGTGTAGAAATAATCATTGGATTAAACAAGGAATTTTAATTATATTGAGGTTTCCTCATTTTATTCATATGAACCATTAAGTCATCTTAATTGTTAATCTTGTATCCCTTTTACATCAGATATTGAAAATATACATCCTAATATTTGAGAAAGGAAAAATCCAATTTTTGTGGAAATAACTAGTGCTGGATAGATTTTAAAAATATCATAAATTCACCATCAATATCTATTTATACAGGTCTTCTTTAAACACTATTTCTAGTAAGATCTATCGTGCTTCCTCAAAAAAGAAAATATCACTGCTTGGAGGAGGACTGCATATATAATATTTAAAAGTACATTTATGAGGTAATTTGAAGAATTCAACCAAATGCTTTGAAGAAAAGGATGATCATTCACCATTTATCCTCGACATAATCCAATACTCTTCTGCTTCTTTCAGAATAAATTCCACATGGAAATAAAAAAAAGGCACAAGCTTAGGATAAAAAAGTCCATTGTTTTTGGAAAACCATTCCAATTGCCATTTCTATTGATAAATATTCAATAGGATAAAATCAATTGAGTCTAACCATTCAGAAGCGAATTTTTTTTCTCGAGTGACGATTAAGATCATTAGTTTGGGATGGATAGGTTTTTGTTTTGGATTAATGGATTCACCTTTATGCTTTTTAATAAGATATTAATCACCCATTGATTTCTGAGAGATATTCATAACATTAGGCATTAGTGAGATTTTGATGGTTTTAGTTCAAGAATGAATGGAATTTGTTTGAGAGAGAACAATGTGAGAACTAGAGTATGAGAGTGAAGAAGTGAGTTAGATCTATTTCAACATTATCATTTAGCGATTTAGTGATCATAAATCATGACATTCGGACTAAAATAAAATGAAATAAATATAATAGTGACATTTTGACTTCGATATTTTAAAATAAAAAATAACATAATAGTGTGATACAATGGTTAGACATCAACCATGGGACACAATGGTGAGACATCAATGGTTGGACACAACAATGAGATAGAACGATGAGACACCATGGTGAGTCATCAATGAAGAATCAAAAATAGTGATTCATAAATTGTGAATCATCAATAGTGAGTCATCAATGGTGAATCATCAATGGTGAGTCCTCAATGTTGATTCATCAATATAATGTAATCCATAGTTTTTCACTCAACCTGGATCCTCCCAAATCCATTCTTAATGTAACTCATTCTCTCATAATTTTAAGGCTTAGTAAAAATATCTGTAAGTCGATGTTTGATGATAATGAATTATAGAGTTATATCACCATTTTGATAATGATCTATCAAAAAGTGATGTCTTATATCAATATCTTTTTTTCTAATATGATAAATTTTATTCTTGGAGAAGTTAATAAAACTTGTGTTATCACAGTTTTTACTGATATTTCTAAATTGATATCCATTGTATAGTAATTGGTGATCTGTTCATAAAATTTGGGAACAAAAACAACCTGTAGTTATGTATTTAGATTTGAAAGAAGATAATGCAACATAATTCTTCTTTTTTAACACTCCATAAAACTTTATACATTCCCAAAAAGTGACATGTTTGAGAGGTGATTTTTATATCTAACTTGAAACCAAAAAAATCAGCATCAAAATAATTAACTATGTGAAATGGTTGACCACTTTGATAGAACATTCATATGTTAGTTATATATTTTAAGTATTTGAAAATTATTTTAACATTAAGTAATTGTGACTTTTTAGGATTTTCTTGAAAAAAAGAACGCATACATACACTAAACATAATATCAGGTCTTCTAGTAGTCATATAAAAAATACATCCTTTCATACCTATATTAATGGTTTCATCCACTAATTTTCCATCTTCTTTACGATACAATTTATAGGTTGTACTAATAAGAGTATCCCAAATTTTAGTGCTATCTATGTTAAAACTTTTTAATCGATATTCAGTTTATTTACATTGATGTATAATAATTCTGTCTTTATTTGTAATGTTCTATAGTCAATAAATATTTGTGTTCTCTCACTAAACTCATTTTAATCTCATTTTGCATCATTTTTTAAAAATATATTTGTAATGAATTTTTTGAAGATCAAAATATATAATGAACATATATTTAAATGACCAAAACATCATTAGAAATTGTTTTTATAAAAAAGGTACGATTAGTTATACAATTTTTAAATCCATTAAAAATATGAAAAGTGTTGATCCTACCATATTAATCGCTTTGATCTTATTTTAAACCCTAAAATGATATTTTTTATTTTAAAACAACATTTGGAAAATTTAAAATTTTAAAACCGGGGTGTTGTTAAAAATATACCAACTATATAACAATTTAGTAATTCTCTTATTACATCAATTTGATAATGATTGAAATGTATATGTGTTTCGTATGATAGCATTAATAAATTTGAATTCATGATGGGCTATAGGTGATATGGTTTCTTTATAGTATATCTCTTCTTCTGGAAGAAAATCTTGTATTAGTATCTTGGATTTATTTCTTAATAGTATACTAGCTTCATAAACATTGTTTCTAAGAAAACAATTAGTGCCTATAATAATGGTTTGTTTGAGTTTATTAATAAGTTACCAAAATTTGATTCTTTGAAACTTGTTTAATTCTTCCTATATAGACATTATCCAGAACTCATCCTTGATTGCATCATTGATGTTTTTAGGTTAATGCTATGAAAAAATACCTAGTGTTAAAACTATTTGTTTAGAGAAACTCTTGTTTGGGTTCCCTTATCTCTGTTTCCAAACTACCACATCTAATTTATTATTCTTAAGAGTTCTAAAAAATATAGAAAAATAAGGAATGATTACTTTGGCTTCACATATTGGTTTAGGTTCCCATTGGTCATGATCTGAAGATTTTCCAGAACAGGATTTTTATGCTTATTTAATAGCAGAATAAAAAAATTGGATTTAATTCGAGATTTGTAAGAATTTCTTCAATATATTCTAGGGAGGTTTTTCACTAATATAGATATATTTCATTAAATGTTACATGAACAGATTCTTCCATATACATTTTTATCTAATTAAAGAATCCATAGGCCATAATAGAGATTGAATAACCTATAAAAATCAATTCATGTATTTGGAAGAAATCATTCCAAGATTACCATTTTAATTGATAATAAATAAATTTCAAATAAATAATTCTGAGTAATTAACCTTAGTTTTCCTATTATTTTATAGATCATAGTGGGGTTTCATTAGGATAGGTCTAATTAAAACTATATTTATTAAATAGAATGTTGTATTCATAGATTCTAGCAAAAAATAAATACTTAGATTATACACATTAATCATATTCCACTATATTTATTGCAAGGTTCTATTTCTTCTTTATACGACTCCATTCTGTTCAGGTGTCATAAGAGTAGAGAAGCTATGAATATAGCCATTTTGTGAGAAAAAAGATTCAATTTCATGATTTTCAAACTCACATCCATGGTCACATCATAAGGAGTAAATTATAATACCACATAGTTTTTATACTAAACTAGCATACATAATGAAATACTAGCAAGAATCACTTTTTAAGCTAAAAATAATGTCCACGATTTCCATGAAAATTCATATACCAGAACATAGAAAATGTTCTTCCAATTTAATCTTCAAACACTAGAATTTTTAATTAATCCACGTGAACCAACTCAAGAGATGGATAATTTTAAACTTATTTTATTAGTTTGAAATATATTTTGTGTTGGATTCCATTTGGAAAGTATTTCAGACTTTATAATTTGGAAATTCTAGTTTAGGTAGATCCTTGACTAATCCTTTTCTAGTATTCATTGTAAGAGAGTAAATTTTACAATGTCCTTGTCTCTTATGAATGATACAAGACTCATTATGAAGGGAATTTAAGCAAGAAAAATTTTAAGAATCTAAAGAATCAAGATTAACAACATATATATTTTCTTTAATGAAAGGAATAAACCCAAAATCATTAATAGAATTAAAAAAAAATTCAATTATCAGATTAAAATTTATACTATTATCCATCATCACATAACTGTGATATGTAATGAATATTGTACTTAAGACCATAAAAATAATTAAATTTATAAAATAAATTTGAGTTGTTGTTTCTGATTTGGATTAGACTAATAATTATTCCTTTATAATTACCACCAAAGGTGACATGTCCACCATAATCCTTTATCCGTTCAGTGAAGTTGGATAATTCCCATATCATGTGTATTGAAAACATTTTGTTCAAGTACCATAATCACCATCATGATCTCTTAAATCTGCTTTCTTACTGAAATAATTTAAACAAGACTAGTATTTGGTACCCGGATTTTTTTGTTTCATTAACATTAGTAATTTAATCACTATGAATCCACATTTTTGTCATGGGTTTAAAATAAGAATTTTGTAAAAAAATTTCAAAATAAAATCTATTTGGGCAAAAAGATCTATTAGTAGTATGAGATGTTCCACTGCTAGAACATGTAGAAAAATTTCTTAAACTGATCATAAAATTTAATTATCTAGATTAAGAAACATTGTTAGTTTTAACCAAATTTCTTTTCCTATGTTGATAACCAATACTAGTAGTATATTTATGAGCAACCAATTTTATAAGAATTTTAACTATGGTATCATTATAATATATAAAATTCTCTCGATCCTTTTTTTAATTGTTCATTAGAATTTTTAGCTTTAGTATTTTTATAGAGCTGGTGATCACTCATTTTTTTCAAAACCGAGTTCAGAATTAATAGAATTAGAAAGAGAATGTACTTTCATAAGTGTCCTATATTTATCCTTTATTTAATTGCATGTATCATTTATAAATTTTCAATATTCAAACATATCTTCATGTTTCATGTTTTCATAGTAATATTCAAATTCATATCTAAGATAATATGAATTCTATGCAGGTGATACTAGTGTTACCTCCGATGTTTTTTCCAAGAAACACATGTTGACATTGTCCGCCTTTTCAGCATGTGAGGATTCTGAGTCCCCAGAGCTATCCTTAGATTCCCTCTATTTATCATTTATTTTTTCTTTTAATTCATATATTTTTCCACATTCTTCTTATCAAAATTTAATTCGGGACAATAATCCTTCACATTTTCTATCTCTTTCACTCAAACATAATATTTTATTTTTGTTTTCACCTTTGTTATCATAGATACCTCTCTTTCTAGGATTTTAAGAAAATTCCATCTTTCAATTATATTTATCAAATCTTATGGCTAGTTGATCCATTTCATCGTCACTATCACTTGGTGCATCTTCACTACTTGAACATTAAGCATGAACAAGAATTATTTCCTTTTGTTTTGATATAGTTCTTTTGAAATACACTGACATTATTTTAGGTTCATCATCATCCTCTCATTTATTTTTTAGATCCACCTCATACATCGTTATCTTAACTATAATATTCTACACAATTAGTGAATTGATGTCACAATATTCTTCAATTAATACTGATTTCCCTCTCTATATTTTTGGAAGAAATATCAAGATCCACATGATCTGTTCTTTTGAAGTAAACATCATTCCTAGTGATATCGTTGTATTTAAAATCTCATTGATCCTGAGATATATGTTATATATCGGATCAAAAATATTAATTTTAATGTTATCATATTTAATATTATATGTGTTATGCCTCACTTCTTTAACATTAGTGGGGTTTTTCAAGTGAAATAGCTAAAGTATCATAATTTTTAATGTCTATTTTTCATGCAAAAATCCTATTTAATTATTCCACTCTTAAAGAATAATATAAAGTATAAATATATTTGAATTATTTTTGTAGGTGGCCTTTGTGGATATATCCCAATACATTCTAGTAGTTATAGAAATCATATATTTATAAACTATAGTAGACTGGATTTCAAAAACAATGATTTTTATATGCATTTTCATTTAATGATTCCACTAAGAATAGATTATGCTGTTAAATTAGTGAGGTTATTTGGTAGCTGGACCATCTTATCTATTGTTCATATAAAAAAAATTTATAGAGCTACAAAGTTTGAAGGGATAAAAAGTTATTGATCTTTAAAATAAAAACAAAAATAATAGTTAAAAAGATATTTGAAAGTGTTTTTAGGCCTCTAATACCATATGTTGGTTAATGTAGGACACTCAATAGGGGGGTGAAATGAGTTACATTAAAAAAAATATTGTATTAAACTACTATTTAAATGTTCCACAATTTGAAATACAAAATATTGTTGTTAACCAATGTAGTATATTTATAAAAGTTTCAATATTTTTAATGACATCTCAAAGAGTGGTTAGTTCATAGATTATGTAATATGGATTATAATTTATTACATTCGAAATCGATATTCTAAATAAAATTGTAATATTAAAACTATCTAAGATTAACTATAAAAGTAATGTAAAGTTTTTTGATTTTAATAAATTAGTGAAAACAGATCATTGAAAGGAATTGAGTTCTTAAAACAAGATGTTCAATATCAAGCTGAGACGTGGTCCTCTCCACTTGATGATCACGTTCAACTAATAAATTCATATAAATAAACAAGGATCCACCCTTGGATTGAGGTACACCATATCATACAGTACTATCTAGGTCATCAAGACCACTTCCATAGTATTTGTCGTAGTTCTAATAGAGAACATGACATGCATGGACCTCTTCAACTGTTATCCATGGGAGTATATGGGGTAAAAAATAGGTTTCTAATGATATCAATGTATCTTTCATTTTTTCATAGGAGTCGGTGGATGTTTATAATACATATAGTCACACTATGTTTGAAATATAAAATTGTACACAATCAGAGCATATGTAATAAAGTAATATTTAGAAGGCTTTGCATCAATGTTTATACAGCTTGCGATTCCTCAATGGTATGTTGAAATACAACTCGACTTTATTTCTATAATTATCTAGTAAAATAAAGTATCGTGAGAGATTCAATCGTTCTCTTCAAGTGAGATAAATAAGTTGTTTTAATAATTTTTTCCTTTATCATTTTATACTACATATTTTATTCAATTTTTTTATCAACAATTACTTTATATATGGAAAGTATACCATTATTATTGTGTGTTTATTGGAGGGATGAGATCTTTTATTATTTCATCTCTTTTACTCTTCTACAACAACTTATTTCCTTATAAAATCCAGGTTTAACAAGAAGCATGATATCGATTGTGTATTGGTACCTCATACATTCTACTCTGACATTGATATTTTTGTTTTCTACAAAAGGCATACAATGCCATTAAAATAAATCCTGGTATAATGTGTCACAAATTCGATCGTTATAGTGAAATTAAAATTTATATGAAAAAGTAAAGAATGACAATGTGTCAAGATCAGTAGCTCAAGAACAGTGACATAGAATCAGTAAGTCATTTTGATTTTAGGTCAACATTACTGTAGGTCAACCATCAATAGCTTATACTTAGAGAAAATTATGACCATTGTTGATTCGTTCTGTCGGAAGCTTGAGTTTATGGTGACTCATGCCATCAGTAACTCATATTGAATGGTTACACATCCTTAGATAAAATTTTGAAAATATGTTGGTATCTTAATGTGACGGTGACTTAGCTGCTGATAGGTTAGGCATCAATGACTCATCTCATTATCATTTCCTTTAATAGATTTCAGTACCTGTGTTTCTAGTGATGTATATGATAGTGAGACATATCATTGGTAGGTCTAACTGTGTGTCCACCCTGATAGTGATTGAGACTCAATGGCATCATATCCTCAAGGGTGACTTATAATTTGCCAAAATTTTCTAACATGTCTTTTATATTAAATAACTATGAAAATATATAAATATTCTATGTAAACATCATTAAACATAGATAAACATAATTGTACCAGAACAAACATAATAAAACATGATTTTTGAGAAATAATGATATAGGAGGTAAACAATATATTTTTTCACATGGGATTACATTTCATTAAATAATAGCTTATGGATAACACATATTGTTCCATGTTATTTTTAATAGTAAATTAATCTCATTACCATGTTTTCTCAACTTATTATGATATAATCCTTGGTGTCATATTTATATAATTCCTTAACTAAGAATTTTAGTTGACCCCTTTATTAGGATTTCGTTCCCATGTTACAAAAATGTGTATATCATTTGAGAAATCATTAATGGAATGATGAATGTTTCAATTATAGGTAAATGTACGACATTTTTGTAAAACAAGTTTCCTATTTATTGAGTCCTAACAGACACTAAATCTTTGGTTCTTAATGTTTTGCAATTATTTTTCTAGATGTAATATTTATCATATGGGAAAGATGAAAAAGAAAGATATCTTATTACTGGGTGGTTATATTTGTTTTTTTCTCCATTACGAGTGAATAAATTGTTGTTAAATATATTTATTTCTTATATTATTTATTTCCAAAATATGATTTAAATTATTTTACTGAATAAAACAAGTAAAATAAAGAAAATAAAATCTATAATTAAATTTTTTATGCTATACTATTAGTTAAAAAAATATAAGAGATACTCATATGGAAAATGATTTAAATGTTTTGAAAATAAATTTAGAAAATATTGGGGGTGATGGGATTGTTTTCATTACCTCATGATTATTTTGTATGAATTCCTATGTTCTTTTCTAGTACACTCAATCTTTCTTTAAAACTACAAATTACAATCAATCATTTAACTCTTAATAAAATACTCAGTCTAGTAAGGTATCTTATAATAACTGCTTAATGATAATTAGGTTAATGTAATCATTGATTAGTGTGTAACTTAGCCTCTTATGGAACACTTATTATTTAGTTGTCTATGTACCTTTTTCATGAACACATGATTTGATTTAAATGATTATTTTTCCATGTTTTATACTAAGATAATTTAATTATTGATCAAGATAATAATGAATTATGTATAGAAGATAAATATCGATAAAATTAATTTCATTTAGGAAATGTGAAAAAATTCACACCAACCCATCTCCTTGACCCCATTATGTTTTTAACCACACATAATCCTGCTATAAAATAAAAATAAAAAGGGAAGAATATGATTATTTAATAAATATCATTGTCTTATATTTATGTGATGGGAAAATGTATATGATTTAGATTCTCCTTCTCTTTTATGAGGCCTCAAAAACTGAACTTATTCCCTCAAGCATCAAATCAACGCATTGAATATTTTATAGCTTTATATGATAAAAACACATGGATTGGGATGTGATGACATCTATCAATTTTCTTTAAATTTTTTATTCCCCATTTGTTAATCCCAACTAATTTATCCCCATAAATAACTTTCTTCTATCATATAAAGGAGAATCCATCTTTTCGACTCGTTATTGTATTATTTGAATTTATTAGATATTTATTCAATGAAATTATCTTATTCTAAATGATTCATGCATGTGACACATGTTCCATACCCATTGATCAACACACTCTATTACCTGATTTACATACCTTCATTCCAATTTAAACTTTTAATAATGTTTTTAGTGATTTTTTCCACCTGAACACTTATTTGAAACTTTTAGTACTTATTTGGATGATTGTTGAAAATAATTATTTTATGTAACTAAGAATACATTGGAGACAAAATAGACCACATTGATGCATTAAATTACATTGAGATAGAAAAATAGTATCATATTTTTGTGTTCTAGGATATGTTGGTGTATTGATGTATTTATTATTACTACCTGATATTAATTTTTATTATAAACATATCCTCTTATAAATTCATGGGATTAGGTGATTCCAATATAACCATATGATGTGACATGAGTCACATTGGATTGGAAATACAACATTAACTGAATTAATTCTATGATTCTATGATGTAGAGTACTACAACACATATGGTGTTGTAATTGAGATAATATAACATGATTCATATTTAGACTTTGTTGGACATTGATATTACTATGCGTCAGTTTGAGTGATACAACATTGGCAACACAAATACCATCATTGTTCCCCCATTATGATTGTGTTTTATTAATCTTATTAAGATGATTTAGTGTATGTATTTTAGTTGATTTATACTCACAATGATTAACAACGGATTATATTTGAGTTCCAACATATATTTAGGTTATGATACATGACTCTGTTTACCTTGATATATCATCAATCTACCTTATGTTATATGATGTCGAAACTAAAGAATGATAACGGTTATATACAGTGTTACATTGGATGATTGAGGAATTCTCAATTGATGATATAAGGATTCATTAGAATTGATATGTAACTTTAAGTTTCCTAATGCATAATAAATTTCTCACTAAATAATCCTTAACCCATAATTGTGACTCTAATACAAAATATATCACCTTTCATTAATTATTTCACAATTTATTCTCTTATGTCAAAAAAATTCTTAAAATAATTGATTTAATCATTAAACATATAGATTCAAATTATATAGGAATTAATGAAAATAAATATGTGATGAGAAAAATTATGTTGTTAATTCCCAAATAATCATAATTCAATATAATACAATTCAGTATCTAAAAATATAAAACACAAAAACAAAAACAATATATGATTAAAAAACGATAGGCATGTATAATGAATGTAACAAGGAGTATTTACCTAATATATGATGGGAATATTATTTAGAAAATGGAGAAGTATTGTATCAAAATTAAAAATCATAAGAGAAAAAAATAAACATTAATGATCTATAATCCAATATGGAAAGACACAAATACTCATAATTTAAAATGATCATGTGTTATAACATTAGTAACTCGGTTGTCTCCACCAAACTTATGGTAGTTAAAATAGTACCTTATGGAACAACAGTAGACTCTTTGTTAGGTATATAGGTAAATATTACATTGGGATATATCCCTAAAATTGTGATGAGCCCCATTGGGTTATTTATAGAACCAATCACCTACCACTAAATTTATAAATCATTATATAATTCTAAATGTTTCTCCTTTTCTTCCTTTAACATTAAATATATAATAAAACTAATTTAAATAACCCCTAAAACCCATTTATAATTGTAAAATAAACATAAAAAATTCAAATCATTAAATAAAATAGACATGAAATTTAAGGATTTATTTAGATAATTAGTAGATCATGATTGAAAATGAATAAAACTTAAAATTTTTAGGTTAGATTTTAGAAAATAACTTCATAAGGTATTTTCATTCAATTTTATATACTAAAATTTAGGAAAATAGTTTCATTATTACTACCACCATTTAACTTGTATATCTCCCTGGGTTCTCAATATATATGATGGAGACTATTTTATTTCTTTTATTTTTCATTAGAAATTTTTTCGGAATATAAATGGTTCTTGAATGTAATTGGGAAAACACTATTTTTTTATCTTGTACTAATATGTTTATTTGTGGATATTAGTATAAAACAATTGATATTTTTAGTCAAAATTAATACCTTCAGGACACATATATAATGTTGGTATGTCACGTTTTATTTTTTTTACTAACCGAAAATGAAGAGAGTGGACTTGGTGGTTATGAAAATTAAGAGATTATTCAATTCAAAAAAAAACAATAATGAAATATATTTTAGGTTTCTGATATTTATATATATCAAAGTTAGTAAATATATTATAATAAAAAACATTTTGTATAAAATAAATATGGGAAAATTCTTACATCGCCTCACTATCAATATTGAAACACAAATATTGGAGAATACATGATTTCAATGTGAATGAGGGAGATTGAATTGTTCATGGAGTTAGTTTTTTTGATATTATTATTTTTTTATTCACATTATATGATAATTATATATTTATCTATATAATATAATTGGAGTGATGATTAATATGGAGTTTTATTATTACAAAAAAATACTTAAATTACAAGTTAAATGAATAATTTTTGTGAAATTAATTTTTAGTGAATATTAATTTTTTTATTCTTACAAGGAGTTTCATCATCCCATAAAGATAATTAAATTTTTATTAATAATTTATCAATGTCTTGAAGTATATATTAATTATTTTCATTATATTATCACTGTTACATAAGAACATGATCCCTTAAAAACAAATGTTATGATATAGTATCTTTGAAAATGATTGCATGGTAATATTATACTTTTATAAATTCCTCCTTGTCATTATAGTGAATCAGATGACTATAGGTAATATTATACACACAAAGTTTATAGTCAATATCATGGAATAATGAACCATGTAAAAAATTTACCAACCCATTATACATTTTTAATTGTTTTCTTTCATAGAAAATAAATAAAAATAGTATATAAAATTATTCATTTATATAACCAATAATTGATGGTGGATCATTATTGTACCACAACATATGATTTAAATAACCATTATTCTAATATTCACCCAACACAATTTATATTTATTTTATTTAGTATATTCTCAATTTCTATCCATGAATTTCAGGATTCCATTTAAAATGAATGTATACTTTTATTTTATAATAAATCACATAAAATATGGGAATAGAAAATAAATTTTTGCTTTTTATGGGAATAATTATCACATATTAAAAAAATAAATATTTATATAATTATCATTAATTTTTTAAATTCACTTGATATTATCATAAAAAATATGTTTAATTTGTGAAAGGACCTACAATGATACATATTGATCAGAATAATAGATATAATAATGAAGTAGTTAGGAATTATATCATATCATTCTCAATATAAAAATAGTAAGAAAAAATTATGTGGTGTTCTCCAGAATTTATATATAAAAAATTTGAATAATATATAATAGTATAATGAGAAATTAAAATAGAAGAAACATTATTAATAGAGAGAGATGTTTAAATATGTACATATCTTGAATGAAAAATCTGTTAGAATTTTTTTATAATGGTTTAATTAATGATCAATTAGCCAAAATTATTTATAGGGTAAAATTAAAAATCTATACATATGAAAAATATAATCTAAATTATATTATAATGATTTGATTTGAAGGTGTTTGTGCGTGACGATTGAGAAATAAATGTATCCGCTCAAGATCACGTAAACATAATTTTGATTGGTATTGAAATTAGGAATGTATTGTTAGTAAATAATAGATAAAAATGATATATAAATATATTTTAAAATATTTTAAATTTATGATGAACAAAAATTTAATGAATGTAGAAAAAAGATCAATTTTTTTACTTATATGAAAACACGGTGATGTTTGACAAATTTTTGTCTATTATTTAAATAAATACTCCATTAAAATATAGAAATATGGGAAAGAATTCCATATATACATGTTTTAAAAAAATATTACAACATTAACTTTCCTAATATATATCGTTAATTTTTTACATGAATTGGAATAAAAAATATCAAAAACAATTATATAAGAAAATACTTAATATTTATACCTACTAGAATTATATTTCTTACACAAAACATGTTAATTAAATTATTATTTAATTATTATGTTACTTCTATAAACCTATCAAACAAATATAATTTCACATGAACCACCACCGAAAAATGAAAATAATGTGTGAAATAGTTTTTGAGTAAGGGGATAATTCTAAAGTAACATATTTAGAATGTTCAATATAAAATATATTGAGTTCATGGAGTAATTCAAGAGAATTAAAATATTAGAAACCATGAATAATATAATAATACATGTTAAAAATAAGAATGCTTTAGAACATACATAATAATGATATAACATAACTATATTTCAAAACCCCATGGGATTATATCGAAACATATTTGGACTAGGTTCACTACCCATTCCCCATTTATAACATCTCATGATATATAACCATTAGAAAATTCATTTTGGGAATGAATAATTTTTATCCCACCCATAATATCAATATATATCTATATATTCGTGTAAAATATGGAAATATATATTAATAAAATTAGAATAAATCAAATAATTGTAAATATAAGGCCCCTGACTTAAACATTACATAATATTGAATTAAATGAGTAATTCCCATTGAGGATCTTTTCAGGTTTAGAGTTTTAGAATATTATATCATAACTATTACATCTCAAAAGAATACATAGTAGATTCTTTTAAAAAGTTTATTTTTTTTCAAAACATGAAGTCTAAAACAAAAGTCATTTCTAGTTCCATGTTTAAGAAAGCATGACTTTTCCTTTATCCCATCCTTGACACTATTCCACATTATGTCCTGTGAAAAAATTTCAAAAAAAACTTGGGGTGAGCATAAAAAGCTCAGCAAGGGATACATAAAGAAGGAAAACAAGTAAACCATAAATACTTTATCAAAGTAATACTTTTCACCTTTATGGAGTAGTAATTACTCTTCACTGAATAAAATATCATTACATACCCTCTTGTAACAAAAATATTACCATAAAACCCATATAAAGAACATATAACATATAAAGGTAACTTGGGACATAAACTATAAGGCCCCAGCGTAAAACCTTACTTAATCTTGAGTTATTACAAGATTACACATTGAGGATCTTTTTGGGTTTAGAGATTTAGAGAATTAGATCTTAAAACATGCATTACAACCCACGTTAAAACAAAGTGGTTACATAAAGATAGTATTCATCATTCCCATCGATGGAAACATATTTAAAATAAAACATGGATTCTTTCTTGAAACTTCCTTGACACTATCATCATATCATGTACCTTTCCTTTGACCTGTGAAAATCATTTCAAAAAAACTTGGGATGAGCATAAAAAGCTCAGTATGGGTTATAAAAACATGGAAAGGAAACATGAGTTCATATATACATAAGAATGAAATCATACATTACCCATAAAACATAGGCACTTTAACATATCTCATAAAATCATGAATAAATCATAGAAATCATAAGTCATAAAGGTAACTTGAGTCATTCATAACATTCTTACGTAGGGAGTAACCCTCTTGGTTACGTTTGGAATACCCATCACATTATATTGTAACATCCCAGGTAAATAAAAATATATGACATAGTCATATTTATTAATATTTTAATTTTAAAGGGGTTTCTATGTTCGATAGCGTACCCGATACGCAATGATGAGTTCCTTTGAAAACTTATGTTGCACACTAGTAATAAAATAATATTATTTTAAATGTTAGTTAACAAGTAGCTGTTGTACTGGCGGGAATGAATAGAAATAACTAAAATATGATTATATATGTTTTTAAATGTTTTTGCATTTACCCAATAAATGATAAAGGCTTAAAATACAGAAAGAGTTCAATTTTAGGCATTTATACCCTAATTTTCACGAAAGGTGCACTTATCACCTTTTGACGGAGGACCGTCATTAAATATAGTTATGATCGATCTTATAAATTCTATTGGACCAAATATAACTATTCTTTAGAATCGGGACATCAAAATTTACTTTGTGTAAATTTTTGGTACCTTTCTGATAAAGTTCATTTTTTTATGAATAGTGTTAAATGTTGTATTTTAATTCAAAACCTCTTTTTAATCTAATTTATTTATTTGATTAGATTATCTTTTGAATTGGTTTTAAAGTGAAATTAGAAAATATTTTTACCACTTAATCCAATAGTGGTCATTGGAATTAATTTCACTTTGAAATCAGACTTAAACTAGTGTCAATCTTTTGATACTTATTATTCCATAAAAACACGCTATTTGCTCTGACAGCGGGAATTAATTATTAAATTAATTAATGTGAATTATATGTTTTGAATTTTTTAAAATAGACTTTATTTTTGAATTCGGAATATCAAATAAATCTTAGGGTGAATTTTTGGTAATTTTCTGAAAAACTTCAATTTTTGATGAATAGTGAAACCACTAAGTGGTAATCAAGCAAACTAATTTTTCAGTTAAATGAATGTTTACCACTAATGTGTATTGAATTTTGAAAATCCGACATACATGGTTGTCATTAAGAAGTAAAATGTGGTTCAATGAGATTATAATAATTTTTTGGTGAATAGTAACTTATTAAGTTCTTAATCGCGATTAGTGGTAATTAGGGTAGTTTAAGGTATAAATAATTCTTTTAATAATATGAAATGACCTAGACACATGTCCCAAACTTATTGGTTGTGTCATGGCCGACAAAGACAAGCCATGGTTCAACTTGGGGACCCCATGGATCCACTTTTGTTGAGAAATGACATAAATTACTTTTTATTTAATATTAATGTGAAAATGACACTAACATAAATTGTTATACTAAAAAAATTTTTATGTGGGGATATACAAGTCCAAATTTTGATTATAAATAGTAATTGTAAATCTAAAAAGATTTCCTATATCATAGTATTTTTTTTTAATTTTTATACATTAAAGAAATTTAATTATTTATGACATAATAATGATGCAGCGATGACATCGTTATTGACGATTTAAATAAAATAGAAAGATAATGTAAAATATATGAACTACTCATGTCCAAAACCAATTGGATGAGTGTATTTCGAACCCTTATCAACTTATCCACGAATTCTATCAATGTGGGACCTCTTAAAACCGAAACACATTTTCAAATAAAGTAATGTTTCTTTACTTTCCAAAAGTGCCCCTCCTCTCCTCTTATAAAAGGCCCCCACCTCTACCTCATTTCACACACTTCTAAAGCCATTGGCTCGGCCAACCCCAGCCCATTTACTCTCTCCACATCCCTCTCCTCATCCTAGAGGATTCCCTTTGGGCAGAATCCTTTCAAAGGAAGCCTTTAGGCTCAAATAAAAAGGGAGTTACACTTTTAAAGGTAATTCATTCTCTCTTCTTCATTTGTTTTATTTTGCTTCTCCAACCCCATAAACTATTTTTAATTACATCTTTTGTAACAACACCAGTATCTTTAATATACTAGGATGTTGTTATAGGATTTATTTGAGCTACACTCTCACACAATTACATAAAATGGTTAATGAACATACGGTTTCCGTGGATGGCGAAATTCTGCCTCCCGAAACGATGATTGTTCAATACTCATTTAACACCTTCAACGGTGGCCATTATTATGTCACTATTTTTATATATGATATATAATATGTTTAATGTTTTCATTAAGCTTCTGTATTTTTCATTTTTGTCTTACCTTTATGGTTTCCATTATGGGTATACGCGATATCTTCATTTTAGGAAGTGCGGACTACCACCCCCTAAAAGTGATTTGATTCGTTAATACCATATGTGGGATGTGTAAAGGATTAAGTTAATGATATAATATATGATGTTATACTGGAATTATAATATACCTATATATCATTATTATTTCATTCCTTTAAAGTATGAGATAGAAATGAAAGTAGCGTTCATGCGTACGTACGGCTTACCGTCTCCATGAACGGTGCATTTCATTTCATATCCCCAAATGTAATGTACTATTAAAAGTACATATATATAATGGATATATATAATGAATGATATATCTAAATGATTAATATAATTATGGAATTAAAATATAAATACCCCTCATTTAGTTTTAATTCCATTAATATGACAAAGAAATGAAAGTAGCGTTCATGCGTACGTACAGCTTACCGTCTCCATGAACGGTGCATTTCATTTCTTACCTCTGAATGTGATATAATATTAAAAATACATGTATATGCTCAATATATATGATATATATGTTATCCAAAACATTAATATTATTCTGGATATAATGAAACTTTTACCAAATTAACAACATGTAAGTGTAAGATGTCTATTTTTGACTTAAGAACCGAATACCGACAAAATGAACACTATTAACTTAAATGAGTACATGATGTTCATAACATGGTATAAAAAGAATAATTAACTTGAAAAAGGTTCATAAGCAAGTAGAGATTAACTCAAGTTTATTATTCAGGAGATTAAAGAACGGTCGGGTCAAGTCGGATACGAGGTATGGGACTTCGTCTCAATCTCCTTTCATTGAGGCATATTTTATTTTATACACAACTTTCTTTTATACGGTGTATAAACCCCTTTGACTTTTACGTTTATTCAAAAGGAATCTTTTTATACGAACCGTTTACTAAACGACAAAATGGAATGTTTTTGTCGTACGTATGCGGTGACAACGACTTCTCCGCCGTCATGACCGTTATTTGAGTTTCGGCTTCCTCTTCAAGCCATACCTTTTTTTTAAAACGAAAAAATAACTACCATGTTTTACTTTGGTATTGAAAATGGTTTTCATAATGTTTTTATTATATCAATTTGTGGTATTGATATCTTGTGATTGAATAGTGGAAATGTTATATTTCCATTATGCATGTTTTATGTGATACGTTTATGTTGAGGTTCTTGGGCATTATTATGAAGACGGGTGGTTCCGTGATAGACTGAGGGCGGGTGAGCCCGTTATAGCTCTCCAATGCATTGGGTAATGCGAAGGAGTGAAACGTTAAGGTTTCTCCGACGATATTTTAGGGAATATACTGTGATGGGTATTCCAAACATAACCAAGAGGGTTACTCCCTACGTAAGAATGTTATGAATGCCTCAAGTTACCCTTATGTCTTATGATTTCTATGATTTAATCATGATTTTATGAGGTGTGTTAAAGTGCCTATGTTTTATGGGTAAAGTATGATTTCGTTCTTATGTATATATGAACCCATGTTTCCTTTCCATGTTTTTTTAACCCATACTGAGTTTTATGCTCATCCCAAGTTTTTGAAATGTTTTTCACAGGTCAAGGGAAAGGTGCATGATAAGATGATAGAGTCAAGGATGTGTCAAGAAATAATCCATGTTTTATTTTAAATATGTTTCCATTGATGGGAATGAAGAATACTATCTTTATGTAACCACTTTGATTATATGTGGATTGTAATGCAAGTTTTATGATCTAATTCTCTAAAACTCTAAACCCGAAAAGATCCTCAATGTGTAATCTTGTAATAACTCAAGATTAAGTAAGGTTTAAGGCTGGGGCCTTATAGTTGGTATCAGAGGTCGGTTTAGATAACATTAGGAGTTAGAAAAGTGTTAAATTATAATATGGTTGAAATGATATAGCATTTAAAGATTACCATTTTGCTTCATCTAAGACATGTTTGTTCAGAATGGTTTTCCGCAGAGGAAACAGGGAAGCAGTGTTAGGAAGGCATACAGAAGGAAATAACCTTCCGAATCAACATCCTGAGATGGTCGGAATTGGAACTGAAAAGTTTGTTGCAGTGATGGCACAGTTGACTCAGGCTATAAATGGTGGTGGTATCCATGCACGAGATCAGCCAGATCAACCACAGGGGAACATGTCAGTGGTGGAACATTTCATGAGGCAACATCCCCCATCATTCAGAGGATCATCTGACCCGGTGCAAGCTGAAGGGTGGATTAAAGCACTGGAGAAGATTTTTGATGTCATGGGGTGTTCAGAACATCAAAAGGTTAGTCTTGCTGTTTACCATTTTGAAGGTGAAGCTGATCAGTGGTGGTCGATGGTGAAAAATATAAGGGATAGTGATGAGATTGAAGATCTTCACTGGGACGAATTCAAAGGTTTGTTTCTTGAGAAGTATTTTCCTATGTTGGTTCGTCTTAGGATGGAAAAGCAATTCTTGGAATTGAGGCAAGAGGAAGACTCAGTGGCTACCTATGAAGAAAGGTTCACTCGATTGGCAAGGTATGCCCCAAATATTATTCGGGACCTTGATAGTAAAATCAATCGTTTTTACTCAGGGTTAAAGCCACAATATCGAAGGGCATTGGCTTCTCGTGAGTTTAAAAGTAATGAAAAGCTTGTTCGATGAGCTGAGAAGGTGGAAATGGAGTTTGATGATGACCAAGTTTTCTATAACAACCAGCAGAAGAAGAGACCGAGGTGGCAGGAGAAAGGTAAGAATTCTTCAAAAAGTCTGATGGTAAGAAAACTAAGTTTCCAGTTTGTGAAAAATGTGGAAAAGGGCATGCTGGGGAATGTCTTCTGAATTCTGGAAAGTGCTACCGATGTGGTAAGATGGGACATAAGGCTCGTGATTGCACTGAAAAGGATCAAGCTGAAGGAAACAACAAATTTGATTTACAGTTAGTGAAGTGTTATAAGTGCAATGAGATGGGTCATTATGAAAATGAGTGTCTAACGAAGAACTCAACTGGGTGAATGTAGCCAGACTACAATCAGAAAGGGGTGGTGAAATCCTTTGCAACTACTTCAGCAGATGTTGGGCCATCGAATGAAGTGGTATCAGCTCCAGGGAGCTCAGTATTTTTCGAAGATTCACTTGAGGTCGGGGTACCATCAGTTGAAAGTAAAAGAAGCAGACGTTCCGAAGACTACGTTCCGTACTAGATATGGCCATTATGAATTTTTAGTTATGCCTTTTGGGTTAACCAATGCACCTGCTGTATTCATGACCTTATGAATAAAATTTTCCATGAGTTCTTGGATAAGTTTGTGTTTGTGTTTTGAGATTTGGGAAGAGATTGTGTTTGCCTTGTGATTCACAGTTGAAGAGAGAGTTGTTATATGAAGCTCATAGTTCTCCGTTTTCAGTTCATCCGGGCAGTACTAAGATGTACAGAGATCTGTGGGAGTATTACCTTTGGGATGGAATGAAAAGAGATATTGCTGATTTTACTGTGAAGTGTTTGACATGTCAACAGGTTAAAGCAGAGCGGTAGTTACCGAAAGGGATTCTTCAGCCTTTACCAGTGCCAGAGTGGAAATGGGAAAGCATATCGATGGACTTTGTTGTTGGATTACCGAAGACATCTCGAGGTAATAATGCAATATGGGTTATTGTTGATCGCTTGACCAAATCTGCTCATTTCCTTGCTATACGAGATACTTTCTCTCTAGATCAACATCCCCGTTTGTATCTTAAAGAGATAGTCAGGTTACATGGAGTTCCTCTCTCCATTGTATCTGATCGTGATCCCAGGTTTACTTCTAACTTTGGAAAGGCCTTCAGAAGTCGTTGGGTACAGAATTAAATTTTAGTACAGCTTTTCATCCTCAAACAGATGGGCAGTCAGAACGAACAATTCAGACATTGGAGGATATGCTACGAGCTTGTTCTATGGATTATCAGGGAAGTTGGGACAAACATTTTTCTTTGGTTGAGTTTTCTTATAATAACAGTTTTCATTCCAGTATACAGATGGCACCATTTGAGGCATTATATGGGAAGCGGTGTCGAACTCCAGCATTTTGGGATGAAGTGGGTGAAAGGAAGCTTATGGGACCAGAATTGGTAAAAGAGATGGCAGAAAAAGTTCAGCTGATTCAGAAACACATGAGAACAGCTCAGAGCAGGCAGAAGAGTTATGCGGATAACCGGAGGAAGGATCTATCTTTCGAGGTAGGTGATCATGTTTTTCTCAAGGTTTCTCCTTGGAAAAGTGTGATGAGATTTGGTAAGAATGAAAAGTTGAGTCCAAGGTTCGTTGGACCATAAGAAATTCTAGAGAGAGTTGGATCAGTTGCATACTGAGTGGCTTTACCTCCTTGTTTATCCCAGGTACATAATGTTTTTCATGTTTTAATGTTGAAGAAGTATATGCCAGATCCATCTCAAGTTTTGAGTCCAGAGGTAGTTCAGCTGGAAGAGAACCTATTTTATGAGGAACAACCGGTCAAGATTCTTGACCACAGAGAGCAGGTGTTACGGAATAAGGTGATTCATCGGGTAAAGGTTTTGTGGAAAATCCACATGATTGAAGAGGCAACATGGGAATCTGAAAATACTATGAGGTATAAATACCCCCAATTATTTTGATAAGTGAATAAAATTGCGAGGACGCAATTCCCAAAAGTGGGGAAGGATGTAACATCCCAGGTAAATAAATAATATGACATAGTCATATTTATTAATATTTTAATTTTAAAGGGGTTGCTATGTTCGATAGCGTACCCGATACGCAACGATGAGTTCCTTTGAAAACTTATGTTGCACACTAGTAATAAAATAATATTATTTTAAATGTTAGTTAACAAGTAGCTGTTGTACTGGCGGGAATGAATAGAAATAACTAAAATTTTATTATATATGTTTTTAAATGTTTTTACATTTACCCAATAAAAGATAAAGGCTTAAAATACAGAAAGAGTTCAATTTTAGGCATTTATACACTAATTTTCACGAAAGCTACACTTATCACCTTTTGACGGAGGACCATCATTAAATATAGTTATGATCGATCTTATAAATTCTATTAGACCAAATATAACTCTTCTTTATAATCGGGACATCAAAATTTACTTTGTTTAAATTTTTGGTACCTTTCTGATAAAGTTCATTTTTTTATGAATAGTGTTAAATGTTGTATTTTAATTCAAAACCTCTTTTTAATCAAATTTATTTATATGATTAGATTATCTTTTGAATTTGTTTTAATGTGAAATTAGAAAATATTTTTACCACTTAATCCAATAGTGGTCATTGGAATTAATTTCACTTTGAAATCGGACTTAAACTAGTGTCAATCTTTTGATACTTATTGTTCCATAAAAACACGCTATTTGCTCTGACATCGGGAATTAATTATTAAATTAATTAATGTGACTTATATGTTTTGAATTTTGTAAAATAGACTTTATTTTTGAATTTTGAATATCAAATAAATCTTAGGGTGAATTTTTGGTAATTTTCTGAAAAACTTCAATTTTTGATGAATAGTGAAACCACTAAGTGGTAATCAAGCAAACTGATTTTTCAGTTAAATGAAAGTTTACCACTAATGTGTATTGAATTTTGAAAATCCGACATACATGGTTTTTATTAAGAAGTAAAATGTGGTTCAATAAGATTATAATAATTTTTTGGTGAATAGTAACTTATTAAGTTCTTAATCGCGATTAGTGGTAATTAGGGTAGTTTAAGGTATAAATAATGCTTTTAATAATATGAAATGACCTAGACACATGTCCCAACCTTATTGGTTGTGTCATGGCCGACCAAGAAAAGCCATGGTTCAACTTGGGGACCCCATGGATCCACTTTTGTTGGGAAATGACATAAATTACTTATTATTTAATATTAAAGTGAAAATGACACTAACATAAATTGTTTTACTAAAACAATTTTTATGTGGGGTTATACATGTCCAAATTTTGATTATAAATAGTCATTGGAAAGCTAAAATTATTTCATATATCATAGTATTTGTTTATAAATTTTAGACATTAAATAAATTTAATTATTTATGACATAATAATGATGCAGCGATGACATCTTTATTTGACGATTTAAATAAAATAGAAAGATAATGTAAAATCTATGAACAAAACATGTCCAAAACCAATTGGATGAGTGGATTTCGAACCCTTATCAACTTATCCACGAATTCTATCAATGTGGGACCTCTTAAAACCGAAACACATTTTCAAATAAAGTAATGTTTCTTCACCTTCCAAAAGTGCCCCTCCTCTCCTCTTATAAAAGGCCCCCACCTCTACCTCATTTCACACACTTCTAAAGCCATTGGCTCGGCCAAACCCTGCCCATTTACTCTCTCCACATCCCTCTCCTCATCCTAGAGGATTCCCTTTGGGAAGAATCCTTTCAAAGGAAGCCTTTAGGCTCAAATCAAAAGGGAGTTACACTTTTAAAGGTAATTCATTCTCTCTTCTTCATTTGTTTTATTTTGCTTCTCCAACCCCCTAAACTCTTTTTAATTACATCTTTTGTAACAACAACAGTATCTTCAATATACTAGGATGTTGTTATAAGATTTATTTGAGCTACAGTCTCTCAAAACTACATCAAATGGTTATAGAACATACGGTTTCCGTGGATGGCGAAATTCTGCCTCCCGAAACGATGATTGTTCAATACTCATTTAACATCTTCAAAGGTGGCCATTATGATGTCACTATTTTTATATATGATATATAATATGTTTATGTTTTCATTAAGCTTCTGTATTTTTCATTTTTGTCTTACCATTATGGTTTCCATTATGGGTATACGCGAAATCTTCATTTTAGGAAGTGCAGACTACCGCCCCCTAAAAGTGATTTGATTCGTTAATACCATATGTGGGATGTGTAAAGGATTAAGTTAACAATATTATATATGATGCTATACTGGAATTATAATATACCTATATATCATTATTATTTCATTCCATTAAAGTATGAGATAGAAATGAAAGTAGCGTTCATGCGTACGTACGGCTTACCGTCTCCATGAACGGTCCATTTCATTTCTTATCACCAAATGTAATGTACTATTAAAAGTACATATATATAATGGATATATATAATGAATGATATATCTAAATGATGAATATAATTCTGGAATTAAAATATACTTACCCATCATTTAGTTTTAATTCCATTAATATGACAAAGAAATGAAAGTAGCGTTCATGCGTACGTACGGCTTACCGTCTCCATGAACGGTGCATTTCATTTCTTACCTCTGAATGTGATGTAATATTATAAATACATGTATATGCTGAATATATATGATATATATGTTATCCAAAACATTAATATTATTCTAGATATAATGAAACTTTGACCAAATTAACAACATGTAAGTGTAAGATGTCTATTTTTGACTTAAGAATCGAATACCGACAAAATGAATATTATTAACTTAAATGAGTACATGATGTTCATAACATGGTATAATAGGAATAATGAACTTGAAAAAGGTTCATAATAAAGTAGAGATTAACTCAAGTTTATTATTCAGGAGATTAAAGAACGGTCGGGTCAAATCGGATACGAGGTATGGGACTTCGTCTCAATCTCCTTTTATTGAGGCATATTTTATTTTATACACAACTTTCTTTTATACGGTGTATAAACCCCTTTGACTTTTACATTTATTCAAAAGGAATCTTTTTTATACGAAGCGTTTACTAAATGACAAAAGGGAATGTTTTTGTCGTACGTATGCGGCGACAACGACTTCTCCGCCGTCGTGACCGTTATTTGAGTTTCGGCTTCCTCTTCAAGCCATACCTTATTTTTAAAAAAGAAAAAATATATACCATGTTTTACTTTGGTATTGAAAATGGTTTTCATAATGTTTTTATTATATCAATGTGTGGTATTGATATCTTGTGATTGAATGGTGGAAATGCTATGTTTCCGTTAAGCATGTTTTATGTGATACGTTTATGTTGAGGTTCATGGGCATTATTATGAAGACGGGTGGTTCCGTGATAGACTGAGGGCGGGTGAGCCCGTTATAGCTCTCCAATGCATTGGGTAATGCGAAGGAGTGAAAAGTCAAGGATTCTCCGAAGAGATTTTAGGGAATATACTGTGATGGGTATTCCAAACGTAACCAAGAGGGTTACTCCCTACGTAAGAATGTTATGAATGCCTCAAGTTACCCTTATGTCTTATGATTTCTATGATTTATTCATGATTTTATGAGGTGTGTTATAGTGCCTATGTTTTATGGGTAAATTATGATTTCATTCTTATGTATATATGAACCCATGTTTCCTTTCCATGTTTTTTTAACCCATACTGAGTTTTATGCTCATCCCAAGTTTTTGAAATGTTTTTCACAGGTCAAGGGAAAGGTACATGATAAGATGATAGAGTCAAGGATGTGTCAAGAAATAATCCATGTTTTATTTTAAATATGTTTACATTGATGGTAATGAAGAATACTATCTTTATGTAACCACTTTGTTTATATGTGGATTGTAATGCAAGTTTTATGATCTAATTCTCTAAAACTCTAAACCCGAAAAGATCCTCAATGTGTAATCTTGTAATAACTCAAGATTAAGTAAGGTTTAAGGCTGGGGCCTTATATATATTCCCTAAAATCTCATCGGAGAAACCTTAAAGTTTCACTCCTTCGCGTTACCCAATGCATTGGAGAGCTATAATGGGCTCACCCGCCCTTAGTTTATCACGGAACCACCCGTCTTCATAATAATGCCCAAGAACCATAACATAATCATATCACATAAAACATGTATAAAGGAAACATAAAATTTCCACATTTCAATCACGAGATATCAATACGACACATTGATATAAAAAAATTATGAAAGCCATTTTCAATACCAAAATAAAAGAAAAGTAAAACATGGTATTTATTTTTCTTTTAAAAAGAAGGTATGGCTTGTAGAGGAAGATGAAACTCAAATAACGGTCACGACGGCGGAGAAGTCATTGTCGCCGCATACGTACGACAAAAACATTCCCTTTTGTCGTTTAGTAAATGCTTTGTATAAAAAAGATTCCTTTTGAATTAACGTAAAAGTCAAAGGGGTTTATACACCATATAAAATAATGTTGTGTATAAAATAAAATATGCCTCAATGAAAGGAGATTGAGACGAAGTCCCATACCTCGTATCCGACTTGACCCGAACATTCTTTAATCTCCTGAATAATAAACTTGAGTTAATATATACTTGCTTATGAACCTTTTTCATGTTCATTATTCTTTTTATACCATGTTATGAACATCATGTAATCATTTAAGTTAATAGTGTTCATTTTGTCAGTATTTGGTTCTTAAGTCAAAAATAGACTTCTTAGACTTACATGTTGTTCATTTGGTCAAATTTTCATTATATCCAGAATGATATTAATGATTTGGATAACATATATATCATATATATTCATCATATACATGTATTTATAATATTACATCACATTTAGAGGTAAGAAATGAAATTCACCATTCATGGAGACGGTAAGCCGTACGTACGCATGAACGCTACATCCATTTCTATTTCGTATTTCTGGAATAGAATCATAATTATATAAGAGTATATTATAATTCCAGTATAATAACATATATAATATCATTAACTTTATCCTTTACACATCCCACATATGGTATTAACGAATCAAATCACTTTTAGGGGGCGGTATTCCGCACTTCCTAAAATGAAGATATCGTGTTTACCCATAATGGAAACCATAAAGGTATGCCCAAAATGAAAAAAATAGAAGCTTAAGGAAAACATAAACATATTATATATCATGTATAGTAATAGTGACATCATAATGGCCACCTTTTAAGGTGTTAAATGAGTATTGAACAATCATCGTTTCAGGAGGCAGAATTTCACCATCCACGGAAACTGTATGTTCTTTAACCATTTGATGTAGTTGTGTGAGAGTGTAGCTCAAATAAATCTTATAAAAACATCCTAGTATATTGAAGATACTGGTGTTGTTAAAAAAGAAGTAAATAAAAAGAGTTTAGAGGGTCGAAGAAGCAAAATAAAACAAATGAACATGAGAGAATGAATTACCTTTAAAAGTGTAACTCCTTTTGATTTGAGCCTAAAGGCTTATTTTGAAAGGATTATTCCCAAGGGTAATCATCTAGGATGAGTATAGGGATGTGGAGAGAGTAAATGGGCAGTGGTTTGCCGAGCCAAAGGCTTGAGGAGTGTGTGAAATGAGGTAGAGGTGGGGGCCTTTTATAAGAGGAGAGGAGGGGCACTTTTGGAAAGTAAAGAAATATTACTTTATTTGAAAATGTGTTTCGGTTTTAAAAGTTCCCAAATTGATATAATTCGTGGATAAGGTGATAAGGGTTCGAAATACACTCATACAATTGGTTTTGGACAAGTGTAGTTCATAGATTTTACATTATATTTCCATTTTATTTAAATCGTCAAATAATGATGTCATCGCTACATCATTATTATGTCATAAATAATTTAATTTATATAATGTATAAAAATTAAAAACAAATACTATTATGTAGGAAAGCTTTTTAGCTTTCCAATGACTATTTATAATCAAAATTATGATCTTTATAACCCCATGTAAAAATTGTTTTTGTAAAACATATTATGTTTGTGTCATTTTTACCTTTACATTAAATAAAAAGTAATTTATGTTATTTTCCAACCAAAGTGAATCCATGGGGTCCCAAAGTTGACCCATGGCTTGTCTTGGTCGGCCGTGACACAAACAATGAGGGTAGGACATGTGTCAAGCTCATCTTATTTTATTAAAGCATTATTTTTACCTTAAACTACACTAATTACCACTAATCGCGATTAAGAACTTAATAAGTTTATATTCACCAAAAAATTATTATAATCTCATTTAACCAAATTTTACTTCTTAATGACAACCATGTATGTCGGATTTTTGAAATTCAAATCACAATGATGGCAAAATTTCATTTAAACGGAAAATCAGTCTTTATAAGTACCACTTAGTGGTTTCACTATTCATCAAAAATTGATGTTTTTCAGAAAATTACCAAAAATTCACCCTAACCTATATTTGATATTACGAATTCAAAAATGAAGTCTATTTTACAAAATTAAAAACATACAAGTCACATTAATTAATTTAATAATTAATTCCCTCTGTCGGAGCAAATAGCGTGTTTTTATGAAACAATAAGTATCAAAAGATTGACACTAGTTTAAGTCCAATTTCAAAGTGAAATTGATTCCATTGACCACCATTGGATTAAATGGTAAAAATATATTCATAATACACATTAATACCAACTCAAAAGATAATCTAATCATATAAATAAATTAGATTAAAAAGTAGTTTTGATGTAAAATGCTGTATTTTCCACTGTTCATAAAAAAATGAACATTGTCAGAAAAATACCAAAAAAAATATCCAATGTAAAATTCAATGTACCAATCATAATGAATATGTTTATTTTGACTAATTTAGATTATAAAATTGTCAAAAGATAGATTTAAAAAGGGTTTTCCATTATAAGGCAGTAAAACAATCTTTTAAGAATATTAGTGTATTCCATGTTTAAGATTGGATTTATTCTTATTTTAAGCCTCTAAAACACTATCTTAATCATTAATAGACATAGATAAAAATATCTATTATCCATTACTTACTTGGGATGTTATATCCTTCCCCCCTTTAGATAATTGCATCCCCGCAATTTATTTACATATCGAATAAATGCGGGTACTTATCCCTCATTGCATTTTCAGATTCCCATGTTGCCTCTTCAATCATGTGGTTTTTCCACAAAACCTTTACCTGGTGAATCACCTTATTCCGTAACACATGCTCCCTGTGGTCAAGAATCTGGACAAGTTGTTCCTCATAAGATAGGTTCTCTTCCAGATGAACTACCTCTGGACTCAAAACATGAGATGGATCTGGCATATACTTTCTCAACATCGAAACGTGAAAAACATTGTGTACCTGAGATAAACTCGGAGGTAAAGCCACTCGGTATGCAACTGATCCAACTCTCTCCAGAATTTCATATGCTCCAATGAACCTTGGACTCAAATTTCCTTTCTTACCAAATCTCATCACACTTTTCTAAGGAGAAACCTTGAGAAAAACATGATCACCTACCTCGAAAAATAGATCCTTCCTCCGGTTATCCGCATAACTCTTCTACCTACTCTGAGCTGTTCTCATGTTTTTCTGAATCAGCTGAACTTTTTCTGCCATCTGTTCTACCAATTTTGGTCCCATCAACTTCCTTTCACCCACTTCATCCCAGAAAGCCGGATTTCGACACCGCTTCCCATATAATGCCTGAAATGGTGCCATCTGTATACTGGAATGAAAACTGTTATTATATGAAAATTCAACCAAAGAAAGATTTTTGTCCCAACTTCCCTGATAATCCATAGAACAAGCTCGTAGCATATCCTCCAATGTCTGAATTGTTCGTTCTGACTGCCCATCTGATTGAGGATGAAAAGCAGTACTAAAATTTAATTCAGTACCCAACGACTTCTGAAGGCCTTTCCAAAAGTTAGAAGTAAACCTGGGATCACGATCTGATACAATGGAGAGAGGAACTCCATGTAACCTGACTATCTCTTTAAGATACAAACGGGAAAGTTGATCAAGAGAGAATGTATCTCGTATAGCATGGAAATGAGCAGATTTGGTCCAGCGATCAATAATAACCCAGATTGCATTATTACCTCGAGATGTCTTCGGTAATCCAACAACAAAGTCCATGGATATATTCTCCCATCTCCACTCTGGCACTGGTAAAGGCTGATGCATCCCTTTCTGTAACTGCCGATCTGCTTTAACCTACTGAAAAGTCAAACACCTCACCGTAAAATCAGCAATATCCCTTTTCATTCCATCCCACCAGTAATACTCTTGAAGATCTCTGTACATCTTAGTACTTCCCGGATGAACTGAAAACGGAGAACTATGAGCTTCACATAACAACTCTCTCTTCAACTGTGGATCACAAGGCACACACAATCTCTTCCCAAATCTTAAAACACAATCATTATCAATGTTGAATTCAGGAAACTTACCTTTCTGAACCAGCTCTACCTTTTTCTGCAACTCACCGTCTTGCTTCTGTGCTTGATTGATTCTATCTGATAGAGAAGATCTCACTGATACCTGAAACAAAATAGAAGGACTTCCTACACCAAAATCTTCTATGCCAATTTTCATCAAGTCCTTAACCAAAGGATCACGTTCCAAACACAACATTGTTAATGAAGCAATACTTTTTCGACTCAAAGCATCAGCCACTTTATTTGCTTTTCCCGGATGGTAATGAATTGTACAATCATAATCCTTGATTAATTCTAGCCACCTCCTTTGTCTCATGTTTAACTCTGTCTGACTAAATATATACTTTAAACTTTTGTGATCGGTATATATTTCACACTTTAATCCATACAAATGATGCCTCCAAATTTTTAAAGCAAAAACAACAGCAGCTAATTCCTAATCATGTGTAGGGTAATTTACCTCATGAGCTTTCAACTGTCATAAAGCATAAGCAATTACCTGATCACTCTGCATTAGGACGCAACTAAGTCCTTTCAATAAAGCATCACTGTATATAACAAACTCACCATTCCTGGACGGTAGTTCCAAAACTGGAGCATTCACCAATCTTCTTTTCAATTCCGGAAAACAATCATCACATTCTTTTGTCCAGATAAACTTAACACTCTTCTGAGTTAGCTTAGTCATTGGACTAGATAACCGTGAAAAATTTCTAACAAACCTTCGGTAATAGCCTGCCAAACCAAGGAAGCTACGAATCTCAGTTACATTTGTGGGTCTTGGCCATTCTTCCACAACTTTTGTTTTTGCAGGATCAACAGTTATTCCATCTTTAGAAACAATGTGACCAAGGAAAGAAATTTTTTGCAACCAAAACTCACACATGCTGAATTTCCCATACAGTTTTTTTTCTTTTAAGGTTTGTAAGATAACCCTTTAATGTCTTTCATGCTCCTCTTTACTTTTAGAAAACTCCAAAATATCATCAATAAAAACAACCACAATCTTATCCAAGAACTCATGGAAAATTATATTCATTATGTCCATGAATAGAGCAGGTGCATTGGTTAGCCCAAAAGGCATTACTACAAATTTATAATGGCCATATCTCGTACGGAACGCGGTCTTCAGAATATCTGCCTCCATTACCTTCAGCTGATGGTACCCTGATCTCATGTCAATCATTGAAAAAAACTGAGCTCCTTGGAGCTGATCAAACAAATCATCGATATGAGGCAAAGGATATTTGTTTTTAATAGTGATATTATTCAAGGCTCTATAATCAATGCAAAGTCTCATAGAACCATCTTTCTTTTTAACAAATAAAACAGGATCACCCCATGGTGAAGTGCTAGGTCTAATGAAACCTTTCTCTAATAAATCCTGCAACTGCTCATTCAACTCTAAAAGTTCAATTTGTGCCATTCAATAAGGGGGTTTTGAAATTGGCTTAGCATCAGGAACTAAGTCAATAGTGAACTCAACTTCCTGACTTGGTATTATTCCAGGTAACACATTAGAAAAAACATTAGGATACTCATTTACCACTGTCACATCATTAATATGAACAGTTCCTTTATTTTCAACGACGTGTGCAAGGTAACATTCATTTCTATCTTTTATAAGTTTCTCAGCCTCTTGACAAGTTATCAAAAGTAAGGCTTCATTCTTGTAAACAAACTAAAAGTCTTTCTGAAAAGAAACTTCTTTAGCTCTACAGTCAATCTTAGCATGGTAAATAGAGAGCCAATCCATACCCAGGATAACATCAAACTCTACTAGAGGTAGAACAATAAGGTGTTCAAGTAGGTTCTTTCCACATATAAGGATAGGAAGATTCTTATAAATTCTTTTTGCCTCAACATTTCCCCCAAGTGTTTTTACCACAAGTTCAGTAGTCACTTCTTGAGATGGTATTCCCATTTTACTAGAAAAGGTTTCAGAGATGAAAGAATGTGTAGACCCCGAATCAAACAACACACTTGCATAATCTGAAAAAACAAACAAAGTACCTGATACAACTTCATTTGATGGCCCGACATCTGCTGACGTAGTTGCAAAGGATTTCACCACCCCTTTATGCTTGTAGTCTAACTGCTTCCCATCACTCAATCTCTTTGTCGGACACTCGTTTGCATAGTGACCCATCTCATTGCACTTATAACATTTCACTAACTGTAAATCAAATTTGGTCTTACCTTCACCTTGATCCTTTTCAGTGAAATCACGAGCCTTATGTCCCATCTTACCCCATCGGTAGCACTTTCGAGAATTCAGATGACATTCCTCAGCACGCCTTCTGCCACATGTATCACAAACTGGAAACTTAGTTTTCTTACCATTAGACTTTTTTGAAGAATTCTTACCTTTCTCCTGCCACCTCGGTCTCTTCTTCTGCTGGTTGTTACAGAACACTTGGTCATCGGCAAACTCAATTTCCACCTTCTCACCACATCGAAAAAGCTTTTCATAACTATTAAACTCACGAGAAGCTAGTGCCCTTCGATATTTTGGCTTTAATCCTGAGTAAAAATGATTGATTTTACTATCAAGGTCTCGGATAACATTTGGAGCATTCCTTGCCAATCGAGTGAACTTTTCTTCATAGGCAGCCACTGAGTCTTCTTCTTGCCTCAATTATAAGAATTGCTTTTCCATCCTAAGTCGAACAGCCTTAGGAAAATACTTCTCAAGAAACATACCTTTGAATTCATCCCAGTCAGGAGAATCAATCTCATCAGTGTCCCTGATATTTTTAACCATAGACCACCACTGATCTGCTTCACCCTCCAAACGGTAAATAGCAAGACTAACCTTTTGATTGTCTAAACACCCCATGACATCAAAAATCTTCTCTAGTGCTTTAATCCACTCTTCAGCAAGCACAGGGTCAGATGATCCTCTGAATGATGGTGGATGTTGCCTCATGAAATGTTCCACCACTGAAATTTTCCTCTGTGGTTGATCTGGCTGATCTCGTGCATTGATACCACCACCATTTATCGCTTGAGTCAACTGTTCCATCACTGCAACAAACTGTTCAGTTCCAATTCCGACCATTTCTGGATGCTGATTCGGAAGGTTATTTCCTTCTGTATGCCTTCCTAGCACTGCTTCCCTGTTTCCTCTGCGGAAAACCATTCTGAACAAACATGTCTTAGATGAAGCAACATGGTAATCTTCAAATGCTATATCATTTCAATTTTTTTGGATAATCATTTAATAGAATTCTAACTCCTAATGTTATCTAAACCGACCTCTGATACCAACTATAAGGCCCCAGCCTTAAACCTTACTTAATCTTGAGTTATTACAAGATTACACATTGAGGATCTTTTCGGGTTTACAGTTTTAGAGAATTAGATCTTAAAACATGCATTACAACCCACGTTAAAACAAAGTGGTTACATAAAGATAGTATTCTTCATTCCCATCGATGGAAACATATTTAACAAAAAACATGGATTCTTTCTTGACACTTCCTTGACACTATCATCATATCATGTACCTTTCCCTTAACCTGTGAAAATCATTTCAAAAAAACATGGGATTAGCATAAAAAGCTCAGTATGGGTTATAAAAATATGGAAAGGAAACACGAGTTCATATATACATAAGAATGAAATCAAACTTTACCCATAAAACATAGGCACTTTAACATACCTCATAAAATCATGAATAAATCATAGAAATCATAAGACATAAACGTAATGTGAGGCATTCATGACATTCTTACATAGGGAGTAACCCTCTTGGTTACGTTTGGAATACCCATCGCAGTATATTCCCTAAAATCTCTTCGGAGAAACCTTAACGTTTCACTCCTTCTCGTTACCCAATGCATCGGAGAGCTATAACGGGCTCACCCGCCCATAGTTTATCACGAAACCACCCGTCTTCATAATAATGCCCATGAACCATAACATAATCATATCACATAAAACATGCATAAGGGAAACATCAAATTTCCACATTCCAATCACGAGATATCAATACGACACATTGATATAAAAACATTATGAAAACCATTTTCAATACCAAAATAAAAGAAAAGTAAAACATGGTATTTATTTTTCTTTTAAAAAGAAGGTATGGCATGTAGAGGATGCCGAAACTGAAATAACGGTCATGACAGCGGAGAAGTCGTTGTCACCGCATACGTACGACAAAAACATTACCTTTTGTCATTTAGTAAATGCTTCGTATAAAAATGATTCCTTTTGAATAAACGTAAAAGTCAAAGGGGTTTATACACCGTATAAAAGAACGTTGTGTATAAAATAAAATATGCCTCAATGAAAGGAGATTGAGACGAAGTCCCATACCTCGTATCCGACTTGACCCGACCGTTCTTTAATCTCCTGAATAATAAACTTGAGTTAATATCTACTTGCTTATGAACCTTTTTCAAGTTCATTATTCCTTTTATACCATGTTATGAACATCATGTAATCATTTAAGTTAATAGTGTTCATTTTGTCAGTATTTGGTTCTTAAGTCAAAAATAGACTTCTTAGACTTACATGTTGTTAATTTGGTCAAATGTTCATTATATCCAGAATGATATTAATGATTTTGATAACATATATATTGTATATATTCTTCATATACATGTATTTATAATATTACATCACATTTAGAGGTAAGAAATGAAATGCACCGTTCATGGAGACTGTAAGCCGTACGTACGCAAGAACGCTACTTCCATTTCTATTTCGTATTTCTGGAATGGAATCATAATTATATAAGAGTATATTATAATTCCAGTATAATAAAATATAAAATATCATTAACTTTATCCTTTAAACATCCCACATATGGTATTAACGAATCAAATCACTTTCAGGGGGCGGTAGTCCGCACTTCCTAAAATGAAGATATCGTGTTTACACATAATAGAAAACATAAAGGAATGCCCAAAATGAAAAACAACAGAAGATTAAGGAAAACATAAACATATTATATATCATATAAAAAAATAGTGACATCATAATGGCCACCTTTGAAGGTGTTAAATGAGTATTGAACAATCATCGTTTCGGGAGGCAGAATTTCACCATCCACGGAAACCGTATGTTCTTTAACCATTTGATGTAGTTGTGTGAGAGTGTAGCTCAAATAAATCTTATAACAACATCCTAGTATATTTCAGATACTGGTGTTGTTACAAAATAAGTAAATAAAAAGAGTTTAGGGGGTCGTAGAAGCAAAATTAAACAAATGAACATGAGAGAATGAATTACCTTTAAAAGTGTAACTCCTTTTGATTTGAGCCTAAAGGCTTCCTTTGAAAGGATTATGCCCAAGGGGAATCCTCTAGGATGAGGAGAGGGATGTGGAGAGAGTAAATGGGTAGGGTTTGGCCGAGCCAAAGGCTTGAGAAGTGTGTGAAATGAGGTAGAGGTGGGGGCCTTTTATAAGAGGAGAGGAGGGGCACTTTTGGAAAGTAAAGAAATATTACTTTATTTGAAAATGTGTTTCGGTTTTAAAAGGTCCCACATTGATAGAATTCGTGGATAAGGTGATAAGGGTTCGAAATCCACTCATCCAATTGGTTTTGGACATGTGTAGTTCATAGATTTTACATTATCTTTCCATTTTATTTAAATTGTCAAATAATGATGTCATCGCTGCATCATTATTATGTCATAAATAATTTAATTTATTTAATGCCTAAAAATTAAAAAACAAATACTATGATGTAGGAAATCTTTTTATCTTTTCAATGACTATTTATAATCAAAATTATGATCTTTATAACCCCATGTAAAAATTGTTTTTTCAAAACATATTATGTTTGTGTCATTTTTACCTTTACATTAAATAAAAAGTAATTTATGTCATTTTCCAACCAAAGTGTATCCATGGGGTCCCCAAGTTGACACATGGATTGTATTGGTCGGCCATGACACAACCAATGATGGTAGGACATGTGTGAAGCTCATCTTATTTTATTAAAGCATTATTTTTACCTTAAACTACACTAATTACCACTAATCGCGATTAAGAACTTAATAAGTTACTATTCACCAAAAAATTAATATAATCTCATTTAACCACATTTTACTTCTTAATGACAACCATGTATGTCGGATTTTTGATATTCAAAACACAATGATGGCAAAATTTCATTTAAACGGAAAATCAGTCTTTATAAGTACCACTTAGTGGTTTCACTATTCATCAAAAATTGAAGTTTTTCAGAAAATTACAAAAAATTCACCCTAAGCTATATTTGATATTACGAATTCAAAAATGAAGTCTATTTTACAAAATTAAAAACATATAAGTCACATTAATTAATTTCATAATTAATTCCCGCTGTCAGAGCAAATAGCGTGTTTTTATGAAACAATAAGTATCAAAAGATTGACAGTAGTTTAAGTCCAATTTCAAAGTGAAATTGATTCCATTGACCACCATTGGATTAAATGGTAAAAAGATATTCATATTACACATTAATACCAATTCAAAAGATAATCTAATCATATAAATAAATTAGATTAAAAAGCAGTTTTGATGTAAAATGCAGTATTTGCCACTATTCATAAAAAAATGAACATTGTCAGAATAATACCAAAAAAAAAATATCCAATGTAAAATTGAATGTACCAATCATAATGAATATTTTTATTTTGACAAATATAGATTATAAAATTGTCAAAAGATAGATTTAAAAAGGGTTTTCCATCATAAGGCAGTAAAACAATCTTTTAAGAATATTAGTGTTTTCCATGCTTAAGATTGGATTTATTCTTATTTTAAGCCTCTAAAACACTATCTTAATCATTAATAGACATAGATTAAAATATCTATTATTCATTTCTTACTTGGGATGTTACATAAACATACTTAAATGGAATAACAATACGGTCGACTTCCACACATATCACTTAATGGAATAGCCATACGGCTAACTTCCAAACCCAATGTATTGGAGGTTATGATGTTACCACCCATCCAGGTATTCATGGCACCACCCGTCATATGGTTTATCACGTAACCACCTGTCAAATGTCCAAGTACCATTATAAAATCATAAGATATAAAACAAATATAATGGAGAGAAAACATTTCTACAATATGATCACAGTATATAACTTAAATATATTAACATAAAAATCCATTATAAAAAACAATTTTTAATACCAAAATACATAAAAGTGTATATGGTATTTATTTCATTTTAAAAACATTACGACTTGTTGAGGAAGCCAAAGACCAAATCATACTCTTGGTGGAGGACAGGATCATTGTCACCGCGTACGTCAAAAGAAACATTCCTTTTTGTCATTTTGTAAAACGCTTCATAGAAAAAGATTCATTTTGTATAAAATTATAAGTCAAGGGGGTTTAAACACCATATAAAAAAAGTTGTGTATAAAACATAATATGCCTCAATGAAAGGAGATTGAGACGAAGTCCCATACAAAGATAATTTTTTAAATAAAATATATCTATTATGTGTATTCACAATAAGTACACATATAGAATGTATAAATACATGATAGGACATAATAATATCATGACATAATTTGAAAGAAGGAGATTAACCCAAAGAACAGAAATTGGGTTAAGAAGTTCTCTTACCTCATGTCCGACGGGACTTTATTGCTCGTTAATCTCCTAAATAATAAACTAAAGTTAATTTATACTTTCTTAAGAACCTTTTTAAAGCTTACTATTCCTTTTATATCACTTATGTCCATGTTATAAACATTATGTAAACATTTATGTTAAAAATGTTCGTTTTGTCGATATCTGGTTCATAAGTCAAAAATGGACTTCGTACAATTACATGTTGTTAAAGTGGTCAAAGGTTAATTATATCCAAGAATGATATTAATGATTTGGATATCACATATATCATATATATCCAGCATATACATGTATTTATAATAGTACAAAACATTTAGAGGTAAGAAATGAAATGCACCGTTTATAGAGACGGTAAGCCGTACGTACGAATGAAGGCTACTTTCATTTCTGTTTCATCTTTAATAGAGTGAAATAATAATGATATAAGGGTATATTATAATTGCAGTATAGAATCATATATATTAACATTAACTCCATCCTATATACATCCCACATGTGGCATTAACGAATCAAATCGTTTTGAGGGGGCGGTAGTCTGCACTTCCTAAAATGAAATTATCGTTCTTACCCACAATGGAAACCACAAAGAAATGCCACAAATGAAAAATACAGAAGCATAAGGAAAAAATAAACATAATATATATCATAAATAAATAAAGTGACATATTAATGGCCACCATAAAAGGTGTTAAATGAAGATTGAACAATCATCGTTTCATGATGCAGAAAATCACCAACCACAGAAACAATCTGTTCTTTATCCATTAGACAAAGGTGTGTGACGGTGTAGCACTAATACTTTTCATACCAACATCCTAGTATATTTATGATACTTTTTTTGTTACAAAAAAAAGTAATAAAAGTATTTTAGGGGGTTGGAGAAGCAAAAAAAAACATAAGAACACAAGAGAAGACACTACCTTTAAATCGGGTAACTCTTTTTGATTTGTGCTCAAAGGATTCCTTGGAAAGACTTCTGCCCAATGTGATGCTTCTAGGAGTATGAGAGGGATTTGGAGAGACAAAATGGGCCGGGTTTGGCTGAGCCAAAGGCTTGAGAGGTGTGGGTATGGTGGTAGAGGTGGGGGCCTTTTATAAGAGGAGAGGAGGGGCACTCTTGGAATGTTATAAAAGGTTACTTCATTATAAAATATGTTTATGTTTTTAAAGGTCCCACAAGTATATATTTCTAGGATAAGGTGATAATAGTTTTAAATAGTCCCATCCAATAGGTTTTTTATAAGTTTATGTCTTAGAGATTACATTATCTTTTCATTTTATTTAAATCATTAAATAATGAGGTAATCACTGCATCATCATGGTGTCAGAAATAATTTAATTTATTTAATGTATAGAAATTAATAAAAAAATATCATCATTTAGAAAATATTTTTAGATTTCTAATTAATATTTAAAGTCTAGAATATTACTTGTATAACCCCATTTAATTTTTTTAGTAAAACAACACATATTTGTGACATTTTTATTTTAACATTAAATAAAAAGTTATTAATGTCGTTTTCCTACCCAGGTGGCTCCATGGGGTCCTCATGTTGTCCCATGGATTTTATTGGTTGGCCATGACACATAATATAAGGGTAGGACATGTGTCAAAGTCATATCATATTATTAAAAAATTATTTTTACCCTAAATTACACTAATTACCTCTAATCGCGATAAAAAACTTAAATGTTACAATTCAATAAAAATTATTTTAATCCCATTGAACAAAATTTTACTTCATAATGACAACCATGTATGTAGGATTTTTGAAATTAAAAACACAGAGGTGGTAAAATTTTATTTAAACAATAAAATCAGTTTTTTAAGTACAACTTAGTGGCTTCAGTATTCATAAAAAATTGAAGTTTTTCAGAAAAATACCAAAACTTCACCCTAAGCTATATTTGATATTCCAAATTCAAAAATGATGTCTATTTTAAAAAATTTAAATCATATATGTTAGACTAATTAATTTAATAATTAATTCCCGTTGTCATGACAAATAGCGTGTTTTTATGAAACAATATATATCAAAATATTGACACTAGTTTAAGTCCAATTTCAATGTGAAATTAATTCCAAAGACCAATATTGGATTAAATGGTAAAAATATATTCTTATTTCAATTTAAAACTAATTAATAAGATAATATAATCATATTAATAAATTTTATTAAAAAAAGTTTTTGAATTAAAACACAACATTTTTCACTATTCATAAAAAAATGAACTTTGGGGGAAAAATACCAAAAATTTACACAAAGTAAATTTTGAGGTCATTATTCTAAAGAAGAATTTTATTTGGTCTAATAGAATGTATAAGAATGACCAAAACTATATTTAATGACAATTCGCCATCAAAAGGCGATAAGTTGACCTTTAGTGAAAATTATAGTATATATGCCTAAAATTGAATTATTTTCATATTTTTAGCCTTTATCATTTATTGGATAAATGTAAAAACATTTAACAAACATATATAATCATATTTTAGTTATTTATATTAATTCCCTCCAATACAATTACTATGTGTTAACTGCCATTTAAAATAATATTATTTTATTACTAGTGTGCAATGTAAGATTTCAAATAAACTCTTTGTTGCGTATCGGGTACGCTATCGAACATAGCAACCCCTTTAAAGTAAAATTAATATTTAATTCATAAATATTAATAAATATTAAAATGTTTTATTCTTTATTTACTTGGGATGTTACATCCTTCCCACTTTTGGGAATTGCGTCCTCGCAATTTTATTCAATTATCAAAATAAATGGGGGTATTCATCCCTCATAGCATTTTCAGATTCCCACGATACCTCTTCAACCATATTGGTTTTCCAAAAAACTTTTAACTGGTGAATTACCTTATTTCGAAACACTTGCTCTCTTTGGTTAAGAATCTGGACTGGTTGTTCTTCATAAGAGAGATTCTCTTCAAACCGAACTACCTCCAGGCTCAAAACATGAGATGGATCTGGCATATAATTTCTCAAAATCGAAACATGAAAAACATTGTGTACCTGAGATAAACTCGGAGGTAAAGCCACTCGGTAAGTAACTGATCCAACTCTCTACAGAATTTCATATGGTCCAATGAACCTTGTACTCACCTTTTCTTTCTTACCAAATCGAATCACACTTTTCCACGGTGAAAATATGAGAAAAACATGATCACCAACCTAGAAATATAGATCCTTCCTCCTATTGTCTACATAACTTTTGTATCTGCTCTGAGCTTTTCTCATGTGTTTCTGAATCAACTGTACTTTTTCTACCATATCTTCTACCAATTCTGGTCCCATCAGCTTCCTTTCACCCACTTCATCCCAAAAATCTGGAGTTTGACACCACTTCCCATATAATGCCTCAAACAGTGACATATGTATATTGGAATGAAAACTGTTATTATATGAAAACTCAACCATAGAAAGATGTTGGTCCCAACTTCCCTGATAATCCATCGAATAACCACATAGCATATCGTCAAAAGTCTGAATTTTTCGTTCTGACTTCCCATCTGATTGAGGATGAAAAGCTGTACTAAAATTTAATTCAGTACCCAATGACTTCTGAAGCCCGTTCCAAAAGTTAGAAGTAATCCTGGGATCACGATCAGATACAATGGATAGGGGAACTCCATGCAACCTTACTATCTCTTTAAGATACAATAGAGAAAGTTGATCTAGAGAGAAAGTATGTCAAATAGGAAGGAAATGAGCAGATTTAGTCAAGCGATCAACAATAACCCAGATTGCATTATTACCTCGAGATGTCTTCAGTAATCCCACAACAAAGTCCATGGATATATTTTCCCATTTCCACTATAGCACTGGTAAAGGCTGAATCATCCCATTTGGTAACTGGTGCTCTGCTTTAACCTGCTGACAAGTCAAACAATTCATAGTAAAATCAGCAATATATCTTTTCGTTGCATTCCACTAGTAATACTTTTTCAGATCTATGTACATCTCAGTACGGTCAGGATGAGATGAAAACGGGGAACTATGAGCCTCACATAACAACTCATTATTCAACTATGAATCATCAGGCACACATAATCTCTTCCCAAACCTCAAAACACAATCATTATCAAAATTTAATTCAGGAAACTTACCCTTCTGAACCAGCTCTTCCTTTTTCTGCAACCCACTGTCTTTCTTCTACGCTTACTTACTTCTGTCTGATAGAGATGATATCACTGATACCTAAAACAAAACAGAATAACTTCTTGCACCAACAACTTCTATGCCAAATTTCAACAAATCAAAAACCAATGGATCTCATTCCAAAAATAGCACGGTTAATGAAGCATGACTTTTTCGACTCAAAGCATCGTCCACTTTATTTGTTTTTCCCGGATGGTAATGAATTGTACAATCATAATCCTTGATTAATTCTATCCATCTCCTCTGTCTCATTTTCAATTCTTTCTGAGTGAATATATACTTTATACTTTTGTGATCAGTATATATTTTACACTTTACTCCATACAAATGATGCCTCCAATTTTTTACAGAAAAAACAACAGCAACTAATTCCAAGTCATGTGTAGGGTAATTTACCTCATGAGATTTCAACTGACGTGAATCATATGCAATTACCTGATAATTCTGCATAAGGACACAATCATGTCCTTTAAATAAAGCATCACTCTATATACCAAACTCACCATTCCTGGAAGGAAGTTCCAAAACTGGAGCATTCACCAATTTTCTTTTCAACTCCTGAAAAAAATCATCACATTCTTTTGTCAAGATAAACTTAACACCCTTCTGAGTTAGCTTGGTCAGTGGACTAGATAACCATGAGAACTTTTTAACAATCCTTCGGTAGTAACTTACCAAACTAAAAAAACTATGGAACTCATTTTCATATGTGGGTCTTGGAAATTCTTCAAAAACTTTTGTTTTAGCAGGATCAATAGCTATGCCATTTTTTGAAACAATGTGACAAAGGAAATATATTTTTTGTTACCAAAACACACACTTGCTGAATTTTCCATACAGTTTCTTTTTTTTTTAAGTTTGCAAGGAAACACATAAAAGACTTTCAAGCTCCAATTTAATTTTATAAAACACTATAATATCATCAATGAAAACAATTATGAACTTATCCAGGAACTCATTGGAAATTCTATTCATAAGGTCCATGAATACAGCAGGTGCATTGGTTAACCCGAAAGGCATAAATACAAATTAATAATGGCCATATCTAATATGAAATGCAGTCTTTGGAACGTCTTCTTCTTTTAATTTCAACTGATGGTACCCCGATCTCAAGTCAATCTTTGAAAAATACTGATCTCCCTGGAGCTGATCAAAAAAATCATCGATATGAGGAAAATAGTTCTTAACAATGATATTATTCAAGGCTCTATAATCAATGAAAAGTCTCATTGAACCATATTTCATTTTAACAAACAAGAAAGGATCACCCCATGGTGACGTGCTGGGTCGAATGAAACCTTTATCTAATAACTCCTGAAATTTCTTCTTTAACTCGAAAATTTCAACTTGAGCCATTCAATAAGGGGGTATTGAAATTGGATTAGAATAAAGAACTAAGTTGAGAGTAAATTCAACTTATAGATCATAAATAATACCAGGCAACTCATCAGGAAAAACATCAAGATAATCATTTACCACTGGCACATCATTAATCTAAACAGTTCCTTTATTTTCAACAATATGTGAAAGATAACATTCATTTCCATCTTTTACTAGTTTCTAAACTTCCTGATATGTTATCAAAAGCAAGGGTTCATTCTTGTACACAAACTGAAAATCCATCTGAAATGAAACCATTTTAGCTCTATAGTCAATCATAGAATGATTAACATAAATCCAATCCATGCCCAAAATAACATCAAACTCTACTAGAGGAAAAGAAATAAGGTTTGTAGGTATATTCTTTCCACACAAAACGATATAAAGGTTCTCATAATTTATTTTTGTCTCAACGTTTCTTCCCGGGGTTTTTACCATATGTTCAGGATTTATATCTTGAGATGGAATTCCAAATTTACTAGAAAACATTTCAGAAATAAAAGAATGTGTAGACCTTGAATCAAACAACACATTGGCATAATCTGAACAAAAAAACAGTGTACCTGATACTACTTCATTTGATGGCCCAACATCTGATGAAGTAGTTGCAAAGGATTTCACCACCCCTTTACTACTCGTAGTCTGGCTGCTTTCCCCCAGTTTAGTTCGTCGTTAGACACTTGTTTGCATAATGACCCATTTCATTACACTTAAAACATTTTAGCGCTGGCTTTTCATTGCCTACTTGATCATCTTCCTTACAGTTGTGAGCAATATTACCCGACTTACCACACCGAAATCACATTTCAGACTTGGATAAAAATTCTCCAGGATGCATTTTACCACACTTCTCATAGGATGAATATTTGGTTTTCTTACCTCCTTGTTTCTTTGATGAATTCTTCCCCTTTTCCTGCCAACTGGACCTCTTATTCTTTTGTTTGTCAAAGAACACCTGATCATCGGAAAACTCTATTTCCACCTTTTTCGCACATCGAACAAGTTTTTCATAACTTTTGAACTCACGATAAGCTAACTTCCTTTGATACATTGGCTTTAACCCTGAGTAAAATGATTCATTTTACTATCAAGATCTCATATGAAGTTTGGAGCATACCTTTCCAGTTGAGTGAACATTACTTCATAACAGCCCCTAAGTCATCCTCCTACCTCAATTCAAGGAATTGTTCTTCCATCCTAAGATAACCACCTTAGGAAAATATTTCTCAAGAAACATACCATTGAATTCATCCCAGTGAAGATCATCAATCTCATCACTATCCCTGATATTTTTCATCATCGACCACCACTGATTTGCTTCACCTTCAAAATGGTAAAAAACAAGACTATCCTTTTTTGATGTTTGGAACACCCCGTGACATTAAAAATATTCTCCAGTGCTTTAATCCACCCTTCGGCTAGCACAGGGTCAGATGATCCTCTAAATGACGAGGGATGTTTCCTCATGAAATGTTCCACCACTGACATGTTCCTCTATGGTTGATCTTGCTAATCTCGTAAATGGATACCACCACCATTTATAGACTGAGTCAACTGTGTGATCACTACAACAAACTGTTTAGTTCTAATTCCGACCATCTCAGGTTGCTGATTTGGAAGGTTATCTTCCTCCTTATGTCGTCCCAACATAGCTGCCATGTCTCCTCTGCGGAAAACCATTCTGAGCACAAAAATATATTAGGCGAAGCAACATGGTAATCTTTAAATGCTATATCATTTCAATCATACCACAAATTAATTTATAATTTAACAATTTTCTAATTCCTAAAGATGTCTAAACTCACCTCTGATACCAACTATAAGTCCCCGACATTAAACATTACTTAATATTGAATTAAATGAAAAATTTCCATTGAGGATCTTTTAAGGTTTAGAGATTTAGAGAATTAGATCATAAATATTACATCTCAAATGATTACACAGTAGATACTTCTACAAAGTTTCCTTTTTTCAAAACATGAACTCTAAAAAAAAGTCATTTGTAGTTCCATGTTTAAGAAAGCATGACTTTTCCTTGATCCCATCTTCGAACCAATTCCAAATTATGTCCTGTGAAAAAAATTTCAAAAAAAACTTGGGGTGAGCATAAAAAGCTCAGTAAGGGATACACAAAGAAGGAAAACAAGTAAACCATGAATACTTTATCAATGTAATAATTTTAACCTTTATGGAGTAGTAATTACTCTTCACTTAATAAAATATCCTTACATACACTTTTGTAACCAAAATATTACCATAAAACCCATATAAATAACACATAAAATATAAAGGTAACTCAGGACATAAACATACATAAATGGAATAACCATATGGTTGACTTCCACACATATCACTTAATGGAATAGCCATACGGCCGACTTCCATACCCATTGCATTGGAGGTTATAACGTAACCACCCGTCCTAATATTCACGGCACCACCAGTCATATGGTTTATCACATAACCACCTGTCAAATTTCCAAGTACCATTATAAATTCATAATACATAAAACAAATATAATGGAAGGAATACATTTCAAAACTTTGATCACAATATATCACTTAAATATATTGACATAACTAATCCATTATAAAAAACCATTATAAATACCAAAATACCAAAATACATAAAATAATATATGGTATTTTTTTATTTTAAAAACAATACGACTTGTTGAGGAAGCCAAAGACCAAATAGTACTCACGACGGTGGAAAAGGTCGTTTTCACTGAGTACGTTAAAAGAAACATTCCTTTTGTCATTTTGTAAAATTCTTCTTATGAAAATACTCCTTTTGTTTAAAATTAAAAGTCAAAGGGGTTTATACACCGTATAAAAGAAAGTTGTCTATAAAACATAATATGCTTCAATGAAAGGAGATTGAGACGAAGTCCCATACAATGAAATTTTTTAAAATAAAATAGATCTATTATGTGTATTCACTATAATTAAACATAAATAAAGTATAAATACAATATAGGACATAATAATATCATGATATAATTTTAAAGTAGGAGATTAACCCAAAAAATAGAAATTTGGTTAAGAAGTTCCCTTACATCATGTCTAACGTGACTCGATTGCTCTTTAATATCATTAATAATAAACTAAAGTTAATTTCTACTTTCTTAAAAACCTTTTTCAAGATTAAAATTTCTTTTATATCACTTATTTCCATGTTATAAACATTATGTAAACATTTAAGTTAATAATGTTTGTTTTGTCGATATCTGGTTCATAAGTCAAAAATGGACTTCTTACAATTACATGTTGTTTATGTGGTCAAAGGTTCATTATATCCAGAAATATATTCATGATTTTGATATCATATATATCATATATATACAGAATATACATGTATTTATAAAAGTACATAACATTTATAGGTATGAAATGAAATTCACCGTTCATGGAGACGGTAAGTCGTACGTACGGATGAACGCTACTTTCATTTCTATTTCATATTTAATGGCGTGAAATAATAATGATATAAGGGTATATTATAATTCTAGTATAACAACATATATAATAACATTAACTACATCCTTTATACATCCCACATATGACATTAACGAATCAAATCACTTTGAGGGGGCGGTAGTCCGCACTTCCTAAAATGAAATTATCGTGTTTTCCCAAAATGGAAACCATAATGGTATGACAAAAATGAAAAATACAGAAGCATAAATAAAAAATAAACATAATATATAACATATATAAATATATTGACATCTTAATGGACACCATGAAAGGTGTTAAATGAATATTGTACAATCATCGTTTTGTGAGGCAGAAAATCGCCAACCACAGAAACAGTATGTTCATTAACCATTAGACGAAGGTGTGTGTAGGTGTAGCTCTAATCATTCTAATAAAAACATCCTAGTATATTTAATATACTGGTGTTATTACAAAATAAAGGAATAAAAATAGTTAATGGGGTTGGAGAAGAAAAAAAACATAAGAACACAAGAGAAGACACTACCTTTAAATCGTGTAACTCTTTTTGATTTGATCTCAAAGGCTTCCTTGGAAATACTTCTGCCCAATGTGAGGTTTCTAGGAGTAATATAGGGATGTGTATAGAAAAAATGAGCAGGGTTTGGCCAAGCCAAAGGCTTGAGAGGTGTGATTAAGGTGGTAGAGGTGGGGGCCTTTTATATGAGGAGAGGAGGGGCACTCTTGGAACTTTATAAAAGCTTACATTATTATAAAATGAGTTTCGGTTTTTAAAAGACCCAAAGTTATATATTTATAGGATAAGGTGATAAGAGTTTGAAATCCACCCATACAATAGGTTTTTGACATGTTTAGGTCTTATATTTTACATTATCGTTTCATTTTATTTAAATCGTTAAATAATGAGGGAATCGCTGCATCATCATGGTGTCATAAATAATTTAATTTATTTAATGTCTAAAAATTATAAAAAAAATCATGATGTAGGAAATCTTTTTATCTTTATAATGAATATTTATAGAAAAAAATATGTTTTTTATAACCCCGTTTAAAAATTGTTTTAGTAAAACAACACATGTTTGTGACATTTTTATTTTAACATTAAATAAAAAGTGATTAATGTCATTTTCCTACCAATGTGGCTCCATGGGGTCCCCAAGTTGTCCCATGGATTGTATTGGTAGGACATGACACATCCAATAATGGTATGACATGTTTCAAGGTCATTTCATATTATTAAAACATTATTTTTAGCTTAAATTACACTGATTACCTCTAATCACGATTTAAAACATAAAAGTTACTATTCACCAAAAATAATTGTAATCCCATTGAACCACATTTTACTTCTTAATTACAACCATGTATGTTGGATTTTTGAAATTCAAAACATATATGTTGTAAAATTTCATTTAAACAAAAAAATTATTTTTTTAAGTACCACTTAGTGGTTTCACTATTCATCAAAAATTGATGTTTTTCAGAAAAATACAAAAACATCACCCAAAGCTATATTAGATATTCAAAATTCAAAAATGATGTCTATTTTACAAAATTCGTAAAATATAAGTTTCATTAATTAATTTAATAATTAATTACCGCTGTCATGACAAATAGTGCGTTTTTATGAAACAATATATATCAAAAGATTGACACTAGTTAAGTCCAATTTCAAAGTGAAATTAATTCGAACAACCACTGTTGGATTAAATGGTGAAAATATATTCTAATTTCACTTTATAACCAATTCAAAAGATAATCTATTCATATTAACAAATTAGATTAAAAAAGGGTTTTGAATTAAAATACATCATTTTTCACTATTCATTAAAAAATGAACTTTATCGGAAAAATACAAAAAATTTACACAAAGTAAATTTTGATTTCCTGATTCTAAAGAAGAATTTTATTTAGTCCAATATATTGTATATGATTGACCAAATGTATATTTAATGACGGTTCACCATCAAAAGGCGATAAGTGGACATTTAGTGAAAATTAGAGTATATATTCCTAAAATTGCATTCTTTTCGTATTTCAAGCCTTTATATTTTATTGGATAAATGTAAAAACATTTAATGAAAATATATAATCATATTTTAGTTATTTATATTCACTCCTTCAAATACAACAGCTACGTGCTAACTACCATTTAAAATAATATTATTTTATTACTAGTGTGCAACTTAAGATTTCAAAGATACTCTTTGTTGCGTATCAGGTACGCTATCAAACCTAGCAACCACTTTAAACTAAAATTAATATTTAATTTATAAATATTAATAAATATGAAAATGTTTTATTCTTTTTTTACCAGGGGTGTTACAGCAATCCAATCTGATGAAATGTACATGTTATATAAAAAAGTCAATTAATATTAAAGAACTAGTATTAATAGTGGTAATAAAGACATGTAAATACTTATGCTAACAAGAAAGACTATCGTAATGGATCTGAAAATATTAAAATAAACAATATATAGAACTCTATATAAAATAAATATGAAATTTAAAATGAAATAGATGAATGTTTGAAAATAAAATAAAATTTTATTGCATTTATTAATGAATAATGTTTAAAAAAGCTATGTGAAAATAGTAAAATGAAAATTAAATTAACATGACTAAAAAATAAAAATTATATAATATATTCAAATGATATGACATAAAAAATATATCAAATAAATATAGAAATAAAAGTTGAATCAATGAAGAGGGATAAATGGAGATAAATTATGTTACTAATTTTGTATGGTGTAATGAAAAAATAAGAATGTAAACTAATTTTAGTGATACCTTTTAAAATTAGTAGACTATAAATGAAAAGTGAGTAATACTATTCAATATGATAAAATATCATTTTTATTTTTTTATTTTTTCAAGTGTAATGAGTTTTATTATATTGAGAGAATAAACAAAAGGAAACATTATTTATGATGAAATTTAAAAATCGCACCAATACCGAAGTTGAAGTCTATTATATTCATAGTGTCATATAATAATATATGTAACTCTTATCACCAAAAGCCCAATTTTTTGTACCAAGAACGCAATGGATCATTGTAACTCTAGTGAGAGCTATTGGGTTTCTAATGGAGTATCAATTCACCAATTTATGGTAGAGGTGGGTAATTTTATAAGTAAAAAATTATATTTTTGGTATAGATTGATTGGATAAAATAATATGTAACTCCTTATACATAATCTAATTCATAATATTTTTTCATTATAGAATGATTTTTTTTATTTTTTGTTAGAAAAAAAATATTTTTCTTGATAGAAGATTCATGAAAATATGTCTATGGTAATAATTCAAACTTTATATTTTATCTCATCAATTTGTAGTTGATTTCATTAGATAAAAATTATAAAATGTTAGAAGAAATTATATGATTATTCAGATTGTAGCATATTTTTATAGTTTCATAACGGTTTTTACATTCAAATGGAATGAGATTGGTGATCCCAAATATTTTTTATCTATATCATGTGTGTCTAATGTGTGGTGTATTACAACGATATGAGTAGTCATGTTGGAGGAACCAAAAAAACTACGTAATTAAATTTTAATTATTTGTAATAATTGTTATGTCCAATTTATATGAATGGGTATTATTATAAATTAACCATTTGTGTTTTTGTATGGGTTAGTTATGTGTTATGAATTTTTAATGGGTGTTTAGACATTAGACCACTTCTGAGGGTACTAGAATTGACATTTTAATTTATTAGAGGGACCATTAGGAGTGGTCAATGTGATATATAGCTTTTTAAAAGGTTATCTGAGTGGATTATTATAGTAAAGGGCCAGTGTGTCTATAAGCATTGGGATCTCACTTGAGGGGTAACTTTTGAACCATTCATGAGATAAATAATGAGACGAATTGTGAGCCCCATTTTGAATATAGGAATTTATCTATTAATGAAAAACTAAGAGGTAAATTCTCAATGAACTAATTACCTTGGAGACATAGTGAATTTAATAGTTAGGATAATACTTAATGGTTGTATATATACTTGAGAGGGGATTGTGATTTGGACATGAGTTAAACTAATATGGTCTACAGGGTTTTCAATGAACACTACAGTAAGGGTAGACTATAATGCGGGAAGCTTGATTATGAATTGGTTTGACAATCCATCAATATAAATGAATTGTTAATTGTATTTTGTATTGTTTGAGATAAATGTGAATGGGTAAAAAGGATAGTTAACTGTTTTCTCTATAATTTGATCTTACTGATGTGTGATGTGAGATTATAGAGTGTGGATGGGTCACCTGAATATGTTAAATTCTTATGTATGGAATTAAATTCTAATTTTACTTAAAAATTTAGTGGACTAATGTGGATTGGAACAAAATAATCATTAGGACAATGGGATATTGACCAAATGAGTAATGTGTGGAATAAATAATTATTCTGTGATAGGGAATGGATAATGAGACCCTAATAAACTTCACCATTTATACTAATAGGGTGAAACACCATTCGGGTTAGTGTATTGTTTTGATATGGTGTGTATGTATATGAGGCCAATATGGGTTAGGTATCAAAAGGGATATAGGGTCCTAGTTTATGAAGTCATTGTTATTCATATTTGATAATGTCAATTGGGAAATTTTAGGGAATGTTCATTAAAAAAATTTTATGATATAGATCACAGTATCATGATATGTTGACCTACTGGGGGGGGTGAAATTTACTATTCATAAATCAGTATAAACATGAACAATACATTATCATTGATTGAAGAGTGTAGCATTGTATTTATAGATTTATAATGTGTGTTATCACATATATACTAGATTGTTCATGAACCCACATATATGCATTATGGAATATCTTATGGGCCCTTCGGTGACATCATAGAGAGTTTTGTTCTCACACCCATCTTGATGACCCCAATTGTTGTAAAAAATATATTATTGTAATACATGACAAAGAAAAGGCCAGTGATAATAGTTGTTGATGGAATTACATTGAGAAAGGGACTATATAGTATAGATCATAGGGGGTTATATATTTTACATGTGTTATATATATTTTATCCTTTATACATGATTGGTCATAATTTATTTTATATAAATTTACAATATTTATATGACCTGTACATTTTTTCATGAACCGACTAGTTTTTAGTCCATATGAATCCCATGTTGACCCATAATTGGGAACAAAGGGTGGTATTCCCAACACCTCTAGGATAGAAACATGTGTTGAGGAATCATATTAACTTTACAGGGAATATTAAAATAAAAAATTGTTATCTTTAAAAAGATTCATAAATTCAAATAACGTGTTAGTAAGAAACATTGATATTTTTAACACCCATACCAAATCAAATATATAGAAAATAATAAAATAAAATAACAAAAGAGTAATCCTTCATATCAAATCAAAAAATATGGCATAAAACAACCCATTAAATTCAATATCCATAACCCCAAATATAAAGTGCACCACCAATTATTGAAATAAAAAATTAAAGGTAGAATTGGATGAAACTATCAAGGAAATATAAATTAATATTGATAAAAAAACCCAGATATCTTGTGGGAAATGGTTTCACACTCCATTTTCTAAAAATATCCCCCACCATGATTAGTTTGGAAAAATCATTCGAGAAGTGAAAATCTTTATAGTTTGGAGAAAAATCTGTAATATCGAGTCAATTTATTGATATTGAGCAGTGTTTGTAGGGTGTTAGAAAAATAGCTATCTATATTTTATCCAACAACTTCTTTCATTCCATTTTGGAAAAAAATATATAATGTAATATTTTAAATATACTAAATTGGAAATATATTTTTCTTAGAAAATAGTAAAACAATGGATTTAATTTAAAAATTACCCTTTCTAAATTATTGAAATATTTATTCAACAAAAAATTCTTGAGCGATGAACATAACACACCTAAATATGTCACTAAAAAGTTGCATCTTACTGTGTTTAAAATGACAAAAATTGTGGGGGAATAAATAAATCTCAACCAGTTATTAGAATGATAATGTATGTATAATAGGGTTCATGAAAAAAAGTATTATATAAACAAAGGTATTGTAAAATTAAGAAAGATTAAAATAAAATCTAGAAATTAGTTATTTAATATAGTCATCATGATAGAATCAAACAATGGTCACTAGGTTTAGGGGAACCTATAAATACATGTCACTCACTAGTGTCAAGCCCTCAATTAGATGAAATTGTGTCACATCATTGAATAATGGGGTAACTATTATTACCTCACTAGTATAGATAGTATGTAATATATCGAATTCCATATATTTTCACCTACCCATGTACCAAAGGTCCCCATGAGTTTTGAAAATATAAAAAAAACCAATATTAGCATAACATGTAATTATATATTAAAGGAATAACTGCCTCTATTAAACAGATCTGATACAATTTCCATAAGAAACACATTGAATGTCATGAGAAAAATATTCTCATTAAATACAATGTATGAACAAGAATATTACACATTGAAATAAACTCTAATTGAAAAAAAATTTATAATTAAAGTATTGTATGACATCATTCAAAAAATACCAACCATGCGTTACCAATTAATTTGAGACCCTTTGAGATTTTATTTTATGATCAACCTCCAACATCAAATTTAAATTCCAATATTATCTTTATCAATTGGGAGATTGACACACACACACACAATGACACAAATACATATACGCCACTCAACAGAAAAAATAACATATTATTATGTAAATATTTACACAATCACATACATAAATATATATATATATATCCATATATATTTTATAATCACCCACCATATATAGAAACATTATCATGAAATTCTATAAGTGAGTATCATAGGAATAAATTATGTAACATTATTAATGTTTTTAAATAAATTAAATCACATCTAATAAAACCACATTAATATAATCATAAATTAATATTAGAGTAAAAAAATTTATATAATTTTAATACACTTATATTCTATGTAATAACTACCATGAATATTCTATAGTATAAAAATATATAAATTATTTTGGTTTAATACCATAATTGTGAAACATCTATAAGTAACAATTTATAAATCTTCCATAATATCATGAAAATGTTGGAAAGTAAATATATTTAAATCCATTTGAACCCAATAACATGAATATTTTAAATAAAAACCAATTTATTAAATCCCATGAATGTATGTTGTGTTAATTAAATGTGAAGGCATGTAAGATCTAACTTGTAACAAAGTATGTAAAATGGGAAACCATTGAATACAATGATAAGAGTGTTTAAAAATACCCAATATAATGTAAGGAATGCAGACAAAATGATTCAATATCTGAAACACATCTAGGTTTTTACTGATCACACATCATATTTAGGGGAGGAAGAAAAATGATAGGGTGTAGATAAGGGAAGGCAGAAGGCGATAATAATAATACCTATCATGGAAAAAATGCCACATAAAATTAAAAGAATAAATTTAAAAAAAATAGAAGATTAGGAGTGGAGGTTCTTATAATGGGGACCCCTATAATGGGCATCATGCATGATAGGATAAAAGGAGGGCGAGGTATCAATTTAATGTTTAATGGTGGAGTGGTCCGCTTTTGTAACTTTCAAATTTTCAAAGGCTAAGAGAGTCACATGGTTATAGAACATGTTCTTCCAAATCATGCCCCAACCATGTTTTTTTCACTAGGATCACCTGATATCTCTTATATTTCAGATTAATGGTAGTAAAAAAATATTATTCAACAATAAAAATTGAACTGTTAATATTGAAAATTATAACACCCCAAGCATCCATGGTTGGATTTTTCTTAATAATTCAATATCATGCGATGTACGCAACATCAAGTTCAAGCACACCACGTCCTATCAAAATAGCCAATTAAAAATAATTTAATAATAGTATTAACCACAATATTTATTTTATATATATACCAAATTTTTTTAAAATTTATCTTTTTTGTTTTTTTTGACATGATATAAGGATGAATTCAATTTTTAGATAAATGACGTATTTTTAAAAAAAAATATAGTTTTCAACATTTTAATGGAGAACCATATTAAATCCAATATTTGACATTTTTATATATTCAATTTTCAAAATTAAATTTATATTTATAATCCGAACATAAAAATTTAATTTGTATAAATTTTTGTTACTTTTTTGATAAAATTCAAATTTTGATGAATATTGAAAAATACTAAAATTTAATTGAAAAAAAAATTAATCAAAATAATTGATAGTGTATAATTATACAATTGACTTGATTTCAAGTATAATTAGATTATATTTTTATCATTTAATATAATTAAGGTAATTAAAAATATTTTTACTTTTAAATTAGACACAAACATGTATCAATCTTTTGATAGTTTTTACAACTTAAAATACTAATTTTTTGTCTTGACAATGTGAATTGAATTTAAAATAATTTATACCAACTCTGTGTTTTTAAATTGGAATAAATGGATTCCATATTTGGAATCAATAGTTCAAAAATTTTTAAATTGGTTCCTTTTATTTCTTGATAATATGAATTGTAAATTTCAAAAATTTTTAATTTACCATGGTTAAAGGTTAAATCGGGTAAATAAGGGTAAAAATTAATATGATAATAATATTGAACTACATAACCGATGTCATAATAGATTTGGATGATATATAATAGACCATGGTCTTCCATTGGGCGACTTGGGGGCCCCATGGAGCCACATGGGTGTGAAAATGACATTTTATAAGAATTAATAAAAAGTATATAATGATCCAACCTAAACATGTATATTTCAATAAAAAAATTTCTATATTGGGTTATATAATTAATTTATTTGACTATGTATAGTCATAAAAATTATAAAAATATTTTATACATCATGAAATTTTATTTATAAATTTTTTACATAAAATAAATAAATTTATTTATGTCACAATTATGATGAAGCGATTACCTCATTAATGAACGATTAAAATAAATGAATTTATAAATATTAAAATAAATTTAGTTTGAAACATTTTATTCCATCCACGAATTTTATGGATAAAATGGACATATTAGGGATGATATAATGCCTCTTTTTCATACGAATAATTTTTTGTTACTTTAAAAAATTCTGTTACTAAAAAGTGTAAAAATTGGATCAAATGAGTATGACTAATAAATACAACTTTATTAAATGATATAAAAATGATAAAAATATAATGATAAGACAAAAAAATTCATAGTGACAAAAATTTATATAAATGGTCTACTTTAGGTTCTATTGGAATATTATTTTAATGGTATTAATCATGTTGTATAAAAATACCAGAGGAGATGACAAGAGTTAACTAATTTTACGAAAGAGTTAAATCTAAAAGATAAGGTTAATTTTAAGACCAAAATATTAAGAAAACATAATTGTTTAATGTATTTCAATCCAAACTCATCATAACAATGAAATAAAATAAATTGAAGATATTTTAATCTGAAAATAATTTTATAATATATTGAAATTTTATGCATTTCTTAATGGGACCCTCACCTCTCTTATAAAAGGGCACATCCATTTCTATTTAATTAAAACATCCAAAGCCATTTATCTCAGACTAACCCTTCCCAAATTTTTTCATATAATCCATAAAATCATTTTAGAGGAGAAATTATGGGAATAAATCCATCTTATGGGGTCATTTTGTGCAAATCAAAAGGAGACACCTAGAGAAGAGGTAATCGTTTTATCCATTCTTTCAAAGCTCATTTCCACTTCTACATCCTATTAATAAATTGTTATGATAATTACAAAATAACTCTAGAATATAATATATTCCAAGAATTGGTTATGATTATTGTATAACCATATTCATATTTTTACCCATCCTATGAATAAATATACCACCATTCATGCATACATATGACTTACTAACTCCACACTGTGGTGTAATTTTTTTTTCATGTGAAGTTTAGTTATATGGGTATAATGAAGAATATAATGTATGTAATTAAATAAATATATCATGATATTTATTCTATAAAATTCATATTATATCTAATTCCCTACCATTTAATCATTAAATGAATGATATCATCACTCGTGTGTATATACAGCTTACCATCTCCACGCCGTAACGAGATTTGTTCTCCACATTAACATCCAAGAATGATTATAAATAATATATTATTCATAATTATGAAATAAATGACCTAATAAGTATACTAGAATGTTATATATACATATTTATGTAGGTATGTATGTACATATATTTCATTTACATACTTCCATTCAATACGACAAGAAAACAGAAACAATGTTTACATGTATGTATGACCCACCGTCTCCATGAACAAATGAATTTTATGTTATATATCTATCTATTAAATATATTTATAATATGAATATATATTATATATAAATCATATTATAAATTCTCTATTTAATTAAATCATAATATATGTAATTAGATCAATAATAACTAGTTAAAAGATGTAAGATAAACAAAGCGATGTTACCTAAAATGTTTCATTAACTAAGAATTATTAATATATGGGAAATATAGAATCATCAAAGAATCATGTATAATAACATAAATTATATTATGATTCTGATAGAAGTTAATAATATGTTTAAATACATTATATAGTACTTTCAGAGTCGTACATAGAGTATCAGACATAAGGTAATTATTAATTCCTCAATCTCATTATTATCTGAGATTATTTATGTGTAAGTATTTACTAGTATATATTTATCATCCATATCAATATTTTTTAAACATTTTTTCAAAAGAAATATTTTATTATTTTATGGAACAGAATCTTTAACTATATTATCAATTTAAAATTTTAATGGATTTATTTTTCTAAATCTATTTAATTATTGTCCGTGTTTCCAAAATGATTTTAAGGATTTATTTATTTGGACATGATTGTTTTAAAATTTTAATTCCATTCAAAAATTTCAATGTTCTATGGGAAATGTTTATTCAAAAATCTATTATAAATGATTTCAATAATAACTTTTGTGACATTTAATTTATTTCATTAAAAATTGATATTTCTATCAAATATATTTACTGATGATTTCAAATATGCCGACATCCTTTACTGGATATAATTCTTTATTGAGGTAGATTTTTTATAATAAAATATTCCATATTTTATTGAATAGTTTATGATATGTTTTACTATGGATGGGGTATTTTTATACCATTCATGTCTTATGGTTAATGTGTTGACATTTTGTATTCTTGTTTTAGTACGAATGACTATGTTATGTTTGACCCTTTTCAAATAAGGAATGAATTTGACGTAGAAAGTGATGGATGGGTCCTGATAAAGCCCCTCGATGAATCGGTAGGTCTAATGAGACAAGATACTATAATGGAAGAAGTCCTCTATAGAATATTTGTGCATTGTCTTGAAAAAATTCCTTTATGTTGTAGATATTATGTCTATAATTATGCATTCCCTCATTATGAAATTAGTTTTTACATGTGATTATTCGACTAGTAGAATGTTTATGTGTATGTTTCTATAGTAATTGTAGGACCCTCTATGATATAATATTTTTCATAATCACTAATAATGTCAATATAAAGTTTCATATCTTTCATTCCCATTTTAATATCTCTATGTGAATCAATTTTGTCATATAGAAATTGCTTGTAACTCATGAATCAATATGTTCACAAGTGTATGTTTACATATACTTTTTTTTAAAAATTCATCTTATAACGGTATATGCGAGACTGAATCATCACGATCTTTTTTGGATTCCCTGAGACCAAAGTTGACACATCGAAAACCAAAGACGACAGAACAAAACCGATGTCGACAAACCAAAACCGAAGGTGACACACCAAAACCGAAGATGACACACAGAAACTGAAGTTGACTCATCGAAGATAATAGACTAAAGTTTGACAAACCAAAATATGACAAACCAAAATAAGACACACTGAAGTATGAAACACGCCAGTTTACATAACGAATTGTTACAGACCAATGATAACACACTGAAGTAGACACACTGAAGATGATAGACCGATGTTATCAAACCGAAACTGACACACCGAAGCTAACTCACCGATGTATATGAATAATCATTTCCATTTTATTAATTCAAATTTATTTCCTATGGTCATATGTAGTCAAATTAATGTTTCTGAAAGTATTTAATAATGCATGTAGAACAATCCATAGACAAGTATGAGGTATACGCACTTGTGAAGATCCTTATGCATAGAAGATCATGTACTATAAAAGGACTTTGTATTTTAAGTTAAATATATGATAGATGCAGTACATGCTAAGACACAGACTGTGTGAATATGAAAATAGAAGAACTAAGTGCTTGAGATTACAAGAATACTATAAAAAGCTACCTTCTACAGAAGGGATTCAGTATAAATTGAGACATTAAAGAGCTGAAACTCTTCATTCCTCAATGATATATTACCAAAATTGTGATACTCTGTTCTGAATACATCTTCTAGAAGAAAACCGAAATTCCAGTTTCTCAACATTAATTGAGTCTAGATCCTTGCTTCACAACACATATAAAATTATTACCTTTATTCTCGTCCTTAACTATGTTGTATTTTATACTTTCTATTTGAGAAATGTGTGAATTTATTTTTATTACACACACTATCTCCAGAGCATAACTGGAGAATATAACACTATCCTCATAATCAATATCTAATTTCTTTTGTCTCCCATGAATAGTTGTGATAGAGGTCTAGCGTGACCTGGATAGCCTGGTGTGGTGTTGTAAACCCCAACCCAGGGGTTGGATCAATATTTTATTTATATAAACATCTTGGAGGTAGGTGATCACCAAGTGGAGAGGAATAAGTCTCTGCTTGAGACTGGACCTCTTGTTTACATTGTTGTGCCAATTTTTAATTACTCTAATTTTTTATCTGCTGCTTATATTTACTAAAACTTAAAACTATTTTTGCTTACACTTTGATAGTTGGTTTTTGTTAGTGTGTGTATTTGTTTAATTCATTAAACTCATTTGAAATGTTGGATTAGTGTTCTACATAGATTTATCTGAGGACTAATCCCCATTTGATAAACCTCTTGACCAATGGATCATTTACATTTCTACTACCTTAATTAACATGGTAGATTTTAAATTTGGGGGTTTTTCTTAACTATTATGTTTTTAAAAGAAATTTTAAAATGGAACTCAACTCACCCCCCTCTTGAGTATCCACTCTGACCAAAAGTAATGTTTGATATATTTTTTGCAGATTATGTTCTTGTTTATGGTTTAAAAGATTGATGTTTTATTATATATCATTTCTTAAATGTTTAAATCTTCTGGTGAATTATTTAACCTTACAGAGCATCTGAGGTCACCCCTTCTTTATGATTTATTTTTCAAAGATGCCAATAAGTGTATATTGATTGATATTTATTGTTAATATAGAGGAATAATGGAGTCCTAAATTTATTATATATGTTTTATTTTATGATAATAATTTTAATATAATGTTCGTTTATGTAATATATTTTTCAAGACTACTAAACTGATTAGACTTTCAAGATTCGATTCCTTGTAATCAAGAAAATGTATTAATATAATGAACCAGCTCTAGGCTTCTGGGGTTGGGGTGTTATAGTTGGTTTTAGAGGATGGTTATCCATAATCATGGAAATAGAATTTGAAAACAAATATTAGGGATCATAACCTTAAGATATAATTTGATGAAAATCACTGAATAGAAAACTATAATTTTAAAATAAAAATTCAGTGTGTATTCCTAGAAATTACATTACTATCTAGAAACTATAAGTGGACGTATTTCTGGTACATATGTACTTTGGGGTGAGAACTCTGACAAGGTGTTTTGAGCATGACTCGGGGTAACCTGGTACACAACAACGAGCCTTACTGCACACCTAGTTTGACATTCCTGGTGGATATTCATAGGATAATTCATATTTAATTTATATACCATTATGCTGGATTTATGAGTAAATATGTCCTCAAAGGAACCATTTTTATGATTATCGATTTTATATGAATAATATTTTCAATTTATGCTATGTATTTATCTAGTTTGGAATTATGCATTACGATTCATAACCTAATCTACGTTTTCCATTGTTGTGTAATGGAAACTAGTAGACGAAATATAAATCGTATTAATGCATGTAATCCATGTTGGTATTTCCATACTATGCAAGATAATGATAGTGGAGCTAGTGAAATAACCAGAACTGAACAACTTATAACAATATTGGGACAACTGATTCCTATTATAAATAATAACATTACCAATATGGAGTATCTAGATCCACATCGTAGAGGATCAATGTTAGACTGCTTCATGAGACAACATCCTCCAACATTCAATTGGAAAACATATAATTTTTTATCTAAGAATTGGATATGTTCTATAAGTGAAAATATTTTTTTCTTTGGTAAGTTACTAAAGGGAAATAGTTTTTATGGATGTTTATTGTCTCTCAAGAAATGAGAATCAATTGTGGTTATTAATTCAAAACATTAAGAATGATGAAGAATTTGAAAATATGGAATGGATGGATTTTAAAGAACTATTTTACAGATATATACTTTCATTTTGGACAACATGAAAGGCATGCTACTGACTACATATGTAACCTAAATAATAAGATTGATTGATACACTGGTGGGTTAAAACATTTCTATCAATAGGAGTTGGTCTCACAAGATTTCTCATCGTATGAAGATATTGTCTCATGTGCCATAAAGATAGAAATGATATTCTATAAGTATTATAAAGTTAAAGTAAATCAGATAAGCAGAGAATGGTGGAGCGAGATATTGATAAAGTGAAAAATGTGAAGAAGGATTTCACTTATGTGATAATTGTGGGAAAAACACTCTCGTACTTTCCTAAAAATGAGTGTTTGTAACAAATGTGGGGAAAAAGGTCACCAGGCTCATGATTGTATGGGAATTAAAGAAGGCATAAAAAGTTATTAATGTAAAGATATAGGAAATTATGAAAATGATTGTCCAAAGATATTAGGAAATATTGCTCATAAAATGAAATTGGATCAAGTCCAAGCTTATTCTGTTGCTACAGTCGAAGGGGAATAAATAATGTATTTTTGTTTTCGAATTCATGAATAATATTCTAGTTATAAGAAGAATGTTATATATATTAGGATTTTACTAGATTAATTTTTTTTCCTTATGGTTTTATTATGAATAAGGTAATCATATATTCATTATATGATAATTAGAGCAGCATTACGTTACTAGGGGAATCTGATGTTTCAATTGATTTTGGGAATTTAGAGATAATTAAAACTATGATTATACATAAGTAATTTGAATAACTCTAATGGTTGTGATGGATTAATCTGAACACAAAATAGGGTTTTTTTGGAATTTTATAATAGTATATTCTTAGAAAAAGTACAACCTGAAGGTCGGACGATGACCCATCATGTCAGAAAAAACTGTAGGAATCGAACCCACAAACACAGTGCGACAAGACATTATCCCCTACCACTAGCTTAAACTAAGTACCTGGTTATTATAAAATAGTTTTCTTCAAATAATTTTTATATGTTTATATTTTTAATCTTATATGATTGAGACAAATATAATATCTTTTTATTTTTATCTTTTGAAGAGAAAGATGTTTTTGTCGTATGAATTAGTTAAAAGATGAAACAATACATGTTAATCATGTATACTTCCTTGTGTTCTTAGTATCTGAATTAAATTAATTCTACAACACATGGTAAAGGATCATAAAACCATAAATTTTCATCTAGTACATTCATTGGAGATGATTCAAATGTTATCTAAGATCATGTTTGATTAATAGCTTTTATTTTTTAAAATTTTTCATAATAATATTCTATATCACTCTACATCAGAACATGATGGTTAGTTCTATCTTCCATATCCATTTTTTCTTACATCGAATCCTATTATGTTTCATTTATGATAACCTTCATAGGTACCATTCTTCATTCAAAAATAGAGGACTCAATAATCCATTTTACGAAGTTGGATTTCAACTAAGATATATTGAAATGAAAAAACAGTAGTTTTAAATATTGAGTTTATATTGATAGGATGAAATATATTTAATTAGGTATAATTTAACACCCAAGTCATCTATTATATGCTTCTTCTTAATAATTCAACAGCATGCGATGTACGCAACACCGAGTTCAAGAGCACCATGACAAATCAAAATAACCGTTTAAAAAGTTGTTACGAATAATATTCACCATATTTTTTATTTTATATATACCCCTTATAATTTAAACATTCATTTTATGTGTTTTATCAAGATAATATAAGGAAAAATTCAATTTTTCATATAAAGCATTATTTTTTCAAAAAATGCATTTTTTCAGCCCTTCAATAGAGGACCCTTGTTAAATCCAACATTTGACATTTTTATATATGAAATTTTATGAAATTAAATTCTTAATTATAAACAGGACAAAAATAATTTGGTTTTTATAAGGATTTTTTACTTTTCTGATATCATTCTTATTTTGATGAATTGTGAAAATTAGTAAATGTTAAATGAAAACAACTTTTTTATTGAAAATAATTTATAGTGTAAAATTATAAATTTGAGTGGTTTTAATGTATAATTAAAATATATTTTTATCATTTAATACACTTTAGTTCATTAAAAATAATTTTACATTTAAATTGGACATAAACACATATCAATCTTTTGATATTATTTAATTTTTCAAATCCCGCATTTTGGTTTTGACAACGAGAAATAATTTTATAAAAATTACATACAACTCTATGTTTTGAATTTGGAAAAAGGGATTCCATATTTGGAATCCAAAGGTCCATATTGTGTAAATTGGTACCTTTTTGACATTATGAATAGTAATTTCAGAAATTATTATTTTATACTATAGTTAAATGGTAAATCTGGTAAATAATGGTATAAAAATATTTTTATAATATTATTAAACTATACTAACGAATTTCCTAATAATATTTTATGTGATTTTTTAGACCATGGTCTTCCAATGGTCTATTTGGGGACCCCATGGTACCACATGGGTTTGAAAATGACATTTTATAAGAATTAATTTAATATATAGACAAATATGACATAAACATATATCTTTCACTAAATCAATTATTATATGGTGTTATATAATTGATATCTTCGACTAAAAATAGTCATTATAAAGATAATCTTTTTTCCCAACATCATGATATTTTATTTATAAATTTTTATGCATAAATAATATAAATTTATTTATGACACAATGATGATGATGTGATTACCTCAATAATGAATTATTCAAATAAATAAATTTATAAATAGTAAAAAAATGCGATTTGAAAATTTTTATGACAAACAAGAATTTGATGGATTCCGTTGAAAATTTAGGTTTGTTTCAATGAATTTTTTATTAAGGAATAAATTTTTTATGACTTTAAAAAAATCAATTGCTAGATAGTGTCAAAATTGACAAAAATGAGTTTTCAAAACAAATAAATTTTTATTAAATGATATAAAGATATTAAAAATCCAAAGTTCAGCCAAAAAATGACTTGTGATTAAAATTTCATAAATTATCCATTTTAGGGTTTCTTGGAATTTTATTGTAACGATATTATCCATGTAGTATAAAAATACGAGAGGACATGGTAAGAGTTATCTTATTTTACAAAGGGTCAAATCTAAACAGTAAGTTTAATTTTATCACCTAAACATGTTTAAAACATCATGATTGAATGGATTTAGACCCATCATCATTATAAACTAGAAATAAATCAATTTTTTGAAATTAAATTATGAAAATAAATTTATAATAAATTAATACTTCATGCTTTACCTAAAGTTCCCCTCACATCTATTTTAAAAGGGCACCTCCCTTTCTATTAAATTCAGACCTCAAATCCCTTTAGCTCAGCCAAAACCTACCCAAATATCCTACAAAATTTCTTCAATTCATAGGAAAAAAAATTTGTAATAAATCCATCTTCAGGAGTCCTTTTGTGCAAATTAAAAGGAGACACTCAAAGAAGAGGTAATAATTTTATCCCTTCTTCCAATGTTCATTTTTTTCTACTTCCTCTTACTACATTTTTACCATACTAAAATAATAACTCTAGAATATAATATATGATGATACGTTGTGATAATTATATTAAAAGCCATATTCCTCTAGTTTTCCCCATCCAATGAAAAACGAAACCACAATGTGTGGGTATATACAGCTTACCGTCTCCCCACTGTGTTGTAAATTGTTTTTCGTATGCACATTATTTTTCTAGTCATAATGATGAATATAATTAATATAAATAATAATTATAACATTATATTTCTTTTGTGAAATTAATATTCCATCCAATTCCATACCACTAAATCATTAAAGGAACAATACCATTACTCGTGTGTATATACGACCTGCCTTTTCCTCGACGCGATGTGATTCATTCACAACTTTAACTATCCAAGAATAATTATAAAAAATATATTATTCATAATTTTGAAATACATGACATAATAAGTCTTCTATAGTTATATATATATATATATATATGAATGTACATATATTCAATTCACATACATCCCTTCAATACGATTTGAAAATAGAAACAAGATTCATGTGTACGTATGACCTACCATCTCCATAAACAGTGTATTACATTTTATATATCTATCAAGTAAATATGGTTATATTTTGAAAATATATGATATAAAAATGAAATTATACATTATGGAAGTACATAAATAATTATCTATGTAATAAGATCTTGAATAACAACTCAATGTACATATGATAAACAAAGCAATATTACTAGAAATATTGCACAAACAAGGAATTGTTAAAAAATGTTAAATATAAAGACCTCAATGATTCATTTACGATATTATAAATATTATTATTATTCTTATATAATATAATAATTTGTTTTGAAACATTATATTGGAGTTTTGGAGTCGTATAAAGAGTATTAGACTTATGTTAAGGGTTAATTCCTTGATCTCGTTATTATGCGAGATTATTTATGTGTAAGTATTTACTGGGAAATATTTATCATCCTTGTACATGTTTCGTAAAAATGTCAATAAAATTAATATTTTATGGTTTTATGTAAGGGATTATATAACTATATCATCATTGTAAATGTTTTATGATCTTATTTCTTGTAAATCTATTTCATTAATTTCCATGTTTACATAATGATTTTAAGGATTTATTTATTTTGAAAGGATTGTTCTAAAATGTAAATTTCTTGAAAAAGTATAATTGTTCTGTGGGACATTTTTATTCAAAAATTTCTTTTATATTTCTTCATTTATAAATTGTGTGACTTATAAAATATATCATGAAAAACAAATATTTCTCTCAAAGAGTTTTACTGATCATTTTCATCTATATCAACATCAATTAATGGATTTTATTATTGATTGAGGATGATTTATTATAATAACATATTCCATATTCTATTGAATGAGTTATGATATGTTTGACTTTGGACGTAAAATTTTTATTCCATTCATGGTTTATAGTTAATGTATTTACATATCGTATGCTAGTTGTAGTACAAATGATTGTGTTATGTTTTACGCTTTTCAAATGAGGAATGCATTATACTTAGTAAGTGACAGGCGGGCCCCACTATAGACCATCGATGCATTTGGTTGGACTCATCATACAAACTAGTATCTTTGAATGAGGCCTTGAAATTATATTTATGAATGGTCTTGGCACAAGGACTTTGCATAGTAGTTATTACGATCACCATTATGCATTCCCCAGTGATGAAATTATTTTTTACATGTGATTATAAGACTAGTAGAATGTCAATGTTCATATTTATATGGTAATTTTTGATTTATTTTTTCTGTATTATTTTCACTTTTATTGTTTAAAAAGATGATATTTTTATTAGAAATATTTTGTTATGTGTTTATAGCTTCCACTGAATTATTTTCCTTTACTGAGCATCTGAGCACACCCTTTCATATGTGTTATTTTCCCAGGATACCAAAAACTGTATTATGATTGATATGAAGGGTTACGATATGAGAATAATGGTGTTCTCAAATGATTATCTATGTTTCATTTTATGTTATAAATTTTAATGTTATTTTCATTTACATAACTTATTTTCCAAAACTCCTAAACTAATTGTTCCTTTGGGACTTGATTTCTTATAATCATGACAATGTATTAAAATAATGCACTGACTCCAGGCTTCTTGTGTTCCGAGCATTACAAAACCTCAATGGCATAGATTACAGATGGTTTTTCCATCTATGAAATTTGAATGAAATTTTAACAAATTAAAAAAATTATTAAATAGATGATTATAGCTTCAAAAAAACATTAACCAATAAAGTATATTAGGTCTAGGTTTTGATAGTTATCCCCACTATGACCCTATATACCACCAGAAAGCCTCTAAATTGAAGAAGGTAATATCATAGTACAATATAACCTAGAAAGAGATGGAATCTGAGAAACTAACTCCAAACCAATCCCCTTATTAGTTATTAAAAAATGTCTATAAATTTCAAATTTCACCCCTTATGGATTTTTATACGATTCATATAACTAATTCCATGATAGGTATCCCAAAAATATATGAACCACTCTATCATGAGGACTTAAATTACCATTTTACCAAAGAAAATCACTATAGAATTCACATCATCCCAACACCAATAGGATCATAAACATACATCCACTAAGTGACACATCTATAATTTAATAGAAATAATTACTAATCCACAAAATAAAGATAAGGTCATAATTTCACAATTGTATCACCCTCAAATGAAAACATACAACACTAGAGGAATAAGAGTGGGAGTGGGGTATTAACCATGATAATTCCACATAAAATTGACATGTTCCCCAATATTAGGTTGGATGTAAAGAGAGGTTAGGAAAGGTCCACAAAATCATAACACCAAACACGACGATCACAATGAAATTCATCTAATACCAGTCATAGTGTAACCTCAACTAACATAACATCGATCATAGTCACCAAAATCACACAATATATGTTTACCATGTCTAGTAAAATAAAAAGAGAATTGAACACATCCATTTCTAAATAAATAACTTGAAAAACACATAAGAACTGATGGGTTAAAAGAGAAATACAAAATTATCCCCATACAAAAGGAATATCTGTGGTGGAAATAAAAGAATCATTCTAAACTAGAAATTTTATTAATAAATTAAGAGATCATGAACCAATAGTAGACAATAAATGAAATTTGAAAGTACCAAAATATTATTTGGAAGAATATTAAAACATAATGAAGAAAAATCAAAATGAATACAAAACCAATCACAATTAAATAATATAAAACTCTATATACAAAATATAAAAAACCCTGGATTTGAAACAAAAATATTTGATAGAATCCATTTATTCTTCCTCTAAAAAAATATCACATTAACATATATACATAAATACCCATTTAAAAAACCTAATCCAAAATCTATTCTCATTTAAAATAAATATAAGACTTTTTTTGTTCTACAAAATTATTTTACCCACCAATGAAATTTAACATAATAAAACATTATTTTAAATTAATTTAAAAAAACCATATCTAAATATTTAATCATTAAATTCCAATTTAGAGTCATTTTAATCTATATATTTATTTGGAAACCAATTCATCAGTCATAAAATGTATAATTTATATCAATTTATTTCTTTATAAAAATCCACACAATTGATTTCGAAACACACCTTTTCCTTTTAAAATCTGATTCATTTCTGAATAATTCAATGAAATCAAACTAAATCATAACAATATATCCATATACATAATTATAAATCTTAATAAACCTATGAATTAGTATTATTGAGGAGGTAATTGTCTTGCATGGTTAGAACTCATGATTCTACAGACAATGGACCAATCATTCAATCACCACTATGAGTTTCCCAAAAACATGAATGAATTATCCACATGGGTTTTCCAATAGAGTAAGATCAATATGCACATTCGTTTCCACTCCCATTATCACAGAAATTGATAATTCATTAAATAACACCCAGAGAATAAAAAACAATTATTTCCAAAAAAAACATTCATCAATAATAACATATAATAATTCCAAAAATCAAAAATTAAATGTTCAAAATACCATTGAATTTTATGATTCATTAGAAGATGTTGTTATCCGACATCTGACCAAGAACATCCTCCGACGATCTCTTGATCCATTCTCCCATATATAATTCATCCCAAATTTTTTTTTCCAAACCATAGGTTCTCTTAAGAAACTAGAATCTGATAATTTTTTTTCTAACAATCATGAGCCATACATCCATCCGGGGTTTTTATTTTCCCATAAAGGATCTAGAGGGGTATTCCCTAACCCTTTGATTCAAAACAAGTACAAGTTCCTCAAATTAACTCAATAAGAATGATTTCACTCATAATTAATAATATATATCAAGTAGTTGAAGTTCATGTGAAATTATTTATTGAAACATCTATATGTTTCATAACCGTTCCATATAAGATATGAAGAGAAAATAATAAAACAATATAATGTATTATCATTACCTTGAATCAAATCCATCTTCGTCTCACAAAGTAACACCTTTAATTCATTATCCATAATGAAACATATATATTGTACCGTTAATTAAATTAATAATGGAAATACATAGATGGTTGAATTAGGTAAAACTAATATGGAACTATAAAATTACTGGTATACCTAAAAAAGGATTCCCATGTTACCTAAGGTCAGGCACTACCCACTAACACACAATTCAAATCCTTGAGTGTCCCAAAAAAATGTCTATGAATTAGCAATGTTTATAATTGGAATGTGATATTTCAATATCCCCTTGGTCTATAGACATTGAGTGGTGTATGTATGATGTGAGTAAAAAATCCAATTATAGTTTTACCAACGGATTCATGTATTCACTTTTATAAAACACTAGAATATCATAATTTAAAATTCAAATTCAAAATAGGTATTTTGTATTTATGAAAACACAATGAAATTAATTGAAAAAACCAATTATAAATCACTGAATGATATATTCTAGAAAGATTATTTAAATGGGATCTCAATAAATCTAAAAAATTCAAAAAATACATAAATCTGCCATAGAATAATAAAATTTTAATAAAGGGTAATAAAAGAAAAATGAACCATTTTAAGCATGATTATGCATATATTAAATAGTAATTAAATAAAATACTATGTAAACATGGAATGTATATAATAAACAATGAGTAAATAAAGAACTAATTATAATTAATTTGAAATATGAATAATGGGATTATCACCTTATTATCATTATGCCTTTGGGAACCTAGAACCTTTTATAATTATCTAGAGTAATTCCCTATATTAGTGGAGAGTTTATCATGTCACTCTCTAGTGGGGGTTCCAGGATTAAATCCCAATAATATAATGTGGAATGGGATCCAATCATATATTATTTCACCTAACCATATTCTTATAGGGCCCAAAAGTTTTTAGAATATAAAAATATGAAATAATAGAGGATAACTCATTAAGAAAAATATTAACACATCCATTTAAAAGAAATATTTCATGCCTTTTACACTATCTATAATAATGAATGTCACATGCAATACATTCCTTATAAATAAAAAGTAGAAAGATGAATATTTTATTTTCCATAAAAATATATTGAAAACATTTTAGAAATTAAACCACATATAGATACCTTTATAAAATACAAACCGAGCCTCTATAATTCATTTTAATGTGCCTTTGAAAACTGATTTGATGGTGAAATTCATATTTAAATTTAAATTCCATGACGTTTCTTTATGATTATACATATATACATACATATATATATATATATATAACTAAATGCACATATATACACATTATCATGTGAATATGTATGTATATATATATATTCCCCTGTCTATGTGAATAACCACAAAACATATAGATAAACATAATCACCACAAGATATAAGTATGAAACATAGTAATAAAGTACCTAATCTTAATAATGTTTATCTATCATGGAAATCAAATCCAATAGACCCACAAAAAAACATTCATCAATTTATAAGCTGTTGTAAATATTTCTAAATAATTTTAAATCACTAATCTTTTATATAATAAGTATCATAAAAATTTCTTTGCTTTAATATATAATTATTATTTAGGAAGATACACATAATAGTGAATATTCCCTAAATTTCTATTTATAAATGAATAATAATTTTTTAATAACATTGACCAATAAATACCTCTAAATCCATTTTAACTGACCAGAGTGTATATTTTGAGGAAAATAAACTAAATAAAACATATCAATGTGAGGTGTGCTAAATAAAATATGATTCATTGAAACACATACCTTGAATAAATTAAAGATGATGATAAACCATAAAATATTGAGGGAGGATAGTCTAGGAAAAGCTCTAAATACCATATAGAAAAAATTCCTTATGATTTAAAAGGTGAAACCAATCTAGGTTTCGACCAATTTTACATTAAATTGACGAATAGATGAAAAATGAGAGGGTGGTGATACTGTATGAAGGAAGTGGGGGTGAAGACTAGAATGGGATAAATATTTATCATAACTATTAGATTAATTTTCAAATATCAGAATAGGGGGATTGTAAGGATGTGTGATGAGATCCTTTAGGAATGGAATCTTGTGTGAGAGAGTGAAAGGAGAGAGAATTCTTGATTTAATGGTTAAATGGATTGAAGGGTATGTTTTAAAATTTCAATATTTTAATGGTCAGGTGAGTCATATGATTTAAAAACCCATAATTTCTTCACTAAAGATACTTGGGAACCCAAATGTTTTAGGTACATAATTAGGAAAACGTTCTCCAACTTTGAAAATGGTGTTGTTATGTTTAAAGATTCACCAGCATGACTACCACCCAATTTGACCAACAGTGGGGCCAAACTCTATGGCATTCAAAAACTGATATTTTTTTAAAAAAATACTTTAAATACACAAGCCTTATTTATAAAAATAAAAATAAATAAATACATAAATAGTGAAATTAATTAAGGATATTATGTTCAGGGTATGACATGACAACAAGACATACTCCATAGATATACTAGATTTTGGTGTCATTTTATATGTTTTTTTGTTTATTTTATGGTGATTCCTTGATATTTATGATTTTATATGTTATTTGATTGTCATTGTATCAAAGGAATAATAGCAACATACTATAAATTAGACATTCATCACTAGTTTACAAACATTATTGTATGGGATGAGGTGCTTGAAGTTATGAAGAGACACCACCATGGGGGTTTGGGTTAAATATTCTAGATAAGTATACAAAAAATATGAAAAATTATCAAATGTATTTAAAAAAATATATTTATAAAAAATAATTAGTAAAACATATGGTAATTAATAAGAATCCCCCAGATATGTTTCATAATGTATAAAAAATGAATTAATGAAACATAGGACAATAAAAAGGAATTAAATTAAAAAAATAATTAGAAATGTTATATTATATGTTAATTGGATGATATATATATATGTATATAATATATATGAATATATAAAAATAAGAGGAAACATAAATTAAAAATGTGAGATTGAAAAATAATCTCATACCTAATGTTATAAATATCCTAGAAAAACTATAACAACTAATATAAAAATGATTTATTTATTGATCAATTATTTTAAATACACTATTGGTTATTCTGAGTATCATTTACTATTTTTGTTCATTATTTCAAATTTGTTTAAAATTTATCATTTTCATGTGCCATCGAGATATTTCCACCTGAAATGTTACATTGTTGCATCAATATATAAATATTTGTTATATTTATTTGTAATTATGTACCTCAAATTCCTAATTTAAAAGATAACATCTTATTAATTTTTAATTAATTTTTAATGTTTTTGGAAAATTCTGACATATGAATATTTTTTAGTTCATAAATCATTTCTCCACAGTTCATTAGTTAACTAAGAATTTATTTATTATAGAAATTTTTTTAACATAATTTCATTACATATAAATTTTAGCATTATATAAAATTATTAGTAACTAAAATTTATTATAGATTTATAATTTTATCATTATTTAATTTTAATTTATAATCTACAAAATTGGAGAGGATTAGAAAAAAAACATTTTATATGTATGTTGTTAAATGATCTATGTTATGAATTTTCGTGAAAAATAATGAATTAAATGATATTTGACATTTAATATTAACAATAATATTTCTAGTAGAATTATATATTTTATTTGAAATGGTAATATTAAATACTTATTATATTATTATTATGTATTTAATAAAAAATAATGTTTCAAAGGAAGTGGTTTCCACATTCTTGAAATAAAGAATTCACATGAGGCCTTCTAGAAATTTTATGTTTTGGTATTGTTATAGAAATTGTTTTTCTTAGATGAATAATATATTTTCGATCAAAATTTTTGGAATATATATTTTAGGGAATGGAATTTTCAATGTGATTTATATTGTGTGGCGGAGGGTATGATGTATAAATAAATGATTGAATCATTTGAAAATAATGATTACATAAAGACCAAGGAATGCAATTTTTCTTCAATTATGACATTAAAATAAAAATACCATATAGTTGGGGCTTAATCATCCATATATGTTTCAAGACAATGTAATATTGGTTTTTTTATTAATGTAACTACCAAATTTTACATTTTACAAATATTAATATATTTTACTATTCATCTTATTAATACAAATTATTACAAAAAAACACACTTTTATTGAGTTGTATAGTTTTTTCTTAATAAATTAAATCATTTTTAATAAAATAAAACAATTAATATGTTATATTTATTTTAATTTTTATAATGACTTTATAAATTATGTTTCCCATATGCGATATTTATCACTTCCCAAAAATATCCTTATTACTGTATCTTAACAATCCATTATTTATTATACATTAATATTAATTTATTTATATATAAATAAAAATTTTTATTAAATTGAAACTACTATTAAAAAAATTTATTTGTAATGAGAAATATTAAATTCAAAAATATATAAAATAATGATAAAATGAAATTTAAAATTATTTGAAGGCTATTTTATTAATAATTATATAAAAATAACATCTTAAATATCTGGTTCATAATCACAAAAGAAATACATAGAGGCCCAATTGGTGAGATGTAATGGTGGTACATACAGGAATCTTTCCCAAAATATCAGTCTCATTTTTATTCTATTACATACTTAGCGGTCACTTAGAACATTTTATGATTCATCTAATTAAATAGATTATACTTATCTTTCATCACCATGTCCATTGTAGACATAATTATTTTTTAAATTGTATCCCCTAAAATGCTTTTTATGATATTAAATCATTTTTACACGTTCCATTTTCCAATTTTAATTTATAGAAAATCTATTTAACTCCCATGTTTAACTCATAATATTCTATTATAGTGTAATGTAATGAATGATTATTTCCCTATTTTTTCTTTATTCGACCACTTTTTCCTCTCAAGTATTAAATTTAAAATAATTATTTTATATGATGTTTATAAAATAATTTTTTTTGTTGCATCAATAATGAAATTAAAATCATTTTAATCCAGACATACTAACTAGTGAAAAAATGTATATATATATATATATATATATATATATATATTAAATCATTATTTTTTAATTTTTTCAAACTAGAACAGAATTTGACCCTTAACATTTTTAGGCATTGAATAATTAGTATTGAAATTTTATTCATACTATAAAAAAAGAAAATAGAACATTCCCACATTTTTCATTGATATGTATTTTATTAAATTACTTCATATTGATTCTAATAAGTGGAATAATATAATAATTTTTTTTCAAATTTAAGAATTATTTTTTTCTAAATAAAATGTTCATATTTTCACTAATATTTTTGTTATATAAAATATATTTCAGATTCATTTTTTACATTGAATGTAATGCTTTCATTACCATGAAAATGGGTTTCATGGTGCCACACCGTAACAACACTAAAAAAAGTGTCGGAAAAGGGGTAACATTATCACCAATAAACAATTGTTGAAAAATTAAACTATTACGAAATTTATCAAAAGTGATGTTTAATGTACCATTTTATCAGTGCTATTTTTATCACTAATAAAGGTATCAACAATATAAGCACTTTTTTATCATGGATAAGGGACTCCATTGTAAGCACCTTTTTTAGTAATTGTAATAAATGGGATATTTAAAAACATATTTTACTAGTTCTAATAAAGGGTAGATTTCAAAAAATTCATTACAATTAATATATTAATATATATATATATATAATAAAATATTAATATATTGGTATAAATATAAAAAAAATTAAATATGTTTTAGATACGTATAAATAGACGATTACAATTAATATATTATATATTAAGTGAAAATGAATTATAGAATAATTATAATAAAATTATTCATTAATAATTTTCTAATTACTACTGGTAATAATAATTTAATATCAATTGAAGACACAAAATAATAATAAAATATCTAAAATAAGTTGAAACCCTAACACAAACGTCAAACAACCATAACATCTGAGACATATGTGCTTTTAAGCTCTATCACATATCAAATAAACACATGTGATGATATCCTTGTACAAATGATAGAGAGGAACACTATATCCCCTTTTTATGCCAAAATAGGTGCAAAAAACCTCAAAAAATTAGTTTTTAGTCGGTATTGAAAAATTATTTAATATTGGATGGATATTAATCCTCGTTTATTGGGGTGATTATTCCATTTTATAGTATGGAATGAATTTATTTCTAGGGATTACATTCATATTGATATTATGTCTTTGAAATTTTATTAATTTCCATAATTTACTATTATTTATAACAAAATATATAACAAATTATACATATTTTTTTGTATATTAAAACATAAAAATACAATTTTATAAGTAATTACATAAACCAGTTTACATATAAAATATATTTATCAATATATAAGACTTATCTAAATATAAAATAATATCCATTTTATTTAATATACAATTTTATTAATATTTATATACTTATTTAACATGTATGTGTGTGTTTGTATTAAGAAGAAGATATATATTATCAATGTATTCTAACATATGTATATACATATAAATATATAATATATCTATTAATATTTAAATGTTTTTACTTATATATAATTATACTTAGAGATACACAAATATAATATATATAAGTGTGTGTGTGTCTATGAGGGTGTATGTTGTATCTATGTATATATGTATTTATTTGTTTATTAACCCCAAAAAATAAACCTATTTTATAAATGCATTTAAAAATAATCTTATAAATATATATTAATATACAAATAAATTAGAAAATAAATATATAAGTAAATATATATATATATATAAATATATATATATATGTTAATAAACGAATACACACACACACACAAACACACATATATAACTATATATGTATTAATACGGGAATAAATATATATATATACATATATACATATACATATATTAGTATAACTACACATCTATATTAATGTAAATATATATTAACAAATGAAGACATATAATAAATTATGCATATATATATATATATATATATATCATTTTGTAGAGAAAAAAATAAGATGAATGAGTAATAAAGGTGCATTCTCTCAAGGGAGACATCTCATGTTGTAATATAAGTAGAGCAATTGGTGAGTAATCAGGTGTATGGGGTGAATGCACTATTAATTGGTGGTAGTGTGTGTGCCAGTGGAGGTAGTGGCACATGTAGGTGGGGATTCCTAGATCTATTTAAAGTCTGGGGGTCATACACTATTAAAAGGGCCCTTTGATTTAATAACTGTTTTTATTTTTTGTAATTCATTTTTATTTTATTATCGCTAAAATGGATTCAATAATAGATCTATTTATCATCATTTTCTAGTGCTGATAAAAGTCCCCCTTTTCAGTACTTTTTTATCGCTGATAAAAGGGGCACCTTTCAATATCGCCTTGATTATCAAAGATATTTTTTTCACTCGTAAATGCTTTTTATAGCGTAGATAAAACCTTATTTTTTTGTTATGCTTGAAACATCACTATGAACCTAATATCTATAAAAAATATAATTAAATCAGATTATATTGGTTTAAAAAACTTCTTATTTAATAAATATATAATACAACTAAGAATAATGAATTATACAAGTTCATTGATAGAGTTAGATCAAATTTGTCACTCTTATATAGTTGCATAATTATTTTAATAACCATATTTGAATGATCCTTGTAAACAATTGACAATGTACTTAATAATATTATCCCATTAGGGTAATAAGAATAATTCAAGGTCTCTAGATATAATAAAAAAAGTCCCATTATCTATGGTAATATTCATGTAAAAAAGATTATTTGGATATGTTACTAAGTTATTTAAATGTTATTTGAAAATTTGAAAATTATATCAAAATCACTAGAACTAATGTTTTTAATAATAATTAAAATCATTTCATCTTGAATAATTAAGTGGGTAGAGCTAAATTTCCCCCATGAATATTGAATAACATTATCTATATTATTTAAATATTTTTAAAATATGTAATTCATTTATAACTATAAAATATAATAATTAAGAATAATTATTAATAGATTAATAAAATCCATGGTTTTGGACATGATTAATTATTCTTAGCACCGACTATTAATTCTCCCACAAATATTCACTCACTGATATATTAAAAACACAAATTATATAAAACATTCTTGTGTATGTTCACCAATTGACCACATAACTTATAATGTTATTAAATTCTTTATATGAAATCAGCTATAATAACCCCAAAAAACATTTCATAAAAACATGTATAGGTATATTTATTATAATATCAGCTATCTCGTAATCTAGGTTTATAGTTTTATAGTATTATGAATATCAAGAATTCATAAAACATTAATAAAAATATGTGACACTATTTACACCTACTTGTATCATATTTCATCTAATTATAATTACATTATATTGTGACATGTTGAATATAGCCTAAGACATCCTATTTATATCACCAATAATATTTAATAACACAAATAATTACCCCTAATTGTTTTTAACACAAGCTCCCATTTGTTCACTAACAAAATCATAACATCTAGAGTGATTTAATCCAGGTTCTGAAATTAGTGTCAGTGATCTCAAAAAAATAATTATAGTATTTTTGGAAATATAATATTATAATAATACTAACTTGAACAATATATAAGTTAATATTTTATAGTAGTATGATTATAGCTATCTTTAAAATAATTGTACCTAAACTACCATATTATTTACACCTTCCTGAGCAAAATTGATTAAACACAATATTTCCCTAAAATATAGATTCTATTATAATTGTATTCCTATATAAAAATAAAACCATATCTTTTCATGCAATCCTATGATGTAATATAAAAAAATTAAGGGTGAGTTAATTTCCCCGTAAGTATATAACTATAAGAAATTATACATAAAATGATCACCATGAGATATCATGAGTTTATAGAGTTCATCATAAGAATATGAAAAAATTATTAATAATATCATATGATAATTAAATATTATAGATATTAGAAACAAACATAATACAAAGAAATTATAATAACAAATAAAGGTTTCCTATAAGTACATCATAAAAGGGTTAGCCTACAGAATTAGTACTCAAGCCTTATACATAACATATCATTACACATAGTATTTTCGAGAGGCGTATAGGTTTTCATAATTCTAGGACCACCCATATCATAAAAAGGTGTCTATAAATACCATATATAAAAATAAATAGATAATTTTTGCAAATATAACGCATTTCAAGGAGAACATGTGACATAAATAGGTACAGGTTGCATAAAAACAAGGTAATGTGTGTTAAAAATTAATTTTTTATATAATATATAAATATTTTTAAATACACATAAAAATTAAATAAGTGACTACGATAAATTCAAATATTTAATTATGCATAATATATATCATAATATAGATAATTTAGAATCAATTAAAAGTGCACGATATAATTTTTTCAAAGCACTATGAATATAATTTGAAAATTTTTTTGTTACATTTACAATTAACATATGTTAAGAGTTAAAAAGGAAATTAAATATCAAAAAGTAGGATAACAAAAATAAAATTGATATATATATATATATATTAAATAAAAAACATCTCAATTGATCTTTAAAAATAAAAGAAGCGTCACTACAGTGAGTGAAATAGAGGATAAATATTTTACCCATATTAAGGTACAGAGAAAGAAAAAATCAGGGAAAAAATTAATAGAGAGGAATGAGAACATATTAAAAAATGTAGAAATATATATTATATAAATTGATAGAAAGAGTTATATAATAAATAATTTAATAGAGATAAATGGATAATACTTTTAAAAAATAAAGGTAATCAATATTAATTCCCATTGCCAATTATATAATGTTATAAAAATGAATCCATCCAATATATACTAATAAAATGACATGTATGTTAAAATATATAATGAAAATTTTATAATATATGTTTAAAAGATGATATAAAAAACATAATATAATATATACAAAAAAGAGTGGATTGATATCAATTATATGAGACTGAGAAATAATACCCTTACTTAATGTTATGATCTACCTAGATTAAATATAAGTTAATATATAAATAAAATTACCAAAAATTATATATTTTAGATATATATTAATGTTAATTTGACTTATTATTTTTATTTATTTTTTTAAATATTTTTTATTTAATATTTCATTTCCACACATTTAATTGATAGATTTTTATCTCACGAGTTCCGCGATTTCTTCAGTATTTAAATTAATATATTTATCATTGTCAAAAAGTACAAAATGTATATAACTTGAAATGAAAAATGATAATAATTTCCCCAAAAAATATTATTTTTAAAATTAATTCTATCATTTCAATATTTTGTAGTTCAGAAAATTAAGAGTTTATAACATGTTCACTTAGTGTAGTTTACCAACATTAATGGTTCATTAAATTGTAATATTCCCACATGAAATTTAAAAATTAAATTTATTAAACATAACATAAATAAAAATTTAACGTTATATTCTAATATAATCTATGTTTTATTAAATATTTAGTTCGGAGACTAGATATATTGAAAAAGAGCATCCATATAGGTTATCAAATCAATCATGGGATGAATTTACTATAATTATGTGAAATTTGACATTTAATATATATCTTAATGTTAGCAATAAATTTTGAAAATTTATTATATTCATATAGAAGAAATATTTAATTCAAAAAGATTAATAATTTAAAAGAACATATATATATTGAAGATATGTATTTAATATATTTTGTGAAACATTCATAACCTACTACTATATATACTTTGAAGCTCATTGGAATCATTGTGACCATAAATTAAAAAATATAATAGGTTATTTTTGAGAAATAACATAATCATATATTGCATAAGTAAAAGACCAATTTTATGTTTCAGTTATAATGTGTGTTGGAGGGTCCAATATAATGATGAAAATGGATTGAATGTTTTGTAAATAATCATTTCATAATGAATAAATAAGGTAATTTTAAATATATTATATCATTGAATTTGAAAAAATTAATAATTATTATAGATTTTTATCATCAATATATATTTTTTATGATTTTTAATAAATATTTTTTATACTAATACATTCATTATTTATCATATTATTTATATTATCAAATTTTACCACTCAAAAAAGATGTTTATTTATAAAAAAAATATTTACCCATTTATATAATTTTAATATAATTTTAAAAAATAAAACCATATTTATAAATTTTAAACATTATATATGTTATATTAAATTATAAAATAAAAAATAACTCATTGATATTCAAAATATGTTATCTATATGTGAAATAAATCATTTGAAAAATTAAATCTATTTGAAAAATATCAATTATATGTTTAAAAAATATTTATTAATTTCTATATTTTTAACCTATTTTGTTTAGTAAAAATTATCATATTATCAAATATTTTTAATTATAAAAATTTAATTCATTTAGTATAGAGTTTAAGGATAATATAATTTTTATAATCAATAAATAAATAATTTATTCTATTAACAAAAAGATTTTAAAATATCACAATTCATAATTACATAAAATATTAAGACATTGTCAAAGTTCTTTAGCGTGAAAAATTCTAAGGTAGAAATGGATGCTGGTTACTTAGATAATATGAATTTTATAGATTTCTCCACAAGAGTAAACTTATCACATTGAAGACTTCATTAAAACTACATATATTATATTTCAAGATCATCTTGGTCTTGGAAAAACAATAGAGATACTACATTCTTCCCAATATTATAAAATATAACATCATATATAATTCTTTTACTACTCTATGGTTATATTCTATCTCCTTGATAAATTTCATAATATGATAACACTTATTTTTACTAACCATATATATTACTTCCAACAAAAATATACAATAAATATATTGTTTTTTAATGGTATTGTTACAATACCTATCTATGATTGTTACTTCTATACATTATCCAACACTCACCAATTACTATGAAATCAATCACATAATGAGTACTTGATTGAAAAAAATGTATTCTTCACCCTATTGAACACCTTATCAAATTTTAAACATTAATTATATGAGTACTAACCGTCACCATAACCATATTTAAATTAATGAATAACTACCCCAAATATGATACCCATTATAATTCTGGAAATACTATTACAAATCTTCCCTAAAATTACTCTCATTTCTTTCAAAACATACTATCAATTTTCTAGCTTATTTTATATGTAAAAATATACTATAGATGATAATTATAATATTATTTTCAATAAACATATGCACTATAATAATTTAGGTTACCCCTAGAATTTATTTTATTTAATTCCCCCAAAATACATGCGTGTATTTTTTCAAATATAAAAGAATATCCTATCTATTTGATGAGGAAAATGAAGAAGAATAAAGTCTATGATGAATGAACATAATGTGATTAGATGTAGTAAAAACAACTAATATAAAGGAATTAAATTTATCTCCAATGAGATAAAATTAATGAACATGAAAGAATACTAATGTCTATAAGATGTATGATTACATTTTTAGCATGGCTGCAAAAGATAAGTATAAGAATTTACTCTGATAATATAAGATCATGAATTTTCTATAAGTAGAAGGAATGATTTAGACTAATGGAATGATGATCCTTAAAAAAGATCACAATATATGGTGGTATGGTGATATGGTTATAAGAAACTACATATACGATTTGGGTATGGTATAAATGATATGTTTCACATATATAGACAAGGTTGAATTTCTCATTATTAATATATTGGTTATGGATAAAAGGTTTCTTACCCACCATGAAGTTTACACATGAGAATCATTAAGAGAAAGAATGAATACAAGGTAATTCCTATATGATATCACATTAATATGAGATAGAATAGATATATAATCTTTTAAGAATATCATTTAATGATGATCATATTTGAAGATAGTAATAATCTACACGATTTGAGTGGAAATGAAGATCTTGGTAAAAATTGAGGTTAAATGTGGCTGTGAGAGTTTAGGATTAAAATAACAGAAAAAATTATTATTAGGAATGGTTAATTCATTTATAAGTATGAAAATTGATGTGTAAATTTATTTTAATATCATATCTTGTTTAGGGATATATGGACGATGATACTCAATATTATTATAGTGGGTATGAGCACATGATCATGAGTTTAACTAATTTGTACATTGAGGATGTAAAAATAAAATAAAATATATAATATTTTATTTGATTATCCTCATAATTTTATTATAAACAAACTAATTAATACCATTATATAAATGTAATTTTATTAAGATAATGAAATATCTTTTGGGTAATTGTGTAACACCTTGTGAATTTAGAATGAATTTACCATTAAATGAAGCAACTATTTTTAATAGACTGTGATAAATTTAGAACCATAATAAAATTAACAATTCCTTTTTTAATTATGGTATAATTTCAAAATACTAAATTTTATACATTATAAGACAACCAAATTAAGAATAATTAGATAAATTAATTCTGGAAGTAATCAATAATTAATTAATAATACTACAAGGTATAGATTCTCACCATTAAAATCTTCCTTGATGTTAATACCACTAATGATTAATAATAGAAAAATAAAACACAATAGAAATATGATAAAATTTTGATAATAAAATTATAGTATAAAAAGAATGATTTTAGATATGTATATGAGATTATATATAGGAATATTATACGACCAATATATATAATTGTTTTGTTTATATGGTCATTGGTCATATGATTATTCAATATATAGTCATTAGATACATGTTAAATTGATATTTTTATATACAATAGTTATATGTATGTTTTTAAATTTTTACTAAAAGTCAACAATAATATAATTTATATATAACGAATAATTATAGAATTAAGTGAAAAGATAATAATTAATTAAAATTATTTACCATAAAAACAAGGATTTTATTTACTATATATAGTTATTATTTTTAAATAATGGTTAATTATGTTTATAAAATTCACAAAAATTTATAATACTGATGAATTTCAAAAAAACAATGGTTAGAATATAAATAATGTGATGTGATTAATACAATATAATGTTAAAAGTGATGTTTTCAATAAATTTTTTTTCTATGTGTCATATATTTTTATTAAAATAAATATTATTGATCCATTTTTTCTTATTATTATAATAAAATATTTTCATTTATAAAAATATATATTAATTATCATTAAATTAGTAATTTAAATGAAATAATACTATGAAAAATTAATGTTCAATACTAATAAAATGGGTTTATTCAGCCTTTGGTCTTTAACAACACAAGTTAAAAATGCTATTAAAGATCCCTTTGCCTACGCTAAAAAAATCCCTATTTAAGGGGGTATCTAAGAATGATTTTTTAGAACTCATAATGGGGGCCTTTATTAGAAATTTTTAAAAAGTACTGATAAATGGGTTCTTTTATCAATGCCTATAAAAAACATAGATAAAGGTGGGGGTTATCATTTCTTTTTTAGAAGCACTGATAAAGGACCTAATTATTTCATCACTTTTTTACAATTTTGATAAATTTATAATTAAAATAAATATATTTCTTTAAATATATTATATTTATATTAAATTTTTTTTAAATTTATATAAACATAATAACATTAATTTAAAATATGTTTTAGATAATGTAAATTAACATTAAAACCTAATGTATAATTTATTGAGTGGAAATAACTTATAAAATAAATTAAAAAGAATTTTTAATTAATATATTTTTAATATTTACAAAATAAGAGTCATTTAATATAAATTTGAAGATGAAAAGGTAAAAAAAGATATAAAGTAAGTAAAAAATGTTACTTGATCTTCAAATAAGCATATATTTTGATCTTGGTGTCTGTTTGGGATATACACTATATCTAACCAAAGCTAGCGATGAGATGTACACCCTCAACCATCCATGTTTAATTTTTTATTAAAACCATTTTTAGGAAAATGGGAAACTGGAGTTCACAAAGAGTTACCACTCTGTGCTGAAAGAGGTAACAAACTAGTTTAACATAAGGCTAATGTTACTTGACCAAGCTATTCTATAAAGATCCCAGTGTAGAAAACTAATCTGGACACATGGATCTTCTCTGATGAGCTCTTCAAGATGGGAGATCATCCTTTCCATTGTCTAAATAAATTACACTGAGTTAATTTTCATCTAGTTAATTCCTCGGGCAAGAATTCTATCTTGCTTATCTATCCAGACTTCTTGCTCCTTTGTAGCATCAAATTTCAACCTTAATTCATAAATCCTCTTGAGTTCCTCTTCTAATACATTGGGTCATAGGTCTTGCTCAGTCATGTCTTCCTTGGATGTAGAATTAGTTTCAATCACTCCCCATCTTCTCACATCATTACTTTGATTTTCATGCTCGTTTATGGGGGGTCTTTTTTACCTTTTTACTAGGAATTGAAATCATTCTCATGTATTACATTTATATTGTTATAATGATTATAAAATTTCATCATTTTTCAGAGTGCAATAGTATTTATAATAAAATATATTACAATATATAAATATTGTTCATATATTTACACAAGAAAATGTAATTGTATAAATAAATAGAAGAACATAATTACATATAAAATATATTTATTACTGTATAAACATATATATAAATGTAAATATCAATATATGGGTAAAAATATTTAATGAAATATATATAAATCTATTGAAATATCATAAATTGTGAAACCAAATAGTATAGGGGAGTGGAAAAGGCATTGAGGTATTTGCGGGAGCTCTAGGGTTAAAAAATGATGGAGACATGGGTGTATGTGGGAGGGTGGGATTATCTAAAGAACTGATAGAGGGGGTGGTATAAGTGATGATAAATGGGGGGGGGGGGTTGTATGTGCTGATGAAGGGGGTGGGTGGGGCATGGAATTTATTATACCCTTTATCTATGGGGCCTTTATCAGGGATTTTTTTGAATTGTTCTGGAAAACTCCGATGGCCGGATGGAGCAATGTGAACATTGATGGTGCCTTAAAGGGAATTCCAAGTCCTGCAGGTTATAGTCTGATATTTAGGGATTCATCTAGATAGTATCATTATTGATTCTTTGGTAGATGCGATATGGCATTGTCATTGGAAGCTGAAATGATGGGTGTAATTCATGCTGTTAACTTTTCCCATCAAAAAGGCTGGAGGAAGCTCTGGATCGAAAGTGATTCGACCACTATTGTCCAGGAAATTTTGAATGGTGTGAACCATCAATCCTGGCCTCTTAACACCCTTTGAATGAAGTGTCTGGATTCACTCCTGGAGATTAATTACATTGCCACTCAAGCCTTTCGTGAAGTGAACACTGTTGCATATTCCCTTGCCAACAATGGTGTTCACCCGTATTTGACATGGTTGAATGACCATCCTCCTGATTTATTTCATCTTTTTAACAATGACTGTAAAAAATTTATTCCTTTAAACTCATGTAACTTTGACGCTTTTAATATATAAACTATTTTGTTTTGTAATTTGACCAAGGCACTACCTTCCTCATAAAAATATTGGGTTTTTATTTAATATTTAAAACTACCCACTATAAAAAATGAATTATATAATTTTTATATATTTTAATCTCTAAATTGAATTTAGGAACGATGGTTAATTTAATTTTTTTGTAATAAAATAAGTTACTGAGGTAATAATTGAGGTACTAAAGTAATGGTTAAATGAAGTAAAAACATTAATTGAGGGATTAGGGAATAAAATATCTCTAAAATATATCTATTCGTTATTTAAGATCTCTCTCCTTTATGTTATAAATTTTATTTTATTTCCATGTATAATTATAACCATACACCTTAGAGAATAGAAATTTGTCAAAAATAACCTATAAAAGTAACCCTATTATGCACCAACTAGACCATTATATCCCTTATGTAATATCTTGAATAAAATACCACCATAACATCACTAAATAATTCATACATACATGGTAGGCTCTAATCCATATTGATGTCCTAAATCCTTACTCTAGAAAGAATATATTTCGAGAAGAAGTGAATTTATCCATGAAAGTGTCTCGTTTTCACAATCATTTTAAATTTCCGTGTGATAATTGATATTTTTAAATATTATTATTTACACTAATTATGATATATTAAAATCATTATAGTTTTATGAAAATTATGTTACCATTATATAACTCAATAATCATACCAATTAATTATTATAATAAAAATTTAGGATAGTTTAACCACAATCATGAACAATTTTATGAAAACACATTTATTTATAAAGTGGATGTGTATAAATATATTAGTATTGGTAATATGTTATATTAAATAATAATTTGGATTATGCATATGGATTTGTAATTTTATATAAAAATAAATCGTAACTATAATTTTATATGTTGTTATTAGAAAATTACTTGAAACATCCCAATCATGGATTAGATTCTATTGAAAAATAACCTCCAAGATCTATAAATTCATAAAAACGTGAAATAAAATATTTTAAAATCAGGGCAACATAAATTAAATAATTTGGTAATATTGAAATTATTATTAAGAATGAGGATCAACATTACTCCTACGAAACCTACATGAAACAATAAAGATTACTAACATATGATGATGATAATAAATAATAAAAAACTCATATATGTGTAATAAATGATAATAATTAAAGAGTATAAAATTTAATATATACAAATAAGAATTTTTTAAAACTTATTATGACGGTTATAGTTATTATATAGGTTGTTATACTTATATAATTGATTTTAGTTATAATTTTAAGTGTTTTTCCAAATATTATTTTGAAACCAAGATAGTCTGTTTATAAATTAATATTTAGGAAAATGATAAATAATTTTCCTGAAGAAACCAATATTTTTGTCTTCATATATTTATTTACATGGCTTAAAAGTCTCTACCATTTTATCACTCCCTAGTTCAGAATTCATTCAAAAGGATTCTTACAAGAGGAATTGACCTTATATATTCATTTCGATCAATTTTCTTTATATGACATATCAATTTATTTAGTATGATTTTATGGATTTAGTTATCCATAATGTTATTGTTTATCAACAACATTTTTTTAATTTAATTTTCCTTTAAAAAATAGAAAAATTAATCATTTTTAACAGATTCTACATTGATAGTTCCTTATAATTTTTTCCATAGTTTTCCTTATTGTGCTTACATTCTATGTATTCTAGGTTGTTTAGTCTATATATTAATTAATTTATAAAAATTTTTTCGAAAACTATTTTGTAATGTTCTGGAAATTTTAATGGAAATTTTTTCTTCATTAATTTAGAATTTTACGAGTCTGTGGCTTCTGACGGAATTTGATTCTGGGGCCCGGTGTGCCCGTAATCAATTTCCAAATATTAGCTTGGGTACGTTCAGTAAACGAATGAGCGGGTTTTTCTATCGTTTAAACCGATGATCGGAATTGAAATCTGAGCGCACTAATAAATTCGCAACACCAGTAATTGCGTAAGGAAACCATTACCGTTGTCATGTTGGTGCAGGGGGAGAATTTATTTATTGGGGTTTAATTAAAGAAGTAAATAAAATTGTTATACAATTTTATTTATATCTACGGAGGTTAAATCCTTCGAAGGGGAGTTAATGGTGTGCCCCACAACCACCTAACTACCCTTGTGTGGATATTTGGGAGGTGGGTCTTACAATATCCCCAACCTTCCACCTTCTATTACACTTTTCAAACCCCTCTTTAAACTCCACAAGAATATTCCTTAAACCCCTTTTTAATTAACTTATTAATGTTGAAAACTCACCCATTTATGAGACATCTTCAATTTCTCCTCTCCCATTAATTCATGACAACACCATAATTAATAAATTGAATACTCCAATTTAATTAATGAGGTGTTGGATTTTTGAAATGGATGTGTCAATAAAAATAATATCCAAGCCTAATATTTTTTTAAGGGAGGAGCCTTTTTGATGTGAGGGGGATCCGCTGGAGAACATCCTCTCCTTCCTCAATTGTTTTACCACCACCGATGTTCCATCTTCTCTAACGAGACACCAATGAATGAGTAGGGATCAATAGCATGGTGCGGGCGCAATGAACTATGTTGACTTCGATGACTTCCCTACATCAGATCCAACGAACGACGCTCAATCAAGGATCGAAGGCACTTTACAGAAGAGACAAATGCCAATGACCGTAGTCACCTTCATCTCTTACCTTGTGATGACGTCAATGAGCCGACGTCTGCCCTTTCACGACACCTTCATCCATGATGCTCAGCTACCACAGATATTTCTCGCGGTAGCGGAGTTTTTGTTTATAGTGTATATGTGATTTATACCCTCATGCATGGGAATTTAATTGCAGGGTGTTTGTATAATTTATTTTGAATTAATTATACCCATTGCATTGATGAATTAAGGATTGATCCTTTAATGAAAAGGACACGGGCTAACTAAAAAGGCCGGACCCTTCGATGGTTTTTCTTTCGTGCGCAGATTGATAGGCGATGATGAAACTGGACCACACGAGCGTTTGGAAGCCTTCAAAGTAAGGTTTCGGACCTGAGAAGACAGCTGGTGGAGACAGAACCAAAAACGGAGCACCAGAGCAACTATGGTGGCATGAAAAAGCTCGTGGCGGCACATGTTGTTGGTGATGCAGTGCCCTAGTGCGCCGCCGGAGGAAATCTACCATGGCAGTAGCCGCGCCGGTGAAGCATCGGACGCCACGGCCGTGCAGGATCTGGGAGGCAGGGCGGTGCCATCGGTGCCACCGATGTCAATCAACGGGGGGGGGGGGGGGAGGGCAGCTCGGTGCAACGTGCTCAACCAACTGGACAACCCAGCTCCCCTAGCCGGGCCGGGGCAGGCCACGCCGGTCAGGCTGGACCCAGACATGATTCAGGTCGACCCGGTTTGGGCCGACCCAGTGGGTGTTGGGCCGGGTCAGACCCCTATTTTTGGACCATTTTCAATTAAATTGACATATATTGAGCTATGGACCTCTGATCGATGCAATTTCAATTGAGTAGGATTCCTTGGATCGAGACAGTCATTTTGGTATATTACACTAAAGGTTTTGATGAAGTTTTAGTATAACCGGGTTTGTTCGAATTCAAAACCAACCGGGACCTCGTAGCGGAAACGCTTATAACATGAGGACAAGACGTCTGATTGATGTTCCGTCGACTATGTTGGATTTCTCTTGATGAGATGGTTCTTTTGGCATACTTCACATGACGTTTGGATACTGTTGACATACGTCCGAGTTGGTTTGTACACGAAACAAACCAGGCTCCCAGGACTAAAAGGTTAATAACTTAAAGACCGGGCACCCGATTGACGCGCCGTCTATTACGTTGACACCCCTATGACGAGGCGGTCCTTTGAGATACTTCTTCATGGGACATTGTGATACTTGGAGTATCAACCCATAGATCATTGAGTATATCCTCCCAGAGACGAGCGTACGGAGTATGGAGACCTTGTAGGTGGCTAAGACCTGATGACTGCTTGTCTGATTCGAGTCGGAGTGACTTGACTAGCCCAGTGGAGAGCACTACTGTGTTTGGGTGGATGTCCCACAGCAGGGAGCAGTATTTTGTTTTGTTGGCAGACCCGTGGTACTGAACATAAGGAATAAATCGGTAGGCTATTAGGGGGAGCACAACTGTGTTGGGGTGGCAGACCATTATCAAGGAGCACTACAATGTTTGGGGGGCAGACCTGCGGTTCTCGGCAGGAGGAGTACATCAGTAGTCTAAGGTTAGTGGGAAGAATCTCAAAGTAATGACAGGATCACCATACTCAACATAGGAGAAGCTCATCAGCAGTTGTGGTTTCGATATCATTAATGAAAATCCTGAATTCAGCTGATTCAATGACCTTTGTGTTTACCTAATGATTGAGATCGGTTACTTGATAATTTAGGTTTATGTATGGGAATATAAAAAAGTAAAGTTTATCTGTTGAGAACATTATTTGTGGTTTATCATTGTTGGTTTTAGTGAGACCTTGATGGTCTCGGGGTCCCTACTGAGTATCGCTATACTCACCCCGGCACGGGCTATGCCCGCATCTCGTTGGGTTGGATGCAGACAATGGACAGCGCTGATCAAGGTAGAGTGTACGAGGACTGGACTATACGCAGAGGTAGATCTCATGACGATTTGGTACAAGGAAAAGATGGATAAACGGACGGATAGACCGAGGCGGAGTGCTGAGGAGGACATATATACATACCCTTCAGGTAGGATCTGTGGTGGATGATATAGGAGCTGCTTGTCACCTTCCAGATGTTTTGTCTCTTACATTGTACTTTACAGTTGGTCTTGTATTTCCGGCACCCTTTACATTCAACACTACTTTTGTATTCATATTTCCCTAGTGTTTTGCTCCTGCTTGATCTCTGGTAGTGTGAGTTTACATTTAATAAGGCAATGCCTTCCCAGTTATAGGGATTTACGCCTTTGGTGCAAGTCACCATCCCTTGGCCTATCGATGGCGGGCATGGGGTGGTTACTACAGGGGCCTTGGGGTATGGGTCATGAAATATTGATTCATATGTTTTTTCAATTTGAAATAAATATTATTAAATATGTAACATACATTTTTTCTTATTTTCAAATTGTTTTATAATTGTCATCTAAAATGTTTTTAATATATGTATAAATCTATTAATACCTCTAATGATTCACTAGATATACCATCTAATGATACATACACAATATTTATTTGAATTTATAATGATAATAGTTTATTTTAATCATCATTAAAACTATTTTTTATCATGGGTTAATTAAAATATAATGGAATTAAGAATGTTTTTAAGTTCATATAGTTCACATATGTATGAATTTTCATTTTGTGATTGGTGTTCCTATGATTATATGTCCCCCAATGCATTTAGTAATGATTTATATTTGATGAGATAAATTAGGATGTATCATGAAGTAAACCCGATAACAAATTTATATGGTAATTGGGAGTGAACCCAAACCAATTTGTTATGGCACACTGTCCATTATGAGAATACGGTATTAGCAGTAATACATTCAATGAGAAATGATTTTATAGGATAATTAATCTGACACATTCTTATTCCACAATCATATATTATGTCAAATTACTATTCTTTTTTCCATGGATTATTATAGTGTCTTCAATATCCGGCATTCCCATTCCTCATTTTTTATGTCATTTTGTATAATTTATTACATAATTTAGGATTTATGATCAATGTTCTATTGGGTATGATTTAATTATGTAATTTTAATTTAATTTAATTATATTTTCATACCCATATGATTATTTTATCATCACATATGATTTTATATTGGAATATCTTATGTTAACCACTTACTAAGCATATGATCCCACATTATATTTTGCTTCCATTCATTAACTATTAAAGAAGTTTATTATTTATGATATTTCTAGATGTGTATCATGTTTAATGATTATTTTTGTGCGATAATCAATAATTAACAATGTTGGTTTTTTATATATTCAATATGAAAATAGACTAAAAAATTGGTTTTGGGTGGGATTTATTTTATGAAGTAATGAATATTTATGTAAGTTGATAATATATATATATATATATATATATTCTATGGTTGGGACATCTCAATTGGTATTAATAAATTGCTATGTTAATTTTTGGGATTAGGTTATTATGTATGTGAGTATAAAACATAAATCAAATTATGTCAAACCAAAAGTGTTATAGTGTGTACCAAGAGTGTCATAAGTTAATCCAAATATATTATAGGTTGAAAGGAGTATTTCACAGTTAGATACATCATTGAATTTATTTCCATTATAATATGATTATTTATTATTCATGATATTATTTAATATATAAAATAACATTTTTTTAAGTCAGTAAATAAATATAATAGGAATTTTGTCAATAATGATTGAAATGGACAACATAATGACAAAATGGGATTTCATTTGGAGGTAAAAATATCATTGGTATTTTCAACCAAATATCTCACGATATGAACAATAATATTAACCATTAAAACTCTAAAATATTTCATTTGAGGAGGAACTATTCATTTAATCCTTAATGAACCAACTTCTTGCCCCATTTAGTCGGTCTTATATCCCACTAATTGGCGATAAATGGATCAAAATGAGATAAAATATAATATTTTTTCTAGTTATTATAGCATTAAAACATTGTTTTAAATATTTATGATTGATTAGTTGAAAATTTTCAATGTTTGATTATCATTATAAATATTATATCATTAGGAAAAAAAACTGACTCCATGAATTGGGGTTCTTAATGAAGATATTCTTTAATAAATATTTTCCCCTTACTATTCACACTAAAACAGAGAGAAAAATACTTAAGTTGATTATAAAAGAGAACAAATCTCTTAGAAACTATGAATAAAATATCAAATGACTCACCATGTACGCACCTTGTTTTATCATTAACCCCAAAATCAATCAATATCATTTCATTGTTGGCTAAATTATGTATTTGAAAGGAAATGGATGTAAGAAAATTTTGTATATATTATTAAATTATTTTCGGTAAGCTTAAGATTCTAATGGATCTCTTAGACACCCATAACTCCCATGGTTTTGTAGAAAAGAGGAGGAAAATAGAGTTTCATAAGAACCCAAATGATAAAACCCATGAATTATATAAAACTCATCTATCTACATATTTAAAATTTAGAACGATGTATTGGAAGATTTATATCAATGGAATATGAAAATTATTCTAGTTTAAAATATAATCCCATTTAGCATATGATTGTTGAATGGATGTGAAAAGGGTCACCAATGATATATATTAAAGACATATTATCTTCATGACCAACCCACTCTTCATGGATTATATTGTTTGAAGTATAGAAATTAGAATACCATACTAGGGTTAATATAATAAATTAATATAAAAAACCTCAATATGTAAGGGATAAAGGAAACGTCCATAAAATCGCAATTACTAAAATGGTTCATGAAAAAAATATTGTGAAAGGCACAGTTATAATCCACATTAAAATTGAAAACATGTTTTTTGATACTTATTTCAACCAAACAATCATATATGAAAATGTTTATAAGATCATTAATTCACCACATGAATTATGTTACATTAAAGTATTAGTGAAAAATTTATGTGCTATGTTGATTTTATCCCATGTCTATTATTCATCTCCTATAGAAGTTTGTGGGAATATGATTCATGGAGATATTATTTCCCTCCTTTTTGATTAATTTGACATAATTTTGGGAAGGGATTATAACTATCTATATAGAATGCATATTAATTTAACGGATATGTATTTCATATTTATTATCAAAAATTAACTCATGATCAACTATCAAAATAATAAATAATGTGAGAACTATATGGAAGTTACATCCCCTATTAAGATATTTGTATCTAGTAATGAGGTATATTTAAATAAATTATTTGGAAAAAAAATATTGAAGATATGTGTAATGCAAATGAATATGTATATGAATTTCATGAAGAGTAATCTAGTCATCCCTTAGTTAGTGAGTTTGAAATTTCAATAGAAATTATAAGTGGTTCTACGCTTATATAAAATAATCCTTATAAAATATCCCCATTTAAATTGGATGAATTAAATTAAAATCTCAAAGAGAATCTGGATATGGATTTTTATACACCCGAGTTAATTACCATGGTGTGGACCAAACCACTTTGTTAAGAATAAATATGGATTAATTAAAATTTTTATTGATTATCACAGACATAACAAGGACATGATCAAGAACAAACATCCTCTACCCCATTTTGATGACTTGTTTGATCAATATTTAAGTGATCAAAACTTCATAAATATAGCCCCTAGATATGAATATCAAAAATTAATGGTGAAAAATAATGATATACAAATGATATAATTATCTATAAGATATAGATACCATGAATTAATAGGGATGCCATTAATATATAAAAATTTACCTACTATAATCATGGATATTTTGAGTAATGTTATTATATATTACATTGTTCATTTTTTTGGATATATTTTTAGATGATATTCTCATATATTTCTGAGTAATGGTTGGGAATGAAAAACATTTAAGTATTGTGATACAGTCCATTAAAAGGGAGAAATGGTGTGGAAGGTTTAGTATGTTTTATTTCTTTTTATATAATTTATCATTTATTACACCTAAATATTTTGGAATATATATTTTTTAAATAAATTAACTCTTTGTTTCATTACTTGTTCAGGACACAAGCCCAAATTAAAATGAGCCACAACATATTTGATATTTATTTTCATGATAATTACATTAATAATTAGACCTATAGTAAATAAAAATATTAACAAATTAAAAAATATTATATTTAGAAGGTATATAATTAATAAGATGTAATATTTCAAAATAGTATTCATTCCCAAATACATTTTAATGTATTTATAAATTAAATTTACAAGTTTTCAAATATTAATATGATTACATATAAACATTCGATAAATAATATAATATAAAAAATTATTTAAATTATTAATTACAATAAAATTATATTAATAACATATAATATTTGAGAAGGTTATTTTTTAATAAAAGATTTTTTTCATTATATTTTAAAATATCGTTAAAAAAAGAAAAATTTAAATTTTTTATAATTTTAATTTTAAAAATAAAATTTATTATATAATACCCCATATAAATATTATCCTATATTTAATATTCATAATGTTTATGGAATAAATTATTTTTAGTAAAAAATGTAGATTACTGTTATAACAAAAAATATAGCATTTATAACTCAATTAAGATGTGAGTATAATATTAAAATTTATTAAAAAAATATAATTATCACTTTATTATTCATTAAGTAAAAATATACATTTTAAAATACAATTATCAATCTAGAAAGTATATGTTTACCATTTTATTATATTTATGTAATATATTCTAAAAAAATAAATTGTGTTTTTATTTATTTAAATTAAAAATTATTTTGGTAAATTCTACATGGGATTGACCTTAAGAAAATTATTTCATTTAAAATAATTTAATTTATATCTATAAATTTTTTGAAATTAAAAATTTTATCAAAAACAAAAAATTTAAACATAAAAATATGATTTTTATAAAAAAAAGTATTTATATGATCGATACACTAATGTTAAAAATGATTTTTAATTAATAGATAAAATTATCTAAAAATGGATTTAAAAATATTAGTAATTATATCCAAGTGATTTAATTAGGAAAATTTTATTTTTTGGGGCTAAAAGTAAATTACTGAGGTTAAAATTAGTTACCATGTTAAAACCAAAAAATGATAGATGTTAAAATTATCAGAGTAAATGAATTAAAATTTCTTTTAAAAAAAGTGTAAAAATGAATTCGTGATGTATGATCAAATTTATCTTATCCTCAAATCCATTATTGTATATTTATGAGTCTTCATGACATGCTAAACATGTGCTCTCATTATATTCTACTGAAAAATTAACAAGAAATCCGTTATTGACACATATAAAAGGGTCCTCTCACTACTAAATAAAAAACAATCCAATATTTATGATTATTGTATAATATATTCCCTATATTCATACCCTAGGATCCTATTTCAATAATTTTATATTTTGGTGACAATATGTTAGCCAATTCCCTCCATTTCTAGTGATATCTATAAGGGACAACTAATGTCCTCAATGCAAGTAATAATATTTCCCTAACTCCACTGATTATATATGTATATTACATTCCAGAATAATTTTATAATTCATATATACTGATAATAAATTGGATTTATAATAAATTTTGTTATTTTTAGGAGATAAATATTAACCATATTTCTCTTTTTCCATTAAGAAAAATGAAATTTTTAATTTTTTTCGTTTGAAAATTAAATCCTCTACAATGTAGAGTATCCGATTGTTTCAAATTTTCAATTAATCATTTATTATGAAATATTATAATATAATTAAATACCACTATAATAAATAAATAATATTATTATTTTATTTTAATAATTATATTCTTCCAAAATATATTACTTTCAAAATCATAATATTCCATTAATTTTGGTATGTTCTTGTTTTGGTGGGCCAACTACCTACATGAAATTTTTTTAAAAGAAATACCATGGATGACTATAAGAATATAATTAGTTATTTTTCAGAATATTATTTATTAATAATTTATTTTTATTTTTTCATGGTTTGATAAAATTTATATTAAACTCATTAAATAATATTCCATTAATAGTTTGTTTAAATTATTAAAACATGATTGCCTCTAATTTTGTCTATAAGAATAATGACTAAAATTATTATAGAAATCAATTATAATTAAAAAATATTTTAAATACCTTGTATGATAATATTTCTATGAATATTTTGACAACAATGAAAAATATTGTTATTATGAAACTTGTTCAAAATAATCAAGATTACTCACACCCCAAATTAAAAATAGATAATAACTAACTAATATAAATGTAGTGAATAATTATAAATAAATTTTATAATAAGGTTATTGATATTAATAGAGTTCCAAAATAGGTTATTTCGATCGTTATATTTATTATAAAAGATATTCAACGACTTTAGTGGAATTGAGAAATTAACGTATAGAGTTTTTTATCATATTAGATGTCATGAGGTAGTTTTATATTCTGTACCATGATTTATTTATGATTGAATAATTAAATAATATTCATGTATTTTACCCATATTAATTTAATTTTTGGGGTTTTAATATCCAATTCATGTTCTTTTTTAAAAATCTCCTCTGTTTCAAAAGATTTGAAATTTTTAAGTGTTATTATTAGCTCAAATCCCTTCAATGAATTATAATTGTTATTCATGAACATATTTATTCTATGATTACATAATTCCAACATAAATATTTTTATTTTTATTTTTCATTATGATTTGGTAAATTACACTTTTTATATAAATCTTTTTCCTCAATAAATTTCATCCCCATAAAAGTAAATCCTTTTTTATATTAATTGAAACTGTATTTGAAGAATTTTTACCTTTTCCATATTTTACTTTTTGAATAATGTTATATTTTATATTTTGAATCCCAATTATGTGTTACCTCACGTGACATTCATATTTAGACTATCATTTTTCAGGAGAAATCCTTTTTTACTCTTATCTAGATTGGGGATGTAAATATTTTTATTATAAAATATTAAAAATGTTTTCCATACATTCCTAATCAAATTTCATATCTTTGACTCCAGATTTATTTCCAGTATTTTTATTTTATAAAAATGATTGATTATTGATGTTTATTTTTAAAATTTAAATGTTTTCCAAATCTTTCTCTTCACCTTTTAGCTACCATAATGAATTCTGTAGGTCTCCATTATGAAATATTCTTTTTAAAAGTTAATTTTTTCTAGATGTTTTCACATCACCTTTTTGAATATTCTATATCCTTATAAGGGATTTATTTTTTATCTTTATTTCCAAATACTTTTTATTTTAAATTCATTATTTTAAATTTCTAATCATTTAACTTCCCTGAAATGACTTTTCAATGTAACCCATCACTTCATCTGTTATGAAAAATATATAATCATTTTCTATAATAATATATTATTATTTTGAAACTATTTACCTATTTATCTCAAATGGTAATATGTAATTGTAATTTATTTTTAATGTAAAACACTCTAATTTTTATTATAAAACACTATTCTAATGTGATTAAATTTTGGTTATCTACCGTCTAATTTACCTTGGACATTTTTTGTGATACCCTCAGGTAAGGTTGTGAAATCATTTCTTATTTCAGGTGGTTATTTTGGATGTTTTTAATTATCTTTTTCATGTTGAACAAATATTTATGGATTATTGAAGGGTGGGTCCTAAAATATCCATCATATCCATTATTTTTTATATTGTTCTCATGATATATTAATGTGATTCATCTAGTTATTCTCACCCTACTATGGGAACCAGTAACTGATTCATAGTCCATATGTTGTGTGTACAAGATAGTGATTCTGGATTCTCCATGTATTTGGTAATTATTTTGTCACACTTGCTCAACTATGTTATGTGAATCATGAAGTTATTCTTACACTACAATGTTTATTGGAATTAGGTTGTGATTATTACTTCACTATAAGAATCAGTTAGTGATTTATACTTCACCATGTTATGGTAAGTAGGGAATGATTAATTCTAAATAATTTTAGATTCCAACACATATGTGAGTTATATATATAATTATTATGATTCATTTATATTAAATTAATTATTTTTTTCCAATTATTTTTCAATTTGGATCAGGGTTATTATATCATTTTTCCTCACCTTTAAGTAACACTATATTTTTTAAGTTTTTATAATACATTTCAGGGTATCATGGATTATAGAACAATAATATTAATGAATGTTTTTTAATGGGACATTTCTCCCTAAGAATATTCGCTCATATTCTTATGAAAAAAATATGGATGAAATGTTGATGATTTTTTTTCCATTAATGATCATTTGATCTCACCCATTTTTTGTTTCCTATTCTAAATATTTTTCAACGGAGTATATTTAGAAGCAAGATTTATATATAGATTCATCATTCGTAATGTTGATGAAATAAATAGAAAATTTTAGTATAGTGGAATAAACATATTTTTTGGATGATAGAGAAATATAAGATAATCCTGAAAACACTATACCTTCAATTCAATGGATTTTATGATTATTATGATTTTTAATGTTTAATATATGGATATGTTATAAAATAAATTAATTTTATCCATAGGTTTCTATAGAATTTCTTAATAATGTAATTAAAAGTGAGTGTATATATATTAATTCAAAAAAAGAAAAATTAATCAATGAATAGAAAATAACAACCAGTTTAATAAATATCTATAGTTTTTAGGGATTCTATAGATACTATTAACACTTTTTGTGAAATTTCTCATAAATTTAAGACCCACTAAACATGTTAAATAAAAATATAGTAATGTTCCTTTTTATAGACTAATATAAAGAAAATTTCAAGGAGCTAATGATAATATGGTTCAATTAACCAACACTTAAAATAGGTTGTAGTGAAGTAGGTTTTGTGATATATATCGATACATAAAATAATGGATAAGGATGTTTTCTCATGAAATATAAGATGGTGGTATATTATGGTTTACCTTAACTATAGTTTCATGATAAAAATTACTCAATAGATGATTTAGAAATATTAGAAATAATATTTTCATTAAATATATAGAGGAATTATCTCTATAGAAAAAAGTGGGATATATATACTGATTATAAGGTGTAATATTATATATTAACCTTGAATGAGTTAAGAATGTTCTAAAGTAGATGATTATAGTTGTTCAAAGACTATGACTACTCAATAAATTGCCATCATAATAAGGAAAATATGATGGATTATTCCTTGAGAAAGAATTACCAATGTACATTATCCATTATGTGGATTGAAAGATACCCAATTCTACTAGATTTGTAAAGGGTGGACTATAGAATCATAACAGAATAGGGGAAATCCTATATTTCCAAATGAATAAACTCTCATTTATCTATGGGATCATCAAAGTGGCATGGGTGGATGATATAGATCTATAGAAAATGGTATTGAATATTCTATAGTATACCCTTTACATTGACTGAATTATTGTGTTTTGGAAATGAGTATATTCACCTTTGACAGTATCATTGAAGAAGGATTTATTAGATGTTTCACATAGCAAAACAATAAATATCAATCTAGAATGAGGTAAAACATGAATAGGAAGAGATAAAATCAGATATCTAAATTATTTATATTCTTGTATGTTATGGTTGAATGATATAAATATTAAAGGATGATGAAACCATTACAGATAATTATAAATAAATGAGAAAACACATCAATGTATTTTATTATAGGTCATGATAATACCCATAATAAATATATTTATATTTTTGTTGTATTTTATTTTGTTATGAAGTCAACACATTTCATTTATATTCATGAATATTTCTCCCTAATCCAAGAATCTATGATATACATTATTTATGTGATAAGTCTGTATAGACTACAGATATCAATTATATTTGACTGATATACAAGGTTTACCTTTGAGTTCTAGATATTTAATTTAACAATATTGAGATATTGAGCTAATGTTAGTATAACATACCATCCTAAAACTGATAGATAATCTGAATGTACTGTTTATGATCTGAAATATATGTTGAGATCCTACCAATCGATCTCAAAGGGGGTGGATCAAGCACCATCAATGGGTAGTTTTCTCATATAAAAACATCTTAAATTATTTTACTTAAATAGTACCATATTACTCTCTATATTAGAATAGTTGTATAAATTATACATTCTAAGAGGAAGTCATAGAGAATAATAATTTGGGTCCAAATATTTCACAAGAATGGTTATGAAATATTCTATCCATTTACTGATATGTCGATGTGGAACAACATCCATTGAATAGCTATACTGATAATCATCAATGAGAGTTTTTGTCAGAAATTGGAGAATATGTATTCCTTAAAATATCCCCACAAAAGAGGGTTGTTAGATTTTTAAAGAAGGGGATATTGATCCCCAGATACATTGGTCCCTTCAAAATATGAGATCATATATGGATGATATCTTATCACCTTCCACTTCTACCAAAACACAAGAAAAAGTGTATGATATGATCCATGTACAACATATAAGAAACATAATACCCAATATATCATATGTACAAAACATATAGGCAGTAAAAATATAACATGATATCTCTTAAGTTGAAAATCTAGTAGAAATATTAGATCCTTGAGTTAAAACACTGTGAAAAAGACCACTCGCTTGGTTAATTTTTTCCGAAAAATCATATGATTGAGTAAGAAACATTGAAACCTAAATATGTAATGATACAGGATATCCTTATTTTTTCATTAGAGTAATTATTTTTTAACATAGAATAATATGATGAGGTGTAGAAATTAACACCCCTCAATTTTATTATGTATTATACATTAAATAAATTATATAAGATTGATAGCTTGTGACTTGCAACATCAAACAGAAATTAATAATGACTTATTTAATTATGGTAGAATATTATAATATAAAATGAAATAATTTATAATAAAATTAAATGGATCATAATTAGTAAAATTACTAAAATAATGACACAAAATATATAATAAAATTCCTAAAATGTTATACTTCTTAAAATAATGATCTTCCATAAAGACCATATCGTAATGTTCACAATACAATGAAAAAATACATAAAAAGATGTTTTTTTGTAAAAAAAACTATAAAACTGTATAGATGATTTAGAGATGTGTGTAAGACTATAAAAATAAATATAACATGATTGTCATATTTATGGTTATTGGATATAGGATCATTCGACATATAGTTGTTTTATATATGACAATTTGATATATGGTCATTAGATATAATTATGTTTAATTGGTGCATTAAGGTTGGGTAATTTTTTTCAAAAAATAACAATAATATAAATCATATATTAAAAATAATTTTTCAAATAAATAAAAATATGTTTATTACAATATATTCCTTATTAGAAAAATATATATTCTTATTCGTTACATGTTATTATTATTATTATCATTATTTTTGTGGAATGAATTAATGTCTATATAAAATAAAAAAAAATCGCTAAAAACAATGGATTAATGAAATAGAATTCATAAAATAAAAATTATAGGATGTGATTAAAATCATTTAAAAGAGATATTTTCAAATGAATTTTTTTTATAGAAGTAACATATTTTTATCTTAATAAATTAAATTAATCACTTTTTATGAATTAAGTAATTTTTTTCAATATAGAAAAAATATTTTTATATTATTTAAATTAATAATATATAAATATAATAATGTTAATATCACTTATTGTTTAAAATGTCACGTTTCTATAAAATCAGTTTATCTATATATTTTATGTCCCCATTAGAAATTTAAATTTATTATAATTTTTAATTTAATTGGATTAAATATGTAAAAATATTAAATATTCACATCAATATTATTTAAGAGTGATGTTTTTTAGAATAATATGTTACGAGGATGAAAATTGAGGTCCCATAGTAATATTAAAAATTGAAAAAATTGTTCAATTAATTGGAGAAGACTAAAATTTATCTAAAATTTACAAAAAAATAATGTATGATGGTATTCATGTCTTGTCACTATTTGGTTTCCACTTTGGACTCAATTTCCTTGTTAAATAACACCTTTACACATTAGTGAATGTGTATTTGTGAAAATGACACTCAATTCTCACCAATGAAACATCCACTCATCTACCCCACTAAAAAAATACCATCATTATTTTATCTCTTTAATATATAAAAATGAAAAATTATAATATAGCCTTATAAATTTAATTTTAAGGATTTATTCCCTTAAAGAGGCCAAAAACCTTAATTTCGAAGGAACCTCTTTCGAGAAGGAGAAAATTTATTCTGGCAACCAATTCTTCAAAATTGATTGTCAACTTCTATAGAATCTAGAATCTATATAAATCAAATATTCTACTATAATTTTGTTATATTAATAAAAATATTATTCTGTGAGAATTTTATAATATTTATATAACTCTATAATTCCTCTAATTCATTAGTAAAACATGTCATTATTTGGGTCAGTTCACCACATACATACATGTTTTTATACTAACACTATCAATTTTAAAATGGATGGGTATCAAGACATTAACTATGGTAATATATGATATTAATGGGTAATTTGTGATATTAATATTGTTCAATGAGGTTGAAAGAGAATATAATGGTTACTAAACCTGTACAAAACAATCAAAAATATTTTAATCTAATAAAAAATAAAAAAAACTAACTAATATAGGTGTAATATATGGTTATAATTATAGATGATAAAATTTAATATATATTATTAACGTTATAAAATAATTTATTAATAATGTTATAATTTTTATACATTTGGATAGACACCATTAATGGATTTTGAGTGTAAAGGTATGTGTTTCTTTTCTAATATAACCTTGAAACTAGATTTCCACTGTCCAATTTACTATTTTGGAAAACATTTTATACATTCTATCTAAAATACCATTTATTTTCTTATTATAGTGTTATTTTTTTTCTTTTACAAATATAAATACCTTATAACCTCTGTTTTTATCAAAATCCAACCCAAACGAATTTTATAAGTAGATACGACCTCATCTCATCCGCTCACCTTAGAATATATCTCTTAGATTGTCATGTTTTTATATGTTTTATTTATTAAATTATCCATATTTATTTTATTTCTTATTTTTATTATATATTAAAATTTAATTTTTATTTCATAATACAAAAAAGAATAACTTTAACATTTTTTTAATGGTCACTTACACATATATAAAATAGACTATACCAATGATTTATAACTATTTTTATATGCCCCATTCCATTTTATAGTCTATAATAATGGTTTGGTGAATTATTTTGTAACTATGCATCACGAAATACATATACTAATGGTCAAGTCAATCCATTGGTATAACAATTCCTGGTATAGGAAATTTAATGGGAAATACCTATAAAAAAGATTTGTTCATACTATTTGTAAATTTATTGAATAAAAAATTAAAAAATTATGTTTTTATCCCATGATCTCTTGGTTATATTCAGAACAGTTTCACAATAAGATGTAACATCTTTTATGTTTATATTTATGGAAATGTATATATGTATATATAAAAATAATTATTAATTTGGAAGAATGAACTATTATATTTATTTTTATATATAAATTAATATATAAATATATTTATATTGATTTACATATTATATTTTTTAAAATATTATATACATATGAATTATAGGTTGATAAATATGTGTTATCTTTTAATTGTGAATAAATTTATTTAACATAGTGAATAATATTAATAAAAATAAATATTATTTAACAATTTAATAATTATTTTTGGTTCATTGAAATATAATGACAATTTAGTGAAATAAAGAAATAATAAAATACGTAATACATCATGAAAAATTCAAAACATGGATTGAATTTCAAATGAAATTAAAATTTGATCTAGGAGTCCATTTGGGCTATTTGAGATGTAAAATCAATTCCTATGATCAGAAATACACAATGGAGACCCATGGAAAACAGAATCACTATTTTTTTCAATGTTAAAAAAAATCCTAAAAGGACCTCCAAAACTATACTTTCTACTGATATTTCCTTATTTTTAAATATTTGAGGATATTTTATATTTTATAAAAGGGTATTCTTATGTTTTTTTCATTGATGTTTGAATTTAACATGAAGGCCGACACTCATGTGGATATTATAGTGTTAAAATCATAACTTTTATCATATTATAGGAATATTTATAATTAAATATATATATATATATTAATATATATTCATGTAATTATATAATTACATATAGAAAATTAACTTTATAAATAAATATTTGAACATATTTTCAAATTAAATATCTTTAAAAATAGGTAAACCATATGATAATAAAAAAACAATACCCATTTTATTTAAAATAAAAATTTATATACATAGTAAATTAATTATGTATTATAAAAACATTTTCATATAAATTAAAATAGTTGGTCTATACTAACCTAATTAAATGTTAACTATATAACACTAATTTAAAAATTTCCAATTAATAATAATTTTATTTTTTTTGTAATCCAATTTTCGTAAATTTATAATATATTATGTGTAAATAAATGTCATTCAAAATATTAATAATATATCAATCATATTCAACCAAAAACATATTATATATTTATATATTATTATCAATATATTTATATATTAATATATGTGTATAAATAATAATAATAATAATACATAATTTGAAAATTAAATTTATTTTTGTTAATATATATAAATAATCACATAAATATAAGAATAAATGATATTTCAAAAATGTGGTACTGTATATTAAATATAATGAAGAGGTCCTATAAAAAAACCTCACAGAATAGATTTTTAGTAGGTTAAACAAACCAATTATTTCAAGTAAATGTTGGTTTTGGTGGATAAAACCAAACTTATAAAATAGTCTTGAAAACCAATAGTATCATATTATTTGTAGAACTGAAATTTATAATAGTCTTCCATCCACCATGTTCTACATTATTCTCTATGAAGCTTTTGTTAAAGTATTTTAGGGTCCTTAAAATTAATTTCAAATTACATTTTCATTATTTTCTGAAACAAATGGACCATTATTTATTTTTACAAAAAATTAGTGTTATTTTAAATTTAAAAGACATTTATTATTAGTTTAAAATTGTTTTAAAATGTTCCACCAAATTGTTTTTCATATATGCTAAATTCCTATAATATTTTTTATGCTTTACAGGGGATGTTTTCAAATTTTTATATCAACATACTTTCACTAGATGTATTTTAGAAAAATTAATATGGAAATATTTATGAATCATTTTTATTTATTGTGAGTTAATTCACTATGATGGGATTAATAATGTTTTCATATTCCTATGGAACAAATAAGTATAGTTTTTTATTATGTGATGTATGGGAATAATATTATAAATAACTCTAATTAATTGGATAAATATTTATATATAATGAGAGAACATATATGGGTATGGGGAATGAACCGAATCCATGGTGTTAATGGTAATGGGGAGTTATCTCCATCCACAATTTAATGATACTCTTACTACTATATATTGATGTCCTTTAAGGTGGTACTGGATATATGAAATATTTTTATATTCTTATGAATGTTAAAAATTCTTATAACATATTATTTTGAAATATTCTTATGTTATACCACATTCCTTGGAATGATTTGGTCAGAAGATTATTGTATCATGATTTCACAATTTTATACCTCATGAATCATTTTAGGTCAAAATCCATATCTCACAAAACTTGATTTATGATATATGTTTTTTTGGGAATCATTTTGTTATTTTTTTCATGAACTTTTATTATGTTCTCATAGCCACACGTTCATCTGTATCTCAGTAAAGATCATTGATTGTTAAATATTATGTTCACACCAAAACAAGAATATGATCTAACACTTTCATATTTTTATATTCAATAATTAATGAAGAAGTTTATTCTTTATGATATTTATATAAGGGTATCATGTATGAATAAAACATATGATAGATATTGAAAAATGTTTATATAATTTTTTTAATGCATCTAATATCCAAATACACTAAACCTACATGTTCTAGGATGTGATTAATTTTTATACATAAAAGTATTCACGTAAAATGTTATAATATTAATGAATGTTATGATTTTTTCATCACACATTGAATTATATATAAAGAATATTAGTGGATAGAAGAGGAGGACATGAGAATATGATGAAAAATGAATCTTCTATCCACACTATTCATCAATGGGTGAATCATTAAAGTTGAATATTTGTGGACTAAAATTAATTAAATTACTGTCTTTGATATTTATGAATTTTTTCTATAATTGTTTTAAATAATAGATTTTTAATTTAAGGTGGATGATTATTCATAGTTACACCAAATGTAATTATTGATGTGTTGTATAGAAATTGGGGATTATACTGATTTGGATTACATTTAAGGCATTTTTCCATATATTTTATATTTATGTATCATGTTGAATTAGTTTAATTAGTTGACATCATAAAAATTTATTAATTTTTTATAAACATTCTAATATTGATATTTCATTAAAATATGCCTAATAGAATTCCTATGGTAACCAAATATAATTATGGTGGTAAAAGGAAAAATCATTCCAAGAAGTTAACACAAAATCTATAACTTGATTTGGAAGGAAATTAAAATTTTAGAGTAAATTATAGTTTGGATAAACCACTAAAAAATTGGATTAATATATTTTAAAACCAACAAGAATCCATAATTGGTGGATCTCGATGAATATCTTATTTAAATGTTGGTAAATTCTATACCCCTATGGACTAATTATACCATACAAGATTTTGAATAAGTTAGAGGCCTTGATCCTTTAATGAAATATATTATAGGATTATGGAGAACAAATGAAAAGTACATACAAAAAGATATTAAATATCATAATTCACAAAAAAGTCTAATTAATAGTGGATTATATTTTAGATGAGTTATTCTTATCAATATCATTTAATGTTTTTATAATTTATGGATGATTTTATTGACTGAAAATTAAATAGATTAATGATATATTAATATATATTATTTAATAATATTTTGGTGGGGGTACTTGTTAAGCATGGAATATCATATTACATCTCAAAAGAGATAAGGGGATTGTTGTGATATCATGTCCACTTGAAATCAGCTACAAATACAATTACATTTACTATAGTATATACTATATTATAAAAAATGGGTTCTAATAATACTTTTTGAAACACTAATGATAAAATATTTCTTCACAATGGGTTTTAGAAAATGAATGCAAAAAAGTATTATTTTATATTTTTATATTTTAATCCTTTATTTACCTGTTTCTGTAAATATATTATTTATTTTTATGTTTAAAATTTATATGTTTAAAATTTATATATTTATTTTTAATTTATTATTTCTTATGTTATTTTAATTTTAAATTTTTATATATTAATATATTTATAAAAATGTATAGTTTATATTTTTTTGTGCGAAAATTACTCATGAAAAAAACTAATTTTTGACATGGATACATAAATATATAGATATTGATTATTTATCCCATTTTTGTAAAATTGTTTATATTTATCAATGCAAGTTAAAAAAATTTCTTGGAGTATCACAACATAATATTTTTCTACATATATTTCTTTTAATTCATCATTTTTATATATACCATTCAATTTAGCTGTATGACAACCCTAATTTTTATTATGTGATAGCTAAATTATTTTTATGATATATTACACAATAGTGTCCCAAATCATGGATCCAAAGGATCAATTTCACCAGTAAATTATGCTCAAGAATCACATGTATATAAAAAAGATAAAATATTATTTAAATTATTTTTATATATTATTTTAAAACATCATGTTATCTTTATTTCATGTAATCACTTATGGATATATGTTAAATAAAGGGTGAGAAAATAGCCTAGTATGAAGATAAATTTGGGACATGAGTCAGTAGAACTTGTGTGAGCATAATAATAATAATCATTTCATAATACTTTGATCATAATTATTATCTAGGGGAAATAATTTGGTAATTCAATTTAATTTGTAATATGAAAAAAATAAAACAAAATGCCATATTTGTAAAATTCCACACATACTTGTGAACAAAGACAACATCATGTTTACACATAAAAAATTTTCTTAAGTCATGACATCTTCATTGGGAACAATGATAACAGAATGTTAAACCACAATGAATATAATATCCTGAGATTCATTATAATAACTATTGCATAGAAAGTATATATAATTCTAGGAAAACATCTCACATCATAAATTATCATTATTAATCATGCCACATAGACTGTATAATAATCATAACAATGGAATAACCATTGGAAGGGGCTGTGTTTCAAAAATATTTCGTAAATAATAAGTTTATCGATATTTAGTTGGGTTACAGATGAATATAGTATATCATAATTAGAATAAGAATCATAATTCATTGGTGATGAGGAAACAACTCAAGATGATTCAAGGATATATTGTAGAATGAAAATTAATTTTAAAAATCATTGTATGTAGATTTAAAATCTTAGTGGAAACATGTATTTCTTAAAAAATAATAGGTTAGTATAGAGAAAGGATATTTTAGGATCATTATAAGAATACCATAGTATAAAATTATCTAAAATAGGGATAAATGAAAAAAAGTGAGTTGGTTTTGAGAATCCCATTACCTTAAATCCTACTTTATTTGTTTGATTTACCTCCTCCTAAATAGTATAAATAGGTTTAAAAAACCATAGATATAGAAGTGACGTATTCTAACTTTTCAAAAATTTTAAAAATTAAATCTAATTGATTATTTTGATTAATATTTTCAGTTTATTTGAAGACATTTTGTTATCATTTTTTACTAAATAGTTCTATATTTTATTCGTTTTCACTAATTTGATCGTTGAAATTTTTACCTTAGTAAAATTAATTATAGAAGATTAAAATACATATAATTATAAATTGATATATTATAAATATATAATTATAACCATACATAATGGATTTAATGTAAATGATGTATGAAACATCCTTACAGGTGGTTAACCGATCATTACTAAGAATGTTGTCCAAAGGAAGAGAAATATAGGGGAAAATATAAGTAGAACCAAAATATAATTTTTACAACATATTAAAATCAATAATATATTTTCAAAATACTATATAATTAATATTAGAATATTTTATTTTTAATGGAATATAGTAAGAGAATAAGAGAATAGAAAAACTCAAAGAAGAGTTGATGAAACATACCCTCTTTTCAATGGTTGATCCCTTGTACGACACTAGTTTTATTGATGATTCTAGTTAGTTCACTCTAGATTATCGTAATATATTTTAAAAGGTTTTATTGGAAGGATATGGGTAGATATTTTCCTTTAGAAGGTTTGTGAGGAATTTTTTTACATGTGGAGAGAGAGTGTTTATTTATACGCGAATAGATAGATATTTATGAGTTAAAATATATAATAAAATACTATATCTTATTTAAATCAAGGAATACTTATATTTTTTGCATTATAAACCATATTTTAGACAAATAACATTTTTTATCAGTTTTAATAATGTTATAATCAAAATTAATAAGTTTTATAAAATATAAAGGTGATAAAATAAGAGTTTATTATTTTACAATAATACATTAGATTTTATAATTTTGAAAGTACATTTTTTGTTATGAAATCATGATTACTGTATTTTAAGAACACATTAATAAAATTTAATATGTTTTCTATGATCATAATGTTTTAAAAGTTATAATTCCCTTACTATATCATGAATGACATAATTCAATATACACATGTTATGAAAACATAACATTAATTTTAACTATTCATATAAAAATTGATGTATTTAAAAAAATTCCATATATTAACCATCTGAAATTTTTGATTAATTGATTTAAAAAATGTAATTAATTTTATTAGATTAATTTTCTGAAATATTTTATTTTTAATTTATAATATTAATCATATTATTTATAATAAATTCATTGAAATCAATTTTGGAAAAATGTTATAATATTTTATTTATGTTTTTAATCCTGATATTTTTTTTAAAATTATTTAAATATTAATATTGAAATAATTTATAAATGATAAATACTATTAATAATATATTTAATTATTGTGACATCAAATTACCATTTTAATAGTATGGTTATTATTCCCCACAATCAAGAAACTATTACCCACAACCTTGTTACTATTCGAAAAGTCGCATTACTATTCCAATGATCAAATTAAATCCAATAAATACTAATCTATCACTTCATTCATTATTCACCTAAATCCCACTAAGGGTTTAATATTTTCATTTTCTATAATTTCAATTGGTTTACTAATTTATATCTTTTCTCTTACATATTTTTGTTTGTGGGTGGGAAGATTCCAGCGAATCAAGGTGATCCAAATATTCCCAATATAGTTTTTATATTTTATATCTTTCTTCCCTTGTAATAATTTGATTTTTATGCTGTTTAGTTTATTATTAATTTAAATATTTTTATTAAATAAAATATTTGGTATTGGTTTCTCTATGTGTTTTATGTCTATACTAGTGTATATTATAATATAATGCACATTTATTCCAATATATAAATATCATTTAGAAAATATAGGTTTTTAAAATATCCAACCATTTAATAATATCAACCCCAAAATTAATACTCTTATTATTAGTTAAAAATAAATGATGTTCCATTTATTTCATTGTTTTACCTCATTCCATTATTACCATATCACACTTATGGTTCCTCTATAAATTATTAACAATGCGATTTGTCTTATTATATTGAAATTTGTCTTTTTTTCTATGATCTTCAATAGCTACTCATCATATGGGAGGCGATTCTCTTATTGTACCACCTAAGTATTTATTACATGTATGGGTAAGATATGTCCATCCTTAGAAAGGATATGTCGAACACTTCATGAACATGATCCACAATTGGTGGAGGTGAAAACAGATAAGACACTACTCATATACAATCAAATATCTTAATGTGTCTAATATAACTTGTGATAAGGTTCCATATCTTTGAAAATATCATGACTATCATCCATAGTGATATTAAAATGAAACCATTTCTCCAACATTAAAATCTATTTCCCATTTATGGTTTTTATCATAGCTATTTTCCAAATCTTTGTAACATTTTTGAGTAATTGGATGGCTTGAAACATATCTATTATATCATACACTAGATAATATCCAGGTTTGTTTCCGTTACCAAAATCTTCTAAACAATTTTTTCCTCTACATCACATCCTATATATATCATCATTTTGATCAAGTAGAATACTTGAGTGGAAGCAACTGTTGTATGAGTGAAAAAATTAATTAGATACATTGATCATATCCTACGTTGAATTCCATTTAAAATTATTTTATCACATTTTTTATTATCTAAATAGTCCTCTAAGATTGGATATCTGTTTTGGGGTGATATAAAATATTGGAATGCATTTCAGTATTCTATTCATATAAAAGACTTATTTAGAATTTATAATTGACCCGTGGATCATAATTGAATATAATTGAATTTGGAACCCCATATAGATTCACTAAATAAATTACATATATCAGGGAACCTTTTATCAGATATATTGTTTCCCAAATAGTGATGAAGGGGGATGTCTTTGTGAGTCCATAAAAACTACGCTTATCCCATCACTTCCTTTGGTAGTCCTTGGGAGAGAATTGAAGAATTATATAGAGATAATATCTCACATCAACATGGGTATAAGAAATTTTTTAATCACCCCATTGGATTTAAGTCTCTATAATTTAATATTATTAAATACTAAGAATATTGAGATATAGTCAGAAATCCCATTCGTCATGTTGTCCCACTATAATTGTTCTTGATGATCCTGACATATCTTGGTACTTCCATAATGGGTATACAAAGATGAGCTATGTGAATTACCTAATTTCATCTTCTTTTTCTTATGATACAAAGGAGCACATGGCCTAGTTCCAAACAAAATCAAACCATCATCATTGTAATGGAATTCACGACAGTTACCTTTTGTGAATGAATTCACCTAATTTTGATGCTCTAGATCATCCATTTAGTCCTCATTAGCCTTCACTTGGATAGATGTTTAAGAAATCATTTGGGTATGGTATGATTTCTTCCAAATAATTATAGAATTGGTTAATGAATATTTCATAGTATAACCTTGGCATATATTGTATTATAATATTTCTGAAATGAATATATTCCCCTTTAAGAACAGAATTGAAGAAGTACCAATTAGAAGATTCACATAACAAATTAATTACTATAAATCCATAATAAACTATGATATATAATGACATAAAAGTGTGTTAATAGTGGGAAAACATGAATAAATATATTTCTCATCAAATATCTCAATTATTGTCATTCTTTTCAGTAAATGTAGAATAATAGAAATATTAGGGTATGATGAAACCATTATCGATAACTATATGGATATGAGAGAAAACGTAAATTGATTCCATAATAGGATTTCTTAATTCCTAAAAATGCTAAATTTCTATTTGGATTGTTGTTGGTTTCCTCATGAAGTCAACACATTTCATTTCAATCCATGAAAACTTCCCACTCCATCAAATCTATAAGATATACATAAAGGAAGTGATGAGGATATGTGGAGTACCTTTATAAATTATATTTAATTGAGATACAAGGTGTACTTTCAAGTTATAGAAAAACCGTTAAAAATATTGGGATACCAAGAAAACGTTTAATATAACATACAATCTAAAAAATGATACTCAATCTGAATGGTCAATTCAATCTCTGGAATAGATGTTGATATCTCTCTCAATTAATCTCAATGGTGGATGTTTTTAACACCATAATCATGTAAAGTTCTCATTTATTAAAAAATAAATTATTTTAATAAAACCAAACCTTATGTGGCTCTATATTTGAATAGTTAAAAATATTAATCATTTTATGAGTTATTTGAAGAGAATAATATTTTGGGACATAATATTTCTCAAGAACAGATAGAATTTATTCAAACAATTCAATCACATATCATTGTAGAAAAAATTCTATATAACAGTTATTCTAATATTAATAAATGTTATTTTAGTTAGAAATTAGAAAAATATTATTCCATAAAATATAACAATGGGAGAGGGTAGTTAGATTTTTTTGGAAGGGAACATTGAAACCTAGATACAGTAGTCCCCAGAAAATTATAGATTATTTGGTGATGGTATGTTATCACCTTGCACTTCCAATGAACCTTTCAATGGTGCATTAAATGGTCCTTGTATCATTTTGAATGAAGTGTGTACCCAATATATCATATGTAAAAAACATAGAGGTAGTAAAAATAGAACATGATCTCTCCTAGGATGAAAAAATAATATAAATACAAGATCATAAATACAAATAACTATGAAATAAGAACACTCACTTGGTTAATGATTTCTAAAGTAATAATAATACTGAATAAGATACATGAGAGGCTAAATATGTTATGATACAATGTAGCCCCAATTTTTCGTTAGAGTAATATTTTTTCGGTTAAAATATTTTTATGTGCGGTAGAATATTACTCGACTAAATTTTAGTATATATTTATCTATAAATATTTTTTTGGTTTTGATAAGATCTGACCTACAACATCAAAATAAAATGAATAATTTTTTATTTAATTATGGTATACTTTTATAATATGAAATGATATAAGTTAAATTAAAAATACATGGAACATAATTAGAAAAATTTTTTAATTAATGACACTATAAATAAAATAAAAACATTGAAATGATATAATTATTTCCATATTAATATTACATAAAGACCATACAATAATGATAATAATAGAAAGAAAAAAAAATTAAAAATATGATAAACTCTTTCAAAAATAATATTTAATTAGTTGAATGATTTCTGAAATGTTTGTAAGTCTTTAAATAATAATTTAATACAATCATTATATATTGGTTTATTTGTTACATGGTCATTAGCCATATAGATGTTGGATATATAAACATTGGACAAATGCTTATTTGCTGTATTCATATCTAATATGTACATTAATGTTGTGTAATATTTATAAAAGGTTATTAATAATATAAATAATATATAAAAAATAATTTGGGAATTAAATAAATAGATAATACATTTTTATAATTACTTGTTAACAAAATATGTATTTTCATTCATTACATGCCATGATTTTTTTAATGAAAAATTAATTTTTTTATAAAATTAAATAAAATTCTTATAATAATGGATTGATGAAATAGAATGGTTACAATATAATTAATAGGATGTGATTAAAATCATATAATGTTAAAAGGGATATTTTTCAAAATTAATATTTTGGACATCATATATTTTTATCTTCATTAATATAATTGCTCACTTTTTAAGGATGAAAGAATTATCTTTTTAAATATATTAAAAATATTTTTATAGTCCTTTAATTACTGATATATAAAATATGATTAATAACACATAATGTTTAAAAAGTCATATTTTTTTAAAAGTAGTTTACATATATATTTTATATCCTCATTTAAAATTTAATCATATGATATTTTTTTATTAAATTAGATTAAATTATGTTAAAATTATGAATCAACACAACAAAATTATTTAATATAGATAATAGTTTTTTCAAAAAATAATTTACCTCGATAAAAATTGAGGTACCACAGTAAAAATATAAATTGTAAAAGTTTAAAATTAAATGGTAAAGTCCTAAAATATATTTATAATTACCTATAAAATGTATGTATGAGGATATTCAGGACCTATATCTATTATTTTTTAAATATTTATCCACTTTCCATGTAATGTAATTACATTACACATTATTGAATGAATATTTTCAAAAATAAACTCAATTATCTCATACAAAATGACCCATCATCTACCCCTCAAAAACCAAAATATTCCTTATTTTATCTCATTATTAAATAAAAAATCACATATAATATAGCCTTATTCAATTTTTGGTAGACATTGATTCAATGAAAGAGACAAAAACCCTCAATTAAGAATGAACCTGTTTAAGAAGGAGAAAAGTTATTAAAGAAACTATTTATTCACTATTGGTTTTAAATTACCGTACCATATAAAAATTCATAAATCTAATTATACACTATTATATTTTTATATTAACATAATTATTTTTCTCTGAAAATTATATTACTATTATTTATCTCTATACTTTATCTCATTCATTATTATAATATTATTTTATTTGGTTCTGCACAACACATACATGAATGATGTTACGCTGACATCATCATAATAAAAAAGGATGGGATTAAAGTAATTAATATTATTAATATATGATATTAAATAGAAATTCATTGTAGCAATATTGTTCAATAAGAAGTCCAATTAAAATAATCGTCATTATAATATAATATTTACCATTAAATTACATGAAAATTTATCAACATAGATTACATTCTCTCAAACCATACCCAAAACATCCAAAAAATGAACAATGGTTCACATAAATAATTTAAAATAAAATATTCCAATGAATTTAAATTTTTTGGAATGATTAACTTGTTATAAAAATAGAGAATGAAAATTTACGTTACAAATCCGAAATAAAAAAAATAAAAATTACTAACACCCAATGAAAAAATAACCATCTAATATATGTGTAATAAAATATTTAAAATATAGAGTACAAAAGGTAATATATATGGATGATGTTAGAAATAATTTATTAATAATTATTATCACTATAAATTAGGTTAAAAAAATTAATGCATTTTGAGGGTAAGGTTATGTGATTCTATTCTAATGTCACCTTAATATAAGTATTCTTTCTGTCTAAATTACTATTTTTTTTAAAATTATATATACATTCTATCTAAAATACCATTTATTTTATTATCATATTAATAACCTTTTGTTTTACATGTTAAATTTCATTTTAACCAACCATTTATTCATAATCTATCAAAATTATTCTTATATTTAGATCTCACCTAATATCTTCCTCTTAGATTAGAATAATTTTCCTCGATGATCATGTTTTCATATGATTTTATTAATATAAGCATCCAAAATTATATGATTTACTAATGTTATTTTTTATATGATTTGAAATTATATTTTAAAATACTGAAATGAATCATTTTCATATTTTTTCCATGTTCACTTACACAACTAAATAAAACTATTCCAAGGATTTAAACACACTAGTTTAGGCCCCCCAGAAATCTATTTATCCTATACAAAACGTTTGGTGAATCATTGTGTGATTTTCCATTAGAAATTCATATACAAATGGTGGGTCATTCAATTGGTATACGAAATCATGGAATAGGAAATTTAATTGGAAATACTTATACTAATGAAAAATCCTACACTAAACGTATACACACACACACACATACATGTAAAAATATATTCGTTTTGATGTTTGTATTATTATTTTTATTTAAACATATATTTAAATATCGAAATATTTTAATATTGATTTTCATATAACATATTTTTTTAGATATGATATGTATATATGATTTATAGGTGGAAAAATATTTATTTATAGTTAATATTGAAAACATTTAGAGAATAACGGTCTATAGAATTAATAAAAATTTTCGGATAGACAAAGTTAATAAATTACTTAATATGTCATCAAAATTTGAAAATATGGATTGAATTAAAAATGATTATAAAATTTGATATTTGTGTCCATTTGGGCTCTATGAGATGTAAAATAAATTTTTTTGATGAGATATATGTAATGATTTAATAAGGGAACCTGAACCACTATTTTTTCAGCATCAAGAAAGGCTGAAAAGGCCTCTCAAATTATGCTTTTTAATGAGGTTCCCCAAATTTTAATCATTAGATGAGATTTTTGCGTACGTTAAAAGGGTATAAATATTTTTTTACTGAATAATGGATTTATTATGAGGCCCTACACTCATATGCATATTATAGTGCTAAAATAATATTTATTATCATAAATTAATGTTATTTATATATTAATACATACATATCATGTTATTTATAATTAAATAAATACATATAATGTTTTATATATGTTTCTATAAAAACTATATAAAAATAAATATGTGTGTAAATAATTTTTTAAATAAATTTTCATATAAAATATATTTTAAAATATGTAAACCATATAAAAATTTTATAATCCATTTTATTTAAAATTATTTATTTTACCTGTACAAAAATTATTATAGATCTCAAAAATGTATACATATATACTACTATAAGTGGCCTATACCAACATAATTGAATATCATCTTTTTAATAATAATTTTTAATTTATAATTAATATTATTTATTAATTTTTCATGTTAATTTCACTAAATGTATTATATATTATGTTCAAATACATATTTAGAAATACATAAATAATATATCAATGATATATTAAAAAATATATTAAATATTTATAAATATAAATATATCTATGTATTAAAATATGTGAAATAATAAAAATAATAATTTATAATTTTAATATAAAATTAATTCTTATATATACATATAAATATTTACTTAAATATAAGCATAAATGACATTATAAAAAGTAGTATATTATTATAATTAAAATGTAGAAGTTCTATGAACAATACTCTCTGATTTTTTCTCACCTGGATATGTATAACATTGATTTTCACTATAAATTGGCTATAGTTGGATAAAAACATACTTATACCAATGGTTTTAAAACCCAATGCAATATGTCTTTTGGTATTACTAAAATTTCTGGTATTTTTCCATCCACCACATTTTTCAGTTTTCTTTATAAATATTGTTTTACAATATTCCAGGGTTCTACAAAGTAATTCTTAATTACATTGTCATTATTTTTTCATAATATTTTATTAATAACTTATATACTTTTAATATAAATGTTATTGAGAATTTAAAGGACACTTTTTATTATTTCCAAATTGTTTTCTAATGTTTTTAATTGTTATCAAATATATGGTAAATTATTTTAATATTGCTTATTATTTACATGGAATATGCTATGATGATTTCATACACAATATTTCATTAGATGTATTATAATCAATTATTATGGAAATATTTTTTATGGCTATTTATTTATAAATAATTAAGTAAACTATGATATAATTAATAATGATTTCATATTTATGTGAATAAAATTTGTTTGATTTCTCATCATGTAATAGGTGGGAAAGAAATTATACAACACTCCAATGCATTGAGTAATGATTTTTATCTAATGGGATGACTTATATGAGGTTGGGGAGTGTACCCAATGAATTTTGCTAATTGGAAAGGGGAGATGACCAAGTCCACTATTTTACGAGAAGATCCCTTCTATATGTTGATAGACTTTGTAGTGGGACTTGATATATGATATAATATTATATTATTATGAATGTGACACATTATTATACCATATTCTTATGAAATATTAAAATGTTACACAACATTTTAATGTTATTTTTATGGCACATGATATGTATCTCATGATTCTACATTCATTATCCCCATATTTAGTTTTATATCGAATGCCTTATGTAACAACTCATGATTTATCATCAATGTTTTATTGGGAATCATTTAAGTATGTTATGTTCCTGAAAATTTCTTCAGTTCCCATATCTACATGTTCATCTTTTTCTCACTCATGATCTTTAATTGATAAATATTATTTTTACCCAATAATAAGTATATTATCTCACCATTCCTTTTGTTTTCTTTATCTGGTCAATGAAGAAGGGTTTTATGTATGATATTTATTTAAGGGAAACATTTTTTGATATACCATATGATATATTTGGAGTAATGGTTATAAAATATGTTTTTATGTATCAAAATTTCAAAAACAATAAACCTACATGTTCTAGGATGTTATTTATTATTATTTTTAATGAATGTTGATACATGTTGTTGTATTATAAATCAATGTTACACTTTTTTCTTCTCACAATTAATTATATATAAAGACTATTCGTCGAAAAAAGAAGTCAATGAAAAAAGGATAACCAGTATATGTTCTATCAAAACTATTCACTAAGGGATGAATCAGTGAACCTGATTATTAGATGAAAAAAATTAATTCAATTGGTTTTTTTAGTATTTGCTAAATTTTTCTATAATTTCATTGAACTTGAGATGTGAAATTTATGGTGGAAGAATATTCAAGGTGACTCAACATTGAAAGATTGTAAATTTTTTGCCATAATTGATTCTAATATATATTTGGATTATACCTAATGTAGGCTGTCACAAATTTTTTATTTATATATCATGTATTATTAGTTTATCAATTGAAATTATCATTATTTATTAATTATTGTAATGAAAAAAATAATGTTAATATTTTTTTTATAAAGTTCCTTATGGAATTCCTATGGTAACCCAATAAAACTATGGTGTTAAAAGAAAAACATTTCCAATAAATTATTCAAAAATCCACCACATGATTTGATATAGAATAAATGTTTTAGGATAATTAACAGTTTGGGGAAACCACTAATTTTTTTTATTAATTTATGAGAAATTCAAAATGGTTTAATAATTTGTGAATCGATTTGAACCTCTTATTAAAATTAGTGTAGATGCTATTAAATCTAGGATTATCTATACGATACATAATTTTTAATTATTCAAAGGACCTGAAGATTTTATTAAATATAAATGAGGCTTTTTGGGAACTAATTAAAAAATCACACACACACACACATTAAATATCATAATTCTAAAAAATTAGAAAAAAGTTGATTTAATTGTTGAGGATTTATTCTTATCACTATACTTTAATTAGATAACAATTTATTAATTAGTTTATTTCTTTAAAATTATATATATGAATGATACATTAATATAGAGTATTAAATAATCTTTGAGGGAGTACTTGTAAAGAATTAACTATCATCTTATCTACCAAAATTGGGAAGGGGATATCTATGATACCATTTCCATTAGGTAAAATAACATATATATTTAATGTTATAATAGTATATATTGAATTATAGTAATTATGGGTTTTAATTATCGTTATCTAAAAACAAAATATAAAGGAGTTTTTCACATGGGGTTTTATAAAATCAATGCAAAATTATTTCATTTGAATTTAAATATTTTAATCATTAATTTACATGTAACTTTATTTATATACATTAATATATACATTAAAAATTGATATGTTTGTACATTGATATGATTATATATTGATATATTTAGATGTTTTAAATTTATAAATTTATATTTTTATATAAATTTATTTTTTAATTTGTAATTTTATATATGGTTTAGATATATATAATTTTCCAATATATTAATATATTTAGGAAAATATATATTATTAATATTTCTTTTTTGTTAAAAATTACCCATGTAGCAATAATATTTTATAACATGGATTTTTAAATATATTGATAGAGATTATTTATCCAATTTTTGTATAAATGTTTATATTTTTCATACCCAGTTACAATTATTTTGGTCAAAGAATCCAAATATCATTGTTTTTCTACATATATTTATTTATATAAATCATTTTAAGATATAAATTTTTTATTATCTATATACCAACCATACATTTTATAACGTGAATATTTAATCCTTTTATGATAAACACAATAATAGTGATACAAGTCATGTATCAAATGTTTTTCTGTCTAAGGTAAATTAGAATCATGAATCACATGTATATAAAAAATGATAAACGATTATTTAAATCCCTCTTTTATATCGTTATGAAAACTCACATATTATTTATAACAATTAATAACACATTGATATACATGAATAAAATTGGTGAGCTAAAATCCCAATAAGAGGAAGAATAAGGAACATGAATCAATCGAAAATCGGTGTGCATAATGAACATAATAATTTAAAAAGAATAGAATCATGACAACAATAATGAAGGAAAAATTTGATAATGTAATATATAGTAGAGTTTTTATAAAAAAGAAATATAATGACATAGTCTTCTAAGACCACACATATTTGTGAATAAAGATAGCATCATGTTCCCGCATTACATATTTTTATATATCACAACATAATCATTGTGAAAAAATATTACATCATGTTCATCCATAGTGAACAGAATAACATAATATTAATCAAAATAATTGATTCATTGGAGGGATATATAATTCTAGGAAAATCCATCACATCATAAATTTTCATAATCATACACGACATATATAATGTATAACAATCATAGTCTAGAGAAATAAACCAAAAAGGACTAGTTTCCATTAGGAAATAATAAAGAATACTTTCATCTATAATAATTTGTTTCTCAACATGAAAATGTGAAAAATAATTGTAATTAGCATGAACAGTCATGAGTGAAGAAGAAATAACTCAAAATGATCCAATGATGTGTATTTGAGAGAAATATCATTTTGAAATATCATAGTATTTGGAAAAAAAATTGCAGATGAAATATGTATAATCTAGAAAATAAAAATGATGTTCTGGGAAAGGATATTTAATAAACATTATAGTAATACTGATTTGAAAATTAATGGAAATAAGGACAAACCCAAGAAGGGGATTTTGGTTGGAGAATCCACTTAACTTAAATCCTACATTATTTCATTATTTTTCCTCCACCTGAATTGTATGAATAGGTTTATTAAATCATTTCTATAGAAGTGTATTATTTTTATTGTTTAGAATATTTATAAATTATATTTATTTTATTATATTTATTTATATTCATCATAAAATAGATGATATTTTTATATCATGTTTTCCAAAAAAAATCCCATTTTCATTGATTTTATATTTAGTTTAACAATATTTTTACATTATTATAATAAATTATGTAATATTTAATACATGTATTTTTTATATTTTTATATTATAAATAATTTAGTATAATAATAAATAATGGTGGTTATGTAAAATAAGTTTAAAACATCCTTATTAGTGGTTAATTGAACATTTGTGAGAAGGTTGTCCAGGAGGAGGATAAGATAGGTTTGAAATATAAATTAAAAAAATGTTATAGTTTGTTAAATTATTTAATATAATTTAAAAATTATATATAATAAAAATAATATTATTTTTTAAGGGGATATATAAATATAGTAATATAATAAGAAAATAAAAAGAAGAGTTGATTAAAACATACTATCATTTCAATATTGATTACCTTTTACGAAACTCGAATCCCTTGATCAATGATGCTAGAGTACTCTAGATTTTCCAAATCCATTTTAAAAAGATTTATATATTGCATTTGGGTATATATTTGGCTTTATAAATTGTAGGATTATATTTTTTCCAAATAGAAGGAGAGGCATTAGTCATACTTGAAGTGAGGGGTACATAATAGTAAAAATATTGAATAAAATACTATATCATAGGTAAAAAATTGGAATAATGATAATTTTATCATTATATACCATATTGGAAATAAATAAGATTATTTTAATACTTTTTAAAACATTATAATTTGAAATCATCATATTAATCATAATGAAAGGCTAAAAATGAGATAATGTAATTTTAATGTAGTACCATAGATTTTAAACTATAGAACACACTTTTTATGTTTGGAAATCACTATCATTATTTTTTAAAAACTAATTTATCAACATAAAATAAATTATATGATACTAATGTTCTATAAATGACTATTTCATTATTACGTCATGAATGACATTATTCAAGATACAGTGGTTAATGAATCAATTCTTTTTTTCACAATTCATCTAAAAATTGATGTATTTCAGAAAATTACCAAAACCTAACCTTTAGAAAATTTAGATGTGATGATTTAAAAAATAAAATTCATTTGATCAGATAAATTTTCTTCCATATTTTATATTATTTTGTAATATTAAAATTATTATTTTTACAAAAATCATAAAAACAATTTAATAATAATGTCCTTTTATATAATATGCATTTTTAATGATAATATGTATTTTATTGAATTATAATCTTTATATATAAAAAAATTATTCATGAAAAAAACTATTAATATTACATTTTTTTATTTGTTCGTCATATATTTGTTTCATTAGTCGGGTTTCTTTTCCCAGTAGCTAAGTAATTATTCCCAATAACAATATCACTATTATCGAATGTATATTACTCTTCTGTTGATTATATTAAATCTTATAAATAATACTTCAAAAATTCTTTAAATATTCACATAAATTCCTATAATGGATCAAAATTTACATTCACTATAATTTCAATTGGTTTATTCATTTTTTCCCTCATATCTAAATTATTTTTTGTTGGAGGGAAGACTCTAGTCAATTGAGGCGATCAAAATTTTTTCCATTATAGTTTTTATATTTTCTATTTTTCTCTCCATTTAATAGTTTCTATTTTAATGGGATTATGCACTTACTAATTTTATTATATTTATTAATGAAATAATGTATTTTGGTTTCTCAATGTGTTGTATGTGTATAATAATGTATAATATAATGTAATGCACATTTATTTGAATAATCAAATATAATTTAGAAAATATAGGTTGTTAAATTCAACCCCTATTAAAAAATTTCATCTTTAAAATTAAAAATCATGTTCTATGTTGAGAATAAGATAGTGTGCTTATATTTCATTGTTTCCTCTGGTACACATTTCACATATTTATACATATGGTTTCTCTATAACAATTTTTCAAGGTAGGATGTCATGTTCTGTATGAAATTTTAACTGTTATCCATGATCATCACCATATAATCCATATATGATATGAAATTATCTAAATGTTCCACCACTATTTTCATTACATGTGAGGTATTTGGTTGGTACTTCCTTTTGACTGGTATGTTGAACACCTTATGAAGTTGAACCATTTTATTAGAAATTCTATCTAATAATCCACTACTCTTATACAATCAAGGATCTAAAAGGGTCCAATTTACCTATTTCTAAGATTACCATTCATTCCAAACCACATGGCTATATTCCATGGTAATATTAAAAGGATATGTTTTCTACAGAATTAAAATTCATGTCCCTTCTATGTTTGTCAGCCTAAATCATTTTCCAACTATGAGGAAAATTTATTAGTTATCAGTTGGATTGAAACTTCTCTACAATCAATTATGCTATATCATGTATATATGTCTTTCATTCACCAAATGATTCCCAATGTTTTTTTTTGTTTTAAAGCACATGTAATATATATCTTCAAATCAGTCTATTTTAATAATGGATTGGAAGCTACTATTGTATTATAACTAAACAAATTAGAGATATTGATAATATCTTCTATTTAATATCTTTTATAAGGATATTAACATGTCCTCAAGTTCAAAAATATTCCATTATAATTGAATATTTTTTGGGGTATGATTGATAGCATTGAAATTAATTATAATATTCAAATAATATTGAAGACTTATCTAGAATGTAGATGTGAACCTTGGATTATGGGTATAGATAACAGAAAGTGGAACCCCATGGATTTTCACTATGTCCAAAACATTTATCCTAGAATGTTTTTAATTTTAGAAATAATTCTGAATAGAGATTAAGTGGGTAGTCTTGATGAGTCAATGTAAAAGTAACCATATCATGTTGTTTCCTTTAGGTGTATATATGAGAGCATTGAAAAAGACCATGCTTATGTTCTCCCATTTCAGTATAGGATTATTCAATGGTGTCATAATCCTCTTGTAATTCTATATCTCTAAATTAACTAGATGACATACCATGAATCTTTAGATATACTCACCAATAACCTTCTTTATGTTTCCACACCAGAAGTTTTCTTGATGATCCATGAAAATCATAGTACTTCTGGGATTGGAAGAAAATTATAATCTATTAGAATTTAACAATATATAATTATATATATATATATTATAATGATGGAACAAAACTCTAAGTTAAAACCCAAATAAGACCATCACCATTTAAATTAAATTAATGAGTCTTCTCTTCCATAAAGGATTTCACCTTATTTTGATGATCTAGAGCATCCATTTGTTTCATAATAAGCTTCGTTGGGATAGATGGTTTGGAAATTTTTTTGTTATGATATGATGTAATTTAGATCATTATGATTTTAAAATATATCCATTCTATATCTAGAGAGATATGGTATTTTTCAATCTATATCATCGATAGAGTAGTATGTAATTGTTTTCTGATATTATTATCTACCACGGCCTCCTTTCCCAGATTTAGCAGATGAAGAAATCATTGTTCATGATTAGAACTAACCATATACTTTGATAAATGTTTAGATCATTCTCAAAGAATTTATACTATAAACATAAATGACCTTTATATATGTCAGAATTCTCAATATAGTGGTTGATCCCCAAAAATATTTAAGAAGAATATCACAACGTATAACATCCGATCATGGGCCATGTATTTTTTTCCATGGATCTCTAGTTTTTATATCCTATAGGCTCTAGATATTTTTTTTCATGAAAGTATACACCCCAATACTTACTTTAAAGCATCACTATATTTCATAAAACCTTCTCCACATGATTATCATATGTGTACAAGATCAATGATTAGACTCTTTTGAGGATTATAAAGAATTCCTCAGATTCATATGCCTTGAAATTATTTGTCCCTTAATAATTTTACTTTTTGGGTATAAAATGAGAAAAACATTGGCACAAAAAAATATTTACTACCCAACATAAATAATAAAACTATGAATTGATATGATACATGAGGGTACAATCCTCTCTTCAATAGACTATTCATTGAAGTTAAAAAAAATTCCCCAATTGTTATCACATGCCCCCAAAATGTGACATGATATATTATAAAGTCAAACAATATGAATTTAACATGAATTTAGACCTTTCTTATTTTCCCAAGATAAATACTTAAATAATCATCTTGTTACAACTTTCTCGTGGTGTAATTGAGAGTATCACCAATAATGATAACAATAATTTTGTTGAGGTAATATCTAAATACTATATTCATCAAATACATTAATATTTCATTATAATTACTAAGTATAAATGAAATTGTTATGGAAACATAGTGTCTATACCCTGTATACAAGGCCATATTCTAAATGACTTCATTCTTCACCATCAGCTGATGATATCCAGAATAAAGATCCATCCTTGATTTGTATTGAGCACCATGAAGTTGATCAAGCAAGTCATAAATCCATAATAGGGGATACTGGTTCATTATAGAGATTTTCTTATGCTCAGGATATTTTAAAACCTTTTACATTGATCCACCCTTTTTCATTATAAATAGGACTTGTGCACCCCAAGGTGCTGCAATATGGTGTATGAATCCTTTGCCCATATTCTATGGAAACTTCTTATTAAACTACTAAAGATAGATATGGGATATCCTATTTTGGAATTTGGATATATGACGGGATCCAGGTATATGTTCTATGAAAAATTTTCCCCACAGTATAGTGGAAGTCTGAGTAACTCTTCATATAATACATCATTCTATTACCTATCAATGGGAATTTACTTAAGGCTTTTTCATTCCTTTGATGAATACATTTCTGATAGGTATTATTCATAAATGGAATCATTTTGAAACCGATTTAAGGATTTTTAAAATAAGATTCATGATTTTCATCAAATTTATAGAGGCGCAAGAGATGGTTCAGAACATGAAATGGGATTTTATTTTCCAAAAATATGATGCTTCCACAATATAACTATATCTAATCTAAGACTATTATAATATAACATTACTACAAGGGGAGTATTTTGAGATTCACAAGAATAATATTACCACATATGCTAATAGGATTACATTCTAACAAATGGTCTTAAATGATTAAACCATTATTTGTTTTTTCATATTTCTCAACATCAAGGTATTAGAGATTCAATTAAATAGTTATTGAAATATTCAAAGATATAAAATAATGAATAAAACTATAATCAAACAATAATCATTATATTCATCAGTGAATTCGAAGTATTCCTAGTATGAATTAATATTCAAACCCCACTTTACTAGTAGTGATGAAATATTCATTCCCTTTCTCCATTATCTTTGGTGGTTGTTGATGTTGATTACCCTCATAGTTCTATGGTTTAGTGAATTGGATTGTATAGTACTCTTTCTCTCAATAGTTGAAGAATTAAATCATGGGTGGTGATTTATGAGGTTATTTACATTATTCCTTCTTGTTTTGATAGAGTGGTATTAATATACTAAGGAATCTATATATTATTCTATCATTGTTGATAAAAATATTAAGGCGAATTTACAAGAGCATTGATGTTTTCCTTGTAAACTAAGGAAAATTCACATTTCTTTTTATTCATCTACAATAATTCAGTAACCATATTTGTTCGATGATCTTGAGGAAAATACTTGTTATCAAATTTTTTTGAATCCTTTCCAATCCATATATTATATTTCATCCTTCATCATGGTGTTTCTTATCAATTCCAATTGCTGATCATTTACTCCAGCTAGATGATAGATAAAAAATTTCTCGTTCTCTTACTCGGAATAATGAAGAATAAAAATATCATCACCCTTGAGATAACCCAATATTCCATTGATGGTGGATAATAAGATCATAGAATGATGGTGGTATTTTCAACATAAATGATACTATATCCAGTTTATCACCTTCTGATAATAGTGGATGTTTCACATGGTTTAGGAAATTATTCATAGAAAAATACAATTGAGTATGCATCACCAAGATGTTTTGAACTCCACCTCCCATATAATTGGGGATGTCAGTTTGAAAATAATTGCATTATACGACACATGTGTTATTGGAATGGTTTATCTTAGTTCACACCAATTTCTAGAATATAAAATTATTAAACAAAATGTATGTCAAAAAATCATGAATAAATAATTTATTCTTTTTCCTAATTAACTCCAATTGTATATCTAATGGGATCCCTATGATTCTTCATTGCCGAAAATGATTCAATTGTGATGTTTTAACTATAAAGATAATTTTAATAATGGTTTTTAGTAATTTTTTAAAATACTAACTAAAATAATAAATAATTTACTTCTATAATAATAACTTTAATAATATTTCTTTACTTTCATGAATATTATATACTTTTTTTGATAAAAACATAATAGCATTACAAATCCAAAAACCAGAGATTTTTTTCCTTGGGGAAATTTGTCTCATACATCCCATGTACATAAAAAATATTTATTTAAATCCTTATTATTAATCCCTATAGAAGATCACATTTCATTATTACATGTAATCACTTAAGGATATACATCAAAGAATAGGGTAAGATAAAATCCTTGTAAGAGGAGGAATAAGGGACCTAAAAAATTTATCACGTGTTATAATAATCATAATAATAAAATCAAAAGAATAGTTTCATCATAAAAATAATGAGGGAAACATATGATAACGTCATAGAATGTATCATATGCATAAAAATTAAACATCATGTCATAGTGGTCAAACACCACAAATCGTTTTGAACAAATATAGAATCATGTTCACACATAATATATGTGAATAAATCATAACATCATCATTATGAAAAATGATAACATCATGTTCAAAAAAACATCACATAATCACATTTTTTATATCGCATTATCAATTTCATTTGAGGGATATATAATACTATACCCTCTAATATTATATAGATGGTCAAAATCACACATGCTTCGTAGAATGTATAAATATCATAATCATGAAATATCCCATGAAATGGAATGAGATTTATAAGAATTTACTAAATAATACATTCATGAAAAAAATATTGTGTTCCAAAATGATTTATGTAATACTTATTGAGCCTAAGAATCATCAATCAAGAGTTAAGAAGAAACAACTCTAGATAATTCTAGGATGTATTTTGTAAAGAAAATTATTTTAAAAAATAGTTCTATTCAGACTAAAAATGAGTATGGAAACATGTACGAACCAAAAAGGAAAAAGGATTAATAGAAAAAGGATATTTATGGAATATTATAGGAACATCCATATATAAACTGACATTATAAAGTGATAACCCAAAGAAAGGAAGTGGGATTCAAAAATCTTCTTATCATAAATCCTATATTATTTCATTACTTCTCATCCTTCGGAAAAATAACGACCGGTTTATTAAAACATCTAAAATGAGATAATTATTATTATTTTAGTAAACATTTAACAAATAAATTCATTATGTTATATTTCTCAATTTTCTAAGATAATTGGAATATAATTTCATATTATATTTTCCTTAAAAACATTGTATATGTCCTTTATTTCACTATTTTTTTAAATAAATTTATAAATTAGTCTAATTTATTCCAAAATAATGAAATAAACATATTTACATTTTGATAAATTTTATATATTTTATTATAACAATACAAAATTGATGTGATATAAAAGAAATTGGAAATTATATTATTAGAAGTTAAACTGCAATTATAAGGAAGGTTATTCCAAGGCGGAGAAATAGTGGTATAAAATTATATACAAAAAAATATAATTTCAATAGTTGGTTGAAATATTTAATATAGTGTTACTGTGTTGAATAATTAATAATAGGTGATTTTTTTGAAGCGTTTGATAATTAGAGGAAGATATGATGGGAAATATAGAAGATTTTATGAAAGCATTCAAGCTTCTCAATGATTCTTCCCTTATATGAAACTAGATACACCTGATAATTGGAATTGTATTACTACATAAAGTACCTATAAATTCTAAGAGTTTTAATTGAGAGGATTCATGTTGGTATTGGGGTCTGAAAAGTGTATTAAGTGTGGTTTTATATAGGGGAGTGATCAATTTTTTTACTTGAGGATATGGGTATTATTGAGTTAAATTATTGAAAAAATACTACATCTAAGGTTAACCTTGTAATAGTGATAATTTTTAAATTATAAAACAAATTTTATATACATAAATTTATTTTTATAATTTTAACCATTTTATAATTTTAATTAATTAGTTTAATGAAATAGAATGATATAAAAATGAGAAAAAAAAATTTAATGTATACTTAAAATTTTAGACAATGAAAAGTAATTTTTAGGTTTCCAATTCATGTTTGATAAATTTTATGGAATCATTTATCAATTTAAATATGTTTTAGTCATGCCAATATATATATAAATGATTATTTAATTATTAAATCATGTATGATGTAATTCATGACACACTGGAAAAGGGAAAAAGAATATTTTTTACTATTCACTTTGAATAGAGGTGTATTGCAAAAAATCACCATAAAACAAACCATGTAAAATTTTGAACTGATTATTTAGAATATGAAATTCATTTTAATTGATTAACATTACAAAAAATGTTATTTTAATATTTATTTTCGTAATAATTATGTTTCTAAATTTATTACAATACTATTTATTAAAAGTGTTATTAAATTTTCTTTGCGTTTTTAATGATGATAATTATTTTATGGAATTATAAATTTATATTTAAATAAATTAATGATGATCAGTATTATTTATATTAAATTATATTATTTGATGTCAAATTACAATTCCTATATCTATGTTACTATTCCCAATGGCATGGTTACTATTTTAATCGTCACATTACTATATAAACAGTCACACTATCACTTATAAATAATACTTCATTCCTTAAAAAATTATTCTCTTCAATTCCCCTCAAGGTTCAACATTTACATTTTAAATTATTTTTATTGGATTACTAAAATTTCTTTCTTTTCATTATTAGCATTCATGGGATGGAGGATTCTACCCAATTTGGGTAATCCAAATTATAGGATTTCATTTTTTTCTAATTTATATTTTTATTCTATTGTAATATTTTATATTTTAATTGGATTAATTTCTAACTAATTTAAATATTCTCATTAATGAAATAATTTTTTGTGGTTTATCAATTATTTTGTTTATAATACTATATTATATACTATAGTACACATTTAGTTCAAGAAAAGAAATCAATTATAATATATGGGTTGTCCGAAGATATATTAGTTAACAAAATAGATATAATTTTCATTTTATTTTAAATAATTAATTTTTTCACTTCTCATAGTCATTAAATTTTAATAAAACCTATTAAAATATTATTTTATTAATCTTTCATAGATCTATTTTAATGATGGACTTGCTGAAATAGGAATATTAACTAAGGATCATATATTTCTCTTTATATATATATATATAATAAATAATGAATTTAATGAATTTAAACACAGGGTTTTCAATGTTATATCTTACACTTTTAATAAGGCTTCAATTGTTGGTCATTTTTTTCTTCTCCATATAAAACAATACCCAATTTTAATATACATTAGATTACAGATTTACAAAAATATTCACCTCATCTCTAGAATGAGTTGTGTCATCTAGTAGAATTTTAGGATAATAATAAAAATGTATGACCAAATGTGAAGTAGTTTATGAGTTTCTTTGAGATGTCACGTTATAGTAATATTTATGTATTATATCTTTAATAAAATAAGTGTTAATCAGATGGTAACATATCAATTTTGGGGGTGCATATTTGTAAAAGATCTAAAATAATTTTTTTTTCTTCCAATGGTTCATATATAATATATTCTATATGAATAAATTTTTATCAACATAAATAATTATGAAATAATAATTCCCTAATATGAGAGTTTTTAATAAGTGGGGAAAGTAAATTTTGGAATTTGTAAGGATGGATTTTAAATTAATGTTAATATCTGTTTATATTTTTAGGAAGAAATAGAAAGGAAGATCATACCTGAAGTATGGGTTATTAGATGAAGGGCTATAGAAGATGTTTTTCACCAGTTGATATGTTTTATTTTTTATAGAATGATTTTTTTCATATGAAACATTTATAAATTTTTTATTTTTTACATGATTACTTTTTCTTTTATTCATATTCATAATAGTATAAATCTTCATACTAAGAGATACATTTAATAAATGTATTCCACTCATACTTTTTATCATGTTGGGTATACATTACTAAATGAGATAATGATTATTAATTTTTTTGATCAATTTAGAGCTTTATATTGAAACATATAAATTGAGGTTCAGTTTTTTCATATATCTCCCCCCTCAAAATAAATACTTGAAATGGGAAATAATGAAAAAAAGAAATGTTTTCTATTTATTCATCAAAATGGGTATATAATACTATTATAAGAAATTAATTATTAATTTTTTATGAATATTATTCTTTAAAAATTCATTTAACTATTATAACATGTTCATATATCTGTTTATTACATCCTTTAAGAATAAGTGACATTAGGGAACCTTATCCCTATGAGTAGGATAAATATTCTAGTGATTTCATTGAGTTAGAAAGAAAATGAGGTCTATTTAAGATGATATGAGATGGGTGATAAAATTCATAATGTTTTTAGACATAAATGTATGGAACTAATCGATGAATATATGAGGGAAAAATATATTCATTGAAATATGAGCATCTAATCATTAATCTATTGATAAATAGGTAGATTAAATCATCTATGAAGTCTATGTTTGCTAAAATGGTATGAAATGTGTATCCTAATGATACAGGTCCTCTACATCATCATTAATAAATGAATCTTTACTCTAGGTTACACATTTTGAATCCCCATTTACATATTGTACTATATGTAATAGTATATAATTAGGTGGATTATATATGTAGTCAAATTATGTATTCGGGTTATGTAATTGTAATCATGTATACTATTAATGATCTAACCCCTTATGTCATGTTACATATTGTGGATGTTTATATATTTGTATCTAGTAAGGTTCATTGTTTACTCTAGCCATCTGACCTTGTTTTTTAGTTGAAATAATTTTTTTGTTATTTAATTGTTTATTTAAATTTTAATTTAATATTACATGTAATTTATTTCATTTACATTATATGAGAGTATCATAAATCTAAAAAATATTATAAAATAAACTAATGTTTTAAGAACTATAAACATAAGATATATCATAGGTTTATCAAGAGAAAACATTATTATAATAGAAATTTATTATGTTTGAGATTTTTATTTTTTCAGGAGTCCTGACATATGTTAGAGAGGCAATGGGATAGGATTATTTAAGAAAGGCCATATACGATTTTTTAATGGTGATGACTTCTTGGTACCAACTTTTTGTTATGTATTATATTTGTAAATTGAAAAATAAAATTTTATTTTATTATGAAAATATAATTTATTGGGATTCAAATTTTTTCTTTAGTAATTAAACATATGCACACAGTTTGTATAAAAAATTAGAGAACATATGTTTATTGTTTTATTGATCTAGAAAATATTTCAGCTTCTATGGAACACCATAGTAATAATAATAGATTTTAATATATATCTGAATGATTATAAAACTCAATGGTTAAGCATTTTTTTCTTCTATTCACTGATAGCTAATAAATATTATATAATTATGAATGAGTATTAATTATAATTTATTATATGTAGATTTTTTTTATTTTAGTGGATATTGGGTGTTTTTTATATTATTACCACTAGAAAAAACAAAATATTTTTTTATTCCCATTATTTGTGATGTTTATGAATATTTTCAAGATTTTAAAAATTTGTATGTTTTATTCTAATATATCAGTTCATTAATCATAAAATTTTTATGCTACCCTTTTTTGGTAATTAATATATATAAATACAACAATATATGAAATGTGTTTAACGAGGTTCAGTTTTTGATTAGGAATCCAAATGAAATTAATTATGTTATTGTGATGGTAGTATACCTTTATATTAGTTATTAATTATTTGTTACATATATTGTATTTCTTATTATTACTTTATTGATTCAAAATTTAAGTGTCATCATCATAGAGGATGTTTTGAATATTTTATTGTATTCTAAAAATAATTTTTGACATTATCATAAATGGAATTGTCAAAATTTATCTTAGGGTTAGACCTATTAGGACTCTTATATTTCAAACTGATATTTTTTATTGTAAATTTTTAAAAAATTATTGTTTATATTAAGATATTGTGATTTTTCTAAAAATTAAAAATACAAAATAAACCGTCATCAAGTATTATTTATTTAATATTCTATAAAGTTGATTAAATTATATATTTATATTAAAAAAATCATTAGTTTGTATCATCTAGGTGAATGATTTTTAGTCCACTTTTCATTGAATTTTTTTTATAATTTTCTATTTGATGTACAAATTAATTTTTGGATACAAGGCTTGGGACAATGTGTATTATCATGCATTTCCTTAAAAAATTAATAAGGATTTATTTTTGGTTTTTATATTATTTAACAACAAATGTGAAATTAATCATTATTTTTATAATTAAAGACATCAGATGTGTTTATATAAATATTGATATTTTTATTTTTTAATGATTTCTAAATATGTTTTTATAATTAACAACATTGAAACTGTATTTAGACATATTTTTATATAATAATTGATGCCATAATTTTATAAATATTAATTTTTTTAATTGATATAAAAATTTCGTAATTCTAATATATCTTTTTTAATGTGAGTTTTGACATTGTTTTATAAAAAAAAATCATCAAATGTAACTTTAAGAATCAATTATTATAAAAATTCTTATCAAATGTATCACTATATATTTTATTAGAAATCAAAAATAAATTTTATATTAACAACTATTTGATTCTTTTTTCTACTTTGTTGTTTCATAAATCACATAAAAAATATACTCTTAACCTCAAAAACATTTATATTTATTTTCAACTAATGATAATAATAACAAATAACAGCTGTTAGATTGGTAATTTTATTATAGTGTAAATTTGAGAATATTGAAGTGGTAAATTTTGTATCATGTGAAGAAGAGTTATTATTTTCATATAAGACATAATATCATTCATGGGAAGACATATAGATGGGAATAATCAAGTAAATGAGTATTAAATAATAATTTTTTATTTTATATGTAAATCCCCGACTCTGATCACCTTGTGTGGGCTTGAGTGTCATGCGGAATCATACAAAACATACCATTTACAAATGGTTATCGAATAGTAGTAATGTTATAATTAGTTTTGTGGTGGTACAATAGCCATAATATCAATATTCATACATCAAAATCATGCCAAAAGAATTATAAAAACAAAAAAGGGAACAAATGATGTGAACAATAATTTTTTTATAACAAATTTCATGGTAGGTGTCTCAACTCGTATCCAAGGATCCCAAGTGATGAAGATAAAACAAATTTTAATGAATGAAAGAAGAAAATAAATAAGAAACAATGACATTAATCTAGTGTCCATCATATTATATCCACCAAATAAAACCTCCATTTCTTTGGCTCCATATCACTGGTCCCTTACCCTTTCTCGGATCAATGATCATAAAGTTGTTATGGGAATTAATACACCCATGTAGTTGTGTGATTATCAACATATTTGGATACCATCAATGTGTCCTTAATAGATGTTCATATATATATGGTGTATTAAACTACATTGATGTAATAGATTATAAATTTATCATCCATACAAGTGTTGGATCAAAATATGCTAACCAATTAACCCTGATCCCCAACCCCACATATAAGGACCCAACATTAAAACATTGGATAATCTTGAATTAAAAGGATAATTCACATTGATGATCTTTTGAGGTTAATAGTTTTAGAGAATTTTCCCATAACTATTATCTTACATCATAAAAATTAGAAAGTAGACACTTCTACTCAGTTTTCATTTTTTTATAAAATAAAAACTCTATAAAAAATTAGTCATGGCTTGTTCCTTGTTTTAAACAACATGAATTTTCCATAAAACCATCCTTGACCCTATTCATCTTTTAGTCCTGTGAAAAATATTTCAAAACATGGGATGATCATAAAAATCCAAATAAGGGTTATAAAATAAATAATGAAAACATCAGTTCATAAAAACATTATATTTTTAACATACCTCATGATATCATAATATTTTTTTAATAACATGTAGTAATCAATAATCATAAAGTTAACTTGTGACATCCATAACATACTTATGTTGTAGCTTTCACAGGTATGTAGGGAGTTACATTTGGAATACCCATCCTAGTATATTCCCTAAATCTCTTAGGAGAAACATTCACATTTACATCTGTCACATTACTCAATACATTGGAGAGTTATCTCGTGCTCACCCACCCTAGGTTTATCTTGTAACCACTCATATATGTAAACAATTCCCAAGAACCATAACAAATTCATAACACATAAAACAAATATAATGGAAATATGAAATTTCCACATTTCATTCAAAAATATATCATTTAAATATACTGACATAAAAAAATCCTTTATCAAAACCATTTTTAACACCAAAATACTTAAAAGATTATATGGTATTTATATTCCTTTGAAAGTTATTATGACATTTTAAGGAAGCCAAAGATAAAATAATACTCACAACTGTGGAAAAGGACCTTGTCACTACTTACATTGAAAAGAAACATTATTTTTTTTATTGTCTTGTAAAACGCCCCATAGAAAAATATTCCCCTTGAAAGAAATGAAAATTAAAAGGTGTTAATACACTGTATAAATGAATTTTTTGTATAAAACAAAATATTCCTCAATTAAAGGAGATTGAGATAATGTCCATTACCTCATGTACGACTTGACCCGTTCTTTCAGTAACATAAGGAATAATAAAATAAAGTTAATTTTTACTTTATTAAGAACCCTTTACAAGTTTATTTTTCTTTTATATCACTTATTACCACATGATGAACATTATGTAATCATTTACATTAATAATTATTGTTTTGTCGATATGTGGTTCTAGAGTTAAAAATGAACATCTTATCATTTCAAGTTTTTCATGTGGTTAAAATTCCATAATATCTAGAATTGTATTCATGATTTAGATATCATATATATCATATATATCTAGTATATATATTTATTTATAATATTACATAACATTTAGAGATAAGAAATGAAATGCACCTTTCATGGAGACGGTGAGCTGTACGTACGCATGAAAGCCACTTTCATTTCTATTTCATATTTAATGAAATGAAAAAATAATGATAAATAGTTATATAATAATTCCAATATAATATCATATATAATTTCATTAACTCCATCCTTTATAAATTCCATGTATGGAATGAATGAGTCATATCACTTTGAGGGGGTGGTAGTTCGCACTTCCTTAGATTAAATTCTCACATTTTCCCGTTATGGAAACCATAAAGGTATGCTAAAAATGAAAAATACGGAATTTTTTAAAAATATAAATATAATATATATCACATATTAATAAAATTATATCATAATTTCAACCATAAGAGGTGGTAGGATAATATTGAACAATCATAATTTTGTGAGGCAGTAGTCCGTCGTCCATAGAAACAGTATGTTCTTTACCCATTAGATGGAGGTGTGTGTAAGTTAGTTAGAATAAATTTCATAACAACAACCTAGTATATCTATGATACTCGTGTGTTTATAAAATAATGTAATAAAAATATTTTCGATGGTTGGAGAAGAAAAAAAATTAAAAGAACTTAAAATAAGATGTTACCTTTATATCGGGTAACTCCATTTATTTTGAACCAAAAAGGATTTTTGGGTGGGCCATCTACTATGGTAAGGCTTATAGATAGAAGAGAGGGATCCTGGGAGAATATTTTGGCAGATATTTGATGTTCCATGGGGCTTTATAGGTTTGGTTAATTGGGTAAGGGTGAGGTCTTTTTATAAGAGGGAGGAGGGGCTCTTTTGGAATGTTTAACAATATTATTTTATTATATAATGATTTTCAGTTTCGAAAGAACCAAATCATTTTAAAGTAGAATATAAGATGAAAATTGTTCTAAATAAAACCATCCAATAATAATTTAATTGGTTTTAGATATTGTTTCAATTTTTATAATATTATTTATTTAAATCATTCGTTAATGAGGTAAACACTGCATCATTATTATGTCATAACTAATTCTATTTTTTTCATGTGCAAAAATTACAAATAAAATTCCATTATGTTGGAAATATTTTTATATTTTTAATAAATATTTGAGGCAAATATATCAATTATATAAAAAAAATATTAAAATTCCTTTAGCAAAACAATACATGTTTAGTATATTTTTTATTTTTACATTAAATAAAAATTTATTAATATCATTTTACTACCCAACTAGAAATAAATGGTAAATGTATCACCGAAGGATTTTATTGGTCTTCCATTACTCATAAAAAAATTTAAGAAATATTTTAATTAAATTTTATATTATTAAAATATAATTTACCTTAATTGACCCTATTTACCTTCAACCATGGTAAATAAAAGTTAAAAGTAAATATTCACAAAAATTATTTTCACCTTGTTGAACAATATTTTTCATACTAATAACATCCATGTATGTCATATTTTTGAAATTAAATTGAAAAAAGTTGTAACACTTCATTTAAATGATAAATACATCTTTTAAACTACTACTGAATGTTTTCAATTTTCAACAAAAATTGATGTTTTTCAGAAAAATAATTAAAATTCAGCATAAGGTATTTTGGATATTCTGAATTTAGAAATGATATCTATATTAAAAAACAAAAAACATATAAGTTTCATTAATTATTTTAAAATTAATTTCTGTTTTCAAAAAAAAATCGCATTTTTAAGAAATAATAATTATCAAATGATTAACACTTGTTTATGTCCAATTTCACTGTGAAATTTCATACAATTACCATCAATGGAATAAATGGTAAAAATATAATCTAATTACACTTTAAAACTAATTAAAAAGATAATGTTTCATATAAATATTTAATATACAAAGGTAGTATTGAATTAAAATATAGTATTTTCACTATTTATTAATAATTGAATTTTATCAGAAAAATAGCAAAAAAATTACCAAAGGTAAATTTTAATGCCTTGAATCTAAATGAGAAATTTTTGTCAAATAGAACATTTAAAAGTGAAAAAACCTATATTTAAAATTTGTTCTCCATTAAAAGGTGATAAATCGACCTTTTAAAGAATATGAAGGTATTTATGCTTAAATTTAAATTCATTAACATTTTAAGCCTCTAACATTTATTGGATAAATGTAAAAACATTTAACAAAATTTATAATCATATTGTATTTATATATATTCCTTACATATAATACAATGGCTAGGTGTTTTCTACAATTTAAAATAATATTATATTTTTTTTTGTATGACTCCGTAATGTGTCTAAAATTAGAATTCAATGAAACCCATTGTTGTGTATTGGGTACGCCATCGAACATAGCATCCCCTTTAAAATAAATTTACTATTAAATTTACAAATGAAAAGGTATTATTATTTATTTACTTGTAATTATAAATCCTTCCCCATTTTTGAAATTGCATCATTTAAATTTTTCTTCCTTTATCAAATAAGTGGGGGTGTTTATCACTCACAACATTTTTAGATTCCCATATTTCCTCTTCAACAATAATGTTTTTTTCACAAAACCTTTACCTGAAAAATTACTTTATTTTGCAACACTTGATCTCTTCGGTCAAAAATCTGGACCAATTGTTCATCATAAGAGATATTCTTTTCTAATTGAACTACATCGGGGCTCAAAACATGAGATGGATCTGGCATATAATTTCTCAACATTAAAAAATGAAAAAAATTATGTATCTGAGATAAATATCGAGGTAGAGACACTATATAAGCAACTGATCCAACATTCTAGAGAATTTCATAAGATCCAATGAACCTCAGACTCAACATTCCTATGTTACAAAAACGCATCACACTTTTACATTGAGAAACTTCGATAAAGACATGATCACCTACCACAAAAGAAATATCAGTCTTCTGGTTATCTGCATATATTTTATGTCTACTCTGAGATGTTCTCATGTGCTTCTGAATCAACTAAACCTTTTCTACCAACTCATCTACCAATTCTGGTCCCATCAGCTTCCATTGGCCTACATCATCCCAAAATCATGAGTTTGACACTTCTTCCCATATAATGTAATGCCTCGACCCCAGCTACCCAGAGTCGGTGCATTACTTCTTAACATTGGCATGATAACAAAAGATCAAGTCTCGAAAGTGTAACACCCCAAGCTTCTATGGTACGTTTCCCTTTGAATAATGCGATAGCGTGTGTTGTACGCAACCTCGAGTTCTAACACACACCACAACTAATTAAACTAGCCGTTGTGAATAGTAATACCTACTTTTTGAAATCATATATATTCAATATCTCAAAATGGTCTTCATTTTTAGATTCTGAATATCAAAATTAGCCTTGGGTGAAATTTTGGTACATTTCGGATAACTTTCATATTTTGATGAATAGTGAAAATTACTAAATTTTAATTAAAAACAACTTTTTTAATCAAAATAATTAATAGTGATAAATTATGAATTTGAGGGGTTTTAATGTATATTTATAATATATTTTTACCATTTAATATAATGTTGGTCATTGGACATAATTTTACAATTAAACCGAACATAAACAAGTGTCAATCTTTTGATAGTTATTACCTCTTAAAAACACGCTTTTTGTTTTGACAGCGGGAATTAATTTTATATTAATTTCTGCCACTTCTGTGTTTTGAATTTAGAAAAATGGATTCCATATTTGGAATCAGTATGTTCAAATTGTGTAAATAGGTAACTTTTATTTTTAGACATTTTGAATAATTACTGCGGTAAATATTTTATTTACCATGGTTAAGGGTAAATCCGGTAAATAAGGGTTAACAAATAATATTATAATAATACTAAATTAACCTAAAACGTGTCTTAACCCTATTGGTTGATAAATGGTCGACCATGGGCATCTTTGGGTCTATTTTGGGACCCCATGGATCCACTTGTAAGTGATAATGACACATTATATTAATAAAGCTAAAATAAAAATAAAAATGACACAAGCTTATATCGTTTAGAAAAACAATTTTTACATAGGGTTATACATGTTGGATTTTCGATTATAAATATTAATTAGAAAGATAAAAGGATTTACTACATAATGATATTTTATTTATAATTTTTTGACATTAAATAATTTATTTTATTTATGACACAATGATGATGCAGTAATTACTATAATAGTGAAAAATTAAAATAATTGATATTATAAATACCCAAATAAATATAATATGAAACTTTTAATGAATTAAACTAATTTTATAGGATAATATGATATATTAGGATTGATTTAATTGAATTTTTTTGAAGTAATCAATCTGTTATGAGTTTCACAAAAATCAACTATTGAATAGTGTCAAAATTGACATAAAAGAGTTCTTAAAAAAATATTATATTATTAATTGATATTAAATTCCTAAAAATCTATGGTTCGGACAAGAGACGTAAATCATTATAGTTTCATCATTAATGGACCACTTGGGGGTCTCTTGTATGTATATGGTAAGTTTATTAACCATATAATATAATAATACAAAGAGACATTGTAAAAGTGAAACTAATTAACTTAGAGTTAATACTTAAAGATAAGGTTAATATAAGTACCCAAACCTGTCTAAATTCTATTGGTTGATTTTTTTTCGACCCATCACCACCTTAACCTTTGAATAGTCAACTTTGGAGCCATTGGAAACCGAATATGAATTTATTATAAACTAATATCTCTAGCTTTTCCAAAGGTGCCCCTCACCTCTCTTATAAAAGGACACTCCTCCTTCTCATTTCTTCACACCTCTAAAGCCTTTTGGTTCGGCCAAACTCTGCCCAAATACTCTCCCAAAATCTCTCACTAAAACCTAGGGGCCTTAGTTTGATCATAAAGCCAACCTAAGGAGCCCTTTTGATCAAATCAAAAGGAAGAACCCGAAGAAGAGGTAATGTTTTCACCACCCCTTTTCCAAGTTCATTTCTTCTTCCACTTCTTCTTCCTTTGTTGTTACCATTCTAAAATAATGACTCCAGTATCATTTATATACTGTGATGTTATTATAAATATGGTACAACCATATTCAGTATTCTATCCACCCTTTGAATAACATGTCACCATACGTGCGTACGTACGGCTTACCGTCTCCACGTCGTGGTGTAATTGTTATTCAATATATTATTATTTGGATGGGTATAATAATGATGTGTAACTCATGTAAATAATAAATATAACATATTAATGATTCTTTATATATGATATACCATCCATTTATATATTATTTTAATATCAAAAGAATGATATTGTCGCTCGTGCGTACGTACGGACTACCGTCTCCACGAACGCGATGAGATTCATTCTCCATCGTAACCATTAAAGTATAATTATCATTTTATGATTTAAAAATGATGTTTAAGGACTTGATATCATTATGGATATGAATAATATACAACCTATCCTTTACAAACATGTCTTACATAACAAAACATATGAAAGAAAACAAGTAAGTTAACACCCAAAACAACGATAATACTAAGATATTATTATCAAATCAATATTAAAAGATCATATATGATATCATATTAATGTATATGATTCTTGTATAATTTAATGACAATTATTTCACCATTATACAGGAGGTTAACCTACCACAACCAAGGAAAAGTACAAGGTAAGCGTTATTTCACAATCTCTTCATTATCTGAGGTTGTATTATACGTAATAATCTACTGGGATCTCTTTATCATCCACATCCATGTTTCTTCGAAATGTATTTCAAAACATTTTTACTATTTACAATAATATGGGTTAAAGTCATTTATACCCTTTTTTGACTTTTTATAAGAGGTTTATAAAGGAATCTTTCCGTCATTTTCAAAACAAGGTCCTTTTTAACCTTTTCGACAGAATTGAGGTAAGAATGTTTTTTTTTATCTTATACGGCGGGTGCGGTTATTTTCCGCCGTTATAAAATCATCGAATCTTTCCATACAAGATTATAAGAATATTTTCAAAGAAAATGTTTTATTTTATATGGATCTTAAATGATTTCAAAATAAAAGGAGATACTTCTTTAAAAAATAATTTTGATTTCATCTATGTCAACATCCTTTGATGGATTTTAAGATTATTTGAAGTTGAATTATTATGATACAAAACTTCTATATTGTATTGAAGGTTTTGTGATATGTTTGACTGTGGATGTGCTATTTTTATACCATTCATAGTTTATGGTGAAATTATTGACATTTCGTATGCTAGTTTTAATACGAATGTTTATGTTATGTTTAAACCTTTTCATATGGGAATGCATTGGACTTACTAAGTGACGGGTGGAGCCTGCTATAGCTCCTCGATGCATTGGTAGGTCTCATGAGACAAACTAGTGTCTTGGCACAAGGCCTTGACAAAATCTTATTTGTTGTCTTGGCACGAGGCCTTGGCTATGTGGTTATGATAGTCTGGCATTATGCATTCCAACATTATGAAAGTGGTTATTGATTTTTGCATGTGATTATTCGATTAGTAGAATATACATGTGAATAAGTAAATGGCATTATTTCATTTTATTTATTCCATACTATGTTAAATGTTCAAGTTTAAAAGTCTTTTGTTTTAGTTATACATTGCCTTAAATGTTTATTTTTATTTATGAAAGTTTCCGCTATATTGTTATCCTTACTGGGCATTTGAGCTCACCCCTTTTCTATGTTTTATTTTTCCCAGGATGTGAAGAAGTAAGTTATGAATGACCTGCAGGGATATTATGAGGGGATAATAGTGTGGATTGTGGAAACATTATGTTGTTGTATTAGTTTTTCATTTTATGATGTAATGTAAAACTTATGAATATATCTAGTGTTTCCAAGGCTACTAAACCAATCGGTCTTTCGAGATTTGATCTTTCTTGTGATCATGCCAATGTTACAAAGTAATGCACCGACTCTGGGTAGCTGGGGTCGGGGCGTTACAGTTGGTATCAGAGGAAGTTTAGTACAAACCTTGGAAGCTATATTTAGATAAACTCCGATTAGAGCACGTAGACCTAAGATGAACTTTGAGGATTAGTATAGAAGAACTTCCTAGAATTTTGGTATTGTAGAGATTTTGTGAGTTTTCCGAGCAATACATCTCTGTCTGGATACGAGCAGGTAGAGGCGGCTCTGGCACAGATGTACCTAGGGGTAAAACCCGAAAACACCGCTTTGAGCTAGACTCGAACGGGAACTGGTGCACGACAACGGGCCTTGCTGCACTCTTGGTTACGACACTCCCGGGGGATATGCTTAGGATAACTCTCATTTTCTTTACAAATCATTATGAAGGGTTTATGAGTATATACTTCCTCAAAGAAAACATTTTTATGATTATGGATTATATCCATAAATAGTTCAATTTATGTTAAGTGTTTTATAAGTATGAGATTATGTATTTTGATTCATAAACTGATCTAGTTTATGCCATTGTTTAGAAATGGCGCCTAGTGGAAGAAATGGAAACCGTATCAATGCACGCACTCCATGTAGGGATTTCCCTCCTGCTCAAGATAATTATAGTGGGGCTGGTGATGCCACTGGTGCTGATCAGCTAATCACCGTACTGGGACAACTTACTCAGGTTATGAATAATAACCTTACCCGTATGGAGCACCCTGATCCGCAGCGTGGAGGATCAATGTTAGATCGATTCATGAGACAACAACCACCAACGTTCAATGGGAGTACAAATCCCTTAGTAGCTGAGCAATGGATATTTTCCCTAGAGAAAATATTTCAGGCTTTGGGGAGTAGTGAAAGGGAAAAAGTTACCATGGCAGTTTACCGCCTCACTGGAGATGCTGATCAATGGTGGTCATTGATTCAAAACATGAAGGAAGATGATGAAGTATCAAACATGGAATGGAGGGAGTTCAACGATCTGTTTTTAGAAAAATACTTTCCTCGCGACCATTGAGCAGATATGGAAAGGCAATTTCTGAGTCTGAGACAAAAGGAGGATGAGAATGTCACAAAGTATGAGGCTAACTTTACAAGGTTAGCGAGGTATGCTGGAGATTATATTCGCAACCCAAGAAGTAAGATTGATCGTTTCTTTAATGGGTTAAAACCATTTCTCCGTCGAGCATTAGTCTCACAATCCTTTTCGTCGTACGAGGACATTGTCTCATGTGCTGTCAAGACCGAAAAAGAATTCTCTAAGTCTTATGACTTTAAAGCGAAGCAAGAGAAGAAGAGACCTGCTGATCAATCTGGGAATGGAAATAAGGGGAAGAAGGGAAAGGTTGAATATCCATCTTGTGGTAAATGCGGGAAGAAACATCCTGGTACTTGCTTGAAGGGAATGGGAGTCTGTTACAAGTGTGGGGAAAAAGGCCACCAAGCTCATGATTGCAAGGGGAAGAAGGAAGCTACCAACGTTCAGTGCTACAATTGCAGGGAGATGGGGCATTATGCAAATGCATGTCCTAAGCGTCAGGAGAACTTTCCTCAGAAAAGGCCAAGTGATCAAGGCCAGGCTTATGTTATCACTACTGCTGAGGTAGAAACTCCGAAAGACGTGGTGGCAAGTAATTTAATGGTTTCCTCAAGTTTAGCAAATGCATTATTTGATTCTGGATCATCGCATTGTTTCATATCTTCCCAGTTTGCTAAGAAAATTAGATATTTCCAATTTGATTTAATAAGGGAGTTGTCGGTTAAAACTCCTAAGGGAAGTATCGTTGCAACAAAGTTTTGTGAATCAGTCCCCATTAGAGCACATAAATTTTCTTTATCTGCTGATCTCATCGTCATACCTGTGATTGAGTTTGATATAATCCTCGGTATGGACTGGATTACGGACTATGATGCGAAGATTTATTGTAAGAAGAAAGAGGTTACGATTCTTGATGATAATGATAAGGAACACCTTATTTTTAGAGCAGAATCGTCACCACCTAATTCTTATTTAGACCCACCCCTAGTAGCTCAACTTAATTCAATTATTGGGGAGGAAGAGAATGAAGTAACTATCGGTGAGGAAAGGAATGTTCAAATAGAGGATGTACCTGTTGTGAACGAATTTGTAGATGTATTTCCGGAAGATTTACCTGGACATCCTCTAGAACGAGAAGTTGAGTTTTCCATTGATTTGATTCCTGGATCAAGGCCTATATCGAAGACCCATTATAGAATGGCCACTGTAGAGTTAGTTGAACTAAAGAAACAACTAGAGGAATTGAGTAATAAGGGATTTATTCGCCCTAGTGTTTCTCCATGGGGAGCCCATGTTCTTTTTGTTAAAAAGAAAGATGGATCTATGAGGTTATGTATCGACTACAGGGAGATCAATGCTATAACGATAAAGAACAAGTATCCCCTACCTCGTATTGATGATTTATTTGACCAACTTCATGGAGCTCAATACTTTTCAAAGATTGACCTTCGATCTGGATACCATCAGTTGTGTGTAAAGAAGGAAGACATTCCGAAGACAGCATTTTGAACCAGGTACGGGCATTACGAGATTACTGTAATGCCATTTGGATTGACTAATGCACCCTCTGTATTCATGGATCTAATGAATAGAGTTTTCAAGGAGTATCTGGATGAATTTGTGGTGGTATTTATTGATGATATCTTGGTATACTCCAAAACCTATGAAGATCATGAAAATCACTTGCGCATTATCTTGAAGACTCTGAGGAGGCATGAATTATATGGGAAGTTTAGCAAGTGTGAATTCTGGCTTCAGGAGATTTCTTTTCTTGGCCAAATTGTCTCAAAAGATGGAATCTCTGTTGATCCTTCTAAGACCAAGGCAATCCAAGAATGGCCAGCACCTACTAGTATAACTGAGGTACGTAGTTTTATTGGCTTGGCAGGTTATTATCGACGTTTCGTCCAGAATTTTGCCCGATTGGCTAACCCATTAACGAAGATCACACGTAAAGGGGTTAAATTTGTTTGGACAAAAGAGTGTGAGGAATGTTTTGAAGAACTGAAGAGAATATTAGTCAATGCTCCTATATTGACTCTACCATCGGGGAATGATGGGTTCGTTATTTATAGTGATGCATCAAAGAAAGGACTTGGTTGTGTCCTTATGCAGAATGATAGAGTTATTGCCTATGCATCGCGACAGTTGAAAATTCATGAACAAAACTATCCTACTCATGATATTGAGTTAGCAGCTGTGATATTTGCTTTGAAGATATGGAGGCACTACCTCTATGGTGAAAAATGTGAGATTTATACTCATCACAAGAGTTTGAAGTATATTTTCTCACAAAAAGAACTCAACATGAGGCAAAGGAGATGGCTTGAATTACTCAAGGATTATGATTGTATGATACACTACCACCCGGGGAAGGCAAACAAGGTGGCAGATGCTTTGAGTAGAAAAGACCATGGAGTTTTGAACAATATGAGAATTGAAAGGGATCCAATTTTCATGGATCTAGTGAAGATGGACATAGGAATAACCAGGGAAGGTGAAACATCAATGATTTTTCAAATGGTTGCCAAACCATCTTTACTAGAAAGGATTAAGAGTTCTCAGGCCGATGATGAAGAATTTCAGAAGAAGATTAAAGCTGTGAATGATGGGAGATTGAGAGACTTTGTGTATGAAGATGGAATTTTGAAATTCGGGAAGAGACTTTGTGTTCCCGATTTACCTGATCTAAAAAGGGAATTGCTGGATGATGCTCATAGTTCCAATTTCTCTATACACCCTGGGAGCACCAAAATGTATAGAGATTTTAAGGAACATTTTTGTTTGGACAACATGAAGAGGGAGATTGCTGATTTTGTGTCAAGATGTATGGTTTATCAACAAGTCAAAGCTGGAAGGCAACAGCCTGGAGGAGTCACGCAACCTCTTCCCATACCGGAGTGGAAATGAGACAATATTACGATGGAATTTGTCATGGGGCTACCAAAGATTCCTAGAAGGAACGATGCAATATGGGTTATTGTTGATAGTCTTACCAAGTCAGCACATTTTCTTGCTATAAGAGAAGATCTACCCCTGGAATGTCTAGCAAGACTATATATTAATGAAGTTGTGAGACTTCATGGAGTACCCCTATCAATTGTTTCGGATCGTGATCCCCGTTTTACTTCAAGGTTTTGGAAAAGTCTTCAGAAATCCCTGGATACTGAACTTCATTTGAGCACTGCTTACCACCCTCAGACAGACGGACAATCAGAACGGACTATTCAGACCTTAGAAGACATGTTGAGATCTTGCTCACTTGATTTTCAGGGTATGTGGGATCAATATTTACCACTAGTAGAATTTTCCTATAACAATAGCTTCCATTCGAGTATTCATATGGCACCATATGAAGCGTTATACGGAAAGAGATGTCGTACACTAACCTGTTGGGATGACGTTGGTGAAAGAAAACTTGTAGGCCCAGAACTAGTGGAGGAAATGGTGGAAAAGGTGAAGGTAATCCAAAATCACATCAAAGCAGCTCAAAGTAGGTAGAAGAGCTATGTTGATATTCGAAGGAAGGATTTGGAATTTCAAGTCGGTGATCATGTTTTCCTGAAGGTATCTCCATGGAAGGGAGTCATACGTTTTGGTAAGAAAGGTAAATTGAGTCCCAGGTGCATCGGACCTTTCGAAATTCTAGAACGAATTGGGGTTGTAGCTTACCGATTGGCAATGCCGCCAAGTCTCTCCAAAGTTCATGATGTGTTACACGTATCTCTGTTGAGGAAATACATGCCTGACCCAACGCATGTACTCACCTATGAGGAATTAGAACTGGAACCCGATCATTCCTATTGTGAAGAGCCCGTCAGGATTCTTGATACAAGAGAACAAGTACTGAGAAACCAGACGACGCGTCTGGTAAAAGTTTTGTGGAGAAATCATAAGATGGAAGAGGCAACGTGGGAACCCGAGGAACTTATGATGAAGAACCACCCTAGTCTTTTTATGCAGTAATACCCTAGAAATTGCAAGGATGCAATTATTTGAAGGAGGGGAGAATGTAACACCCCAAGCTTCTATGGTATGTTTCCCTTCGAATAATGCGATAGCGTGTCTTGTACGCAACCTCGAGTTCTAACACACACCACAACTAATTAAACTAGCCGTTGTGAATAGTAATACCTACTTTTTGAAATCATATATATTCAATATTTCAAAATGGACTTCATTTTTAGATTCGGAATATCAAAATTAGCCTAGGGTGAAATTTTGGTACATTTTGGATAACTTTCATATTTTGATGAATAGTGAAAATTACTAAATTTTAATTAAAAACAACTTTTTTAATCAAAATAATTAATAGTGATAAATTATGAATTTGAGTGGTTTTAAAGTATATTTAGAAAATATTTTTACCATTTAATATAATTTTGGTCATTGGACATAATTTTACAATTAAACCGAACATAAACAAGTGTCAATCTTTTGATAGTTATTACCTCTTAAAAACACGCTTTTTGTTTTGACAGCAGGAATTAATTTTATATTAATTTCTGCCACTTCTGTGTTTTGAATTTAGAAAAATGTATTCCATATTTGGAATCAGGATGTTCAAATTTTGTAAATAGGTAACTTTTATTTTTAGACATTTTGAATAATTACTGCGGTAAATATTTTATTTACCATGGTTAAGGGTAAATCCGGTAAATAAGGGTTAAAAAATAATATTATAATAATACTAAATTACCCTAAAACGTGTCTTGACCCTATTGGTTGATACATGGTCGACCATGGGCATCTTTGGGTCTATTTTGGGACCCCATGGATCCACTTGTAAGTGATAATGACACATTATATTAATAAAACTAAAATAAAAATAAAAATGACACAAGCATATATCTTTTAGCAAAACAATTTTTACATAGGGTTATACATGTTGGATTTTCTATTATAAATATTAATTAGAAAGATAAAAGGATCTCCTACATAATGATATTTTATTTTAAATTTTTTGACATTAAATAATTTATTTTATTTATGACACAATGATGATGCAGTAATTACTATAATAGTGAAAAATTAAAATAATTGATATTATAAATACCCAAATAAATATAATATGAAACTTTTAATGAATTAAACTAATTTTCTAGGATAATATGATATATTAGGATTGATTTAATTGAATTTTTTTGAAGTAATCAATCTGTTATGAGTTTCACAAAAATCAACTATTGAATAGTGTCAAAATTGACATAAAAGAGTTCTTAAAAAAATATTATATTATTAATTGATATTAAATTCCTAAAAATCTATGGTTCGGCCAAGAGACGTAAATCATTATAGTTTCATCATTAATGGACCACTTGGGGGTCTCTTGTATGTATATGGTAAGTTTATTAACCATATAATATAATAATACAAAGAGACATTGTAAAAGTGAAACTAATTAACTTAGAGTTAATACTTAAAGATAAGGTTAATATAAGTACCCAAACCTGTCTAAATTCTATTGGTTGATTTTTTTTCGACCCATCACCACCTTAACCTTTGAATAGTCAACTTTGGAGCCATTGGAAACCGAATATGAATTTATTATAAACTAATATCTCTAGCTTTTCCAAAGGTGCCCCTCACCTCTCTTATAAAAGGACACTCCTCCTTCTCATTTCTTCACACCTCTAAAGCCTTTTGGTTCGGCCAAACTCTGCCCAAATACTCTCCCAAAATCTCTCACTAAAACCTAGGGGCCTTAGTTTGATCATAAAGCCAACCTAAGGAGCCCTTTTGATCAAATCAAAAGGAAGAACCCGAAGAAGAGGTAATGTTTTCACCACCCCTTTTCCAAGTTCATTTCTTCTTCCACTTCTTCTTCCTTTGTTGTTACCATTCTAAAATAATGACTCCAGTATCATTTATATACTGTGATGTTATTATAAATATGGTACAACCATATTCAGTATTCTATCCACCCTTTGAATAACATGTCACCATACGTGCGTACGTACGGCTTACCGTCTCCACGTCGTGGTGTAATTGTTATTCAATATATTATTATTTGGATGGGTATAATAATGATGTGTAACTCATGTAAATAATAAATATAACATATTAATGATTCTTTATATATGATATACCATCCATTTATATATTATTTTAATATCAAAAGAATGATATTGTCGCTCGTGCGTACGTACGGACTACCGTCTCCACGAACGCGATGAGATTCATTCTCCATCGTAACCATTAAAGTATAATTATCATTTCATGATTTAAAAATGATGTTTAAGGACTTGATATCATTCTGGATATGAATAATATACAACCTATCCTTTACAAACATGTCTTACGTAACAAAACATATGAAAGAAAACAAGTAAGTTAACACCCGAAACAACGATAATACTAAGATATTATTATCAAATCAATATTAAAAGATCATATATGATATCATATTAATGTATATGATTCTTGTATAATTTAATAACAATTATTTCACCATTATACAGGAGGTTAACCTACCACAACCAAGGAAAAGTACAAGGTAAGGGTTATTTCACAATCTCTTCATTATCTGAGGTTGTATTATACGTAATAATCTACTGGGATCTCTTTATCATCCACATCCATGTTTCTTCGAAATGTATTTCAAAACATTTTTACTATTTACAATAATATGGGTTAAAGTCATTTATACCCTTTTTTGAATTTTTATAAGAGGTTTATAAAGGAATCTTTCTTTCATTTTCAAAACAAGGTCCTTTTTAACCTTTTCGACAGAATTGAGGTAAGAATGTTTTTTTTAACTTATACGGCGGGCGCGGTTATTTTCCACCGTTATAAAATCGTCGAAGCTTTCCATACAAGCTTATAAGAATATTTTCAAAGAAAATGTTTTATTTTATATGGATCTTAAATGATTTCAAAATAAAAGGAGATACTTCTTTAAAAATGAATTTTGATTTCATCTATGTCAACATCCTTTGATGGATTTTAAGATTATTTGAAGTTGAATTATTATGATACAAAACTTCTATATTATATTGAAGGTTTTGTGATATGTTTGACTGTGGATGTGCTATTTTTATACCATTCATAGTTTATGGTGAAATTATTGACATTTCGTATGCTAGTTTTAATACGAATGTTTATGTTATGTTTAAACCTTTTCATATGGGAATGAATTGGACATACTAAGTGACGGGTGGAGCCCGCTATAGCTCCTCGATGCATCGGTAGGTCTCATGAGACAAACTAGTGTCTTGGCACAAGGCCTTGACAAAATCTTATTTGTAGTCTTGGCACGAGGCCTTGGCTATGTGGTTATGATAGTCTGGCATTATGCATTCCAACATTATGAAAGTGGTTATTGATTTTTTCATGTGATTATTCGATTAGTAGAATATACATGTGAATAAGTAAATGAAATTATTTAATTTTATTTATGCCATACTATGTTAAATGTTCAAGTTTAAAATGCTTTTGTTTTAGTTATACATTGCCTTAAATGTTTATTTTTATTTATGAATGTTTCCGCTATATTGTTATCTTTACTGGGCATTTGAGCTCACCCCTTTTCTATGTTTTATTTTTCCCAGGATGTGAAGAAGTAAGTTATGAATGACCTGCAGGGATATTATGAGGGGATAATAGTGTGGATTGTGGAAACATTATGTTGTTGTATTAGTTTTTCATTTTATGATGTAATGTAAAACTTATGAATATATCTAGTGTTTCCAAGGCTACTAAACCAATCGGTCTTTCGAGATTTGATCTTTCTTGTGATCATGCCAATGTTACAAAGTAATGCACCGACTCTGGGTAGCTGGGGTCGGGGCGTTACAGAAAGACCGATTAGTTTAGTATCCTTGGAAATACTAGATACATTCATAAACGTTACATTACATCATAAAGTGAAAAACTACAATAACAAAGTCTCCATAGACCACACTCATATCCTCTTCTGACAATCCCTGCAGGTCATTCATAAAATACTTCTTCACATCCTGGAAAATATTTAAACATTGAAAGGGGTGAGCTCAGATGCTCAGTAAGGATAACAATATTGCGGAAGCATTTATAAATAGACATTAACATTTAAGGCAATGAATAACTAAAACAAGAGCCTTTTAAACATGAACTTCAACATAATATGGCAAATGTAAATTGATATAAAGCCATTTACTTATTCACATGGATATTCTACTGGTCGAATAATCACATGCAATATCAATAACCACTTTCATAATGATGGAATGCATAATGCCAGACTATCATAACCACGTAGCCAAGGCCTCGTGCCAAGACCACAAATAAGATTTTGTCAAGGCCTCGTGCCAAGACACTAGTTTGTCTCATGAGACCTGCCGATGCATCGAGGAGCTATAGCGGGCTCCACCCGTCACTTATTAAGCCCAATGCATTCCTCATATGAATAGGTTTAAACATATCATAAACCATAACATAATCGTATCACATAAAACATGCGTAAAAGAAATATAACATTTCCACATTTCAGTCACAAGATGTCAATACAACACATTGATATAATAAAAACGCTTTCAAAACCATTTTCAATACTAAAATAAATGCAAGTTAAAACATTGTATTTATTTTTCATTAAAAAAAGTGATGGCTTGTAGAGGGAGCCAAAACTCAAATAATGGTCACGGCGGTGGAGAAGTCATTGTCGCCGCATAAGTACGGAAAGCAAAACATTACCTTTTTGTCGTTTAGTAAAACGCATCGTATAAAAAGATTCCTTTTGAATAAATGTAAAAGTAAAAGGGGTTTATACACCGTATAAAATAAAGTTGTGTATAAAACTAAATATGCCTCAAATGAAAGGAGATTGAGACAAAGTCCTTAAAAAGATCATTTTTAAAATAAAATTGATCTATTATGTGTATTCAATATAATTACACATAAAGAAAGTAAAAATACAAGATAGGACATAATAATATCATGACATAATATGAAAGTAGGAGATTAACCCAAAGAATGGAAATTGGGTTAAGAAGTTCCCTTACCTTGTGTCCAACTTGACTCAACCGTTCTTTAACCGCCTGAATAATAAACTAGAGTTAATATCTACCTTATTGAGAACCATTTTCAATTTCATTATCCTTTTTATATCACTTATTACAATGTTATGAACATTATGTAATTAATTAAGTTAATAACGGTCGTTTTGTAGATCTTTGGTACTTGAGTCAACAATAAACTTCTTATAATTACAAGTTGTTCATGTGGTAGAATATCCATTACATCCAGAATAAAATTCATGATTTAGATGTCATATATATCTTATATATCCAGTATATACATTCATTTATAATATTACGTAACATTAAGAGGTAAGAAATGAAATGCACCATTCATGGAAACGGTAAGTCGTACGTACGCATGAACGCTACTTTCATTTCAATTTCATATTTAATGGAACGAAATCATAATGTTATAAATGTATAATATAATTCCAGTATAATATAGTGTATAATACCATTTAATCCATCCTTTATACATCCCACATATGGCATTAACGATTCAAATCACTTTGAGGGGGCGATAGTCCGCACTTCCTAAAATGAAATTATCGTGTTTTACCGATAATGGAAATCATAAAGTATGCCATAAATGAGAAATACAGAAGCATAAGTAAAACATAAACATATTATATATCATATATAAAAATAGTTACATCTTAATGGCCACCTTTGAAGGTGTTATATGAGTGTTGAACAATCATCGTTTCGTGAGGCAGAAATTCGCCATCCACAGAAACCGTATGTTCTTTAACCATTAGATGTATGTGTGTGTATGTATAGCTCTAATCCTTCTTGTAACAACATCCTAGTATATTGAGGATACTGGTGTTGTTACAAAAGAAATGAATAAAAATAGTTTAGGGGGTTGGAGAAGAAAAATAAAACAAAACAACATTAGAGAAGACATTAGCTCAAAATCGGGTAACTCTTTTTGATTTGAGCCAAAGGCTTCCTTGGGAAGTGTTCTGCCCACTGTGAGGATTATAGGAGTAAGAGGGGGAAGTTGGGAGAGTATTTGGGTAGAGGTTGGCCGATCCAAATGGCTTTAAAGTGTAAATGAGGTGGGAGAGGTGGGGGCCTTTTATAAGTGGAGAGGAGGGGCTCTTTTGGAAAGATTGAAATGTTACATTATTAAACAATGCTTTTCGGATTATAAAGGTCCCACACTTATATAATTCGTGGATAAGGTGATAAGGGTTCTAAATCTTCCCATCCAATAGTCATTGGACAAGTGTAAGCCTTGGATTTTACATTATCTTTTCATTTTATTAAAATCGTTAAATAATGAGGTCTTTACTGCATCATAATGATGTCATAAATAATTTAATTTATTTACTGTCTAAAAATTATAAACAAAATACAATGATGTAGGAAATCTTTTTAGCTTTATAATGAATATTTATAATCAAAATTTGGACTTGTGTAACCCCACTTAAAAACTATTTTAGTAAAACAACTCATGTTTGTATCAATTTAATTTTAACATTAAATAAATATATATTAATGTCATTTTCCAACTAAAATGGCTCCATGGGGTCCCCAAGATGACCCATGGGTTTTCTTGGTCGGCCATGACTCATCCAATAGGAATAGGACAAGTGTCAAGCTCATCTCGTATTATTAAAACATTGTTTTTACCTTAAACTACACTAATTACCTCTAATCGCGATTAAGGACATAAAAGTTACTATTCACCAAAAAATTATTTTAATCTCATTGAACCACATTTTACTTCTTAATGACAACCATGTATGTCGGATTTTTGAAAATCAAATCACAGAAGTGGTAATATTTCATTTAAACGAAAAATCAATTATTTAACTACCACTTAGTGGTTTAACTATTCATCAAAAATTGACGTTTTTCAGAACAAGGCCAAAATTTCTCACAAAGCTATAATTGATATTCCGAATTCAAAAATGATTTCTATTTTACAAAATTCCAAACATATAAGTTGCATTAATTAATTTTATAAATAATTCCTGATGTTACAACAAATAGCGTGTTTTTAAGAAACAATTTATATCAAAAGATTGGCAATTGTTTATGTCCAATTTCAATGTTAAATTAATTCTAATGACCACCATTGGATAAAAGGGTAAAAATATATTCTAATTATACTCTAAAACCACTCAATAGTATAATTTATCACTATAAATTATTTTGATTAAAAAAGTTGTTTTAAGTATTTTTCACTATTCATAAAAATTTTGAAGTTCTCAGAAAATTACAAAAAATTCAACATAGGATAATTTCAATATTAGGAATACAAAAATGAAGTCCATTTTGAAATATAAAATTTCTATAATTTTAAAAAGTGGTTATTACTATTCATAACGGCTACTTTGATTAGTCGCGGTGTTTTAGAACTCGATGTTGCGTACAATGCAAGCTATTGCATTATTGAATGAGAAGCGTATCGTGGAAGCTCGGGGTGTTACATTCTCCCCTCCTTCAATAAATTGTGTCCTCGCAATTTGAAATTTTTCATTGAAAATAAAAGGTTGAAAAGATAAAATACCTTTGAGGAAAACCCACATCGGAAATAAGGTTAATAAATATATAACATTAAAAGAAAGCAAGATAAGTACAAAGGTCACAAGATATAGCCCATTCTAGGATTCTATAAAAATATGGATATGGAGGAGAAACAAACCATCAAGGTCTAATGAAGAGTTATAGATAACAGGATTAGGATAAAGTTTAACTACAAGAAAATCACAAACTTGTGATTGGTTAAACGGTCATTGAATCCCCAGTTGGAAAAGTTAACCGACAACTTTTTTGTTTTAAGTTACCTTTTATAATGTTGAGGAACTTATTTAGGAGATTTACTAAGAACGTAAGGGAATATACATACTTGTTATGTATACTTTCATTCGTTAATAAATTTTTACCACAAACCCAAATTTTACTCCAAATGGTAACGAAACTCAAAAATATTCTATTTATCCTAATTTTATAAGGTTCCAAATGTTAACACATACCATTTAGATTAGTAAAATTATTTTGTAATAACCAGGGACTTCCTGTAGGCTAGTGGTAGGAAATAAACGCTTGTCGCACTGTGGTTGAGGGTTCGATTCCTGCATCTTTGTCCGACGCGACGGGTTATGCCCCACCCTGCAGGTTGTCCTTTTCCTAAAACTATAGTATTATAATATTCCAAAAATAATCATCATAAATTTTTTAACCTTAAACAATACTATCCAAAGATAAACTTAATCCACTCCAACCTTTATAGTTATCCAAAATACCTCTATCCAGACTTTCTCTAAAAGGTCTCTAAATTCCAAAATTAATTGTAACATCAGATTCCCCAAACAACGAAAAGTTTCTCTTATTGTCACATACTAAAAATATGATTACCATAATCATATTAAAACCTTACTGAAATCAAAAAGTACTGCAGTACAATCTTTATATATATCACATTATTCTTATAACCAGAATATAATCCTTGAGTCCAAAAGCACCAATACATTAATTATTCCGCTTCAACTGTAGTCACAGCATAAGATTGGCCTTGATCCCTTGGTCTTTTCTGAGGTAAGTTTCCTTGACGCTTAGGACATTCATTTGCATAATGCCCCATTTTTTTACAATTGTAGCATTCAACATTGACAGCCTCTTTCATTCCCTTACAATCATAAGCCTGGTGACCCTTTTCTCAACATTTATAACAAACTCCCATTCCTTTTAGGCACGTACCAGGGTGATTCTTCCCACAATTATCACATAATGGAAAATCCTTCTTTCCCTTTTTCCCTTTACCTGTCTCTTGTTCCCCCGTTCTCTTCTTCTCTTTCTTTACTTTGTTGTCATAAGACTTAGAGAATTCCTTTTCTATCTTGATAGCACACGAGACAATATCTTCGTATGATGAGAAGGATTGTGATACTAAAGCTCGACGGAGAAATGGTTTTAACCCATCAAAGAAATGATCAATCTTACTCATTGGGTTATGTATATAATCTCTAGCATACCTTGCTAACCTTATAAAGTTAGCCTCATACTTTGTGAAATTCTCATCCTCCTTTTGTCTCAGACTCAGAAATTGCCTTTCCATATCTGTTCGATGGTCACGAGGAAGGTATTTTTCTATGAAAAGCTCTTTGAACTCTCTCCATTCCTTACTTGATACTTCTTCATCTTCCTTTGTGTTTTGAATCAATGACCACCATTGATCAGCATCTCCAGTGAGGTGGTAAACTGCCATGATAACTTTTTCCCTTTCACTGCTCCCCAAATCCTGAAATATTTTTTCTAGGGAATTTATCCATTGCTGGGCTACTAAGGGATTTGTACTCCCATCGAACGTTGGTGGTTGTTGCCTCATGAATCGATCTAACATTGATCCTCCATACTGTGGATCAGGGTGCTCCATACAGGTAAGGTTATTATTCATAACCTGAGTAAGTTGTCCCAGTATGGTGATTAGCTGATCGGCAACAGTTGCATCACCAGCCCCACTATAATTATCTTGAGCAGGAGGGCATTCCCTACACGGAATGTGTGCATTGATACAGTTTCCATTCCTTCCACTAGGCGCCATTTCTAATCAATGGCATAAACTAGATTAGTTTAAGAATGAAAATACATAATTCCATACTTGTAAAATACTTAACATAAATTGAACTATTTATGGATATAATCCATAATCATAAAAAGGTTTTATTTGAGGAAGTATATACTCATAACCGTTCATAGTGGTTTTTAAAGAAAATGAGAATTATCCTAAGTATATCCCCCGGGAGTGTCATAACCAAGAGTGCAGCAAGGCCAGTTGTTGTGCACAAGTTCCTGTTCGAGTCTAGCTCAAAGCGGTGTTTTCGGGTTTTACCCCTAGGTACATCTGTGCCAGAGCCGCCTCTACCTGCTCGTATCCAGATAGGGATGTATTGCCCGGAAAACTCACAAAATCTCTACAATACCAAAATTTTAGGAAGTTCTTCTATACTAATCCTCAATGTTCATCTTAGGTCTACGTGCTCTAATCAGAGTTTGTCTAAATCTAGCTTCCAAGGTTAGTACTAAACTGCCTCTGATACCAACTGTAATGCCCCGACCCCAGCTACCCAGAGTCGGTGCATTACTTCGTAACATTGGCATGATCACAAAAGATCAAGTCTCGAATGACCGATTAGATTAGTAGCTTTGGAAACAATAGATACATTCATAAATGTTACATTACATCATAAAGTGAAAAACTACAATAACAAAGTCTCCATAGACCACACTCATATCCTCTTCTAAAAATCCCTGCAGGTCATTCATAAAATACTTCTTCACATCCTGGAAAATATTAATACATTGAAAGGGGTGAGCTCAGATGCTCAGTAAGGATACAAATATTGCGGAAGCTTTCATAAATAGACATTAACATTTAAGGCAATGTATAACTAAAACAAAAGCCTTTTAAACATGAACTTCAACATAATATGGCAAAAGTAAAATGCGATAAATCCATTTACTTATTCACATGGATATTCTAATGGTTGAATAATCACATGCAATATCAATAACCACTTTCATAATGATGGAATGCATAATGCTAGACTATCATAACCACGTAGCCAAGGCCTCGTGCCAAGACACTAGTTTGTCTCATGAGACCTGCCGATGCATCGAGGAGCTATAGCGGGCTCCACCTGTCACTTATTAAGTCCAATGCATTCCTCATATAAATAGGTTTAAACATATCATAAACCATAACATAATCATATCACATAAAACATGCGTAAAGGAAATATAACATTTCCACATTTCAATCACAAGATGTCAATACAACACATTGATATAATAAAAATGCTTTCAAAACTATTTTCAATACTAAAATAAATGCAAGTTAAAACATTGTATTTATTTTTCACTAAAAAAAAGTGATGGCTTGTAGAGGAAGCCGAAACTCAAATTATGGTCACGGCGGCGGAGAAGTCATTGTCGCCGCATAAGTACGGAAAGCAAAACATTCCCTTTTTGTCATTTAGTAAAACGCATCGTATAAAAATATTCCTTTTGAATGAACTTAAAAGTCAAAGGGGTTTATACACCGTATAAAAGAAAGTTGTGTATAAAACCAAATATGCCTCAAATGAATGGAGATTGAGACAATGTCCATAAAAAGATCAATTTTAAAATAAAATAGATCTATTATGTGTATTCAATATAAGTACACATAAAGAAAGTAGAAATACAATATAGGACATAATAATATCATGATATAATTTGAAAGTAGGAGATTAACCCAAAGAATGGAAATTGGGTTAAGAAGTTCCCTTACCTTGTGTCCGACTTGACTCAACCATTATTTAACCTCCTGAATAATAAACTAGAGTTAATATCTACCTTATTAAGAACCATTTTCAATTTCATTATCCTTTTTATATCACTTATTACAATGTTATGAACATTATGTAATTATTTATGTTAATAACGGTCGTTTTGTCGATCTTTGGTACTTGAGTCATCAATAAACTTCTTATAATTACAAGTTGTTCATGTGGTAGAATATCCATTATATCCAGAATTATATTCATGATTTAGATGTCATATATATCTTATATATCCATTATATACATTCATTTATAATATTACGTAACATTTGGAGGTATGAAATGAAATGCACCGTTCATGGAGACGGTAAGCCGTACGTACACATGAACGCTACTTTCATTTCAATTTCATATTTAATGGAACAAAATCATAATTATATAAATGTATAATATAATTCCAGTATAATATAGTGTATAATAACATTTACTCCATCCTTTATACATCCCACATATGGCATTAACGATTCAAATCACTTTGAGGGGGCGGTAGTCCGCACTTCCTAAAATGAAATTATCGCGTTTTACCCATAATGGAAATCATAAAGTATGCCATTAATGAAAAATACATAAGAATAAGTAAAACATAAACATATTATATATCATATATAAAAATAGTGACATCTTTATGGCCACCATTGAAGGTGTTATATGAGTGTTGAACAATCATCGTTTCGTGAGGCAGAAATTCACCATCCACAGAAACCGTATGTTCTTTAACCATTAGATGTATGTGTGTGTAAGTGTAGGTCGAATCCTTCTTATAACAACATCCTAGTATATTGAGGATACTGGTTCTGTTACAAAAGAAATGAATAAAAATATTTTAGGGGGTTGGAGAAGAAAAATAAAACAAAACAACATTAGAGAAGACATTACCTCAAAATCGGGTAACTCTTTTTGATTTGAGCCAAAGGCTTCCTTGGGATAAGTTCTGCCCAAAGTGAGGATTCTAGGAGTAAGAGGGGGAAGTTGGGAGAGTATTTGGGCAGAGGTTGGCCGAGCCAAATGGCTTGATAGTGTAAATGAGGTGGGAGAGGTGGGGGCCTTTTATAAGTGGAGAGGAGGGGATCTTTTGGAAAGATTGAAATGTTACATTATTACACAATGATTTTCGGATTCTAAAGGTCCCACACATATATAATTCGTGGATAAGGTGATAAGGGTTCTAAATCTACCCATCCAATAGTCTTTGGACAAGTGTAAGGCTTGGAATTTACATTATCATTTCATTTTATTAATATCGTTAAATAATGAAGTCATCACTGCATCATAATGATGTCATAAAGAATTTAATATATTTAATGTCTAAAAATTATTAAAAAAATACTAGGATGTAGGAAATTTTTTTAGCTTTCTAATGAATATTTATAATCAAAATTTGGACTTGTTTAACCCCACTTAAAAACTATTTTATTAAAACAACTCAGGTTTGTGTCAATTTAATTTTAACATTAAATAAATATATATTAATGTCATTTTCCAACTAATGTGGCTCCATGGGGTCCCCAAGTAGACCCATGAGTTGTCTTGGTCGGCCATGAATCGTCCAATAGGAATAGGACAAGTGTCATGCTCTCATCATATTATTAAAACATTGTTTTTACCTTAAACTACACTAATTACCTCTAATCGCGATTAAGGACTTAAAAGTTACTATTCACCAAAAAATTATTATAATCTCATTGAACCACATTTTACTTCTTAATGACAACCATGTATGTCGGATTTTTGAAAATCAAATCACAGAAGTGGTAATATTTCATTTAAACGAAAAATCAGTTATTTAACTACCACTTAGTGGTTTCACTATTCATCATAAATTGAAGTTTTTCAGAACAAGGCCAAAATTTCACCCTAAGCTATAATTGATATTCCGAATCCAAAAATGTTGTCTATTTTACAAAATTCCAAACATATATGTTGCATTAATTAATTTTATAATTAATTCCCGCTGTTACAACAAATAGCGTGTTTTTAAGAAACAATTTATATCAAAAGATTGGCAATTGTTTATGTCCAATTTCAATGTTAAATTAATTCTAATGACCACCATTGGATAAAATGGTAAAAATATTTTCTAATTATACTCTAAAACCACTCAATAGTATAATTTATCACTATAAATTATTTTGATTAAAAAAGTTTTTTTAAGTATTTTTCACTATTCATAATAATTTTGAAGTTCTCAGAAAATTACAAGAAATTCAACATAGGCTAATTTCAATATTAGGAATACAAAAATGAAGTCCATTTTGAAATATAAAATTTCTATAATTTCAAAAATGTTTATTACTATTCATAATGGCTACTTTGATTAGTCATGGTGTTTTAGAACTCGATGTTGCGTACAATGCAAGCTATTGCATTATTGAATGAGAAGCGTATCGTGGAAGCTCGGGGTGTTACATATAATGTCTCTAATTGAGCCATGTGTATACTACAATGAAATTTTTTATTTTTAGAAAATTAAACCAATGAAATATATTGGTCCCAACGTCTATGGTAATCTAGTGAACCAACACGTATCATATTCTCCAAGGTCCGAAATACTCATTATGACTGCCCATCTGATTGTGGATGTAAAGTGGTACTAAAATTTAATTCAGAACCCAATGACTTATGAAGGCCTTTCAAATAGGTAGAAGTAAGCCTTAGATCATGATCAGATACAATGGAGAGGGGAACTCCAAGCAACCTGAATATCTCTTTAATATACAACCGAGAATGTTTATCTAGAAACAAATTATCTCGAATATAAATGAAATGAGATGATTTTTTAAATCGATCAACAATAACCCAAATTTCATTATTACCTCGAGAAGCCTTTACTAGTCTCACAACAAATACCATATATATATTTTCCCATTTCCAATCTAGCTTGGATAAGGACTGAAACATCTCATTCGGTAACTGTCATTATGCTTTAACCTATTGACAAGTCAAACACTTCACAATAAAGTCCGCAATATCACTTTTCATTCCATCCCATCAGTAATACTCCCAAAGAACTATGTACATATATGTATTTCTTGGATGAACTGAAAATGTTTAACTATGATTTTCACATAATAGCTCATTATTCAACTGTAAATCACAGGGGAAACATAATCTCTTCCCAAACCATAAAACACAATCATTATCAATTTTAAAATCAGGCAACATACCTTTCTGAACCAACTCTACCTTTTTCTGAAACTCACTGTCTTCTTTCCATGCTTCCTTAATTCTGTATTATAGAGATGATTTCATTGAAACCTGAAAAAAATAGAGGAATTTCCCACTCCAGTAGCTTCAATGAAAAATTTCATCAAATCAAAAACCAAAGGATATCGTTTCTAACACTTCATAATTATTGTATCATTAAATTTTTGAATCAACGCATCTGCCACTTTATTTTCCTTTCCTGTAAGGTTAAGGATCATAAAATCACAACAACTAATTAATTACAAGAATATTCTTTGTCTCATGATTAATTCTTTCTGAGTAAATATTTACTCTATACATTTGTGGATAGTATATATTTTTCATTTTACTCATTGAAAATGATGGCTCCAAATTTTATAAGCAAAAACCACAAAAGTTAATTCAAAATCATGTGTAGGGTAATTTAACTAAATAGGTTTCATCTATCATAATGAATAAGCAATTACCTGGCCATTATTCATAAGGAAACAACAAATTCCTTTCTACTAATCATCACTATAGTTAAAAAAACTCACCATTTTTGGAAGGTAATTCCAAAACATAAGCATTCAACAATCTTCTTTTCAATTCCTCAAAACATTCATCACATTATTTTTTCCAAATGAACTTAAAATTTTTTTGAGTTAACATAGTCATTGGGCTAGATAACTAGGAAAAAATTTCAACAACCCTTCAGTAATAACCAACCAAGAAAAGAAAACTATTTACTTTAGTTATATTTTGTGGGTCTTGTCCATTCTTCAACAATGTATGTTTTAGAAGGATCAAGATTTATTCCATATTTTGAGACAATGTTACCATGGAATGAAATTTGTTGTGACCAAAACTCAATCAAAATTCTATTCATAATATCCATGAAAATACCAGGTGCATTGGTTAATTGAATATTCCTTACCACAAATTCATAATGGCCATATCTAGTACAAAATGATGTCTTCGGAATGCCTACTATCTTTTCATTCAACTGATGGTACCCCAAACTCAAGTCAATATTTGTGTAATATTGAGCTCCCTGGAGATGATCAAACAAATCATTGATATGAGGAAAAAGATACTTTTTCTTAACAGTAATGTTATTAAATGATCTATAATCAATGAAAAGTTTCATTGAACCATACTTATTTTTAACAAACAAGACAGGAGCTCACCTTGGCGATGAGCTATGTCAAATGAACAATGTATATAACAACTCCTACAACTGTTTATTTAATATTAAATGTTCAATTTGAGCCACTAATAAGGGGGTTTGGAAATTGGATTTCAATGAAAAATTATTCCAATAGTAAATTAATCTTGCCAATTAGGTATTAAATCACCAAACTCATCATGAAAAATTCCATGATACTCATTAAAATTGGCACATCATTTATCTTGACAGTTCATTTGTTTTCATCAATTTTTGCAATGTAACACTCACATCCATATTTTATTAGTTTCTTATCTTCCTGATATATTATCAAAAGTATGGGTTCATTAATGTATGTGAACTGAAAATATTTCTGAATATAAACCTCTTTAGCTCTTCAGTCAATCCTAGAATGATAAATAGAATGCCAATCCATACCCAAAAAATATCAAACTCTACTAGAGGAAAAACAATAAGGTTTTTAGGTAGATTCTTTCTGCACACAAGTATATTAATGTTATTATAATTTCTTTTTGTCTCAAAATTTCACCCTGGTGTTTTTACCATATGTTCAGGATTTATATCTTGAGATGGAAATACCAATTTACTAGAAAACATCACAGAAATTAACAAATGTGTAGACCCGGAATCATACAACACATTGGCATAATCTGAAAAACATAAAGTGTGCCTGATACTACTACATTTGATAGACTAACATCCACTGAATTAGTTTCAAATGATTTTACTACCCCTTTTCTACATGTATTATGGTTTCATTCCCTCTATTGAGTTTTTCATTGGATAGTCATTTTCATAATGACCCATTTCATTGCACATACAACATCTTACTAACTGCAAATCAGATTTTTTCCTACTATTATCCTGATATTTTTCATTGAAATTATGAGCCATATGTCCCATTTTACCTCATTAGTAGAACTTACAGAAATTTTAAATACATTCTGCAATATGATTTTTACCCCAATATTTACAAACTGTAAACATATGTTTGTTACCATTTGAATTTTTTGAAGAGATTTTCCCTTTCATCTGCCACCTCGACCTCTTATTCTGTTGTTTTTCAATGAACACATGATCATTAGAAAACACCATTTCAACATTCTCTATACATCGAGCAAGTTTTTCATAAATTTATATCTCACAAGAAGTTAAATCCTTGTGATACTTTGGATTTAATATGGAGTTAAAAATATTGATTTTACTATCAAGATCTCCTTTGAAATTTGAAGCATACCTTGCCAATCGATTAAATTTTTCTTCATAAGTGGCCACTGATTCATCCTCATGCCACATTTCTAGGAATTGTTTTTCCATACATCGAGGAACCACCTTAGGAATATATATCTTAAGAAACATACCTTTAATTTCATCCCAATAAAGAGCTTCAATTTCCTCACTATCCCTAATATTTTTTACCATCAACCACCACTGATAGACTTCACCGTCAAAATGGTAAATAGCAAGACAAAAATTTGATGTTCAGAACACCCCATGACTTAAAAAATATTCTCTATTTATTTATTCCACCCTTCACCTAGCACAGGGTAAGATAATCCTCTACGTGATGGGGGATGTTTACTCATGAAATGGTCCACTGCTGACATGTACCTATGTGGATGATCTAGCTGATCTCATGCATGGATACCTCTACCATTTTAACCCTAAGACAACTATGACATCACAAAAACAAACTGTTCTGTTCTGATTCTGACCATCCCATGTTGTTGATTTGTAGGGTTTTCTTTCTCCAAATGTTGTCACATCATAACTGCCTTGTTTCCTTTACAAAAACCCATTATGAACACAAAAATATCTTAGGCGAAGCAACATGGTAATCTGTAAATTCTATATCATCCCAATATTAAAAAACATTAATATATGTAAATTAATTTAACAATATCATAACACCTAATGTTATCTGAAATGACCTTTGATACCAACTATAATGACCCAGCCTAAAAGCATTACATAATCATGAACGAAATTTATAGTTCACATTGATGATCTTTTTAAGTTTCATGCTTTAGAGAAATAGGACATAGTTAGTACATTATATCTTAAAAATTATAAAGGAGAAAATTCAAAAAAATTTCCATTTTTTTCATAAAATAGAACATCTTGAAAAAATGGGTCTTGGTTAGTTCAATGTTTTTGACGGCCTGAATTTCCCTTGTTCACATCCTTGCCCCTATTTATCTTTAATTCATATGAAAAAACATTTCAAAACATGGGATGAGCATAAAAAGCACAGTAAGGGTTATAAAATAATGAAATAAATAATTAATTCTTCAAAACATAATCATTTTAACATACCTCATGAAATCAAATGATTTATGAATAACACATAGTAATCCCAAATCATAAAGGCAACTTGTGGCATAAATAACATACTTAAGTTTTAGCTTTCACAACTACATAGGGAGTAACATTTGGAATACCCATTATAGTAAATTATATAAATCTCAATGGAGAAACATTCAAGTTTACCACTGTCATGTTACCCAATTCATTGTTGAGCTATCCTGGGCTCACCCGCCCCTAGTTTATAAAGGAACAACCAATATATGTAAATAATTACAATGAAATATAACATATTCATAACAGATAAAACAAATATAATGGAAATATGACATTTCCACATTTCAACAAAAATATACCATTTAAATATATTGATATAACACATTCATTATCAACACCATTTTCAATACCAAAATGAATATAATATTAAATGGTATTTATTTTCCTTTTAAATACATTACAACTTCTTAAGCATGCCAAAGAAGAAATAATACTCGCAGCGGCAGAAAAGGCCATAGTAACTGCTTACGTTAAAAAGAACCATTATTTTTTTTTTATTTTTTTATTAAAACAAATCGTAGAAAAAGATTCTCATTGGATGAAATAAAATTTCAATGGTTTTTATACAACATAGAGAAGAACCTCATTTATAAAAAAAAAATATGCCTTAGTGAATGGATATTGAGATGATGCGCCATACCTCGTTTCCGACATGACCCATTCGTTCTTTATTCACCAAAATAATAAACTAAAGTTAATTTCTACTTGATTAAGAACCATTTTAATGTTTATTATTCCTTTTATATCACTTATTTATGTGTTATGAACATTATGTAATAACATAAGTTTATAGTGGTCATTTTTTTGATATTTTGTATTTGAGTCAAAAATAAAAAATTTATAATTTCAAGTTGTCCATGTGGTCAAAGGACTATTATCACCGAAATGATTTTCATGGTTTAGATATCATATATATCATATATATCCATTGTATATATTTATTTATAATATTACATATACATTTCGAGATAGGAAATGAAATGCACCGTTCATGGAGATGGGAAGCTGTACGTACTCATACACACTACATTTTTTCTATTTCATATTTACTTGAATTAAAACAGAATGATAAATAGGTATATAATAATTCAAGTATAATTTCATATATAATTTCATTAACTCTATATTTTATTATTTCCACATATTTCATGAATGAGTCATATCACTTTGAGGGGGCGGTAGTCCGCACTTCCTCAGATTAAATTATTGTGTTTACCCATTATGGATTCCATAATGCTATTCTATAAATGGAAAATAAATAATTATGTTGAAAATATAAATATAATAGATATCACATATAAATAATGTTCAATCATAATAGATACCATTTGAGGTGGTAGGAGAAGATTGAACAATCATCATTTTGTGAGTTGTTGTTCACCATCCATAGAATGAGTATTTTATTTACTCATTAGATGGAAAAGTGTGTAAGTGTAGTTCGAATAATTCTCATATAATAAAACTTGTATTTTAAAAATACTCATTTTGTTATAATATAATGGAATAAAAAGAGTTTATGGGGTTTTAGAAGTAAAATAAATTAAAAGAACATAAAAAAAGATGTTAACTTTAAAACGGGTAACTCCCTTTGGTTTGAAACAAAATGATTTCTTGAAGTTCCTTCTGCCTACGGTAAGGCTTATAGGTACAAGAGAGATATCATGAGAGATTATTTGGGTAGAGTTTGGATGATACAGTATGCTCTAGAGGATTGAGTAATGGGATCGAGGTGAGGGCTTTTTATAAGAGAATGGATGGGGACTTTAGGAATGTTTGAAAATGTTATATTATTATAAACTAATTTCCATTTCTAAAGGTCCAAAACATATTAATGTATAACATAATAAGACTCTTGTTTCAAGTTGAAAAATCCAATTAGAATTGGATTGGTGTTGGGTATTGTATAAATTTTTATAATCTTATTTATTTAAATCATTAATTAATGATGTACACACTACATCATTATAACGTCACAAATAATTTTATTTATCTGATGAAAAAAAATTATAAATAAAAAACCATAATTTATTGAAATTTTTTAGCTTTATAATTAATATATATAGTCAAATTTATCAATTAGATAAACCCGACATTAATTTTTTTCAGCAAAACAATACATGTTTATGATATTTTTATGTTTAATTTAAATAAAAATGTATTAATATCATTATCTTACCCAAGTGGATTTCAAAGGACAAAAGTCTCACAAATGGTTTTTATTAGTCTGAAATTACTCATAAAATAAGGTTAGGATAGGTGATAATGTAACACCCAAGACTTTTATGTTATATAAATCATCAAAGGAAAATTTTTCTACACAACACTTGCTTGGATTGCTTTACACGAAATCACGACCTTCCTCGATAGCTTGTGTCGTACGCAATACCGAGCTTCACTAAACAATGATATACTATTAAAAAATTATTAAAACTAGCCATTATGAATAGTAATAACCACTTTTTGAAATTTTATAAATTATTTTTCAAAATGGACTTCATTTTTGGATTCGGAATTTCGAAATTATCCTAGGGTGAAATTTTGGTATTTTTCTGAAAACTTTCAATTTTTGATGAATAGTGAAACCACTAAGTGGTAGTTAAAATACTGAATTTTTCATAAAACATAATTTTACCGCTTCTGTGAGTGGAATTTCAAAAATCCGTGAGACACGGTTGATGTCAGTATGTAAAATGTGGTTCAATGAGATGAAAATAATTTTTTGGTGAAGAGTAACTTTTTACTTTTTTTACCACGGTTAAAAGTAAATAGGGTAATTAAGGGTAAAGATGATATTATTATTACCCTAACACAGGTCCTAATTATATTTGAAAAGTGTAATTCGAACAAAAACAATCTTAGGAATAGAATATGACCATTTAGGCCCACTTGGATTAGATTACGACATTTATTATTAATTTATTAAAAGAAGGCTTAAAATAGTTAAAATCAAAGTTTAATAAGTAAATAATTTTTAATATGGGGTTATACATTAGATAAATTCGACTATAAATATAAATTAGAAACATAAAAAGATTTCCTTCATTATGGTATTTTATTTGTAATTTGTAGAGATTAAATAATTTAATTTATTTATGTCACAAAGATGATGCAGTAGTTATCTTATTAATGAAATATTAACATAATTAATGTTATAAACATCAAAATAAATGTAATTTAAGACTTTATATGAATCCCACTAATTTTCTAGGTTAATATGACATGTTTTTATTGATTTAATTACCTTGGTTCGAACTAATAATTCTGTTATGAGTTTCACAAAAATCAATTACTAAATAGTGTGAAAATTGACATAAAATAGTTTTTAAAACAAATATTATATTGGTAATTGTTATTTTTTTCCTAAAAATATAAGGTTCGGCCAAATGACTTAGATAAGGTTATATATATTAATAATAAACAACTTGGGGTTCTTTTGGCTGCTTATAGTAGGTTTATTAACATTATAGTATAAGAACACAAGAAGACATGGTAAAAGTAAAATTATTTAACTTAATGTTAAATCTAAATGATAAGGTTAAAATAGGATCCTAAACTTGTCTAAATTTTATAGGATTATAGGATTTCGACCCATCCCCACCTTTTCCTCGAAATAAATCAATTTTTAGCTATTTAAAACTGAACTTGACTTTATAATAAAATAATATTTTTAGTTATTCCAAAGGTGCCCCTCTCCTCCCTTATAAAAGGGAACCTCCTCCCTCTCTTCCTCAGACCACATTGAGCCTTCAGGCTCGGCCAACCCCTGCCACATTCTCCTCTCCACTTCCCTAGATACATCCTAGAGGTCCTGGTCTTCTTCAAAGACCAATTTTAGTACCCTAAAAGAAGGTCTCAAAGAAGCACTTCAAAGAAGAGGTAATGTCCGTTACCGATTCTTTCATCTTTATTTCTTCTTCCACTTATTCTTCATTAGTTGTTTCATTATGATGTAATAACATCTGTATCACTCATATACCTGTATGTTATTATATGTATGAAACAACCCTAATTCACCATCTATCCGTCCTATGGAAAAAGAAATCATCGTGCGTGCGTACGTACGGAATACCGTCTCCACACCGTGGTGTAATCTATTTTCCACCACCACCTTACTTGGATGTGTATAATGGTGTAAATAATGACTATATATTACTATTATAAAGTGATATTGATTATGAAATAGTATACATACACTCCAATACAATTCCACGATCATAGGAACGATATCATCACTCATGCGTACGTACGGAATACCGTCTCCACGATGTGATGCGACTCGTTCTACATGATCTTCATTTCATAATGATTATATAAATGAATTGAATGAATGAATATGATATATATTACACTAATACCATTCTGGAAATGAGGTATCGATAACCTAAAGAGAATAATAAGAATTTATTCGACAAAACACACATGAGAACAAAAAGTTATAAACACCCGAATAACAAGTAGCAATGAAATATTACTACTAAGAAGCTAAGAATATGACCATATATGATATCATAAAAATAAGTATGATTAAGGAATAAGTCAATTACATTATTTAAATCATTATACAGGAGGTTCGGACACTTACAAAGCAAGTCGGACTTAAGGTAAGGGAAATATCACAATCTCATTTTTATCCGAGATTGTTTATACTTTAGTATTTACTGGGGTGTATTTTATTATCCACATCCATGTTCCCTCAATATGTAATATTGTTTCAATCCACATACAATAGTTTAAAACCAATTTTACCCTTCGGTGAGTTTTTAGTAAAGAATATGAAAGGAATCTTTTGTCGTTTTTCTTACGAGGTACTTTTTGACTTTTCCGACAAAAGTACGAAGAATGTTTTTTAACTTATACGGCATGAATGGATTTTTAAAACATTATTTACAAGAAGCATCCTTTACTTGTTTTCACGTTTATTTTTAATAAACTTCTTTTTGTATGACATGTTAAGAAAGGAAAAATGTTTTTGATGAAGAATGGATATTTTCCTCAAGAATGCAGTTAAAGTGTTTTATCAAAATTATTTTCCATCTAAGAAAATAAAGGGTTCTGTTTTTATCTCTATTATTACATTTATTTGTTAATGTTGTGATGGAATTATTTTTATAAATTCCTTTATCTTATATGAATTGTTTTATGATGTCACTATGTTTAAGATTCCCATTTTTATTACATGGGTTATGAAATGATGTATGATTTATGATTTTGTGGCACACATAAGAATGGTATCATTATGAGATGGGTGGGACCTAGATCTCCATCCAATGCATTGGTTAATGATTTTATATCTCATGAGATATACATGGCTGGAAAGGAATGTTATACCGGTTCAGTGAAACAGGACTGGAACGAGGGTGACTCGGTTCAGAAAGGGACTTTGTCCACTAAGATAGTATTAGCAATGAGTCTTGACTAACAATAAATGATTCTCTATGATTATGTGTGTATGCCACAAAGTTTCGTGATTTATGTTATGATTATTGTAATTAAATATCACTTCCATTATTTATCCCATGTTATGAAATTATGATCACATTTGCAGGTTAAGATTTCCAAATGTTATTTCTTTCTTTTATACGATGTGATTGATATTTCTTTTGTTTACCCTTACTGAGAATTTGAGCTCACCCTTTTGTATGTTTTCTTTCCCCAGGTCAAGAAGAAGGTTATTAAGTAGGATAATCCAAAAAGGGACTCTAGATATGATGAAATAAGTGGGAGGCAAAGTTGATGCTTTATGAACCAGTTGTTTATGTTTCCCAGTTTCTAAAGACACTATACCTATACGGTCCTTTCGTGGTTTTGTTATATGTTGTAATAAGTATGCTTCAATTTTGAAGTATTAACAATGTATGTAAGGTATGGGCCGTTATAGTTGGTATCAGAGGAAAGGTATAGCCAACCTTTGGAAACTAGGATATGAAATCCTTAGTAAGAAACCTATGGATAAGTCTAAGAATAGAACACAATCTTAGTGTTTTAGAAATGGCCATGAATAAACTAGGATAAGACCTTAAGTGTGAAATTGTATTCTTGATTATGTGATTTTCCTATTATAATTACTGTTGCTCACACTATTCTTCTTGGTTTTAGTCAATGGATGGAACCCGATGGAACCTTGTTAATGCGGAATGCGACGGGAAATGCAATAATTATCCCCCTGAGCAACCAAATGTTGTGGGAGATGGAATTCAAAATCTTGTAGCCATGCTCACACAACTCTCTCAAGCTATGAATCATGCAGGACTTTCGAACGAGCAAAGGAAGGAGCAACATTCTGTTGAATCCTTCATGAGGCAGCTTCCACCTTCTTTCATCGGGTCTACTGATCCATTAGTTGCTGAACAATGGATTAGTACTACTGAAAAGATATTTTCAGTTCTTCAATGTTCTGTACATGATAAATTCATCCTAGCAGTGTATCATTTGGAAGGAGATGCTGATCAATGGTGGAATCTTATTAAGAATACGAGGCAAAGGGATGAAATTGAGTCCATGGAATGGGACGAGTTCACGAACTTATTTTTCAATAAGTACTTCCCTCGTATTCTCCGAACAAAGATGGAGAAAGAGTTTCTTGAACTGAAGCAAAAGGATAATGAATCTTTTGGTACCTATGAAGCAAATTTTACAAGACTTGCAAGGTACGCTTCTTGTATTATTATCCAACCTGAGAGTAAGATCGATTGATTCTTTAGTGTCTTAAAACCAAGTCTTCGAAAGGCATTAGCCATAAGGGACTTCAATAGCTACGAGGAAATCGTTCGATGTGCTCTCAAAGTCGAGATGAAGATTGGAGTAACCCATCAGTCATATGGGTTTGATAAGAAGAGGAAAATGGAATTCAAAGTAAAATCTAAAGAGCACACTAAAAATAAGATGAGCTTTATCTTATGCTCAAAGTGTGGAAAGAAACATGGAGGGAGTTGTCTTAAAGGTACAAGTAAATGTTTCAAATGTGGAAAGGATGGTCATCGAGCATTTGAATGCCACGATGATGGGAAGAAGATGTCTAATGATGAAAACAGAGGAAGGGATACACAGAATGAACATACTACACTTCAATGTTTCAAGTGCAAGGAGATGGGGAATTATGCCAATAAATTCCCTAATCCAAGGGTTGATGATGATGGTCGACGTCAACAAACTCTTAAGGTTAAATACAAAGGAAAGTCACATGCAATTTATATCAGCGATGTGGAGTACGATAACGATGTGGTGAAAGGTACAGTTACCATCCACTATAAAGTATCAAATGTTTTATTTGATTCTGGATCCACCCACTCTTTTATTTTTGAAGAATTTTCTAAGGGTATCACCGTATTACCTCAACAATTATATGTTGAGTTAGCTGTGACAACACCTAATGGCACAACAGTCGCATCAAAAGATTATAATTCTTCTCCGATTTATGTTTGTGTTAAAGTGCTTCCTGAAAATCTTGTGATCCTTCATATAGTGGAATTTGATTTGATTCTTGTCAAGGATTGGCTTTCTTTATATGGATCTCATATCAATTTCCAATGAAGGGAAGTCACATTTCATATTCCAGATCAATCTATGATCGTCTATCAATGCAAGGATGAGCATAACCTTCCAGTGGAAATTTCTTCCATTTTATGGGTATTGATTCCACTAAATGAAGGTTATTTATCTCAAATGGTTTGTGAGAAACTCATGATTAAGAATATACCCATCGTACGGGAGTTTGATTATGTCTTTTCGGAGGAATTACCGAGTCTTCCACCAAATCGTGAAGTTGAGTTTTCAATAGAACTCGTACCGGGTGCTTTTCCTATTTCAAAGACACCTTATAGAATGTCCCCATTTGAGTTGCAGGAATTGAAGAAGCAACTCCAAGAGAATATTGATAAGGGATTCATACGCCCTAGTGCATCACCCTGGGGAGCACCTGTTCTATTTATTAAGAAGAAATATGGATCAATGAGACTCTGCATTGATTATTGAGAACTTAACAGGATCACTATCAAGAACAAATATCCTCTCCCATGCATTGATGTCTTATTTGACCAACTAAGAGGAGCTTAATACTTTTCCAAGATTGATCTTCGTTCAGGGTATCATCAATTAAGGGTCCAAAGGGAGGATATACCAAAGACGTCTTTCCGTACAAGGTATGGACACTATGAATTTATAGTGATGCCATTTGGTCTTACTAATGCCGCTGTTATCTTCATGGATCTAATGAACAGAGTCTTTAAAGACCATCTTGATCAATTTGTGGTAGTCTTTATGGACGATATTATTGTCTATTCAAAGAGCAAGGAAGAACATGAAGATCACTTGAGAATTATATTGAAGACCCTGTGAAAGGAGAAGCTTTATGCCAAATTTACCAAGTGTGAATTTTGGCTTCAAAAAGTTGCATTTTTGGGTCACATAATCTCAAAAAGGGGATATTTGTGGATTCAGCAAAAACAGAGGTAATCAAAAGATGGTCAAGACCAACAACAGTGACTGAGATACGAAGTTTTCTTGGTTTGGCTGGATATTATCGACATTTTGTGAAAGATTTTACACGATTATCTAATCCACTCACCAAGATGACTCAGAAAGGTGTTATGTTTGTCTGGACGGAAGAATGTGAAGAGAATTTCAAGGAGTTGAAAAGAAGGTTATCCAGTGCACCTGTGCTCACACTGCCTTGTAGTGGAGAAAGGTTTGTGACCTATAGTGATGCATCCAAAAAGGGATTGGGGTGTGTTCTTATGAAAAATGATATGGTGATAGCTTATACCTCACGACAGTTGAAAATCTATGAGCAAAATTACCCAACACATGATTTGGATTTAGCTGCGGTAATCTTTGCATTAAAGATTTGGAGGCATTACCTTTATGGTGAAAGGTGTGATATTTATACTAATCATAAAATTTTAAAGTTTATTTTCACACAAAAGGAGCTGAATATGCATCAAAGAATATGGTTGGAGCTGATTAAGGATTACGACTGCTCAATCCATTACCACCCTGGGAAAGCAAACAAGGTGGCAGATGCATTAAGTCGACAAGACCATGCTAGTTTATCCATGATGAGGATCACAAAAGATCCAATATTTATGGATTTACAAAGGATGGATCTTGGAATTATAATGGAAGGGGAAAAATCTTATCTTTCTCAAATGAATGTTCAACCATCTATACATGTGAAGATTAAAGAGGCACAGAAAGAAGATGTCGAGTTACAAATGAAGGTGAGAAATGTTCCTGAATTCAACCTTGATTGTGATGGGAGAATAAAGTTCCGGAATCGGGTTTTTGTTCCTCCCATCCCCGAATTAAAGAAGGAGCTGCTGGATGAGGCTCATAGTTCTTCATTCTCTATTTATCATGGAAGCACGAAGATGTATAGGGACCTGAAAAAGTACATCTGGTGGGATGGCATGAAAAGAGATGTTGCTGAATATGTCTCTCGATGCTTGGTTTATTAGCAAGTTAAAGCTGAGAGGCAGAAGTCTAAGGGGATGTTATAACCATTACCCATACCCGAATGTAAATGGGAAAACATCACTATAGACTTTGTCACAGGACTTCCTAAAACATCCGAAGGCAATAATGCTATCTGGGTCATAGTTGATCGTCTTACCAAGTCTGCACATTTCATTGCTATTAGAGAGGATTTCTCTCTGGATCAGATTGCCAGGATATATGTAAAGGAAGTGGTAACATTGCATGGAGTACCACTTTCTATTATATCTAATCGGGTTCCGAGATTTACCTCGAAGTTCTGGCGAAGTCTTCAGCATACACTGGATACAGAGTTGAGTTTCAACACTGCTTATCATCCTCAGACAGACGGTCAGTCTGAGAGAAAAATTCAAACCCTAGATGATATGTTGAGAGCTTGCTCTATGGATTTCAAAGGTGGTTGGGATCAACACCTACCTTTGGTGGAATTTTCTTATAATAATTTCTTTCACTCCAATATTCAGATGGCTCCTTATGAAGCTCTCTATGGAAAAAATGCATGAATCAAACTTGCTAGGATGAAGTTGGGGAAAGAAAGCTATTAGGACCTGATCTCATTGATGAAATGGCAGAAAAAGTTAGATCTATTCAACAACACATAAGATCAGCTCAGAGTCTATAGAAAGGCTATGCCAACAACCGAAGAAAAGACCTAGAGTTTGAAAAGGGTGATAAAGTGTTCTTATGGATATCTCCCGGGAAGAGGGTCATGAGATTTGGAAAGAAGGGGAAGTTGAGCCCAAGATATATCGGTCCATTCGAAATATTGGATCGTGTCGGGAAGGCACCTTACTGATTGGCACTTCCACAGAATCTCTCTCAAGTACACGATGTGTTCCATGTATCTCTCCTGGGAAAGTACATACCTGATCCTTCACATGTACTTAGCTCAGAAGTTGTACCGCTGGAGCACGATCATTCTTAGGAAGAACAACCGATAGAGATTCTGGATCGTAGCGAAATGTCCTATGAAACAGGACCACTCGATTGGTGAATGTTTTATGGAGTAACCACCAATTAGAAGAAGCTACATGGGAGCTTGAGGATATGATGAGGGAGATGTATCCTGATCTGTTTGTTACAAAGTGACCAATTTCGAGGGCGAAATTCATTTTAAGTGGTGTAGAATGTAACACTCGAGACTTTTATGTTATATCAATCATCAAAGGAATATTTTTCTACACAACATGTGCTTGGCTTGCTTTACACGAAATCACGACCTTCCTCGATAGCTTGCGTCGTACACAATACCGAGTTTCACTAAACAATGATATACTATTAAAATATTATTAAAACTAGCCGTTATGAATAGTAATAACCACTTTTTGAAATTTTGTAAATTATTTTTCAAAATGGACTTCATTTTTGGATTCGGAATATCGAATTTAGCCTAGGATGAAATTTTGGTATTTTTCTGAAAACTTTCAATTTTTGATGAATAGTGAAACCACTAAGTGGAAGTTAAAAAACTGAATTTTTCATAAAACATAATTTTACCACTTCTGTGAGTGGAATTTCAAAAATACGAGAGACACGGATTATGTCAGTATGTAAAATGTGGTTCAGTGAGATGAAAATAATTTTTTGGTGAATAGTATCTTTTTACTTTTTTTTTACCACCGTTAAAAGTAAATAGGGTAATTAAGGGTAATGATGATATTATTATTACCCTATCACATGTCCTAACTCTATTGGACAAATGTAATTCGAACACATACAAACTTAGAAATAGAATATGACAATTTAGGCCAACTTGGATTAGATGAGGACATTTATTATTAATTTATTTAAAGAAGGGTTAAAATAGTTAAAATCAATGTTTAATAAGTAAATAAATTTTAATATGGGGTTATACATAATATAAATTCGACTATAAATATTAATTAGAAAGATAAAAAGATTTCCTACATAATGGTATTTTAATTGTAATTTTTAGAGATTAAATAATTTAATTTATTTATGACACAAAGATGATGCGGTAATTATCTAATTAATGAAATATTGACATAATTAATGTTATAAACATCAAAATAAATGTAATTTGAGACTTTTTATGAATCCAACTAATTTTGTAGGTCACTATGACATGTTAGTATTGATTTACTTAACTTTTTTCGAACTAATAATTCTGTTATTATTTTCACAAAAATCAATTACTAAATAGTGTCAAAATTGACATAAAATAGTTTTTAAAACAAATATTATATTGGTAATTTTTATTTTATTCTTAAAAATCTAAGGATCGTCCAAATGACATAGATAAGGTTATATATATTAATAATAAACAACTTGGGGTTCGTTTGGCTGCTTATAGTAAGTTTATTAACCATATAGTATAAGAACACAAGAAGACATGGTAAAAGTAAAATTATTTAACTTAATGTTAAATATAAATGATAAGGTTAAAATTGGAACCTAAACTTGTCTAAATTTTATTTTATGAGAGTATTTCGACCCATACCCACCATATCCTTGAAATAAATCAATTTTGAGCAATTTAAAACCGAACTTGACTTTATAATAAAATAATACTTTTAGTTATTCCAAAGGTGCCCCTCTCCTCCCTTATAAAAGGGCACCTCCTCCCTCTCTTCCTCACACCACTTTGAGCCTTCAAGCTCGGCCAACCCCTGCCACTTTCTCCTCTGCACTTCCATAGAGACATCCCAGAGGTCCTGGTCTTCTTGAAGACCAATTTTAGTGCCCTAAAAAAAGGTCTCAAAGAAGCACTTCAAAGAAGAGTTAATGTCCGTTACCGATTCTTTCATCTTTATTTCTTCTTCCACTTCTTATTATTTAGTTGTTTCATTATGAAGTAATAACATCAGTATCACTAATATACTGGTATGTTATTATTAGTATGAAACAACCCTAATTCACCATCTATCCAACCTATGGAAAAAGAAATCACCGTGCGTGAGTACGTACGGAATACCGTCTCCACGCCGTGGTGTAATCTATTTTCCACCACCACCTTACTTGGATGGGTATAATTGTGTAAAAAATGACTATATATTACTATTATAAAGTGATATTGATTCTGAAATAGTATACATACACTCCAATATAATTCCATGATCATAGGAACGATATCATCACTCGTGCGTACATATGGAATTCCATCTCCACGATGTGATGCGACTCGTTCTACATGATCTTTATTTCATAGTGATTATATAAATGAATTGAATGAATGAATATGATATATATTACACTAATACCATTCTGGAAATGAGGTATCTATAACCTAAAGTGAAGAATATTAATTTATTCGACAAAACACGCATAAGAACAAAAAGTTATAAACACCCGAATAACAAGTTGCAATGAAATATTACAACTAAGAATCTATGAATATGACCATTTATGATATCATAAAAATAAGTATGATTCTGTAATTAGTCAATAACATTATTTAAATCATTATACAGGAGGTTTGGACACTTACAAAGCAATTCGGACCTAAGGTAAGGGAAATATCACAATCTCATTTTTATCTGAGATTGTTTAAACTTTAGTATTTACTGGGGTGTATTTTATCATCCACATCCATGTTCCCTCAGTTTGTAATATTGTTTCCATCCACTTAAATAGTTTAAAACCAATTTTACCCTTCGGTGAGTTTTTATTAAAGTATATGAAAGGAATGTTTTTTTGTTTTTCGGATGAGGTACTTTTTGAATTTTCTGACAAAAGTACGAAGAATTTTTTTGTAACTTATACGACATGAATGGATTTATAAAACATTATTTCCAAGAAGCTTCCATTAAAATTTTTCAAGTTTATTTTTGATCAACTTCTTTTTGTATGACTAGTTAAGGAAGGAAAAATATTTTTGAAGAAGAAAGGATATTTTTCTCAAGAATGGAGTTCAATTGTTTTATCAAAATTATTTTCCATCTAAGATAATAAAGGGTTCTATTTTTATCTCTATTATTACATTGATTTGATAATGTTGTGATGGAATTATTTTTATAAATTCCTTTATCTTATATGAATTCTTTTATGATGCCACGATGTTGAAGATTCCCATTTTTATTACATGGGTTATGAAATGATGTATGATTTATGATTTTGTGGCACACATAAGAATGGTATCATTATAAGATGGGTGGGACCTATATCTCCCTCCAATGAATTGGGTAATGATTTTATATCTCATGAGATAGACATGGCTGGAACGGTAGGTTATACCGGTTCAGTGAAACAGGACGGGAACGAGGGTGACTCGGTTCAGAAAGGGACTTTGTCCACTAAGATAGTCTTGGCAATGAGTCTTGACTAACAAGAAATGATTCTCTATGATTATGTGTGTATGCCACAATGTTTCATGTTTTAAGTTATGATTATTTTAATTACATTTCAATGCATGATTTATCCCATGTTATGAAATTATGATCTCTTTTACAGGTTAAGATTTCCAAAAGTTATGTGTTTTTTTATACGATGTGATTGATATTTCTTTTGTTTACCCTTACTGAGCATTTGAGCTCACTCTTTGGTATGTTTTCTTTCCCTATGCCAGGAAGATGGTTATTAAGTAGGATATTCCAAAAGGGACTCTAGATATGATGAAATAAGTGGGAGGCAATGTTGATGCTTTATGAACCAGTTGTTTATGTTTCCCAGTGTCAAAAGACACTATACCTATACGGTCCTTTCGTGGTTTTGTTATATGTTGTAATAAGTATGCTTCAATTTTGAAGTATTAACAATGTATGTAATGTATGGGTCGTTATAGATAAAGTAATTTTATATTATTATAATATAGTTTTTACCATGAATTTCCCAATTTACCTTTAACGACGTTAAAGAAAATTCAAAAGTTACTATTCACAAATAATTATTTTCATCCTACTAAACTTAATTTTACATACTAATAACAACCATGTAAGTCTGATTTTATAAATTCAATTCATTGAAGCAGTAAAATTTTATTTAAACGAAAAAGTATGCTTTTTAACTACTACTTAGTGTTTTCACTATTCATCAAAAATTGATGTTTTTCAAAAAAGTTCCAAATTTTAGCTTATGCTATATTAGATATTCTGAATTCAAAAAAGATGTATCTTTTACCATATTAAAAACCTAAAAGTTTCATTAACTAATTTAAAATTAATTCCCATTTTCAAAAAAATGTGTTTTTAAGAAATAATAACTATCAAAAGATTTACACTTGTTTATGTCTAATATAAATGTCAAATTTCATCCAATGACCAACATAAGATTAAATTGTAAGAGTATAATATAATTACACTTTAAAAAATATTAAAAATAATAGCTGACCATATAAATAAATTAGATTATAATGATGTTTGGAATTAAAATACTGTACTTTTTACTATTCATTAACAATTAATATTATAAGAAAACTAACAAAAAATTACCTAATGTAAGTTTTGTGGAGACCCTAAGCCTGACGTACATGGACATTACATTACTTTTGAGGAATACTTAGTGCATAAAAAAACACACACACAAGGACTGTAATAGTTTAGTGTCTTTGGAGACTCGGAATGAAATCTTCTAATCGTGGTGAAAGATCTTCATTATCTCCCATAAAGATCTTCTTTTTTTTTTCCTAAAACCATTCTTTATATCCTTGGGAAAGAAAACATAAAAGGGTGAGCTTAAATGCTCAGTAAGGGTAAACAAAAGAAATATCAATCACATCATATTCATAAGAACATAACTTTTGGAAATCTTAACCTGTAAAAGAGATCATAATTTCACAACCTGGGCTAACTCATGGCAGTGAAAGGTAATCACAATAATCATAACATAAAACATTAAACTTTGTGGCATACACACATAATCATAGAGAATCATTTCTTGTTAGTCAAGACTCATTTCCAAGACTATCTTAGTGGACAAAGTCCCTTTCTGAATCGAGTCACCCTCGTTTCAGTCCGGTTTCACTGAACTGGTATAACCTACCATTCCAGCCATGTCTATCTCATGAGATATAAAATCTTTACCCAATGCATTGGAGGGAGATATAGGTCCCACCCATCTCATAATGATACCATTCTTATGTGTTCCTCAAAATCATAAACCATACATCATTGCATAACCCATGTAATAAAAATGGGAATCTTAAACACCATGACATCATAATACAATTCATATACTATAAAGGAATTCATAAAAATAATTCCATCACAACATAACCAAATAAATGTAATAATAGGGATAAAAACATAATCCTTTATTATCTTAGATGGAAAATAATTTTGATAAAACACTTGAACTCCATTATTTAGGAAAATATCCTTTCAACTTCAAAAACATTTTTCCTTTCATAACATGTCATAAAATTTTAAAATAAATGAAGCTGATTAAAAATAAAAATGAAAACTTGTAAAGTATGCTTCATGGAATTAATTTTGTAAAAATCCATTCATGTCATATAAGTTAAAAAAACATTCTTCGTACTTTTTTCGGAAAAGTCAAAAAGTACCTCGTACGAAAAACGACAAAACATTCCTTTCATATTCTTTACTAAAAACTCACCGAAGGGTAAAATTGGATTTAAGCTATTGTAAGTGGATGGAAACAATATTACATATTTAGGTAACATGGATGTGGATGATAAAATACACCCCACTAAATGCCAAAGTAAAAACAATCTCGGATAAAAATGAGATTGTGATATTTTCCCTAACCTTAGGTCCGACTTGCTTTGTACGTGTCCGAACCTCATGTATAATGATTTAAATTATTTTATTGAATTATTCTAGAATCATATTCATTGTTATTATATCATATATGGTCCACTTATGACTTTACATTACCCGTTCTTTTGTAAATTCATGTTAAAGTAGCATTTTGAGTAAAATCGTCTTATTTGTCGTTCGTGTTTTTAACTTGTAATTATTAATATAATTACTTGGATCATGATTACTTATATCCAGAATGTAAAACATGATTTATATATAATAAATATTCAGAATATACATATATATAATATATTGATAAATGGAATGAAATACACCGTTCATGGAGATGGTAGTCCGTACGTACCCATGAACGCTGTTTTCGTTTCCCTATTGAATTGAATGGAATTAAGTAGATATCATACATATAAATATTCATAAATCCAGTATCATTATTATGTCATATATTTCATTAGTACTTATTATATATACTTCATAATCATTCATGAATGGTTAATCATTGAGAATGAATCTCATCGCGTCGTGGAGACGGTAGTCCGTACGTACGCACGAGCGACGATATCGTTCCCATGGTCGTGGAATTGTGTTGAATTGTATGTATACTATTTCAGTATCAATATCACTTTATAATAATCATATATAGTTACTCATTACACCATTATACCCAACCAATTAAGGTGGTGGCGGAAAATAGATTACACCACAGCGTGGAGACGGTATTCCGTATGTACACACGCGCGGTGATTTCCTTTTTCTGTAGGATGGATAGAAGGTTAATTAGAGTTTTTTCATATTTATAATAACATATAAGTATATATGAAATACTGTTGTTATTACTTTATCATGAAACAACTAATGAAGAAGAAGTTGAAGAAGAAAGAAATTGAAAAACATCGGAAATGGATATTACCTCTTTTTGACGCGCCTTCACTTAACATCCACTTAAAGAACTATGGATGGTCGTTGAAGAAGACCATGACCTCCAGGATGATACTAGGAAAGTGTAGAAGAGATTTTGGCAGGGTTTGGCCGATCTTGAAAGCTCAAATTGGTGTGATGAGGAGAGGGAGGAGGTGCCCTTTTATAAGGGAGGAGAGGGGCATCTTAGGAAAATCTCAAAATATTATTTTATATTAAGGTCAAATTCGGTTTATAATGGTTCCAAATGGTATTTTTTCGAATAAAAAGTGGGGATGGGTCGATATCCTATCCTTAAATAGGATTTAGAAATGTTTTGGTTATTATTTTAACCTTATCAATTAGATTTAACTCTAAGTTAAATAATTTAACTTTTACCGTGTCTTTTTTGTTTTCTTACACTATATGGTTAATAAACTTACCATATCAAGACAAACGAACCCCAAGATGTTTATTATTAATATACATATCCTTATATAAGTCATTTCGCAGATCCTTATATTTTTAGGAATTAAATAACAATTAATAATATAATATTTGTTTTAAAAACTAATTTATGTCAATTTTGACACTATTTGGTACTTGATTTTTATGAAATTTCTAACAGAATGATAAGTTCGAACCAAGTTACTTAAATCAACAATAACATGTCATAGTAACCTAGAAAATTAGTGTAAGTCATAAAAAGTCTCAAATTACATTTATTTGGTCATTTATAACATCAATTATGTTAATATTTTCTTAAAAAGGTAATTACTGCATCATCGTTGTGTCATAAATAAATTAAATTATTTAAAGAATAAAAATTACAAATAAATTACCATTATGTAGGAAATCGTTTTATCTTTCTAATGAATATTTATAGTCGAAATTATATTATGTATAACCCTATATTAAAAATGTTTTAGTAAATAAAAATTGATTTTAACTCTTCTAACTCTTCTTTGAATTAAATAATAATAAATGTCCTAATCTAATCCAAGTGGGAATAATGGTCATATTTTTTGCTAAGGATGTTTTTGGTCGAATTACACTTATCCAATAGAATTAGGACATTTTTTAGGGTAATAATACTATCATTTTTACCCTTAATTACCCTATTTACTTTTAACCGTGGTAAATAAAAGTAAAAAGGTACTGTTCACCAAAAACATATTTTCATCTCATTGAACCACATTTTACTGACTGATATCAACCGTGTCTCTCGGATATTTTAAATTCCACTCACATAAGCGGTAAAATTTTGATTTATGAACAACTCAGTTTTTTAACTACCACTTAGTGGTTTCACTATTCATCAAAAATTGAAAGTTTTCAGAATAATACCAAAAATTAGGCCTAAGCTATATTTGATATTATGAACTCAAAAATGATGTCTATTTTACCAAATTAAAAACATATCAGTTGCATTAACTAATTTAAAAATTAATTACCATCGTCAAAACAAAAGGCGTGTTTTTAAGAGATAATAACTATCAAAAGATTGACACTTGTTTATAACTGGTTTAAATGTGAAATTACATCCAATGACCAACATTGTATTAAATTGTAAAAATATATTCTAAATATACTTTAAAACCACTCAAATTAATAATTTATCACTATTAATTATTTCGATTGAAAAAGTTGTTTTTAATTAAAATTTAGTAATTTTCACGATTCATCAAAATATGAAAGTTATCCGAAAATCACCAAAATTTCACCCTAAGCTAATTTCGATATTCCGAATCCAAAAATGAAGTCCTTTTTGAAAAATAAAATTTACAAAATTTCAAAAAGTGGTTATTACTATTCATAACGGCTAGTTTTAATAATATCTTAATAGCATATCGTTGTTTAGTGAAACTTGGTGTTGCGTACAACACACACTATCGTGGAAGGTCGCGATTGCGTATAATTCAAGCCAGGTCAGTGATGTGTGTTGTAAAAGCTCCTTTTGGAGTAGCGTATAACACAAGACATTAATGAAATTAAAAAGATTATTTTTCATAAAATCTCGGGGTGTTACATTCTACCCCCCTTAAAATGAATTTTTCCCTCAAAATTCGTCGTGGTTATAAATGGTTTACTATTCGAATGATTCATTAATCGAAACCCACATCATAAAAAGGAATACCAAATCCAATTTTTAAAAACAAAAGTATGAAACGTAATGGTTACCCAAATAAACTAATCATTGGGTTTCCACATAGGTGAAAATATGGATATGGAAGTGAAATCTAACCATCATGTTCTGATGGAGAGTGGTAGAGAACATGGCTATGGAAAAGATAGAAATCACAAATCCATAAATTTGTGACGATCTAAGGTACCACTTGATTAATCAGATATAAGAGCAGAAGGACAACATTTTTGGTTTTCAAGATCGTTTCCCTAAAGTTGATGAATTTGAATAAGAATAAATACTTACTTTATTTTGGTACAATCTTACTGTTGTTCGTGCCTTGAACAATTTCCACTTCATCTCTTAAATAAATGAAGTTGAATTTGTTATTCGTGAAGTTTTAGGAGATCATGTGATAGAATGACGGGTCATTCCATCTGTCTGAAACAAAAGGTTAGCAAAAGTTATTAAATATACATAAGTCATTCTATAGTGAGATTAATCATATATGGTTCCTAAAATTGACTTATACTTCATATATCATACTGCTTAATATAATAAAACTAGTTTCTACTAAATAGAGACTTCTTGTAGGCCAGTGGTATGCGATAAAGGCCAGCCGCACTTCGGTTGTGGGTTCGATTCCCATAGCCTTGTCCGACGCGATGGGTAGTCTCCCGTCCTGCAGGTTGTCGTTTTTCTAAAACTACATTACTATAAAATCCCATAAATAATATCGAAAATCTTCTATCCTTAAACAATACTAACTTATGTCCAACATAATACATTCTAATCTTTAGGCTTATCTATAATACTGCAGTCCACTCTCATAATATAGTGAAAACGATTACCAGAGATTTAATACTGTCGTTGATCCCCATATATCATAAGATATGTCTTGTTGGTCACATTCCAAACATTCAAAGGCCTTAATCATGTATTCTCTTGAATACCCATTTAACCATAGTGAAAACATGAATGTAGTTAAAAGTTAACTCTTTCCACATACCAAAATCCAAAAATTCTATATACTCAAACCATGAAATAACCTTCTTCTTATATCAGTCATGAGCTCATGAATACAATCAAACACCTCATTATCTTATTATTACTTCATTATGAACATATCATCTACATTCCAAAATATATCTGAATAACATTTCATGGTTACTAGTACAATTAATCATACACTTTAAAAACTTAGGAAAGACAATAGTGTAACAATCCGTAGATGTCTCTTTATTCCATAGTACCATGAGATTACTTATACAACATTACACTTGATAAACATGTAATCATTCCACTACCTTCTTAAATCATTGACCGAGCTTCAACAATTCTTTCATCTAACATTTCATTTGTAGTCTCTTCATCATCATCAACATAAATACTTCCCATACGACCATACTGATTCTCTTCATGAGACTTTCCCTTAGGGCATTGGTTTTCATAATGCTCGTACATTCCACATTTAAAACATTTAACCATTGTTGATGTCGTAGAAATACCATTATCCTCCTCCATGGTGTTAACTGAACCTTTCCCTTTGCACATACTTTCTTTGTGTCCTTATTTTCCACACCCAAAGCATCTTCTAGTTCCATTGAAACATTCTCCTTGATGCCTCTTCCCACATGTTTTACATAGGGTAAATTGAACTTTCTTTCCTCTATGATCATCATGAAACTCTATCTTTCTCTTATTAGCCGAGTCAGGAAACTTACCAAATTTTACTTTATTGATCATATTATGAGATTGCTGATTTGGCATAATAATGATGTTTGGACTTCCAAATCCCATTTCATTATGAAGAATATCATTCTATTGTCCATCATATCCTCCATTATCATGAATCATCTTGTTTCCAACCATTTTCTAAAACCCAAAAAGAATAGTGTGAGAAGCAAAAAATCAGAATAAAGGGGGAGTAACTTCAATATCTAACATCTTTGGTTTAATCTAATATCGTGACCAGAGATCTAGGAATATATCCTATACGTATACTTATCCTTAGGGACATCCCTAGACATACTATAGAAATATCTCTAGGGATCTCACTAACGTTTTCGCATCCTAGTTTCCAAAGGTTGACTAAACTTTTCCACTGATACCAACTATAGAGACCCGAAGCCTGACGTACATGGACATTACATTACTTTTGCGGAATACATAGTACATAACAAAACACACACACAAGGACCGTAATAGTTTAGTGTCTTTGGAGACTCGGAATAAAATCTTCTAATCGTGGTGAATGATCTTCAATATCTCCCATAATGATCTTCTTTTTTTTCCTAAAACCATTCTTTATATCCTGGGGAAAGAAAACATAAAAGGGTGAGCTCAAATGCTCAGTAAGGGTAAATAAAAGAAATATCAATCACATCATATTCATAAGAACATAACTTTTGGAAATCTTAACCTGTAAAAGAGATCATAATTTCATAACCTGGGCTAACTCATGGTATTGAAATGTAATAACAATAATCATAACATAAAACATTAAACTTTGTGACATACACACATAATCATAGAGAATCATTTCTTGTTAGTCAAGACTCATTGCCAAGACTATCTTAGTGGACAATGTCCCTTTCTGAACCGAGTCACCCTCGTTTCAGTCCTGTTTCACTGAACTGGTATAACCTACCATTCCAGCCATGTCTATCTCATGAGATATAAAATCTTTACCCAATGCATTGGAGGGATATATAGGTCCCACCCATCTCATAATGATACCATTCTTATGTGTGCCACAAAATCATAAACAATACATCATTGCATAACCCTTGTAATAAAAATGGGAATCTTAAACATCATGACATCATAAAACAATTCATATACGATAAAGGAATTCATAAAAACAATTCCATCACAACATAACCAAATCAATGTAATAATAGGGATAAAAACATAATCCTTTATTATCTTATATGGAAAATAATTTTGATAAAACACTTGAACTCCATTATTTAGGAAAATATCCTTTCAACTTCAATTTTTTTTTCCTTTCTTAACATGTCATACAATTTTAAAATAAAATAAGTTAATTAAAAATAAACTTGAAAACTTGTAAGGTAAGATTCTTGGAATTAATTTTTTAAAAATCCATTCATGCCGTATAAGTTAAAAAAACATTCTTCGTAATTTTGTCAGAAAAGTCAAAAAGTACCTCGTATGAAAAACTACAAAAGATTCCTTTCATATTCTTACTAAAAACTCACCAAATTGTAAAATTGGATTTAAACTATTGTAAGTGGATGGAAACAATATTAAATATTTAGGGAAAATCGATGTGGATGATAAAATACACCCCAGTAAATGCCAAAGTAAAAACAATCTCGGATAAAAATGAGATTGTGATATTTTCCCTTACCTTAGGTCCGACTTGCTTTGTACGTGTCCGAACCTCCTGTATAATGATTTAAATTATGTTATTGACTTATTAAAGATTCATATTCATTTTTATTATATCATATATGGTCCACTAATGACTTTATATTACCCGTTCTTTTGTTAATTCATGTTAAAGTAGCGTTTTGGGTAAAATCGTCTTATTTGTCGTTCCTGTTTTTAACTTGTAATTATTAATATGATTACTTGGATCATGATTACTAATATCCAGAATTTAAAACATGATTTATATATAATATATATTCAGAATATACATATATATAATATATTGATAAATGGAATGAAATACACCGTTCATGGAGACGGTAGTCCGTATGTACGCATGAACGCTGTTTTCGTTTCCTTATTGAATTGAATGGAATTAAATAGATGACATACATATAAATATACATAAATCCAGTATCATTATTATGTCATATATTTCATTATTACTTATTATATATACTTTATAATCATTCATGAATGGTTAATCATTGAGAATGAATCTCATCACGTCGTGGAGACGGTAGTCCGTACGTACGCACGAGCGATGATATCGTTCCCATGGTCATGGAATTGTGTTGAAGTGTATGTATACTATTTCAGTATCAATATCACTTTACAATAATCATATATAGTTACTGATTACACCATTATACCCATCCAATTAAGGTGGTGGCGGAAAATAGATTACACCACGACGTGGAGACGGTATTTCGTACGTACGGACGCGCGGTGATTACCTTTTTCCATAGGATGGATAGAAGGCTAATTAGATTGTTTTCATATTTATAATAACATATCAGTATATAAGAAATATTTATGTTATTACTTTATCATGATACAACTAATGAAGAAGAAGTTGAAGAAGAAAGAAATTGAAAAACATCGGTAATGGATATTACCACTTTTTGATGCGCCTTCACATAACCGACACTTAAAGAACTAAGGATGGTCTTTGAAGAAGACCAGGACCTCTAGGATGATACTAGGAAAGTGGAGAAGAGATTTTGGCAGGGTTTGGCAGAGCATGAATGCTCAAATTGGTGTAAGGAGGAGAGGGAGGAGGTGCCCTTTTATAAGGGAGGAGAGGGGAATCTTAGGAAAATCTCAAAATATTAGTTTATATTAAGGTCAAATTCGGTTTATAATGGTTCCAAATGGACTTATTTCGAAAATAAAGTGGGGATGGGTCTAAATCCTATCATCCAATATAATTTAGACAAGTTTAGGTTATTATTTTAACCTTATTAATTAGATTTAACTCTATGTTAAATAATTTATCTTTTACCGCGTCTTTTTGTTTTCTTACAATATATGGTTAATAAAATTACTATATCAAGCCAAACGAACCCCAAGATGTTTATTATTAATATATATATCCTTATCTAAGTCATTTGGAAGAACATTAGGTTTTTAGGAATTAAATAACAATTAATAATATAATATTTGTTTTAAAAACTAATTTATGTCAATTTTGACACTATTTGGTACATGATTTTTATGAAATTTCTAACAGAATGATAAGTTCGAACCAAGTTACTTAAATCAACCATAACATGTCATATTAACCTATAAAATTAGTGTAAGTCATAAAAAGTCTCAAATTACATTTATTTGGGAATTTATAACATCAATTATGTTAATATTTTCATAAAAAGGTAATTACTGCATCATCGTTGTGTCATAACTAAATTAAATTATTCAAAGTATAAAAATTACAAATAAATTACCCTTATGTAGGAAATCTTTTTATCTTTCTAATGAATATTTATAGTCGAAATTATATTATGTATATCCCTATATTAAAAATGTTTTAGTAAATAAACTTTGATTTTAACTCTTTTAACTCTTCTTTGAATTAAATAATAATAAATGTCCTAATCTAATCCATGTGGGCCTAAATGGTCATATTTGTTTCCTATGGTTTTTTTGGTCGAATTACACTTATCCAATAGAATTAGGACATGTGTTAGGGTAATAATAATATCATTTTTACCCTTAATTACCGTATTTTCTTTAAACCGTGGTAAATAAAAGAAAAAAGTTACTATTTCGCAAAAAATTATTTTCATCTCATTGAACCACATTTTACTTACTGACATCAACCGTGTCTCTCAGATTTTTGAAATTCCACTCACAGAAGCGGTAAAATTATGTTTTATGAACAATTCAGTTTTTTATCTACCACTTAATGGTTTCACTATTAATCAAAAAATTGAATGTTTTCAGAATAATACCAAAAATTTGGCCTAAGATATATGTGATATTATGAACTCAAAAATGATGTCTATTTTAACAAATTCAGAACATATCAGTTGCATTAACTAATTTAAAAATTAATTCTCGTCGTCAAAACAAAAGACGTGTTTTTAAGAGATAATAACTATCAAAAGATTGACACTTGTTTATAACTGGTTTAAATGTGAAATTACATCCAATGACAAACATTGTATTAAATTGTAAAAATAAATTCTAAATATACTTTAAAACCACTAAAATTAATAATTTATCACTATTAATTATTTCGATTGAAAAATTTATTTTTAATTAAAATTTAGTAATTTTCACTATTCATCGAAATATGAATGTTATCCGAAAATCACCAAAATTTCACCCTACGCTAATTTCGATATTCCGAATCCAAAAATGATGTCCATTTTGAAAAATAAAATTTACAAAATTTCAAAAGGTGGTTATTACTATTCATAACGGCTAGTTTTAATAATATCTTAATAGCATATCGTTGTTTAGTGAAACTTGGTGTTGCGTACAACACACGCTATCGTGGAAGGTCGTGATTGCGTGTAATTCAAGCCAGGTTAGTGATGTGTGTTGTAAAAGCTCCTTTTGGTGTAGTGTATAATACAAGACATTAATGAAATTAAAAAGAATATTTTTCATAAAATCTCGGGGTGTTACAAGTTTAGATATCAAGAATCTAAATATGAATTTTATTTTGTCATATATACCATATAAAAGTAAAAAATTTATATTTAAAGTGGGTTCTACATTAAAAGGCACTAAATCGACCTTTTAAAGAATATTAGTATATTTATTCTTAAATTTAGATTCATTAAAATTTTAAGCCTCTAAATTTTTTTGGATAAATTAAAAAAAATTACAAAAATGTATAAACGAATTATTTAAATTTATATTCATTCCCACCAACAAAATGACTTGGATTTATCTACCATTTAAAATAATATCGTATTATTATTTTTCAGTATGACTCGGCATTGTGTGTAACATTAATCTTCAAAGATACAGGTTATTGCGTATTGGGTATACCATTCAAAAGTTAGTCACTACCTTTATTTGGAAATTCCAAAATGTTAATGATTCTATTCAACAACCCACACCCCTCATTTTTATTTCAACATTATAATTTTATGGAACCCCTAATTGTTCATCCTTATGAGGCCATCTATATTTAATGAACATTATATGATCCTGGTATTCACAATTAATTAGATTAAAATCATCCATATATATTCTTTATCTAATATGGGTATATTGAAAAACTAGATTCGATTCATTCCTTTATCGTCAACTCCCACAGTATTTGAACATGATCATGATATATGATGGGTACCATTAGGTAATCCCAAGTCCATATCATTTTTCATAATACCCACACTCCCCATGAAAGGGGATGCATAGACAATTATAATATAATCAACTATCCAGATACATGAATTAAAGTATCACTGTCTATGTATCACCCACAAGAAATTCATATCACATAACAAACAAGTTATCATATAAATCATGGTTCTCCAGAGGACATACACACAAGCAAAAAACAATTATCAGTTACATGTCTTAACGACCACATGAAAATACAATAATCTAATTAAAATACACTATGATTCACCACCTGAATTATTTCATCCCAATAAGGATCCCTAAAACCAATTACATTTCATCCAAAATGGGATTTGAAACATGATAAAAAATAAAAAATGTCAAGCCATTGAGTTTTATAGGGATTACCTAATGAGATCTGTCACCAATGGTAGATCATGATCTATTTTTGGTAGGGGGAAAGAGATACTCAATTGATTTGTACCCCAATGCATCAATGATCCAAATATTCTATATTAAAACTCAAAATAATCCATATATCATGTAATTTTACACTAGGGTTAGGATTCATCCTTTGAAAAAGTGGAATGATTTATTGAGATAAATTTTTTTTGAGAATAATGTTCACAAAACTTGGATTTTCAGAAACAAAAGCCTCTATATTCACTAGAAATGGAGTTCTAAGGGATGATAAATTCTAGAAACCAACAATTTAGTACATAGGTGAGATATCCCTAGGTATTGGAGGAATATTAGAGTGTTTTGTAAAAAAAATTTATCAAAAAATCAATTTTTATATAAATTTTAATTCAATTCACAGTTTGCTCATAAAATTTACTAAACTGTATGCTAACAGTGAAAGATATTTGTCCTTCTAAATAATTTATCATAGTTTGGAAACATGGTTTGGTAAACCTTGCACCAAATGTGCATGGTTACTTCAATATCAAATCATATGATTAGATCTAATAGTTTTCCATAAACTTCATGTCTCCAATAACTAGAATAGTTTCCTTAGGAGGATTTCATGATTTCCCCTATATTTGTTTATTTAATGCATCCCATTTAAGGCCTCTTAAACCATTTAAAATTATTAAAATTCAAAATTATTATTTCCATAAGAAAACCATAACACAGAAGTTAACCAAGAAGGGATGTAATTAATGTTTAACATAACAAAATATTATAGACAATTACAATCTACAAATCTACAGACATATAATCTTATAAAAGTTCCTCTATTGTTCTAGTTGAAACTAATTGGGTCACTAATATCATATATAAATTTACCCCTCCCATGTATCCAATTTTGTTAATAAATTTTTTCAAAAAACACAAAAAAATGGTTAAATCATTTAGTTATGAAAATTCTCACACATGTCTATAATTCTACCAAAATTCTCTAAAAACCATAGAGCTTTTTCCAACTCAATATCCTCATTATTTATAAAAATAAAAGCGTTAGGATTACAACACTTAACTTATACACATGAAACTAATGAAGAATACACTGGTATTTCATAAGATGATTTGATAATAATTATAGTATTCCAATACTTTCAGTGATTTGAAATTGTCTCATAAACAATGGTGACAACATTCCTTTCCTCCAAAAATAATGATGCTCCAATTATGGTAACACCCACAAGAAAAACAAGCACCAACTGTGAACTCAAAATGTCAGATAATTTTGTTACAGAATTATAACTATATACAGTAGGTGGTAACAACTTACTTCCTAATAAAATTCACTCTCTTGGGCGTCTCTATCAAAATATATGACCCAACCACAAATTCCTCACCCACCTTATTTTAACACATTATTAAGTGACCTATCCATCCATAAATTGCTTAAAAATGTGTCATCTGATTTAGGGCATTGAAGTTATTATTTAATGGGTTTGAAACTATGTATAGTTAATAATTTAATTCACCATTAAAATATATTATATATTCTCAAAGAATATCCCTGGATAGATATAGCTTTATCTTTAACTATTCATTGATTTTTGTATGTTAGAACATATTATGTTTTAATTGAGACCCTAGAGAATTTCTCAATCCCCACAAAATGTACAATTAAAAAAAATCATTTCTTTTTTCATGATGACATTGGAAAGAACCCTATATGTCCATATAATCTCCATAAAAAAATAAATTCCCAAATTATCTACAAAGTAAGTCTCTTAGATCCACAAAAAGTACACCATATTCTTCAACATATAAACTATTAGAAAAATAACATCATCACTTACTGGGAAATATGAAATCTGATCATAAAGTACACCACAACCCCATCCAACTAACACATATATATGATAAGTGGATTAATAAAACCACATAGTCATTAATTTTCATCCTTAAATACATAACATGGAACATACCATGAGACAAAACTTATGACATTTGTCATTATAGTTAGCTATCAAATCCACTTAATGATATTGTGATACATTATTTTTAGCCTTAGATGAACATCATACTATAAGTAATGAGTTTGCCTCGTTATATCTTCCCTCATTAAATATGTAACTTCAAATATCCAAATGAAATATATTTCGTTATAACTATCATAATACCATCCTATAATTGAGTCACTTTATACCAACGACACTAACATCACTACTCACTAAGGGTCTGATTCGTATATAGAATTCAACTGGTGGACTAATCTATACATGATAATGAAATGAACACATTTAATCACCCGAATATACTCAAATTAACCAAAAATACACTCATCCATCAATCTCATCAAGATTAGTTCTTACTCCGAAAGTCTATCTCAATGCCCCTGTGTTTTCTTTATTGGAGCATCTGTAATGAAATTCCACATCTCTAGATCATAATCCTTCACAAAAACAATTTTATATAGATAATCCATCAAATACCTATGAATTATATTTAAGGCTCACAACGATTGGATATATCAAAATCTCTTATGGTCTTAGTAGATTAAAATCATCTCAATATTGAGGTAATGTAATCCATACATTAGGGAGCAAAACACTATTTATAACACTAAGTCATTTATTCAGTATTTCTAAAAATGGGATCACAACCAACGAGTACCATTAACTAATACCCCACCCCTTTATATAAGAATTTTTCATAACCCCACACACAGTAAATTCTAATAGATCACATATCCAATTTTGGTGCTAGGTAATATCAGAATTAGAGCTGATTCTAATTTTCAATTCATCTCTTAGAAGTTCTGTTCAAACTAGTATAACCACTTAAACACCCCCCCTTCATATTAATCATAATCATATGTGTATCTAAATGAAATAATTCAAGAATAAATCCTTTTTAGTATCCGATAAAACAATGTAATATCCTGATTCAAAAAACATTTATTTTTTATTCCTAATAAAGCATAGTATTCACATTCACCATGTCCAAAAAACAATGATTCTAGGACAACATTCCAAATAATACATACATACGAGATCCAACAGTTACCCTTATAGAGAATTGAATATAGATGATGAGATCAACGTGTGTGTAAAATAATCTTCTTTTGTTTAAATTTCATATTTTTGGTTTGTGAGTATAAAAGGATACCATCAATAAACACCAAAATGGTGGAGTTGAGACATGGAAAAAATATTATGTTCTATAGATGCATAATTTTTTTTGGTGAATTTTCTATCTTAAAAGGCCCAAGAGGTTACCCATAGTGTTTTTATAAACTGCAACAAAATATATTAGGAATATTCTTATCTCTGTGTCAATTATAGTTGTGGCTTGATCAAAAGAAATTATGATTGAATCAATACGATCCCCATAACTAGTGGAACAGTTAATCATTCCCTTAAATGGGTATCTATTCAAAATAGTCACCCATTTCGGTTTCCATTTGTATAAAAACACTAAATATATACCAGCCACCTTTTTTCTAAAAAACAAAATCTGACTCTTGGAAGACATTCTCAGGGTTATAAAACACTTCACCTCCAAATCCCCAACCAGCAACATATATTCCTTCAACTCATAAAGTGAAACAAATATCAGATAATTAAAATATGTTATAGTCCTCAAATTCCTTTGATATCAAATTTAATACCACTATCAAGAGGAAGTCTATATATTTCATCCAAAAAATATATTAGTAGCGATTCCCCACTGGATTAAGAGAAGAGGTGGCTATTATTGTCTCTACCTAAAGATACAAGATAGCTTATAAAAATGTGATAGCTACAATATTGGTCAGGTCTTGTCCAATTCATCCAAATAAAATATCTTGTTAATGGGCCATCCAAAATTTCTCCCCAGCAGGAGTGGTAAAGGATTCTCATCTTTGATATCAGTCAATGTGTTCTCTATAAATAGTCATATAGTCAATGCCAAAGATCACATTGATTCTTGTTAAATCTAACATCATAAAGTCAAATAGATTTAAATAGATAATAATTGAAATGCGATATTATAGAAATCACTAGATATGACCCACTTTCATCCCCTATGGTGTGTTATGGAAAAAAAATCAGGAGACAACTTAACAAGAAAATCATGGCTTTAAATAACAAGAGATAATATGAATGAATGTGATGATTTACTATCGAACAAGATAGAAGATATCATTTATGTAATTATGAGTAATCATCAAGAATTAGTGAGAACCTCTAGAACATATATCGTAAACTGGTCTAGTGAGTAAATCCTGATAGTATTAAGTTCATGTCCTTTACCCTAGGTTGCATGTGTCTTCCAAAACTACTGTATTTGTTTTGTCTATTGAGGTAAACATTCCCTATAACAAATTGACTTCAAAAAACTCATTTTTGATGCACTATATAAATAATGATAATGATATCCACTTTTATATAATGGTGAAACTCCACGTTATGATTACCAAAAGACATGATGGAGACTCCCCTCTACCAAGAGCTAACAAACCCGGAGAAACAAACAGCAAAATAGGGAGTTAAAGAAAATAATATCTATTATGTCGGTTTATGTCCACAATGGAGTGACTCATATTCTATCCTATTCCTATCACTCAAATTGGAACCCATATAATCACTTGAGAGTCCACTAATCGTTCCACTGAAAGCTAAATGATGACCCCTATTCATTTGGGTTTCTATAATGTTCTCAAATGTCATGGACTTATAAAGAACCCTTAAAATATATCATCAGGTAAAATCTCATAACATTATGTATTAGAATGGGATGAAGTCCAATATAAATCTTTGTAGCTTTATATATCTCATTCCCAGCCCAGATTGGTGGAAACATTACAAACTCCATGGAATGAGTATAGTAAGTAGACACCAACATCACTCCCTACTATAGCTCTAGTAACTCATAAGCATGGCTTGAATTAAGTGTTTATAGATAGAACTCCTTATATAACACATTTATTATGGTCAATCGAGATATAATTTGATGCCTAAATTCCTAGATCATAACACCCCACCATTTCATAGAGGGTGTCTAATGTATGATCGTATCTAGCATAAACCCTTGATATTCTTATATGTTAAATATGATGATTATTATATTAATAATTTTTATTATTTTCATAGTATCCTGAGGATTCCTAGTACCCAGGAAGGGTTGTTGACACTAAATCATGATACCCTAGGATTAATTGATCATTATTCTCTATGATAATACACCTAGAAATAGATGTATTCAGATGAATCCATACAAAAATGATTCTGCTTCATGAACCACTTAAGAAGATACAGGGGAATTCTCAAGTGAAACACATTGTATAACTTGGGGTAGAATATTATTTCTGTATAGTTGGAGAATAATGATCTGATTCACTAGGTGGTACGATTAAATGTATCTGAGAGAAAATAATATTTATTAACAAATTAATACTTACCATACCAATAATAGTTCTCTCAAGGTAACAACCAAAGTGGATAATAGTAACCCTGATAAGATTTCAATAGGGATAAGATCTTAAGAGGTTACCCTCTATGATTAGGAATATCCCTCCTAGAATTTAACAAGGACAGAGCAAAATCCTCTTTACCAACAAGTTAGTCACAATCAAACATATATAACAACATGAATGATCATGTTCAAATAATATAAATTTCACGACATTAAAAACAAAATATCAAAGATGAAATCATGAAATTAAATTTAATAAATTACGTTGGATGGAAATGAATAGAAATATTTGACATGTGATCCTAGGTTTCTAGTCATGATGCATGAATGTACCTAAATCCCATAAATTGTAACAACAAAACATATTATGAATTTATATCAAACCATAATACCACAAATTAAAAAAAATTCCAATAATCAATAACTCAATGGGACATCACAAAAGAGAATTCAAGGAACTTGCATTACTTAACTACCATAGTTCCACGTAGAGAAAACCCTTTTTAACATCGCCTCAAATATTGAATAAATGGATTAAAAATTAAAAAATCAATATTGGATAAGACATTGTAAAACCTAGACCGAAATCACATAGTCTGAGTTGGAGTGGAATAGGGCCTCATGTGAACCTTATTGTATGCATGAGGTTATTAACGAGTACTAAGGGACTGAATAGTGTAGTTAAAAGAATATGATCTCAGTATCAAAACTCATATGTGAAAATCATATCAATAAAATAATAATAACAAAAAAGGGAACATAAAAGTGAATAATAACTATTCTATAAGAAATGAAACCAGTATGTATTGAAAGTGAAACAGAGTGATACCCAAATTCCCCACAATGTGGAAGGTCAAACAAGAGTATAATAATGAAAAAATAATATAATTAATACATTATGGTTTCAATTCAGATCATATCCTAATACAGCTTCTAAATAGCAATCTCTATATGCTCATCTCCCTATTGTTTGGTCTTTCCATTTCCTAGATCCTTGATCATGAAATATAAAAGTATATTGAGATTCCCTTGAATTATGTGAGTATAATAATATTATCAAAGAACCAATGCACACTAAATAATTTAATATATATATAGTGTATTCCAAAACATGAACTGAATACAAAAATAAATAATAAACAACAGTAGTGATGTTTCATCATGTTCTAACCAAGTCTCCACAAACCCGGAGTCCTCATATTCTTACAGTGGGCCAATATGGATGAAAATTATAGTCACTGCATGTCTCATAACATTACCCATGGTACTTGAATTTGGAATTCAACGTACACCAATAAATTGTATGTCCACATTCTACCATTAGGGAATACCTCACACCAAACACTATGGTAGGTATCCACCCCCACATTATAGATTACAAATATGACATTCCTAAAAAACATGATACCCATCACCTATTCATAGTGATTATCCCATGTAGGTATTCCAAAAAAAGAGAAACAATTCATCGCAACACAGTATAATTCCACTTCAATTAAATAAGTTTGAGATATCTGACTAGTACCATCTACTAATCCAAAACCCAATTCATTTTCCACCATACCCACACTCCCCATCAGATTGTCTATATAGAAATATTTTAGCAATTTGACTATTATTATACATGGATCAATGTTTTAATCAGCTATGAAACATGAAAATATAAGGACGTATATGTAAGGAGATTCTTACCTAAATAAATTTTATGCTAAATAGGAAAATCCAAAATAATTCTTCACTATAATCAACCCCACCAACCTATGATCCATATAAATACATCAAAATTTAAAAACGATCCATCAAAAATAAAATGATACATTCTTGAATATTATATTTATTACTCAATGAGATCTTCTTTTAATGATAGATATTTATTTTCATAATAAACAGAAAGTAATTTTCAAAATATTTGATAATTTATCCATCAATGATCCCTAAATTATCTACAAGATCACATATAAATCTATAAAGATGGCCCTGGAAGAATAAATTTAAAATTCATCAAATGTAAAATTGGAATGTTATATAGTGATAAAAATAGATAATAATGATCACATACCATGAATTAACATGGAAAAAAGACTCTATATCCCACAATATTTATGTTGGAAGGAAAGAGAATTCGAAAAACCACAAATAGAGTCACTAGGTTGTAGAGTCATAGTCTTAGGAGGAAGAATGATGATTTCATGTTACATTTTGAGTTTAAAACAAAATATTAAAATTAATTAAAACCCCCATGGTTTTCTCACACAATTTACTAAATCATTCACTAACTATGTTAGGATTACTACCTTTATCAGGAATTCATATTGTTTGGATGAATGGTTTTGTAAACAGTGTTCCATAATTACTTTTTTACCTCTATCATGAGACCCATCATTGTTTGGTGAATGTTATGTGAATATCTCAAACCAAACGCTAACTATTTCACACCAACATACCTTATCCAACATGACATTCAATTTTCTTAAGGATAACCACAATGTTGAACTTAATGGTGTACAAAACTTACATCCCTGTAAATTCCTCTTAAACTATATAAAACCTTAAAGAAGCTACCCGACACATCACCTAAGAATGGAATAACTCATAAACTCATAGAGAATGGATATATATAAAGAATATGATACTTGAAAATTCAATAAAATTATACTAAGTACCAATAATGATTTTTTATGACAACGATTTTATATTGAAATTATTATCCACTTCCATTATATATATTTTTACTGTTAATATATATTGTAGAAAAAAATTAATTTTTGAGATAAATGTTGTAAAAGGAGTCCAATGATATCCCCTTCCTCTTAGTGGTCTAAAATTATAATAAATTAAATTTCATTTTAGTGTGGTGTCACCCATAACATACCAATTAATAGACACTTTAATTGAGTGGTTAATATTTTATACATAATATTTTTCAATAAGATATATTGAATGATTCCTTTTGAGAGTGATCAAACTCACTAAGAGTTTTAAAGAGATCTTAAATTAGTAATTATAGATGATATAATTTTTGTTTTGTTTTGATAAACCAATTTAATAATTATTAAAAAAACTATGGAATGTTGATTCACCCCTCTCAGTAATGATTTATATCTTGTATTCCCTTTATATTTGTTAGTTAATCATTTCATACATTGTAATTATTAAATTATTTACCACTTAAATTTAATCTTTAATTTAATCTATTTTTATACATTATTATTAAAGGATAAAATGGTTAATTATTTTCATAATTAACATTTATGGATTCAATTATATTCTATTTTAAATTTGGAAATTAATATTATTAAATTTTTATAAATTATTCTATTTTTAAACTTAATTTAATAAAAAATATTTTAAAAATATTTTTTATTAACACTCAAACATGTTTGAAAATATATTAAATCTCAATAATTGTAAAATAAAATATTAACATTTGAAAAAATATTAATTTTTCAAGTTAATATTTATTTCATAAAGAATTTTTAGTGAATTATACTAAGATGAAAAAAATAGTATAAGCCTGGAAAATATTCACTAAGAAATTTATCTAGGATGATTTCGAACAAACTCTATAATACAAACTCTTTTAAAAAAAATGAAGGAATATTTATTTTTATAAAATAAATATAAATAAATTCTTTATCTAATATGAAATAATTATTATGTAATAATACTAAGATTGAATATGATATTTTATGTAAACAATATTATGAGACTCGTATTTCCAAGGTCAAATATGATGAAATATTCCCCAGTGGTAAAGAAGAATAATGAAATAGATATGAAATGGGAATTTATATAATGCTCAATAAATCCAATAATTGGATTATTTCATTTGTAATATATAATTTTTTTAAATACTAAATAATGTGATTTGAAAATAAAATCAAGTATAAAATAATGAGGAATATGTTTATATTGGGATAAATGTTTACTTTATAGATTGTATTGATGATTTAAATGTGTAACATCCCAAGTAAGTAAATAATTATTGATTTTTATATCTTTGTTTATTTATGAATTATAAAGTGTATTAAGAGGCTTAAAATGAGAATAAATCCAATCTTAAGCATAGAATTCTCTAATATTTTAAAAAGACTGGTTTACCGCTTTTTGACGGAGAACCATTTTTAAATTTATCATTTGAAAATTTTATAAGATTTATTTGTCAAAATAAACTTTTTATTTATGATTGGGACATTGAAATTTACTTTGGATAAATTTTTGGTATTTTTCTTACAATGTTCATTTTTTAATGAATAGTGGAAAATACTGCATTTTACATCAAAACTACTCTTTCATCTAATTTAATTATATGGTTATATTATCTTTTTAATTGTTATTAAATTTTAATTAAAATATATTTTTACCATTTAATCCAATGGTGGTCATTATAATTAATTTCACATTGAAATTGGTCAAAAACCAGTGCCAAACTTTTCATAGATATTGTTTATAAAAAACCCGCTATTTGTTTTTAAAACAGGATTTATTTTTAAATTAACTATTTCAATTTATATGTTTGGAATTTGGTCAAATGGATTCCATATTTTGAATAAGAAGGTCAAAATTATTTAATTAAGACTCTTTTGTTTTTGGACGTTATGAATAGTAACGACGGTAATTATCTTTATTTATCTTGATTAATTAGTAATTGGGTATTTAAGGTTAATAAAATAATATCATAATAATAAAAAATGACCCCAACACGTGTCATAATTCTACTGGTTGTGTCATGGACGACCATGGTATTCTTGGTGCCAAACTTAGGGACCCCATGGAATCACTTTTGTGTGATAGTGACTTTTTATCTTTTTATTTTAAATTAAAGTTAAATATAACAGTGTATGTATCACCTAAGAAATAAAATTTTAATTTTGTATATATAAATGATACCTTGGACTATAAATATTAATTGGAAGGCTAAAAATATTTCCTACATCCTTGTATTTTTTTATAATTTTTAGACATTAAATAAATTAATTTACTTACGACATCATCATGATGCACCGATTATCTCATTAAAGAACGATTTAAATAAAATGAAAATACAATGTAAACTCTAAGACATAAGATTGTCAATAACCTATTGGATGAGAATATTTAGAACCCTTATCACCTTATCCTCTAAATACATCAATGTGGGTCCTTTAAAATCCAAAACTCATTTTAATATAAAGTAACATTTTAAAACTTTCCAAGAGTACCCCTCCTCTCCTCTTATAAAAGGCCCCCACCTCTACCTCATTACCCACACATCTCAAGCCATTGGCTCAGCCAAACTCTGCTCATTTCATCTCTATAAATCCCTCTAATCATCCTAGAAGCCTTACCTTAGGCAGAAAGCTCTTCAAGAAACCATTTTGGTCTAACCAAGAAGAGTTACCTAATTTAAAGGTAATGTCTTCACTTCTGTTCTTTTGTTTTAATTTTCTTCTCCAAAACCTAAACAATTTCTATTCATTTATTTTTTAATAACACCACAATCTTAAATATACTAGTATTTTGTTATGAGAAGGATTCAAGCTACACTTACACACACCTTCATCTAATGGTTAAAGAGCATACTGTTTCCGAGGATGGTGAATTTCTGCCTCACCAAACGATGATTGCTCAATACTATTCAAACACCTTCAAAGGTGGCCATTATGATGTCACTATATTTATATATGATATATAATATGTTTATGTTTTCCTTAATCTTCTGTATTTTTCATTTATGTCATACCATTATGGTTTCTATTATGGGTAACACGATATCTTCATTCTAGGAAGTGCAGACTACCGCCCCCTCAAAGTGATTTGAATCATTAATGCCTTATGTGGGACGTATAAAGGATGGATTTTATGACATCTAAATCATGAATATAATTCTGGATAGAATGGATATTTTATCACATGAACAACTTGTAATTACAAAACGTTTATTTCGGACTCAAGTACCAATGATCGAAAAAATGACCATTATTAAATTAAATAATTAAATAGTGTTCATGACATGGTAATAAGTGATATAAAAGGAATAATGAACTTGAAAAGGGTTCTTATGCAAGTATAAATTAACTCATGTTTATTATTCAGGAGGTTAAAAAATGGTCGAGTCAAGTCGGACCCGAGGTAAGGGACTTCGCCTCAATCTCCTTTTGTTGAGGCATATTTTGTTTTATACACAACATTATTTTATACGGTGTATAAACCCCATTGACTTTTATGTTTGTTCAAAAGGAATATTTTTTATACGAATCATTTTAATAAATGAAAAAATGGAATTTTTATGTCATACATATGTGGCGACAACGACTTCTCCGCCACCGTTACCATTATTTGAGTTTCAGCTTCCTCTACAAGCCATAAAATTTTTTAAATGAAAAATAAATACCATGTTCTACTTTTATGATATTGGGTATTGAAAATGATTTTGATAATGTTTTTATCAATGTGTTATTGATATCTTGTGATTGAAATGTGGAAATGTTATGTTTTCTTTTATGCATGTATTATGTGATATGTTTATGTTCTGGTTCTTGGGAATTGTTTATGAAGATGGGTGGTTCTGTGATAAACTAAGGGTGGGTGAGCCCGATATAGCTCTCAATTGCATTGGGTAATGCAAAGGGGTAAAACTTTATGGTTTTTCTAAAGGGATTTAGGGAATATAGTGTAATGGGTATTCCAAACATAACCATTAGGGTTACTGCCTACATAAGAATGGTATCAATGCCTTATGTTACCTTTATATCTTATGATTTCTATGAGTTATTCATAAATCTTTTGATTTCATGAGGTATATTAACGTGATTATCTTTTATGGGTAAAGTATGATTTCATTAATTCTTATTTATACATTTACTAATTTTTCCTTTCCGAATCATTATATCCCTTATAGATATTTTTATACTCATCCCAAGTTTTTAATATTTTTTTCATAGGTCATGGGAAAGGTACATGATATGATGATAGTGTCAAGGAAGTGTCAAGATCGAATCCATGTTTTATTTTAAATATGTTTTTGTTTATGGGAAAAATGAATACTATCTTTTATGTAACCACTTGGTTTTAATGTTGAATGTAACGCATGATTTATGATCTAATTATCTAAAACTCTAAACCTGAAAAGATCCTCAATGTTTATTCTTGAAATATCCTTACAATAAGTAATGTTTAAGGATGGGGCCTTATAGATGGTATCAAAGTTCGGTTTAGATAACTTTAGGAGTTATAATTCTGTTAAATGATTGTCCAAAAATATTTTTTTATGGTCCAATTGAAATGATATTGAATTTGAAGATTACCATGTTGCTTCATCAAAGACATGTTTGTTTAGAATGGTTTAACACTGAGGAAACAGGGAAGCAGTGCTAGGAGGCATACAGAAAGAAATGACCGTCCAAATCAGCATCCTGAGATGGTTGGAATTGGAACTGAACAGTTTTTTGCAGTAATGGCGTAGTTGACTCAAGCGATAAATGGTGGTTGTATCCATGCACGAGATCAGCTAGATCAACCGTAGAGGAACATGTCATTTGTGGAACATTTCATGATGAAACATCCCCCATCATTTAGAGGATTATTTTACCATGTGATAGCTGAAGGGTGGATTAATGCACTGGAGAATATTTTTGATGTCAAGGGGTGTTCAGACAATCAAAAGGTTAGTGTTGCAATTTACCATTTGGAGGGTAAAGCATATCAGTGGTGGTCGATGGTTAAAAATATCAGGGACGCTAATGAGATTGATGCTCTAGGTATGTTTCTTGAGATGTGTTTTCCTAATGCTGTTTGACTTAGGATGGAAAACAATTCTTGGAATTGAGGAAATAGGATGACTTAGTGGCTGCTTTTGAGGAAAGGTTCACTCGATTGGAAAGGTCTGCTCCAAATATTATCTGAGACCTTGATAGTAAAATCAATTGTTTTTACTCAGGATTAAAGTAAAAATATCGAAGGGATTTAGCTTCTCATTAGTTCAAAAGTTATGAAAAGCTTTTTCGATGTGATGAGAAGGTGGAAATGTAGTTTCTCGATGATAAATTGTTCTATAACAACCAACATAAGAAGATACTGAGGTGGTAAGAAAAAGGGAATAATTCTTCAAAAAGCTCTGATGGTATGAAAACTAAGTTTCCAGTTTGTGATAAATGTGTTAAAAGGCATGATGGGGAATGTCTTCTTAATTATGGAATGTGCTACCGATGTGGTAATATAGGACATAAGGCTGGTGATTGCACTGAAAAAGATCAAGGTGATGGTAAGAGTAAATTTGATATACAGTTAGTGAAATGTTTTAAGTGTGATGAGATGGGTCATTATGCAAACGAGTATCCGACAAAGAGCTCGAGTGATGGGAAGCAGTTAGACTACATGAAGAAAGGGGTGGTGAAATCTGTTGAAAATACTTAAGCAGATGTTCGGCCATCAAATGAAGTGGTATCAGGTACCTTGTTTTTTTTCAGATTATGCCTGTGTGTTGTTTGATTCGGGGTCTACACATTCTTTCATCTATGAAAAATTTTCTAGTAAATTGGGAATTCCATCTAAAAAAATGACTCCTGAACTTTTGGTAAAAACACCTGGGGGAAATGTTGCGGAAAAAAAAATTTATAAGAATCTTCCTATCCTTATCCGTGGAAAAAACCTAATTAAAAACCTTAATATTTTACCTCTAGTGGAGTTTGATGTTATATTGGGTATGGATTGGCTCCTTATTTAACATGCTAAGTTTGATTGTAGAGATAAAGAAGTTTCTTTTCAGAAAGACATTTAGTTTGTGTAAAAGAATGAACCCTTACTATTGATAACATATCAAGAAGCTGAGAAACTTGTAAAAGATGGAAGTGAATGTTACCTTGCACATATTTTTGAAAATTAAGGAACTGTTCAGATTAATGATGTGCTAGTGGTAAATGAGAATCCTGATGTTTTTTCTGATGAGTTTCCTGGAATAATACTAGATCGAGAAGTTGAATTTACTGTTGACTTAGTTCACGATGTTAAGACAATTTTGAAACCCCCTTATTGAATGGCTCAAATTGAACTTTTAGAGTTGAAGGATCCATTTCAAGATTTATTAGAGGAAGGTTTTATTTGACCTAGAACATCACCATGGAGTGATTCTGTTTTATTTGTTAAAAAGAAAGATGGTTCAATGAGACTTTGCTTGGATTATAGATCCTTGAATAACATCACTGTTAAGAACAAATATCATATACCTCATATCGATGATTTGTTTGACCATCTCTAGGGAGCTCAGTTTTTTTCAAATATTGACCTGAGATCAGGGTACCATCAGTTGATGGTAAATGAAGTAGTTGTTCCGAAGACCGCATTTCATAAAAGATATGGCCATTATGAATTTGTAGTTATCCCTTTTGGGCTAACCAAGGCACCTCCTGTATTCATGGTCTTTATGAATTGAATTTTCCATGACATCTTGGATAAGTTTGTGGTTGTTTTCATTGATGATATTTTGGTGTTTTTTAAAAGTAAATCGGATCAAGAAATACATTTAAGGGTTATTTTGCAAACCTTAAAAGAAAAAAATTAAATAGGAAATTCAGAAAGTGTGAGTTTTGGTTGCAATAAATTTCTTTCATTGGTCATATTGTTTCTAAAGATGGGATAACTGTTGATCATGAAAAAACAATGGTTGTTAAAGAATGGAAAAGACCCACATATGTTACTGAGATTTGTAGCTTCCTTGGATTGGCAGGCGATTACCGATGGTTTGTTAGAAATTTTTCATGGTAATCTAGTCCAATTACTAAGCTAACACATTAGGGTGTTATGTTTATCTGGACAAAAAAATGTGATGATTTTTTTCATAAATTGAAAAGAAGATTGGTGAATGCTCCAGTTTTGGTGCTACCTTCCAGGAATGGTGGTTTTGTTATCTATAGTGATGCTTCAATGAAAGGACCTGGTTGCGTCCTAATGTTTAATGATCAGGTAATTGTTTATGCATCACGATAGTTGAAAAGCAATGAGGTAAATTACCCTACACATGATTTGGAAGTAGATGCTATTGTTTTTGCTTTAAAAATTTGGAGGCATCATTTGTATGGAGTAATGTGTGAAATATATACCGATCAAAAAAGTTTATAGTATATATTCACTCAGAAATAATTGAACATGAGATAGTGGAGATGGCTAGAATTAGTCAAGGATTATGAATTTACAATTCATTACCATCCAGGAAAAGAAAATAATGTGGATGATGCTTTGAGTCGAAAAATTAATGTTTCATTAACAATGTTTCATTTGGAACGTGATCCTTTGGTTAAGGATTTGATGAAATTTGGAATAAAAGTAGTTGGTGCAGGATGTTCTTAGGTTTTGTTTCAGGTATCAGTGAAATATTCTCTATCAGACAGAATTAAGCAAGCACAGAAGCAAGACAGTGAGTTGTAGAAAAAGGTAGAGCTGGTTTAGAAAGGTATGTTGCCAGAATTCAACATTTATAATGATTGTGTTTTGAGATTTGGGAAGAGATTGTGTGTGCCTTGTGATTCACAGCTGAGGAGAGAGTTTTAATGTGAAGCTCATAGCTCACCATTTTCAGTTCATCCAGGCAGTAGTAAGATGTATAGGGATATTCGGGAGTATTACTGGTGGGGCGGAATGACAATAGATATTGCTGATTTTACTATGAAGTGTATCACTTGTCAATAGGTTAATGCAGAGCGGTAATTACCAGAAGGGATGCTTCAGCCATTACCAGTGCCAGAGTGGAAATAGGAGAATATATCCATGAACTTCATTGTGGGATTGTCGAAGACACCTTGAGGTAATAAAACAATTTGGGTTATTGTTGATCACTTGACTAAATCTACTCACTTCCTTGCTATATGAGATACATTTTCCCTAGATCAACTTTTCCTTTTGTATCCTAAAGTGATATTCAGGTTACATGGAGTTCCTCTATCCATTGTATCTGATCGTGATCCCAGGTTTACTTCTAACTTTTGGAAAGGCCTTCTGAAGTTGTTGGGTACTGAATTAAATTTTAGTAAAGCATGGCATCCTCAATCAGATGGGCAGTCAGAATGAACAATTCAGACGTCAGACGATATGCTACGTGTTTGTTCAATGGATTATCAGGGAAGTTGGTACCAACACCTTTCTTTTGTTGAGTTTTCTTATAATAACAGTTTTCATTCCAGTATACAGATGACACAATTTGAGGCATTATATGGGATGCGGTGTCAAACTCTGGATTTGTTGGATGAAGTGGGTCAAAGTAAGTTGATGGGACAAGAATTGGTAGAACAGTTGGTAGAAAACTTCAGCTAATATTGAGACACATGAGAACAGCTCAGAGTAGGCAGAAGAGTTATGCAGACAATAGGAGGAAGGATCTCTCTTTTGAGGTAGGTGATCATGTTTTTCTCAATGTATCTCCATGGAAAAGTGTGATGCGATTTGGTAAGAAGGAAATCTGAGTCCAAGGTTCATTGGACCATATGAAATTCTGGAGAGAGTTGGATCAGTTTCATACCGAGTGGCTTTACCTCTGAGTTTATCTCAGGTACACAATGTTTTTCATGTTTCAATGTTAAGGAAGTACATGCCAGATCCATCTCATGTTTTGAGTCCAGAGGTAGTTTAGTTGGAAGAGAATCTATCTTATGAGAAACAACCAGTTCAAATTCTTGACCACAGGGAGCAAGTGTTGCATAATAAGGTGATTCATCATGTAATGTTTTTGTGGAAAAACCACATGATTGAAGAGGCAACATGGGAATCTGAAAATGCAATGAGGGATAAATACCCCGACATATTCGATAAGTAAATAAATTGTGGGGATGAAATTTTCTAAATGGGGGAAGGATGTAACATCCCAAGTAAGTAATGAATTATGGATTTTCATATCTATGTCTATTTAGGAATTATAATGTTTTTAAGAGGCTTAAAATGATAATAAATCCAATCTTAAGCATAGAATTCTCTAATATTTTAAAAAGATTGTTTTTCCTCTTTTTAATGGAGAACCATTTTTAAATATATATTTTGAAAATTTTATAAGCTTTATTTTTGAAAATTAACTTATTATTTATGATTGGGACATTGAAATTTACTTTTGATAAATTTTTGGTATTTTTCTAACAATGTGCATTCGTAATGAATAGTGAAAAATACTGCATTTTACATCAAAACTGATTTTTCATCTAATTTAATAATATTATTAGATAGTCTTTTTAATTCGTATTAAAGTGTAATTAGAATATAATTTTTCCATTTAATACAATGTTGGTAATTAGAATTAATTTCACTTTTATATTGGGCATAAACAAGTGTCAAACATTTCATAGATATTGTTTCTAAAAAACCCGATATTTATATTGACAATGAGAATTATTTTAAAAATAATTTTTGCAATTTCTATGTTTGGAATTTGGTAAAATGTATTCCATATTTGGAATCATAAGGTCCAAATGATTTTAATTAAGACTCTTTTGTTTCTGGATGTTATGAATAGCAACGACGGTAATTATCTTTAAATATCATCATAAATTAATAATCGGGTAGTTAAGGATAATGAAATAATATTATAATAATAACAAATGACCCCAACATGTGTCATAATGCTACTAGTTGTGTCATGGACAACCATGGGATGCCTTGTCCCAAACATAGGGACCCAATGGAATTAATTTTGGGTGATAGTGACTTTTTTCTTTTTATTTTAATAGAAAGTTAAATATATGAAGGTATGTAACACCTAAGTAAAACAATTTTAATATTGTCTAAATTAATGATCCCTTGGACTATAAATATTCATTGGAAGGCTAAAATTACTACCCACATTATCGTATATTTTTTATAATTTTTAGACATTAAATAAATTTATTTATTTATGACATCAAGATGATGCAACGATTATCTCATTAATGAACGATATAAAAAATGAAATGATAATGTAAAATCTAAGACTTACACATGTAAAAAACCTATTAAATGAGTATATTTGGAAACCTTATCACCTTATCCTCTAAATACATCAATGTGGGGCCTTTAAAATCTGAAACTCATTTTAATATAAAGTAACAGTTTATAACATTCCAAGAGTACCCCACGTATACCTACTTACCCACATCTCTCAAGCCATTGGATTAGACAAACTATGCTCATTTCATATCTCCACATCCATATCTTCATCCTAGAAGCCTTACCGTAGGCTGAAATCTCTTCAAGAAACCATTTTGGTTCAAACCAAGAAGAGTTACCGTATTTAAAGGTAATGTCTTCACTTCTGTTCTTTTGTTTTATTTTGCTTCTCCAAACCCCTAAACTATTTTTATTAATTTCTTTTGTAACAAAAACATTATATTCAATATAATAGAATGTTTTATGATAAGGATTCAAGCTACACTAACAGACACCTTCATATAATGGTTAAAGAGCATATTGTTTCTATGGACGGTGAATTTCTGCCTCATGAAACGATGATTGCTCAATATACTTAAAACACATTCAAAGGTGGCCATTAAGATGTCAATATATTTATATATGATATATAATATGTTTATGTTTTCTTTAAGCTTTTTTATTTTTCATTTATGGAATACCTTTATGTTTTCCATTACGTGTAAACGTGATATTTTCATTTTAGGAAGTGCAGACTACCACCCCCTCAAAGTGATTTGATACGTTAATGTCATATGTGGGATGTATAAAGGATGGAGTTGATGATATTATATATGATATTATACTGGAATTATAATATACATTTATATCATTATTATTTCATTACATTAAATAGGAAATAGAAATGGAAGTAGCGTTCATGCGTACGTACGACTTACCATCTCCATGAATGGCACATTTCGTATCTTACCTCAAAATGTTATTTAATATTATAAATGCATGTATATACTGGATATATATGATATATATTATATCTACATCATGAATATAATTCTAGACAGAATGGATATTTTATCACAGGAACAACTTGTAATTAGAAGAAGTTTATTTTTGACTCAAGTACCAATGATCGACAAAACGACCATTATTAGCTTAAATAATTACATAGTGTTCATGAAATGGTAATAAGTGATATAAAATGAATAATGAACATGAAAAAGGTTCTTATGAAATTATAAATTAACTCACTTTTATTATATTTGTGGTTAAAGAATGATCAAGTCAAGTCGGACCCGAGGTAAGGGACTTCATTTCAATCTACTTTCATTGAGGAATATTTTGTTTTATAGACAACATTCTTTTAAAATGTGTATAAACAGCTTTTACATTTATGTTTATTCCAAAGGAATATTTTTTATATGAAGTGTTTTACATAATGACAAAAGAGAATGTTTTTGTCATACGTATGCGGTGAAAACAACTTCTCCACCGTCGTGACCATTATTTGAGTTTCTGCATCCTCTAAAAGCCATAGCATTCTTTAAATGAGAAATAAATACCATGTTTTACTTTTCTTTTATTTTGGTATTGAAAATGGTTTTGACAATGTTTTTATCAATGTGTTATTGATATCATGTGATTGAAATGTGGAAATGTTATGTTTCCTTTATGCATGTCTGATGTGGTACGATTATGTTATGGTTCTTGGGCATTGTTTATGAAGACGGGTGGTTCCATGATAAACTAAGGGCGGGTGAGCCCGATATAGCTCTCCAATGCATTGGTTAATGCGAAGGGGTAAAACATTAAGGTTTCTCTGAATAGATTTATGGAATATACTATGATGGGTAATCCAAACTTAACTATGATGGTTACTCCCTACGTAAAAATGTTATGAATGCCTCACATTCCCTTTATGTATTATGATTTCCAAGAGTTATTCATTAATATTATGATTTCATGAGGTATGTTAACGTGCTTATGTTTTATGGGTAAAGTATGATTTCATTGAATCTTATGTATACATGTACTAATGTTTCCTTTCCGTATTTTTATATCCCTCACTGAGCTTTTTATGCTCATCCCATGTTTTTGAAATGTTTTTCAAAGGTCAAGGTAAAGTTACATGATATGATGATAGTGTTAAGGATGTGTCAAGAAAGAATCCATGTTTTATTTTAAATATGTTTCTGTTGATGGGAAAAATGAATACTATCTTTTATGTAACCACTTTGTTATAATGTGGAATGTAATGCATGATTTATGATCTAATTCTCTAAATCTCTAAACCTAAAAAGATCCTCAATGTGTATTCCTAAAATTTCTCAAGATTAAGTAATGTTTAAGGCTAGGGCCTTATAAAATATTATGTCTTTCAAGGAGAATAAAATGAATAAATACATCTAAGTGATGTTTATTTCAATTTAAAATAAGGATAAATTATTAATAAAATGATATGGGAATTTGATAATCATTTAAATAAATTAATGGTCTATCATTATAAATCAAAATATATTATTATTTAAATTTATTAGATAAATGAAATTATTTTAAATTATTTTAAAAATAATTAATATTTCATTTGAATATAATGTACCACTCATGATGAATTTATACGTAGTGTTTTTCAATGAACTCAAAGTGGAGATGGAGTTGATAGAATGGTCCTATGGACATGGAGAAATGAAATTAAGGATTGAGTTTAAAGATATAGGATCTAATGATAATGGAGTCAAGATTATCCAAAAGCACAAATGTAATATATAGGGATAAAATCCCCATGTAAATTTAAACACTGTAAGGATGTATTGATTTATGTGTCAAAAATATGAGAGTCAATATCATGAATATTGTAGGGAATTGAAAAATCAATCCATTATGAAGAAATAAGGGAATCCCCCCAATATAGTATCTATTTTACATTTATTTAACTATAAGGACCATGTATGATATGTAATAATGTACCCCAAATTAGGTTTTTTTAATGTTAAAGAACATCCAAAATCATGTAAGCAATGGGAGATACGGAAATATCATGTCATCACCACCACGTAGGTGAAGTATGAAAATGACGTAGTAAAATATACATATAACAGTAAATTTAGTAAGGTGATTTTTTAATTTGATTCAAATTTTATATATTCCTGTATATCATATATGTTTCATAAAATAATATATTATATAACCAATACTTTTAACTGACGATATCTTTGAAACCACATAGTGGTGCAATTGTCACTACCCAATTGTGGGAATCATCCCATGCAGTGCCCTTAGAGAAATTCCCCCATCAAATATTATAATTCTTCTTTTAGTATCATTTTATGCTATATTATGAATGAATATGATCTTATTATATAGTTCTCTCATCAACTAATAGAAAATGGAAAAATATTTCCAGGTCTCAATCCACCTCTTTCTTATATTAAAATTGCATAATGATTTTAAATTGTAAGTAGAATGTCCTTCAATGTTATTGGTTCTGATACCCAATTAAGAATCATATCTTTTTAAAATGGATGAGATAATAGAAAATATCATCTTTTTTTACATGTTTTTTATGAGTAATTTACTGATTTATTTATAAAGAATCCCTAGAATTACCATGAATCATGAGGTGGAGCTATCAATTTAACTCATACACAATGCATCACCAATATCCAATTAGCCCAATTGGATGGACCCAATATATTTAAAGAGTTAAGAAAAAAAAATTATGGAGTATTTGGATAAATGGATCATATATCATAGTGCATCAACATTGGGAGCACCACTATTATTTTCAATGAATAAAAATATGTAAATACATATTTTTATTGACAATTGAGAACAGAACTGATCAATATAAGGAATGAAAAAGTATGTGTTAAAATGTTTAAATGAATATTTTTTATCAATAATAAATAGGTTATTAATTTTTAGAATAGGATATTTACTATATATATCATATGTATGTGGTGAATAGATATGATATTCAAAAACATATTTATATAAAAGGACCTGAACTGTTAGATCATTGTTATTCCACATATACTTATTAACTGATAAATAATATTAATGGAATTGGTAATTGATGATTTAGATACATCAATGGTATGTTTATGGTGCCATTATTCAAATATATTCTTATATATCCTAAAAAAAAAGAAAGAAAATTAGGATCGTCTAATGATTATTTGAAATTCATTATTAAAGGAGTTGTTTTATTCTATATTTATAAATTTAAAATTCTGAATGCATTAAAGAAAAATCCTCAATCATTTGATCAGAGGTTAATAAATAAATATAGACCCTTTGAAGACAAAAAACAATTGAAGAATAAAATGGACCCATAATTTTAATGAATATCTGTTGTTTTCTAGGATCAGTTATTTATTATTAATGTTTTTTGAGAAAAAAATTAATGATTTTATAGAAATATAGAAAATGTTAATAAAAAATGTGAGTTGTATTTTTAGTTAAAAAATGTTAATAGATATTTAAATATCTCAACAATAGGCTAATCGATACACAAATACTCACAATATCCTTATATAGATAATGATTTTTTATATATAATACTTCTTCAATGAATGGATTGGATTTCATGTGACCCCTGATATTTAGTTATAGTAACAGAAAAAACTATAAAACTATAATTCAATGAACACTTTAATATTTTATGGAACAAAAATTCTAATTTGATATAATAGATATCAAATTTTAACATACTGGTCAAAATAATAATAAAATGTGTTTCTGAAATTTATATGGACCCTTTAAAAAGAAAAATGATTAAGGAATAAAACAATCGAACAAGTGTCATGCATATCTTAAGTTTTTTGAAATCAGTTCTTTAGTATTGATGTTTTCTAAGAAAAAAATAATGATTTTATAAAAATATAATTTTTTTAAAAAAATTATGGGATGATGTATTTCTAGTTAAAAAATGTGAATATATATTTAAATATCTCCAGAACAGGCTAATCGATTAAATTATATCTACAATCTCCTCATGTAGAGTATGATTTTTTTATAAATTACTTATATTAAATGACTGTGTTTTATGTGACCCATGAGATTTATTTACAGTAATTGAATAATATAAAAAAAAATTAACTCAATGATGATTTAAATATTTTATTGAAGAAAACCATAATTTGTTATAATATATATCACTTTTCAACCAAATGGGTCAAAAAAGTAATTAAATGTGTTTTTGAAATATTATCTTAAAAATAATCACTTATGGATAATTGAAAATTTACTATTTTAATATTCATACATTTATTTGTAATTAGGTTTTATAATATATATATTTGACAATGAATTGGTAAAAAATTATATTTAAACAATTATATGATAACTTCGAGGTAAATCATGGATATTGTTCTGAAACCGCTTTTGAGTATTTTATTTCATTCAATTTTAATTAATTAAATAATATTTAATGATTAATTTATCAAATAGAATTTTTTAATTATATATCACAATTAATATCCATATAATTATTAATATGAGTCATATAGCTAATGTAACAGCAATTATGTTTTTAAAATTTCATTTACTGAAAAACTGTTTATTCATCCCATTTTGTGGGGTTATTCTTATTTTTTATATATCAATGTCTATTAACTAATTTTGGTAGAATTTATTAAATATTTATAATAATAATAATAAATATGAGGTAATTATTTAAACATAATTAGGGTTTAAAATGAATAAAATTAGAAACAATTGGTTAAAATAGTTTTAGTGAAAATGGGTTTCTAAGGGGGTAATCGAAAAAGATAAGAGTTAAATTTTCAAAAAATGATTCATAATCTTATTTGGTTTGATGGATTCTATACATAACCTTATTACCAAATTATATGAGTTTTTTAGATTTATTTTTTCCATAAACGTGGATAAATAATATTTTAAAAAATTGTAAAAATATAAGCGTACCACTCATTTGAATTATAAAATGGAAGATACGCCCCACAAATCATCACACCTACCGAGCAAATTATATCAACCAATAACTAAAATAAATTTTCCATATATCATTATCTATATTTCAGTGGTGTTTTTATTCTCAAAAGATCGACCATATATACCACATGAAGGGATCCAGATGATGTTTCTTTAAGAGAAAGTAATCATCTAAAGAATTCTTTTTCTTTTTCTATATCATATTCTACCACATTCTGTTTTTTCCTACAAATAAAATATATTGAAAAAAGTATCTAACATTTACTAAGATTTTATTAAATTTATTACAAAATATATATTCATCTCATTCTCCATAAACATAGAAACAAAACCATCACTCATGTGTATGGTGAACTACTCCCTCATGATCAAATGTATTTTACTTTATCACCAACTAACATGGACAATAATAATTAATACAAATCAATATAGATAATTATTATTAAAATATATTAATTATATAAATTTAATATGCAATATAATTACTTAACCTATCACTAATTACAAAATTATAACATAATCCACACGTAACTACAACCTACCATCTCCATGAATTGATTCAATTAATTTTCTGTATTTGAAATTTAGATAACTATTCTATAAATTTTTATATGAAATAAATATTATATTTATAAAATTTATATATTTCTGGATATGATGAATCTATATCCCTTGTTCTATAATAAAATCATACGGGTTGAAACATACATGAGAAAACTACACAGTTACACTAAAACAAATTATAATAATGAAATATTATCGACAAACACGTAATATGATTTTTTAAGTGGATCATTTGTGATTTTATAAATAACAATATTGTTTTTATATAAATTAATTTCATATATATTACTATTATACAATATTATAAATCATTCTCATTGAAGTGTAAGAGTGGGGTTTGGGATTTGGTCTCAATTTCTAATATTTTGAGAGATATATGGAATTACATGACTATTTACATTTTTGGGGTATATATACTGATCCATTTATGTAATTTAAATAAATATATACTTATTCATTATGATTAAAGATTCAACTAAATTTACACGTTCATGGGGTTAAAATATAAATGTTACTAGAGGTAATAAATTTTTATAAAATGCATTTATTTTGGGTTAATTACTTTTATCATTAAAGAAAACAGATAATCTATCCTTAATAAACACTATCTAATTTCATATAATCTATATTTTTATGAAGGTTCTTTAATTTATATAATAACTAGGACCTGATAACAGCACAAACACCACACCCTATCATATCCATCATGTCCTGGCCTGCCAGGTACCTCCATTTTCCCCCTCCGACATGTGGTCCCCATATTGGGGCCCACCCACGTGCCCGAACGGGTCAGCTGACTAATGAATATACCCACATGAAAACAAAAGTTCTTTCTAGTGTGATTTTTCTTTACTCATACACACCATATGAAACTTTGGATAAGGTCACCCATCCTAATCACTACATCTAGACAATCACGCTTACCTGTGAAGTAATAATCACCTAAGCTTCCACAAGGAAAGGTATACATTGTTGACACGAGTCATATCATTTTTTATTAAACTCTTTATCATTATTAGGAATTACTTTCACCCATTAATTATATCAAAACATCCTCATTATGGTCACTACATCCCAAGAATTTTTATTTATAGTGTGCTTTGTACTCACTACCACACACCATGGGAAACTTCCCAAAAGGTCAACCATTCAAATCACGACTCCAGGATAAGAAAAATTAACTCTGGAGTTCTAATCAGGTAGGATAACCAATTGAAATGTGTAACATATTGACTTGACTCATATCATTTATTCATTTAATTATTTATCAGTCTGCGGTGTTACATTCACCCACCTTTTTGAGAACAACATCTCCATTGTTGACCTTGCACCTAATCACAGGCAATGCACCATACATAAGGGTGAGTTCCTCTCCTGATACCGATTGTAACAACTGTTCCTTGTTGATAGCACAAACACCCCACTCTATCATGGTAGTTGGGTCCTGGTCCACCATGTTCTACCAATTTCTCCATAGATATGTGGCCTCTAAATTAGGGCCCACCCATATGCCAAATCATGACATCTGACTAATAACTCTTCCCATAAGCCAATACATGTTTCTTCAAGAATGCTTTGTCCTTAGTCGCACATACCCAAGGATTCTTTCGAGATGGTCACCCTTATAAATCCCTACTCGAGGGAAAAAACACATAAATATGGAGTTCTAATTCGATACGCTCCTGAAAGAAAATATGCCCATTGTTGAAAGGGGTCATATCATTTTTTCATTTAACCTTTTATCATTCTCCGGTGTAATATTTTCACCCATATTTATCACTTTTTTCATCATGAATTGTGAAAATAAATTTTTAATGTAAAAACATAACATAATTATATTCCAAATCATGTATGTTTTTCTTCTATGTCTATATTATAAAAAATTGTTTTACAAAAGTCTTTTTTATTTACCCAAATACAAAAGTCATTTTTATTTACCCAAATATATTATTAAGGACATTATATATTTTCCATGAATTTTTATAATGTCTGAAATGATTATTTATAATCTTTTACCAATGTTTCATTATCATCTTTATTGATAATAATTAAAAACTATTGTTTTATTTTTAATATAAACAGTATTAATGGAATTTCTAGCATCCACCGCTATTTTAGGATATTTAGATTCTTCTTCAGGTTTTAAAATATTTTTTAAATAATGCACTTTAAGGAAAAACTATTTTAATGTTTTACTTACATTTTATTTTATTAACTAAAATATATTAATTTATTAAAAATATTGTACTATAATGAATTTCTCTTTATTACTTTTTTATTCATTATCATGCCATAAAAAAATCCAATTTCTTATGATCAACATTACATATTCATTCTATCATAGTAGTTATTAATTTATAAACCATACACCATCTATCTATATAGTGTTTTACTATGAAAATTATTTAATTGAATAGGGAAATTGTGATATTCAGTATCCTTTACTCAATATTGATATTTATTTATAATTTATATTATACTTAATTAAAATTAATAATTTAATATATGAGGTATTCATTGTACTTATAGTAACATGTGGGGCACTAAATTATATTGCACCTCAATTCATCAATATGCCTCATGAGACAAACCATCTATCCCAACATTTTAAAATGTTTTTTTGTTTGTATATTCCCATTAATTAAGATGACTTGGCATAATCCCTCAATGGTAAGAATATAATGAGTTCTGAGATCCTGAAATAAAATATTATGATTTTTTATCATTGAGAAGTCATTTATTGTTATCCATTAGATAAATGCATTGATATTTTCCATGGAATAATTTCATGCTCATGTTACAGATTAAATATAATGTATTTCTAGTTATATACCTTGACATATTTATTATTTATTATTTAAAAATGATAGATTCAACTATAAATAAACATTATTTAGTATTTTAGGTCACTTTAATTATATTTTGGTTCCTTATGAAATGAATAATATAAATGTAAATGAGTTTTATAGATTCATAACATTTTATTTTTTTTTCATTTTTAAATATTACTTCAAATGTAATAAAGCATGTAAATTATTTAGTAATTAATGGAGTCAAAACTATTCCATACTGGATTATTTTTACCCTTAATGGTTAGACTACTGCTTTAAAGGAGTAACTGACTCCAGTTTACTAGAGTTGGGATTTATTCTATTATTATTACAAGATGATTAAAAGAAACATTAGGGACTATATTTAGAAAATAATTGATTAGGTAACATAGACCTATGATATATTATAAGGATATGTATAATTTTAGAAAAATATTATAATATTCATGGTAATTTAGATACTATGTAGTAATCATATAATCTAATTCCTTTATTGATTAAATATTTGGAAGTAGTTTTGGTATAGATGTATCTATGGATAATAACATAGATAATCATTATCGAGAATATAACAACCACAATGAATGTGTATTTACTATGCACTTGGTTTTAATCTCCCTAAGGATATTCATTGGTTAATTAATTTTTTCTTTAAAAATAATTATTAAATATTGGAATACAGTTTTATGATTTAAATATATCCCCTAATAGACAATGTTTATGATTTTGATAATAAAATCAATAAATTCAAATTTATGTAAAGTGTTATAATATATTTAGAATAATATATTATGATTTTAAATTTATTCATGATATTAGATAATATAGTAAATTCCATTATTTATAAATGGACACTAGTAGAATGATTTGTGTCCATACTTGTGGCCAATATAAAAAATTCAAATTTATAATAGACCATACAACTAGTGTAAGAGCTTAAAATATCATGGCTATATTAAGGAAGATATCCCATGGTATGATTGATAAACATGAAAAAATAGTGATTAATGATTTTACATGGCCTGATAATTCTATTTTGGATCATTTCATCTGATATACACATCAATATTTTAGAGGTGCTACTAATCTACTGCAAGATGATAAATGGATTATGTCCCTTGAAAGGATATTTTTGGCCTTGGGATGCAATGAAAAGGCAAATGGTTATACTAGAAGTATATTGTCTTAATTTTGATGCTGACCAATAATAGTTGTTAAGGAATATTACTATAGGGGAATAAAAAATTATAACACATGGAATGTAATTATTTCAATGTAACACTCCATGAATAATATTTCCCTCATTATAATAAAAATTGAATGAAATTTCATCATCATAAATAAAAATGGAAGAAAAAGGTGTTATAGAAAATGATACTACCTTTAATATACTATCTAGTTATTCCATGTATTATAAAGATAATATAGAAATCTTGATTGACCATTTCTATGAAATGAATAAGACTAGCCACCAAAGCTTATTTTTTTCTCAATAGTTTTCTTCATATGTAGAAATGTTATCATGAACCATATATATAAGAAAGTAATTTTAATGTTATTATATATTCAATAAAAATGATGAAAACATTTGTTGGATGATAAATAAGGAAAATATAATATTTCAATGGATAATAAGAATATAAATCCATATTCATCATGAAAAAATTGTGGGAAAACATCATGGACAATGCCTAATGGAATGAGAGTATATTATAAGGGAATATATATGGTTCATCTAGATGATGAATGTAAGAGAAGTAAATATACCAATACTATATAAATATTTAGCTCAATAAAAATTGGTATTATTTGGAACGATGTATCAAGCATCAAAGGAACTAACAATATAAGATACAATGGCCTGAAGGCCAAGCTTATGTGATCACTATGGATGAATCTGATGTTCCTAAAGATGCGGCGGACTGAAACTTAATTATAAAATAAAATTTAGCTACTGATTTATTGGATTCTATATCAATGGACTCTTATATATTTACCATGCTTCCCATGGAAATTAGATAATTTCCTAAAACCATAAGAAGATATTTTTAGTAATGACTATAAGTAGAAATATCACCACACTATGGATGTGTCTACCAGTTCATAGAATGGAACATAAATATACCCTATTTTAAGAAATTACTATTATACCTATTGTTTAATTTGACATAATAATTTGAAAGTAATATAATTTCAAATATATAAATAAAAAAATTTATTACATGGAGAATGAACTTACGATTTGTGATGATGATGTTGAATTCATTATTTTTATCAGAGGGAATTATTCTATTAAGAGTTGTCTAAATCCACCATGAGTGGACTTCTAAATGAGATTAATGTATAAATAATAAGACCCAATATATGTATGAAAATGTAAATCTTCAAAACTAATATGTACATATTATACCGAAATACATTGATTAATTACCTTAGGAATTTTTAAACATCCCTAAAAGTGAAATTTTTAGTTTTACATTGATATAATCACTTATGATTGAACAATATCTAGAACACAATATAAATTTTCTACTATGGAATTATTAAATATTAAAAAACAATGAGATTTTTTGTTTGATAAGGGATTTAAATTACATAGTTTTTTAAATAAGTAAACACTGATTCGTTTCATTAAGAAAAATATATATATCATTAAAGATTTACATTATTTAAAGTTAAATAAATGATATTATGATAATGAAAAACTATCATTTTCCTATCATTGAATACTAATTTTACCAACATCATGAATCACAATATTTTTCAAATATTTTCCTTTATTTTGAGTATTAATAATTGTGATTAAAAAAATATGTTTCCAATAAAATATTTAATATGAGGTATGGACATTATGAGTTTGGGACACCATATGTATTGGCTAACTCATCCTTTTTACCAATATAATGATCATATTATCCAACGAACAACAATGATATTTGTTTGGTTTTTATTGTTTCTATATTAGTTTATTTTAAATTCTATTAGGGCCTTGGAAATTACTTATAGATCATCCTTGAGACTCGTAGATAATGATAGTTATATGTAATATTTAGGTAGTGTAAAATATGGATTTATATGTTTTATTTTCAATGAAATATTGTCTTCTAGTATGAAGTGTATGTTGATCCAACAAAGAAAAAGGCACAATAATAATTACCCACACAATAAAAATAACTGAGGTATGAAGTTTTAATAGTTTGGTAAGTTACTATCGTTGATATATTCCAATGGTTTCCCAATCCGATATCCCATTGAACAATATTACATATAAAGTGACTAATTTCAAAATAGTAATGGAATGTGGGGATTGTATAGAAGAATTAAAGAGGATATTGGTCAATGGCATGCTATTGAATCTATCACCATGAAATAATGGATTTTTTTATATAGTGATTTTATAATGAAGGTACTTATTATTATCCTTATGTAGTATGATAAATGTATTTCCAATTCATCATGGTATTTGATGACCCATGAAAAAAACTAACCCAAAAAATGATCCATATTTGTAAATTGTAATCTATATTTTTAAGAAATAGAGATATTATCTCTATGGAAAACATTATTATAAATATAATTAACATAAAAAATTGAAGTAGTTATTTTCAAAAAAATAGATCATCATAATAAATATTATAATGGTTGAGATAATCAAGTATTATTATTTCATAATAAATTACCGTATATAGAAATAAAATAATTTAGTAGATTCATCGAGCAAGAAATATTATATAGTCTTGAACAAAACAAGGATTGTAAGGTATCCACTGTTCATGGTTTTAATGAATATGGATATATGTGTTATTAAATAAAGGAAAATATTTCCCATTTTTAATGTTATTTATAAACCAAAATTATTGGTAAATGAAAATATTACATTGCTTGATGATGAAATATTTCAGAAAATAAATAAATTTGTGAATGGTGGAAAATTGGAAAACATCATATATGAACATGGTTTTCTAAAAATTGGAGAGAGGATAGATGTTCCTTATATAACTGAGCATAAAAAGAAAATTATTTTATTATTCTCTTTTCTTTAATTTCACTATACACCCTATTAAAACATAGACGTATGATGATTTGAATGATGATTTTTGGTTGGATAATAAGATGTGGAAAATTGTGAAATATTTATCAAGATTCAGGATTTTTTATGAGTCAATGTCTGAGAGAAAACCTTATAAAAGATTCAATCACCCCCTACCTATTCCAATATATAAATTATTTGAAAATTCTATAGACATTTTCATTATAATATAAAACACCCCTAGAAATAATAATGTAATATTTTTTATTATTGACCACCTTATAAAATCTAAAATTTTCCTACCATTAAGAGTATATTTACCTAGGGGGAACCACTTATAACTCGCTATAAAATATTTTTATTACTTATTTATGAACATACATCTATTAAATATAATAAAAATCAATGATTTACATTGATATTTGAGAAATGTATTCATAAGGATCTTGATAACAAATTTCTTTTAAGAGACAAGTATCATCATCCAACTGATGGAATGTATGAAAGAACTATTAAAAAATTTGAAGACCATTTTAGGTATTTCTCACATGATATTTGAGGAATGTTTGATTAAAATTTACCATTGGTAGAGTTTTACAATAACAAAATATTCTATTGATGTGTTCAATTAGAAATATATTAATAATTATATAGAAAGACATATTCCACTATAATATATTTGGTTAATGTTAATGAAAAGAATCTTGCTGTCCAAGAACATGTTTAGGAGAAGAAACAGTGGTATAGGATACTCAAACTCATATTATAGTATCCAAATTAATGAAAACGTTTTATGCTGATAAGTGAAGGAATGAATTGTAATTTCATGAGGGAGATAATGTTTTATTGGATGTATATCCAGGGAAGAGTGTTACATGATTCGAAATAAAAAGAAAAAATAAGACCCAGGTACATTGGACATTTTGAAATTAGGGAAATAGTTAAAACTATGGGTTTCTATTTCCAAATGACCCTGATCATCTCAAATGTACACGATTTATCCCAAATGTAATTGTTAAAGATGGAAATTATAGACCTAACACATGTTCTTACCTCTGAAAAAATAGAATTGGAATGTAATCTATCTTACATTGATAATCCTATACAGATTTCTGATATTATAGAACAAGTGTTAAGGAATCATATGAGTTGATTGGTAATGGAAATTTGGATAAATCATAATATGTATCAGGAAATGTTGGATCCTAAGGATTTCATGAATTTGATCAAACTTCATTTTTTTCAATGTATTATCCATGATTTTTTCTAATAAGAAATTATTGTAATAGGGATGAATTTCACACTTTTGATTCAATTAAAAAATGAAAATTTTATAAAATGATAATATAATTTTTATATTACCCGTTGTGAAATAAAAAATCTAATTTGATAGAATGAACAAAAATTTTGAACTTACCAGGTGTGAAAAAATCCTAGAACTAGTTTTTCTAAATTTCTTGCTAGAATTAAGTTTATATGAATAATAAAAGATGTGTTATTTAAACATTTAATATTTAATTCATAATAATTCATTATAATATAAGTAATTACCCAATTATTAATGAACAGTTTTATTGAAATAAAGATACGACCATTTGGAATGAAAAAACATACCTTCCAAAAAAATTCAATGGATAATGTGATTCAATAATAAATTATAAAAATAATATTTAATAATAAATGATTTAATTTAAATGTATATATAATATATTTAGATAATTTAATTTAAATGTGTTAAATATAATTACTTTTAATATAGTTAATGTATGATCATATTATGGTTTAAAAATAAAATTCAAGAAAACTATTTTATCAATATGTTCTAAGGGTTTATTTGAAAATTAAATTATACCACTTATACAAACTAAATAAGATAAAATTTATTTCATATTCTTAATTATAATAATTAATAATTTTTAATATGTTTAATTTAATTTTTGTTCATAATTAATAGTAAATATATTAAAAACTAGTTACCACATTTAATGCTAAAATGGGTTTACAAGGGGTTAATATAATAAATAAGGATTCAAAGGTACTATGATTTTACGTAAAACACATTTGTAGGATGAATATTTCATTGAAGCTTATCAAAATTTTAATATTAGTTATTTGGGATCAATTTTCCCAAGAATGTTATTTTATAATATATAAAAACATTGAAAAAATACATGTGTTCCATCACATAAATTATTAATGGGATCCTCCCCCTAACATTATCACACCAATTAAACCATTTATCAAGGAAAAAACCTACAAAACACTATCCTAAATATCTTTAACTACAATTAATACTGTTAGTGCTGCCAATAATACTATTATTATGTCCAATTAAGTTGATATCCAATGATTTTTTCACTAACATAAGGAAATTTTTCTAATAAAGATCATTCTTTTTTTACTTATTCTATAACCACTATCAATAATGTACGTAAAATTCTAATAGAACAAATAATTATATTCTATAGTATTATTTTTTATTATAATTATTAAATAATTAAAATATATATCCTTTTCTATCAGATGGTGAAAAACCATCGCTCATGGGTATAGTAGACTACCACCTCACGAATCGATTAAAATTAATTTCAATCAATAACTCACATGAATAGTCAAAATGATGAAAAAATTTAAATAATTTTTATGATGTAATATTTAATAATTAAATTTATATATATAATATAATTTAATTCTCATTCACTCATTAAGAAATTATTCGGCCACTCATGTGTAAGTACGACCTTCCTTATCCATGAAGTAATGTCATTCATTTTTTATGTAAAGATTTATTGATTAATAAAAAAATTACTATTAAATAAATATTATATTTATATTTTAACCATCATTATGTATATGTTGAATATATAACCTATGTTTATTAAATATAAAATCTGTGATGAAATATATATGAAGTAACTAACAGTTAACACCCGAATGAATAATTATAAAGAATGATTATCAATGAAATAGTTAAAAGATGTCTTATGTAGACTGTATATGATATTGTAAATATGAATATTATTATGATATCAATTAATAACTTATTTACAGACATTATAAAATTTTTTAAATTTGTTTTAACAATTTTTAAGAGTTTAAAAAGGAATTTCATCTTAATTTCCACTACATTGAGACATATTTGGTATTATGCACATATTTAATTTTTGGTGGAGTATATATTGGAAATTTTAACTACATAACATGAATAACTATTTATTCATGATGATCAATTTTTCAATTCCTATTAATATTTTAATGTCTTATAATTTATACATCACTAGAGAGGAAATAATTTATTTTAATATCCCAATTTTTAGAGTTTCATATATTTTTAAGTAAATGAATTTTATAATCAATCCTTTAAAAAATAAATCTATTTTATTATCCCCCAAAAATTTATGGTATTAATTTTTTACAACCTTTTCCCTATTTGGATGTTGAATCCTAAAATTAATTTTTAAAAATAAAAACTGATCGTATCCCTCTTTTTGATCAGTTATATTTTTCTCACATGTTTAAATTTTTCAATTTTCATAATAAAGATATTTTTATTTAATTAATTTGTCATTATATACATTTTATGTAATATTTGACATTTTAGAAGGTTTTAAAGAAATAATTATAATGTTTTATAGTAGTTGGATTTTTTATATTATTTATAAAAACGAAAAAAGGAATGTTTTCATTTTTCAGCATAAGGTGTTAATAGACGTTACCAATACCAAATCCATTTTATGATATTATTCATATTCTATAAGTGTTCAATGAGTTTAAAAATTATATTTTTAATGAAAAACTATATTAATGTTTCAGTTACATTTTATAACATTTAAAATATATATGAATTTATTAAAAAACCTATATGTCAAATAAAATGATATCTTAATAATTTTTTAGTCTTAACATTATCATGAGAATTTTAATTTCTTATGATCATATTTCCATATAATTTATATAATTGATATTACTATTTCACAAATGGTATACTATATTTATATATTATGATTTACTATGAATGTTATTTAATTTATCGATGAAATATTGATATTCTAAATCCCTTACTTGATATAGAAATTTTTTGAAATAAAATATTTTTTTTATGAAAAAATTCATCATTTAGAATAAGAGGAAGTCATTGGTATTACAGTGATGGGTGGCACCAAAATTATATATCCTCCCAATGCATTGAAATTTCCCATGAGACAAAACAATTTTGAAAAAAGTAATAAAATTAATTCTGGTGTATACATACCTATCGATTAATAAATCATCAAACAATGTCAAATCGATATTTTATGATTTTAATGTTACTAAAAAATGAATATTATACATTTCCCTTATTTATAATTCAGTTATTTTTATCCATGAGATTATGGAATTTGTGCTACCCATGGAAGTATTTCAAACTGAAAATATTTAATAAATGGAGTGTGTTTTCATTTAACCATATCCCGATGATTATTAAGAATTATTAAATAATGATATCTTCATCATGTTTATAACCCTTACTAACCATTTAAACTTACCTATATTTATTTTCCTTCCCTATGATATGAAGAAAAAATAATTTAATGATTTTCAATGGTGCATAACATTATATTTTTGTAGCTTTTATAAATAATTTACAATGTAGAAATGTTGGAATTTTGGTATCTTGATCATTAATACCACTAAGATGATTTATCCTTGGTGATATAATAATGTATATCTTATTCCAATTTAATAAAGTGGAACCCTACATTGGGTTTCTAGATTTGGTTTTATTACATTGAGTACTCTTGAGAAATGAGAGTGTTACATATTATCCAACATTATAATTAATGATCCTTGAGAAGAACTACACAATAGATGATTTAGAGATAGAATCTATGATAATTACATTCATGATTCGAAGACACTGCATCTATATTGAGATTTGTTATATATATATATATAGACCAAAAGAATTTAAATTATATATTCACATATAATGATATGAATATACCTGAATGGACTCACTAATTCGATAAAAGGAAGTATGGTGGTTGAGGGACCCCTACATCATAGGTATTGATGAGAATAGTGTCCTCTTGGAGGATGTTGAGGTTTAACTCAGAGAGATTGATATTATAGATAATTTTATTTTTCATTGAGATAATGGTTAAGAGGATGAAAAAACTAAAATATGTTTCTACCAATTGTACCATGGGTTGCCAATTTAAGGATTCATGAAATAATGGATATAAATAAATTTTGATAATTGGGTGTTTTGACCTGTAGACACCTAACAAGTTCTATTCTACGATCATCGTATTTTATAGATTTAAAACTATAATCATATACTATATATTAATCCAATATTTTAGTACTATATCCCTTATTTTGGAGATAAATAATTTAGTGGAAGCACTTGCCTATCCTATGTAGTGAGTGACTCTTACTGAGTGTGATTCTATGATCGTTCCAAACAAATGTGTGTATGAAATTAGTCATAGTGGTTTGAGGTTTTATTGGATGTTTTGGGGGTTATAATATAGTAATATTATGCAATCCTTATTATGGAATAGATATATTCTATACATTCTTATATATCACACCTCTATTATCGAGTGCAGTTCTTAGAATGTGGTGGATTGAAATTCTCATTCATGTGAAATGAGACTTTTAGATGAGATGCAAAATTCCTTTTCACAAGTATCTTCATCCATCCACTAACTAGTTGAATATATTTTTTCATTTTCATATAATTTTCTCAGCTTATCACAGTCTAGATGTGGTGGAGGAGTACATTTATTTTTTTACAAAGTATTCATCATTTTCATCCCATCATTTAGAGGATAACACCTATATTCACCTGAACCCTGATGCTACTCAAATATTATGCAAATATTATTATATATAACTAGATGAGGTCATAATTTTGGGTTTATAGTGGGATAAACTCATAAAAATTATTTCATTAGGCATAGTGTGTCCCCTTATGCTACTATAGTGTTGTTTTCTATGACGGTGGAAGATATTTTTCTATTGTTTATTGAATTTTATAACCTAAAATTGGATTCATTCCAAAAAATTCCCCACATATTTAGTATCATCAACAACATTGATCAGTTGATGGATGAAAAATAATTTTCAAAGATTGATATGAGTTGAATTTATCACTAGCATTGACTGTGAACAATGGACTTCTCCAAAAATTATTTCATATTTTTCTACAACACATAATATTTTGGTTGATTCTCATCATCATGATAAACACCCCGACAATATAAATTGGTTTTATGAACAAAATATCATAACCTTTCTTGGACTGGTTCATATTTTTCTTCAATGATGAAATTATAAAATACATAATAATGAATATTTAAATATTTGAGAATGTGAAGATTATCAAAAATCTACATATAATACCTTGTTATTTTTCTTGATCCTGAAGTATATGTTTTATATCGAATAATTAAACATCCTAATTCATGTAAACAAAGAGGATAGGGTTTCTCTAGAAATAGAAAAAATATTGGTGGTATTATCCTATGAACGAAAAGAGAGTATGATAGAATTATAGAGATTCTATAGGGTAAAAAGGGTATAATTGGAGAATCCTGGGTGATTTCCATAGAAAATTGGGGACCATAAATACCATTATCTAAAATGGGAAGCTATAATTTTCAATTAAGTAGTTTCATAGGGACATTTATTAACCAATTTTGGGACATATATAAGCTATTATATCCATTGATTTCCTGATGTGGGAGTTGAGTACATAGTACACAGTGATTCTTTTAGAGAAAGACATGGTTTTGTTCTGACTAATAGGTATATAATAATTTTAATGGATCTAGGTAGCTAATCCCCATTATATGAATTACACGACTTGTAAATAAGATTTAGTATCTAAAATGTTCTCCTTTAGAACATGGATACACTAACATATTGGTGAACGGTTAATAGTTTATTCAAAACCACAATGTATAAGGAACATATTTAGATAGAGATATCAAATGTTAAGGAATATGTACCAGTTGGAGTTCTTGTAGGATTATGACTTTTAAGTTCGTAACCCATCTTAATGGGCCAATTACCTAACTCCCCATGTCTACCTCTAATAGGCCAGTGGATGGAGACTAACACTGAGTAGGCATATCACTGATATGAGAGGAGTTTTCCTATGTAACTATACACACATACACATATCTAAGCCTTCAAAATTATGATATGTCAAAAATAAACATGATTACACGAATACACATAAATTTCACAACTAGAGTATGATATAAAATAAATGAAATTAATCATGGAAATGTACAAGACTACCACAAATATCCTGACACAAAAGTCCAACTTGAAACCAAAATAGACTACTGTATGAATGGAACATGAATAAACCTCTGTCCATTTTCTCTCACTAAGCGTCGTATGGTCCTAGTATATCAATTACTCTGTCGAATTGATTAATACCAACATAGGACAAGAAACATGTCGGAAAACCCCATGTGGGGGTGAGTATAACATTACTTCATTGGACACCCAAAACCAAAAACCATACAAGAATGTAAAATATTATCATATCAACACCGATATATGTACATAATACATATAACAAGAATATCCAGATACACTCGAAAAATACACATAGTCTAAAGGTAAGTCATAATTATAGTATAGGAACCCTAAGATTCAAAGTCAAAGGATCCAAAAATCACTCATCCAGGATAACACACTTTTGATTCTAATAACACTATTGAAGTTCATCCAAGAGGTACTACTCATCGGGTCCCATCATGAAAATGAACAAACTAATAGTCTTAATAGAATATGATACAAGTATAAGGATCAGTGCTCGGGAAATGGTGTGATACCATCAACTAAATCTGTATTAACCCTCTATGTTTAGGATTGACACCCTCAAAATATTGTTCATGATAATACCATGAAGACCACCTAGATATTGAATATGAATAGAGGATCTCACTGTGGGCCTATTAGATGGCTTCCAACAACTCTATCTATGAAGTCATACCAAAAATATTTTAGTCCTTAGAGACGGAATGAATTACATACCATTATTTAGGTAATATATATGGCTAAAGAACCTCAAAAAATATTCTAATATATATAAAAAAAGTGTTTCATTCCATGTATAAAAGAGTAAATGATGTGTAGTAGGGGTCACACATGATGTCCCTTAACCTAGGGTCCTGCCTGTGTAATTTACCTATGTCTCAAACCATATATGTATAATACTGCATGGCATATATGCCGTCTGGGTAGTCTTCCATTGTGTTAATACTCTATTTTATCTTATGTTTGTCTACACATGTACTATAATATGTTATGGCTTAGGTACCTGGTGAAGGTCATCATATGTGGTGGAGTACATGCCATATGGGAAACCTGTGTAATCCACCCCCATGTATTTGTATTCATTGAAGTCCAAGACAATTATCCTGGGAGTGACCACACACGGTGTGGACTAGGAAACATGTCATGTGATTTTTAACTCCCACCAAAAACACAAGACACTGCTCCAAGGGCCCCACTGGGTGTTCCATCCCAGATTACAGACCCTATATTTCAAGAGTTTATAGAATAATAGAAACTATTCTTGCATGCCTCCTTTACTTCTGTCCTTTGATCTGAGTATCGTTTCTCATAAAAATATATGATCCAATCCAGTCCATGTCTTTCCATCATCAAACAATGTGTTTCATCGCAAGATCTTTTTAGGAAATGTATTAAATCATTGTTCTTCACTGTGTGACAAATATTGTAAATTCAGGTATCATCTGTCTTCCAAAATGATTTGTCTCCATCATCACACCACCCTCATGTCAGAGAGATCTTATATCTAAGATATGAGATTGTTATGACAAGAAATTATTTTCAATGACCGATCAATCCAAATAAGTCAAGGTGCGTGCCAAACGATGAACAACTAGAATGAATGATGAATTGTGGATGAAAAGAACCATAATATATTTGATGAATGAACCATGATCTATGTTCATGTCATACTCAATATTTTTAGGATAGAAAAAACAATGAAATAAAATCATAATGACCAATTTCCTTTCAAAACCCCATAATATAATCCCCTACCCAGAGATAATTGAACCACAGATCGATCTGTTCATTAATTGAACCACATTTATCTGGAATAAAATAACAAGGGAAAAAAATCAAAACACATTCCCTACCAGGATTTGGATCAATCGTGCATGGAGAACAATGTTGCCTCCCAATAATTAGAGAGATACTTCAAAATCAATTCATGTAGGTCTATGAACCTTTATCCATTATCATTATCATGAGAGATAATCCACAATGATCTCTCTAATGGTTATCCAGAGGTTCTAGTGATATGAGGATAGCCCAATAAGTTAGAAAGAACAATTTATTTTATAATTTTTTTATGCTTCAACAAAAATGTAATAAATTAATTGATCAATTATTTTAATCTTTTTTTGGTCCATAATTGATTTTCATAAATGACTCGTGACCACTAATATTATGTTGCACATTGGGAAAAAAATTGTTTCCGAACTCATCAAATCCCATTGATTTCTGATCCAGGAACCCATTTAGTTGTTATTATTATTTTTTGGTAAAATTTCTCACACATGCTAGTTAATATATTTAAATATTCTAAAGGTTTATTGAGGACACACTGGGACATGAAATCACATTATGTCTCAACACCAATCCTGAAAATAATCCATTTTATAACCAAATATAATACATGGAATATCTGAGATATTGAAATTTCCCCACATTTGGGATCTATGTCACTCAAAATCCAAAATTAAGGCCTCAAAAAATGTTTTGGGTATAGATCTTGAATCGAGGACTCTAAATCCCATGTTCTCATTTAAGGATTTTCGTGCTACCCATGTAAACACACATAAGAAATCAATATTATACTCTTCCAGGGATCCTTGATTAAAATATAGGTACTAAATAAAATTCACTCATTCCTTGATAACAATCTCTCCCTAGTCGATAACATTCAACAGGTCATGCACGTACCTCCTAAACTATGAGACGTGGATGATGTTCTATACCTGGTATAACTATGAAGTTTGAGATACGTGGTACTTCACCTAACCAACTCCACACAATATCTAGAAATGGACAATGAATGTTAGAGATTTCATTCCACTATAGAAAAATCATTAGAATTCACATGAGGTGAAAACCATAGGAACACATGGTTTACTTAAGAAAAAAAAGGTATATGTTTCCTTTCAACGTAAGACTTATGATAGTTCTATGTAGTATTAATATTCAACTATATTATTTGAACCTTCAATGTTGTAGCTCAAAACAACATAGGTCACATGAGTTCTGACTTTACTGGGTCAGTCCAGAAAAGTGACAACCTTTAGTATCACCCATACAAATACTTAAATTTTGTTATACTGATTGTGGAATGGTACCTATTTGTGAACAAAAAATCCACCAATGGTAGGTGATCCTCTAAAATATTCTCACATTCCAACATGTATTCTCACAACATATCCTCTGAATCCTTTATGGGTTTCTCAATATGGCCATAAATTTGTGGGTTAAATGTCATGATCATGCATAACTAGATCCCAAATGCCTCTTGGAATCCCATCCACAACCGGGTCGTAATGACAAAATCATGATCAAAAACAATTATAAATGTAGCTTTGTTGAGTTGAACTATATCATATATATAAAAGTGTCCCATGAATTGTACTGAACATTGTGATTTGACAGCTAGGAAGTGGGACAACATGGTATTTCACTCTACGAGCATCCCAATGGTATCTTGTCCCCTAGACATACGTGGTATTACAATTAGGAATTCCATAGATATCACATCACACACCCATTATGGCACCTCAAGGGGTTGAGCTAAGCTTATTGGAACATGGTGATAAACATTCACTTGCTGAAATGTAAGGCATTGAGAGGCAAACACTCCAACTCCTTTATTTCTTTCTGGCCACAAAAACTAACTTGGGAGGTCCTGGTAGATCCTTTTCACACCTAGATATATCATAAAATTATAGGTAAGAAACACTTTCATAACCTCCTCCCATAAATTCAATTGTACCATCACGTGTACATTGAAAAGAATGATTTATCCCCACATTTAAAAATCCATCTAAAATAAGCCATCAGGATATCTGAGAACATAGGGTCACACTATCAGCATGGAAAAAGATGTATGTCCTCAAATAGTTGTAAGTGTATAGGGGTGACAAAAATAACCTAGGGGTAGGATGGTTCATCTCCATACACAATGGATAACTGCAACAAAGACAACATCTCTAATTCCTCATTCAGAAACTATGAACAGTATCTAATGTTGAGAGAATCTACTACCAAATTCCCCATACCATGAGTATAGAAAATTTTGAAATCATAATGCTGGAGGAACACTATACATTTTATCTGTCTCATGTTGAGATCCTTTGGAGAGAAGATATACTTGAGGATATTGTTATTGGAGTAGGTGATAAAATGAAATCCATCATGTAGTGATGCAAAAATATTCAAAGAGAATACAAAAATGCTAACTAAAGATTATGGGTCATGTAGTTCATCCCATGTGGCCTCAACTGACATGAACCATAGGTGACCACTGCTTGCCTCTACATCAAAACACACACATTCTCGGTTCGCATCGTAGAACACTACATACTCAACTCCCTCCGTTAGAAATATACAGATGGGACTACTCAACAAACAATGCCTCAGCATCTCAAAATCCTAATGGAACCATTCCATCCACAAAAAAGGATTCCACTTTCCAATAAAATATTCCAATGGTACTGATATTATAGATAAAAAATGTATGAATATTCGTCAATTTCCTTCCAAAACATGGAATATCCACACCTCCATCATAATATTAGGTGGATCCCAAGATAAACCTACATAAACCTAGGCCAATTATACTGCCATTCCATCAGTTAGGATAATGTGTCCTAGAATGTGGAATGCATATATCTTGAACTAGAACATAGTGAGTTTTTTGGAAAGAGGCTGCTCTCAGATTATGTCTATAACCACCGTTATGTGTTACATGTGATCCTCCTTAGACACTGCGTATACTAGGATATCATCAATAAAGACTACGATGAACTGATCTATAAAAGGCTAAATGAACTAGTTCATGTGTCGCATGATCACTACTGGAGTGTTCAAAACACTAAAGTGAATCTCTATGTTCTCATAGTGACCATATGGATATCTTAATGTTGTCTTCATTGTATCATATTCTTGTACTCGTAGCTGGTAATAGCCGGACTTGTGGTCATCCTTCAAAAATCATCTCACCGCTGACAACTAATCATTGAGGTAGTTGATCCTTGTTAGGGGAAAAAACTCTTCATGGTCTTATAATTAAAGCACCAATAGTCCAAACATAACCTCAATAACGATATGTGTTTTTAGTAGACAAAAATAGGGTTTACCAGGTTGAATGGATAGGTCTATAAAATCCCTTCACCGAATGTCCTCCAACTACACCCTCATCTTAATAATCTCTACAGGATCCTTATGATATACTGGATTAGATATCAATTCTATCCAGGGGTGTAGATCAATTCATAAGCCCACCTCTCAGTTGATAGGTAAACATGTAAAATAATTGAGGAAGACTTCATCATACTCATCAACCAATGTAATAATCTAGAAACTCATAACATCCACCACACCAATGTTCAGGCTATTCAATTGATGAGTAATCCGGTTCCCCATCATTTTCACGAGTCCATCATATACAGTATGTGTTTTATTTTAACCAACATAGGAAAACATGGTCCTTCACTATGGACACACCACACCCTATGCCTAAAACAGTTAATATGGTCATGGTCTGTAGATAACCAATCCATACTATGAATTAAATCGTAATGATTCTATGATACTACCAAGAGATACCAACCAAAACTCTCTCTTCCAAGATTCTGGTCACGTTATTGACAGTAGTGTGTGATCACAGAGTCTTATTATAAGAAAATTGCCATAAAACATTGCATAATCTTGAATTATGTTAATAATTCAAATTGAGGATCTTTTCAGGTTTAGTTTTTTAGATAATTAGGTTGTCACTATTACATTACATCTCAAAAATATCAAATTAGACAGTTATAATATTTCAAAAATTATCACAATAATAAAACTCCTTATATAAAACTACAGTTATTTTCTTGATATAAATATCCTTGAATTCTTACTCTATCACACCCTTCTATATAACCTATGATAAACATTCCAAAAACATGGGATGAGGAAAAAAACTCAGTAAGGGATATAAAACAATGAAATAAAACATTATTCCAACAATATTTTACAAATCAATTATATCATAATTTTTAATCGTTATCATTCCACACAATATCATATGATTTATGAATAACACATGGAAATCATAAATCATAATGGTACTTTGTTGCATCCATATCATACATGCATTGTAGCCTTTAGAGCTATGTATGGATCTACATTTTGAATACCCATCATAGTATTTTCCCTAAATATCTTTGGAGAAACATTAACATTTACCTCCATCATGGTACACAATGCATTGGAGATCTATCTCGGGCTCACCAGCCCTGGGTTTATCATGGAACCACCCATATACGTAAACAATTCCCACGAACAATAACTTAATCATAACAAATGAACAAAAATAAAGGAAAAACATATTTCTACATTGTAATAAATATATATCATTACAACATATTAACATAATAAATCTATTATAAAGCCCATTTTCAAAACCAAAATACATAAAAAGAGTATATGGTGTTTTTTTCCTATTAAAAACAATACGGCTTGTTAAGGAAACCAAAAATAAAATATTGCTTTCCATGTAGGAAAGGTCATTGACACTACATATGTTAAAAAACACATTATTTCGGTCATTTAGTAAAATTATTTTTAGAGAAAATATTCCCTTTGAATTATAATTTAATGTCAAAGGTGTTTATACATCATATAAAATAATGTCCGATATAAATAAATGCATGCCTCAATGAATGGAGATCGAGAAGAAGTCCCTTACAACGATCATATATTTACATTAAGGATAAATTAATGACATAATTATGTTTGAAAAACAAAAATACTCACAATATATGTGGATATAATGTTTTAAAAAATCATATTCCATTCACACATATTCATTTCACCACATAATCAAGAAGTATAAGTTTAACCTAAAGAATGGATATTTGGATAAGAAGTTCCCTTACCTCATGCCCGAATTTATTCCTTCATTCTTTAATCTCATGAATAATAAACTGATGTTAATTTATTATTGATTTATAAATCTTTTCAAGTTTATTATTCCTTTTATATCACTTGTTAACAAGTTTTTACCATTAAATATTCATTTGAGTTAATAATGACCATTTAGTTGATATTTGGTACTTGAGTCAGAAATGAAGTTCTTATAATTAAAAGTTTTCTATGTGGATAAAATTAAATTATATTGAAAATGATATTAATGATTTAGATATCATATATTTCATTTATATTCATTAAATATTTTTATTTATAATAGTACATGACATTTGAAGATGAAAATGAAATGCAACTTTAATGGAGGTGGTAAGTCATACGTACACATGGACACCACTTTATTTATATTTCATATTTAATGGAATGAAATATTAATGATAAATAGGTATATTATAATTATAGTATAATATAATATATAATTTAATTAACTCCATCTTTTATACATTCCATGTATTCCATGAACGAGTCGTATCACTTTGAGGGGGTGGTAGTTTGCAGTTTCTCAATTGAAAATATCATAAATACCCATTATGGAAACTATAGAGGAATGATATAAAAGAATAATACATAATAATATAGATAATATAAATATATAATATATCACATATAAATATAGTTCCATCATAATGGACACCATGAGAGGTGGTAGGAGATAATTGAACAATCAACGTTTCGTGAGGGATTAGTTAGTTGTCCACATAAAGAGTATGTTTGTATCCATATGATGGAGGTGTGTTGAAGTTTAGTTTTAATACTTATCAAAAAACATTTTATTATATTTTTTATACATGTTTTTTTTATAAAATAATGGAATAAAGAGTGATTATATTTTTGGAGAAGGAAAATAAAAGAAAAGTACTTGAGATAAGACGTTACCATTAAATCGGGTAACTCCCTTTGGTTTGAACAAAATGACTTTCTTAATGTGTTAAATGCATACGTTAAGGATTATAAGTGGAATATAAGGATATTTGGAGATACTTGGAGATGTTTTTGGATGATCCAAGGGGCTTGAGAGGTGTGTCTAATGGGTTAAGGGCGGTGGCCTTTTATAAGAGAGAGGAGGGGCTCTTTTAGAAAATTTGTAAGTATTATTTTATTATAAAATTATTTTTAGTTTCAAATGGACTGACACTTAATTTTTTCTAATATAAGGTACATATAAGTCTAAATAAAATCATCCAATAACAATTGGATAGGTTCTTGACATTTTTTAATCCTTATATTTTTTGTTTAACTCTTCGTTAAGAATTAAACTTTTACCATGCCCTATTATATGATCATACTATATGGTCAACATATTTACTATAAAATTCCAAGAGACTGAAGATGGATCATTTATGAGATTATTTATGTCAATTGTACTAATCTATTATTTTTAGTAATATTTATTCATTTAACAAAATATTAATTTCTTTGAAAACTCATTTATGTCAGTTTATAAATGTTTTGTATCAGGTCTTTTAAAACATCAATAACAACAAGATTAATTTGAAAAAACATAATTAACTCGAAGATCACAAGTCATGGTAATCTCTAAAATTCAGGTATGGCATACAAAGTATCAAATCAAGGTTTTCTTAATATTTATAATATCAATTATTTTAATCTTTTATTAATGAAGCAATTACTGCATCACCAATCTGTCATTATTATATTTATTTATTTAATGTATAAAATAAATAATTTTGGAAAATAATTTTATATTTAAAAATATATTAACAGTAGAATATATCACTTATATAACCTATATAATAATTATTCTTCTAAATGATATATATTTATGTAACTTCTATCTTTACAATATATTAATTAATATAATGTGTCATTATCACTTCCAAGTGGCTCCATGGGGCCCAAAATAATCCTAAGGATGAAATTGGTCCTAAATATCTCATCCAATAGGTTTAAAACATGTGTAAGGGTAATTTAATATTAATATACTAATTGTTTCTCCCTTATTTATCATATTTACAATTTAACCATGCTAAATAAAATATTTACTGATGTAAATATTCATAATATCTAAAAATATATGTTAACTATTTACACAATTTGGAAATCATTATTTCAAATATGGGATCCATTTTTACAAATTCAGAACATATAATTTTCAGAAAATAATTTTAAAATAATTCTTGATGTCAAAAAAAGAAAGCATGATTTAATAGATATTAACAATCAAAAGATTGACACAAGTTTATGGTAAATTTCATGTGAAATTACATAAATTGACAATCATTGGATGAAATGGTAAATATATTATCCAATTAAAAATTAAATCACAAAAATAAATAATCCAACTATATAAATAAATTAGACTAAAAGGCAATTTTGAATTAAAATACAGAATTTTTCACTATTCATAAAAAATGAACTTTATCAGAAAAATACCAAACATTTATCCAAAGTAAATTTTGATGTCCAGATTATAAATAAAGTGTTTATTATCCCAAATTGGTGATAAAAGTGTAATAATAACTAGATTTAAAAAGGGTTATCCATCAAAAGGCGGTAAAATGACCTTTTAAAAATATTAGAGTATTTATGCTTAAAATTTGATTCATTCTCATATTAAGACTCTAAATTGTACGGGATAACTATAAATGCATTTTAAAAGTATGTTTAATTATATTTTAGTTAGTTATTTTCATTACCACCAAGACAATGGATAGCTTTTAACTACCATTTAAATTTTAATATTATTATATTATATTTTGGTATAACTCAAAGTTGTGTGCAGCGTATGCTTTCAAAGAAACCCATTTTTTTGTGTTGAGTATGCTATCGAACATAGAATCGCATTGAAACTAAAGTAAATATTTAATTCAAAATTACTAATAAATATTAAAATGTCATATTTTTATTTACCTAGAATTTTACACATCTCCAAAAGGACTCTCCAAGTGCAAAGATTAATTTAAAGGATCATTTGGAATCTCTATGTCTTGAACAAGATATCATGATTTTTGGAGAGAAAATATTGACTATAAACTTTCTCTATCATTGCTAAATATAAAGTAGAAAAGACTAAAATAATTCCTAGAATAATTCATAGATCGTTTTGGTCATAAAATATGATCACCTAAATGTGTCCAACACCCTATCCTCTAGCTCCTTAAGGCTAGCATGACCCACTTGAGGGTGGTGGTGGAGACAAGAAAATTTACTGACCACCGCATATTTCTCTCAAGGATCCTCTTACACATTCACTAACCAACATATTTACCTTCTCGTCATGCATTATCTTTCATGGAATCCAATATATGCATTCACTTTCAGCTCTATAGTGGGTCATACAAGGTTAATAATGATGTCCCATGTCATAAAATGAGTAGCACCACTACTCTCTGGTATGATTGGACCAACAGTTTGAGACCTAAACTGCAGATCCTCTATCATTGGGCATTCTCTTAAAATATCTCCCATGTCCATGTCCCTAAGACAAACATAGGATCCTTGATGTTGAGGTATCTACTCTTTCTTTGCCACTACTAACAACCATCATCTATATCTTATCATCCATGAAACTCTCAACCACTAATTATTTCTGCAGCACCTTAGAATAGGTATGACTGAATAGAGGGATAAAAGAAGATCAAATGTGTCTACGAATACCTCTCTTGAGGTCTGATCCCCAAATAATTGATCTCTAACAATATCAATTGTGTAATAGGAGGGTTTGGTAAACCATGATAAATACTCATCCACTATCATGCTAACTTCATGGAGATAAAAAACCTCTTGGATATGTATATACCTCAACCTAGTTGTTTAGATCTTCTCTCGTAAAAGATTCTCAAATAATTTCCTTGAATTATTCACCTCATCATAAGTCGTGGTCTCCAACCCCCACTATCACCCTGTCGAGTTGGGAAAAGGCTCAATGCCAGTACCACCATCTGATATGTCGGTTTCTTGATAAGATAGAAGACATAGGTAACCAACTAAAATTAGTCCTCATAATCCCATGATTTAGGATAACATTATAATCATAGGGATCTCTGCCATTGAAAATTGAGAAACGCGCTTATCCTACACCCCTCATATGCTGGAACTATGGGAATCATGTTATTCTCTATAGGCTGTGGTATCGATGGTTCCCATACAAGTTGTTACACCTCATGGAATGGGAATTGAATCGATACCTCAACACTGATGGGATCCTCATCAGGATCATCATACTGAATCATAGTTGGTATTATCCATCGAGGAATCCTAAATGTAAATAAGATTTTCCACAGTCAATGAGTATATTTGGATTGGAGATAGAAGAGGGACATGGAAACAAAACCAATTCCAATATTATTATTGTACCATATTTTTCTTGGAAACTAATTTCTTCATTTATTGAGTCGAAAATAAGGTTATCATTGTCCTAGTTTATGGATACATTGGTTGTCATACCAAAATGGATTCTCTAGAGTGAAAGAAGAACAAAAAACACATAATTCATCAAACCAAACCAATACCAAAGACTCCGAGTCCTAAGGTAGAACTGGATATCTCTTATACGACACTTTCATAACCAGTCCTAAAGGGGACCATTCTGTGACTCCCCATGCTCAACTTTAATAGGCCATGGTCTCAAGACTAGAACTGAGCAATCATATCACTGACAAGGTAGTCCTTACCCTATGTACATTCACAAACACACACACATATCCAAGCCTCTAAAATGATGATATGTAAAAACTTAACAACCATGAATTCATACATATATGTCACATAAGAAAAGTGGAAAATGAATAAATGAATGTAAACTATGCCAAATACATTCCCACCACAATGAGTCTGAAATTCAGAAACAACCTAAAAAAAAGGTATTACTATTTGAACATTAAATGAACAGTCCTCAGTCTTTTATGTCTCACTAAGCACCATTTGGTCCTAGTCCATCAAAGACTATATCGAATAGGATGAAAATATTCAAAAGAACTGACATGTGTAGGAAAAACCCGAGCGTGAGTGAGGATATAGATACATAGTAGGAAACCCCAGAACCCCAAAGCATACATGAATTGAAAATATTGTCACCTATAAAGTCGTATATGTGTATAATACATAGAACAATAATATCTAGATATACCCAATAAATACAAAGAGTCCAAAGGTATGTCACAACCACACTATAGAATCCTTATGATTATATCAAAAATGGTCAATAATGAACATATAAATGATAAAAACTCCAAAGTCTGATAGTATTGATTACATCAGTCTGAGTGGTACCAATTTTCTAGGTCTCATCATGAGAAAAAATATAATGATAGTCTGAACATATTATGATACACAGATGCAGATCACTGCTTGGGCCGTGGATGGATAACAGAATCTCCATATAGAATATAATGATAATTTAAGGATTTATACTTTCAGATTGTTGGTCATGAAAATAAAAAGATAACAACCTCATGAAGGAGTATGAAAATAGGATCTCAATCTGGGCCACTCTAAGGGATTCCAAAAACTCCATCTTGGATGTCCTATTGAAGGGATCATAGTCCAAGGAGTGAGAAAAACTTATATACCAACCAATAGGAAAATGATAAGGGTTAAAATCCAATGAAATTTTTCCAATATATCGAGGTCAAGAGATCCAATCCATTTATAAAAAAGTATGAGAGATACAAACGGGGTCACAAGCCATGTCCCTTGACCTCGGGTCCTTCCCATGTAAATTGACTATCTATAAATATTTGTATTTTTAGTACTACACAATATATTGGATGTCCATATTGTCTACCCTTGTGTTTGTACATGGCACTAAATCATGATAGTCTTCATGTGTACCAGAACACAACTTATTCAGAGTACCTTTTTTATGCCATGTCGTGTGGGGGAGTACACACTCTGTAGGAAACCCATTTAATCTACCACATTTTTGAGTATTACCCTAAGTACATGTGGAGTATCTCAAGAAGAACCATAGAACATGTGGTTCCAGCCACATGCCATGTGATTTTTACATCACTCCATATATCTTAACTGCATCTTAGAGAGCCCCACAAACTGTTCAATCCTGGATTACACACTGTGTGTCATGATTTTCCAAAATTTTATGAACTTCTCCTATCTTAATCCTCCATATTCGAACATCAATATTATGATAATTTATTCTAATATCCAAGACACAAGATCAACCAATCACTTCCATCATTAATCAATGTGTTTGGTATTAAAATCTTATTGGTAAATAGATTGAATCATCACTCACTGCTATGTGCCAATGAAATTCGAAGAACAATAATTCGAGAATCCCTCTTTGTCCAAATCACTTTATATTAGTCATCGCACATTAGTTGTGCAGTTCTAATCCAATATCTATGATTTTGGTTCATTTTTATAGTAACCATGTGTGCAATGATCGATGGATTAGGATAAGTCGAGCCACGAGAAAAAAAATAATGCCCACAATGAAAAATTAATTAGGGGAGAATAGAAAAAAATTAGGAATGAACCTTGATTGATGTTCTATTGATATAAATATGTCACTATTAGCTTGACAATGTTGAAATAAAATCAATATAAAACACTCTTGTCCAATCCCCACAAAATAATCCCATGCCACATGATGATTGAACCATGGATCAATATTTTTGTTTATTGACTCGCATTCATCATAAGAATTCAATAATAAGGTATAAAGAAAAATTAAAACATGTTCCCTACATCTATTTATATTCATTTATAATGAATAATTAATACCTTCTTCATTATTTGGAATGATCCTTCAATACTGACAAATGTCAATCGATGATCCATGATCAGCCATTGATCCCCAAAGAGAGAATCCTCGTGTCTCTATCTAATGGTTCTTCAGAGGATCCTGGGTTATGAAGATTACCCTAGATTTTTTATATAATAATATATTTAAATATTGTTAATTTTCTGCATCAACACAAGTATAATAAAATAATACAATCAATTATCTTATTTATCATATGTTCCCATGATGAATTTTCTACAAATGACCCTCTCTGACTAATGTTAGGTTGGACATTGGTTATAGAAGAAATTCTAAAATCAATTGTGATATCATATTTTTTTCAAGCAACTATTTATATGTTATTATACATATTTAAATAACTATGCACATGTGCTATTTGAGATGTATAAAATTTTCCAACATTTCTTCCAGACACACATGGCCTCAGAATCACATACCATCTCAATTCATAGTATTGAAAATAGTCCATATAATATCTAAAAATAATAGTGTAAAATATGAGTTATTAAATTTATATAGTCTATACTTTTTAATGGGGAAAATGATGGGATATGATCAATTTCGGATTCCTTATTCGTAGTTTTAGGATGAGGAATCCAAGAATTTTGATTCATTTCATTAATCCATGATGAATAGGGGAGGTGTGTCTTATCTTCAATATATGTTTGTGATTCCATTTCTTCATTAGTGAGTGATAGTATATTAGTTGTGTGACATTGAATATGGATTGTTTCATGGCCAGACATTCATAATAGAGTCATCATATTCATAATATGAAGGAGTGTCGCATGCCATCCTATTATAAGGATGAATGGTTGTATCAGTCATCCAGTATTATGATGTAATATGGGAATTCCACACGTCAAACTTGGGGATATATAAAATTATTAATTAAATATACCTTGAAATTTAGTTATTGTTTCTGTGGGTATGGATAACAGGTATCAGGGACATGTCTATTTATTGATGCCTCAACCATCCTAAGGTGTTGGTGGAGCCCAAAGTCCCCACATGTTCTAGCTATCCCATTAAAGATTCAGAGTTTAAACGATATATAATGTTGACATATATTATCTTTAATCCTCAAAATTAATTGCGATCTGATTATGTGATATGGATGATAATCAACTAAATAACCAATAGACACTATATCCTTGTAATTTAAGGGAAGATTTATATGAATATCATTATATTTTTATATGTTTATAATATTATTCTAATGACCAAGGATACCAAGATGATCATTCCTAAAATGAATCCCGATTCATGAAATAAATTCAAAGGCATTACATGTGACATTTATAAAATCATTTTAGATTATAATAGAATGCAATCCCTATATGGATTCCCAAACCAGGGAAAGCATTTATGGTATCAATGATATTACGAGGGCATGCACATTTTATTCTGGCCTGAATTTGGAAGACCATTTACCATTGGTTGGGGTCCCTTAGAAAAAAATATCCCTAATTGGATTAAAACCTTTTCATGTCATGTAAGGGATAACCTATAGGACATCCATGTGCCCGAATAATGTAGGGGAGTCATCAATCGTTATGCTGGTGATGGTGTGGTTAATGATAGTGTATGTAAAATTCTGTCAAGAATTTATGTGAACTAGTCAGATCCATCCACATTCATATATTTAATGATGATAATGGAAAATAATGTTTTAAAATGGAGATCGTTTCCTATTAATGAAATCAACATGATGTGATTTTTGATTGTTTTATTATGTAATAATTTTTCCCTAATGTTAATCATCACATTCCATTTCTTAAATAGGGTGGAAAATGGTTTCCCATCACTTAGTGATTCTCCTATAGTGAGATTTAATATATTAAATCAATCATATTTACCAATTTAGGAGATATTTATATAATCCATCATTCATCATTTATCATTCTATGTTGGACAATGATGATGGTTGTATGTTCAAATAATACATGGTGGCGATTGATGAATCACATAAAATGAATCTGCATGGATTATCTATTCCACTCGTTATTCCCTTCTGTAGAATATGAAAAATCAGTATATATAATTAGAACTTGAGAACTATAATGGATCCTAGTACCCTAACCTTTGAAAGTAGGTTTCTCATTCGGAAAAAAATCCTTGATGGGAGATATGATATAATTACTCATACATTCTGAATTGAACCCATTAAATATAATAAATATTATATTTGGACTTCTTGAGTATATTACATTATATTGATATAATCATGGGTTTTTAGAATATATATGTTCTTAAGAATATGATTTTTTCTCTCATTAAGGATTATAATTGAGAAATATAATTTCTCTATTAAAAATAACATTATATTAAAATTTTACCATCGTAGTTGTGTTTTTGAAATGAGTTTTAGCCTTAGGGTGATGTAATATATATTTATCTAAGCAGTCATAGATTCATATGTCATTGATATATTATATTAAACTTCTAAAATATAAATATTCTATTAAATTTATTATATGTTATTTAAGGATGAAATTACTAATGAGTAAAACCATTATCAACGAGCTACCCTTCAAAGGTATATATTTATGATTTCTTATGTCTGTTTCAACATGTAGTACTCACTTTAAATAGTAATAAAATTAGCATTTCCACTATTCCAAATGATTTATTTAAATTTCATGTGATTCATACCTTTTCTATTTATGCTACAATAAATAATATTATATTCAATTATTTTTCCAATTTTTTAATGAAAGATCGTGACATGTTTTCAAGGTGTAATTAATAAACATAACCTTCTTCTTTGACGTAGTGGTGTTTATGGAGAATTAGTCATATTATTATTTTATATATATATCTGTAGCATGTCTTTATTATTTTCTCTCTGAAAAATAGCCACTACCTCATTTATTACATCTTCTGTATAGACATCAGCTGATGGAATTAGCATTATCCAGCAATAAGGTGTTGCGATGGCTTCATTGTTGAGGTGGTGTAAAGTCACAATTTAGATTGAAAAGGATAGTGTAGTGATTCAATATAAAATAGTTGAAATAATAATGGGTAATCCTACCAGTTTCATGGTTGGTTGTACACATGCGGAAGAAAAACCACCTTTCTATATACTAATGTGCATATGGATGGTTGACTTGAATCACAACAAGTTATGTGAGGATGGATGTTTAGTTGATGACATGGTTGGAGGATTCCATGAAGAGGTAGAACCACCATTAGTGTTAGTGTTGTTCACTAAGAGGACTTACCAATGATGTGAATGAAACTGTATCCATGAGACAATAGTCCTAAGAACATTTTCTATTGGACGAGGATGTATTCCAAATGCATCTACCACAATTAGTGGGAGGAGACACTCATTATATTACTGTGACACTCTCTCAACCCTTTTAATTCCCCTCTATTTTGGATTGGTTGTAATATAGTATGACCCCACATGATAGTATAAAGGTCTATACAAAGGTATACAGATCATATTGACCCACCTCTATGGTCTAGTGCACTAGTCTGAGTGACTCCCCCTATGTTGTGGGTGATTTGGATTTAATCGATCTATCTATATCCCACAGTTCATATATAGAAATGCTTATACCCTAGGGGATACCAAAGGTGCACACATGCCTCAATAATTTCACTACATGCCACATAGAACACCAAAGTAGATGCGATGAATGAAGGAAATCTTCTTGGTGGAATCTTCATGAAATTGTCTATAACTTCTCATTTTTGATTTAGCATTGTAGGATTGCTGATAAGATTTTTTTGTGATGATCAAAATGTTTATTGGACCAGAACAACTCAATATTATTTTTTAGAACTCAATAGTAGTTTTCAACAAATGATTACAATGTTCCATGAGTTTTGTTGATTGTTACCCAATGATGAATAAGTTCTTCTCTATTACAATAGTGATGTAATAGAGATTATTATTGAGTAATATGATTTCATAAGGAAGTGTGTAGACTACTTTATTATTGTGAGGTGTGTGTTTGGTACAGGTGTGTGTCTGGTGCAGATGCATTAGGTTAAGGCTTTCCAATATATTTGATATGCTTACTTGGTGTCAGTCACCATCCAATAAACTTTTATAGCCAGTCTTTGGGTGGAACTCTAATTTTAATTCATCTCAAGAAGGATCTTGATTGGCCAGTTCATTTAACTTTTATAGTGAGTTTTAAAAGAATATAATATTTATTTATTTTAAATATTTTGGTGGAACCCTGATACTCGTATTCAGACATATTGAGGGGGTAAATAATTTTAAATAATTTCTCTGTCAATAACATTGTTTTATAGGGTTTATATTTATAATATAAAAAATTATAAATCTTAAAAATGTTCTCTATAATTTTTTTAAACAATGTAACGAAAAAAACTAGATAGAAAATTGATATTGTACTTGGTTCAGTGTATATTTTTCATGGGATAAACCCATGGGAATTAAAATGGAAAGCCGGTGGAATACCCAAATAATTAAAATTAAACATTATTATAACAAAACTATTTATTTGGTCGAAAAAATTTACCAATGGTGAAACCCACAACTATTCATCCCAGTAAATAATTTTCAAAGGATGTTTTGGAAATTTATTCAATGTTATTAAAATGATAACATGAATGTTATCTTTTCCAAAAATAAAAAATATAATTTCACCAAGCTATTGTGTCTTCATGCATAATTTGTTTTTATTAAAAAATAATTTTATCTCCAATTAAATATATTTTAGTGATATAATAACTTCTCTTGAAATCATACAATATTACAAATCTCAACAATATAATAAATGAACTTTTTTATTTTTATTTCATATTTAAAACGAAATTTATAAAAACACATGTGATTATTCAAAAACAGAATGAATTTATAATAGGTTTAACTTCAATTTATATCCATAAAATTTTATTCTTAAATCAAAACAATCATATTATTGTAAAAATAATCATTTTAGGATGAACCTAAATCACTATAAATATATTACAAAACACAATATTTAATTGTTATATAAATCACTAAATAATCATTTAATGATTAAAACCATGAAAACAATTTTAATTTACATATCATGGATTTTAATTTTAAATTAGAAATAAAAAATATTAGTTAATATAATGAACAATATCTCTAAATTTATGAATTTTATATATCATTAAAATTAAATAGACATTTTTAAAAATTAGTTGGGTTTATTGACAATGTTATTTTTATATTAAATTGAATCAATTGTTTTTTAATATAAATAGTCTAATATTATAATAATATTATATAGAATATCATTAAAAACTTTTAAAAAGTTGTTTTTTATTTAATTTTCATTATCATCACACGGGTTCTCAGATATGATTCCTTTAACAACAAAAAGAAACTATCGAAATGTAATGTTTATTTTCTATATTTCAAAGATAATAAAAAACATTAAATATTATGTAATATATATACCTAAATTAATTTATTAAGACTAAATATATATATTTCACATTCCTATAATATTATACAATCATCATCAACCAATCCGTAAAATAGGACTTAGATTTCCATGATTTCATATTTATAACAACCAACACAAAAACAAATGTAAAATACCATAACATGATTTATTTGAACCATAAATATAAAAATAATCCATCCATTTTCAATGATCATTATTTTTCTTCTCAAAAGTTATTTATTCAATTCAAAACTTCTAAATATTTCAATATATATGTTTTAAAAAAATTTATACATAACACAACATTCAAAAATAAAAAAAATTTACTACAAGTTTATCCACATAGTAAAAATACTCATACCCTTGGGTTATATAGGTAGTATTTATATGACCACCAATATATAAAATTTATAGACAATTGAATCAAATGGGGTAAAAAATAATCATGATAATATCATATTCTCTAATAAATTTTTTATCAATATAAAAATTCAGTCCATTAAAATCAATAATAATTCTAAATAAAGTCTATACCTTATTGGAGGTATTTCCCTTTAAACTACATACATTTAATTTAAAAAATTTCAGATACTTGATCCTTAAAAAATTACATATCCCAAAATGATCATTTTTATATTTAAAATTATGTATGATAATGTTCTAATGTTACTTTTTGTATTTAATGATTATGGTAGCTCAAAACTATGATGAAATTTTTGAGTATATATGAGGATATACTTAAAGTATATGATCAATGGAAAGATGAAATCATATGAATACACACATATGATATATGTTATATGATTCATGAGTCTTATAATAAAATCAAACTACATATCCTGATGTTCTCTCTTTTTAATCTGTAAGAGAGCAGGTTATGAGAACATAATTTCCAGTATAATATTCACCTGTTCTATTTGTCATTTTATTTTCCTATTTATGAAATTTTATAATAATCCCTAAAAAATATAATTATTATTAGAATATATCATGAGTTGGGATCTTTTATATAATTTCCAAATACATATGTACATATTATCAATATGATGTTGGATACTTTTGGTTTGTCATATGTTATATAACACAAATGAATAAAATATATAAATATCGATTATGGTGGTAGTGAGAAATGAAACATGTTAATTCATGGATGCTGTAATCTGATAACATACACAATTAAAAAATTTCTTTTTCTTAATGGAACTACGAAAGGAGGTAAATTATTGCACCAATAATATAATAATGATAATTGTTTTCCATTTTTAGATAGTGAAAATAAATTTTATGACGAATTAATTCATATAAATAATTGTAAAAGAGGAAGAATCATTTTGAATCATATAGGTCACTACTTGGGTTATCACATCTTTGAATGGGGTTAAGCCAATAACAGATGATCTTTTGAGATAAATAAAATATATCCATCCATTCTGAGATCATAGAGAAGTGTGTTGGGTAGATATAGTTGATGAAAATTATGGGATATTGTGTGACAGTATGTGAGGAAAAAAGAACACCTTTTTAATTGAAAAGTTTAACACTATTATAAATATACATGTTTTTCTTCAATCGTAAGTCACTCTAAGTGAAATTGGATATAAAATAGAGACATAATATAGATGATAATATATAATTTCAATCCAAAAAAATACACAATTAAATAATGTATTTAACATGTTTGGCCTATTCCCTATTATGTTACTAATTTTTCCATTTTTTATTTCAGCATCGTAACTAGATTTTACATATGTAACTATTCTTTATAAAAAAATAAATCATCCATTTTATATATTATGAATATAATAATCCAATTTTTTTAACAGAAACCTTGTTACAAAACACTATAAATTGTATTCAAAATTATGTTTAAAATAAAAAATATATAATTTGATTTTTTTTAAAACAACCTATATTCTAAAATCTAAAATACGAGTTTATAAACTAAAACAATAATTTTTTAAATTATAAATTTACTTATAAACTTCATTTTTTGGTAGATAAATTTTTTCATAAATATCAAATTCATGCTTATATACTAATTATATATTAGAAATCATTTTATTTATGAAAAGAATTATTTAACATTGTTATATTAAAAATAATTACTTTTTGAAAAATAGAAACTATCCGAATAATAATATATTCCTATGATAAATACATTTTTTTCTTATTTTCTCAAATTGAAATTATATAATTTATAAATTTTATTTTTAAATTTGCAGATAAAATATACTCAAAAACTATTTTTATATCCAAACATCTATTAGTATATTAAGAATTATACTTCTATAATGTAATAATTAATCTAGTGTGAATAGTTTAATCACATCGTGATATATTATACTTTGATAAAAAATAGATTTTATAAAATTATTTAATTTGTTGGATAGTTTTACTAATTGAATATACATTTAAAAAGAATAATTTTTTTCTTACTTATATATATATATTGTAATTCTATTTCAACTATTTATAACTATAAATTCTTCAACTACCTCAAAACAGTCAATATTTGATTGGTTTCAATGTTGTGTTTGTAGAAATATATCAAAAAAACTATATATTTATGGAGGAAAACTCTTATTGTTTCATTTTAAGAACAATACAACCCCTAGATATATTATCTCAAACTTATTGATAATATCCTATTGAATTATCTCTATAACCAATAATAAGAGGATTTCTCCTCCACCACAAGTCATTGATTGAACTTGAATAATTATTCAGTCCTCAAAGAATTATTTTTATGATTGATGGTGAATGCCACAAAAATTAGAAAAATATTCACCCTCACCTTGAGATTTCTATGGTGACGTTCTAAAGATAATGGAGTACTCATGGAAAAATTTAAAAGGTATTATACTATCGAATCATCTGACATAATGATGGTAAAAATAATTAGTCAACTGATTCATCATCTAAAAAAGAATTTGAAGAAAATGGAATGCTCCATCATTTAAAATAATTAAAAATTATATGTGATGATCCTCTATTCATGGATTCCGGAGATTATATTTATATATTAATAAGGATTAAACTGCTATATTTAAATAACATTACTGGGAATGGTCCCAACCCTTCAAATATACCAAAAACCCATTACGCTTTTCTATGTGCTCTATGAATTTTATAGTATTATTATGATTTGTTTCCATTGGACCATCATTTCCCTTCATATATTCCACTCCATTTTAAATTAAATCAGAATGTTGTTTTAGAACTAAAAAAATTTAATATCCACTTAATGTGGTCGTCATATATAAGGATATAAGATATAAAATGACTTTTCATCTAAAGTATTGTAATATTCCTCCAAGGATCAACTATTTCATAACATATTTTAGTTTTTAATATTGATTTTGGAAATTTTCATCCACTTATTCCTTTATTCTAATATTACCTATTATAAAAGCATAATACTCCACCACCTCTACAAAAAATGATATTGAAACTAATATCATTCTTCGTATAAAATTATTGTACTAGAAACTTTTATCTAGACTTACAAAGAATATTTACTCTTATAATGTCATAATTTTTATCTTGAAATATTTATCAATAAAAATTTTAATTTATGTCATCCAAATTTGTTAGATATTTTTCTCTATAGAATATATGTATTTCATCATTGGTTATGATAAGAAATTAAAATTATTTTCTCTTTATTAGTGATCCAATACATTTATCTCATATATATATTTCACTCCCACTTATTAATATTTGACCTATAATATATTCAAGGAAATAAATATTTCTAAATATGAATAAATGTATATATTTTTTATTATATATATATATAATACTATAACAATGAAATTGATTAACATAAATCATTATCAACTTTAATTTCATAAATTCTTATTTTTTCTATACAAACATGTAGCGAAAAATGTTTCCTATTTTGTATCCTTTTTTCCAATATGGTAAATATAATATCAAATCATTATCCTAAAAAATATATAAAATATATAAATATATATAATTTTAATTCACAATTTATTGTACTCATTATATATCCAGTGATTTTATAATAATTCATTAAATAAATTGTATAAAATTTATAATTACACATTACTTGAGAAATAAATGTATACTCACTTTAGTTTCTAACATGTAACCATAGTATTTGTTACATCCCAGGTATATAAAGAATAAAACATTTGCATATTTATTAATATTTACGAATTAAATTTTAATTTTACTTTAAAGGGGTTCCTATGTTCGTTAGCGTACCCGATATGCAACAAAGAGTTTCTTTGAAATCTTACATTGCACACTAGTAATAAAATAATATTATTTTAAATGGTAGTTAACACGTAGCCGTTTTGTTGGAGGAAATGAATAGAAATAAGTAAAATATGATTATATATGTCTCTTAAATGTATTTATATTTATCCAATAAAAGATAAAGGCCTAAAATAAGAAAAGAATTCAATTTTCGGTATAGATACTATAATATTCACTAAAAGGTCGAACAATCACCTTTTGATGGTGAAACCTCATTAAATATAGTTTTGGTAACTCTTATAAATTCTATTGGACCAAATAAAATTCTTCTTTAGAATTGGGACATCAAAATTTACTTTCTATAAATTTTTGGTATTTTTCCAATGAAGTTCAATTTTTTTAATGAATAGTGAAAAATGTTGTATTTTAATTCAAAACCTCTTTTTAATCTAATTTGTTTATATGATTAGATTATATTTTGATTTGGTTTAAAAGTTCAATTAGAAAATATTTTTACCATCTAATCCAATTGTGGTCGTTTGAATTAATTTCATTTTGAAATTGGACTTAAACTAGTGTCAATTTTTTGATATATATTGTTTCCAAAAAACACGCTATTTGTCATGACAATGGAAATTAATTATTAAATTAATTAATGTAACTTATATGATTTTAATTTTTTAAAATAGACATCATTTTTGAATTTGGAATATCAAATATAGATTAGGGTGATGTTTTTGTATTTTTCTGAAAAACTTCAATTTTTGATGAATAGTGAAACCACTAACTGATACTTAAAAAACATATGTTTTTTGTTTAAATGAAATTTTACCACCTCTATGTTTTGAATTTCAAAAATACAACATAAATTATTTTCATTAATAAGTAAAATGTGGTTCACTGGGATTAAAATAATTTTTGGTGAATAGTAACTTTTAAGTTTCTAAACGCGATTAGAGGTAATTAGTGTAATTTAAGGTAAAAATAATTTTTTAATAATATGAAATTACCTTGACACATGTCCTAACCTTATTGGATGTGTCATTTCCGACCAAGACAGTCCATGGGTCATCTTGGGGACCCCATGGAGCCAATTTGGTAGGAAAATGGCATTAATAAATTTTTATTTAATGTTAAAATAAAAATGTCACAAACATGTGTTATTTTACTAAAACAATTTTTAAATGGGGATATAAAAGTCATATGTTTGACTATAAATATTAATTAGAAATATAATAATATGTCTAACATCATGATATATTTTATATAATTTTTAAACATTAAATAAATTAAATTATTTATGACACCATGATGATGCAGCGAATACTTCATTATTTAACGATTTAAATAAAATGAAAAGATAATGTAAAATCTAAGACCTACTATTGTCAAAAACCTATCGGATGGGTGTATTTCGAACTCTTATCACCATATCATTGAAATATAAAATTGTGGGGCCTTTAAAAACTGAAACTCGTTTTATAATAATTTGTCCATTTATGAATTTCCAAGAGTTCCCCTCTTCTCCTCTTATAAAAGGCCCCCACATCTACCACCTTACCCACACCTCTCAAGCCTTTGGATCGGTCAAACCCTACCCATTTTGTTTCTACACATCCCTCTCTTACTCCTAGAAGCCTCACTTTTGGCAGAAGTTGTAACACCCGAGACTTTATGTTATATAAATCATCAAAGGAATATTTTTCTACACACAGCACTTGCTTGGATTGCTTTACACGAAATCACGACCTTCCTCGATAGCTTGCGTCGTATGCAATACCGAGTTTCACTAAACAACGATATGCTATTAAAATATTATTAAAACTAGACATTATGAATAGTAATAACCACTTTTTGGAATTTTATAAATTTTATTTTTCAAAATGGACTTCATTTTTTGATTCAGAATATCGAAATTAGCCTAGGGTGAAATTTTGGTATTTTTCTGAAAACATTCAATTTTTGATGAATAGTGAATCCACTAAGTGGTAGTTAAAAAAACTGAATTTTTAATAAAACATAATTTTACCGCTTCTGTGAGTGGAATTTCAAAAATCCGAGAGACACGGTTGATTTCAGTAAGTAAAATGTGGTTCAATGAGATGAAAATAATTTCTTGGTGAATAGTAACTTTTTACTTTTTTTCCACGGTTAAAAGTAAATAGGGTAATTAAGAGTAAAGATGATATTATTATTACCCTAACACATGTCTCAATTCTATTGGACAAGTGTAGTTTGACCAAAAACAAACTTAGGAATAAAATATGACCATTGAGGCCCACATGGATTAGATTAGGACATTTATTATTAATTTATTTAAAGAAGGATTAAAATAGTTAAAATCAAAGTTTAATAAGTAAATAATTTTTAATATGGGGTTATACATAAGATAAATTCGACTATAAATATTAATTAGAAAGCTAAGAAGATTTCATACATAATGGTATTTTATTTGTAATTTTTAGACATTAAATAATTTAAATTGTTTATGACACAATGATGATGCAGTAATTATCTTATTAATTAAATATTGACATAATTAATGTTATAAACATCAAAATAAATGCAATTGAAGAATTTTTATGAATCACACTAATTTTATATGTTCATATGACATGTTAGTATTGATTTAATTAACTTGGTTCGAACTAATAATTCTGTTATGATTTTCACAAAAATCAATTACTAAATAGTGTCAAAATTGACATAAAATAGTTTTTTAAAAAAATATTATATTGGTAATTGTTATTTTATTCCTAAAAATCTACGGTTCGGCCAAATGACTTAGATAAGGTTATATATATTAATAATAAACATCTTGGGGTTCGTTTGGCTACTTATTGGATGTTTATTAACCTTATAGTATAAGAACACAAGAAGACATGGTAAAAGTAAAATTATTTAACTTAATGTTAAATCTAAATGATAAGGTTAAAATAGGAAACTAATCTTTTCTAAATTTTATTTTATGAGATTATTTCGACCCATCCCCACCTTAGCCTCGAAATAAATCAATTTGGAGCTATTTAAAACCGAACTTGACTTTATAATAAAATAATATTTTTCGTTATTCCAAAGGTGCCCCTCCCCTCCCTTATAAAAGGGCACCTCCTCCCTCTCTTCCTCACACCACGTTGAGTCTTCAAGCTCGGCCCACCCCTGCCACTTTCTCCTCTCCACTTCCCTAGAGACATCCTAGAGGTCCTGGTGTTTTTCAAAGACCAATTTTAGTGCCCTAAAAGAAGGTCTCAAAGAAGTATTTCAAAGAAGAGGTAATGTCCGTTACCGATTCTTTCATCTTTATTTCTTCTTCCACTTCTTCTTCTTTAGTTGTTTCATTATGAAGTAATAACATAAGTATCACTCATATACTGGTATGTTATTATAAGTATGAAACAACCCTAATTCACCATCTATCCATCCTACGGAAAAAGAAATCACCGCGCATGCGTAAGTACGGAATACCGTCTCCATGCCATGGTGTAATCTATTTTCCACCACCACCTTACTTGGAAGGGTATAATGGTGTAAATAATGACTATATATGACTATTATAAAGTGATATTGATTCTGAAATTGTATACATACACACCAATACAATTCCACGATCATAGGAATGATATCATCACTCGTGCGTACGTATGGAATACCGTCTCCACGATGTGATGCTACTCGTTCTACATTATCTTCATTTCATAATGATTATATAAATGAATTGAATGAATGAATATGATATATATTACACTAATAACATTCTGGAAATGAGGTATCTATAACCTAAAGAGAAGAATAAGAATTTATTCGACAAAATACACATAACAACAAAAAGTTATAAACACCCTAATAACAAGTAGCAATGAAATATTACTACTATGAAGCTAAGAATATGACCATATATGATATCATAAAAATAAGTATGATTCTGGAATAAGTCAATAACATTATTTAAATCATTATATAGGAGGTTTGGACACTTAGAAAGCAAGTCAGACCTAAGGTAATGGAAAATATCACAATCTCATTTTTATCCGAGATTGTTTTTACTTTTGCATTTACTAGGGTGTATTTTATCATCCACATACATGTTCTCTCAATATGTAATACTGTTTCCATCCACTTACAATAGTTTAAAACCAATTTTACCCTTCAGTGAGTTTTTAGTAAAGAATATGAAAGGAATCTTTTTTTGTTTTTCGTACGAGGTACTTTTTGACTTTTCCGACAAAAGTTCGAAGAATGTTTTTTTTAACTTATACAGCATGAATGGATTTTTAAAACATTATTTCCAAGAAGATTCCTTTACAAGTTTTCAAGTTTATTTTTAATCAACTTCTTTTTTTACGTCATGTTAAGAAAGGAAAAATGTTTTTGAAGAAGAAAGGATATTTTCCTCAAGAATGGAGTTCAAGTGTTTTATGAAAATTATTTTCCATCTAAGATAATAAAGGGTTCTGTTTTTATCTCTATTATTACATTGATTTGATAATGCTGTGATGGAATTATTTTAATAAATTCTTTATCTTATATGAATTGTTTTATGTTGACACGATGTTTAAGATTCCCATTTTTATTACATGGGTTATGAAATGATGTATGATTTATGATTTTGTGGAACACATAAGAATGGTATCATTATGAGATGGGTGGGACCTATATATACCTCCAATGCATTGGGTAATGATTCTATATCTCAGGATATAGACATGGCTGGAACGGTAGGTTATACCAGTTCAATGAAACAGGACTGGAACGAGGGTGACTCGGTTCAGAAAAGGACTTTGTCCACTAAGATAGTCTTGGAAATGAGTCTTGACTAATAAGAAATGATTCTCTATGATTATGTGTGTATGCCACAAAGTTTCATGTTTTAAGTTATGATTATTGTAATAACATTTCACTGCCATGATTTATCCTAGGTTATGAAATTATGATCTCTTTTGCAGGTTAAGATTTCCAAAAGTTATGTGTTTTTTTATACGATGTGATTGATATTTCTTTTGATTACCCTTACTGAGCATTTGAGCTCATTCTTTTGTATGTTTTCTTTCCCCAGGCCAGGAAGAAGGTTATTAAGTAGGATATTCCAAAAAGGGACTCTAGATATGATCAAATATGTGGGAGGAAAAGTTGATTCATTATGAACCAGTTGTTTATGTTTCCCAGTTTCTAAAGACACTATACCCATTATTTCCTTTCGTGGTTTTTTTATATGTTGTAATATGTATGCTTCAATTTTGAAGTATTAACAATGTATGTAAAGTATGGGTCGTTATATTTGGTATCAGATGAAAAGTATAGCCAACCGTTGGGAACTAGGATGTGAAAGCCTTAGTAAGAAACCTAAGGATAAGTCTAAGCATAGAACACAATATTAGTGTTTTAGAAATGCCCATTAATAACCATGGATAAGACCTTAAGTGTTAAATTCTATTCTTGATTTTGTGGCTTTCCTATTATAATTATTGTTTCTCACACTATACTTCTTGGTTTTAGTCAATGGCTAGAACCCGAAGGAACCGTGTTAATTCGGAATGCGACGGGCAATGCAATGATTGTCCCCTTGAGCAACCAAACGTTATGGGAGCTGGAATTCAAAATCTTGTAGCCATGATCACACAATTTTCTCAAGCTATGAATCATGCAGGACATCCGAACGAGCAAAGGGAGGAGCAACATTCTATTGAATCCTTCATGAGGCAGCGTCCACCTTCTTTTAGCGGGTCTACTGATCCATTAGTTGCTGAATAATGGATTAGTACTACTAAAAATATATTTTCAGTTCTTCAATGTTCTGAAAATGATAAATTCATCCAAGCAGTGTATCGTTTGGAAGGAGATGCTGATCAATGGTGGAATCTTATTAAGAATATGAGGCAAAGGGATGAAATTGAGTCCATGGAATGTGATGAGTTCAAGAACATATTTTTGAATAAGTACTTCCCTCGTATTCTCCGAACAAAGATGGAGAAAGAGTTTCTTGAACTGAAGTAAAAGGATGATGAATCTGTTGGTACCTATGCAGCAAATTTTACAAGACCTGCAAGGGACAATTCTGGTATTATTATCCAACCTGAGAGTAAGATCGATTGATTCCTTAGTGGCTTAAAACCAAGTCTTCGAAGGGTGTTAGCCATAAGGGACTTCAATAGCTACGAGGAAATCGTTCGATGTGTTCTCAATGTCGAGATGGAGATTGGAGTAACCCATCAGTCATATGGGTTTGATAAGAAGAGGAAAATGGAATTCAAAGGAAAATATAAAGAGCACACTGAAAAGAAGATGAGCTTTCCCTTATGCTCAAAGTGTGGAAAGAAACATGGAGGGAGTTGTCTTAAAGGGGCAAGTAAATGTTTCAAATGTGGAAAGGAAGGTCATCATGCATTTGAATGCCGTGATGATGGGAAGAAGATGTCTAATGATGCAAACAAAGGAAGGGATACTCAGAATGAACCTACTACACTTCAATGTTTCATGTGCAAGGAGATGGGGCATTATGCCAATAATTGCCCTAATCCAAGGGTTGATGATGATGGTCGACGTCAACAAACTCGTAAGGCTAAAGACAAAGGATAGTCACATGCAATTTCTATCACCGATGTGGAGTACGATAACGATGTGGTTAAAGGTACACTTACCATCCACTCTAAAGTAGAAAATGTTCTATTTGATTCGGTATCCACACATTCTTTTATTTCTGAAGAATTTTCTAAGGGTATCACCGTATTACCTCATCAATTAGATGTTGAGTTAGCTGTGACAACACCTAATGGCACAATAGTCGCATCAAAAGTTTATAATTCTTCTCCGATTGATGTTTGTGGGAAAGTGATTCCTGCAAATCTTGTGATCCTTCCTATAGTGGAATTTGATGTGATTATTGGCATGGATTGGGTTTCTTTATATGGAGCTCATATCAATTTCCAAAGAAGGGAAGTCACATTTCATATTCCAGATCAATCTATGATCGTCTATCAATGCCAGGATGAACATAACCTTCCAGTGGAAATTTCTTCCATTTTAAGGGTATTGATTCCACTAAATGAAGGTTATTTATCTCAAATGGTTGGTGGGAAACTCACGATTAAGAATATTACCATCGTACGGTAGTTTGATGATGTCTTTCCAGAGGAATTACCTGGTCTTCCACCAAATCGTGAAGTTGAGTTTTCAATAGAACTCGTACCGGGTGCTTTGCCTATTTCAAAGACACCTTATAGAATGGCCCCAATTAAGTTGCAGGAATTGAAGACGCAACACCAAGATAATCTTGATAAGGGATTCATTGGCCCTAGTGCGTCACCTTGGGGAGCACATGTTCTATTTGTTAAGAAGAAAGATGCATCAATGAGACTCTTCATTGATTATCGGGAACATAACAAGATCCCTATCAAGAAAAAATATCCCCTCCCACGCATTGATGACTTATTTGACCAACTACAAGGAGCTCAACACTTTTCCAAGATTGATCTTCATTCAGGGTATCATCAATTAAGGGTCAAAAGGGAGGATATACCAAAGACGGCTTTCCGTACAAGTTATGGACACTATGAATTTATAGTGATGCCATTTGGTCTTACTAATGCCCCTTCTATCTTCATGGATCTAATGAACATAGTCTTTAGAGACTATCTTGATCAATTTGTGGTAGTCTTTATAGACGATATTCTTGTCTATTCAAAGAGCAAGGAAGAACATGAAGATCACTTGATAATTATATTGAAGACCCTGAGAAAGGAGAAGCATTTTGCCAAATTTACCAAGTGAGAATTTTGGCTTCAAAAAGTTGCATTTTTTGGGTCACATAATCTCAAAAGAGGGGATATCTGTGGATCCAGGAAAAACAGAGGTTATCGAAAGATGGTCAAGACCAACAATAGTGACTGAGATCTGATGTTTTCTTGGTTTGGCTCGATATTATCGACGTTTTTTGAAAGATTTTTCATGATTATCTAATCCACTCACCAAGTTGACTCAGAAAAGAGTTAAGTTTGTCTGGACGGAATAATGTGAAGAGAATTTCAAGGAGTTGAAAAGAAGGTTATCCAGTGCACCTGTGCTCACACAGCCTTGTAGTGGAGAAAGGTTTGTGATCTATAGTGATGTATCCAAGAATGGATTAGGGTCTGTTCTTATGCAAAATGATATGGTGATAGCTTATGCCTCACGACAGTTGAAAATCAATGAGCAAAATTACCCAACACATGATTTGGAGTTAGCTGCGGTAATCTTTGAATTAATGACTTGGAGGCATTACCTTTATGGTGAAAGGTGTGATATTTATACTGATCATAAAAGTTTAAAGTATATTTTTACATAAAAGGAGCTGAATATGCGTCAAAGAAGATGGAAGGAGCTGATTAAGGATTATGACTTCTCAATCCATTACCACCCTGGGAAAGCAAACAAGGTGGCAGATGCATTAAGTCGACAAGACCATGCCAGTTTATCCATGATGAGGATAACAAAAGATCCAGTATTTATGGATTTACAAAGGATGGATCTTGGAATTATAATAGAAGGGGAAAAATCTTATCTTTCTCAAATGAATGTTCAACCATCTAAACATGTGAAGATTAAAGAGGCACAGAAAGAAGATGTCGAGTAACAAAAGAAGGTGAGAAATGTTCCTGAATTCAACCTTGATTGTGATGGGATAATAAAGTTCAAGAATCGGGTTAGTGTTCCTCCCATCCCCGAATCAAAGAAGGAGCTGCTGGATGAGGCTGATAGTTCTTCATTCTCTATTCATCCTGGAAGCACGAAGATGTATAGGGACCTGAAAGAGTACTTCTGGTGGGATGGCATGAAAAGAGATGTTGCTGTATATGTCTCTCGATGCTTGGTTTGTCAGCAAGTTAATGCTGAGAGACAGAAGTCTAAGGGGATGTTACAACCATTACCCATACCCGAATGGAAATGGGAAAACATCACTATGGACTTTGTCACAGGACTTCCTAAAACATCCAAAGGCAATAATTCTATATGGGTCATAGTTGATCGTCTTACCAATTCTGCACATTTCATTCCTATTAGAGAGGATTTCTCCCTGGATCAGCTTTCCATGATATACGTAAAGGAAGTGGTATGATTGCATGGAGTACCACTTTCTATTATATCTGATTGGGATCCGATAATTACCTCGAAGTTCTGGTGAAGTCTTCCCAATACTCTGGATACAGAGTTGAGTTTCAGCACTGGTTATCATCCTCAGACAGACGGTCAGTCTGAGAGTACAATTCAAACCCTAGAAGATATGTTGATAGCTTGCTCTATGGATTTCAAAGGTGGTTGGGATCAACACCTACCTTTGGTGGAATTTTCTTATAATAATATCTATCACTCTAGTATTCAGATGGATCCTTATGAAGCTCTCAATGTAAATAAATGCCGGACTCCAACTTGCTGGGATGAAGTTGGGGAAAGAAAACTATTAGGACATGATCTCATTGATGAAATAACAGAAAAGGTCAGATCTATTCAACAACACATAAGAGCAGCTCAGAGTCGACAGAAAAGCTATGCCGACAACCGAAGAAATGACCTAGAGTTTGAAGTGGGTGGTAAAGTGTTCTTATGGATATCTCCCTGGAAGAGGATCATGAGATTTGGAAAGATGGGGAAGTTGAGCCCTAGATATATCGGTCCTTTCAAAATACTAGATTGTGTCGGGAAGGTAGCTTACCGATTGGAGCTTCCACCGAATCTCTCTCAAGTACACGATGTGTTCCATGAATCTCTCCTGAGAAAGTATATACCTGATCCTTTACATGTACTTAGCTCAGATGTTGTAACGCTGGAGAATGATCTTTCTTATGAAGAACAACCGATAGAGATTCTGGATCGTAGCAAAAAAGTCCTACAAAACTAGACCACTCGATTGGTGAAAGTTTTATGGAGGAACCACCAATTAGAAAAAGCTACATGGGAGCTTGAGGATATGATGAGGGAGAGGTATCCTCATCTGTTTGTTACAAAGTGACGACTTTCGAGGGAGAAATTCATTTTAAGGGGGGTAGAATGTAACACCCGAGAATTTTATGTTATATAAATCATCAAAGGAATATTTTTATACACACAGAACTTGCTTGGATTGCTTTACACGAAATCACGACCTTCCTCGATAGCTTGCGTCATACGCAATACCGAGTTTCACTAAACAACGATATGCTATTAAAATATTATTAAAACTAGCCGTTATGAATAGTAATAACCACTTCTTGAAAAATTATAAATTTTATTTTTCAAAATGGACTTCATTTTTGGATTCAGAATATCGAAATTAGCCAAGGGTGTAATTTTGGTATTTTTCTGAAAACTTTCAATTTTTGATGAATAGTGAAACCACTAACTGGTAGTTAAAAAAACTGAATTTTTCATAAAACATAATTTTACCGTTTCTGTGAGTGGAATTTCAAAAATCCGAGAGACACGGTTGATTTCAGTAAGTAAAATGTGGTTCAATGAGATGAAAATAATTTTTTGATTAATAGTAACTTTTTACTTTTTTATCACGGTTAAAAGTAGATAGGGTAATTAAGGGTAAAGATGATATTGTTATTACCCTAACACATGTCCTAATTGTATTGGACAAATATAGTTCGACCAAAAACAAACTTAGGAATAAAATATGACCATTTAGGCCCACTTGGATTAGATTAGGACATTTATTATTAATTTATTTAAAGAAGGGTTAAAATAGTTAAAATCAAAGTTTAATAAGTAAATAATTTCTAATATGGGGTTTTACATAAGATAAATTCGACTATAAATATTAATTAGAAAGATAAAAAGATTTCCTACATAATGGTATTTTATTTTTAATTTTTAGACATTAAATAATTTAATTTGTTTATGACACAAAGATGATGCAGAAATTATCCTATTAATGAAATATTGACATAATAAATGTTATAAACATCATAATAAATGTAATTTGAGACTTTTTATGAATCCCACTAATTTTATAGGTTAATATGACATGTTAGTATTGATTTAATTAACTTGGTTCGAACTAATAATTCTGTTATGATTTTTACAAAAATCAATTACTAAATAGTGTCAAAATTGACATAAAATAGTTTTTAAAACAAATATTATATTGGTAATTGTTATATTATTCCTAAAAATATAAGTATCAATCAAATGAATTAGCTATGGTTATATATATTAATAATAAACAACTTGGGGTTTGTTTGGCTGCTTATAGTATGTTTATTAACCTTATAGTATAAGAACACAAGAAGACAAGGTAAAAGTAAAATTATTTAACTTAATGTTAAATCTAAATGATAATTTTAAAATAGGAACCTAAACTTGTCTAAATTTTATTCGATGAGAGGATTTCGACCCATCCCCACCTTAGCCCTTAACTAAATCAATTTGGAGCTATTTAAAACCGAACATGACTTTATAATAAAATAATATTTTTAGTTATTCCAAAGGTGCCCCTCTCCTCTCTTATAAAAGGGAACCTCCTCCCTCTCTTCCTCAGACCACTTTGAGCCTTCAAGCTCGGCCAAACCCTACCACTTTCTCCTCTCCACTTCCCTAGAGACATCCTAGAGGTCCTGGTCTTCTTCAAAGACCAATTCTAGTGCCCTAAAAGATGGTATCAAAGAAGCACTTCAAAGAAGAGGTAATGTCCGTTACCGATTCTTTCATCTTTATTTCTTCTTCCACTTCTTCTTCTTTAGTTGTTTCATTATGAAGTAATAACATAAGTATCACTCATATAATGTTATGTTATTATAAGTATGAAACAACCCTAATTCACAATCTATCCATCCTACGGAAAAAGAAATCACCCCGCGTGCATACGTATGGAATACCGTCTCCACGCCGTGGTGTAATCTATTTTCCACCACCACCTTACTTGGATGGGTATAATGGTGTAAATAATGACTATATATGACTATTATAAAGTGATATTGATTCTGAAATAGTATTCATACACTCCAATACAATTCCACGATCATAGGAACGATATAATCACTCGTGCGTACGTACGGAATACCGTCTCCACAATGTGATGCGACTCGTTCTACATGAACTTCATTTCATAATGATTATATGTTAGGTCCACTAGGATGAATACCCTGAGAGGGGGGTGAATCAGGGTATGACTAATTAAAAATTAATGCCTGTTATTATCTTGTTTCGCTGTTAAGCAAAACACTCTTCTCTCTCTTTCCTGCTACATAATATAAATAGAAAGTAAAGCAAGCGCATGACACATCAATTTTACTTGGTTCACCGCTAAGGGCTACGTCCAAGGAGCATACGCCGACAGGTTTCCGGTCGTACCAAATTCCACTAATCTTCACTAGCTGTGGATTACAAGGTTCGGGCTAGATCACTTCTATGCCCAGGCTCACTGCCTTTACAAGTTTAGGGTCAGCTCACTGCTTTCCCAAGGGTCACTCCCTGTTTCTCACTCTCTGGCTCACTGCCGGTGGAGAGAATCACCTTCTTCCTCTTCCTAAGCTCACTGCTCTTGGAAGGAATCCACTCACAGTTTATAGACCTGTAGGTCTCTTCATTTGCATGAATGAATGCATCTTCTCCTGTATGTAGATGCTCTGTTGAAGTTCAACTTTCACCAGTAGATGTATATCTCTTTGCACCAAAGGTGTCGGGCAAACTTCCAGCTTCCACGCAGTCCGAAAAACACTGCTGGAACAAACCTTACTAAGCGCACAAGTCAACCTCGGCGCGCAAGTATATGCGCGCAAGTCATAAAGGGCGCGCAAGTCCTCCTCTGACACTTGCGCGACACAAGCTTCCTCAACTCCAAACTTGCGCGACTCTCTTCCCTTTACGCCCAAACCTCTATTGGCGCGCAACTGCAAACCGGCGGGCAACTTCTAACACCGGCGCCCAACTTCAACCACTGGCGCGCAAGTCCCACCTGCGCGACCACACACACCACTTGCGCGACCACCACACCTACGCGACGGGACATCTCATTTGAACTCCGGTGAAGAATGAGGGGGGGGGGGTGGTCCTGTATTTATAGGCAAATTGACCCCCCTGCGCGACGGCACGCAAGTCACCTGCGCGACCCAGTTTCGGCGCGCAAGTCTTCTGCCCTTTTGGACACTTGCGCGACCAACTCCCAAAATTGCGCAAACCTACTTCCTTTGCCATATATTGATCTTCTAGTGTTGAAAAACATATGGTGCTCAAGTCTTCAATTCTCCAAGTCCTCGGAGCGCAAGTACCTTTTCCAAAAACACTTTTCTTCATTTGCCGATTTTCAGGCCCAAAAATTTGGCAAACACTGGAAAACAGCGCCACCTTGTATCTGTTCTTTTGTTTCGCCTCCAGATCATCCATTCCTTTTATCGACATTCTTGAATCAAACATGGATCGTTGACCTTAGCTCTTGAACTCGACATTCCACCATGAAATCCTCTTTGTCAACAAATTTGTATGTCATTGTTTTGCTTTGTCAACAATCACAACTCATATGTCCACTTTGTCAACAAACACAATCACCTCAAAAATGCTTCAATGATACCTTGAGGGATTTTTTCCCAACAATCTCCCCCTTTGGGTTTGTTGAAAACTCTTCCAAAACAAAGATTCATCGTTGATTCTTCAGCCTCCATTCGCCTCATTGCGATTCGGATAGCGATCAATAATTTACTCAACACATACTCTAAGCCCACATGAGCAATGCTCGGCGTGAGAAACAAGAGTAAATGAAAAGTTTATCAATGAATCACTTTATCTCTGACATCCACTGTTGACACCAAACACTTTCCAACATCACTCTTCTGCTTTTATAACGATCCTCAGCTGTCGTGATATCTATTCTATGATCGATCACTTCTAGCATCGTCAGATTTAATACACTCCCCCTTTCTCATTGCTCCCCCTTTCTGGCTGCTCCACCTGTCAGCTTCTCCCCGTATCAGTTAGGATTTATCAAATCTCCACACTATCTCTCCCTTGAACAATCACTATTTTATCCTCCTTTAATACACACTTTTCTTCCCCTTTGTCAACGAACCCAAAGGACACTCCTTTGTAGTCTGTAACATAGTAGAGACCACATATCAGCATATTAGGGAAAAACACATCATACCTCGGGGAGAGTGGGGGGGGGGGGGGGTGGATTCCACATCCACACTATTTCAAGTGCGGGGAATCGACTGAACTCCCAGAGCCAGTCGATGCCTTTCAAAAGTGTCCTTGGGTAAGGCCTTTGTCAGAATGTCTGCAACCTGTAGCTCTGTAGGCACATGCTCCAACTTCACGATGCCCTGCTCAACCTTCTCCTTGATGAAATGATACTTGATCTCAATGTGCTTTGTCCTTGAGTGATGGACGGGATTTTTGCTGAGATTTATAGCACTTGAGTTATCACACTAGATTCCGATCAGAGACTTCACGTCAACTCCCATATCTTCAAGCTGCTGCTTCATCCACAATAACTGTGTGCATGCTTGAGTGGCCGAAATATACTCAGATTCTGCGGTGCTCAATGAAATGCAATCTTGTATCTTGCTTAGCCAAGAAATACACAATCCACCAAGACAGAATGCACCACCTGACGTTGATTTTCTATCATCTACTGAACCGGCCCAGTCTGCATCAGTATATCCCAATAACTCTGTCTGAGATTTGTCGTTGTATGTCAAGCCGAAGTCCACCGTGCCCTTGATATACCGAAGTATTCTTTTCACTGCAAGCATGTGACTTTCCTTGGGATTACTCTGATATCTCGCTGCTTGGCATGTGGCGAAAACAATATCAGGCCTTGTTTCGGTTAAGTACAACAGACTTCCAATTATTTTCCTGTACTCTGTGATATTAACTGCTTGACATCCTCATCTTTTGATAATTTCATCCGGGTAGCAACCAGAGTCTTCATTTCCTTGGAATTATCCATTCCAAACCTTCTTAGAACTTCCTTGGCATATTTGGATTGAGAAATGAAAGTTCCATTCCTTCCTTGTGTCACCTGTAGACCAAGGAAAAATGTTAGCTCTCCAATCATTGACATTTCAAACTCATTTTTCATGAATTCGGAAAACTTTCTGCACTGAGCTTCATCGGATCTTCCAAAAATTATGTCATCGACATACACTAGCACCATCATCATTTGATTAATGTCATTGCTGAAATAGAGGTTGTAGTCAACTCCTCCACGCTGGAAACCAAGCTTCTTCAAGTACTGATCAAGCCTTGAGTACCATGCCCTTGGTGCTTTTTTCAGCCCATACAATGCCTTTTTTAGCCTGCAAACTATGTTCTCATCCTCATGAATGAGAAAACCGTATGGCTGCTCAATATACACCTCTTCTTCCAGAACCCCATTCAAGAATGCGGATTTGACATCCATCTGGAACACATTGAACTTTCATTGCACTGCTATGACCAAAAATAATCTTATTGTCTCCAGCCTTGCAACTGGTGAAAATGTCTCATCAACATCTATTCCTTCGATCTGGTAGTACCCCTTGCACACTAGTCGTGCTTTGTTTCGAATCACAGAGCCATCTTCATTCATATTGTTGTGATAGACCCATTTAGTCCCAATAAATTCTTGTCTGCTGGTCTCGAAACAATCTCCCACGTCTGGTTCTTCTCAATCTGATCAAGCTCTTCATTCATAGCTTGAACCCTGTATTCATCTTCAGCTGCATCGGAAAAACATTTCGGCTCCACCTGAGATAAAAACAATGTCTGCTATAATGACTTCATTCTTTAAGTCTGAACTGGTGCTGCTGGTCACCAATGATGTTTTGCCTATCAATTTCAGCTCGACTCTTTGGCTTCTTTGTAGATATAGACTTGACACATTCTTGTTCATCATCAGTATCTTCTTCTGAGTCAGCCTCTGCAACTTCTGCTCCCCCTGTGCTGCTTACCTCGTCATCACTTTCATCCAGAAACTGTTCACTGGGTCGTTGAGTATTCTGTTCATTTTGAACTATAGTGACATCATTGCTTTCAATGATTTTTCCTAGACTTTTGTTGAAACATTTATACGCTTTTCTTTTCCCAGAATAGCCAAGGAATATCCCTTCATCTCCTCGTGCCTCAAACTTCCTATGATGTTCTTTGTTGAGAATGAAACACTTACTTCCAAATATTCGAAAGTACTTAAACGTTGGCTTCTTTCCATACCACAGTTCATATGGAATCTTCCCTTTCTTCGGACATAACAGGGACTAGTTGGAAACATAGATCGATGTCAAAACTGCTTCCTTCCAAAATTTCTCTGGCAGGTCCTTATCAATAAGCATTGTTCCGGCCATGTTGTTGATGATCCGATTTCTCCTTTCAACTACTCCATTATGTTGGGGAGTTCTTACTGAAGAAACTTGATGCCTTATCCCATGTTTCTCGAGATAGTTTTCAACCTGACTGTTTGTAAATTCCGTACCGTTATCAGTACGAAACTTCATAATTTTCTGCCCAAGCATCTTTTCTAATTCCCTCCTGTACTGCTTTATGCAACTGAACACCTCTATCTTATGGGTTATGATGAATACCCAGGCCATTCTGCTATAGTCATCAATGAAAAGAACATAGTACCTTTGCCCATTTATAGATCATGGTGAGATAGGTCCACATACATCAGCATCCACCAATTCAAGTACTATAGTTGATTTCTGTTCCTTTGGCTTGTATGTCTTTCTGATGATTTTCCCTTGTTGACAAGCATCACACGTATGAGTGCGATCACGTGATAGTTTGGGAAGATCTCTAGCAGTATCACATTTAACGAGATCCTCCATAGATGGTTGGCATAGATGACCAAGTCGCTTATGCCACAGCTGGTTTTCTTCCTCTCTGGATACAAGACAAGTATCTTCTTCCCCACCTACAAGATAGAGATTTCCCTTTGACCTTTTTCCCTGCAGAACAGCTGCTCCATCTTTTCCTTTCACAACACACATCTTCTTGGTAAATTGGATAGAGTGCCCAGAGTCACATAGTTGACTGACACTGAGTAGGTTATGGCTTTACCTGAGCCAACAATCTTCAGGCCTTCATTATTTCCAAATTTGACAACTCCTTCTTTTTCATATTTGATGCCTGTAACAAGATCCTTATTACCCGTCATGTGGGATGTGCAACCACTATCAAGGATCCAAACACCAGATCGATCTGATGCTTTAAGGGCAATCTCTTCCACCACAACCTTCTCATTTTTCTTCTTCTTGGTCTATACATTTTCTTTCACACTCGGCATGGATTGAGGCTTCTGTTCTTTCTCTGAGTATGATGGACCACCCTCATCTTGCAGAGCTGCAAATCTGTTCTGAACTTTTAACTCAGTTGTTGGTTTATTGATCTGCTGCTTGCGAACATTTTGATTATTCTTTGACACATTTCTCTGAATGGTTGAAGTGCAATACCTAGCCATGTGTCCAAATCATCCGCACCAAAAACAGTGTCCTTCAAAATATGTTCTGGAAAACCGTTCTCTGTTTGGCTGCCATCTCTGTTCATGTTCCCTTCTGTATCTCTTGGATATAGAACACACATACTGTGAATGTCCCATTTTCCCACAGCAATAACACCTGATATATGATACATTCCCTCGTGATATTTCAGCACTATGATTTCCCCTTTGGGATCTCTGAATATTCTGATTCTGTTTTGTGCCCAAATCAACCTTCACTTTTGGGATGAGTGCTTGCAGTCTGACTGCAATTGTCGCAAATTTTTGTTCTTGACTAAGCCCAAAAACGACCTTAACATCCGATCTCAATTGCAGCTTCTTCCCTACTGAACTTCTAGGCTCCGCTTTCATCTTCTCTATCTTCTGAATGGCCTGCTTTTCGGATATCACATTGGGGGTTAAGAGTTTATCTTGATCCTTAAGTTTTTGTCGCAGACTCACCACTTCTTCTTCAAGCTCTTTGATACATCTAACCTGCTCCTTTCCTGTGTTAGTCAAACAATCAATTTCCTTCTTTTGTTCCTCAATTTTAAGCTTATACTCAACAACATTTTTTGAGCTCTCTGGTGTTGAGGATTTTAGTCTTTCAATTTCTTCTAACAGCTCGGAATTTTCTTTATCCTGTTGCTGCATATAGCGTTTGGCAGTTTGGCATCACGAACCACTTTATTGGCTTTCTTCATTTTTGTTTTCCAAACATCTATCTCCTCAAGAGTTGCTTCCAATTCGGCTTCCATATCAATTCTCCCTTCAATTTCTTCTTCTTCTTTAGCATCATCTTCTTCTCCCTTTTGAGAACTACCAGCAATTTCCACCAAGGCATTTACCCCATGACCTCAGCAATTTTCTATTTCCTCAACTTCTTCATCCTCAGACTCATCTTAACTTTCAAATTCTTGTGAAAGAAGATTCTTTTTCTTGAAGAAATTTCTCTTGAATTGTTTCTTCCCTTTTACAAAGGCTGAAGTCTTCTTTTTGGTAATTTCAACGTTATCATCATCATCATCATCTTGAAACTTCTTGGGGAATCTTTCCGCAGGATGACACACCTTTCCACATCTAAAGCATGCTAGTGGAAGTTTACCTTTAAACTTTCCTCTTCCTCTTTGTAGATTTGAATAAAGGAATGACATCAACTCATCTGTCTCTTCTTCTTCATTAGAATCTTCAATGGTGAGCTTCGTCATGGCCTTAAATGCCACCTCTTTAGACTTCCCCTTTTCCACAGCCTCATTATCATCGTTCCTCATTTCATATGCAACCAAGGTACTGTGAAAATTGTCCAATGTCAGCTCTTTTGGATCTTTATCTTCTAGTACTGAAACTTTTGGATTGAACCGGGGTGGAAGTTTCCTCAAGATGTGCTTTACAATCTTTATGTCTTCAATGACTTCTCCAAGACCTCGCATATCATCCACAACAATGTTTACCCTATCAAAGAATGCGTCAACAGACTCATTCAGGTTCATTTTCAGATCTTCATATTTGTTCCACAACACCTGCAGCTTTGCCTCTCTGACCTTTGTCTCCCCTTCATATATATTCAAAAGCTTTTCCCACATGGCATGTGACGTTTTGAATGACATCACCTTCATGTAGATGGGATTAGAAAGGGCTCCCCCTAAGGCATTGATTGCTTTGGAATCAGCATCCAACTCTCTATGCTCAGCTTCTGATAAAGCACCACTGTTAATATCAGCTGTGATACCATGCATAGCTGCTGAAAACACTTCCATTCCCAAGGATCAGAAATAGTGTTGCGTCCGATTCTTCCATATCTGAAAATTATATCCGTCAAAGATCAGAATCCCTTTATGATTGGTTACCTCCATTGAGAGAAGAAAAACATTCAACCTTTCCCTCTGATACCACTTGTTAGGTCCACTAGGCTGAATACCCTGAGAGGGGGGGTGAATCAGGGTATGACTAATTAAAAATTAATGCCCGTTCTGATCTTGTTTCACTGTTAAGAAAAACAATATTCTCTCTCTTTCCTGCTACATAATATAAACAGAAAGTAAAGAAAGCGCAGGACACATCAATTTTACGTGGTTCACCGCTAAGGGCCTCGTCCAAGGAGCATACGCCGACAGGTTGCCAATCGTACCAAATTCCACTAATCTTCACTAGCTGTGGATTACAAGGTTCGGGCTAGATCACTTCTATGCCCAGGCTCACTGCCTTTACAAGTTTAGGGTCAGCTCACTGCTTTCCCAAGGGTCACTCCCTGTTTCTCTCTCTCTGGCTCACTGCCGGTGGAGAGGATCACCTTCTTCCTCTTCCTAAGCTCACTGCTCTTGGAAGGAATCCACTCACAGTTTATAGACCTGTAGGTCTCTTCATTTACATGAATGAATGCATCTTCTCCTGTATGTAGATTCTCTGTTGAAGTTCAACTTTCACCCATAGATGAATATCTCTTTGCACCGAAGGTGTCGGGCAAACTTCCAGCTTCCACGCAGTCCGAAAAACACTGCTGGAACAAACCTTACTTGGCGCGCAAGTCAACCTTAGCGCGCAAGTATAGGCGCGCAAGTCACAATGGGCGCGCAAGTCCTCCTCTGAAACTTGCGCGACACAAGCTTCCTCAACTCCAAACATGCGCTACTCTCTTCCCATGACGCCCAAACCTCTATTGGCGCGCAACTGCAAACCGGCACGCAACTTCTAACACCGGTGCACAACTTCAACCATTGGCGTGCAAGTCCCACCTGCGCGACCACACACACCACTTGCGCGACCACCACACCTGCGCGACGGGAGCTCTCGTTTGAACTCCGGTGAATAATGAAGGGGGGTGGTCCAGTATTTATAGGCAAATTGACCCCCCTGCGCAACGGCGTGCAAGTCACCTACGCGACCCAGTTTCGGCGCGCAAGTCTTCTTCCCTTCTGGACACTTGCGCGACCAACTCCCAAAATTGCGCAAACCTACTTCCTTTGCCATATTTTGATCTTCTAGTCTTGAAAAACATATGGCGCTCAAGTCTTCAATTCTCCAAGATCTTGGCGCGCAAGTACCTTTTCCAAAAACACTTTTCTTCATTTGCTGATTTTCAGGCCCAAAAATTTGGCAAACACTGAAAAACGGCGCCACCTTGTATCTGTTCTTTTGTACCGCCTCCAGATCATCCATTCCTTTTATCGACATTCTTGAATCAAACATGGATCGTTGACCTCAGCTCTTGAACTCGACATTCCACCCTGAAATCCTCTTTTTCAACCAATTTGTATGTCATTGTTTTGCTTTGTCAACAATCACAACTTAGATGTCCACTTTGTCAACAAACACAATCACCTCAAAAATGGTTCAATGATACCTTGAGGGATTTTTTCCAAACATTATATAAATGAATTGAATGAATGAATATGATATATATTACACTAATACCATTCTTGAAATTATCTATCTATATCCTAAAGAGAAGAATAAAAATTTATTCGACAAAACACACATAAGAACAAAAAGTTATAAACAAATGAATAACAAGTAGCAAAGAAATATTACTACTAAGAAGCTAAGAATATGACCATATATTATATCATAAAAATAATTATGATTCTGGAATAAGTCAATAACATTATTTAAATCATTATATAGGAGGTTCGGACACATACAAAGCAAGTCAGACCTACGGTAGGGGAAAATATCACAATCTCATTTTTATCCGAGATTGTTTTTACTTTGGCATTTACATGGGTGTATTTTATCATCCACATCCATGTTCCCTCAATATTTAATATTGTTTCCATCCACTTACAATAGTATAAAACCAATTTTACCCTTCGTTGATTTTTCAGTAATGAATATGAAAGGAATCTTTTGTCATTTTTCGTATGAGGTACTTTTTGACTTTTCTGACAAAAGTACGAAGAATGTTTTTTTAACTTATATGACATGAATGAATTTTTAAAACATTATTTCCAAGAAGATTCCTTTTCAAGTTTTCAAGTTTATTTTTAATCAACTTCTTTTTGTACGACATTTTAAGAAAGAAAAAATGTTTTTGAAGAAGAAAGGATATTTTCATCAAGAATGGAGTTCAAGTGTTTTATCAATATTATTTTCCATCTAAGATAATAAAGGGTTCTCTTTTTATCTCTATTATTACATTGATTTGATAATGTTGTGATGGAATTATTTTTATAAATTCCTTTATCTTATATGAATTGTTTTATGATTTCACGATGTTTAAGATTCCCATTTTTATTACATGGGTTATGAAATGATGTATGATTTATGATTTTGTGGCACACATAAGAATGGTATCATTATGAGATGGGTGGGACCTATATCTCCCTCCAATGAATTGGGTAATGATTTTATATCTCATGAGATAGACATGGCTGGAACGGTAGGTTATACCGGTTCAGTGAAATAGGATTGGAACGAGGGTGACTCGGTTCAGAAAGGGACTTTGTCCACAAAGATAGTCTTGGAAATGAGTCTTGACTAACAAGAAATGATTCTCTATGATTATGTGTGTATGCCACAAAGTTTCATGTTCTATTTTATGATTATTGTAATTACATTTCACTTCCATGATTTATCCCATGTTATGAAATTATGATCTCTTTTGCAGGTTATGATTTCCAAAAGTTATGTGTTTTTTTTATACAATGTGATTGATATTTCTTTTGTTTACCCTTACTGAGCATTTGAGCTCACCCTTTTGTATGTATTCTTTACCCAGTTCAGGAATAAGGTTATTAAGTAGGATATTCCAAAAAGGGACTCTAGATATGATGAAATAAGTGGGAGTTAAAGTTGATGCTTTATGAACCAGTTGTTTATGTTTCCCAGTTTCTAAATACACAATACCTATACGGTCCTTTCATGGTTTTGTTATATGTTGTAATAAGTATGCTTCAATTTTGAAGTATTAACAATGTATGTTAAGTATGGGTCGTTATAGAAGTATTTCCAAGGAATCCATTAAGCTCAAATCAAAAAGAGTAACCCGATTTAAAGGTAGTGTCTTCTCTTATGTTCCTATATTTTATTTTGCTTCTCCAACCCTCTAAACTCTTTTTATTACTTTCTTTTGTAACAAAAAAAGTATATTAAATATACTAGGATGTTGTTATGAGATGTATTAGATCTAAACCGACACACACCTTCGTCTAATGGTTAATGAACATACTATTTCTGTGGTTGGCGATATTCTGCCTCACGAAACGATGATTGTTCAATCTTCTTTTAACACCTTTCATGGTGGCCATTAAGATTTAACTCTATATATATATGATATATATTATGTTAATATTTTTCTTATGATTCTGTATTTTTCATTTTTGGCATACCTTTATGGTTTCCATTGTGGGTAAACATGATAATTTCTTTTTAGGAAGTGCAGACTACCGCCCCCTCAAAGTGATTTGATTCATTAATGCCATATGTGGGATGTATAAAGGTTGGAGATAATGTTATTATATATGATGTTATACTAGAATTATAATATATCCTTATATCATTATTATTTATCTCCATTAAATATGAAAAAGAATTGGAAGTAGTGTTCATGCGTACGTACGGCTTACCGTCTCCATGAACGGTGCATTTCATTTCTTACCTCTAAATGTTATGTACTATTATAAATACATGTATATGCTTTATATATATCATATATGTGATATCCAAATCATGAATATCATTCTGGATATAATGAACCTTTGACCACATTAACAACATGTAATTGTAAGAAGTCCATTTTTGACTTATGTACCAAATATCGACAAAATGAACATTATTAACTAATATGTTTACATAAATTTTATAACATAGAAATAAGTGATATAAAAGGAATATTAAGATTGAAAAACGTTATTTTGCAAGTATTAATTAACATTAGTTTATTATTCATAAGATTAAAGAGCAATCGAGTCACATCGGACATGAGGTAAGGGACTTCGTCTCAATCACCTTTCATTGAGGCATATTTTGTTCTAATACAAGGCTTTATTTTATACAGTGTATAAAACCCTTTTACTTTTAATTTTATACAAAAGTAATATTTTTCTATGAAGCGTTTTACAAAATGACAAAAAGGAATGTTTCTTTTAACGTACGTGGTGACAACGTCCTTTTTTGCCGCCGCGAGTATTATTTGGTCTTTGGCTTCCTCAACAAGTCGTGATGTTTTTTTAAATGAAATATACAATATACTCATTTTTGTATTTTGGTATTGAAAATGGTTTTTATAATGGAATTTTTTTGTCAATATATTTAAGTGATATATTGTGTTTGAAGTGTGGAAATGTTTTCTTTCCATTATTTCTATTTTATATCTTATGATTTTATAATGGTACGTGGACATTTGACGGGTGATTATGTAATAAACCATATGACGGGTGGTGCCATGAATACTAGGATGGGTGGTTACATTATAACGTCCAATGCATTGGGTATGGATGTCAGTCGTATGGCTATTCTATTAAGTGATATGTGTGAAAGTCGACCGTATGGTTATTCCATTTAAGTATGTTTATGTCCCAAGTTACCTAAATATGTTATGTGTTCTTTATATGGGTTTTATAGTAATACTTTGGATACAAAAGGGTAAGTAAAGATATTTTATTCAGTGAGGAATATTTACTACTCCATAAAGGTGAAAATTATTACTTTGATAACATATTCATGGTTTACATGTTGTTTTGAAAAACTAACAGTTTTCCTTCTCTGTGTATCCCTTACTGAGCTTTTTATGCTCACCCAATGTTTTTTTGAAATGTTTTTTACAGGGCTAAATTTGGAATAGGGTCAAGGATGGGATCAAGGAAAAGTCATGCTGTCTAAAACATCGAACTAGACATTTTTCTTTTTAAGAGTTTTTATTTTATGGAAACTTAGTAGAAGTGTCTACTTTGTAATCTTTTGAGATGTAATAGTTATGTCATAATTCGCTAGATCTCTAAACCTGAAAAGATCTTCAATGTGAATTATTCATTTAATTCAATATTAAGTAAGGTTTAAGGTCGGGGCCTTATAGTTAGTATCAGAGGTTGGTTTAGACAACTTTAGGAGTTAGAATTCTATTAAATGATTATAAAAAAATATTTTTTTTAATTGTCAAATTGAAATGACATAGAATTTGAAGATTACCATGTTTCTAATCCTAAGATATTTCTGTGTTAAGAAAGGTTTTTCATAGAGGAAATATAATAGATTTTCTGTGAAGGCATACAAAGAGAAATCACCTTTCAAATCAGTATCATGAGATGGTCAGAATCAGAACTAAATAGTTTGTTGTAGTGATGTCTCAGTTGACTCTAGTGAAAAATGTTAGTTGTTTTTATGGATGATATTTTGGTGTTTTCTAAAAGTAAATAGGAGAATGAAAGTCATTTAAGGTTTATTTTGCAAACCCTAAATGAATATAAATTGTATGGGGAATTCAGCAAATGTGAGTTTTGGTTGCAATAAATTTCTTTCCTTGGTCACATTTTTTCTAAAGATGGAATAAATGTTGATCCTGAAAAAAGAAGTTGTTGAAGAATGGCCAAGACCCACCAATTTTACTGAGATCCATAGTTTTCTTGGTTTGGCAGGTTACTAACGAAGGTTTGATGAAAAATTTTCAAGGTTATCTAGTCCAATGACTAAGCTAACTCGGAATGTTGTTAAGTTTATCTGGACAAATGAATTTGATGATTGTTTTCAGGAGTTGAAAAGAAGATTGTTGAATGATCTAGTTTTCGCACTTCCTTCCAAGAATTGTGAGTTTGATATATACAGTGATGCTTCCTTGAAGGGACTTGTTTGTTTCCTTATGCATAATGATCAGGTAATTTCATATGCTTCACGTCAGTTGAAAACTCATGAGGTAAATTACCCTACACATGACTTGGAATTAGCTGCTGTTTTTTTGCTCTAAAAATATGGACGCATAATTTGTATAGAGTAAAGTGTGAAATATATACTGATCAGAAAAGTTTAAAGTATATATTCACTCAGAAATAATTGAACATTAGATAGGGGATATGGCTAGAATTAATCAAGGATTATGATTGTACAATTCATTACCATCCAGGAAAAGCAAATAAAGTGGATGATGATTTGAGTCGAAAAAGTAATGCTTCATTAACCATGCTATGTTTGGAATGAGATCCTTTGGTTTTTGATTTGATGAACATTGGATTAAAGGTTGTTGGTGCAAGAAGTTATTCTGTTTTGTTTCAGGTATCAGTGAGATCATCTATATCAGATAGAATTAAGAAAGCGCAGAAGAAAGACATTGGGTTGTAGAAAAAGGTAGAGCTGGTTTAGATGGGTAAGTTGCCTGAATTTAACATTGATAATGATTGTGTTTTGAGGTTTGGGATGAGATTATGTGTGTCTGGTGATTCATAGTTTAAGAATGAGTTTTTATGTGAGTCTCATAGTTCCCCGTTTTCAGTTCATCCTAGCAGTACTAAGATGTACAAAGATCTGTGGGAGTATTAATGTTGGGATGGAATGAAAAGAGATATTTCTGTTCTTACTATGAAGTGTTTGACATGTCAGTAGGTTAAAACAGAGCGGCAGTTACCAAAAGGGATGCTTCATCCTTTACCAGTGCCATAGTGGAAATGGGAAAATATATCCATGGACATTGTTGTGGGATTACAGAAGATATCTCAAGGTAATAATGAAATCTAGGTTATTGTTGATCTCTTGAATAAATCTACTCATTTTCATCCTATTTGAGATACTTTCTCTCTAGATCCACTTTCTCGATTGTATCTTAAAGAGATATTCAGGTTGCATGGAGTTCCCTTATCCATTGTATCTGATCGTGATCCCAAGATTACTTCTAACTTTTATAAAGGCCTTCAGATGTCGTTGGGTAATGAATTAATTTTAGTACATCTTTTCATCCTCAATTAGATGGGCAGTCAGAATGAACAATTCAGACTTTGGAGGATATGTTACATGCTTGTTCGATGGATTATCAGGGAATTTGGGACTAACATCTTTCATTGGTAGAATTTTCATATAATAACAGTTTTCATTCCATTATACAGATGGCACCATTTGAGGTATTATATGGGAAGCAGTGTCAAACTCCATCTTTTTGGGATGAAGTGGGTGAAAGGAAGCTGATGGGACCAAAATTGGTAGAAGAGATGGTAGAAAAAGTACAATTGATTCAGAAACACATGAGAACATCTCAGAGCAGGAAGAACAGTTATGTGAATAACCAGAGGAAGGATCTATCTTTCTAGGTAGGTGATCATGTTTTTCTCAAAGCTTCACCATGGAAATGTGTGATGCGATTCATTATGAAAGGAAAGATGAGTCCAAGGTTCATTGGACCAAATGAAATTCTGGAGAGAGTTTGATCAGTTTCTTACCGAGTGGCTTTGCCTCCGAGTTTATCTTAGGTACACAATGTTTTTCATGTTTTGATGTTGAGAAAGTATATGCCAGATCCATCTCAGGTTTTGAGCCCAGAGGTAGTTCAGTTGGAAGAGAATCTCTCTTATGAAGAACAACCAGTCCAGATTCTTGACCATAGAGAGTAAGTGTTACAAAATAAGGTATTTCACCCGGTAAATGTTTTCTGAAAAAACCATATGGTTGAAGAGGCAACATGTGAATTTGAACATTCTATGAGAGATAAATACCCCCACTTATTATGATAAGTGAATAAAATTTCGAGGATGCAATTCCCAAAATGGGGGAAGGATGTCACATCCCAGGTAAATAATGAATAAAACAATTTCATATTTATTAATATTTACAAATTAAATATTAATTTTACTTTAAAGGGGTTTCTATTTTCGATAGAAAAGCTGATATGCAACAAAGAGTTTCTTTGAAATCTTACGTTGCACACTAGTATTAAAATAATATTATTTTAAATAGTAGTTAACACGTAGCCGTTGTATTGGCGAGAATGAATAGAAATAACTAAAATATGATTAAATATGTTTGTTAAATGTTTTTATATTTATACAATAAAAGATAAAGGCTTAAAATAATAAAAGAAATAAATTTTAGGCCTAGATACTCTAATATTCACTAAAAGGTCAAACAATCAACTTTTGATGGAGACCCCTCTTTAAATATAGTTTTGGTTACTCTCATACATGATATTGGACCAAATAAAATACTTCTTTAGAATCTGGACATCAAAACTTACTCAGTGTAAATTTTTGGTATTTTTCGGATGAAGTTCATTTTTTAATGAATAGTGAAAAATGTTGTATTTTAATTCAAAACCTCGTTTTAATCTAAATTTTTTATATGATTATATTATAATTTTTATTTGTTTTAAAAGTGAAATTAGAAAATATTTTTACCATTTGATCCAAAAGTGGTCGTTGGAATTAATTTCACTTTGAAATTGTACATAAACTCGTGTCAATCTTTTGATATATATTGTTTCATAAAAACACTCTATTTGTCATGACAGTGGGAATTAATTATTTAATTAATTAATGTAACTTATATGATTTAAATTTTGTAAAATAGACATCATTTTTGAATTCATAATATAAAATGTAGCTTAGGGTGATGTTTTGGTATTTTTCTGAAAAACTTCAATTTTTGATGAATAGTGAAACCACTAAGTGGTACTTAAAAAACTGATTTTTTGGTTTAAATGAAATTTTACCACCTCTGTGTTTTGAATTTAAAAAATCTGACATACATGGTTGTCATTAAGATGTAAAATGTGGTTCAATGGGATTAAAATAATTTTTTGTGAATAGTAACTTTTAAGTTTCTAATCGCGATTAGAGGAAATTAGTGTAATTTAAGGTAAAAATAACGATTTAACAATATAAAATTACCTTCAAACATTTCCTACCATTATTAGATGTCTCATGGCCGACCAAGACAATCAATGGGTCAACTTAGGGACCCCGTGGAGCCACATTGGTAGGAATATGACATTAATAACTTTTTATTTAATGTTAAAATAAAAATGTCACAAACATGTGTTGTTTTAATAAAAAAAATTATAAATGGGTTATACAAGTCATATATTTGACAATAAATATTCACTATAAATAAAAATTTATTTCCTACCTCATTATATTTTTTTATAATTTTTAGACATTAAATAAATTAAATTATTTATGACACCATGATGATGCAGCGATTACCTCATTATTTAACCATTTTAATAAAATGAAAAGATAATGTAAAATCTAAGACCTACACTTGTAAAAAACCTATTTGATGGGTGTATTTCTAACTCTTATCACTTTATCCTTGAAATATATAATTTTGGGACTTTTAAAAACCTAAAATCATTTTATAATAAAGTAACCTTTTATAACTTTCCCAGAGTGCCCCTCCTCTCCTCTTATAAAAGGCCCCCACATCTACCACCTTACCCACACCTCTCAGGCCATTGGCTCAGCCAAACCCTACCCATTTTGTCTCTCCACATCCCTCTATTAATCTTAGAAGCTTCACTTTGGGTAGAAGTCTCTTCAAGGAATCCTTTGAGCTCAAATCAAAAAGAGTTACCTGATTTAAAGGTAGTGTCTTCTCTTGCGTTCCTATGTTTTATGTTGCTTCTCGAACCCCCTAAACTCGTTTTATTGCTTCTTTTGTAACAAAACCTGTATCTTCAATATAAGTGGATATTTTTATGAGAATTATTAGATCTACACCTACACACACCTTCGTCTAATGGTTAATGAACATACTATTTCTGTGGTTGGAAAATTTCTTCCTCACGAAACAATGATTGTTCAATCTTCTTTTAACACCTTTAATGGTGGCTATTATGTTGAAACTCTATTTATATATTATATATATTATGTTGATGTTTTTCTTATGCTTCTGTATTTTTCATTTTTGGCATACCTTTATGGTTTCCATTGTGGGTAAACACAATAATTTCATTTTAGGAAGTGCGGACTATCGACCCTCAATGTTATTTGATTCGTTAATGCCATATGTGGAACATATAAAGGATGGAGTTAATGTTATTAAATAAAATTTTATACTGGAATTATTATATTACCTTATATCATTATGATTTCTCTCCATTACATATGATATAGAAATGAAAGTAGCGTTCATGCGTACGTACGGCTTACCGTGTCCATGAACGGTGCATTTCATTTCATACCTCTAAATATTATGTACTATTATTAATACATGTATATTCTGGATATATATGATATATATGATATCCAAATCATGAATATAATTCAGGATGTAATGAACCTTTTACCACATAAACAACATGTATTTGTAAGAAGTCCATTTTTGACATATGAACCAGATATCGACAAAACAAATATTATTAAATTAAATGTTTACATAATATTTATAACATGGAAATAACTGATATAAAAGGAATAATAATATTGAAAAAAGTTTTTAATCAAGTAGATATTAGCTTTAGTTTAATATTCAGGAGATTAATGAGCAATCGAGTCACGTCCGACACGAGGTAAGGGACTTCGTCAAAATCTGCTTTCATTGAGGCATATTTTGTTCTAATACAATGCTTTATTTTATATGGTGTATAAACCCATTTGAATTTTAATTTTATAAAAAAGTAATCTTTTTCTATGAAGCGTTTTACAAAACGACAAAAATGAATGTATCTTTTAACGTACACGGTGACAACGACCTTTTCCGCCGCTACGAGTATTATTTGGTCTTTGGATTCCTCAACAAGCCATGATGTTTTTTTAAATGAAATAAATACCATATACTCTTTTATGTATTTTTGTATTGAAAATGATTTTTAAAATGGATTTGTTATGTCAATATATTTAAGTGATATATGGTGTTTGAAATGTGGAAATGTTTTCTTTCCATTATTTTTTTTATGTCTTATGATTTTATAATGGTACTTGGACATTTTACTGGTGGTTACGTGGTAAACCATATGAAGGGTGGTTTCATGAATACCAGGACGGGTGGTTACATTATAACCTCCAATGCATTGGGTATGGTAGTCGGCCGTATGGATACTCCATTAAGTGATATGTGTGGAAGTCGACTGTATGGTTATTCCATTTAAGTATATTTATGTCCCAAGTTACCTTTATATGTTATGTGTTCTTTATATGGGTTTTATGGTAATATTTTGGTTACAATAGGGTAAGTAATGATATTTTATTCAGTTAGGAGTATTTACTACTACATAAAGGTGAAAATTATTACTTTGATAAAGTATTCATGGTTTACATGTTGTTTTGAAAAACTAACAGTTTTCCTTCTTTGTGTATCCCTTACTGAGCTTTTTATGCTCACCCCATGTTTTTTTGAAATGTTTTTCATAGGACTTAATGTGGAATAGGGTCAAGGATGGGATCAAGGAAAAGTAATTCTATCTATAACATGGAACTAGACATGTTTCTTTTTATGAGTTTTTATTTTATGGAAACTTAGTATAAGTGTCTACTTTGTAATCTTTTGAGATGTAATAGTTATGTCCTAATTCTCTAAAAATCTAAACCTGAAAAGATCCTCAATGTGAATTATAAATTTAATTCAATATTAAGTAAGGTTTAATGCCGGGGCCTTATAGTATTATTGCATGCTCCATAATTTTTTGTTTCTTAAATTTTAATATCAAAATATTTTCAAACATATCATACATATGAGATTTTATTTTATGAAGGACTATATAATCTAAATATATGACGATCATGGATTATTATTTATTTAATAACACTAAATTTATGTTGTGATAAAATACACGTTGTCCAAAAACCAATATAAAAAGTATTAATCTGACAATTCATTCCAAGAATGAGTAAATTTTTAACCAGTATAGTTGTTTATTTATATAGGATAATAAAAAATTAGTAAAAAAGGATATAAATATACAATTTATAATTTCATATAGTATCATAGAAGGGTAGAAAAAATCGAACATGGAGTTTCAAAGCCCTCATTTCCTGAAGGATCATTATGAGATGACTCAAGTCTTCAAAAAAAATTATCCTCTAACAATTAATTATTCGTTATATTCATCAAATAAATTTCACTTATATCATTAATAATAAATTTTTGAAATCATTATGTTCATATAGAAGTGATATTACTACTATACAATGAATTTTCCTTACTCGTTTTATCATTATAATGTTTTTTTCCAGGTTTTATCAATTAGATAATTGATATTACAATATTTACAACATGAATTAATAAGAAAACCTAAATCCATGTAATAATATTTAATGAATTATAATTTAATATTATTTTTTAATTAATTAATGGTAATAATAAATATTATGTTCACAAATGAAATCAATTAATAATTCTTAATTAATTTTTAATAGTGTTTTTATATGTATTATATGTAAACTATCACCATAGGTTCAACTAAATTACTATTTGATTCCATAAATATAACAAATATTTAATCCAATGATTCATGAAAATTATAGAGGTGAATAACCCATGATCATAGATTAAGGATAGGAACATTCTCACCAAAGAATGTGTGAGATACACAATTCTTAACAATAGAATATTAGTACAATCTATAACAACATTGCATGTGGGTAATATGGAATAATTAATTAATTGTATTATTTAAAATAAATATGAATAAAATTTTCATATTTATGAAAAATAAACCAATATTTATTATTCATGGATTTAAAGACCATGTGACAAAGAGAAAACAAAAGGTATGTGTTAATTTTCTAATATCTCTTTGAAATAGACATAGAATATTCTTAAATTCATAATGTGGAGAATTTTATGTTACATATCAATAAAACAACATCTCCATTCTTCTTTACTATTTTTTTCTAGGATTTGAATGTCTCGTTAACATTTCACCACACTTTGGATTATAATTTTACTAAATGGATTCATGTATATGGAGAAAACCATATCTATTACCTTTTTTCAGAAATCCTTACCCTCCATATCAATTTTTTCACAGTGTTTTACAAACATATATATATTCATATATAATTATATGAGTTCTTATGGAAATTATATATTGACATTAAAATTTGTTCGTATAATTTTTAATGGAATATCTTTTAATTTCATCTATATGGTTACATTATCCCATCAAAATATATACATTTATTTTCAGTATACATTTAATATTTTCAGGCATTGTAAAAATATATATATATTTCAATTTTTTTTGTAAAACTTCAATATTATATATTATTTCCTTTTAAATAATTGTTGAAATAATATAATTAGAAATTATTCTTTTTTATAGTTTTTTTCTAATACAATTATAATATTTATCTAATATTTTCAATATCCCTTAATTATATTATTTCATCACTAGGGATTTAGTATAATCAAAACATTAACGGTCATTCTCTAGTTGGGTTATGATCATGTGTTATTAATGTTTTTATGAAACCCATTTCCCTCCCATGTGTTAATTAATTTTAAAAAGAATTATGAATGACTAAATGTTCATGTGTTATACATATTTAATTTTTATAAATATGTGATTGGTCAAATAAAAATTATATATCCAAACAATTCATTAAGTAAATTTATATATCTCGTGATATGCCATTTAAAGAACTGATTAGTGAATCCAATATAATAAAGGACATAATCAACTATGATTATTATAATGGGGAGTGAACATAGATTAATATGTTATGGGAACATATACAATATTTTCTAATGCCTTGTGAATTAATGTAACACCCCAATAAATTACTATATCTAACTTTTAAAATAAATATAATTTCTTTGATATCTTTGTAATACAAACAACACATGATTTAAAAAAAAGTAGTACTGATTTTTATAGTAAATAAAATTATATAACATTCAGAGAATTTATATTGTAAATTTTATATTACAAATTCAGTGAAATATTTTTTATATTCATATAGTATATTTTATATTCATAAATAAGAACAAACCCAACATTTCGTAGAAAATTCAATATTTTCCTAAGGGCAATTTTAACAACATTTAATTTAAAACCTAATTTAGATTAAATTTCTTGAACTTTCAGAAATAATATACATAAAAAAAATTTAGTATAAACAAACAAATTATCTTATGGTGATTCTGTTATTTTTCTATGATGTTTAAATTTTTTAGGATTAGTGAAAAATACTGAATATTAATTCAAATCTCATGTTTTGTTTAATTAATTTGTAAGGATAACTTTTACATTAAATTGATTTTAAATTTTAATTATATCAATAATATATAAATCAATCCAATTTGTATCAGTAGAACAAACATCACATTGAAATTTTAAATTAATACATAGCAATCTTTTGGTCATTTTTACATAAAAATCCATCATTGTCACCTCATATACGAGAATAATTATAATATAATATATGAAAAATATGTGATTTTAAATTAAATAAATGGATTCAATATTTTCAATGATCATAATTTATAATTTATAATAAGGTAAAAGTTGTTGTTGACAAAACAATATTACGGAATATGATTAAAATTAATTACAACGATTAAGAGAAAAAATGGTTAAAATGAAATAAACCATAAAATTTTGTAACAAATGACCTAGAGACATGTGAAAAATAAATTCTTTGGAAATATTTAAAACCTATATTCCCTTTTATCATATTTTACATATTAGTGTATCTAATTTTTATAGGAAAACCATGGATAGAATTCTCATTCCAATGATTTAAATAATTCCACTCCTCCTCCACTATAAAAAGAAACTCCCACTTCCTCACACATATTAAAACATTTTTGCTCAAAAATCATTATACAAAGCATCTATTAAATATCCCTCAACTATTACTATAATCATATCCTTGGGGATAAATCCATCCACAGAATCCCTTTGGTGAAAACCAATAAGAGTTACCCCTATAAGTGGTAACACCCTTCCTCATGCTCGTTAGTTTTATTTAATTATCTAATAATTAAATTATCCATATAATATGATTATATAATAATAAAAATATTCTAAAAATATATATATTTTTTATATGGGTTCAATCTACACTGACAGACACTTATATCTAATGGGTAATGAACATAACGTTTATGTGTACAAGCAACTACCACTCACAAAACGATGTCGTTTATTTTTTCCTTTACCACCTTTCATGGATGGAAATTATAATTGAAACTATGTTTATATATGATATATATATATATAATATTTATAATTTACTTATTATTCCATAATTATTATATAACACATACCTTCATGTTATCAATTTATTTTGTAAATACAACTAAATCGTTTTTATAAGTGTGAAATATCACTCCTCAATGCATCGTGACACGTTCAAACTATACATGGAATATATAAAGGATGGTTTTAACAAACCTATGTGATATATATGATATATATATATATAATAATGGAATTATAATATAAATTTTTATGATTTTAATTTTAATTTTCTTCATACGAAAAAAATGAATGTAGTGGTTATGAGCAAGTACGACCTACCACCCCTATAAATAGTGCATTTCAATTACTATCTCCAAATATTATGAATTATTATTAATAAATAAATATATAAATATATATAATTAAATTATATTATATTTAAATAAAGGATTAAATTCTATAGATGATGAAATGATTATCTAATTGTAAATAAAAACCACTAATATGATAAAATGTACTCCACAAACTAGGGAATTAACACTAAAAATATTTAAAATAACAAAATATTTTTATCAAATATGTAAAAAATATATTTTAGAAATATAATATATGATCTTATAAACATGAATATGGTTATTTAATAATCTACTAACACTCTAAAAGCCAGTATAAAGGAGATTAACGGTCTTTCAGACTACTGGAAGACCAAGGTAATGGATTTCGTCTGAATTTTCTTTCCAATTAGAATTATTTATATTTATGAACCACTAAAATATTTAATAGTCGATTTATGTAATGTTGATATTTGATATGATGAGGATCTATGTTCACATGATGTTATATGTTTCATTTAATTCATTGGTAATTGTGATTCAAATGTTTCAAAGTGGTATTAGATACATTTGAATGTTTAAAGATTACCCCCCTCTATAATGTTCTCTATGATTATCATTGAAATCTCACTTCCTTTGGTGATTGGAAACATTATCATGAAAAATATCTTTATTTTAATCATTATTCATTAAAAATTACATTTAATATCTATATCCTCATTAAGTGGATTTTATTATTTCCTAAATAATATATCATTTTTCATACACTGTTAAATTTCAGAGTTATTTGATTTACTGGGGAATTTTTGAGAAATCTGTATTCTTTATTCAGTATCGATATTTGATATGGAATATTAAATATATTTATTATTCTTTATTTATAATAATTTTGAATTAAAATTACCCTTTAGTCCCACAAATTATATACCCCTTGATGGATTCCCAGGTTCTCATGAGAGAAATAAGTTGGCCAAAATTTTCATGTTTATACCTAGAGTTTTAAACTATATTTTGAACGGGGATGATAGTATTGGTTTTCATGTGCCATAGAAATGAATTCCAATATTTAATAATGTTCCTCATTTAGACTCATTTATTATTTATATATGAGAATTTTTTCTCTGGCATATATAGGATGCATTCTATTTTCATCATTTCATTAAATGGCACGTGTTTTAGTTCATGACATTCCCAGATTGATTATGAATTTCTAATTTTTTGAATTGGACGTGTTATCAATTATTTACATTTACATGTTGATTATTTTCTTCAAAATAGTTATGATTTCAAATTTAAATAACATTACTAATCATATTTAATCACAATTACTATGTTTCAATTACATGGGTTATGAAGAAGTAAACTTTTAATAAAATTTGAAGGATGCAGTTTATTTCATCTTATTATGTAACATGTTCTATTTTCATTTCCAAATGTATTATTGGAATCATATATATAATTTTGATTTCCAAAAAATCTAAACTAATTATTACTTTAGGATTCTATTCCTTATAATAATGCCATTTTAATAAAATAATGTATTTGCATTGGGATTCTAGGGTCGGAGAGCTATTGTTGGTATTAGAATATTTTTAGATGGACAACCTTTGAAACTATATTTTGAATATGTATATTAGGGAACCAAACACTAACAGAGACTTTTATAATAAGTGTATAAGAACAAACTTAAATTTTGGTTAGGTTGAAATTATATGGGGCTTCATAGAAATACATCTTTTTATAGATACTATAAGTCAATATGGTTATGGACCATATGTAACATAGAATAACAACATTGAAAAGGTGTTTCATTCCTAAATCCGTATAACCCAATTCATGAAAACAAGCCTTACAAGGCACAATGTTTGATGCTCCTTGGGGATACAAATAAGATAGTTAACAATTTATTTAGAAAGAATTCAAATGTATTTAAAAGTAATGATGTACCCACCAAAAAATACTTTCTGATTATATGATTAATTATGTATAAATTTAAGTTAAATGATATTCCATATTTGGAATTATGCATTATGATTTTAAAAGCTAATCCAGTTTATGCTATTGTTTATAATATTGATTTTAATGAAGAATTGTATCAATTATAATAGTAAATGTAACGATCTCCCTTCTATAGAACATAATATAATTGGTATTAGAAATGTTCAATTTATTTTTATTATTGGGAATCTAAATCAGGATATGAAAAATATCCTTTCATTAATGGAGAAAACTATTCCATAGAGAGAATCTCTTATGTTGGAAAACTATTTGTTATAGAATCTCCCATTGTATAGTTGGAATACTAATCCATTTGTTTCTAAATATGGATTAAGTCTCAAGAGAATATATTTATGGACATTTGATATAGTGAAATGGAAACATTTACACTTTTGTTATATTTTCTCAAAGGTGAGGATGATCAATGGTGGTCCATATTGTTTAATGAACAGGATGAATATGAAATAGACCAGATATAATATACAATATTTAAGGATTAATTGTTTGATAAATACTTCCCCCGTGATCATGAAATTGAAATCAAGGGAAAATTATTTATATTAATGAAAAAGGAATATGAAAGTGTTAAAAATTATGAAACTACCATTAAGAATTTCTCTAGGTACTCTATAAATGATATATATAACATAGAGTGCATGATCAACCTCATTTTTAAGGTATTAAATTAAATATCTAAAGGGCACTATTTTATCCGTTCTTTTCATCATATGAATGAAAACATTATATGTTGTAGAAATGGGATAGTGAATTTTCATGAATAAATGTATTCAAGGGAATCCATGAAAAGAAGAAACTATATGAGAACCATTAATAAAGGAAGAATTAAAAGAATAATAACTATTTTGACATATTTATATCTTGTAAAAATAGGGGGAAACATTTTGGGAAATGGTTGATGAGACTAGGAGTTTCTTAGATGTGTGGGAATATGGGTCACCAAGATCATGAATGCATGACAATGAAGAGTAAATAGTGCCCTTTAGATAAGTACATTAGTGAAATCACCAGTATGGATTATCTCTAAAAATATGATAAAATAAATTAATTCAAGCGGAACGACATAAGGATTTGTAACGAAGATATAAAATACCCCATATTAAAAGAAAAATATTACTCACTTGATTTTTATAAGGATCAACCACAAGAAGATTTATTAAATTAAATTTTATGGGAATAAGAGAAAAATTATTTTTTTATGAATAAAGAATTATTCAAATTTATTATGTACATATTTTATGTAAATAAATTGATTTATTTCATGAGAAATTTCTTATACATCCACCAAATTGTAATGTTGAATTTCCTATTGATTTAATCTCAGTTTAAAGGACAATATCAACGGCGAACTTTTAGAATGGCCATTGTTGAATTACAAAAGATGAATAAATAACTAAAGGATTTTTTAATAGGTTATTTATTTAAAATTATGTTTAAACATAGAGAGCCCCTTGGATCATTAATAAGGATAAAGATAAATCAATGTGGTTTGGTTTTATTATATGGAAATCAATGATGTTAAACATATAAAATGTAATCACTGCATCTCCTTGATGACATGTTTCATAAACATCATAGAGAATAATATGTTTAAACGATTGACATTTGTTCTTGTAATCACTGATTACGAGTGATGAAGCATGAAATTAAAAAGATAGATTTTCGGATGAGGTATGAACATTAAGAGTTTCCAGTAATTTAATTTTGATTGGGAATTGAACCCTATATTTTTATTGACACAATGAACAGATTATTCATGGACTATCTTGATGATTTTTTGGTGGTGTTAATTGATGATATTATGGTGTATTCAAAAGGCAGTGAGGACCACAATAATAAATTATAGATTATTATTGAGACTCCTAGATGGAAAGATTTATATTGTAATTATATTAAGTTATATTTCTAGCATCAATATGTTTCTTTTCATGGGCATATTTTCTTCAATTTTGGAATATTAGTTGATCATAAAAGAAAAATATAGTTAGATAATCTCCTACCCAAAAAAAACATAACCGTCGTACATAGTTTTATTGGTTTGGACTGTTATTATGAGTGACTCATTCATAATTTTTTTAATTTTCTAACTCGTTAACCAAGCTTACACATTATGGGGTTATGTTGGATGGATAATGTAATGTGAATAATTCTTTAATGAACTAAAGATAATATTATTCAATGCTCTAATTTTTACTCTAACATCTATGAGTGATGGTTTCTTTATATAGAAATTCATAAATGGACATAATTTGTTGTGTCCTAATTAATATTGATAATGTTATTCAATATGCATTATGAAAATCGAAGAATCCTGAACAGACCAATCACACCCATGATCTTGAATTAATAGTTTTGATATTTTCATTTAAAGATTGGATACTTAATCTATATGGAGAATAATGTGAGATACACATGGATTTTAAAAGTCAGAATTATATCTTCTCAATGAAGGAGGTCAACATGAGACAATTGTGATGGGTCTATATATTCATGTATTATTGTTTATTAATACACTATCACCTAAGAAAGGAAAATAATATAGATGAATCATTATGTTTGTAGGATTATGAAGTTATAACCTAAATGATGATTGAGAAGAATCCTATGTGCATGAACATAGTATAGATGTAGAGGGGAATTTATATTGAAGGGTAGACATCAATTAGTTTTCAAATTATTTCAAAACCTCCTTTGTAAGAGAGGTTAAATAATTCCCAATCCAATGATGAATACTTTTAGAATAAAATAAATGTTCATAATGATTAAAAATGGATATAAATTATTTGTGAATATCATGGCCTAATATTTGTAAATTTTATGTTTTATCCATCTATACCTAAGAAAAGAGGTATATTATTGGATGATACTCAATACTCAAATTTCCCAATACACCTGGGAAACACAATGATGATTAATTACATTATGGAATATTTTTTGAGGGATAATGGGAAGTGGTAAATTGATTATTTTGTATCCATATGTTTCATTTGTCCATAAATGAATGATGTGGGGAAGAATTCTAATGGGGTTATAAGTCCTCATCTTATTATTGTGTGGAAGTTGGAAGAAATTACTACATACGTTTTCTCTATACTAAAAAATACTCCCTGGAAGAAGGATTTTGTATGTGTTATTTTTTATAACCTAATCAAATATGAACATTTCATTGCTATAAGTAGATTCATACCTCTTTATCCCCTCAAGAGGCTCTATATTAATTAATATGTAAGACTTCCTGGTGAATCTTTATCAATTATCTCTGATCGAGATCACTGTTTTACATTATAATTTTATAAAGTTGTTTATAAAGATCATGGAACTGAGTGTCATTTGATCCCTTCATACCATCCAAAAATTGATGGGAAATAAGAAAGAAAAATTCAAAATCTGAATGACCTTTTAATTAAATGATCAATCAAAATTCAAGGTATGGGGGATCAATATTTTTTTGATAGAGTTTTCATATAAAAATAGTTTCCATTTGAGTATTCATATGGAAATGTATGAAGGATTATATGGAATGAGATGTAAAAATCAAACTTTTTGGGATGATTTTGGGTAATTGAAACTCATAGTAACAGAACATTTTAAAGAAACAACAACAAATATAGGGTATTTTTAGGCCCATATTAAAGCATCTCAATTTGAGAAAAAACGTTATACTGATAATCGGAAGAATTTTTTTTGAGTTTCATGTGGCAGATCATGTTTTCCTGAATGTATATCAATGAAAGGGTGTTATAAGGCCCATTAAGAAAGTGAAACTGAGTTCCAGGTACATCGAACTCTTCATGATTCTTTAAAGGGTTGGAGTTGTTTCTTATGATGTAGGAATTCCTCCAAATCTCTCAAATGTACACGATGTGTTCCATATATCTATACTAATGAAGTACATTCCATACCCAATTCATGCACTTGTGTCTAATGAGATAGATTAGGAACCTAAAATTTATTATTATGAATAAACAATCCAAATTATTGATTCTAATGCTCACATATTGGAGAATTAGATGACTCAACTAGTAAATGTACTTTGGAAAAATTAAAAAATAAAAGAAGTAACTTGGGAACCAGAAGATTCTATGTTGGAAAAATCCACATATTCATGAAGATAATATTTATGAAATTTTATGAAATAATTTTTTATAGGGAATAATTTAACACCTCAATACTTTACCATATTTTACATTTATAATAAATTAAATTTTGTGATTTATTTTCAATACACAAAACACCCTCTTTTTAAAAACCACTATTTAGTCACATTTTGAAAATCCAACAAAATATTAACACTCTTAGATAGTGTATATATATAATTTATATATTATATATTGAATCATATATTTTTTTAAAATTCATATAATACATTTGATGTTAATATTATAAAAACAGACCAATTAGTTTGCATAAAAATGAATATTTATCTAAAGGTACTTTTAATGATTTTTAATAGATAACCTATATAATCCAATTTTGGAAATTTTTTTATATTTTATATGTGAAAATATAATTATATTTTTAAATCATAACAACAAAATTAGGTAAGGGTGGATTTATTTAATTTTTTTGTGATGTTTTATTTTGTAATGTCTAGTGAAAACCACTGAATTATAATTAAAAACTGTTTTTTATAATTTATTTCTAATGATAAATTTTATTTTAAATTATTTTAATTTAAAATTATATAAAACATAAATAAATTAATACAATTTAGTTAATTAGAGTCAATTTCTCATAAAATTTTGATATAAAAACTTATCAAACCATTGAACGTTTTTACTTTCAAAACCTGAATTGTCATCTGGTATACAATATTTATTTTTACTAAATTTTCAAAACTTATGTGATTTGAATTTTGAAATATTTATTAAATATTTCAAATAAACATAAGTATAATTTCTTATAAGTTCAAATTAGTTTTTATCAAAAAAATTTGTTAATTTTATTAAAATTAATTACAACGATTATGGGAAAAATTCGCTTAATAAGGGACTAAATATTATTCTTAAGAGCAATAATCACCAAGAAAATTGTCAAAAATCCATTTTATGACAGTATATGGACACTATAATCCATTTTTGAGAAACCGGAATAGTAGTTTATTGGATTTTCATATGAAAACCATTAGTATAATTCTCTTTTATATTATTCATTAGAATTACACTCCTCGTCCACTATTAAAAGAAACTAAGACCTCCGAATTTGAAACACCTGTAAATTCACTTTTGATCAAAAACATATCTACCCAAATATATTATAAATATAAATACCCTAATACTATAAGCCTCACATTGAGAATAAATCCATCTTGGGGAGCCCTTCGGTTATAACAAGAAGGAGTTACTTGAATAAGAGGTAACATTCCTCTTATAACTCTTTCTTTTTATTTAATTTTCCACTCATTAAATTATCATTATTACAAGATTATAAAAAAACACTAGAATCCTAAATATATTCAATTTCTATTATTAATGTTTTTCTACCTTCACTAATATACTCATCCAACTAATTTGTAACAAACTTACTATTTATATTTACGATGAACTACAACCTAACAAAAATGTGTCATCTATTTTCCTTCATAGAGTATCATGGTGAAGAGTTATGATGGTTAATATTTTATGATATTATGTTTTATATATAATATTTTTTATGTATTATAATTTAATACTTATATAACACATAATTTTTTTTCCTTTCCACTGTTTTGTAAATACAATTACATAAATTGTGGAACTGAGGACTACTGCACCAAAAAGAAATGTGGCTCATTCCCACTATAATTGCAATGAGTAAAGGAGTTTTATAACAATAATATCTAATGTATATGAAATATGTATGATAATTTATTCATAATATACAGATATATCACTTATGATTCATTATAATAATATGGAAAAGAAATGAATGTAGCATTCATTCGTACGTATGACAAACTATCTCTGTGAATGGTGCATATCATTCACTATCTCCAAATTTTATGAATTATTGAAAATACATATATAATTAATATATAATATATTTATTTCATGGTTTATATTCTATATATTATCAATCTATGATCAAAATAAATATAACAATATGTAAATGTTAAAACATACTCAAAAAACTAGGCAATTAACAAACAAAATAGTGAAAATGATGAAATATTATTAGAAAACGAGTGATAAGATATTATATGAAGATAATATATGATATAATAATAAATAATATGGTTCTTTAATAAGTTAGTAACACCATTAGAAATATAATAATAGATGTTAATGTTTGTTCACACAAAAAGAAATTCAAGGTAAGGGATTTTATATTAATATAAATTCCATTGAGACCTTTTTATTATTATACATAAATTCACTTTTATATGGTGTATATAATAACATTTTATAGGTTATATTATGAACCTCCTTATTCTATTGCTATTATAAGAAAAAAATTTGTCATGTGGAATTATGATTCAAATGTTTCAAAGTGGTTTGGGGCACATTGGATTGTATAATGATTATGTTATGCATGATGGTCTCAATAATTATCTTTTTATTCTCACTTAATTTTGGGATTTTAATATTTCTATTGAAAACATGAGTTGATTTTAATAATTATTCAATTTAAATTTTATTGAATATATTTATTTTCCTTCAAAGTTTATTTTTATTTAATAAAACTTATATCATTTTTATATATGATGTTCACTTTGATTATTATTTGATTAACTAATGAATTACTGATAAATATGTAATGTTTAATAAATATTGAAATTCGATGGGAAATATTATTTATTTCAATTACATGATATGGGAAATTCTTTGGACTGTAAATTATTTATGGGGATGTACATTATATATCCTCTCAATGCATTCGCTAGTTCTCATAACGAAAATAATTTATCTAAATTATATGGGTTTCTTGTTATAGTTTTAAACCATCTTATGAACGTTATTGATGGTATCATTTTTCATGTGCCACAGACATGACACCCAATAATTAATAATTTCACATATTTGGACTTAGTTATTATTGATCAATGATTTTTCTTTCATTGTGATATATATTGACACATACTATTCTAGGTTTACTGATTAAATGGATTTTTTTTTAATTTATTTCGATTCAATATTGATTATAAATTATCTAGTTATTTGAATGGAATGGGTTACCAGTTATTTACATTTCAATTATTATTATTATATTTAATCAATTATTCATTTTGATTTCCATACATTTCAGTTTAATATAGGATCACCCTTCTTATGTTTCTTTTCCAGATGTTTTGAAGAAACAAACTTTGAATAAGCTTTCCAGGATGTAGTTTATTTCATTTTTTAAAAATCATTAACTATTTTATTTTCTAATTATATTATATAAATAATGTATATAATTTTTCATTCCAGAAAAAATAATCTGATTTATTTTTTTGATTTGATTCCTTATAATCATGATAATGAAATAAAATAATGCATCGTCTCTGGGATTTTTAAGTTAGTCTATTACATGTAAACATTGACATAGGTAATGAAATTTTATGATTATGCATGTTCCAAATTTTTATTTTCTAATTATTTGTCTAGACAGATTAATTTGTTTTGTTTCTATTTATTATGATGTTTATCCGACGATCTAATATTTTTTTACATATTTCCATGTTATGAAAAATTCTTATCTCATGTTTCATGGATTATGATAATCATATCATGATCCCATATTCTTATAACACATTGATCTATTATCAAAAATTATTATACATATTTTCCATGTATTATGTTATATTTTTCTTAATTACCCGTTTGTATTCCTCATTTTGAATGTTATTTTGAAATATATATTCCCAAGTTCAAGAATTTTTATCCATGTTTTATTGGGTATTATTTCATTATATGGCCTTCATTGTCATTAATTATTTTCTCTTACCCGGTTTTTCATATTATTACCAATTATGATATTTAATTTATATCCCTTATGTTACCCCCTTAGTTAACATTTAAGATAAAACATTTTTATGAGTTAATATCACTATATAATAAAGAAAAAAAAATAATTCATGATATGTCCATAAGGGTATCATGTGTAAAAAATATTTATTGGAGATGATAGTGAGGCTATTTAAAATGATTTAGTATGTATATAACTTACAATGAAACAAAACCTATTGGTTATAGGTGTGTTATTTATTGTTAAATGTCATGAATATTCATGTAAAATGATATAATAATTATATAAGTTATGGTTTTTCAACGAGGTTGTTGTAATGGTGAATTTCAATTAATTATGTGTATTTGGTTATTAATAAAAATATGATAAAATATAAATCAAACTATGCTAAAACAAAAGTGTTAAAAGTTTAACGAAGAGTATCACAAGTTGAACATAATATGTTATTGATTTTAATTAAGTTTCTATAATAACTAACAGCTTGGGATTGATTTTCTTTTTCAAATGACAGTTTACTATAGATACAATTTTTAAATACTCATGCTAATAATTTTTTGCTTCTATAAAGGACATAATATATTATCATTTAATTTGGTCGGTGATAGGAATGATAAATATTCATAACATTTATTTGAAAAAATTTCTATGAATTCTATCAAATATAAAAATGTATCTGAGATAATTAATTAATATCCATAAAAACTAATAATTTAATTATTATATAAAAACCTAGGGGTGTGATGATTTTAGAACATGTTTATATCTTCTATATTATAGAATTGTCACTCCCAAGCCTAGGTATTCCAAAACAGCTGTTAATTGAAGAAAAATAAGTCACCAAACTTGCATACCCATACATAAGTGGATACTGACTAGTGGTGGGAGTATAATGTTTAGTGGGGATACTATACCCTAGGTAATCTAAGATATACATCATAAACATAATTGAATTTATAAAAATAAAATATGTAACTAAAAAAGATAAACTAACATATTTTGTTATTGAATTTCACCCATCTCACACATATAAATAAACTAAATTCCAAATGTTGTTAGATAACTAGAGAATAAATAATTGCATTCATAAAATAGAGTAACACTATATAATCTTCAAAATTATACATAGGTATACCTATTAGCTCGAGGCTCTATTGCTCAATAATCTCCCATGGGTTCTTTTACCTTATCTGGAACCCGAACAATGATGTCTACACATGCATCAAGATTTCTATATTGGTTGTATAAAATAAACCCATTAGGGAACCAAAAATTCCACCATAATAAATTGTTACATCTATAATATTTGTTTTCCTTGATTAATGTAAATGAACAGGTAATAATAATCATCATACTCCAAATACTAATGTTCTAACCAAGACGTAATGATCCAAAAAATATACCTAACGAAAATATATATGAAAAGTATAAAACAAATTATGTAAAGAGTGATCCATATATTTAGACTCTGGTAGTGATCATGTCTCTCTATAGTCTCAATGAATCAACTTGGATTTTCCCCCATGACTATTACATTATACATCTATTATGGGGGAGGCATCACGATATTCAAACCTTATATCAGTTACAGGTCATGCCTTTGGGTCATCCTATACTATCTATTATTTTTTCAAGACATAAGGTTTTTATACCCTTATTTCCATAATCACAGGTCTATCTTCAAGTCCATAACATCTATCCAAGTCCTTCACCATCATCATCATCACATTTTGTGTGCACATCCATGCTAAGGGATAACCATATCATGAGATTCTACATATTCTTAATATTGAATGATATAACTCAAATATTATTGTAATTACAAAAAATAGGGTAGATATTATAATGGTACATTAACGCATGTAACCATAATAATTCAATAGTAACATAAATATAAATGTGGCCAATATCAAACATGATAACAAGATAAATGTGGTTACTCATGGAATCCAACCTCATTTATGGTACTCATAGGGTTCACTCACACAAACTAGTGATTACTATAATGTATGATCAATAATCCTATTCCAAAATGAGAATCATACCATGGATATACGTTTATACAAGTCCCCATGTTGGCAATGAAATTTTACAACAATATTTTTGATGAAAAATATTCTGAAACTCATTAAGAGATGAAGTCCTCATTCAAGTCTGCATGTGAAATACCCCTATAATTATTCCCAACTCAGAGATATCAATATTTTACAATGAGGATCAAGAATGTTATTATACAATAGTTTAGTTTCCACACCAACATAACTCTCATGATTGTCCAACAATTCTAGATTTGATATCGATCAAAGGACGTGGAACATACACTCTATATCTTCCATTGTTCTTGAAATGATCCAAATATTCATTGTTATATAGAATATGAATCCATAGATATACTAAAAAATTTATAGGTCAATAATTCATATTATATAAAAATGGTAGAACTGGAAGAAACCTTATTAATAGAGTGTTTTTTATAACAAAACCAAATTCCCAAATTTAAATACAGTTGGATATGATAGAATCAATCATAGAGGGATATGAAATCTCTTAGGGAATGTGGTAGAACCTCAAGGATATAAAGTGATTCATTTTGGAAAAACAAAGGGGCCAAATAGAAATTAATGTCCACGAAAGAGGATGTTCATATCATAAAATCATGCACAAATAATTTGTTAACATGATTTTCCAAATTAACTTCCAACCATGTGAGGCTTATTACATTTCCTCTGCACTCACATGGATTGGTTGCAAGGTTCTTCAAACCATGTGGTAATTTTAGTATCAGATTGTAAGAATTAATACATGGATTCCATGTCTAGTACACATAGTTTTATAAATAGTTCTCATTAAAAATTCTTGACCCCATGTGTCTCTACCTAATAATAGACGACTTCTTCTAGAATTATTATAATTTGGCGGAAAATATGCTTCAAATTTCTCCATTAAATGAACTATAAAAATATAATTAACATACTATGAACCCCATAAACTCATCCCAAATATTTAATACTTCATAGAATCATGAATAATGGATGAAATCAACTCATCATTTAACTGAACAATTTCTGAGGCCATTGTAATACTCCATTCTAGAAACATATTGTCTATAATATTCTTCTATGTGCATCATGCTCGAAAAAATTTGTCCAAGATTCAAGGATATTAGATCCACCAATCATAGGATTCTTCATCGATCTATCCATGCCACCAATGGATCTTGAAAAGTTGAATTTTTCCCATTAAAAACTTTCTCATTCTGGTCTACAATACACATTGGTAATTCCATATATTATGTGTCATGATCCAGCTCCACAACCTTATAAATAATAACATAAATAGGATCTGGCATATGCCTCCAAATCTAAAACACATGAAACACATAATGCATTCCATAATAGTCAATAGAAAGGTCAGTACGTTATTCTATAGTGCTGATACACTTAGATGTTTTGAATCGACTAAAAACTCATTGGGATACATATCCTTGATAAAGTAAACATTGAAGCCATAAGAAAATAGTCATTCAGAAAAAAAACATTTTTTAAAACAAACTAAATTGATTTTATTCCAATGTTCTAAAAATGATTTTTCATTCTCTATTTTATGGTGAACCACAATAGGATGAGATACACTCTCTTTGGGGTCTCCTATACAAATATCAACCCTCTTATAGTGTCCCTAACAACCTCATTATAAAAAAATAGTGAATGAAATGGTCATCCATAGAGAACATAAAGGGTTACAATGAATAAAATACTCAAATATATTTATGAATATGAACTCAACCATGGTTAAAAGAACATAAAATTTTCATCTAGTGTACATGAAGAAAACATGAATTATATTCCAAAATATTTTAATCATCCTTTTCATCTATCCATTATCATGCTAATGATATGTCGTACTCACCTTCAACTGAATGTCCAAAACATTCTACATTCCCCAAGAAACCAAGATGTAAATCATGAATTAATTTATGATATTATTATCAATATATCATGATGAAAAAAACAATCTACCATGCATAATACTTTTCAAAACCATATATAAAACGGGTCTCATGGATTGGAAATATTAGAAATTCATTTTTTTATCAAATATCACCCAAACCCCAACATGAATTCTCAGGGGGTTGGTTAAATCCATCACAAATTTTATCTTCATATTATACTACTTCATCATCAGTACCAAAATTTGTTGACGGAATACACCAATATGATGATTCTCAACCATTACCTTATGCATGATAGGGTATTATTAAACAGAACTATTGGTGTCCCTTTTCATGTTGAGATACTAGAAATGAAATCAAATGTCACAATATATTTTAATTGACCCTTGATGCACTCCTCACATTGAATTAGGAGAGTATCTCATTACATTATCTCCCAAAGGATTCAAGTACAATAAACCACACATGTACCTTGATAACATCATCATCACCAATTGACCACCATGGGATTGGGTCACGTCATTTATTTTATTCTTGCATCTCTACATACATGAGATCTAGCTATTAGCTAGTCTTATATAGGTACATTAATAAACATGTGATTACCATTAATGAATATGTCATGAATCAATTATCCCACTACGAATCCAAAAGGAAATACACCATCGTAATCATCAGGTTCTACTCATAGGTTTGTTACTCCTCACCATAATGCTAGATGTAATTATTCTTAATACTAATAATGTTTGTAATAAAATTAGCATTTTTTGTGAATAAGATATCTAAATGTTGAATAAAAAAATATTTAACCCAAATACATTATCTAAAATTGATATTATACAGTGAGAATATATATAAGAGGCTATTATGTTTAATGTAAATAAAATACAAATCCTTATAAATACAATGTCGCGAAAACTTCATTGCTAGTCATTTGTTTAGTGGTACTACTCATGGGGACTTAGAAGACACAGACCATAAACAACCACATGATCATATTTTATTATCACAACTCCCATAAAAACTCATGTGTATTACAATATACTAAGTATGTGATCTAATTATTTGGTTGAATAAAAATGGTTGTTTAGAAATATCCAATTTAGATAGAGAAACTAATCCTCACGATAATCATTCCACTAAAAATTTATCCCTTCATGGAGAGCCCCATAATTGGGTATAATAAGAGGGAGATGTCCATAGTGAAGTATCAATACTATCTCAAAAATCCTTGAAAATCATTATCTAGTAAATATTTAGAGGTTCAGTTAATGACATCACTACCTCCACATTATCTGGGTCCAATGAAATTTATTCCTTAGAGATACCATGGGAACGAAAAATGTACCCATCTGAACAAAAAACTGTACATATATAAAATATTGTAAATTAATTTCCCTTAGAGTTTACTCAACATTGACTCAATGTATCTGGAATGAAACTAAGATAATTTTTAATATTTAAGTACATCGTTAACAAAGGCCCCGGTGAAGGGGTCATTTAATTGGTGGAATATCTATTCCATGATAGCCAATATAATTTCTGGAACAATAATCAGAACAAAAGTAATGAAGATATACATGTACATTCCATATATTTTAAAGAATAATGTTTAACATATTTTCTATCCCTTTACAAGAAATTAGTGGTATCTTACATGTCATACAATCATGAATAACCTCTGAGACCCAAAAAATAGACAAAAATATACATTGTTCCTAAAAAATGGTTATAAAATCAGCATTTTCATAATATTTTTCTTCCTATAGTAATAAATAATTGAAGACTATTATTCATATTCTTTGTGAAAGACATAGAATCATCCAAATGAGATATACATGGTTTTATGAAAACATTTTTCTCTAAATCCTGGAGATGTAGCTTGAATTCCCTTAAATAATCAGCTTCTATTCAATATGGGGGAATTGGTATTGGTTACACTAGTGGAATATGTTCAATATATAAAACCTTATTATTAATGTAATATATAAATTTTTTCTGAGAAAACAATCTTGTAGATATCAACAGTAAGTGGAAAACCAGAGGAACCAATATTCAATTCAAATATAAAAGATGAAAACACTATATATGTTTTGATGGGTCTAATCATTCTATAACGTATTACCCCTATTCATGTTTTAACATCCCAATCAACACTCATCACAAAATCCTCTCAATTTGGTGCAATAAAATATACCCACTTCTAATTGAATTTGATGTTTTTACAAAATCTATTAATATAGTACTTTAAATGGATAACATCAAAGATAGTTTTATGAAGAATCATGAATTAAGTCGAATTTATGCATCCAAAAGTAATTATAAGATAACATAAATATCATTAGTGATTATCAAATTTCTTCCTCAAGTGCGTGTTGAAAGTATGTAAATAAGAAGATTACATAAATATTAAATCGATGCGATCAACAACATGAGACATCGTAAAATAATGGGATGTCGTGGTATGAAATATATTAGTAGAATGTGTAGAGGTGATCACGACCATACCTTTAATGGTCAATGGTCCCTCACTATTTTTTTTAGATCATGGTCGATCACATACATTATTACTACCTAAATTCAATAAACATGAATTTGAGGTGAATAACTCATCTGAGTCAACATTATTTGCAGGGTATGATCTTATAGATGAGGACCTCAGTCATATCTATGGGCACTAGTTCACAATTTTTGTAGTATAATTGTTAGAGATTCACCATCAATACATACTTTCAATCCTTCCAAATGGTATTGCATAGTAATTATGGTAATTTCCATACTTATCATTTTTTTGGAACTATGGAACTCATCCTATGTGGGATGAAGAATCTATACAATACTCTGACAACTTATAACTCTGTAACTGCACATCCTTGAACATTCTATTCCAGATATATAAATACATACTTACTGTAATCGTAATAGGTACTACAACAAGAATACTCTAGGAATAAATAAGTTCATCTACTTTTTAAACCCATACCCTCTCTATTTTCAAGACATTATGAGGAATAACGAAAATTATCCTTAGGTTGATACCCCTAACATGTTATATGATATTAGGATGAAGGCTGGTCTTATACTTCCAAGCACTATTTTCCTAGTGCTCAGATAAAAATGGAGAAAAACTATGATCCTAAATAAAAAATAAAGTGTGTAATTATACATATAAGGACTACTTATGAACCTAAAATAAATAAATGGAATGATATATATTCCATTTTTTAAGCATATATTCCTATGTGAATAAATTCATGATAATCTCTCAAGAATGAAGTACGTGTCTTCATTATTGTACCAAAATCTCTCACCATCTCTTTGTGAGACATTAAATTATAAACAGTAATAGCTAGAGCTTTCTTTCCACCCTATCTTTACCAAGTTCAATAGTCCTTCAAGGAAGTATATTTAGTGATTTGTACCATCTAATCCTCATGTTCCATATAAGGTTGAATTATTTTTGAGTGGAAAGTCACAAATGTAATTAACCACGGTCTATTGTACTACTACACTATGTATGGGCATAAATAGAATGGTTGTAAGATAGAGGGCCTCTAATTCTTGATTCATTGAAGTAGGCGTGGGAGCATGCTCATGTGAGTCCTCATATATAGCTAGTGTTTGAAATGGAAAATCTTCCCAATAAAGAGAATTTAGTTATTTCTAAGGTGTTTCATGACTAAAATTTTTAGAATACATTTATATAACCCAAAAAATATTACTAAAACAATAAATAGTTAGAATATTAAATTATGTGTAACCATCATATGACCTATCCTCATAGATATTTACAAAGAAGGTATAACCCTCTACCTTCTACCCAAGTTTCATGACCAGTCAACTATAGTTCACATTATTCATAATCATATTTAAAAAAAATAGTATAAAATGATTATTTTAAACTAAATAATTCCTAAAATATATATTTCCAAATAAAAAACATAAATATCATAAAACGGGTCACAATTAAATGAATTTTACTAAATAAAGAATATGCATTATAATATATATATAAGACATGTGATCCAATGTGACCACTCTTGATTAATGGTAATACCCTAATACATTTGGTTTATAATAGAAATAACATCACTCATAACACAATTTTCCATTACACGTGAGTTGTTCAGTCCGATGGGAACTCCCCTACCTATGTTCCAAACAGTATATCTCATATCTACTTTGTCCCAAAATAGGGATGATTTATATTACTGAAAAATATGTTTGATACTATTTTGTATTACCAAATCGAGGTTTTCTAAAACCAAACCAGGGTGAAGACAACAGATGAATTTATTAAAACCTCCCCACATGTAGTAGGCTTCTGCCTAGAGGTATGGGACTATGTTGTAGTTGGGAGCATTACCCTCACTAATCATATCAAGACACCATAATAAATTACAAATATTACAAATAATAGAATCACATTATATGATAATGTAATGTAATGAAATAATAAAAAACACCCATATCAAACAAATAAATAAACTAGGCACAAAACATGGAAATCTAACTACAGTATAAAAATGTTCAAGATGAAAAAGAAGAAACTAAATAATTCTCTAGTTCCTTTCTCATAACCACTATAATCATAATGATCTGCAACTCAACTATCTACCATTGGTCTATTTTCCTTACCTAGATCCATGACCATTAATTTTATACCCACATAATGATACCCATGTAATGTTTGAGTGATATAACCATTTGGACACCACTGATATATTCTTAACATTTGGGTCAAAGTAAAATAAGTGTGTTCCATGATAAATGTAATTGTGTAAAAATATATGAAAACTATATACCATGGGATCATGTGATAAATATGACACTCTAGGAACTCGATATACCTTCATCATCTATATTCTAGTATAATAATTAAAATTTATGTCAAGAGAGGTGAAGATCTTGAAACATGTTAATAGATCATGTCACTCGTATGTTACAAGGCATCAAGTCAGATAAGGAAACATAAATTTAATATACCATCTCCATCAGAGGTCATGTCTCAAGAATTTCAAAACCTGTATCAGTCATAATTTTATATTAACGTCAATGAATTCCTAAATATGAATTTTGGTTAGTTCATAAGGCTATCATACCCCTAGTGATGCTTTAATGGGTATGACCTCAATACCATCACACCACAAACATATATTTGGGTAAATTGTCATTATCATTGCATGTCATACTCAATTATCCTCTAAGCGATTACAATATCATGATGGTGTACCTATTATGAGTACTTAAATAAATACATCAAATGGAAAAATAATTACACACAATTGGGAAGATAAGATAAAGGCAGGTACAAATTGTGTCATCAGGGGAATTTATTAGAAACATTGAAATTCATGTTGTAAAAATCAAATACGTTAACACACTATATAATAATAATGAAGGAATCATACATCATATATGGTTATTATGGCTTATAAAAAGGCGTTTATGGTCATTACAAATCATTGTCAAAGAAACTATGTGAATAAAAGTATCATATAAATGTAACAGGTGTATATAATTGACCAATATAATAATGGACAACCAACATCATGTTTACTGAAGAAAAAATCCAAAAACCACTGGAAGAACAAACCCCAGACTGATCCCACACAACAAGGACCCAAATTATCATTACAAAAAGTAGTGTTCAAGAATTTTTTATGAGGATTCATTGGGAATGGAGTAGGGTATACTACAAAATAATACTCTAAATCTTTAAATGGTGTTATAATTGAGAATAACCAAATTTGGTATCACCAACAGTTGATATCAGACAAATGATCTAGTAAGGTTATATAAATTAATCATTATATTTCCTATTGAAATGTAGATCTTAAAAAATAATGGCATATCTTGGATTAATCTCAGGGGAATAAGGGTGGATATTGAAGAAACATGAAGAACATAAGTCTGTGGACCACATTCCATAAAACCTAATAATTAACACACATTAGTATACTTGAACTGAGTTCAGAAGGAGTGGAAAAGATTAATGGAAAGATAGGATGTCTCAAGGATTGAGATGCATACATATTTAAAAAAAGGGCAAAAGGTAAATTAATTTTCATTAGAAAACATTTTCATGTCATAAATTCAGATACACACATATTGGTTGCATGTTGTTCCAAACAGTTCACAGACAATTTGAGTATTACTAAATCTATTTTTAATCCATGTGGTATAAACAAATACACCAACAATGATTATGGACACTGAAACATATTTCATGTTTATATGGTGAGGTAGCACATTCTGAAAAACTATTTTCCTTTAATGTTCTCCAGCCTAGTTTGTCTGCCTTAGTTTTCTTGATTTCTTATAGAATTATCTTACTTTGGAAAAACAATATTCAAATTTGTATCTTTTAAATTTGTTATAAAAATCTCTATATAAAATGAAAAACCCGCAAATTTGTTTTGAAGAAGCATATACTTCCAAAACATATGAATGAGTGGCGGAAAAAATTCATAATTCACATGAATAAATTCTATCCAGTTAAAATAATTTAGTTGTAATGTGCATCATGAAAATTTTATTATTCTTCCATTTTTCAAATTGAAAAATACTTTGGCTATGTATTAGTGCATTATATATAGATCATGTAGTAATTTCATTAAATGGGGAAGTACATTTTTATATACCAAAATAACTCTTGATTGTATATTAATGATTGGTTGAATATCACCAACCTTTTGAAATGACTTCCCAATAAAATACTGATGTGTATTAAGCTAAAATAGATTTGGAGAAACTAAATATTGAAAAATTACTATTTATAATGTGTACATTGTTGTTTTTTGTGAATATTTTCCTATCACCCCTTAAGATCTGATGGTTTAAATTTTTATATTACTCATTCCGAATTGTATTCCAATATCATATAGTCCATATATAATGAACCAAATTGAATTACAGGAATTTAAGAATCTGCTATAGGATATTTTAAAAAATAGTTTCATACACACTTGTGATTCACTATTGGGTGAAATTTTTATTTATCAAGAATAAAGATAGATCAATGCATTTCTACTTATTTTATCATATAATTTTTCTGATCATTGTCAAGAACTAGTATCCTTTTCCCTGTATGGATGAATTTTGTATCATATGTGAGCGTCCTAAAACTTCTTATTGAATAAAATTTGATTTATATATGATCAAAAAATAATGAAAATAGGGGATTTACCAAATAAAAAAATTTTCTTAATATATAGACACTATAAATCCATGTTGACACCATTGAATCTTAAGAATACCATTTCTATCATTATGGATCTAATGAATTAATTATTTAGATATTACACTAATCAATATGTGGGTATATTATATCGATGAAATAATCATAATGTTTAAGGTAAAGGAAGAATACAATGATCCTTAGAGGATAATTCCAACAAATGATAAGAGAGGAACTATATGAAATTTATTTTATATGTGAATTCTATATATAGAAAGTATCATTATTCAGATTTGTAATCAAAATAGAGGTTATATATATGGAACCTCCAAATATTTAGTTGATTGAATAATGGTCCAAAACGACCATTATAATAGTGATATATAGTTTTCATTAATAATATAGATTATATATTTTCTTTGTCATAAATATATCATTATTGCCATATCCACTAACCAAGATAATGAGAAAGGGATTAATGATCATATAAATATCATAATTTTAATCAAATATCATGTATTTTAAGATAAATTTAATCACTACATCAGTACTAAACTACCATACACTACTGAAGACTTTTTATGATGAAAATTTCATCAAAATAGAGATGAGGATCTATCCTTATGAAAAATGTCATGGTGGCAGTATATGCCTCACATGAGTTAATAGACCATGATAAAAATTACTAGATTAATGAGTTATAATTAGTAACAATAATATTTTCATCAATGATACATTAGAATTATCTCAATTGTGAAAAGTGTTATATATAAAGTAACATCAAGATACTAATGTATATATTCACAAATATGGTTTTGAACATGAGCCAAAATAGATGGATGATGTTGATCATGGACTAATGATGCTCAATAAATTACAACTATGGGAATGAAAACAAGGTCTCTTATGCCATAAATAATAATTATAATCATATATTATCCATGATGAGGATATAATGATACCCAATACACTTAGATTTTAAATGTATACACAATAAAATCACTGGGTATGAGAAAAAAGCTTGTCATGACAAAACGATTTCCCAAACACCCATCCATAAAAAAAACATATATGATATACATAAATTGGATATATATATAACTACTCTTTATGTAATATAATTTTATTAAATATAAAATTCACAATTATGGGATTATAATATTCATGGAAGGAAAATATGTACCATAAATACCAGAATTATATGAGTTATTGGTTGATGAACATAGATCATTATTCTCTATCCATCATATAATCACACATATTTATATGTATATCATAGAGTACTTCTATTTAGACAACATGAACATATATAATGTAAAGTATTTATCACGATTTTCTATTATCCAATATGTTATAATATAATGATATAATTCTAAGATGATGATTCATCTATTACCCATAATTGTATAAAAATAGGAGAGTGGCATTATGAACTTCAACTGATGACTTTATAATACCAATAAATTATAAAGTTACACTTGGGTTATAGTTGAATATTTTATGAATATAAAAAATTACATTGAATTTCTTGATGATATCTATGTCAACCATTATAAAAAAATAACTAAATGTTGTGGTAAGGCTATATAGATTACGACTATCAATATTATTTAATTAAGATTTATTGATTATGTAAATCTTCTTGTGAGGTATTGAATACTAATCTATCTTTGAGTTTAAATTTATCACATATTATCATAGTCAAACTAATGGTAAATTTTTATTATAATTTTTAAACCATGGAATGTTTATGGGGGTCATATTCAGTGGAATTACATTAATTTTTGGAAAAAAACATTACCTTGGATAGTTGTCAAATAAAAAAAGTTACCATTCCTATATAAAAATGAAAAAATTTCAGTGTTTTTATGGGAATAGGTTACATATTCCAACATTTGTGGATGGAATAGGATAGATTAAAATTATGGTTTCATATCATTTTTATGAAATGTTAGATATTTTTAAAACCATTTTGTGGTAAAATAAAATATCACAACATGGATAATATAGTTTAACTGATAATAATTGGTGAGATATGTTGCTTAATGTTAGAGATATGGTATTCCATTGAACATCACCATGGATGTTGGTTATGATACTTAGTATGAATGGTAGGTTGATCCTTATACATCGTTTCCCTTGTGAAATCATTCATCATGTGGTGATAATAACTTATTACCTTACTATTCGACCAATCTTCTAAAAAGGAATGATATATGCCAAGAAAGAATTTTGAGATAGTTAATACCTAATCCAATATATGTACTGTATTAAAAGGTAGTATATATAGGATATGACCTCACAAATTTGGAAAACCCTCTAAATATCTTGGATCATAGAGATAGTGAACAATGAAACAGACAACTCAATTAGTTAATGTTCTATAGATAAACAAAAAGTTTGTGGAAGAAATGTGAGAACATAAATATGTAATGAGACAAAGGTAACCAAATTAATTTTCATCTTTTTAATGAAATTAGATTTATGAAATTATTTAACGAGGGTTAGAATGTCACACAATAAGATTTAAATATGTATTACACATTAAATGAATATTTTTTGTTAGATATCCTTTAAAACACACAATAATGAACATCTAATAAAAATATATTATTATGGTTAAATATTTTAATACAGAATAATTTCCTTATGATATTGCATTAAGAATCATAATTAATAAACCAACTAATTAAATGAAATAATAAATAAATAAACAAAAATACTAAAAGTTTTAGATTTTCATCCTCGTGATATGATACTAATATCACACTATCAATATTGACTACTGTAAGTATACAATATTCTATAAACATGATTGTAATCATTAAAATGTAAATTATTGAATATGTTGACTGAATTTTTATATATAGGTAAGGCTTTATATAACAATGCATTATAACCACTATATGTAGAGTCCGTTATATGGTCATTATACATATGGTTATTGGATATATAACCATTGTATCTATGTTCACTAGATATATTTTTATTAAATAGGTGAATTGATGTAGAATAATATTATTAATATTGTAAAATTAAAATATTTCACATATAATGAAAAATTATGGAATAAAATAAAAATGTAATAGTTAATTAAAATTCATTACTATATAAATATTTTTTTATTTGTTAATTATTATTATTATTATTATTATAAATGTTATTATTTGTGTTCACAAAAATCAGTGGATGATTCTAATAAAAATGGGTTAATGAAATTTACTAGATAATTTGTCATGATTAGTTACATTTATCATTAAAAAGAAATATTTTTTAAAAATGTTAATTATTTTCTGTTGGGTATTTTAATGTTAATAAATGAAAGTCATCTTTTTTAATGGATAATTATAATAAAATAATTTTTTTCAATTCATATGGAAATTAATCAAAAATGATTTAAATATAAATTGATATGATATAATATTCAAAACACATAATGTTTAGAAATAAATTTATCATTTAAAACTATGTCATCTATATATTTTTTGTTTTTATATAAAATATCGATTTATTAAATTTAGTTAATTAATTATATAAAATGGTGTCAAAAATTATAATCATTATATAGAAATTTTTAAATTCATTAAATTTATTTTTTAGTTATAATATAAGTTAAAATTAAAAAAATTAGTTACCACTGTAAAAGAAAAATTATTTAAATGTATTATATTAAGGTGTAAAGAGACAAATTTTCAAAAATTATTATCTCTAAGTGAGATAATTATACCATTATATACCCAATCTCATCCATTTTTCATTATTTCATAATTAGATTCACATTTAATGTAAAAATTACATCCATACATTTTAATGAAGTGGTAAATGTTAAAATTATGATCATTAGCACCTATAAAAGGATCCCTCTACTCCCCAAAGCATCCCAAAAATTTCAATAGGTTTTCTCTTGAATTAAAAAAAACATTTCCACCAAAAAATTCACATTTGGGTATATTTGGTCTTATAAATGAGCGTAAAATCCACCAATTCCAAGTGGGTATCTAAGAAAACATTCCTTTCTACAATGTATGTTTTATCCTATCATGAATAATTTTAAATTATATTTTTCATCTGAATATTACTCAAAATGATTTATCATCTTAAAAATAGGGATACGTAATTATTTTTCTATAAAAGGGATATTATTTGGATTTAATAACTAGATCATGCTAATTTAGTTGTTATTTTATGTTATAGTTTTTTCGGTTTTACAACCCACATAAATTAAATTATTACTTTTTAATTAAATAATGCCTCAAAAGGATATTGTTACACATTTCATGTGATATGTAACCCATGTTCCATGAAATAAATATGCGGATATAAATATATATAATATATATATGATATTTTCATTAGAATTACATTAAGTATTAAACCATGATCAATGAATAAGGAATGGAAATTCCAAATAAACCTGCTTAGATAATTGAAATGTTGATACTATAATAATATTTTTATATATAAGAAATTAATATTAATTTAATGAAACATATATGAAATTATTTTTAGGTAAAATAATTTTGATAAAGGTTCTTGTATAATATAATAATAATCCAATATGTAATATACAATAAGATATATCATGTATTACTAATAAGAGATTATAGGTTTGGTTTTCCATTTTAATCATTAATTTTAATCAAGAATGATTATATATAAATTCCAATTTGAGGAAATTTATGCTCTTTTTAACATTCAAATCCACATCACCCAAATGTTGTCTAAGAATAAGTATTTACATGACCTAAAAAATTACTCAATGTCTTCAAAATTCTGCTAACTAATGATATGGTGTGTCATAGTGATGGGGAGAATGTGACCCCCAAAATAATGCCTGATGATTATTCTTGAGTCATCTAATATTTCATCTTAACTTATCTATATAATAATCATACTAAAAAGATATATAAACAATCCAAGGACCCCATATGACTCCACATTCCATAATTTAATATATAAAATCTATTTTATTACACATAAATAATAAGACATAATATAATAGATAAAAATTTTATCATAAAAAATTAATGGGAACATATGCTAGAACCTGAGGAATGAAAAATTAAATGTAAAATAACCTATTTTAGGACCAAATTAATATCATTTTTGTAAAGAATACCTATACTAGATAAATTTATAAACCTATATCATGTGTTTAAATCTAAGGGATACCCAGGTACAAATTAAAAATAGGATGGTCGAGCCATGTATATATAATCCAAAGTCTTATACACGGGTAGGGTGAGTCCACTGACCTGGTAGGAATTCAGAATTCATAAATAATACTTATTTCTATAGTGATAACGTGGTTGTGTATGAAAAACATATATAAAGAGTGTAATTATTACTATTAAACACATCCACCCATAAAACATAATTTAAAATTCATATAAAATAATAATAGATAGGTTTTAATATTCTCACCAAGAAACCACAATACATGACCCTAACTACTTCAGATCTATAGTATAATGAATAAGGTCACATCACACAATAACATAAGAAAAACATGAAAATGTTTTTTTGGGGGTATAAAAAATTCTTCATCATGTATTCAATGGTGTAGGATTGGTTGTTATTTCTAAACAACAACCCATTACCTGATGTAATATGGAACAATCATATATCCATATGACAATTCTCCAACCCTTCTCAAAAATGGATTTCCATTATCTATGTCCCACATCATACCACAATTGATTCCTATCACTATGTTAGGTCCAAAATCACGAGACATGATTTTTCATTAATGGAAAACCCCGATCCATTCATAAAAAACATTCAGTGATTAAATTTTCTAAAATTCCTTCACATTCAGTGTAATTAACATTATTCAATCACTACCTTATCAATCAAGGTATGAGTTTAATTTTTTGAAAACTAAGAGCCCATATCTCCCATTGAAATCCAACCAATTCCATATCACTCTTGGAATAATAATACCTCAGATGTAAAACCCACTATTATGTTAATAGTAAATCAATTCTGGCTGGAATAATATTTATGAGGTTGAATTTATAGTGTTATATTCATTATAATAACATTAAGTAATATTTCAATAATAATGGAAATAGTTTTATTATTACTAAAACCACTTTCATGTATTTTATAATTTTATTTAAATTATTTTTTTATAAAATATTTGAATATTAATTTTAAAATACGAACCTCATTTTTTATATTAGAATGTAAAAATTAACTTATACTTATATTTTGATAAATTGTTTTTCAAAATGATGATTTTTCAGTGGTTAGTTTGAAACTGTGCTTTCTAAGAAACATGTCCTTTTGATTGAATTATTAATATAGATTTATTTTTCATTGGATTGGTCTTATAATTTATTATTTCTTTTTTATTGTAATAATAAAATAAATTTAAAATAAATAATTCATATTAATTAATTTTGTATAAATGAAATTTCAACATGGAAATGCAATTTTTTAGAAAATTGTATTTCATCTCCTTACATTTCATTTTTAAGATTTACATTTTCATACATATATAAATAAAAAAACAAAATATAATCCTCTTTTAGATTCAAAATAATCTTATTTGGAAATGAGGTCACTTCCATTTTAGGTAATTATGAATAGCAAACTTCGAAATAAGTCAGTTACAATAGATAAAGTTAAAAAATTTCAAACAGTTAAAACTAAAATGATATTGTTTTCTATGACATAAATATTATCTTTTTCATAATTATGGTCAAAAAATTTTCCTTTATTAATTATTATTTAAATTTGATTTTTTTGGGCCATTTAAATAAGGTGATAAATTAATAAAAATTGATATTTTTTTAAAAAATCCATTTGTATCAGCTCCATCAATTTAATATAGGCCCCCTATACTATATTTTCCAAACAAATTGAACATCATATATATAATTCCCCACCCTTAAAAATTACATAATCATGAGTAATTTCAAGAATACACATTGAGGATATTTTCAGGGTTAGAGTTTTAGAGAATTAGATCAAAAATCATTCATTACATTCAACATTTAAACATGGTGGTTACATAAAAGACAATATTCTATTTTCCCATAAAAGGAAACATGTTGAAAATAAAACATGGATTGTTTCTTGACACTTCCTTGAAACTATCATCACATCATGTACCTTTCCCTTGACCTGTGAAAAACTTTTCAAAAATATGGGATGAGAATAAAAAGCTCAGTAAGGGATATACAAAAACGGAAAGAAAACCTTAGTCCATCTTTACATAATAATAATTGAAAACATACATTACTCATATACATAAGCACTATAACATACCTCATGAAATCATAAGGTTTATGAATAACTCAAAGAAAACATAACACATAAAGGTAACTTGAGTTATTCATAACATTCTTACGTACGGAGTAACCCTCATGGTTATGTTTGGAATACCTATGACAATATATTCCCTAAATATCTTCTTAGAAACCATAGAGTTTAACTCCTTCGCATTACCCAATGAATTGGAGAGCTATCACGGGCTCACCCGCCTCTAGTTTATCACGTAACCACCCATCATCATAAACAATTCCCAAGAACCATAACATAATCGTATCACATAAAACATGCATAAAGGAAACATAACATTTCCACATTTCAATCAAAAGATATCAATAAAACACATTGATATAATCAAAACATTATCAAAACCATATTCTATACCAAAATAAATGAAAAATAAAATATGGTATTTATTTTTCATTTACAAAAATGTTATGTCTTGTAGAGGAAGTCGAAACTCAAATAGTGGTCACCGCGGCAGAGAAGTCATTGTCACCGCATACGTACGACAAAACATTTCTTTTGTCATTTAGTAAAATGCTTCGTAAATAAAATCCTTTTGAATAAAAGTAAATGTAAAAGAGGTTTGTACACCATATAAAATAATTTTGTGTATAAAACAAAATATGCCTCAATGAAAGGAGATTGAGAAGAAGTACCAAACCTCATGTCCGACATGACTCGATCGTTCTTTTATCTCTTTAATAATAAACTCATGATTAATTATACATTCATAAGAACCTTTTTAATGTTCATTATTCCATTTATATCACTTATTACCATGTTATGAACATTTTTTAATTATTTATGTTAATAACATTCATTGTGTCAATCTTTGGTACTTGAGCCAAAAATAAACTTCTTAAAAATACAAGTTGTTCATGTGGTAAAATTCCATTATATCCATAATTATATTCATGATTTATATATCATATATATCATATATATCCTGTATATAAATTCATTTATAATATTACATAACATTTATAGGTAAGTAATGAAATGCCACGTTCATGGAGACGGTAAGTCGTACGTACGCATAATTGCTACTTTAATTTCTATTTTATATTTAATGGAGTGAAATCATAATTATATAATGTTATATTAGAATTCTAGTATGATTTCATATGTAATACCATTACCTCCATCTTTATATGTCCCACATATGGCATTAACGAATCAAATCACTTTGAGGGGGTGGAGTCCGCACTTCTAAAAATGAAATTATCGTGTTTACCCATAATGGAAACCATAAAGGTATCTCATAAATAAAAAATACAAAAGCATAAGGAAAAAATAAATATAATATATATGATATATAAATATAGTGACATCTTAATTTCCACCATGAGAGGTGTTAAAAAAATATTGAACAATCATCCTTTCGAGTGGCAGTATTTTGCCACTCACAGAAATAGTATATTCGTTAACCATTAGACGGGAGTGTTTGTAAGTGTAAATAAAATAATTCTCATAACAACATACTAGTATATTTAAGATACTAGTGTTGTTACAAAATAAGGGAATAAAAAGTGTTTAGGGGGTTGGAGAAGCAAAATAATACAAAAGAACATTATAGAAGACTTTACCTTTAAATCGGGTTACTCCCCTTGGTTTGAACCAGAAGGGTTTCTTGAAGAGCTTTCTCCCTAAGGTAAGGCTTATAATATGAAGAGATGGATTTGTATAGATAAAATGAGAAGATCTTGGCTGAGCCAATGGCTTGAGAGTTGTGGGTAAGGTGGTTGAGGTGGGGGCCTTTTATAAGAGGGAGGAGAGGCACTCTTGGATAGTCAAGAAATGTTACTTTATTATATAATGAGTTTCGGATTCCAAAGTTCCCACAATGATATATTTCTAGGATTAGGTGATAAGGGTTATAAATACCCCCATCTTATATGTTTTTGACAAGTGTAAGTCTTAGATTTTACATTATCTTTTCAATTTATTTAAATCATTCTTTAATGAGGTAATCACTACATCATCATGGTGTCATAAATAAATTTGTTTATTTAATGTCTAAAAATTATAAACAGAAAAACATTATTTTGGAAATATTTTTATCTTTATGATAACTATTTATAGTCAAATAGATCATTTATTTGAACAAATTCAAATTTTTTTACTTCGGTGTTACATACTTTTGTTATATTTAACTTTTTTAAAAATAAAAAGATAAAATGTCACTATCACAAAAATGTTATTCCATGGGATCCTTAAGTTGGAAAAAAGAATCCCATGTTCGTCCAGGACACAACTAGTATAATTAGGACACATGTTCGGGTCATTTTTTATTAGTATGATATTATTTTATTACCCTTAACAACCAGATTACTAATTAATCACGATAATTAAAGATAATTATTGCCGTTACTATTCATAATGTCCAAAAAACAAAAGAGTATTAATTAAATAATTTGGACCCTTATGTTTACAAATATGGAATCTATTTTACCAAATTCCAAACACATAAATTGTAGTAATTAATTTAAAAATAATTCCAGTTGTTAAAAAAAGCGGGTTTTTTAGAAATAATATCTATCAACAACTTGACTATTGTTTATGTCCAATTTCAATGTGAAATTATTTTCAGTGACCGACATTGGATTAAATGGTAAATATATTTTTTATTTTCACTTTTAAACCAATTAAAAAGATAATCCATCCATGTAATTAAATTAGATGAAAAGACTATCTTAAAGTAAAATGCAGTATTTTTCAGTATTCATTAAAAAATGAACATTGTCAGAAAAATACCAAAAATTTATCCAAAGTAAATTTCAATGTCCCAATACTGAAGAATATGTTTATTTTGAAAAATAGAGAATATAAAAATGTCAAAATATATATTTAAAAATGGTTCTCCATCAAAAGGCGTTAAAACAATCTTTTAAAAAAATTAGAGAATTATATGCTTAAGATTGGGTTTATTCTCATTTTATGCATATAAAACACTATCTAATTCAGAAATAGACATAGCTATGAAAATCCATAATTATTTACTTACATGGGATGTTACATCCTTCCGCCCTTTAGATAATTGCATCCCCATAGTTTATTTACTAATTGAATAAGTTGGGGTATTTATCCCTCATTGCATTTTCAGATTCCCATGTTGCATCTTCTATCATGTGGTTTTTCCAAAAAACTATTGCTTGATGAATCACCTTATTGGACAATACATTATCCCTGTGGCCAAGAATCTGGATCAGTTGTTCCTCAGAAAATATATTCTCTTCCAGCTAAACTTCCTCTGGACTCAAAACATGTGATGGACCTGGCATGTACTTCTTTAAAATTGAAACATGAAAAACATTGTGTACCAGAGATAAACTCGGAGGTAAATCCACTTAGTATGTAAATGATCAAACTCTCTCTAGAATTTCATATTGTTTAATGAACCTTGGACTCAACATTCCTTTCTTACCAAATCACATCACACTTTTCCATGGTGAACCTTTGAGAAAGACATGAACACCTGCCTCAAAAGAGAGATCCTTCCTCCTGTTGTTCACATAACTTTTCTGCCTGCTCTAAGATATACTTATGTGTTTCCCTATTACCTAAACTTTTTATGCAAACTCTACTACAAATTCTGTTCCCATCACCTTCTTTTAACCCACTTCATCCCAAAAAGCTGGAGTTCGACACCGCTTCCCATATAATTCATCAAATGGTGCCATCTGTATACTGGAATGAAAATTGTAATTATAAGAAAACTCAACAAATGAAATATGATGGTCCCAAATTCCTTGATAACCCATCGAACAATCACATAACTTATCCTCCAATGTGTGAATTGTTCGTTCTGACTGCCCATCTCATTGAGGATGAAAAGCTATACTAAAATTTAATTCAGTACCGAACGACTTCTAAAGGCCTTTCCAAAAGGTAGGATCACGATCAGATAAAACGTATAGGGGAACTCTATGTATCCTGATGATCTATTTAAGATGCAAATGAGAATTTTGATCTAGGGAGAAATTATCTCGTATAGAAATGAAATGAGCAGATTTAGTAAAGCGATCAACAATAACCTAGATTGCATTAATACCTCGTGGTTTGTTCGGCAATCCCACAACGATGTCCATGGATATATTCTCCAATTTACACTCTGGTACTGGAAAAGGCTGAAGCATCCCTTTCGGTAACTACCACTCTGTTTTAACCTTTTGACAAGTCAAAAACTTCACAGTAAAATCAGCAATATCTCTTTTCATTTCATCCCACCAGTAATACTCCTGAAGATCTCTCTATATCTTAGTACTGCATGTATGAACTAAAAACGGAGAAATATGAGCTTCACATAACAACTGTCTCTTCTAGTATGAATCACACGTCACACAAAATCTCTTCCCAAATCTCAAAACACAATCATTATCAATGTTGAATTCAGGCAACTTACCCTTCTAAAACGGCTCTTCCTCTTTTTGGAACTCACTGTCTTGCTTCTAAGCATTCATAATTCTTCTTGATAGAGAATATATCACCGATACCTGAAACAAAACAGAAGAACCTCCTTCAACAACAACTTCTATTCCAAGGTTTATCAAATCCTTAACTAAAGGATCACGTTCCAATCATAACATGGTTAATGAACCATTACTTTTTCTACTCAAAGCATTGACCACTTTATTTGATTTTCTTGGATGGTAATGAATTGTACAATCATAATCATTGATTAATTCTAGCCATCTCCTCTATCTCATGTTCAATTCTTTCTGAATGAATATATACTTTAAACTTTTGTGATCTGTATATATTTCAAACTTTACATGATACAAATGATGCCTCAAAATTTTTAATGTGAAAACAACAGAAGCTAATTCCAAATCATGTGTAGGGTAATTTACCTCATGAATTTTAAATTGATGTGTAGCATAAGAAATTAACTTATTATTCTGCATTAGGACGCAACCATGTCCTTTCAATGAAGCATCACTGTAGATAACAAACTCCCTATTCCTGTAAGGCAGTGCCAAATCTAGGGCATTCACCAATCTTCTTTTAAACTCCTGAAAACAATCATCACATACTTTTTTCCAGATAAACTTAACACCCTTCTGAGTTAGTTTAGTCATTAGACTAGATAACCATAAAAAATTTCTAAGAAACCTACGGTAATAGCCTACCAAACCAAGAAAACTACGAAGCTCAGTTACATTTGTGGGTCTTAGCCATTCTTCAGCAAACTTTGTTTTTACGGGATCAACAGTTATTCCAACTTTAGAAACAATGTGACCATGTTATGAAATTTGTTGCAACCAAAACTCACACGTGCTGAATTTCCCATACAATTTCTTTTCCTTTCAAGTTATCAAAATAACCCTTAAATGAATTTCATGCTCCTCCTAACATTTAGAAAAAACCAAAATATCATCAATGAAAACAACGAAAAACTTATCCAAGAACTCATGGAAAATTATATTCATAAGGTCCATGAATACAGCTGGTGCATTGGATAACCCAAACGACATTACTAAAAATTCATAATGGCCATATCTTGTATGAAACTCAGTCATCGGAACATCTGCATCCTTTACCTTCAACTGATGGTACCCCGATCTCAGGTCAATCTTTGAAAAATACTGAGCTCCCTGGAGCTGATAAAAAAATCATTGATATGAGGAAAAAGATATTTGTACTTAATAGTGATGTTATTCAAGGCTCTATAATAAATGAAAATTTTCATAGAACCATCTTTCATTTTAACAAATAAGACAAGAGCACCCCAGGGTGATGTGCTAGGTAAAATGAAAACTTTCTCTAATAAATCGTCCAATTGCTCCTTCTACTCTAATAGTTCAATTCTATCCATTTGATATGGGGGTTTTGAAATTGGCTTATCATAAGGAACTAATTCAATAGTAAATGCAACTTTTCGAACTATTATTATTCTAGGAAACTCATCAGAAAAATTATGAGGATACTCAATTACTACTAGCACATCATTAATCGGAAGGGTTCCGTTGTTTTCAACAATATGTCCATGCTAACATTCATTTCCGTATTTTACAAGTTTCTCAGCCTCTTGATATGTTATCACCAGTAAGAGTTCATTCTTGTACACAAACTGAAAGACTTTCTGAAAATAAACTTCATTAGATCTACAATCAATCTTAGCATGGTAAATAGAGAGCCAATTCTTACCCAGGATAATATCAAACTCTACTAGAGGTAAAACTATAAGGTTTTCAAGTAGGTTTTTTACACATATAAGGATAGTAATATTTTTATAAATTCGTTTTGCCTCAAAATTTCCCACATGTGTTTTTACCAAATGATCAGGAGTCAATTCTTGATATATATTTCCCAATTTACTAGATAATTTTTAAGAGATGAAAGAATGTCTAGACCCCAAATCAAACAACACATTGGAATAATCTGAAAAAAAACAAAAATAGTACCTGATACCACTTCATTTGATGGCCCAACATCTGATGAAGTAGTTTCATAGGATTTCACCACACCATTCTTCTTGTAGTATAACTGCTTCCCATCATTTGACCTCTTTGTCGAACAGTCATTTGCATAATAACCCATGTCATTTCACTTGAAAATTTCACTAACTGTAAATAAAATTTGGTCTTACCATCACCCAGATATTTTTCAGTGCAATCATGAGCCTTATGTCCCATCTTACCACATCAGTAGCACTTTCCAAAATTTAGAATACATTCCCAAGCATGCCTTTTACCATATTTATCACAAAATGAAAACCTAGTTTTCTCTCCATTAGACCTCTGTGATGGATTCTTCCCTTTATCCTGCCACCTTGTTCTCTCCTTCTATTGGTTGTTATAGAACACTTGATCATCGAAAAACTCCATTTCCACCTTCTCAGGACATCGAGTAGGCTTTCATAACTTTTCAACACATGAGAAGCTAAAGCCCTTAGTTAATTTTGATTTAATCCAGAGTAAAAAACGAATGATTTTACTATCAAGGCCTCGGATAATATTTGGAGAATACCTTGCCAATAGAGTGAACCTTTCTTCATAAAAAGCAACTGATTCATCCTCTAGCCTCAATTCTAAGAATTGTTTTTCCATCAAAAGTCGAACCGCCTTAGGAAAATATTTCTCAAGAAACATACCTTTGAATTCATCCTAGTCAAGAGAATCCATCTCATCAGCGTCCCTGATATTTTTAACCATCGACCACAACAAATCTACTTCACCCTCCAAATAGTAAATAGCAAGACTAACCTTTTGATTGTCTGAACACCTCATGAAATCGAAAATCATCTCCAATGCTTTAATCCACCCTTAAGCTAGCATAGGGTCAGATGATCCTCATAATGATGGGGAATGTTACCTCATGAAATGTTCAACCACTGACTTGTTCCTATGCGGTTGATCTGGATGATCTCTTGCATGGATACCACCACCATGTATCACTTTAGTCAATTGTGCCATTACTACAAAAAACTGTTCAATTCCAATTCCAACAATCTCAGGATGCTGATTCGGAACATCATTTATTTTTGTTTTCCGTCCTAGCACTGCTTCCCGGTTTCCTCTGCGGAAAACCATTATGAATAAACATGTCTTAGATGATGTAACATGGTAATATTAAAATTCTATATCATTTCAATTTGACCATAAAAAATATATTTTTCGATAATCATTAAATAGAATTATAACTGTTAAAGTTATCTAAACCGACCATTGATACCATCAATAAGGCCATAGCCTTAAACATTAGTTAATCTTGAGTTATTTCATGAATACACATTGAGGATATTTTCAGGTTTAGAGTTTTAGATAATTAGATCATAAATCATTCATTAAATTCAACATTTAAACAAGTTGGTTGCATAAAAGAAAATATTCACATTTCCCATCAAAGGAAACATATTTAAAATAAATCATGGATTCATTCTGGACACTTCTGCAACACTATCTTCACATCATGTACCATTCCATTGATCTGTGAAAAACATTTCGAAAACTTGGGATGTGCAAAAAAAGATCGGCAATTGATATAAAAATATAGAAAGAAAACCTTAGTGTATGTATATATAAGAATCATTGAAAAAATACATTACTCATAAACATAAGTTCTTAAACATACGTCATGAAATCATAAGGTTTATGAATAAATCATATAGAAAATAAGATATAAAGGTAACTTGAGGCATTCATAACATTCTTACATAGGTAGTAACCCTCATGATTATGTTGAAAATACCCATCACTGTATATTCTGTAAATCTCTTCGGAGAAAACTTAGAGTTTAACTTTTTCGAGGTACCCAATGCATTGGACAGCTATCACAGGCTCACCCGCCCTTAGTTTATCATGGAACCACCCATCTTAATAACCAATTCCCAAGAACCATTACATAATCATATCACATAAAAAATGAAAAATGGAAAAATAAAATTTCCACATTTCAATCACAAGATATCAATACAACACATTGATATAATCAAAACATTATCAAAACCATTTTCAATACCAAAATATAAGAAATTTAAAACACGGTATTTATTTTTCATTTAAAAAAATCTATGGCTTGTTGAGGAATCCGAAACTCAAATAATGGTCATGGTGGAGGAGAAGTCTTTGTCACTGCACATGTACGAAAAAAATTTCGTTTTTCGTTTAGTAAAACACTTCATACAAAACATTCTATTTGAATAAAAGTAAAATTCAAAGGGGTTTATACTCTATATAAAATAATGTTGTGTGTAAAACAAAATATTCCTCAATGAAAGTAGATTGAGAAAAAGTCTTATACCTTGTGTCCGACTTGACTCGATCGTTATTTAATCTCCTGAATAATAAACATGAGTTAATTTCAACTTGCTTAACAAAACCATCTATATAGATAAGGTTATTAAAAATAGTTTCTCTTGCACCACATGAGACATAATAGGAGACATCAACTTTGTATATGAAACAAGCATAAATTCCTCATTATCCACAACATATATAAAAGAAGATTGGATAGTTTTGGATGAAAATAGAGTTTCATGTTTTATAAATTGATTTCCCTTATTACCATATGCATCAAACCTACCATGTGATAGTTGAAGATTAAATTATTTTTGTATATTATCTACTATTAGTTTTCCAACCATCACATCATCATCACTTCTAGGAAGATGAGAATCACAAAAGCCCTAACCTTTTCCATTTCTCTATGTATCATCATTGTGGAGATTCCCCTCTTCAGTGAATATGAAAGCCCAAGACATTGTCTTATTCTCTAATGTAGAGGCATAAACCGAGCCATTTTCTTTAATATCAGTTGGCTTGACTACAACCTCAGGAACTACACTATGTTCTTAATTCATATTTTATACATTATCTTGCATAATGTCAATTCGATCAGAACACTCACAAGGGTGGTCTCCAGACTGCTACAAGTTAGGTTTCTAAGCAGATTTATTTTTATTCTTCATGAGATACTTTTTCACATCAATACCTTGCCATGTACAGAAGCTCTATATTGTAAAGCATTTATGTAGATGATTCATGAACTATAGCACTAAAATCCTTGCATAAATTTGACCATTTTTTCTAAAATATATTCAGCTAAAACATATCATCATAAGTTTCAATCAATATCTTATAAAATAGTGTTGAACCAAGTTGGACCTCTACTAAGAACCTAACAATGTAACCAAATTGGGAATCTTCCATTTCCATGTCATTTTTATTCAGCATACTAATCTATAGTGAAATATCATTGAAAATTTTAGGTTTCAATATTATCCAATTTAAACCATAAACCCTTACCCTTATTTTAGAATTGGTATTACCAACCTCAAATGGGATAGATTATTTAACCCATTCACTAAGGAGAATGATCCCAGGTTTTAGTACTATGGAACCAAATCCATAGTCTCAGACCTTGAATTATTCAATTGGAAAAGGAATATGAATGTATCCATATCCAGGAGTGACACATTTTTCGTAATAAAACACCCTTATCAATGATATCATCTATTTAATTTTATTTTTTTTATAAGGCTGATACCTTTTAGGTAGAAATAAATGAGAAATTATCAACAACTCACCAATTTGGAGTCACTCAGAAGCAAAATTGATGTCTGCATTGTTATTCTCCATGTTCACTTTTATTTTTGTGGAGGAAAAAAGTCTCCCCATTGTGGAAATCAAAGAAAAAAATTGCATAATCTCCCATGTTCTCTCAAACCCCATGATGCCCCTAAATTTATTAGATTATGTAATTTTATAAGACATTGATATAAGTGAAATAAAATGAATAATAAACTATCAATTTTATTAGTAACATAAATAATTTTCATATGTAAATTATTCGATAATATAATTCATGTAAATGACATGGTGGGCTCGAGGTTTGGGAAACATTACATTAAAAAAACATTTTAACTATTTTTATGATTTTTTTACAAATATTATTAGATTATTCATAAAATTATTTTTTGTATATAGTTATTTTGAAAAAAATAATTAAATTTAAATTTTATGTATCTTTTTATTTTACTCAAAATGCTTTCAAAAAGAATTATTTTATGTATTTTATATGGGTATTTTAAATAAAATTAATAAATTAATGTTCTATTTTGATTTATATGAAATAAAATATTTTTTCCCAACAAAACCATTATTTGATATATGTGTAATATTACAAGAATCTATATTTTAAAATATGAAAAATAATTCTTCAATTTTTGATGGAATTTTAGTTTGAAACTATGGTTTTCTTGGAATGGAATATATCAATATGAAAACATATTAGACATATGGGATAAAATTTATATAGTTATGATTGAGAGGGTGGAATTGATATATTTTATATGTTTAACTTATATTATAGTCCTATGAGATTTTTTATGAGGAATTTTGGGCCTAATATAGTTATCCAAATCCTTGACTAATGATTATGTTATATAGAGAATTATTTTGGAATTAATAAAGTAGGTTATTCTATTTTCAAGGGATAGTGTAAGGGATTAATGATTATGGAATGACAGGGAACCTATATGAATATTCTATACCATCTATATCATTTTGATTGAAATTTTTTTATTTCATATGATAGTGTAATGAACTTTTTTGATTATGTTTTATTCTATTTATTATTAAAATGGTTTGTTTTTCAGAAAATATTTTTATTGATTATCATTTTTTGATTAATCATGCAGTTTTATAATTTTATCATTATGTTTTCATATAAAGGTTATAATAAAACTTTTTGGTAGAAAATTTGATTTATGTGTATTTGATTTATTATTTGAGATCAAATTTTACTATGTTAATGGAGAAATCTATTATATGACCCATTTTTTGAAATAGAATAATGAGTTTCATTATTCTATTTTATATTTCCTTTAATAATATTTTTTCTTGCTTGTCCAATTGTTTATGTGAATTTTACATGTATAACTAATGATTAAGAATTTTGATTATGTAAAGTTGAATGTAGTGAATATTTTTCACTGAATGAAATTGTTTTTCATTTTAAATGTATTTTATTATGTAAAAGTTGGATACTACGTGGAATTGTGATCTTTTTAGTGTATATTTTTATTTCATAATACTTATAACCCAATTCATCAAATCATAAAACCTAAAATGATATATTATAATGAAATGAAATTAATTATTAGATTAAAATAAATTTATAGGTTAAATAATGTCTATTTCCTTAGTGTTGACATCAGATTATGTTTTAGGTAATCATAGGGTATTGGATAATATAATCAAGTACCCTTAAGGGATTCTAATTTATTAATATCATTATATATAATATGAATATTTATTTGTTTATATATTTAAAATAAATCTACTTGTAAATGTTTTCTATAATGATAATGAGTAAGGTAGTGTAGGGATTCAACAAGAAAATAATATTCATCCAAATTAACAACCTTCAGTTAATGTAATTTGAATAGAGTAGTATGTTATAGTGATAGAAAATTTGAAATAGAATATAAATGATGATGGAATCTATTAGAGAGATAAAATATGTTCACCATATCATAAAATGTCCATTGTAATTAATTAATATAACAACACCCTCCAAAATTCATTGGATAATATGAAATTTTGATAACTACAATATTGGTTAAATAAATGATGAATATATTACATTTTACTAGTTGTTCTACAAAATAAAATGAAACTATTTCTATATAACATTTCAAAGTTGAAATCGATCTGTGGTGGTATATGGTCAGGAATATCTAAGAAAGATAAGATATTGATTCCATGGAATGGGATGAATTTTATAATATTATCATTAATAATTATTTTCACAAAGGTTATAGTCATGGAATAGAAAAAAATTCATGTAATTGAAGCATAAAGAGGAATATTTACTATATTTTTATGAAGAAAACATCTCCAAATATTAATGTTATTCCCTAATTTCTATATGTTAACTTGATTGTAAAATTATTTAGTTTTTACTATGGTTTTAGCCAATATACTAATGTGAATTTGAATCTCTTAAATTTTAAAATTATGAGAATATTTTTTGATTCCCTCAGAATATAGAAATATAGTTATCCAATGATCATGTATTTGATTATATATAGAAGAAAAGCAGTTTTTATTCAATATAATAGGGATACATACCTCATAGAAATAAAAATGTAATAAATTTTTTTTCCATCTAGTGAGAAATGTGGTAAAAAGAACGACATTGGCTGTATTATAAAATCTAGAAACTATTTCTAATGTGGTTTTTTGGACATGAGGATCATGACTACAGGGAAAAAGATTAGATTAATGATAAAAAACACAATGAAAAGTTAATATAAACAAGTTTTTATTAGTAATTATATTTGTAATTAAGGTTTTACATTTCCAAATATAAGATTTATGGATTGAAGATGGAACGACACAATGTTTTATTAATAGAAATCCCACTTGATCTAATTAAATGTATCTTTATGTCCAATTTTTATATAAAATGTCAAATTCATTGGTTTTATGTTAATAATTTTGACCATTGCTAATAAAGCTATTGAACAGTGATCACATGACTAGTATAAATATCGGGCTTTAACAAATCCAATTTATTCAGACAAAAGAAGTGATGGCCTCATCCACTAGAATTACTCCATACGAAGCACATTTGTCGGAGCATAGAAAAGAGGTGGCATCCTTTTGTGTCACTCTTGACCAAACCCAATTTGAGCTTCATCATGTCAAGCTCATATGGGACCATCTACGAGAAAAGTGGAAGTTGATAGAGATTACCACACGGGGGATGTTATTCAAGCCACCCCAAGAGTCTGTCACCATCGCACACCTTACCGTTAGGACTTTTGTGGCTGTTTTAAGGGGTTATGTAACAAATCACTAGTACTATGTTCATGTACATTATTTTTTGTATATTATAATGAATATACCTTCTTATCATTATTGACACTTTGTAAATAGTTTCTTAAAGCACAAATAGTATTTTTTTAGTTAATATTCAGATACAAAATCTATTTTGATCAATTAATGTATTTTTGAATTAAATAATATTTTAATGAAAGATTATTATTATTATTTAATTAATTATTATTAAATATAAATGATATTATAATTTTTGGAATGCAATTGTAATTTTTATTATGTTTTGAAATCCATTTTTGCCAAAACCCGTGAACTTTTGCTAAATGTCAGCTTTTATTTTAAAAGTAAAAATTAACATATTTAAAAAATTATTTTGATAAAATAAATGTTATTTCTGCAATCAGAATGTCTAAATTATGCAATGGTTAATTTTTTATAATATTCTGAGATAATCAAATTTTTGGGTAAAAATTAAATACCATTAAAATTTATAATGTGTTTTATGACATCATAATGACCAAATAGTGATGTAATAAAATTATATAAGCTTTATGTTCGGCCAATATATGTTTTACCATTAAAATAATGTGATTTTGGGTTTGTTAGACTTATTTTACAAAGCATTAATGGACCCCTCATGATTTATTAAACATCTTGTCTTTTTAAATTACTTTCCATAGGAGTGTGACTCACCTCCACATAAGCAACCCCATTATTTTAAGAAGTTTGGACATTGACCTCATAATTTTTTTTCCTATTCCCTTTTTGGGAAACCATGGGAAAAATTCATGAGAGGATTTGTGGTTTGGATTAGTTTAATGTAAGGGGTCCCAAAACTAAATAATAAAGAAATCACTCACCTTTCCTATATAAACCCACCCACGTTCCCACATCCTCCTCACTCAAAGCCTTTTGAGTTCGTCCAACCTCTACCCTTAACACTCTAGAATCCTTACAAGGCACCCCAAGCTCCAATGAATCCTATCTCAAACCTCTTTCAAGCCTTGAATGCACACTTCCGTGTAAGGGTTTTCCTTCCTTTCACTTTTTTTGTCCAATTTTCTTAATATTTTTATTCCCTTTTAATTTCAATTATAAACACTGGGGTATGGTTTTGAACCTCTCCAATACATTCCATTTATTGTTTTAATGATGGAAGACCCCTTTATCTCTCATTTAATGCCTCCAATGTACACCAGTTACTATGTCGAAATTCTGAAAGGAACATCTCTCTCTTTATTTACATCCAAGCAATACATTTGTTTCATGAATCTAAATTTCATTACAATCATTTGGAAATTTATCAATATGACCCCCTTACTTTCCATTTCATGTAAATATGATGAGACAGCCCTTTCCCTCTCATCAATCATTTTTATAAATTCTTATGTCATGTCGTTACGCTGCCGAAATGGCATTGATTTTCTAAGCCAATGCCTTTGTGTAGTGAATACCATGCCCGTTTCCACATCAAGGGTATTCACCTTTATGCACATTTAATTATTTATTATAAAATTTCATGTATGAATTCCATATTCTTTATTTTGTAATAAGTGATTATGTTTAATGATTCCATTTGTTATGATCCATGTGGCACACTTATGCCTTAAATGAAATGATTAAGAAGGGTGCGCCCATATAGCTCTCCAATGAATTGGGTAAAGTATAGTATAATGATACATCATCTGCAATGAGTGTTGACTCATTCTAATTCATGTTCAAGAAGGGTTTACTCGTGCTTTATTTGGAATTATGATTTTCTCATGTTTCATGTGCAATGGGCCTTTGCTCATGCTGATTTCATGTTAAGGGTTGTTGCCACATTTACATGTTTTAATTATCATGATCTATCATGCATTTATGTCCATGTTTCTCTGGTGCCCTATTGATTGCCTATTTTCTAACATTTATTGTACTCCTCATGTATTCCATGTTTATTCCATTACTGGGATTTATAGCTCACCCTTTCCTTATGCATGTCCTCAGGTTATCTCATGCAATGCTATGAACGAGGGAATGTAGTGGTCATGGTATGGATGTTTTCAATAAAGATGTTGTATTTTATGTTTTAAGTTGTTATGTAATGATTCTAAGCCCCGAATACATTATACCTCTCGATCTTCCATGTTGAATCAAGTGTATAGTTTATGTAATAAATCATGTTTCTGTTTGTAATAAAAACAGGGTTGTCATAGTTGGTATCAGAGAATAGGTTTAGTTATTTTTGTTATTAGGATTAAAAAACCCTAGTAATGCCTTAGATATAATAATAAGTAAATAAAAAAGTCCCTAATTTTTTTTTGAGTATTGAGTAAGTGGGTTTTCAAGAAAATAAATCTCTTTATGGATACGAGCAGGTAGAGGTGGATCTGGCATAGATATATCCTAGGGGTTAAACCCGAAAACACCGTTTTGAGCTAGACTCAGACAGGAAATGGTGCACAACAACGGGCCTTTCTGAACTCTTGGTTATGACACTCCTTGGGGATATGCTTTGGTAAATTCACAATCTTAGTATGAACCCGTATTAAGGGAAAAATGCCTAAGAATATATGTTATAAAGTAGATCATGAAAAGCCTAGATTAAATCCATTAAACTCATGAGTTAAGAAAAATAAAAGTTTATTTATACGTCATCAAATTTTGTCTTTGGATTACCCTTTATGTGGTACCCCCTAACATTCCTTTTATTCCAGAAAATGGCCGGTAACCGGAAAACTCGAGCAAACAACCGATGTGAAGATTAGTGTGATGACTGTACTAATGAGATGCCCAATCCAATGGGAGCAGGAATCACAAACTTTGTCATTCTTGTCTCTCACCTAACTCAAGATTTGAATATAAACATGGGTCAAGAGGAACTTTTAACCCCCCCCCCCCCAAGAAAGAACAAGTTGCTATCAAGAGACTCAGGAGACAATGTCCTCCTACTTTTAGTGGATCATCCTATCCCATGATCGCTGAACAGTGGATCGACTCCATTGAAATGATCTTCTCTAAACATTAATGTTCTAAAAAAGAGAAGGTTCTTGTGGAGGCTTATCGTATGGAGGGTGAAGCTGATCCATGGTGGACGTTGATAAAAAATATGAAGCCTGGGGAGGAGATCGATATGTTGGAATGGAAGGATTTCTAGAAGATGTTTTTTGATAAATATTTTCTACGCACCCTCTGGCTTAAGATGGAAAGGAACTTCCATCCCCTCAAGAAAAAAGACAATTAATATGTTGGTGCATATGAGGAAAACTTCACAAGTCTTGCATGATATGCTTCTGGATTTTTCATTACCCCCGAATGAGAGGTTGACCACTTCTTTGGTGGGCTGAATCCTAGCCTATGGAAAGCATTAGTGATCCGTGACTTCGACAGTTATGAGGAAATTGTCCGATTTGCCATTAAGGTCGAAATGGAGATCGGGGAATCACATGGGTATCAGGGGGACAAGAAGCATAAGGTGGATTTCAATACTGGCGGTCTGATGGATAAATCCAACGGTGCTAAGAAGATCCAGCACCCCACTTGCCAAAAGTGCAGAAAGAAGCACCCAAGAAATTGCCTCAAGGGGTCGAGGAAATGTTTTAGGTGTGGAAGAGAAGGGAACCTAGCTGTTAACTATCGGCAAGAAAGACCCGCAGCTACGACAGAAGAGAGGAATTATCTGTTTGAACCTCAAAGCATTGTTCATTGCTACAACTGCAAATAACTGGGGCATTTTAAAATTCAGTTCCCTAATCCAATGGTTTTTGGAGGCAACCAAAAACCTCCAAGGCATCAAGGATGAGCTTTTTCCATCACTTCTTCCAAAGTGAACCCCAACAACAAAGTGGTGACAGGTACGCTAGTTATTCATTCATGAATAGAGAACATGCTTTTAGATTCAGGTTCTACGCATTCTTTTATATCTCGAATGTTTAGTAGAAGAATCCCAGACCACCACAAATCATGGAAATGAAGATGTCGGTGAGTACGGAAAATGGGGTAATCATTGCATCCCATGAAAATAACTCCTCCCCTGTCATAATATATGGATTTTATTTCCTAAAGAAACTCATCATACTCCCTCTAGTGGAATTTGATGTAATTATTGGCATGGATTGGCTCTCCTTAAATAGAGCCATTATAAATTTTTGGGAAAGAGCAATCACACTTCATATGAAGAATTGACCCATGATTCATTACAAGTTTAAGGAGGAAGATGAATCTCCTTTTAGCTCCATCATCTCAAGCATGGATATTACTACCCTATGAGCATGTGTATCTGGCTCAGATGATTGAGTCCAAGGAAGAAACCATCCTTGAAGAAATGCATATTCTGAGGGAATTTGTTGAAGTGTTTCTCGAGGAACTTCCTGGTCTTCCTCCTATAAGAGATGTTGAATTATCAATTGAAATTATACAAGGGGCACTACCAATATCCAAGACACTATATAGAATGGATGTCCTGGAGCTTGAAGATCTAAAGAATCAACTACAAGATAATCTAGATAAAGGGTTTATACGCCCAGGTGCTTCACCATGGGGTGAACCAGTCCTCTTCGTCAAAAAGAAGGATGAGTCAATGGTGTTTTTCATCGTTTATCATGAACTTAACAAAATCACTATAAAGAACAAGTATCTTCTGCCATGGATCGATGACTTGTTCGATTAGCGGCATGGAGCACAATACTTCTCTAAGGTAGATTTTTCGTCGGGATATTATCAAGTAAGGTTGAAGAAGGAAGATGTCCCCAAGACTACTTTTCGTACAAGATACGGGCACTATGAATTCATAGTAATGCATTTTGGACTCACTAATGCTCCAGAAATCTTCATGGACTTGATGAATATAGTCTTTAGATAATACCTTGACAAATTTTTTGTAGTCTTTATATATGATATTCAAATATATTCCAAAACCAAGGTGGATCATGATGTGCATTTATGAACTGTACTAGAGACATTGCGCAAGGGGATGCTCAATGAATAGTAAAAAAACTATGAGTTCTAGTTTAAGTAGGTCCAATTCTTGGCCATATCATCACAAGAACTGGGATATATGTGGATCCCTAAAAAGAAGATGCAATTGAGCGATGGCTGAGGCCAACATCGGTAATGGATATTCGTAGCTTCATGGGGTTAACTGGGTATTATCGATGATTTGTGACAAATTTCTCACGATTGTCCAACCCTCTTACAAAGATATATCTAATGGGAGTAAAGTTATCTTGGAGTGATGAATGCAAAAAAAATCTTCAAGGAGTTTAAAATGGGGATTATCACTGTGCCCGTGTTCACTTTACCCACAATTGGGGAACCTTTTGTGTTTTTCAGTGATGCTTTGAAGAAAGGATTAGGTTGTGTGCTGATGGAGAATGATAAATTGACATCCTATCCCTCAAGGCAGTTGAGAATTCATAAGAGAAACTATCCAACACATGATCTGGATTTGGAAGCGGTGATCTTTGCAATGAAAATCTGGCGGCATTATCTCTCTGGGGAGAATTGTGAGCTATATACTGACCACAAGAATCATAAATATATATTCACAAAAAAAGATCGTAATATGCGCCAGATAAGATGGATATACCTCATCAAGGATTATGATTGTTCAATACATTACAACCCTGGGAAAGAGAACAAAGTGGATGATTCCCTAAGTAGAAAGGACCCAGTGATTCTATCAATGATGAGAATTGATAAGGATCCAATCTTCATAGACTTGATTAAGATAGACATGGGAATCATAACAAAGGAAAAATCATCAATACTTTCACAAATGATTTCTCAACCCTTTCTTTTGGAAAGGTTAAAGTATTCTCGAAAGGATGATGTGGGAATTCAGGAAAAAGTAAGAACCAATCGAAAAAGGGAAATGCATGGAGTTTAATGTTAATGAAGAAGGAATTGTGCGATTTGGGAAAAGTCTATGTGTTCCATCAAGTCTGAAGATAAAGTTGGAACTTTTGGATGATACACATAATTCAAATTTCTCTATTCACCCAGGGAGCACAAAGATGTATCGAGATCTCTGGGGAAACTTTTGTTGGGATAATATGAAGAAGGAGATCATTGTATATAACTCAAAATGCCTGGAGTTCCAGCAAGTGAAGGCAGAGAGGCAGAAGTCTAAATGGATGATGCAACCATTGGCCATACCAGATTGGAAATGGTAGAACACCACCATGGACATTGTCACTGGAATTCTGAGGACATCCAAAGGCAAAAATCCAATATGGGCTGTGGTGGATCATCTTAAAAAGACTGCACACTTCATTTCTATTCAGGAGGATTTCTCATTAGATCAACTAGAATAGATATAAATCAGGGAAGTGATAAGGCTGCATGGAGTTCCACTATCTATTGTTTCTGACCGAGATCCAAGATTCACCTCTAAGTTTTGTTAGAGTCTTAAAAATTATCTAGATACTGAATTGAACATTAGTATGGCCTATTATCTTCAAACTAATGGACAATCTGAGCAGACTATCCAAACACTTGAGGACATGTTGAGAGCATGCTCAATGGACTTTAAAGGAAAATGGGATAAACATCTTCCTCTGGTTGAGTTCTCTTATAATAACAGTTTCCAATCGAGCATCCAAATGGTACCTTTTTAAGCCATGTGTGGGAAAAGGTGCAGAACACCAGCATGATGGGATGTGGTCAGTGAACATAAGCAGTTTGGACCAGAAATGGTCGAAGAAATGGAAGAGAAGGTGAAAACCATTCAATAGTATATCAAGGCAGCATAGTGTTGATAGAAGAGTTATGTAGATAACCATTAATGAGACCTTGAGTTTAAAGTTGGAGAAATTGTTTTTTATGCATATATTCGTGGAAGAAGTTCATGAGCTTTTGAATGAATGGGAAGTTAATTCCATGGTACATCGGCCCCTTCGATATTCATGATCGTTTCGGGGTTGTGACCTATCGACTAGAACATCAACCTACAATGGACAAAGTACATGATCTCTTTAATCTATCCCTCTTAAGGAAGTAAATACCAGACCCTTCACATGTACTCTCTTCTGAGGAGGTACAGTTGGAGGATGATCTTTCTTATGAGGAGCAACCAGTGAAGATCATAGATCGTAGAGAAAAAGTTCTACGAAATAAGATAATGCCCCTCACAAAGGTGTTGTGGCAAAACCACAAGTTTGTATAAGTGACTTGGGAATCAGAGGAAATGATGAATCATAGTTACCCACATCTGTTTTAGTGTGGGAAAATTTAATTTCGAGGGCGAAGTTTCTTAAGGGGGGGATATTGTAATGATCCAAAGTTTCATTAATGGAAATACCACTTGATCTAATTAATTGTCTCTTTATGTAAAATGTTTATATAAAATGTAAACTTATTTGGTTTTATGTTAATAATTTTTACCATTGCTAATATAATCATTGAACATTGATCACATGATTAGTATAAATATAGGGCTTTAACAAATCCAAATACTCAGAAAAAAGAAGCCATGGCATCACCCAGTAGAATTGCTCCATAAGAAGCCCATTTGTTAGAGCTCAGAAAAGAGGTGGAGTCCTTAGGTTTCTATCTAGACCAAACCCAAGGTGAGCTACATCATTTCATGCTCGAATGGATCCATCTATGGGAAAAGTGGATGTTGATAGAGATTACCACTCGAGCAACGTTATCCGAGCCACCCCAAGAGCCTATCACCATCGCCCACCTTACCCTTAGGTCTTATGAGGCTATTTTAAGGAATTATGTAACAAATATTTAGTCCTATGTTCATGTAAAATATTTTTTGTATATAATATTGAATATACCTTCTTTTCATTATTGACACTTTGTAAATAGTTTTTTCAGCACAAATAGTATTTTTTTGTTAATATTTAGATAAGAAATCTATTTTGATGAATTAATGGATTTTTTAATTAAATAATATGTTAATAAAATATTATTATTCTTATTAAATTAATTTTTATTAAATACAAATGATCTTATAATTTTATGAATGCAATTATAATTTTTATTAGGTTTCAAATCCATTTTTTGTCAAAACCCGTGAATTTTTGATAAATGTCGGCTTATATTTTAAAAGTGAAAATTAACATATTTATAAAATTATATAGATAAAATAAATGTTTTTTATGGAATCAGGATATCTAAATTATCCAACGTTGAATTTTTCATAATTTTCTGAGACATTCAAATTTTTGGGTAAAAATTAAATATCGTTTAAATATATAATGTGTTTTATGACATCATAATGACCCAATAGTGATGTAATATTAAAATATAAGCTCTATTTTCGGAAAATTAATGTTTTAAAATTAAAATAATGTGATTTTGGGTTTTTTTGAATTTTTTTACAAAGCATTAATGGACCCATCAAGACTTATTAAACATATTATCTTTTTAAATTATTTTCCATGGGAGTGTGACTCCCCTCAACATAAGCAACCCCGTTATTTTAAAAATTTAGGACTTTGAACTTATAAAATATTGTTTTCCATTTCCCCTTTCCAGAAACTATGGGCAAAAACAATGAGCTTATTTTTGGATTGGATTAGTTTAATGTAAGGGGTCCCAAACCTAAATAATAAATAATTCACTCACATTTCCTATATAAATCAAAACAAGATCCCACTTCCTCCTCACTCAAAGCCTTTGGAGTTCATCCAAACTCTTCGCTAATCTTTCTATAATCCTCCCAAGGCACCCCAAGCTCCCAAGAATCCTCTCTCTAGCCTCTCTCAAGCCTGGAAGCACACTTCCAAGTAAGGGTTTTTCTTCCTTTCACTTATTTTTGGCCAATTTTCTTAATATTGTTATGTCCTTTTAATTTAAATTATAAATGATGGGGTATAGTTTCTCACCTCCCCGATACTTACATATTATTGTTTTAATGATGGTAGAGCCCTTAATATCTCATTTAATATCTCTCATGTACACCTGTTACTATGCCGAAATTCTGAAAGGAACTTCTCTCTCTTCATTTACATTCAAGAAATACTTTTTTATCATGAATCATAATTCCATTACAAAAATTTGGACATGTATATATATGACCCCCGTACTGTCCATTTCATGTAAATATGATGAGACACCCCTTTCTCTCTCATCAACAATTTTTATGAATTTTTACGTCACGCCGTTAGACTGCCGAAATTGCACTGATTTTCTAAGCCAATGCCTTTGTGTAGTGAATACCATAACAATTTCTCTATCAAGGGTATTCACCTTTATACACATTTACATATTTATTATAATGTTTCATGTATGTATTACACATTCCTTATTGTGGAATAAATGATTATGTTTACTGAATCCATGTTTTATGATCCATGTGGCACACTTATATTTGAAATGAATTGTTTAAGAAGGGTGAGCCGTTATAGAGCTCCAATGTATTGGGTAAAGTATAATATCATGATACATCATTTGCAATGAGTGTTGACTCATGCTAATTCAAGTGTAATGGGGGTTTACTCGTGGTTCATGTGCAATGAGGATTTACTCATGCTTCATGTGCAATGGGCCTTGGTTCATGCTAATTCCATGTTAAGTGTTGTTGCCACATTTACATATTATGAATATCCTGATTTATCTTGCCTTTATGTCCATGTTTCTCTTGTAATCGATTGATATGCCTATTTTCTAACATTTATTATACTCCTCATGTATTCAATGTTTATTCCCTTACTGGGGTTTATAGCTCACCCTTTTCTTATGCTTGCCCTCAGGTTATCTTATGCAATGGTAAGTACGATGTAATATAGTGGTCATGTAATGAATGTTTTCAATAATGATGTTGTATTTAATTTTTTATGTTGTTATGTAATGATCCTAATCCCCAAAGACATTATACCTCTCGATCTTCCATGTTGTATCAAGTGAATAGTTTATGTAATAAATCATGTTTAAGTTTGTAATAAAAACAGGGTTGTCATAGAAGTCACCAATATTAGATATTTAAATATGTGTAAAAATATCATTTGTTACTAAATTGGTTGATATTGTACCATTCAATGATGTATTGTAGTTTAATTTCACAATTATTAATATTATTCCAATGTTTTTTTGATTCAAGGTCAAAATAATAATTCATTTCTAATAATATTTTATGTATATCAAAAATGTCACCTTCTAAAATGAAGCTATAAATATTGTTTAAAACACCCTGGGTAATTATTAGGGAAAAAATAAATTATTATAATCGTCCTATTATAGTATGTGTGGTGGATTTACCTAAAAGCCCTGTTTCAATTTCGCATGAATTTTTTAATGTTAATTTTTGTTTGGTTATTATTTCTTTTAATCCTTCTATGAGAGATATTAAATATAATGAATATGTTTTTGGAATGTGTTTTAGTTTTTACGGTAAAAGGAATTCTTACAATTTTTAAAATACCAAAAATCATGGAAATTGATTAAATTGTTCAATTAAATTCATCATAAACATATTTTTAAGAATAATGAGACTATTCAAAATAGTGGTGTTCAAATAGTAATAAATTAAATTGGTGTAATTTTTTATGAATTTCATTCTATTCTACCTGATAGGGTGATTGAATTTATTATTCTCATAGATCTATTTGTTAAAATAATATCAGAACATCCATGTCCAATAGATGATGTAGAAATTTTTTAATTGAAAAAATAATTACCACAGATTCTTGATAAATTAATCATTCAAACAAAAAATTTAACATGGTTTTCTTCTCTTTTGTTTCTTAAAAACGAATATAGTTCTGTTAGGCTTTATATTTATTATAGAGAATTTAATAACATTGTTGTTAATAATATATATATAATGGATCATGTAGAATACAGGTTTGATAATCTCTATAGGGAGATGTTCTTATTTAAGGATGATCTTAGGTCTGGGTACCATAAAAAGAAGGTAATAGTTGGTGAAATTTTATTTATTAAATGGTAAATTAGGAATAAGAATTATGATTTTGTGATAATTTTCTATGGGATGAAAAATAATGTTTTATTTATGTACTTATGAAAAGAGTTTTCTAGGAGTTGATGTATAAATTTTTTGTTATTTTTTATGAAATCCTTATATATTTAAATTTATATTATAATCATGAAAAATATTATACGATTTCTTGAGAAACATTGATAAGAAATTAGTAAATGGAGAATTTTGTGTCTATTAAATCTTTTAATAACATATTTGTTTCCTAGGGAATATTGTAAAAATTAATAGAATTTTAATTGTCCAATATAAGAAAATTGTAAAAAGAGTAGAAATGATCTATAAATTAGAAAACTTTTCATAGTTTTATTTTTCATTAATGTGTTACTAAATAGTATTTTTTTGAAACTTTTTGTTGGTTATTTATCCAAATAATTAAACTAATAAAGTTGTAAAATTTATCTAGAAGAAAGTGTTGGATGAATGATTCTATGAATTGAAAAAATATGAATAAATTTTCTAGTTTTATTCATTCCATCTAGAAATAGAGGAATGTTTTCTATAGGTATTCCACATTGAAGTAAATTAGTTGTGTTGTAATATATAATTATACGGTATTTACTTAATTATAATTTCAATTAAAACCACATGATCTAAATTATTCTACACATAAATTTGATCCGGTAACCACAGTGTTTACTTTAAAAATTTAGAGAAGTCATTATAAGGAGTAAATTGTAAAATATATATTGATAAAAATTTTATGAAGTGTATATTTACTCAATATGAGTTGAGCATTATGCTAAGATGATTTCCAAAATAGATTAATGATTTTGACTATATGATTCAATATCATATAATAAGATAAAACATAGTAACTAATGATTTATTTTGAAAAAATAAATATTCTAGAACTATACTATATTTAGTACAAGAACCATAACAATAGGATTTATTGAAAATTCATCCTGAAACTATTAATTATTGAACTTTTCCTATTTCTATTCAGCTGTCTATGCAGTCTTTGTTTTCAAATATAATTATGAAATATAATAATTAAGGCCTAGGTGTAAATAAAATAGTAGAATTGTCCTTGACTTTTATGTTTCCTATAAATGATACTGAAAAATAAGTTTTTTTAAGAGGGTTTGTGTTCCATGTGTTTCATAATTGATGAAATAATTGTTCTATAAAGATAATTTTCCTCTATTTTCTTATCATCTAGGTAGAACAAGGATGTAAAGGGTCCTTCATGTGTGTTATTGATTGGATGGTATAATGAATGACATCATAGATCATACCATGAAATGTTTGAATACTAAATTGTTCAATTCAAAATGAAATATTCTAAAGGATATTCTTTTTCCCCTTCCAATGCATTGGTCAAAATTATAATATATATTTATTTATTTCATGGTGGGGTCACCAATGAAATATTGATGTATGAATATAAATTGGGATATTATTGACCGGTTGACCAAATCTAAATGTTTACATCCTATTAGAGATAATGTGTCATTAAATCAGCTTTCATGAATATATCTTATTTAGAAAATTATGTTTTATAGTGTTCCTCAATCCGTTGTATCTGGATATGATCATATGTTGACTTTTATTTTTTGGAAGGGAAATAAAATGTCATTTTTAAATGAATTAAATTTTAGAATAAATTATCATCCTTAATCTTATTAAAAAATATAGAGAATGATTCAGAAAATTTAAAATATCCCATAATCATTTTTAATTTATTTCTAGGAAGTATGATATTTATATCTCTTACCTATTAAATTTAATTACAATTACAACTTTCATTCTAGTATGAAAATGGAACATTTTGAGATATTGTTTGTAATGTGGTGCCAGAATCCATCTTGATGGGATGAAGTAGGTGAATGAAATTTGTTTGGAACAAAACTTGTGTAAGAAATGGTTGAGAATGTTAACATTATTCAACCACATATGAGGATGGCTTGGTGAAGAATAAAAAGCTATGCTGAATGTCATAGGAATTATTTTCCTTTAATTATTGGTGAACATGTTTGTCATAAATAATATAAATGGAAAAGTATTAGGTGTTTTGGTAAAAAGGTAAATCTATGATAATGGTTTATTCAACCATATGAAACACTAGATAATGATGTATTATTCAGATATTTATTTTTCATTCATCCAATACATTCCTAGGTATATGTTGTGATTCTTGTTTCACTATTATGAAAATGTTTACTAGGTGAATAAAATGTTCTTAGCATGATGTAGTATAGTTATAAGAAAATAATTAAAATGAAGAAATACTTGTTTGCATATTATAAAAAAATGGAAGGCTTTATCGAATATGGTTATTCAACATGTAATGGATTTTTTTTGGAAAACCAATATTATTGAAGAATTAAAATGGGAATTATAAAATGTTTTGAAGGAAAAATTACCGCACTTGTCTATGTAATGAATAAAAAATATTGGAATAAATTATAAAAAGGAATTTTGAATATTAAAATTTAGAAAATATCAATAGTGAATAATTTTTATGACTTATTATTATTCATGAAATATATTTTTTATATTTTTATTCATTATAAAAATATTAAGCTATTTTTCATTATAAAATATTACATTTTAGGTTTATCTAAAATTATTTACATGAATTATATGGTTTTATAGAATATTTATTTAGAAAAATAATAATTTCAATATTATATATTTATATTTATTTCTTATATAATCAAATATATATTATCATAGATATTTTTTTATTTTATGGAGAAATTTTTTTTGATGACTAGTTGAAATGATTGTTTTTTGATAAAACTAAATTTTCATTTTCATTATTTACAAAGACACATTTAGTTTTGTATTGGTTTAAAATTATATTTAGTTATTTTATATTAAACATAATCCAATAAATTTCATTTCAAGGGACATTATTATTAAATTTTTATAAAAACCTATTTATATTAAAAAAAGTAATTTTATAGAATATTGTTTTTCACAGTGTAATGAGTTCTGATGTCTAATGTAACTTATTACAAATATATATTGATATAGATAAATTGTAATATATATTTTTAATAAGAGTCACAAATTTTTTAATTTGGTCACCATTATATTTTTTTTATTATGAATAATATAATTTATATATAATTATATGTAACCAGACTAAGAGTTAAAATATGAAAAGGGTTAAACTAAAATGAAAATTTTTAAAATAGACTAAAATATTAAACCTTGTAACATTAAAATATAGATATTATACCATATAATATTAATATTCACTACATATCAGATTTTCCACATCATAATTGTATATATCTAGTGCCTTATAAAACATGGATACATAAAAAACTAGTTAATAATTTTTCTACTTAATCATCCACTATATTATTCATAACTAGAACCCTTCTATGGCATATAATACATCAAAAAATCCATATGTAATGTAATTTAATCATTACATTGGGTGATATATAATTCATATTATTTTTAAATGAGCGAGATATCAATGATCAAATAAGAATAAAATGGTCATAAGATCATGAGAACAAGATATTAACATTTTAGACCCATACCCTCATATTATAGAACATAATCATGAGTCATGACATAGTTACTTATAGTTAACAAGGCCTTATTCACAAAGGAATTAAAAATAAACAAAAAAACATAAAATTTACATATGTCGTAGATTTTTTATTATACACTTATGTACTGAAAATCATTTCCATAGAGTCAAATCCCTCCACCACAACTATAATAATGGACCGAGTAAACTCTCCATTTTGTAGTAAATGTTCACTCCAAAAACCATCTTAGTGAATTGTGTTCACTTCCCATTCTATAGTCAATGTTCACCCCTAGGACTATCATATTGGATTAGGATCACTCTCCAATACATTTTCATGATTCACTTCCAAGACTATCACATCGGGAAATGTCCCTTAATAATCTATGATCATTCACAATTCCAATCCTGATAGCAGATGTGATATATAACATTATCCAATAAATTTTATGGAAATGTAATTGTTGGACCACTATTCAAAAATTCATAATCCATTCATATGTATAGCTGAATATCAAAATTAAATAATCAAAAATTATTACCTAAGGAAAATAAAGAGGTTTTATATATTATAATAAATTTTATAATACAAAAAAATTGGAAAATAATTGTGTTTTAAGAAAATATTATCATAAGAATAATAAATTGGACATAAAAAAGATGTTATCAATACATCATATCATGAATAAAACATAAGTACAATCTATTTATATAGTCATAGATTAAAAATTTTCTTTATAATATCCCTTCTAATAATAATTTATTCATTTATATGGTAATGAAAATGAATCAACATCGACACAAACATTGACTGATGTCTATTCCACTAATTTTATATAGTGATTCTCTCCATTTATCTTCATTCACTACAGGAATTCTCTATTCGTGTAGAGGTTTGACAATATCCCAATCAATCAATAATTGTGCACATGTTTCTTAATAAAACAATAAAATATCATAGATCTAGGATTGACAAAACATGGTGGTGTTGGGATGATTAAAGGGGTGTTGATTCACATGGTTTTGGATACTCAATTTGGAATGTTTTGACGTTTTTCATCACACAATGAAGAAGGAATTGTGCATAGTTTTTTCAAAGAATATTCACGACTAGTTTTTCATCGATCAGTGTTGGCAAGGACGTGATGGACACCAATCATCTAGTTCTGTTGGGGACGGAGGCTATGGTGAGATGCAGTATAATGGGAATGAAAACTATCAAATCCCAAGAAACACATCATGTAATTTTTTGTTACATACCATGTGGGACCATCAGCAATAACACTAGTCTTTCAGTCAAAATTAAGGATAAAAAAATATGTCTCCCCTGTCACATGATGTGTGGGCCTACCTATTTGACTTGGTGTATACCTCAGTGGGTACACAAACATGGGATTGGATTACACAATATATGGAACACTGTTTAATGAGACACGGATAATAATTTATTGAGTGCACACCATTCTACCCATGTAATAGTACACTAGTAGAGTACATGGGTAGAAGAAACTACATGGACACATCTACCCATCCTAGAACATGTCCAGGAAACAAAATCCACATACTATGTTTCTGTACAAACCATTTACTCAAGCTATGAATTTGGAGACTTCATGTTAAAGGGGTCTCTTCTAAATGTGCATGAAAATAGATATATGGACATTCCATAAACCCCATAGTACAAGAAATGTACCCCATTCAATAGTTCTATTATAACTGCATTTTCATAGTTTAGACTACTGTAGGTTCTGTATGTTCCCTTGGTCCTTATTCCTTGAGGTTATAGCATTAAATTATACCCATATCCCTAGTTTGAGATCCACATTGGAAGCTGAGTCATAGATAGAGTTAATATAACACCCCAAGGATTGTCAAATTAAATTAAATTAGGATGAATTAAACACTAAGTCCCTATGAAATGACTCTTTTTTATGACCAAGCCAATAAACATAATTTTTTCACTTCTTTGTTTTTAATTATGAAAAACTGATATACGGTTTTGTTCAGTAAGATATTTTGGAGTCAAATAGGATCAATATACTTATTAGTGAAGAGTAACATGCCCATTATGAATAGTAATTTTACCCTTACGAACAGTAATATTCCCATTAGTAATATTAACCTCACCCATGAGAGTATAAATAAAATTTAGGCACTATATAAATGAATTATCGATATAATGGTATACGCAATGAAATATTTTAACTATTTAATTTTTGATATTTTTAAGATTAATAAAATTTAAATTACAAAATTATTATTAATAAATTGATTGAAAATAATAATGATTTTCATATAATTTATTAATAAATAAGAATTTTGTGGTCTAATTATTTTAGGATAATTTAGTAAGTCTTTAGTTATTTTTGCAAGGTGTTATAAAATTTGTATTATTTTTGAAGAAGTATTTTTTTAGTAAGTGATGATATTAATTTAAAATTAAATTTTTCCCAATTATAAAATTATATTTATAAATTTTATTGTGGTTTTTTATTCTATACATCAAAAAATGGCCAGGATTAATAGTTGGTATTTTTCTGAAATACTTGAATTATTGTTGAATAGTAATTTATCCTAATTTATGATATAAATACATTATAAGATAAATACAGTATTCCATGCATCATTGATGATTTAAGAAACAATTGTTACAAACTAAAATAATAATATTACTATTTTTGATCACATTAATCCTAAAATATTTATTTTCTGGATAAAATTAAGAAAACAATGAATAAGACATTCATAAATCACCAATCTCCTCCACTAAAAAAACCACCCCTCAATACCTCTTCTCTTTACTCCTATAAGCTTTCATGCTTCTCAAAGTTATTATAAAAGAATATTTTCTATTCTCTACCCAAAATTATGATCTATTGGTATTTCCATAAGTCTATCCTCCCCCTTTAAGGAGGTTCTAAAGGAGGATATTTTCAGAGGTAAACCTTCTCCAATTTTCATTTAATTGTATTTCAATTTTTTTATATATTCATAGCTTCTAATAAACTCCTCTGTCCAAATGATCATGATTACTCCATTGTATCCTATATAATGTAATGATATCATATTAATTTATGATTCATCATAAATATCATTAATCTCACACTTTTATTTTAAAAACGAAATCATCATGCCAGAAGTGTTGATTTACAACCATCATAGAAGGAAAACCTTCATTCTTCACATTTTCTATCATTTCTGGTCATGATACCATTTTTCTAAATTAAAAAACAATATTCTATGTATTATAACATATTTAACATTTTTAACCTAAAAAAACATAATATTAATTAATATGAAAAAACTAGTTTTTAATAATTGAAATATAGTAAAAATAATATAAATGATTATCATTAATATTTAACGTTATAATTCAACCTCATTACATATAAAAAATGAATTATATTACCATTTAATAATTATCATATTTATTAGTATCATATATAATCAATATTAGAAAAATATATCCATTCCATATGAACTCTATTACTTATAAACAAGCGAACCAATTATGAAAACCATGAAAAAGCACTCTGGAACATCGAAATTTAATCTTATAACATATTAATAAGAACATTAATGAATATAATAAAACCATAATGATATATGTATATATATAAGTTCTTTAATTAATTAATTAATGGTTTTAATTTTATTATTCAATATGTTAAAGTCAAGTGAAAAATATGTTAAGACATAAGGTAAGGATTTTTCATCTTGCTTTTATTTTCAAGAGATTTCCATTATTTACCATTATATTAGTTTTAGGGTGTTTGTAGACAAACAGTTTTTTATCATATCATGAATCTATTTATTTTCATGGAATTAAAAGAATCATTTGTTTATTATCTTATCATGGAAATATGAATCAGTTTATTACAAACTGGTAACAGATTCTACCAGAACTACTATTTTTTCCCTCCAGGTTAGTCTTTCTTGACATTTACTAATGTTTAATATATCGTTATTTTTTTTTATTTCTTATAAATGACTTTTATTTGATCCAAAAAAATATATCCACATCATATCATTGTTATTTGATGGGGATGTACATGTTTTATAATGGTTCCTTACTCAATTAATCTAGATAAACAAGCCCAACTCAAGGGAACTTTTCAATTTCTTACCTATTTTAAAGTGCACTCCAAAATATATTTTAAACCACTTTAATTCTTATGAAATAGAAATTTTTATGATTAAAAAATATATTCTTTCATTTAATGTTTTATGAGGAAATTAATTATTTTCCTCTTCAACATCTATTTAATAATTTCCTTAAAAACACTAAAATACTTTATTTCTGATGTTCCTAAAAACACCTTTTATAGGATTTCACTTTCGTCGGACATCATTTATGTCATAAATATAATATAAATTTTGTTAACTTTTTTTTGGACATAAAGGGTTAAATTATGATTTTATTAAAAATAAAAATAAATTCCCAAAATAACTATTCATTCATGGATAAAAATAGTTCTTCACGTCTCACTTTTACTTCTATGAGATATATGCATTGATCGCCAATATTTCATTGTGTGTGATCTGTATACTAACCGTTGATATATTATACCATTAATTATATTATTATCATGATATTATATGTTATAGTTAATGTTAAAATGGATTATGATTTAAATGTTTCAAGGTGATATGTGACACTTTGGAATGATTAAATATTTTTCCCTAAGAATTTCTAAATGATATTACGAGAGAAACTTCAGTAGTGGTACTAAAAAGTGGTATGTGAATCTCTTTTTAGAGATATTATTTTATTCAACAAATGAATAATGAGTTTTACTTATTATGTGTCTGAAGAGCCTATACACAAGTGGTATATGCTTCTGTTTTGCTTCCAAAAGACCCAGGATCAATTACGGGCAGAGATAAATTTCTGGGGGGGTACTGTAGAAGAAATATAGCAGGGTACTGTAGTAGTACTATAGTTGTGGAATAACAATAGTTGTAGCGGAATTGTAGAGGGAGAGGGACTATTTTTAGTGTAATGTACATGTGGTAGTACTGTAGCAGGAATTGTAGGAGTGCAGTATTGTAGTAGTACTATTCACCAAGGGGTCTTTTGGGCAAAAAAATGGGCTTTCATGATTTTTATTCAGGACACATTACCTAGGGCCTTCAAGATATGTAATGGGTCTCCCTCTACCCATACATAATGAGGTCTTTTCTTTAATAATAAATTGAATCTTCGACCCCAAACTTTTAGAAAAAATTGTTCTTATTTTGAGATGGGTAGGGCCTACTATATCCCCTCGACCAAAAAGTGGGTCTCATTAGAAATAATAGTATGGGTTTATTCAAGTTTGTGTAGGGTATTAGCCTGATTTATTGAATGTATGTGATGATATCATGTATAAGGAATTCCCTCATTATAAAGATAGTAATTTATTGTTCATTTGACTATTCTACTAGTATAATATCCATGAATATATTTTATTATGTAATTATTTATTTAGATTTTATTCCTAACATATTATGATCAAGTTAATTGTTAGTGTCATATTTTTTTAGTTATTCAGGAAGCCAACTGTTTATGATTATGATAACATTCGATATATTACATACCCATATTAAAATTATGATATCACCGCATTCTTATGTTTTATTTTCTCTAGGATGTGAGGATGTTTATTATGTATGACATGCATAGATAAAATTAATATTAAAGATGTACCCAATGAAATGTCTATATTGTATTGCATTTTATTTCATAATACTGAACATATGTATGAATTTGGTCTTCCAAAACTAATAAAGTAATCAATCTATTGGGATGTTTATTCCTTATTTATATGCCAATGTAATAAAACAACACATCTACTTATGGATACTATGATCGGGGAATTATAGTTCTTTTCATATAAAGTTTAATATAAAACATAGACATTCTATTTAAAAATGTAGAGTAGTGAACAAAACATTAAGATAAACATTGAAGACAAGAATATAAGAACATCCTAGAATTTTGTTGAGAATGACGTTATATGGATTTTTCTTGAAAATATATCACTGGCTAAATACTACAAGTAGAAATGGCTCTATAAGAGATATACCCTGGAGTAATAACTCTGAAAAGGTGTTTCTGTCTTGACCTGGTGTAACTAGGTACATGACAACGAGCCTTACTATGCAACTAAATTGACACTCCCAGTGGATTTTTTAGGAACATTCACATTTAATTTACACACCATTGTGATCGATTTATACCCCCAATGTAACTATTGTATTTGGTTGTAGGAATTATGTTTCATGAATTTATGTTTTGTGTTATACCTAGTTTAGAGTTATGGATAGTAAATAATTTTATGAAATAATATAGTATATATAATTGATTATAAATTTATCCCAATAAAAGTAATGAGAACTGCACAAATTAATATGATGTAAAGAGTAAGAAGGATCACATATCTTATGATATTAAAACATTATTGTAAATTAATATAGTCTCCCAATTATCATCATCAAATCAGGAAATAATATAATATGTTAATTAGATGTGTAATTCATTCCTTGTGTCCAATTGATTTGATGGGAAGAAAATATGAATAGGATGTAAGAGAATATTGATATATGGAATAAAGGAAAGAAGGGTATTCCCATATGTGATAACTCTATGAAAATCACCATGGTAAATTCTTGATCCAAATTATATTTTGTTATAGGTGTAGAGAAAATGAAAACAACTTTATGATTTTAAGGGTAATAAATTTTTTTCCCATGTACAATTCTTCAACTACAATGATATGGGACACTCTTAAAATCAATATCCCTAGAGTGAAAGCAATTGACCATATATGAAATTACTGCATAATGATAAAATTATGATACCGCCACAGATAAAGTGTATTGATTAATATTCTTAGTTATGAATATTTTCATCTGAAAATTTTATTATCAATGTATGGGATATAAGAAATATATAATTCATGGGGTTTGTGCTATAATACTTTTTAATTAAAGATTTGAGACCATAAATTCAATGGTACAAAGAAAATGTATTCATCATAATGTTAAACATCCTGAAAATTCATGATTGAGGTAAATAAAACCATAAATATATTCTTGATGTTCATACAATTATGAAGAAATGGTTGTGTTTGATAAGTGTTGACTACCAAGGAACTGATTAATAACATGTTAACATGTCTTCAAATCTATAATTGATAGTGATTAAAACATTTTTTGATATATTTAATACATCCTATAACATATATATTAGATAAGGAATAATGATAAATTCATGTTTCCAACAAGCTTTTATGATAATTCGAGTTATTACCAAATTTTAAGAGGAAACATGATTAATAAATTCACATGTTAGAGTCTGAAAATTTAGAGCTTATTCATGTTGATTAAATTAAGATAAGGTAGTTCATTCATTGAGAGATACAAATCAAGGAGTTCTAAAAAATAATGATTTCTAAGGAAGTACTGTACATGGATCCAACAAGGATGTATATGGGAATTTTCAAGGAAGGGTGTTACAATATACACCAAGAAAGGAAAACTAAGGCCTAGTTTAATAGGACATTTTGAAATTCATGAGAGAATTGGAGCCATGGATTATCATTTTGTAATTCCAAATTGCCTTTATAAAGATAAAAATGTGTTCCACATATCATTGTTATGTAAATACATTCCATACCCTACACATGTACTCACTTATGAAGGTATAGAATTGAAACCCACCATATCTTTCTATAAGGAGACTATATAGATTCTATACACTAAATAATAGGAGTTGAGGAATCGGAGGAATCAGATGGTAATTTTACATTAGAAAAATCAAAAAATTGAAGAGGTGTTGATGGATCCTGAGGAAATTATGATAAATAACTTCTCAAATCATTTTTATTAGGTGACATTATAGAATTTCGAGGGAAAATTTTTTTAAGGCTGGTAAAATGTAACACCAAAAGTATTTACAAATAATTTGAATATAGAATTCATTAAACACTAAGAACCTAGAAAAAACACTTTGTTATAACCTATATAGTAAGAATAATTTTTCCACATTTGTAATTTGTGTCTCAAATAACAGATAAACACATTTGCATTTATGAAGATATTTGTAGCCTGATAGGATGAACATACTTATTGGGGAATGTTAACATGACCGTTATAAATAGAAATATTACCCTTATGAATATTAATATGACCCTTATGAATGATAACATTTCTCATTATAGTATAAACAATACATAGGCACCCTATAAATGAATGTATGATATTATGGTATAAGTAAATGATTAATTTAATTTATTAAATGATGGAATTATTTATGAGTAATAAAAATTAAATTATGATATTAATATTTATAAATTCTATTAAATTAAAATAAATTTTTATATAGTGTAATAAAAAATCATTATATTTCTTATGATTTTAGAATAAATTAATAGTACTTTAGTTTATTTTTCTGTGTGTTATAAAATAAATTGTAATTTAAAAACAGTATTTTTCAAGTAAATGATTATTTTATTTAAAAAATAAATTTCTCATATTTAGAAAATTATATTGAAAAAATGGAGTTTATTTTTTGATTCCTCACATCGATAAATGATTATGGATATTATTTTCGATTTTTCAAATATAAATGGGTTTTTATGAATAGTACAATATGGTAATTTAATTTATAAATACATTATAAGAAAAATAAAATATTACAATAATCATTGATGATGTAATAAACCATTATTTAGAACTCAAATGAACAAATTAATATTATTTTCTCAATAATCTAACACTATTTCTTCTCTTGATAAAATTAGTAAAATAATGAATATGATAATCAAAAATCACCACTCACCTATACTATAACAACCACCACTCACCCATCTTCTCCTCACTCTTCTATTCCATGATTCATTTCAATGTTTTTAAAAAATAAACATCCCTTATATAAACCCTCTGCCATTATGTCATTTTTCTAAAAAAATCCAAATCCACTATTCATAAGGAGGTTCTCAAGGATGATATATAAGAGGTAAACTGTCTGCCTTTTTCTTGTAATTTAATTTCAATTTGTTTTATATTTCTATCTTCTCCTCACATCCTCTATCTAAATGATCATGATAACTCTTGTATCACCTATATAATTTAATGATAGAATTTTAATGTAATAATTATCATCAATCTACTTAATCTCTCTCTTTTAATTAAAAAACAAAATCATGATTTGAGAGGTACCGATTTTCAACCATTGTGGATGATAAACTGTCATTCATAAATTTCTCATTAATGAATGGTCAGGAAACCATTTTTATGGTTGATAAAAAAATAATATATTTAGTTCAACCGATTTAATATTCAAAAACAAGTATATATACATATATTAATTCATAAGAAAACAATTTTGCAATAATGAAAATACCGAAAAAAGTATCTAAATTTCTGTCATTAATGTTTCATATAATAAATCATGTTGATAACCTATAAAAAATTAATTATATCTCCATTTAATCTTATTTATTCTAATTAGTATCATATGAAATTATTTTTTGGGAAAATTATATCCATTCAACATGAATTATATTACTTGAAAACACACAAACCGATTATGAAATCCAAGAAAACAAACACTCTATAATGATAGAATTAAATTTCATAACATAACAATAATGACATAAGTAAACATAAAAAACCATAATGAATCAAATATATGTTAATAAGTTGATTACTATGTTAATAAATTTATTTAATTTGTTTAACCTATACATTAAGGTCACGTGTATAATATATTTATATATAATGTATGGGTTTCTTATCTCACTGTTATTTTGGTGCGATATAGGTTATTCACCGCTATTTTATGTGAATTGTGAATGTATACTACCCATTAATTTATCATTGGATGAATATCATTATTTATTTGGTATTATATGTTTCTTTTTTAGGATTAGTAATTCTTTGGAATATGATTTGATGGATTACATACTGGTATGAAATTCTACTCGAACCACCAATTTTTCGATCTTGTTACTCTTCGTCTACCTTTACTATAATTTATGGTTTATCTTTTTTTTATTTCATCTAAATTACATCTATGTATTTAAAACTCAGGTATCTAGATCATATCAATTATCATTTTTGGGTATTTACATGTTTTATAATTGACCCCTTCTCAATTTTTCTACATAAACTAGCCCGATTCAAGGGAACGTCCCAGTTTCTTACACTTTTTCAAGTGCACACTAAAATAAAATTTAAGTCACTGTTATTTGTTTAAAATAAAAAAATTTATCGTGAAAAAAAAATATTGGTTAATTTATGGTTTTTATAAAAAGTAAAATTCTTTTCATCTTTCAAATTTATTTTATACTTTCCTTGAAACACAGTAAAATGATTTATTTTCAAGTTTCCTAAAAACTCTTTTTACGTGATTTGAGTTTTGTGGGAAATAATTTTTTCCTAAATAATAATATCAATGTCCTTACCTTTTCTTTTTTGTGATATACTGGTTTGAAATATAATTTTATGACAACTAAAAATGATTGTCCAGATGAACTCATATTTCATCGGTAAAAAGAACCTTTCTCATATCACTTTTACTACTACGAGATATATTTCTTGTTCAACAATTTTTTTTTTGTGTGGTGTATACTTTAATTTAATATATTATATCATTAAATCAATTATTATCATGATATTATACGTGACATTTTATTTTAAGATGGAGTATGATTTAAAATCTTTAAGGTGGTATGGGACACTTTAGAATGTTTAAATATTATATTCCCAATGAATTTTCCCAATGTTATTACTAGAGTAATTTCATATATAATACTTAAAGGTGGTATGGGACACATTAATTTAGATATATGATTTTATTCAACATATTAATAATTCATTGTACTTAGTAAGTGATGATAATGACCTGCTATATACACTCGATGCATTGGTTGGTCTCATGAGACAAACTAGTTCGTGTTTTTACTAGTTTATGTATGGTCCTAGAATGAGGCCTTGAAAGGTATAGTTATGATGTATCAAATTTTGAATTAAAACATTATGAAGTTTGTAATTTATCCTCTTGGAGCTTATTAGACAAGTAGAATATCCATGGTTCTGTTTTATTATTTCATTCTTCATTCAGTTTTTATTCATTTTATATTTTCTTGAAGTTTATTTTTAAAGGAATGTGTTTATAGTTATTCATAATTACTAGTGTTTTTGTTTATGATTAATTCATTAATATTTAATAACCTTATAGACAATATGATCTCACCCATTTATTATGTTATATTATTTCCTAGGATCTCAGGAAGTGTATTATGAATGACTTCCATAGATAATCTTAGAGTGCTGGATGTTTCCAATGTAATTATTATATAGTATTTCATTTCATGTTGTAATGTTGTACTTATGTATGGATATGGTATTCCAAAACCACTAAACTAATTGGTCCCTCGGGAACTGTCATCTGTGTTTATATAAAAATGTAATAAAATAAGCACATACTCTGGGAAACTGGGGTTAGGGCATTATAGTTGTGATGTCCCTCCATGTGACGAGGGTGCCATCCTCTATACTATTTTCCCCTAGTTGGATTTTGCGGAATCAACATGTCCTCCATGAGTAAGATGTTGATCTTCAATTAGGAGTTTGTGTTGGTAGGGAGGGAAGTATTGTTTTCATATGATCCCCTTATAGTGATTTGATCTAGATTAGGGTTTCTGGTGTCCCACAATGGTTTTGGGGATGGCCTACAATCTGTTTTTCATGGTATTCTTTTTCTAGTGATCTTTATTATGCGGTCCCCAATGAGATATAACTCTTCATTTATTTTATCTAATGATAACATGGTTTTATGAGTAGATTCTCCTAGAATTATAATTTGTTTGTGCAGAATCATACTGCTTGAATATGGTAATTACTACTTAATGTCGTGGTATCTTTCTATATTATATCTGTGTGATACTGTTATACATGTATTTTTTTATCATGTATTGATCTAACTGCACTAGGTAATTTTTTTATTGTTTTTGGTGTTTTGCCGCTATTACTGAAGTATATCTAGAGATTAACATACTAGTTTGTATTTATAGGCGATTTATTTTTGACATAGTTCTCACCCATAGAGTAGGTTGGACATTTATAGTTTTCGGTTGGGCTTGTATTTTCCCCATTTTCTATTTTCAATACATTAAATATCATACACTGTTTCGGTATCGTTGAAGTATAAATTAAATGTTCTTATTGATCTATATTTCATCATTTGGTGGTCTTAGAGATATGTGGATGTGTATTCATGCATTATTCTAAAGACTCCAATTTTTTTGGGATATGACTACTCAAATCTGGTAATTAACCCTTGTCCAATTTGAAGAGAGGATTTGGTAGTCATGTGTCAGACCTTAGCATGTTGGGTCATGAAATTTATCCAATGCATTAGAGGGATAAATAAAAAATCACCCCTCTTTATATAATCATAATCCATTTACATGGGTGTATAAATATAATAAAGTAATCATCACATATCATAAATTATCAAAAATAAATGAGTACAAAAAATATTATTATATTTCATTATTTATTATAATGTGAAAAATAAATGAGTTTTATAAATAATTCATCATCATAATCATTATCCATTAATAGATAGAATAAGTATGGTAACATTCAATCATAACCACACTAAATCTAATGTATTATCAAATGATTTCATTATAGATTAAAAATGCATTTAAAAGATCTCTTAAAAAGTTTTTGATGAAAACACACATTTCACATTGAATTAACTTTATTCAAATATCAAAATATTCCAAATATTAACAACAACATATTGTTTGAAAATTACATTAGATACTCATAAATGATGTTTTAAATCATTGATTTGTCATGATATAGAATTATTCTATATATTCAATATGTGTTAAAAGAATATAATTCTTCAACATATTTGAAATAAATGTCAAAACTTACCTCATTATGGAAACATAAAGAAGAATCCTCTAATTTATTATAAAAAATTTAAACCATGGGTAAAAATGAAATTATAAAATCATAAGATAATGATCAATTTTTTTTTGAAAACATATTTGGAATATATCAATATTTATTATAAATATTAATTTTGACTTAATAGAGAAATAAAGTAGTTTTTCCTTAAAAACATTTTTTTGACCTCTTATGTTCTAAATGTTTGGAAAATGAGTGTAAAATATTAATTATTCATAAGTAACAATGTAAGAATAAAAATTATTGGTATTTATCTGATAATTGTTACATAATTTTCCTATGGGATATTCAACCACAAACAATCCCAATTAAAATTGGATCGATACATGCATCCCTTAAATCAAGAAGGTTTTGAAGGAAATCATCATGAAAGAGATAACAATTGATAAAAATGTTAAACCCCGTAATTATTATTTTAATAATCAAAATTTTCATTAATTTTTGTGATATACATCACACAAAATAAAATAAGTGGTGCATATGGCTTATGACTCTGAGACCCAATGTGCTCCCCACCTTCATAAAATCCTTCAGAAGATTGTCTGAAGGATATTTGAGCACGTTGGGTCTCACAGTCAATATCCACATGTTGTGCCTCTTTAACTCACTGAAGTAGTGGGTGAGTGATAGTCATCGACTGGAGGTATTTTTCTCCATCACAATCCACAAAGGATATCTTCAATGCAGCTATAATCTATGTCACCTCACTCATCAACTATAGACTAGACCTCATACTGAGTACTCTTTCCACCACGTTTACCATCCTAGGAGTGACAACTATCACAAATTCAAAGTCATATATGAACTAAAAACATTTCCAATGTCTCAGGTTTCGGTCCTTTTGTGAGAAGTTATACATGAGACTCATGTTATCAGAGTAGATAGTAAACCATTCACCCAACAAGTAGGGCTTCCACAAATTCCTGGAAAAGACCACTACTGCTAACTCTATGTCATGAGTAGCGTAGATCTGGTCATTGGGTATCAGCTGTCGTGAGCCCTAGGTTATTATAGATTTCTCCTGAATCAAGAAACATCCTTGTTTGTGTCCCAACCCATCCTTGGGGCCCATTCTGTGAGTACCCAAAGCCCGTTTTCAATAAGCCAGGGGCTGGTGACTAGAACTGAAAGGCATATATTAGTAATCGGGAAGGCATTGCCTTTAAAACCATCAACACACATAGTTTGAAAACACGACAAGGAATAACTACAATTAACTACTATAGTAAAAAGTGTGTGGGAAGCAAGGGCCAGTATAGAAGACCAACTGAAAGTACAAGTACAACTGAAAGGAAATCATCTCCTAGATTGTCCACAAGGAATCCTCCCTGAAGGTAGGTACAGGTCTCGATCATGCCATCCATGTGGCATGTCTTGTCAAATTCCACCTCCGAGCAGCCTCCTCATTGTCACCCTTATCCTTGATCAAATCTGTCTGTCATTTGAATTGAACACAACAATGTGTGGGCATAGCCTGTGCAGGGTTGAGTACAAAGATACACGGTAGAGACCCCAAGACCCCTGAAGGTATTCTATAATCCACAAACAATAAACCTCAAATGTAAGAGTACAATCATATGGTATGAAGTAACAACCATCGTCTCTTAGGTTTATGACCATATATACACTTTAGTTGTCAAGAATATACATATCTCTATCTCCTATGCCAAAATCAAATTTATCCATGAAGGAATAAGTACCACAAAGGTAACACTACACAGATGAGTACCTCTTAGGTTACATCACACAGAGAAGAACCACAATGGACTCACCACAATAATCATAAGTCATATCACAGAAGACATAACATAGGTACGGTAGTAAAGATGATTAGATGTAACTACTAAATCATATTACTCTGTGGATAGGCAGACCCACGTATGATCCTAAATCATCAGACCCATGTAGGATCAAAGTACATTAGACCCACGTAGGATCCTATAGTAGTCCCACATAGATTCATATAGGGGATCCATGTGGGATACTAGAACACAGACCCACGTAGGATCTCAAGGCACATACCCACATAAGATTCCATTCCCATGTTACAGCTTGCAACAGGGTTCCCAGAGTATGATCGCTTGATTGTGGGAGGGTCTGCTCCCAAAGCCACATGTCAATACTACATCATCCACAATGTCCCATGAAAATTTATCCCAATATACCACCACTTAATAGGGGTCTCAAAGCAATAGATGGTGCGTCAATTGGAAGCTCGTTCTGTATGTTATTGGCCTTTTAGTCCCAAGGGCCTCATTGGATTCATGTTTGATCCAACCTAGTTGTACACCCAATATATCCCGAACTCAAGTGGGGGATACCAAAGGGACGGTCTCAATCCAAGGTTTCTGGCACCGTAGAATGTTCGTCAAATGGTCGCTCATAGGCCATGTTATAGCCGAAAGAGTGAAAAGGTTCTGAAGTTGGTCCCGGTCCGGTCGTACCCTGCCTAGGCCGACCCGAACCAGTTCAGGTCATCTCGGTCTGATCCGGGTCTGGCCCAAGGTCCGACCCAGCGCGCTGGGTCCGGCCCAGTCTTCTAGAACAACCTGGCCAGCCGTTGCGGCCGGCGATGGGCGGCCTGATGTGGACTGCATCTAGGCAGCAAAAAAGTGGGGTTTGCCCTAGCAACAACCCAATGGGGAGGTGACCCCTATGTACTCCAAATGGTATGGAAGTTAGGGTTGGGTGGATGATTGGTAGGCTCCACATGGCGCTGAGAGGTGGCACACGAGACCCAACCACCGCCACCCTGTTCACGCGATCGGCCGAGCGCCACCCCCACCCTTGCTCCACCGCGGCCAATGAGTCGTGGCCCCTCTCTAGAAGCGCAGTTTCTTGGTTGCTGTCAATGCGGCTGAACGGAGTGTCAGACGCTGATCTCGATCCCTTCTTGTGCTGGTCATCGACACTGGGTAGCATCGACGTTACTTGGGGCACCAGGTGCACCCTGGTGGCCCGTTCTTCATTCTACATACTACTGAACACGTATCGAGACATCACCATCGATTAAAGACCACCATTGTTGAATATTTCCCAACACAAAAGCAAGCCGTGAAGGACACAAAAAACTACAAGGTTTGCGATGAGTTTGGGCAGTGTTCAGTTGGCCCGCACTCTCCGCATTAGAACAGTAGCAAGCAGCATAGTTTTTCTTGAATCTCAAAGAACGACAAGAATGGGTAAGGGGTATACAAAAGAAACAATCCCTACCATGAATTATTTTGATGTTAGTGAGGATAGACAAGGCAGATGTCCTTTCATCATTGTTGAAGATGTTCCTCGTTGGATAACCTTCGACGAAGTTCTTCATTGGATAAATGTTCATCGAAGGAGAAATGTACTTTCTCTTAGGGGGTTTTCCTCCAGCAAGATCCTCATCCAAGAGACCAATCAACGTTATAAAGAGACTCACCCATAATTTATAGGTTTAATAAATTCATTTAATGAAGTCATTAAATGTTGGGGGTTTGAAACAGTAAATAAAAAACAGTGTTTGAAGAGATCGGGTGGTCCCCACAGAGAATGAAAAATAATTCAAAAGTTAAATACAATTAAAAAAAGATTATTTTTATGTCCACTTTTTATTATTTTCTGATGATGGGTAGAAAAAAGTATCTTCCACCAATGACCAACTAAAGCTAAGGTGAAGGTCACCATAAGAAACTATCGGTGCTGTGAGATCAATTTTTCCAATAGATTTCAATTCCATGAACCAGTTCAGAATTTACAAAATCATGCTCGCAAGTTTACTAAACGTAGACAAAAAAAATTTCATAAATTCATTCCGGGCACACGGGGCCATAGAATCATTTTCCATAAATTTTCATGGACTCACTATATTCCAATATAATTAAAAAAAAATTAAATTGAAAAATCTAGGCCTTTAAATTCTCCCCACCTCAGGGTTTTGCATCCTAGAATGATACATCACAAAAACTAGGAGAACAAGTGGGGGTAATGATCATGAATAAGAGCCTCTCAATCCCATGTGCTCTCTTAGAGGTTCCCATGCTGCCAAGGTACATGCAGCAAATGTATCGATCACCCACGTAGCACTCTCTACTATCAATCCTCAATCTTCACTAGAACATCCGAAAATGTCACCCCATCGTTGATGTCATTCTCGCCCCAGTCAATGATTTCTGAAGGGTCGTGCATGTATCGCCTCAGCTAGGAAATGTGGAAAATTTCATGCACCCAGTGCAACTGATGTGTATGAGAGAAGTGGTAAGACACCTCACCAAATATGCTGAGGACCTGAAACAGTCGATCAACCTCAAAGTTAACTTGTCACCCAGCCCAAATCTCCGTAAACCTCATTGGGGTGAGACCCATAGAATGATATGGTCACCATACTCTAACTCCATACATCTCCATCTCCTATCGACATAAGACTTCTGCCAGCTCCATGCAGTCTTCATCCACCCCAGGATGATCTGCTCTTTCTCTATGGTAGCACATACCATATCTGGTCCCATGATTGTTGACTTCCATAGGTCAATCCATCACAAAGGATATCTGAAAGGTTGTTCATACAAATCCTCAAATGTGGCCATCCCAATGTTGGAGTTACAGCTTTTATTGTATGAAAAATCCACCAAGGGCTTGTGATCCTCCTAGCTGCGACCTAAGTTGATGATGAAAGCACACAACATGTCCTCAGGGGTTTGAATGGTCCGCTCAGTCTGGCCATCTGTCTAATGATGGAAGGCAATGCTCAAATGATGTTTCATCCTAAATTCTTCCTACAACCACTTCCATAGCCGGGAGGTGAAACGTTCATCACGATCAGAGAAAATCATCGAGGGTACTCCGTGTATCTTCAAAATATCTTGCACATAGAAGTATCCCAAGCTCTCTACTGAACCATTCTCTATGACTGGTATGATGTGGGCCGACTTGGTGAGTCATTCGTCAATTACCTAGATAGAATCGTGACCCCTAGATGTACGTGGAAGGCCTATCACAAAGTCCCTGTATATTATGTCCCACTTCCAATCCAAGACCTCTAATAGAATAACTAAGCCTGCTTGTACCTGATGCTCTGCCTTCACTTACTGAAAAGTGAGGCATTGAGAGAAAAACCCTGCTATTGCTTTATTCATTCTCATCCACCAGTGCTATCGATCAAGGTCATAGTAAAATTTCTCCACTCCTGGATACACCACTAGAGGGGATGTGTGGAACTGCCTCCAAATGTCTTCCTGAAGTGACACTTGTACCATGGTACATCCTCTGAAAAGGATGACGTGCTCCCCACCTTCAGAAAATCTATCATGTGCATGTCCTGTGGATATCTGAGCATGATGAGCTTCACAATAATTGTCCCAACACTACACCTCCCTACCTTGCTGAATGAGTGGGGGAGTGACTCTATGATACTGAAGAAATGCTACTCAATCTCGATCCACAAAGTATATATGCAATGCGGCCTGCGCGCTATCCCCTCACCTAGCAGCTGTATTCCCAATATCTTGCAGAGTGCATCTTCTACAATGTTCCCCTACACTTGAGTATAGACTATCTCTTAGTCATATTCATGGAGTAACTCAAGCCAATGTCACTATCTCAGGTTTAGGTCCTTCTGGAAAAAATATACCTGAGACTCCGGTGATCTGAGTATAACGTAAAATGTTTACCCATCAGATAGTTTTGCCACACCTTTAAAGCGAAGACCACTACTTATACCTCAAAATCATGGGTAGAATAGTTCTTTTCATGTTGTACCAGCTCTCGAGAACAATATGTGATAAATGCTAGCTCGTGCATCTGGACACATCCGAGCCCTGTCCCTGATGCGTCGTGATAGACTGTGTACCCAACGCCCTCCTCCAGATGCCTCAAGATGGGGGCACTAGCCATCCTCTACCTCAGCTCTTGAAAACACTAATGAAATCTCTCTGAACACACGAAGGGTTTCCCCTTCTTCATCAACACTGATAAATTTGTTGCAACTCTAATAAAATCTGGCACAAATCTCTAGTAATATCCGGCCAAACCCAAGAAACTTCGTACCAAACATCACACTCTTGGGTGTCTCCCAAGAATGTACCACCTCAATCTTCACTAGATCCACCAAAAATCCACCCTATGAGATTACATGACCCATAAAGTGAACCTCTTGGAACCTGAACTATATCTTTGAGAGCATACCATAATGCTGGTGCTCTCTGCGTGTGTCCAGAACTACCTGCAAATGATAGGCAGGCTCCTACTTAGGAGTTGAGAAGATCAGAATGTCATTGATGAAGATTACTACAAAGAGATCAAGTTATGGAAGAAAGATCATGTCCATGAGTACCATGAACACTACTAGATCACTGGTGACAGAAAATGGCATGACCAAAAACTCATAATGGATGTACCATAATCTGAAGGTCGTCTTCTGCACATCCTTGTCTTGTAATCTGAGCTGGTGATACCCGGCCTAAGGTCTATCATTGAGAACCACCATGCTCCCTTCAGATAATCATAGAATTCATCAATACTCAGATGTGGGTTCTTGTTCTTCATAGTCACCTTGTTTGGGCACTGATAGTCAACAAATAGTCTCAATCACCCATCCTCCTTCTTGGCGAAAATATTGGGGTTTCTCATAGAGAAATACTGAGCCAGATGAACCCCTTCCCATGTAAGTCCTCCAGCTGTACCTATAGCTCATGAAGCTCCGCGAGAGCCATCCGATACGCTTGTGTGGATACTAGAGCTATCATGGGTTACATGTTAATATTAAAGTCCATTTTCCTACAAGGAGAAAGACCCAAAACATCATCAGGGAAGACAAACTCATAATAGCCCACCACTACAAGATAACTCAGAATCTCCACATCAATTGCTCTGACGGTAAGGCTTGCCAACTGATGAGTGATTGACTGTACTCTCTTCCGGGTAAGTCCATCCAATGCAGAAGAGGATTCTTTCTCTCCTGTTATGGTAATCCTAGTCCCATCCTCACGGATACACCAAAATTTTCACCTAATGTAGTCTATCTAGGCATAGACTATAGATAATCAATCCATAGCCAAGAAGATATTTTAAGGCCTTGATGCCGCTACTATAAGATCACAGCTGAAGCTATCACCTCCTATAGTAAGCTCACACTACCGTCACAAGTGTTTAATTGTCTAATCCTCTCAAATAGGAGTCTAAATCTGTATGAATATATCCTATATCTCTACCAGAATCTCCGAGATTCGAAGGAGGGAAGTGGCAATAAATGAATGACTTGAACCTGTTTCATTAAAAACTACAACAGATGTGAAATAAAAACATATCGTACCTCATATCATCTCCAGAGCATTGTGGTCATAGGCCATAGTTTCCTGGAGATAAGATTTCCCCTGTCCACCTGCTCCCTGTGGTCTGGGTGGACCACCTAGTGGTGGTGGAGACAATACCATTCATCATCTCCCACTACCAGTTGCCCGGCCAGCTCCTATGGCACGTCTGTCTGCTCCATATAGACCTCCTTGGTAGAACCTTCATCACTTCCTGGGTAGTCATCCAACCATCTCTTGATCAGCCATAATACGGGTCATGAAGTCACGATCCATGTGACCATGCCCCGCCACATGTGTAACACTTCCTACTCCTCACATGACTGGCTCTGTCTCGGGTTCCCCGCACAACCGAACCTGAATCATGTCATCTTCCACCTATAGGTTTGGTCCTCTTGGATCTCTGTGACATCTTTCTACATCAAGCTATAGAAGACTCCACTATGTGACACCTGGTGGTGGGTCTTAATATTGGTGACTGCTTAGTAAGAAAAATATCGACAAGAGGGCTCGCTCAAACACCACCGCCTACGTCGGGATGCTGAGAGAAATCATCGATGCCTCGATCTCTGGCCTTAGTCCCTGCTCGATGCTCTGGGCCTTGAAGAATGAGTCCCACGCCATATTAGTGGAGTAGCATGAAATTTCAGTGAACCTATATGAGTATTGATCTATAGTCATGCTGCCCTTCTACAGATGAAGAAGCTCCTGGATGTGCACTTCCCGAAGGGTCGTTGGGCAAAACTCTGCCTGAAACAGGCTCTCAAAGTCTATCAATAGTAGTGTCACCGTATCGGGAACCTCAAGAATTAAGCTCCGCCATCTTCTTGATGATTCTTGTAGAGTACTGGCATCCAGGATCACCATGAGATCAGCTGGGGTCCCTTCTAGTCAGAGGACTCTCACCATGGCCTCCAACCAATTCTCAGCCACATATGGGTATGTCTCACCCCTGAACCTTGGTGGCCTCTTGAATTGAAACTTGTAAAAATTGCTCAATAGGTGTTCACTATCTTCTTCTGGGGAAGGTGGCATCGGTGGCCCAAGGGTAACCGTACCACCGGTTCCTCCGCTAGTGCCTCTACTAACAAAGGGCCCTGCGCTGAGGCCTCATCGCTCGATGGGCTGCCATATAATGCTCTACCCGGAACTTGTGCTGGTTATCTACGTGGTGGCATCATAAATAAAAAAATTTGGGCAACAATCAATAAGTTATACATGGTGATATTACATAAAGAGATCACAAGGAAAACTTTTCCAAACACACATGCAATCAGTGTTTTCATGAAGTTTGTAAGAAATCAGAAGTTAGGGTCCTGGTTTATGGATACATCATCCAGAACACAAACACTGGATTCCCTAAACTGATAACCACACTCATAATAATTAACCCTATTTCAGTTAAAATATCATAGTACAATGTTCTACATTAGAAACGACTCTTTGGATACCAACTAGTCATGACCCATCATCGAGGACTGTGACATGACTACCCCAAGCCCACATTCCATAGGCTAGGCGCTGGTGACTAGCACCAAATGTCATATCCCAGTAAGTGGGCACGAATCTCCACTAAAACCTTCAACACAAAAAGTCTGAAAACACAACGAAGAGTTACCACATGTCACTACTATAGTTAAAAAGTGTATGGGAAGGAAAGGACACAATACAATCCCAACTGAATGAACAAGTACAACTGAATGGGAAATAGATCCTGGATCATCCACCAGGAATCTTACCTAAAGGGTAGGTACAACTCTCAATCAATTCATCCCTATGGTTCATTTCATCTAAGTCCAACTCCGACCGTCCTCATGTCTATCACTCATAGCCTCGATCAATGTTTTCCTTTGTCTACAGAGAACACAACAATGTGCGGGGATAACTAATGCAGGGGTGAGTATAATGATACTCAGATTGAACCCTGAAACCCTCGATAAAACTCATAAAATCCACACAAGATAATCCTCAAAAGTATGAGTACAAAGTAACAACCCTCCTTTCATAGGTGTATGCCCATATATACACCTAATTTGTCATGATTACATAGGGCTCCATCTCCTTATCTAAAAGCACAACTTTTCATGAAGGAAGAAGTACGACGAAGGTAACAACGCATAGATGAGTACCTCTTAGGTAACATCACATAGAGAGGAACCAAAATGGTTTCACCAAAACTATTATAACTCTCCTCACATAGGATATAACTTTGGTAAGCTAGTATAGATGATTTGTAATAACTACTTAATCATCATTCTCTGTTGAGAGGCAGACCCACGTTGGATCCTAAATCATCAGACCCACATAGGATCCTAGTACAACATACCCTTGTAGGATCCTAGATTAGTCCCATGTGGATTCATTGAGTTTAGACAAGTGGTTTACTAGAACATAGAACCACATAGGATTCCAAGGTACAAACCCACATAGTATCCCTTTCTCATGTTACAACCAACCACAATATTCCCGCACTAAGCTTGCTTGATTCTGGGAGGGTCTAATCATCAAGACATAATTCAATACTCTAACATCCATGATGTCCCACGAAGAAGTATCCCATTGGGCTGCCACGTAATAGGGGTCTCAACGCAACAGACAGTGCATCAATCGGATGCATGGTCTATATATTGTTGGACTTTTAGTCTTGAGGGTGTGGTTGGATTCATGTTCCATCCTAACCGTCCATACCCCAACATTCTCCAAAACTCAAGTAAGGTATACCAAAACTACATTCTCGATCAATGGTTTTCTGTGCCATAGGCGGTTCATCAATCAAACGATCATAGGTCATGTTATAGCCGAAAGAGTGAAAAGGGGTCAAATCTGGTCTGTGTCAAGACCGAGGTCTGACTCGACCCACTAGGTCCGTCCCGGCTCACTCGGGGCACGACCCGGCCCACCAGTGCGTCCTGGACCGCTGTGCGGTAAGTGGTGAGGCCCGCGCCGAGCGGCCAGCTGGGGCCTGCAGCTGGGTGGCCCCACGTTGGGGTCCACCCTTTCCCCCACCCAAGGTCTAGGTGCCCCTTGGGTACCCAGATTAGCAAGACTATTTACATTGGGAGGCCTATCAGCCAGCACCACGTGGCCCGGGTAGCTGACGCGAGGGGCCTGGGGTCCCTCCCGGCTCCCTAGCTGGCCGACCAGTTAGCCCACCTGCATGGCGCCGTCGTGCACCACACCCCTACCGGCGGACGACAGTGAGCTAGTCACACCTCCTTCGCCGCTATGGCCTCGTGTCATGTCCCATGCATGCCCGGCGGCGTAGACATGTGCTGCCACCGCCTTCATGCAGCCGACTTCGCGACGACCAATGCCCATGCTCCGTCGAGGCCAACAGGCCACGAACCTTCTCCTGCAGTGCGGTCCTGCCACCCTCGTCGTCCCGGTCGGCTGGAATACTAGCCGCTGCTCCCGAGCCCTTCTGTAGCCAGTTACCGCCACCAGTAGCCGGTGATGTTCCTTAGGTCACCGGGCATGCATCGGTGCCCCATTCGTCATTATGAAGACTAAAACACTCGTCTCGGGATGTATCCATCGATTCAAGACCAGCACGGTTGGAAATTTCTCAACTCGAATACAGGCCGCAAAGAACACCAAAATCCACATGGGTTTCAGGGAGGTCGGGCCATTTTTGTTTGGCGTGCACTCTCTGCATTAGAACTGTACCAGCAAGTAGCATAGTTGTTCCTAAATTGAAAAAAATGACAAGAATGGGTAAGAGGTTTACAAAACCAACAATCTTTACCTTGATGATTCTTTAACGTTGGTAAGGAGATATAACGATGGATGTCAGTTCATCATCGTTGAAGACGTTCCTCATTGTAGATCCTTCAAAGGAGTTCTTCATTAGAGAAATGTTTGTCGAAGGAGAAATGCTCTTCCTCTATGTGGGGTTTCCTCTAGTAATATCCTCCTCCAAGAGCCCAATCATGGTGATGAAGAGAACCCCCCTTAATTGATATGTTTAATGAATTCTTTTAATTAATTCATTAAATATTGGGGGTTTGGCACAATAAATAAAAAAAGGGTTTGAAGAGATCAGGTGGTCCCTACCAATATTTCAAACAAATTCAAAAGTTAAATAAAAATAAAGTCAGCCTGTTTTTATTTCCATTTTTGTATTTTCCCATGATGGGTAGCAAAAACTATCTTCCACCCCTGACCAATTGTATCCGATGTGAAGGACTCCGTAAAAACTACTAGTGCAGTGAGATCAACAGTGCCCTCAAATTTCAATTCCTAGCACCACTTCAGAAGTTAAAAACAACCGCTTGAATGTTTACTGAACGTACCAAAAAAAATGTCCAGAAATTAATTCTGGGCTCACTAGGCCTCAATAATTATGCCATGTCAATTTTTACGGACTCAAAATATTACAATATAATTAAAAGAAATTACATGGAAAATCTAGGTGTTTACTGACTGGCCCCTGATGCGTCACAATAGACTAAATACCCAAATCCCTTTACTGGTAGCATCATGATGCAAACACTCTTCAGTATCCGCATCAGCTCCTTGAATCTCTGATGACATCTCTCTATCTACAAGATATGGTGTCCCTTATTTATTGATTATTAAAAGTGTTCTACAACTTTGGAAAAGTTATGTACAAATCTCTGGTTGTACCCATCAAACCCTAAGAAAATATTCTTCTTGGTCACACTCTTTAGTGGCTCCCAAGCAAGCACTAACATAGTCATTGATAGATCTAGTGAAAATCCCTCCACTAAGATAACATGTCCTAGAAATTGGACCACAAGTATCTATAGATGGATCTTTGAGAACATAAAAAAAAGCAGGTGCTCTCATAGTGTATCCAAAACTATCTATATATGAGTGGCGTGCTCCTCATCCGACACTGAGTACACAAAGATGTCATCAGTGAAGACCACCATGAAGCTATTTAGGTATGGTTGGAAGATCCTATTCATGAGTCCCATGAACACTATTGTGACGTTCATTACACCAAAAGGCATTACAAAGAACTCATAGTGGCCAAACCAACATCTGATGGCCGTCTTCAGTACATCCCCATTCCGTACCCCGAGCAGATGATATCCTGATCTGAGTTATATCTTCAGAAATCATTGTTCTCATTTAAGCTGGTCAAAGAGATCCTAAATCTTTGGCTGAGGATACATGTTCTTCATGGTCACCTAATTCGGGCACTTATATTCTACACAAAGCCTCAATCTCTTGTATGCCTTCTTGGAACACATATCTGGGGCTTCCAATAGAGAAACAGTATGCCTTATAAACCCCTTCCCCTGAAAGTCCTCTAGATGTACCCTCAAATGATGAATCTCCACATGATCCATCTGATATGTTGGTGTAGATATCACAATTTTCCAAGTGTACAATTCGATGTAGAAGTCTTCCTCTATACGAGGAGGTTTTCTCGAAACATCCTCAAGAAGGACATCTGCGTACTAATATACCACTACAGTATATCTCAAACTTCTCTCGTCATCATCTTTGAGGGTAAGGCTATCCAAATGATGATTAATTGGTTGCACCCTCCTCTGAGAAAGTCTGTCATGAGCTACTAAGGGTCCCTTCTTTCAAGTGAAGGAAATTATGGTCCCATCTTTATAGACACACGACAAATTTTCACCTAAAACAGTCGATCTGAGCATGGACCATGGACAACCAGTCCATACCCAAGATGACATCGTAACCCCAACACTGCTATTATGAACAAGTAGATGATGCTCATTCCACCATGAGTAATCTCACACTATCGTAACTAATGTTTAATTATTGAATCCACTCCAGTATGAGTCTCAAAATATAAGGATAGAGCCAATGGATGCATCAGAATCTCTGAGCTCTGAACGAGATTCGTGGCCAAAAAAAGTGTGATTGGAACATATGTCCATTACAACTGCATCTAGGGTGTAGTAAACCCAGATCTTACCTTAAATCATCTTTATATTTCCATGGTCATATTCCTCATCTGATGTAAGCTATGCTTGTCCTTGTCCTCTGGCTCCCTAAGGTCGGGGCGGACCACCTGAAGGTGGTGCCGGTATAACCTCAAATAGTCACCCACTGCCTACCGCTCATCCAACACCATTTTAACACCTATCGTGTTGTAGACCTCCTCGGTTGAATCTCTGTATCTTCATTGGTGGTCCCTCGACTGTCTTCTGATCATCGGTGCGGTGGGTCAGTCAATCACGAGCCATTTGACCCTTCCTGCCACATGAGTAGTACAATCAGCTCCATTGATGACCTCCTCTGTCCCATGATCTTCTCCCCTATGAACCTACATCTCGGGGTCATCCACCATAAAGTCATACTCTCTTGGACCTCTGCTTAAACATCCTGCTACTTGTTGTAGATGTATGGACCACCTGGTATCCGGTCAGGGCACTCAGCGTTGGTGCCTGCTCAGCTATTAAACTCTCATCCAATAATTCTCTCTCTATAACTCTAGTTGCATTAGGATGTTGAGTGATATCACTTATTCTCTAATCTCCCATAGAATACCCTGTACAATCGTATGATCCCTAATTAAAGGTCCTCATACAATGTCAATAGAGTGGAAGGAGAGGTTAGTGAATATCGCTAATTACTGGGCGACTTTCATGCTGCCCTTTTATTAGTGCAGGTGCTCCCGAATACACACAGATAATAGTGTCACTAGAATGAACTCCTCCCTAAATAAGCTCTATAATTACAACTATGTGAGGGTTTCCTTATCGGGAAAATGGAGTTTCAGGGTCATCCATCTCCCTTTTATTCCATAGAAACACTAGAATCTATGATCATTATATGGTCTGCTAGTGTCCCAACTAGGAAGAAAACTTTTTCCACAACCTCCAGCCAGTCCTCAGCCGCCTACAAATCCATCTCACCTCAAAACCGCATAGTAATATACCACTAGAACTTGTGAAGTGTGCTATGTCAGCAAGCACTGTCTGCTTGAGGGGCTGGTGGCAACTGCTTCCCTACAGTTAGTGGTGCTGCTGGTACCCCACCCAATGGTACCATCACCGTAAGAGATCCCCACACCGAAGACTCATTGCACAGTAGGTCGTTATCCCAAGCTCCCTCTTAAATCATGTATTGATATCTACATGGAGGCCTTCTGTAAAGAATTTGATTATCCGTGGTCAATTTGTAATACCCAGTGAGCTAACTCAAAAGAGATCAGAGGATAAACATTTAAAAGACACACACAATCAGTGTTATTGAATACCAAGGTAGAAATCAGAATTCCAGGTCCTTGTGTATGGATACGCTGGTAGCCACACCAAAAATGGACTCCTCAAAATAAAAACGTTACTAAAAAAACATAACACAGTTTCCCCATTGAAAAGATAAGAGACTTAGTTCTTCGGTATAACTGACTCCTCTGATACCAATTTTTCATGACCTATCCCATTGGGCTCATGACATTACTCCCACAATCGTACCTTCCATAGGACAGGGGTTGGAAATATGATTTATAATGAAATATATCAAAAATGGGTGGTAATTTCCATTAAACATACAAACACACATACTAGGTAAAAATCAATAACAAACCACATAGTATAACTGCTAAATGTAAAAGTTTGAACTGAATCAGAATGGGCACGAATAAAAACCCAAATAAAATAAAACTAAAATGAAATGAAAATTATCTCATGAGGTCATCCACCATGGATCCTACTTGAAGGGTTCTTACAGATCTTCACTACGGCTCTCCATGTCAATCTGTCCCCTTAGTGCACCGTCTAGCCACAGATCCCTAATCTTTTTCAATGTTTTTCATTGTCTAGACAAGACACAACATGGTTCGTGTGAAGCCTGTGTATGGGTGAGTACAAAAATACCCAGTAGAGACTCCCAGACCCCATAATTTCTCCCAGAACATCACAACAGAAAAACCAAAAAGCATGATATCAATCATAATTCACAAAGTAATGGAAATATCACACAAGGTATATATCTTAATGAACGTGAATCATGATGATTAGTCGTAAATCTAAATCATTTTATTCCATCAAGAAGTTCCACTGCTGAACCACAAATACGTCATTTTATTGCCGATCCATACAGGTTCATAAGTCACTGATCCACATAGGGTCGTAAGTCATTGATCCATATAGGTTCGTACGTCCCTAATCCATGATGGGTCACTCTATGGCTGGTCCTCATCAGGTCATGCTACTATTGATCCACACATGGTAGTAAGTTGTCGATCCACACATGGTCGTGGTTCGCTGATCCAGATGGGCCGCTCTAAGGATGGTCCACGTCAGGTTTCTCTACTGCTAATGCACATTGGGATGTATGTCATAGAATCACATAGGGTTATTAGTCATCAATCCAAATGGGGTTGTAAGTTGTTGATCCACAATGGGTCATAGGTCGTCCTTCCAAACAAGGTCATTAATCGCTAATCCACGATGGGCCACTCTCGGGAAGGTGATCATTGGGTAGGGCTACTACTGATCAACCCGTGGTCATTCTGATGGCAAACCACAATGGGTCATATGTGTTTTGACAACAAGCCAATGGATTCATGCACTCGTTGCACTTGAGTTTTATAGAATCTACCTCTCAACCCATCAGTCAAACCTCAACTTCCATGATGTCCCACCAATAAGTAACAAGAAGAACCACCATGACATATGGGTTCAACGAAATAGATGATGCGTCAATCGGATGCCTGGTCTGTAAGGTATTCATATTTTAGTACTGAGGGCCCGGTTGGATTCGAGATCGATCCAACCTGACAGCACTCCCAATTTCCCCAAAATCATTCTGCAGTTTCTCAAAAGTTTCACATCATCAAATGTGTCCCAAGGCCACTGATGAGACATCTAATGTGAATCTGGTTCTGAAGATATTCCCAAATTAGAGAAATAGGAATGGTCGAGTACAGGTCCAGCCCAACTGGCGGGTCTGGACTGGCAAGATGGTTTAGCCCTGTTGGCAGAACCGGCCAAGAATCTGGGACCGGCCGAGCCGGTAGGGCCAGCCCGCCATAAAAACCCAGCCCTCGGGGCGCCACCATCCCTTCCAAAAATGACCAGCTCACCTTGTCATTTGCTGTCATGATGAGGGGCCCAAGCAGGCCGCTCACCTTCCCCACACGGCGCTGGTCCGCCCCATCTATCACTGTCGTGGTGCCTGCAGGCACCGCCGGTCATAGATTTCATCACAGCGGCAGTGCTTCCACGAGCCATCAGAGATGATCCAATGGTTCGTATAATAACCCCACTAATTATTACATACATAAACATGATTTAATACATAATAACTTCACTTAATAAAACCTAGAAGATCAATAGGTCTAGTGTCTTTGGGGCTAATGAACAGTAAAAACAACATAATACATAGAACATATTATCTTATTGAAAACTCCCTTTACATGAAAACTACATTTCATCATACTTAGCATTGAAAAGGATAACATGAGGACATTCATAAAAAAAGGGTGTGCTATAAAGCATAGTAATGGAGTAAACAAGAGGAAAAATTATGATTAAAATACATGTTAGGCAATAGGCATATCATTATAGCACAATAGAAACATGATCATAAAGGCATGATAAATCAAGATAATCATAACATGGAAATCTGGCTACCACAGTTATCATGTAATTAGCATGATCCAATGCTCATTGAATATGAAGCATGAGTAAACCCACATTGCAAAAGAATCATGAGTAAACTCTCATTGCACTTAAATTATAATGATTCAACACCCATTTCACATGACATATCATGATACTATACTTTACCCAATGCATTGGAGAACTATCAGGGCACATCCTTCATAAACATTTCATTTCGTGTATATGTGTGCCACAAGATTATGGAACATGAATTCATAATGCATCGTAATTTATTCCACGATTGAGGAATCGGGAATTCATGCATTAAGATCTTACATTAACATGTAAATTCGTGTAAAGTTGAATACCCTTGATAGAGAAATGGGCATGGTATTCACTACACAATGACATTGGTTTTGAAATTTGGGGGGAAATTTCGATAACATAACGACGAGACATTAGACTTCATAAAAATGGTTGATGAGAGATAAAGTGGGGTCCCATCATATTTACATGAAATGTACAGTAATGGGATTCATGTAGCGACATGTCCCAACATAGGTAATGGAATTTAGATTCATAATACAAAAATAATTGGGTAAATGTAAATGAGGAGAGAGGAATACCTTACGGAATTTCGGCATGGTAACAGGTGTACATGGGAGGCATTAATGAGAAGGAAAGGTGTCTCCCATCATTCACAAATAATGATGGTAGTATGGAGAAGGTTAAAAATCATTCCCCAAAATTTATAATTGAAAAAAGGACATATAAATATTGAAAAACATAGATAAAATATTAAACTAAGGAATCCATTACCTGGAAGTGAGAACACAAAATCTTGGGAGAGGCTTGAGAGAGGTTTCATGGGAACTTGGAGAACTATCAGAGAATTCTAGAGAAAGGGTATCAGGTTTAGGTCAAAATCCAAATGCTTTGAGTGAATAGGATGTGAGGGCTTGGGTGGTGTTATATAGGAATAGAGAAAAATTTTATTATTAATTACGTTTGAGACACCTCACATTAATCAAATCAAACCCAAAAACCAGCCTGTGGTTTTTTCCCATGGTTTTTTCAATAAGATATTGGAAAAAAAAATTATAAGGCCAATTCACGAATTTCTTAAAATAATAGGGTTTCGTATGTGGAGGTGAGTCACACTCTTAAGGAAAACAATTTAAAAGGAAAAAATGTTTTATAAGATTTGAAGGGTCCACTAAAACTATGTAAAATAAATCAAACAAACCCAAAATCACATTATTTTAATGGTAAATTCTATATTGGCAAAACATAATTTTTATAGCTTTTTATTACATCACTACTGGGTCCTTATGATATCATAAAATACATTTTATATTTAAACGGTATTTAATTTTTACCCAAAAATTCGATTGTCATATAAAATTATGAAAAATTCACCTCTGGATGATTTAGACATCTTTATTAGAAAATTAATATTCATTTTATCTAAATAAATTTTTGAATATGTGAATTTTTATTTAAAAATTCAAATGTGAATTTATTGAAAATTCACGGGTTTTGACAAAAATAGCATTAAAACAATAATAAAAATTCAATATTATTCATAAATTTATTGATCATTTATATTTAATACAAATTAATATAATAATAATAATCAAAATCAAAATATTTTATAAAAATATTATTTAATTCAAAAATCAAATAATTAATGTAAATATATTTTTTAGTTGAATATTAACTAAAAATAATATTTGTGCTTTTAAAAAATATTTACAAAGTAATAATATTAAAAATAATTTATATTATCTATAAAATAATAATGTTCATAATCGTAGTACTAGGGTATTGTTACATTACCCCTTAAAAAACAGGCATATGACTGAAGGGTAAGGTGTGTGATGGTGATTGACTGTTGGGGTGGCTTGGATAACATTTCTTTACTAGTAATCTCTATCATCTTCCACTTATCCCATATGCAATTTCACACGAGATTAACATATTCAATCTAGGCTTAGGATTGGAAAAATTCATAGCCCAATGATGCCACCTCCTTTCCGAGCTCCGACAAATGGGCCTTTATGGGTCAAGTGTATTGGATATGGACATCTCCTCCAATATCTATGTAAGTTGGATTTGTTAAAGCCCTATATTTATACTAATATTGTGATCACTGTTCAACATCTATATTAGAAATGGTCACAAATCATAATGATATTTTAATATCCAGAAATATAAAACCCATGATGATCATAATTTTTTATAACCATAATAAGATGCTTAATTAGATCAAGATGAATTTTCATTGAGGAAATTTTGGGTCATTATAATCATCACTCCTTAAGAAATTTCTTCTTAAAAATTTCATTTTCCGACACTAAAATAGATGTGGGTAACTCTGCATCATTACTTCATCTGATTCCCATGTTGCTTTTTAAAAATTGTTTTTTTGCACAACTCCTTGACGGTGATCATTATCTTATTTTGTAGAACTTTTTATCTAAGATATAAGATCTTCATTGGTTCCTCCTCATGAGAAAGATCATCCTCTAGTTGTACTACCTGTAAAGAGAGTACTAGCAAATTATCTGGTATGTGATTCTTTAAGAGGGATACATGAAGGAAATAATGTACTTTGGCCATGATGGGTGGAATTACTAGTCGATAGTCCACATCCCCAACACGATCAAGAATCTTGAAGGGACTGATGTACCTAGGACATAACATCCCCTTCTTTCCAAAACCCGTGACCTTTTTACATGGAGATATGTGTTGAAATATGATGTATCCAACTTTAAATTCAATGTCTCGCCGATATTTTTCTTTATAATTCATATGTTGACTCTGGACTACATTGATATGTGGCTAAATGGTTTTCACATTCTCTACCAATTCTTCGACCATTTCTAGTCCTAGTAGCTTACGCTTACCGACATCATACCAACAAGTTGGGTTCTGCACCTCTTCCCATATAGAGATTTATAAGGTTCCATTTAGATGCTCTAGTGGAAACTATAATTATAGGAGAATGCAACAAGATGAACATGTTGATCCGATCGTCCTTCAAAGTCCACTGAAAATGATAATAACATATCTTCTAATGTCTAAATTTTTCACTCTAACTGGCCATTAGATTGAGGATGATAGGATGTACTGAAGTTCATTTCAGTATCCAGAGCATGTTGAAGACTCTTCCAAAACATAGAGGTGAATCTTGGATCTTGATCAGATAAGATCGATAGTGGTACTCCATGGAACCCTTCCACTTCCCTGATAAGAATATATTCTAATATATTCCATGACAAATCATCCCCAATTTCAATGAAGTTTGAAAACATTGTAAGATGATTCACAACAACTCATATTTCATTTTTGCCTTTGGATGTCTTTGGAGGTCATTTGACAAAGTCTTTGGTGATGTTCTCCCATTTTCATGCTGGTATGTGCAATGGTTGCATCATCCCCTTAGACATCTTTCTATGTGCCTTCACTTGATGACACAACAGGAAAATTGATGTATACTCAACTATCTACTTCTTCATATAATCCCAACAATAATGTTCTCTCAGATCTCGATACATCTTGGTGTTCCCTGGGTGAGTAGAGAAATTTGAACTATGTGCATCATCCAGAAGTTCCATATTCAGCTCCAGACAAGATGGAACACATTGTCTTTTACCAACTCTCACTATTCCTTTTTCATTAACATTGAACTTCGAGGATTTCCCTTTTCTAATAGCTACAAATTTATTCTGAAATCCCACATCATCCATTTGAGCATCCTTTAATCTTTCCTAAAGAGACAGTTGAGAAATCATTTGTGAAACGATTGATTATTTTCCCTTATTTTGGATTACCATGTATATATTCATTAAATATAAGAATATTGGATCCTTTACAATTCACATCAAGGATAAAATCACTGGGTCCTTTCTACATATTAAATCTGCCACCTTGTTCTCTTTCTGGGGTGGTAATGGATTGAGCTGTCATTGTCTTTGATTAGCTCAAACCATCATCATTGCTGCATGTTCAAATCGTTCAATGTGATTTTACACTTGTGGATTTTATGGTCCATATATATATCACACTTCTCTACAAAGAGATAATGAGGGCAAATTTTTAAAGTGATGATCATTGCAGCCAACTCTAGATCATGTGTTGGATAATTCTACTCATGAACATTCAATTGCATTGAATCATAGGCAATGACTTTTTCATTTTTCATCAACACACATCCAATGTAATTCTTCAACGCATCACTGAATACCACAAAAAGATATCCAATTGTGGGTAATGTGATCACAGGTGCAGTGATACATCTCCATTTCAACTCCTTGAAGCATTCTTGGCATTCATCACAATAGGAATACATTACTCCCTTTTGAGTAAGCTTCGAAAGGGGCTTGGACAATTGTGAATTTTTTTATCAAATAGTCAATAATATCTAGCTTACACAAAGAATCTATAGATATCCATTACAGATGATGGCCTCAGCCATCCCTCTATTGCAGTTTTCTTGGAGGTATCCATAGATATCCCATTTCTTGTGATGATATGTCCCAAGAATGGGACCTCCTTCAAACAGAACACTCAAATGATGTAATTTTCATAAATATATTCCTTTTGTAAGGTCTCTAGTACAATTATTAAGTGCTCTTCATGATCCTCCTTCATTTTGGAGTATATTAGAATATAATCTATAAATAATACCAAAAATTTGTCGAGGTAATCTCTAAAGACACTATTAATTAAGTCCAAGAAGATTAATGTAGCATTAGTGAGTCCGAAAGGAATTACAATTAATTTATAGTGCCTGTATCTTGTATGAAAACAGTCTTTGGGATATCTTCCTTCATCACCCATACTTGATAATATCCCAAATGAAAATCTACCTTGGAAAAGTATTGTGCTTCACACAACAGATTGGACAAGTCATCAATTTGTGGGAGAGGATACTTTTTCTTTATTGGGATTTTGTTAAGACCACGATAATCGATGCAAAGGTGCATTGACCCATCCTTATTTTTGAAAAAGAGGACTAGTGCACCCCATGATAAAGAACATAGGATTATAAACACTTTTTCCAGATTTTCATGTAGTTGTATCATTATATCCAAAAACTCTCCAATAACCATTCTATATGGAGTATTTGATTTATGAAATTCCCCAGGTATAAGATCATTTGATAATTCAAATCTCTTCTATGATGAAGAACAATCAATTTCTCAAGAAACACTTTAACTAATTATATCTCAATAGGCATGACATCAAGGATGGTTTCCTCCTTAGTCTCAGTCATCTGATCCTGATATGGGTGTTCATAGGGAAGTAATATCCACACATGAGATGATGATGCCAAAGAAGATTCATCTTCCACCTTGCACTTGTATTGAATCTAGTATCGATTCTCCATATGGAAAGTGACTTACCTATCACAGAAATTTATGTTGGATCTATATAAGGAAATCCAATTCAAAACAAAAATTGCATCAAATTCCATGAGAGGAAGAACGAAGAGGTTTTCCAGAAAGTTCAATCCATAGATTAAGATATCAGAGGATTTATATTCCTTGGATGAAATAATTTCCCCATTTTTAGTAATCACTGATATCTTTAATTCCATGATTTTTGGTGGTTTTGGGATTATTCTACTAAACATTAGTGATATAAAAGTGTTCATAAAACATAAATCAAAAAGTGTCTTCGTTATTCTGGAATGAATAACTAGCGTATCTGTCACCACTTAATTGTCGGGGTTCACTTCGGTGGTAGTGACGACAAAAGCTCACCCATAATATCTTGGAGGTCCTTGGTAGCCTTCAAAAACCATTGTCATAGGGCACTGATTTTCAAGGTTCCCTGGATCATTGTAGTTGAAGAAGTGAATAATGCATTGATAGTTGAATGGAGTGTTCCTATCCTTTATCATAGCCACATGTTTTTCTTGCTGAAAGTTAATAGCCTGGTGCCCTTCTCTTCCTCACCTAAAGAACATCCTCATCTCCTTTAAGAAATTTCCGGGGTGCTTATTTTCACTCATTTGGAATGTGGGGTTTTTTATTTTCATATTACTGTTAGATTTATCCATTAGACTGCTAGAATTGAAATCCATATTACACTTCATATCCACATGATACCCCTGAGATTCACCGATCTTAATTTTGACAAAGAAGGAACATCAGACAATTTCCTCATAACTGTCAATGTCACAGATCGCCATGGCTTTCCGCAGGCTAGGTTTCATCCCACCAAAGAAGCAGGCCACCATGCATTTGGTGGTAACGTCAAAGCCGGATGTGTATCGTGCATTCCTTGTGAAGTTTACCTCATACTCTCCAACGTATTCATCATCTTTTTTTCGGATAGAAAGAATGTCCCTTTCCATATTATGACAGAGGGTGCATGGAAAATATTTATCAAAAAACATATTCTAAAAATCCTTCAATTTCAACGCTTCGATATCCTCCTCATTCTTCGTATTTTTTATCAATGTCCACCATTGATCAACATCACCCTCCATATGATAAGTTGCCAGGGGATCCTTCTGTTGTTCAGAACATTGAATGATGTAGAATATCTTTTCAATTAAGTTGAGCCATTGTTTTGTGATTGAGGGATCATACAATCCATTAAAAGTCGGAGCCTTTTGTCTCATGAATCCCACTATAATGACTTGATCATTCTTGGGGAGGGGGGGGGGTGTTGAACCGTTCTCTTGACCCGTGTTTTTGTACCAGGTATGAGATAACTGAGATATAATGGTGAAAAAGTTCACGATTACCACTCCCATAAGATTGGGAATCTCATTAGCACATTCATCACATTGGTCTTTACATCAGCTGTTAGACCGAGTCCTCATATTACTGGCCATCAACGGGATTAAAATGAAAGTTAGGGGTGACACATAAAGGGTAATCCATAGAAAAAAACAGATGACTTATAAATCACTTTTATTTCCTTAATGTATGAATCTATAATTTTCAATCTATATTATACATGATCTACATTCTATCATGATTTATTATAGTCATTTTTTATATTCTCTTAATAATGGTTCATAATAATCATGTTAATTTTACAAAGCATATCCATCGAAAGTGATGTAACCAAGAGTGCAGAAAGTCATGTTGTCATGTACCAGGATACCTCATGTCGTGTCTGAAACAACTTTTCAGGGTTTTCACCCCTCGATATATATGTTCTAGAGCCACCTATACCAACTCATATATAGACATGGATGTATTTTCTTAATAAACCACTTTCTCAATACCCACCAAAACATAGGTGTGTTTTTATTATACATAATATTCTATATAAGGCTTCTCTTGGGTTTTCAAATCCTAATATAAAAAATAACTAAATCTATCATTTTTACCAACTATAACAACCCTTCTCTTTTTTACATACTTAAACATGATTTATTAAATTAAACATTCACTTGATACAACATTGAAGATCAAGAGGTCTAGTGACTTTGGGGCTTAGGAACATTAAATAACAACTTAAAACATAGAATGAAAAATATTAGTGAAAAATTCTTTTACCTTACCACTATATTCCATCATATTTTTCATTGCATGAGATAACCTGAGGACATGCATAAGAAAAGGGTGACCAATAAATCCTATTATGGGAGTAATCAAGGAATAACACGAATATTACAATAAATGTTAGGAAATACGCAAATCAATGGAGCACAATAGTAAACATGAACAGAAAGGAATGATAATGTATGACAATCATAACATGGAATTGTATTAACAAAACATATAATGGAATTAGCATGATCCAAGGCTCATTACACATAGAGCATGAGTAAACCCTCATTACACATGAAGCACGAGTAAACCCTCATTGCCCTTGAATTAGAATGAGTCAAAATCTAATGCACATGATGTTTCATTATACTATACTTTACCAAATGCATTAGAGTGCTAGTAGGGCGCATCCTTCTTAAACATTTCATTTCATGCATAAGTGTGGCATAAGATCAAAGAACATGAATTCATAAATCATCATAATTTATTTCAAGATTGAGGAATGTTGAATGTATAAATTAAAAACTTACATAAATATGTAAATGTTAATAATGGTCAATACCATTTATAGAGAGATGGTCATGGTATTAACTACATAATGATTTTGGCTAAAAAATTGTGGTGCAATGTCGACAGCATAACGGCGGGACATAAGACTTCTTAAAAATGGTTGATGAGAGAGAAATGGGTGTATCATCAAATGTACATGAAATGGAATAAATGGGTGTCAAATAGATACATGTACCAAAATAGGTAATCAAATATAGATCCATAATACAAAATAATTGTGTGAATGTAAATGAGGAGAGAGAAATTCCTTAAATAATTTTCAGCATGCTAATGGGTGTACATGGGAGTCATTTATGGGAGAGAAAGGGATCTTTTATCATCCAAACATAAATAAAGATGTATGGGGGGATGGTCGAAATCATACCCCAAAATTTATAATTGAAATTAAAAGGGCATAAATATATTAATAAACATGGATAATATGACAGTGAGAGGAATACCTTACATGGAATTGTGACCCCAAAAGCTTGGGAGAGGCTTGAGAGAGGCTTCATGGGATCTTGGGGCACATAGGGTGAATTCTATAGATAGGAGTTCAAGTGTTGGTCAACCTCCAATGGTTTGAGTGAAGAGGAAGTAAGAGATTGGGTTGGTGTATATAGGAAAGAAGAATGAATTCTTAATTTTTTTAGGTTTGGTACATCTCTTTTTAAACTAATCAAAACCACAAACCAGTCCATAGATTTTGACCATGGTTTTTTCCAAAGGGGAGTTGAATAAAATATTTTATAAGGCCAATAGCCGAAATTCTTAAAATAATAGGGTGGCTTAGGTAAAGGTGATTCACACTCTCAATGAATACAATTTAAAAAGACAAAATGTTTTATAAGTCTTGAAGGGTACCCTAAAACATTGTAAAATAAATACATCAAACCCAATATCACTTTATTTTAATGGAAAAACATATATTGGGAGAAAATAATGTTTATAGTATAGTATCACATCCCTATTGAGTCATTATGATTTCATAAAACCCATTATATATTCAAACTGTATTTAATTCTTACCCAAAAATTAAACTGGCTCAGATAGAATTTCTTGAGTGATAATCTCTATGAACTTCCACTTCCCCCATAGGTGGTTCCGCTCGAGCTTAGAGTATTCATAATCAACTTTGGTTTGGTCAGGAAAGAAGCTCACTGACGCCAGCTCCTTTCTGATCTCCGATAAATGAGCCTCTTATGAGGAAGGTCTACTGGATGATTCTATCACTTCCTTGGTCTGAGTAAATTGGATTTTTTAAAGCCCTATATTTATACTAATAATGTGATCACTATTCAACAGCTGTATTAGCAACGATCAAAGTTCATAACGGTATTTCAAAATCCAGAAAAATAAAAAAATGTTGTTTACATTTTATATAACCAAAATAAGATGTTTAATTCGATAAATATGAATTTTTCTTAATGAATTTTTGGGTCGTTTCAGTCTGATTTCATTCCTGTCTACTCCTATGGGCCTCCCAGGATGCTACCTTTAATGTGTGGCATCTGGTTTTTCCTTGCTACCAAGTTGAATATTCTCTCAAGAAGAACGCAACAAAATTGATTGTGTTGGAGGGTCCGACCCCGATTCAGATTGGATGGCGCCCCCCACATTAGAATTATTCCCAAGGAAGAAGTATAAAAATAATTTAAACCCCTTTTAAAAAACCCTCCATCGACCTTTCACCAAATCGAGTGAATTGCCGATCAACTCATTAGTCGTTTGATCAGCATTCCTAAAATTATTCATGAAAAATGTATGATGAACCATTAAACAAATTGAAATATTAATTCCCCTAACTTGAACACATTGGATTCCAATGATGACGAAGGAGGAGAATCCGTTGTTCTAAGACATTTGTCGGTGGTCGCTGTTTCCCATCAATGACTGATTCAAATCCTCAATGGTGTCATTGAATATATGTTCTTCATTGGAGGAAGGCATCGTTGGAATTTCTTTTTAGCTTCCTCTCATATCTCTCACAAAACACATACCAATGGTTTGTTTAAATAAAAGATAAGGAACCCACAACTTTTTGTTCAATAATGTGGTTCATTAATGAATTGAAATTAATGTTCTATTAATCCTACATGTGTCATGGTTACGCAACCTGCGGATCATGTCAAAAAATGGCTCACAATAATATTTGGATGTTATGTTATGGTCCCACCACCATCTCTTAACAGTTTTAATAAAAGATAAAAAAACCATTAGTTATTTAACTGATTCTTTTTAAGGATCTAGAAAAAAACATTTCCTTTTGACATTTACTGAACATTTTTATACTTCACCGAAGATAATAATGGTGCTGTGAATTCAATGATTCCCTATGTTTTTCAATCCATGCGCTGGTTCAAAAAATAGAAAATCCATTCCGCAAATTTACTAAATGTACATTAAAAAGTTAAAAATTCTATTCTAGGCCCTCTGAGCATCATAATCTTCTGCTATTAATTTTTTTAGTCTCATAATAAATCTATATAATTAAACAATTATATTAAAATTATAGTTCTTTAAAATCATAATATGGAAGGAATGTTATCTATAAACCTTGAATCCCTCTACCTTCACTATCAACTATCATATGTTAAGATATGTGGAGACGAATATGCTCTACATAATACATGTAATTAGTACAGAACTCCATTATCTCTTTCAATACATATATTTGAACAATAGAGGCCTCTGGTCAATAAGGGATTTTAACATATCCCTACAAAATATTAATATATCCTTCATATTGATACATCGATCGTAAATAAATGGGCCCACAAATTCTTATCTTACACAAAAAAGGAATCACCATAGAAAACCTTTTATCAGAAAACGTAGGTGGGAAATAAATATATAGTAGATAATGAATAAGATAATCTTCATTATCCAACAAATCATACAAATATTCATCAATGAATTTACAACAAATGAATTTTAAAAAATTAAATAATTTGATGATAGTTTTTTTTTGATAGTTGTCACCATTATAGCACGCATTGATACTCGTAGTGATTCTTGTATCAATACATGAAAATCATGAGATTTCATACTAATTACATTAAAATTCATCAGTTAAACCAAATTATTAACATTGGAATAATAATCATTAGACATAATAATTCAATAAAGAAACCAAAAAAATCATCTTTACCTTGCATAGTGTGCGACAAAACTGTGGTAAATATGTTAGGTTTCCATTCATAGTGGGAGATAACTCTTAAGACATTCCAATAGATATAAAGTCTAATATATTAAGAAATACATATTTTTTTCTTTTATTTTATTTCTAAAAATGATTCAATCAAATGGAAACATATGTTTTCTATCCATAAGAATATCAAAAATGATATGTTTTATCTCTAAAAATATCTAATTAGGTAGTTTAAAAAATATATACAGATCCCTACATCTATTTTTTGGATGACCATAACATTTCTTATTTCCAAATGTCGAATCTATATTTTCCAAAATGCATTAATAGTATGCAAATAAAAATGGTCGTTGGGAAAAGAATGTATTATTTTAATGCATTATGTTCTTTTTTAATCTATGATATGGATAATCAAGTAAAAAAATCTTCTACGTACAATATACACATTTATTATTATACTATGAAATATATAATACGAAGCATCTTCTTTACAAATTGTACATGCATTGTGTCCCTTAAGACTATATCTAGAGAAATTTCCATTTTTAGGAATGTCATATAATGTGACCATTATAATAGCACGAAGAATGAAATTATATTTAATATATGCATTGAAAAATTTAACACATATCCACCTTAGTAGTTTCAAATAATCAATAAATTGTTAATGATACACATTGAAATCATTTCCCAATTTGTTTAGCCCAAAAATCATCAATATCATCGAAAAATATTTTTTATTGTTACATATATGTGGTCATAAGTTAAAAACTACCCACCAAATAGGCCATAAACTATGTTTGCTACATTTACTCTGAGATGGATCTAGTCTATCCATACATAATCCCATTATAAGATTTATAACTTCAAATATAAATCAAAATTTACTTATCCAATATCTTCTACTATGGTGAATCATCAGGGTCACGTAAGTTTCCATCAGAGGTGTGATCATCTGAATTCCATCGTAAACATTTTCATTAATTATATTTGGAAATAGATGCTTCAAATTATATAGTACTCGAAGGTACTAAATTTATTTAGATTGATCATTGATTCGGGTACCTAGTAATGAAACATAGTTGAATTATCAAAGTTATATGATGGAATTATTGGATGAAATTATTTGAAAGTATAGAAATTTGATTTTTTATGAGGTTAGATTCTAGTATAAAAGAATAAATCTGAGTTTACTTTTTCATTCATCATATAGCTTGTTGTCCCACATGTAGGATAGTTTAATAAATATTCATCTACATTCCTATATAGATAAAAATCATCAGAGAAAGCATCTATATTTTTGAAGTACAATCCCATTGGGATTAATAATATTTTTATCTCAAAATTGGAATTTGAACTCTCGTTGCTTCTATAAGTAACTGTTTTAAAATTTCAATTATGTTAAAGAAACTTTTATCACTTGACCCATTTATTGATTTCATGTTTTCTCATCTAAACACTTTTGATAACATTGTACATTTACGATAACATAGGAATAATGGTTTCCCATAATATCTAAACAATCCTTAAACAATTGTTATTTATTTTACGGTTTAAACACATAAATCATGAATTAATACTTCAGTACGAACCTTTACCTAATTGTGAATATTTTCACCACCATTAGACATTGAATTTTCTATACATTCATCATTCTAGATCCATGGTTTATAATTATGTCTAAAACTAAATAAAATGAAATGGTCCTTGATTTATATAGATTTAAATTTTCTAAAATTGAAACACTTCACACATGGACAGGAAATATAATCTATGTTATGAAGATTTCATCTAGAAAATTGCATGAAATCTTTAACAACTTTTTCATATTCACTAGTGGTTCCTAATAAATTTATACCATTATGATCTATTCTATAACTGGAATCACCATATAATTGATGAATATATTAAAACATATAAAAATATATATAAGTATATATATAGATAAATTGAATACATAAACACACTCAATATAAATAATTCATAATCAGATATGAAATATCAATGATTATTAGGAATAAAAGAAAAATTGCTCTATTAAAGGTCTTTATATTGTGTGATGTGTTTCATCCCAATCCAATTTACATCACTTCTAATGAACCTAGTAAAAAATAATTATTCTTTAAACTAATCTATTTTTGGGTTTTATATTATTTTACTTCATTTTATATATATGTGTGTTTGATATTCCTAGTATAAAATCATGATTTTGTCATTTTTTTATGTTTTCCACAACCCATATTATAATATTAATATGCTTATTTAATTTCATTCCCTAATTTTTTTATTTGTGTATGGAAAATGGTTACATATTTCAAAAATTAAAATTCAAATATAGTGGGTACATTCACCCCATGGTATCTTCATAGACCCCCGCTATAATCAATAACCTCTTCTTGGTAAAAATGGTATTAATCCTTATTTCCATGAATATACATTATTTCTGAAATAATAAAAAAATACAATAATAAAATTGAAATTAAAAAACAATAATTGAAGTTCATTTTACAATATTAAAGATTTGAAATTATAATTTTTAAATGACGTATTAAATTTTAATGAAATTTTTTTTTATTTAATTATGAAAATTTAAACATGTATTGTTTTGTAATATTATTTGTAAGGAACAATAAAATTAAATAATTATAATATAATTGTTCATATATAGAAATATTATATTATTTTTAAATAATTTATAAGTGGTCTATTTAATATATTAAGGCTTATTACAGAATATGTTAATATATCATATTTTAGAGAAACTATTATAATATAAATTTTATATCTTTTGAATAAAAAAATACTATTTTGGATTTATTTTCATATTATATTCATGTTTTTTAGTGATGTAATAATTTAATTATTTTACATCATATAACGTGTATTATTTAATTTTATAATGTTTTACATTATTTTGAAGTCACATGTGTCAAAATGTAATAAAGATTATATTACTTTAACAAGTGAAAAATATAGAGTCATTACATGTGATGTACAATATATTTATGAATTATGACACCATATATTATTTCTCATTCCAAAATATCATCAATTCCATTTGATAAGTTCATCAAATTAAAATTTTTCAAAATAAACAAATTATATCAACAACATCTATAAATACCGATCAACTACATACATATAAATAAAATTATAACTTAAAAGTATAACTAAATGATAAATAATATAACTAAAGATTAAAAAAAAACAAAAAAAGTTAACATTCAAAAAGGAATATGGTTGCTTAATATTAACACAATACCTCTAATTTTCTTCTAATAATAGACACAACATATTCTATCAAAAATGTTTGTAGAAATGACCAATAAAACATAAAAAAGATGCAAAATAAAACTAAAGTAGATGGTTCGCCAAAAAATGATTCTAAAGAAAAATACAATATTGGATGATGAAACAATGATATAGGATGAATAAAATAGACCACGAATCTTGAAATGATGATACCAATCAATGAAAACCTACAACAATGGCAATTGAGGTTCAGCGGGTCGTCGTTGGCGTCGTCAGAAGTTAAGAACAATGCTTCAAAAATTGAAAAAATGAATGTTTCACGATCCCAAAATTATACTAAAATATTATTGGCATTGGTTTTTAGATAAAATGATGCCAAAAACAAATTATCAACTTCATTATTTTTGAATACTATGGTCCATAATTATTTTTATATATTTGACGACATTGGTTTAAAAAAAACAGACAACATAATACCTTTAAATGAATATTTTTTCATTGGTTTGGGTAATAATTGACTTCAAAAATCCTGTCAAATTTTTTTTATCATTTTATGTTAAAATGTATTCCAAAAAAATTCTGCAAATTCATTTCACATCATTATATAAAAAATCGATGTTATAGCATCGACATTGAAGCAACTATTTCAACTATTGTCAAGGAATTGGCCAACATGGATTAAATGGGCTGGTTATAGGTTCAAATAATAGTGAGTATTAATGGTATGTTATTAGATATTGTTTCAAAAAAGGACCCTTTCTTCTCCTCTCAGTCATGGTATTGTATTTAGAGGGTAATGGGGTCACATGTGAATCTCAGTGTGACATTCCATCACCAAATGGATGGTCAGATGGAGTGGGGTAATCAGATCATCGAATACATTCTATAGGAATGTGTTTATGATTTCAAATGATTTATATATTACCATTTATTATTTTTTTAGTTTGTGAATAATAAATTTTTCTAATATTTAATAATATTTTATCCCGTTTAGGAGATCTAGGATTGGTCGTCTCAGTCACTTTTGTGATGGAATAAAGTGGAAGAGATATCATTTTTAGCACGAGGCCTTATGAAGGAGGCATCTGATAGTGTTCTGTTGAATAGGCATTAATTATTTCCTTGTAAATCTACCTAATTTCATATCATATTCTACAAAATTGCGTATATGAATTTTTTCGTGGGTGACTGTGTGTTTCTAATGGTGGCTAATCTCCTATGTCACTATCATCTTAGTATGCACATAAAGTTAACTGTGGGGTATGTTGGAACTTTTGAGATCACGAAGAGAGTTGATAAGGTGGACACCAGTTATATTTCCATCTCATTTAATAATATCCATGTTGTGTTTTATGTATCGTAATTGAATAAGTATAATCAAACCCATATGAGGTAATGAATTCGATAAAATTAGAGTTTCAAAAAGAATCTTGTGTGTGTGAATGACCAGTATATATTATAGAATCTCTTGAGAAACTACAATGTAGTAAATTAAAAATATTGGTGGGGTTCTTTATCAGCATGAGAATGATGACCATGATACATTTGAGTAGATTTATTAGGTAGAGTAGTATTATACAGATATATTTTCAGGAAAGGGCTTAAGATGACTTTATGAGGGAAGATGTATTCATGTTTGGGAGAATTATTACATCCCCGGTTTTTTTTTGAGGTATTTATCTTCTATTTTTTGTATATTTTTTTAATGATTTACTATGTGTGTTTTTTTTTAAAATAGTGTTTTTTGGGGTGGAATGTAGGTGATTAATTGTTTGTGCTTGGTTAATATAAATTATGTCCCAGCCTAGTATAAAATGTGCACCATGAAAAGATGAAATGTCCCTGTTTGATGCTATGAACACTGGTGTGTAAGATAACCATGAACCATTAACTATGAATTTTACTAACACACATGGCTTGGTTAAAGGAAATAAATCATCTCTAGGATAAAATGTGGTATCTTTTCCATTTGGACAGAGGATCCACAATATTGGTACACTTTTTTGGAAAACCATGTAGCCATATAGAATGGCTTTTATGGTCATTAAAAATATTGAATTTACCTATTTAACCTCACATAATTTATCCTCAAATAACCCATTTCATTACCATTTTCCTTCCCCATCCCTAGGCACACCTCATCCTTTATCACTACTCCTTTAGGATTCAATCATTGTTGGGGGTGGATATTTGGTGTGGAATCTTGAAGGTACCCTCATACAAGTCCCATTATTCCTATATTCATTATTTTTTGTCCCATCATAATTATTTTTTCCCACATTATAAGGTAGCATATTTTCCTTAATTTATGTTAATCATTTTTTCATTAGGAAAAATATTTATGGATGTGGTTTTGTATTGACTTTTTGTTGTATCTCACCGGTGTGGTTGTGGTTTTAAACTAGTTTTTAGAATATTCAATTAAATAAGTAGATGGTTACATACATTAACATTATTTTCTTAATTTATTATGAATTATATTTTTTATAAGTGGGTAATATTAATTATGTGGGAGGTATGAATAATGGTTTCAAATGTTTTGGAGTATGTGAGGGTTAAATAATGATTTTTCAGTTGAAAATGGTGGTTTCCCACATGTGTTTTTATTTTGGATAGAGTGTGGGTGTGAGGTGTTTCATGTGACAGAAGTAATGAAATTGGGAATAATAGAATCTTATGTATCTATCTGGTAAGACTATTACTACTACAGTAGGCATATCGGTAAGGTCGAGTTTCGTTCTACATCAAAATATATGTTATCTATTTTTTTCATTTTATAACATAATAATAATTTTATAATTATTTCTAGAAACAAATTATTGAGCCATAATTATTTATACCACAAGGAAAATCATTATTATTCACCATAAGGTCTCCCTTGATATCAATTATCATGAATTTATTGGAAAAAATATATAAGAAAGGGATTATCTAAAATGCTCAGTAAAGGTTATTTACAATAGTAGATTACTTGAATCTATATGAATACTCATTATGAAAGTTAAACAACTGAGCACCGAAGAAATTTAATCAACATACTAAAAATGAAATTCATCCTTAGATTTTTATTTCATAGTATAATCCTCTAGGAAGTACTAAATGATTTTAGACTTTAAGAAATACTTAATTGTTAAATATCAAATATCTTGATTATAAACCACTACCATTATGACCTTTTACATGAAAATTTAATCATCAAGTGAAAACCAATTTAATGATAAATCAACTGAGCATCCCATGTAGCTTATCAATGAATTAAAGTGATATCTATAACTGGTCCCCAGTCATAACTTTTAGTGCGAATAATTCTTTAAATATCTACAAATTTAATCAATTAATAAATAATATGACTTATCAAAAAATCTATATTGAATAAATTATATGTATTTTTCAATATTTCCAAAATTAATAGAATAAATATCAAATTAAACACTATATGTTATAAATATAATAAAATATATACATGATTATAGTGTTATCATGACTTCAGGGATGAATCTAGTAAGAGAATGTAGAATAAAATTATAAATTAAGTGTAGTGATTTGAGATAATTAATTCATTGTATTTGGTATTGTGGCGAGACCATCTACCCTTATACATAGGGAAAGTGAGTGAGTGAGTGTTTGGATGAAATTTAATTATCTTTGTTTCTTGTGAGGATAAATAAGGTGGTGAGTGTTCTTAAATATACTTGAGGAGGAGAGGGTTTCAGTGATTATATGATAATTATTTTATATTTAAATCCAACCATATTGTGGTGGCATTAATTATAATTAATTATATTGATTAATATATTCCTAATGTATTTTTAAGTTATAAAAAACCCTAACCACCCATTAAATTTTTTAATTTTTTAGTATTTTATTCCTTTACCATTTAACTTTAACCCATTTCATTATTTTACCTACACTAGGCTAAATCATTCTTTTTACCCAGGTAACCTTTTTATTAATAAAAATGAAAATTACATTATTATCTAACATGGAACAATATATTATAAATATGAAATTAATTTTCCAAAATTCAATTCACATAATGTTCAAAATTATATTTAAAATTAATCCCACAAATCCAAAGAGTTAGTGGGTTATTAAAGGGAAGATTTTAAAGTGTTTACAATGTTTTACAATTCATTTCAATGTGAAATTTTTTAAAATGTACCAAATTGTTTCAATAGATATTTAAATATACTATTTTTACTTTAAAACATATTTAAATTATAACATATAATTTTAAATTATTCATATAACTAGTCATTTTACAATTACAATTTATTTTTTAATCTATTAATTATAAATATGAAACTCATCCAAAAAAATATCTAAACACACCCTAAGAAAATTCTAATAGTAAGATTTCATAAAATAACTATATTTTGTAAAATAAATTTTATAAAATTATTAAAAGTTTGTTTTAAAATAGGTGAACCTTTAAAAAGTTGGAAAATATCCTTTTAGAAAAATATAGCATTTATACTTAAAATTGGATGTATTTTCTATCTTAATCACGTAAATATTGTTTTATTAATTTAACAACATTTTAAAAGATATGGAAAAAATTCCTTAACATGTTTCACTAATAGTGATTAATTAAATTTATTAAGATAATATTCCCATGTGGGTATATAGATCATTTTTTGATAAAAAGAAAACCATTACAACCAATTGGTTTTTAATTTTATATATAATTAATTGGTAACCAAGGAATTAATTTATTAAATATGTATAAAATATTTTATCATAATATTGTTAGTCTAATTAATTCACACCATTTTAATAGCTAGGTCATGTCAATCACATTTAAATAAAAATATTTAGTAATTTATTTAACCACGATGTTGCATATATTTTATGATATTGAACATAGTGTTTCCTTTTATAAATACCAAGATGTTACAAATAAGGCTTGAAATAGAAATAAAATCTATCAAACAAATTAATAAAATGTATAGAATAAATTTATATGTTTTATGAAAATAAGAGATTTTGTTTTCTTAAAAATAAACCTTTAACATAAGCAATCATAAAAGAAAATAGTTTGTAATTGATAACCATTGCCACTTTGGTATATTTTCAGTCATAATCAGTATGAAAGAATAATTAAAAATAAATCCTTAAATATCATGGAAATAAGGAATGTAATGAAATATAATATGAAATGTGTATTATTTGTACCTTATAAAATAATATAGCTGTATAACATAACATAATTCTTAGATAAGAATATTTGGTATTCGAAACTCACAAAGCGATTATAACATGGTTATGTAAATAGATCAATATACATTTTATGTGTATCAAATTTAACTCTACATATGACCAATTTAAATAAAGGGAAATATAATCATAATTAATTACACAAAAAATCATTGAATATTAATGGAAATGATGAAGTAATATATCTCAATGAAATAGATTTTTGTTATGAAATTCCATACAAATTTGTAACTTTTATGTCAAAACAACATTGATGAAAAAATAATTTTGAAACAAAAAATGCAATTATTTATAAATAATAAATAATATTGCAGATAATAGGTTTATTATATACACCATATAAAATAAATTGGTTGAACAATTTTAAAATATGCCATAATGAAAAGATATTTAGATGACGTCGGTTACCTCTAGTCCAGATATTCAATGTGTGTCCTTTAAATCCATATAGTAATCGTATATAACTTATTTTATTAAATAGTAACCAATTAATTTTTAATACCATAAACCTAGATGCTTTATATTAATAATTTTTTCTCTAATATATAAATACATAATCAATAAATCCCATATCGTGTGTTTTGAGGATGTTCGTTTCATTATTTCGAAGTAGCTTTGGAGTGTTGAACATGGTCAATGAGTGCATTATTTTAACATATAAAGAACACCAATCAATTTATAATTTAAATTCATTTAAACTAACAATAATTTTAAAAACATCCATGTATAATGGTAATGAAAAATGAACAATGTTATAATCCAGGAGACGGTACGTTGTACGTCTGCTTGAGTAACATTAAAATTTTCCAACAATCATGATGGGAAGAATGTAATTATTATTTCATATTTCCATAATTATAAAAATATAATAAATTACATTTTTTCATTATATGTAATTATATATATCATACATTTTTTCATTATATGTAATTATAATAAATTACATTTTTTCATTATACGTTGTACATCCACTTGCATGTTCGTAATCTGCCATACACATGAGTGGCATTATCATATCCTCCATGGGATGTAAATTATGAAAGTACTTTTGATTTAATAACTATATATGTTTTAATTTGATTAATATTTATTATATATATTAATTACAACATTAAAAAATTCACGATAGGAGATGATAAAAAAATGACTGACATCACTTCATGTGAAGGTAGTCCCTTGTGCCCAAGAAATATGATTTTGGATCCCATTTGATTGAAGAGTTTATTTATCTGTGCAATGAATTTAATATAATGACATATAATTATTTTTTATAATATATTTTCATTACATAAGAAAATTTTATGAAATTTGTCAATGTGAATGAGTAAATGAAATAAAAATACACATTTAACCACGATACATCTTCTTCATACTCCTCCGTAGGTTAGGAAAAATCCTTAATAAAAAGTGATTCTAAACAATCCAGGGTATAGAATTTGTGAGTATGAAAGAGATAAATATATTTTAGTAGGTAAAATATGATAGTGTGGGATTTTATGGTGTGAACTGCTGTGGATAGAGGATTTCCTTTTATCGGTGAGGTGAGTGGCATTGTTCTAATTTTTGAAAATAAAATTGTGTTACCACATTTTTCACAAATAAGACTCCTAAATTAACCATTATTAATAAATATATACTATCATCTCTAAATTTTCATATAAAATAAAATTTATACAATCCATTAGGCCATTATAACCAATAAATTTTTAGTTTGACTCATGGTAAATACATTTTTACATTAACCGCCAAAAAGTATCATTAATATTTTTGTAATTCACTAGTGAAACTATTATTTTTCACTATTTTATAATTTAAATTATTATGTTTAATAATATTGAATCCATTTTACCAAATGAAAAAAACTGAAAATATTTTAATTAAAATTAAAATTCAAGAAATGATGATGAATAGGTTTTCAAGAAGTTCTATTTTCAAGAAAAAGATAATTTTATGTTAATTATATGACTAGCAATAACTAATAAATGAATGAAAATTAATATATATATACATATATTCATAATTTTAATTTAAATCAATTTTCATTAGAGAGTTCTAGTTAAATAAAATATAGAAACAATATTAACTATAAAAAAAATCAAAGAAATCCCACTTTTATACAAAAAAATAAACTATACTGAAATAAATTATAATGTAGATTTGAAAGTAATTACATGGATAAAATATTAAAAAATAATTATTATGTTTCATTAAATAATATTTTTTAAATTATGATACATTTAAATTACATTATTTATTTAAAAGAAATTTCATTTTTTTAATAATCGATATTTTTCAATATTCCTTGAATAATAAATATTTTCAAAAAATATAAATATTTCACCCTAAAATAACGTTTATATGATGAATTTCATAATTAATTATATATTAAACAATATATTATATAAATATGGTAAATTTTAATCTCAATTTATGTCTACAAGGAGGGATAAAACATTATTTTAGAAAAATATTGTTTTTTAGAAAATAATATTTTTTCTATCATATAAATTTTTTTTATTTTAATAAATTGATAAAAATTGAATATATTTTATACCTATGTATATAATCTAATTTTCATAATATATATATTTCTATGCATACATTCAAATTTAACTTTAACGTTGTAACAATCATTTGAAAAATAATATTTCTTTGAGGTTTGTTTAAACTCGTTGTTTTGTGTATTGTATTCTGTCAGAGATAGATTTTTTCCAAAATATCAGGGTTTTCAAAAATCCTTATGTCATGTTGGATTCTAGTGCCAATAAAATATGGTTGATCATATATTGGTGTTTACAATTTAAATTACACTAATCATCCATAGAGGAAAAAGAACATAAGAACCTAATGATTGGATCAAATGATAAAAAAGGGGGATTCTACTTTTTGATGAATCTATAGGACTTTATGTTGGTATTTTACAATTATATTCTTTAAGGAAAAATATTTAAATGGTTTTATTCCATAATTAAAGATAAATTACACGATGAGTTCTCTTGAACAATATTCAAGTTTTCCATCAATCAAAATTTTCATCATGTGACATTAGGAGCTGTGAAGGATTGAGAATGTTTGACCATAGAATATAGAGACCATTTAACGATTTCATATGATACTCACATCACCATGTTGTTATATATATATATAGACCATCTTAGAGTATTCTAAGTCATTATTTGATGATTTAATATTTTTTTAATCTTGAGATATATTTGATGATTATTCACATGTTCCTACCCACTTTTTTCATGGTTGTTGAAAAAGAGACTATTGCTGAGGTCGAATTAGAGAGGAAGAAATTCCTTGGTGGAGATTCTATTTATGTAGGGGAAGCCATGGAGCATAATTAGGCTTTAAAGGGATTACATGTATTCTTTTGTAGATTACATATGGATCTTTCTCAAATGATTTATTGGAGAAAATTAATGTGGTTTACATTAGTTGTGTAAGATGGGTCCATACCATGCATTACCAATACATAGCAGAATTGATTATCCATCATTACGGACAATCTAGTCATCTTAAGGGTTTCCTTTGAAATGAATCATAGGGTAGTAAAGAAATATCCATCTATAATTGGGTCTCTTAGGCTCTACCAAATAACAAAAATGATTCTTATATCCTTTTCATGCATATAGGGATACTCATATAGTAATGAAGCCTTAAGGATTGACTAAGTGTAGATGTCATTATTCATTAAAGTATAAACAGGATGAATATAATGTGGGGCCAATTACTAGGATAAATCTAGTGTCTATTTATTCTCATATAGTCATATAATTGTTTATATATATTCATAAAATTTTTTAGTATCATATATGATAAGTTTAATTTTGGTCTTGAACTCAGTTCTTATACTATCTGGGAGGATTGTTACCCTTTTTTGGGAAGGACTATGGAACATCATTTTAAATGTCCCATGTGATATGTTTTGATCACTGACCATGTGGTCACGTGTGATATCTATTCCATGATTATTATATCATTTACCTTATTATTGAAATCTAATAAATGAATTTTTTATGCCACAAATCAATTTTTTATCATCATGGAGTTCAATTTTAATATCCTGAAGTGGTTATCCTCATATTCCAGGGTGAGTTGGATAATAGATCCAAGAGAGTGTGGTTTTTGTTTTCAAAATTGATAACAATCTCATGGAAACGGTTAGAGATGTTTCATGATGTATTTGACCAATGTTTAGGACCATGTCTGGGAATATGAATATATGATCATTCCATTTGGACATAATAACACTCTTATGTGGTTTCTGTATTTGATGTATCATATTTTTAATTGGTTTTTAAAATCCTACCTAATTGTTTTTTTCAATGATATTATAGTTTATTCCATGATTGTGGAGGAATGCAGGGATCGTTAGGATATTTTTCGTAGAACACTGAATATTTATCATCATTATGGAATGTTCCCAAACATTCTGTTTTGAATACACGATGTTAAAATTTTAAGACATGGTATTTTTGTGTGAGGAATATTAGAAGATCATAAAAATATTTAACTGGTGATTTCTTTATAGGTACCCAGAAATGTGTTTGTGATTCAGAGATTTTTGGGTATTATTGGTTATTATCAGCATTCTATTTATGATTTCTCTCGAATTGCATATCCAATGATATATTTGACACATAAAAGTGTTTTTATAGGTTTCATATTGGAAAATGATTATTTAGTGAATTTATTTTATGTTTAACTTTGACTCCAATTCAAATGTCTCTATAATCGCATTTAGGTTATGATGACTTCTGTGTTTCCTCAGGTATGGGATTATGTTGTATTATGATACATGGAAAATGGGTTTTGCAATGTGGATAACATAGACTATTACCCCTATGAATAATTATCTTATCCAAGATCATGAATTATATAGAGTGATATATTATCTCAAGAAATTTCACCACTATCGTATTATAGATATGATTACAATATTTTCTGATAATAGGGTCCTAATGCATATTTTTACCTAGAGAGATAAAAACCTACAACATATAGGACAAGTTGAGTTTTTTATATTTTTTATTTCAATATTTCATACACACTTGTTAAATATAATGCATATGTTGATTAACTAAGATAGGTCCTACAGATTCATGATTTTAATGAATCAGTTGAAGAATAGACTATGATAAATTTTTTCAAAGAGATGTGTTTAGATGTTGGTGAAGATGATATACATGCATTATTAAATTATGTGAAATATGATTTGTATTTTTATGTTTTAACTATTCTATGGAAATAATCATAAAATGACTATTATTACTTTAGTGAAACCCCTTATAGTGGGTGGACATTGGTTATCTAGAGTTGATCTCTAATGAAAGCTTCTGTTTATGTGGAATATTGGTTTTTTATATTACTCTGAGATAGGAAATGATAGATTTTGGTTATTAATATTTTTTTTCAATTCCCATTGGACTACCATGACATATCTAGATTTTAGATGAATTTATTAGTGGTTATAGATTAGGTTAATGATTCCAGACCTTATGTCATGATTCCTTATCGATTAGATGATTCAGGAAAGGTAATAAAACTGGTTATTTTTTTTCACCATAACTTATTCCTATATGAATGTGTAAGGATATATCCATAAAAATAATTTTCCACTTACTACATAATTCTAATGGGAATAAATAAATTTTATGTGACCATTGATTAACTCTTGAAATCATCTCCTTTCCATTCAATTAAAGATATAATGATTTTATAAGTGATTATGATCATTTATGCATAAGACATTATGATGATCCATGTAGTGTGAAAATATTTTCTTTCTAATATATATCCATGATTTAAATCAAGGTTTAGAAAATTATTACATGTGACAATGTGTAGCTTACTGAAGTTATACATATTGTATGACCCTCAGATGGAGGAAATGATTATGTTATCCATTAAAATTATAGAAAATATAATTTATGAGTAGATAGTTAATTTTACTGGTGGATAGGTAAATAATTTTTTATTGGTTGATTTATACTATAAAATTTATATTATTATTAAAATAAAACAATTCATTTTAATGGGTTTTTTGGTAATCCATGTTGATCTCCATTGGGTTTGGTGTATATTGGAGAGTGGTCTTAGGTTTGAATTTACCATGTTGAAGAGACAACATAGAAGGTAAATTCAACCTAAAATATGTTAAAATCATATAAAAGTCTATATAAATCCTAGGTTTATTCAATTCATTTCAATTTAGAGCTTATAAAATGTGATATTGATTTTTATTAATTTTTTCTCTTCTTTGGGACATCACCATAGGTGAGACATTGTAATTTTCGAGCACTGTTTTTTTTCCATTTTGAGATAACCCAACGACATGGATATATTCTTTATTGGTTGGAATTAGCATCTCACTATATTTTGATTTATATATTATTACCAAATTCCTAAATGGGGAGTAATCAATATGACCATTATAATATGATAGAATGGGATGATATTAATCTTGACCCCAACAACTCTATGGTTGATCAATACAGTTTAATTATACAACATAATAATAAATAGCTATATGTTAAAGTGATTTCCTTGATTACTGTACTAATGTAGTTTCGAAGGGATAACAAGGAAATGTTGTAGTGTCAAGAGTTGATGATACATCAGTGTTATTATCTCTTTACATGTCAATAATATTGAATTATTATTATTGATGAAACATGGAATGGTTGGTAGAATTATGTTAGAATATTGGTCATTAGTATCAATAATTAATGGTTTAGATTATCTTTCTTTTGGTTTAAAATCCATTCAAGAGTTGGGGTTGAAAATTTTCATTATCAGGTGATACATGATATGTGTATGGTCATATCATGATATATACTATCTATGATGTAAATATGTGATATGGATCTATTAGTTCTATTGGACTTTACATGGCTTAATCATGGTTTTTAACAATGATATAATTCCATGTAAACCATGTAGATGGTTGGTTTTGGTTCTAGAGGTAGTTTAATGGTTGGTTTACATTTTTCAAATATTACTACTATTCCCAGATAAATATGAAAATAAATTTTTAAGGGACAGTAGTTACTGAATAATTAGTTCAGAATTTGTGTATCAATCTTTCAAAACTATGAGACCTATATAAAATTGTTAAAAATTGAATATTTCCATAATAAGTTTTTTATTTTCACAAACATGTCACCATAAAGCTATATTAGCTTATCCCAACCACTCTATGAGGTTCTTTTAGGTTTTACCCTTTGTATTTTATGGAGTATACCTCAATTTGGATGGATCAATTTATGATATGGTCGAACCACTCCTCAATTCCTGATAATTTTTTTTATTTATGTTCTTAATATCTTATCCGTTATTATTTTGAATCATTATTGGTTATAAAATCTAGATAAATATATTTGTGTGGGGAATTTATGATGTTTTATACGATTCTATTTCATTTATTAAATTAATTCTTATGTATGTGTATGAGTCAAAGAAATAATAGAGAATACTATAAGCTAATCATTTCTCATTTATTTATTGAGATGACAAATCATGATGATAGTAACCCCAACCCCATTCTCATCAAATGGGGGGATGTTTTTACCACTTCTTCTAGAAATCGAATATTCCATTTTTCCTTACACTCAAACCCTATTTTTATCATTATTTCTATCCACATATGTTAGCTAGATGGTCCCATATATATATAATGGCTTTTCTAAAATCTTGATTTCACTTTCAAAATTAAACGGAGCCCCGAGTAATCTATATCCATTGATGGTTTCTCTCTTTTGTTATCTTCAACCACCAATTGATTTGTTTTATAGGGATTTCTATTGATCTCATGTTTTGTAGGAATGCTCAATTGTTGTTATTCCTGATAAATTTCATATATTGATCTGTTTCACTTCGATAAAGGACAGGATTATTTACATTTCCAGATCTCCATAAAGCTAAAATGTATATCATTTTTATATTTTTATGTGGTTTATTGAATTGTATATAAAGATACATTATTATAACACAACCATGTGGGTATATTTCCACAATCACCTACTATCATTTCAACAGCCATCTATTATCTAATTTCCTGGAAACCTAGTTTGTTAGTAGGTGAGTTCTATTAGTATAATGAGTTTGGGGTTACACTTGATTCCCCCAACATTTCTGTTAACGAGTATATCTCCAATCCACTAGTTGAATGAGTTTGTATCGCTATTAAAGAAGATTTATAATGTGAAAAATCCATGGTTTTTGAATTGTGTAATGACTACTATATGTTGTGCAAGAATTTGGTTCACTAGCACTCATCTTGTTATCAATAAAGTCAATAGGAACATGGGGATACAGATTTGAGGTTTCAACAATCAAAATAAGATGATAATTCCACTATTATAACTACGAACTATGTAGATCATGAAGGTTCAATTTCAGCCAAGTACAACCTTGAAAAGTTGTGGCCCATGAGTGGTAATACAAATATTACATCTATCAATATGTGGGTTAGGGTTACTTTTTTACCCCAATACATTAAAAAATCCATTCGGATTAGTGGGAAGCAAGGAAGTGGGAGTTGTCTAGGAATCCAACCCCAATCATTCAAACACTACATCATATGGAGAGGATTTGCGGTATGCAAATGCTCATAAGCGTGAAAAAGCATTAATGGTGTTCAACATTGAAGGTTTTTTGGGATATGAGATTCAATATGGTTTATTTAGAGGATATGAGGGACCAATGGAAGTAGTGTAGGGGTCTAGTCCTAGAAGAACATTTCCAATGACACGTATTGGTAACTCGTTTGAATCCATGGGTACTAATGACACAACCCCAGATAAAATTGAACCTAAATTGGTAGAGATTTTCATGGAGGTCCTAGGATTTCCTAGGGATGACTCAAGAGATGAGGTATTTAGTCTTCTTTTTTGTGACATTATGGTGAAAGATAACAACAGAAGGCTTTAAAACCAATTGAGAAATATAGATAGGATTTGTTCTTATGAATCATGATGAATAATTATTTCCAAGGAGAAGATATGTAATGGGTGTAAAGATTACTTCTAGATTCAAAATCAATAGAGAAAATATCATCATCAAAGTAGATATCCATGTAAATGATCAATACCTTCTCTTATATGGATCTGAGAATCGAACACGGGTATCCAATAGTAAAAGAGTAGATACTTGAGAAAAATATAGTCATTTACCTGAGGAAAGAGGCTCTGTGGTAAAGGATTTTGACAATAGTGAGGTCACCAATGTTCTGAGTGTTACTAAAAAGGTTCATCTAACACCAATAGATCCTGATAATGATGAGGCTATGTTTGATAGGGTTGCTACCTTCAAGGGTGTATTGGTTAACAGTGAGAGATAGGTGAAGAGGATGTTATAAATGGCGAATAACAAGTGTTAATTAACCAATAAAATATTGAAATTTTGTAGGAAGATCTTATAATAAATTCCACATCATAGGAGGGTGACATGAAGATGTAATGGATTATACATGTAGATAATAATGGTAAGATGTGTGGAAACAAGAAAGATATTATACGTATAAGAGGATTCAATGAAGGTAATATCTATAGAGAAGAGTAAATCCAAACATTGGATGAGTTGATTTATCACATTGAAGACCTTGTAAAAGAATTTATAAAAAACAGTTAACCAATCTCTCCTGGAAATTATTTAAGGACAATGGTTCCAGTAGTCTTATGTTTTTATCAGTGATTTTGTGATATCTTATGTGGTTTTTCAGTCAGGGTGAACGTTTTCATATCTCAATTTTTCCTTAAAATTGTTTTGATAATAAAAATTTCAATTTTAATATCGTTGGTACATGTTTTAGTCATTACCATTCATTGTTTTTTTGAAGATGACCTTGATTCCTCCATTTGTAATGTAGATATACCAATAAAATGATTCTTTAGCATGGAACACTATATTATTCTTGTGATTTTGGTTAGAATTGATTATAAAAAATGTTTATGTAAATATCTATCAGGGATATGCTTTTAAATGAATCGTTGATGGAATATTAAATGGTTTTAGAAAAGTTTTTTCATTAAATACACTTTTACTCACATCATGTGTTCAGGGAAATTACTCAAATATAATTTTTTGAATATAAAATAGGGTTTCATGAATAAAATATATAAAGTATCATATTCATTTTTTTATTAAATAAAGATCATTATTTACATAAAACTATTGAGAATACGTAAAAAATCGGTTCCTTGGGTGAATTGTCAAATTGACGTTAAAAACCCACAGTGAGTGTGGCACCACTTGGGGCTATGATTATGATACTTATAGATTTTGGTGGGGAAAATAGCATTATGATTCCCATTTATAATGGATTTTATTCTTTTTCTGTTATATTTGCATATCCATAATATATAGATCCTATTTATTCATGTTTTTATTCTTGCTGGTGATGGTTCATACTTTGTTTGATCAAATAATCATCTTATAAAAAATCCATTGATTTTTTTGAATAATGAAATTGATATCTATTTCATGTTTAATTACCCATTCTTCTAGCATTAAATATTCATTATTAATTGAATAAAAATGATTTTGTTGATGAATTTTGTAAATAAAATTATTTATTAAATTGATATCATTTTTAATTCAATAGATAATTCATTTTTAGTTACTTAAACTGTATAGAGTCATAGAAATATCATATTGGGCACGTTACTCACGCCATGAATGTGCCTTTGGGTGTATGAATACTTAGTTTTTTAGGCTCCATGTAATAGGGAGGGTGCATTTATTATAACATCTCTTTGTGAATTACCCATATATGGTTGGTTGGGATGGTGGTGATAGAAGGTCACATAGAGACATGGCATTGGATTGTTCCCCAAATTACCATCCTTCTTTAAATTCATATGCCGCATGATTATTTATTTTTTCTTCCATGTTGTACTCTATTTTTTTTAATTATTATCATGTTACATATGATATATATTTCATTCTAATTTTTGGGTAAAATTTCTCTCCCAATTATGTCTGTTGATTTTGAGGATCTCATTTCTAGCACATGTTGATGGGGAATGAAATCCAGGCCTTGTGATTGGACTACATTGGTGACATGTTTGGATAAATAGATTCGGATCATTACATACTACACCAATGACCCTTTTTAAACATTTTTCATGAACACATTTCCAACTAGATGATCCCAAACCATGGAGTACACATATTATATCTCTAATTAAAAAAAATATTTACACCACATTATTCCAATATATTATTGTAAATAATTAAGGTGTGAGATTCATATTCTCACACTCAATCACCAAACACACACCCCCGGTCACAAATCACTAAGATGGTGATTAACAACACCGATTAATTTCATAACAGAGAAATTTCAAAAAATCTATTCATCCCAATACATATAGAGCTCCCATATATAAATTTACACTACAGATGATTACTTATAAAAATTACTTCTCCCCATCATAGGAATCTCCAAAAAAAATAGAAGGCATCTTTTATAACCCAGGAAATCTTCAAAACACACATCTTGGGATCCAACCATATCACCAGCCAAATCATATCTGGATACATGAGGTGGATATACATATAAGGATCCAAACACTCATGGATATCATTAAAAAAATATTATATACACAATGGACCTTGAATCCAATACCTCGGTATCTCATGATAAAAAAATAAAAACCAAGAAAACCTAGTATATATAGTAATTATATTAATTCCAATTATCTGATGAAATAGTTCCAAACCCCCAAATAGAATAAAATTGTCTCAAATAACATGTCCCAACATGTATAAACACAATTCCATAATTTTAGTCACTCCTGCCCAAAAAAAATCTTGTCTGACATGATTTACATAGGTAAAAGTAACTAATAAAAAACCACATTCAATTCATGTACAACATTATAGAAATAACTAGAGTTTTCATAAAAGTATTTTGAATAATTTTTTTTCTACATGAAAAAAAACAAAACAATTACAAAACCTGTCATGTCAATTTATAGAGATCATATTCCAATTTGAAGATCTATTTTCAAATACATTTTCCAGAATGATGAGATATCATGTTTTCAAAACAAAAATTCCATAGATCTTATAAAAAACATAAAATACCAATCCCTTATCAATTACTGGTTCGATGATCTATTTCAATTCAAACCATGTCATTAGACCTTTTACACAAAGATCCATCCACCAGAAGCATTATCTTTTAGAACCTAATTGTTTTTCATAAAATTGTGTTTTCATAAAAATAAAACATCATATTAGTTATTTACCTATGGTGTAGAAAAAAGAAGAAGAATAATTAGTTAATCCATGCATTATAATACATAATATCAAATCACCCAATATAATATAATAATGAAAACACCTAATATATAATAAATTTTTTTAATTATAAATCTATTCTAATTAAGAATCATGTCAAAAAAAACTCTCCATGTGTTTGTTTACTATGACCAATAATTCATTATAATTATTCCAAAATGACTCACCACCTCCTTGTTGAGGAAAATTACTCATCCAAGTCTTCATCCTTCCCACATTTTCATTCACTATTTATAAAGAAACCTCAGTCATCCTCATGTGAAAAATCCAAAAACATGAAATCCCAAGAAAATATGGTTTTCAATTTTCTCCATTCTAGGTTGACATGTGACCAATATACCACTTGAGTCCCAAAATCATAATTCATACAATTACTACACTACAATGAATTTATTCAAATATATATATTCTTTTGATATATATTATATTATGATATAAAAAAACAAATATTATCTTATATAAAATGGATGATAAATAAAAAGTGAGCTGCACCACCATCTAGATTAACTCACTTTAATTTCATATAGAATCCATGTGGTTTATAAACAATTATATTTAATATGGGTGTTCAACTATATGATGTACTTGATTTCTATTAGAAAATTGAATTCAATTACCAAATAGGTCAAAATACGATCCATGAATATTTGTTGGGGTGAGACCAATGAACTGGAATCTACATCTAATCACTGAAAAATGCTAAGTGAAGATGTGATCAAATTGGTGTATATGAATTAAAAATATATTAATTGAAACTATGACCATGAAATATAAACACATGGAAAATTTAAAACATTGAAATACATAAAGGACTAAAATTCAGGTTTTTGTCTGCTGACCATGCCATCCAGGAAATAATACTACCCAAATATTCTCAATTATAGAAGGAAAATGGTCATGTTTTATCACAACACAAAACATACGTGAATATGATTGGAAGGGTGTATAAACATTTCCTCAACCTATAGATAATGTTTTAGGGTAGGCTGTCACATAAAACCTCAAACCATTTTACAGAGATATAGGGAATGGTGGTACGTCCCCTATTTTAATGAAACCCCTTCTCAATCAAGGGAAGTCTATAATGAATGTACCAAATTGTACCAAGACCATTCTCTAGATATTGTGGTTTTACTCTATCAAAAACCATGCCTTGTCACTAACTGAAATGTCCTTACCGATTAATTATCTAAAATATCCTTACACATTATGTGGTTGACCAATACGTCTTACATAAGGAAAATCTCATTCCACAATAACTGAATTATAACTCGTGGAATGACCTATATTTCATATACACTAGGATATCATATCTCAAAATGTCCATAGATGTCTGGGTGGGGCCATGATAAAATATCTCTCACCCCAACTAGAATAAATCACTCATGGATATTATAATATTAAAAAAACCCAGAAAAGAAAAAATAAAGCACAAAACCCATCCCATAACTCACCAAATAATCATTTGGTCAATAGTCCCCAAATAGATTGTCCCATAAAGAAACCACATCCCAACAAAAATATCAACACTATAAGGTTAATTTATTATACATCTAGACTAACTCATCACGTTGAGACAAAAATAATTTTTTTCACACCAACATACACATAATACTCATCACTAATAAATAAGAGTTTTACATGGAATGAATAACAATGAATCTCAATACAATGCAGTAATTGAATACATGGGTATATCCTATATAAGTCAAAATTGGAAAATTGAAAATAAATAAAAGACCTTATACACTTCACATCAAAACTATGAAATATCTATTTTTGTATTTATGTAGAAAGAATCACAATGTGATATACCACTTGCACTAGGACCTTTTCCAAATCCCATCAAACATTTCTTACAAAACAACATTCCCATTTCAAAATACCATTTATAAACTATCTCTAAAATCTCTAATTTATATAAAATTAAATTTCAATAAATTCATATTTTTCAATTAATATTTTTTAAATAATATCAGTTATTCATTAAAAACCAATCAATCCACTAGAAATATCTAAGTAAATCTACTAACAATCATTCAATATTAGAAACACCATTAAACCATTTATCAAGATATTCATTCCATGATGACTATTTGGACAATAGTATCCAATCCTAACTTTTTAGATTGATTAAAAAATTCAGAAAATATAGTGGCAGAAATTATTATTATATTATACAATCATTAAATCAACAACTATGAAATAGACTCATTAATATTAATTCCACCTACATTAACCAATGGTCAAAAAATTTCCAATTCTTGTACCAACCACCACCTATCTAGTAGAAACTATATCATCCCAATAAATTCTTAAATTACATATCCAAAAAATTAAGAGAAAAAAACCAATTGGAATAATTAATACCAAACTCACTTGGTGACATTAAGGCATTGAAACCATGATCAATAGAAATAATCTCTCTCATAGTGGAAAAGTAGAACATGGTCACAATAAATCCCTAAATTACATCACCCAATCGATGAATTATTTATCATAAATATTTTATAACCCAAAAATTAAAATCACTAGTAAAAATAACATATATTAAATTAACAGTGGCATATTGATCTTTCACACATGGGAATAATTCCATGACATTCACATAGAACCCACCAACAAGAATGAAAATTTCACCTTGAATCATTGAAATTATTCTCATAAATTCTTATCCATCCCATAAAGAATCATTAAAATGTGGAGTGACAAAACAACTATAATAGAATCATGTAAATTATCTTGATTAGGCATAATGATACACAATAGATCCATCCAATGTAATGGGGATAAAAATGAAGTATTATGAAATTTATAGAGGGATTTCTTACTTCATTTAGTGGACCATGAAAAATGTAATCCAAAGAGTTCATAAATGAAAACTCCTAGGGAAATTAAAATAAATAAATGAAAATTGGTCTAGCAATTTTAGGGAATGAAATGAACATTTTGCTCTTGCTATGAATCCCATTATAAGAATAAGGTATCCTCTATGTCAAAAACAATTCTTGGATGTAGCATAATTATCACTGTTATTTTCCCATTCTAGTAATCCCCTTTCATGGATATCAAGTCCTCGACTTGAAAGTACCTTAAAAAAGACATTCACGTTGTGAATGATCCCATCACACTATAAATTTATTATTTATATTGCCTTCATTATCCCAATAAAAATGATTCTAGTCTAAAAACATCCCAATCCACTGAGGAATTCAATAATACTCAAATATTGTCCAGATACACCATTTACTGACATTAAAATTCTAAGAACCCATATATATGACTACATACTCTAAATGATTCCCACACTAAAATAAACATCAATATAAAATGAACTAACAACCTCTAATGAAGTAGTTCATTACATTTTTTATCTATTCAAACACTTATATTTTCATCATTAGTGGCTATATATTATGTAAAAATTTCTTTCATTCATGACACATTGCTTTAATTCCCTACACAACCAATGTAATGGTTCAATCTATAGATCCATTATATCTACATATCACTGAGAAATATTGCTCCATAATTTTAATGTATTTAATATAATATTATTGATGAATTTATCACTAATCATATTATTTTCTAGGTATAGTTTCTTTTAATATTGACATTATTTTAGAAAAAATATATGAAGGGATACAACTTTAATACATTATGCATAAACTATTTCTCAAACCAGTATGTACATTTTTTCTTACAAATCATCCTTCCAATGTTATCATTGTTTTCAAAAATTACTTTTATTTACCATATTATTAACATTATAAAACTTTTTCAAATAAATGAATATTATTTAAAATTATTGTTTTCAAATTATAAATTACATTTCATCATATTTTTCAGTGTAAATTTTTAATGATACAACAAATTAATATTTATTGAAATGTATATCCATTAAAAAAATTTATAAATTATTTGGTATATTTGTTAATGATACCATAAAAGTTTTTACTTTGTATGGATTATTGTAATTCATTTTGTAATATTTAATTATGTCAATTTTTTATTCATTGGTTAATTTATATATAACCCATTTTTATATGGTCATGTGGAACACATATATCGGTTTATAATTATGTGATGGGTGATACTAGATTTAAATATACATATAATTAACTATGGAATGATTTATATATCAGGATATGATATATACAGGATTGCGGAGTGAACTCAATCTACTATGGGATTTTTTAGAACATAGTTTATGGGAATATAGAGTGATGTTAATCACTAATGTTATCAGAATTTGTTCAATAAGTGGAGTTTTTATTTATAGTTAACCTTTAAATAATAAATTATATTCTATAATTGTTTTTCTACCAATTATTGTGAAATATCCCTTTTTTATTCCACATTTCTCTATCATGAAACAATCTTATTTTTTATTTATGTGGATTATGTGAATTTTCCCATGATCGAACATTTGTATATCGCATTTCTTTTTTTATGAAACCATAAAATGTAATGTTTTTATCCCTTATGATAATGGTCTAGAGATACTAAATTCCTACACCCTCTTTATATATTATAAAACATCCAGAAGTTCTTTCATGTGGATCATGATAAGTTTTTATAGATCCTATATTCATATGCATTATTTCATTGTTTAGACATATGTTATCATTATTTATTTATGATATATTTTTAGCTATGATTTAAAAATGATATATAAATGCACCTTTATTATGTTATAATGACCACGTGATCATTGTATTCTCATTTTCTTCTTCAATTGATAGCTATTATATTGACCCCTTACTATGTACCTGAGCTCACCCAATTTTTTTCCCAGATTACACATGTTATAATGAAGAGTATTATGTAGGATATGTGTTATATGGTAATGTGTATGAAGAATATTCTTTTTATAATGTTTAATACTTTTTAAAAAAGTCTTTCGTATTTGTGTAATCTCTAATGGATATAACAATAGAGGCTATGGGTGGGTTATTTATTGTGAATTTTAGGAATATTTGTTCAAATTATGTAACATGTATGCATGTTATAGTTGGATCATCTCAATAATCAAATTTTTTCTAAAATACTCAATACTAAAAATGAAATTATATATTATACCTCTCAATGTTATTCTACCTCATAGATGGTACAATTTCTTTTCTATGACTAATAATTTTTATTCATCTATTATAGATTACCTCACATATTTTATTGATTATTTTATAGATTTATTATCAACAATATTTTCTCATTTAAAATCTAATTCAAAATGGGAGGAATTATATTGATGATCTTATCATGGTTATAAAAATATATATTTTCTATTCTCATGTTATTTAAGAAAATCATCAGGTAAGGTAATAAAAGTGTAATAATTTTCAAAGATTAAATTGACATCAATTACACTAAATTATTTTTACATTATTTTATTATAAAAGAACTTAAAATTTCACTATGAAGTGTAGTTGACAATGATACATTTATTGAATGTATATATATATATTTATTGTTTTTTACTTGTTCCATAAAATATATTTTCCCTAAATACTCCAAAATGTTTTATAAATATAATTATTATATATCACATCCTAATCAGTGTAAAATTATCAGATAATTTATTTAATGATAAACCTTGAACCTAAATTAGCACATTCACCATTATAATTTTATAGTACATTGGTGAGACATTTTGAATGTGTAACGCATTGTCCATGATGTACAAAATTTGACTTCAATTTTATAATTATTTCATTTTTAAAATTATTTCATTATTAAAAAATTATAACCAATGATACTTAATGACTAATGTATTGTTTTTATATATATATATATATTATATTATAATTCCTATCATTTTTAATCATAAATTTTGAATGTCTATCCAATATTATTTTCATTACTATATTATCTTTTTGAAATATACTATCACACCTTTTTTGAATATTTTAACATAGTACATGTAATTTGATAATGATAATTAATATATAAACATCAATACCACTAACAAATTTTATAGAATTCAGTCCACATTTTTAATAATAGATACAAACATTCACAAATAGAAACATATGTGAATAGGTCCTCACTCATTGAAAAATTTATATTTAATTAAAAATGTGAGATTTGTATCGAATGATATTTGAATAGAATGATATATCTATATAATAATAACCATTTTCTAGGATAAAAAGTGAAATGTGAAAATGTAATATAGGATAAATGGGGGTGTGTATCCATTGGGGATGTGTTTTATGGGTGATACTATTTTAAAAATGGTACATGTGAATTTAAGATAAGATCTATGTGTAACATATTTAGAAAATCTATAATGGAATTATGTTTATGGATAAATGAATAAAATTAATAATAGGATGATATATATCAAATTTATTAATTAATACATAAAAAGGAGATAAATATTGGACATATGTAGAATAAATTCCACTATTGTAATGTTTTGAAGATGATTATATATACTATAATCTATTACAATAGAATTTTACCCAATTCTATTTTTTGGATAAACATTAGATTAGTTTCAACATGTGATTTTAAAATAGGTTTTATTATAATATTTTATTAATTCATTTTTAGTATAAAATGGAATATTTTATGTTAGGATTAATACGGGTATTTTGAAATTATCTTTGATGTATTTTAATAATTAATATTATATAGTATTATATTTGGAATCTATATATGAAAATTTGATGTTATATTAATTTTTATTTCACTCTTTATTTTATTTAATTTATATATTTATTATTATTATTTGGTATTCTTGTTGGAAAATGGTTTACTCAGTTTATTTAATCACATTAATGGATTTTGTATTGAAATGTATTTGTATGAATCATGTATGTTAATTTGATCATAATGATTTTGTTGAATGGTTTTACATATCACACAATCGGTGGTAAAGGAAGGGATATTTCATATTGTTTTGTCCTTTAAAAACATTGTTTTATATAGACAATCCAACTATTAATTAAATTAGACAATGGGATGAAAAAGATCCACATTTATGATTTAATATCAAATAATTGATAAATGATAATTTTTAGAGCCATATGAAAAATGAGAAACATGGGTGGACACATTGGATCATATTCATGAAATATTATTCTTATAATATAAGAAATAAAATGATATAGTAGACTAAAAATTATATTAATTTGGGTTATAAGGATGATATTACTCTAATATATGACATAATTGAATATATGGGAATTTTTTATTTATTCCATTGAATTGTTATGAATTTTTTAGATTGGGTATGTAGTGTATGATAAAAATTCAGTTTTTAAGATTCCAATGAATAATATATAAATAATTATTCCTAAATAATTCATAGTGTTATGATATGATATGTATGTCTTTGATTTGTATTATGATATTAATAGATTAATATAGGATTTCATTTTTCTGCATTAGAAGTGATTCAAATTATTTTTTAGAAAAACAGAATAACTATAAATATAGATTATCATGGGATTAGTAATCATATATTTTAATAATATCTTGCGAAATAATTATTTAAATTTATTATTAATATGATACATTTATATATAAATTAAAAACCGTTTAAAATAATTTACATACAAATGAAAAATATATTTTTCAGTCCATGGAATGGTCAGGACTAGATTTTTTGTAAAACAATATTTATAGTGTAAATTTTTTTACCTAGACTTTTATTAAGGAAAGTGGTTGAGATTTATTACGATTGTTCTAACAATGTGTAAATTAATATTGAATTTTTTTAACAAAATGTGAAGGGTAAATTAGTAATTTCAATATTAATTTTTTTATGGATATGTTATGATAATGACATTCATGTTGTGATTAGATGGAGATGTTAAAGTTGTGATATAATGATATGAGTATATTTTATAATGTTTGAATTAGTATATATAAAAAATTAAATTAAAATTAATATAGTTTATGTTTTTAAAAATGTAAATAAATTTAATCATTTTAGTAAAAAAATTGTGTAGTTTTTTTCATTGAGACTATATGTGAAGATATATGGATATTGAAGATGTTTTATAGTGATTTATCATCATGAAATTTATATAATAGTTATGGTATTGTATGGAATGGATATATTAAGGACTTATTCAATGTTTTTAATTAACTATATAAAATTTATTAATGATATGTATTAAAATGTTTATTGAAAACTACAAAATTTATATTTGGATTTTTCATATATGATTTTATACTATATTAAATGATCAAATAACACACAAAATGAATTTTGAAATAATTTAATCAATAGAAAATACCTAAAGAGAATGAAATATAATTGGAGTATGTAAAGATGAGTTTAATTAATAATAAAAAATATTAATTCAATTAGTATATATCGTAATGTGAAATGATGTTGTTAAAGGACTGAGCTATGTTTTTCTGTATGATGTAATTAATATTTGGAATTGAAATGAGGAATATAAATGTATTTTAAATTGGTTGGGATAGTATAATAATTTATTAGTGATTTTAAATAGCTATTTTAATATTTTTGAACCTATATCAAAAAAATTGATGAGGATACATTACTATGTATTACAAGTATTTTATAGGGGAATAACATTCCACTAGGAGTTACAAGAGTCTATTATTGGTTCTGAAACACTAGATATTAAGTGTATAACATGGTTATAGGTGGAAAAATAACACATCATTTGGTGTGACATTATATACTAGAATATTGAAAGAGAAAATACATGATGACAATTACATTTCACTAGGTGTTAATTATTATCATAAAATAATAACGTAATATCACATATAATGATATTAGATGCATAACACTGTATGGATTAGTGAGATACAAAGGGTAATGGTAGAATTATTAAAAAATAATAGGTATTCCATACTAGAAATGGATCTTGCACCCCATATACTATCAGGATATAGCCAAGAGTGACATCCACCCCATAATCTGACCCAGTCCAAGACCTGGCATGAAGTGTAGTCATGATCGCCATGAGCTAGAAACTAGTATAAAGTATCAAAGTAATCAAAATGGGAACATTTTTTTCTAAAAAACTATGATCATAATAAATAAATTGAAAGGGAAGTGGAACCAATTCCATTTGGATCTAAAATAATTATAGAAAACTTATTCAGTTACAACAACATAAATAACAGAAACAAAAGACAAAACTATAACTGGACCACACCAAAAATATATCCAACTGATATATAGGTCACCTTCAACCACAAGACTGACTTCTTAAAAAATGATCACATGAACCCAGAACCGGAACCTGCAAAAGAGCTCGGGTCTACCAAAACAAAATCGTACAAGTAGGGTGTGAGCCTCACAGCTCAGCAGGTAACCGCCAAAGAATCCATATAGATACCATATAAAAATAGTCCATTCACACACATTTAAAAATACATATGTAAAAATAGGATTCTATCATTTTAAATGAAATAAAAAATATATCTCTTATTAAATAATGTAAATATTACATATATATAATAAATGGGTTTTCATTTTAAAACCAAATCCCAGACCAAACATCCAACAAGTCATACCAATTCATACAAAATGTAAATGAGATGAATAAGTTGTATGCATAGTACAGTAGAATGAAAAAAAGAAAATATTAATAGTAAACCATTGTAATTTCCTAAATATATATATATAGTTCTTTGGATGTTATCATTCTATATTTATCTCTCTGTTTATGGTGAAGGTCCATGGTCAGTAGCCAACTGGCTGATCTAAACTTGCCTCACTAGTGCAAACCCCATATGGCCTCTAAGACATCCAAGGGGTATCAACTGGTCTAATTGGGGTTTATAATAAATCATCACTCAACCCTCCAAAAGGTTCTCTAGAAAGCTATGGTTAATGTACACCATGTAAGTAGGAGTCCCTTACATGGATGAGTCACCTACCTACTAAAATTATAGTTTCCTACTGCAAACAATGAGACCACCTATATGATAACCCATGTAGGGAAATCCTCAATAGGGGTTCTTGATATGTGACAATATATACACAAATTTTTACAGTGCCTTCATATCACATGAGCTTTCAGTTCATTTTAAAAACTACATTAAACAATAATTTTACATTCACAATGACAAACATTCCATAACCATTCATATTCAATTAAATTTCAAAAACATCGTGAAAACACACTAAATGTTTAAAGGTACCAAAAGGGCTTTCGTAACTTTTAATAATTAATAATAATCCAATGGTACCAAGAGGGCCATGTTTTTCAAGAGAAAATTTGAAACCATTTTCGAAATCACATAACGTACCAGCACACCATTTAGAAATCACAAAGCCACTTAAATGACAGAGTTTAAAATAAAACAATTATTTAATGTTCTATATTCATTTGAATTCCCATCAATTTGTGCACTCCGTACACCAATAGTTGTTCACACATCCAATAAAATAGTTTGAGTTTTCTTAAAATCATCCGAACACATTTTTGAGATACACCACTTTAATTTAAACCAATAAAAAATTACGCAATTTGAACATTAATAATAAGAATTCCCAAACTAGGGGAATCATTCTATAATATCATACCCCAAATAACTATACCATAATAAGAATCCAAATAAAACATGAAGCCCAATTTATAATTTCACCCTAATTTTAAGAATATAAGAAAATAAAAATAATAAAAAAGGTTCTCAAAATAAAATTAAAACATGATTAGTATTATAAAAACCACCTTATATGTTTATATATATAGAATGTTTGATTAAATCCCTTTTTATACTACTTACAAAAATTGTATCCAACATAAAAATTACATAAATAAAGAAATCCTACCACAAACATGAAGAACACATTTATATAGTATTAAAAAATTCCAAACCATAAAATAGAATGCATATGAAATTAAATGGATAGAAACACCTACCTTAATGATGTGTGAATGTGACAAAACATCATAGGGAAGAATGATAGGCCCCAAAGAATAATCATTACACCATATATCCAATGAATCACAACCCACTACATCAAGCCTATCATTTAAGGTTAGTGATATAAATCACCCACAAAATAAGACACAATAAATAGGGAAAGTAGGAGAGAATTATAATATTAAAAGGGAAAAACCATAGAAAATCACCTTGTAAACATAGAGGACCATCCATGTAAGAGGAGGAGCCTATGGAGGAGCCGTTTAAGGACCCCTTAATTACCAAATAATGACCAAGGGGAGGAAAACAAGAACATTTAAAAAAATGTGGGAATTGTAAATATTAATTTTATGATTTTAAAAATCATGGAAACTAACACAATTTTCCCACACAATTTTCTAAACCGTGTGGAAACCTTGCGGTGGCGACTCTCCAAAACAAAAGATCGTCACACATGGTTTTGACATAGTATTTAAACCATGAAGAACCCAGTAAACTTCCCATGGACACCAAAATAGGTCGTATTGTTACATGGGAATGGGCACACATAATCCCCAAAGTATGCTTAAACCATGCATAAGCCAAAAAATTCACACGGAAAATCCAAAAATCAAATAATTTTAACTAGGGATACTCCAAACATCCACCAAGAAGATCCAAAAAATAAATAGAAGAAAAACAATTCTAATGGTTAGGGTGTGACATGTACATCCCAAAATTCCTGGGTTTTCCAATAATCAGTAATAAAATTGAAAAATTATATGTAATCCATTCAAATTTCTGTATGATTGTGTGATATAAGATATGAATGAGTAAGAGTGAATGAATTAAAAAAATTCCTAGAGGAATAATAAAAGATAACAAACTATAAATAGTATAAATATTAAATAATAATATATTATATGAATTTAATTAATAAACAATGAGAACTTTTAATTACTCATCACCTTTATGAAAATCCTCAGATCACATGGTTTCTCAAAATAGTTATAAAATATCTATCTAAATAGTGGTATTTGATTAATAAGAAGGTATATTTTATTGAATTAGTGATATTAAATATGTTTAATATGTGAATAATTTTTATTAATATGTTAAATAAATTAATTAATTTACTAAATAATTAGAATAATATAAGATTAAACTAGGAAAAAATGAAATTTTAACAAGATTCATAATGGTTAGTTTTATAAAAATTATGTGGAAATGAAATATTAAAATGATGAGGGTTTTATTTGTGGTTTAACAGTAGAACTTATGTGTAGAGATATGATTTTAAGCTCCACCGCAAATTATTTTTGGAGAAGAGGTTGAAATCTTTTGTCGTTTCATGTTTTTAAGTATTGTGTCTTTTCATATGTAGTTCCATGAATGGATCCCTCCATATAATCCTACACCATTTTAGGGAATTATCTATTAGTGGCCATGAGGTAGAAAAATAATATGGTTTCCCTAAATTATTCATCTATCTTGTCAATTATGGTCTTACGAAAACAAACATATACAATAGTAATACTTTTATACTAGAAAAGATCTATAGTTCACTTGTTATCAATTTCTATTATAAATAGTATTGTTGAAATGTATTTGGCATGGGATTTAGATTTTTAATAGGTACAATATTTTATTAATCATATCATTATTGGAAATGCTGGAATGATAATCCATAATGAAACAATCTCATTAGTAGACTCTAAATATGTATCATAGAGAATAATATAACAAATATAAAATTTATTTTTAGTCAAAATCCTAATGTATATGATGTTACCGAACCCCATTGTAGGTTGTAACACCTTTGTTTTAAGATAAAATACTCTTTACATTTAAAAAATTTATGCACTTAATAATAATTTTTTTCAAACAAAATATAACATAAGTAAAAAAAATATGACATATTAACTACGATTAAAACTAACAATGATTTTTTCATTAGTAAAATAAAATTGATAAAAATATACATATAATGATTTTTTATAAAACATGGATGATGACATTCCAAAAAAGTTTATAAATTAAAAATAGATAGTAAATAAAATTCAATAATACATCTACAATTAGAAAACCCTCAAAATATCTTCACCTTAGAGAGTAATTATTAATAAACCTATGCAATCAATGTGAAAGAAAACATTAAAGTAGAAATTATTAAGTAAATCCTGAATGATAATTTATTTAATGATAATTTTTTCATTGAGATGCATGATTGTAATTAAATTATATAAAAAATTATTTTATTATGGCATTATATATGAATGAAATCCCTCAATTTAAAATACAGTAATTTGGAAAATGTTAATTTTAATGATGGTAGTTGAATATATAAAGACATCCTTGACCTAATTATTTTGTAATTACATGTATTAATGAAAATATTTCATTACTTTCATTCGCATTATAGTTTTGTCTTACAGACATATAGATGTTGGTTAATAAATTAACTAATAATACTCAACCATTTTTTTGAATAATAGAAATTTTCTATTCCACAATGAGAGAAAATGATTAATCCATATCCATTTTCAACATCTCTCACAACTTATGCTTATAATATTCTTATCTAGACCCATATTACGTATTACTATCTTTATAACTTATGGTAATGGTAACATAGGAAATGTGTGAGCTTAAATGATCAATAAGGGAAACAATATAAGAAAAAGAAATAAAAGTTCAAATGTAGTAATAAGATAACAATATGAGTATAATCATGATTCATTATTGAATATTACAACAATAAATAATAAATTACAATGAAAATTTCTAAATATATAAAGAATATAACGTCAAATGATCTAACCATTACTATGGGGGAAGAAAAAAACATGACAGATATATCATTATCCACAGAACATACAAAAGAATGTTTCATAATTATATAAATTGTTTTCTATATCATTGTAAACATAAATATTCAACATCCTTATATAAATAAAATAATGAGTACTGTGAAATTACATAACGATCACCCTTTATGAACCTAGCTACTAAATAACATGTTCACACATTAAATTGTTGATAGATCTAAATTCCATCACACTCTCCATCTAAGAACATAGATACTCAATAAATTTTTTTAAAAAATAATTTTTATCTCATGATATATAATACATTACCCAAATTATTGGATGGAGATATAGTTTTCATCCATATTATAGTCCATACATTTATTTTCTACTAAAAAACATTCATCAAAATAAAAATTAAGTGATGGATGTATAATGGGTATCATATTCTATTAACATGGAGTCACATGAGGAAAAAAATAATAATTAGACTATAAATAGTTACATGATATCACCTTATAAATTTAAGAGTTATCCAATGATATTAAGTAACACTCTAAGTTAATACTATTCATTCAACAGAATAGTGCATAGGGAACGTACACTGTATAGATAAACATTAGATAGATAAGATAATAATTTTTACCCAATGAATGAATGTATAGAATCATATAAGACACTATTAAATAAAATTAGTTAACAGTATGGTATTTTTAGAAGAAAGGAATTCAACTTAAAATTATGTTTTTATACATTAAAATGATTATGAAAGCTAATGGGCATGATGGATAATTTCTCCAAAAGAGAAGGAAATTACATAAGATATCTTGAGAAAAGGGTGATTGGACATGTTTAATGACATCCCAAAGATTGTATGAATGTTAACATATATTATTAATTAAAATGAAATATAATTGTGTCTTATATTATCATAGAGAGTATAATATTGAACATTAATTGGTATTAGATAAAATAAATTGGCATAGAGAGGAAAGTGAAAGCACCACATTAAATAAAATTAACGGTTTAACAAACCTTCATTTTTTTAATATTAAAATATAATAGAGAAGTTATTTTTTTATATATCCAATAATTACACCTTTTAAAAAGTTGTTCAAAATGCAGAATATTTGATACAGATATGAAATGGATAAAAACATTAATAAATGTATATCCATAATACATATTTTAATAGACTGTAAAAATGAATAATATAATAATTTTAATTCTTTTCCATAAACATTCTTAGTTCAATTTAACAATTTATAGGATTAAATAATGAATTTTGAAGGAATAAATTTATTATATATGAAAATGTGGGTTAAACGATAAAATATAAGATATTGAAATAAAATTCTATTTATATTTTTTTAAACCCTACTCTATTAAAGAGATGATAAGACATTAATTTATTACTGTTTAATTCATATATGGGGGAAATAAGATAAATAAAAATAAATTTCCAAATATTATGGAAAACATTTTTTGGGAAGGGTGACTATGGAAACATAAAAGAAAGGTTCATAAAAAATACATGAATTATTATTTTCAATATCATAAATTTTGAATTAAATCATCATGAATGATGAAATTGATATAAAAAATAATTACACATAATGGAATCAAATTTTATCACATAATATCTTTTGGGAGATGATTATAACCATCTTTTAATGATAAGATTCTATGAAGTGGAGTATAACTCAGAAAATGGTAACAATGTTTTGGATAACATTATTAAATTTTTATTTCTGGATTTTAATGTAATTGGACGATTGAAAGTAATATATATAAAAAATTCCATGTATTATTGAATTGTGTATTCAAAGATACAATTGTTGTCTAGTATATACACTATAAAAATATGAAATGGTTTCCTAACATTAAACCATGTTTTTATGAAGAAAAATGGAGACAAAACCCATAACCTTTATCCTTAATTCGATGAACGTAAATTAAACTCTTGTATCAGAAATATATCTATCTTATTTACTTAATTAATAAGTATTGTCATATCTATTTTCATTTTGAGACTTCATAAATGTTCCTTCTCTATATTAATTATATATAATTTCCACACTGTGTGTTTATATTTTTGATCATTTTCCAAGTTTCTTAATAGTGGTTTAATTATTTTTTCTTTATCCAAATATATTTATTACTGGGTCATTAAATTCACACTTACATATTTTTTATAATTATTTATGATGTTAAAAATTCAATTCAGGCATGTTTTAGTGCTTCTCATTTAATATGATATTGATAATAAACATGTTTCGATGATCCTTGATTATCCAAGGATGCTTTTTTATTTGATGAAGTAATATTAATATTATATATCTTAGAAAAAAAATTTATTCACAAATTTATATAATATTGTTCTAGTAAATATGATCATATAAGAATTAATCATTTAATTTCATAGTGTTCTCCATGAATTTACCTTGATTTAATAAAGGATTATCATATGATCATATTTTAATATCATTATTCATTAACAATTTTGATATTAGTTGGTGTTTATTAGAGTGATATATCTTCATATTATGTGAAATATAATAAGAGGTTATGAAATTGAAAATATTATATATTTTGAGTAAATGATTTTCCTCTTATAATTTTTTTAGGATTGAATTAATGTTGTTCATTTATTGATCATATCATTTATACATTCTCAAAACAATAATACCAAACCCTTAATGATATCATATCAATTATTCCTCCTAATTTTATCATTTCATGGAACCATCAATGATTGGTGGTGATGAAAACTGAATTATTATAATGATGGTATTTTTAGTATACACGTATGCACATACGTTGATTTTGATATTCTTAATGAATGGGATTAGTGAATAATAAATGATATTCCCTTACAATGGTGTAATAATAGAATATTAATGGTACTAATAAAATTATTTTATTATGTCTAGAATAAATATTAATGATTATAATTATGAATAAAAACTAAGTAGTTGATAATAATTACATCAAGACTTGAACTTTCCATGGATGCCTTCTTGTAAACGAAGAACTAATTGAAGTTATCATTCAATCAAGTAGTCACACTAGGGGGTGAATCAAATTTTGACAAGTTTTTAATGATTTTTTTTATTTTAATTAATCCCCATTTTATTTCAATCATCTTCCACTAATTGTGATGGATGGATCCTATATACAATGAATATTTTAATGGAATATCCACACACAGTATTTAAAAGCATCGTTCGAAAGACCTAATCCTCACTACAAATTAATATTCACCCAATTTATAGATTCTTAAATATATGTTGGTGGAAACATAAATATTATTTCCCATTCCCATAAATAATGTGTCCAAGAGTCTTCCCACTATAGAGTTCCACTAGATACCCCAAGTCCTCACATACAGAAGTTATCAATATAGAATCCCACTATGTGTTCTCTACTTCCAATGTACAAATGGAGTCTTCTCCTACTCTAAAAAACGTGATCTAGTGATAGAAACTTTCTTTTTTTATAGATTCTCTACTTCCAAAAGATAATATATTCCTCCAATAAAAACTATATCACCTGATCTTTTCGTGTAAAAATTTAATAACATCAAAAACTGATGGTCATGTATGCTTATTGTTGTTTACATTGTATTGATCATTAAATGATCTAGACATTTTCAACACACTTATTACTTGGATATTAATCCATTATGAAATACCTGATGTCTTCTATCTCTTTTTTTTTCAAAAATATTACGTCAATATATATTACAAGATATTCTCTCAGTATTTATGAGTGTATGATACTATACATGGTCTTCTCTATTATAAATCACTCTAATTTTTGCAATAAAATGTATTCCTCAGATTTAATATATTTTTATACTATTTTCATTAAATGTGAATAAAATTTTTGAATAATTCAAGCGTAATTACACTATCAGACTATATTTCCCAATCTTATACTTCCCATTTTGAAAAATCTAACACACTCACTATACTGTTGTATAACTTCTTCTCCAAGAACTAGATCTTATACTATATTACAACATCACATACATAGTATTGTATTTGTGAATTTATTTCATAGGCTATTCATATAATTTATGTTATATATTCTTCTTGAAAATTCATTCTTCTGAAATAAATTCACTATATAAACATTAAATTTTATCCATGTATGTAAATAATTTTATGAATTACTCAAGATCTATTTATAAATATCATTATGTTGATTCTATATATTTTTCAATAAATACTATAATGTTTTTAAATATATTTTCGATACATATTTGAGCAGATAATCTTCATATCATCACCCTCACAAAAAAAATTGTTCTTATGTTCTCGTATCTCATCATGGTTATATCATGAAACTTATTCTATTTTGAAAAAGGTGATTCCTTGGACAAAAACAACCAAAGAAAAATTATTATTAAATGAATGGGTACATGAGTTTAAAATATGGGATCATATTAAAATCAGTTTCATGATTGGAAATTAGAGTAGTAGGGAGGTATTGAAACTTTTTAATTTCAAGATTTACTCTTATGTTGGAAAGATCATAAAAAACCACGTTTTTTTCAGGATAATCATATTTGAATATGTTGTTATAGTCGATAAGAGAATCGGTGAATTCCATACAACAGGTATTAATTGTCCAATAAAGATGTGTTATACATTCCAAATCCCTTGTATGATGGCCATTGAGTCACTTTCAATCTAGAGGTTGTTCCAACCAAAGATTTTATAAAAGGTAATATGATGTATCAAATACAACATCTCAAAATCAAGGGAGGTAGAAATTCCACATTTACTCATGAAACATCCATGTATCTTTGCATGTTGATTCTTGAGGACAACACCACATGCTGAAGGTCCTGGATTTCTATTGTTGGTGCCATCAATATTGATTTTGATCCATCTAGGTGGAGGCTCCATCAAGAACACCTCTAGAGTTTGATGTCGTTGACAGAAATTGTCGTTAGTCGTTAGACGTTTCTGGATTCCATTGTTGTGAAAGGTGTTGTGTAAATGTACCTTTTTCATCAAAGAAGCTTCATGTATGGAAATAAGAATTTTTATCTGACATTAATTTTGATTTAGTGAGTAATTGTTTTAAAGAGCATAAGTAGTAGAAAAAAGAAAGGAATAGGAGGTCATAATCTTCTCTGTGTTGGTTATAGAATTTACACTTTGAGTAGAAATGGATTCTAAAATATTGGAGGAAAATTTTAGTGGTAACACTGTTTTGAGAAAGAATCTTGATGAGATTGAATCTCGATTGTTTTATCCAAGTTATGTTGTAATATTATTTCAATAATTAATCACTTTCAGAGTTATATAAATAATTATTGTAATTTTATTTGAGATAAAAATACCATTCTGAGTAGGTTCCCAAATTAATAAATCATTAGTATATGCAGAAGAGTAGTTTTCAAAGATGTTCAGAATTGTGTCATGGAGGTCATCATGTTGAGAGTTTAAAATTTAAATTATAGAGTATTTGGTATTTTCATGAGTTTGATAATGTGATATCATAGAAATTAATGGTTTGCATGTACAGTAATGCAACTAGAATTTCATGGAGGTGTCTCTGGAGATCGTCCATTAAGAATTATTCATAATATTGATAAATAAGTATTTTATGGATGACCAAATGGAAGAATTAATGATATTTGAATAGCCCAAATTAAGTTTTTCAAGAAACTGATTTTTGATAAAGATAATAGCTTCTAAAGTATTGTGAAAAAGGTTACAAGTGAGTCTTTCTTTAAAGGATTCATTAAGGTATTTAATATTTTTTATTTCAATACCACTATTCACAATGGGGTTTTAACAAGTCGACTAGGGAACAATCACATGTTTTCATTCCAGAATACTAATAGACCATATAATATTCTTTATAGAGGTGTTCATATTTTAATAAGACCAACATTCCATTTTTAGATCATATTGGAGTATACCATCTTGGAGACAATAGTGTATTTAACCCAAAATGTCTAACCTTCCATCGAGAGTGACATACATTTCCAAGAAGTTATTGGGTTTAAAACATATTCAAAAATAGTTTCTAGGTGACAGGACTTGGGTCTACCAAAAAATATGGGAACACCAAGATAAGTGAAATGGTGTTTACCTTCTTTCAGACCTAGGTAAAAGATAATGTTACATTTATTTTTGGTAGGAATGTTCTTCAAAAATATGATACATTAATTTTTCTAACCAATAGTTTTTCCATAAACATCTTCATAGTGTGAGAATGCCTTTTATGGATAAGAATGTTTCTTTTATCTCATTGAAGGAAATGAATGATTTCATAAGATAAAAAATGATGTGTAACTGAATTCACACTCCTACAGACATGGATGGACTTCATCTTGTTCTGGACCACTAGAAGGATGATCAAATGACTGAGGTAGTATTCTTCTATTGAAAAGATAATGGAATATACGAGGAAGATTTACTGACACATTTTGTGCATTTAAACTAGACCTTAGGAGAGTCGTTAATCAAAATAGATATAGACATTCAGTTGATGAGAGTTCCGATTTTAGGGATAAAAGAGGTGATAATGCCAAAAACATGAAAGAAATTAAAGATAAATCAATATTCCATGATTTCAAAATCATTTCTGATGTCAATTCAAATAGCTGTGTTGCCTCCTCTATTAGTTTTAGTCACATTATTGACACACACATAGGTAGGCCAGATGCTGTCTTGATTGGATCTACACTTCATAAAACCAAATTGGTTCAAGGAGATAATATTTTCCATGATAGTGGAAAATCTTTTAGAAATTATTTTACTGATGATTTTATAAAGACTATTGATAAGAGAAATGGGTCCAAAAATGTGAATCTCCAAGGCAATAACCACATTCGGAATCAACGTGAGAAATTGGTCATTCTAAGAATGGGGTAGCACCCCATTAAAATAAATAAATTAACACCTTTACAAACATCAATATGAACCACATTTCAATAAAATGAGATGAAACAATTATTAAATTTATCCTGACCCATAACACTATCAGGATTCAGACTAAAGACAATGTCTCAAATTTCATGATCCGGTGGATTGTTTGAAATAAAGGAATTGTCCTCAATAGTTATCGCTAAATGAATGACTTAAAAATGTAGTTCTTTTTTGTTATAAGGACCATTTATGATGGCTTCATTACACTCTTAAGTTTTTTAATATCTTATCATCCAATAGAGACATTTGGAGGTATTAATTGGAAATAATCTGCAAATTCAACACTCACAGAAGAACCCCATTCTTCTCCAATGTGAACCACTATATTAATTGAAGTAATTGAATCATTTAATGATTCATGGATGTGTAAAATAGAATTCTTCCCAAAACATAACCTCTGACATTATTTTGTCTAATATATTTCAAATTAATATTATTTATCATGGATGCTCACTAAAACTATGGATGTTCATAGTTATTCGATATGTTATTGTAGTTCATGGATTGAAATTTTTTTAAAATGGAACAATTCTAATGAGGACCAATGAATAATACTAGATTGGTCATGATAAGATATCTAAAAATGAATAAATCAGATGATCCATGTTCATTTTTTATCTTTAGAAATATAGTAACAATGTTCCACATAAGAAAAATACCAAAGAAAACATATATTCATCATGGTTATGCTTAAAATGTAATGTTTCATTTGAGAGAAAACCAATTTTGAGTAACTGGATCTAATCATATTTTCTGATAGCACCAAACCGTTTTGTAACTACTTTTCCACTAAGCCTTTGCATACATTGATACCACCTCTACTCTTATGCAAGTTGTCCTCACATTATTCATAATTAGATACATGCCACCTAACACTATGGTGGTCACAATTGACCCAAGTCTTATATTGTAGACCTATGTCCACATGTGTGGTTGATTTGGATCATTGGTACATTATGGAAGTAATTTTTTGCAAAATTTTATATAGATTGGATTGTTAAAAATAGATTCTATAAAATTATAAACATAAATTTCTATTTTATAACCCTCAAATTATCACTATTTTAAAAATGAAAATTATTTATAAAAATTTAAAAATTCATATTGAATAATTAAGATTCATTTTTTATGATATCAAATATCCTTCATTGAATAAAATTATGATTCATCTTCTAGTCTTAAATTTTTTTAATAATTGTAAGAACTCAAAAAATAATTATCTCAAGTAGTAATCCCTATGACCATTTCCAAAATCATTATAGTTAATATACATTTAATTTTATACTTCAAGTAATATTGGCATGAAATTCAATATTAATATAACCTCAATAAACCACTTTGGTTCTTGAATCACCCCTTTGATTTTATTTAAATACACATATCATTACTAGTGTTAATTTTATATTCTACACCTTATAGTCAATAAAGGAATGTGAAAAATATGTAATTATTTACTCATTTTCACAATCAAAATTACAAGAACCACATTTTATACAGTTAAAAAATTATTCTATTTGGAGAAATATGGAATCCCTCTGATCATATCATTAAGCTATAATTAACCAACTCTATGTTTAGGTGAGTCATTCTTACTATTCAATACAATTGTGAAAATTTATAACATTAATTTTATTAAAAAAATTCAATGTATGATTCAAAAAATATATATTCTTTTTGGGTATATTCAAAATATTTTCAACTAATTTCATGCACACATCTCAAGAAAACAATTTATTAGATTCATGTGAATAAATATACTCATATTTTCATATTTATTTTTATATTTTTCTTCCTATTAAAAAGATATCCCTTTCAGATATAGTTCTTTAGCCAAAAAATAAGAGAATATAATCATCATACCTCTGTCATGGGAATCTTAATTCTCAAGAATATATATATATATATATATATATAATTATGAGATACATTCCATGGAATTACTTCATATATACATGAGATATTAAATAAAATATAGATAGCTAGTTTTCATTATAATATGATCTCCCTAAATTGATGCACAGAAAAATTCATCATCATGATTTTTTTGAATAAATAATAAAAAACAATATTTAATTTGAAAAAAAAAAATAGATAGAACCTGATGTTAATATTCCACTAAGATGGATATAATTTTAATTTTATTATTTTAAGATATTTTATCATATTTAGGTCTCACAATATTAATGTCCACAAAGTACAATTCCTTGTATGAGATGTTGTAAAATGTGTATATGGTAACAAGGTTGTTTCTTAATGCTAAATAGTTATAGAAATAGTTATTATAATTACTTCTCAAATTGACTATTTTATTAGATGAACTATTCTTATAAACATTTTAATGATAAGTTATTTCTATTTTTTCTTGTCCCATATTTCTAGGCTAATTCAACTATTCCAGCCAAATGATAATGATTTATTTTGGAACATTCTCAGGTTATGGTGTGTATTGAATTATTTTTCATAATAGTATTTTTTAAAAAATAAGTCATGAAATTATTCGATTTACTCTTCATGAAATTCGCTTCTTCGTGGAGACTGTGTAAATATTTGTGTAGTTGAATTCCACGAAATATTACACTATTCACATATATCAACATAATTTATCATGTCACCCATTTTAGAAAACATTTAAAATTCAACATCATATGTTTCTTTTAGTTGTTTGATAATGATGGTATTTAAATACACCTATTCTTCAATTTTATCTTACCTTTTTAGAGTAGATGTTCGTTTCTATTTTATGATAGTCCACGATGGGTCCTTTTTTCACACTATAAGAGCATTTTTTTTGTGACACCCTTCACGTAATTATTCTCTGTATTCAAGGAGGATTTTAATTTGACATACTTCTATTTTGTTCACATCACAAAAAAGTCCTATCATCTTCATTAATAACTACATCATATTTGATATGATTTTAACTTTAAATAAATTGGTGATTTTTTCAATTTTTTTTGATCAAAACAGTTTTCAAATTTCGCATCAATCAATTTTTTAGAAATCACAAATCACACATATCAGAATCACATATATTGTTTATAATGTGTTTTGTTTCAAAATTGTAATCACTTCGACTTTATTTATTATATGTTTCATTCTTATTAAAAGCATGTATGGTGTCTACTCACATTGTTTTTTTATGTTTTCTAGCAATCGTGAATAGATTGTGTGTTGCATTATAATCAAGAATAGAAACCATATTATGTACTATATCGTAATTCTGAATTTAAAATAGATTATTTATTGAATTATAATTAGGAACTGTAAATAGGAAAGAATCATATTTTAATCAAAAGAATCGTAACCCCGTATAGCGTAAACAGGTCATGCATCGTAATTGCATGTATAATAACTAGACCACGCGTCGTAAATATTTTCATTATGACCAGGTTATGTACTGCATCAAAATTATTCATTGTAACCAGGTTAAGTATTGTATCATATTCATGAAAAGTAACCAGGCTATATACCATACTCTTATTATTCAGTGTATTCAAGCATCAGAACCCCATTAAATATTGAGCATCGTAATAATGTGAAGAATCGTAACCATTTCATAAATTTTAATCATGATATGCATTGTTATCTTGATTAGCGTAGAAAACAAGTTATGTATTTTATTTTTTAAATACATTACACTCTTATCATTACCTCAATACCAATTACATGTTACTCATACTATTTGTTTCATATCATTTCACTTACTATTTTTTAAACTAAAATGATGTTGTTGAGTTGGTTGTTTACAAATCAAAATTATATCATGTATTCTATTTGTTATGATTGTTGTAATTCTAGGTGTCAAAGTCCCTCCGAGTTTTTTAGAAAAATATGACCATTTGATGAAATTAGACCATTAAAACCTAAAGCCTATAAATAAAAGGTCATTAAAACCAGAATATAAAAATTTGTCCTCTATAAAATTCAAGAGAGAAATGCTGAGACTTCTCTATTGTTTCATGAAAAAGATTAGAAGATACAAGAAGTGAAGAGCCTGTTCAATGTTAATGTATTTCTATAAGTTATTTGTTTTAGATTTGTGAGACTGATCATTGTGACAATGTTCATGGTCTTCTAGGGATATGAAGATGTTCTTATGGTCATCGTATCAAGGGATTTCAATTTCTTGAAAGATAAAGGTTTTTAATACCTTCTTAATTGAGGTCTTCAGAAGATAAGAAGACAGTTGATCTGATCATCTTATTGAGGTCTTACCAAGGTGGATGTATGACATACCTTTTATCCTAGGTGAAATGTTACCATACTCATAGTGATAAAATAATTGTAATAATTTTACATTTATGATGTTATTTGTATTACTAAAGGAATTGTATTGTTTCCTCTTTCTATTAATATTTATATCAATTTTAATTGTTTCAATTATCATTCATTCTTACATATTGTATTAAGAGATTATATATGTCATATGGTAGAATAATTAACATTATTATTACTCTAATATTTGTATTCAATTCAAATAAAATTATTTTATATATGTTATAGTAATACATCATATCATAACCATCAAATCCAAGACCTATAAAGTCTATTGTATTAATTGTGTATTTTATTAGTTTAAAACCTATTAAAATTATATCGTTCTTAAGTGATTAAATAAAATGTTTTTAATAATAAAATTCACCCCCTCAAGTATTGTTCCATATAATATACATATGCAACTATATTACACCCCAAAAATTTGTATTAGAGGAATTTTCATCTGATTTTTATTACATGCTTTATTTATATTCTCAATAAAATTGTATTTGTTTGAAAAATATATTGTTAAATCATCTTACTAAAATAACGTGTGTAGTGGAACAATATTGTTTTATTAGATGGAAGGACTGAATATTGTATCACTTGACAATATGAATACATCAGGACCACCTATTTCGTATGGGAATGATTATGAGTACTGTAGATATCAAATGAAAACTTTTTTAATTAATATTGATGTACACAAATTTATCATGATTACGGGAGGTTACGAAATCCCAGACAAGAATGTTTTTACCTTAACCAAGAACGAAAAACAAAAATATCCATTAAGCTACAAGGTATGCAATAGTTTTTTAAATTCCATGACCGGAATGATATATACAATCAAATATCATCTTTTTAAGAAGAGAAGTATTTCAAGATGAAATTGGAAGTCACAAATTTTAGTACAACAAATATTTTATATAAAAGAATAGAAATTCATCGAGTAGATTATCATGGGTTTGTTTTTCCTTATAATGAACAATTATGCAAGGTGCAATAAAAAATTATAACAATCATAAATACTTTACAATTAATGGGTCAAAACTTTCTTGATGTTGAAGCACCTGTGGAAAAGATAATTGATATAATGCGCATTGAATGCGAATCGAAAAAGACAACAATTGATGAAAATAAAAAGTTTGCTCAAATAACTATTAATGAGTTATTAGGAACTATTCTTAATCACGAGAAAGGATTGAAAAGAGATTCCAATTTCAATATCAAGAATAATGGAAATGGGATTTTATATTTTAATACAACATCGAAAGCTAAGGCACTATAATGGATAACGATATCTAAATCTAAGAAAGTTGTTGTTCTATCAGAATCTATTTGAAAGTGATAATTCTAAAAATGAGTTATCTAATCATTCTAGAAGGATGAATATGATTGTTGTAAGGAACTACGTTCAGTAACAATTTAATAAAATTTTGGACGGACATGAATGATTCAGAATTAACATTTTATGAATGTAAAAGAGTTGGTCTTATTAAATCATATTATCCTTTAATAAAATGAAAAGATAATAATAATAAAAATTCTTAAATAAATAAGAAAAAATTTTACAAGAAAATTACTTAGAATTTCATGAAAGAAAATTATACATGGAGTACAAGTCGTTGTGTATTTTTCGACGAATCCTAGGTATACGAATCTTATAGTCAGTTGAATATAAGACTTATATCCATATTACCAGTTGAAATGTTTTTTTCATGGCTAAGGTACCCAAGGATGAATCTCTTACAAATGTATCTTGAAATAATAATTACCATGATGATAAATATTATTACTCTTTGGATGAAAAATCATCCTTAGAAGTGGTAAATTTACCTTCCTTCAAAGAAGTATATAGATTATCCCAATTACATGAGAATAAAAATTCCAAACAGAAGAAAAATCTTGATAATAAAAAATTCTAGAAAATATATTATTATAAAATAATAATCAAATATTTAAAAAATATTAATATGAATACTCATGACATATAAAATATTTCAAACACCCTTAAGGAAATAATCTTTGAGAGGGATAAAAATTTTATGGACTTGAACAATATGTTTTATAAAAAATGGTTTTAAAATTAATAAAAATTCCAAAAAAATTTCTTGTGAGAATAATAATTTAGTCATTAGAATAAAAATTGAAATCGTTTTCCTTATAAAATTTAAAAAATATTACTAACGGAATGAATGAATTTGAAAAAATTTATTCCAAAATATGCCCTCTAAAGAATTTTTCTAGAATTGGTTATACTCACTCAAAACCGTTTTTTATTCATAACTATTACTTTCCTCAAAATTTTCTTTTCTGCACTAAATTTTAATTTAGGGGGTATTGGGAAGGAAATTTTTCTCTAAATAAAACTTAATATTTAGTATTTCAAAAATATAATTTGTCTAAAAATATGATGATTCCAAAAATTATTTTATCTAATATTTCCAAATCCAAACATATTTTTGTTCCGAAAAACTAATTGTATCATTTTCAGGAAAACAATATGTCTACCAAAAAAAGAACATTTGGTACATTGATAGTGGTTGTTCTGGACGCATGACTTGAAATAATGATTTATTTGAAAAAATTATTAAAAAAAATATAAAAGTGTCACCTTTGGAGATAATTCTCAGAGAAATATCATTAGTATATGTAATATAGTTCTTGTTGGATAAGTTTTAATTTAAAATGTTTTGTTTCTAAAAGGACATATGAACAGACTTTTCACTATATGTAAATTATGTGATGAAGGTTACCTTATAAATTTTTGGAAGGATAAATGTTTATTTTAAAATTCCAAGGATGAATTTAGTTTTTTACCAATAGGAATTAGAATGTATACACAAAAAACATAAAATACCGTATGAACCAAGATATACCTTTATTAATTGAGATGTATTATCAATCTTGGTTATGGAATATATTTTTAGGAAACTAAAACCTAAGGATCCATTGAAAACACTCAATGAAAAGACTTTGTTAAGGATCTACTGGATCTGCGGTATTATTGTTGAAAACATTACGACCCTTTTCAATATGGAAAGAAGCATAAAACTAGATTTAAATAAATCAATGACATATCAACTTCTAATGAATTACTAATTTTACACAAATATCTTTTTAGTCCTACAAAAACTAGAATAATTGGAAGAATGTACTATGTATTTGTTTTAGTTGATGACTACACTATATTCACATTGGTCTATTTTCTAGGAAATAAATATGAAGCCTTTTTCTATTCATAAAATTTTAGAGCCCCAGTTAAAAATGATAAAAACCTATCACTAAAAAATATTCATATGGATCATGGTGTAAAATTTAAAAATGAAAATTTTGGAATATTTTGTAGTAATAAAGGTATTACTCACAACTTTTTAGCTATAAGAACCCCTCAAAAAATGGTGTTGTTGAGAGAAGAAATCGTATTCTTTAAGAAATGAAAAGAATTATGTTGAGTGAATATTCAATTGTTACTCATTTTTGGGATGATGTTCTTAGTAATGCATGTTATACTATTAATTGTGTTTAAACTAGACCATTTATTAATAAAACAGGATATGAATTTTTGACTGGTCAAATCCAAAAAAAAATTATTTTAGAGTGTTTGTATGAAAAGTATTCATATTGAATACAGAAGATATTTTACAGAAATTGGCACCCAAATCCAATGATGGAATATGTCTAGGTTAATCCATGTCTTATAAGGATTACTTAGTTTTTTAAAAGTACTCTTCTTATGTTGACAAAATAGTTCATGTTATGATTAATTTAACTGACCCCTTTGTATTTTAAAAAAAAATTAAAAACAAAAAATATGTCTCTTCACCAACAGATTATCAACAATTGATTGAAAACTCTTCTAATAAGGGAAATAATCAAGAAATTGATTCTGAATGATTTACCCCATAAGACATTCTATGTTATGTTGATGATCATGTTTTTCCAAAACAAAATCAATTTATTCTTAGGAATGATCACAATGATTATATCATTGTTGAAGTAAATCAACCCATAAAGACCATAAATTCCTTGAGAATTGAAATAGAGAATCATTCTTTTCTATCCCAATTCGAACCTGAAACTCCTAGAGAGGCCATAGGTGATGAATATTGGATTAATGTAATGGATGATTAATTAAATTAATTTGAAAGGGATAAAGTCTAGACCTTGGTCGAATGATCAATAGAAACAACTTTAATAGGTGTAAAATGAGTTTTCAGAAACAAATGTGATTAAAATGGAGTCATCATAATATATAAATAAATTCTAGTGGAGAAGGTCAATAATCAACAAGAGGGAATAGACAATGAATAAGCCTATGATCCAGTAGCAATATCTGAATCTACTCGAATTCTATTAGCCTTTTTAGTTTACTTGAATTTCAAATATTTTCAAATGCATGTAAATTGTGATTTTATTTGTGGTTTTTTACACAAAATAAGTTTTTATTGAACAAAATCTAGGTTTTATTGATTCAAAACATCCTATTTATATTTGTAAACATACTAATGCTTTGTATTTCACAAAACAAGTCCTTAGGGAATGGTAACATAGGCTCACATGTTTTTTTACAAAACTATTATGAAAAAGCTAATACTGATCAATTTTATATATAAAAATGGAAAACCGAAATGTTTTTATTGTCCAAATATATGTTGATGAAATTAAATTCGGATCAAGTCAAGAATCTATAACTCATTCTTTTGCTAATTCATTGAAATAAGAGCTTGAAATGAGTATGATGCAAAAGTAAACAATCTTCTATGGTTTTCAAATATCTCAAAAACCAGAAGGAACTTATATATCTCAGTATGAGAATATAAAAAACATACTCAAAATTTATAGATATGAAAATGCTAAAAGTATTATCACTCTTATCGGTACATCAAATACATTTGATAGTGAGAATATTGGGAAACTTTTTGATCAAACAACTATTAGAGGTATGATAAGAAATTTGTTATACTGGAAAACTAGTCATTCACACTAAATGATTTTAATATTATTATGTGAAAGATACCTATATAATAAAAAATAATCCCATTTGAAAGTAGATAAAATAATTTATCTCTACATAAAGGGAACTATAGATTTAAGACTATTATACTCTTTTGGAAATGATTTTGTTTTAATATATTTTTTAGATGCTGACTTTTGTGGAAGTAGAGTGGATTGAAAGAGTTCATCAAGAACATGTCATTTAATAGGAGATTCTTTAGATTATTTTTAATGAATGAAACAACACTCAGTATCTCTTTCCACCACTGAAGCTGTATATCTAGCAGTGGGATGTAATTGTTCTCAGGTTCTGTGGATTCAACACACACTCAATGATTATGGCATTAATATTTCCAAAACTCAAATAATATGTGACAATTCTAGTGTCATTGTCCTTATTAAAAACCCTCAACACCACTCTTTGGAAATACACATAGATATTAGGCATCAATTTCTTAGGGATCACACACAAAAAGAAAATATTTTTTTACAATTCATTTGAATTCAATAAGAGTATAATGATATTTCTACAAATCAATTAGCATCCAATAGATTTTTATAAATTAAACAGAAACTAGTAATGATCACTATTAAATAATCATTCACATCCATTTATAATTTAGCCCATATCTTTAGATTATGCTAATCCTTTTCAATGGAGGGGTTATACATATTATTGTTTCAGTTTTAATCTTTATGTTTTATATTTTTTCTCTATTATTTATTTATTTTGTATATATCTGTTTTTCATTTATCAGTTTTGGTGTCATTTAAATTCATTATAATCATTCTTACTCTTGAGTTTTTCATTTTAGTTGTATTGGATTAATCAATTTCATAATTTTCAGTATTAGGTTATATGATCAGTTTTATGATACCCTATCAGTACTAAACTATTGTCATTGAAATACTCTATCGGTACATGATTATCAGTGTTGGTTTACCTTATCAATACTATACAATCAGTTGTTAATTATTTTATCGATGCTAAATAATCAGTACCAATATGTTTTTTTATCGGTTTTAAAACTTTTATTGATATTATATTTTTATTGTTTTCATAAGAACGATATAAATAAACCAATTCATCTGTCCCAATACTCTGACAGGTACAATTTTTAAAACCATATTTTTATTGTTTCATTGGGTGTTTATCTATACATTAATTTAATTTCAAATTGTTTAAATCTGAATAAGATTTTATTTTAATGGAAACATCATGATTTTGAAATCATTTTCGATCATTGTATTTTTTTAGATCTAATCCTGACCATAAATTTCCTTCGAAAAATACCACATCAAACTCATTTTTATTCTCAAGACGAGTTTCTCTATCAATAGCCAGAATGGATTGTATTCTATTCATTCATTATCTTTCGTAATCAGAGATTTATTCATTATTCGTATTCATTAGGAACATCAATGTGTGAATTTTTCATTAATAATTGAGTCTACTACATCATTTCTGAATGAAATTTCTACAAAAAATTTAACTTCCATAACCTTTATTGGTGAAAGGCTGCATTCATGAGACTTTTATGTGTCCTTTGATTCGATTGTGAAAAGAATTATAAGTTTTCAAGTTTGGTAATCAATGTTTTTGGAATGACCAGATTCTAATCAATATTATCTCTTTCATGATGTGGTGTTACGATTTTATGAATTAGTAGGGATAGAAAAGGATCTTATAATTTATTTTATAATATATGATAAGAAGTATAAAAACTCCCCAAAAAAAGAAGCTACATTTCTAGGTGTTCCATTTGAGGGAGATTCATTATGCCCTTCTCATAAATTACCGGAAGCTGGTGGATCTTTTGATTCATCTAATGCTAAAGAAACACATTTTATATTCATGACAACAAGAAAAAAGTAAGAAACATTTCCTGAGATATGAGAATAATAGCCCTATGGATTTATGGGGTTTGGGTGCTGAGAGAGGATGAAAAAGAAACAATAATTTTTTCTGATGTTTATTTTATTGATTACCCGGTGAACATGATAATGTTAAACCTTATGGGGTTCATCTTTATGATAATCAAGAAGCACAAATATGGTGGTATAAAATCTTGGCTGGTCATGTTTCCCGCCATTATCAGTATGTGTATGAAAGAATGCATGGACTTGTAAAATAATTATCTCATGTCAAATCCCACATCCTTCAAGGAGACCTTAATTAGTTAGTATAATATATGGATGATCAAGTTATGATTCAATCCTGAATCGAAAATGTTTAAGAAAGATATGAATGTAGATAATGAAAAGGAAGTTATTAAATGTTTTGAGAAACCACATAATCCATCGTAGACTACATAAAATAAAATTAAACAAGTTAATAGTACAAATCCAAAGCCGTAAATGAAACAAAAGGTTGTATTCAATGAGGTTCCAGATGAATTGGAAAGAAAAAGTTAGAAAATGGAAGTAGGGGATCCTCCGTTTCGATTGGATCCCGCTGAATCCATGTTTTGGAAAGTAAGTTATGATGAAATTTTGGAAGAAGAAGAGGGAAATCATATATTTAATAAGAGAAAGGCCAAAGCTATTCAAATTTATAGTCTTCATATAATAGGTGAAAAAATAAAAAGAGTAATTACAATAAGGGAACTATCTTGTAAGACTCAATCATTTCTATTAGGGAATGTAAGGAGAAACGTGTTTCTAATCAATCGGCTACACAACTGATTGCGGTAGAATATAAAGATGATAAAGAAGAAAAATAAGATGAATAGAAATAAGAACATGATCAAAAATAATAAATGAATGAAGAACAAGGACAGGAAGAAATATAATTCTAAGTTAAAGAACATGAAAACAAAAGAAGTTATACCATAGAATCATCTGAAGTCTCATCATGTGTTTATCCATCTCCAGATCCATAGCCCTCCAAGGGAGTATCTCAAAAGGTTTCCTCGATGTGATTTATTCAGATTTCTAATAATGAAGAAGGAGATGAATATGAAGAATCTGATATGAATCATAATTAAACATGTCAATTGATCGGCAATGAGACTCATTTTGTTGATCTCCCACAATACATGGAATACACAAATTCTGAATGATCAATCACCATGAAAGGAATTCAGTACATTGAACTAGATTTGAATAGACTGGAATATTTTTTACTATTCATTACAAAACTTGAAGCCATGGTAGAAATTGTTTCAAATTACTACAATGATAGAATAGTCTATGTTTATGTTTTTATGGATAGATTTATAAGTATTGTATCTGAGATCAAGATTTTAAAGGAACGTGTTGTTGGGTATATTAAGGCTTGAAATAAAGTTTTGAAGTAGTATTACAACATTGATGGTAGCCTAAAGAACAATATAGATAAGAAATATGGTTTTTTACATTGCGTGAATGTTCTCAACAATATGCACAAAAAGTTTTTTGCTAATTTGAATTAAAAACATGAAAACCATCAATGAATTGTACCTCAACATGAGTACCCTCATAAGAGTTTGAGTGTTTAAAGTAGATGTTGTATAATTAAAGTAATGATATTGATTCACTCTATAAAAAGAGTCATTATCTTATAATAATTCTACAATCTCTGATTGGATGATTTAATAAACTAGGAAGGAAGGTGTAAAACATAGGAAGTAAATCATATTTCCCATTTAAAAATCAATAAACTTATACAAAATTGATCCATAAGAATGAAAGGGTTACAACTGAACAAGATGTAATATTGAAGGGTTAACAAGAATCTGTTGACAAGCACATGGAGATAAGAATGGAGTACAAAAAGATAAATCTCTCGACAATTAATCTTTTGGAAAACAAATGGCCAAAGAATGATGTTTGAACTGTTGTTGTAATGAAATTTTGTTTCAAGTAAAAAATATTATATCATATGTTGTATTTCTAAGATTTTAATGGAAATAAATACTTTCCCTTATTCTTTTTGAAAATTGAAACTTGGGAGAATAGTCCTAAAATGAATTTTATTTATGAATGCCATGTAAATGGGGATAAATATCAAGTAAAAGTAATGTGAATATGACTCCTTGTGAGTTGTTTTTTAAACTAAGGGTTGAATTAGTAATATTCCTTATTACATTAAAAAGAGTTATAAATTTCTAGTTTAGATAATTATTTATTTTTTGTTTTGTTCTTTGCTTTCCCAAAAGGAAGTTATTTGTGAGTTCCAATTTATTTCGACTATCCCATGAATCATTAGTTTTGAAAATTAAAATCACACTATTCTAAACACATATATTGTTTATCATGTGTGTTGTTTCACAATTGTAATCACTCACATTTTCATTATTATATGTTGCATTCTTATCATATGTAGGTATAATGTTTACTCACATTTTTTGATATGTTTTATCACAATCATAAGCACATCATGTATTACATTATAATAAAGAATCATAACTGGATTATGTTATATATCATAATCAGGATTTGTAACCGGACTCTGTATTGCATTATAATCAAGAACCATAGCCACACTAGTACAGAGAATGTATTTTATGACTTTTTTTTATTTTTAATGTCGTATTTTTGCTGATATTATTACCAGAGACGTTATAAATTGAGTTTTTATGTCGGTTATTTTACAACCGACCTAAAAAACACAAATACAAAGCATTTTTCACATCGGTTGATAAAAAACCAACATGGAAAATGCTTCGGAGGAGTTCTTTATTACTTCTGTTATTTAATAACTGACATAAAATAAACCCATTCACCTTGGTTATTATATAACTGACATCATGAAGCACACTTCAGAAGCATTTATCACGTCGGTTATTTTTATAACCGATGTGATATACCTGTCTGACAAGCGGTTTTCAACGTTGGTTATATAATAACCGACGTAAAAAATTATCTATGATGTCGGTTATTTTATTACCGACTTAAAAAAATATACATTTCATTTTATTATGTCGGTTATGAAATAATATACTTGAAAACCATTTCTCGTGAAGTTATTACATCGGATTCCAAATAACCGATGTTATAACAAATACCAATGAATTTTTTAGGTCAGTTATGAAATAACTGGCGTAAAATATAATGTTGTATTTAAATAATCCTGAACCACTAATATGCCCAGAAAAATCACCTGAAATAGAGCAAAAGATTATCAAAAACAGACTAGAACATACCAGAAACCCCCTCCCCCCACACGCCAGGACACCCGCACACCCCTGGATAGCCCCTACCCATTGGATTTCTCCCTGTGTCCCTAGACATCCCCACCACCCCCTGGAAAGCCACCCACACCCCTGGACAACCCCCCACCCTCCTGTATACCCCCCACCCACTGGACATCACTCCCACACCCTGGAAATCCCTCCCACACAACTGAAATAGACCAAAAAGTTACTAAAAATATACCACAACCCCCTCACCACACTGGACAGCCCCCAACACACCCATAGACCCCCCCCCCCCACCCCCACATCACTGGACTTCCCCCCACCCCTGGACATCCACCAACACCCCTGGAAAACCCCTCACCTTTCTAGATCCCCCCCCCACACCGCTATACTACCCCACCACCCTCGGACAACCCCCAACACCCCTGGACAACCCCCACCCACCTGGACACCCCACCCCCACACCCCTAGACTGCCCCCACCCCCCGGGACTGTCCCCACACTTCTGGACACTGCCCACACACCCCTGGACACCCCCACACCCCTAGACTCCCCCACCCCTGGACAACCCCCCACAGCCATGGACAACCCCAACCTACTAGACCCCCCCCCCCCCCCACACCCCTAGACTTCCCCCTCCCCTAGGACTACACCCAACACTCCTGGATACCCCCCCCCCCACACACACACACACACCTGGACAACCCCACTCTTGGACATCCCCCCACACCCCTGGACAACACCTCCACCCTCCTTGACACCCCCACACCCCTGGACGGCCACCCCCACCCCAAGTACTTCCCCCACCCTCTTGTATACCCCCTGGACTTCCCCTCACACCCCTAGAAAGCCCCCACCCCTAGACAAACCTCACACCCCTTGACAAACCCCACCCACCGGGACACCCCTACCCCACAACCCTAGACTTCCCCCACCCATGGGACATCCCCCCACACCCCTAGACATCCCCCCACTCACCTAGACATCCGCCCATCCTCCTGGACACCCTCCCACCTCACTGGATAGCCCTCACCACACCCCTAGACACCCCCATCTCACTGGACACCAATAGACCAAAACCCGACCAAAACCAGACCAGAACCCCCCCCCCCCACCCCACTAGACAGCCCCCACCACACCCCTGGACTCCCCCACACCACTGGACTAACCCCACCCCCTGGAAAGCCCCAGGACAGCTGGTGTTGGGAGAGGAGGCGCCACCATGCCTCAGGGGGAACTCCATTATAAGGTACTCATCACTCCCACATGCGATGCTTGAGCTCTCAAAATGTTTCACATGTGGGATTGATGAGTACATTCTAGTGGTGTTCATCCCCCCGAGGGATAGTGGCGCCTCCTCTCCCACACCCCTGGACTTCCCCCACCCCTGAAATTGAACCCGACCCTCCTGGACACCCCCCCCACACACTCCGGGACTGCCCCCACCCCTTGGATGGCCCCCACACCCATGGACAACCCCCACCCTCCTTGACACCCCCATAACCCTAGACTACACCCTCACCGCTGGGAATTCCCCCACCCTCCTGGACACCCCCACACCCCTGGACTACCCCCACCCCCTGGACTGCCCCCCACACCCCTGGACAACCCCCCCCCCCCCCCCCCACACACACACTTCTGGACACCCCCCACACACACCCTTAGACTTCCCACCCATCCCCAGGATAGCCCCCACCCTCTTCGACACAACCCACACCCTAGGACTGCCCCCACCCCCTGGGCACCCCCCACACCCCTGGAAAACCCCCACCCTCTTGGACACCTCCACACCCCGGGAATGCCTCCCACCGTCCTGAACACCCCCCACACTCTTGGACTGCCCCCACCCACTGAACATCCCCCCACACCCCTGGACAACCCACCACGCTCTTGGATACCACCCACACCCATTGAATCCTCCCTAGAATTTTCCCCACCCTCCTGGACATCCCCTAGACATCCCCCACACCCCTGGACTGCCCCCACCACCTAGACAGCCCCCAACACCCCTGGAAAACCCCCACACTCCATAACATCCCCCACACCCATGGACTACCCCACCCCCGGGACTGTCCCCCACAATGATGGACACCCCTAGACATCCCCCCACTCGCCTAGACAGCCCTCCACCCTCCGGGACACCCTTTCACCTCACTGGACATCCCAAACCACACCCTTAGACACACCCACACCCCTGGACTGCCCCCCCCACCCCTGGACAACCCCCCCCCCCCCACACCCTGGACCGCACCTAGACCACTGGTGTTGGGAGATGTGGCGTGGTCATCCCTCGGGGGGCACGCCACTGAACGGTACTCATCACTCCCACATGCGAAGCTTGAGCTCTCAAAATGTTTCACATGTGGGAGTGAGGAGTACCTTCCAGAAACATTCATTCCCCTGAGAGATGGTGGTGCCTCCTCTCCGACCACCTGGACTCCCCTCCCCCATCCCCATGGACACCCCCCTCCCACCGGACACCCCCGTGCCACTTTACAACCCTCCATGACCCCTGGAAACCCTGCACACCCCACAAGACACCCCCACACCTTTGGAAACCCCCTGGACAGCCCCCAATCCCATGTACAACCCTTCCACCCTCTTGGAAATGCTCCCACCCCCTAGACTGCCCCTACTCTCATGGACACCCAAGATACCCCCCTCCCCACCGGACTGCCCTCCTATACCCTTGGATACCCCCACCCAATTGAACACCCCCCACAACCTTGGAACCCTCCCCCAAGACCAGAATCTATACCAAAAAATCCATCAAAAGTAGACCAAAACGTGAAGTAGAGAAAAATTAAACATTCACATATATAATATTAAAAACATACAATGTCAACTTAAAAACACTAAATCCAACCTATACAACTATGAAATAAACAATTACAACAACAATATTCAATATTAAATTTTATACAATAAAAAAATAAAATTCAATCAAACTTTTAAAATAATTTGACCATTCCACTTGTACGTGTTTGACGTGTTGAGCACTATATGGTTGAGGGTCATCAAATATATACAAATTAAAAGGATATAAGTTAACATGTATAATTAATAAATCAAATGAATTATTATGGGGAATTTTAAATGGAAATATTACCATGTCAAAGTTTACAACTGTCCCAGTTGTTATTATTTCATACATAAATCCTAACATATAATATCTGCATTCGTTGACACCTTTTTGTTAATAAAAATTATGCTTGATTGAGTGTAAATTCAATATATTATTTTAATGTAATAAATCTAAAAGTACAAATTATAAATTGATATTTACCTTTACATTTACATATTTGAAAATTTTACTCCTTTTCTTTGTGTTTTTTCAAAATTAAACCCATCCCTTGTTAGAAAATAATACAATTGGGATAAATTTCAAATTCATTATAAAATTTAAAACTATTGAGAAATTGTAACATACTTTTCTAACATTTTATTAATACTTTCCCACACATCACCATGGATAGAGCATATCCAATATAGTGTCTTCTCCCATGGGAAAAAACCCCGAACATCCAATGATCACTAATAAAAGAAAATTTAAGGTTAATGGTTTTTTATGTTAAAAGGTAATGAACTCTTTGAGAGATATGTGTTTCATACCACTAACAATAAGGCATCATCAAACATTATATTACTATATATCTATTCAAGTCTTTCAGAAATATAAATCATTTTTTGTTCCTCATCCAATGCACATGCTTCAGGGGAAATCAAATGCAGGTCCATGAACCCATATTCATCTGTCATCTCATTCTTGTCACAAATGTTATAAAGATACCTAATAAAACACAGACATAATTATACATTTCTAAAAAATATAACACAGGGAAAAGTTGTTATGACTTACATGGAAAAAATGTGCATCTCGTTGATGCCCAACTTATCTCCATAAACAAGCTCCATGGTGTCATCTTTTATAATCCCCACAGTTTTTGCATGTCCACAAACATGAGCTTCCGTTGAAACTCATAATGATCTGAAAATAGATTTTAATATCTGGAAAATATGTCAAAACTACTAGAATCTATATATAATGTCATATCCATTTGTCTTTGTTGTTGTCTATACATTATTTCTTTACCTTTGAAGTATTCCTATAAAAACAAATAGAAAAATATATTAGTTTTCAAATGATAAAACAACTTTAATAATAAAAATAAAATAGAAGATATAACATACATACCTCTATGGTAATGAGTCTAAGAAGTATGGATGGCCAAATTAAAAAATGGTTGATACTATGTCCAACTATCATCACCTCATCTATAGGTAATTGAACTCGAGCTGATCTATCTATAATAACTTGTACAGTGACCCTCTGATTCTATACCTCTAATTTTTGATGAAAAATTGTATCTCTTATAAAATATACCAACCCATATTCAACTATATTATGTTGAGGATCATCAACATACAACTCGCAAAAAGTAGCAAGCTCCAACGGAGGAGTAAGATACACAATGGGGTTCGTGGGCTAAGGTGGGGGAGTGGGAGCTATTGGCAGAGGTGGAGGATAAATAATGGGGTATTCAGGGGGTAGGGTGGGAGTGGGAGCTACTAGTGGAGGTGGAGGAAAAATAATTTGCTCTGTAGGGGGAGGTAGAGGGGTGAAAGCTGTAGTCTGAATAGTCTTTGCATGTCTTCAAACATATAATGTACTGACGCACTAATCTTTTCCTAAATCGTCACATTTATATTATGAACATTATCCTCCAAGGATTATATTTCTTTATAAACACCCTCAACATGAGTATTTGAAGAATTTTTCAACACTTTTCTTACCGTTACACCTGCCAGATATCCTCGTACACGACCAGGATGTTCGGGATTTCCGAATGCGGCAGAAAAAATATCTTGCCTCCCAATAGATGTAAATAGTTTCTATGAGATTTTCTCCTTAAGAGAATCCTATATTAATTAATTAAAGTTTTCTATAATGATTGAAATTATATTAAGAAAATAGTTAACTTAAATAAATAAAATATATATCTTGCAATGCTCTCAGCTACGATTCTTGAATAATCCAAAAGATATTACCCTTTTTCCGCATCCAAGATCTCATCCATTTTTCATGTCTAGATAGAGGGGATGGAGGGGCCACCTTTCTAGAGTGTGAAGTCATAGCTCTTAGTTTTTTGTATTTTTTCCACCATAATTTGTTCTTCTGATAATGTATACCCTCCCTGAGATAAACTATGAGGGTATACATTTTTCTATTGGATATTTTGATGATATTTCCTAGTTTGCTTTAAATTAAGAATATAAAATCATTAAAAAAATTGTAATAAGATCATTTATATAAGAAATCTTATAAAAGTTTATGTTTTCTATACAAAAAATTAATCTTTTAATCTACTTTTATAAAACTATCTCCATGTGTATTCATCTGTGAAAGGATATATATGACAGGGATTTTCCTGACTCCTATGACCAAAAATGAAATCAGATGTGAGGGTTGATTTGAAATCCCTCAATTTCCTGGAAGCCATCGATAAGCATTTCATCTAGAATCCTCCAGTGTTAGTAATATCAAATTTCATCTGATAAACAAGAGGTTAAACATATTATAAATACTAGAAACATTTAAATAATAGGAAAACAATAGAAAAAGATCTTACCAAAATCGTCTCTCACAACCGAGAGATTATCTCTTTGTCCACACTTCTCCAGTCATGATACAAAATGATTAATTTTTTCTTTCCCGGAGTGGATACAAAACTCTTAAAATATTTTTCATTTGGACCTCTAAGAATATCATCCTCATCACAATCAACTAGTATCTTCTGATCCTGCGTACATGCAAGTGATAATTATGGTAAACTAGTGCCACCACGTTTGCCAAATCTTGAACTCTTTGTAGTAATGGGAGCACATGAGGAAGATTGGGTAACATCTAGAGGAGCATGTGAATGTTCCTCCACTGAGGTGTGACCAATATTCTCATCTTTAGAATCATTTGGTAGATCAATTGATTGATCTTTCATTATCCTTCATATAAAAAAACAAACATTAGGTCACAAATATACAAATTCAAATATTTTAATACTACTGTAAAAGGGAATATAAAATTGTACTAAGTTACGTAATAGTAAACATGGTTAATATGGTAAGAATGTTAAACAATGGTAATGATGGTAAATATGGTAAAGATGGTAAACATGGGAAACCTAGTAAACCTGGTAAACATGGTAAAGTAATTGTCATTGATCAAAAATAAAAGATATTAATTTATGTAATGGTAAACATGATAAAGTAAACTAAACAAAATTAAAACATGGCAAACCTAGTAAAAATGGTAAACATGGAAAAGTAATTTACACTGAATAAAGACAATATATATATAATTAATGTAATGGTAAACATGATAAAGTAAACTAAACAAAATTAATACAAACAAAAAATTATTCTTATTTTGTTTTAATACGTGTTTTAATAAAGAAAAAGATTACAATATCTTCCATTTTATGAAAATAATAAATGTTAAAAAGAAATAAAAAATGTTACCTATAATTTTAGGAATGTACAAATGGATTGTTTTCCCAAATTCCATCATTGTGATTGTTCCTTATGGCACAAACCATGTCCTCAACATGCTCATAAATATGTTCGCTTAATATTTCAATGGAAGTAGGGATCTCACATAAATCAGCATCTTCATCAAGTTCATCCTCACCAACATATTGTTTTTTCCATTGTAAAACAATATCCACCTGCATATATGATTGATCTACTGCATATAATTTTTTTTGAATGTGTTGCCATTATAAATGAATCAGTTGTGTGTTCAAATAAATTACTATTAACAACTGTCATTCCAAATTCATTATTTCTGACACTTTTTTTACTAATAAACCATTTATAATTAAAAATAAGAACTTTAATTTTAACGTAATCCACCTCCCATATGTCTTCAATCACTCCATAATATACACTAGATGCACAAATTGGGTTTTTGTCCTTAGAACTCAAAAAATGAATTGCTTCTGCAAACACCAATACACCACTATTCTGAACTGTACATATATTGTCCAAAGCTTTCGTATGAAATGTATAGCCATTAATGTCATAACCGGACCATGTTATCACATTTAAACATGAACCACCCACAATCCATTTTAATGTCTTTGATACATCTGATCTACCAAGAAATTTCTTTTTAAAACATGACAAAAATGTTTTGTTGTGCTCATTCAAAATCCACATTTCTTTATTCTTTAGATGACATTGTTTTAACTCTTTAATATGCAATGTGATATACGGTAGTGCATCAGGTATGTTTTTCAAGATGTCTGATTCTAACTTCTTCATCTGTTCAGCTGACAATGATTTGAATTTCAAGCCACGAATCCCCTTTCCTTCATTTTTAACTTGTTCATGGAGAGATGGAGGCAAACCTCTGTGCTAAGCCGTAGCCAATTATCTCATACAAAACTCTAAAACCTGTTAAGAAATATAATTTTCAATAATGGAGTCTTCTGGTCAATATGTATTCTAAACTTGCACATTCATTATCATTATATACCATTCAAAAGGATACATCCAACGAAGATATACCGGTCCACAAAGAATTATTTCTCAAACAAGACGAATCATTAAATTCACTATTATATAAAAAAAGTTGGAGAAAAATACATTTCCAATTGACAAAATATAAAAATTTCATCCTTTAGAAAAATGTTCAAAGAATTAACATCATTCACCTTATTACAAATTGAATTGAAAAAATAAAACAACTTCATTATAGACTTTCTAACACAGATGGGAAATATTCCACACAATAAAATTGGTAGAAGCTGATTCATTAAGATGTGACCATCAGGAGATTTCATACCAATCAACTTCAAGTCCTTCAAAAAGAAAAAAAGATTACATTTGAAGAATAACCTTGAGGCACTTTGATATCATGGAGACACTAACCAAACATAATTTTATCCCTCTTCGATAATTTATGACAAGCTGGGGGAATAAATTTTCATCTTCCATTAGGTGTGGGAGCTAACTCCAAATATATTCCCATTGATAGTAAGTCTAATGATGAATTCAACCCATATTTTATCTTTCCTTTAATATCTAACAATGTTCTAATCAAACTATCACAGATATTCTTCTCCACGTGCATGACATCAATATTATGTTTAACTTCATGATATCTTCAATATGGTAGCTCAAAAAATATTGACCTTTTCTTCCAAATATGTCTATCATTACCAGATTTCTATGTCATTCCCAATGTCACATCAAGGTTTTTCACCCTCTTAAAATAAATATCAGGGGATGATGGTTTTGAAGCAATATCAAATTCTTCTGAGCCATTGAATTCCTTCTTTAGTCTTCTATAAGAGTGATCCATAGGCAAAAACATTCGATGAACCATGTACGTCGTTTTCTTCCCATTATTCAATTGACAATATGACACCTGTTGTTCGCATATTGGAAAAGCTTTATACCCTTTAACATTGTATCCAGAAAAATTTCCATTTGCTGGGAAGTCATTTATAGTGAACAAAAGCACTGCATGCATTTGAAAATATTCCATTTTATAAGAATCATACACCCTAATACCATCCACCCATAAATTTTTCAAATCATCAATCAATGGTGACAAGAAACCATCAATATCATATCTAGGTTGCTTCAGACTATAGATCATTATACTCAACAAGACATATTTGTGCTTCATACAAACTTCAAGAGAGAGGTTGTAAATTACCAATAAAATAGGCCATGAACTATGTCTGCTACTGAGGGTACGGTATGGATTCATTCCATCTGTGAACAACCCTAGTATGAAATTTCTAATTTCATTTCCAAATTTAGGATATTGATCATCAATTTTCTTCCATTGTGGACAATCAGCTAGATGACATATTTTTACAGCACATAACCACTCATCAGCATGCCATATTAACCTTTTGTTCATAATGTAAATTATGAAATAAATGTTTGAAATGATGAATTATAGGATGATACCAAAATACCTTTGAAGGGATCTCTGTAATCTCTACACCATCCTGTGATGTTTCTTTCACTGTATATCGTGATGTCCAAAATTGAGGAAACTCTAACAGAAATTAATATTCCTTCCTATATATCATACAGTCATTCTGAAAAGCATGTATTTTCTTGTATCCCAATCCCATAGGGCATAATATTCTCTTAGCCTTATAATGTAAATCTGGAAGATTGTTATCTTTTGGAGGAATGTCTTTCATCAATTGTAGGAGCTCTGTAAAACATCTTTCACTCAATCCATGTTTCACTTTCAGGTAAATCAATATTAACATCGTTGACAAAACTGTAAAATCTATACAAGTAGGATATAATTGATTTACAGCATCACCATATAGATGTGCAACAATCGGTTCTCTCTCAATTTGTTCTACTACAACATTGTGAATCATTTCTTAAATTCCATCGGAGTCACTATCTTGTAAATCATCATCGTTAGTGATATTCCCTCAAGTTTCACCATGCCAAATCCAAGGGTTGTAACTTAGATTAAAACCATAAAAAATTAGATGATCTTTTATCTCTCTACTTTTCAACTTCTTTATATTCAAACATTTCAGGCATGGACTGAAAAAATGTCACTACTTGGAACATTTCGTTTAGAAAATTCCAAAATGGCATCAACACATTCTTCATATTCATTGCTCACCCAATGTGTTGTAATCCAACTTCGACTAATTAATACCTATAACAAATATCAAAATTATGCATATTTTTAGATAATAAAAATATATTTTTATATAAAAAACATCATAATTTCAATGTAAAACAATTTTGAAATATAAAAAAAAATCTATGCGTATTTTAAAAAAATTATGCTTGAATATGATTTTAAATAAAAATATAGTTAGATATAACCGTTTTAAATTCATCTTGGAACCTATCATCTTATGGTTCACAAAGAATACATCCTAGTGCAACTGGATACCATATTCACCCTTCCGTAAAAAAGAAATATGAATTACAAATATTAAAATATGTGTACATTCCATACTGAAAATTACACAGATCTTAACGATTCGAAACCTCTAGACAGCCCCCCCCCCACCCCTCTGGATAGCCCCCTCCCCCTGGGGACCACCCCCACCCCCTGGACATCACCCCAACCCCCTTGGACACCACCACCACCTCCTGGACACCCCTACCCCCTTGGACAACACCCCCACCCCCTAGGACATCACCCCACCCCCTTGGACACCCCATAGACAACACCACCCACATGTATATCCCCCCCACCCCTATGGACAACCCCCCCCCCCCTGGATAGCCCCCAGCACTCTAGATATCCCCCACTCCCATTGGACAACCCCACCCCTCCTAGACACCACCCCAACCCCTACCCCTTTGGACACCCCCTGGACACCCCCAACCCCCCGGACACCCCCACCCCCTTGGAAACTACCCCCAAACCCCATGGACACTCCCTGGACACCACCACCCCCTTGGATATCCCCCAACCCTCTGGACAGCCCTGCATCCCCTTGACATCCCCCACCCCTCTAGATAGCCCCCACCCCCTTGTACACCCCCACCACTCATAATAAACCTAGAACATATTGATTAATATTAAACCATCAATTTTAAAATGTCCAAATATCAATAAAAATAGAAGGAATGAATTAGAAGAAAATGTGGACGAAGAAGAAAAAAGAAACAAATAATAAAAGAAGAAGAACATGGAATAGGTAACTTATTTAATGAAATTACATGGAATATAAGAAAACTGTGGGGCCTCCAAGGGCTTATAGGAAATTTTAGAAAATATAGTAAACTTGAGAATCAAATCAAATTTAAATAAAAACTCTGATGTAGAATGCCAAAGTGTAAAGCCTATCAACAAGGAATAACGATGTGAGGATAACTACACATCTTCGAAAACCACGACATGGTCTCCCCCATAACCCATAATTTTCTCATAGTCAATGACTGGTCAAAATATATATAACCAAATAGAATCATATTTCAACACCCATAATCTTTTCATGATCCTTTAATCCTTATGAATCATAGTGGAAACCTCAAACATAGACTGTACCAACCCCCTTGGACACCACCCCCCCATCACCTAAGACTCCACCCCCATCCCCTGAAACAACTCTAACAAATTATAGCCTAATATCTATGAAACAATACAATCCTCATGTCATAATATCACAAACCACAATGCAATAGTCAATCCCAACAGACAATTATCCCCCACCCCCATAGACACCACCCCCACCCCTATGGACACCCTTTGGACACCACGAACCCCTTGGAAAGCCCCCCACCCCTCTGGACACCCCCAACCCCTGGACAACCACCCACACCTCTAGAATTCCCCCCACCCCCTTGGTCACCCCCAACCCTCATGGACACCACCCCCACCTTCTACCCCTTGGGAACCCCTGGACACCCCCAACCCTCTAGACAGCCACTCAAAACCTCTGGATAACCACCACCACCCATTTGACATCCCCCACACCCCATGGACACCCCAACCCCCTTGGACAGCCCCCACACCCCCAAGACACCACCCCCAACCCCTTTGATGCCCGCTGGACACCCCCACCCAACTGGACAGCCCACCCAACCCCCCTGTACACCCCCACAGCCCTGGAATACCTCCCACCCCCTGGTCACCACCCCCACCCCCTTCGACATCCCCCGCACACCCTTGGAAAACCCTAACCCCCATGGAATGGTCCCGCACCCCCTGGACCCCATACCCACCCCCTTTGACACCCCCTGGAAACCCCCACCCAAAGGGCCATCCCAACAACCCCCCGGACACCCCCACACCCTTGCACTTCCCCTACCCCTTGGACACCACCCCACCCCCTTTGAAATCCCCATACACCCCCTTGGAAACCCAACCCCCTTGGATATCCCCCGGCACCCCCTAGACACCACCCCCACCCCTTGTACACCCCCACCAAATTGGACAGCCCACCCAATCCCCATGGACACCCCCACCCACTTTCATTCCCTCCACCCCCTTCGAAACCCCCTATACGCGCACACACACATGATAGAAAACACAAAAATCATAAAATTTCTATAAATCACTTCCATAGGTTTATTTTACCAGAAAAAAATAAAGCATGGTGTAGATGAACAATATGAAAGTAACCATGAATGCATGAACAATGAAAAATAACATCTCAAAAAATTAGTTTGGGGCATCACGGAAAAAAAACTAAAAAGCAGTTATGTGAGGATTACTTGACTTTTGTGAGTCGACCTGATAGATCTGATAATAATAAATATTACGAATGATGTTGAAAAAAAGTGGCTAGAGGGCACGACTTTGATGAATCGATTCTTGGGTTTTTTCATGAGAGAGGCATGTCACAGATCGCCCGATCGAAGAAAAGAGAATGGTTGAATACGGTGTGCTATAAATCATTTAAAATATTTTCAACATCAGTTATTTAATAACCACCATGATAAACTATTTTTTTAGTTTTTATAACGTCAGTTACATGAAAACTGATGTAGAAAAATATGTATCACTTTGGTTATTTCGTAACAGATGAGATATATGTCGCTTTATACTGATGTAATAAATTGTCGATATTATCATTACCATGACAGTTTTTTATAATTGACGTGGTAAAAACTTAAACTTTCCTTTATCACATCGGTTATAAAATAACAGACGTGTTAAATAATCAAGATTTTTTTTATAACGTTGGTTATTTTATAACCGATGTTATAAAGCATGCCATATTCTATTTTCTTTCCGTTTATACAATAACTGATGTGAAAAAAGATAATCTCAGTATATTTTAGATCGGTTAGAAAATAAAAAATGTAAAACATAGATCCAGATCGATATATCACATCAGCTAAAAATTAACCAACATGATATATTGGTCATTATATCTTTGCATGTCAGTTATATAGAACCGATGTAAAAAATGACGACGTGGTAAACTTTTTTTCCAAAAGTGCCTGGATATGTATCGGATCATAATCACCTACATCTTAACCACATATATCATAACCAGGCCATGAATCATAATCACATGTATCATATCTAGATCATGCATCGTATCCATGTGCATTATGACCAGGCTATATACCATATCATTATTATGAATTGTAACCAAGATAAGTATTGGGTCATATTAATGAATCATAACAATGCTATGTACCATAATTTTATTAGGCAGTGTATTCAAGCATCATAAATGGGAAAAATATTGAACACCATAACCATGATAAGAATCATAAGATAGTAATAAATTGTAATCACGATATGCATTTTATCATGATAATCTTGAAAATTTGAAATACATTAAACTATTATCGTAACACCAATACCGATTACATGTTACTCATATTCTTTGTTTCGTATTTGTTCTCTTACTATTTTCAAAACTAAAACAAGAACATTGAATTGGCTGTTTACCAATCAAAATGATGTCGTGTATTCTGTTTTCTATGACTGTTGTTTGCCCAGGTGTCCATGACCCTCAGAGTTTTTCATAAAAATATGACTTTTAAGTGAAATTTGAAACTTGAAACCTAATTCATATAAATAATAGGTCATTCAAACCAAAATATACGAAATTTTCTTCTATCTAGTTCTAGAGATAGATTGTTGTGAATTATCTCTAGCTTCATGCAACATCCTTTATGATAGAAGAACTAAATAGCTTGTTTCAGGTTCTTGTAATTCAATAAGGTTTTTGTTTCTGCTTTGTGCGACAGATTATTGTAACAATGATCAAGGGAATTCGGGGATAGAAATACATTCTACTGATCATCGTATCGAGGGCACTAAATATCATAAAATAAAAAGGTATTGTTTACCTTCTTAATAGATTAATTCCAAGAATAGGACGACGGTTGTGAGGATAATCATATCGAGGGATTTCCGAGGTGGTTGTAATAAAATATTTTTATCTTAGGTGAGTGAACACCCTACTCTTTGGGATAAAAGAATTGTAATACATTTACATCTCTGTAGTTTTTTGTTTTATAAAATGAATTGAGTTTTTTCCTCTTTATATATATATATTCTATTAAATTGTAATTGTTTCAATTAATATTAATTCTTACATATTGTATTATGAGATTTTATAGGCTATAAGGTTGAATATTTTACATTTTTATTACTATGATCATTGAATTCAATTCAAATTAAATTTTTTACATTAATTATAGTATTACTATAATACCTTGGCCCTAGTTACCTAGAGTCGGTGCATTATTTTAATACATTGGCATGATTACAAGGAATCATGCACAAAAAACTAATCAGTTTAGTAGTCTTGGAAAATATATTACATATATGAACTTTACATCACAAATTAGAAAATAAAACAAAACGTAAATGATTCTTTGAAAAACAAATAATCCCCATGATTAACCCAACTTATCAATCATAATACATTCCTTGGAATCCTAGGAAAATTAAAACATAGAAAGGGGTGAGCTCTGATGCTCAAAAAGGATAAATACATTGAGGAAACATTCATAAATAAGCATAAATATTTAAGGCAATGTATAAGTCTAAAACAGAAGCCTTTTACACATAAATATAGCCTAATATAAAAAATATACAATAAAATAATGATATTTATTTATTCACACAGATATTATACTTGTCAAATAATCACATGCAATATCAATGGCCACTTTTATAGTGATGGAATGCATAATGCCAAACTTCATGACCACATAGTCAAGGCCTTGTGCTAAGACTACAAATAAGATTTTGTCAAGGCCTTGTTCCAAGACACTAGGATTACTCGTGAGACCTACCGATGCATCGAAGAGCTATAGTGGGCTCCACCCATCACATACTATGTCCAATGAATTTCTCAAATGAAAAGGTTTAAACATAACATAATCATTCATTTTAAAACTAGCATATGAACAGTCAATAATTTATCAATAAACTAGGAATGGTATAAAAATAACACATCCATTTTCATAAATATAACCAAACCTTCAATAAAATATGGATGATTTGTATAATAATATATCAACTTCAAAGAAGTATAAAATCCATCATTGGATGTATATATATATATGAAGTCAAAACATTTTGAGAGAAATATTTATTTCTATTTTGAATCCATATAAATGTAATATAATTATAAAAGAAAACATTTATTTTGAAATTATTCTTAAAACGTTGTATGGGAAGCTTTGATGATGTTATAACGACAAAAAATTGCTATTCCCGATGTATATGTTAAAAAACGACATTCTTACCTTAATTTTTTGAAATGGTTATAAAGTAACCTGAATAAAAAACGACGAAAAGATTCCTTTAAAACAAAAATTGTAAAATATGGGTATTAAAGTCTTTAATCCTTTGGATATTAAATAGTAAGAATGTTTTTAAATACATTTATACCAAAACAGAAATGTGGATGATAAAGAGGTCCTAGTAGATACTTACATAAAAAAAACCTCAGATGATAAATAGATTGTGAAATTAACCCTTACCTTGTACTTTTCCTTGGTCAAGGGTAGGTTAACATATATTATAGTGGTTAAATAATTCTTATTAAATTATACAACGACCATATATATTAACATGATATCATATATGATCTTTTAATATTTCATTGATAATAAAATTTTAATAGTATCAACGTTTCAGGTGTTAACTGATTCGTTTTCCTGCATATGCTTTGTTACGTAAGTAATGTTTTTTATGGATAGTATTTATCTTATTAATACTATGAATGATATTATGTCTTAAATCATTAATTTTTAACCATCAAATTAAAATTAATTTTGAATGGATACAATGGGGGAATGAATCCCATCCCGTTCATGGAGACAGTAATCTGTACGTATGCACAAGAAACAATATCATTCTTTTGGTATTAAAATGGTATATAATAGGATGGTATATCATATATACAGAATAATTATAATTTTATATTTATTATTTACATCATTTATACTCATTATTATACTCATCTAAATAATTAAGTGTTTGAATAACAAACCACCACGACGTGAAGAATGTGATCCGTACATACGCATGTATGGTGAAATTTTCATTTATAGGAAGGGGTAAATAATTAGTGATTTTGTAAAATTTCTATAATAACATCATAGTTCATATAAATTTATGGAGTTATTTTTTATAATAGAAGCAACAATGAAAGAGGATGTGGATGAAAAAAAAGAACTTGAATGAGGTGATGAAATATTTAAATCTTCTACGGGTTCTTCATTTTGATTTGATTAAAAAGGATACTTAGGTTAGATTTATGACTAATGGAAGGCCTATAAGATTAAGAGAGGAAAGTTGGGAGGATATTTGGGCAGGGTTTGGCTGAGCCAAAAGGCTTTGGTGGTGTGAAAATAAGGGAATGGGAAGTGCCCTTTTATGAGAGAGGTGAGGGTCACTTTATGAAAAGCTTGAAATATTATTTTATAGTTAAATCATATTCGGTTTAAAATTCCTCCAAAATTAATTATTTAATGTATAAGGTGGTGATGGGTCGAAAAACTCTCACCCAACAAGTTTTAGATAGGTTTAGTGAATCATATTAACCTTATCATTTATATTTAAATCTTAGCTATATTGTTTGACATTTACGTTGTCTCTTTGTATTTTTATATTATATAGTTAATAAACATACATTAACAAGATAAGAGAACCTCATGTGGTTCATTATTAATATATATATATTTATCTAAGTACTTTTTCTGATCCTTATATTTTTAGGAATACTATATAAATTAATAATATAATATTTGTTTTAAAAACTCAATTATGTCTATTTTGACACTATTTAGTATTTTATTTTTTTGAAATCCAATAATACTTTATCACTTAGAATAAAATTTATTTAACAAACCATAACATGCAATATTAATCTATAAAATTCGTGGAATTTATTAGAAGTCCAAAATTAGATTTATTTGGATATTTATAATAAAAATTATTCTAATCATTCATTAATAAGGTAATTACTATATCATCATTGTGTCATAAATAAATTAAATTATTTAATGTCTAAAAATTAAAAATAAAATAAATTTATGTATGAAATTTTGGTAGTTTTCTAATTATTATTTATATTTGAATTTATCTTATGTATAACCCTATATTAAAAATGGTTTTGTTATTATACATTAAATTTTACTCTTTTAACACTTCTTTAAATGAAATTATAATAAATGTCCTAATCTTATCCTAGTATTCCAAATGACGTCATATTTTATTACCAAGGTTGTTTTAGTCGAATTATACTTATCCAATAAAATTACGACATTTTTTAGGGTAATTATAATATCATTTTTACCCTTAATTACCCTATTTACTTTTAACTGTGGAATATAAAAGTCAAAGATACAATTAACCAAAAATTATTTTCATCTTATTGAACAGAATTTTACTTAATGATGTAAACCATTTATTTCATATTTTTTAAATTTAACTCATAGAAGCGGTAAAATTATGTTTTATGCCAATTTGTAAATGCTTCTAGAAGGTGTGTAAAAGACGATAAAATGATCAATAGAATTTTATATATTTAAACATGTTATGAAATGACTCCAATGAATTATGTTGAACCTATATTGGTATTATGTATCTATTTTGACCAAAAATAAAATAAATTAAAATAACTAATTACTTAAATAAAAAGTCGGTTTTATATAATAACTTAGAGTTTTGCACTATTCATCAAAAATTGAATGTTTTCATAAAAATACCCAAAATTTACCGTATGCTAATTTTGATATTCCAATTTCAAAACAAAAAAGTTGCGTTTATTAATTTTATATTAATTCCCATTTTCAAAACTAAAAAGAAGGTTTTTAAAAAGTAAAAACTATCAAATGATTGACAACTTTTTATGTCAAATTTAAACGTGAAATTACTTATAATGACACATATTTTATTAAATGATAAAAATATAATCTAATTTTACTTTCAAACCATTAAAATTCATAATTTATCACTATAAATTATTTCGATTAAAAAAAGTTGTTTTCAATAGAATCATTTTGTATTTTACTATTCATCAAAATCTGAAAGTTATCAGAGAAGTACCAAAAACTATTCTAAACTAAATATTTATGTCCCACTTCATAAGAAAAATTTAATTTCATTAAATTTAATATATTAAAGTGTCCAATATTTGTTTTAGAAAGGGTTCACCATTAAAAGATTGTAAAATTTTATTTTTTTGAAAAATATTAATTTTATCCAAAAAAATGAATATTGTCTTATATAATGTCTAAGAAACACATAATATGGATGTTAAAACCATATAGAGTATATAAGACTCAAAATATAGTTAATACTATTCATACCTGCTTTTTTAATGGTTAATTTAGTTAGTTGTAGCCCACTCAAACTATGTGTTGCGTGTAGCGTAAGCTATTGAATTACATTAATGAGATAACATACTATGAAATATTAGGGTGTTAAATTCTCCTCTTATTCAATAAATAGAATCCTCACAATTTTAACTTGTTATTTGAAAAGGATAAAAATATAAAAATACCTTTGTGTAAAACTAACATCATAAATTGGTTTAATAAAATTTACTCTTAATAAGTGGGAAATGGAAATGAAAAATCACCACCAAATTATGATCTCGATTAAGAGAACATTGGTGGATATTAGAGACACATAATTGTAGGAAAAACATTAATATTTATAGGGAGAGATTGAGGTCATCAATCACTAACAAGTGTAAAATTGAGGGCCTCAAAACAATCAATCTAAGATGATGTAAAATATCATCGGTTCAACAAAGAAGAAGGTGTTTGGATAACACATTTTTGGATTTAAGATACATTCCCTAAAGTATAAGAATTAATTTTTTCATAGAATATGTGGAAAAATATTCTTGATAATTAGAGTTTCATCCTTCAACTAATTCTTACCACAAACTCATCTTTGACTCCAAAAGATAATAAAATTCAAAAGTATTCTATTTATCCAAATCGTATTGGGTTCCAAAAATAATGAATTTATAATTCATTTGTCAGACTATTAAAAAACATTATACATTCAAGTACATCATGTAGGCTAGGTGTAGGTGATGCACCCTTTTGACCATTCGGTTACCGTTTCATGTCTTTGTGGCCTTGCCGCAAGTGATGGGTTGTGGTCTGACCTCCGGGTTATCCTTTTTATGACAATCCAAAAAAATTCTCAATAATTTATTTAACATTAACAATAGTATCCAGTGTCAAAATAAATAGATTCCAACCTTTAGGCTTATCCAAAATTCTTTTGTCTAAACTTATAGTCTAAAATTTATAATGAAGTTAAACACAATAAAAATCTCTTTTACCACGTAATAACATGTAAATAACTACTTCATGAATTATTTTAAAACATGGTAACACCATGAATTACCATATAACCATATTGTTTACATTCATGCTCCCTTATTCCTTATAGAATACTTGATATACTAGTTATATCATAAAAAGTTGTAAACACCAGAAATGATGGAATAAATTAACCCTTAACCAGTTCCATGCTTGTTAATAATATCCAATATAATTTATTCAAATCAGCCATCTTTTATTCCAAAATAAATACCTCAGCATCAGGACCATATTAATGAGCTGTATTTCCTTCAACCATGTAATTTCCAAAAAGTATAACTTTCCATTTAGTATATTTTCATGGTTCCACAATCTCAAGTCCATAATGAAATAGTACTGCAGCACAATCCTTATATACTCTATAATTCATATAACATGTACATCATTAATAAATTGATCACATGGAAAAATATATTAATAAAATCATAAGTACTCCTAATCAATCCTCTTTATCTTCGGTAGTATCATCACTTTATTATTATCCAATAGCATCTTTTGGGGTATACTCTGATGATTTGGACATTGATTCCTATAGTGTCCCAACTCCTTGCAGATGAAGCATTGTAAATTTGAAACCTTTTTTTCACCCTTGCAATCACATACATGGTGTCCTTTTTCTACACACATATAATAAACTCACATTCCCTTCAAGCATTTAAGAAGGCGATTATTTCTGTAGTTTTCATAGATGGTAAAATCCATCTTTCCCTTATTCACTTTATCAATCTCACTCTCAACCATCCTTTTCTTCTCTTGCTTCCCTTCAAAGTGATAGGACTTATAAAATTATTTACAAATCTTATTAACACAATATACAATTTTTTCGTATGATGATAATACATGGGAGACTATTTCCTTTCTAATTGTAGGTTTAATACCCAGAAATATATGATCCTTCTTACTCTATGGATCATGCGTATTGGTGGAGGTCACATTCCATCTAATATGATCCATTTATATTAAAAGGCATACACTATGTTAGTTTATGAATCGCAATGCATAATTCCAAACATGTAAAATATTTAACATAAATTGCATAGTTCATGGATATAATCCATAATCATAAACATGTTTTTTTTTTGAGGAAGTATAAACTCATAAACCCATTATAGTGGATTATAAAGAAAACAAAAATTATCCTAAGCATATCCCCGGGGATTGTCGTAACCAAGAGGGAAGCAAGGCCCGTTGGGAGGCACCAGTTTTGGTTTGAGTCTAGCTCAAAGTAGTGTTTTCAAGTTTTACCCCTAGGTACTTCTATACCAGAGCCGCCTCTACTTGCTTGTATCCAGACAGGGATGTATTGCATGGAATACTAAAAATATATATACAGTACCAAAATTTTAGAAAATTCTTCTATACTAATCCTCAATGTCTATTTTAGGGTAGTGTTCTATAAAGATAGTTTTTCAAAATCCAGTTTCCAAGGTTATTGCAAAACATCCTCTCATACCAATTGTAACGCCCTGATCCAATTACCCAAAGTCGGAGCATTATTTTACTACATTGGCATGATTACAAGGAATCTAGACTTGAAAGACCGATCTGTTTACTAGTCTTGGAAAATAGATTACATACATTAACATTATATTACACACTAGATAATAAAACAAATATTAAATTATCCTTTGAGAATTCCATTAATCCCCAAGCTTAACCCTGCTTATCAATCATAATACCCTTCTTGGAATCCTGGGAAAATTTAAACATTGAAATGGGTGAGATCAGATTCTTAGTAAGGATTACAAAATTGAAAAAACATTCACAAATAAGCATAAACATTTAATGAAATGTATAAGACTAAAACAGAAGACTTTTAAACATAAACATCATCATAAAATTTCAATGATACAATAAAATAATGACATTTTCTTGTTCACATTGATATTCAACTAGTCAAATAATCACATTCAATATCAATAACCACTTTCTTAAGGATGAAATGAATAATGCTAGACGTCATAACCACATAGTCCAGGCCTTGTGCCAAGACTACAAGTAAGATTTTATCAAGGCCTTGTACCACGAAACTAGATTATCTCATGAGATTTACCATTTCATCGAAGAGCTATATCAGGCTCCACCCATCACTTACTAAGTCCGATGCATTCCCTGTTTGAAAAGGTTTCAACATAACATAAACATTAGAAATAAAGATAGCAAATGAAATGTCAATACATTTTTTATAAACCATGAATGGTATAAAAATAACACATCTACATTAAAACATATCATAAAACCTTAAATACAATATGGAAGTTTTGTATCATAATAAATCAACTTCAAACAAGTTTAAAATCCATCAAATGATGTTGACATTGAGGAAATAAAAACTTTTTGAGAGAAATATTTTCATTCTATTTTGAAACCATTTTAAAGTCATATAATGATAAAAGAAAACATTTATTTTGAAAATATTCCTATAAACTTTTATGTGAAGCTTTGGCAATTTTATAATGGCCAAAAATAGCTGCACCCACCGTATAAGATAAATGAAGACATTTTTACCTTCATTTTATTAAAAAGGTCATAAATTACCTTGGGTGGAAAATGACCGAAAGAATAATTTCAAAACATATTAGTTAAAATAAGGGAATAAATGAATTCATCCCATTTTCTAGTAAACTATAATAATGTTTTGAAATACATTTTTATGAAAACACGGATGTGGACAATAAAAAGTTTCATTATATACTTACGTAATACAACCTCAGATAATAAAGAGATTGTGAAATTAACCATTAACTTGTACTTTTCCAAGGTCAAGGGTAGGTTAACCCCATGTATAATGGTTTAGGAATTGATATTAAATTATAAATTAACCATATACATTAATATGATATCATATATGATCTTCTAATATTGGTTTGTTAATGATATTTTAGTTGTATCATCATTTTGGGTGTTAACTGATTTGTTTTCCATTATATGACTCTTTAAATAAGTAATGCTTGTTATTAATAAGATGTATATTATTCATATTTATAATGGTATTAAGTATTTAAAAATTATTTTTTAATCATCAAATGAAAATATTTCTTGAATGGATATGATGGGGAATGAATCTCATCGTGTTCGTGGTGACGGTAATCCGTACGTAAGCACAAGCGACAATATCATTCATTTTCTGTTAAAATTGTTTATAATTATATGTTATATCATATATAAAGAATAATTATCATGTTATAATTATTATTTACATCATTTTTAATCATTATTATACCCATAAAAATAATTATGTGTTTCAATAACAAACTACTACACAACGTGGAGACGGTAAACCGTAGGTACACAAGTATGGTAACTTTTTCATTTATAGGATGTGTAGAATATTGAATATGGTTGTACCATTTTTATAATAACATCACAATATATAGAAGATACTGGAGATATTATTTTAGAATGGAAAAAAAGAGAAATAACAAGTGGAAATGAAAACAACTTGAAAGAGGTGATAAAATATTTACCAATTCTTTGGGTTTTTTCATTTGATTTGATCAAAAGGGATCTATAGGTTGGATTTCTAGAAAATTGAAGGCCTCTAGGATAAATTTTGGAGACTAGGGTGGATGTTTGGAAGGTGTTGGCCGAGAAAAAAGGCTTTGGTGGTGTAAAATTAAGAGAAGGGGATGTGCCCTTTTATAAGAGAGTTGAGGGTCACATTATGAAAAGATTGAATTTTTTTTTAATAAAATCAATTTTGGATTCTAATGGATAACAAATTATTTATTTAAAATATAAGGTTGGGATGGGTCAAAAAATACTCAACCAATAGGCTGTATATAGGTTTGGGGAATCATATTAACCTTATCGTTTATATTTAACTCTTAGTTAAATAGATTGACATTTACCATGTCTCTTGGTATTTTTATATTATATGGTTAATAAATGTACTATAACGAGACAATAGAACCTCATGTGAATAATTATTAATATATATATATATCCTTATCTATGTACTTTGGCCAAAACATAGATTTTTAGGAATATTATATCAATTAATTATATAATATTTATTTTAAAAATTGAATTATGTCAATTTTGACACTATTTAGTATTTGATTCTTTTGAAATCCATAAAAACATTATCACTTCGAATAAAATTTATTTAACCAACCCTAACATGTAATATTTAACAATAAATATAGTAGAATCAATCACAAGTCTCAAAATACATTTATTTGGATATTTATATTATAAATTATTTTAATCATTAATTAATAAGGTAATTACTACATCATCATTTGTAAATAAATAAATTATATTATTTAATGTCTAAAAATTATAAATAAAATTACATTATGTAGGAATGTTTTATATATTTCTAATGAATGTTGACAGTCAAATTTAACTTATGTATAACCCTGTTTTAAAAATGTTTCAGTTAACAAACATTCAATTTAACTAATTTAACTCTTCTTTAAATTAAATAATAATAAATGTCCAAATTTTATACACATGGAAAAAGGTGGTAATATTTAATTCCTAAGGTTGTTTTTCATCAAATTATACTTTTCTAATAGAATTAAGACACTGTTAGAGTAATTATTATATCATTTTTATCCTTAATTACCCTATTTACTCTTAATCGTGGTAAATAATAGTCAAAAGTTACGATTCACCAAAAATTATTTTCATCATATTGAACAAAATTTTACATACTAATTTCAACCGTGTCTCTCGAAGATTTAAAATTAAACTTTTAGATGCAGTAAGATTATGTTTTATGCAAATTTGTAAATACTACTAGAAGGTGGGTAATGATGGTAAAATGTTTGATAAAATTATATATATATATATTTATTTAAACTAATTATAAAATGGCTCCAATAAATTAAGTTGAACATATATAAGTATTATATATCTATTTTCACACAGAATAAATTAAAATAAAATAAATAATTATTTAAATAAAAAGCTGGTTTTATATAATAATGCAGAGTTTTTCACCATTCATAAAAAATTTACTGTTTTCAGAAAAATACCAAAAATTTATCCAAATATACTTTTAATTTTATGAATTAGAAAATGATGTCTATTTTAACAAATACCAAACATATAAGATTCATTTATTAATTTAAAAATAATTCCTGTTGTCCAAACCAAAATTCAGTTTTTTAAAAAGATAAAATTATAAAAAGATTGACATGTGTTTATGTCAAATTTAAATGTGAAATTATTTATAATGACCAATATTATATTAAGTGATAAAAATATTATCTAATTATTGTTCCAAACAACTAAAATTCATAATTTATCACTCTAAATTATTTTGATTAAAAATAGTTGTTTTCAATTAAAACATAGTATTTTTCACTATTAATCAAAATATGAAAGTTATTAGAAAGGTACAAAAAAGTTATCTAAACTAAATTTTTATTTCCCGATTTTAAAAAAAAATTAATTTAATTTAATTTAATATATAAAACAATCAAATATTCATTCCAAAAAGGGTTCTCTATTAAATGGCAGTAACATTGAATATTTTAAAAAATACTTATTTTATCCGAAAAAATTAATTTGTTCTTATATTATGTCTAAGAAACACTAAATATCAATTTTAAAATTATATAGAGTATATATGTTTTTAAATGAAGTTAATACTATTCATTACCGCTTTTGAACGGTTAGTTTAGTAGGTTGTTGTGCGCTCAAACTTGGTGTTGTGTATAGCACAAGCTATTAAATTACTTTAATGAGATAACGTAATATGAAATCTTAGGGTGTTACAATTACATCATATAATAACAATAAAATCCAAGACCTGTATGGTCTGTTATATTGATTGTGTATTGTATTAGTTTAGTATCACCTTAACTATGTTCATTCTTAATTGTTTAAATACAATGTTTTAAAACCTACCATTCACCCCAAATTATATTGTTCTATAAACATACATATATATCTATATCACAATCCAACTCGATTTGTACATACCATCACTAATAATAACTATAGTATCTTCTATTTCAAAAATCACATAAATTTTCATATTGTTAATATTTATTCTAGAGAGACTAATTTCATTTATGTAAATTACATTTATATTGTCTTGTATTCCGCTTCGCACTTTTTCACTCCCCCTAAATATTGGAATTATGAAATATTTAAAGTATGATATATTAATACATAAATTTATTTCCTTATTCTCAAACATCCAACAAATAATTATAGTATTAAAAAATTTCTGATTTGTGCTTCAATAGGATCTTATAACTATCAGTAAATCCTTTTTGGGTTTGGATAACATAATTTTACATTTTTTCATTATCTATAGAATGAAAATTCCCATTAATATTTCCATCCAACATTGTTGATTTAATTTAAACCTTATAATTATTAATTATCATTCTGTTTTCATATTTTATGGTTAAATATATAGTAGTTATTAATATAGTATTATAATTCCTAAATATATTAGGAGAAAATTATACCTTATTCAATGAGAATTTAGTATATTTTTTCTTAAATAATCTAAAAATTTCATTTCCTCATAGATGAGACATTTCTATAATAGTACTTTTATCAAAAGAATTATGTGAATAACATATTTTCATGGAAATAAAAAAGGGAATAGCTTTTGTATTCTATACATTTCATAATTTTACCTTGAGTTGACGACACATTGTATTCGGATCAATTTATAAATTTAAAACACATTTTTAAAATTATTCCCAAAAATCCCAATATCTTAAGTCACATCTTTATGAACCTGAATTTCCATTAAAAAATATATATAAATCCTTATTTTATTTTCCATTAATCAAAATCTGTGTATCACTAACTTGTGTAGATATATTAGATAGATTTTTTAATGCATGGATATCATTTTTAAAACCCATTTCTATCAAATAAGTCTCATAAATGTCCATTGTAATTATAAATTATTCCAGGAAAAATATTAATTTCAATGTGAATGAGGTTATTATATTTCTTCTTTAATTTGGGTGGATATTCTTGTAAATAACAACATATTAGTTTCATTAACACTATCATTTTTTAAGAGTTTGTTGATATTGTGATCCTTCTTAGGCAATGAATATTCCAATGAATAAGTTTCATATTCTTTTTGTGATTTTTCATCAAATTTACCCTTGATTATTCTTACTATAAATGTAAAAACATCATTGGTTATATTCTTCTAATCGTATAATATGACACCTCATCAACATAACATGAACTTGAACAGTCAGAATTATAAATACTAATTTATTTGAATAATTAAGACTAGATGTTCCTTTAATGTGTATTTAATATTATACAATCCTTGAGTTCTTCTTAATCATCATGTTCAATCCATTCTTCCATATTATTTGTGTTTTTATTGAAATTAAAGATATTTTGGACTTGTAATTGATGCAGAATTTTCCATATAAATATCTTCTTAATCTTATCGAGATAAAAATATAATTATATTAAAATTATAATATAAACACCTAGATTAATAATGAAATTTAGTCTAGAGTTGGAACCTTTTTTATATCAATTAATGTTCTCAATGGATCATGCAATCATAAGGATTTGGGGGGGATACTCATTTGTGAATTGTACTAATAAATTATCTTATTTTACTTTTACCCCCATTTAATTTAATTTTTTGATATTTTTTTTGATAAGTGGATACTATATGAAATTAAAAAATAAATTCCACTAATACATGGTATTTAAAAGGGTTGTCCAAAATTTATTCATAAAATTAAAAAAAAATTATTCACATATGTTATTTATTTTTTAATATATACTGGTGGGTTTATAATGGTAATATTCAATTCCCATCAAAACTAATTCCCACAATGATCCCACTCAAGAGTCCCTCTAAATATAAAATGTATCCACAAACACAATGGATTACCATATGTTCCAATTGTTTTTTCTTTTATTATAGATTACCACTTGTGTCTTATACATCTGTTAAAGTATAATCCACTTATAAAAGTGATTTCCATCATATTCTGAATGATTCTACACATTCTTAAAATACAATAATCCTCCAAAAATAAATAAGATCACCTAAATTTTTAACCTATAACTTGAATGACCTCATCATTTTATGGTCAACAATTCTTGATGTTCTCAACTTTTATTAATCTATAATTTTTTTGGAAATTCCTAATAAACAAATTCCTTCGATATGAATGACTTCAAAAATACATCCAAATATCATCTAGTTTTTCTAAACACACACATCATGAAACATATAATGCATTTATTTATATCATACCTCATAAATTTAAGATAAAATGAATGATTATCCATATTCTTATTCAATATAATTTTTATAGGAACAGAAATTAAGAATATTATCACTATTTTATTGTATGTTTTCTTTCATCTGGATGAAAATTTTGAATTATTCCCGCACACTTACATAAGTTTTATTTATTTATCACCATTTTACATCCACTTAAAAAATCATTACACTATCATTGTAATTTATATTATTGATTTATGCAACCCTAAAACGTATAAATAATCATTATTTCGCATAAACTATATTATGATAATAATTTTATAACTTATATTGTTCATGTTCTCTATTTCACTTCTCCTCCATGATAATTAAATCTTGTTAAAAACCATTACTATATTAATGGTTTATTATCTATATTCATGTATTTGATTTTTTACATTACTCTCAACCACCCTTAATCAAATATATAACATAGATTCCATGTATTTTATTATAAATATCATTGTACTCCTATCCTATTTATTCATGAAATATGATCATGAATATAGTAGTTTTTTCAAACAAAATAGATATAATTTTGATATGTTCATGATTAATTTTATATTTACATCATGAAACAAATTTTAATGTGAGTAAAATTAAATATGGTTTTTGGAAACCAGTTCATCATCATGTGATTAGAAATTCATGGAAAAACATATATAATATTATGGAATGTTTACAATAATATAAATTATTTTCACTTTTGATCCAGTTTAAAAAAAAAATTCAAATTTTTTAGATCATATATGTAAATAGAATCATATTTAGGTAGGTTTAGAAAAAACCCCAACTCATAACATGAAACTAAATTATCAAAATACCCACTGGAACTAGTACCCAACTAAACCCATCGTATACCCGAAGGGCATTACAAATCTTTGTGGAATAAAGACGAGCACCTGAGCATTAAACAAAATTAAGAGGAAAATATTTCTACAAAAATGAAGAATATATATATATATATATATATATATATAAGTGACAACAATAGAAAATAAAAATATGTTACATAAATGAAAACAAATATTGGTACCCAAAAAACTCAAGAGTAGAAATAATATCCAAGGACAGGTCCATCCACAAATCACTATTAAAATATGAATCAAATTCTCCATGTGATATCATGGTATGACTCCCACAATATCACCACTTACTACTCAACTAAGCTATTAGAAAACATAACCGCCTCATTGAGATTCCATTCATTTCCATAAAACATATATTATAACCATGTCTATGTAACACTGAAGGGGTACACAATGTGTGAATTGATATTCTCTAGAGGGTCTCAACATGGTCTTACATATCAAATCTCTAAACAATAATCTAAGCATGATCATGTTTATTGAAAACATGTCATGATTACTATTTAGAGGGTCTCAACATGGTCTTATGGAATACGAATATCACGCTCTGTGTGACCGTCTATATGTGGAGGATTAGTTGCAATCATTCATAACTAATTTACAATGGCATCCTCATGAATTATATAGAAACTCAAGGTGAACTGAGGATCCCTATAAGAAATAACTATATAAGGATCCCCATGTAACCTAAAAAATTCCAACACTTGTAGATTATATAGTTCTTCAACTTTTGTATTGTCTTTGATCATGATTAAATGGGATGACTTTGTCAACTGATCAATTACAACCTAGAATGAATTCCTCCCTCATGGAGTCCATATAAATCCAATAATGAAATCCATATATAACAAATCCCATTTCCAAACTCTCTCTAGAAAATTATAGAGAAAAACTGAAGGACTTATACTTCCTATATTTATCTATTGTAAGGTGTTTAGCAGGACACATAATCACCAATTTAATTCATTAATCATGACCACCAGAATCATCATCTCATTGCGTAATACATCTTTATAGAACCCTGATGAATAGACCATGAAAAACTATGACAATAAAACCAAAGTGAACTACTCACAGATGGTAGAATAAAAACCAAATCATTAGTACTAAGAAAACCATCTTAATAGAATCCAACCATAAACGGTCTCCCCAGTATAGAGGGATTTTCAAATTTATATTAACTCGACATTTGGCTGCTAACTCATTATAAAAGACTCAAAGAGATATTATGATAACATAAATCTAGAATGAACCATATCTGTAACATCATTTTAAGCTTCCATATTCTACACTGCAAACATCACCATAAGTTTTCACTCATTCTTCAATTCCAAAATTTTTGCGATGAAAATTTTTTAATTAGATTTTCTGGAGCATCATTAACCTTCACCGAATAATAAGAAATATCAAAGATAAACATAAGAAGTTATTCTATAGATCATCTCATTATAGTATAAATGACTTTTTGAGAAAATAAAATTTATCAAAAAGCTTATGGTCGGAAAAAACTGTGAATGTTTCAATAAAATGATTTTTCCAATAATACATAATCACTTGAATAACTTCCAAATTATCCAAATTATATGGGAGGTATTTTTTATCATTTGGTAAAATATGAAGCGAGCATTATGATACCGCATGATCATTGTATATAAGAACATTATAGAATATAGTTCTGTAAGAATCAAAGAAAACAACAAACCCCATTCTAGGATCACGTAGGATTAATATCAGGGATAATTTAAGATTTCATTTTAGATAACATAATTTAGTCTATAATTTTTCAACCCATAGATATTTCACACATTTCATTGTAAGAGAATTATATGGTGACTTATACATTGGCTGGAATGGTCCTCTATGAATAGACATCATGTCCTACTCTCCCTGATAGACGCAGGATCTTCAATTGGATACAAGAAATGAGACAACTTTAAGATAAAAACCAAACTAATATCAATGAGAAAAATCTAATCCATCTAGATGATGATGTAAAATAGATCCATATCATAAACAAGAAAATACTAGACTATCTAGGCATTATCTAACGATAGTGAAGAAGAAGGGATATGAAACACCAACACTTTCCACATCCCAATAGGTGTTTCTAAAAACTTAATAAAGATCATAAGATCAATTGGAAGGATAAGTATATCAAAACAAAATCCATATTAGACTTAATTATATGTAAATTTATCAAATAAAGAAATATCAATCAATGATAAAATAAGACAATAAATCCCTCTATAACTGGACCCAGATCTACCTCCACTGAAAAATCATCAACTGTGTGATGGTGCATCACAACCGAGGATTATGGTTAGATCCCTAAAATATTTGATGAATCTGAATACCTAATAGTAGCCTTTGTAACTGAAAATAACCATCAATATTGAGGAGTATACATGACTTGCCAAAAAACATCAGATGATCCATACCTCCATATCCATTTCATATATTTAATGGGGAAATGATAGAAAAACCTAGAATGTTTATCCACTCCACACCGATAACAAGTAAGATTCACAAAAATATATTTATTCAGAGGTTCTGATGAGTCCTACTACCCTGAACTAGCACCAACACCACTATCATGATATTATGAAATCATCTTTTTTCCTAGAAAGCCACTAAGGCTACCACTCGATGGAAGAGAAATAAAAAAATATCCAAAAAATCCTGAAATATTATTTTGTACCTTAATATCCATATCCACTATCTCTATATTTCTTAAAATATTCATCATAAGTACATATGATTTGATATCTTGACACAAACCATGTAGTTACTTTTTATCATTCAACTTTTCAAATATTATAATATCTAGTGAAAACAAACCCACTCAACAAACTAACATGTGTAAACAAACAAAAAACACTCTATGTTCTCCAACGTGAGGATATTTAGTGACATCTCCAAGATCATTAACTCGGGAAAAACTTTTGGGTGATGGGAGTCTTGAATCACATCTAGTCTAAGACCACATTACTATTCATTAATACTTTAGAATTTCACCAATACTAGTTTCAAACATGAAGCCCAAATGCTACATATCTCATAATGATATTGTCAGCTATATCTAAGGATATGATAATTTTATCTATTATGAAAGCCATTCATCCGCCTCCTGAGGTACATTAAAACATTTTAAGGATATTGGATTCTCACATAAGGACACTTGTAATCGATCTATTTATCCCACAACTCTTTGTTGTGCCTTAATGACTTCATATTGAACATGTTTCACATTTTCCATAACAATATAGACTTTATATATGCTATTCATAATAATTATACCATCCATTAGAGGTTTTCCTTTAAGAGCACCAACTATACCCTCCATATGAACTCATGGAAAGTGTATATTAGGCCAACTAATGATACTCTAAAATAAATTAAATCATTACACAAAATAATAATATGAGATAAAAATAGAAATCCCATAAAAACTGATATTATCATAAAAAATCAAAATAGAAGATGCATCTTAATATCCAATTTTTTCTCGAGTTTCATCATGGAATGAGTAGTCTAGGAACTTACCACAACATACCTCTCATGTCTTGAAAATCCTATATATAGTCTTTTGTATATTAAAAAAGAAAGACTCTCAAGGGAAGACAACATTTGATACCGATCTATAATAAATAGACATGAATAACCTCTCAAAATTGTACTTGACCCAACCATTCAGATACCTGAATGGTGTTCCTAATCCCTATAAGCTAGAAACTGGAACCCAAGTATCAAAAAACTGCTATAGGAAATGATTTCTCTCAATCTAATTCAACAAAAAAGAATATATATATATATAACTAAAAAATATAGATCAAAACATAAATTGAAAATTTATTATATAATAGAAAAAAAATATCAGAAACAAAACAACTCAAGGGTAGAAATAATATTCAAGTACAAGTCCAATCACAAAGTACTATCCAAAGTAGGAAACCAACTACTCCATGATATAGCATTGGAAAGTCCAACCATCTACCCACTGGATACTCAACAGAACTAATAGTAATCATTGATTCCTTATTTCAATGCCTTTAATTTCCCTACATTTAATGACATAACTATGTCTACACACTATTGAAGTGGTACGTAGGGTTTAAGATAACATTCTTAGTAGTGTATCACTTAGGTGTTCCATATCATGTCTCTGAACAATAATCCTAGCATTATAAAATTTATAGAAAACATTTAATCATTATAATTAAACAATTTTTATATAAAATATTGAAAATAATGTTTTTGTTCATAATCCCCACAGTTCAAAATAATGTAGGTAAATTATTTTCATATCATTATATATCCATATATCACAGTAGATATATTAAATATTAAAAATCATGTATCACATATCATATCAAGTCTATGGATATAAAAAACAATGGTGTAATCCAAAAGTAGAAGCACATATATCGTAGTTCTAGGGATCAGACAAGTCCAATATAGCTTGGAAAACAAAACCTAACTAATAAAATTTTATATGTGTCATGAAAAAATACATATGAATTTATTATAATGATCTTGGAAACACCCCATAATGTGAAACTCTCAATTGGTCTAACATGTTCCTAGAATAAAAAGCCTAGTGAGATGAACAAATCCCCATGATAAATCCCCCAGAAAGTGGATGTGAACTATTTCTATACTTTCTACTTATGTACCCATGGATTACCATGTTCCATATTAACCAAAATATTTTATCAAAACATTTCCATCAGACCATTATTTTAAAACCATTTCACATAACAATTTCAAATTTCATGGACAAATATTTTTCCATTTACCAAAACTAGGGGAAAAAGTCATTTATAAAAACACTGTTCCACACAAATAAAAATATAATTCATATAATTTTATTTAATTTTATTAAAAAATTCATCAATAATGAGAGAAATTCAGTTCACCAACACATAATATGGATTGAACCACCTTACACAAAAATCAGGACGCACATGCCTGCAAAGGATACCACCATAAGAGAGAATCCAACTACAAAGATGAAGGCCCTAGAATAAATATTCACATTTTACAATTGATTCAATAAATCAAAACGATGATTAATGAATAGTAAAAAACAAAAAATTCATGAATTCACACATGTTTTACCACAAAAAACCAATGAAACCACCAATAGAATAAAAAAACATTATGAATCATTAGATAATCATGAAGAAAAATAACCATGTTTTAGAAAACCCGTATTACAGTGAAATGGTGCAACCATTATCAAAGGAAACGAAGAAGCATAAAGGATATCTAACTCAGAGATATGCAACAAAACCACCCTAATGATCCAATGATGAATGAATCAATATTGATCAAATAGATCCTCCCAAAATAATTATATAATGGAACTTGGTCAATTGCAATATGGGATATAGAAGAATGTTGATGCATCACACTAGAAGAACAATCTACATCATTAACATAGTTGTTAAATATTGTATAAATCATTTAATTATGAAGATTAAAATAATCTATGAAACCCATAACCATTGTATCAAAACAAGAACTATTAATATTACATTCCATGAAAATATAGATAGCATTTAATCACTTCACAAAACATACCTGGATCACATCATCTACCCAAAATAAATTACATGTTTTTTACCCATATTACATGATGTCTATTTCTCTTACAGACTGTAAAAACTAAATATTCATATAGGTAAATCCACAACCAACATGAGTGTTTGATGAACTAAGGGAGTACTCCTCATGGACATTGACACATTTACACTCGAACAATATTAATCCAAATAATATACTTCCACGAGCATTATTTAATTTTTATTTGAGAATGTTATCTATCCTAGGGAGTCCCTAGAAAATCCTAATTAAATTATAAAACAATAATAGGAATGAGAAATAAATGAATTTAGGAAATCTGATGTTACAACACCTATTCAAACCACCTTTCTCTCCATGTGCACACTAAGATACCTTTTTTGTTCATAGAAACAATATGTTCCTGATAAATTCTAAAAATCACCTAATTAATACTACATTATCTATTTCATGATTTAGTATAATATCACTCAATATAATATGATCTAACATGGTTGATCTCAGATAACCGGGGAGTTAACATATGCTTGTTACGATTGCTGATGGTTGTAGCGTGAAGTTTTATTAATATGAACTTCTCCAATGAGACTCGAGGAAAAAGATGTGATCAACCTAAATTAGATGTCCCATATTATTTATGTATCTTTTAAACTGGGAAATTATTATCCAAAAATCTATAATTCCATATCAATCTTACATTCATCAAAATGATTATAAATAATTATCTTTTTATAAGAACCTGACATTAAACATTTTATAATCAGATAATTTTTTTTCTAGTTTATTTCAATACATTATCAAATGTCATTTAGGTTTAGTGTTTTAGAAACATAGCAATTAATTTGTACATATAATACCATAACCATATAATGTGGGTAATATTAAAAAAATATCTATTTTTTAATAATTGAAATTTTTTTAATAAAACATGAAATTTTTTTTGAAAAATATTTTTAAAATTAAGCATGTATTATCTTTTTCTCTAATCCAACATTAGACATGATGAAAAAAAATTAAAAAATTGAATGAGAAAAAAATCATTAAGGTGAGTAAAAATAATGAAAGAAACAACTAGTCTATGAATTCTTAAAAACATATGAAATCATTTTTACAAATATATACTTATCACCCTAAATAGTATGAAATACTTACATTGTGAAAAAAATAGATTGCCATAAAACATATAAATCAAGAATACCACCATAAAGGTAACATGATTCATTAATTAATTAAAATTTAAACCCTCATGGATACCATATGATTTGAAACACTCATTGATGACTAGCAATTTATCCTTCCTAAAAACCAAATGATGTAGCCTCGAGACTACATTATAACGTAATCATCATAGTTTCACATGGAGTGACCATACAATCAATCTCCAACTTAATCATACCCATTTTATTGGAGGGAGATATAAGTCCCACTAATCATCATAATAAATTCCCCTAAACACAAAAATAATCAAAATACTTGAATAATTAAATTAAAATATTCCTTCTGATGTTTTTAGAAAATAGAAATTTAATAGAGTATTTTAAATGAAAATACCCTTATCGCAGGTTCATATTACATAAAACATGTCCAATACCCTGTAAAATGGTCTAAAGACAGGTTTTAATATAATAAAAATCCATATTCATATTTATAATTACTTATATTATCTTCTTATAACATCTTTTTACCAATTTTTTAATTATTGTTTGTTACATTAATTGTTTTTGTTACACTTGTTTCATGGTGTCCTTAGCTAGTTCACTATGGATTTTTCCTGCTGAATGAATGAAAAACTACAGAAATGAAATAAAATTCTATTAATATGTTTCCAGAATTTTAAATGATACCATATATAATTTTTTTTATGAGTATGAATCATTAGATAAATTATTAATGAAAATGATTTTTTTAGGTTTTTATAGTCGTCGCGATCGTAAAACATTTTATTTAATATCATGTTTATATATTGGTCCCAAAACATTATATAACTTATAATATGTATACTATAATATAATTTTACAATAATAATGGTTTTATGACCATCCAAAAATGTGGTAATGTAAAATGAATATTTATCTTCCACGATGGCGGTAAATTGTTAGATCATGAATGATGGTCAATTTTTGTTATTAAAAGATAAGGGATAAGGATTTTGATGATGAATTTTTCAAAAAATGATAAAATTATTATATATATATTATTATATAGTTTTCATTCAACTTGGTTAAGTTGAGGTGAAGGGAGAATAATAAGTGTAAATAAATTGAAAATAAATGAAACGAAAAGAATAGAGGATTTTTCCTCTTGAATTATCCTTCTTGACAATATCATTAAGGGAATTGGGGTTGGACTTTTGGTGAGAAAAATAGGTATTATAGCTAGAGAAGAGTCTTGTTATGGTAAATGGGGAGAAATTAAACTAGATACTAGGCTTTTAGGAGTGATGTGAAGATGTTGTAAGGGCTGTATTTATATTGGAGGAGAGGGGTGTTTTTTTATTATTTAATCCATTAGTTTAATATTTTGGCTCAATATTATGTATATTTTGACCATAATCACAAAATATAATAAAATAATACAGGATATTTCCTGATTTGGTCTTGAATTATCCTTATATCATTTATGAATTAATAATTTTGGAATGTATTATATACAATAAATTAATATATTTCACTATTCACAAAAAAATCAAATATTAATAAAATCCATTAAATTCACCTTATCCATTTTTTGTTTTTGAATTAGAAAATATATCTATTTTATGAAATTTATTTTGTAAAGATATGAATTTAATTTTTTATGAAAATAACCATTTATTCAAAAAATACCAATATTAAAATTGTAAATAATTTAATAACTCATTGAAAAATAAATTGAGGTACAACAAAAACATATTATAATAATATGAAAATTTAATATTAATTTATGTATCTATTTGATGAAATATTTTTTTAAATCCATATATTAATTATATATTTTTAAATTAAAAATATATGATTCACAATAAAACAAAAAATTAATTTATCATTTTAAAAATATTTATTTATATATTCCAATATATACAAATATCATATTTTAACTTATACAATAAAATTTCTATTTAATATTTTTAATGTGAGGTTACTATATAATTGGATATTTTAATATTCCTTGGGTAAATTCATTACTCCATCAGTATGAATTCATTAATTTCTAAAAGTGACACTTCTTTCATTAAAATTTTATAAAGAATTTTACTATATAATTCCAGAATTAAAAAAATTATTTTATAAGTACATAGTTTGTTACATTATCTCCAACTTCTTGAAATTTAGTCTCATAATTCTTTAGTCACTTTATCATCATGTAAGGATACATTTTCCTTATAGCATTTGTAGAATCAAATGATACTTCATAAACCACGCGGTTTCTCCATAAAACCTTAACCTTTTGAGTTAACATATTTGGAAATACATTCTCACTAAGATTCAGAATCTGAATAGGGTTATTTTTATTTGAATGGCACTTTTCCATCTGAAATACTTCTGGAATCAAAACATGAGATGAATCTAGCACATTATTTCATAACACAAAAGCATAAAAAATGTATACTTGACCTAAACATAGAAAAGAATAAACTTTTTATGAAACTGGAAAAACAATCACTTATTTTTTAAATAGTCCAATGAACCATGAAATTATAATTTTTTACTTACCAAAATCCAAATAATTTTTCAAGGACATAATTTTTGGAAATCACGATCAATTACTTTGGTGGAAAATTCATTCTTCTGGTTATCTACATATATTTTTTATTTTCTATGAGTTATCCTCATAAGTGGATAGATCACCTTCCCTTTATTTGATACCTACTCTACTAATTATGGTAACATTAACTTCTTTTCTCTAAATTCATCCCAAAATGATGGATTTCAACACTGCTTTCTATATAATTCTTCAAAGGGTGTTATCAATATAATGGAATGAAAAATACTATTATAATAAAACATAACCTTAGAATGATGTTGATCCCAACATCAATAGTAATCCATCGAAGAATAATGTAACATGTCATCCAATGTATGAATTGTTCACTCGGTCATTTCATAAGATTGAGAACAAAAGGCCGTGATGAAATTTAATTCCGTAACATATACTTATGAATGTACTTAAAAATGATAGAAATTATTCTACGATTATTTTTTGATAAAATATACAGAGGAACCCCATATAACAAGATAATATTTTTGAGGTTCAGCCATGAAAGGTTATTTAAAGACATAGTATATTTAATAAAAAGGTAATGTAAATAGTTATTTAGTCCGTCATCAATAAACCAAATAACATTTTTACCAAAGGATGTTTTAGGTATTCCTAACATGAATTCCATTAATATATTTTAGAAGTTACGTTCTAGAAGTGGAAAATGATTAAGCATCCCCTTTGGTTTTTTTCACAATAAATTAACCTATTTAAAATTTAATCATTTCAGAGTAAAATCATCAATCTCTTTTTATTCTATCCTACCAATAATAACACAAAAGGTATCATTAAATCATAGTGCTTCCATGATTAACTGAAAATGGAGAACAATGACCTTCAATTAATAATTCTTTCTTTATATAGGAAACCAAGTAACACATAATGTCTTCCCAAATATCAAAAAACAGTCTTTATCAATGTTACATTATGGAAACAAACCTTTATAATCCAATTATACATTTTTCTGAAACTCAATGTTTTCCTTCTTTGCATTTTTATTTATAACAGAGAGAGAGGAATGTAATAATTCATGAAACAAAATAGTTTAATTTTGTCACCAACAACATCCAATCCAATATTAATCAAATAATTAATCAAGGGGACTTGTTTAAAATGTAAGAATGTAATTGAGGAATGATGCTTTTGACTCAATAAATCAGAAACATTTTTTCCAATATGGTAATTGATCATGTAATCATAAACTTTTACTAGATAAGGACTTATTCATTGCCTCATATTCAATTCATTCTGTGTGAATATATAATTCATGCATTTATGGTTAGTATATTGTGGAAATTTTAGAGCCGAAAAATATTTTCTCATGATTTTTAAAGAAAAAGAAATAGATTCTTATTACAAATATTATGTGGAAAGATTTAACTCAATTGGTTTTAGTTGTTTTAAAGATTAATAAATTACCAGATCATTCAGTATTATAACACAACCAACTCCCTTCAAGTAAGTATCATTGTATATTAATAAATAACCATTTCTGGAAGTCATTGAAAAACTGAAGAACTAATCATTCCTATTTTTAGTTCTTGAAAATAAAGATGAAAGTCTTCTGCCAAATAAGATTTAACCCCTTTTTATATTAAATCAGTTAGTAGGAAAGATTACCGTGTGTTTTTTAACAAATCATCATTAATAGCCTAATAACACAAAAAAAATTGAATAATAGAATCTATTTTAGATCTTTTACAATCATAAAAAACATTTTTTGGTAGGATCAAATATTTTTTCATCCTTATTTACAATATTCCTTGGAAAGATAATCTATTGCAACAAAACACATATTATCTAACTTTCTTATAAAACATCTTTTGTTTGAGATTTTTCAAAACAATCCTTAAATATATTTCATAAGCTCCACATCTTTTTTAAAACACCAATATATTCTCAGGAATAATTTAAATAAAATTATATTTATATTACTGGAATGTTTTATTCATATGATACATTAATAAAATAGTGGAATTTGACAAACCAAATGTAGTAAGAAAACTCATAATGTTGATATCTAGTTTTGGACTTTGTTTTATGAATGTAACCTCCCTTCACATTTAGATGATGGTACCCAAATATCTATTCAATCATGAAAAAATACTGAGCTCTACGGTGCTCATCAAAGAATTTATCAAAATTAGGCAGTGGATAATTATTCATAGTATTTAGTTATTCAATGATATATAATAAATTCAAAGTCTCATGAAACCATATTTCATTATAAAAAACATTACAGATGAACATCATGGTGGAGTGCTAGGATGAATGAATCTTTTATCAAGTAACACATACAACTATATTTTCAACTCAAGATATTCCACTTTAGCCATTCCATATGGGGTTTTTGAAAAAAGATTAATGTTAGGATCCAAGTCAAAATTAAATTGAACTTCTCGATCATGTAAAACACATGCCAACTCATTAGGATGAAATATATGAATTCATTTACCATTTTAACATCATTAATTTGATGAGTTCCATTGTTTTAAAAAATATAATTGAGATCAAATTAATTTCCATATTTTTTTTCATAACTTTTTAATATGATACCAATGCTATGGGTTCATTCATGTATTAAAACTGATACACTTTCTGAAAACAAAATATTTTTCTCAATAATCATTCGTATCATGATAAATAGAAACCCAATACATATGTAAAATAAAACAAAATACCACTAATAGAATAAATTTATTTAGGTAATTTATTTCAATAGAAAAAATAATTATATTATTATAATTCTTTTTTCATGTAATATTTCCCCTCGGTGATTAAAACATAAGGTCTGGTTTGATTTTTTGAGGTCAAAATTTCTTTTTCCAGGAAAATTTCAGAGAAATAAGTTAATGTGTAAAGTAACTATCTAAAAATACATTTGAAATGTACGATTAAAAAACAAATGACATGATAGCACTTCATTGGACAACCCAATATCTACTGATGTAGTTGCAATGGATATCACCACACCATTATTCTTATAATCTGTCTTCTTTTAATCTTTAATATCTTTCCTTGGGTAGGTATTTTCATAATCAATTCATCTCTCCACATTTAATAAAATATATAGTTTCCTTATCATGATAAATATTAGGATCATTTTCATTAAAATATCAGTCCATATGTCCAAACTCATCACATCGAAAAACAATTCCCACTTTTTTATGGCATTCCCCTAGTGATTTTTCCACACATTTAAAAAACTATAAACTGAACATTTAGACCTTCATATTTCATTGATATATTATTACTAATTTTTTTCTATATAGACCATTTCTTTTGATTTTTTTTCAAAGAAAAAATATTCCTTATAAAGACATTATTTCTACCTTCTCAACACATTGGAAACGTTTCTGATAAATTTTGGAAAAAAGTGAGGTTAATTCGCTTTGATATATTTGATTCAATACCATGTTAGAATGATGAAATTTTTCTATTGAGATCCTGAATTAGATTTGGACAATACAATGCCAAACAAGTGATGTTTGTTTCATTCATGGCCACTGAATACTCCTTATGTATCAATCCATGAATTTTTTTTCATCCTTGGTCGAACCACATTAGGAAAATATTTTTCATGAAATAGATTCATATATTTATTCTATTCTAAGGCATTAATTACATCTCTATTCCTGATATTCATGACCATTAAACACCACTAGTATGATTTACCTTCAAAAAAGTAAATATAATGAAGAAAATATTGATTTTCTTAATACCCCAAAAATAATATAGCATTTCAAGTGACTTAATCCATTCTTTATCTGCAACTAGATTAGAAGATCCACTGCATGTAGGTGTATGTTGCCTCATAAAATATTACACTATCATCATGTTCTATTATGGTCTATCTTTTTTTTCTCTTACATAGATTCCACCACTATTTATAGCCTACAAAAACTAATCCATTCCCATCACATGAAGCTCAATTCAATTTACGGCGATTCCAAGATGTTGATTCAGAATGATATCACCATCTCGGTGCCTTCTTACTTCAGTTTACCTATTAATTCTATAGAAACCCATTTTGAAAAAAACATATCTTATTTTAAGAAACATAGTAACCATTAAATGTGATATCATTAAATATTAAATCTTAGGTTAAAATAATTTATGGAATTATATAATCCTAACTCATAAAGGTATCTAAACCATTCATTGACACTAACTATATGGTCTTGATAGTAAACATTACATAAACTAGTGAATTATTATAGAATTCTGTTTCATACATTCCCGATGTTATTTTTGGTTATAGTTTTAGAAAATTTGGCCATAATTCATAAATATCATGCAAAAAGAATGAAAATATGGTATTATTATAATAGATTCATTTCTTCTATAATAAAAATTTTATTAATAAATTATGAAATATTTTCATGAAATATCTTCACAGTATTCTACTTGGATTATCCTCTTTTCATTACCAAACATAAACCATATAAAAAATTTAATACATGGGATTAATACAAAAGGATATGTATGAGACATAAAAAAGAAATAAAGAACCTATTATTCCATGAATACTTATATGAATATGGTATAATATTCACAAATACGTACTTCCCACCCAAAAAGTAACATATACATACTCTGTAGAGAAGAGATTTCCATAAATCATTTAAAACATAAAAATAACAATAAAAGTAACATGCTGAATTAATTAATTTAGACTTTATCCCTTGGGAATAACATATGATTTTATAACCTCACATATGTCATACTATGAATCCCTTATAACGACTCTATTATATAACCCCTAGGGCATCCTTATGGTGTACCCATCAGAGTTACAGATGAAGTAACTATACAGCCAACCTCCAACATAAACATAACCAAGGAATTTAAGGAATATATAGGTCCAATTATTCATTATAAAAAGTTAACAACAATCAAAACATGATAAATATACATGAATAGTTTCATCATAAAATATTTCTTCTTATGTTTTTTGAAAATTGAAATTTAAAATATGATTTTGAATAAAAAATCCCTAACCTCGAGTTCGTCTTAAATCAACTGCGTTCCAAACTCATGTATATTGTTGTAAATAGTGTTATTAATATATTAAAGAACCATGAATATATTTATTATTACATATATTATCTTATTATAAAATAATTCCACCCATTTATTTATAATAATTTGTAATTTTCCTTTTTTCAGGTGCGTTTATTTCATGTTTTCTGTGGTTGGTTCATTAAGGATTTTCTTATCGAAGGGAATAAAAACACCATAAGTTTAATGTAATGGAATTAATATGTTTCTAAAATTTTAAATTGAACCGTATATAATATTTTTATATGATTATGAATTACTAGATAAAAAATTAATGAAACTGATTTAATTTATTTTGGATGTTTTTTACCACAACAAACTTATATCATTTTTATCAATGTCATGTTTCTATAGAGGATATAGAATATTAAATATCTAATTATTTGAATAAAAATATAGTATTTAACTGTAATAATATATTTATGTTAATCCTTGAATTTTATAATGTAAAGATAATGTGTATTGTAAAGGATAACTGTAAATCGACACATCACAAACGATATTCCAATTTTTAGAAGAGAAAGAGTTTTCTAATAAAATTTACTATAAACATGATAAAATAATAGTATATATAGGATACTATTTTTTATTACAAATGGATATGGGGTAGTCAATAGAGGACAATAAAGTAATATAAATTCATAAATAATTGAAAATAAAAATAATGTTGATTTCACCTCTTGAAATATTCTCCTTGAGAACGTCCATAAGGCACTTGGTTTTAGCCTTTTTGTTAGACTGGAATTTCTTCTATATGGGAAAAAGGATTGGTAAGGAAATTTATTTGAAATTAAAAAAGATAAATCACTTTTAGGTTTTATTAGAAGAGGCGGTTATAGTGATATTTATAATGGCGGAGAGGCATATTTTTTGATTATTTTATTCATTAGTTTAATATTTTGAGTCCTGAATATTGATATATTGAAAATTATAAAGAAATATAATAAAATATTATGTTTTATTCTATGATTTTTGGATTAAATTAATCATACATCATCTATGAGTCAATAATTCATGAATTTTTTAAATATCGTAAATTAATGTATTTCACTATTCAGAAAAAAATAATTTATCTATGAAAATTATAAACAAAAACTAACTATTTTTATATGTTTAGAATTAAAAATTTAACAGCATTTTATTAAGATAGTTTTATAAATATGAGAAATTAAATTTTTAATTAAAATCATCATTTATTCAAAAAATACCATTTTTAAAAATCTATCTGATTTTATAAAATATTGAAAAATTAAAAAGGGTATCATAAAACTATCATATAATCATAAGAAAATAAAATATGAAATTATGAATCTGTTTTATAAATATAAATTTTATTTTTAAATATTTATATTAATTATTAAATTATATTTAAATATTTATGTGTCACAAAAATACGAACACATCATTTATCATTTTCAAAATATTTATTTAAATATCCCACAATACAAATATCTCACATTTTCACACATAAGATATATAAATTTTCTTTGATCTTTCATATGTGAGTTTACTATTATATTAGAGAGAACACTATTCTTATATTCATGTTACAATTCTATCATTTTGAATTCATTAATTTCTATGAATTACACTTATTTTTTTACACATTTAAAATGAATATACCAATTATATTTAATAATGACAACAAATTATTTTATATATAGATTAGTTATTATATTCCTAATGAGAGTGGAATGGATCTGAGTAATAGGGTTTTCCTCCCACTTCCACTATCACCAACCCATGTTGGATTAAATTTCATTTTGGGACTCCCCACAACATGGAACAACCTCTATTCTTGTGTATGATATTCTCACAATATTCTTACTTACCCACCAATCTCATTCCATCGTATCTTGCGAGGTTGACATGACCCCAATGTGGTAGACCAAGGTCCCACATGTGTCGTTAAGGATGGTCATTGGATGGTTATGGATTATATATATTTTCAAATAAACATACCACAATAATATTTTGACAAAATAAATAATTTAAATTCTCATCATCAAATGGAAATACATAATTCTCAAATTAACCCATTTAAAAATAATAATTTTATATTTAAAAATATCAAAATTCATCTTCAATATAGAAATTATTTTTTCGGATCTCAAATATACTAAAGATGATGATAATAACTAATAATAATTAAAACATTATTAAAATGGAAATCTTCTTTTAATAATTATAAAAAAAAATTAAAACCCAATCATATCAAAGCATATTCATTAACACTAGTTCAACAATCATAAAAAAAAGAAAATTTACTATTTATCTTTAGAAATTATTTTTAACAAATTCAACATCATCTAATCCTCAATGAACTAAAATGGTCTTAATTGATGCTAAATAATGGTGACCATAAGTTTTTGACCATTTGGTAGGGATTTTGGATGATAAGATATTTTGTAGGTGAAATTTCCTGGATTTGTGTGACTTAAAGTAGTGGAAGTGTTGTATTTTTTAAATGTGACCATAAATATAGTTTTGGAAGTATCCCTTAAAATATTAATATTTTTTTATCATATATGTTAAATGGAAAAAAAATTAGGGGAATGTGAGTGTGGGTATAAAAAATCCTCAACAACTATTTAAATATCGTAATTAAAAAATTGACCATTAAAAATTATGATAATTAAAAAAAATTAAAATGGACCTTAATAAAAAATTTGGACATTCAGTTTTCAAATTCTAAATACTTTTATTATATAAAATTTATAATAGGTTGAAAGGGTAATTTTAAAACATACATACTTAATCACATGAAAACACTTATTTAAAAAATAATATATTTCAACATTAGTTTAACTATATGGTAAAATTATATTTAAATCTAATTATATAGAACTGAAATAATTTATTATTAATAAAATAAATTATATTCATACTTTATGATATTTATAACTAATTTTATAAATAAAAAATCTTCAATTGAAAAAGATCAAATTTTTTCTATAAATCTATCATTTAGATTTTGTGAAAAAATATTTGTAAACCATATTTTGAAGATCATGGAATATATTAAATTTTATAATTTAATTCCTTAAATATATATTTGATTACCAATAGGTTTTTTAGTCTTCTTTGAAAATATTATATAATGATTATATAAGAAATACCAATTTTTATAAGGAATGTGTTTTTAAAATTAAAAAAAAATTAATATAAAAATTTCACATTAGGTAAATATTGTTGTTATTAATTTAAATAAGAAATATATATTTTCAAATTTATGTTCAAATATTTTAGAATTTATTTTTGAAAATAAAATTCATAATATAAAGAAAAAAATATTATTGATAATTATCATTTTCAATATTAAGTCATATTATTTAAAACCATTCTTATTGTAAAAACCTTTAATTTTTTAAAGTCATAGTTTTTATTAGTGACTTGTAAATAATTCACATATATTATATTGTGGATCATTTAAAATAGTTTTAACATGATATTCACATTATCTAACATTTCATCGGTTTCACAAGGTCTACAATTTTTTAATGTTACATATTACCCCTCTTAAATAAATCTCAACAATAAAATTTGATTTATTGATTAAAAATAATGATAGTTGGGGGTATTATCTATAAATATATCAATTCTAATGAGATAGTTTTCATACTATCCTGAGAATTATCAAAATACAAATATGTAATAAAAAACATTTATACATTCTTATTGAAGGATTTTAATTGGGCTTAGTCATATATTTTATAAGAAATATTATTCCTAAAATAACCTACACCTATAGAGATCAAAACTATAGAAAAAATAATGTTGTCATAAAAAAAATTATCTCATGAATTCTGAACTCATACTAACCACCAGTTCCTATAATAAAATAATATATATTGAAACCACTACTCTTGAAAATATCATGAATTAACTTTCAATTCGAACATCATGACTACTACCTTACATAACAATTCATAAAAAACATGTACAAATTATTACGACAAAATAATTCATATATTAATCCTATAAGATAGCCATACCACTATCATATCCTATTATATTTTTATACCCTATAATAAAATTTTATCTAAAAATCACTTTTCAATTTTATAGATCCCATTTAATATATGTTTAAAATATATTAACATAGAACTACTGAAGAAAAATCCATATATATTTCTCAAAAACTAGAAAAAAAGTATAATGTACATGAATACTGTTGATAAATAGCATTCACTAATGAAAATAAAAAAATATAAAATTATTTATATTATTCAATCAAACTCACTACCTTAGTTAAAACAATAAAAATCACCATTTTTATCATAATAATAATATATAGTGATTAGAAACTATTTTAGTTTTATCCCTAATTTATATATAAGTGATAATGTTTTTTTATTACATTAATCAATCATCTTCATACATATTGTTATGCCTTATCCAAATACTATAACCAAAATTCATATGATAATATTTATAAAAAAAATTTATTTAAATTTGAAAGCTAAATTTTATGATATATTTTTTGATGGAACATTTATTTGAAACCACGATATATTCATTTTATAAAAGTAGTTTTAGGTGCATCTAATAAATGTTTTAGTTCTACATAGGTTACATTAACTTGTGTTCTCTCACACTTCTTATTATAACCCATTATTATTGCTTGGATATAAATAATTGATAGTGGTTTTTAAACCGAATATGTCTAAGTCCATCATATCCCATCAGATTGTCTATCTATGTTTATAGTTAATCCTCATTATCATTCTCTAGGTCATGTTTGTTTTAATTCCCAATACACCATCATTAGTGTTATTCACCCAATGCACAACCATTAAAGATCATGCTCCTGGATTTTAGTATGTATATAGTGATATATTTGATATTAAACCATTAAACACATACTTGAACTATATTTCAAAAAGTAATCTAGTACTTATTAATATACCTTAAACATCTCACAATTATTTTCTCAAAAATTATAATATTATAGTCCCAAAAATATTTGATATTATAAAAATTAAACTATAGGTTTATTTAATCCTTGTTAAATAAGACGAAATATTACTTATCAGTATGCGAGGATGTTTTAAACTCTAAAATTATCTTCAATTGATAACATAATATGATTCAATGTTATTAGTACCATTATCTGACAAAAAATTTGATATCCAAGACTTAAAATTCATCTAATAAAATGACCTCAAGAAAATATTTCATTACAAAACATTACAAATACCTTTTGGGTTTAGTTTTTTTGTAGAATTAGTAAAACAATATCAGTCAAATACTCACACCATTTTTAACTAATTGAAAATTTTCATTATAATATGAGAAAAAATGTAATCCATAATAATCCATCACAATATCCCATAAATTATTCCCATAATAAAACCATATGGACACATATTTGTTATTATTTTTTCTTATAACCTTGGAAATTGAAAAAAGGGGAGATATTGAATTCTTAGTATGTTTAAACTTATGGAATAACATTAAATGATCATAAGTGAGCTTAATATGAAAATATATGTATAATAAAGATACATAACAAAATTTTAACTTTACAAAACATATATCATATAAAATTATTATTGAATTGGGCACACACATACAACAAGAAACAACCAAACTCTTATGATGGAAAATAAAAACAAAACCTGATGAATAAATCATGAGATATGGAACTTAGGAAATTTTGTGGAACTATAATAAACATAGCATTTTGTATTTATTTTAAATTGGATGCATGTTATAATTATCACACATAAATCTATGGGTATATTAATGTTACATCATATTCACCATTTTTGAATTTATTATCTAGCTAACCTATGCACATGTTAAATTTTAATTAGAGATAAATACTCCATCAGTCACCATTATGGATCCTAGATTCTTTCTAACTGGTTTAAATAATGGTATTTTCTCCTGAGATATAATCTTATATCCAATGAATTTAATGGATTAATATATCCCACATGTCTCATGATCCATAAATTCGTGTTCCACTTGGAAACAATCATAACATTATAAAATAACCCAAGGAAGGATTATAAGATTACTTTAACTTTCAAATAAAATCTCATATGGAAAACATTCACTATTTCATCAATAATAATAACATGTTATACTTGAATAAAATTATTAAAAATATAAATTAATTAAGTAAGAAACTAGGGAAATGAAATTAAATCATGACAAAAGTGTTGATAATAATAAAATAGTTTGAATAAATTGAATACTATTAAGGAACTTATTATTTATCAACAAATAGATGTTTTGTATCTTTTTGAACAACCTCCATTATAAGAATTTGAGAATACTGTATTATCATATGAAATGTATTGGATGTAAATTTGTTTTTTATACTATAAATTTAGAAAAAACATAGGTAGATATGGATCAAGTTCCCAAAAGAGATGGATATTACATAAACTATCTAGATAAAGATGGTGGAAGGAATCATTAAAACATATTTCCATAGTTCAATTAATGTAACCACAACATAAATATAAATAAAAAATAAATGTTTAACATAAATCTAAATAGATAATATGCTTTATAATCATTTACTAATTGTATGAACACTTTGAGTTAGAGAATAAAATGAAAAAAAAATATTATGAAAAAAATAATGTTTTAAAATAATTCTAATTTTTTTTAAAATAGTGTAATAATATTTCCCATAAAACCCTTTTATAAATAAATCTATGATACATTTTAAAATATTATATTCAAAATATGTCATCGTCAATATATAGAATGAAATGTAAGAATTTTTTTTTGAATATCAGTTCTCTAAATATTTATAAAATGTTTTTAAAATTAAATTATAAATATATTTTTCAAAATAACATCACTAAAGTTTCAAAAAGACAATTAAATCATAATTTTGGAAATTATTGATCATGAATGGAAAATTTTACTATATTAGAATATATGGGATATAAGATATAATATAATAACATAGAATTAAGATAAATTTATGTAAAAATTACTTCTAATGTATAAAAAATTTATATAATGGATAAAACCATTATTTCGAAGTGTTAATGTGAAATATCTGTGTTAAAATTGAGGAATATTGATATACTTCTATGAATGATGGATAAAATTGATAGAAAGAAAAATATGACTATGGAAAAAATTATTTAGGAAAATTAGGGGTCTATTCATTGAAATGGAACATATTATAACTAAATTCATTAGGGAGGAAAAATGGATACACTAAATAATATCTTAGAAAAGAAATAGGTACAATACCCTTATATAGTAATTGGTGTTATGGAACCAAAATTTTAATTATAAGGCTAAAAAAGAGAATAACTGAATAAATGTTGATTAAGTTACCAAGAACATTCGACATTATTAATTTATTCAATTATAAGTCATTAGAAGGGTGAAAATTATATAGACATATAAATAACATGAATTAAATCATAGAGTATACTAATATAATTTATATTGTAGTATATAATCAATAGAAACAATCATTTTGTTCATAACGTTAAAATATATCTCAGTGAAGCGAACTAGATGTGAAAACCCATTACCTTTTTTCCAAAATTCTAGGGCCGTATTTTAAAATCATATACGGGAAAAAAATTATTACAAAATATTGAACATTAATTATATATATTTTTTCAGATACAATATTCACAAATAGTAAATCATAATATGAATTATACAAATTTCCCACATTGAGTGTTTATTGTTATGGTTCTTTTTATAAGTTTCATAATATCATTGCCTATATACATTCTTATTATAATATTTATCATTACTAGGAAAATAAATTTACAATTATTAAAATCCAATTTAATTTTTTTATTTATTACTTTATCAATTATTAGATATATTTTTATCTAGTAATGTTCTTTGTCATTTTGTGTGAAATTTTGAAAATTTTTGAAACTCTTTAGGATGTGTGCAGTTGGCACACAATTAAGGAGAATTATTTATCTTATAGTACATTTAATCATCCAAACAATACACCCCATGGTCAATAGATAATTAATGTCTATAACATTTTAGTGTTATCATTTTTTTCAAATTTTTCACCCCTATGAAGAAGATCAGTAGTGGTGCATGGTTAAGGAACACATTTTTTTAACTGTTATACCCTATCAATGAAATCATTTGTGAAATATTGAATTCCACAAAAAAATTCAATAAAATAAATTGAACCCCCTGCTTAAGCATTGTATCAACACATTTGGCCCGATGTAAAACCCTTGGTCTTATTCGGTTATAATTAAGTGATTTTGTTTCATATAACCTCCTAAATAAATGAATCAAACAATGTGTTGTAGATCTAATCCCTCCACGATATGTGGAACTCAGATTTTTTGTTCTCTTCTTGTATATCTTCCATTAAACAATGGTGGTTTTTAGATAATAATTAAATTTGTTGATCTAAAATAAATATGATTGGATCTAGAATTTATATTTGATTATATTTTCTTCTTCACCTTTTATCTTTGTTAACATTCCCTTTTCGGGCATTGAAAATTTGATATCATGATTTAATGGTTGGTGGATCCATTTTTTTCTATGTAATTGATACCTAGATTTTATAAGTAAATTGAAATTTATTTAAATGGATTTACAAATCCTCTATATGTAATGATTTTATTTTGAATTTTGATATGTGGTGGAATATTTGAAGACCCCCCATTCCAATATAATTGGAATTGGGTGCCGAATTTTGAGAATGTTAGATTATATTTATAGAAAATAATTTTATGATGGAATTGATGAAATTATTTGAGATTCCTATTAAAAATGTCTTCAATTTAAATCAGGAGACCCAATTATAGGTTTTTATTTTGAAAATGAATGAAATAATATAAAAACATATTGTTTGGTATTGAAATTGAATTTTCATATTGAAACTGACATTTTTTGAAGTTGAATTGTAAAAGATGAATGAATTCATATTATATGATTTTTTCTAATTCATTGATTGATTGTGGATATGAATTACTAGGTAGTTAGTAGGTTATTTGGGATAACCATACTATGATATTGATCACTAAGTAATGGATTGATGATGAAAACAGTAAGAAATCCAAGTTTGACCAGATTATCCAAGATTAGATATTGATGAGTTCTATTTGACATGATCATGATGGACATTTTACCATATATTTTTATATGATATATTAATTGATAATTATGGGGATCCTATAGCCTTGAACTAACATACAATAGGGAATATTGCCATTATTTTAATTATATTTGATTTTATTCTATAATTCATCGATTATAGAATGATTAAAATCCTACCAAATGATTTATATAAATGATTTTATATAAAATAGTTATTTAGGACATGTTTGGAATGTTTTCTATCTATTTAAATGAGTTCATGTATTTTTAAAAAATAAAATGTTATGTTATCCCATATTTTATTATAATTAAATTGTAAAAATGATTGTTTACTATTATAGCTTCTTTTATAGAACACATGGTGTGACTCTAATGAGATTTATATCCCATAACCAACATTAGAATTCATGAGTTTATATATTTCTGAATTCCATGTATGATCATAGTGAATATTCCACATGAATGTGGATGTTGTTCTTGATTCTGTGTACTATAGAGTGATGATGGTGATAGGCAGACAATTGGTCCACTTGTTACACATGCTTTTTGAGACATAGTTTAGTTGTTGACTATGGTTTGCTTTAATGTTTCACTGATTTATTTATCATTTTTCTCATATACTATTTTACCTAGTTGACTTCTGATACCTTATCTTAGATTAGTGTTGATATAAATAATTCTATCTTATTTATATTTCACTATTTTGTGAACGAATCATTCTACCATTAATATTTTATCATATCAAATGGTAGTCACCAACCAAGTATCTAACAGTGTCTAGCTAGATCTCAACATAAAAACCCTTCATTCACAAGGGTGGGTGTGGAATGTGTCTAGGATGAATATTTTTAACTGTTTCTTTTCATTACCCATATTTGGTTTGAGTGCTCTGAAAATCCCAAACATTGGAATCTTTTTTGATGGGATTGAATCTACTAAATCCCATTTGACTGAAATATCTATGTTTCATCGGTAATATTTTTTTAGTTGTATGATGATGGTTTGTAGCAACATTAAATTGAGTAGATGTTAGAAATTATATAAGGAGGAATATATTATTGAATAGCATAATGCGATCCATTTAATAGAAAAAAAACACATTGTGATATGGGTGTGTTCTATCCATGCTTCAGGACTAGCATCCAAAACCATTCCCAAATAGGCTCCACCAATGGATCCTTGAGGGGATGACTCCAGAAATCATGTATAATTGATTCTTAACAAAAATACACCATCCTAAAAGGTCATAATTATAATAATGATTACATGTATTTGTTTAAATGTGTTTATCTGGTCATTTAGTAATTAGAAATTCAAGATTCATTTAATATTAAGTGTTCATCCATTAAGCATTAGGGGCCTAGAATAAGGTGGTGGGAATTGACAGTAATATAGATGAATCATTGGGAATTGGATTGGGAATAATTAATTGTCCTCATTACTAATTTCTTATATCCCGAGTCTATGGTATTAGATAATTCAATGGAGTTTCATAATCTCTAGAAAAGTGATTTGATCATGACTCCAAATTGAAACCAATTTATTCAGATAATATATTTTATCTATGATATTTTGAATAATGGGATGGTGAAGGAATGGAAATTTCATATTTTATATTGACTTGATATTTTATCCTAAATTTTTATGTTAAATATGAATTATTAAGATAATGTAATACTTAGAGTGTTGATATATGATATTGGATGGATTGTAGGTTAGGGTTGACATGAGTTCCTTTTTCTCCTAATGGTATTTCAGTGTGTTAGATTAACTTAATGAGGTAACATGAAGAGAATAATAGTAGATATAGATAGCAAGTAATGTCTTGGAATTTAAAACAGTTTCGTATGAGGCCATCAAAGATCTGTAGTTTCTACAGATGCCCAGGTCACATATAGATATACTGTTATATAATTTCCCCATATAGTTGAATAATATCGTAATCAATAAATATTATTGTAGTGAAATCACGTTCTCAAGAAAAAAACATGTGTATCCATATATATTCAAAATAAATATTAATTATTTAGTGGAAGAGTCTCAATAGGAATTTGAAATAGGTCTCATTACATTAATAGGTAATATAACTCTAGATTCATCTTTAGAGACTACTTTAGTTGACACTAGTTCATCTCAATCATTCATATCGAATCATGTTTTTAATGTTCATATCATTCGTATAGATCATTTACCTTATGTGATTTATATTACTATGCACCTCAGAATGAAGAGGGAGGATGGTATTTGGGGTCTTGGTTGTGTTTTCTCTTTATCATAGAATGAGATTTCCTAGAATTTTATTGTACATGATATGGAACCATAGGGACTAATAGAGAGGATGGATTTGATGATTTGAAAAAGGGCCTGAATTGAATATTACCTTTGATGGATTTCCTTTAATGTGCATGATGGTGTGTGGTAGGTTTTTTCAAAAGAATGTCGTAACACCCTGAAATTCTAAAAAAACTTTATTTTGATAACATGTATGTCATTAAAGACCAATCATGTAAGATAATATAAAATCTTATGTAGATAAATTATATTTACTAATTCATATATATTCAATCTATATTACATATTTCAATGAATGAAACACTGATTTTTTCTTGTATTTCATGGAACGAGTTTCATCGACTGCTTATGTTATAAAAATGACAAAATATTAACTAATAAAATTAAAATTATTATTTAAAATATGATTATCTCCTAGATGTAATTTTTTCTGTAATTAATATGATTAATAGACATATGGAAATATTTTTTTTAATTCATTGGTTACCAATTAATTATAAAAATAATATATAAAATAAATTAATATAAATGTAATGTTTTTATATGAAAAATATTTTTTTACACCCAAATGGTTTTTGTCTAAAATAATTGAATTGATTTATATTATTTAATGATTTGAATAATATATATATTTATATTTATATATATATATATATATTCAATTAATTATTTTTAAATCTCATCTATGAGGTTTTATAAGAATAATATATGAACAATTCAAATTTTAAGCACAAAAGCTATATTTTTTTAAATAACGTTATTCATCATATTAATGGTGCATCTATTTTAAAACTAAATATTGTAACATTTATAAATTTTAATTTAACAAATATTTATTTTTAATGTGTAATGTACAAATTATGTCAGGGTAAATATTTGGAATTTATTTGGGAAGATTCAATTTTTTATGAAAAGTAAAAAATAATGAATTTAAATTGAAAACTACATTTTCATATAAATAATTTATAGGGTAAATTGTATTTTAAATATTTTTGATTCCTTAATTAGATAAATTTTACATATATTAATACCATTTAAGACCTTTAAATTATTATTATATTTCATTAAGATAAAAAATGTATCAATATTTTGAACATATTCACTTTAAAAAAACATTCTCATAAAATATGCGAGATTAATATTAAATTAATTTATACCACTTATGTGATTAGATTTTTTAAAAAGGGAATAAATATTTCTAATTAGAAAAATTTATAATATCTATTAATGTAAAATTATTCTTTAGTAAAAAATATCATATAACGTAATTAAAATTAATGACATCGAGTAAGAGAAAAATATTCTAAAAAAAGAACTAATCCTCAGTCGTATTGGAAAATATGACATAGGCACTTCCAAAATTAATTATATATACATATTTATACCATGTCTTCCATAGTCTCTAATTATTTTCATTATTCATGGAACACGATGTAAGGTACATTACTCAACTGTGTTCACATATTTATATTTACAAGAGTGCCACTTCTCTTCCACTATGAAAGGGAACTCACCCTCTCTATTATTCGAATCTATCAATACATTTTGGATCATTCAAAACCAAAAAAAATAAGATGCCAAACACCTCTATTAGTCTTATAATCATTACATTAGGATGAAATCAATCCATGGTTGTATTTTGGTGGAAACTAAAATGAGTTACCTAAAGAATATGTAACATTCATCAATGAGAACTTTGATTTTATTTCATTACCTACCCATTCAATTATATTTATATCATGAAAATATAATGACATGTATATATTCAATATTATGATATGTTGTTATGTTAAGGGTATGACCTACACTCTCACACACTTCCATCAAATGGGTTACACAATCATCGATCATTTGTACATCAGACTACTGCTTCACGAACCAATGTCATTCATTCTTTTATTCCCACCAACTGATGATTCAAATGATGATGGATTTATAATATATATATTTCATTTATCATATTTATAACTTCTAAATACATCATAATCTTTTATATTACACATATATTCATTCTTTCTATTTTTTGATATTATGATAACATCATTTGAGGACGTGCGGACTACCGCCTCCTCAAAGAAATGGGAATCATTTGTGCTATACAAGGAGTGATTTAATTATGGTTTTTATAAAAATATGTGACATATACATAAAAAAATTATACATAAATTATAATACCAATATATTCCATTCACATTTTAATAATATAATATGATATAAAATGAAACAACATTCATGCATACGTCTGACATACCATCTCAATGTATTATGTATTTCAATTCATTCCACAAACATTAAAAGAGAATTATAAAAACACATATAATAAATAAATAAGATGTTTAAATAATGGGTTAAATCCATTAGATATTGAAATCATGATCGATGAAATACGAACAATGTTAACAAGTCAAAAAATACTTGGAAAACATGAAAATTAACATCCAAAATAATTAAAATATTCAATGATTATTAACAAAATGGGATATAATATATTAAAAGAAGATAATATGTGATATTATAAATAATATTATGGTTATGGTATAAATTATAAAAGATTGATAATCCACTATACATTATGTCAAATACCATTCAACTAAAAGGAAGCATAAGTTAACAGATTTCATCTCAATGTACATCAGATTTAGAATTATTTGTTTTAATAAACTGATTCACATTAACATGGTTTATATACTTCTCTATTGTAATTTATTATAATCATTAATCCAAACATAATTATATTTTACAATTTACATTGAACGAACTCATACATGAGGATTTGTCTTAAAAATATCCATGTGGTAAAAATTTTCATTGCAATATCACTTTATATTGGGATCATTGTCTTTATCTTGAAACAATATCATATTTATGATCATTTTAAATGTTCATTAACCTTATATTATATATCCTTATTCCAATTAAATGGAAATTATTATTTCCTATAGTATATAAAAGTTTTAGATAAGTTGTTAACATGGATAATAATTTCATTAATTCTGGAAATATTGATAAATATATTTCATTTAACCAACACCGATATTTGATTAAGTGTTATGTTGTTAATTAATTAAATTTATTATTAAATAAATGAGGAATTAATTGTAAATTAACTAAATGTGTCAGGGACCAATAAATTTAATCCCTTGGATTCATTTATGGTATTATGAGACACAACTAATTGTCCAAATCAAATGTTTTTTACACAGTATGTCTTAAAAAAGATTTAGGATATATCTTCCTGGTAATGGTATCATGATCCTAGGAAACTTGAGGTCTAAAAATTAATAATATATTTTATTATAAGTTATATATTATTATTATCATGGTTATTTTTTTAACATTAAATATGTATGCATTTTCATTGTCAATTTATCTCTTTAATGAAATGTGAGATCAGTAATTTGACTTGTCATTTTGATTATTCCTTGTCCAGTTATTTAGATAGATGTGTGATCAGTTATTTAAATTTAATTATTGATTATTCATTATTAATTCATGAAATGTTATTCTATACATAATCCTTACTTATAAGATTAAATCCCCCTTATCTTGTTTCCATTACCCATGTTACGCTGAAAAAATCAATGAATAAGCTTTCAATGGTGCTATTTATTTCATTTTATTATGTATCATGTCATATTTTCTATATCCTCATTTAATATGAGAATAATTTATACAATATTTCTTTCCAAAAATATTAAACCGATCGTTTCATCATTATTCTATAAAATATAATCATTTCAATGTAATAAATTAAGGAATTGAATTCAGGATTTAATGGGTCAGGGTGTTTCCGTTGGTATCAATGGAAGTTTAGTAGTATCCATGGAATCTAGATTTACGAAAATGTATATTAGGAAAAATAAAATTATGACAGATTTTGGTTGTAATTATAGGATAAAACCCTAAAGAAAAAATGATTATTATGATAAAATTAGATAGACATATATGTTTTGATTTATGTCTAGTATTTCACTAGTTTTTGTAATATACATTATGTTTTTTTTTGTATGACGTGATATAGTATATGTCATTATTTAAAAATTGTTCGTAGTAAAATAAATGTCATACCCACCAATAAATGTATTCCAAAGAGTAATAATGGCCATATCTCATACTATGTTAGGATTATATTTGAAATAGAAATAGTCTCCAAAGAATTATCATCACTTGAGGACATAATATCATGTGCTCATGATACATGTATATAATTATATATGTATTATGTATTCCTCTGGAGGAATTAAATTAAAAGAGATGTTGGAAAAAAATGGATAATGTAATGAAGTGAAATAAATATTTTCCCACATGTGAATATTTTGGAAATAAACACCCGGGTTCTTTCTTTAAAGGAATGGTAGATTACTACCATTGTGGAGAAGAATCTTGTTGAGATTGTTATTTTACGGGTAATAAATGAGTTTACAATGTACAACACTTCAAAAAATAGAACATAATAAAATACACAAATAAATTCTTATAGAGTCAAAGGAACATAACTCAAAATATGATAATGGATCAGGGTTAATATTCGGATACTACCACTGAAGAAGGTAAAATATTAATATTCTTATATTTGGATTCAAGAATTATTTCATTGAAGTATTTTATCGGTGTTTTAATGGATATATTAATAATGATATATATAATTATTTTTTAGAATAACTTGTCATTAATGATTAATAATCATATGTTGAATGGTCCATTGAAAACTGATTCAGTTGCAAGTAAATTTTTTTTTGTGAATGAATGTTTTATAGAAATATAATCCTTAATATGTTCATGATGTTGAGATAATGGTTTTAGATAATGAGATGATTGATACAAATAATGTAAATTAGATACATAAAAATACCAGGAAAATGATCTTTATGTGTTGGATAATAACATTTTGCAAAGCTAAATCATTAATAAAATGGTTTAAGTTGAAATTTAGATGCGACTTTATTTATTAATGTATTAATTCATCCTATATTAAAAGTTATTCTATGAGATGAATTAGAAATGGCCCTATGTGTACCCAAAGGATAATTGTTTTCTTATGTAATAGAAACGTATCATGTAATTATATATCCTAATATTTTTTTAGAGTGAAGGAATTCCATAATTCAGGGAAAAGGGTTTTGGATTCAATTAATTTAATAAACTCAATCAAAATTTTCACACATATATTTTATAGCATTTTGGCCATTATATTTCACCTGAAAATTTTCTATATCACTATCCATCATAAATTGATTTTTATTTTTCTCTTCAATGTTCATGTTTTCACAAATTTTCTCATTTCTAAAAGCCTAGTTTTTTGGTGACCTAATCATTTTAATCTACATTTTATTAAGAATATATGTTGTTAACCCAATTTAAAATGTGGAGTATTCATTATTATATTTTTTTTATATATATAAAACCCCCGATTACAGATATCATGTTTAAATTGTGAGGAGATAATTTGTTTAAGGTGGAGAGAATTTGGCACCACCAAATTCAATGAAAAAGGATATAATTTCTTATTGAGTTTATATCACTTGAATCCAACATAAAAGCGTATATAATATCCCAAGACTATATAGTATATTTAAAATTTTTAATATATTCAATCAATTCAATATATTATAATGGAAAAGATATTTATTTTTTGTTTCATTACACGTGAAGAGTGTCTTTGATGGCCTGCGTTAAACGCAATACCAAATTTAACATAACACTATTAACAATATTATTTAAAATGAAAATTTTCCCCTATAAGTTAAACTACATGTTTTGAATACTATTTAATAAATAATTAAAATACATAGGTGAATAAATTTTATTCCAATTAATTTAAAATTAATATAGATACTAAATGAATATAAAGTAAATGTTTTTATAATAATACTATGTTATAAACTCGAAGAAAATTTTTATAAATAAATTAAAATAATATCTATTATTGAATTATATTGATGAATATATATATATATATTAATTTATTTTTTTACATTCATCGAAGAGTTTTTATGCGCATAAGAATATAATAAATCCAATTTTATGAATAAAAGATATATTTTTAAAAAGGCAGTTTTATCACCTTTTAATGGAAAACCAATTTAATAAATAAATCATTGGAATTTTATAAATTATATTTGAAAAATAAATTTTTTTTTAGTAATTTGATGTTACAAATTTAACTAGGTTATATTTTGTATGAGAAGATTCATTTATTGATGAATAGTAAAAAATACCAAATTTTAATAAAATAAATTCATTTATGTATAATTTATCATGATTTACACAGTACAATATTACATGTATGAATACAATTTAATCCTTTTATATCATTTTTATGTTGAGTTTAGATATATATACTCTATGAATGTTGAACATTTTCACGTTAAAAACCAGTATTCATGTCAAGTCTATGAGATAAAATATAAAATAATTTCTTCAAAATTATAATTTATAATTTTGAAAACTTGATGAAATACTTATAATCATAATATGTGATAATTTATATTATGGTAAAAAATGTTCTTGAAAAAAAAATATTTCAAATTTAATAACATTTTATTACATCGAATAAGAGAAATACTGGATAAAAAGGGAATGATCCTTAAGATAAATGGCCAAAATGGCCTATAAACATTACCTAACTCCCTTATAATGACATATATATACCATATATAATTTTTTATATAATTAAATTCATTATTAAAGGGATACCTATCAATAGTGTTATAATATTTATAAGAATGACAGTGCTCTACGGTAAAAGGACACTCACCCCCCTCACATATTCACACATCTCAAGAAAATTTTTCTAATCCAATACCTTCCCAAATAAGTTTCCAAAATTACATTCCCAATTATAGAATACTAAATTTGGTTATAAATCCATTCAAGGATGTATTTCGGTCTAAACCAAAATGAGTTATTATAAGAAGATGTAATGTTCTTCAAAGAACACTTTTTTTTTCATTCTATGCCCCTTCAAAATTTTTATAAAATGATTAAACATTTAACAAATTATATGGAATAATATGGGATTTTTATGTTAATGTTACAATATAGAATCATGCACAGTTCTATCAAATGAGATACCCAATCAAGGATTGTGTGTAAGACAGACTATCACCTTGTGAACCAATGTTGTTCGTTCTTCAATTACCTGCTTTAATTGTTTATAATAGTGATGTATTTATAGTTTTTAATGATGTATATGAAATTTTAATGCATTTATCCGTCATTAATTTTTAAATAACACATACCTTCATGATTTCTATTTTGTACGAACATGATAACATCTTTTGTGGACGTGCAGACTACCGCCTTCTCAAAGCAATATGATTCATTCATGCAATAAATGAAATTTATTATTCATGTTTTTAATAAAAATATGTTGAATATATAAATGTAATATTATAATAGAATTATAATATCAATATATATCATTTAGATTTATTCTTTTAATATGAAAATAAAATGGAAAAAACATTCATGTGAACATACAACTTACTGTCTTGAAGAATGGTGTATTTAACTTCCTATCTCCAAATATATGGATTATTATAAATAAAAATATAATGAATATATATTATATTAACATAATCGTTTAAATAATTGTGATGATGAAATATTTATTGAAAATTGATAAACAAATTATTCAAGTCAAAACAAACATGAAAATCATGATATTTTAAACAGAAAATGATGTCAATAATGAAATATTGTTAACAAAACTGGTATTAAGATATTATAATAAGATCTTATATGATATTATGTATAAAATTACATTTATGTAATAAGTTAGTAAAATGTTTTAAACTGTTCTACTGTTGTTCAATGACTATAAAAATAAAAGGAATCATCAGGTAAGGGATTTCATCTCAATTTACATTACATTGAGAATTATTTGTAAATATACACCAATTAACTTAAATATTGTAGATATAATTCTCATTATTAATTTAATTTTATGATTCAATCTTAATTCATTTTATTTTTTGATTCAATTTGAACTAGCACATTCAAGGTAATTTGACATAAAAATTACAATGTGGTTGTGTAGAGACCCAAAGAATGATGTACATGGACATTATATTACATTCATGGAATACTTAATACATAAGAAACACAGACACACAAGGACCATAATAGTTAATTGTCTTTGGAAACTCGGAATTTAATCTTCTAATCGTGGTGAATGATCTTCAACTTCTCCCATAGAGATCTTCCCCTTTTGTTTTCTTACCTAAAACTTTTATTTATATCCTGGCGAAAATAAAACCTAAAAAGGGTGATCTCAAATGCTCAGTAAGGATAAGAATAGATAACATGAAACAATCCATAAACATTTGAATGAAAAATCTTGAACATTAAATCTAAACATCAAAATCTTGAGCAACGACATAAAACTTGGAAGTATGTAAGGAATATATCATAAAGGAACATCAATCATGATAAAATAGCATGGAAATTAATCATGTAACTATGGAAACCATTCATCACTTGTTATGATTTCCATAGTTTCCAAGGCATTGCTACCAAGACCATCTCAGTAGACAAAGTCCCTTTCTAAATCGAGTTCACTCCTCGTTCCAGTCCTGTATCACTAAACCGGATTAACTTACCATTCCAACCATGTCTATCTCATGAGATATAAATCTTTACCCAATGCATTGGAGGAAGATATAGGTCCCACCCATCTCATAATTAAATCATTCTTACTTGTGCTACAAAATAAACATAAATAATTCATCATAACCCAAAGAATAAAATGGGTTTCATAAACCTCATCCCATCATCACATAATCCATATAAAACAAATGGATATTTCAACATAAGAAAAGTGAAACCATGTAAATCATAGAGACATTATATTTTAAATATACACATATGAAATAATCTCATCTTAGATGGAAAATGTTTTTGATAAAACACTTGAAATGAATTATTGTAGAAAATATCCTTTCTTCTTCAAAATCATTTTCTTTTCAAAAAATGCCATTCAATTTTAAAAGAAATGTATTTTTTTTAAAAATAGTCATAAAATCTTATAGAGTAGGCATCATGAAAATGAGGCATTATGAATCCGTAAAAATCCATTCACGTCATGTGTCATGACCCGCCCTCGGGGTCCGTGCCGTGACTACCCCAAGCCCGCCTTCCATAGGCCAGGGGCTGGCGACTAGCACCAAGGCGTAAATCCCGGTAAAAAGGGAAGGCATTGCCTTTGAAAAGTAAACACACACCACAGAGTAAACAAGCGGAAAGTAAACACTAAACAAGCAGAGTACGACTGAAAGTGCGGAATAGTAAATGGGCCAGAATACAAACCCAAACTGAAAGTAAAGTACAACTCTAAAAGGGAAAAACAGCAACTGTAAAGCGCTCAACCATCAGATAGTGTCACCATGTCTTCAGAGCGAAGACCACTGCTGCTAACTCCAGGTCATGAGTAGCGTTGTTCTGCTCATGCGGCCTCAACTATCGTGATCCATAGGCGATCACTGCCCGCTCCTGCATCAGAACACATCCGAGTCCGGTCCCTGATGCATCGCAGTAGACTACGTTCCCTACTCCCTCCTCAGGCAACCTCAAGATAGGTGCGCTAGTCAATCTCTGTCTCAGCTCCTGGAAGATCTGCTGACAACTGTCTGACCATACGTAGGATTTCCCCTTCTTCGTCAATGCTGTGAGTGATGCCGCAACTCTGGAGAAGTTCGGCACAAATCTCCGATAGTATCCAGCTAGTCCCAAGAAACTCCGAACCTCAGTCACGCTCCTGGGTGGCTCCCATGCTAACACAGCCTCAATCTTCGCGGGATCCACTGCAACTCCCGCCTCAGAGATAACGTGTCCCAAACAGTGGACCTCACGTATCCAGAACTGACACTTCGAGAGCTTACCATAAAGCTGGTGCTCTCGGAGTGTGTCAAGGACAACTCGCAAGTGATAGGTGTGCTCCTCCTCTGTCGTAGAGTAAATCAGAATGTCGTCGATGAAGACTACAACAAACCGATCAAGGTATGGCTGAAAGATCCTGTTCATGAGAGCCATGAACACTGCTGGAGCATTGGTTACACCGAAAGGCATAACCAAGAACTCATAGTGGCCATACCGACATCTGAAGCCCGTCTTCTGCACATCCTCATCTCTGACTATGAGCTGATGATAGCCTGACCTGAGGTCTATCTTCGAGAACCACCGTGCTCCCTTGAGCTGATCAAAGAGGTCATCAATCCTCGGTAGCGGATACTTGTTCCTCACTGTCACCTGGTTCAGGCGACGATAGTCAACACAAAGTCGCAAGCTCCCGTCCGCCTTCTTGGCGAACAATATCGGGGAAGCCCAGGGTGAAACACTGGGTCGGATGAACCCCTTGCTCTGCAAGTCCTCCAACTGTACCCGTAGCTCTCGAAGCTCGGCGGGGGCCATCCGATATGCTGGAGTGGATTTCGGGGATGTCCCGGGGTACAAGTCAATATAAAAGTCTACCTCTCTGCGAGGAGGTAGCCCTGGAACGTCGTCGGGAAAAACGTCTGCAAACTGATCCACCACTGTAGGAAAACCAGGACTCCGCACGTCAACTGCTCCAAGGATAAGGCTAGACAACTGATGAGTGATGGGCTGTCCTCTCCTCCGCGGAAGTCCATCCTGTGCTGCTAAGGCTCCCTTCTCGGCGGTGAAGGTGAACCTGCTCCCGTCGGTGCGTACACAACGCACCTTGCACCTAAAACAGTCAATCTGTGCATGGACTGTAGACAGCCAATCCATGCCCAAGATGACGTCGTAAGGCCTCGACGCTGGTACAAGAAGATCCCAGCCGAAGCTCTCGCCTCCTAGAGTAAGCTCACACTGCCGGCACCAGTGCGTAATCGTCGAGTCTGCTCCCGTAGGAGTCTCTAGCCGTAAGGATCGAGCCAACGGCTCTGTCGGAATCTCCGAGCTCCGAACAAGGGCAGCGACTATGAAAGAATGACTCGCTCCTGTGTCTATAAGAACTGCAGCAAGGGTGGAATAGACACAGATAGTACCTCGAATCATCTCAGGTGCGCCGTGGTCGTAGGCCTCTGCTGCCTGGAGCTGTGCCTGTCGCTGCCTGCCAGCTCCATGTGGTCGGGGTGGACCTCCTGGTGGTGGTGGTGGTAGAGCCTCAAAGCGTCGGCCACCACCAGCTGCTCGTCCAGCTCCTCTGCCTCGTCTGCCTCCTCCCTGCGGACCACCACGGTCAATCCTCTGCCTCTGCCTCGGTGGTCCATCAACTGTCTGCTGCTCCTCGGTACGGCGGGTCGGGCAATCACGAGCCATGTGGCCCTGCCCGCCGCACGAGTAGCACTGTCTGCCTCTCGTAAGGCTGGCTCCGCGCTGTGTGCCCCGCACTGCTGAGCCAGTGCCCTGAGATCGTCTGCCCGAAGGTCTGCTCTGTCTGGACCCCTGAGTCATCCGTCGACTGCCTGCTGCAGATGACTCTGCCACGTGCCGCCCTACGGTGGGTCGCTGTGCTGGTGTAGACTCAGCAAGGAAGCTCTCGATCAGAAGGGCCCGCTCCAGTACTCCTGTCTGTGTCGGTATGCTGAGGGAGATCAGCGATGCCCTGATCTCGTGTCTCAAACCCTGCTCGAAGGTCCGGGCCCAGAATAATGGGTCCCGTACCATGTCGGTCGAGTAGCGCGAGAGATCGGTAAATCTCGCCGAGTACTGAGCGACCGTCATACTGCCCTGCCGCAGCTGTAGAAGCTCCTGGATACGCACCGCACGAAGGGTGGCTGGGACGAACTCCGAGCGGAAGAGGCTCTCAAAGTCCGTCCAAAGTAGAGATGCCTCATCGTGCACCTGGAGCATCAAGATCCACCATCGTCCTGCTGCTGCGTGTAATAGGCTCGCAGCGAGGATCACCATGAGGTCTGCTGGTGTCCTCACTAGCCTAAACACTCGAACTACTGCCTCCAGTCAGTCCTCTGCTGCCTGGGGATCCGTCTCCCCGCGAAACCTGGGCAGTCGCTGGCGCTGAAACTCATTAAGTGTGCTGAGGCGACGTGCATCGTCAGCGGCTGCTGCTGGAAGCATCGGGGGATCGGCGGGTAAAGCTACCGCCGGTGCCACTACTGGAAAAGGGCCCTGCATCGAGGCCTCGTCGCTCGGTGGGCTGTCGTCTCGCTCGACTCTCGGAACCCTAGCTGGCTGCCGTCGTGGGGCCATCCTGAAAAAGAAACAGGTGCGCCACGGTCAGAACAGTATACCTGGTGAGCTGATATAAGTAATCACAAAGAAAACTTTGAAACACACACGCAATCAATGTTTTCGTGCATTAAGTCGGAAATCAGAAGTCAGGGTCCTGGTGTATGGATACGTCGGCCGCCGCACCAACACTGGACTCCCTGGACTGATAACCACACTCAATACGCTAAACATTATTGCTTCACATAGAAAAGATCAGAGTTCGCGGTAGAACCGAACTCCTCTGATACCAATTTGTCACGACCCGCCCTCGGGGTCCGTGCCATGACTACCCCAAGCCTGCCTTCCATAGGCCAGGGGATGGCGACTAGCACCAAGGCGTAACTCTTGGTAAAAAGGGAAGGCATTGCCTTTGAAAAGTAAACACACACCACCGAGTAAACAAGCGGAAAGTAAACACTAAACAAGAAGAGTACGACTGAAAGTGCGGAAAAGTAAATGGGCCAGAATACAAACCCAAACTGAAAGTAAAGTACAACTCTAAAAGGGAAAAACAGCAACTGTAAAGTAAAAGCCGCTACTCCGAGCTGTCCACTGGAAATCCCACCTGAAGGGTGGGTACAGATAGCTCCTCTGCTCCACGGGTCCCGCCGTCCGCTCCGAGCACGTTCCGCCCAGTGGTCCACCTCCGGGTACCGTCCCGCTGTGCAAGCCTCAGCTAAGGTCAACGTTGTCCGTCGTCTGCAACCAACACAATGTAGTGCGGGCAAAGCCCGTGCAGGGGTGAGTATAAGCTACTCAGTAGGGACCCCGAGACCCCTGAAGGTCTCTCAAATCCACAAAGGATAAACCACGAAGAAAAGTACAATCACGAAGTAACAACCAACACTACTTAGGTATATGCCCATACATATACCTAAGTCATCAATTCAAATACGCTCCAACCTCCGAGCCCAAGTACAACTCAGTCCACGCAGGAAAGTTTACGTATTCCACAAAGGAAAGCAAACATAATCCACACAGGATTGCACAACACAATCCACACAGCAAAGCAACAGGATTCAGCTCACACTGGTATACTTCTTCAAGGACGATAAAGATGATCACTGATCCATCTAAGTCGTCGGACCCACGAAGGATCGATAGGTAACTAACCCCCGCAAACCCCCACACAGGATCGGGCTCACACAGAACCTGTAGGCGCTGGCTCACACAGAACCGCTGAGCGCAAGGACCCACACAGGATCGGGCTCACACAGGACCTATAGCACTAATCCATGTAGGATCGCTGAGTGTTGTAGTCGTCGTCGTCGAATCCACACAGGATCTCTGTATTGTCGTCGTCGAATCCACACAGGATCTCTGTACTGTCGTCGTCGCAGTCACAGTAGCAGTCGTAGCAGTAGAACAGTCGCAACCAGCACTAGGGTTCCCGCACATAGCAAGCTCGTTCGGAGGGTCCGCTCCACGAGCCGAGAGGCTGATACATCAACTGTCACGAAGACCCGAGTTGATGTATCCAAAAGTTCCGTATCGTCGACAGAAACTCAACGCAACAGACGGCGCGTCGATCGGACGCCCGGTCTGAGAGTTATTGGCATTTTCGTCTCCGGGGCCCGGTTGGTTTTTAAGGCAAAACCAACCCGACCGTACTCCACCTACGTCCAAACCTCGGGCGGAGTATGCCAAAAGATCCGTCTCACTAAGAAGAACACAACGCGATTGACGGCGCGTCAATCGGACGTCCGTAGCTCAAGATATGAGCGTTTCCGCTCCGAAGGCCCGGTTGGTCTCGTGAACGAACCAACCCGGTCGAACTCAAAGTAAACCGAAACCTTGAGTGCGATATACCGAAACTACCGTCTCGATCCAAGGATCGCATTGCCGCAGACGGTTCGTCATTCGGAGGTCCGAGGCTCAAGTTATGAGCCAAAAACCAAATCTGGTTCGAAACGGGGGGGGGTCCGGGTCCGGGCCGACCCGGCCCGACCCCCCCCCCCCCCTGGGGCGGCGCGGCGGCGGCGGCGGGCCGCGGCGGCGCACGAGGGTGGCACGCGGCGCGGCTAAGCCCCCCGGTTCGTTTCCAGCAAACCCCCCCACGTGTGGGGGGCGTTTTTATTTTTTTTTTGGGCGCGGCATATAGCCGCGCCGTCCTTGAAGAAGCGGGGGCTTAGCCCCCCGCGTGCCACCCTCGTGCGGCGCCAGGCGCCCGCCGCCGCGGCCCGCCGGCGCCGCCGCCGCCGCCGCCGCGCCGCCCCAGGGGGGGGGTCGGGCCGGGTCGGCCCGGACCCGGACCCCCCCCCCCGTTTCGAACCAGATTTGGTTTTTGGCTCATAACTTGAGCCTCGGATCTCTGAATGACGAACCGTCTACGGAAACGCGATCCTTGGATCGAGACGGTCGTTTCGGTATATCGCACTCAAGGTTTCAGTTTACATTGAGTTCGACCGGGTTGGTTCGTTCACGAGACCAACCGGGCCTTCGGAGCGGAAACGCTCATATCTTGAGCTACGGACGTCCGATTGACGCGCCGTCAATCGCGTTGTGTTCCTCTTAGTGAGACGGATCTTTTGGCATACTCCACCCGAGGTTTGGACGCAGGTGGAGTACGGTCGGGTTGGTTTTCCCTTAAAACCCAACCGGGCCCCGGAGACGAAAATGCCAATAACTCTCAGACCGGGCGTCCGATCGACGCGCAGTCTGTTGCGTTGAGTTTCTGTCGACGATACGGAACTTTTGGATACATCAACTCGGGACTTCGTGACAGTTGATGTATCAGCCTCTCGGCTCGTGGAGCGGACCCTCCGAACGAGCTTGCTATGTGCGGGAACCCTAGTGCTGGTTGCGACTGTTCTACTGCTACGACTGCTACTGTGACTGCGACGACGACAGTACAGAGATCCTGTGTGGATTCGACGACGACAGTACAGAGATCCTGTGTGGATTCGACGACGACGACTACAGCACTCAGCGATCCTACGTGGATCAGTGCTACAGGTCCTGTGTGGGCTCGATCCTGTGTGGGTCCTTGTGCTCAGCGGTTCTGTGTGAGCCAGCGCCTACAGGTTCTGTGTGAGCCCGATCCTGTGTGGGTCTTTGCGGGGGTTAGTTACCTATCGATCCTTCGTGGGTCCGACGACTTAGATGGATCAGTGATCATCTTTATCGTCCTTGAAGAAGTATACCTGTGTGAGCTGAATCCTGTTGCTTTCCTGTGTGGATTGTGTTGTGCAATCCTGTGTGGATTATGTTTGCTTTCCTTTGTGGAATACGTAAACTTTCCTGCGTGGACTGAGTTGTACTTGGGCTCGGAGGTTGGAGCATATTTGAATTGATGACTTAGGTATATGTATGGGCATATACCTAAGCAGTGTCGGTTGTTACTTCGTGATTGTACTTTTCTTCGTGGTTTATCCTTTGTGGATTTGAGAGACCTTCAGGGGTCTCGGGGTCCCTACTGAGTAGCTTATACTCACCCCTGCACGGGCTTTTCCCGCACTACATTGTGTTGGTTGCAGACGACGGACAGCGTTGACCTTAGCTGAGGCTTGCACAGTGGGACGGTACCCGGAGGTGGACCACTGGGCGGAACGTGCTCGGAGCGGACGGCGGGACCCGTGGAGAAGAGGAGCTATCTGTACCCACCCTTCAGGTGGGATTTCCAGTGGACAGCTCGGAGTAGCGGCTTTTACTTTACAGTTGTTGTTTTTCCCTTTTAGAGTTGTACTTTACTTTCAGTTTGGGTTTGTATTCTGGCCCATTTACTTTTCCGCACTTTCAGTCGTACTCTGCTTGTTTAGTGTTTACTTTCCGCTTGTTTACTCTGTGGTGTGTGTTTACTTTTCAAAGGCAATGCCTTCCCTTTTTACCGGGATTTACGCCTTGGTGCTAGTCGCCAGCCCCTGGCCTATGGAAGGCGGGCTTGGGGTAGTCATGGCACGGACCCCGAGGGCGGGTCGTGACATCATGTATGTTAAAAATAACATTCTTCTGGTACTTTTGTAGGAAAAGTCAAAAAGTTCCTCGTGTGGTAAACAAATGTAATATTCCTTTCATAACATGTGGTAAATTTTTAAAATGAATAAAAAGGACTTTAAAAATACATGATAACATTTTTAGAAAACATGGTCATGAATGATAACAATAACCCCAGTAAATACTTATGAATAACAAACTCATATAAGAATGAGATTGAGATGGTTATCCCTTACCTTAGGTCTGATATGCTTCGTAAGTATTCGAACCTCCTCTTATTTAACGCGCCTCCTTTAAGCATTCTCTTAAGGAAGTAGAGTTGGTCTTTTGAGAAGACCAGAACCTCCAGAATGTTTCTAGGTAAGCTGAGAAGATAATTGGGCAGGGGTTGGCTGAGTTTCAAGGCTCAAAAGGGTGTGATGAGAAGTGGGAAGGGGTGCCCTTTTTATAAGGGAGGAGAGGGGCACCTTTGGAAAAACTAAAAATATTATTTTATTATAAAGTCATATTCAGTTTTTAATAGCTCAAAATTGATTTATTTCAAAACTAAGGTGGCGATGCATCTAAATCCTCTCAACCAATAGATTTTAGACAGGTTTGGGTCATTATATTAACCTTATCTTTTAGTTTTAACTCTTAGTTAGTTAGATTGACATTTACCATGTTACTTTGTATTTTTATATTATATAGTTAATAAACTTACCATGTACATCCAAGAAACCCCCAAGTGTTTCATTAATGATACACCTATCATTATATAAGTATCTTGGCTGAAGAATAGATTTTTAGGAATATAAAAACAATTAATAATATAATAGTTGTTTTAAAAAATTATTTTATGTCAATTTAGACACTATTTGGTAATTGATTTTTGTGAAAATCATAACAGCATGATGAGTTCAAAAAAAGTTAATTAAATATATAATAACATGTCTTATAAACCCAAAAAATTAGTGGAATTCATAAAAAGACTCAAATTACAATTAGTTGTGTATTTGTAACATCAATTATGTTAATGTTTCATTAATAAGATAATTACAACATCATCATTGTGTTATAAATTAATTAAATTTTTTAAAGTCTAAAAATTATAAATAAAATACCATTATGTATGAAATCATTTTATCTTTCTAATGAATATTTATAGTCGGATTTATCTTATGTATAACCCTATATTGAAAATGATTTGGTTATTAAACATTGATTTTAACTATTTTAACCCTTATTTAAATAAATTAATAATAAATGTCCTAATCTAAACTAAGTTGACCCAAATCGTAATATTTAATTCCTAAGGTTGTTTCTGGTCAAATTACGCTTATCCAATAGAATTAGGACATGTGTTAGTGTAAAAATAATATCATTTTTATCCTTAATTACCCTATTTTATTTTAACCGTGGTAAATAAAAGTTAAAAGTTACTATTCACCAAAAATTATATTCATCTCATTGAACCACATTTTAGTCATTGATATTAATCATGTCTCTTGGATTTTTTAAATTCCAGTCACAAAAGTGGTAAAATTAAATTTTATGTGAATTTCCAAATTCTCCTAGGAGGTGGGTAAAAGACGGTGAAAAGTTCAATAAAATTTTTATATATCTAAAATTACTATAAAATGACTCCAATGAAGTACATCGAACTTATATAGGTATTATGTATCAATTATGACCTAAAATATATTTAAATAAAATAAATAACTATTTAAATACAAATTTGGGTTTTAAATAGTAACCTAGTGTTTTCACTATTCATCAAAAATTGAATGTTTTCTGAAAAATGCCTAAATTTCAGCCTAGTCTAATTTCGATATTCCGATTCCAAAAATAATGTCTATTTTGAAAAATAAAATTTCAAAAAGTAGGTATTACTATTCATAATTGCTAGTTTATATAACATATCGTTGTTTAGTGAAACTCGGTATTGTGTACAACATACGCTATCGTGGAAGGTCACGATTTCCTGTAATGCAAGCCAAGTCAGGGATATGTGTAGTGAAAAGTCCTTTTCGTGTAGCGTACAACACAAGACATCAATGAAATTAAAAGGAACATTTTTCATAAAATCTAGGGGTGTTACATTCTACCCCCCTTAAAATGAATTTCTCTCTCGAAATTCGTCGGGGTTATAAATGGTTTACTACTCGAATGTTTCTTTAATAGAAACCCACATCATATAAGGGAATACCAAAACTTATCTTTAAAAACTAAACTATGAAATGTAATGGTTACCCAAATTAACTAATCACTGGGTTTTCACATATGAGAACATAGGTTAAAATATGGATATTGAAGAGAAATCTAACTGTCATGTTCTGATGGAGAGTGGTAGAAAACATGGCTATGAAAAAGCCAACAATCACAAAGCCATAAATTTGTGATTATCTAGGGTACTATCTAATTCATCATATATAAGGGCACTGGGACAACATTTTTGGTTTTCAAGATCATTTCCCTAAAGTTGAAGATTTTGAATTAGAAGAAATACTTACAATATTTTGGTATAATCTTACCGTTGTTCGTTCCTTAAACAATTTCCACTTCATCTCTTTAAGAAATGAAGTTGAATTTTTCATTTGCGATGTTTTAGAAGATCGTGAGAAAGAATGATAGGTCATTCCATCTGTCTCAAACAAAAGTCCATCTATGGTGACATTAATCAGATATGGTTTTGAAATGGACTTATACATCATCTATCATACTGCATAATAAAATAAAACTAGTTTCTACTAACCAGGGACTTCCTGTAGACCAGTGGTATGAAATAAAGGCATGTCGCACTTCGGTTGTGGGTTCTATTCCCACAACCTTGTCCGATGTGACGGGTTGTCGCACGTCCTGCAGGTTGTCCTTTATTCTAAAAATACATTATTATAACTTTCCATCAATAATATCGAAAATGTTCTATCCTTAAACAGTACTAACTTATGTCCAACATAATCCATTCAAATATTTAGGCTTTTTTAAATTACTTCTATCCAATCTCATATTATTGTGAAAACGATTACCAGATAGTTCATATAACAAGCATGTTAATACCATCGTTGATCCCCATATATCATAAGATATGTCTTGTTCGTCACATTCAAAATATTTGAAGGCCTTAGTCGTGTATTCTCTTGAAAAATGAATACCCATTGAACCTTAGTGAAAACATGAGTGCTGTCAAAATTTAACTCTTTCCACATACCAAAATCCCAAAATTATGTATACTCAAACCACAATATCAATTAGTCCTTATAAAAATAATGAGCTCATGAATACTATCAAACATATTATTTCCTCCTTATCCATTCATTATGTGCATATCATCTTCTTTCCAAAAATATCTGAATATCCTTTCATGGTTACCAGTACCATTCAACATATACTTTCAAATACTTTAGAAAAAACAATAGTGTAACAATCCTTAGATGTTTCTTTATTCAATAGTACCATTATATTACCTATAAAACATAACTCTTGATAAACATACAATAATTCCACTACCTTCATAAACCATTGACCAAGATTCAACAATTCTTTCATCTCATATATCATTTGTAGTCTCCTTATCATCATCCATATAAATACTACCCATATGACCTTGTTGATTCTCTTCATGAGATTTTCACTTAGAGAATTGGTTTGCATAATGCCCATTCATTCCACATTTAAAACATATAATCATCGCTGATATCATAGCAATACCATTATCCTTATACATGGTGTAAACTGAACCTTTTTCTTTTCACTTACTATATTTGTGTCCTTTTCTGCACCCAAAGCGTCTTCCAGTTCCTTTGAAACATTCTCCTTGATGCCTCTTCCCACATGATTTACATGAGAGAAATTGAACTTTCATTCCTCTATGATCATCATAGAACTTCATCTTTCTCTTATTAGATGAGTCAGGAAACATACCAAAGTTTAGATTATTGATCATATTATAAGATTTCTGATTAGGGATAAAAACGATATATGGACCTCTAGATCCAATTTCATTTGGTTGCCCATGAAGAATATCATTCCATTGTCCATCATATCCTCCATTATCGTGAATCTTCCCATTTCCAGACATTTTCTAAAACCCAAAAAGAATATTATGAGAGGCCAAAATCATAATCAAGGGGGATTAACATCAATATCCAACATCTTGGGTTAAATTCTACGATCGTTACCATAATTCTAGGACTATAACCCATACCTATACATAACCTTAGGGACATCCCTGGACATACCTTAGAAATATGTCTTTGGATCTCACTAAAGTTTTCGTATCCTAGATTCCAAATGTTAACTAATCCTTTCCTCTGATACCAACTGTAGGGACCCAAAGCATGACGTACGTGGACATTATATTACTTTTTCAGAATACTTAATACATAACAAACACTGACACACAAAGACCGTAATAGTTTAGTGTCTTTGAAAACTCAGAATTTAATCTTCTAATCGTGGTGAATGATCTTCAACTACTCCCATAAAGATCTTCCCCTTTTTTTCTTACCTAAAACATTTCTTTATATCATAGGGAACAGAAAACATAAAGAGGGTGATCTCAAATGCTCGGTATGGGTATGTATAGAAAACATAAAACAATCCATAAACATTTGAATGCAAAAGCATGAATATAAAATCTAAACATAAAAATCGTGAGCAAAGACATTAATATTGGATGTACGTAAGGCATATATTATAAAGGAGCATCAATATTGTTAAAATAGCATGGGAATAAATCATGTAATTGTGGCAACCATTCAGCACTTGTTATGATTTCCATAGTAGCCAAGGCATTGCTACAAAGACCATCTTAGTGGACAAAGTCCCTTTCTGAATCGAGTTCACTCCTTGTTCCAGTCCTATACCACTGAACCAGATTAACTTACCATTCCACCCATGTCTATCTTAGGAGATACAAAACATTACCCAATGCATTGGATGGAGATATAGGTTCCACCCATCTCATAATGAAATCATTCTTACTTGTTCTTCAAAATAAACATAAATCATTCATCATAACCCAAAGAATAAAATGGGTTTCATAAACATCATCCCATCAACACATAATCCATACAAAACAAATGGATATTTTTTTATAAGAAAAGTGAAACCATGTAAATCAAAGAGACATTATACGTAAAATATACACATATGAAATAATTTCATCTTAGATGGAAAATGGTTTTGATAAAACACTTGAAATGAATTCTTGAGGAAAATATCTTTTCTTCTTCAAAATCATTTTCTTTTCACAAAATTCCATGAAATTTTAAAACATATGTATTTGTTTTAAATAGTCATAAAATATTGTAGAGAAGGCTTTATGAAAATGAGGTATTATGAAAACGTAAAAATCCGTTCACGCTGTATAAGTTAAAAATAAAATTCTTCTCGTACGTTTTCTGGAAAAGTAAAAAATTTCCTCATGTGGTAGACATAAGTAATATTCCTTTCATAACATGTGGATAATTTCAAAAATGTGTAAAAAGGAATTTAAAAAGACATGATTTTTTATATAGAAAACATGGGCATGGATGATAAAAATAACCACAGCAAATACTTACGAATAACAATCTCAGATAAGAATGAGATTAGAATAGTTATCCCTTACCTTAGGTATGATATTCTTTATACGTATCCAAACCTCCTCTTCTTTGACGCACCTCCTTTAAGCCTTCTCTCAAGAAAGTAGATTTGGTATTTTTAGAAGAAAATATCCTGCAAAATGTTTCTATGGTAGTGGAGAAGATAATTTGGCAGGGGTTTTTCGAGCTTCAAGGCTCAAAAGGGTGTGAAGAGAAGAGGGAAGGGGTGCCCCTTTTATAAGGGAGGAGAGGGGCACCTTTGGAAAAACAAAAAAAATGTTTTTTTACTATAAAGTCATATTCGGTTTTTAATATCTTTAAATTGATTTATTTATAAGATATGGTGGGGATGGGTTGAAATCCTCTCAACCAATAGATTTTAGACAGGTTTGGGTCATTATATTAACCTTATATTTTAGATTTAACTCTTAGTTAATTAGATTGACATTTACCATGTCACATTGTACTTTTATATTATATAGTTAATAAACATACCATATAAATCCAAGAGACCCCCATGTGGTCCATTAATGATACACCTATCATGATATAAGTATCTTGGCCGAACCTTAGATTTTTAAGAATATAATAACAATTAATAATATAATATTTATTTTTAAAAACTATTTTATGTCAATTTAGACACTATTGGGTAATTTATTTTTGTGAAAATCATAACAGCATGATTAGATCTAAAAAAGTTAATTATTTCAATACAAACATTCCATATTAACCTATAAAATTATTTTAATTCATATAATGTCTCAAATTACATTTATTTGCGTATTTATAACATCAATTATGTTAATATTTAATTTATAGGATAATTAGTGCGTCATCATTGTGTCATAAATAAATTAAATTATTTAATGTCTAAAAATTATAAATAAAATCCCATTATGTAGTAAATCTTTTTATATTTCTAATAAATATTTATAATCGAATTTATCCTATGTATATCCTTATATTGAAAATTATTTAGTTATTAAACATTGATTTTAACTATTTTAACCCTTCTTTAAATAAAATAATAATAACTGTCCTAATCAAATCCAAGTAGACCTAAATGGTTAGATTTTATTCCAAAGGTTGTTTTTGGTCGAATTACACTTATCTAATAGAATTATAACATGTTTTAGGGTAATAATAATATCATTTTTACCCTTAATTACCCTATTTACTTTTAACCGTGGTAAATAAAATTAAAAAGTTACTATTCACAAGAAAAAATATTTTTGTCTCTCTGAACCACATTTTAGTCCTTCATATTAACCGTGTCTCTCAGATTTTTGAAATTCCACTGAAAGACGTGGTAAAATTATGTTTTATGTGAATTTCCAAATTCTCCTAGGAGGAGGGTAAAAGACGGTGAAAAGTTGAATAAAATTTTTATATATCTAAAATTATTATAAAATTACTCCAATGAATTACATTAAATTTATATAGGTATTATGTATCAATTTTGACCTAAAATAAATTTAAATAAAATAAATAATTATTTAAATAAAATGTCTGTTTTTAAATAGTAACCAAATGTTTTCACTATTCATCAAAAATTGAAAGTTTTTAGAAAAATACCAAAATTTCACCCTAGTCTAATTTCGATATTCTGAATACAAAAATGAAGTCTAATTTGAAAAATAAACTTTTAAAAAGTGGGTATTACTATTCATAATGGCTAGTTTATATAACATATTATTGTTTAGTGAAACTATATATTGCGTACAATATACGCTATCATGGAAGGTCGCGATTATGTGTAATGAAAGCCAAGTCAGGGATGCATGTAGTGCAATCTCCTTTTGGTGTAGCGTACAACACAAGACATCAATGAAATTAAAATGAATATTTTTCATAAAATCTCTGGGTGTTACAGGTTGCAATATAACATTCTTTCGTGATTGATATCTTTATCATAATGAAATCACATCATTATGATAAATTTTATTGTATATTAAATTAATCCTAAATATTCATATTCACATGAAATTGGTATTAATAATTCCTAAACATTAAATTATTTTTTACATACGGTGTTTAGTAGCATAATTGTTTTCTATATATGGGAAATATTGACAAATCTGTATCTTTTACTCAAAAAAATATTTAATGATAAGGTGGGTTATTAAATTAAATAATATATTATTTGACATATATTGAATTACTAGGATATGATCTAAATGGGTTGGGGACTGGTTAATGAAATCACCATGATGCATCAGTAGTATCATGATACATAATCAGTTGACCAAATCATAAGGGTTATTAACTAGTATGTATTAAATTGTTATAAGCATAGATCATGCTGCTAAATGTATAATTTTTACTGGAAAACATGACATCAAACAATTATGAATTTGACTAATTAATAATTATTTTATTATTATTATGCATGATATTTTTTTCTTTGAAAGTATCTATGGAAGGATTTTCATTCTTAGTTTAATGATTAAATGAAATGATTTTTCAAGTTATTCACAATCCCATATTTATTACACCATATCTGGTTATTTAAATGGATTGTTTACTTTATTATTTACCTTTACATATTGGTTATTAATTATTAATTCATTATATAATCTATTATACATAAGCCTTATAAATAATTTGAGATCACCCATAGTTAGTTTCCATTCACAGGATTAAGAGGATGAAATATTTTTATAAGTTTTCAAGGATGATGTTCATTTCATTTTATTATGTATCGTGTATTATTTTCTACTTTCCAATGTAATAAGGTTATCGTGTGAGTAATTTTGTTTTCTAAAACTGGTAAATTAAATAGTTCTTTTGGATTTTATTACTTGTAATCATGCCAATGTAATAAATTAAGGTATCAAATATGGGATTCCCGGGATAGAGCATTACAAATTGGACCCCTGGTTTTGTAGACTCTGACATTATTATCATGAGTTGTTGAATTTAATGTTAGTTTTTCATTTAATTTGGAGAGGGATCTAATGATCGATGATATCGCTCGTGTTTTCTTTGAGTATCACGATGTGTTTCCTTTTGTTTAAATGGGTTTTAATAATATTAGGGATATTTTTCTATGTATTCATTAACTATAACTCAATCATTATATATAACTTATTAACTTATTGTACTATATGAATAGAAACATTTTAATAAATAGTTTGGTAATTTATTATATAAATGATTTATACACCTGATTGTGTCCCCTTGAGCAGTTCCTATTATTTTTTATAAAAAATATGATCGAACACTTCACCAATGGGTTGAATAATTTAATATCAATTGGGCTTTAATTAAGAAAATATATCTACTACCATAGAGAGATGATCGATTTGACCAGTTCAAAGGGTAGTATTTGTTCTCAACGATTTATCTTTTATTTTTTTATCACTAGTTGAAAATAAATGTTATATATATTCTAAAAACCACATTTTAGAGTATTTATTTCTATTATGAGTGTATTTTCCTAACTGTTGGTATTACCAATTCCTCTATTGTAGTTATCGATTGATGAATATAATCTAATTAAAGTATCTTTATAATTACAGGTTGTTATTTGGGGATGACATCGTAGTTTACTCTCAATCTGTGGAGTCATGTGTGTCATATAAGACAATTTTTAAAAATATTGAGAAATCATCATCTTTATATTATGTTATAAAAATTTTAATTATGGATTGAGGAAGTGAGTTTCATGGAATTCATTGTATTTGAATAAGTAATTTCGGATTATTTTATGATTTTGGATGGGTTTATGAAATGGAAACAACAATGGAATATTCTGGAGATTTGGAGCATGTTGGGTTTAGGGGGGTTTTATCTCTAATTTCTCAAGGATTTCACAATGTTGCCTTCCCTGATGACTAATCTCATTCAAAAAGCTATGATTTTTTTGGAAAACATACGTTATAGAGTTATGTAATTCATCTATAATTTATTTTGATATATTTATTGGTGTTGACTCTTCTAGAGGCCATGAAGATATATGGTTTTTCAATTACGCATCTGTTTAATGACTAAGGTTTGGTCTTATATAGGGTGTTCGTATTATTGATTTTTGTTTAGTAAGATTTAGCCACAATATAATAACTATCCCACCCATGATATCAATCTCACATAATTTATTCATAATCCAAAATTCTATTGGAAATACATTTTTATTGAATAGTTTACCATTTATTCTGATCACAAAATTCTGACCTATATCTTCTATCAAAATCATTTCAATCGTTGTGTGTTTTGTTGGGTTGTGTAACTATTGTCATTAAATTTAGATATATTTAAGACCATTAATGGAGAATTTCATTTATGATGATATAAGTGGGACACATCCCACTAATGCAATGAAAGAATCGTCGGATGAGTGGAATTTGAGGGATCTCATGGTACAATTTCATTTAGCAGGCTAGGAGAATGAGTATGATGATGTTTTAACTATTTTTAAGCTAAAAACAACTTTTATATAAGGCCCCAGCCATAAACCTTACTTAATCTTGAGTTATTACAAGATTACACATTGAGGATCTTTTCAGGTTTAGAGTTTTAGAGAATTAGATCATGAAACTTGCATTACATTCCACATTTAAACAAAGTGGTTACATAAAATACAGTATTCATTCTTCCCATCAACGGAAACATATTTAAAATATACACGGATTCTTTCTTGACACATCCTTGACAATATCATCACATCTTGTACCTTTCCCTTGACCTATGAAAAATATTTCAAAAACTTGTGATGAGCATAAAAATCTCAGTAAGGGTTATGTAAAAATATGGAAAGGAAACATGAGTTCATATATACATAAGAATGAAATCATACTTTAGCCATAAAACATAGGTACTTTAACATACCTCATCAAACCATGAATAAATCATAGAGAACATAAGACATAAAGGTAACATGAGGCATTCATAATATTCTTACGTAGGGATTAACCCTCTTGGTTACGTTTGGAATACCAATCACAGTATATTCCCTAAAATCTCTTCGGAGAAACCTTAACGTTTCACTCCTTCGTGTTACCCAATGCATTGGAGAGCTATATCGGGCTCACCCGCCCTTAGTTTATCACAGAACCACCCATTTTCATAACAATTCCCAAGAACCATAACATAAACATATCACATAAAACATGCATAAAGGAAACAAAACATTTCCACATTTCAATCACAATATAACATTTTATAATTTTTTAAATAATGAATCCATACAAAAAGAAACCATTTAAAACATTTAATAAAAAGATTTTTGAATCAATGTATCCCATACCACCTTGAAGATTAAAATTTTAAACCACTAATATCCATATATATAAATCCTTAAAACATTTTGAAAACATGGATATTAATAAGAACAAATAATTAAAACATTTAAAACGATATTTTGGTTAAAGGGGTTTTACCAAAATTAGAGGCACTGGAAAACAAAAATTGAGGAATAACATTTAGTCAGAACATTATAATATCATAAGAATAAATGGATTCATGATATAATACTCCAAATGACAGTATATACACCATATAAGAGTGAATTTGTGCATAACAACAATGAACCCTCAATAGAAATGTCAAATGTTATGAAATCCCTTATAAAGAAGGTATCCTTATATTAAGGACAAATCAATCTCAAAAATATGTGTGAAAAATATAAATACACCCAATATAAGTGGATATTAAGTTCAAAACAATAAAATGTCATTCACACATATTCATTGGATGACATATTCAATGACTACATGTTGAACCCAAAGAAATCAAAATTGGGTTAAAAAGTTCCCTTGACAGCCTAACGACATCACATCAAAATGAGTTAATGAGAGATAAAAAGTGAATATCATCAATTGGACATAAAATTTACATCAATAAGGATATATGAGAACATATCCCAACATAACAATATGTAAATTAATGGACCCAACAAAAGAAGTCTTTTAAAAAAGAGGAGGGTGAAAGGTTCCCTTACCGACATGGGTATCTTTCAAAACATACACCCCATGAAAGAAGGAAAATAGATCAGTAATGTAAATACTCATAAACGAAATTATATTACACAAAGAGTAGAATAATGGGAAGTACATACACCACTCAATGGAATTTGTGGCAAATGTAGCATAAATCTCACGAGAATAAAAGTGAGATGAAAAATCCCTTACGAAAATTCGACAGCCTAACGGTGCCACTCAAATCTTCCAAAATGGATTGATGAGAGGAAATAGGGTCTCTCATCATATGAACATAATAAGTACTTTAGGAGTAATATAAAATAACATCCAAATAATAAGAAATATGAGCTTAAAAGGAATGACATAAAATAGTGTACTTAAAAAGAAAGAGAGGTGTAGGATCCCTTACCTCGGGTCTGACTTGACTCGATCGTTCTTTAATCTCCTGAATAATTAACTTGAGTTAATTTCTACTTCCTTAAGAACCTTTTTCAAGTTCATTATTCCTTTTATATCACTTATTACTATGTCATAAAAATTATGTAATCATTTAAGTTAATAATATTTGTTTTGCCGATATTTGGTTCTTAAGTTGAAAGTGGACTTCTTACAATTACATGTTGTTCATGTGGCCAAATGTTTATTATATCCAGAATTGTATTCATGATTTAGATATAATATATGTCATATATATCTAGTACATTCATGCATTTATAACATTACATAATCATTTAGAGGTAAGAAATGAAATGCACCGTTCATGGACACGGTATGCCGTACGTACGCATGAACGCTACTTTCATTTCTATTTAGTATTTTATAGAATGGAATAATAATTATATAAAGGTATATTATAATTCCAGTATAATATAATATATAATATCATTAAATCTATCCTTTATACATCCCACGTATGGCATTAACGAATCACATAACTTTGAGGGGGCGGTAGTCCGCACTTCCTAAAATGAAGATATCGCGTATACCCATAATGGATGCCATAATGGTAAGACACAAATGAAAAATATAGAAGCATGAGTAAAAGATAAACATATTATTTATCATATATAAAAATAGTGACATCATAATGTCCACCTTTGAAGGTGTTTAATGAGTATTGAACAATCATCGTTTCGGGAGGCAGAATTTCGCCATCCACGGAAACCGTATGTTCTTTAAACATTTGACGTAGTTGTGTGAGAGTATAGCTCGAATAAATTTATAAAAACATCCTAGTATATTGAAGATACTGGTGTTGTTACAAAATAAGTAAATAAAAAGTGTTTAGGCGGTTGGAGAAGCAAAATAAATAAATGAACATGAGAGAATGAATTACCATTGAAAGTGTAACTCCTTTTGATTTGAGCCTAAAGGCTTCCTTTGAAAGGATTATGCCCAACGGGAATCCTCTAGGATGAGTAGAGGGATGTGGAGAGAGTAAAGGGTCAGGGTTTGGCCGAGCCAAAGGCTTGAGGAGTGTGTGAAATGAGGTAGAGGTGGGGGCCTTTTTATAAGAGGAGAGGACGGGCACTTTTGGAAAGTAAGAAATATTACTTTATTTGAAAATGTGTTTCGGTTTTAAAAGGTCCCACATTGATATAATTCGTGGATAAGGTGATAAGGTTTTGAAATCGACCGATCCAATATGGTTTGGACATGTGTAGTTCATAGATTTTACATTATCTTTCCATTTTATTTAAATCATCAAATAATGATGTCATCGCTGCATCATTATTATGTCATAAATAATTTAATTCATTTAATGTCTATAAATTATAAAAAATACTATGATGTAGGAAGTATTTTTAGCTTTCCAATTACTATTTATAATCGAAAATCTGATCTTTATAACCCTATGTAAAAATTGTTTTCGTAAAACGTATTATGTTTGTGTCATTTTTACTTTTACATTATATAAAAAGTTATTTATGTCATTTCCCAACCAAAGTGGATCCATGGGGTCCCCAAGTTTACCCATGGCTTGTATTGGTTGGCCATTGCACATCCAATGATGTTAGGACATGTGTCAAGTTCATTTCATATTATTAAAACATTATTTTTACCTTAAACAACACTAATTACCTCTAATCGCGATTAAAAACTTAATAAGTTACTATTCACCAAAAAATTATTTTCATCCCATTGGACCACATTTTACATACTAATGACAACCATGTATGTCGGATTTTCAAAATTCAATACACATTAGAGGTAAACTTTCATTTAACTGAAAAATCAGTTAGCTTGATTACTACTTAGTGGTTTCACTATTCCTCAAAAATTGGAGTTTTTCAGAAAAATACCAAAACATCACCCAAAGATATATTTGATATTCCGAATTCAAAAATGAAGTCCGTTTTACAAAATTCAAAACATATTAGTCACATTAATTAATTTAATAATTAATTCCCACTGTCAGCGCAAATAGCGTGTTTTTATAAAACAATAAGTATCAGAAGGTTGACACTAGTTTAAGTCTGATTTCAAGGTGAAATTAATTCCAACGACCACTATTGGATTTAATAGTAAAAATATTTTCTAATTTCACTTTAAAACCAATTAAAATGATAATCTAATCATATAAATAAATTAGATTAAAAAGTGGGTTTGAATTAAAATATAACATTTTACACTATTCATTAAAAAAATGAACTTTATCGGAAAGATACCAAAAATTTACACAAAGTAAATTTTGATGTCCCAATTCTTAATAAGAGTTTTATTTGGTCCAAAAGAATGTTTAAGAGTGAACAAAACTATTTTTAATGATGGTTCATTATCAAAAGGTGATAATTGAACCTTTAGTGAAAACTAGGGCATATACGCCTAAAATTGAATTCTTTCTGTATTTTAAGCCTTTATCGTTTATTGGATAAATGTAAAAACAATTAAAAACATATATAATCATATTCTAGTTATTTCTATCCATTCTGGCCAATACAACGGCTACTTGTTAACTACCATTTAAAATAATATTATTTTATTATTAGAGTGCAACGTAAGATTCCCAAGAAACTCGTTATTGCGTGTTGGGTACGCCATCGAGCATAGAGTCCCCTTAAAGTCATATTAATATTTTATTCACAAATATGGATAAATATGAAAATGTCGTATTCATTATTTACCTGGGGTGTTACATCCTTCCCCCCTTTTGGGAATTGTGTCCTCGCAATTTTAAAATTGCACTTTGAAACATCCTTGAAAGTACCACATCGGAATAAGAGTCGGTAAAAAATCAATTTAAAATAAAGGAAGATAAGTGCAGAGGTCACCTGAGTTAACCCATACTAGGAATCCATGTAGGAAAACAGTTACATGGAGGAGAAAACATAGGGTCATGTTCTGATGGAGAGTGATAGAAAACATGTTTAGGAGAATATTAACAATAAGAAAATCACAAACTTTTGATGGGTAAACGGTGTTGGGTTCCCCAGTAGGAAAAGTTAATAGACAACATTTTTGTTTTAAGTTACTTTTTATTGAGGAATTTATTCATATGGAAACATAATCACTTATCATGTTGACTTTCAACTTTTACACAAACTCGTATTTTTTCCAAAAGACGAGTATTTAGGAAGACTTGTTCACATTAAGAGTAATATAATTAACTTCTAGAGAATCACCTAATCCACAAAAGAGAATTATATTCATCCCATGTCTTCAAACCTTAACCAAAACTAAAACCAAAAAGGTTACTACAAGATCAGATAATCCAGAAAAGGATAACCCTTTATAACAAGAAAATCTTTTCTTAATCTCCAAAATTTGTCCAACAAAACCCAAAGTTCAACGAGGACCATTATATAATCAATTTGTCCATAAAATTCTTCAAAGTAAACCAATATAAGACTGAAATCCAAATATTTGAAGGATTTAGTCTCATAGTCTTCCAATATAAATCGTAACTTTTATCTCCAAACAATATCAGTTTCTCCTAAAGTCTCGTATTGAAAAGTAATTAACCTAATCACATATCCTCCATGATAGGTTAATCATTTTCATAAATAACCCAAAATCAACTTACTATTAAATCATAAAATCATATAACTAAAAATAATCGGTCAAACTAACCAGGGACTTCACGTAGTCCAGTGGTAGACGATAAATTTCAGTCGCACTTTGGTTGTGGGTTCAATTCCCTCAGCTTTGTCCGACGCGACGGGTTGTCACACGGTCTGCGTGTTGTCCTTTTTCCAAAATTATATAATGCTTAAATCATTCCCCAAAAGAGATAAAATCATCAAAAAGATCATAACATTTTTTAACCTCATGTTTATCTCATGATTTTCATTTTCCAGCATATCATATAATAACCTATAATTACCTCATAAGTAAGGATCATATAAACCCTAATGGTTACCTTAATAATTATTACCTGAATTTCCACATCGAGTTGGCCATATTGTACATGATGCATTAGAGAACCCACCAAGGATGAAGTGGTTGATCATGACTCCTTGATAGTTGGTTTAGAACAACCATGAGATTCCTCATTGAATCCCCCATCTCATCCAGTCACTTAATCAGAGAACCACCATAGTTTCCTTCAAACCCATTGTCACTTTGGTGCCTGCTAGATCCAACCATTTAGTAAAACCAAAAAGGTCAGTGTGAGTATATCAACATAACCATCATGTACTAATGAGGAAGATAAACACTAAGATATACTTACTCATTCAATTTATCTAAAACTAAGACTCTTTCTGAAATTCTAACCATTATGGTAATCCCACTTATGCTTAAAGAATTCCCTAACATCTAAAGTTATCTAAACCGACCTCTGATACCAACTATAAGGCCCCAGCCGTAAACCTTACTTAATCTTGAGTTATTACAAGATTACACATTGAGGATCTTTACAGGTTTAGAGTTTTAGAGAATTAGATCATGAAACTTGCATTACATTCCACATTTAAACAAAGTGGTTACATAAAAGACAGTATTCATTCTTCCCATCAACGGAAACATATTTAAAATATAACACGGATTCTTTCTTGACACATCCTTGACACTATCATCACATCATGTACCATTACCTTGACATATGAAAAACATTTCAAAAACTTGTGATGAGCATAAAAAGCTCAGTAAGGTTTATATAAAAATATGGAAAGGAAACATGAGTTCATATATACATAAGAATGAAATCATACTTTACCCATAAAACATAGGTACCTTAACATACCTCATCAAACCATGAATAAATCATAAAAAACATAAGACATAAATGTAACTTGAGGCATTCCTAACATTCTTATTTAGGGAGTAACCCTCTTGGTCACATTTGGAATACCCATCACAGTATATTCCCTAAAATCTCTTCGGAGAAACCTTAATGTTTCACTCCTTCGCGTTAACCAATGCATTGGAGAGCTATATCGGGATCACCCGCCCTTAGTTTATCACGAAACCACCCATTTTCATTATAATGCCCAAGAACCATAACATAAACGTATCACATAAAACATGCATAAAGGAAACAAAACATTTCCACATTTCAATCACAATATAACATTTTAGTATTATTTAAATAATGAATCCATACAAAAAAACCATTTAAAACATTTAATAAAAAGATTTTTGAATGAAAGTGTCCCATACCACCTTGATGCTTAAAATATTAAACCACTAATATCCATATAAATAAATCCTTAAAACATTTTTAAAACATGGATATTAATAAGAACAAATAATTAAAACATTTAAAACGATATTTTGGTTAAAGGGGTTTTACCAAAATTAGAGGCACTTGAATATAACAATAGAAGAATAACATTTAGTCAGAACTTTATAACAGAATAAGAATAAATGGATTCATGATATAATTCTCCAAAGGATAGTATATACACCATATAAGAGTGAATTGGGTCATAACAACAATGAACACTCAATAGAAATGTCAAATGTAATGAAATCCCTTATAAAGAAGGTATCCTTAAATTAAGGACAAATCAATCTCAAAAATATGTGTGACAAATATAAATACACCCAATATAAGTGGATATTAAGTGTAAAACAATAAAATTTTATTCACACATATTCAATGGATGACATATTCAATGACTACATGTTGATCCCAAAGAAATCGAAATTGGGTTAAAAAGTTCCCTTGACAGCCTAACGACATCACATCAAAATGAGTTCATGAGAGATAAAAAGTGTATCTCATCACTTGGACATAAAATTTACATTAATAAGGATATATGATAACATATCCCAACATAACAGTATGTAAATTAAAAGACCCAACAAAAGAAGTCTTTTAAAAAATAAGAGGGTGAAAGGTTCCCTTACCGACTTGGGTATCTTTCAAACATACACCCCATGAATGAAGGACAATATATCACTGATGTAAATACTCATAAACGAAAGTATATTACACAAATATTAGAATAATGGGGAGTACATACACCACTCAATGGAATTTGTGGCAAATGTAGCATAAATCTCACGAGAATAAAAGTGAGATGAAAAATCCCTTTCGAAAATTCGGCAGCCTAACGGCGCCACTCAAAAATTCCAAAATGGATTGATGATAGGAAATAGGGTCTTTCATCATATGAAAATAATAATTACAGTAGGTGTAATATAAAAGAACATCCCAATCATAAGAAATATTAGCTTAAAAGGAATGACATAAAAGAGTGTACTTAAAAAGAAAGAGAGGTGTAGGATCCCTTACCTCGGGTCTGACTTGACTCGATCGTTCTTTAATCTCTTGAATAATAAACTTGGGTTCATTTATACTTCCTTTAGAACCTTTTCAAGTTCATTATTCTTTTTATATCACTTATTACCATGTCATTAACATTATGTAATCATTTAAGTTAGTAATATTTGTTTTTCCGATATTTGGTTCTTAAGTCGAAAGTGGACTTCTTACAATAACATTTTGTTCGTGTGGCCAAATGTTTATTATATCCAGAATTGTATTAATGATTTAGATATCATATATTTCATATATATCCAGTACATGCATGCATTTATAACATTACATAATCATTTAGTGGTAAGAAATGAAATGCACTGTTCATGGAGATGGTAAGCCGTACGTACGAATAAACGCTACTTTCATTTCTATTACGTATTTTATAGAATGGAATAATAATGATATAAAGGTATATTATAATTCCAGTATAATATAATATATTATATCATTAAATCCATCCATTATACGTCCCACGTATGGCATTAACGAATCACATCACTTTGAGGGGGCGGTAGTCCGCACTTCCTAAAATGAAGATATCGCGTATACCCATAATGGATGCCATAATGGTAAGACACCAATGAAAAATAAAGAGGCATGAGTAAAACATAAACATATAATATATCATATATAAAAATAGTGACATCATAATGGCCACCTTTGAAGGTGTTAAATGAGTATTGAACAATCATCGTTTCGGGAGGCAAAATTTCGCCATCCACGGAAACCGTATGTTCTTTAACCATTTGATGTAGTTGTGTGAGAGTGTAGCTTGAATAAATCTTATAACAACATCCTAGTATATTTAAGATACTGTGTTTGTTACAAAAGAAGTAAAAAAAAGATTTTAGGGGGTTGGTGAAGAAAAATAAAACAAATGAACATGAGAGAATGAATTACTTTTAAAAGTGTAACTCCTTTTGATTTGAGCCTAAAGGCTTCCTTTGAAAGGATTCTGCCCAAAGGGAATCAACTAGGATGAGGAGAGGGATGTGGAGAGTTTAAAGGGGCAGGGGTTGGCCGAGCCAAAGGCTTGAGGAGTGTGTGAAATGAGGTAGAGGTGGGGGCCTTTTTATAAGAGGAGAGGAGGGGCCCTTTTGGAAAGTAAGAAATATTACTTTATATGAAAATGTGTTTCGGTTTTAAAAGGTCTCACATTGATATAATTCATGGATAAGGTGATAAGGGTTCTAAATCCACCCATCCAATAAGTTTTGGACATGTGTAGTTCATAGATTTTACATTATCATTCCATTTTATTTAAATCGTCAAATAATGATGTCATCGTGGTATCATTATTATGTCATAAATAATTTAATTTATTTAATGTCTAAAAATTAAATAAAAATACTATGATGTAGGAAATCATTTTAGATTTACAATGACTATTTATAATTGAAAATCAGATCTTTTTAACACCATGTAAAAATTGTTTTCGTAAAACATATTATGTTTGTGTCATTTTTACTTTTACATGAAATAAAAAGTTATTTATGTCATTTCCTAACCAAAGTGGATCCATGGGGTCCCCAAGTTTCCCATGGATTTTATTGGTCGGACATTACACATCCAATGAGGTTAGGGCATGTGTCAAGTTCATTTCATATTATTAAAACATTATTTTTACCTTAAACTACACTAATTACCTCTAATCGCGATTAAAAACTTAATAAGTTACTATTCACCAAAAAATTATTTTCATCCCATTGAACCAAATTTTACATACTAATGACAACCATGTATATCGAATTTTAAAAATTCAATACACATTAGTGGTAAACTTTCATTTAACTGAAAAATCAGTTTGCTTGATGACCACTTAGTGGTTTCACTATTCATCAAAAATTGAAGTTTTTCAGAAAAATACCAAAACATCACCCTAAGCTATATTTGATATTCCGAATTCAAAAATGAAGTACATTTTACAAAATTCAAAACATATTAGTCACATTATTTAATTTAATAATTAATTCCCGCTGTCAGCGCAAATAGTGTGTTTTTATAAAACAATAAGTATCAAAAGATTGACACTAGTTTAAGTCTGATTTCAAAGTGAAATTAATTCCAATGACCACTATTGGATTTAATGGTAAAAATATTTTATAATTTCACTTTAATACAAATTCAAAAGATAATCTAATCATATAAATAAATTAGATTAAAAAGTGGTTTTGAATTAAAATACAACATTTAACACTATTCATTAAAAAAATGAACTTTATCCGAAAGATACCAAAAATTTACACAAAGTAAATTTTGATGTCCCGATTCTTAATAAGAGTTTTATTTGGTCCTAAAGAATTCTTAAGAGTGAACAAAACTATATTTAATAATGGTTCAACATCAAAAGGTGATAAGTGAACCTTTAGTGAAAACTAGGGCATATACGCCAAAAATTGAATTCTTTCCGTATTTTAGGCCTTTAAGATTTATTGGATAAATGTAAAAACATTTAAAAACATATATAATCATATTCTAGTTATTTCTATCCATTCCCGCCAATACAACGGCTACATGTTAACTACCATTTAAAATAATATTATTTTATTATTAGAGTGCAACGTAAGACTCCCAAGAAACTCGTTGTTGCGTGTTGGGTACGCCATCGAGAATAGCCTCCCCTTTAAAGTCATATTAATATTTTATTCACAAATATGGATAAATATGAAAATGTCATATTCATTATTTACCTGGGGTGTTATATTTTATTAGTATGATTCTTTGGGATTATTATCAAGATGATGTGTTTTATTGAATTAGAGACTCTCTTCATAGGGGGTAGACTATCAGTGGTTGGTATTTCTCTATATAGGGTATTCTATGTTTCCATAAATCATACATATTCACTTATTTTAGTGGGGAATGATGTAATGGAAGTCTATCATAGTTTTAATTGGTTAGTTCACCTAGGTTTCATATATAAGTTAGATGATATGCTATAATAATTTTTGTGGCTTGGTATATGATAAGAATATGATGACTCCATTTCTCTCTAATATACTTACTAATAGTTCAAGGATGAGTTCTGTAAACTATTAGCTTTTATACAGCCCCTTCTAGGGCTAAATTTTACATGGGATGATATTTCAATGGACTTTATGATTTTTTTCCTCATACCACATAAAAATCATTTTATGTGGGTTTTGATTGATCATATGAAAAAATATTATCACTTCAAACACATATTTGATACAACGAATGTTTATGACATGGGAATCAAATATATTCAAGTTATTATTTGGATACATCTTGTTCTTTCAATCATGATATCTGATAGAGATATGTTGTTCAGGCTTATTTTTTATAATTTGTTCTAAGAGTAAATGGGATCTTAGATGAGCATAGTCATATCATTTTATATGCATATGGATGGTAAGATAAAATAGGATATATATATTCTGGAAGACATGCTTCGTTCTTGAATCCTTAAATTTTGTGGAGCATGGGATCGATAATTTGAACTGGTTGAAATTTCGAATAATAATTGTTAGAAATATATATATATATATAGATCTCATTGATCCCTTGTATGTATGTCCATGTAAATATCAATTATATAAGTTAGAGATTGTTGAAGCTTCATTGCTTATAAATTTTTCATTTATCATTAGATGATTAATGTTATATTTTTTAATCAAAACATGATGATGAAACTATGATAATATATGGCTATGTTGATCATCATCGATAACCATTGGAGTTTTTGGTCGGTGATATGGTGGTCTTGAGAGTTTCACCTTAGTTGGTGTGATGGAATACATAGAGGCACATGAATATTTCTCTGTATTTTGTGGAATCTTTTAGGTTATTTAGAATGTGTGGAATGTTTATTACCAATGATCACTTACTCAAAAGCTAATGTTGAGACATAATTTGTTCTATATTTCTAAACTTTTTATGAATCTTTATTACCCATCCCATATATTGAGAAGGTTGGATGTTGATGATGGGACTGATATATTTGTAATTGAGCATCTATTCATGTTTTTTGATTCTGAGAAAATGTTACATCATGGATGTGTAAAACCATTGTCCCATTTTAAATGGATTTATAGTTATAAATCACAAGTGAAATGAGATCATGTGGCTGTGATGAGAGAGAAAATTCCCAATATCATTAATAATGGAAATTTTAATATGATTTACAGGAAAATAGAGTATTTTTGTATGAGTGGTTGTAACATTCAATCACCTTTTTATAAGTATTCCATTACCCTGGTTTTACTGCTTTTTTAGCTCTTGTTTCATGGTGTTTTGTGTGAAAATTGAAATTATTTTCTAAAACTTTTTGATTTTAATGTATAGAAAATTGTTAGGGAATATTTTTTTGTTTTACTAGACAACGATGGACCCCATTGAGAGCATGGGATGGGGGTGCATGGTTTGGTGACATATTGGGGGTAACTGTGACACCATCCCTCAAAACAATGCACCCCATGGAACATGAATAATTTATGGATACATCATGGTTTGTTTAAACATTTCTTGAACTAATGTAACCCTATATATCAGAAAAATATCAGAGTATTTTTAGGGATAATGTTTTATCTACCCATATGAACATCTCCAGGAAATCATGTTTGCTATTCTAAATTCAATCAAAATATAAATTTTAATTTAAGGATGCCCATTTTATTATTTTAGTCACCCCCAATATAACTAAAAAACCCCCTTTGTCCCCAGGGGGATCTCAACAAGTTATTTTGTCTCCTCAAGCCACCTTATCTAGTGAATCAGTATTCTGATTGAATATATGATCCCTCTCTGATATGTGTATCTTCTATTGACTGTTTTATTCCAATATCAATTTATATCTTCCTTAGAGTACCTTAGATCATGAATAAATTGAGTTATGTAAAATTTATTTGATTTTATATTGATTTGATATTTGATTTGTTGATTTTTTACTGTTTGGTTTTCATTGGAATTCTTGATGCAGGAAATGATCATTTGATTATGTGATTTAATGGTTGGTGGTTACATATGACATTTTCAATTTAATTGAATCCATGACATTCATAATTGGTTTCAAATAAATTTAATATGATTTATAAATCATCTATTGGGAATGATTTTAATATGAAATTTTAAATTAAAATTTTTTTTAAAAAAAAACTCAAAATTTTAATGGAATTTGTATTGTTGGTGAAATTTTGTAAATGATGGATTGATTTTTGATAAAATGATTCGATGATGAAATTAATAAACAATTTGATATTTTTGTAGAATTATTTTTAAAAATAAAATTATTAAGAGACATGATTGGTTTTAGATATAAATGGAATTATATTATTAAAAAATAATTTTTTTTGTTATGAAATTGAATTAGCATATAGAAACTAAGAATTTGGGAAATAGAATTGTAAATGATGATTGATTTGAAATGAGATTATTTTTCCATTAAAAATTGATTTATTGGGAAGATGATATCATCATTAGTGATTAGGGTATTCTGAATTACAATATTAGGATACCAATCCTATTGTAATTGATTGACAATGAATACTGTAAAAAAATGTTCAGTATGAATATCCCTAATCGGATGTTGATAAGACATATTCAGCATGATCATGAGGTATGTGTGCACACATGATCAAGATACTATCTGCTTTGAGCGGAACTGACTCGTCCACATGGGTTTTATCTTATCCACCTTAATGCGTCTTGATTATGGGTCCGATCCTTCCCTCCCCATAGCCAGGACTTTTCACACACATTCTGAGAGGAAAGAAAAACCACATATTTTATAGCCAATAAGGTAAAATGATCCACCACAATATCTATAAATAGAACAACACAAAACTCAAAACAACTCTGGGTACTCGGCAGACATCTGTACTTCCCTCTCCCATGTTCTCTCCTCACGAACATCGTGTCTCCATAACACACAAACCAAGGGAATGGTTCGCCCATGAAGCACCTTCTCCTCACGATCATCGACCATCAATGGTATTTCCACAACGGTCATGTCTTCCTCGATGTCTTGCTCTCCCCGGTCAAGGACGTGTGAACCGTCATGCAGATAACGACGGAGATGTGGCACATGGAAGACGTCATGTATCCTCAGTAGCGGCGGTGTTAACGCTAGATGATATGACACTTCTCCAACCCACTGCAACACTTCAAAGGTTCCGATGAACCTGGGAGAAAGCTTACTCCCCTTGTCGATCATCAGTTGTCCACGCTGAGGGGAGACCTTCAAGAACACATTGTCTCAAACCTCAAACTCCAAGGGCCTTCTCCTGCTATCAGCGTACGACTTCTATCGGTGTTGGGCCACCTTCATCCTTTCCCGTATAAGATGAACCTTTTCCTTCGTGCTTTGCACCACCTTGGGGCCAAGGATACCTGCCTCTCCGACTTCAGCCCAACACAAAGGTGAATGACTTGGCCTCCCATACAGGTCTTCGAACGGGGCCATTCCAATGGTAGAGTGATAGATATTATTGTAGGTGAACTCTACCAGATGAAAATGTTGCACTCATGATCCTCTTGACTCCAGAAGGCATTCCCACAGCATATCCTCAATGGTCTGGATTGTGTGCTTTGTCTGCCCATCTGTCTTGGGATGGAAAGTAGTGCTAAGATGTATCTGGGTGCCAAAATCATGTTGCAATCCTCTCCAGACTCATTAGGTAAACCGTACATCCCTATCCGGTTCTATGGACATAAGAACTCCATGCAACTGCACTACCTCATCTATGTACCATCGTACCAAAGAAACCCCTGAACTTGACTCCTTAATTACCAGAATGTGAGCCGATTTCGACAACTGATCCACTACTACCCCGATGGCATCGTATCCCCCTAGAACCGTGGGTAGTCCTGTGACGAAATCTATCGAGATGTCCTCCCATTTCCACTCGGGGACATCCAGAGACTGCAACATGCCACCTGGAACACGGTGTTCAGCCTTCACCTACTGAAACACTAGGCACTGGGCCACCAACTCTACCACCGTTCGCTTTACTCCAGGCCACTAGAACTATCTCGTCATGCCCTGGTACATCATGGAAACTCCTAGGTGTACTGCTAGGGGTTATTTTTTGAACTCACTGAGATCCTTGACACACATCTCCTCTGAAACAAACAATTTCCAATGGAAAAACATCCGGTTTTGACCATCCTCCGTCTATCCTTCCGAAGCATTGCTCTGGTCAGCTCGGTCACTCATCACTTCGTACTATGGGTCTCCCCACTAATACTCCTCCACTTGCTGAAACAGAGATGACTGCACTGTCATCTGATATAGGCAAACTCTCTCACCATCCATCCTCTCATCCAGGTGTAAGGCAGCCAACTCCTCCATTGCCTTCCATGTGTCTTCCAACTCTTGGACCGCATCCTTCTATGACCTCCTGATCAAGGCATCGGCCACTACATTCCCCTTCCCTGAATTTTCGGAAATATAGAAGTCATAATCCTCGAGAAACTCTACCCACCTTCACTGTCGCAAGTTTAGGTCCCTCCAGGAGAAGATATACCTCAAACTTTTGTGATCTGTGGAGACCACAAAGCATTCTACGATGAGGTAACGCTGCCATAACTTTATCACAAAAACGACCGATGTGAGCTCCAGGTCGTCGGTTGCATAAGTACGCTCATGAGGGTATATCTTCCTAGATCCATAATAGATCACCCCTTGTCGCTGCATCAATACACATCCTAGGCCTTTCCCTGAAGCATCACAAAACACCTCGTATGCCTCCCCTTCTTCTAGAAATTTTATCAATGGGGCACTGACCAACTTCTCCTTCAAATAGGTGAAGGTTGCCTCTCACTACTCACTCCACATGAACACCGGGTCCTTCTTGGCTGGGATTCTCAAAGGGGCTAAAACTCGGGGGAAGTTTGGTATGAACCTACAATACTAACCTGCTAGCCCGAGGAAGCTATGAACCTCTGCCACATTCTTGGGTGCTTCCCAAGAAACAACTGCTTCAACCTTTGATGGTCCACCGCTACCCCTTGCTCGGACATTATGTGCCTAAGGAAGTGCACTTCTCCCATCCAGAACATACATTTCGACAACATACCATAGAGCTGGTGCTGTCGAAGGTCCTCCAAAACCGTCATCAGGTGCTCGGCATGGTCCTCCTCTAATGTTGAATAGATCAGGATGTCATCAATGAACACAACTACAAACTAATCCAGATACTCCTGGAAAACGGAGTTCATAAGCCCCATGAACACAGTCGGGGCATTCGTAATAACGAATGGCATGACTACAAACTCGAAGTGTCCATATCTTCACCTAAATGCCATCTTTGGTATGTCTCCCTCTTTCACTCTCAACTGGTGATACCCATACCGTAGGTTGATCTTCGGGAACCACCCTGCCCCTATCAGCTAGTCGAAAAGATTTCATATCCTCAGAAGAGGGTAGCGATTCTTAATCGTTACCAAATTCAGCCTCCTGTAGTCTACGCACAACCTGAGACCACCATCAACCTTCTTTGGGAACATGAATGAAGCACCCCACGGTGATGCACTTGGTCGAACATAACCCCTCTTCATTTGATCGTCAATCTGAATCCACAGCTCACGTAGCTCCGAAGGTGCCACCTCAGCCTATCTCCTCTCTACCAAATAATGCGTCCACCACTGACGCGCCATTCCCCGCATCTGGCAGACGGCCAGAAGAACCTAGTACTCGGTCGAAACCCGGATCAGGCCGAAGGCTATCACCAGCTCCTCTAGCCAGCTCTCCGTCTTCATGTCAGAGGTGTTGCCCTCATACTTCTTGAGGTTCTGTCGCTGGAAAGCCCCAAGAGTCTTCTCCCACTGGTCTTCCTCCTCCTCTCGATCAACTCTTTGCCGATCTGCCAAGGTAACCTCCTGGGCCTCGCTCTCACGCACCACACATGGTTATCTCCCAGGTGCCATAGCTACAAGGTAAACAAGTAATGCATAAGCCCAAGTAGTGCAGAGCATTGTTCTTACAATTTAATAAAATCCTTATTTATTTCAATTCACAAAACACCCATGAAACACGCGAACACAAGTCATTATGATGCATGTACCATTCCTAGGGTCTCTACCTTTCAATCAGAGTGGCCTCACTTGGTCATTCGGTAGGTCCAAAGTCCTTGCATCAGATCATGGGGGGCCCTAAAATCCCGTGTCCTAGGCGACCTTCCCTGGCCTAATTCACGCACCAATGTCACCCAACACTTTTCCCTACCATTCCATGCATTCCTTACTATGCCTAACTCTAGACTTCATCCTATCCCTCAACCATTACCTCTGATACCATTCTGTCACGACCCGCCTTCACCAAAAGGAGGGAAGGGTTATAAGATTTCCAGGCCCTTTCTTCTTCAAGTTGAACGAGAGATAATGACCCCTGAAACCCGCCTTCAATAGGTCCCGGAGTAGAGACCAGTGCAAAGGGTATAGAATCACTCACAAAATGGAAGCCATTACCCACTTTCTTTTAATAGGATTGGGAGATAAGATATTAAATCCCACAACACTAAAACTAAAAGTTCATGAAAAGCCAAAACATCCATTCACATATGCAAGTTCCAAAAGTAAATACCACTAGGTACAAAGTGACTACAAAAGTAAAGTACCAAAGAAAGAAAAATAGTAACTGCAACTGTCCCAAAGGTCCTGCGCTAGTATGGTCCCGCGCGATCCCTGGAGGCCTACTGGAAACCAGAAAACAGTGTTATATACGTAGGGTGAGCATACAGGTATACTCAGTAGGGAAAAACATATAGCTCTCATGCACAAGTGGGGGAACGTACTAATGTCCCGTGAGAAGCAGACAACCAACACTATCAAGGAGTTCATCCATCCCACTCACCGGCCACAATCACCAAATAACGCAAGCATGTAATATATAGTAATAGCACATCGATGTTTGGGTAACCCGCGCCACTTTCCCACGGGTTATTGAATACATCCTATGCATCAAACCAATCCCGCCATTCTCAATGTAGTCCCACTGCCATAGCCCGTCCGTACACACCTGGGATAAAACCTCACGTAGTCCCACTGCCAAACCCCACCCGCAAACACCTGGGCCATAACCTCATGCAGTCCCACTGCCAAACCACGCCCGAAAACACATGGGCCACAACTGTCTGATGTAACCAGGCCGGCAAATACCTAGGCTAGAACAAATACCGTCACTCCTGAAGACACCTAGGCTAGAAGATCCACTGCCACGCCCGAATACACTTGGGCCTCATCCCGAAGACGCTAGGGAAACCTCCTGCCCACATACAGCTGAGCCATAACCACCACACTACCCCGCCCGAAGATTCATGGGATAATAATGGACTTCAAGCTATCACAGCCTGCCCGAAGATACATGGGTTATCTGGTAAGGGGAGCTAAAAGGAGCTAATAACCAGCCACTAATAGAAGTGTTGGGAAAAACACCCTCCCCCATGAAGTGGGGGTGTTCGACACTAAGTGACCGACTTGGGTGGGGTGAGAATAAGAAACATAAAACTACAAGTATATGTATAGGTAGCAAGCACTCACCCAGTTTAGGTTTTTCTTCAGCCGACCTAAAGAACATAATCAGTACCATGTCCAAGTCACAACTCACACCAAACCAAAACTCATTTGTCCCATCCTGGTTTACATGTTCAGTAATAATGTTTATATTTATTTATTATTTATTATTTATATATATTTATTATTTATTATTTATTATTTATTATTTATATTCATTTATTATTTATTATTTATTATTTATATTTATTTATTATTTATTATTTATATTTATTTTTTATTTTTTATTTTTTATTTATTATTTATATTCATTTATTATTTATTATTTATATTTATTTATTATTTATTTATTATTTATTATTTATTATTTATTATTTATTATTTATTATTTATATATATTTTTTATTTTTTATTTTTTATTTTTTATTTATTATTTATATTTATTTATTTAATATTTATTATTTATTATCTATTATTTATTATTTAATATTTAATATTTATTATTCATTTTTGATTATTTATTATTTGTTATTTATTATTTGTTATTTGTTATTTATTATTAATTAGTTATTATTTATTATTTATTATTTATATCTATTATTTATTATGTATTATTTATTATTTATTATTTATATCTATTATGTATTTATTATTTATTATTTATTATTTATTAATTATTATTTATTATGTATGATGTATTATTTATTATTTATAATTTAACTTTATTTATTATTTATTATTTTTTATTTATTATTTATTATTCATATTTATTTATTATTTATATTTATTTATTATTTATTATTTATTATTTATTATCTATTTATTTTTTATATTTATTTATTATGTGTTATTTATATTTATTTATTATTTATTATTTATTATTTAATATAATTTTTTTTATTATTATTTATTTATTATTTTTTATGTATATTTATTTATTACTTATTATTTATTAGTTATTATTTATTATTTATATTTATATTTATTTATTATTTATATTTATTTATTATTTATATTTATTTATTATTTATTAGTTATTAGTTATTATTTATATTTATTTATTATTTATTATTTATATTTATTTATTTTTTATTATTTATTATTGATTATTTATTATTGCTTATTTATATTTATTTATTTAATAGTTATTATTTATTATTTATTATTTATTATTTAATATTTATTATTCATTATGGATTATTTATTATTTATTATTTGTTATTGATTATTTATTATTAATTATTTATTATTTATTATTAATTATTTATATTTATTATTTATTATTAATTATTGATTATTTATTATTTATATCTATTATTTATTATTTATTATTTATTATTTATATCTATTATGTATTTAGTATTTATTATTTATTATTTATTATTTATTATTTATTATTTATTATTTATTATTTATTACTTATTATTTATATTTATTAATTATTTTTTATTTTTTATTTTTTATTTATTAAATATATTTATTTATTAGTTATTATTAATTAGTTATTATTTATTATTTATTATTTATTATTTATATTTATTTACTATTTATATCTATTTATTACTTATTATTTATTATTTATTATTTATTATTTAATAATTATTATTCATTATTGGTTATTTATTATTTGTTATTTGTTATTTATTATTTATTATTTATTATTTAATATTTTTATATATTATTTATTATTAATAATTTATTATTTATTATTTATATCTATTATGTATTTATCATTTATTATTTATTATTTATTATTTATTATTTATTATTGATTATTGATTATTTATTATTTATTTATTTATTATTTATAATTATAATTATTTATTATTTATTATTTATTATTTATTATTTATTATATATTATATATTATATATTATATATTATATATTATATATTATATATTATTTATTATTTATTATATATTATATATTATATATTACTTATTAATTTTTATTAATTATTAATTATTAATTATTTATTATTTATTATTAGTTTTTTCAACTAATATATATATATGTATTTATTATTTATTATTTAATATTTATATTTATTTATTAGTTATTATTTATTATTTATTATTAATTATATATTTTATATTATTTATTATTTATTATTTATATCTATTTATTATTTATTATTTATAAATATTTATTATATATTATATATATATATATTTATTATTTATTATTTATATTTATTTATTATTTATTATTTATATTTATATATTATTTATATATTATATATTATTTATTATTTATTATTTATATGTATTTACATAATATTTATTATATATTATTTATTATTTATTATTTATTATTTATTATTTATTAATCATTATTGATTATTTATTATTTATTATTGATTATTGATTATTTTATTATTTGATTATTTATTATTTATTATTTATTATTTATATCTATTATAAATTATTAATTATTTATTATTTATATCTACTATGTATTTATTATTTATTATTTATTATTTATTATTTATTATTTAATATTTATTATTTATTATTTATTATTTATTATTTATTATTTATTATAGATTATTTATTATTTATGATTTATCTCTATTTATTATTTATTATTTATTATTTATTTCTTATATTTATTTATTATTTATATTTATTTATTATTTATTATTTATATTTATTTATTATTTATTAGTTATATTTATTTATTATTTAGTATTTATGTATTTGTATTGTTTATTATTTATTATTTATTATTTATATTTATTTATTATTTATTATTTATTATTTATATTTAGTTATTATTTATATTTATTTATTATTTATATTTATTTATTATTTATTATTTATATTTATTTATTATTTATTATTTATTATTTATTTTTTATTTTTTATATTTATTTATTATTTATTATTTATTATTTATTATTTATATTTATTTATTTAATATTTAATATTTAATATTTAATATTTAATATTTGTTATTTATTAGTTATTATTCATTATTGATTATTGAATATTGATTATTGATTATTGATTATTGATTATTGATTATTGATTATTGATTATTTATTATTTATATCTATTATTTATTATTTATTATTTATTATTTATATCTATTATGTATTTATTATTTATTATTTATTATTTATTATTTATATTTATTTATTAGTTATTATTTATTGTTTATTATTTATTACTTAAAATTATTTATTATTTATTATTTATTATTTATTATTTATTATTTATTATTTATATTTATTTTTTATTTACTTTTTATATTTATTTATTATTTATATTTATTTATTATTTATTATTTATATTTATTTATTATTTATTAAAAATTTATTGATTATTGATTATTTGTTATTTATTATTTATATTTATTTATTATTTATTATTGATTATTGATTATTGATTATTTATATTTATTTTTTGTTTTTTGTTTTTTATTTTTTATTTTTTATTTATACTTATTTATTAGCTATTATTTAATAGTTATTAGTTATTATTTATTATTTATTAGTTATTATTTATATTTACTTATTATTTATTATTTATTATTTATATTTATTTATTATTTATTATTTATATTTATTTATTATTTATTATTTATTATTTATTATTTATATTCATTTATTATTTATTATTTATATTTATTTATTATTTATTATTTATATTTATTTATTATTTATATTTATTTATTAGTTATTATTTATTATTTATTTTTATTTATTATTTATTATTTATTATTTATTATTTAAATTTATTTATTTATTATTTATTATTTAAATTTATTTATTTATTATTTATTTTTTATTATCTATTATTAATATTTATTATTTAATATTTATTATTAATTATTGATTATTGATTATTGATTATTGTTTATTGATTATTGATTATTGATTATTTTTTATTTTTTATTTTTTATTTTTTATTTATATCTGTTATTTATTATGTATTATGTATTATTTATTATTTATATATATTATGTGTTTATTATTTATTATTTATTATTTATTATTTATTATTTATTATTTATTATTTATTATTTATTATTTATTATTTATTATTTATCTTTATTTATTAGTTATTAGTTATTATTTATTATTTATTATTTATTATTGATTATTTATATTAATTTATATAATATATAATATTTAATATTTAATATTTATTATTTAATATTTATTATTCATTATTGATTATTGATTATTGATTATTTATTATTTGTTATTTATTATTTCTTATTTCTTATTTATTATTAATTATTTATATCTAGTATTTATTATTTATTATTTATTATTTATATATATTATGTATTTATTATTTATTATTTATTATTTATTATTTATTATTTATTATTTATTATTTATTATTTATTATTTATTAGTTATTATTTATTATATTTATTTATTTATTTATTATTTTTTATTTTTTATTTTTTATTTTTTATTTAAATTTATTTATTAGTTATCATTTATTAGTTATTAATTATTATTTATTATTCATTATTTATTATTTATATTTATTTATTATTTATATTTATTTATTATTTATATATATTTATTATTTATTATTTATTATTTATTATTTATATTTATTGAATATTTATTATTTATTATTTATTACTTATTATTTATATTTATTTATTATTTTTAATTTATTATTTTTTATTTATTATTTATATGATTTTATTTAATATTTAATATGTAATATTTATTATTTATTATTTAATAATTATTTTTCATTATTGGTTATTTATTATTTATTATTTATTATTTATATATATTATTTATTACTTATTATTTATTATTTACTATTGATTATTGATTATTTATTTATTTATTATTTATATTTATATTTATTTATTATTTATTATTTATTATTTATTATTTATTATTTATTATATATTATATATTATTTTTTATTTTGTATTTATTTTTTATTATTTATTATTTATTATTTATTATTTATTATTTATTATTTATTATTTATTTATATTTAATTATTATTTGTTAGTTATATTTATTTATTATTTATTATTTATTATTTATTATTTATTATTTATTATTTATTATTTATTATTCCTTATTTATTATTTATTATTTATTATTTATTAATTATTAATTATTAATTATTAATTATTAATTATTATTTTTTTCAATTAATATATATATGTATTTATTATTTATTATTTATTATTTATATTTATGTATTAGTTATTATTTATTAGTTATTATATATTATATATTATATATTATTTATTATTTATTTATTATTTATTATTTATATTTATTTAGTATTTATATTTATATTTATTTATTAGTTATTATTTATTATTTATTATTTATATTAATTTATTATTTATTATTTATATTTATGTATTATTTATTATTTATATTTATGTATTATTTATTATTTATATTTATTTATTATTTATATTTATTTATTATTTATTATTTATATTTATTTATTATTTATTATTTATATTTATTTATTATTTATTATTTATATTTATTTTTTGTTTTTTGTTTTTTATTTATATTTACTTATTTAATATTTATTATTTATTATTTAATATTTATTATTTATTATTTGTTATTTATTATTTATTATTAAATATTAATTATTGATTATTTATTATTTATTATTTATTATTTATTATTTATTAGTTATTATTTATTATTTATTATTTATTATTTATATATATTATTTATTATTTATTATTTATTATTTATATCTACTATGTATTTATTATTTATTATTTATTATTTATTATTTATTATTTATTATTTATTGTTTATTATTTATTATTTATTATTTATTATTTATTATTGTTTATTTTTTATTTATAATTTATATTTATTTATTATTTATATTTATTTATTATTTATTATTTATATTTATTTATTATTTATTAGTTATATTTAATTATTAATTATTATTTATATTTATTTATTATTTATATTTATTTATTATTTATTATTTATTATTTATATTCATTTATTATTTATTATTTATATTTATTTAATATTTAATATTTATATTTATTTATTATTTATTATTTATTATTTATTATTTATTATTTATATAATTAAATATATAAAATTAAAAAAAAATAACAAAAATAAAAAAATAAAAAAATAATAAAACAGCCGCTAAAAAACCGCCATGAAACATTCTGCGACGGTTTTGAAAACCTTCGCGAATAGTTTTCTGACGCACGATTTAGCGGCGGCTTTTCAAAACCGCTGCTAAATGCCTTTTTTGCCATAGTGCAATCAGCCCGTGAAGGAAAAACAACAAACCACTACCACCAAATCAAAGCAGGCCCATGTTTGTATTTTCATATTTAAAGGATTTAACACACTCCATGATTTCAATTCCGCTGTACTTTAACCGGGGTTATCACGGAAAAGGGTCGATCCTGGTGCCTTAAATTTATTTAGCCAGATTTACATAATTAACCAAATTCCTTTACACAGCAAGGGTTCACAACCACAAAACAATCCATTTAACCATCACCAGAGGTAAGGGTTTGTTAGTGAACAGAGAAAGACCACCAACAACCATGATTTTCAGTAGTCATAATCCCGCACAATTCAGATAACAAGATCATAAAATAAAGCAGCATCAGCGATCACAACCCCCCCTTTGTTCTTTAGAGTCCATTCATTTTATTTATTATGGTTCAGGTTCATCCAATTCTACAGAATCAATAGAATGCCCACCCCGCATGATACAAAAAAAGAGAAAAGAATGAGAAATTCCCTACATGACTGATCAACGATTGAAGTTTATCTTCACCGGCCAGGAACAGAAGATGCGTGATTTGCAGGGTTGGGGCATTGGCAACTCAAGAACTAGAAGACAAAACGATGGGTGGGTGATTAAGAAAAGAAAAAACCCAGAGAACCCTTTAGTTTATAAGGGCCGAGGACGGTTGAGATAAGAATGTGAAACCGCGTAAGGAACATTTGTCGTGGGTTGACCACGCGGCCCCACACTTCATTAAAGAGGTCATCGCCTTTAGGGGTGGTTTAAACCGACGCACCCAGGGTATCTCACTTAATTAAACGCCATTAATTGGCTTAAATGGGCCTTAAAATAGGCTTCAAGGAGTTAAATTAGGGTTTAAACCCCAATTTGCGCAAAAAGAAGGCGCTGCTGGAAAAACCCGTGGGGGTAGACAAGAGCCACCAGTAGGATGCAGCCACCGGTTGTTGAGAGCTACCGGTGGCTGACAGCTACCGGTAACCGAGCGACCGGTAGCCGAGCTACCTGTAGGCCATCTACCGGTAGGCTAAGGCTACTGGTAGGCCTACCGTGGGTCAAACTTCACCGAGAAGTTGGCATGGCCTTCCAGACCACCCATGTCAAGACCCGCCTTCACCAAAAGGAGGGAAGGGTCAGCAGATTGTCAGGACCTTCCTTCATTACGTTGAAGGAGAGATAATGACCCCCGAAACCTGCCTTCAATTGGTCCCGGAGTGACGACTAGCACCAAGGCTATAGAAATTACACACAAATGGAAGGCATTACCCTTTTTGTTTTATAGGATCGGGGGATAAGAAGATGAAACCCAACAACACTAAGGTAAAAGAAAAGTAAAGACAAAAGAAAACCATTCCCACATGCATGTTCCAAAAGTAAGAGCCACAAAGTACAAAAGGTGACTACAAAGTTAAGTACCAAAGAAAGAAAAACAGCAACAACAACTGCCCCAAAGGTCTGAGCTAGTATGTTGCAGCACAATCCCCGAAGTCATCCTGGAAACCTAAAAGCAGTTTTATATGCGTAGGGTGAGCATACAAGTACACTCAGTAGGGAAAACTGAAGACTCTCGTGCACAAGTGGGGGAACATACTAAAGTCCCGTGTGAAAAGGAGTAAACCAAACACCTATCAGGGTAAACTATCCACCCAAGCCTTACCAAGGCACACTCCCCAAATAACGCATGTCAAGTAATATATATAATAAGAGAACATCAATGTTTGGGTACCCCGCTCCACTTTCCCACTGCTTATTGATACATCCTATGCATCGAACCAATCCCTCCATTCTGTCACCGCAGTCCCACTGCCTTACCCACCCACAAACACCTGGTCCACAACTGTCACATGTAACCACGCCTCCAAACACCAAGGCCAAAACAACTACCACCATGCCTGAAGACACCTGGGCTAGAAGATCCACTGCCACGCCCGAAGACACCTGGGCCTCATCCCGAAGATACTTGGGAAACTACCTAACACACACACCTGGACAACCATCACACTACCCCGCCCGAAGGTTCTTGGGATAATAATGGACCTCGGGCCATCACAGCCTGCCCGAAGATACTTGGGCTATCCGGGAAAGGGAGCAAAAAAGGAGCTAATAACCAGCCACTAAGAATAATGTTGGAAAAAACACCCTCCCCCATGAAATTGGGGTGTTCGGCACTAAGTTCTCAACTTGGGTGGGGCGCGAATAAGAAACAAAAAGCTACAAGTATATATATAGGTAACAAGCACTCACCCAAAGCTAGGATTTTCTTCAGACAGCCTACAGATCACAATAACACTCAAGTCTTAGTCACGACCCTCACCAACAAAACCCATTTGTCCCATGCTTGTTTCATGTTCAGTGATAATGTTCAAATAAGTTCATGCACTACTAGGCAACTAACACCATAAGCATAACCATGGAAAAGAATCCAGCCAATCATCAACTTAAACATTCACACTCAGTTCTCTTGTATTGTTATAACAAAAAGGAATAAGTGAGATCCCCCGAAGTGCTAGAACCAAAGACAACCCCAAGACACTACCCTGTGTCCCCTCCCCAAAGAGGTTTTTCATCAACAGAGGATCCCACCCCAATTCGTGATATAAACAAGTAACCACCGGGTCTTAAAAATCACAACCACCGAATCCATTACAATAGGGGATCCCATCCCTGATTCCACAACCATCGAGAGTATAAAAAATAGGGGATCTCATCCCCTCCCACATCTCCAAAAATCGGCCCATGAAAGAAAACTACCAAACCAATACCACCAACACTAAGCAAGGTCATGCCTGTATTTTTAGATTTAAAGATTTTACACGCGCCGTGATTTCAATTCCGTGTTTTGACCGGGGTTAGCATAGAAGGGATTGATCCTGGTGCTTTCAATTTATTTAGTTGGGTATGCATGATTAACTAATTTACTTTTCACAACATGATTTTACAATTAGGAACAAGACATTTAAAACACCACGAGGGGTTCATTAGCGCACAGACAACGACCACCAACAGCCTCAATTTTCAGAAGGTGCAAGCCAACACAATTCAGAAAGATGATCATAATATAAAACAGCATCAACGATCACAGCCCCCCCTTCTTTATTTATAGAATCTGTTCATTATCTATATTAGGTCTGGTTTATCCAATTATATAGAAACAAAAGCATGCCCACCTCGCATGATACACCAAAGGGAGAGGGATGAAGAAATTCCCTACCTGTTCGATCAATGATCTACACTGAGGCCGGGGAAGGAAGTTCACAGATAGCGATGCGGCTCACTTGAATGAAAATCGCTTCGTCTGTCAATGCTTAGGCCGGGCACGAAACTCTACGCATAACGATGCGGCTCACCCGGTGCACCAGAAGCTTTTCGTGAAAAGTCGCGATCGAGGAAAGAAGAAACCATGGCTAACCCTTAGTTTCTAAGAGCCGCGGACGGTTGAGATTAGAATGCCAAACCACGTAAGGAGTGGGGGTCGTTGGTTGACCACGCGGTTGGGAAGTTACACACGGAGGTCTCTCGGGATTTTTAGGAATTAATTATGGGATTTAAAAGGTTTTAAAAGGAGTAAACGAATTAATTTATGTCGAAACATACATTTCGGGAGCGGAAAAGTCAGGTATTGGAAAAGAATGAAAGATCGGCGAGGGGACAGGGTGCCACCATCGCAGTGTCACCCTCACGGTGCCACCGTCACGGTGTCACCCTCACGGTGTCACCCTCACGGTTTCACTGTCACGGTGCCACCGTCACGGTGCCACCCTCACGGTTCCACCGTCACGGTGTCACCCTCACGGTGCCACCCTCACGGTGCCACCCTGACCGGTGCCACCCTCACGGTGCAGCCGTTTTGGTGGAGCCTCACTTTGGCAATGTAATGGACCAGGAGGGTCTGGGCCATTACATTAGATACCTCTTAAACGATTCTCGCCCTCGAGAATCAGAACAACCCAAGAAGGAAAGAGAGGGTCCGAACAACCACCTCAAAAGATACCTCTTAGAAGTGAACCCATTCTATCTAAAAACACTTCCTTGTCAAGAACCAAGCAACATACCAAGCCAAACTGCCCAGGCATGTGGGTTGGGGAGTCTCCTCCCCCATGTCAACTTATTATCCGCTTTGGGCGGCACTAACTCGCCCGTACTTGATTAATCGCATCCACCTTAATGCATCTTGATTAGGGGTCTGGTTATCTCCTCCCCCATAGCCAGGGGTTTTCACACACAATTAGAGGAAAGAAAACCAGAACATTTCATACCCAAAAGACAAAACGTTCTACCACAACAGGTACAACAAGGAACAAAACATAAAACAACTCTAGGTGCTGGGTATGCATCAGTGCTTCCCTCTCCCACGTACACTCCTCAATCCCACCATGTCTCCACAACACACGAACCAAGGGAATGGTTCACCCATGAAGCACCTCCTCCTTGCGATCCTCGATCATCACTGGTCTCTCCACAAAAGTCACGTTGTCCTCGATGTCCATCTCACCCCAATCAAGGACATGTGAATCGTCGTGCAGATACTAACGGAGGTGGGACACTTGGAATACATCATGTAACCTGAGTGCAGCGGTGGTAACGCTAGCTGATAAGCCACTTCGGCAACCCGCCGCAACACTTCGAAGGGTTCGATGAACCTGGGAGAAAGCTTACTCCCCTTCCCGAACCTCCGCTGCCCACGCCAAGGAGAGACCATCAAGAACACGTGGTCTCCAACCTCAAAATCCAAGGGCCTCCTCCTGGTATCAGCATACGACTTCTGTCAGTCCGGGGTAACCTTCATCCGTTCCCGTATGAGCTGAACCTTCTCTGTCATGCTCTGCATCACTTCCAGGCCAAGGATTCTTGCCTCTCCTACTTCGGTCCAACACACAGGTGAACGGCAGGGCCTCCCGTACAAAGCTTCAAACGGGGCCATACCGATGGTAGAGTGGTAGATATTATTGTAGGAAAGCTCTACCATAGGCAAGTATTGCACCCATGATCCTCTTGAGTCCAGAACACAAGCCCGTAGCATATCCTCCATGGTCTGGATGGTGTGCTCGGTTTGTCCATCTGTTTGGGGATGGAAAGCAGTGCTAAGGCGTAACTGGGTGCCAAAAGCATGTTGTAATCCTCTGTAGTCTGGTGAGGTAAACCGTGCATCCCTATCCGAGACTATAGACCTCAGAACTCCTTGAATCCACACCACCTCATCCACATACCTTCGTGCCAGAGCATCCACTGCACTCAACTCCCTGATCACCAAAAAGTGAGCCGATATTGTCAACCTGTCCACTACCACCCAGATGGTGTTGTATCCCCCTTGGACCTTGGGTAGTCCCGTGGTGAAATCCATTGAGATGTCATCCCACTTCCACTTGGGGACATTTAGAGGCTGCAGTAGGCCACCTAGAACTCGGTGTTCAGCCTTCACTTGCTGACACACTTAGCACTTGGCCACAAACTCTTCCACTACTCGCTTAACTCCAAGCCACCAAAACTGCCTCTTCAGTCCCTGGTACATCTTGGAAACTCCTGGGCGTACAGCCAGGGGTGAGTTGTGGAACTCACTGAGAACCTTGTTGCGCTCCGCCCCTGGAACAAACAACCTTCCCTGGAAAAGCATCTGGTTCTGACCATCCTATGTCCATCCTTCCGAAGCATTTCCCTGGTCAACTCGGTCACGCATCACTTCGCACTCCAGGTCTCCGAACTGAGACTCCTCCACTTGCTGAAACAGAGATGACTGCACTGTCATCTGATATAGGTAGCCTCTACTACTATCCATTCTCACATCCAGGTGTAAAGCAGCCAACACCTACATCGCCTTCCAGGCATCCTCCGACTCTCGGAACGCATCCTTCTGCGTCCTCCAACTCAAGGCATCGACCACTACATTTACCTTGCACTCAGTATAAGAGATCTCGAAGTCATAATCCTGGAGGAACTCCACCCATCTCTGCTGTCGCAAGTTTTGGTCCTACTGGGAGAAGATATATCTCAAGATTTTATGATCCATGAAGACCACAATGCGTTATCTGATGAGGTAGTGCCGCCATAACATTAGCGCAAAAAAGACTGCAGCAAGTTATAGGTTGTGGGTGGCATAATTAAGCTCGTGAGGGCATAGTTTCCTGGACCCATAAGAGATCACCCCTTGTTGCTGCATAAACACACATCCCAGGCCCTATCCTGAAGCATCGCAGAACACCTCATACGCCACCCCTTCTTCTGGAAATCTCAGCACTGGGGCACTGACCAACTTATCCTTTAGATAACTGAAGGCTGACTTTCACTACTCACTCCAAATGAAAACATGGTCTTTCTTAGTCAGGGCTGTCAAAGGGGCTGCAACTCTAGAGAAGTTGGGTATGAACCTATGATAGTAACCCGCCAGCCAGAGGAAACTACGAACTTCTTCCACATTCTTGGGTGCTACCCAAGAAACAACTGCCTCACCCTTTGATGGGTCCACCGCTACCCCCTGCCCGGACACCACGTGCCCGAGGAAGTGCACTTCTCGTGTCCCGAACATGCATTTTGAAAACTTCCCATAGAGATGATGATGTCGGAGGACCTCCAGAACCATCCTCAGGTGCTCTGCATGGTCCTCTTATGACCACGAATAGATCAGGATATCATCGACGAACACAACCACGAACCGATCTAGGTACTCCTGAAAGATGGAGTTCATAAGCCCCATAAACACAGTTGGGGCGTTCGTAACACCGAAGGGAATGACTACGAACTCGAAGTGTCCTTATCTGCACCTGAACCCGACTTCAGGATGTCGCCCTCCATCACTCTCAGCTGGTGGTACCCAGACCGCAGGTCGATCTTTGGAAACCATCCTGCCCCTTTTAGCTGGTCGAAAAGATCGTATATCCTCAGAAGAGGGTATCGATTCTTGATCGTCACCTGATTCAGCCTCCTGTAGTCTATGCACAACCTGAGACCACCATATGCCTTCTTTGAGAACAAGACTGGAGCACCCCACGGTGACACACTTGGCCAAACATAACCCCTCTTCATCAGATCTTCAATCTAGATCTGTAACTCTCGTAGCTCTGAAGGTGCCATCTGGTAATAATCCATCGAGATCGGATGAGCGTCGGGCTACAGGTCTATCCCAAACACAAAATCACATCGAAGGGGTAGATTCGTCACCTCCTCATGAAATATATCTATAAAATCATGGATAACCTCTGTCACCTCCACCATCTCAGCATCTATTGACTCTACTGACAGCTCGACTATCAAAGAGAGGAGGGTTTCCTCTCGCTTATTGCCCTTCTGACCGCCCCACTTGCCAGTGAAGGTAACACGCCAGCCGCCCATGTTTGAGAACATGACCCTTCCTCGGAAACAATTGATGATGGCACACACAGAGAGTTGCCAGTCGATGCCTAGGATGATATCGTATGGCTGTATCTACAGCAGGAGTAGATCCCTAATTGGCTGATGTGGCCCTATCATCAGTCTACAACCTCGACAAACTAACAACAAGTCGGTCTGACCTCCAACTGGTGTGCTCAACACCAGAGGCACTAGAAGTCTCTCGGCATCTAGACCCAAGGAACGGGCTAGACTGGGTGCAACAAAGGAGTGTGAAGCTCCGATATCGAACAAGGCATAAACAAGAGTGCTAAACAAACTGATCTTATCTTGAAAAACCTCTGGCCCTGCTAGAACTGCTGCCTATGTGGCGTGTAGCTGTCCATGCCTGGCTCCTCTACCCCTCGGCTTTTGGCCACCTCCCCGACCACACCCTGGTCGAGGTCCCTGAAGAGCGCCCTGAGGTTAGCCCCCTTCTCCCAAGTCTGTCCTCGGAGGAGTGGGAGCTAGCTGTACCTGCTGCTGTTGCTGGAAAGGTCTGGCTGGAAGCTGCTACTGGGGCAGGTGTTGGGGCTGTCCGCCACCACCGTAATACACCCTGTCTGGGCACTGACTCCGGAGATGTCCATGGCTCCCACAGACAAAGAACCGCAGTCCCGGGCTCGAAAGAAATGTGCGAGGACTAGGGGATCGAAATTGAAACTGCAGCGGTCTGCTCCCTGCTCGATGGAACCTGGAGGGTCCTAACGCTGGAGGATTGGTGCTGACGGTCTTTCCATTCAATGGTCTTAGCTGGATCCCCTCTCGTGACAGTCCCCCTAGAGCATGTATAATCTCCACCACTTCACCCTTTTTCTGGACCTCCATGTACGTCGGATGGGTAAAGGCGGTAACAACATACATGAGGGAGGGTCGTAGCACCTCCTCCAGACATCTTGCCTGAGACTCCTCATCAGGAAAGAGGTCCGGAGAAAAATGTAGGAGGTCCCTGAACATGATCCCTAGCTCCCTCACGGACATAAACCCCTGTTGGAGGGAGAGTAGCTTCTGTCTCTTTTCTGCCTTCATCGTCGAGGAGAGGAATTAAGCCGGGAACTCCCTCTCGAAATCAGCCCATTCCACCTCAGCCTCTCGCCTCTCCCCCAGGTAATACGTCCACCACTGACATGCCGCTACCCGCATCTGGCTGACTGCTAGAGGAACCCAGTACTCAGTCGGGGCCCGAATCAGGCCGAAGGCTATCACTAGCTTCTCCAGCCAGCCTTCTGTCTTCATGTCTGAGGTGCTACCCTTGTACTTCTCGAGGGTCTGTCTCTGGAAGGCTTGAAGAGTCTTCTGCCACTGGTCATCCTCTTACTCTCAATTATCTCTCTGTCGATCAGCCAAAGTAGTCTCCGGGGCCTCGATCGCCTGTACCACACGTGTTCACCTTCCAGGTGCCATAGCTGGAAGGCAAACAAGGAATTCCTAAGCCCAATTAGTGCAGAATATCGTTCTTAAAACTTCTTAAAATTTTAATTTATTCTTAATTCACAAGACACCCCAGAAAAACGAGAACACAAGTCATTATGATGCATGTAACTTTCCTAGGGCCACTTCCCTACAATCAGTGTGGCCTCACATGGTCGTTCGGTAGGTCTACAGTCCTTGCATAAGATCATAGGGGGCCCTAAAATCTCGTGTCCTAGCCGGTCTTCCCTGGACTAATTCATACACCAAGGTTACCCAACACTGTTACTTACAATCCCATGCAATCCTCGTTGTGCCTAACTCCAGACTCCATCCTATCTCTCAACGTCCCCTCGGATACCATTCTGTCATGACCCGCCTTCACCAAAAGGAGGGAAGGGTCAGCGGATTGTCAGGCCCTTCCTTCTTTAAGTTGAAGGAGAGATAATGACCCCCGAAACCTGCCTTCAATAGGTCCCCGAGTGGCGAATAGCACCAAGGGTATAGAAATTACACACAAATAGAAGGCATTACACTTTTTGTTTTATAGAATTGGGAGATAAGAAGATGAAACCCAACAACACTATGGTAAAAGAAAAGTACAGCCAAAAGCAAACCATTCCCACATGCATGTTCAAAAAGTAAGAGCCACAAAGTACAAAAGGTGACTACAATGGTAAGTACCAATGAAACTAAAATAGCAAATGAAACTGCCCCAATTGTTCGAGAAAGTATGGTCCCTCGTGATCCTTGAAGTCCTCCTAGAAACCTGGAAGCAGTTTTATATGTATAGGGTGAGCATACAGGTACACTCGGTAGGGAAAACCAAAGACTCTCGTGCACAAGTGGGGGAACATACTAAAGTCCCATGAGAAAAAAATTAGTCCAAACACCTATCAAGGTAAACTATACACCCAAGCCTTACCAAGGCACACTCCCCAAATAACGCAAGTCAAGTAATACATATAATAAGTGCACATCGATGTTTGGGTACACTTCGCCACTTTCCCACTAGTTATTGAGACATCCTACGCATCAAACCAATCCAGCCATTCTATCACCGCGGTCCCACTGTCTCAACCTCCTGCAAACACTTGGGCCACAACTGTCACATGTAACCACGCCTGCAAACATCTAGTCTAGAACAACTACCACCACGCCCGAAGACAGCTAGTCTATAAGTTCCACTGCCACGCCCGAAGACACCTGGGCCTCATCCCGAAGATACTTGGGAAACTACCTGCCGCACACACCTGGTCAACCATCACACTACCCCACTCAAAGGTTCTTGGGCTAATAATGGACCTCAAGCCACCAAATCCTACCCAAAGACACATGGGCTATCCGGGAAAGGGAGCCGAAAAGGATCTAATAACCAGCCACTAAGAATAGTGTTGGAAAAAACACCCTCCCCCATGAAATGGGGGTGTTCGGGACTAAGTGCTCAACATGGTTGGGGCGCGAATAAGAAACACAAAGCTACAAGTATATATATAGGTAACAAGAGCACACCCAAAGCTAGGTTTTTCTTCAGATAGCATACAGATCACAACAACACTCAAGTCTGAGTCATGACCCTCGCCAACAAAACCCATTTGTCCCATGCTTGTTTCATGTACAATGATAATGTTCAAATAAGTTCTTTCACTACCTGGAAACTAACACCATAATGATAACCAAGGAAAATAATCTAGTCAATCGTCAATTTAAACATTCGCACTCGGTTCTCTTACAATGTTACAACAACAAGGAATAAGTGAGATCCCCCGAAGTGCTGGAACCAAAGATAACCCCGAGACACTGCCCTGTGTCCCCTCCCCAAAGAGGTTTTTCATCAACAGAGGATCCCTCCCCAATTCGTGATATAAAAAAGTAACCACCAAGACTTAAAACTCACAATCACTGAATCCATAACAAAAGGGGAACCCATCCCCGATTACACAAAAATTGAGAGTATAAAAAAAATATGGGATCTCATCACCTCCCACATCTCCAGAAATCGGCCCAGGAAAGAAAACATTCAAACCACTACCTCCAACACTAAGCAGGGCCATGCCTGTATTTTCAGATTTAAAGATTTTACATGCTCCATGATTTCAATTCCGTGTTTTGACCGGGGTTAGAACATAAGAGATTGATCCTGGTGCATTCAATTTATTCAGCCGGGTATGCGTGATTAACCAATTTACTTTTCACAGCAGGAGTTTAAAATTAGGAACAAGCCATTTAAGACACCACGAGGGGTTCATTAGCGCACAGACAATGACCACCAACGGCCTCAATTTTCAAAAGGTGCATGCCGACACAATTCAAAAAGATGAACATAATATAAAATAGCATCAACGATCACAGCCCCCCTTCATTGTTTATAGAATCCGTTCATTATCATTACGAGGTCTGGTTTATCCAATTCTACAGAAACAAAAGCATGCCCACCCTGCATGATACACCAAAGGTTGAGGCGATGAAGAAATTCCCTACCAATTGGATCAACAATCTACGCTAAGGATGGGGGAGGATGGTCACGGATAGCGATGCGGCTCGGCTGAATGAAAAATCGCTTGGTCTATCAATGCTTAGGCATGGCGCGGAACTCTACGCTTAAAGATGCTGCTCAACTGATGCACCAGAAGCTGTTTGTGAAAATCCACGATTGAGGAAAGAAGAAACCACGACTAACCCTTATTTTAAAAGATCCGCAAACTGTTGAGATGAGAATGCCAAACTGTGTAAAGAGTGAGGGTCGTGGGTTAACCGCGCCGTTGGGCAGTTACACACAAAGGTGTCTCGGGATTTTTAGGAATTAATTATGGGATTTAAAAGGTTTTAAAAGGAGTAAAAGAATTAATTTATGTCGAAACATATGTTGCGTGAGCGGAAAAGTCAGGTAATGGAAATGAACGAAAGCTCGGCGAGGGGACACGATGCCACCGTCACGGTGTCACCTTGACGGTGCCACCGTCACGGTGTCACCCTCACGGTGCCACCCTCAGAGTGTCACCCTCACGGTGCAACCGTGACCAGTGTCACCCTCACAGTTCCACTGTCACGGTGCCACCCTCACGGTGCCACCATCACGGTTCCACCGTCACAGTGTCACCCTCACGGTGCCATCATGACCAATGTCACCCTCAGGGTGCCACCATTTTGGTAGAGCCTCACTTTGGAAAAGTAATGGGCCAGGAGGGTCCGGGCCATTACAACCCAGAACACCACAAGAATCATATTTTTACTATGTAATGGACCTCCAACAACCCGAGCCATTACAAGATGCCTCATGGGTGTTAGTTAGATCATGTCCATAGATCTCCATGTCTAGGTGATGCATCGCATAGAAACCATGACCCTAAAAAACGTGGCTTAGAAGGCCATGACCCTCATAAAACATGCGTTAGAAGCCCACTACCCTCAAAAACTTGTCTTAGAAGTCCATGACCATCAGTCATTCATATGTTTAGTTAGTGCTGCAATCGTCAGTCTCGCCCGTGAAACCAGGTCGTGTCACCTCTGGAACAATAGCCCACTAGTCTTTATTCACCTTCCTACCTTCCCTAACTTCCCGCTTTGTGCTTAATATATTTCAAGATCATAATAGGTGCACATCACATAAACAATCCAAGAAAAACACCATGCATGACAAGATACCATTTAAAACATCAATTCAGCTTTTATAATTCAAGATTATTTCAATTGTCATATTTGTACATAAAATCCAAACATAGTACTTACACACACCAAAACAACATTTTCACAACCAAATAAATTTTTTAAATATTACGTGCACCCAAATGCCATTTTGAAATTTTACACACACCCAAAAAAATTTTTATAACATAATCTGCATCGCTTACTCTATTAATTAGCCCGCCTATAATTTTACCGAAAACAGTTTTACACTTATAGCACCACTAAGAGAATATATTGAACAATTCAAAAAAATGTGCCACCCAACTTTTTAGCAACAAAACACTCTCAAAACCCCTTTTATGAAAAAACACACTTTGATGCCAAAACGAAAACACACACTATAGATATTTATCATTCAAACCACTAAATGCACAATCTTGAGAACAATAGTAAATAGACCAATTTATGTTTTGACAAAAAAACACAATAACATCACATAAACAATTGACTAAAAAATAAAATTCAAAACATAACTCAGTCAAAATCACTTTCACAACATATAAACTACTTGAAAAATGTGCTAAATTAATTTAATTAACAAAATAATTCCCCAGAAAATTTATGAAACACTTTTCAGAATATCCCCATGACTCTAAAATACAAGAAATGCATTCAAATGTTCCTCTATGAGTCGATGAAAATTGACTCTAAACCATAGCACAATTTGTAAAGTTTATAATCTACTAATAAACAGTTCAATATTAATTTTTCACATAAAACAGACCCATATCACATACATATTTCAAATTAAATAGAAATCCTAATTCACATCTGTCACACCCATCATTTCTAATTTATTTATTTTATTAATTTTTTTTTTCTTTCTTTGCGTCAAGTAGTTCGGGTCAAAACACGACTCAGGATTTCGAGTCCCTTGTGTTTTGGTCGTGTTTGCGTCTAGCGCAACGCGGTCGTAGCTGCACGGCCTCACTTGGGTCGCCGTGCGGCCCCGCCTGATTCACCGCACGTCGTGCCGATGTTTAATTAATGAAATAAAAACGAATTAAAAATTGTTTTAATAATAATAATTGTAATAATGTCATTTGAGATTATTATTATTATTATTATTATTATTATTATTAATTCTGAATTTATGTTTTACTTCCATTTCATTATATTATATTTTATTTTGTTTTAATTTCATTTTATTTTAATTAATTAATTATTTATTTATTTTCTTTATTTTCTTTTTTTTCCTTTTCTTTTTCTCCTCTTCTTTTTTTCCTCTCTTCCTCCGTTTCTTTTTTGTTTCACTCTTCCTATGCGCCGCGATTCCCCTGCTACCCCCCCCCTCCTCGTCGCGGCTCACGCCCCCCCTTTCCACTCTAACCCTAACCCCATCGCCGGCCGGCTCGCCCCGCCATCGGCTCCTTGCCATGGCCCTCTCCTGCTCGCCCCGCCTCCGGCACCCCATACTTCCTCCAGTCAGCACCCCACATTTCCCGGTTGTGATATCCCTCCATCTCCCTCCCTTCAAATCGGCGCACCACAGCCCTGCCGACCTCCTCACCCACACTCATAGCCCTCATGCGCAACACCTCTTCCCTTCTGTTTCGGTACCGCCGCACTGCCCTCCCTCGTGTCAATCTCCTCTCGGTCGAACCACCCGGTGACCACCTTACGACACACTTCCTCTCCTTCGCCCTGCTCCCTCCCCTGCTGCGCGTTTTTTTCTACTTCCTCCCCGCTCGGCCGGCCTCCTCTGCATCCCCCCTGCTGTCCTCCTCCTTGCCCAGCCGAACCCCTGCCGAACCCCTCCTATTAGGTGAGTTTTATTTCATTTTTATTATATGTTCATCTTACAGCAGGTATGATGTTTGTTTTATGGTTTGATATTGATTATTGTTGGTTCGATCTATTGTTTAGGGTTCGCATTTGAGTTTTTTGAGTTTCCGGTGAGAGTCTCATGTTGTTTGGGGTCCAATTTGTGCTAAATTTAGTCTGATTTTAATTCTTCTGTCGATATTTTGTTCTTTAGGTTCTTTTTCTGAGTTCGTTGTGGTGCTTTTGGTGTGCATTTGGAGTCGCGTACTTTTTTTCTGAAGTCACTACACACAGGTAGGTGGTTCCATGCCTTTGCATCATCTAGATAACTTAATTTGTTTGTTTAGTTAAACTTGATAAGTTCTATGATCTAATTGCATGGTGCTGTCTTTGTTTATAATGCTTTGCCATGCTTGTTTGATAAAAATTGGATTTCTGAAATGGTATGCTTTTGTGTTTTATATGTGTTGTTGTATAAATGAATGGGTGTGTTTTATAAGTTGCACGGAATGCGGTTTAAAAAAAATTGTTTGACATGCGTGCGTGGTAAAAAATTGCACTCTCTTTAGAAATGGTTATGTTTTTGTTTATTTATTTATTTCGACCTTGTTGTGGTAAATTTTTAAAGTGTCTAATTAATTGTGCAAATGGTGTAAATGAGGTTTTAGAAAAATTGAGTGTTTAATTGATTTTTAAAATGTTCTTTTCATGGAAATATTTGTGTGTTTTGAAGTGAGATTTTATGGTATACATGTGATATGTTTTGTAAACTAAGCGATTGTTCATTTGAGTCGTATTTGGGATTCCAAACAAGTTTGAAAGGTTCTGAAGGTTGTTTGGTAGTGTGAGAAGTGTTTTTAAGTCGCTTTAGGTGTTTGTTTATTTAAATAGACATTTTCAATGTATTTGAATCACTTTTGGTGTGAAAATGGTATTTTGAAGGAGCTGAATACGCATTCATTTTTTTTAAAGTGGTGTATTTTTATAAAATGAGACATGTCCTTTGTGTGCGTGTCTTTGAAATTGTGTTTTGGTATGAAAGTGGTGACTTTTTGTGTAATGTCAAGCTTGGTTTGTGAAATGTGATAGTGGTGAATTATGTGAATGTGAAACTTGATTGACCACAAGGGAGACCCTGGGTATCTAGGTGGGCAGACTAGAACTAGTGTGCTAGTGAACCGGATGGGTATCGTCCCTGTTTCACTCAACTGGATTGACGATTGCAACACTAACTAAACATATGATATCTGAGGGTCGTGGCCTTATAAGCCACGTGTTCTGAGGGTCGTGGCCTTCTAAGCCACGTTTTCTGTGGGTCGTGGCCTTCTAAGCCACGTTTCACCGAGACACGAGGTTTCTAGGGTCCCACTCGAGCTAGATAATCCTTAGGGGTTTTACCTATAGTGCTCTACCATCTGTGGCATGGTGCCTTCCATCGGCATATGGAGGACCATGCGGGTTAGCGTGTGTGTGTGTATGGGTGTGTGAGTGTGTGTGTGCGTGAGAGTGTGTGTGTGTGTGTGTGTTCCCATATTAAACTTTTCCCTTCCTTTCAAAAATCATATTTGTGAAATGCATTCCTTTTAGTGTTTTCCTTTAGCATTTGGCTTGTAAACGTTTTCTTTAAAACCATCTTGAAAGTATAATTTTGAATAAACACATTAAATTGTCTTTTTGATGTTGTGGCATGGAACCTTTTTAATGGGTGACGTCCTATTGGGATTTTGGCTCACACCCTACATACACCTTTGGGTGTATGTAGACTTTGTTTCTTGTGTATTCCAGGTTGTGACTTTGTGCTCAGTGATGGTGGCTCTGGTTGCTGTTGGTCCTCATGTGCAGGTTGGTGTTGGTAGCTTGGGGATGCAACTTCTTGTGTCACATGAGGTTGGTTTGGAACTTAGTTCTCTATTTCTATTGTTGTTAATTTTGGGTTTTAGCTGAATTGTAGACCTAAACCTGTTTATAGTTCAGAAGTGTGTTTTGTAGTCTGTTTCCATTTTCAGTTTTTTTATATGGTTGGTGGTTTTTTTTTCTATCTTGTGTTTCGGGTAAAACCGTTCCCACTTGTTAAACCTGATACCCGGGCACTTGTGCCAGCCCGTGGGGATCGGGAACGCCCTTTGGGCTTTGCCGCAGACCGGGTCGGGCGCCGGATTGGATGGTGACCCGGCCTGGTTCGTGACAAAATGGTATCAGAGGGCAAGGTTTGCTCTCTTGGGTCGTTTGCTTTTGAGATGGAGTCAGAGTCGACCAAGTTTAAGGTTGTTGGAACTCAACGTTCTAGCTGCGAGCAATGTGCCTGGCCAGCACACCTCGTGGCGGGACTCGAGTTACCAAAGTAAGTTGGGTTTTGTCCGAGTCATTGTTCCGTGTTGTTAATCTTGCTTAAGGGAAATGAAAAGAGAGTGGGGTCAATGGTCTTAGTGAGCTCACAGGGTCTGGCAAACCTTGTGGAGCCGGGGACACTGTCCTAAAATACTCTCCGTGGCCAGTGGCGTGATTGGCGTATGGCCGCCAACCATATGCTTCAATCATCCGCTGACACTAGTTTTCTCTTGCGTCGTTTCTCGTCTCATTGTTTTGGATTTGTGGAAAGTTGGTTTTTAAGTTAAAATGTTTTGGACTTAGAAAATGTTTTTAAATGAATCACATTAAAAATGAAATGATGTGGAAGGATTGAAAAATTTGGGTTGGATGTTTTGGTTCTGGAAAAATGGAATGGTTTGGTTTTGGTACTTGGTGTTCTCGTGGTCGACCACATGCATAAGTGTATATGGAAAGGGAAAGGGTTAATGGCACGAGCGGATGAGTGCCTGGATGAATTTGAGGTGGGTGCCAGTGCGGCACGGGAACATGCATGTGCGAAGCTCACGGGACGCCATTGGTGTTTGTGCAATCTACTGGCTTTGCTTATTTTTAAAATGTCTTGTTAAAGAAAATGTTTGGTGTTTTAGTAAACGATGTTTGTGTGGCGTGTCCTTGTGTTTTTGAGATGTTGGATGTGTGGCGTTTTGAACTGAGTATTATTTCTGAATGGTTTATGTCCCGAGTTTGAGTTCTTATTTGTAAGTTGGTATGTAAGCGTGTGGTTAGTAAATTCCTTTGAAGAGTACATTGGGGAGCACTTGCAGTGGTTTCCCCTGCACGGTTGGTGTTTTCTTGTGGTATGTCTTGACCGTTGGACCAGTTTGGTTGGGTCCATCGTTTTCTTTCTTGACTAGTGTACGCCCCCCCTATAAAGCGCTGACATGTGATTGAAGTACAACTACGGGGAATTCCCCATTGGCCGGCACTCCAATTGATTGAAGGACTCTCCTTTTTAATTCTAGGATTGAACCCACCTCTCCTTCTTACAACTAAGTAGATCCTCTCGCAGCGGGATTATAGATGTGAGGGGAGATGAAGGGAGTTTTGGCCTTTTGAGTTTTCTGACTTGTCGGGTATGAAGTTGACATCGTTGTGTCTAAAGGTCCCCCTGGAAGTGGTGAACGAAATTCCAGCGAGGAAAGTTGGAGACGGTTCAGAATTTTCGGCGTTGACTAGTGTCTTGAAGGGCTATGTGGTATTTTCATCGGTTGAAAGAGTCATGTTCGGTGACGTCTTTCTATGTAAGTTCTCTTTGATTATCAAGGATGAAGTTTGACCTTATTAATTTGAAAGTTCTGTTTGGAAATGGTAAAAGGTGATTCCAGTGGGGGAAATGTGGAAGCAGCCTAGAGTGGTCGGTGCGGGCCACTGTTCTAAATAACCTTTGGTCCTTTATTGGTTTCATTTAAGAAAGGGTCTGTGTTAGACCACTAGTGTGGAAGACCTAGTCACATGGGGATGCTACGATCAATTGCTGGAGTCACGTGTTGTTTAAGACTCAGTTTGAAGTCCCTCTCCATATAATGTTCCTCTCAACGGCAATGGTCATGTTCGGGTGACGATTGGCGGTGTCGTATTCTCATTCAGTATGATAAAGGGTGATGCACATGCACCATTTCAACTCTGGTGTTGGTGAATATTCCGCATATGATCATTCAGATGCTGTAATGTGTTATGTTTGATGGTTTTGCCTCGGGTGCAATATGATTGCATGTGACACCAAAAAGGAGAATCTCCGTTCGGGAGTTTTCCATGCATGACTACGAGACAGAAGATGCTTCAAACATCAGGGCTCCAGCCATAGGCCTCGGAGTGAAGCTGGCGCGTGGTCAGGAACCCCGAGAGTATACGGGACCCAACCTTATTTCTGTCATCGGTGTGGAAAGTAGAGACAATTTATATTGTTTCTATGGTTGTTCCATTCCAAATGAACCATCTGGCTGTGTAAGGTTTTCGTGTCTATATGGAGGCGTGTTTGTCCCGTCGCCTTAAAGTCTTGGGGGTTGTGTCCCACTGGATGTAGTCGCTTTAGGGGTCTTTATGGGGTATGTTGGTTAAGTCAGTATCAAAGTTGAATGGGGATCATCCAGGGATGGGGAGATGCCGGTTTTTCTTGGGTCATGCTGTTGACGCCCCAGTGGTCGGGGCCCCTCCCTCCCCACCCCTTGTGGTGGGGTGTTTGGTCAGCATCGAGGATTTTTCAATGTTCTATATCCTCTGTTAGTTCTAGTGGCGGTGAGACCCATGATGACTCTCGCACAAAGGTCTATGAATTAAATTGGTGATGGCCTTTCCTTAATGGTGGGGAGTCCGCCAAGACCTCCCCATATTGGTTTTCTAGTCTCATCTTGGGCGCTGGTTGGTTCTAAATGGTGGGGAGACCCACATTGGGTCTCGCACAAATGCCTCTAGAATGAATCAGTGCTGGAATTTTCTTTAATGTCGGGGAGTCCGCTTGAACGTCCCCGCGTTGGTTTTCCAATCTCATCTCAAGCTTCAGTGAGTTCTTAATGGTAGCGAGCCCTTCGGGCTTCCCCATGTTGACCTTTTGGTTCTGTTTCTAAAGACGGGTTGGCGATAGGTGATAAGAGTGCTCCTTGGATGTGTTTGGTCTTGTTTGTTAATTCCAGTCAAACGGCGTGGTCTTCATTCAATGGTGTTCGTTATGTTTCGTGTTGTGAAGTTGGTTCTCATGAGTGCGAGAGTTCCTTTCCTTGATTAATCAACTGGATTTGTTTCACCTCTTTGGGACGAGCGATGCATATCAGAAGGTCTTTTACGAGTTTCTTGAGGCTGTCTTTTTAGTCACCTCCTCTGAGCACGATGTGTTTTCCTCCTTTCGCTCATTTTCATAGTGATCCTATTTAAACCTTAAGGGGATGTCATTTCTTACTTTTGGTCTTAGCCTTAGTTGTGGCTTTCTGGGGAAGGAAAGCTTTATGGTGGGGAGAATTGTCACACCCATCATTTCTAATTTATTTATTTTATTAATTTTTTTTCTTTCTTTCTTTGCGTCAAGTAGTTTGGGTCAAAACACGACTCAGGATTTCGAGTCCCTTGTGTTTTGGTCGTGTTTGAATCTAGCGCAACGCGGTCGAAGCTGCACGGCCTCGCTTGGGTCGCCGTGCGGCCCCGCCTGATTCACCGCACGTCGTGCCGATGTTTAATTAATGAAATAAAAACGAATTAAAAATTGTTTTAATAATAATAATTGTAATAATGTCATTTGAGATTATTATTATTATTATTATTATTATTATTATTATTATTAATGCTGAATTTATGTTTTACTTCCTTTTCATTATATTATATTTTATTTTGTTTTAATTTCATTTTATTTTAATTAATTAATTATTTATTTATTTTCTTTATTTTCTTTTTTTTCCTTTTCTTTTTCTTCTCTTCTTTTTTTCCTCTCTTCCTCCGTTTCTTTTTTGTTTCTCTCTTCCTATGCGCCGCGATTCCCCTGCTACCCCCCCTCCTTGTCGTGGCTCATGCCCCCCCTTTCCCCTCTAACCCTAACCCCATCGCCGGCCGGCTCGCGCCGCCATCGGCTCCTTGCCATGGCCCTCTCCTGCTCGCCCCACCTCCGGCACCCCATACTTCCTCCGGTCAGCACCCCACATCTCCCGGTTGTGATATCCCTCCATCTCCCTCCCTTCAAATCGGCGCACCACAGCCCTACCGACCTCCTCACCCACACTCATATCCCTCATGCGCAACACCTCTTCCCTTATGTTTCCGTACTGCCGCACTGCCCTCCCTCGTGTCAATGTCCTCTCGGTCGAACCACCCGGTGACCACCTTACGACACACTTTCTCTCCTTCGCCCTGCTCCCTCCCCGGCTGCGCATTTTTTTTCTACTTCCTCCCCGCTCGGCCGGCCTCCTCTGCATCCCCCCTGCTGTCCTCCTCCTTGCCCAGCCGAACCCCTGCCGAACCCCTCCTATTAGGTGAGTTTTATTTCATTTTTATTATATGTTCATCTTCCAGCAGGTATGATGTTTGTTTTATGGTTTGATATTGATTATTGTTGGTTCGATCTATTGTTTAGGGTTCGCATTTGAGTTTTTGAGTTTCCGGTGAGAGTCTCATGTTGTTTGGGGTCCAATTTGTGCTAAATTTGGTCTGATTTTAATTCTTCTGTCGATATTTTGTTCTTTAGGTTCTTTATCTGAGTTCGTTGTGGTGCTTTTGGTGTGCATTTGGAGTCGCGTACTTTTTTTCTGAAGTCACTACACACAGGTAGGTGGTTCCATGCCTTTGCATCATCTAGATAACTTAATTTGTTTGTTTAGTTAAACTTGATACGTTCTATGATCTAATTGCATGGTGCTGTCTTTGTTTATAATGCTTTGCCATGCTTGTTTGATAAAAATTGGATTTCCAAAATGGTATGCTTTTGTGTTTTATATGTGTTGTTGTATAAATGAATGGGTGTGTTTTATAAGTTGCACGGAATGCGGTTTAAAAAAAATTGTTTGACATGCATGCGTGGTAAAAAATTGCACTCTCTTTAGAAATGGTTATGTTTTTGTTTATTTATTTATTTCAACCTTGTTGTGGTAAATTTTTAAAGTGTCTAATTAATTGTGCAAATGGTGTTAATGAGGTTTTAGAAAAATTGAGTGGTTAATTGATTTTTAAAATGTTCTTTTCATGGAAAGATTTGTGTGTTTTGAAGTGAGATTTTATGGTATACATGTGATATGTTTTGTAAACTAAGCGATTGTTCATTTGAGTGGTATTTGGGATTCCAAACAAGGTTGAAAGGTTCTGAAGGTTGTTTGGTAGTGTGAGAGGTGTTTTTAAGTCGCTTTAGGTGTTTGTTTATTTAAATAGACATTTTCAAAGTATGTGAATCACTTTTGGTGTGAAATTGGTATTCTGAAGGAGCTGAATACGCATTCATTTTTTTTAAAGTGGTGTATTTTTATAAAATGAGACATGTCCTTTGTGTGCGTGTCTTTGAAATAGTGTTTTGGTATGAAAGTGGTGAATTTTTGTGTAATGTCAAGCTTGGTTTGTGAAATGTGAAAGTGGTGAATTATGTGAATGTGAAACTTGATTGAGCACAAGGGAGGCCCTGGGTATCTAGGTGGGCAGACTAGAACTAGTGTGCTAGTGAACCGGATGGGTATCGTCCCTGTTTCACTCAGCTGGATTGACGATTGCAACACTAACTAAACATATGATATCTGAGGGTCGTGGCCTTCTAAGCCACGTGTTCTGAGGGTCGTGGCCTTCTATGCCACGTTTTCTGAGGGTCGTGGCCTTCTAAGCCACGTTTCACCGAGACACGAGGTTTCTAGGGTCCCACTCGAGCTAGATGATCCTTAGGGGTTTTACCTATAGTGCTCTACCATCTGTGGCATGGTGCCTTCCATCGGCATATGGAGGACCACGTGGGTTAGCGTGTGTGTGTGTATGGGTGTGTGAGTGTGTGTGTGCGTGAGAGTGTGTGTGTGTGTGTGTGTGTGTGCCCATATTAAACTTTTCCCTTCCTTTCAAAAATCATATTTGTGAAATGAATTCCTTTTAGTGTTTTCCTTTAGCATTTAGATTGTAAACATTTTCTTTAAAACCATCTTGAAAGTATAATTTTGAATAAACACATTAAATTGTCTTTTTGAGGTTGTGGCATGGAACCTTTTTAATGGGTGACGTCCTATTGGGATTTTGGCTCACACCCTACATACACCTTTGGGTGTATGTAGACTTTGTTTCTTGTGTATTCCAGGTTGTGACTTTGTGCTCAGTGATGGTGGCTCTGGCTGCTGTTGGTCCTCATGTGCAGGTTGGTGTTGGTAGCTTGGGGATGCAACTTCTTGTGTCACATGAGGTTGGTTTGGAACTTAGTTCTCTATTTCTATTGTTGTTCATTTTGGGTTTTAGCTGAATTGTAGACCTAAACCTGTTTATAGTTCAGAAGTGTGTTTTGTAGTCTGTTTCCTGTTTCAGTTTTTTTTATCTGGTTGGTGGTTTTTTTTTTCTATCTTGTGTTTCGGGTAAAACCGTTCCCACTTGTTAAACCTGATACCCGGGCACTTGTGCCAGCCCGTGGGGATCGGGAACGACCTTCGGGCTTTGCCGCAGACCGGGTCGGGCGCCGGATTGGATGGCGACCCGGCCTGGTTCGTGACAACATCAAAAAAATATAATTAAATTATATTCAAAATTAATTTCAAAAGAAAAATAATTCATCAAATAATGGTTAAAATGCGGAACCACCTACCTCGGGTGTCGAAGACCCCAACACTCGGCACGAAACATCAATCGCTTGTTGTTTGCACAACAAAGATCCTAATGCGATCCCACAAAAATGAATTCGAATAGAAAACATCATGTTAAAACCCCTAAAATCCGAAAATAAATCTGCTGAAAATATTCAAAAAAACTCAAAAGAAAAAATTGAAAAGAGAAAACAGAATTACTAAGGGTGGGGGTCGATGCCGGTGACCACCAGACCTCAAAATTCTAGGAGGAGGAATCTAGCCACATGTGGTGTGAATAAGAGGAGGCCGGGGATGGTTCAGACAAAGGACTAAGGGCAGGTTCGAGGAATAGGCTGACCATCAGGGAGACGGTGTGGAGGCTAGCTGGGTGGAGCTGGGAGGGTCGAGCTGGGTAGAGGGCTGGGGTGGAGTGCGCAGGGTGTATCCGGGAAGAGGAGGCAATGCTAGATGGTGGTGAGGCACGACAAGCTAGTGGCTGAATGGGAGGGGAGGGTGGTGTAGTAGGGTTCCTAGGGGGGCGGCGAAATGTGGAGGTGAGGATGGGGGGCGCGCAGGCTGGTGAGGGTGCACCGACAGGGAATCCGCTGGGATGGAAGAGAGGTAGGGTCGATGGGGGAGGCGGGATGGGGTGTTCAAGGGGGAGGTAGGCGACGAACTCCAATGCGCAGGAGGGAGAACCTACAAGTGCGGTGCAAAGGAGACCTACACACCCTAAGAAAAGAGAAAAAAAGAGAAAATAAGAAAAACAATATAGAATAAATGAAAAAAGGATAATAATAATAATATTATTATTATTATTATTATTAAACTAGAATATGAATAATTATATTAATATTAATAACAATAATAAAACCAATTTGGTAGTATTAAAATCAAAAAAAAAAGTTATATAAATTAAGATAATAATAATAATAACATCCTTAAAAAATAATAATATTATAACCATTAATAAAATTCTTTAAGTTAAAAACATTTTTTGTATTTTATTTTTTTCAGTTTATTATTCACATAATTTGATTTCACTATTATGAATTAATTTCATTTAATTAATTGTGCATCATCAGGTCACCTCGTAGACCAGGCAAGGCTACACGGTTTCAAAATCGTGCCTTGCCTAAGTTGCATGGTCTCAAATTTTCATTACACTATCATATTATTATTCATCGCATATTTTCCTTCAGTCTCGAGCATAGGGAAGGTCATTCGGTGAACCAGACGAGGTCGTGCGTGGTGACCCAGGCAAAGTCATGCGGTTTCGACCACAGCCTTCTCTTGTACTGAACATTTTCAAGTTAAAAACACACATTTTTAAAATAAGAACAAAAAGGATTATGTTAGGATTAAACCTTGACTACCTGACACAAATAAAGTTAATAAAAAAATAAACTCAAAGTTGGTGGGTGTGACAACCATATTTCTAAATCTCGGATTATTAAGGACTAAATATAATCATAATATAGAACAAAAAATGGTATAAAATTACTTTATAGTATTTATCATTTTATATTTAAATTTAACTATATGATTTACCTTTCCCGATGTTTTGAAAATTTTCTAAGGTTTCTACTCATATTGACCAAAAATAAAAAAGAAATATTTTTAAAATTTATAACCAATTAATAAAAATATGGAATTTATGTTTCAAATTTAAAATTACAAAATTGGCATGATTTAATTTAAAACTAAACAAGAAAAATGCAAAGAAATTACATTTTAAAAAATGGTCGTTTAAATATAAAATGATATTATACTAAATTAATGAATAATTTTAATTTTAATAAACTATTTAATAACATTAAATAAAAATGAAAATTTAAATTTTAATGATAAATAAAAAATCTAATTTTACATTATGATAACATTAAAATAAAATATAGTGCTGAATAAAAATCATTATTTTTCATTAATAATTTAAAAATAAAACTAATCAGAAGATTCTCAAAATATCATTATATGATAATTTTGAAACAATTTATTAAAAAATGAAGTTAATTTTGTAAAATTTTAATTATATAATTTGAATGAAATTATTTTATATAATACCATAAAATACATATGAATGTAGTTTGGTTAGAAATAAATCATTATTATTTTTGAATAAAAACAGTTCTAATATTTTTATAATGGATATAACTCTAAATAATATTACTAATGATGATTAAATTGTTATTTAGAGAAACATTACATGGGTTCTTATATTCATCCCCATTATTTGAAATTGTGTTCTCAAGGTTTTATCAATTATCAAATAACTAGTATATCATTATCTCAAAGTATTTTTAGACTATCTTATTTATTTTCCTAACATATTGTTTTCTCTATAAAACATTAACCTTGGAATTATATATTCGTTGAAATAAATACAATCTATATAAATATATATAAATAATTTATTCCTTATATTAATAGTTCTCTTCTAACTAGACTACTTTAGGAATCGAACATGGGATGATTCTAACACATAGTTTCTTATCATCTAAAAATGAGAAAAATTGTGTTACTGGGATAAAATCAGATGTAATGATACATTTTAATAAACTTTTGATGCATTCTCCATGATTTCATATAGTCTAATGACCAATGAACATAGTTTCCCATATTTACCAAAATTCATCACATTTTTTTGAAGAGATACCTTAATATAAAAATGATCACCTTCTCTAAAATAGTGATTTTTACTCCAATAACATGCATAAAATTTTATTCTATATTGAGATATTCTCATCTGTTTCAGATTTAACATGACCTTATCTATAATTTACTCTACCAGTTATTTTCCCATTTATATCTTTTCTATTACTTCATCCGAAAGAAGATAGATTCTTAGATCTCTTTCTATATATTACCACAAATGTTTCATATGTGTACTAGAAAGAAAGCTATTATTATAGGAAAACTGAACTAAATAATAATGATGATCTCAAAAAACATTATATTAATTCAAACAAAAATAATGAAAATCATATAATCTCTTGAATTTTGAAATTTGGATTTTCAATAGATTGTGAGTGAAAAGTTAAACTAAAATTGAATTTAGTTCCCAATGACTTCTAGAGTCCTTGCAGAAAATTTTATGCGAACCGAAGTACAGCTCTAGATAAATTGGGGAGAGGTAATCCATTTATCCTGAATATATCATTTTGATACAATAGAGAAATTTGTTCTAATAGTATATTTTATTGAGTGGGATGGAAATGAAAAAATTTAGTAAATAAATAAAAATCAATCCAAATCAAATTATTACTTCATTTTGTTTTTGGTACTCACACAATGAAATTCACAGATATATTATTACATTTCATCTAGGGAGTATGAAATTGATAAATCACCACCTTTATTAATTTTCATTCTTCTTTAACATGTTTACATGTCAAATATTTCATTGAATATTCATTAATATCTATTCTTATTACATCCCACTAGTAATACTCATGGTGATATCACTATACCTTAGTACATCAGGGAAGAACAAAAAATGGTGAAAGATAAGTGGAAGTCAATAATTAACTCATCAATTTGGAATTACAATGCACAAAAAATCTATTTTAACATCTCAAAAAATCATCATCAATGTTAAAAACTAGATAAAAATCCATATTAATCAATTATATATTTTCATATTAGACAACTTCTTATTTAAGAACATACTTATCTCATTTTGATAGAAAAAATTATACAGACTCATAAAACAAAATAGTATATGTTCATGTATCCACAACATCTAGGAAAAAATAATAATTTATTAACAAATGTCCCATGCTATAAATTAGACTTGGTTAATGTATAATTACTTTTCTAAATCAATGAATCAACTACAATGTTTTCTTTTCTAGAGTGAAAATAAATTATGTAGTCATAATCCTTTATCAATTATCTCTATCCTCTATGTCTCTTTTACAACTATTTATAGATGAATATATAATTCAATAATTTGTAAAATTTTATATTTTAAATATTTATCTATATAAATGATTTCTCTATATTATTAAAGGAAATATCATAGTAGATATTTCTAGGTCATGCGCAGTATAATTAAATCATGAGGATTTAGAAGTTGTGAGGCATAATAATTTACATGATTATTATATATTATGAAAAAAAATCCATTAATAAAGAATCCCATTATATGGAAATAATAATAATTTCTATAGGGTAGGGCCAAAACTGGGGCATTCACATGTCTTTTTTTAGTTCCTAAAAATATTCATTGAATTCATTTTCCTTAATGAATTTATCTCCTTTTTGAGTTATCTAAACTATATATCTTGTCAAATCATTTAATTTTTTTAAAAAACTACCAGAAATAGAATTATAACCTAAGAAAAATAAGAATCTCAATTAAATTTATAGGTGATTTACATTCAACAACAACTTTATTTATACTGTAATCAATTATTATTTCATCTTTATTTAAATTTTTTTAAGGGAATGAAATATTTTAAAACTAAAAATCACATTTAATATATTTTTAGTATAATTGTTTTCTTAGGGTTTTTATAGCATTCCATGTATTTTTTTCGTGATTCATATAACTTATTTAATAAATCTAGATATTACCAACCAAACCCAACACATGATTATCCAGATAATCATTACAGACTCTATTCATAAAATCCATAACCACATTTATGTAATTTTTTAACCAAATGTCCATAAAAACAAACCCATAATGGTTTATATTTTCAGGGATTATTTTTTTATAATATCATCATCCATCCCATTTAACATACAATGCATATAACTTTACTCATCTTGGAAAATTCTGAGCTCACATAATAAAAAAATGATTCTATATGCTGATAAAAATTGTTAATATTTATAGAAATATATTCAAAATATCGATAATAAATGAAAATCATGTTGGATCCATCATTATTTTTTAAAAACAACATAGGATGATCCAATGGTGATGTTATATAATTGTTGAATCCTTTATTAAGAAAGTCACACCAATATGTTTTCAATTCGAGATTCTCTACAAGATCTATTCGATTGGGGGTTTTAAAATTATATTATCATCAATAAATAAGTAAATTATAAATTAATATTCTGTATCATGTATAAAAATAGAAAAATTATCAATAAATACATGCACATGTTATTATATTTTTGATACATCATTACTTTATATAGCTGGAAAACTCTTGACAATATATTGATGAAAAATTTCATTGTAATATTCTAACAGTTCCTCATCTTCTTAATAAGTTATATAAGATATTATTTAATTATTATATAAAACTGGAATTATTTTATAAATAACATCTTTATTTCAATAATATTTTTCTGCATGGTAAACAAAAATCCAGTAAATACATCGAATAATATCAAAACCTACTAGGGTAAGAAATCATGGGTTTTATGTAATTTATATCTAAAAAATATAATATTATTCTTATAGTTCCATTTTCACTTAATACATCCTGATATTTGTTTTTATCATATGTTATAGCTTCCTTTTATGAGGTGGAATTTCTAATTTACATGAAAAATTTCAAAAAATTGGTTGAATTTAGAGAAGCCAAATTAAACAAGATAGTAACATAATCCGAACAAACAAGGAATGATCCTAATACCATATTGTTTGATTGACCAAAATTTTATGAAGAATTTTCAATTGATTTTACCACACCTTTATTCTTATAGTATAGATACATCGAATCATTCATGTTCTTATTAATACACAAATGTTTATAATGACCCATGTTAATACATATAAAACATTTTACTATCAATTTATCATAATCTGTTTTCCCATAACCATGATCTTTGTCAATAAAATTACAAGACATATGACTAATAATACAACAATAAAAACTAACACACATCATAAGTCATTCCAGAGTGTTATTTTTACAAATAACTAAAATAATAAAATATAATTTTCGTACCATTATATCTATTTGATTCATTCACCATTTTTTCATACCACAATGATCTCTTTGTTATACTAGTATTAAATGTAAAAATGTTCTTCGATAGGATCTATTTCCACCTTCTCAACACATGATTAATGTTTATCATAAATTTTGAATTCATGACAATCCAATTGACTTGTATATCTTGGCTTCAATATTGACTAAAACTGATTAATCTCATAATCATGGTTAGGGATACAATATGGTGAAAACATTTCCAATTGAGTGTTTTTTTCTTTATATGTATCCATTAAAACTCCCTAATTTTTCATCAATTTTTAGAGTTTATTTTCCATCCTTTAAAAAAATAGAAAAAGAATTTCTCGAGGAAGATATTCATAAAACTATTATATTCCATGATATCAATATCTCCATATTATGTAGTATTCTTAACAATTTTTCATCATTCAATGAATTAAAATTTAAAAAGGTAAATATAAAGACCACTATATTGATTTTTAGAACATTAAATGAAATATAATATATTTTTTAAGGATTTAATACATCCTTAATAATCATTATGTCATTGGATCCACTAAAAGAAAAAGGTTGCTGCAGTATAAAATCCTTCACATTCTAATTTTACCACACTTGAAGATGCAGATGATATATATCTTGGATAAAAAAACCATTTATATCTTGGTTTAACATGTCTATCATAGTGAAAAAATGTTCCAATAAAATTCCAACCATTCAATGATTCTAATAAATAAGGATATCATCCACTTAGTTCTCTTCTACATAATCATCATTTTCTATTATAGAGAAACCCATTATGAACAGATATAGTTTCTATAATGAAACATGGTAACAATAAAAGGATAAATGATTTTATCATAACCACAATGTAAAATCATTTATGGTAATTTAGTTAACATTATTCTAAACATTAATATTATATAAACTGTTATATGATTCCTAATATAAAGACCATCCATTACACATTGAATTACCTTATGGAGTTAGGATGTATTTACTTTTATATTCACAATAAAGGTATGCTTGGTTTTGGGTTATTTGATGTTATGTCATAAAACATGGATAATAATTAAAAATATTACAAATAGCACAAATTTACACAGTATCAACTCTTTAACAATATAAAATATATAATGTAAATTGTAATTTCTTTTCATTAATAATTTTTACTAATTCCAACTTGAATTCATCCATTCCCTTTGTAACCCTTAATCCGTTTGATATTTTTTGAATACACGAAATGTGAAAATATAGCTTAATTGGGGAAACAAAATGAAATATTTAAAATGTTACTACATAAATACATATAAAAAATTCTTATTTAAAATGAACATTGGTCTCCAAATTAAAATATTCATAACCTAGAAATCACCATCTCTAAATAATTATTTTCTTCATAAAATCATAATAAATATTAAATGTATTATAAAACACATAAAGGATTCTTTTAAATCATGAGAAAAAATATAAAAAATTTCACAAAGATATTCCTTTCATTCATAGAAATATTACATACTTTTATATAACTTTTGAAAACATAAGATCTCCATAAAACCCATATAAGACATATATTAATCATGTAGATAACTTCAGAAATTATTTTATATCACTATAACATATAAATTGACTAAGAATAAGGATATTAATTGGAGTAAAGATAACAGTCAGATATGAAATAACAATCATAGTAATACTAAGAATTTTTTTAATAGTATGTTACCATAATTTCATTGGGGAAACCTAATTAGTTTACTCTATCCTTTTACTAAATGCATTAGAAAACTATAATGGTCTTATCTAACAATGTTTTGTAACTAAATCAACCATACATAATCAATATCAATTAACCATAACATACATATAATAAAAAAAATTAATTTATCATAAAAACATTCTCTTCAAACAATAGAATTAATTTTTTTATATTAATATATACCTTTTCTTTATAACCAAATTAACAAAACTAAAATTCCATAAATAAATTGAAAGAGTTATTTTATTAAAATATTAATGATTACAAATGAATCAAAAATAATAATGGTTATGATGGTGGGAAACGTCATTGTTCCCATATACATTTAAATAATACATCATTTTTCCTTTTATAAATGTGAATTAAAACAATCAGTAAAATATTTTTTCAAAAATATTTTTAATGGAGTTAAAAATAAATATAAAGAAACTATAAGTCCCCAACATTTAACAATTAATAATCTATATTTATGTCATGAATTCAACATTGATTATCTTTCTAGGTTTTGGGATATAGAGAATTTAGACATAATTATTACATTATATCTGTGATAGTAGACACTTCTATACTAAAGAATTTTTCCCACAAAAATAAAACTCATTAAATAAACATGAGTTTTTTTATTATATAAATATTGATGAATTATATCATTCACTTACACATCCTTATACCATGTGAAAAAGATTTCATAAATAAGGGATGATCACAAAAAATCTCTCTAAGTGTCATAAAATAAGGAAAGAAAACATTAGTCCTTCAATTCATACAATCCAAGGAAACTATAATTTTTACCCATAAGACATAAGCTCTTTAACATACATCATGAAATCATAATATTTATGATTAAAAATTAGAAATCATAAATAATAAAGGTAAATTATGGAATCCATAACATACTAGAATTGTATCATTCAAAACTACAAATGGTGTTACGTATAGAATACACATCATAATATATTAACTAAATATCTTAAGAGAATAATTAATGTTCACCCTTATCATGTTACCAAATTTAGTATCGAGATATATTGGGATCATCATCCAAAGTTTTATCATGGAACCACCCATACACGTAAACAAGGCCCATGAACCATAACATAATCATAACTAAAAAAAGAATAATGAAATATAATATTTCCAAATAGAAATCACAATATATCACTTCCAGATACAGAAATAAACTATACATTATCAAAACCATTTTAAATACAAAAATTCATAAAAAGGTTATATGGAATTTATTTTCATTTAAAAAATTTTATGCCTTATTAAGGATTCCAAATATCAAATAATTCTTGAAGTGGTAGAAAGTTCATTGTCACCACGTACATTAAAAAGAAACATTCCCTTTTCATTTAGTAAAACATATCATAAAACATAAGAATACATTTGAAACCCACTGAATGTAATTAGAAAAATTCTTATAACTATACACTATATAATAGAGGGTCTTGTATAAACCAAAATATGCCTCAATGGAAGAAGATTAAGATGAAGTCCCTTACCTTGAGTATGACTCCTCACATATGTTCCTTGTTATTCCTGAATAATAAATATAAGTAAATATCTACATGATTCAGACTCAATTTGAAGTTTATTATTATTTTATATCACTTATTACCATGTTATAAACATTATATAATCATTTAGGTTAATATCAGTCGTTTCGTCGATATTTATTACTTGAGTCAAAAATGATCTTGTTGTAATTACAAGTTGTCCATGTGGTCAAAATCCCATTATCTACATAATTATATTAATGATTTATGTCCCATATATATCCATTAAATAAGTATTTAAATCAATTATATATGTATTTATAATAGTCCATCACATTAGGATGTATGAAATGAAATTCACCGTTCTTGGAGACAATAAGTCATACATATGCATCAATGCTACATTGATTTTTTTTTTCAGATTTAGTGGAATGAAAAATAAATGATAAATTTGTATATTATAATTAAATTATAATATCATTTTTTATGTAACATAATTTAATTAATTCAATCCTTTATAAATTGCATTTATGTCATCAACAAGTCATAAAACATTAAGGGGGCGGTAGTCCGCACTTCCTTAAATGAAATTATCATATTTAACAATTATGGAAAGAATAATTGTATTATTTAAATAAAAAATAGAATCATAGAAACAATATAAACAATATATATATCACATAGAAATATATTTCCATAATAATGGCTTCCATGAGATGTGTTAGGGGAAATTGAAGATTTATAATTTCGTTAGTTAGTGGTTTGTCATACATAGAAACAACATGTTCGAATCCTTTAGATGATAGTGTCTGTAATTTTTGTTCGAATACATATCATAAAAAATACTTAGTATATTTGATATATTTTCTATTTATAAATGGATTTAATAAAAAGTGATAGTTTTGTAGGAGAAGGAAAATAAATGGAAGAACCTTAAGAGAAAACATTACCTCAAATCGGGTGAGTCCTTTTAATTTAAATTAAAAGGACTTATTTAATTGCCTTATCCCAAAGGTAAGTATAATAAGAGTAATATAGGGATTTTGGGTGATTATTTAGGTAGTTTTTGGATGATATATGGTGCTTTAGAGGTGTGAGTAATGGTTATAGTTGATGCAATTTTATAAGAGGGATGAGGGGTACTTTAGGAATTTTTTGAAAATTTATTATATTATAAACTGAATTTAGATGTAAAAAGGACCTTAAATTAATTAATTAGAAGATAATTTGATTATTTTTTGAAATACACTCACCCAATTGGTTTTAGATATGTTTTTGTTTCAAATTTATCCTTATCATTTAGCATTAACCCTTTGTTAACTAATTTAACTCTTACCATGTATTCTAGTATAGTCATGCTATATTGCTAATATTGTTACATAAAATAACAATAGAACCTCATGTTGTCCATTAATGTCATTTCCAAAATTATATAAGTGATTTTGTTGAATCTTAGATTTTTATGACTATTATATTATTTAGTGAAATAGTATTTGCTTTAAAAACTCATATGTGTCAATTTTTATATTATTCATATCATGACATTATAAAATCCATTATTTTGTCATTATTTCAAATAAACATCATCAATTCAAATATTAAAAGATGCATGGAAAAATAAAATTCAAGTATGGAATAAATATTTTCAAAACAAATTTAGTTTCATATTTAAAATCATACTTATTTAAATCTATAGTTAATAAGGTAATTACTACATCATCATTGTGTCATAAATATATTTATTTATTTGATGTCTAAAAGTTATTAATAAAATACAATGATCTAGGAAATAATTTTATATTTATAAGGACTATTTATATTCTAAATGAATACTTATATAACCCCATATAAAAATAGTTTTACTAAAAGATTTATTTTTATGATATATTTTTATTTACATTAAATTAATTCTTATAAAATGTCATTTTCAAATCCATTTGGCTCTATTGGGTCCCAAAATCGACTTAAGGATGTGCATGGTCAGACATATATCATAAAATAGGGTTATAAAACGTTTTATGGTTGTTATATATTATTAAAATTTAACCTTTAACACTATTTTACCAGATTGACCCTTTACTAATGGTAAATAATATAATTACTCAAATTACTGTGTATAATTTAAAAAAGGTACCAATTTACACAATTTGAACCTTTTGATTCAAAATATGGAATCCATTTTTTTAAATTTAAAACACAGAAGTGGAATAAATTAATTAAAAATTAATTCCCATTGTCCAATCTAAAAAGAGGAGTGTTAAGAAGTAATAACTATCAAATGATTTACAAGTGTTTTAGTCTAATTTACAAGTAAAATTACATACAATGAACAAAATCAGCTTAAATTATAAAATTTTAATCGAGTTAAACTTTAAAAATATTTAAAAGTATAATATAACATTATAAATATATTAGATTAAAAGGAAGTTTTGACTTAAAATTATGTAGTTTTTACTATTCAATAAAAAATAAACATTATCTAAAAATTACCAGAAATTTATCCAAAATAAATTTTGATATCCTGATTATATAAAAGATGTTTAATTTATCAAAATATAATAGATAAAAGAGACAAATATCATATTAATAAAGGGTTCACCATCAAAAGGCTGTAAAACAATACTTTTAAAAAATAGAGTACCTAATGCTTAAAATTAGATTCATTCTTATTTTAATCCTATAAAATATATAGACTAATTATAATGAAATTTAACAAAAATTATAACCATATTTTTGTCTATTATACTCATTCCTACCAGTACAACTACTAAGCATTAACTACTGTGTAAAATAATAATAATAATATATTATTGATCTATATAACTCATAGTTGTGGGAAATGTAAGATTTCAATGAAACTCATTATTGTGTGTTGAGTATGCTAACCAAAAAAGAATACCCTTTAATGTAAAAATTATATCATATTCATAAGTATTAATAGAAATAAAAAAAGTATTATTCTACATATACCTAGTTCATTACTTCCTTAAACCCTTTTTGAAATTGTGTCCTCGCTTTTTGAAAATTGGTTTTGGAAACTTCAATGAAAGTCACATCAGAAAAACATTAAATAAAACTATCACATTAAAACAAATAATGATATGTAAAAAATGTCACCTGGGATAACCCATACTTGAATTTCATATAGGAAAACATGCATATAGATGGTAAACTAACCATTACGTTTTGATGGAGAGTGATAGGAAACATGATCAATAGATAGTTACCCACATGAAAATCACAATATTATGAAAGGTTAAATAGTCTTTGATTCTCTAGTAGAAAAATTGACATAAATTTTTTTTGTTTTAAGATAATTTTCAAAAATTTATAGAATTTATTTATGATATTGAATAAGAACAAAAGGAAACATACTTACATTTTATATACTAATTCATCCATTAATATATTTCTACCCAAACTCATATTTTCTCAAAATGATGACTATTAATGATTACATGGTCACAAATGAAGGTCTAGAATGAACTTCTTGAAAATAACATAATTCAAATAAGATAAACTAAATATTTTATTGCCTTTATACATTAAAAAAACTAAAAATGGTCAATACAGGATCAGATAATCCCCCAAAATGAAGAATCTATTAATCTCCAAAACTCAACAAACAATACCCAATGTTTAATAAAGACAATTGCATAAAAAATTTCATTGAAATTATTTAAAATAATCCAAAATAATATGTAATCCATAAATTCAGAAAGAGTTGATAACATTGCCTTCCATGATAAATTTTAACATTTATCTCCAAATAATATAAACACTCCAAAATTCTCATACTAGAAATTAATTAACCTAATCGCATCTTGTCCACGATATGTTAATCATTTCAAAAAACAACCCAAATCTATATAATTACATAATAAAAATGTAGATTCTTTAAAATAAAATTCAACAACTATTCCTCAAATTAAATCCCATAGTATTATATTTTCCTTAGGCATGTAGTGTTCCCAAAATATTGAACGTCTTCTAAATTAACTTTTATCACCTATTCACAAAATTATTTTCATATACACAATATATTCATTTGAAAAAACATAAGTTCCTAAATAAATTTATTGTTGATATATAAAATAATTTAAATAAAAAGAATAAGTCATAATAACCAGGGACTTCACGTAGGCTGGTGGAAGGTGATAAATCCCAGTTTCACATTGGATGTGGGTTCGATTCCCAAAACATTGTATGACCCGATAGGTTGTCACCTGATCTATGTGTTGTACATTTTAAAAAACTATATAATTTTAAAACATTCCCAAAAATGAGATAAATTCCACCCAAATAACCATAACATATTTTAACCACAAATTATATCTCATACCTCACATTGTGATCCCAAAACATGATTACATGTAATTTCCTCAAATTCAAGTATCATATAACCCCAAATGGTTATATGTAACGATATCCAAAAAAAATTTAATTATTCCTCAAATATAATGTTCAAATTAAAAATAAAAGGGTTACACATAAAAGAGAAAAGTATTCTAATGTAATCCCATGAAGAAATAATGTTAATAATTTAAAATTTTCATCACCCATATATCACACATAAATATCGAATAAATAAAATGTACCCATATTAATCATATATAATTCTCTATGATCTCTTTTAAAATTTTATACATATTATAAAGTACTTTGTTTTTTAAACAAAAGTTATAAATCATATCTTAATATTCAATAATATCAAAACATTATCTAAGAAATAATACATTCGTTTCATAGGACATTTTCGGTATCCTCATCATCAATTGTATTGGAATTAGGAATTAATAAACATATATCTATATGGGGATACTTATCCCATTCCCAAACATTCTTCGATCGAAATCTATTTGTGTAATAATCATGCACGCCACATTTAAATAATTTAATTGATCTCTTAGAATGAACATTATTCTTTTTCCTGGATTCACCATTGTGTTTCCTTTTCCAATGGAAGGTTATTGATTTATTTTCATCATTTCAACATCTATAACATCATATCGTCCCTTGGAAGCATATTCCTAGGTGTTTCTTTAAACATCCTAAACACATAGGTTTTTTAACATACATACCTATAAGATTACTACCTAATCTTTCATAGAGATTCATTTCTCTCATATATGATGCCTTAGGAAAATCCACAATTTTCAAGTGGTCAATCACGACTCTATATATTGGTTCAAGAATAACCACAATAATTCTAATTACATATCCTATTTCATTGGGGTTTTATTCAGAAAAAAATCACAGTTTTCTTCACATGCATTAATACTTTGGTTCCTACTAGACTATCTATTTACTAAAACAAAAAATACTTGTGAGAGTATGTAAGAAAAATAATCATATACAATATTATGAAGCGGGTAAACACTATGATATAATTATTCATGTTATCTTAAAAACATTAAATTTATCTAGAATAAATATGAATCCTTCTAACAGGGTAACCATTATGGTTATGTCATTTATGCTTAATAACACCCTATCCTCTAAAGGTATCTAAACTGACCTCTAATACCAACTGTAAGGCCCCAGCCTAAAACATTACATAATAATGAGTTAAGTCAATAATTTGACATTGAAGATCATTTTATATTTATATAATAATATAATTAAGCCAAGATTATTACATTACATCTCGGATATTACAATATAGACACTTCTACACTAACCAATATTTTCCCTCAAAAATAACACTCTGAAAATAAACAAGAATTATTTTCTTGATACCAATATTCTTGATTTAATAATTTCTCTTATTCTTCCTTATACCCTATAAGGAACATTTCGAAAACATGGGATGATAGTAAAATGGTAATTTAGGGTTATAAAATATTGAAAGAATACATTAGTCCATCAAAACATACCAACCAATGAAACCATACTTTGAACTCCTAAAACCTAGGTTATTTAACATACCTAATGAAATAATAATTTTTATGAACAGCACATTAAATTAATAAATCATTATATTAAATTTTGTAATCCATTACATACATACATTTAACCTTTCATAGCTACATAGAGAGATACATTTGGAATACCCATCATTGTATATTCCATAAATCTCTTAGGATAAACATTAAAATTTACATACATCCCATTACCCAATGAATTGGAGAGATATATATTGCTCACCCACCCTAGGTTTATCACATAACCAGCCATAAAAATGTCCAAGATCCATAACATAATCATGACACATAAAACAATAATAATGGAAAGATAACATTTCCACATTGCAATCACAATATATCATTTCAACATATTGTCATAATAAATACTTTCTGAAAACCATTTTAAATAAAAAAAAATATATAGTAAGGGTATATCTTATTTTCTTTCCATTTAAAAAAATTATGTCTTGTCATGGAATCCAAATATCTAATAATACTCGTGGTGGCGGAATGGTAATTGTCAATGAGTAAATTAAAAAGAAACATTACCATTGTCCTTTAGTAAAACATTTCATAAAACAAATATTTATTTTTAATAACCATTGAATGTAATTAAATGAAAAATGGTATAATTATATATCATATAAAATATGGTTGTGTATAAAACAAAATATTCCTTAATGAATGGAGATTGATATGAAGTCCCTTTCATTGATTTTGACTCATCACGTATGTTCATTGTTATTTTGGAATAATAACCATAAGTTAAATTTTAAATTAGTCAGAACCTTTTCAAGTTTATTATTCCTTTTATATCACATATTAACACATTATAAACATTACATTATTAATTAAGTTAATATAGGTTGTTTTGTTGAAGTTCAGTACATGAGTAAAAAATGAACTTGATATAATTACCAATTGTCCATGAGGTCGAAATTCCATTATATCCTGAATGATATTGATGATATAATTATTATAAATATCAAATATATATTTATATAGATTCACTATATATTTATTTAGAATATTCTATAACATTTGGTGATAATAAATAAAATCCGCCGTTTATAAAGACGGTATGTCGTACGTATACATGAACACTATTTTCATTTATTTATCATATTTAATGGAATAAAAACTAGATGATACACACGAATATTATAATTCAAGTACACTAAGATTATTTATTATATAAAATAATTTCATTAACCCCATCCATTATGTGTTAAATGTATGGAATCAACGAGCCATATTACTTTATGGCGATGGTAGTCAGCACTTTCTCAAATGAAATTATCGTATTTACACATTATGGAAAGCATAATGGTATGTTTTAAATAAAAATAAAAATAATATAGACAATATAAATATAATATAAATCATAAATAAATATAGTTCAATCATAATGGTCACTATGAGAGGTGGTAGGGAAAAATCGAACAATCTTTGTTTCGTGACGCAGTAGTTCTCTGTACATAGAAACACCATGTCATTAACCATTAGATGGTGGTGTGTGAATGTGTAGTAAGAATAATTATCATAAAAATAATATCTTATATTTACGATATTTTTTTTATAAAATCATGTAATAAATAGAGTTTAGGGGTGGGAGAAAGAAAAATTAATTAAATAAGCTTGAGAGAAGACATTACATCAAATCGTGTAACTCCTTTTAATTTTTTCTAATAGACCTTATTTAATTGACACTTTCCACAATTTTTTACTTCTAGGATGAATTGAGAGATGTTGGGAGTTTTTTTGGGAAGAGGTTAGATGATCTAATGGTATTTCGATGTATGAGTTAGGGTTAAAGGTGATTCCCTTTTATAAGAGGGAGGATGGTTACTTTATGAATGTCATGAATGGTTATTTTATTATAAAATGAATTTCGATTTCAAAAGCTCAAAAACACATTTAATTAAAATAAAATACAATAATTGTTCGAAATCCTCCAATACAAAAGGTATTATAGATTTTTTTGGTTCTAATTCATCCTTATCATTCAACATTAACCCTTAGTTAACAAATTTTACAATTACCATGTATTCATGTATATTCAAACTATATTGTTAATATTGTTACCATAATATGCCAAAAAAAATTTAGTTGATTCATTAAAAAATTATAAAACATTATCAATTTAATTTTTATGATTCATAGATTCTCATGACTATTATATCATTTAATAAAATTGTATTTGATTTAAAACATATTTTTGTCAATTTTTATACAATTCCTTTCATGAATTTTTTTAAAATACATAACAACATGATTATTTCGAATAAACATCATTAATTCAAATAAAAAAGTTAAATTACAACTTAAAATTTTTGGATTGAATAAATACTTTCAAAATATATATTTTTTAATATTTATAATCTCATTTATTTAAATCATTCACTAATAAGGTAATCACTGCATCATAATTTTGTTATAAATATTTTTATTTATTATATATATAAATGTTATAAATAAAATACCATGATGTAGGAAATAATATTTGCTTTATAATTACAATTTATAGTTGAAAATCTCTCTTATATAACTATATATAAAATTTTTTTTACTAAAAGATACATGTTTATGTTAAATTTTTAATTACATTAAATTAATTCTTATAAAATGTCATTATCACATCAAAGATTCTCCATTAGGACCCAAAATACCCCCAAGGATTACCATGTATGGAAATATAACATCCAATAAATGTATGACATGATTAAGGGAAGTTATATGTTATATTAATATTTTTTTACAGTTATTTACCAGTTTTACCCTTAAACAATGGTAAATAAAATAATTAGTGATGTCACTATTCATAATGCCTAAAATCAAAAGGAACGTATTTACACAATTAGGATCTATTGATTCCAAAAATGGAATAAATTTTTCAAAATTTAAAATAGGGACGTTGGAGAAATTAATTTAATATTAATTACTGCTCTCAAAAATAAAAATTGGGGTTTTAAGATGTAATAACTATCAAAATATTGGCAAATGTTTGCATCTAATTTAAAAGTGAAATTACTTCCAATAACCAATATTTCATTAAGTTATAACAATATTATCCAATTACCCTTCAAAACCAATTAAAATTACTCTATAACTACATAAATAAATTAGATTAAAATGTAGTTTTGATTTAAAATTGTGTATTTGTTCTATTCATTAAAAAATTAACTTTATCATAAAATTTCCAGAAATGTATCCAAAGTAAATTTTGAAATCCATATTCTATAGAAGAAGTTTATTTTATAAAATAGAACATATAAACGTGACAAAAACATGAATTAAAATGTGATCTCCATTAAAAGGCATTAAAACCTCATTTTAAAAATATTAGATTACTTCATGCTTAAAATCTTATTCATTCTTATATCAAGTTTAAAAAATTAATTTCATAAATGTAAATACATTTAAAAAAATATATAATCATATTTTTGTGATTTCGGTTCATTCCCACTAATACAATATCTAGAAATTAACTACCATTTAAGATAACAACCATATTATATTATTTTTCGGTATAACATATAGTTGTCTGCAACATAAGATTTCAAAGAAACCTATTTCATTCATGTTGAGTACACTATCAGACATTTGATAACCTTTAATGAAAAAAATATCTTACTCATAAAAATTAATAGAAATGAAATATGTATTATTCTATAAATACCTTGGTCATTCTAGATACTTTTATAAATCACTTATATCCATAAAAATAAATCTATAATATAATTTTAAAAATATGTCTATAGAACAAAAACTAAGTATTAATTGAAAAATTAAAATTTTATTTTTAAAATAATCCCCTTACCGTTTGTCTGACTCAACATGTACAGTTGTATATTCTTAAATAATAAAATTACAAAAATGGTTTAATATCTTAATGACTTTTTATTGTTTACTATATCATTTATTTAATCACTAATAGGGATATATTGATTTAATAAATAATTCAAATTCACATTGGATGTTTTGTCTATACTCATTTCATATGTCCCAAATGGATTCGGTATGTCAACTATAGTAACCGTGACCGTTAATACATCATATCCAGAGTAATAATCATGATATGTTTTTTATACATTAAATATAATTTTAAAATGAATTATGAAATATGGTTATAAAAAAGTATGTATTATATAATCATTGAGATGGTATGCAATTTATATACATGGGTTACAATTCCATTTATTAACAATATATATTGAAATAATTATGGTATCATTTTATATTTAAAGAATGATGAGAATATAATACAAATAAAATTATTTATTTAATTGTATATATATGTATCATCCACATGATGTGGTGATGAAAATAAATCTCATCACTTTGTGGATGTTTTAATCCATACGTACGCCAAAACGACGTTATTATTTATTATTGAATTGAATTGTTAAAAATTAAATGATATATGTTAATATCATAATGACTTTTTTATTTTAAATATTATATATAAATTCGGATCATCAACATAACCATCCTTTATATATAGTGATAGAAAATGAATTATATCAGTTTATGAGGTGGTAGTCCACCATTCAATACAATGATGATTTCATTTCCAATTTTTTTCAAAAGAAGAATAATATATACACATCAATTAACTTCATAAAGCCTCCATATATTTAATATTCTAGTGATATTGTACAATAAGGTTTATGGATGGCTTTATGTATGTGGGAGAAGAAATTATAATAAAGCATAAAATAAAAAAACAATATATCCATTTTGAAATGTCTCTTTTGAATAAAAACTTAACCGCTCTAGGGTTGGTATTAACCTAATGAAAAACTGTTAAATGAGGGGAGGGATTAAAGGAATGTATTTTAATAGGTATTAAGTAATATAAATCGAGGTTTATCTATTAAAAAATTAGAATAAGTGGTTTCAAATTATACAGAAGGCGAGGGGAGTTTTGGATATATAAATATATTAAAATATAATAATATATAATTAAATTTAAAATGGTTATAAATTTATTTATTTATACTATAATATAATTATAGATCAAAATTATTTCATAAAATAAAATTTATATAGTTTTTACTATGTTTTTAACCTAATATATGGGTTGTAACCATTTGTTCTTGCTTTTGACAAATACCAAAATATTAATTTTCTATACACATTAAAGGTTATTAATATTTTTTAAATTTAATATAGGACCCATAAATGGACCACATAAAATATAATTTACTATATAAAATTAATTTTTTATGAATATTAAATTTTAATTAATATTATGTCTTTTATTAAAATATTATTTTCATAAAATATGACTAATGTAAAATTTATTACAATTCATTTAGTATGATATTTTATATAATATCATGAAAACCAATTAATTCATCTATAATAAATTATAATATCTCCATTTTTTGGATTTATATAACATTGTTTTGATCCCATTAATTATTTAAATTTATAATATTTCAAAATAAATTAATACCAATTATTTTAATTTTTCAACTAATTGAATAATTACTACATCAGTTGTGTGTAATAATTATTGTAATTATTTTACACTCCAAATATGTAAATAAAATTAACACGTTGATTTGAAATTATATATATAATGTATTATTTATAACCAACTATATAAAGGCCTTATCCATATTATAAAAATATAATTGTAATTAAAAAAATTGTCTGACATGTTTTGAGTTTTCATTCAATAAAATAATATTAATGTTATAATAAAAAATTGAATTATGTCTGTATAATTGATTCATAGATATGAATTTTTTGAATTCACTAATTCAATAAATTTATGTCATCTAATATTGTAATTTTTAATTCATTATTAGTTTACTTTTATATTTAATTAACTAATTCACCCATTACTGTGGAACCCAAAATTGATAAGGTTTGTATTTATATTAACCAAAAATAAAAAGGGTATATTAACCAAAAATGGATAACTGATTTGAAATATAGAATAAATTTTAAAAAAATCAAAAAACATAAGTATCAACATTTATTTTGAACATACAATCCCACAAAATCAATAATTTTGGTTTCTGAGATGAAATACCTTTTTAGATGTAAATTTATTCATAATAAATTTAAGAATAAAACTTATTTCAAAAACCATTATTAAATAACTAGAAACAAATAAAAAACTGATATATTAAAAATAATAAACTATTTAATTTTTCTTTTTTTATTACATGATTTGAAAATAAAATATAGAACAAAAAACCGAATTTATCATTATTTATTGAATAATTAATCTTTTAGTAAATAATCAAACATTATTCATATGATTATTTTTATATCATGAATTAAAAATTGAAGATTGTTTTCACAAATTAAAATTTCATAAATTAAAAATCAAGATTGTAAATAAAACTATATAATAAATTATTATCCAATTTGGTTACAAATGAAGAATTTTTCATTCTGATTGGAAAATTGAGTAATATTTTTATTCAAACTATAAATATATAAAATCCAACTGAATAATATTTGAAAATTTTTATATATAAAATACCATGTCTTTTAAATGTATATATTCCTTGGATTATTTTTTTATATTTAATGTCTTTTTAAAATGGTTTCTCAATTTTTTTGAGGATATTCTATAAATTTTTATTTATTTTAGAATAAATTTTATATTTAATAATTAATAATAATTTCCACCCAATATTAATTATATATTATCTTATTTTAAAAATTAATTATTTTAAATTATTACTTTATCTATAATAAAAAACAATTATCAACGTAATGGTAATCCTATTAACCATTACATATGACTCATTTCACAACATATAAAGGTTAATTGTACCATACATAAGAGTATTTATGGGCTTAAATTCTCTACATAAAATTAATCCCCCTGCAATATAATGGTAAAAACATTAGATTTAAACAAGGTCCAATCTTTAGAAATATATGAGTGATTTCCTTTATGTGGGTACTCTTATATGATGGTACTCTCAATTTTATATAAGGAAAATCCCAATTTTTTAATTTTTTCCTGATGGTTACTTCTTACATATATTATGGATGTTTATAATTGTAGTTTCATAATATAAAATTAGTTCACCATTATACCAAGAACCCCCTATATATAGGTGGTGGAATTTTAATATATAAATTCTATATTCATCATCCAATTTGAATTTGAAATATATATTTATTATGTTGAAAATTTAATTAAAAATCATGTATTAATTATTTCAGATGAACAAGATCAAAATTTAATATTGAGATGCTAAAATTTATTAAATTATAATCAGTAAAATTAATGTATAAAATCAATTACTAAATATAATAGTGATTAAAATATGATGGAAATCTTAATATTGGGGATCATCTTGGTAAAATCATATATATCATTCTAAAATTAGACAATTCATACCCATTAAATATTTACTAAATTCTATAAAACATGAAAGAACCAAATCTTTTTTTTTTCAAGTCTCATGGTCCTTCTATGATTAGGTCAATCCCTTCCTACCATTTTGTGACATATTATTATATTTATCTCTCACCTATCTTGGAGTTTCTTCATAATAAATATTCTTTCATGGTAGGGGATTCATTAGCATCTCTTTTATTTATATGTATGTTTGGATTAATCATGTGGAAGCTCCTTTATATAAAACTAAAGAAATTTTTTATAATAGGATAATAATATAGGAATTATACAATGATAGAGGAATGTAATAATTAAAATACAGAAATTAAGTAAATGTAATATAATGTTTACACTACAATAAAATTTCTATTATATTCATTAAATTTCATATCTTATGATAAAATTAATTATTGAGATAATTAATGATATTCTGTATATTTTTTATAAAATTTTATTAATTTAATAAATAAAATCACAATGTTTTTTTATTTAAAAAATAGACAAGAAATTTGAATGTTGATATTCAGAAAATATTTAAGAAAATTGGAATTTATTCGTGATTCATGTTGTTGAGATACTCTTATCAATTAATGGTAGATTATAATAAAAAAATTATACAACCTTTAAAAAATTAATTGGTCATTTCAATATGATTTTGAAATGGTTTTCCTAATTAAATTTTAATTATTTTGGGATGGTAGATCCTATTCATGTTAGATAATGAATTTAATTGCTTGAAATAAAGGCCTTATTTCCTATATGGAATTTGATTGAATAAAATAAATGTTGACGCTGTTAAGGAGTAATCTAGTATAGGAAATCATGGTTTTGACATTGTTATTAAACTGAAATGATTGATGTGTTGAGGATAAATGAACAATGTTATTAGGATTATAGTGTTTTTATTTATTGGTGATGACAACACGGAATATAAAATTTACAATAGTGTCAATGATGAAACATGGGCCATTAGAATGCATTGATTACAAGTATATCTTATTTGTTGTTTCACAATGGTTTCTTTTGATGGATAAACTGTTGTGTCATGATATGAACCACAACAGCCCACCTGGATATCATTACGTCACGAGTGACACCCAATCACACATCTTAGTATAAAAAGAAATGTATTGGGGGTCACACTCATATTAGTGATATCTATGAGGGCCCTAGTGGGTTGGCTCATGAAACAAAAGTATAGTCATCAAAAGAAACCATCAAGAAGAAACAATTAAACAATATTTATAATTAATATATTATAACCAAACACGAGTCATCCTTGACACCATTGTAAATATAATATACTATATTGTCATCCCCCAAACCAAAAAAACACTATAAACATTAGAGATTTGTCTATGTATCCTCAACACACCAGTCATTTCAATATAAAAACAATGTCAAATAAATGATTTCTTATATTAATGAATTCCTAAATAGTGTCAATTTTTTTTCAATAATCAAAATCGATTGGGAAAATAAGGCCTCAATTCCATGTAATTAAATATATTTAAAAACATGAATGAGATATCACATCCCAAAATAAATAAAATTGTATTAGGCAACCCATTTCACAAACATATTGAAATGAATGATTCATTTTGTTAATGGTTCAATGAAATAACAAACTATTTTCATCTATTATTAATATGAAGGTGTATCTTGGTAACATGATTCATGAATTATATCCAATTTTTATAATTATTTAAGGAATAATGGTAATGAAATTTCTAACTTCTTTTTAAAATAAATAACCATTGTGACATTACGTATTTAATTGTTATTTTTTAAAGTAAGATACAAAATGAAATTATACAACACAAAAAATTCCTGATCCTCTTATATTCCTTATTGTATAATATGTTATAACTACTCTATCTATACATATGGCTCAATAAAAAGGCCTTACATATATAAAGGGCACAACAAATGAATGTATAACCCATTTAGGGATGAGTATAATTATATGCATTAGGAAACACCAAAATTATAAATCTCAAATAATCAAACAATATGTTATCTCTAAATCATAAAATAAAGGAGGGAAAAAGATTAACCAACTATCTGTTCATAGACTCTAACACTCAATGTGAGGTATATAATCAATTCTATATTAATGGTTCTACATGGGACTCTATTTTGAAACACTTCTAAAGGATCTTACTAATATTATTCTACTAAAATAGATGGAACTCATCTAAGTGATCACACACATCAGGATTTTCTATATTGAAGAGGAAGCATGAACATGTATTATTATGATACATATGGAGTGGAACACACCTAGTGAATTAGTGGTATAACTGAACGTATCTAGAATAAAATACATTAAAAGGGATTTCACAACTAGGACGTCAGATAAGGGATAACTGATGAATTATTGGGATGAAATGATATTTAGTATTTCACAAAAGTGAACACATAGGCATACCTAAAACATTATAGTACTATCCCATAGAGGGGATCCCTTATCAAATTTTCAAGACATGATATCACACTATATAATATGTGGGACAGACCTGTGGAAAATAACTATACAAAACAGAATCCATATAGAAGAGACTAAGGGATCTAAACCTCTATTGAAGGTATACATGATCTTTACAGGGGACACATGATGTAACCAGTGATATTTGGTCCTAACCATTTCCGTGTCTACAAATTATTGTATTAACCTTGTATTTAACCTCTATCAATATACCATTTCCATATATATGTAAAATTCAAGTTTCTCGATACACATTTAGGGTCCATGACCATGAATAGTGGATTGTGCAAGTTGAGCTACAAATCTATGGATCAGATTACATATATACTATGTACATGGTGGTGTGATATATATCCAAATAAAAAAATGTAGTTCCTTTTGGGGAGTTCTATATGCTATGTTTTCTCCCAAAATACACAATGTTTAGATTATAATTCCATTGAAATTATAGATTCATAAAAAGTATTCATTCTATTCAGATTTTACAACATCTTTTATATAAACTCGCTACCATAACAATTGAAATTGTGTTTACAAATTCAATTTTGTCACTGGTGGAATGATTTTGGTATCCCTTTTATCAAAATTAAAATTGTCATCATGCTTCTAAAAATACCATTATGATTCATCTCAATGAACCACCATCTCTCATTCCATATTTTAATTCCTTTCATCACTACCATGCTATTCCAACATCTCAAAATACGAAAACTAAACCTATATCAATGATCAATTTTGTAAATTCCTAGAATTCCATGGGGTTTTTTAAATTGAATGGGATTTTTACTAGACTAGGCACTAATACGGAATGTAATTATGCGACCTAGAGTGGAAGGAATAGATTTTTAACTTTTTTAAAAAGTTTATTAATTTAACGCATGAGCGGGATTTTCTATCTTCTAAATCTATGCTTAGATATAAAATCTAAGAATATCATTGAACATATAAAGGAGGGATTCACCTAGAATAGGCCAAATGTTAACAGCTATAGGCCAATAGAGGTTGTTAGTTTATGGATGTAAATAAAATAAATAGGTAACAATTATTTTCTTTTCAAATTCTTATAACTTTTAAAAGATAGCTCAGATTGGAAATCTGATAGTACTGTTGAGATAATTTGGGATTTTTTCCCTAATGGGGAGCTTAATTCCAGATGTCAAAGGTTGAGGGTGAATACTTGAGTTTGAATTTTTTAGGAGAATTAAAATATCGTGGGTGGGCAGTTTTTGAAACATCTAAATTGTTTTCCAGTTTGAAAATATGAGGGAACTATTACTTCTGGAATGATGAAATTACCTTATAATGGACTAATCATTGACTAGAACTGGTCCACTAGAATTGATATTTTTCATAATTTTTAAGACAATGTTACTATAAAATAAATTCATGTATTATATTATTTTTGATCTTTTGATAACGTTTCAGCGAAATGGTGTGTAACTCAATGAATACAAGAATGTTGATTCATTAAATGAAATAGTGTAACAACGTCGTAACAGAAACGTAACTGAAATGTTGATATGTGTTTCTTCATTTAATGGCCATGCAGAAAATTCATGATTGTTGGCATTATACTGGTTCTACTTCAGATCACTGGTGGGTGATAATGAAGATTGAAAACACCACTTTGAATAGATTGTCACCAACAATGATTGACAAAGTCTGCAAAAAGAGTTTCACAGAATGACAAATGCAGTGACACCATGCATGGACATTGAATGATCCAACCCAGATAGGGATATTATATGTATTAAATCATCCCATGTTAATGATATTAAAAGAAAAAAACAGATCAACCCATGAATAGGATGACCAATGGATTGATCATAATTGTGGGATGAATTTTGTTTCTTTTTTCATGATCCTTTTCATGGATTAGGATGTGGACGAAATTGGAAAACGACTGAAAATCAATCCTGGGTTTGATTATTTTGATTTTCTCCACCATGACCTTTCATTTTCATCACAATTTTGTGAACATTCAATCATTTCTCAACCGCTTATCACACAACAATATAATATATTAGAACAGTAATGAACACGACATAATGAAGGTGTGACAAAGGCTCATGGTTGGAGGATTGAAGTGGTTCATGCATTACTTATAATCAGACAATTTTCATGAGAAAAGATTAAAATAGTGATTTGAACCCAGGGATGTGAATAATGCGACTAGAGGGTTCCGTAATAACATCCGAAAAGATGAACGGACCACCATAGTGCATTTAGTGGTTTATGGAAAGTTTCTCTGAGCCACCAGTGGCAGCATTGGCGATACATGACTTCATCAGCTGCATGCCAGATGGAAGGGTAGTGGCCCACAGTGGAGCCAGTAGTCGTATATTCTCATATTCCTTGTGGAGGAATCCACTGAGCTACAATGTGGAGGAAGCTGCGGCCCCTGGATGTGGCATGAGATGGACCCCACGACTCTGTCATGGGAATTTCTAGATGAACATATCCTCTATGAAAACCAATTTGAGTTGTGATGACATATGGATCAACATGAGGAGAAAAGGGATGTGTCACTTGAAGCATCCGTGCTGAGGAAACTAGCATGCCATAGCAACCTGTGCTAGATTTGTTGGTCTGATCCCATCCATAAAGGCATGGATGCGACCAGCTAGTTCGGGTCACACCCATGTCAGGTCAGACTAGACCTCGATCCAAATGACCACAATTTTACAAAAATTGTTGTAGCTTCTTAAAGGGGAACCTATTTGATGAGCTGCCTGCAACATTTGGACACATGGGACAAGAAGGTACATTGAGATTCTTTAAAGTAGTATTTTTAAAAAAATATAGAGGAAGGCCACTTTTGTTTGAAGAGTAGGCTCTGCCAGAATGGGAAGACTTTAGTCATAATCTTAGTGATTCTTATGATGAGATATAGGAGAATTACTCCATTGATGAATCATGCTATGGGTAATCCATATCCCTCTTCATAGGTAGAGATATGAATCCCCATGTTTTGGGGTGCGGGTTCTCAGAGATGTTCAAAAAGGATGTTTTTGTACTCCACTATAGTGACAGGAAGTGGGTCCTCTATCCTTGGAGACGGTACACTACTATTAGACTAGTGCATGTGTCCTCCATATCTAATGCATGTAGAGTCCGTACTCCACTATTGGGTAGGGAGTGGGTCCTCTATTGTAATAGTCAGTAATCCCTTCCATTCCAGGGTGCATTTCCTCCTTTTGTTGTGCTACAGTAATGTCGGTACTCCCCTGTCATCCTAGGGAGCTGGTACTCTAGGCTTGGGTCAGTGCTCCCCTAACATTCTAGAGTGCAAGTCCCCCATAGGGAAAAAAAACTGTCAAATTCGTCACTCAAAAACATTACCTGGGTGTGGGTCCTCTAATAACTGTTTGGTACACCCCTATCGGGTATGGTGAAATTCCTTAATATACAAAGTTGTACTCCCCGAAATATATAGGGTGTTGGACCATCATATGTAGTACATCCTTGTCGCAATAGGGCATGGGTCCTCTAGTCACTACGCAGTACTCCCCTTCCAGGTACGGTGTAGGTGCTAGATCAGAGATAGAGCTACTTTGGATATCGAATATAGAAGAGAGGAGAGGGCTCATAAAAATGTTGAAAATGATACCTAGAAATATTTACTACTCATTCGATGGACTGAGGCATGGGAAACTCCATAAAGAAGCAACTTAGGTATCGCAAGATAGTCTAGCGCAGTGCTCGCTCAATTGAGTGCAGTGATATGCAGTGGGCCCCTTCACGTGGGATTCCTTAGGCTTGCATGGAATTCAATGAATCTGAAGAATAGTCATGTAGTGTCGGGAACTTGACTTAGGCCTAGTTGAATTTTCATGATGGAGAACGTTCTATTGGGTATAACATTTTGAATGATAGGATTGTAACTAGTTGTGTGAATCTCTTGGATGGGTTTCCCTAGGTATGTACGATCTCTTGGAGTCTAATCTCCTTGTTTGTGTGTTATGAATTGATCCTTCGATGAGAATCCTGAAACTGGTTGTGTGGATTGAAACACATGTTTACGTAGTGGCTTAAATTATTATATCAGTATGATTTCGATATATGTATATGAATATAACAATGTATAGATGATTTGGATTCTTTTTTTAGGGTTTTTGTGGGTTATTTCCTTTTTAGTTTTGGGGTCCCCTACTGAGTACTGTTTTGCTCACCCCTACAGAGGCTTTTCCTGCACTTGTAATTTCTTGTGAAGAGAGTCAATGAATTTAAGTTTTCTACAGAGGACCAGGGCCTAGTGGTGTTTAGTGAGATCAGAAAGGCATGGTGAACTTCTATATCTTCATGTAGCTACCCTTTACCTACACTTCAGGTATGCTTCTCGACATACGAGCTTCTGGTACATGGTGTTTTTCTATTATTCTCTTTTAATTTTGGTGGGCATGTAAACTGGCATGGGATACCACACTATACTTCACATTCCATTGTACTCAGGTTGTTTTTTACTTAATGCATTGCTTGCACTGTTTCCTTTTAATTTACATTCTTCTACATTTGGCTGGGATTTTTGTGTGTGGGTGTGTGTACATTGGAAAATTCATCCCACATGAGTAATAAGGCATTTAGCACTAGTCTCTATCACCTAGCCTTTGTGAGGTGGGATTTTGGTAGTTAAGACATGGCCTAGGGGGACGTGTCGTGAAAAATTGATATCATAAGAGGTTGGTTTAACATCAAAGACTAGGAGTCTGTTGTTTTTGTTTTTGGGAAATAGTGTTCACTATTTCAAGTTTGTAATTCAGTACAAGGACTATAGTGTTGGTGTGGTGGCTGACGTATATATACACTAGGACTCTGGGAAACTGTTTTCCGACTCAGTACTTAGGAACACTGGTTTCGCAGAAATAAAGGGTACAAGAATCATGTAGGAATGGTTTTTTTTCCTTTCCTTCATTCATCAGATCACCATATATACTTTTCAACCATGGGTAATCATGATATATTTAATGATTCCACTACGACAACAACCAGATAGGATCCTAAAACATGATCATGATGATGATCGAGTCAAGTGGAGGCATCCGTGAAGGGAAATGAATATGTCGAGTTACCTTTGTGTGGTTCACTTGTGACGAGACCACCCATCGATCAATAGTTTCTACCCGTGCTACTAGTGGAGGATGTGCATAGGCTGAGTGGGCTAATTGAGTTCCAAAGGAAGAGACCCCCTAGGTTGTGAGGTGCACTAGATCTTTCTGTATATAAGGATTGGCCTGAGATCATTAAGTGGTTTTTCCCCCTAGTGAGGACACCACTCGACCATATTGTAGTAATAGTTGTGAGCCTACAATAAGGTTCAGTAGGATGAAGGTAAATCATAGTGATCCAGACAGACAATGAGGTGACCACACATCGATTGATATTTAGTACCTCTTCAGGGAGGAGTTACTTTTGACTAATTTATGAATTGGGTGTGTAATGGAGCTATGACATGAATGGTAGGTAAGCACGTTGATTGAAGAGTAGATATAGATATTCAAAGAACGTCATTTATACTATATAAATATGGTGTGAGACCCTCACATCTTGGATAAGACCTTCGATCAGGGACAATGTCATGAGATCATGGCATCAGGGATACCCAATAGCATTCTGACATACGTTGGGGTGTGGGAGAGAGCCCTAGTGGTTGAGAGATTTCAAGAAGAAGAGCATATAGATGTAACTTACAGAATAGGTGAAGACATAGAGGAGTATACTAGAGCTATAAGATGACAAGTGACATGATCTAGGAATTATTGGAACCCCCATACCCAAACCCAAACATATGGTTCTTGTGGAGAAGTAGTAGTGACAGGGAGTAGACCAACCACAGGAGAGGAAGTGTTACACTTGCAACAACCGGGTAAATTTTGATAAGGATTTTCCAACCCCTCATACTACTGAGAGGGAGTTAGCAGATGAGCCTCCTTGGAAGAGTTAGCTCTTGGAGATTTTAGTTCCACAAGATGACATGCAATAGGAATTTGATGAGCAGTATGAGGTGGTAGGATGTTTTCTTCTTTTCCACCACCACCCCATGTTGTCCATGCAAAGAATAGAGAGCTGGAGGTAGTAAGAAAGGACAGTTTCATGTGATCATGGATTATTACTAAGAATCCCCCTGTGAAATTCGATGTATGATTTCTGTCTCATTATTACTTTTTAAATAGACACGGGTACTAGTCGTGCTCCCTTTTCAATGAGTTCTATTTTAGACGTTGAGGTTCTAGTTGGACCGTGTACTGGATCCTCATGCTCTGAGACTCAAGCTGGAGGAGACTCATTGATCACACACTAGCGCTTATAGAGTTACTTAACTCTTGGAGGTGATATTTGCATTTGGGATCTCTTAGTTGTGGCGTTGAGTCCTTACGATCCCATTCTAGGCATGGACTATTACTATTTATACCTGGATTGACGATATTCGGTAAATGTTATGGTGTTTCCATGTTGGATAAATAGGTTTTCCTTCTGGATAATGGAAAACTCAGGCTCACAGGGTGGACTCTCAAGATGATTCATGCTTAGAATCATTCCATGGTTGCAGAGTTAGACCAGTTTATGTTTCTGCTATATGAAATGGTTTATTACCATCCATAATCAGATGGACTACAACTAGTTACTATGGTCGTGTTCTAGTTTCGGCATGTTGTGTGGCCACTGGAGGATCTAAATTGAGGTCCTAGTAAGACCCAACATTCACTCATTTGCATCATTGTTTTTTTCTTAAATACCTTGGAACATTTAGAATCAACATTCAATGCATAAATCTTGTAGAGGATTTAGCAGAGCATATCTAGGAGTGGATGTGAACTATGTGTTTCTATTTGTATCTACATTAGGTGAGAATGGAGGTGAGTGGATAGAACCCGTGACTACAAATGGATCAGAGTGATAAGTGTTTTTCCAACTTTTCACAACTAAAGAGACATGTGATTGTTGTTGTATAATGTTGTCGTAGCAGAAACAGGACATGAAAGTGGTCGATCACATTGGTTTCTTGAGGTTCGTACTTATAAGCATCACATGTACCCTATATGAACATAGTTTTTATCCCTTGAGAATTGGATTTTTCTTTTTGGTGATGAAAATCCTTAAGGTGGGAAGAATTTAATTGCACAGAATTTAATGGAATTTTTTTAGAATTTAATTTAATTTTTAGGTGAAGTGTCTTTTAGATGACATGAAATTCTGAGAGTTGGAGTGGATGGAATATATTTTCAAACATTTTTTTAATATTTTTTAATTAAATGTGTGAGAGGGATTTTATATCTTCTTAACTAGTATGAAAATCAAAAATATAAGGGCACCGTTCAAATTAGAATAGAATGATTTTTCTAGAAGGTGCCTAACATTGAGTAAAACAGACCAATAGTGGATGTTAGTTAATGACCGTAAAAAAATTAATTAACAATTACTTTATTTTTAAAACATAATTAATCCTAAAGGGTACCTCATATTGAAAATCTGAGAGTATCTTTGAACTAATCGGGGTGTTTTACATAGTCGGATCGTATCCTTGACTGACACAGGTCGAGGGTGGAAGTTATTTTTTTAATTTTTTGTGAAATAAAATGGCATGAGTGCACAATTTTGGTAACATCCAAACGAGTGAAAAGATTTAAAATATGAGGGCATTGTTGCATCTAGAACCTCAGCATTAACTATGAATGGACAAAACATGGACCGACGTGGGTCGATAAGAAAATATAGTTTTATGACATTTTAATAAAAAGATAAATTTAAATAATATGTATTTTTTATTTTATATTTGAACATATGAAATTTTTGCAATGAAACATTGTTTAACATAATGAAACTGAATATGATGTTTCATTAAATGAAATAGTGTAACAACATCATAATAGAAATGTAACTAAAATGTTGATTCATGTTTCGTTCTTTAATGTCTAAGGAGATAACGCTAGATTGTTGGCCCAATCTTGGTTCTGCTCTGACGATCTGGTGGGTGATGGTGAAGAATGCCAACCCCCACCACTGTTCCAACATATCCTCACCATAAAAATTGACCAATGGTCGTAAACAGAGGATCATAGAATGATGAATGCAATGACACTATGAATCACCAATGAATGAACCGACCTATGTAGGGGCTGTTATTTGAATTATATCAACCAATGATCTTGGTATTAAACAAAAATCAAAAATCTTCTCACAAACAGGTTGAACCTTGGTTTGATCATTCTTTTGGGATTATTTTTGTTTTGTTTTTATTGATCCATCATAGGAATGGTTCAATCTTGGAACAAATAGATGACCAATGTTCAATCCTAGGGTTCATTATTTGGCTTTCTCCGACACGTTCATCACGCTCTTTATAGGTTGGTGAAGAATTGATCATTGTGAAACTATACATGGTACAATGATCTGACATTATGGATTGGGAATGGACACATCAAAACAAAGGTTCCATGATGAATGATGGTGGGTGGAATGAATCAGTGCATTAAATACAATAAATCTTGTATTTTCTTATGGAAGTGATCATGAAAAATATTTGAGCCCCACACAGTGAAGAATGAGGCCCTAGAGTTCCTTAAAACCTTATGGATCAACGAACGGACAACTGGAGTGCGTCTACTGGTTTGAAAAAATATTGGTTTGGCTGCCGACGACACATTTTGATGCTAACATCATGCTAGATGATGGGGCAGGGCATCGTAATAGAGTGCCACAAGGGAGTTGTAGGTGGTAGCTACTAGGATTCTACATAGAAGAATTCATCGCCCCAACTGCAGCATGAGATTGACCCTACGACTTTGCAGTGGGTCTTTCTAAATGAACTAGTTTTCTATGCGCACTGGTGGATGTAGCACCCCCAGCTGGTACCACCTAAGGATAAATAGAATTCATATCTTTCCGCGTCCCAACATAAGAAATTGTCCAACCGTAGGGGGATGGGCTGGTTATGTTGGTCCATCCCAGCAAGGTGGGCCCAGCTCAGTTGGTCGACGATGGGCCCTAATTGACCATGTAAGATCTTGGTCGGGTCGGGTCAGACCGTACCCGGATGCAACCATCCCCCATTTAGTTAAAACAACTATAACATCTAAACAAAGCATTTTGTTGAAGAGCATTCTATGGCATTGGGACCCATGGGAAATGAAGGTCCTTTTGGTATTATCAATGTGATTTTTTGAGAATGTTAGAGGACATCCTATTTTGTTTGAAGAGTAGGATCTCCTAGTACAGGCAGTCATTTGGTAGAATCAGGGTGATTCTAATTATGATATTTTAGGATAGCTACTCTTTTGATGACTAAAGAAATGGGTACTAATTATCCATATTATTTTATAGAGATGATACTCCCAATATTATAGTGCATGGGTTCACGGAGTATTTCGTAAAGGAAGATTCGGTACTCCCATGCCATTCTAGGGAGTGGGTCCTCTATTCTTAGAGTCGGTACTCCCCTATTAGACTATGGTGTAGGTCCACCATATCTAATGCATGTAGTGTCAGTAGTCTCCAACTAGGTAGTGAGGGGGTTCACTATTGTAGGTGTTAGTACTTTTATTACACTCAAGGGTGCATGTCCTCCTTACATAGTGCTATGGAAAAGTCGGTACTCCCTTAAGGTTCTAGGGAACAAGTCCCCTAGCTTAGGGATGGTACTCCCTAACATTCTAGGGTGTTGGTCCATAATAGAACGCAGACTTACAGATTAGTTACTCCCCTATATTACCAAGGTGTGGGTACTCTAATCACTGAGTGGTACTCTCTTATAGAGTTGGGTGTACTGCGTGGTGTAGGTTATTCATGAGTGGTAATCTCATGTCACACAAGGGTGAAGGTCCAATATTAACTGAGTAGTACACCCCTACCTGGTAGGGTGTAATTTTTCGATTAGAGATAGAGCTCCCTCGGCTATAGGACATAGTAGCGAGGAGCCATCCCATCAACAAGATGAAAACAATACCTTTATATGAGGTATTTCATCCACAACAGACTGAGGTTTGATCCACTCTATATAGAAGTGAATGATGTATCACATGTTACTATGGGTTAATGATCCCTCAATTGAGTGCAATGATGAGGTGTGGGACTCTTCACATGGGTTTCCTTAGTCTTGCATGTAGAGCATGACCATGACAACTAAACGTCTTGGGTTGAGAACATGATTTGAACCTAGTAAAATGACCTCGGTGGATAATGTTATCTCAGATGAACCATAAAGAATATTATTATTGTACATGATAGAGTGCATCTCTCAAGTGGGTTCTATTTGGGATGGCTGATCTCAGGAAGAATGATCTATTGGCTTGTGTGTTATGACTTGAGACTTCGATGTGAATCCTTAAACCTATTGTATAGTTAAGACCACATGTTTTCTTAGTCACTAAAAATTAGTATATCATGGTGTTAATGATATATGTATTGGAATAAACATGAGTAAAGAAAACTGTGCATCCAATTGAGTTTTTAATCTTGTGCATTACCATTGGGATTTCAGGGACCCCAAATGAGTATTGTTTTACTAACCCCTACATTGGATTTCCTTGAACATGTCGTGTCTTCTGGATATGAAAGATGCTTTGATAGACTCCTGGGAGGACCAGAGCTAGGTGGTTTTCAATGAGATCAGGTATATTAGGTTCACATCTATAGCTTTAGGTATCTACCCTTCACCTACCCTTTATGTTGGTTTCCCGTTAGAAATGATTCACAAACATGGAGTTTTACTGTTTTTATGTTTTTCTTTTGGTGGTCTTGTACATTGGCTTGGGTTTCCACCATGTACTTCACATTCTGTTTTACTCTGGTTTTGTTTTACTTCTTGGATTTCATGTATGGTTTCTTAGGATTTTATATTCTAGTACCTATTACTGGTAGTTGTTTATGTGTGTATAGTTACTCAGGAAAATCCCTCCCACTTGTGGAATAATGCCTTTGGTGCATGTTTCCACCCCTAGCCTTTGGGAGGCAGGCTTGGGGTAGTCAAGGAATAGGCCCTGGGGGACAGGTCATGACACATTTCCCCAATGATAGATTTTTCAAAGATCGAGTTTTTATGGAATATCTAATCGCTATGTTGTTGAAATGTTGATGGTGATTCTTAGAAAAAAACCAAGAAAAGAAGGAAATATATAATTTAGTATCAATCAATAATGGGGTTTGTTCGGTTTATTTTGAGAGAATTTAAATAATTTTGAATAAATATTTAGAAAAATTAAAAAATTCAATATTTTTTGAAAAATGATATATTGATTTTTAAAATAATCAATATTTGTTCTATGAATTATTATATAATTAATTTTTTTATATTTGTTCGAGAAATTAAATATGTGGTATGAATATAATAATTCAATGTCCACCCTTCGATTCAGATTAACTATTATTGATGTTATAATATCTGAAATATTGTATAATATTTTCCATTCATCATTATCTTCCAAATTATCCACCTACATTCACCATTGATCATGAATCCTTAGATCACCGACCGATGTGATCCCCCATGATCATATACTACATTCTATTGGGATATGAATATTACGAAAGAGATGAGCTATATCTGGGATTTGATACATGTAAAATAAGTTATTTTTTAGAATATTAATAGATTATATTAAATATTATATTAATTTTATATAAATCACTACCGATGGTTTCACTAAAAAGAAATGTTAGACACATAAAAATTTTATGTCATATCAACGGTAAAACTCACATCCTGGAATTTCCAAATATATTGGTTTTTCCATCCAATACACTTTTTGGGAGATATTCTATTATTTTTAAAAATTTATATTGATGTTATATATATTAAATGTTAATTCCAATATATTAATATTGGGGCTTCATGTGGGTGGATGGTCAACACAAACTCCACGATTTACTAAAAAAATATTATTTAAAATATTCTATAGTAACTTAAACCAGAAACAATGTGTCTAAATATTCCCCACATTTAAGGATTTTTATTTTAATAATAAAAAACATACTCAAAGAGTTGATGGTTCTAAGATTTCATATAATTCACCAACTCATGGGTGTTATTCTGAATTTCCATATGCTTCTAACAAACACGTAGTAAGGGTATTGGTCTCACATGAAGGATATTCAAAGTTCTATCCATGATGGAAACTGAGAAGTCTAAAAAGGTAATTGTATACTAATTTTCTAGAACTCCTCATTAAATAACATATGAATTATTTTTTATTAATTTCCTAATTCATGTCACATGGAAACTATTCTATACCCAATTTATCTATCATGGAATAGATATGTTGTTTGTAACCAATCGAACCCTACTAGGTATCTAGATAATCATAGTGGATCATGATTATATTATTTCACAAAAACTAAAACATTATTGACATAGATAATGTGAGATATTAATTATCATGTGGCCCCCATCATTATACACCATATTATAAATATTTCAGATTAAAAAATACTTGTAATTTCTATGGGAAGACCTGATATACTCTGAAATGATCTTCACCTTCTATTTCATCACATTCATCAACTCTAGGATAATAAGAAAAGTCACTGCTAAGATTTTTTCCATATCGGTGACCAACATGTTCTACAATTGACAACATAGAATTATTCTACACTAATGGTCTAATAGTATCTGTTGATATACATGTCACTAGCCTCATAAAAAAGTACCATCTAGAGAGAGGTTAACTACTTTATTTCTATTCTTAACAATGTGAATGAATTTTCCTATTAATGAAATCTTATAACCCATTCCAATTCCTAAGAGTATAGACTATCTCAATATCATATTCTTATAGTAACTCTTCAAATCCTCTCTACCCAATAATATTATCATTCAATGATTTGATATAATTTAGCATTTTTAGAAAAATTATATGATTATTATACCTCTTACAAGATAGTGTTTCAACAAATATATATAAAAAACTAATACTACTAGCTCAAAATAATGGGACACATAAGTCTAATGACGATGTATTAGTTGTAAAGACCCACAATTAGTAACTCCCTTTATCTGTATTTGGATGTATCCATGATTATTTCTAGATTCGTCACTAAACAACACATATGAAACATACTCCTCTAGAAGCCTCAATATGGAAGGGAACATCATCATATATATTAGGTCTTGAAATAATATACTCACTACATGTATTCCCTATAAATGGAATCCCATTTCCAATCACAAATGATAGGTTTACCATGATCTTGGAGAAATAGGGAATAATTATTTGATAATAACATTCAAATCTAATAAATATACTCACATAGGTCACAGTCATTAGTGGATCAAAATTAATCAATATCTAGATCACTAATATGTCCATGGGAACCATATCTTATAATGATAAATGTCATAGGAAGTAGAACTACCAAATCTAGAGATCCTAATTCATAATTTTCCCATAATGTTGGTGCTCCCAACGTATGTCCAGAACCATCATAAAATATATTTAATGATCCTCTATTGATGATCTGTACATGGGGAATTAATCTATGATATATAAAACCTTGATATTTTTATAAAACACATTTTTTAATTTCTTTGATGTGTTTTGTTGTATACTCCCCCAAGATATGCTTGTGCAATACACAACAACATATTTGTTTGTGTTATAGGAAAAACAATGCTAGGATTTGTTACATGAAATTTTAAGTTTAAATGAAATAAATCAATCTGTAGAAGGCCAAGTTTAAGTGAACAACTAAATATTGTAATTTATTGTTTAAAACCTAGTCATTATAATGGCGTGTATGAAAAATATTTTCTTTCCTTAGAAAAGCTATTGAAATGCGAATAAGTGAGTTTAAAAAATAATAAAATCACATTTTATGCATTTTATTAGGGTAATATATATATATATATATAATTTAATCAAATGATTAAAATTCATCTTTTATGTTTTCTAGATAATATATTAGAAAAAATTAAAATTTTCAAATAAAAGATGTATTTTCCCAAAAATCCAGTTTTTTCCGCCTTTTGATGGAATACCCATTTTAGATATACTTTTATTATACTTTTATATATTAAATTTAACAAAATTAACATTCTATTTGGATGTAGAATAATTTTTTTGACATTTGATGAATTTTTATTATTTTTTGGTGACATTTATGTTTTGATGAATAGTAAAAATATTCTAAATTTTAATAGAAAAAATCGTTTTCATCAAAATTTTATATCTGTATAATTTTCATTAATGAAAGGTATTATAGTAAATATATAATATGTTTTTATAATTTAATATAATTTTGGTTGTTTTAATTATTTATAGAATGTATTTTTATATAAAAACATTTCAATCTGTTTCAAATTTTTACCTTTTAGTAACCCTTTTTTCATTCTTATAATTGAAATAATCTGAAATGAATTACTAAAAATTATATGTTTAGAATTTATAAATATTGAGACAATATTTGAAATTATTAGTTCCAAATTATATAAATATCATTTTTTTGGGAATTATAAAGAGAAACTTCATTAATTTTTTATGAATACCATAGAAAGGTAAATCTGGTCATTAAAGGAAAATATAATTGAATGAAATTATCATAACACCAGTCCTAATATGATTGTATGGGTTATTATCGACATAATCAATCCATGGTTTGAAATTATACACTTTGTAATCCACTTGGATAATATTAGTTCATTTAATATATGTTATGTAATGAAAAGTAAATTTTTTCTTACAAAAATTATAACAACTAAATATTTTTTAATACATGGTTATATAGAAGATAAAATTGATTATAAATACTAATTTTAAAAATAAAATTACACTATTTATCATGTTAATTTATATGTAATTTTTAGAAAATAATTAATTACCTTAAATGTTTATATACTGATGATGTAATAATTATTTAATTAATGAGAAATCAATAAACAAATTTTTGTTAAAATGATAATATCATTTAAAAGACAGAAACACTAGAAAAAATCTTATTTTCAACTATATCTCAACCATGATCATCCATGTGTGATGTTAGGGGCAATTTGTAACTTTATATTAGTGATTATGACATAGATATTGTTTTTTTAAGTTATGTAAAACTTGCCACATTAATGATTCAAAAAGTATAAAATTATTAATAATGGATTTTCACGACTAAATATTCAAATATATGTATTTATATCAAATATTGAAGACTTATCTTAATCATATAATTTTATTTTAAATTTATATTCATAAAATAATTATTTAAAATAACTAGAGAAAACTGATGTAGTAATTATATAATTAATAGAAATTTTAAATTAATCAGAATAAAAATAATGAAATGAATATAATTTTGGAGAAATAAAATATCAAATTAATTTAATATATTATATATTCATATTAGTTATATAAAAAAAATTATCTAGGAGAACATCTTATATTGATATTTTTTAAAATCAATAAATTGAATAGTGTCAGAAATTAGAACTATTGATTGTTTATCAAAATTATGTATTGTTATATTTATTTAAAAATCAAAAAAAAAAAATTTAAAAAATAAAATAATAATTATTTGGTCTAATTTTTTATAAATTATTCATATATGGTATAATTGTTATCCAATAAGTAAAAACTGCACTATATTATTATTGAGTAATTTGTTACCTTAGTTAAAATTAAAATAAAAAATCTAATGGTCAAATAAATAGATAATGTTTAAATCGATAGAAAAACCTATCTACAATTTAATGGTAATTTCTATTAGAACCATATATCTTTCTATCTTTGAATAATTTCATTTTTGTGGTATTTTTATTGAGATTTATTTATTTATATTTTAATATTATTTGAGATTCGAAAAGTAACTCTCATGTCAATTATAAAAGGTAACCTCTTCCCTCACTTAGTCACTTTAATTTGACCATTCACATTCATCAATAACCTACCCAATTCCCTTATAAACTTATTAAGTCAAATTATAGATGTTCTGGCCATCTCATAAGTCAATCCTGACTACCTTTAAGAGGAGATCATGAGGGAGCTCTCTGAAGATGAGGTAATCTACTTTACTGGCTCTCTCAAGATCATTTATTCTTATACTTTATATTTATTTTTACTTTTCATTATAAAGTAATAACAAAATTATAAATTATATAAATATATATTATTATAATTATGGAACAAAAATATTCCAAATTCGAACAATCATGTGAAAAACGAAATCATCACGTGTACGTACGTACGACTTACCTTCTCCACACCGTGGTGTAATATATCATTAAACACAACCTATCTTGGATGGGTATAATTATAGAAATATTAAATAAATATGATTATTATAATATTATATTGATTCTGAAATATTATACACTATCCAATTAAATTCCATTCAAAAATTATGGTAATGATATCGTCACTCGTGCGTATATATTGCCTACCATCTCCACAATGAGATGTGATCCATTCTATATGATCTTAATTATATAATAATTATATAAATTAATTTAATGAATATATATCCTATATTTTATAATATTATTATTCAGTAAATGATACAACTATAAACTAATAATATGAACAATAACATATCTAAAAAACATGTGTGAGAACATAATGAAGTTAATACCCAATGGACAAGTAATAATAGTGTCAAACCAATGACAATATGATCATATATTCTATCATTAATAATCCTATAAATCTATAATGAGTAAATTAAATTATTTAAATCATTACACTTGAGGTTTAGAATCATACAAAGGATATTTGATCTAAGGTAAATGAATATTTGGTCTCACTTTTATTTTTCTAGTACATTTTCCTTATACAACACCTATTTCATTTATCTGGTGTTTATGCAACCCATGAATAGTTATATGATTATTATTATGAATTTTATGATATTTACATATGCATAATATTCTATTTATTTTATGAGGAATAATATTCTATGAATTATAATGTTCAATGAGATAATTTCTCAATATAATTATTAACTGAGATTTATTATACGTAATTATTTACTCTAGTATATTTATCATCCATTTCAATTTGATTTAAATTTTTTTAATTTAATTTTTTATATTCTCTTATGGAAGTTGAAAGTAATTTTTACCCTTTTTGGGATTTCATTACTTGGTTTGGATGTCATCTTTCTTTTGTTTTCTATACGAGTTACATTTTGACACTCCCAACAATAGTACAATATGAATGTTTTTTATGTTATCATAATGACTTATTTATTTGAATATTTGTCTACCAAAATTTAATGTTTATTTTCAAATAGATTATTTTCATAAAAAACTGTGCAGTATTATGAGATAAGAAAATATTATTAAATAAGAAATTACATTTTCCGTAAAAATATTTTCTTGTGATATATTAAAATTATTTTCCATATAAGATGGAAATTTATCATAGGGTTATGTTTCATGTATAATATCATTGTATTTCTTATGATTTGATTTTATTTATGATGTAATTCAATTTCTAAAATCCATTTGTTTTACATGGATTTTTTATGGTGTTTGAAGGAACCATTTTATTCCTTGGGTTATGATGAATGATATATATTATTATGGAACGTGTAAAAATGATTTCATTATAAGATGGGTGGGACCTATATACCACTCCAATACATTGGGTAATGATTTATATCTCATGAGATAGATACTAATTTAATGGAATGTAAACCCAATTCAATAATACTTTCCAATATGGACATGTGAATATAGTTTAGAAATATATGGCTTTAATAAGAATTAATATTGGTTTAGTAATGGAATTTATCTTCTATGATGGTATTGGAAATGAACATTGTCTAATATGGATATTATTTTCTATGTTTATGTGTTTTCCATAATTCCATGTTTTATGCCAAATCTATTTCATCATGTTTCATGATTTGTTTTTGATTTATGTGTTATGAAAAACCAAATATTATTTCAAGAATCAATATTTTGATATATGTTAAATGTTTTGTGGTTATAAAATGTTATGATAATATTTTTACATTATTATATTGTTATTTTGTATGATATTTTCCATGTCATCAACCATCCCAAATCAACCATGAACTAGTCACTCAGGCCATCCTACGACAAGTCCCGATAGGCGTTCCCGATCCTCTCAGGATGGTGACAAGAACAATGGCCATTAATAGCGTATAAAAGGGAATGATTTTTCCCATCTATTAACAATTAAAAAAAAAGATGAAATAAAAATTAAGGCCTTCGGGCCATTCAGGCTAAACAAACAGCTGAAATAAATAGGCAGCCCAAAATACATTTATACATAAATTGAAATGAAAATTATTTGTTAAAAAAAAGTAAAGTATAACTAAACCAACAAATAAACAGACCAAAATCAATAACTAAATAACTCCATGTGACCCCGTAGGTCACTCTCCAACAAAATGATAACTAATCCCCCAAGGGGATCAAACTCAAGCAGAAACTCGCACAAGGGCTAAAAACTGAATAAGAATATTAGCATGAGTATTAAATCTCATTAGGATAACTCGATATTATATTCACAATTCAAATCCTTTAAAATAAATGAAACATCAATTTCAAGTCTAAAATAAAAATATAAAGGTATGTTTTCTGAATGATGTCACATGCTAAACCTAGGATGATCAACACCAAACGAAAAAAAACCGCATAAAACTAATTTTATAACATCAAACTAGGTCGATCATGACAATGGGAGATTATAAAACCACGAAATAATGAAATAAGGAAGAAGTGGGAGGATAAATGAGAATGAATATCTTCTTTTCAACTAGAAAACTATTCATATTCCAGTAGATATGCATCCATAGAAAGACATTATTGTCTTGAAACATCTTTTAAATGCTCTTACGATCTGGAAGAACAATAGAAATAATATTTATAGAAAAAAGAGTATGAATTTAATTATGTATGTGTGAAATAAATAACCTTCTCAATTCTGGAGGATTTGAGGTAACATGATAACTTTCTCCATAATCCATGACCCATATGAGATTCAATGTGGGAAAATAAATAATTGGGGTGAGGATAGGGATACTGTCTTAGAGTGGGGAGTGGAATGACTGAAATATATAGATAATTGAATTATCTATAAAAGAAACATATTATTTTTTTAAAGCTAGAAATGGGCCGATGGGTTGACCTAATACCTAAATATGTAACCACAATTCAACATGATTTTGAATTAATAAGGGGTCAAAAAGGATATATTGGTTTGAATATGTCAGGGGAGGAAATTTATGATTTGTAATGGGTGAATTTTTTTGTAAAAACAAAAGAGTTATAAAAGAAAATAATTTGGGTTTCAAAATGGTAAATGGGCTCACAGTTGGCCCAAATCATGAAGTGACCACCCTCTCCCAAAAAAATCTTAAACAAGAAATGGGATACCCAGATTAGGGTGATTAGACATATATGGAAGTTAAAAACTAAAAATTAATTTCACCCAACACCCATGAAAAGTAATGTTATTTTAAATGAACTAGATCAAAACCCTGACATGAGAATAAAAAAACGGGTGTGACAATTCTCCCCACCATAAAACCTTTCCTCCCCTAGAAAGCCATAACACATTTCAACTGATAGAACATCACCTAAGGATTCCTTATAAAAATAATCCAGCCTATAATTCTAAAGATATAACATTTACCAAAAATGTAACTTTATATTATTTCCTAAACAAAACACCAACTAACAACCACTTTCGGAGAATCAACAGAAAGATCAAGCCACAACCTCCACAACTATACCAAGAACTAGATTGTGGGGCCTTATCCCAATGAACCCAAAGATTACCCCAAACCATAGATTACTCACAAAATCCAATGACTTTGGGTGTAGGCCAGAATGGTCTCCCCACCATTAAATCACAACTACCATCCAATAAATCTTAAAGGAATGATCATAGAGACCCACAGTGGGTCTCGCCAACATTTGAGACCAAGTATAAATGAACAAAAAAAATCAAAATGAACTAGAACAGGGTCTAACCTAAACATGAACACCAAAAATCTCCTACAACAACCTAAATTACCAGGTTGAGAGGAACACTAAATGAACATTTAAGCCACCCACTCTCATATGGAGGCATCAAAAACTAGGTTAACAGTCTCTGCACTGATCCAAACCCCCACCAATTAGAGAGGGGAAGGAAGGGGACCGAATCATTGGGACATTGAAACCACAAAAGACACAATGGAACTACCTCAATGAAATGGTATATGTATGAGCTTAGCAATACTACCCTCAATCCTAGGACTCCTGACTATGCTCTAGCTTCACTTCAAAACCTATGGAAGGAGCTCTGATGGGTGAAACATATTTTTCCTCACAGCCAGGATATGATAGTCCCCAACATGTACTCCATCCTTTAGTTCCACACAGTAATACAAAACACTCCCAGTAAGAAAAAACAGATCAAAATACACGATGAAACTCTTATCCTGAAAAACAAAATTTTACACACAAAAAATAAGATGGAGATTCACAAAACTATTTTCTCTCACTCCAAATGTGGAGAAAAATGAACATGGCACAAAAAACACCCACTAAACATCACTGATCACAACTAATACAATTGAGAGAATCACCGTTAAGGGGAGGCACATTTAATCGAGCCCAAACATCTCTCTATTCAAAAAAATGGGGGAGGTATCATTATAAGAGGTGGATTTAACATTTGAAACAATTCCATAGGTTGATAAACTATAAATCATATCAATGGAGAACCATCCATGGACACATCACAACATCCAACACATATTCAGAATCCCACTAAACATTACCCCAAAACCGAGCCACCAACAAGATCCCATCTCAAGATGCAGCAGCAATATTACTTCTAGATCATAAGGATGAAAGTTGATAGAAAACACTTCTAAGACATAGGATAAACCATCCGAATAACCGTCGATTCCAAACAAACACCACAATTAGTTAGGTTAAAACACTTATGAAAAAAATATAATAAAAAATAAACTAACTTGGTGGATTTTCACATTCAAAAATTATGTTTCATCATGTATCACTCAAATTAACATTTAAATGCCACACCGAGCACTAAAATACCATTCCCTAATGGTCATTCATCCACATATCCTTTAAACTGTGCATGTGTGAAGTCATGAAAGCACTGAATGAAAAATAAAAACATCATCATTACAAAAATAATCGTGTACCTTACAATGAAACATTAACCACCAAATCAAAAACAATTTTTAGATTTCACAAGAAAAGACACACTTCATCAAGAAACATTTGATTAAAATAACAAATTTCATTTAATAGTACTTCCAAAATCAAAAATTCTATTCAAAATATCCATTTTCCATTTTAAAAAAAATCAGCATTGTCGCCTTTCATAATCCGACCACCACCTTGGCTAAAACGCCTTTCTAGAATACACTAGCCACAAAAAACCAAACGTGTAAAACCAATTCATAAGATTTAAAAACCTTCCAATTGCCCAAGAAACCCCATTTAAATCAATGTTTATGAATTATTTTATAATGATGCACACTTTCAAAATATTTAATCCCAACAAACATTATGTTTAGATTAGAGAATATCCAATCCTGTTAAAAAATTACAACTTCCTTCCCAATTTTTTTTAAAAACCCAACCTTCCCAAAACCATTCTTATACTTAATTTTTGAAAAAAAAATTTCCACTTTCGAAAATCCAATCCTTCCCTTAAAACCCCTTTCCATAATTATCACACCAAGATTTTCGAATCAGAAATTCAGAATTCATGAAATGTCCAAGAAACCCTCAAAAGGGAACTAGTGTCGTTGGGTGACTCGACTATATGATTTGAGGCCATATGTCTCAGAAAAAACCAACAAATAGAGAATTATTAGAACAATTCCCTATATCCACACAGCTATACAGGCCCTGTGAGCTCACAGAAGCCATTGGTCAAACTACCCTTCTCATATCCCAAAACAAGAAAATCAATAATAAAAAAGACACTAAAAAAATAGACTTTGCATGGAAATGTGAGGATTTGAATGAGAAAGAGTTCGCAATGCTCTTCCTGCACTTACACATCAAGTAAAAAAGTCCTACTACATCTAACTTGAAATCACCCAAATAAAAAGGATTATCTAAAAAAATGGTCTGATAAGACTCGACCTCCTTTGATACCCTTTTGTCATGAACCAACCCGAGTCGACCCTGAACTAGTCACCCATGCCAGCCTGCGAAAAATCCCGAGAGGAATTCTAGATCCTCCCGAGATAGTGAAAATCACCAAGGGAATTAATATAGTATACAAGGGATAGATTCGTACCATATATAAACAATCATAAAAACATAAAAATGAAATGGACTGCCAAAAATACATATATATATATAAATTGAACTGAACATTATTTGTTCAAGAAACTGAAAGAAATACCAAACCAACAACTAAACAGACCAAACTGGAAAACCAAATAACTCTATGGGACCCCGCAGGACACTCCAAAAAAATGATCACACGTCTCCTAGGGCGATCGAAGTCAACCCAAAACTTGCACAATGGATTAAAATAGAAGAAGACTATAGGCATGAGTATTAAAACTCAAAATGTTAGCCCAATACTCTATTCATAATGAAAATCCTTTAAAATAAAAGAAACATAAATTTCATTCTTAAAATACAAATATAATGTTATGTCTTCCAAATTTTTTCCCAAGATATAAAAAAATTACTAGACAAAAACTTGCATGTTTTCTGAACAACAATGCTGGTAACACTTTTTAAAGAGGTGCAAATTCAAAATGAAAATATTTTTCAAGGGGGAAACTGTAAAGAATTTACGATTTTAAATAAATCACACAGACTACTTAATTTACCAACCAAAGAAATTGTATGTTGATGGTGAGTACAAAATAGCCAATGAGCACATGTCACAACAACATTCGTAGGCACTAGTTAGTTGTGAGCCCCATGTTCCTCGTATCTCGGTGAAAGTAACCATAATAAATATCTATTCTCGTGTACAAAAGAAAAAATTAGGGAGAAGAATAATAACCTTGTGGTCCCCCAACAACATCACAATCATAGTTAAGTATGTTTTGTCATCGTCAAGCATGCTATGTGAAACAGGGGCTAAACCCCATGGAATCACTAGAATTCTAGTACATGTACGCCCATCTTGATAACCAGTATTCCATTTTTTTCTCAATAAAGATACAAATTTTATAAAACACGCATTCAAAATCAAAATTCCATTAACAAACCATAAACACACAAACATCCCACAAAATGATTCACATTTCTTATAAGAATCAAGAATCCACTAAATATATTTGTAAAATAATTCAAGAAGTATAACGAGGTATTGCACATAAAAGCCATTCAATAATTCTCTGTTTACCTCAAAACCCCATAGATAACATAAAAAACAAGATTTTGTAGTGCCAAAACCAATTAATACATCATTTTCATGGACTATAAAATTTTCCAAAAAAGTCAGAACATGAAATGCATATGGAAACAATTTTACAAAATAACAAATGCCAAACGGGCATTTAATCCTTTATCAAAAATATCCTTTGACCAAGGTATGAACATAATTTTTTTAATCTGGTCTATACACACAATTTATAGTTAAAAAAAGAAATCATAAATACCTTAAAACATTCATATTACATATTCAAAACCCATCCATTTTCATAAGGATGCGAAACATACCATTTTCAGAGAACTCGAACCAAAACATGTTGTAATCAAAAAACCATTTGTTTGGAAAACCATATCCAAATTGGAAAGCCATAAAAGGATCCCAAGATAATTTTTTATGTGCTGCCAATGTATTTATAAATCCAAACCAATTATTTTAAAAACACTAGACACCTAAAAGCCAGACGATCAATTTACAGAACACATGACATTCACTCTTTAAGAAAACACATTATGTTAAAAAAATAAAAAAATACCATCTGAATTAAATAATTTAATTAAATATTCTGAAACATATTAAAAAATCCATAAAACATAAGAGAAATCTCATGGAAGAATTTCTAAAACAAGATGAGTGCATATTTATACCATACCATCTATATTTTTTTAAAAATAATACATAAAAAATAAAGTTATAAAAAAACCTAAAAAACTAAGGTTTCACAGAATAACATATCATATAAATAAGGTTATAACAGAATGATAATGATGAAACATATATGATAAAGTCTTATCAAATGGATATCTTACCTCAAATCCTTGGGGTAATGGAAACATACACCCAAAATCCCCATCTGAGGGCTTACAAACCCTAAACCTATGATGACCACCCCAAACAAACCAATAACCCCATCCAAAATAATGGGATAACATAAAACTAGGTTGATCATGTCTAGGGGAGATTATAAAACCATGAAATAATGAAATAAAAAAAATAGTGATGATTAAGGAGAATGAATCTAACATTTTCAACTAGAAAACTCTATGTATTCCGTTATATCTACTCCAATAGAGAAAAGGGAATGGCTTGAATTTTCTTAGAAATTCTCCAAAGGTCTGGGAGAACAATAGAAAGAATATTTAAATAATAATGGTTACTAATTGAATTATTTATGTGTGAAATAATGAAACTTCTCAATTGTGGATGATTTGAGGTAACATGAGAACTTCTCCCTAATACATGACTCATAATAGCACCATAGAGGGAAAATCGATAATGGGGGTGAGGTTAGTGATACTGGATTCGATTGGAAGGTGGAATCACTGAAATATATTTAAATTTTAATTAGATATAAATGATAAGGTTATTTTTTTAAAACTGGAAATGGTCCCATTGGCTGGCCCAATAGCAAAATAAGTAACCACAATTCACCATGATTATGAATTCATAAAGGGTAAAAAGGATATGTTGGTTTGAATATGTCAAGGGAGAAAATTTATGACATTTAATGAGTGAAATTTATTGAAAAACAGAGGAGTTAAAAAGAAAAAAAAATTATTTTTAAAACTGGAAATGGTATCCCGCTAGGCCCAAATCATGAAGTAACCACCCTCTCTCCAAAAACTCCTACAAAGAAATGGGGAACCCAAATTAGGGTGTTTATAAATATATTGATGTTAAAAACATAAAATTAGTCTCACACAACACCAAAAAAGGATCAAGATTTTAAATGATCTTGATCAAAACCGTGACATGAATATAAAAAAACTGGTGTGACAATTCCCCCCACCATTTAACATTTCTGCCACGAGAAAGCTATAACACATCTCAAATGATCGAATAGAATATAATGATTCTTTATAAACATAATTCATCCTCTAAATATAATTAAATATCATTCACTAACAATGTAACATAATACTCTTTCCCAAACAAACCACCAACTCACAACTTCTTCCGGAGAATCAACAGAAAGATAAAGCCGTCATATCCACAACCAAGACAAGAAATAGATTGTTGGGCCTTCTCCCATGGAACCCAGCGATCACCCTAAACCACAGTTCACTCACAAAATCCAATGACTTGGTGTGGAGGCTGGAATGGGCTCCCCACTATTAAATCAAAACTACCATGCAAAAAATATTAAAGGAAAGATCTTTGAGACCCATAGTGGGTCTTCCCACCATTAGAGACAAACTAGAAATGAACAAAAAAACAATCAAAATGAACACGATTTTTGAATCACCTACAAAGTTCCACCAAAACTCCCCCACAACAACCTACAAACCCTAGTTGAGAGGAAAACTAAATGAACATTTAACCCACCCACTCTCGAATGGAGGTGGCACGAACTGGGTTAACACTCTCTACACGGATCCATACCCCCACCAATTAGAGAGGGGAGGGATATGGAACGAATCATTAGGACATTGAAACCACAAAAGAAAAAATGGAAAAACCTCAACGAAATGGTATAGGTATGATCTCAGCAATAGTACCTAGAATCCTAGCACTCCTAACTACACGCTAGATTCACTCTGAAACCAATGGCTGATGCTCTGATGGATGAAGCATATTTTTCCTTGTAGAAAGGCTTTGATAGTCCCTAACATGTACTCTATCCCTTATTTCAACATATTACCACATAACACTCATTGTAAAAAACAACAGATCAAGAGGCACCATGAAACTCTCTTCCTCGACAACACTTGTTTACCTGAACAATAACATGGAGAGAGATGAAAATATTTTCTCTCACTCTGAAAGAGAAGCAGAATGAACAAGGCACAAAAAACACCAACAAAACATCACCGTGCACAACTACTACAACTGAGAGATTCACCTTAAAGGGGAGGAAAATTTATTCGAGCCCAAACATCACCCTATTTCAACAAATGGGCTGAGGTATCAATTTAAGAGGTGGATTTAACATTTTATATAAATCCTTTGGTTGATCAACTAGAATGAATGGCAATGGAGAACCATCCATGGAAGCATCACAATATCCATCACATCTTTTGAATCCCAATAAACAATATCCCAAAACCAAGCCATCAACAAGATCCCATCTAAATATGCAACAAGAGTATGGTGTCTAGATCATAATTTATCATATAGAATAGAAAACACTTCTAAGACATAGAATAAACCTTCCAAATAACTATCTGTTCAAAACAAACACCACAATTTTTCACCTAAAAACAATTTAAAAAAAAATAATATAAAATAAACAAACATGGTGGATTTTCACATTCAGCAATGGAGTTTCATCAAGTCTCACTCAAATGAACATTTAAGTTCCACCCCAGGCACTCGAATATCATGCCATACCAGCCATTCATCCATATATCTAGAAAACCTTACATGTCAGAACCAATGAAAACACTGAATAAAAAAACAAAACATCATCACTAAAAAAATAATTGTGTACCTTCCAAAGGCACATTAACCACCAAATGACAAACCATTTTTAGATTTCAAAATACAAGCCACACTTCATAAATAAATTTTTTATTAAAAAATACATTTAATTTAATAGAATATTGAAAAACAACCCTTCTATTCCAAATATCCCTTTTAGATTTTAAAAAAAAATCAGCAATGCCACTTTTCATATTCCAACAACCACCATAGCCAAAACCACTTTCTCGAAAACAACAGTTTCTCAAAACCAAACATCCAAAACCAATTCATCAGATTCAAAAACTTTTCAATTTCCTGAGAAACCCCATTTAAAACAATGTTACCAAATTAATTAATAATGATGAAAACTTTCAAAAGATTTTATTTTTATAAACCACAAGTTAAATTAGAGAAAATCCAATCCCGTTAAAATAATTCCACTTCTTTCATGAAATTTGTTATTTTAAAACCAAACCTCCCAAAAACAATCTTATATTTAATTTTTGAAAACCCCTTTTCAAAATTTCCAAATCCAATACTTCCTTTAAAACCAATTTCCATAATTCTCACAAAAGGAATTTCAAAACAATAATTCATAATTCAAGTAACATCCATGAAACCCGCAAAATGGAACTAGTGTCAGTGGGTGACTTGACCATATGTTTGGAGGCCATATGTCAAACACTACACCAACATGGAGAGACTTTTTAGGAACATGCCTCTGCTTCACATGGCATTCCAGGACCTACGAGCTCATAGAGGTTGTTGGTCAGACTCCCCTTTTCATATCCGAAAACCAGACAATCAATAAGAATAAAAGACAATACATTACCGGACATCCAATGGAAACCCAAGGATTTGAACAAGAAAGAGTTTGCGACACTATTCCTACACATACCTTTAAAGTCCCAAGAATCTTACTCAATATACATTGAAATCTTCCAAATAGTAAGGGAGCTCTAAAATCGAAGATCTGCTAAGAGCCAACTTCCTCTAATACAGTTTTGTCATGAACCAGCCTGAGTCGACCCTGAACTAGTCACGCTGGCCAGCCCACGACACGTCCCGAGAGGTGTTCCTAATTCTCCTGGGATGGTGACAAGAACTATGAGAATTAATAGAGTATACAAGGGAAATATTTTTCCAATATATATACAATCAATAAAATTGTAGAAAGAAATAGAAAGCCCAAAATAAATTTATATAAAAATTGAAGGGAACATTATTTTTTCAAGAAAGATAAAGTACAACTAAACCATAAAATCAACTTACCAAAACTGATAACCAACTAACTCCATGTGACATCTCTGTTCACTCACCAACACAATGATCACACATCACCCAGGGTGATCAAACTCAAGCTGAAACCCACACAAGGGGTAAAAATCGAAGAAGACTATAGGCGTGAGTATTAAAACGCATTAGGTTAGCCCGATATTCTATTCACAATGCACATAAATTAAAATAAAAGAAACATAAATTTCATTTTTAAAATACATATATAAATGTATGATTTATAAATGAGGCCCCATGCCATAAAATATTTACCAGACAAAAAGATGCATGTTTTCTAAACAAGAATGCTAACAATGATTTTTAAAGAGGTGAAATTTCCAAATGAAAATAGTTTTCAAGAGGGATGATTTAAAAAATGTACAATTTTAAATAAGTTACACAAAAAATTGAATTTACTAACCATAAACACCATATGCCGATGTTGAGTACAAAAAATCCAATGAGCAAAGTCAAGGGAACACCCCTAGGCACTAGTTAGTTGTGAGCCTCAGGTAACTCGTATCTTAGTGAAAGTAGCCATAATAAATATATGTTCCCATTCAAAAGAGCCAATAGTTGAGTGAAAAACCATAACCTAGTGTTCCCACAACAACATCATCATCATAGTTTAGTTAGTATTGTCATCGTAAAACTTGCTACATGAAATAGGGCCCAAACCCAACAGAATCAGTAGAATACTAATACACGTCCACCCACCTAGATTCCCAGGATTACCTTTTGTGGTCAATAAAGTTAAACATATTATAAAATATACATTCCACATGAAAATTCCATTGCCGAACCATAAACTCACAAACACCGCACAAAAATTCTTCACATTTCTTTCACTAAACAAGAAACATATAAAAATATTTTCCAAACAATTTCGTGATGTATAACGAGGCCTTGCACATAAAATCCATTCAATAATGATTTTTTTGGCCACAAACCAGTCAATAAAATAAAAAACCATATTTGGAAGCCCCGAAACCAATTAATAAATCATTTTCATGGACTATAAATTTGTCCCAAAAGATAGAACACGTAATACACATGGAAACAATTTTTAAAAAAATAATACCAAATGGGCCATTAAGATTTTCTCAAAACAATCATTTAAACAAGGAATGAATTTCACCTTTTTAAGTAGGTTTATACACACCATTTGGAGTAGAAAAACCAAATCATAAATCCCTTAAAAAATACAGATTATGTATTCAAAACACAACCATTTTCATATGGATGTGAAAAGGCCATTTTCCGATAAGTTGTGAAAAACAAGATGTAAACCAAGAAAATTTCGTTTTTAAAACCAAATAAAAATTGGAAAACCAAAAAAGAATCCCAAATTTTTTTACAAGCTTATAATGTATTTATAAATCCAAATAAATCATTTTAAATTGCACTAGACACATAAAACCCAACTGATCTATTTACCAAACACATGGCATACACTTTTAAGAAAACAACTTATGATAAGAACATAAAAAGGGATAAGATACCATTTTCAAACTATAATATTATTCGATATATTGAAACGTATTTAAAATAACATAAACCATTTGTGAAATCTCATGGAATAATTTCTCAAACAAGAGGTGTGAACATTTATACCAAAACAACTATATTTTTAACAAATTATGTCATAAAACATAATTTGCACACCAAACATTTAAAACCAAGTTTCATGGGATAAAATATATTATAAATTAGGTCATAACAGAATGATAATGTTGAATCCTAAATGATAAGAGCCTGGGAAAGGGATATCCTACCACAAATCCTTGACGTAATGGAAGCACACACCCAAATTCACCATCTAAGGGTTTACAAACCTAAACCTCTAAAGACCAGCCCTAAACAAACAAACACCCATAAATAATCATTTTATAATAGAATACTTGGTTTATCATGACCAAGGGATATTGTAAAACCATGAAATAATGAAAGAAGGAAGAAGAGGGTGGATAAAGGAGAAGGAATCTCACATTTTCAACCAGAAAACTCTTCATATTCCACTAGATCTGCACCCATAGAGAAATAGTAATGGCTTGAAACGTCGTGGAGATTATCCTAAGGACCAGAATAATAAGATCAACAATATTTATCAGAAAAGTTGTACGAATTTAATAATTTATGTGTGAAAAAATTTACCTTATCAGTTCTGGAATATTCTAGGTAACATGATAACTTTCTCCCTAATCCTCCACTCATAAGAGCTCCAAATAGGGAAAATAGATAATGGGGGTAGAGGATAGGGATATTGGCTTAGAGTGGGAGGTGGAATCACTGATATATATTAAATCTTAATTTGGATATAAAGAAACGAATTATTCTTTTAAAGCTGGAAATGGGCCCATGGGCTGTCCCAATACATATTTAAGTAACCCTAATTAACCATGATTAAGAATTCTTTAGGGGTCCAAAATGTTATTTTTGTCTGAATATGTCATGGGAGGAAATGCATGATGTGAAATGGGTGAATATTTTTTAAAAACAAAGATGTTATAAAAGATTAAAATTTGGTTTTTAGAATTGGAAATGGGCTCAAGATTGGCCAAAACCATGATGTAACGACCCTCTCTTCAAAAAATCTTAAACAAGAAATGGGGAACCCAAATTAGGGTGATTAGAAATATATGAAAGTTATAAATTCAAAATTAATCTCACCCAACACCCATGAAAAGGAACATGATTTTAAATGAACCAAATCAAACCCCTGACATGAAAAAAAAACATGTGTGACATTCCTTGCTTAACCGTACTAATAATTTGAGCTCACCCTTTACATATTTTGTACATTCACGAGGATATAAAAAATGTTTTTACGTAGGAAAACTATTAGGGGAGATTTTTATTGATGATGTCCATGATATTTCATCAATTAGAAGAATATGTTCCCAGTTTCCAAAGACATTAAACTCATATGGTCTATGGGAATCTGTTTGTGCCATGCATTACATATTATACAAAAATAATTTCATTCCCATTTGAAAGTATCGAGTTTAGTGGAAGTACAGTTTAGATGGTACCTAACATTAATTATTACCATGATCAATGATTATTATAGGATGAATACAATGATGAATTCTAGTATCCCCAGAATAGAATCAGGGATTTAGATTAAGAATAATGAGGCCCAAAACGTTTGAAGATGATCTTGAAATCCATGTATATAATTAATTTAATTAATTTAATTAATAAAAGAGTGTTTGGATCGTTGGTAATATCTTCATTTATGATTTTGATAATTCAAAATGACCGTTCCTAATGATCTCATTGCGTATGCAAGGATCTAAACTAGAATCCCTATAGCGGTGATCCACACATGCTCTGATGGTCTCTAATCAACACCACTCATTCTCTGGATTCTAGAATGAAGAAGCAGGTGAATTTTTTTGGTCATTTTTGATCGCTTTTTCTTTAGCTTTGAAGAACATCTCTCATTCTTGTCATGGGAAAGAAGTGGATTCGAGAGAGAAATTATTTAGCTCAACAATTCTCAATTCACCGGTTATGCAGTTCTGTCCATGGCACAATAGACATAAATGTCTTTTTATTCACATGGTGCTTTGGTTACAATATTTAATTTCATAAAAGTAATTAAATAAACTCATAACATTAGAAAAAACCCATGCATTAAATAATTATACCATGTCATTATTTATGGTGCATCAACATGCACAAAATAGAATAAATAAAATTCTACGTAATAATAGAAGTGTTATTATTATTTTAATTTTTTACAACTAGTTAAATAATTATTGACCATATTGAAAATAATTATTTTACTTCTGAACCAACCTTGACCTACTCTAACTCCAGTTCAATTAATTTAATAATCAAATAAATAAATAAATATATTATTCTCATAAACAATTTTTTTTTCAAACTACTAAATAAATATATTTTAAATTTTTAATAAAATCAATAAATATATTTTACAGAAAATCTGGTTAATAAATAGTAATTGAATTTATTCAATCATTTTAACTTGAATAAGATAACTCCATTATCTTGAGAATAATATTTATTAGTTAAATTCAAATAGAATTTAACCAAGACCACTAAAAACACATAGTGTGTGACTCTCTAGGATTCCTTCCCTTTGGAATTATGGGGGATTCCCAAAAAGTCCAAGAGTATTTTCTTGCAACGGTTCAAGGTACCTAAGAGAAAGAACATAAAGTTGAAACAATGACATCCACATATGAACATTGATTGTGGAATATAATCTTTTTTCACAATATCTTATTAAGCAGGTTTAATGGTAGTGTCATCAACCATTATTCTTGATACGTCTTTCATTGACTACGTGAAATAAAATCATTGTTACACCATGCCATGTAATTTCATGTGATTGTAATATTTCAATAAAATAGTTGTGATGTCAACTTCCATAAATGGAAAGTACAAATGCTTCCCCGACTTGTCCATTAATAACATGACACTCATGACACCCCCACTGATTCGTACTTCCAGTCAACTGTCTGCGTGACATTTGTCTTAAGTAAATCAATGTTCGTGTGTCATGACATGTATTAATAATAATCATAATGACTAAGGATGATTACATATGCTTGCATATAGAAATATCTAATGACAACAAAACATGCAGAATTCCTACTGGCAGGTCTGTAATCATAATCTCCCATCATGGATACTATCACGCACGAAATTCATGAGAGGATGTCTCATATCCTTACGAGAGATTTCACCTTACGGTCTGTAAACTATGTTTCCAATTATAGAATTTCATATAACCCAAGAACTATATTCAAAAATATTTTCATATAACTTTAATGTTCTCACTGTAGTGGGGAACTATTCTGACATTGTCAATGTGACAAATACTCCATGAAATTATTACACTATAGTAAGGAAAAATAATTAAAAATATTTAAAAATAAGTTTAATATTTAAATATATTAAATATTCACATAATTAATTTGCAACTAGGTTGTTCTATGATATCAACTCTTACGAACTCTTAATTGGACAAAATCTAATTGCCTACAACTTTCACTCTGCTAGACCTCACATGATGATCATGTTTCTTCTGAGTCAAGGATTTAGTCAAGGGGTCTGCCATGTTGTATTATGTTGAAATACTACTCACTGCATCTTCACCTCTCTATTAAAATTCTATCATGATTTGATACTTCTGACATATGTGCTTCATTTGATGATGTGTCCTTGGTTATTTTTTGAGAGCCATCAGTGCAGTATTATCATAGTTCAATTTCAGGGGATCCATACTGCTAGATATCAAATAGAGCAAATGGAAGAAGCTTCCAATACAAAATGCTTTTTTATCTACCACAAAAGATGCTATATACTCGGACACTACTATAAAATATAGGACCACACTCTTCTTTTAGATCTTTTAGCTCATTTCACCTCCATTTAAATGGAATATGTATCTAATTTGCAACATCATGTCTTCTTGATGTGTTTGGAAATAAGAATATGAATATCCTCTGATAAATAGATCCTCATCTCCTATATAAATATGAAAATATTTCTTTGTACACCTTAGATAAATTACGATAGTCTTTACTTCCATCCAATGCCGGTTACCTAGGTCAGCTTGATATCTTCCCACCACAATCAATATATAATAAACATCAATCCTAGTACATAGAATATAATTTTTGATTGATCTAGTCACTGATGTGTATATATTCCATGCCATTATCATTCTTTGATTATTTGTCTATGGACACAATTTCATGGAAAGATGAATTCCATGTGACACTGAGAACAATCCCCTATTGGATTGTTCCATACAGAATCTGTTTAGTAGCATATTAAAGTGTGTACATTGACATAGGCACAAAATTCTTTTGGATATATCATGATGGATCTCAATGACAAGAATATATGCATTCTCTCCCATCTCCTTCATGGATAAGCATTGATTCATCCATTCCTTAATAGACTGTATTACTGGTATCTCATTTCCAATATGTGATATGTCATCAATAAATACTTTTAGTAAAATGACTGTACTGCCACTAAAACATTTGTATGCACAAGGATCACATTAGTTGATGATAAATACAAATTTTGTTATAGCTTCATCCAAATAAATTTTCCATTATATAGATTCTTTCATTAGTCCATAAATGGATTTTGGAAAGTTAAATACCATATTAACACCAATGGGAGTCATAAACACTTATAGGCTGTGTCTTGTAAACATCTCCTTGAAGGTTCCTATTATGGAATTCTATTTTGACATCAATTTTGAAAATCTCATAGATAGTCTTTGATGCTACATGAACCATTTTTCAACTATTCATTAATTATGGTTACTAACAATCCCTCCCATGTCTAGTTTCTTCTTGAATACCCATTTTCAACCAACATTATTTTCACCTACTGGACCAAAATAAAAAATTGGTTTTGGTACATGGAATCTATTTCTGAATTCATGGATCTTCCCTCTTGGCATCATATGTGCCACTTAATGATTCCATGTAAGTTAGAGGATCATTATTATCTGCAAATAATGAGTCACCATACTCAGTAACAAGAAAACTGTATAGTTATGGTTCTCAAACCTCTCTTTTACTCCTACACAATTCATGTCTCTCTAGAATAGTTATTACTTCCACATGGCTCTGGGAAAATTTTTCATGTTCCCACACTTGTGTAGCATTAGCCTAGAATTCATTGACGTCTATCTCACTCCAACCATCTCTTTTAGAGATGTGATCCCTCTCATGAAATATAGAGTGTCTTTTAACTATTACCTTCTTCTCTGATGGGTAGTATAGGTAATATCCCATTTTTACTTTTGGGTATACATTAAAGGTAATCTTTTTTCTAAAGGTTGGAAGTTTGTTATCTAAATAGGACTTAACAAATCCATCACTTCTTGGAACATTTAATTTTGATCCCATGGCTTTCTTGCCACTCTAGAACTCATATGGAATACCATTTATCTATTTAGATTGTACTTGGATTAGTATGTGCACTATAGATTTTAATGCATATCCCCAAAAAAATAATGGAAGAATTTCATGACATATCATTGATCTCACCATGTTCAACAAGGTTCAGTTACTCCTTTTTCTCATACAATTCCACTAGGTCATGTAAGGAAGAGTGAGTAAAGATAGGATAACAAACTCCCATATGAAATAAACGAAATCTTGATTATGATATTCTCTACATCTGTGTGACTGGAGATTCTTAATATGCATAACAAGATGATTATAAACATAATTTATTTATTCTTTGAACTTATCAAAATAATTTGACAAGTAGCTCATTAGGTATATTTATCCATATATTCTAAATTCATAAGTAAAATTTATGATGTATGAGTTCCCTACTCTTGCTTCATCTGGAAATGGTCCACACACATCAGAATAAACCAATTCCGAAAGCTCTTTATCCCTTTCACCTTTCCCACTAAATGGTGATTTGGATATTTTTCCTAGTTATCATACATGAAATACACCAAGTGGTTTAAGATCAAATGAATTTAAATTTCAATCTTGATGTATCTTTTTCAAGAAATTATTGTTTACATGACCCAGCCAGTGTTGAAAATTTTGGGTGTGGTATGAGTCATGTGATGTATCATTGATATCAATTTCCATTAAATGGTTAGGGTCATCCAATATGTAATGACCATTGTATAAATTCTCCATTCCAACAAATCTATCATTTTAAAAGAAGAAATAGTCATTTACAAAGCTGAAAAAATCCATCTGTATCTATTCTAGAAAATTAAATAATGATTTTAGTAATAAGAAACACATAATAACAACCCTTTAACATCAATGTCATCACAGTTGGCTATGTTAGGTGGTAGTCCCTGACAGCTACAACAGTGAGTCTGGATCTATTGGATACTTATATATTTACCTCCCCTTAGTCAATCTTCCTTAATATACATGGTTTATGTATTTGAATACATATCTAAGCACCATAATGTATATTAACTAACTAATTTGGAGAAAAAAATAGATTAAATTTGATAACAAATGAACCTAAATCTTCTCCTTGCTTCTTATTCTAGGTGTAGTTTTTCTTCCAGTGGCCATTTTTTCTACATGCGAAACAAACAGCTTCATATTCCCTTGACTCTCCATTGATATTCCTTTTCTTGGAAGGGTGTGAAGATGCTCCAGGCTTAAATATCATCCCCTTCCCTTTCCTATTATTTATCATAAAGACATAAGGCTTTTCACGTTTCATATATTTGATCACTTAGAGAGTGATAAAAAGAATATTAGATAGTGAATTTTCTATGTTTCTCATATTTAAATTAACCAAAACGATGGTGAAGCTATGAGGGAGAAATACATGAATGATATCAGTAACCTGTTGTATGGGGAGTTTAAACCATAAAACCTCCATGTGCACAATTTAGATAATGATCTTGACTATGTGTGGCTGGATAGGGCACTCTATCTATGATTACTATGAATGTCTTCATTGGAGATATCAAATCATTTTTCTCTTTCAATCTCCTAGTAAAGACCATAGTGGTGCTCCAGCCTGCTATATGCATCCATGTTTTCATGAGACTTCATGAGATCACTGGACATTTATGATAACATCAAACATTTAGGGTGGAATATATCTTTCATATGTTTCTCATATACCAATAACTCTTCGTCACTCATCTTGTGGGAGTGCGGACTAGGTAATGCTGACTCTAGCATATAAGACTTCCATTCATGGCATTGAATAACCCGAAGGTGTCCAAACCATTCATGGAAGTTATTAATGGTGATGATGATGTATTTATCCATAATTGATCATAGAGATAGTGTGGTTGAAGAGTTTTTAATTTTGTTATAAAATTAAAATGATATATCATTAGTACGTTATTGATTAAATTTTATGAGAAATAATTAATTAATTTTATTTAGTCTCCCAATATTTAATGAAGTCACAATGGCCCTCAACATTGAACTCAGAATGTCTAGTTGTCATGACATTATTGTGGAAAAGAACCATGTTCCCCTTCACATAATCCTACCAATGCTTGGTCAAGCTATTTGAAGGTATTTACGTAGGCATGTATTTTCCAACAAAGTGCATGCAACTCCATGATCTTTTGATTGGACTCCCCAATCATGAAATCTTGACATTGGATTTCCTTAACTATTGCCTCCAATAATACACCATGTATTGCAAGGGATACTCCTATTGATGTAATATGGTTATGTCAACCTGAATCCTTTCATAATGGATTATTATTTTATTGTTTGTGTCCCAATAATGGTTTTTCAAGCACATAGTTTTATTGAGTTTTTTCCTTAATCAGGTAATAGAAGGACTGGTATGACATTGTAGTTTATTTGAGGGATTTTTATCTATTATGCGTGAATTTTTTATTATAATTATAATGTACTTTTTAATATTATGTCAAACATACTTAATTGATTAAGCATGTCTTAATAAAATTTATGCATAAGCTGGGAATGTTTTAGTTCAACCTTCTATGATTGTTTAATTCAATAATTATGTGATCATGACAACACATCCATAATGATAAACAATGCAAATGGCAGAAACAAAATATATAAAATTGCACGATCAAGATCTTTTCTAATGGTTATTTCATCTAGAGGTTGATCAACTAACACTCAAATAGATTGGAAATACCTTGAACCATTTGGGTTAGTGTTTATAGCTTTCCACCTATCCACCACTATATCTCCTGGGATTGGATTAATCTTTGCTGCTTCTTGAACAACCTATACTAGCTTGTGAGTCCTATCCATTACATATTTATTCAATATCACATGTATTTGAGGGGTAAAATGTGATTTTAGATAAACGAAAACATAGGCATGCATGCCCTACATATTAATGAGGAGAAGGATCGCAGGACAACAAATATAATTTAAATAAATTAATTAATAAAATCATCAAATACAAAGTTCATGGTCTATCTCATTATCATCTATAAATTCAATGATATTTCTGCAAAAAAACATGCATTCATTAAATTAATCGTTATTGTTTAAGATAAATCATGCTCACATCAATTAATTATCTTATTTAATTATTCAATAATATTATCTTAAACCCTTTTTTGAATTTCCTTGATATTCTCATCCATCATAATTTCAAACAAATAAACTCATTTAATATTATTTTTGTACGTATCTTCTACATTGGAGGATAAATGATGAGTTCACATTCATAACTTCCAAATTATTATAAATGAAGATTACAGAGATGTAAAATTAAAAACATATATATAAACCACCTATCACATGTTGGCCGTCATCTTTACCCCTACACCATGGTACACGTCTCAAGGGTTTGTATTTTATAATATGAAATTTTAATAAATCTGCATACATTGGATGAATACAAGATGATTTATTCCAACTAAACGATGGGTACTATTAATAAACATCTATATAAGTTACACACATGAGGAACCAATGTGTGAGTGTAATTTGTTAATCATTGGAGTACATGGTGTGCCCAATGGTCCAGACACTATGTAGTATCCTCCTTACATGGTCTCTTTCCGGGAAATCCATGTACGAGTTACAAGATCCAACCAAAACCAGAAGGGGCTACACGTCAGGGCCAGTGTCCACACGATGTGTAATCTAGAAACCACAAGACACCTGTTCCTAGTCAACACACAGAGTCATTAAGACTATGAAAAAATCCATTGAAATGGTTTGGTATTGGTGAAACTGACCCGATGCATTAAACCATGACTACATGGTGTGTACTTCCAAATACATGTCATGTGTTCTGATGTTGTATGTCCAAAAAACTTTAAAACCTCTATATGAGGTCCTCTATTTTAATTTAATCAATATTAAAAGAAAAAGTCATTTCTATAAGGTGATCATGAAAAAATAGTGGAAGAACTGATCTGAAGATTCATATTTTCATAACGATTAACTTGAATTGAAACAACTATGTTATTAAATGCCTAAATCATCTAATAAAAAATTAAATAATTATAAACTATAATGTAACCACTCTGATTCCACTTGCTGGATCTAGGGACAGCGGAAGTGCGGTTGAGATAGTACCAAACATTTGTTTTTACCTTGATCAATGATTATTCTAGGATCAATATGATAATTATTGATAGTCTCCATGGAATAGAATAATATATTTAGATGAAGAATTAAGTGAACTGAAACCTTTATAGAGGGTATTAAAAATCTTTTTTTTAATTAATTTAACTAATTTCATAATGAAAGGAATACATGGATATTCAGTATTTTCATTGTTTGATGTTGTTGATCATCCAGAATTACCCTTCTAGATTATCTCGTTGTGATTGAGAGGATTAAATCAAAAATCCCTCTATACATGATCTAAACATGTTATGATGGCCTCAGATTGAAACCTCTCATTCTCCGAGTTCTAGCATAAAGAATAGAGTGTCTTGTGTAATCATTCTTGATCACTTATTCAGTAGCTGTGAAGAATGTATCTCGGTCTTGAGAGAGGCGAGAGGAGGATTTGTGAGAGAAATTATTTAGCTCAATAATTTTCAATTCATAGAGCATGCATTTTGGTTCAAGGAACAATAGACGTACATGTGTGTTTACTAATATGAGGCTTTAGTTAAAATATTTAATTTTTTAAAAGTAATTAAATACATTCATAACCATAGAGATAACCCACTATTTTACTAATAGTACTGCATCATTATTTATGTTGCACTGACTTGCACAAAACTGAAAAATAAAATTCCATGTAATAATAGCAGAGTTGTTATTGTTTTAATTTATTCAAACTAGTCAAATAATTATTCATCATCTTACAAAAAATTATTTTAATTTCAGACCAACCATGGTCCGCTCGAACTCCACTTCGATTTATTGAACACCCTAATAAATAAATAAATAATTTAATCTAATTTATAAATATTTTATTTATAAAATAGTAAATAAATATTTATTAAATGTTCTATAAAATAAAAAAAATATTTATTTTACACACAATCTAGTGAATAAATATTTATTTAATTTCTACAATCATTTTATCTTTAATAAAATTATTCCACAATCTCGACAATGATGTTTATTAATTAAATTCCAGTAGAATTTAATAGATACCACCAAAAACAGAGTGTGTCAATATTTTGTATTATTTCTCATTTTCATTAGGCAGCCTTGCCTAAAGTCCATGTGTACTGTCTAGGAATGAGTCCAGTAACCCATGAGAAAGAATATAAAGTCCCAACAACAAAATCCACATATGAATGCTCACTGTGTAATATAATCCCTTTTTCTCAATATATAATCAAGAAGGTTTCAGGATCGTTTCATAAACTATTTTTCATAATACTTCACACTTTGACTAGGTGAAATAAACATTTTATTAGACCATGAATACGGAATTTTGCATGACAATTCTATTTCAATCAATAGGATGAGATGTGAAATTCCATAAATGGATGGGATAACTTCATCCGCAAATTTTTTATTAATAACATGCCACTCGTGATGCACCTAACATACCCAACATCCCACCAAATGTCAGCATTATAGTTTTTTTAGTAAATGAATGTGTGTGAGTCCTGAAACATAATAATGATAATATTAATGTATAAATATCATTACATTCGCTCACATATATGAATATACGATGAAAAAAAATCATGCATAATTCCTACAGGTGAGTCTTTTCCCATAATATATTCTAGTTAAGATTACTATGTATGAACTTAATAAGAGGAAGCCTCATCTTCTTACGAGTTCTCACACCCGACAGTCTTCATACTATGTGTCCCATTATATAATGTCATCCAATAGTAGAACTATATTTATGAATATTTTTAATGCACTTCTAGGTTCTCTTCATAGTGGGGAACTATTATGACCTTGCCAATACGAAAAATACTCCAAGACATTATCACCCTATATTAATGAAGAACAATGAAAAATATGTAATAACATGTTTAATATTTAAATATATTAAATAATCACGTAATAAATGTTTTACCAATTGGTTATAGGACACGAACCCTTACACCATGTATATCAAAATTGCGGCTCAAAATCATTACAACTAATAACCAGTATATAAAATGCTAACACATTTGGTTTATGGGTCCTACAAACATAGATAGGGTGTTCATTGCCCCAAATTTAATAACCATGTACCCAGAGTGTCTATAAGGACACTAAAATATCATCTATTAAAATCATGTTTCCAAATTGAAGATGGTGATAACCAAACATGAATTTAATCTTCAATAACCCACTTCCCTTTTCACCTAGTCAATGTGTTTATCAATTCCTATATGTTATCACTTATTCATGATAGAAATATAGATTAAGTTATTATAATACATTAATAACATCATGACACAATCCTCATTCGGGGAGAATAAAAAAGGTCTTCTTAGGGGAAACACAGAGTCGAAAAATGACCTTACTCTATAGATCCTAGTATAGTATATTCAGATCTCTAATCCATACATGGGCCCTTAAATACACTGGTGTAGTTAACATGGAATTTAATTAGTATATTTGTTTGAAGAAATAAATCTTTAAACAAGGATGTATGCCCAACACACCATCTAAAATGGAATCTTTATACTCCTCCGAACTTTCAGGTAACAAAATTCTCATTGAATCTACTCCTACAAGGTACATATTATCCAATGGAGTATAAATCTGTTTTATCCTCACATATATGAGAACCCCATAGTATACAAAAAAATCATTCTCATAGATGAATTAAAAGATCATTATATCATCATGGATGTAGAGTTTCCAACCCCAAAAATATTAAATCTAAAAATAAAAATCAGACTGTCAGTCTATACTAAGGTTGACATTAGAAGACCTCACATAAGATATAATGAGATCCTATAAAAATACCTCTTATCCAGGAGATAGTTTATAGTTTTAGAAGTAATGTGTGGTATCCAAACTCTTCATGTATAATATGCTAATAAAAATGTTGAAGAAAAATGCTATACTATAATATCTTGGTATTGATCAATGTATGTTACCTAGAACATAGGATTCGAAATATCTCTATCAAAAGTATAGGTACAAATGAAAGGAGAATTAACTTACCATAAATCATTCCCAAAACCCCATGGTAATATACCAATATAAAAAAACAATCAATTAACCTAAAAAAAACTTACTAAGACTGTCATGGACCAACTAGGAAATTTATTCATAGACACAGAATATATAATCATCCATCATATATAGATATTAAATCATATCTACAATTTCTTCCACCTTACCGACCTCCCAACTCAATCCCTTACCTCATTCGTAGAGACCCGTCGACCATCTCATTATTTTCTTCATGGATGGTCGTGTAATCCCATTTGATATAGAGTAATGCAAAATTGTAGAAGAACTTTCTCTCTTAGAGGTTACTAAGGCATCTTTGAGATCCCTGAAAGGATGACCCAATGTTTTGATTCGGCATCTGAGGTAGCATCATAATTCAATATCTTGGTGACTTATGTTGACTACCAACTTCTAAGGTCCAATATCTTTGGTTTCCATATATACAAACAAAGAACGATTAATTATCTACTAAGAATATCACCATAACCAATGAATTCTCTAGCATTATGTTTTCTAAAAATTAACATAGAAGTATATTACCTCATTTAGATAAATATTGATGAAATTTAAAAAATACATGCCTAGTTACTGTAATAGTCTAGTGTCTTTGGAATCATGGGAAAAATATAATAACCACATGGGAGCGCTTCAATATATCCCATACATATCATCCCCTTTAGTAATCCTACATATAATATTTCTTCATTTTTTAAGTAAAGGATACATAAGAAATAGAGGAGCTCAGATGCTCAATATGGGTAAAAATAAAATAGTTAAATTAGTATAAATTAAGAATAAGGTTATCAGAACATGAACATAACTTGGAAGAGAATACAATGCATATAAAAGAAAATAGACATGAATCATGGAATAAATATATGCAGATCATAATACATGAATCATTATTTACTCAAGATCACAATCCATTAAATCATAACATAATCATAAGACATGGGATTGTGGAAGAACCTTAAACATATAAAATGATTTCTGTAGTATTAATGGATTCACTACCAATGAAATATTTTTGGTATGATTTCACTCCCTAAACCATTATGATATTCATGATTCCCTCCCAATACTGGCTTAATAGACAGTGCATTTTACTGAATCGTGCATAATACCCATTCGTGCACATTATTACTAAACCAGGTTCACATACCATTACACCTATGTATTACTAAAATTGGTACACATTATGTTCTAGCCATATCATACTTATATCGGTTCAGACATAATTCCATCCATATCATACTGTATGGAGTTCATTTACTATTCTAGTCTGTTCATAAAAAAAGGTGTTCACTCATTGTTCCATACATGTCATACTAAATTGAGTTCACACCACATTTCATCCCTTTCATACTGAACTAAGTTCATTCCCCATTATATTAATATCATAATGAACATTATTCATTCCACATTCCATACTTCTATTTCATATGAGATATGATTCATTAGTAAATTAATTGGAGGGATATATATGTCCCACTAGACAAATAATAAAATCATACATCTATGTTCCCCAAAATAATAAATCATTCATCATATCATGAATCCAAAAGAGATATGTGTTTAATAAATATAATATCATAAGCCATGAAATGGAATTTATATAATAAAAAAATTATCCTATAGTAACCCTTTTAAAATAAACTTTATTTAAAATAATATAATTATTGACTGACCCATGAAAATATGTTGGTTCCATGAACACTTTATCATGGTATCCCATGTAGAAGAGAAACTAGTTTTATAAAAAATAAGCCCTAATAAGGATAAAGAATTAAGGTGATGAATAATAATGATTTAATTAGAGGATATACCCCATCAAAAATTATATATATCCTTTTATTTTATCAAATATTAAAAATTATTTTTAAAAGATCATTAGAAACATTTCTGGAGGAAAATAATCATACAATATTTCAAAGTGTCCCATACCACTTTGAAATATTGGAATAAAAAATCCTCATGAAATAATAAAATTATATAAAACTTATATTTCCTAAAAATAAGGACAATTCAGATATGCCATTTCAAAGGGTAATATATACTCATCATATAAGAATAAAGGTTTATAACATTGCATGAGTCTCAATGAAGGCAATTTGAGAAAAAATTACTTTTCCAATATGGTATCTTTTGAAACATAAAATACATGAAACCATGATAATAAAATTCTTACGTAAATACCCATAAATTTATGTATAATAATCATATTATTCTTTCATGTGAAGTATATACAACACCTCAAATAAATTTAACGTAAATATGGAATCCATCTCAGGAATACTAAAATGTGAGATGAAACTCCATTACAATATGAGTATCATTAAAATTGTGATAACCTTTTAGAATAACATAAATTAAAAATTTTAATATCATCAAATTAATTATATTCATGATATAAAACATTGTAGGTCAATATATAACACAAATAATAAGAATAAATGTTAAATATAGAATATATCTCAATATAGTAATAGTGATATGAAATACATTATACACACTAAAACCTAATATATAATAAATATATGTTATTTATATATCTACAATGGAAAATTTTTCTTTTATATAATACCATATGTGATTTTATTATGACTTTACATTACTTATTTATTAACAATTATAGGTTAATGTTATGTTTTGTGTATGATATGCTTTTGTTATATATGTTTTGATTTTTTTTCTTCATTCACTTTTATACATGATATTTTAATTATTTAATGAAAATAAAAAATGATATAAATATCATATATATTCAGTATCTAAATATGTAGAGCAATAATAAAAAATATAATTAAGAAATGGAATGCACTGTTCATGGAGATGGTAGGTCGTACGAATAGATAAACGAAGTTTCAATTTCTCATCACATTTGAATGAATGAAAATAAAAGATATATATATTATCATTCTAGTATAATTATGATTTCATATATATCATAAATTTATACTAAACTCATTCTCAATACATTCCATATAATGTTTTAAAAAAATCCATAACTTTGAGAATGTGATAGTCAACTATCCCACAAACAAAGTTATTGTAGTTTCAAAAATTTGAAACATAATTGTATGTGTTATATAAAAAATCATCAAGTATTAATAAAAATTAAATATTATAAATAAATAAATATACATATATTATATAAAAAAATATTTTCTACTAGAAATCCCAACAGTGATATGGGGTAAATGAATAATGAACAATATTATTTCGTGAGGCGGTAGTTCACAATTCACAAATAGTATGTTTGTTACCCATTTTATTATTGTGTGTTCGAGTTTATGCCCAACCCTTAGAAAATAATTATATTTGATTAAGGAAACTGAGTTTATTATATATTCATTTAATAATAATATTTGAGGTAGGGTAGAATCAAAATAATACAAAATAACTTATGTGAGTATTTTACCACATTTTCAGGTAACTATTTTTTGTTTAATACAAAGTTATTCCGTCTTCGGAATTATTCCAAATTATATGAATCTAGTCTGACATGAGTATTTTTTTGGAGATATTTTGGATAGGTTTTGGATGAGAAAATGTGGCTTGAGAAGTGTCTGTATGGTGATTATTTAATGTCATTTATAAAGGATGAGGAGTGGCATTCTTATAAAAATAAAAATGTTAGCACAATTGGGAGATCTGACATACCACATGTGGTTCCAAAATGTAAAAATAGTGGATCTATAGGTAATTATTATCAATAAAAACATGCAACAGGAAAAAATAATTGTATTTTTTTATTTTGTTTATTTACATATATGATTCTCCACATTTACGATTTTGGGTTTTAATTAAGGAAAATAGTTTTCTACCCAAACTATTTTAATAATTAAGACTAAACTAAATTGAAATTTATTATAATATATAGAACCAATGAATTATAAAAATTTTATATTATTTAATAAAGTTAAATCCCATGTGTGATGAACATTAATTTTTGAAGAAGTTCATATAACATGAAAAAGAATAATACATATTCCTGAACTGTGAATACAATTTTTCTTCTATTTAAAAGAAAATATGTTAATTATAAAATATAAATTGGTACTTTATTAGAGAATAAATTATATTTATTACAATTTCAAATAAATTATCATAATATATGGTTTTATTAAATTAATTTCTTTTAATGAGATATCATTAATTATAAAATAAAATTAATGTCAATTTTGAAATCATTTGATTAATTTTAATTAAAAATATAAAACCATTATTGGAATTAAAAAATAAAAATTTAAAATATATGTAACATTATATATTCGTTAGAAAAATTATTCAACACAATAGATCCTTAAATTTAAATTACCTTTTTTGTTTTTAGAATACTATATTTCATTTAATTTTTAACTATATAATCCATATGTTATCGTTTTTTAAGAATGTATTGTAGTCATATATTCTGTAAAGATTAAAGTTAAATTAGAAATTATAGAAACCCATTTAAATTTAGAAATAATTATTATTACTGAAACGATGTTGTTTTTTCAATACTCTAAAGCATTATAAATGTAAACTTTAAGGAAGGTTCATTGTTAGTCTTTTTTCTTACAATACATATTACATTGGTCACTTTCATGTAATAGTGTATCAAGAACTCATACTATTAGATATAATAGGGGATATGGTCGATCAATTTATAGCCAATGGATTTTTCACTCTTGTCTGGTTCATTTTAGCCATTATGATTAAAGAATATCCACTAATTAAGATTAATTTTCCCTTAATAATTGAAATTAATCTTAATTAATTGCTTTAATATTTTGGTCAAACACTATTATTATATTATTAGACAATAAATATTTTACATTTTACAATTATTTATGTAAATGTTTTTAAATTAAATTCATATTTATTGGAAACACAAATTTAAATCTAATCCTACTGACGTGGTGAGAAAATAAAGGTTTGAAGTGAAAATGTTCAAAAGTTCAATATTTTTTTAGATCTAAATTCTATATAAAAGTGTTTCAAATGGCCAAAAATGGATTAATTTATTTATAATTGATCTATTTAGTCTTTAAAGACTAAATTAAAATATTAATTATGATTAATAATTATCTAAATGGAAAGTTATTTTTGATCTATAATGTAGTATTTTTAATAATTCAAAAAAATTAAAACATCTTAGAAAATTACAAAAAGTCATACTAAGATAATGTTGACATTATGAATTCAATATTAAAATTTATTTGAAAAAATATATAAATTTTTATATATTTAGATTTAATATGTGTGCACCATTAGAAGGCTATAAAATTTGATCTTACATGTAATGAAAGCTGACTTGGTGTTGTGCATTGCTCCAAAATATCTTAGTGTAGAATATAAAAAAAAATTAACATTGTTCATTGTAAAAATCATGATTAACACTGTTCATTAATAAAATAAAATATATATTAAATGTTGTGTGAAATGAAAAATATAAAAATATTAAATTAATTTGACAAAATAAAAAATATCAGGTTGTTACATTCTACCCCTCATAAAAATAATTTTTCCATTGATTTTTTTGGATTATAAATTGTTTAATACTTGATTATTTATTTAAAAAAACCACATAGTATAATTGGATACCAAAATTCCATTTACAAAAATAATGTTGGAAGTATAACGATTTCCCAATGTAACTCACAACTACGTTTCCATGTAAGAGAACAAAATTTGGGAGTAAAGATTGGACATGGAGGAAAATCATAAAAAACAATAGAGAGTGATTAAAGATAGTGTTTAACTAGAAAGAAAATGATCAATGTAATTTGAGGTGCTTAAAACCATAAATCTATGATTATTTTTAAGTCAATTGTTTCATCATTAAGGATGATATTAGGATAAATATTTTTTAATATTTTTCCTAGAGTTGATAAATTTTTTCCAAGGATATATATATATTTATTTTATTCCATTAATTTTTATATTATCACCTTCTGGTTGTTCCATTATTAATCCCCACTTCATCTGATACTATAGGGAATGCATGTGAATTTTTTACTCCTAAAGAAGTAATATATAATGAGATTCATTATTAGAATGAGGATCCATTCCACATAACATTATTTAGTATCATATAAAAATGGGTATCATAAGTTATTAAACATGAATCACTCCTTGTATTAATCAAACAAAAAGTATTAATATGGTAGTAAAATGAGAAAAAAACAGAGAGGATAAATAAGATTAACTCAATATTATTAGATAAACATTAACAATTGAGGGGTTATGTTTAATAATTGATAGATTAGGAATTAACAATTGAGGGGTTATTTTATTCCATTAATTGTGTTCCATTGACTGTGGGTAATTACATAAATGTTTTATATTATTAAAAAAATTCTTTTCAAACTCTCACAAAAAGGATATGAAGTACCTCATTATTAAAACGACTATAAGATTCAATTCCAAATGTTTTAAGAAATGTAAAAAATGGGAAAAAATTTATTTAATAATTAATATGAAAAATTTTAAAAATATTTTACAAAATATTTTTAGATGACATGTATACTGAGAATAATGAATTTCATCTGAATAGAGATATATGGTAATACTTTCAATTAAATATTTCATTAATAATTTTATTATAAAAATAGAGGATAATGGTAATATTACATGAAATTTTCTTGAATAAAAATAATATATTAAAATATAATTGGATTTATTATAAAATTAAAAAAAATCCCACAATGAAAGCTCATGAATAAAAAATCCCAATTAAAATGAGATTGAAACAAAGACTGTTACCACATAAGTATATTTTCAAACATAACACCCATGAATTATGTAAATTATCATGGAATTTAGATATCAATAAGTATGAAGTATTAATGACATAATATTTAATGGGTTGGTAAATACACTATTTAAAATAAATTAGATTCATAAGAGAACTTTTCACTCAAGGAGGGATGTATTGAGATGAAATCCTTAACTCAAGTCCAAAAGTTTCATGAATGTATTTTATAACTAATATAATGTACTTATATAAAATAATTTTCTCTAAAGACCCATCTCATGTTGGAATATATTATAGTTAAACCATTAACTATATTTATTCTAATGATATATTTAATAACTTAATCATTTATGTCCACGTTGGGTGTTTTGAAGAAGCTCATCTCGTAATTCAAGAGTGACTTAGGAATATTTATCATGTAAAATATGTAATTATTTTTTAAATTACATAAAACTAATAAATAAATAATATTAATTTTAATGCATAATATATATTTAAAAAATTAATTATTGTAATGAAATTCAAACTATATTATAATCCTGGATACGATGGGTCTTCCTCATACAAGTATAGTGTCTCAATATTTCAACGGTCATTGTCGAAAGAAGATTACTTTTAATTTATCATTACATAATTATCATAATAAAATAAATTATATTAATTATTTAAATGAACATGGATAAACAATCCATGTGAGGCCATAATAAAAAATGAATCACATCATTTCTGGAGGTGGTATCTTAACACACACTTGAATGGCACTATTAGTTTTCAATGTATGGTTATGTAATAAAGAATATGATAAATAATTATTATATTATTTAAAATATTTCATTAATAAAATTTATAAACATTAAATATATTTCATTGAAAACATGAAAGAGGTGACAATAGAAAATGAATAATATCGGTTCGCAAGATGGTATTTTTCCTTAAATGTGAATGATGGATTGAATACAAATTGGATGTAAGGGGAGGTGTATATATATTAATACATGTAAATCCATCTGATTATATAGTTCATAATTTTTTTAATATATTTTAAAATTTAAACCATTATTTTATTTGAAAAGATGGGAAAAAATATTGATCATGGGGTGGGTGATTACACATGATAAGAAGAAATCCCTTTGGTTTTTTTAATATGGAACATAAGGACACACGTTTTGAAAGAAATAAATCTATATAATGTTGATAAGGATATTTGGGAGTGAATGTTTTATGGTTTTTTCAATCCAATTTAAAAATAATATTCGATGAAGTGGTGGGTAGGGTGGAATTATATAATCAAGGAGTGTCATTTTGGAAAATACCCAAAACTATAAAATAATGGAAAGTCTATCTCAATACAAGTTCCTATAAAAATTGATTAATTAAGGAGTGAAAAAGTAACAAGTTCTAGAAATACAATTAAATTCGAATATAAGCAATTTTTAAACATTTTAATCCCTTTACTTTTTTAGTTTAACCCCTAATAATTTGATTTTAACATTACCCATGGTATATAATTTTTAATGTCCTTACTATTCATTATGATAAAGAATTATGTTAACATTATCATATAAAATTATTTATTTACAATTTTAATATATAATAAATTTTATTGTATTCAATTAATATAATTGTTGAAATTTATTCTAAAATCTATCAACAAAAATGTTTTAAAAAATGGGTTTTCATGAAATGTATTTTTATGCAATAAAAGATCATATATATACTCTACAACTGCCAATAATATTTTTATAAATTTTAATTATTATATAGAGATGTATAATAAATTAATTGTATCTAAATAATTCAATATCAAGTGTTATTTTAATTAATCAATAATTTTAAAATAAAATAAATTAAAAACTGTTTTGGAAAAATATCTTTTTTATGCAAAAAATTAAATTTATTCCAAAATCATTAAAAATGTTAATTAAAATAAAATTTATTAGATTTTTTATGTATGATTGTTTTTATTTAACACTTTTAAAATATAAATAATATAATGGATCTTTTACGTTATATTTTAATTAAATGAATTATCTTTATTTAGACATTCATGAATTTTTCAATATTCATTGAAAAATAAAATATTTATGAAAAATAAACTAAATTACCCAATGTGAATTTTTATATTTTTATTGAAAAAATGTTTTTAATTTTATAAAATTAAATCTTTAAAATTTGAAAAATTTAATTTTAATAAATGTTTATAACAAAAGAATAAAAATATTGTTGAAGGAATCATATTTTTATTGAATAATATAACTTTATTAATGATTGATTAATTATTTGTTAAGAATTTATCATTAAATTTATATTAATGATTACCATTATATATATTTTAAAAAATAGAAATTTTTATTAAATCTTTACAGTTTATTTTTTAGGTTATAACGATATACTATTTCATGGTTTAGTTATGTTTTGTGGCGTTTTTTGTATATGAAATGGAGTATAATGTGGTTTTAATATATCAGGGTGTTACATTATATCCCATTAACAAAAAAATCCATGAAATTAGAAGACATTTTCTATAATAAAGAGTTGAATTTCAAAAATTCTTTTATGGAATTCCCACATTGTAAAAAGGGTAAAAAAATTCTAATAAAAAAATGGAAATAAAATTTTGATCACAAAATAGTTTTTCCACATTGGAGAAAATTGGGGGAAAGTAAAAAAACTAAAATTTGGAAATAAGATCAATTGAGGATATAATGTTATACCATTTTATGATATAAGAGACAATAGATTTATAGAAATATTAATAACATTATTATATCAATATAATTTTTCTAATGTTTAGGGATACCTTTACTATCTAGACCATTAATATAAATAAATATATTTCGATTATAAGTATAATGTCATTTTTTAATCATTTAAATAAAATTATCATTTATTTCTCTAAATAAGTAGTATTTGAGACGAATTGTTTAACTCCTAATGACCTAAAATTGTCTCCTAATTGATCACATGATTCTACACAATGATATCATGATATTACTCTTGACTTAAAATGTAAAAAAACATGGAATCATTATACCAATGTAAGATCATTCCAAAAATGAATACATATTCATATTAATCTATAATTACAACATTCAATTTAAATAATTCCATAAATACTTACCCTTCATCAAAAATATAATTAACATTGAAAAATATAATTTTGTTATTAAACATAAATATTTCATGATTTGTCACATGATATACCAAAGAAATACATACACACTAACCCAATGAATAATTTTCCAAAACACCATGAATAAAATAAAAATAATAAATGAAAAAAATTGATCCTAAAATGTGTTTTCTAAATCTAAAATAAGATTTATATGTTAAACCAATCAATTAATATAACCTAAATATTAACACATACATCAAATAGTTCAGTGGTAGGCAATTCACCCTTTTCTCCATTCAGTTGAGTGTTTACACCCAATCGCCTTGCTGGATGAGAGTAATTATTATCCAGCTTATAGGTTGCCCTTTTTTTAAACTATTGGGAAAAACTTATAATCATATAAACTTTTCACATTGAACTTATTAAGTTACCATGAATATTATGAACAACATTACAAATAACAATTCTCATTAAATAATTTTTTTGAAAATTATGGTTTTCTATCTCGATCATTATTTTTCACCGAATAAAATAATATAAATTTAATATAATTTTCCATAAAATCAAGCACATCTAAAATATAATTTATTCCTCAATCATGAGTTTTTCTATAATATTAATCCTTACCATTAAATCGACATTATTGTCAACTACTATCATTAAAAATATTCTTGTCATTCCCAATATAAACAACTATTTTAGAAGAATACTTAATGTTTTTTTGATTGTTATAACTTTATTTATAATAGTTAAATAACTACAAAAACAGGAATCAAAAATCCAAAATACTAATCCTATAAAATATTTTTAATTTATAATTTTTCTAATATATGCCAATAAGAATTAATCCTTTGATTAAGGAATTGAATTTGATAATGACTAAGTTAACCCATAAAATATAGAATTATTAGTTGTTTATATTGTCTAACAAAGTTTACAAATAGATTGTTGACTGGTATCTCCATTTTTATTTTTAATGTAGCTACATTTTTCACTAACTTTCTATACATAATTTATATTCTAGAACCTATAAGACATATTACATGGTGCATCTTCCCACAATTTGACATTTATGATGTTCATAATTTTTTATTTATAATCATTAACCTTTGAACTTCAATGAGAGATCATCATTATATTTTTACATGTTTATAAATTCACAATGATCTAGTTATTAACCATATATTGAAGAAAATCAATTTTCATTATCACAATATATATTAATACTATTCAATTTAGTTTTAGTATCTCGTTATAAAAATCATTACATTTCACAAAACCTGATTTCTCATTATTGTTAATCCCCTTTTACACCATTAGCTAAATAAATAAAAAAATTGAGATTTCATTATCATAAAAAAGAAAAAGTATAATCATTGAAATATCTTAGAAAGGATATATATATATATAATGAAGCATGAGTTTCTAGGTTTTAGTATATGTTGTCCATGATAATGTTTACTATTATGTTCTTTTGTCTAAAAACTCTGTTAAAGTCATTTATAATGGTTCAAAAAGTGTTTTTGAATATAAGAAAAATAGCCTCTAGGTGTATCAAAATTATTGTGTAGTAATGCTGATTATCATGCACTTCGTTATGATCATGTTTGGATAAATGTGTGTTTTTTGTGTTATTACCTCTTGGTGAAAGTTTTCAAGATCGACACCCACATATATTATCATTAAATTTATTTAATTGCATTTAAAAGACTATCTGTATAAATCACTTATATCATAATATATTTCAATATACATGAATTATCCTATGAGTTATCCATAGGGTCATCAAAACAGTTTTATCATCATAGTTTCCATAGGTTAACTAAACAATTACTTTGATTCAAACATCAGAAATATAAAATTATTACCATTGAGATATAATTGATACCTATCGGAAAACACAAATGGTGACTACAACACCTTTGAGGGTATTCTAATTACAACCTTATTGTATGTCCTTTCCTCATTAATCCATTTGGAAGAGAGCCATGATATTATTAATTATCACATCTGAGTATTCCTACTGAATGGATTCTTTCCTTTGATAAAATAACAACTATAGTAACACAAGAAGTTTACACACATTTTTACATTATTTATAATATATACAGCAACCAATTACACCCCAATAATCATGATTCCATTTATACGTTGAAGATAAGGATTTTAATATATCAAAGTGAGACTAAAATAATGATTAATTATTTTATTCTTCATATATTGAATGAAAATACATTCTATCTCCATAAAATATTTGGGAAATCAAATAAATAGATAGAAAATTATTCGAGAAAAAAATACAAGGGAATAACTGTTATGAGGAAGTATAAAATTTGAGTCAAACATATAACTAGATATCATAAAAGTGAAGCATCTAGAGTAATCTAAGGGAATCATAATATTCAGAACATGGTATCATAAAATCATGGTAATAAAGAAAATATGTATAAAACATATAATATTACATAAAATTATCCATGGATATCTTCCAAAAAAATATCACATTATAGAAAAATTTCCTTTATGGATAATGTATACTCCTAAATCTTATACATGTTACTTCCTGAGTCTATATCTTTACCTAATGAATTTACCTCTATCTTTTTAACCTATCGTAAAAATTTAATTATTTATGTTTTCCTCATACATGAAATAATTAATAATTAATAAAATAATAGTTACTTATGGATATAAAATGTGAGTCATAATATTGCCTCGCCCCATAAAAAAGAAAATTCTATAAAGGAGGAATTATTGAAATGTGAATAAGAAATGTATTCACTAGTAAATCTAATGGAGAATAATATATTAATTTATGCGAGTTTCATATATGAATAATATATAAGAAATCCATAACCTATAAAGTCTTCATCATTAATAAGAATAACCTTGAATAAATATATGGAATATTATGTGAGATTAATATCATTTTCAAAATGAAGTCAATTAATAAAAACCTAAAAATTCCAAAAATATAATATAATTATTTTTAAAATAAATATGGAAACTATAGAGTAATTTTCATCTCTTTCAGAGGAATTTATGGTGGGAAATGTTTTACATTTATATATGTTAAAATTCATTTTTTATTGTAATTTTAATGAGGTGGGAAATAATATCCTTTTGAAAATTGGATGTTGATTGCTTTGAAACCATTTAAAAAATTTTATTATGCGTTAAAATTATATTTATAAATTACATTTAAAATGATAAAATTTTGTTTTAAAATATTTTTAGAAAGCATGTTTATGGAATAAAAATGATTTTCGGGCGAAGAGATAAATTATGTTAGTTATCATAAATACATTTTCTCAATAAATTTAATTAAAAAGCATGGAATTGTAAAATTACATTAATATTTGATAAATAATTGGTGGATAGTTAAATTAAAGTGTTTTTATGATATTTTGAACAAATAATTTCCTAAAATAGACATTTAAGCATATGTAATCCATATTAAAATAATATTAAAACATAAACCCTTACCATTTTGGAACCATTCCATTCATAAGTCTCATGAATTAAGTAAAATAATTAAAATATAAAATATCATAATTTATTCTTTTTTAATAAAAAAATATTTAAAGGATCATTATATATAATATTATAAATAAATTAGGTCAATTAAATACCATGTTTTCCAAAAAAGGTTGTTTTGAAATGAAATGTTTTTCTTTAGTGTGTACATTGTCATATATGTATTTTATAACATATATTATAAATTTATAGAAATATATTTTTCCATAATTACATTTTTCTTGGTTTTATACTTCATACTAATTGATTATACTTTATTTATTTTAGGGATGTATTGAATTAAATAATCATCTATGTCTATATCATGTGTTTTAGGGATTCTGAGTTTATAATATCAACGAAGTCTCCATGTGTTGAACATTTTCAAAAAAGTCAATTTAACACCATATATAGAAAATTTATCATAATATATTAATTAATATTATATAGAAATTTTAATGTTAGAAATAATCATGAATTACTGTTATGAAAATTTAATAATGTTACAGTCATGGAAACGATAGGTCTTCATACACATGTGTGACCTTTCCATATGGTAATGTTGATGATGGAAAGGTAAATATTATTTATATATATAGTTATAAAAATATTATAAATTCACTATTATTTATTTTAATAAACATACTTTTGTAATATATATGATGATGTAATAAGAAACAAAACACATTGCATCGCGAGGTTGTAGCCTTCTAAACACAATGATGATGTAATATTTTATAAAATGGACGTTAAAGTACAGATGTATAAATTTTTTATTTTAAATAATCATTAATATGTATTGAATATAATATATAATCAATGTATTTGTCATCTTAAATACATATGAGAGGAAATTATTATAAAAAAATAAATCGGTTGGCCAAGAGGTAATCGACCATTCACAAGAAAAACGGATTTGATTCAGATTTGATGACAAAAGAGATTGAATAATATGATCCCACTATCATAATAACGTAGAAATATATTTTAGATACTTATATTATTATTTTTTAATTTATAATAGAAATGTTGGGGTGAAAAAAAGAAGAAGTAAAAACAAGGATCTGCTGATGATGATTACCTTTTCTAAGAAGAACCTCCTTTAGATCTCCATATATAGACAATATTGTTGCTATTTTATGAATAATATAAGATATAAAAAGATTATATGGATTATATGGAGAATTTTTAAAATTTAGTAGTCATGTAAAATGAGATTATAGGTGTGGAAATGTATTGGAAGGGGGTTTCATTTTCTGATTGATGAGGAGTGGCATTTTGTTGAATACCAAAAAAATAATTAATTGGAAGTCACACTTATAATATTTTCCCAAAAATTGATAAATAATGTATTGTATGGGTTATATGGTCGATCCAAACGACAAAAATTAAAATAGAAACATTTTTTAAACATCTTATTCTTCATACCACATTTTTTTAACCCCTGGTAATTTTGTTATATCATTTACTATGGAAGTAGTTTTACTGAATATTTTTACTATTCATTTTGATCAAAAATAATTTTAATGTTTTATAAAATAAATAATATTATGATAAGAAATATGGAATCTATATTATCAAATTATGTTCATATGTGTACCACATTTTATTTAAAATTTATCTCAAAAAATGTGTTAGAAAATAGGTTTTCATGAAATGATTGTTTAAGATATAGATAATATTATATTAAAATAATTACATGAAAAAATAATTATAATAATTTCAATTAATATTAATAAATGAATTATTATGTAATTTTATTAATATAATTCTTTACTTCTGTTATTTTAATTAACTAAAATAAATAAATAAAATCCATTTAAAAACACTTTGATGAAGCATGTGTATTATAAATACAGATATATATAAAAAAATATAATGAAAATTGATTATTAAATTTAAATTAAAAAGTTAATTCTAAATGAAATGGTATATAATATATATTATGGTAAATGAGTAATAATAATAGAACTTTTACATGAATATATTTTAGAAGATGAAATGTCAGTATTTGAAGCCTCTGAAATTTTAACAAATCACTGAAAATTCAAACAATTTACAAAAATAAAAATACCTCAACAAAAGATGATTTTTAAATAATAATTTAAAAAATCATTTCAATTTAAAAAATTTATTTATTATTTTTTTTATAAATTAATCATAATATTTTCTATGATAAAAATAGTCATTTTTAGAGGAATCACATTTTTCATCGAATAAAATAACATTATTAAATTATACTTTAATATTTATTAATAATTAAAAAGTATATTTATATTTTGTATGTAATATATATATATATATATTTATAAATTTTTTTAAAAAATTTATCTTAACCAATTTTATTAATATTTTATAGTAATTATATATTTCATGGGTCATTGAAAATTGATGTTTGTTGTTGAAAATGCAATCAAACATAATTCTGTTTTAAAATATCAAGGTGCCACATTATAGAATATGTATACACCCATTTGATATTTTTCTCCAACTAAAACACCAGAATAATATGTATGGGTCTACAGAGTGTGTTTTATTTCAAACTACATCCTTATAGATAATAATTTCATTGTAATTAAAAATTTATCATTTTTTTCCCTCTTGATTTAATCACCTCATCTTCCTCCATAATTCAATATATAAAAATCCTAATTTTTTTAAATTGGATTATTACATTAATAGTGGAAATGTTCATTTCACCCATTAAATGTAAATAACATATCTTTAATCCTTTGTATGTAACCTCTTATTCAGGATTATATTCAGGTCATGGCCATTATGCCCCTATCATATCTCTAAATTTAAATAATCATGCTGAATAATTTATCTTTTAACAAATAAGTGATTGAAAATTTATTATCCTCATATTTATGTTCAAAAAATGATCCAATCAATACAATGGTTATAAATTTTCAATGAACATAGATATAAATGAATATAATAGAAAAGTGAGAATCCAATAATGGCTATTTCCATTTTTCTGTTATCGAATCTATTAGAAGAAATGGAATGATATTCAAATTTTCAAATCAAAAATAAAATGAAATTTCATATTTTAGGATAATGAAATATTAAATGTGCATATCAGAAAATAGTATTTATGAAATATAATATTAACAAATTAATTCATGTTCATCATATAAATCAAGAACATGGAATAAAACCAAAATAAATATCAACCTCTGATTCATATCAGTAATTGTTTAAGAAGTTCTTACACACGAAACCTTTGATGATTCCATGATGTTTGTCATCATATTCAATATTCTACACATTATTCCATTTTTATTCTCAATCCCTTGGCCACACTCAAGAGCAATCCTCCCTAGAACTCTACTCCCATATTTACAGTTAGTTATCTGACCTAAGAGATTATCTGTAATAGGGAACTAATAGATTTTCAATAGGTTAAAATGTTTAGTAGATATTAAAGAATTAAATTAGTTTAATTTATTAAGTTATATAATGTTCCAATAGAAACTATTCGAAAATGACCCATATGATGAAAATATAGATTATATACATTCTATGGAAAAATCTAAATTACAGAATTACTCGTGATCTTAATTTTCCTTTATGTGAATCCAATAGAGAGATATTCTATAATCATAAAAAATATAAAATTATTTTATATATAATATTTATTAATTTTTATATATCAGTAATGTGAATTCAAGGGTAATATTATTACTGAAGGACACCTCACCTTACATTGAAAATATTACTTAAAATATTTTTATGTATCATATGGATGAAAATTAAATCATTAGATTTCAATTGTTGGTTTTTATAATAATCGACACCTTCTTGTAGTAGCCTCATTTAAAAATATTTGAATATATTGTTGGAATATTAAGATGAATCCTAATGTAAAAAATAATGAATGGTAAATGGATTCTAAATTAACATGTTGTAATGAGTATTTTGATGGATTTGAAGACTTATTATTAATGATTTCAAAAACTAATGAAAACCATTTTATGGTTAGATTAACTTTTCAATGGAATGTATATCTAATCTAAAAATTGAAATTCCCAATTTAGACACATGATGAAATGTTTAATATTTAATAGCTAATACTATGATTGGTAGGAGGTTTATTGAATGATTTATAATTGCAAAATTAAAAAATAAATTTATTGAGGAGATAATCATGAATCTTCTTTGTATATGAAATATATAGACATTTTTTGTGGGAGCTAATTCTCATGAAATATGACTTTTATTGATGAGGATAAGGCTACATTTAATCCATAATAGTGGATTGTGTGAGATATATTATATCATCAATGATATGATACTATTCACCACCTGACTCTATAGGAAAAAATATCCCAAAATATAGTGGGAAGGTCTTCCCAAATATCATGGATTTAATAGAACATAGGAATAAAAAATCCACCTCCACTTAAGTCTCATTTAATTTTTTTATTGTGTAGAAATTACCAGGATATAATTTAAAGATCCCAGACCTACACAACTAGATTGTGTTCCCAAAAAACATTTCATTTCATTATTGAATATCTACAAGGATCACCCAAGATTTTTCCATCCAAAGCATACAAAATCAGAAATAAAATAATGGATCACATACAGAGACAAGGGAAATTTTAGGATTATAGATTTATATAATTATTACAATATCTTCATAAATTATATTCATAAAAAATCGGTTATTAATGATAAAAATCATTTCCAAATATACCTATATTTTTTTATTCCATATTATGTCTTTAAGATCCCCTAGTTTTTAAATCACATTTGAAGCCTTTATTGACTCAAATCATTAAACAATGATATATATATCATAGTGAAAAATAAATATGAGATGTTGTGGATGATGTTTTTATAGTGGGTATGTTGAAGAAAAAACAATTAAATCATATAAGTGAGAGTAAGATGAGAATAATTTAATTGGGGAATAATCATAGTGAATGAGCATAAATTGAGGGAATTTTTACCCATCTATTCATGGATCATTAATCAGGAGTATTTTTTATAATGTTTTAATAATGTAATGACTCATGAAAATAAATATCCATTAGGAATGTGATATAAATCTTGATCATTGGAATCATTAAAACCTGATAGCTTTTAACCCATAATAATTAGAAATATGTTTTTTAAAATATAAAATCACTACATCACCTTATGAAATTATAGTATTTATTTATGCATATATAAATCATAGTATAACATGAAGAACATTATTTTATAACTCTTAATAAATGGATAAACATTCATTTTAAAATAATAACAACTATCATGGAAAGCCATAAAATAACAATCACAGTTACAACTGTAATAACCAATATAGTATATTCCCATTATCACAAAGGAGAAAGATTATAGGTTACTTCTTTACCTTTACCTAAAACATTGAAGTTGTGTGACCAGTTCACATGAATATGTATTATAACAAAACCACCCTTCATAGTCAATAGTTTCCTAGATCTATAATAATAAAAAAGTATATATAAATTTCATTTCATTCTAAAACACTAAGAAACATACATTATTTATTTCATCTATTTATTAACTAGTGTAAATGTAATTGGTTCAATGAAAATATATTTAAAAATGATATAATCCATGTAGGTAAGGAAAGATGATAATATCATTTTAGAATATACATAGTAAAGTGTAATTAATATAAAAGATTATTGACATTTATTAATAAGAATACCATTAAAATAAAACAGATATCATTATTGAGGAAAATAAAATTATTATTTTAAAAAACATATTCCTTTTTTTAATAATATTATTTTAAAATAAACATTGAATGTGAATAAGTAATTTTTATATAAAATATGGGTTATTATGGTAGAAAAATCTTACCATGTTGTAAATTTTAAAAATAATCAATCATTTGAATCACATTGTAAAATGGAGTCTGAAGATTCATAATTATAAAATGTTAGGAAATTTTTATTTTTTTAAATAATATGGTCATATTAAATGTCAAATATCATTAAAAAATTGTTTATTTCTAAAAAATCACAATTTTAATCTATTTAATAAATCATGTAAATGGAAGAGAATGATTCTTGATCTAAAGAAGATACCAGATTCGATGCACATATACAGAAAATTCTTGATGATTGTGTTGTCAATAAGGGGGGAAATGGAAAAAAACATGTAAAACACATTTAAAACAATAGGATAATAAATAAATTATGGTAAAATAAAATAATATATTAAGTTTTTTCTCACAGTTACTTTTAATAAATCAAGAAAGAAAAAAAAGACTGTAACAGAAAGCCTTTTTCCTCATTTTTGTTATTTCAGTCATATAAAAAATGTAAAAATACCATAAAACTAAGTATTAAATATCATTAATGGAAGAATATTAATGATATAACATTTCAATGTGGTAATATATGGACATAAAAATATAGGTATGTATATGACATCAATATATGCTCAAAAGAAAATAATTTGTGAACAATAATCCTTACAAAGTTCTTATGATTGAATTGAGAATTAATTATTGATGAGATCAAGTGAAAAAAATAATATAAAAAATAATTAATTATAAAAAATATCTCATTTTAGATATTAATTAATATATAACCTTGTATTAATAAGGTTCATGAAATGGTGTTATGAACAATGAAAGGAAATTGGGTTTAGAAACTATTTTAACACTTGATAGAATTCACTGAAAATAGATATGGATAAAATAATTCCAATAAAAATATATAATTATCTAAATTTTTATGTATAAATGACATTTAATATAAAATTTACATTATATAAACCGTATGAAATAAATTCAGTTCATAACATTTAAATAAGTCTCAATGAAACAAAATGTATACTAAATTATTTACCTCATGTCCGGTCCTGCTATAAATGTCATTTGAAACCTATATAATAAAATAATAACTATTAATTAATTTATCAAGAAATTGTTTTGTGTATTATACTTTTGTAAATATTTTCATATCATTTATATTAATGAAATAATTAATTACTTGATTAATTACGTCGATGTCTGGTTTTTGGATGATGTTCAGTTCATAAATTCATAATAAAATTAGGGCAATCATAGTGGTCAAAGCTGAAATTATTCCCTCATTTCTACAAGATTAATAAAGAAATAATTATCTCATTTTTAAATAATTTATTTTTTGAAATAAAAAATCAGGATATATGGTTATGAAAAAGGATATTTTTTATAATAATGAAATCGGTAAGTGGAACGTACACATGGGTATCATTCCCATTTTTCATCGATCATTATGAAAATAAATTATGTATTAAATTATCATTATTGTATGATAATAATATAATAATACCATATTAATTCATTAAATATAATTATATATATATATATTGTGAAGGTGATATGTTTTTGAAAGAAAATCAAATTTTTTTGTGTAAGTGGAAGTCCACAAGTACACACGAATGAAAAATATCATTTTTTAGTGAAATGAAATGTAAAGAAACAAATGATATAATATCATTAAATAATGATAAATATTTAATTATTATATTAAATTGATATTAATTAAATAATTATAACCATCCATGATGTGTGGTAATTGAAAATTAATTAAATTGCTCCATGAGGTGATAGTCTGTCATACACATAAATGATGAATTACAATCCCTTTTCATAGAGTATGGATATTTCAATTGGTTATTAAAATAAAATAGTAAATATATATAGTATTTAATATACTTATTTTTAAATATCATCATGGTTAGAGATGTTATTAAAGAGGTGGAAGATGAAATAAAACAAAAATTCTAGGTTAAAAATTATACATATTCATTAGAAAACCGATTTTTTCATTAATCCTTTTGGCATATAAAGTTGGAATTATAATATAAATAAGGACTCTAGATTATGTGGAGGTATGTTAGGATTTTATTTTGGATTTTTATATAATGAAAGAATTTATTTTTTAGGACTGATGAAGGTAGATTAAGAGGTTCACAATTATAATAGAGGGGAATGACACTTTTACAATTTCATAATAAATTAAATTAATATAAATTTTATTTTATTGAAAAGACTCAAAATTTGAAATATTAGAAATCATATAACTAGTAGTAAATATAGTGTCATAAAATAAATGTTGGAAATGTTTCGGTCACATTATAAACCTTTTTCATTTTAAACATTTGTTAACTGTTTTCAAACAAACCATGCCAATATTGTTTTTAAGAAATCAAGGGTCATTATGTATTTTAAAAATAGAAAAAAGTAAAATAAATTGAACTTGGATTATATATAAAAGAATATAAAAAACATGATTGAATATTTTATAATAATTTTATATAATTTAATCAAATATTATTTTCCCTAAAATGTCAACAATATCCATTTTTTAAAAATTCATTTACATTGAATTTTATAACATAATAACGAAAAAATAAATTTGAATAAAATATTTTATTAAATAAATAAAATGATATTGTTATCTATAAAATTTTTATTCCCAATTTATTATTTAAAATTAGAAAATATTTGATATTTTAAATATAATTTTGTTGTCTTTCATTAATTTCCTAATTACTACATAAATGTTGTGTAAAATTTTATTGAAAGTAAATATACTAAAAAAGAATAAAATATACAAATAAAATACTATAATTTAAAAAATTAATTAATATTTTAAAATAATATTAATAAGAAAACAATTTATTGGTTATCCCAATGTTAAAAATATTTTAGTTATTACAAATAAGAGTATGACATTTTTTAATTTTCGTTACATAAAATATTACAAAGGTCATAATCACATAAAAATAGATTAATAAATTCATATAACCGAATTTTGGATTATATTGGCTAAAATATACTCAAAAAATTAAATTAATTAATGTTTTAGGGTAATTTTTTAGTCCGTATCGTATTATATTATACTAATAATTGATATATTTACCCGTATCATGGTAAAAATCATTTATAATCATATATTTTATAATATAAAAAAATTATACCTTTTAATTTATCTAGATAAACATACTAAAAACCTGGAATTATTTTCTATATTATAAAACTAGATGTGGGTGAAGTTAATTAAATAATAAATCAGTAAAACTAGATGAAAAAAGTTATTCATAAAAATACACTTGTGTATGTATAATGTTTTAATACATAATCCAAATATAAAAATGATTTAAAAAACCAAAATTATATTATTTAAGTAGAAAATGTCTAATTATATTTTATAACTAATAAATAAAATAATTTTATTTTATAATTTATTTAGAACAAAATGAATAATTCAATACCAATTATTATAAATTCACTATTCATTGAAAAATCTAATTTTTCTAAAAATGACGATGAAATAAACCTAAGATAATTATGACATGAATATTTCAATGAATAATTTCATTTTATCAAAAAAAAATAAACATATCAAGTATTTAATTTTGATATTTTATCATGAAATCGAATAAAAATTATTTTTGTATAGAACATATTTTCTATAAATATAACGATTCTATAAAATCATAAGTGATTATTTTATAAGAACATACCTATAAATTTATACTATTTATGACCCTCATATGAATTTACTAATACACGTATGAATATCAATACCCTCCAACTCAACTTCTTGGTTTAATCAATAATTTTTAAATAAGAATATTTCAGGATTCATTTTAGTTGAGTGTTGAATATCATTAATGAAATCAGTTATAATATCTATTTTAATATATATAGAAATTAAATTACACAACATTATTAAATTTAATCTTTGTAATTTTCAGTTGGTATTTATAATCAATGGTTTAATATTTGAAAACACCATTGTTGATACCACACATTATTATAATAGTTAATAATACTTCCTCTTATAAGAGGGGAAGGGATGTGTGAAGGTCATCTGGAATAACAAATAACATGTTTTCCAAATAGAAAACATTAGTTTGAAGTTAAATTATAGACATGAAAGAGAAAAATAACACCAATGGTTTAATAAAATGTGATACAGAATAAAGTCATGAGAAATTTAATCATCAAAATATCATAAATCATTAATGTGTTAAAATACCATTTATTTCTCAGTAAAAAAGTAAATGGATAACATTGTTGTTTAAAAATAACGTCTTGGAGTTTTTTAATTAATTTATAATCTCAAATATAAATATACTAAAATATAATTTCTTTATATGTTTAATTTCGTCCTCAAAATATTTTTTACCACACTATATTCTTCATCTCCAAATGTTGAGAATTTAAGATGATATTTTCATGTCTAATGTGCTGGATTTAATTTTCATTGCACTGTATACATAAACAAGTGGATAAAATAATATTTATCCTATATTTATATATTAACCTAAAACATAATGGTTTACATATTTTAGGATAATTAATAAAATTAATAAACCTTCATTCAAATTATTTTTACCTTAATCACCAAAATTCAAAAGTAATATCCAACATTCCAAATAACTCATTTCATAAAAAAAATTGTTAAAATTTATTAACTTGTTATTGGTGAAGAATAAAACCACTAAATACGATGTATCAAATCATACATTCTTCAAAGAAAAATTTAACATTTATCTTCATATAACATTATTGACTCATAAATGTTTATACCCAAAAATTTATAATAATAAGAGATCTAATCTCCATGCTATATCCGAAATTTCGTTAAATTATATAAATCTCATAAAAATAAATTATTATCATATATTTTTTAAAATATTAATCAATCCATCAATAATATAATAATGCATCATGTTAAACTAATGGGTTCATATAACACAATCTAATAAAATGTCTCCCAAAATATCACAAGACGCCTTAATGATTTGTCAATTATAACCTAAAAAGGGTTGCATAAAACATTAACCAAATTATAATCCTAAAGAAATTAAAACCATGAGGGATTATATATTGATTAAGATAAACACATATGGAATCATTGTAATCTCCAAAGTTATCTAAACACTTCTATAATAGCAACTATAAAGTCATCAAAGATCCACCACTATAAGTAGATCTAAATACATTAAAACTAAATTTATTATTATGATATCTAAGAATGTGACCTCAAATTTTTCACAAATAAATGAAACTTCAAAAGGAAATATTGTACAACTTAAATACCAGATTAAATTTTTAGGTTTTGATTTTCAAGGATTAAAAAAATAGTATAAACTTTATTTCCTTAAAAGGTAATTGATAAATGTCAACATCATCTCACAATATACTAATATTATCATATTACATGATAATTATTAGTCATATCCTTCAATATCCATCACATATTAATCATTTATAGGCTCAAATAATTTAAAATATTTCATTATAAAATAAGGGAAATTACACATCAGGAGGGTAAACTCAAATTACTAATAAGGGTATATATGAACAAAAATAATTAAATTTCCTCATTGGGAGTGATTTGATGGTAAGGATATTGTGGAATAATTATTGTGAATGAAAATAACATATTGGAATCCATACCCATCAAAATTTGGATCATCAATATTGAGAAATGGTATAATGATTTAACAATGTATATATTATTTGGAATCGATAAGAATGAGCCATGTGATGTCTATAATGATTAATGGAATAATTTATAAACCATATATATTCTCCCATATGAAGTTAAAAATACAATAAATGCATATAAACGCATTATCAATACATGGTAAAACATAATATTTCCATAAAAACCGATATAGAGAAAAAATAAAACATATATAAACATGAGGCATAATTTTAATTTCACACTTATAAATGGGACAACCATTAAGGATAAGTATAAAAACAATCAAAAATAATTATAAAATTACCATAATGGATTCAATTCTAATAACAATCATAATACATTCCCATAATATCATAGGATAAGCCTAGTTAGTTACCTTTGTCTCTTAACCTAATTCATTGGAGGGATATAATTGTATCACCAAATATTGGCTAACAAGTGAAAAACACATCCTAGTAAAAAATTACTAATATATATGACATAAAAAATTACATAGTGCATTAAATGATGATCTATAAAATGATGAGTTTTATTTGGTAACCATCATCAATGAATTAATCAAAATAATTATTGAACAAGATACAGTGATTAGTTTTATGTCTGTAAAATGATGATCTATCTTTGGTTGGTATGATTTTTACACTTCTTAATATTTTACTGATTAATAGGAGACCATAAAATTTTTATTAAATGGAATGTTGTCATCCGAAGAGGAAAAATCAATGTCACCAAATGTGTTAGAGAAGATTATTTGAGGAATTATTGTACTGCATTGATAATACATGAGAGTAATAATTCATTTTAGCATGTGTTGAATGATGAAAGTCATTTCTCAATACAAGAAAATTTTTCATTACAATGTTGATCAAGGAAAATTAATTGTTCACCAGTTCCATAAGAGAGAGGTAGCACCACCACTATTATCACCATTAAATAAAAATAATATGTGTGGTTTTTTAGATGAAAAATTACTATTAATTAAGATAAATTAAATTATTAATATTTTACAGATGATTGTGTTTTATTCGAGTACATTAAAATTCAAATATTTTAATATTTTTTTATAGATACTACAAGTATATATTATATATAATATTATGTTGATAATGTTCAATAGTGATATTACATTTAAATGCTTTACAATGTTCATTTTTATATTTTTTTTAAAAGGATGATAATCTATACAGTGATAATTATGGTTTTATAAACAAAATATGATGTATTATGGTGTGATATTATATAGATGGTAATTCTTATATTCCATTCAAAACATATTTTTCATCAATGGGGAGATAACTAAACACATATAAAGTAAGCATATATTCTGTATTGATAGAGAAGTAGAAAATATTTATATAAAAAAGATAAAAAGATAAGGAATTTTGAAGGGGAATTCTTTTGTTATATACTAAATGATATATAACTTTAGACTACTGAATCATTGTGTATCAATTATTGAATGAAGAACCTCATAAGGATCAAAGTTGTGTTTGGAGGAAGTAGATAATATTTACATGTTTGTCCCCTATAAAAAAGGATCATTACGATGCTTAGATAGATATTCCTAAAAGCATATTTTTGTTATATATCATACATCTGTTGTCAAAGTCCTCAGTTTGAGGTGGTATATTGGTTCAATTATTGTAGTTACATCACATATAAGAGAAAAGATGTTATTAAAAATTTGATGTTGGAACACCATAACAAACTAGTGGGATCTAGATTGAAGAAACTTTAAAGAAGCTATAAAACTATATATATATCCTCTAAAATATTTTTATAAAGACATCCTATATATATTAAAAATAGAAAATTAAAGATATATATTTATAACAGAATTTACATAGATATTGAAAAATGTATATACATAAATAATATTGAACCTTATAATAATACCATTTCAAATTATATCCTTAATTATATATTTTATATTGTATGAATGAGTTGAGTAAAACATATGATAGTATTCATTCCTAAATGAATTATTGGTTATGATAATAAAATTTAGAATTATTTTAATTATAACAAGATCACATAGATTCACCACTATCTTAGTTGAATATAATGATACATCTTGGAATAATTGTAAGATTCATCAATTTCAACAATTATCCATCAATATTTTCATTGAAAAATATTTCATATGACAAATTTTTTCAGTACATCCATCTTTCAGGTTTTTGTTTGAGACGTTGTGGCTGAGTATTGTTCACTGAAAGGAATAATTTGTTGAAAAAATGATATAAATTTTAGTGATATATGTTTTCATAAATTATTGGAATCCAATTAAATTTGATTTAAATGGATTATAAGGGTTTTCCATGAACATTATAGATTTAGAGGTGTTTCAGATCAATATGATCGAAGTTGGGATTAAAATTGTATGTTGATCGATTAAAATCCATGAACTTTTTACATGATGTGTAACTTCTATCATACATGACATGAACCAGTGTAAGACATGATATAATTAATAGTCTCGTAAACCATATATGACGTGTACCAATTGGTTAGGGGAAAATATAATCCAAGGATATGGGTATTTTGATGAAACTATTTAGAAATAAATACTCAAAGTTTAAATAGGTTACAAAAAATGTTTATATAGTGACTTACAGTTTTAATGGGATGACAAGGATGATTTATCTTCATCCCTTCAGTGAAGCCTTGCCTCTCCAAAACTATAATAAATTCCATATGATTTTTATCACTATCATCATTTATAGGCATCCCTTTTGATAAAATAAATCCCTAGTAAGACACTCTATTTATTTTTTCACTTATCATCATTTTTTCAACGACCAATGCGGTATAATCACATATCCTTGGCCGCATTAGGTTTGACCTGGATCAGTTATGATCTAGGATCCTTCTTACGTTAATATCATCTTTCATTGTTGTTGGTTAATTCTTCTATAATCATGAGATGATCATCAATTAATTTAAGTGGTTGTAATCATTTACCCAATCAATTGATAATTTTCTTATGTGTTAAATGTTTTGATTAATACAACTTAATGTGAAACATAATTAATCAAATTAAGAATTGTATTATTTCCTAGAAACCCTTCAGATCCAATTGATTACGACCAAGGATTATAGATACCATTCTAACAGGTGAACTCTTAATTATAAATGAATTGATAAATTTTGCACATTGTGTTTATTATCACATGGTATTTAGGGTGATTTCATAGCAGAAATTCACATTGTCTTGGAATGTGTATTAAAATTACTATGGTGTTTTCAGTTTTTGAACACATGATAATCCAAATGCAAAATTTATAGATATATAGTAATTTTATTAATTATATATTATTCTAATAAATTTGATATTGTGATATCTATAACATCATGAATCATTATGATATAATAATGAAATTTATTATATACTATGGTTGGCTATGATTAAATTCTATTATTTTTATATAGTGGAATCTGCCGTGGGATTCATGTTGAAATGCATATATACTGGGCTTAGCCGTGATCAATGATGATATAATTTTATAGTTGTCTATGCAAACATAATCATGTTAAAAAATATATATTTAACAAGATATCCCTTGATAAATGTTTTAATGATCATATAGCAGGGCTAGTCCTGAATGATCAGTTTAATGCGTAAATATGGGGTTTAAACCATGTTTTTTGTGCTTTATACAATGGAAATATGGTAATGGTTGGAATGAATTTAATATATGCTCAAAGACAATCCATCATATATCTGTAGACAGTTATGGTTTATACCATGGTTATAAGGGTATAGTTTCCTTATTCAGGAGACATGCACAGAGATATTGTGGCATGGTTCCAATGTAGGTTGATGGGGTAGTAATTTAATTTTTCAAGGTAACGACTCAAAATTATATAAATAAAATTAATTTTTTGTCAAATTAGATATCTTATTTCATGTTATGGTTATAGAAAACACATTTACTTCATTGGTTTTATTATATCTTATTTGCTTTAAAATATAGTTACGAAATAATACAGTTGATAATATAGTTTTTGGAAAATGATCATAAGATAAGTATAATATATGGTTTTAGAAAATCCAATTGACAGAAAACAGTATGTGATGACATCAACTAGTAGGATTGTACCCTATGAATGCAATATATTAGATCTTCTAGTGGATATATCATTAGTTCACTTTTCACTTGACCAAGCACTAGCTAGGACCCAACAACATAAGAAGGCGTGCAACCATTTACAGGATAAGTTCAAGCTCATCGATATCATAACCCAAACCATGTACGTTGAACTACACCATGAATTGTTTACCATCATGCTCTATACTGTATTGAATTTTTCTATGAAATAATTGGATATATATCAATTACCTAATAATATAAATATGTATACTATATATAATAATTAATACAATTTATTTTTTTATTGTTACTTTATAAAGGATTTTTTATATTGATACAATATAAAAAACATTTTTTTGTAATATTAAAATTATGTTAATTAATTAATTAATTACAGTGTTTTTGAAATAGATTTTTTTTAAAAAAAATGTTATTATTAAATAATTTTCATTAACTATCAAAAATCATTTAATATTTATGAAATCAAAAATAATTTTTATAAGGGTTCGAAAAACGTTGTTGTAAATATATTTTTATGTATCTACATATGTAGATTATTATTTTAAAAGTTATAATTTATATATTAATAAATTTTTTAGATAAAATTATTATAATATTTGGAATTATTGTATATAAATTATACAATGATTAATTTTTAATAATTTTCTAAGGCAGACAATTTTTCTAGTAAAATTTAAATATTGTATAAATATATTTTATGTATTATGACATCATAATTCACCAAAAATGATGCAATAAATATTATAAATGGTTTAAATGATCAAATATATTTTTACAATTTTTAAATAATGTTATTTAATTTTTATTTTATTAATTTTATATAGCATTTACAAATCCTCTAAAACATAAAATATATTTTACATTTTTAAAATCTTATCATTATTGATAGGACTCATTTACACATCTATATGGTCAATAATTTAATAATTTAGGCTCATGACATTATAAAATAATTAATACCACCGCAATTTTGAAAAAAATCATGGGAAAAAATTGTAATTTTTTTTGGTGTAGATTAAATTATTATATAGTGTCCAAAATATAATATTTAGAAATAATAAAGAATTTTCCACTCATTACCTATATAAAACCACATTTTATCTCATTTAGATTCATTCAAAAATAATTATCAAGTCCAAAATCAAACCTCACCTTTCTAGAGTCCTCTCAATTCTATCCCGTGATTTCAAGAAGATGTACCCAAACATTAGGAATCACCCTCTTATTATAAGGTATCCCCTACTTATCCTTTTTATTCAAGTATTTCCATTATCATATGACTTTTATCTCAATGTAATAATGTTGAGATATGATATTAAATATCCATATAACATTAAATATATATTTTTATAAATGATTAAATACCGTTTTTAATCTCATCAAGCCAACAAATGAATATTAATACTCCCATTGATATGTTACTGAAATTTCATAATTATTTTTTCTTTAAAAAACAGTATAGTGAATAACCATAACAATTTATTAAAAGGGGTTCACCATTGGGAACTTATAATTAATTTATCTAGGTGATATATGTATTTTATTGAAATTACTCGATAATATAATAACTTTTAATGAAAATGTATAACATTTTTATCACATATATGGATTAATTATTCATGCTAATGAAATGAAAGTGACAAGTGTGTCATAAAATATATAGTGATCCAATTAATTGGGTAATGTTTCAGATTCATGAGCTTTCATGCAAGGGAATAGTGAGTGAACCCAATATATGATGTGAGTTTTTAAATCATTATTTCTTGGAAGTTATACTTTACTAATGTTAGAGATGTAGTGTTCTATGTTGTTTCTACATTTCCCATGTTTCCTTTATTATTATCCCGTTATATCATGCATCCCGGTTTAGGTTATTGTTTTATCCTATTTAGTTCCTCATTAATATATATATATTTTTGAAATATATTATTTTCTTCTTTTTATTTCATATTTTTTCCTTATTGGACTTCATAACTCACCCATTTCATATGTATGTCTCCAGGTTATCCCATACAATTTTAACTATATAGAAATAATTTAGGCATGTTAAAGAAGATTTAAATATAGATGATTGGTTTGTTGTTTAATGGTTTTATATAATGAAACTAATTAAAAATTATACTATAATTATCAATTATATAGTTTTTGTGATGAAAAATAATCTTTATTAAATCATGATTTAATTTATAATAAAGAGAATTGTTTTCATCATTTGTATAAAAAGAAAATATTTTTTCTCTTCAGATTTGGATTTGAAAACACAGTGGATTTCCATATAAAAGTTACTATGTATAAAAAAACATTCCAAAACTTGGTAAATTATAGAGTATGGTGTTTATAAAAAAAGTATATCTGTATCGATATAACACAAGAGGATGTGGAACTGACACAGATATACATAGGGGTAAAAATTGAAAACCACAGATTGAGCTAAAATTGATTGAGAACATCTACATAAAAATGGCCCATCGTGCTGAAATAGTTTGACACTATAACGGTATATACATTGGTAAACTTACAATCTCACTACAAACCATCATTAAGGGAATAAAAATTCAAATAATATTATATGTTAGGAAATAGATCAGGGATAACATAGACCGTAGCCTTGAAATTCCTAATTTATGAATTTAATCACATTAACTTTTATCCCATTTATATAATTATATTTCCATCTATGTGTTAAATAATTTAAAAACAATAATCTATAATTGGAGGCTTAGTAGGCCAATCTAACTAATTAGTGGAGGGTTGATCTAGAGGAGGAGGAAACCCAATGGTAGAAGACCCTTCATTCTTTATCATAGTAGACTCTGGGAAATTACGGAGGTAATGTTCCAGATATAGAGACAAAGAGATGGCTTGGGGATTGAGTGATCACCTTCACCTTGATCTATGATTTGAAAGAGTAATGGGTTCCCTTGGTTGAGATCAAAATGGGCGGAGTAGTGCATCAGTGGTGAACACTTAACCTCCTGGAGAGGAAGGTGTCTAATGTCTCATGGGATGACTTTCTGAAGGAGTTCATAGTGAAATTCCTCTCCTTGATAATGAATGCTAAGAAGTGACATGAATAACTCTCCATCGTACATGGCATTATGTTATTATGGGATTTATGGATAAATTTCAAGGAACCCATTCTCTTTTCACCTAATATCTTTTTGGATGATGTGTCTTGGGATAGACATTTATTGGGGGAACATCATCATTCTCTCTAGTCCGTAGTTACTCCATTCACATTGCCAACATAAATTAGATTTTCAGAATAATTTTGAGATGGTGGAAAGGAAGAACTCATGAGAAGGTCTACAATTAGAATGGTTTTATCAGAGTTATTCAAAGGGAAGACACTTAACATCAAGTATTTGGTTTTAGGACCTCTTTGGTTTCACAGAGTTGGGAGCCGACCCTTGCAATATAAGTTCTAACATTCTAGTCCTCATCATTTTCACATAGGTTGGCACCTGGTGTTTCTATTTTGGAAGGTGTAGGGGCCTTCAAGTTCGGTACCCAATTAGAGATTTGTATAATGGAACTGGGAAGGTCCCACGCTCTCCTCAATAGCAGTTTTCGGCCATGCCATTTCAACAGTAAGGACAGATGGATCATGCACCACTGAGGGGAGATTGAACAGCCAGGTGCCAACCACATGGTGTTTTACAGGGACACTAACAAGGTCATGGTTAGGGAGGTGGCCAATGAAATAGGGGAAGAATATATGGGCGTTGTTAGTTACACACCGCAGAGGCAGCTGTTCTACCAGGCGCAGAGATTTTTCGAGGTATGATCACTTTGTTTGTATGCTTGATTGTTTCGTGTTTGATTTCATATCGTTACAATCCTTTTTTGAAACTAGTATATCCCATACACTAGAACTTGAAAAAGAGAGACATTATGTTCCCCTATTGTTGAGTATAACTATTGGTGGTTAAAATATCTAGTTTTATATTTTAAGGGATATAGAATAATGTTGGGGCGACATGATTCAAGAGGGGTTTAATTTCTACTACAATAGGAATTCATATGATGTTATACTTGGATGGACTATTTGTACATCATGCATATTATTATTGAATTCTTTAGGGGAAGATTATTGTTTTCAAAAATGAATGGATAGTGAGTTTTTTACATTGGAATGATGAGTATTCTAGTGGTTAGTCCGCATTAGGATCGTTATATTTCTTTTTTTGTCAAGCTATTACCTTAATTGGTGGATGTTGGGATAGTGGGGGTTCCTAGAGTTGTCAGAGAGATCTTTTTTGAGTTTTTCCAAGTAGTTTGTGACTATACCCCCAAGATGTTACGTTAAGATAGGGATAGACTTTCAACCTAGATCATTTTAGATTTAGATGGCTTATTTTCAGATGGAACATTTTGAGTTGTAGTAGCTAAGGATTCAAAATGATGATCTGATTATGGAAGGATTTATCTAGACCAGTGTATCATCATGGGGTGATGTAGTCTTGTTTGGGAAGAATGAAAATGGTGGTATGATGATATTTATAGACTAATGAATGTTGAATCAGGTAGTGGTCAATAACTGTTACCTATCCTCAATATAGATTATATTTTTGACCATTAAGAGGATAGATTTTGTTTAATATGGAAGATTTTTTGTTATGGGTATTAATAGATGAGGTGGAAGGAGGGTGAAATGCCTAGGATTGGTTATTGGTGTTGGTATAGGCACATAGAGTTCCTAGTTATGACATACGATGTTATGAATGCACTAGCTATGTTCATGTGGTTTATGAACTCCATTTTTAATGAGTTCCTTTACCAGTTTTTCATAATATTCATCGATGAAATACTGATATAATTGTAGTCATTGTGAGAGCATCCCAGGAATCACATAGCTATCCTATAAGTATTGTGATGCCACCATCTTAACATAATGTTGTTGATGTTCATGCTTTCGGTAGAGGAAGTCCAATCCTTGAAAATGTGGTGTCTCATCTGTGTGTATCAGTGGACCCATTAATGTTAAAGGTAGTTTTTTGGGTAATAACCAATGTATATGGTAGATGATCAGAGTTTTCACAATCTAGTATGTTGTTATTGGATATTTGTACCTAATTTCTCTCGATTAGAAGCTCTGTTGATGGCTATGACATGAAAAGGGAAATATTTTGTTTACTGAATGTATTTCCAAGTAGCGTTCGACTATATGAAGAGGATGTTGGTCAGTACCCCATTACATTGGTCTCCATATGAAAGGGTGATGTTCTAGTTGGTTAATAATACGTTATGTCTAGGCTTGGGTTGTGTGTGGATGCAGTAGTAGGGAGATATCTCTTATGGTTCTAGGAAATTATGTCCCCATGAACATTACTACACTACAAATGATCTTTAACTAGTAGTGATCCTGTTCACTCTAGAGATTTTGTAGCATTACCTCATTGGGTAGTACTTTTCATTCTTCACAGACCAAAAAAGATTAAGGTGCATCTTTTACCAGTGATATATCAACATGAATCAGTGGTTGTGCATAAATTTTATCCAAGATTATGACTTTGAGATATCCTAAAACTTAATAAAGGGGAATTTTATTGGTGATTCATTGAGCTCAAAGTCAAACAAGGGAGTGGTTTGGGAGTCTACAAACGCTTTGATATAAATGGTGGTGTTGGCTTCCTTGCACATAAAAGTATTAATGTATGGTGGTAGTGGATGTCTGTTTTAGAAGATGGTATATACACCTCTTAGGTAGTAGGTGGGAGAGTCTTAGTGGGGACGCTTGGAGGCAGAGGTGATGCGAGATTGTGTTAACTAGGGTGATGCTCCATATGGATGATTGTTCGATGGTCATAATTGGATTATATTCAGTATAAATATGTTTGATATAGTGGGGATGCATTTGGGATTTTTCCATGAGTTTTATGGATCACCCTTAGTGGTATACCCTATAGTTTTGATGATGCATCACATCTTGAGGGAATAGTTCTTGTGGCCCAGGATAAATTGAGCTGTGGAAAAGTTTTTGGAAAAATTCTTGGTGTGAAATAAAGTGAAATTTAGGCACTATGTTCCTATTTCTTATGTCCATAGATATAATTGGGTTGGAGTGGAATGATATCTTAATGAATTTATTCACAGGGATTCCCAGGGATCAGGCTGGTTTCAATGCAATCTATGAAGTAATGGATCAGCTAATAAAATGAGCTCACATCTTAGTAATAAATGAGTCTAGTGTAATAGATGACATAGAATAGATGTTTTTGGACGAGGTGTTTAGGATTCAAGGAGTTTTGAGATCCATCATCTCAGATCAAGATGCAACTTTTATGTCGTGTCACTAGACGGTATTGTAACATTCCTTTGGAAGTCAAATATGCCTAACTACTGCTTTTCACCTTCATACATATGGGAAGAAAAAGTGAACCATCTAGAAATTAGTGGGAATTATATGAGAACGTTTCTTTGACATTGGGGTTCATGGGTGTGCCACAAGCCATTGGTATAGTTTTATAACAATAATAGTAATCACTCATCCGTTAACATGGATCTGTTAGAAGCCCTGTATGGGAGACCATGGAATTCATCATTGAACTAGAGAAATTTTTTGGAGGCACCACTTCTTGATCAAAACAAATTAAATAGTATGAATGAGAAAGCACATCTTTTCAATTAGTGGATGAAGATATAACTTGTCTAGAATAAGTGGTATGACGATCACAGGATAGGGACGATGGATTTAGAGTTTGAGGACCACATTTCTCAAGAAGGATTCACCTGACGTAAGAAACATAGGTTCAGAAGAGGGAGTATAATTTCTCCCAGGTTCGTTGGACCCTTCATTGTTTTTGGATGTGTTTGAGAATTGAATTACCTATTGGAATTTCCAATACAGTTGAGAAGGATCTGCGACGTCATTTATGTCTCCCAACTTCACTGGTATCTTCCAAATGACACCCTTGACATTTATTGGGGATAGATGGTAATATAGGATGACAAAACATTCATGGAGTGACTATTGGATGTCTAGGATCATTGGGAGAAGGTGATGCATGGATGGATCATTCCCTTGGTTCATGTGTTGTGGATGCATGGTGGTTTGTAGGGTAGTACGATGGTAATGAATATTCAAATGTGTGCCCTATACCTAGAGTTGTTTTGAGTTTTTCCTATGTGTTTTTCATTGTGATTAAATGATGGATCCTTTTTCCAATGATATTAGTTGTTCCCTTGTTATTTGATGTGTGATAATTTCCTTAACATGAGTAAGGGAGGACTCAATCCCTAATCCAGATGCATTAAAATAGATACAATTAAACCTATGCAGGTGAGTTAGTGCTGCACAATCCATATAGTGTCTTGACATGGATGGAAGATTTTTGTGATTCATGTGTTCAAGGAGTGTGGATTCTGGTGGTTTTGTGGTTTTTTGTTGTAGTATATGTTGGAAGAGGTTCTCATAGATGTTGATGTTACACAAAATATTTGGAAACAATACAGGTAGGTTTATTATTGAGAGCTATTATACGAGGTGGTTGTTTGGACCCCACTTTATTTTGGGATTTGGTTTTGAATTCATTAGGGTGAAAATATTTTGAGAGGTATTTGATGTAATGTTCCTAACCAATGGGGTCCATTACAGTGTGAAAATAAAGTGTTTGGTGTGTTCTATGAGGCAATGGTAGATCATTTAAAGAGTTTTCCGATTTTTTATTTTTTCCATCTGTGAGTCAGGAGTCTACACGTCATGTCATTAACATAGCACCAGTATGTTATCTTCTGTAGGATAGCATTAATATATCATCATTGGTAGCCCGAATCTGAATATCATTGTCATTTTATTGACATTGGTATATCAACATAAGTATCTTGTGTTGGTCACTCAACATCATTGACTCATGTACTTAGTAGGTCATAGTGTTTGTGATTCATTGCATCAGTTACGTAGGGAATTAGTAGGTCAGGGTGTTGGTAGGTCAACATGTTGGTGACTCAGACTTTGTTGACCTATGTGTCCGTGAATCAAGCCAGCGACTCACCCATCAGTGAGTCACTTACCAACATTTCTATGTTTTTATAGTTCTTCATTTTTTGGATGTTAAATGATTTAAATGAAATATTAAATGAATTTAGGGCCATTTAAAAATGCATTTATCTTCAAAAATCCTCAAGCTTCTTTTGATTCATAAACCACGTGGTCTTGGTCATGGTTCGACTTTAATTTCATTAGAAAATTTTTACCCATAGATTTAGTATATATGCTTTCTAAAGCCGAATCTCATCTTCCATTGAACCCTTCCATTTACTCTTGGTGGGCCAAGAACCTTAATTAACTAAGGAGTTGTTTTTAATTGGTGTAACATTCTATATGGGGTTCCCCTAATGTCAATCATGCTACTCACACAACCCCCTATATTTTATCACAATTATTCATTATTAATTGCCTATTGTTCAGCGTAGGGATTCCTTCATATGAATTTCTGTTTTTGAATCTTGATTGTTGGTTGAAATTATTTTTTTCTTTTTAATATATTTCATAAAAATTTCTTGATGATAATGTGTAGTAATTAATTATTGGTTTTTGGTACTTGGTGAATGATCCATCTGTTTTATATATTATCTTTGATGCTTGTTGTGAATTTAATGTCTTGTTTCTTATGAAATTTCATGGTAATTGGTGGTCTCTATTTTCACAACCATATAACATATGAATCAATGCTATAAGAATTAGAATCTGGTTAATCACACATGTTTTATTAAAGAAATGGATTCCCAAGGAATGATCTTATTCTTTAATAACCCATATTTATCATGTTGAAATGAAAGAACTCATGTTTTAAAAATACGAATAATCCTTGCCTTCATTGTGTGGTTGTGTGTTGTTTGTGGTTTTGTTTGTCCATATGTTTGTGAAATTCATGGTGTGATATTACGTGCAGTTTTAGTCAGATTATGGGTTTGTATGAATGGTTTTATGGTAACTCAGTTTCAGTGATTGACTTATTGTAGAATTAAGGAACTTGTTATGGACTATGATTGTATCTTGGGGGTGGTTGGGTAGTGGGGATGTAGGGATGGTTTGTGTTACGTTCTTATTTATGGGTGTGATGTGTGTTGTATTTTTATACAGCAGGGATATTGATTAGGGTTGTGATGAGGTTTGTTAGGGGGTTTAAATATTTTTGAGAAAGGACATGGAACCATGATTTTGATGAATGTTTGTCATAGTGGTTGAATATATGTACAAGAGAGGGGATTATATAATTGTACTAAAAGATGGGTGAGTTTTATTTTTACTAATGTGGTGCTTCTCATGTATCGGGGCATCCAAGTATGGTTTAGGAGGAATAATTTTGAAAAAGGTTATTTTCACCTTGTGAGATCCCTTGACCCAGAGTTTGTAGACATTCGTGAAGTGGGTGTGGGTTATGACATTACTTATCATATTCTATGTTTAGTAGTTAACAAGGTATGGATGAAATGAAAAAATAAATCAATTTATTAAGAATACATAAAATTGAATATATTAATTAGTTTGGGTATGTTTTGAGTTATGGACTGAAGTGAAGCTGTGTCCATTTATTGGGAAGTGACTGTTGATCATTTTGATACATGCATGTAGGATTTATAGAAATGGATGTTTTTTGAAGGTTGGTTATTGTTTGGAAAACCCCTAGGTTGGGATGATTTTTTATAACCTATATATAAACTTTTAAATCCTTGTGATTTTTATAAGCACTCAACTCATGATGAGAAACAAATGTAGAACACCCCCATTGTTATGGGGGAGGGTGTACTTTCCCAACAACCCAATGGGAGGAAGGATGGAATGTTATTGGATCTTATCTACTGACTCATTTAGGCATTAGTATCCTTAGACACATTGGGAATGTTGTGATGTGGGATTGAGGCTAAAGTGTCTGCGAGTGAGGTGTTCTTCCCATGTATCATTAGGATGCGTTGTGTAGTGATTCCAGGGTGTCTTCTAGTTGGGTTTTTTGATTGCGGATCACATTTTTCAGGGAGAGAAGTGATGTGGAATGTGCACCAAGTGTATGTGGACAGACTGTGATAGCATAGCTTGTGGATGAGCATGGTAGCATCAGGATGTTTCCGTTTATACCTGAGTAGTTAACCATTTTAATGTGGTGTGGGGTACCCAAATATCAATATTATTATTACATTACTTTAGATTATAAGCGTTATTTTATTAGAGTTCCTTGGTGAGGTTGGGGGGATAGTATACCATGTTTGGAGCTTTTGATTTTATGTTGTTTTCTCACAGGGCATCAATATTCTTCTCCCACTTGTGAATGGGTGAATTCGGTGTTTCCCAACTAAGAATACGTTTATTATCACCCTACATATATACAACAGGTTTCATGTTTCTATGGATATTACATGAACCGTGCATGACCGTACTAGCTCTAATGTTGTAGAAGGTTTTTTTAGATGATTTTTTAATTTTGTGTACTTTCATTGTAGTTCTCTTGTATTTCCAATACTTTTACATTAAACATGCATGTGGGAAGGATTTTGGTTTCTTTATATATAAGTGTGTTTTAGTTTTTTAGGACGATACATATTATATCACAATCTTAGTTACTATAAAAAGGTTAATGCCCCCCATTTTTTGAGATTTCCCTATAACCTTAGTGTTGGTCGCCAACTCAGGTCCTATTATAGGCGAGACTTAGGAGGTCATTATCTCTCATTCATACGGAGGAAGGAAGGTCTCAGCATCTTCTTATCTCATCCTTCTACTTGATAAAGGTGGGTCATGAATGTTATTAATTGAGTAGGGATTGTTGTAAATCTCTTGAGGATTCCACTATATCTCTCCCAAGATCAAAATGTATTCCATGTATCTATCATTATGAATTTCATAACTAAACCATCACATCTACTAAATTCATATTTCATTGAACTGGAGTAGGATATATATTATAAAGATCAATTGATGGTGATTATTTATCATAGATATGACATCATACGAAATAAGAAAACTAACATTAAAAAATATTGGTAGAGAAATATCAAAATTTATGGAAGCTACATGGGAACCTGAGGATATGAAGTGGCTAATGTATCCAATATTAATTATATCCCTGTGATTTAATTTAGAGGGAAATATGAATTTTATTTTGGGTATAATGTAAAACCTAGAGATTTAAAAAATAGAAAAATATTTTTATCCTCTAGTAGTTTGTATTACACACATGACTAGGTTTCAAGAAATCGTATATTAATATAAAATTATATCACCTTTATTTAATTTGTTGGTATGAATGTGAAAAATTTATAAATTAAAAATATATGGAATAAACATGTGTAATATAAATTTATTAGATATGAATTGTATATAAGTGATAATGAAAATCTTTTATAGTGAAAGAAATTATTTTTCGAAAAACAATTATTATACATACCATTATATTTTTATTAGTAAATTTATATAATCAATATCAGTGAATTATTTTGAATAAATTTATATATTATATATTTACTCGAATTATTATCAGTCATTTAATTTTTTTCATGAAACATGATATAAAAAAATCATGTTATATGCAAATACTAATATTTTTAAAAAAAGTTGTTTCATCTGATTTTATGCACTTATTTTAAAAGTAATTTTTTCTAAATATAAAAAAGATATGTGAAAATTTTATTTCATAATTTAAATAATATAAATGAAAATTTTATTATATTTAATGTTTAAATTTTTACTACACATCATAAATTTTAAATTACGAGTGAAAATGTCATAATTTTATTTTAAATTATACTATTCATTTGATGCATTTAAAATTAATATTATTATTTTAAGGTTGTTTAGAACAATAATTATTTCCAAAAAAAATATTATTTTTCTAAATTAGTCAGTCATTATAAAATTTCATGTTTAATTTTGATATAAAATGTTATTATTGTAATGAAAACATTTTCTTTGAAAACACACTATTCTATTGCATCTATGAAGTAAACTATAATTTATAATCTTCCCCAATTTTAAATTGATTTTTTTAAAATGAATTATATATTTTGAAAATTTATAATTAAATTTTGATAAATATTCCAAAATTTTTATTGGAATAATTAATAGTACAAAGAATAAAAAATTAAATTTTAATGTTATGGTTAATATAGGTTTACCAAGAGGATTAAACCAAAAGACTAGTGAATGATTTCGAACCAAAATTTTCCAAATACTATGGTATAAACATATTTATAAATTATATCATAAAAAACTATAATCTATATTATGCTTGGAATAAATTATATTGGTAATTTCAATATCATTTATTATTATATTTGGAAATTCCCCAATGGTTTCCATGTCAGTCCTCCCCCTCAAATATAAAATGACACCTCCTATCCTCTACAATTTGAAAATAATAATGATTTTTGATCAATTATTACAAACGATATTCCATCATTATATAACTCATTATCACTTAGATTCTCTATTTTGATCATAAAATAATCATAGTATGTCTTTCTGTATAAACCTAAAGAGATTCATTCAATGATTTGTACCATTCATAAATGTGCATTTTATTTTACATATTTTTACACCATCAAATTATATTAAAATATGATGAATTAAATACAGAAATTTATTAAATCTAAATAGGTTTTCTTGTGTTTATTTCATAAATCATTTCCATCTCATATTATATAAAAATGTGAATTGATATTTTCAATCAAATGTATGGTGAACTACCGCCTCATTAACCGATATAATTTGTTTTCATCACTGCCTCTCATAGACACATATAATAAGAGATTTAATGTATATATACTATATATATTACGTAATTAAACTCCATCAATTATAACATTACATATACCTTGATATCATACTATAAATTAAAAAAAACGATAACATCTCTCAAGTGTACATGTATATGACCGCCTCCATAAAATGATATAATATATTTATAATATTATGTTTACATATATGGTAATAAGTATAAATTTAATTAATACATATTATATACATGTTATAAAAATTAATACTTAAAAGAGAGTTATTATATATATTTATTCAATTCCATTCATAAAAAAAATTTAATTGTTTCAAGGCTACATATGGAAAACCATCTCCTAGAACAGTGTAATACATTTTCCTACTAATAACACAAATTTATGACTATTAGTATGTATATAATGAATTTATATGATATTAATTTTTTTAATAACATAATTGTGATTATGGATTACCAATTAATGAGCGTGGTCCAAATTTTCCACTACAAAACGTACAAGAATAACAATGTAATTATCAACAAAATAATTATTTTGGAAAATAACTTTTCTTTAATGGATAGTTAAGGGAAATAAAAAAAATCAGATAGGTTTTCATGTATATGTTTTTATATGATATATTTATAACAACCAATTTTTGTCATATTTGGGGTTTTAAAATGTATGAAGTATGTCTAGACTTTATGAAAAGGATTTTCATCTCTCTTTTTACTACACGAGACAAATTCTATACTCGCCACATGATTCTTTTGGGTAGAGTATATACTCAACATGAATTTATTTTAATATCTTTCTCCTAAAAATTATTGTATATAAATATCCATATAATGTTCATTCATTCATGGGTCATATTATTAAAAATCACCACTGTGTTAATGGTATTATGTAAAAATCACTTTATTTATCAAGATATATTATGATTATGTTTAACATGATAATATATAATTACAGAACTATCTTGAAACTCCTGATATTATATATCTTAATATTGTTTCTATAAATTTTATATTTCCTCATTTATTTTCTTCACTTTCTATACATAAGTGTCAAACTTAATTATTTTAATTATAACCAATAGTATTTCTCTCTTTGATTCCTAATAATTTTTTTTCCATGAAAATATTTCCAAAAAAATATTAAATAATTTTTTCACAATTTTACAATGACATTTTAAAGTAATTTTTTAAATTTTTTATTTCTAAAAAATTATTTCTATATGAATCCTATTTTCTATTATTGAATCACATATTTTTGAATTTTAAACAAAATGTGAAAGAAATATCGGATTTAACATTTATGGATTGAAGTGTATTTCATTACGTGAGGAATGGTCAATGATTTAATATTTCATTTAAATTTTTCCAAAAATATTTTAAAAGAATATTTTTTTCATTTAGGTTTTTAAAATTTTATAATTGAAATTGTAATTGTCAAAGTGGAATGGCTATTTTTCATTGGATTGATTCTGATGAAATGATAATGGTACTTCAATTCATGAATGAAAAAAACCCTTGATTATACTTATGCACTAATGTGGAATACTATAATGATACCATCCCTACTATTTTTTTGATGTCTTATGACTATGATGATAAAAGGTTTTGAGTCATGGTTCCTTCCCATCGATTATTCTATGTTGTAATGTTTATGAAACCCATTTCCATTTTACATGTTATGATATGATCAATGCATTTGTGTCAAAAATATGTATGATTTATAGTATATTAATGTTATTCAGATATTTATATATCTATTTAATGTATTGGGTAATGAATAATTATTTTTGATCTCAAATGTAATATGAGAGTTCATCCTGATTCTGAAAGAAGGTACAAGATATTTTATCACAAACCCAAAAGATAGTACTAGGGAGGGTATCACATGCCTAAAAAATGGTATACATGAGGTTATATCAAGGTAGAATTAAGGTAAATGGTAAAAAAAATTCATTCAAAAAGTAGGTATGTGTTGGGATTTCCCAAGACTAACATTTTTTGATTTTTTTGATGGATATACATGACATATCATATTCTAGATTAATTATCAAACCATTAATCTATTTATTATGTAAAAGTTAACCTCTCTTGGATTTTTTAATTTAATTCAAATATGATTCCATTATTATGAACTACCAAAAATTATTCCAGGACATAATATTATAACCATTGATTATATTGGTATGATTTATAATTATTATTCTTATTTTGGCATACCATTATTCTCATGTAATGATTATGTGATCATTGGTATCGTCATTTTTTATCCATACTAAGAATCTAAACTCACCGATTTTTATGATTTTGTTCCCACATTATTCATAAATGTATTATATATGGAATGTCTAACAGGGATACAATTTTTGAAGAATATATTGGGATATGATGTAGTTCAATTATAAAATAGTAGTTTACATATTCATGTTTCCTAGTACAACAAACATTTAGAGACCACAATCATGTTTATTTATAATGAAATGAATATTCATATATTAATATTTAATATCTATATAGAAAAATTATGGGTTTCTATAAAAGCCCTGTTCACGATAAACGTGCTACTAATTTTTCATTTCTATAAGATCATCCTAAACAATATTATAATGGGATTATGAAATTGTCTTAGCATCATTAACTCATTCAATTTTACATTCAATTTCTTAATTTGGTATAACACATGTAAAATAATAATGGAAAAAATCTATGTATTTTTATAATACCTTCACATCATCAATTTCAATATTCCCCTTATATTCAACAATACACTAATGATAATATTCATGTACATATAATAAAATTTTCTCAATATCTTGATATATTAAAAATGGTATGAATTTATTCATGTATACAAAATGAATCTCTTTTAAAGACACTATAGGACCCCAGATCCCCTCTGAGGGGATATGGGTGAATTAGTGTGCGTATTATTTATTTTAGAATAATAGATTCTGTTCCCATGTTGGTAGAAATTTTTTAAAACATTCTGAAGGAGTCATACAATAATTATACATTGAGATGAAGAGATACAACAAATAAGTTTTACATGGTTCACCATTAATGTAATGTCCATGGATAATACAAAGGTAGTGGGTCAATCATACAAAATTCCACTAGACATCTCTAGTTTTTAAATAAATATGTTCAGACATAGTCACATTATTCTCGACATCCTAGCATTCCATGATTTTAGGAATAGAACAGTTCCACCCAAGGAACACTTCCATTGAATACCCCTAGCCCACTACATTGGTAATGGTCTTACTATTTATTGATAAACTACCTGTACTGTAAACCATTGTTGATTAAATTGAGACCATTTATCAAACAAACTAGAAAATCAAAACCAACATGTTAGGAAACTCATGGAATTTCCCACAACACCAATACTAGTGTGAAACATTTATATTTATAATGAATTATAAATTTTGAAAAACCATTATCTTTACCACATCTAGACCATGAGTTTCATGTGGTCTTGATATACACATGGAACAGACTTTTGGAAATTTTTACATTTCGTAAATATACTTCAGGTTAAATTTCCACATAGAAGAGAAACTATATCTTCACCTGAAAAAGTTGCATTAAATGAGTGGTGGATTAATATTTATATATGTAGACTACCCTAAATGCAATTTTTTTGTGCTACATCCACCATTCGCACAAAACATATATTGACATCATGTTTTTTGTGTAAGAATATTTCACACATTCCACAGTGCACTACAGACCTATGTCATTTAAAAATGTATTTCATTTCATAAAAAATATTTATTGATTTTATTTCATATGACATATTTTGTTGTGATGGTCATAATATTTCACTTACAGTAATGTCTATGAAAATCTATAACCCTAAATCACAACCTTTATCATTTATACAGAAAATATTCCATTACCAAAACTACCATTATCAATTATCCATTTATTGGAAACTAATATTTGGAAAACACTTGTAAATGAATCCACTATAAAAATTGTAGCAAAATTTTACATTATTTTAACTGGCCTTGCAACTCCTGGACCAACCCAGTATATATTGGCAATGAACTAAAAGATGACTATGTTTCCAAATACTAACTATGATAGACATTTTTTTTTAAAAATATCCTCATTTGGGCTTGATAGAAAAATATTTTATGAAATAAAAAATGAACAACCATCAGAAAATTGTGAATGGTGAGAATAACTCAACGAAAAATAAAATTCTATATGAGAAAATATTGTTTTAGAAAACCAAAGTGGAATCATGGATTTTGTACTCTTATTTTGAAATTTGTAATGATTTCCTAGATATTCTCTAAGAAATATTCTATGATTACTCATAACACCTAATTCACATCATGTAAAAGAAGAATTTCTTATTGTTTCAACATTACACTTAATTCTCACTATGTCATTGAAGCATTTCTTACTCTCATTTTTTGTGAGGTGTTGTTGATTTGTTCTAACTATCCATTAAATTTCCTCAACATAATAATGTACCAATAGATTTATTTATTCAACATAATTACATAATTTTTTATTTCTACACTTGTTTCTATATTTGGGTTCATATGGATCCTTCTGAATGATGGAGTGTTACCATTGAAATCCATTGAACGTGATCTAAAAATATCCCATTGGGTACGAATAGTCCACTCAAATGGACCATCAATTTGATGATGATATGTTATACTGATACACAAATCTATATCAATATCATGCTGATGACATCACTAAAACATCTTGGTATACCTCATGTTTTGATCATATACATAAAAATTTGGTACTCTATGAAATAATACAACATCATTAATGTATATCATAGCAATCTAAAATATATTTAAAACATGTCTGATTCAAATGATGTGTGATGTTTTTTTATGGAGTTCAACTACTACACAATTAACATTATAGATTTTAGATGTTTTGAGGATCCCAATGACAAAATCTACTGTTATGATTTCCTATAACTAATCTAGTATTGGTAATGGATGAAACATCACCTTAGAAATTTTCCACTTAGGATTAAATTTCTGACATAACATGAAATATGATACAAACTATTAAATATGTCCTTACATTCCCACAAAAATGAAATACTCTTTTATATCACTATATTTCATTTTACTATTAAGATGAATAATGGATGGATAAATAAGATCTTTTTCTAAAAAAATAATCATAAAAAATAATTTTAGAGAAAAAACACAATTATGTAACCATAACACTCCATTAAAAATAACTATTTCTGAGAAACATATATAACCTTCTTCATCATGTATGAACCATCCTTATGTTCTTTATTATTGTTCACTTGGATTCTTGGTTAATCACTTATTCAATAATGTTAATATTTCTTCAAATAGTTTATAATTTCAAGACCCCTTATTTAAAAATCAATTTATATTATATCTTTTGTGATCTTCATCATTGAAGTGATAACATTATCTTATTGAATCAAATCATTAACCACCTTGTTTTATTTCCCATGGTGGCAATGTAATAAGTAGTTATAAACATTGATATTCTCCAACCTTACTCGCTAAAAAATATTCAAATAATTTGTTTGAATATATAAAATTATTTTCTATGATTATTATATAAAATATACCAATATTCATAATGATATTTCCTCCATATCTTTAATGAAAAAATGGCACAACTAAAAATATATTTTTAGTTGGAAAATGTTTCTCACGAACCGTTAATTTCCTTGATTTAGAAGTCATAAACATTGCTTTTTTCATGATTTCACATCCAAAAAACATTCTTCAAATTATTAATAAATATTTTAAACACTTCTTCACTTTATTTTATTTTATAAACATGTTCTCTGACTATCCTTCACATTAGTTCATTGATTTTTTTCCTCAAATTCATCTATCTAGTGAAACATGTATCCCTTCCAAGATATCACGGATGGTGGATTGAATAGTCCTGATATATTCATTATAAACAATAATTAATAACAATGTAAACAATGAAAACTATGGATCTCAATCACAATGGTATTTTTTGACCAATGTTCAATAGAATACATCTTTGGTGGATCCACTAATATACCATCACATGAGATTTTAAGAAAAAAGTTGACCTTTTATATCCATAATTCCAACAATGTAAATTTTTCATAAAACATATCCATCGATAGGGTCGTTATTAAAATTCTAATGTAATTTTCATACTCTTCCATTATATTTTAATATATAAAACATTTTATATAATTACTACCACAAATTTATCGAGGTACTATCTAAAGACTCGATTAATTAAATACATGAATATATCATGGGAATTTGTAAGAGAAAAATGAATCACAAGTTATTCATAGTGAAATATTTATTCAGGAATTTGGTCTTCGGTATATCCTCCTTCTTGACCCTCAATTAATGATATCTAAAATAGAGGTAATTATTTTAAATGAAATAAGTTGAACACATATGATCAAGAAATTCATTAGAAAGGGATAAATGAAACTTTTTCATTATTGTGATATTGTTATGTACCTGATAATCATTATAGAGTCACAATGATCCATCATTCTATTTTATAAAAAGATCAGGTTCACCCTACGGCGAATCACATGGATGAATTAATTGCATGTTATTATTATTCGATATTTTTTCACTTTATTTCCAATAACTCAATCGGATCTAATGTACATGGATTCTATGGAACCATAATATGAAAATGTATGTGTTTTATTGATAACAGAAAAACCAAATTTAGTGGGAAACTATAAATTTTTTTCAAAAAGACATCAACAAACAACCACACAATATAAATATCATCAATGTCATTTTTACCCCTAAATTACGTATAAACACCAATTTAAAAATTGTATCAAGAACCATAATGTAGATTTAATTAACATCTTATATTCATACATGTCCCCACAGAAATAGATGATCATAGTTGGTTTTTTAATATTAAACCCAACATCCATAACTTGTTAATTGAAGTGGGATTTATATAGATTAATCTAATCCACAACAAATATAACATCCAATTAAAATAGAGGGATAATAAAAATATTTTCTAGAAGAACAGTCCCATCAACATCATCTGGGGCAGAATCGTAGACATGATATGTGATCATCATATAATCATGGGTTCTAACATCTAATTCAACATCTATTAACTTATGATAATATCTATCATTACAATAGAATTTTTTCAATATACATGAATTCAAATAACTGTTTCGGAATATTTTATTACAATACTTGATCTTACATATTACCACCATATCTTTGACAATCAATCTTCAATACCTTACAAAAACAACAATTGTTATCATGTCTGGTCCAATATCATTTATTAGTGTTATCAATCATAAAAAAACATTCATATGATTTCAAAATCATGATACCATATTTTCTATATAGTTGAAATTAGGATTAATACAAATCATTTATGGTCATTATTTAGTGTACACCTTCATGGTATTCAAAAAGAGTACTTGAAATTCTATAAAATATCAACTAGTAGTGTCAAAATATGTGTTCTAGATTAAATATTACCATGCACTGAATGATGATTGAGTCAATACCGGTTGAACTATTTTTAGAGTTATTAAGCCTAGGTACAACTATTACATAGATACATCCCCTTGTATTGTCTATATATTGTTTTAATTTATTTGATACCACTATCCCTATCCTTTACAAAAATTATTTGGCCTTTTTCTATACATTTTATTATCTAGAGTACTCACTATTATTTTCTTCTCATAGTTTTTAAATGATTACTAATCCATTTATTTGATACAATATATGGTGACTAACACTTATCATACAAATATACTGCATCTTACTAGATAAATATTCCTTTCATTATTCAAAACAGGAATGAGGACCTTAATGTTTCAATATCTACTAAACATTGAACACCTAAATATCTATTTCATAGTTGAAATATATAATATTCCACTATATTATTCATTAATGAAACACTTTGTAGACTTAATATACATAATATCTTTCTTCCTAACAAGGGGAGATGAAACATATGAATGAGTTAGTTTTAATGCTCATTAAAGATAACTAAATGAGATATCACAGATCACAAAATTATAATATGTTCTTAACAATATTAGAATGTGATATTAGCACTTTATAAGAACACCATCCATATCAAGGATCATAATTCTTTTTTCAGGGAATGAAAAATTACGATTTGTATAATATAAAACATAAAAGAATATAATAACTTAGTCAATGATTTAATAACAATGGAATATTACAATTATTACTAGCATTCAAATAAGAATAATAATTATTATGTCATTTGTACTCATGAAGGCATTCCTAAAATGTTAGTGTTGGGATCACCAACCATGTATGTGATTCAGGATTGGGATAACATACATTGTATCCTATATCGGGAATGGTATAATATATCTCCTAGAAACATTTTCGATAGGGATAACCATCTATATACCATATATTTGAATTCAAATAACCATACATGTACATACTTCTGGACATGGGAATTCCTTCGATGTACCCTTTGAGCTCATAGAACATCATTTATTACAAAATTCATTATAGGAACATATAATTATAATCGAACCCATCATATTATTTAAATTTTAAATTTGTGTGACAAAAAAACCATTCCTTAAACCATAACCCATGATTAAGAAATGGGTTTCATAAAAATTTCATCATACCATAACACTTTTAAATGGATTATGTTTCGTAATTTATTGTCATAATCAAAAACCATATATATATAAATATCAAGGATTGTAACATTCAATCATAGAACAAGTAGGGAATAAATATTATAATGGTTTGTTTTCATTGATGAATATAAATACAGATTAAATATCAATAAAAACCATTCCTAATTAAGATACTCTTCCATTATTTGAAATCACTATTTGAAAATTAAAAAGGTCAAAAATATATAATAAAAATTATTCCATTAAGTTAATCTTCAAAACGTGTAAAAATTGTTTTAAATAAATTAGTGTTCCTGATAATGGGATATACCATTCATTTTATACAGGTTAAAGAAAATATTCATTTGAAATTTTAAATATAATTCAATGTAATAAATTTAATAAATAACAAGTTAAATATTTTTAGAACGTTTTAAAAAATAATAAAAACTCTGGTAAAATGACTCTAAACAATTATTGGTGACTTGAAAAAATACTATTAAAACATTTTTGGAATACATGGACATTGAAGATAAATGAATTTTGACAAAAGGGAAAAATAAAGACCGGTTTACTTAATAACATTATTTTGGACTATTGAATACATAAACAATGAAAAATGAATGGAAAACATAGGGTTTATTGAAATATAACTAGTTCTATAAATTTAAAGAGCTTCTATAGAGGTAGATCATAATATTTTATCATCACGAAACAAGATCATAAAAAATATTGATAATAAATTAGATAGTAACATATAACCCTTACCACCTTAGTAAATTTTTAATCATAGTTCCCCTAAATGAAATAAAAATATATGGATATATATATTTATATCCAATAATATTCATAAGAAAAAATAAATAAGTAATTTTTTTCATAATAAATCTACATCATCAAAGAAATTTATCAATGATTAACTAAATAATTTTATCATTAAATATCCATCCTATTTCATTGTCACCAATATAATCAAATCAATTTAAATCACATCTTTATACCCACTACACAATATCACTTCTCATTGTTACGGGTATAATTTATCATATGTTTTCCAATTCATAAATTAAACTTTTGTGGATAAATAATTATACATGTAATATTTCTTATATCAAAAATAAAATTTATATAATTCCAGAATTTTAATATAGAATCAATTTAATAATAATAGTTCGAAGACTCAAAGAACATAATTAATTCCTTTTTCTAAGAGATAACACCTGTGTTAAGGCATTATAAGGGATAATTACAATATTTTTTATATAATAAACGTTGAATTATATATTGTATGTTAGGGTGGAAAATATTTTCCTCCATTAATATCTTCATTTTTTATTGATAATTACTTTCTCTATTCCCATCTACATAAAAATAATAATTTTACAGTTCTGTTGATACATTTATGTGGGATATTCTTATCATATTCTCAACATATTGGTTCATTAATATTCATTACATTATGGTATTTATGAAACCAAATAATATAATTAAATTTTTTTTCAGGATTGTCACTTATATATAGTTTAATAAATATATAATTAGATAGTTGATTAGGCATAATTTTTTTGGTTTCACATTCCAACTCCCACTTAATTTCATTACTCATGGGGAAAATCATTCTATTTTCTATATTCATTAAAAAAAACTCATGATTCTATCCATTGAATATAAAAAATAATAATACAGTGGGGAACAAAAAACATTGTGAAGATTCATGAAAAAACATTTAACAGATATATAGACAACATAATTTAATTTCAATTGATGAGCACTTAATTTTATCCTTGGTAATCCTTGATCATAGTCTATTTAGAATCTTTCATAATAACTCATATAGAGAATATGAGTTAACCCTAAGAATATCAGTTGGGAGTTTCAAAATCATTGCACAATAAGGGATCATTCCTTTCCCCATGGGGAATAGTTCCATTGTTACACCCTATCATTACATGTGGATGTGATTTGAAGATATACTAGTTTGAAACCTACATATATGATAATTTATTTAATTTATACCTAACCCTCAGAACTAACATAAAATATTGGAATATCCCACGTCCTCCAAAATGATGGATTTAATATACATGACGATCAATTTTGGGGCTATTTGTTCATGTAACGACCCGGACCCGGCCAGCCACTCGAACAGTGCAAATCAGGTCAGGTTTCACTACATTACGCGCACCTTTCATGAATTCCAAAGGCTGATGACTATCATAGAGGGTCTTAATAGGTATAGTGGGGAGACTATACCCTCTCGAAGGAATAAAATGGTACTGTTCTAGGTATAATACTAAATGTGCAGCAAAAATAATTGACTCACCAGACTCAATCTAGACCCGTAGAGCAGAAGTATATCCAAAATCAATAAACCAGCGGAAGAAATATTGAATCAACAAGAATTGAAAGTAAATAGAGTAGCAAGCTGAAGAATACAAGCAAATACTACTGCAAGCAAACAAGTGATGCATCCAAAGCAAGTCGTACATATCAATATATAAATGGCGCTAATGGCTAACCAACAGTTGTTACAAAATAATGTAAGCATGATAATACAAATAGAAAAACTAAACAAAGTAACTCCATTATGTAATGACCTCATGGTCCATACCAGTCTCCATGCCAACAACACTAAAGTCCAGCTCCTGAGGCTGACCCTTTACCTGCACGCAATTTCATAATGTCTACACGCATCCTGATGGGCCCGTGTAAGGTGTGAGACAAGTCTCAATAGGATACCACCAAAGGTTACATACCTAATATAAGTTTTTAGGTATACATGATAATATAAATAATGAAATAAACAGTACAATGCCAAAAAGTAAACATGAACTTCACTGGTTCTCAACAGCCACCAGGAAGTGTCACCTACTTCGGCCAAAGCTAGAATTTATGGTATGTTTCGCAACACCTTGTGCCACCTGAAACCAAGTGTCTCAAGTACCGACGTACTGTAGGCATGCCCAACGATCATAACCCAGATCGTAAGCTCAAACATCCCATAGAACAACATCCGTAGGAACAGCGATACGTGTCCTCAAATAATAACAAGAGGGACAACGATGTCTGCCCTCAAATCACGGAGAGCCTCTGCCCCCAACCTGACTGCCTCAAAACTATCTCCCTAAGGCTCCTTAACTTCCACATGGATTCCTATATAAGGAACCCCCAGACAAAAATTACCTAACTGTATCTACCAGGGGCCTCTACCCAGCGAGTGGTCGTACCACCTCATCTCGGAGTCCATCTGCGTGCACACTACTCAAATGTACCCGGTGAGCAGTAATCACCTCAGTATGTCCCAAAGCCACAACACATCTAACACCTTGTGCCCCTGGGAACCTGTTGCTCATGTTTGATGGACTTGCCATCCATGTAACTCGAGCCAAGACTAATCTGACAGTCCAACTGCCTCAATCGACGTCCATGACGCCCAATCCCGTGGTAGCAACCACCCAAAGTAACCCGATCCAAAGCCCCAAACTATGATCCCAATCACTCAACAATATATCCAGGCCACACCCAACACAACAATCAGTTCAACACATGAAATATCACACATTGAATATTCATACTTGGAAGCATCACTTTAAACAAGAAAATACCAAACAGTCAAATTGCACTAACTTGTGTTAATCCATACCAGCACCTAAGGTCTTAAATGCCTTAAAAAATTACTAACATGATTTAAAAATTCACCTCAGTAGTTTAATCCAATAGAATCAAAAGAAATCTAAATTCAGTAGTTTTAATACTGGTCCAAATCATACATATTTCGGCACCCTCATCCAAATTTCCCCAAATGAGCTATGACCTCTAAACCGGCCTCACTTAAGAACAATAATGGTCAGGGAATACCCAAAGGAATCCCAAAATGCAGATAAACTATTACAGATAAATGAAAAAGGGTTTCTCTCAATACCCAATGTTGCGCCCGAAGCTCGTAACCCCAAATTGTCTACGAAAACACGAAAGAAGGTATACAACACCCACCACGTACTCGTACGATGACACTTCTTTGATACCAACCTCTGAATCGGTCTGAATCGTGGTAGATCTGTGTTTCCATCAAATACCAGCAAATCCATTTGGATGGAATCTGTGGAGAAACAGGTGAGGGATCAAGGACGATGAAGGGTGCCCGGGGTTAGCCCTTCTGATGCAGTATTGCTGCCACTGATGGATCGAAGAATGGATGTCGTATGGCAAATCTAGGATGATTTCACTTTTCAGAGGTTTTCAGACGAAGGGATTATACAACAGGGAATAAGAAGAGTTTTCAAGAAAAAAGATGCAATGACGTCTAAGACGATCCAATAAAATTAAAAATACACATCGTGTATTTTCAAAGTACACTCCATGTAGATGGGTTTCCATAGTCCGTCTTAAGCGGAGTCCAACACAAGGTTTGGACTGAATACACGGTCTACACACGGCCAGTGACTCAGCCACTACACAGAACATGGTTACACGACATGTCAAGGAAGATTACATTCCGTGTAAATGGAAATTTTCACCTGGGCACCACACTGCAAGTACTTGGACTCCGACGGGTAAGGGTAATGGCATGTTTATAACTACACTATGTGTAGTAAGAGCTTTCTACATGGTCATCACATGACATGTACTCAGTGAGCACACGGTCTGTCACTCAGTTAACACATACACGGCGTGTACTTAAAGTAAATGGCGTGTAGTCTAAAAATTTCTAGAACTACCCAAATTTTACAGACTTCTTAGGAACCAATCAAAAAGTCCAAACATGGGTGGGATTTGACACGTTCTAAAAACCTGGGTTCTAATAAACTCCCCACCTTGACGTTGCCCATCCTCGAGCTACTGAACGAAACCAGGAGATGGAACTGAACACGCCCATCCTTGTTAAACAACATGGGATACCCCGGTCTCAAGGTCCTAGATAAATTCAATTGAGGGCTCCCCACCATTAGAATTTCCTACTCGGTCTCAACACAAACAAAGCTCAAATCAAATAATATAAACAATCAAGGCCAAATGACCTATTTCATAGACCCATGGTCCTCCCATGAATCATCATCACCCCTGCACCCCTTTGGTTCTCATGTGTCACTTCCGAAACCCAAAATAACCCTCACCGCATCAGTGTCCGCCTCCCTGAGGTCCTGCATCTAATATATGCTCAAATCAAACCTGGTTCCATGCACCTCAAGTAACCCACATCAACGATGCCTCGAGGCCCACGACACCTCATGTAACCTGCATCTTTGATGCTCCTGATGCCACATATATCAAATATATAAATAAAATATATAACAAACCTGATATGATACCAATCCCACTAACTAATATCTAGTCAGTCCACAAGTACCCTGTTCAGACCGTGCATTCAACCGGACATGCCTAAAATGATCATTCTAAAAGAAAGAAAGGAAAATCACAGCCACACCCGCGATGAACCTGCCACCATTATTGTCTCTCTAGCCTGCTCAGTCCCTGGAAACTCCACAGTGTGCACTTGGCCCAAAGTACGACTGCCTGATGCCTAACCTCTGTGTGCTGCTACTCCAGTCACTGGACATTGACCCCTCAGAGGGGTCCCGCCATCTCTGTCAAGTCCTCCGCGTATCGCTGAACCTTAACTACCATTTCCTGGTACCGAACCTGAACTAATACCTGATGCCACAGTCTATCCTAGTCCCTGCCTGCCGGCTCTCTATGAAGGATGTCTGCAAAACCTCTCCAGATACCCGACTTATCCACAGGCCCGACACTCCTTCGGAGGCCTATCACACTGAGCCCGAACATGTACCGACTGCCCACACTGAAATAAAACCACCAATAAACTACCACGAGGTGGCCTAGATGAGTCCTTGTCCTGCCCACCCTGTTGGAATTCATCTCTATCTAATTTCCTACTGTCTGAACCATCACATGAAGCTGCCACCCTGCCAATCTAGGGTTTATTACTCTGGTTTCCCTCTGCTATAAGTGCCTGGATCACTTTCTTGGAGATAGAACCCATCCTTAAGTTGTTTACCTAGAACCGAATGGTGTGTCGTAAACCATCCTATAAGCGCCTCACCCAAACTGCATCATCGCTTACCATAATAGGAGCAAAGTGAGAAATCTCTATGAATGTAGTTGTGTAGTCCATAACGGACATATCTCCCAACTGAAGACTCAAGAACCCCCGAGATCTCTCGGCCCTCAGTGTCTCCGGGAAAAAGTGAATGATGAACTTGTCCTCAATGCCCATCCATTCTAGTCCCTCCTGCCTACAAGCCTGAACCTGCACATCCCACCAACGCTTGGCCGGTCCTCTCAGCATATACATCGACAGCTTGACCCTCCACCCTGGAGCTGTCTAGAGATTCTTAAAGATCATCTGTAAACACTCTATCGAGTTCTCAACTGCCTGTGGACCACCCTCACCCTAAAAAAGCGGTAGGTGCTACGAATGGAACTCCCGCGTCAGATATGACATAGAATGCTCTGCACCCTGCACGCTTCTGTCAATCCCCTATAAGACACGTACCAAGCTAGCTCAGAGCTGATCATCAAGCTACGGTCTGAACACTGCCAACCTCAGCTGCTGCCCTGCCTACACTAGATCCTGAAACTGATACTGTCCCTGAGCCTCTACCTGCTGCTCATGCTCTGCCAGCACTGGATTCTGAACATGATCCTACAGTATCGTATCATCTCCTGCCTGACACTCCATGGAGTCGTGAACGAGTAACCCACTGAATAACATAAATGGCCAGACATTCTATATATATATGAAAATATATTCTATGTAGATAAGGAAATAAGTAAAGAGGTAGTTTATAACAACTACCATTACTCTCCCCTATCGCAACCCATGCCCTCAGCATCCTGACCTCATGGCCTCCTTACTCGACCTCAACAGAGCCAAGTATCAATAGTACCTCAGACCAAGCCCGTCCTGACATCCAACGTTTCCTCAAACCTGCCGACTGAGTCTCCAATCTAGACAGTTACACTACTTCAACCCTGGTAACCGCTTGCTCTCATAAGATCTAGACCCAAATATCCTACACATGCAATTCTAAAAATACAATGCATGGAATACAAATTGATATAAACAAGAAATTCTATCAAGAGTTTCACCTATTCACATTTTAGAGCACACATAGCATGAAAATTGATTTTATTCACATGGTATTATCACTTCACAAACCATACGTGCTATTATGAAATTGAAATACCCTAAAATGTGTCTATCAAAAGCCAAACCAACAAGCCTTTCCATACATTCCATGGTGTTTCATATAATAATAAATAACATCACACAAAATGTGACCCACTGAGGTGGAAATCATATCAACTGTAATCTGAGAAAATAGCAATGGGCAATTACCACCCTCAACTACTCAATCCTTCCCTTGTACATGGGCTGCAGGCAATGAAGCACGAGTTCAAAATCTAGTTCCAACAACAAACTATCTCCAATCTACCATATCCCAAATAGTAAAATCAAAAGAAATAAAAAGAGAAGTCTTAATCTCATTAGTAGGCAGAAAACACTGCTACTAAATCCATATCAAGAACTCCTTTGATACCACTTTGTAACGACCCATACCCGGCCAGCCACTCGAACAGTGCCAATCTGGTCGGGTTTCACTACCTTAGGCGCACCTCCCCTGAACAGTAAAGGTTGACGACTAGCAGCGAGGGTCTGAATAGTTATAGTGGGGAGGATATACCCTCTCAGGGGAATAAAAAGGTACTGGTCCGGGTATAATACTAAATGTGTAGTGGAAATAAATGACTCACCAGACTCAAACCAGACGCGAAGAGCAGAAGAATATCCAAAATCGATAAACCAGTGGAAGCAATATTGAATCAACAACAACAGAAAGTAAACATAATAACAAGCTGAAGAATACAAGCAACTACTACTGCAAGAAAACAAGGAATTCATCCAAAGAAAATCATACATATCAGTATATAAACAGGGCCAATGTCTAACCAAATGTTGTTACATAATAAAGTAAGAAATCTATACAAAAAGGAAAAACAAAACAATGTAACCCTAGAAAGGCATGACCTCAAGGTCCATACTAGTCTCCATGCCAACAGCACTAAAGTCTAGCTCCTGAGGATGACCCTTTACCTGTGCACAATTTCATAAAGTCTACACACTTCCCGAAGGGCCCTTTTAGGGTGTGATAAAAGTCTCAATATTATACCACGCATGGGTGTGTACCTAATATAAGTGTTTAGGAAAACATGCGTATATAATGAAAGTAGTAAACAGTACAATGCCCAAAAGTAAACACAAACATCACTGGTTCTCAGCTGCCACTAGGAAGTGACCCCTGCTTCGGCCAACACTGGAATTTCTCCTCTGTATCCCGGCACCGCATGCCATCTAACACCATGTCCTCAATTAAAAACGTCCCAGAGGCATTCACAATGATTGTAACCTAGCTCGGAAGCTCAACCAACCCATAGCACAACATCCGGTGGAACATCGTTACCTGTCCTCATATAATAACCCGAGGGACATCGATGTCTTCCCTCAAATCACGATGAGCCTCTACCCCCAACCTGACCACCACAAAGATGTCTCCCAAAGTGTCCTCACCTTCCAAGTGGCTTCCTATGGCATGCACCCCCGAACCATAAATACCTAATCACATCTACATGGGGCCTCTACCCAGTGAGTGGTCATACCACTTCATATCGAAGTCTATATGTGTGCACACTACTCAAAAGTACCCAGTCAGTGGTAATCACCTCAATATGTCCCCAATACACAACACATCTAGCACCTTGTTCCCCTACGAACATGTATCTCAAGTCTTATGGACTCTACATCCAAGTAACCCAGGCCAAGCCCAACCTGATTGTCCAACTGCCTCAACCGACGTCCATGACGCTCAATCCCGTGGTAGCAACCACCAAATATAACCTGATCCAAATCCCCAACCTGTGATCCCCATCACTCAACAATATATCCGGGCCATGCCCAACACAACAATAAGTTCAAAATAGTCAATATCACACATTTCATATTCATACATGGAAGCATCACTTTAAATAGGAAAATATTAAACAATCAAATTTCACTAACTTCTGTTAATCTCTACCAGCACCGAAGGACTTAAATGACTTAAAAAAATAACTAACATGCTTTAATAAATCAACTAAGCAGTTTAATCCAATATTATAAAAAAGAGTATAAATTAATATGTTTATATACTGGTCCAAATCATACGCATTTCGGCACCCTCGACTGAATTTCCCCAAACAATCCCTGACCTCTAACCCGTCCTCGCTTAAGAACAAAAAGGATCAGTGTATACACAAAGGCATCCCAAAATGCTGATAAACTACTAAATATGAATGACCAAGGGTTTCTCTCAATACCCAACATTACGCCCAAGGGTCGCAACCCCCAACTATCTACAAAACCATGAAAGATGGTATGTACCACCCACCTCGTACTTGTACGATGACACTCCATTGATACCAGCCTCTGATTCGGTCTGAATCACGGAAGATCTATGTTTCCGTCAAATCCCAAAAATTCTGTTCTGATTGAATCTGCAGAGAAATGGGTGAGGGATCAAGGATGAAGATGGGTGCATGGGGTTAGCCCTTTTTTTGCGGTCCCGCTGCCACTGACGGATCGAAGAATGGAGGTCATATGGTGGATTTATGAGGATTTCTATTTTCGGAGTGTTTCAGACGAAGGGTTCGTCCAATGGGAAAGAAGAAGACTTTTCTATAAATAAGACACAACGACGTCTCAGACGATCAAATGAAAATAAAAGTACAAGACCTATATTTTCAAAGTACATTCCATCTAGATTGGTTTCCATTCTCTGACTTAAGCAGAGTCCAGCACACTGTTTGGACTGAGTACACGGTCAACACACGGGCAAGGACTAGGCTACTACACAGAACATGGTTACATGACGTGTCATGGAAGACTACACGCCGTTTAGATGGGAATTTTCACCAGGGAATCACATGACATGTACTTGGCCTCACACGGTTAAGGGTACAGGGTGTGTCTATAAATACACTTTGTGTAGTAAGAGTTTCCTACATGGTCATCACACGACATGTACTCAGTGAGCACACGACCAGTCACTCTGTTAACACATGCATGACCTGTAGTTAATGTACATAGTGTGTAGTCTGGAAATTTCCAGAAATGCCCAGATTTTCCAGACTTATCAAGAACCAGTCAAAAAGTTCAAACATTGGCGGGATTTGACCCTTTCTAAAAACTCAGGTTCATACAGTTCACTCAGTCATGGATGCATTTTTTTTAGTATGAATTATAAAATTGGATATAATAAGAATTATTAAAGGTTTAGAATATATCTCAATGGTTTTACAGAAATTTTAGTGCCCAGATCCCATGTTTTTGGGAAAAAAATGGCTTGTAAAATGTTTTAGAGTAAACTATGTAGGAATTCGGCACTGTCTGGAAAAACATGCAGATTTTTTTCAAGACTAATATGCCATGCATGATTGGCACACAAGTTTGCATTCTAATAATGAGAGAACCCATTTTTTCTCATGTACACATGCAGGGTTTGACCATGTTTCAACAAACTGTGAGGACGGAGCATTCACATGCTAAATTTTTGGTTAAATTATAGTTTTTCCATTAATGATCTAGTTAAGTACCCTCATTCTACCCTAATTTGAGTATATGAATAATTGACATATTTATCTCTGAATTTGGGGATTTTTTAAGATCTATATTTGAAATAAAGAGATCTATATTATCCCAAAATCGATCGAGCTTCTGTTTATCATGTTGGTTGTGCAACTGTAAGTACTTGAGTCCTCTTGAGATATTGCCTTTATCTATTTCCCTCAGCCTTTATATAAAGGTACTATCATTTTTCTCCTTCTCTTAGATCTACTTTGATTCAGGAAAAGTAAATTTATTATACTATAGGAGAAGATTCATAAAAACCTATGTTGGTTTCTCTATAACTCATCCCTCATGTTCGTGGATTTTGGAATATCATTGTAGAGCATCTCGTTTCAATCGGGATCCATTTTTTAAATTTACATTACATGATTATAGTTTATAAAATATTATGGTTGTGTCCATTCCGAATATGTAATTATTTTTATCCACTACTCCCACAGATCAATAATCCATATGTCAAAGGTTATTCCATATTTGGGTTTTAGTGTTTTTGAATGATTTAGCCACCATTTAGGTGTTCCTTCACATGATGTTCATAAATATGATCCTTTCTTTAATAAATGGGTTTTTATTAATTGTAATTTTATAATGTCATGTACCATGTATTTTCACCACTTGAACCAACTTTTTTATGTTCATAAAATTTATTATTAAATATAAAAAGATAAATGGAATGTATTATTATTACATAATAGGGCCTTATCAAATGAGATTTAATATAGTTTAAATGTCTATATCACCCCTTTTTATATTGATGAAAGGTATCAGAGTGATCCTCAATAATTTAATATTCTTTAATGGTTAATTAAAACATGATTAAATGGATGAAACAATAATTTTCTTTATCTACACTAATGTAAAACAATGTTTTAACGTAATGAATGATTTCAAGATTACAATATCAAATAATAATGGAATGAATCGATCTCGCCATGGATTATGAGAGAAGAATACCTTTGGACCGAAGAACCCAATTCTGATTCAAGGATGTTGTTTGGTTAGGTTGAAACCAACCTACAGACCAGTTACTTTCTATTACATGGATTCCTAGTATACTAATGTAGGGAACTTTATCTTATTACCTGATACCTCAGATACACTCCTTGTTTTGAGAATTGTCTAGTTGGTTACATAGTTAATGCACGTAGGGTCCTGTCCTAATTTAGACTATTTTTTCCATGGTTGATCACATTGGACTCAGTAGGTATCATATTGTGGAATTACATGGATTACACTCCTTCTATTATAGTATTCCCTTTATCTAGACTCATATAATTCTATGTTTGTGTTTCTTGATATATACATTAACTCATTTGTAATCCTGGAACTCCTTCACCAGATATCATATTTAGGATTCCATATTATGTCTTTGAACTTCACTAAATATATTATCAGAAGGAGGTGCTAGTGATGGATATGACTCTTGAGACCTATTAAAATTTAATAGTAATTACCTAATTAATGAACTAGTTACTTCTTTAAATATCAGTTGAGGTATGACGATTGTACGTGGGTATTTAGTTATATTGTACTACTTTATTTACATTATATATGCATGCATGAATGACGAAATATTCCATTACACATGTCAGATGTTATAGACAACTTTGGAGGTGGACCAATGAGATGTATCTCACACCCTCTTTGTGCATCGTTTGGTACCCTGAGTAGATTACATGACTCAGGGTGTTGAAAAACGGAAGAATACTACTTCGAACACTTGATTGAATGATGATTGGATGGAGGTCGATAGTATATGACTGAGTATGAACTCATGATACTTGGAGTAGTCTCTATTTTCTTTTTTTAAATTTTGGATCATGTTTTGCCTATTCTTGTGTATCCATGATTTCTAATATTCTATTGACATGATATGACATCATCATTGTTCAAGTTGATATATTTATTATTATTATCATTTATCTATTGGATAAATTTTCATCCATTGTTAATTTATATTACTTCCACAGTTTATCTACTATTTATATTCATTTATTGTGATAAAATTTACTAATGGGAGCATTGTCTCCCAACATACATACCTTATTCCCTCACTACAATTCAGTAGCCACTAGAATTCGGGAGATGCTTTTGTGGCCCTTTGTCCCACCGGGCTCTGGGAACCAACTAAGTGGCATCCAGGTTTGGGAAATGACAATGTGGTATCATAGTGATTTATATTCCTACAATACTATTTGTAGATAATATATTTGAGATTATTAATGACTGGGACTTGGTCATAAGTCATTCTTGGGCATCACAAACCGATGTTTAGGAAAAAATACATGTTACCCAAAATGTAATTATTTTTCTTCATTTTCCGATTAAAACTGATATTATTTCTTAGTTGGGTGAGGAAAATATAATGTTGTGTTGTTGATTATTACTCTAGTTGAGGATTTTCATTTATCCTTGGCCCGATGATATGAGGGTAAGGATCATTATTAGATTCATCATTATGGGCGCATATAATTCACATGTCACGCAGATGTCCAGGCAATATTTGTGGATTTAACTACTTTTAATTTCTTGATATGCATGAGATTGTTGACTAATGCTATGGTAGTTATCTAATGCTTGTATTATTATTGGTTTTTATTAAGTTGTTGTATTTTTAAATTAATGAGGATTATGGCCCTCATGGATTGGGATATGTAATTTTACAAATTGAGCCATTATGATATAAATAAATGGGTGTTATTTTTAGTGATGGGAGTATGGGTGTTGATTTAAAGGAAATGTATATCTATTATAATGTGAATAATGACTATTAAATGAAATTATCTCACATCCTTATCCAAAAGTTTCATGTGTATGAAATGTAAATGTGATAGCCTAATGACTAAATGATAGATGATTTGATACATATATATATATATTAACTTATCAATACCTAGTTGTTTAAGTGGGTAGTTGGGGTAGTATACCTTGGGTAGTGAAGCCTTTCTTGTTTATCATTCATAAGTGATTTTATAAATCTAAATATTGCATGTTTTATGGAATGTTCTAGGAATTTGTAGACAATTCCCCCAAGACGTTTGTGTGTCGTACACAGGGAAAGTGGAGTCAACCATGATCCAGACATCATGAAATCTGATACTCTAGTTTTTCCTAAAGGAGTACCACATGAGGCTCTATCTATTTAACCTAGTCAAGGAACTAAAAACCAATTACTTGATAGTTTCCTACGACTGATGTATTACATTCATGGTGCTTCTTGTGTTGCACCTACGATGGCCGATGCGACCTGCGAGTTCCAAAAATGGAATCTTCATAAATTTTTAGGGGACAGAAATTATCAGGATGATGAGTCTTAGCTAGAAGAAAAACTATCTATCTTTGATAATCTGGAAATGCCACCATAGAAGAGAGTAATGATTCCTATATACATGCTATTGTATTCGACCCAGCATTGATGGGATGTGATTACCCCAGACGGTCATCATCAGGGAATATTATGGGTTGATTTATAGACTTCCTTCTATGTTCAGTAATTTCAGAATGAACTAAGCCTAAAAAAGAGAGGGTTCATGCATCTCATCCAGGGTTCTATGTCAATAGTGAAATATTCATCATGTTTCCCTGATTTACAGTGCTTTTCACCAGTTTTAGATGGTGATGAGCTTTCACATGAAAGATATTTTGAGGATGGGCTCTAGAAATCCATTAGAACTCAGGTGATTATCGTTATCCTAGATTATGTTTCAACAATAGTTGATCAACACCTTATACTGAGCAAAACCGTAGGGATGTCATTAGTACCACGTTTAAAGGTTATTTGCCGTGTTAGAGAAATAATACTTCAGGTGGAAGAAAATGTCCCCTCTGGGCTTTTCGTTAGGGTAGAGCTATCTAGAATATCCAGTTTGATATCTCTCTAGTGTGTCATTATTGTGGAAGACATAGTCATTAGAATCCCCAATGTGAGAGAGACCCTATGGAGTAAAGGGATTGAAACCGTATGTGTTGTCTATAGAATTTATGTAGCGCCTTTCGACCATCTTGAGTGGAAAAGGATCAACATTATCTCCACCTTTAAGAGCTAGTTCTTTTTCACTATGACATGTGGGGAGTTGGAATAGTACTGATTGGTCTGAATGAGGAGGAGTTCATGTTGTGTTTGTCCGACCCCTGATCAGCAGTAGAGTTGTCATGATCGTGGTAGTCCATCTATTGCATAGGGCTGTGGATGGGTCAGTTTAATGCATTACATTAGATACCTGAGGATCAAGCTGCATGACCATCTAATGTACGAGGAACTATTCTAGAATCATCTATTATTGTCTATTATCTGATTGAAATAGGTTCTTAAAATATTTTTATTTTAGTATCTATCAAGGAATGTCTCATAATAGAGATAGAATATCTCTATGGTGTAATGACACTTGATACACCATTGGGAATACAATCATAGGGCATATCCTTGTGCAGGTTTTGTCCCATTGTGGTAGGCAGTTACACTATCAGTTGGAATGTCATTTTTCTCAAGATGATAGGCTTCAATGTTATTCTCTATATGGAATGGTTAGTCCACTAACATGAATTTGTAGACTGCTATCGCCAGAGGGTATCATTTAAATCACCAGGAAGAATTCTTCATCTTTTAAAATTTGAGTTGGATGTCATGGATATGAGAGTTGGACTAAAGAATCTTGGGATATATGGAGTTCCTAGACAGCTTGAAAATCATTTCACAGAGGATTATGGTTTTTATCAAACTAATTAACCTCGGGTAGTTGATCGTTTCAGGTAGGTATTTCTTGATGACGTTTCTATCGAACCTTATAAGAGAGATGTAGATTTTTCAATCGTGATTATTCAAAGAGGTTCTCTAGTGTACATTCATACTTAAATGATTGAAGCTACTAAACTCAAGGAACTCAAGAATAATTTAGAGGATCTAGAGGCTATAGGTTTTATACAACCCAATACATCCTCTTAGATTTTCCCATTATTTTTGCTAAGAATTTTGATGGAACTCTTCGTTTATGCATGGATGATATCTGGTTGACCCAACATAAAGCCAAGATTTGGTATCAACATCCTCAAATAGATGATCTCTTCGACCAGCATTGATAAGTGAATGTCTTCTCAAAAAACAACCTAGGATCTGGTTAACATTAGGTGTGAGTCAAACCATCAGACATACATTATTCAATGTTCCATAGCAGGTATGGTCAGTATGAATATCCTATTATATAGTTTGGCCTTATGAACACTCTTATCATTTTGATGGCCTTAATGAATAGGGTTTCCCATCCCTACATGGATTACATTGTCATGGTCTGTGTGGATGACAACTTAGTATATTATCACAATCATTGTGACCATTCCAAACATCTTGAGATCATTTTGAGTAAACTAACCATGCATAAGCTTTTCTCGATTAAAGCTAAGTTCCACTTATGTATCAACAATGATCACTTATTGGGGTGATATAATCTCATAATCTAGAGTCTCTATTAACCCCAAGAACGTTAATGTTGTATTTTCCTTGGAGAATCCATTGAACAATTTTTATATTAATAGTTTATTTGGGCTTGCTGCATATTACAGTAATTTCATACAAGATTTCTGATGCCTTACTTCACCTATTACTAGACAAAAAGATGGTTTTCATGTTTCGATATTCAGAAGCAAGAAAGAAATCCTTTTATGAGCTAAAAGAGAGGATTGACATGGAACCAGTTCTAATTGTTCTAGAACAAGGAAAATTTTATACCATCTTCTATGATGCCTCGGGCATCGACCAAAATGTATTACAGATGAAATAGGATAAAATCATTTCATACAGTTCTCGATAGTTGTGTTCTCATGAATGAAACTACTCGATGAATGATGTTTACTTAAAATCATTTTTCCATTACTTACATTTCTACATGCATTATCTTTTGGGTGACTAATTTGGGGTGTATAAAGACTATAAGAGCCATAAATATATCTTATCAGAGTGTGACTTGTACCTCATACAACAAATATGTGCGGAATATATTCAATCATTTTTTTGACCTTGTATATATTTCAAGAAAGGGAAATGTGGTCACTGATGCACTGAGATGGAAAACTAAAATGCTAGATGTACATGAATCTAGTGATGAATGGACGTTAATTGCGCTTTTTTCTAAACATCATAAAATGTTTTTGGATAGTCAGGGGTAGTCTTACCCCTCGTCCTTAAAATTTAACTCTTCAATCTTTGAGAAGGTGATGAATAGGCAGTTTTCAGATCTTGGTGGTTAGGTTCTTGGTGAGAGTATATCAAGATATATCAAAACATTGTATTTTTCTATGTAAAGAGAATAAAACCGGGGTATCTGTGGATGTTTTTGGGTTCCCATAGACATAAGAGAGGATTTGACTAAATATTCCCACAAATATTAGTGGGAAGTTCATCCAGGAATCCCAATGATGTACCGAGATACATCACACTAGTAATGGTGAACTGGAATGAAACATCAAATTTCATGCTTCATTATAAGTTGTTCCACCATCAAGTAGGTGAAGGCAGAGAACTGGAGACCTACATGCTTGTTGTTTCCGATCTCAGTCTAGGAGTGAATATGAGACAGTATTTCTAGGGATTTCTTAGTCTTATTACCTAGGTCGCTGAGGGGTAGGGATACTATATGGGTATTCATTGATCAACTAACAAAATCATCACACTTCATTCCAATTTGGGTGAATTTACTAGCTGATGGGTTGGGAAATTTGTATGTCTGTGAGATCATACAACTAAAATGGATTCCACACAATATAATGTTTGATAAGCATGTTATTTTTACATCATGGTCATCATAGGGAATACATAAATCGTTGGGAAATCAGGTTCTTCTATTAAATTTTTTTCACCATCATATAGATGGAAAATCAGAATGGACAATATGGGGTTTAGAGGATATAATCTGAGCACGTGTCCTTTAATTTTTATGTTCTTGGGATAATATTGTTGTAAATTTCTCATTCCAGGTTACTGAGAGTCATTGCATTATTCAAAAACATTGACTGATCACATGAGATCATGTCTCAAAAGGGTGATTACATTAGTACCCTCGGAAGTACTAGATGCATACATAAGTTTAGCATTACATCATGAAATAAAGAAAAAAACACTGTGTTCCTTTTGAACACACTCATATTTATTTTCATATCCCTTTTATGTTAAGCATAATATACTTAATCACATCTTGTTAAAAATAAAACATAATAATGGGCGGATCTCAGATGCTCAATAGGGATAACAACATAGCAGAAATTATCGTAAATAAGCATAAAAATTTAAGGAAATGTATAAGACTAAAACACAAGATTTTTAATCATAAACATCATCATAATAAGGAAAAGATAAATCAAATAATTCAATTTAGTTATTCACATGGATATTCTACTAGTAAAATAATCACATTTAATATCAATAGCTAATTTAATAAATATCGAATGCATAATTCTAGATATCATATCCACATTGTCAAGGCTTTGTGCCAAGAATAAATATAAGATTTTGTCAAGGCCTTTTGAGAAGACACTAGATTGTCTCATTAGACCTACCGATGCATTGAGGAGCTATAGCGGGCTCCACCCATCACTTACTACATCTAACACATTCCTCATATTAAAAGTTTGAAACAATATCTAGTCATTCGTATTATAACTAGCATACAAATGGTCAACATTTTAACCACAAACCATGAATGGTATAAAAATAGGACATCTATAGTAAAAAATAACTCATTCAATATAATATTGAATATTGTATTATATTAGAAAAACCTCAGTGAAAAATAAAATACCATGAAGGATACTGATATGGATGAAAATAATTAGCAAAACTATTTGGGAGTAATATACCATTTTCATGAATACATTTAAACGTATCACGATTTATCAAGAAGTTGTTAAATACTGATTATTGAATCAAACTGTCCCATACCAATTTTAAATTTATAAAAGAAACTATAATTTTAAAAATTTCATGTTCTTATAAATAAATCTTTGACACCATTTTTTAAACATGTACAGTAATGAGAATGATTTAGAAGAATAAATCTATAAAACATATAAATTGATATTTTAGTTAATGTTCCTAACCTAATTAGAAATTCCTAAATAAAAGTAATTGAGGTAATAGAAAAATTATTATATTAGGAGAGTAAAGGAATTCATGATATATTATGTCAAAGTATATTATGTACACCATATAAAAGTGTATTGGTGCATAACAACAAAGAAGTATCAATGGAATGTAAATTGAGATGAAATCCATTATAAATATTATATCCTTTGGTTAATGATAAATAAATTACATTATTATGTGTGAAAAATATAAATCAATCTAACATTATTGGACATTTAGTGTAAATAAATCTAAGGATATTCACACATAATCTTGTAAAAACAACACCAATGAATCAGATGTTTAACTTAGTGAATGGAAATTGAAATAAGATTTCTCTTATCAAGTTCATATTGATGACATATGAATTTATAAATGGATTGATTATATTTATCAAAATTTTATCTACACAAAGGGGATTGGAAGTTACAACATAGATAAATAAATAAGGAGTGGAAATAAAAATTAAGAAATTACCTTACCGATTTGGTAATATATGAAACATACACCCCATGAAAGAATGATCATAAAATGAAGATTTATATACTGATAAATTAATTTATATTACACAAATAATACAATCATGGTTAGTGTATACACCACACAAAAGGAAATAGGGGAAATATAGCCTGAATCTCATGGGAATAAGAAGTGAGATGAAATCCAATTTACATGTACATTTCCTTAGTTTAGGGTAAGATAAACTCATGTATAATAGTGAAATAACAGTTATTAAATTACATAAGAAACACATAAAAATACATGATATCATGTATGATCTAATAATATTGATTTGTTAATGATATTTCAGTAGTTTCATTGTTTTGTGTGTTAAATGATTCATTTTCTATTATATGTTTTGTTACAGAAGTTGTTTGTGCTCTCTATAAGATGTATTTTATTCATATCCAGAATTATATTAAGTTATTAAAGATTATTTTTAATAATAAAATGAAATTTATTCTTTAATGGTTACAATGGGGAATGAAATCCCATCACGTCGTGGAGATCTAAATCCCAACGTACGTACGAGCAAACATATCAATCGATTTGTGGTGAAATAGTATGTAATTGGATGGAATATTATATATATGAATAATAATTAAAATGATATATTTATTATTTACCTCACTTATAATAATTATTTTACCCATCCTAATAATGAAGTGTTGAATAACAAATTATGCCATGACGTGGAGACAGTAAGCCATACATACACATATATGGTGACTTTTTCATTTATATGATGGATAAAATAATGAATTTGGTGGTAAAATATTTATAATAATCTGATATTATATATATGGTACTGTAGTAATTATTTTGGTATTGATACTTTAATGAAAGAAGAAGTGGAAGAAGAAAATATCATTGAAAGAGGTGATGAAATTATTACCACTTTTTCGGGTTCTTCATTTTGATTTGATCAAAAGAGAACAATAGGTTGAATTTATGATCAAAATAAGGCCTATAAGATGAATTGAGGGTAGTTCAGAAGATATCTAAGTAGGGTTTGGTAGATCCAAATGGCTTTGGAGGTGTGATTTTGAGAGAAGTACAAGTACCCTTTTATACAAGAGGTGAGGGTCACTTTAGGAAATGATTTTAATATTATTTTATTATAAATTAATTTTAGTATTCTAACAGATCAAATTGGGTTTATTTCGTGGATAATGTGGGTATAGGTCAAATTTTTATCAACAAATAGTTTTATACAAGTTTAGGTCACCAGATTAACCTTATCATTTAGATATAATTCTAATTTAAATAGTTTAACATCTACTATGTCTTCGTGTATTTGTATATTTCATTGTTAATAAATTTACCATAAAATTACATGAAAACCTCAATTGGTTCATCAATGAAATATTTATCATTATATAAGTCCGTTCACAAATCCTTATTTTTTTAGAAATATTATATCATTTAATAATGCAGTATTTGTTTCAAAAACAAATTTATGCCTATTTTGACACTATTTTGTATTTGGTTTTTCTGAAAGTCAAAAAAACCTTATTACAAAAAAATAATACATTAAATCAACCCTAACATGTCATATTATCCAAAAAATTTAATTTAAGGCATCAATAGTTTCAATTTACATTTATTTTAATATTTATAAAATAAACTATTAATGTATTTCATTAATAAGGTAATTACAACATTGTCATTGTGTCATAAATTAATTAAATTATATAATTTCTAAAAATAATAAATAAAATACCATTATGTATAAAATCCTTTTAGATTTCTAGTTAATATTTATTTCCAAATTTATCTTATGTATAACCCTATATTAAAAATGATTTAGTTATTAAACATTGAATGAGTACTTTTAAATATTCTTTAAATAAAATAATAATAAATGTCATAATCTTATAAAAGTTATAAAAAGGATAATATTTTATTGCAATGGTTGATTTTGGTCTAGATACCCATATCCAATGGAATTTTTTCATGCGTTAGGGTAATTATAATATCATTTTACATATAATTACCCTATTTACATTTAACTGTGGTAAATAAAATTCAACAGATACTACTCACCAAAAATCTTTTTCATCCCATTTAACCAAATTTTATTTATTGATGTCATCCATGTCTCTCTAATTTTGAAAATTCAATTAACTGAAGTGGTAATGTTATTTTTTATGGAAATTATCAAATTTTTCTAGAAGGTGAGTAAAAATGGTAAGAAGTTAAATAAAAATTTATATATCTAATCATATTATAAAATGACTTAAATGAGGTAAATTTTACCATTATAGGTATTATGTATCTATTTTTACTTTAAAATAATATAAAATTAAAAATAATTATTTATATAAAATGTCGGCTTTAAATAATAACATAGTATTATACAATATTAATCAAAATTGAATGTTTTTAGACAATAAAATTAACTGAAAGATAATTTTGATATTCCAAATTCAAAAATTCTGACTATTTTACCAATTTGAAAACATATAAATTGAATTAAATAATTTATAAAAATATTCCCATTGTCAAAACCGTAAAGATGGTTTTTGAGAAGAACATACTATCAAAATATTGATATGTGTTTATGTCCAATTTGATTGTAAAATTACATCCAATGACCAATATTGGATTAAATAATAAAAATATAATGTAATTATAAATAAAAACCTTTCATAATTATAATTTAACACTATAAATTATTTTGATTAAAAATGTTGTTTTCAATGAAAATTTAGTATTTTTCACTATTCTTCAAAATATGAATGTTACCAGAATAGCACAAAAAACATATCCAAACTTAATAATTTTGTGACACTTCTATAGAAGAAGTTTTTTCTATAAATTTAATATATAATGGTGTCAAAAATTGGATTTACAAATGGGTTTCCATTAAAAGGGGATGAAAGTGTATTTTTCAAAAAATACATATTTTATCTGAAAAATTGAATTTGTTCTTATATTATGTCTATGAAACACATAATATGGATTATGAAATTATATGGAGTATATAAAATTGAAAAGTTAGTTAATACTATTCCTAACTATTTTTTGAACGGCTACTTTGGTAGGTCGTGGTGCGCTAAAAATCAGTGTTTCATGTAGTGCATTCTATAGAATTACATTAAAGAAAATAAAATAATATGAAATCTTGGGGTGTTAAATTCTTCCCCCCATTAAGAAACATCATTATTTAAATTTATAAAATTGGGCTATGGAGCCTCATTGGAAGTCCCAAATCAGAAAAAGAGTCAATAAAACTCTTACATTAAACGAAATAAATAGAAGTATAATGGTCACCCAAGATAACCCGTACTAGGATTCCATATAAAAAACATGGATATGGAAGATAAATTAAGTGTCATGTTAAGATGGAGAGTGACATAAAACATGACTGGGAGAAAGTTATCATAAACAAAACCACAAAATTGTAATGGGTTAAACACTCATTAGTTTCTCAGTAGGAAAACTAAAAAATCAAGTTTTAATATTTTATGATCCATTCCATGATGTTGAGAAATTTATTTATTTTATGGACTGAGAACAGAAAGAGATATTCATAATTTTTATATTGAGTATCATACTTTTATAAATTTCTACCACTAACCCATCTTTTCTCCAAATGATTAGTGTTCAAGATGACTTGGTCACACCTGAAGAATTAGAATAAACATCTTGAGAATCATATAGTTCAAAAAGGATGAAATATATATTTTATTTATATTTTTAGATAACCAATACCACATGGTTATTAAAAAAATAGATGATCCTGAAAATGGATAATCATTTATAGAAAGAAATATTAATATCAATTTCCATAATTAAACAAATAATACCCTATGTTCAAATGTCCCTTAAATATACAATTTATCTTAAAATCTTTCATTATAATCCAAACTATGATTGAAACCTAAAAAATGGAATAATTTCATCAAATAGTCTTTCATAGTAAATCCATAACATTTATCTCCAAATAACATCAACTACTCTTAAAGTCTCATACAGATGTGTAATTAACCAAATCACATATTCTCTATGATAGGTAAATCATTTCCATTAAAAACCTGAAACTATATAAAAAATATTATTCTAAAATAAAAAAAAATCCTCCATTACACCTCAAATGAAATTCCTTAGTATTTAATTTTCCAAAGCCATATAGTCTTCCCAACAGAGCAAACGTCATTTAAAATAAAATTTATCACTTAATAACCAAATCATTTTTCCTATACAAATTATATCAATTTGATAAAACATAAGATCCAAAATCAATGTTTTATTGATCAATGAAATAATTTTATTAAAATAAATAGTCACACTAACATGGGACTTCATGTATTCCAGTCGTATATGATAAATTCCAGTAACACATTTGTTTTGGTTTTGTTTGTCGCAGCTTTATCTGACACGAAAAGTTATCACATGGTCTTTTTATTGTCCTTTCTCAAAACAATATTTTATAACATTCCCATAATGAGATAAAATTATCAAAATAACTATAACATAATTTAACCACAAATTTTTTCTCATTCATCTCATTTTGATCATAAAATTTAATAACCTATAATTGCCTCAAATTAAAGGATCATATAAACTCAAATGGTTCTTTATACCAATATCCACAAAAGAAAGGATAATTATTCATCATGTATATTATTCACATATTAAACTGTAGGGTTACACATATAAGTGAAACGTATTCCACAGCAATTCCATCATCAAGGATCATTAATACTTTATAACATATCGCTATCCATTTATTTCTACATTGGTTCTTCTTTAACATAGTGGTTGTCCTGTAGAATAGGTCATTGACTCGGGTAATGCCAAGGTCCCCTAATTTTATGGAAAATTACTGTAAATTGTTTCTTAGGATCATTTTTATTTTCATCCACAATACTCTTCATTTTTACTCATCAATTCTTTACTTTATGTCCTTCTTTCCCACACAAAATGCTTTTATTTGTTCCATTATGACACTTTCCTTAGTGTCTCCTTCCACATTTCGTGCTTGATGGAAATTGATATTTCTTCTCTCCATGGTCTCTACTACTGGAGATGTTATCATTATAAAAATTTCTCTTCTTTTTTGAGTTTGGGAGTTGGTTAATGTATACATTGTCGATCATATTTTTGGAAACCATTTTCGGTATGAACATGATATATTTTATGCATATCAACATTCCATTTAGATTGTATTTTCATCCATCATGCCCACATTATATATCATGTTCAATGTTACTATGAATTCCATGGAATCCATCCATTAAATAAAACTAGAATTCATAGTTTGAGTAACAATTGTAATAAAATTATTAAGAGAATGTCATGACCCCTAATTTTCAATCTAAACCACCATAGGACTAACCAAGGTTATTTGTTCTCATATTATATTAAAATCCTACAAATTAGTTTTTAAAGAACATGTGAATTATCCTAAGAATATCCCTCAGGAGTGTCTTAACAAAGAGTGCAGCAAGGCCCGTTATTGTGCACCAGTTCCCATTCGAGTCTTGCTCAATGTGGTGTTTTCAGGTTTTACCCCTCGGTACATCTATGATAGATCTGCCACTACCTGTTCATATCCATATAGGGATGAAATACGTGGAAAAAATATATAATATTTACATTACTAGAATTTTTGGATGTCTTTATATATTAATCCTCAAATTTTTATCTTATGATAGTGTATTCAAATCAGTGTTTTTTTAAATATAGCTTATAAGGATTGTACTAATCTTTCCCCAATATCGACTGTAACACCTTGTCCCTAGTTACCTAGAGGCAGTGCTTTATTACCTAACATTACCATGATTACAAGAGATCAAGTCTCGAATGATCAATTAGTTTTGTAGCCTTATAAGTACTAGATACATACATAAGTTTTACATTACACCATGAAATAATGAAAAATAACATTCTATCCCCTTTGAACACACTCATATTATTTTTCCAACCCATGTAGATTAATCATAATATACTTCTTCACATCCAAGGAAAAGGAAAACATATGAAAGAGGTGAGATCAGATGCTCATTAGTGATAACAATATAGAAGAAACTCTCATAAATAAGCAGAAACCATTAATGAAATGTATAAGACTAAAACATAAGACTTTTAAACATAATATTCCACATAATATGGAAATGATATATTAAATATTTCCATTTACATTTTAAAATGTATATTCTACTAGTAAAATAATCTCATTTAATATAAATATAAAATTTTATAATTATGTAATTCATAATTTCTGACACCATAACCACGTATTCAATGCCTCATTCCAATACTGCAAATAAGATTTTGTCAAGGCCTTGCGTCAAGACACTAGTATGTCTCATGGGACCTAACTATGAATCGAGAATATATAGATGGCTCCCTCCATCACTTATTAAGTCAAAAGGATTCCTCATATAAAAAGGATGAAACATAATCTAAACATTCAATTTAAAACTAGCATATGAAATATCAATATTTTATCCACAAACCATGAATCGTATAAAAATGGAACATACATAGTTAAACATAACTCATTCAATAAAATATGCATTATTTTATTACAATTAATTATCCTTAATCAGGAATACAATACAAATTTTGATATTGACATAGATTGAAATAATCAGTAAAAATATTCGAAACAAATATCCCATTTTTCATGAAAACATATAAAAGTCTCACAATTTATAAAAAAGCTGCTACAAATAGATTTTTGAGTCAAAATAACTCATAACACATTGAAACGTTTAATATGTATTTTAACTTTACAACATTATTGTCCATATAAATAAAACATTAACTCCATTTTTAGAACATGGACATTAATGAGAAATATTTAGAAGAAGAAATATTTAAAACATTTAATATTATATTTTAGTTAGAGTTACTAACCAAATGACAGATTCTTGAATAAAAATAAATGAGGTAATAAAAACATTATAATATCATGATATTAATATGATTCAGGATATTCTATTTTAAATTATAGTATGTATAACATATAAAAGTGGATCGACACATAACAACAAGAAGTATTAATGGAATGTAAATGGAGATGAAATCCCTTATAAATATCGTATCCTTAGGTTAAGGATAAATCAATGAAATAATTATGGGTAAAAAATATAATTACAATCAATATGACTCTATATTCATTGTAAATCAATCATAGGAAATTCACATATATTCTTTTGAAAGCAACACCAATGACTTGGATGTTTAACTCAATTACTGGAAATTGAGTTACGATTAATCTTATCATGTTCAAATCATTGACTTGAGAAATTTTTAATGGATTTATTATGTGTATAAAATGTATATACACACAAAGTTAGTGTAAATTACTACATATATAAATAAATAGTTTTTTAACACATAATATTGGCCAAAACTAATCAATAAAGTTTGTGTAAAACCCAATGAGTGGAAATTGAAATTATAAATTCCCTTAATGATTTGGTAAAGTATGAAACAAACAACCCATGAAAGAAGGATCATTAAATGAATATGTAAATACCCATAAATTAATTTATATTACACAAATAATAAAACAATGTTAAGTACATACACCCCACAATAGGAAAATACTGGGAATATAGCATGGATCTTATGGGAGTAATAAGTTAGATAAAAACACCTTAACATGTACTTTTACTTAGTTGATGGTATATTAAACTCATCTATAATGGTTAAATCATTGTTATTAAATTTTATAAGGAAAAATTACATAAATATGACCTCATATATGATCTTATAATTTTTCATTGTAAATGATATTTCAGTTGTATCATTGTTTTGGGTGTTAACTGATTCATTTTCCTTTGTATATTTTGTTAAATCAGCCATGTTTTTTATGGATAGGATGAGATTTATTCATATACCTTATGATATTATGTTCATAAAAATTATTTTTTATCATAAAATAAACATTATTCTTGAATGGTTATGATGGGCAATGAAATCTATCATGTCGTGGAGATGGTAAGCCGTATGTATGACTGGCCAACAATATCATTATATTAGTGGGGAAATAATATGTAATTGGGTGGTATATTATATATATAGTGAATAATTAACATGTTATTTTTATTTTTTTACATTAGTTAAAGTAATTATTATTCCCATCTAAATAATGAAGTGTTGAGTAACAAACTATAGCACGACGTGGAGACTGTAAGGCGTACACATGCACGTATGGTGACTTTTTCATTCATAGGATAGATAGAATAATGAATGTGGTTGTACCATATTAATAATTAAATAAAATTATTTAGAAGGTACTAGATTTATTATTTTTTTATGGAAACTACAATGAATGTGGAACTAGAAGAATAAAAGAACTCTAAAAGAGGGGATGGAATTATTACCTCTTCTTCCGGTGCTTCCTAGTGATTTGATAAAAAGGTACCATAGGATAGATTTATGATCAATTTAAGGCCCATAAGATCAATTAAGGGTTTCTTAGAGTATATTTGATCTGGTTTTGGATGATACAAATGGCTTTGGTATTGTGATTTTGAGAAACGGGAAAGTACCCTTTTTAAGAGAGTTGATGGTCACTTTAGGAAATGTTTGAAATATTATATTATTATAAATTATATTTAGGTTTCTTGTGGCTCAAAATTAATTTATTTAGAGGATAAGGTGGTTATGGGTTGAAATATTCTCCTTCAGTAGGTTTTAGAAAAGTTTATGTCACCATATTAGCCTTATTTTTTTAGATATAATTCAGAGTTAAATAGTTGAACTTTTACCATGCCTTATTGTATTTTTATATTACATTGTTAATAAGCATACTATAAAATTACAATTGAACCACAAGTGGTTAATTAATGAAATATATATCACTATATAATACGTTTATCAAAACGTTATATTATTTGGAATATTATATCATTTAATAATATAGCATTTCTTTCAAAAACTCTGTTATGTCAATTTTGACAGTATTTAGTATTTGGTTATTGTTAAAGTCAAGAAAATATTATTACATAGAAAAAAATGAATTAAATCAACCCTAAAATTTCATATTAATATATAAAATATGTGGAATTCATCAAATTTTTTTATGTACATTTATTATAATATTTATAACATCTATTATTTTATTCTTTCATTAATAAGGTAATTATTGTATCATAATTTTGTCATAAATAAATTTAATTATTAAATGTCTAAAAATAATAAATAAAATACCATTATTTATGAAATCATTTAATATTTATAATGAATATTTATAGTCGAATTTAACTTCCGTATAACCCTATATTAAAAATGGTTTATTTATTTAACATTAAATTTAACACTTTTATCATTTGTTTAAATGAAATAATAATAAAAATCCTAATCTAATCCAAGTGGATTACTAATGTTGATTTAGGACTAAATTCACTTATATAATAGAATTAGGGCATGCGTTAGGTAAATTATAATATCATTTTTACCTTTAATTACCCAATATACATTTAATTGTGATAATCAAAATTCAAAAGTAGCTATTCACCAAAAATTATTTTCATCCTATTGAACAACATATTACATACTGATGTCAACCACGTCTCTTAGTTTTTTTAATTTCAATTTACAAATGTGGTTAAATTATGTTTTATGAAAATTTTCAAATGTGCCTAGAAAGTGAGTAAAAGATGGTAAAAAAATCATTAAAATTTTATATATCTAATCTTACTATAAAATGAATACAATGATTTAAATTAGAATAATATTAGTATTATGTATCTATTTTTACTTTATAATAAATTTAAATTAATAAAATTATTTAAATAAAATGTCGGCATTAAATACTAACGTAGTGTTTTTCACTATTCATCAAAAATTGAATGTTGTTTGAATAAAAACATTAACCTAATGAAAATTTTTATATTAAAATTTCAATAATGATGTCTGTTTTACCAAACTAAATACATAAGTGTTGTATTAATTAATTTAAAAAACTATTCAAGTTGTCGAAAACAAAAAAAAAGTTTTTTAGAAGTATGAAATATCAAAATATTGACATGTGTTTATTTCCAATTTAAATATAAAATTACTTTCATTGACCAACATTGTATTAAAAGATAATAATATAATCTAACTAAACATTAAAACCATTCAAATGTATAATTTAACAATATAAATTATTTTGATTTAATAAATCATTTTCAATTAATATTTAGTATTTTTACTATTCATCAAAACAAATAAGTCATTAGAAAAGCACCAAAAATTTTAAAAAACTACATTTTTATGTCTTGCTTATAAGGATGATGTTTATTTAGTAAAATTGAATATATAAAAGTATTAAATAAGAGGTTTTAAAAGGGTTATCCATTAAAAGGTAATAAAATAACATTTATTTAAAAATACATTTTTTATTTAATAAATTGAATATGTTTTTAAATTATGTCTATGAATCACGTAATATGGATATTAAAATTATATACACTATATAAATTTTATAATTCAGTTAATACTACTCATAACGGTTTTTTGAATAGCTTGTTTGGTATGTCGTGATGTGCTGAAACTCGGTGTTGCACGTAGCTGAAGCTATTGAATTACATTAAAGTAAATAAATTACTATGAAATCATGGAGTGTTACATATATCCCCCTCTTCACGTACGCTTATAATTATACCTTTAATGACAAAATTTAGATGTATCCTTTTCAGGCCTTATATGGTAGGTTATCCCATTCTCTCCTATGCTTGTTAGTGGCAGGCAAGTCAAACCTACTAGGTCCAAATCTCATTCAAGAGACTTTTGAACAGGTTCAACTAATCAAGAAACGAATGAATATTTCTCTATCATGAGATAAATCTTACGTTTATCGCAATCAAAGGCCACTATAGTTTGAGTTTGGGGATCATTTTTTCATTCGGGTATCACCCTGGCTTGGGTATAGAGGATTAGAGAAGCAAGGAATGTTGTTTCCTCGTTACGTCATGCAATTTGAAATTTCCTGAGATAGTAGGACCGGTAGCCTATCAGTTACTAGTACATAAATTTTATTGTTCCATGCACAACTTCTTTCATGTATAATATCTTCACTAATATCGTGATGACACAACTCATACATTTGATCCCGAGTATGTTGAGATAGATTTTGATGCTACCTTTGAGGAGTATACATTATGCATCATCTGTTAGAGCACAAAGGCACTACAAGGAAAATTTGTCCCTCTCGAATGGGTGTTATGGTTGTCCAAATTAGTAAAGGAAGTGACTTGGGAGAGGGAATCTGATATATGTTCATAATGGAAAGAGTTTTCTATGGAAGTGTTTCTCCACCTTTGAATGGTGAACATGGGGTTGAGTTCATTTTGGGGGAATATAATAAGAACCATGTTATTCTCTCTTGAATTGATCGATTATTTTTTCAATCTAAACTTATTATTTGGACTTAATATAGATTCCTAACACATTAGAAAATTCGATAGGGGTGTTTGGGGAATTATTAGAGCCCATTACCGATATTTTATGGAAAGCCTAGCTTGGCGCAAGGTTTTGAGTAAACTATGCAAATTTTGTTTTTCCATACGGAGCCACCTCACACTGTTGGCATCCAGATGTGTCGCCTATCTCCTTGAGCACCCCAGCTTTTTACAGGTACCCATGCATGATTTTTTCATTTTTTTAACTGGTGGGTAAAATTCATGCATATGCTAACATCTGGGTGAAACCCTAGTTTTCCCTTAATGATCTAATGAAACTCAATCCTTCATCTATATTCAAGTTTATGTAGTATTGACCAATTTATATTTTAATTTGGGTGATTTTTATGATCTAAATATGGAATCAATAGATCTACCTCATCTGAAAACAGATCGATCTTTTGTTCATCATGGTGGATGCAAAAAGTTATGTACTCAAGTCCTCTTCAGTTATTATCTTTTTTTTGCTATCAATCGAGATATTGTGGTATGAGAATTTTTGTCTTTTTCTTAGATCTTTTCATCTGAGGAAAATCAAGGGCCCATAATGAAAGAGCAGAGTCATACAACCCAATGTTTAGTGTTCGATAACATATACCTAATTATTTTTGATATTGGAATATTTTTGTTGGGCGCACCGATTCCATCAGAATCTGTTTCATAAATAAAATGGACATGACCATACAAGTTACAATAGTATAGATATTCACATTACAAATATGTTATTTTTTTAGCAGTTACACCCATTTCTCAATCCACCCCATGTCATAGTTTATGCCATTTTTGGGTTTTAGTGTTTTCGCACATTTGAGCCATTTATTGTTTTGGCCTTCTCTTGACCTTCTTAATGGTGAGCCTTACTTTAATGAATGGAATTTTATAAATGATAATTGAATAAGTGAATGTACCATGTATTCTCACCACTTGACCAACCTATGGTAAGTTCATTGAAATGATTATTAAATTTAAAATGTGAAATGGAACATATACTATGTATATAACATGGAATTATAAAATGATATTGAAGAAAGTTTACATACCATCATCACCCATTACCATATTTATGGAAGGTAATAGAGTGAACCTCAATAATTGAATATGACTTAATACTTAATTACGGAATCATTAAATTGATTCAATACAACGTAGCCTATACAAAATAATGACAGATAAGGCCTAAAACTAATGAATTATTAGCTGATTACATTATCAAATATGAATGAACTGACTCGATATCACCATGCATTCTGAGAGGATAATACATTGGGACTCAAGAACCCCATTACAAGTCATGGATGCAATTTTCATAAGTAGAAACCATCCTATACTCTGATAATTATCTATTCCTTATATTCCTTGTACACTTCTATTGGATCCCTTACCTTATTACATCATAACACAGATACACTCCTTGGTTCTATCATTAAATAATATGATCCATGGTTATATCCCCTAGGGATATGTTCTTTCTGAGACTTATTTTACCTTGGTAGATCACCTTATACTTAGTAGGTACCTTGTTGTGGAATTATTTGGATTATTCGCCCTGTATTAAAATCTTATCCCATAGATATACTCAGATATTATTGAGTTAGAATTCCATGAGATCTATGTAACTGTGGTTATGAACATAAAACATTCTCCCCAGATATTAATTTCATGTATCCTTATTACATCTTGGGACCTACATTACCTATACTATCTTTATGTTATGTCAGTGATGGATGTTTCTCACATGTCCTATAAACATTAAATGGTAATTACTTAATAAATGAATTGGTTACGTATTCAGGCACCAAATATGGGATGGACCATGTACTTTAGTATTTAGTTATACTATTTTGCTTTCATTATATTGCATATGCATTCCATCACACTGCTATAGTCCATTACACATGCCAGATGTTATAGAAATTATTGGTGGTGTCCCAATGAGATTTATCTCACACCATATCAAGGCAACGTTTGGTACATGTAGTTGATTACATGATAGATGGCGTTGACAAATGGATGCATATAGCTTTGAACACATTATTGTTTACTGATAAGATGAAGCTTGATAGTAGATTACTAAGTTGGATCTCAGGATGCTTGGAGTAGTATTTGTTTTCTGTTCTCTACATTTTGGAATATGTTATTCCAATTATCTTGTATCTATTTTTTCCAGTTTTCTAGTGATCTAAAATTACATAATCATTTTTATACTTGATACAGTTCTTGTTATTATTTTTTATCTACTTCATCAGTTTTCCTAGAATGTTTATTTATATTTATTGCATGGTTTAAAACTGTTTAAATCCTTCCACAATGTTTCACAATTATAATGAGGTAATACTCTCCACATTGACACACCCTAGTCTCTCACTGTTAGTTGATAACCTCTCACATTCAGGGAGATTCCCTTGAGGGCATGTAGCCCACTAAGCTCATGGAACCAATTATGTGGAATCTGGGTCGGGGATGTTAAGTATTACCCCAAAATAAATTAATTTTAAATCCATCTCTACTAATAAAATCAAGACATGGACTTATTTCTTGGAAAAATGAAAAATATCTTCCATTATTTAGCATTATGATGCCATAATATACATAGAATCATCTAACTAGTGTTGTCAATAAGGATTTTTCATCTTACTCACTGATGATAGACTAAAACCTAAAATATTACCGATAGTATAAATACTTCTATTTCGTAAAGAATAATTATATATTTTTTATAAACATTCAACACATTTCACAAATACATTCTCAATTGGAAAATTTGATTAGCTTATTTGGAGACTAGATAGAGAATCATCATATTTTAGGAATGATCTTCAAAATATTCCATAAATAACTTCCCATTTGTTACTATTAATAGAAATACCCTATATAAAATCATATTTCATAAACAGGGGATTAGAAACATAATAAAGTGAGAGCTTAGTTGCTAAATATAAATAATCATTAGAGATATAAATCAATGATCATATGAATGAAAAAGATAATCATAAGGACATGAGATCAAAACCATAAAATACCAATTTAAGATGAAATCAATCAGTGATCATAAAAATTTGTCATGTAATAATGACTTATCATTACAAGGGCATGGTTTATAAGAGTAACAAATAATCAAATATCAATAATTTTCAATATGCTAATGAAATATATTTGTGGAAGCATCAGAAGTATATATTCATTCTATATTTAATAGTCAACTATTATGACCATTAAATAATAGTGGATCATGAATCCCCGCAAAATACACATATCATAACTGATTAGGTATAAAAAAATATATATCTTAGTGGATACCGAACATCATCTAGTTTTCTTTAGTTATCCCGTTAAACATAATACCCTTAAAAATTTCTTGGAGAGAAATATAAATTTAGAACCATATGACACATAAATAAATCATTACTTATGTGTTCCATAGGATAATAAAATATTCATCATATCACCATGTATATAATAGTGAAAATAAAATTCATTTCATTACCATTTAAACAATTCACCATTGAAAACCCCATGACAAAAAAATTATATAAACATATAGTCATCATAACCATAAAATATGAAAATAAATTATAATTATAGTATAATTGTATGATATCCCCAGTAGAAATAAATTATCCACAATTATATTTATCACGGATAACAATTATTTAAAAGTTTCATTGTAACATTAATTGAGGAATTTACTTACATCATTTTGTAATTACATGTTTAAAATATAAAACATTTCCCAAATATTAAATAAAATATTTCAATGAATAGAATTTGGGGAAATTTTAATGGAAAATTCAATTAATTTTTCATCTATGATGAAAGGAATTCCCATTCAAGACAAATATGTTAAAATGAAGCAATCTTTTCACTTGTTAGTAAAAAAGATTAAAATTATTTCATATAGAAAATGAAAAAAATATTCCATTAAAATAGATTTTTAAAAAGTAAAATATGGGGGAACATGATATTAAACAGAAATAGGAAAATTTTAAATATATTTTTGTTTTTTTTAAATATAAATAATGTAGAATTCTTTTTCCAATGTATAGAGACATAAGAATATTTTCTTTAAAAATAATTGTTTTGTATTGTCAGGTTATAAAGATAGAAAAGTAAAATTAAAACCCATATACTAAATAAATAATAATTGATTGAGATAATTACTGTGATTCATCAGATCTATATCTATAAATTTAATTGTAAGAATCATTATAAAAATCAATCCAGATAAACTATGAGATTTTATAACATGTTGAATACATTAGTTCTAACATCATTCATACATTTTTTATCTGCTTGAATATTAAATATTGATTTTTTATAAATATATTAAAAAACAATAAATGTATATATAATAGTATATATTATTTATATATAATATTTTATCACTATTTTACCAACATGTTTTTGATAAAATAACTATTTTAGTTAATAACTGCATCATTTTTCGAGCATTTCTCTATTCAGTAATCTTAATCCTTTTACATTGATCTTGGATCAATCATTTTGACAATTATAATCATGATATAAACATCATATATATTCATTATAAATATATATATATATATTCCAAACAGAATTTTATAGTTAGAAAAATTAATTACATCATTCATTGACATAATAGTTCGTACGTACGCATAATCGCTATTTTTTAATTTCAACATGTTAAATTAAAAATTATAAATAATAATTAAAATTTAAAAACTAAATGTTATATCATATAAAAAATATATATTAATCAAATAATTCCTTATTACCATACATTTTAAATATATATGATAAATGAAACTCATCGCTTCATGTAGGCGGTATTCGACACGTACTCACGAGCAACAGTAACGTTTTAAAATCATTTAGAAGGTTCTATTTTTGATATTATATTATAATTGAAAAGGGATAATTAGTTCATAAATTTCATATATATATTTTTGACCAATAAGAATAAAAATCCATGAATGTGTGTTATTGAAAATGAATTGTATCACTATATTGAGATAGAAAGTCGTACATATGGTCAAGTGTTACATTCCCTTCCCATTGGATTAAATAGAGAGGGAATAAACTTTTATTTATAAAAAAATTAACATTTCATGATATTTAGAATACTTAATATATTACTTTAGATTATCATAAAAAATTTATTGAATTTAAATGAAAAATTTATAACGATGTGATTGGCCAAGACGATGACCTCCCGTTTCTAACAACTATTTTAGAACTCCATATATTGAAAATAAAGTCATTATTTTGAAAAACAAATACTTCTATTAATTTTATAGGGCAGGGTGGAATATAATTATTTAGTGTCGGATTTTAAAGAAGTATTAATGTTCTGTGAAGAAGAGAATATAGGGGTTCTCTTTTGTACTTAAGCGGAGAAGAACTCATAAGATTTTATAAAATATTAAAAAATAATAAAATAATTCTATATATTTTTTATGTGGATATTTATTTTCACTGAAGGAATGGTAGAGTGTAAATACCATAATCCAATAATTATTTTATTGGTTTAACATGTATTTTACTCCATATATTTTTATTATCCCATTTTTACCTTAACAGTGGTAACACCTTTTACAGACTTACATAGATATAATTGTTCTTATAATTTGAAAAATAGATCATAAATGTCCACTATATGAGATTTTGAAACATAAATTTTATTCCCTTTTAACATTCATGTATTTTATGTTTCTTAAATTAATTTTTGTAGTATTATTTCGATAAAATATCAATAATGTTAATTTTGAAATTATAAAATTAATTTCACATAAAATATATAGAAACAAATATATAATTAATTCAAACTACAATAATATTTCCTAATATTCTTTAAATTCAAGGAACACAATAAATCATTCAAATTATACCAAATTCATTTTTAATATAATTGTTTTATTTTTAAATCATTTTATGAAATTATTTATTTATTCTCACTAAGAACATACTATAATTATATCAATTATGATTAATAGAAAAAAATTTATTTCATGTCAAAAATTCCATAATTCTAAAAATATAGATTTAAATTCATTCATACCATTCTTTTTTCTCTATTTGGATTTGTAATATATATTTAAACGTAAGAGAGTGATTTTTTTAATTTTCGTTATATTAAATATTATATTTTTTATTTTGATGAAATTTCTATCTTTAAAATAATTAAATATTGATCCTAAGGTGTTTGGGTCAAACTCCCTTCTTCCAATAATAATTATTATTAAAAACTATGACAATAACTGATTATTATTTCCTTGTTTAATCATGTTTAATCATTACCAATGTGATACATTTAACCAGTGATACTGTTTATAATGCCTAAAAATAAAAGAGGGAATATTTAAAATAATTATAGAATTCAAATTCAAAATTAAGAATACATTTTCCAAGATTTAATTTTTACATTTGTAAATAATTATTTTAAAATAAGCTTGTAAAACATGATGTAAACTCATTTTTATAAAAAATGTTTTCCAATATATAATCATATTTATTATAACATCATGCCTGTAATAAAATAAAATGAAGGTAAAAACGTATTTTATAGATTATAATATATTCATTTAATTAAAATCATTCTAAAATAGATAAAATTGTATTTATTAGGATAAATAAGAACTACTCGCATACAAATAGGTTTTCAAATAAATGAACTTACAGGGATAAAAAAATTTAAAAAAAATTAAACTATCTAATAAATTATAATAATATAATTTTTATTATTAATATTAAATGATAACAAAATTTACAACGACGAAATTACAAAATGTAGCTTTTTACAAGAAAAAAATGACAATACATTTTCAACAAATAATTTTATTGCATATCATTCATTGGTGAATGAGTATTTTAGAAAAAATCTATGAATTCACCCTGAGATAATTTGGAAAAAAATATTTAAAAAATATTTATAATTATAAATTATATTTTAAAAAAATGATTAAAATTAAATATAATATTTTCAAAAAAACCATTTGGATGAAAATATTTTCATTTATATTGAAAATAACAGGATTAAAAATTGAATTAATATTTTATTTCAACAAATCGATAAATTTTCATTCTATAATACCTTTTTATATATTTCATTTTATGTTTATTTTTCATTAAAAACCCTAATTAAATAACAACGATGTAATTCTGATATTTAAACAATAATATTCCTTATTTCATTTAGGAAGGCATTACATGTCATATACAATATAGAACATAATGTTAATCATTTAATATAATGATATGTTATAGAGGGATCCCATATCAAGACACATGGATAAATCTTATGCCATTTTTTGGTGAAGATTGATTAGTCTTGAGGATAAATCAGGTAGGTATTTTATTTTTCTCTTTGATCTAACATAGTTGTTTTTGTTTAAATTTGTACATCTTCAATGATTTTCTTGATAATGTTGAATTTTTTTTATTTATGGATTAATATTTTTTTGTCCATTTTGATAGTTTTTATTGATATTATTTGAGTTATTAACCTTTATTTGGGACTTCAGTCCTTGTTGAGTATTTATATGGAGATAAATTCATCTTCTAGTAGATGATTAGGGTATAGGTTGTATTTAGAGAATACTTTCCACACCAAAAAACTAAAATGGCATGGATAACATAATTTTTTATATTGTATTTTTCTAATTCACTTTTATGAAAGCAATGTAAGACTATTTACTGAGGTTTTTTTTCAAGCCAAAACAACCGGTCAATTATACTCTTATTAGGATTTTGTACTTCAATCCAACTGAATCAGAGACCATGATAGATTACAATTTCCAAAAAAGATTTCACTATTGTGTTATAGCCAACATTAAAAATATATATAACATGGAAATTTATTTTAATCCATGTTATTCAATGTTAATTAAGGATATTTAATTAATTTTGTAGTGTAATTCATATGAGTCACAATCATGGGTCAGTATTTAGTTAATTTTATGGTGTTCCTTAGGCTATTTAATTGAGTAATATATGTGGAAGTTAAGTATCCTACTTTATTTAGTTGAATTATGATATGAGGGGATTTTAAGAGTAATAAAGAATTTTATTGGGTAGAATTATCACTCCAAAACCTTTAATTTCATATTTTTCATTATTTATTTATGATTTATAATTTTATTTTATGATTCTACTTGTTTTATTTGGTATTTTTCGGGTACTTTGTTGTTTGGATTGGTAGTGGGTGTTTTCCAATGTAACAAGACATGTTGAGAGGCCATAGTGTTAATGTTATGGTGTCAATTTTTTGATGATATTTTTGTGCGAAACAATGCAATATAAGACTAAGGTAAAATAACCATTTCACATTAATTATGAAAACATCAATTGCATTTCGTATATGTCCATTCTAGATGGATTCCAGAGAAGGTGCATGATCCCAATACTGAGAAGGTATCCTTATAGAGAAGATATATTGGGGTTTGACCCCAATTATATATTTGTACATGTTTTTTTCAAGGTCTTAATACCATACCACCATAGACCTAATGATTAGTGATCCTTTTTCTGTCATCCTAACCATATTGTGGAGCATGCAACATATAATTTTTTTAGAAAAAGTAAAATTTCTTCATTCTTTCCAGAAATCATAACATTCTAACTTATCTGTTTTATCAATATTTGTGTGAAATAATAGTGGTTCCATGGATCCAATCTTAATACATAGTCTATTGTTGATTAATATTCTATTTAATTTCATTTCATTGAGGAAAGACTAAATTTATCTATGATTATTTCTCTTATAGTACTAATTTCAAAAATTTCAAATAATAATATTCTTATATTAGAGTCCATGGATTTTATTAAATCAAGATTAATTGATATATTTTGTGTGTTTGGGGTCCAATGTGGCCTCAAAATATTTAATATTATATTTTTATGATGGATTGACAGAACGAATCCTAAAACTTATATGAATGAGTTTGTCTTCTCAATGAATAAATTAATAAATTAAAACCATGAAATAATAATGATTTATAACTCATTAGTAAAGTTATATATTAATTGTTTTACATATATCTATATTTTTTAAATAGGAAATTTGAGTTGGAATGGTATTTAAATACACATGGATGATTATTTTTATATTCTTTGTACGATCTTGCCATTTTTCAAATTCCAAACACACAATTGGTTTTATTAAAATATTTATTGATATTGTTACTTTATTTTCATCACATAATTTTTTTTATTTATGGTATGTATTTTCATTAACATTTTACATAATATAAACGAGGTCCACTTTGCTTTCAGTGCGATTTGGAGTCTTATTGGGTTTTAAAGAATGAAAACAACTATTTGTGGCTTTTTTTTCTAATGGAATGATATGTTCCTTCCATTATTATGCAATAAATTGATTATATTATTTTTATTTTATAGAGTATGTGGTGTAGATTTTATAAAAAATCTTATAAATATATTTCCTAAAAGTTATTTCCATTGTCTCAATATATCTGTATGAAATGCGCATTTACATGATATTATTGAAATTTTTTAACCAGTACCTTATTTTTTAATATTATTATTGAGGTTATTTTTTGAAATTTGGATGATTCTTAAGAGGGTGTGAGTGCTGGGATGTAAAATATTTCATTTGATTAATAATCAATTGATATGATGTCCAAGTAGTTTTATTTATTTCACTTTTCTCACCTCTATAGACAAATATCATGGGAAACCAAGGTACTAAGAGAATTATTATAATAGGTAATACGTTCGTATAGTTTACCAAAAGGTTTGATCTATTGGAATGGTTTTGTTTTTTATAAATTGTCTCCCAGTGCGACCAGGTGGTTAATATGAGTTTGATCATCACTAAATCAACATGGGTTCAAATTATTCCATATTAGATACTCAATATTAAAGGTAGACTATAATTTCATGTTTTTGCCCAAATACTTCATCTTTATTTGTATTTATTTTTAATGACATCATTACAATACTAACACTTTCATATAAGATATTATCCCATCATTAAGTATTACCTTACTATAATTTATTAATTTTTTATTTAATATTGCATCATTGATGTGAGCTGAGATACTATGTTTTTTTACTACACATGATTTTTAATCCTTCAAAAATTAGATAAAAATGTATTTTTTTAAAGAATATATAGATGAAGAATTATTTTTTTATAAAAAAATAAATTAGCTAACAAAAATTCTCTAATGTTTTTTCAATGGTATATTTCTATCATGGTAATGATGTTACTTTTAGAGACGTGTGATTATGATGAATTAAATAATCTATATCTATGAGATGGAAAATTGTTATATGTTTTTGATAAAATATTTAATATTCATATTCATATTTTATATCAAAATAGCATGAAATTGATTTTAATTACTGATTTTGAAAGGGGTTTTGGGAGGATACATTCTAGAAATTAATATTATTCCTAATATATTAAATTTTTAGTACATATTCTAGGTTGATTCAATATTTTGTGTTCATGGGTTTTTAGTTATGATGGCTTTGGTTAGGAAAACTGATTCACAGGATTCACAAATATGAGATGTTGTTGTGTTTAAATTTTTTTCATTTTTAAAGTGACATGTTATTCCATGTCATCATTTCTATTTGAATTTTATGCTTTATTATACCTATATTTTATTAAATGAATGGACCTAATTATATATGTGATATTTGAATGTGTTTATTATTTTGGTGTTATTTCAAAAATTTATGAAATATTTTTATTTTTATAAATGATATTTCTAGAAAAAAAAATTTGAATTTTTATCTAACGTATATGGTCTCATTTTTGACTATAGGGTGGATGTAACGTTTTTATTTCTATTTTATATTGAAAAATAATTCCACTTGACATATATTTGTTTCCATGAAACCATTTACTAGCACATTATTATTGGGAACATCTTTTCATCTAAGTTTATATCCACTCTAGAATATAATAAATTGTAGCTCGTGTCATTTCATTACATAGTGGCATTGATTTTTTTCTAGATGGATAAAACATACTTTTGTTGATATTTTTTATGTGGTCATATTTTGGCTAATTAATTTAGATTCGATAATTGCTAATTCTTTTTTTTAGGAAAATAATGAATTTAGGAAGAAGTTAATTGTCAAAAAAGTGATATGGGAAATCCAATATGTATTTTAAGATAAACAAACTAATTTCTATTAAATATAAATTTCTCATATTTTTAGATATTTTATACTAAATTATTTTTAGTTAAATAAATGATGATAATAATTAATTTTTTACATAATATGTAATACATTCAATTATTTAGTTTTATTATTATTTCATGTAGATATTTATAAATAATTATTTAATAAATTTAATTCAACAAATAATATTTGTGGATTTAACAAATGGGTAATATTGGTCTCGGTTGGATATTAATACATATAGGTAAGAAGGTGTGTGTAATGGTGTGAAAAATGCAGAAATTTCCCTTATTTAAAACCCTACATCATATATTGGCTATTGTGGGTTATTGTATGTTATATAATGGATGTATAATTTTTATATCAGATGAATGGGTTTAGACATTTGATTGAGCATGTGAGAAATCATCTAGTTGTGTTTTAATGAAATACATCTCTTTCAGTGAAGGATAATTTTCATTATATTCCTAGATTGATACAATTTAGTGCGTGTTTTATTTTACAAATTTCATATCATTTTTTGTTATATAGGTTTTTTCTAAAAATATTTTAAAAAATGATAAATAGACGGTTTTCTATAAAAAATTGTTTCTAAAGGGAAAATAAATATATTTGTAATGTGGAAAATGGAATTCATAAAAATAATTTATAATAATATTAACTATCGGTATATAATGTTTTTAAATAGTTGAATTTAATCTATATTTGTGAAAATATTTCATATTAAATACATTATTTCTATGATTATTTTTGTATAGTTCTAAACGTATTCTTCAGATATATGATTTTATTATTTATTATGATATGCATGGATATAAATTAAATTTGTATTGTAACAAATAATATCACTAATATAGTAAACAGACATAGAACCATGTGATATGAGTTATACCTCCAAATATTCTAGAGGTAGATGTCTAGTATCACCGGTCTAGTGTGACCCTATATGAAGATATACCATCATATATAAAAAATCCCAATTCATAATATAGTTAACACTGATTATATCATCACAATAATAAGGATAAAAACATCAATGTTACATATCCATCAAATATTAAGTTTCATATAGTAGGATACAAATAAATGATTTTTCAAAAATCCATATGTGATAAAAACATAACAACTTAATCTCAATTGGGAGATATTATTAAACATATACATATAACAAAAAATGAATAACTTAAAAAATGATAATGTATACTAACCATGAACCATAACATTTCTCCATTGTTTTCCATTTGAGCCCTCCAACATCGTTCATCTTCCTTACCACTGTCTAAAATCTTATTATATCTTATAGTAGTATTCTCTAAGGATTCACAAGTCGGATGTCAGTATAAATTTTTATTCCACAACCAAAATTTTTAATAAAATATTTCTTATATATTACTATGAAATGTGTTATTATTATGATATATAATCATTAAATTTTTAATCATATTTTATTCCATGGTCATTCCTATTTCCTATTTAGCGTTTGGGTGACCCAACCTACCTCATCCAAAACAATAGTGAGTATATGAATATCATTTGTAAATAAATAGACATAACATCCCAATTATTATTAGATAAAATATTGTCTAATAAAATATGAAAAAATTATCCCTAAGATAAACACATTAAAAATTCTTCATAAAATTATTAGAGACATGATTTCATACACACTCAATAATGAAATACATGGGAGGCATCAGGTCCAACCCATTACATCATAAGGTCATTGAAAACCATCATATCTAAAAAATAACATTAGAACCCCCACATTTTTAATACATAAAATACACTACATTACAAGGACCATAAAAGGAATAACATAAAACATGACACCTAATAATGACCAATATAGGTATCAAACACTATTTGAAACATCACAATAAATAACCCAAATAAAAATATGTATTTAGATGGTATGATGTTAGACAAGAAAAACATTCTAATATAATTAAATTTGTAAACATCAACACCTAGAAAAATAAACACATCAATCCCCATTTATACATCACAATTGGTTGGAAGAATCTTAAATTAATAAGCATTCATCATGAAAACATTTCTATCATATGTAACATATACCATAATAACATTCTTGGATGGAGAAATCTCATAGAACATATCACCATACCAAATTCATATCAACTAAAACATCCTTAGTTTTATTAAATTCACAACACATAACAACCAAACCATTTCTATCCGCACACATTCATCCATTGATAAAAATATTGTGATTCCCATTTTATATTTTCTAACCAATCAATTTTATTATCAGAAGAATGATAAAATCACATTAAATAATATATATTTTAAATGGAGATCCTAATAAAATATTAGAGACTATATAATAATACCAAATTATATGGGAATGTAAAATCACAAAACGAAAAATTAAATTCCACTATAGGACGATATCTCATTCACTCATACTACTTAAATATTATTTCACGCAACAATAAATCCTATTTATAATAACTCAATTATTTCCACTATTTTAAGAATATGAATATGTTACGTTTATTGTCTGAAAAATATTATAAAAAAAATTATTTCATTTCTATATCATTTATGGAAATGATTGTGTTTCATAACTTATATCATTAATGTTTAGATCCTATAGAATAACCATAATGTTGTTTTATATAATCTATGACAACTCTACCCTAATAGACTACTGTTGGTGGAAAATTATTATATTATTATCAAATAAAAGAGACCACATTATACTAAAGTCAATTTTTAGTATTAATTAGGGACAAAATATATTCACGGATCATAAAATACATTTTAAAACTTAAAAAATAAATAAAATCATATTTAATTTTTTTATCAAATTTATAATATCCATGAAATTTCTTGTTTTTCTCCTCTAGGATTCATTTATAAAGGAAAATAAAATATATAGAGGATTATCGATATTAATTATTATTTATTGTTCAACAAAATGGAAAATTTAACAGGTAATGCATGAATATATATTGTGTATAAATAGTAATAAATTACTATAAAAAACTAAAAACATGAGTTTGGAATATAACCATGGATAATGAAGTAATATATATAATCACTTGATAGGTAAATGCAGATTTCATAGTGATTGAATATATGATTTCGAACATCTCAATATTACTATAAATGCTACCAGCCATGAAATCAGATATTAAAATGTATGGAATACACAAAATACTAAAGATGATTTGTGTCATGAAACCTACAAATTCATTAAAGGGATATGAAATTACACTCCACACAAATTTATAACATTTTAACATTTCTATCAATGAATTGACCAAGATATTTTAAATATAAGGCTTATCATACACCATATAACCAAAGAAGACTATCTCATGATACCACATGATTTATTTAGGGGATATTTCATTCTAATTACAAAACATCACTATTTAAATTTAATGGATTAATCTTTCTAAGGATTTATTATATATTAATAAAATAAATAACATGGCTTCATAATTAATATTTCATAGGTATAGAAATAGAATGTATATATAAGATAAATATTTAAAAAGTAATTTAATTAAAAAATGGCATGGTAAAAACCTCTTAAGTGAAAACCCTATTAAGTAAAAATTTATTTTCTAACATGAAAAAATAAAATTGATTATGTGGATATTATATGGATATTTTCAATGTGATTTGAGAATATGAACATCAAATATACAAATGTAGTCATGTGATATGTGATGAGTGGTTATAAATATACCCCTAATAAATATCATTAATTTTTATGAATTTTTATATAATAAATAAAAAAAATTAAAAATATGTACAAAATAGAGAAATGATGTCAATAAGTTCATAAAAAACCATCAGTTAGATTTGAATGTTTTTTTTTGCAGAGGGGGATATAGTTTTAATATAATGAAATCATTGAGAACTCACAGACCCTAGTGAATAAAAATTTAGTTATTGATACACTATATAGGATATTTTTATGGGGTAAATTTCAGATTTTGGTGATTCATAATGACTAGTGGAGGGTTATATAATGATGCATCATGATAAAAATGAGGCTCGTGGTAGGGATTTCATATACAAGATTTTATTTGATTCACCATTTTTTTGGAAAGGGGTAATTTATTATTGGGTAGTAATGGATGTTTAAGTGATCCATGATCACAACATTAATGGAGACCCAATCCATGAATTGTGGGTGGGTGTACTAAAAGAAATGATATTTTAGGGGAGATTACTTGTTATATTTATGTTTATTGTGGATGATATTCAATAATTAGTAACCTCACAATAATATATGAATCATGGTATATATAGTATTAATTGATCCCATTGGATTTATTTACAGTGGCCTGAGATTAATTGATATATTATGGATTTTCTAATAATATGTTAGTTTCTCTCATTTGATTATTTTAATGCATGAGGTTCCTGGTGGAATGTTCCTACCAAAAAAATTCCCCAAGTGGAAGTAATAGGATAAATAGATGGATTTCATTATATGTTTATCTCATGATCATGGAGTATGTAATATTATTTGTGTAATTTGTAATAATTTTTCAATTTTGGATCATTTCGTAATGATCATATTGTAGAATTTTAAGGTTGTCTTGGAAAGCAGTTATATGAATTCAATATTTAAGCATAAAAATTTAATGAGGAATATAATAATTGATTTATATAAATATACTAATTTATATGTTTCAGGGGGAATCGAAATATTTGTCTCTTTGAAAATCCTTATCATTGAATTCCATTATTAGATTAATAGACATATATAGAAACCCATCCAAAAAAAAGAGAATATATAGCATTCTAAAATCTTTTATGTTAGTGGATAATTGGTGAATAATTTACTCTTAGTTTTATTTTTAATATGATAGATATAATCCTTCACACATAATTGTTCCATTTTAGGGATTGTATTATCTCACTTTTAGATATATGTTATATAAGAATGAGGTTGGTGAGTTACTAGTTCAGAGACGATATTTGGTGCAGACCAAGAAAAATAATTATTAGATGATTTCATGTTTTAATAAGGTGGTTTAAGAATGATATAGGTGTTATGTAGTTCTTATGAGGATACATTAGGTGTTTTATGTGATAGATCATGATTATGATTATGTTCTTTTAGAAATAATTTTTTTTAAATAAATTAGTTTATATTATTCTAAACCATTTTTCCTCTTTATTAAATGGATAGAAAATATACATGGTAGTAAATCAATGTTTATTTGAATTAAACAAAAAATAATAATAATTCATTTTAAAACTTTACTGAAAATCATATGAAACTAATTGTTACATGATATTGATTATTAGTCACCATGGAATATCACATTTTTTAAATATGTAAAAATTAAAAGGGTAAAAATTAAAATGAATGAAATATTCAACACTATGAAATATTATGTATCATATTCACACATATATATTTTATTATAATGATACAATTCTAGGAATACATAATGTTTAAAAATTCCATTTTTCATAAAATTAATTTTTTCATTATATTTTAAATTTCCATTTAAACTCATAATTTATAATTTTCAAATATAAATTTTTTGAAAATAAAATTGTTTTTTAATCCAACAAGCCAACAATATTATATAATGCTTTTAAATAATTTTTTTTAATTGAATAATGAAAAATATTGTGTTTAATAAAAACATAACATTTAAAATACATCATGATGTTGGAATAATATAAAAATATAAAAATAATTTGTATGGTAAAATATTATTTTAATGATAAAAAGTAAAAAATTTAAAAGAGAAATCATAAGAAATATTTTTCAGTAAAATAAATTGTTTTTGGTATAGTATTCTAATGAAATATTCTCTTATAAAACTCTTATTTTAAATGGTTTTGAAGACCAATAATTTTTTTAACATAAATATATACTACATGAAAATAAATTACATTGATAATCTTATCATATAGATAAATGTTTAATTTAACAAAAAAAATCTAAAATATTATTTTGATGTGTTTATTGAGCTAATATGAAAATAGAATATAATTAAACAAATAATTTTTATATAATGAAATGGAATTAATATTTTTAATTACTATCTCAAAATTACTTAATGGGGTTCATTTTAATGTTAGTAAAACAAAAAATGAATTAGCATGGTAAAAAGGTTTTACAAAGTAAAAAATGGTTTAAATTGTAAACCAAAGGGAAAAAGGTATAATATGTTAAAATAATGAAATTGATTTCATGGTTGAGTTGAAATATTATAAAAAATTATATATTATATTGTTTTTATTTTTGGACCCATCATGTCATGTGAATCCTTTTTTTCTATATATTAAGATAAAATATTTATACAAATTTCATTCACACAAATTATAAAAGATACATCTATCCACCAAAATATGTATACTAAAAAATATTGGATAAATCATTAAAAATTACTCTTTTTACGTCCCCTATATTCTTAAACATATTATATTAGATTCTGGATAGAAGTATTTGGCATAGATCCTCCCATTCCATGGAATCCTCCAAGAGAATCAGATAGTTTTTGACATAAGTACCAGCTTTTCCCAACAAATATATATATTTAAAATATGTTTTACTAAAAATTATATAATGAATTTATTATTTATTATATACTTAATTTTTCTATGTTTTTCGAAGAACCATTATCCACCATCCACTTTTCAATTATGAAAAATGAAAGCGTCATTCTTGTGTTTTTACAGACTACCAGCTCAAAGAACTTTCATATCTAATTAGTTATATTCATTCCTATTTATTTTAAAAAATATCTTAAAATAAGAATCCATAGAATAAATATATCGAAATAATATCACTATTATTATATTATAATAATAATATTCTAATTTTAAAAACATAAAAAACTATAATAATCCATTTCTCATTGTATGATAATGTTTCAGTAGATTCAATAGCTAGATAGAAGATTGTAATAAATTAATACCATGTATTAATGTGAGAAAATAATTATTTATAAAATATTTTATTTTAATACATATAATACTTATTTATTTTAAGATAAAAATATAAAATAATTTCAAAAAATATGAAAAAATATATGATCAATAAAAATAAATTAAAAAAATTATCATTGATTTCAAAATTAACATTCATACCAAACAAATCATATATGATGAAACAATAAAATTATAAAGAATTATAAATAGTAATTTAAAATAGATTTCATGACATTGAAAAATGGTATTTGGTAGAATAATGATAAAAAATACATATATTATGTAACAAGTTTAAAAAAATCATGATTTCCAACATTTTATATTAAATGAAAAAATTAATAACGTAATATAGCTATAGAAGGTATTTATGAATGACTTTTATAAACGTATTTGGATATGAATATGGTTCCACAATATGTAATTATGATATATAATTTATTATAAAATATATCTAATATCCTTAGTGAAAGTGATAAATTATACAAAGGGGTTAGTGTTTGGAATTTATTCTCATAAAAGGTATTTAATATTATGTACCACGATCTATGTGATATGATGTGATTATTTGATTTTTAATTTTTTATATAATTATAATGAATAAAAATTTATTTCATATATATCCCAAAAATTATATTTTCCCCTGACACATAGTTTACCCTAAGTGTTCTTTTATGGAAAAAAACCATATATATTTGTTTCTCCTATGAAATTCATATTTTCATGTTTGTAATTATTTGATTATTTTTGGAATGCCATTATATAATAAAAAATAAATTATTTATTTAATTTTATAATAAATTTTGAGTAATTATAAATTTTTACTGAAATATTTATTTTTCCCCATATTTTGTTGTTATAACTACCCCTGTCTGTTTGTACATTTTTGGGAGATGTCCATTTTTTGAAAGCACGTGTTCATTTCTTGTGATCGTTATTATGGTTACTTATATAACATGATGTGTTTTTAATGACCATATTTTCATTTTGTATCGATATTCTTATGTAATTTATATTCCCCTAGAGTGTTGAGAATGGTCTAACAGACCTGGGTAGATAACAGAATATAAGACTATGTCTTGAGATACTGGTGAACAATTGGTGAGTTTTTGAGTTTAATATGGGGTGAGAGTCATGATTTATATTTTTTTATATGTAATGACATCATATTTAGTGTGAAAACCATGAGTGAATAGGTGTGGGTCTGGGTACATGATTATTGTTCCACCTAAGAACCCTGAAAACAGGATATTATGATTGACTGGCTTCCCGAGAACCTGTGGGGACGATCCAATGTGATGTTGGATCTTTTACAAAACCTCTATGATAGTAAGTGTGATTTATTATTCTCTAAATAACATTTGATTATGAGAAATGTGTGATGTTGGGAATCCCAAACACCCTATGGATTGTGTGGCGTGATCAGTTGTCCTTTCGATAACCAACATGAATACGGTGGTGTAAATGATTGACCACATTAGTTTCCATGAGGATGTGATGGGATCAAATGAAAAACCTAAATTCATATATAGTTATTGGTTAGGTTACATGTCGAATCCATGTTCTGGTTGACATGTGTGGGCCATGGGAATGTTACGCTAACGGGTTCTGGATAGATGACATTTCCAACTAAGTTCTACACAAACTATTGTATAGATTAATTGACAAAATGGATTTTGGAATTGAGACATAGAATTTAATGTACGAGTGTTTATAATAGGAAGATCATTATATGGTGATGATGAATGTATGAATATATAATTTTTATTTTATTTTTTAGGAGGGTGTGTAACATACACATTACATTACTCAACATATCATTGGATGTACATCCACTTGATCACAACAACTCCAAATTTGGTTATGGAACTAAGTTACATACTAGATTATTGGACTCACTCTCAATCCAAGTAATTGATGCAGGTTCTTGTGTATCTAGGTTGACCTTCATGTATTCATTGATCAATCATAAATGTGTGGATTTGGGTTTAGTGTTATGGAAAACACAATTTAGATGTTATGGATATGATAGGGTTGTATGTGATTTGGGTTTTAGACAATTGAATTTATTTTTTCCCCCATTTATCATGTACTAGATACTGTGGAATTTATTGTATTGCGTGTCTACATTATGGAATTTTTAAAATAATAAATTTCCAAAGTTGATACATCCTATATATAGTTCCTAGATTTTATATTCCAGACCGTGGGGGCCTAGTCAGATCCTTGTATGTTTCATAAATTTTTTTTGGGAAAACCTATAGGTGGATGAGTCCTAATAAATTTTTGTGCATATGATGGAATAAGCCCCCCCCCCCAAATTCATATACTGTATAGGCTCTCTACAAATATGTTAGAACACCCTTTATATTATAATATATCTTATGTACAAGGATACATACCTAATTTTTTTAATAGACCCCACTCAGGATCCATTATGGTGGCCATGGAAGAGGCTCTACATTTATTATCATCAATGTGTGAAACGAATATATATTTAAGGTATTTAGCCGAAACAAATCCACTAGCTATTTTTTATTTTTCTATAATTCTTATTCTCAAAACATTCTAGCATTCCAAATTAAATTATCTTCATTCATGTTTTAAAATTTATTTAATATTGTAAAAAAATATAATTAAAAGGTCAAGGATATTCCTTGTCTTGAAATTTATTTTAAAAATGATTGTGTAAAAATAGTTTTTACCTAAATCAATATATTTTTACTTATTCTAGGATTCATTGAGTATATTTTTCAAATTATGCCATATCACTTGTTCCTTTCATTTCATTATGAAAGGATCACTACCATTATATTAGGGGTCTATCACTACTAATGACATGCAATACCATAAACTATAAATATTCAAAAAATCTATTCCTATTATTTTTCATTATGAAAATATAACATTTTCAATTTCATTGATTAAAAGTTGTTGTCTTAGATTCCAAACATCAATTGACTAGGTAAATTGTTAACATAACAAAATACCGTTTATCTATATAGTGTAAATACTATATTCTATATTATCATGATCAATATATAATTACTTATAAGGATAAAAATATGCAATTTGTAATGAGATTTTTTCAATAGGTATATTATGTTAAGATTAATGATGAATTTGTGAATGTTTTACTTATGTGTTTTATTCTATATAAATATGATTAATGGATTACTTGTCTTGGTAATCATATATATATATATGGTGATATGAGTTGTTTATATCAAAATCTAATGCATTTCTTATGTTTGTATCAAAAAAATACTTATTTTTTTCATTAGTATAATTACACTAAATATATGCTCATAGTGTTGTGTGTGACTATAATTATGACTATTATATGCTCACAAGATACTTTGTTGGTACAACATACTATAATAAATGCTCACTAGAATGTGTGACATAGTAATTATAGTAAAATTATTCTCAAAATATTATTCATGTGTATAATTTATTTCTTCAATACTCCAAATAATTTTAATGTGATGAATAATGGTTTAGTTATACTCACAAGACTGTGTGTGGGTATAATTCAAAAAATGATATTCTTAAAAGAAATCATGTGTACATAATATTCATTATACTAATTTCAAAATTATATTTTATTATGTATAATCAGACAAATTTCTTATGAATATTATTTTTCCTATGTTATGTACTCGTGGATTATGTATCATTATTATTGTTTCTACAATATTTTGATTTATTGCACAGTATATGTTGAGACTTAAAAAATTATTTGTGTTTTACGGATGATGAATTTTTAAGAAAAAGATTCTTATGTATCATGATTACACTAGTATGATCATGGTATGGTGAATGATTATATTATAATTTTGTCACTTAAGTTCCCCCCCCAAGCATCTTAGGTCACCTCATTATTATGATTACATTTTCCCATTATAATAGGAGATGTAATAATTAAAACATTTCAAGACTATTACTTTTTAGGGTAATTTATGGGAAAGATTATATATTATTTATAGATTAATGATTTACATATATTGTAGAAAATTCACATTAGTTGGAAGAACAATACATCATTAAATATTGATTTTTCGTAATTATCTAAAATATTTTACCGAAAATATCATAAGAATGTATTGAAATTAATTTTGTATTTAATTTCTTGTAATTAGGATATTGCCTTATTATTGCACCCTCCATGATATTGTAGTTTTCATAATAAAAAATAACGTCAATATATAGATTCTAATATTTCATTCCACTTTAATATCTCTCAGTAAATCTATTTTGACATACAGTAACATATAATTTAATAAGTCATTCTTTTATATTCATGAATAAATATGTTTACAAATTTATTTATACATAAACATCATCCTAACACTTAGTCTGGTATGACAGACACTTCGCAATCTTTCTATATTCCCAAGCACTGATGGTAAGTTTGACAAACTGAAGCTAATACACCGAAACCGATGTACGACACACCGATGTTCGACAGACCGAAGTATGACACACTGATGTCGACACACTGATGTTCAACAGATCGATGTTTGACACACTAATGTTGACACACTGATGTTCGACAGACCAAATTATGACACACCGAAGTTGACACACTGAAGTTGACACACCGAAGATGACAGACCGATGTTACCAAACCAAGACAACAGACTAAAGATGACTCACCAATTGTTATAAATAAATGTTTCGAGTTTATTAATTCAAATTTGTTTCTAACTATCATATTTGGACAAAATAATATTTCTATAATTTTTTAATGCTCTCTGTAGGAAAATATATAGATAGTTGGAGGTACATGCACATGTGAAGATATTAATGCCTAGAGGATCATGGAACATAAAAGGACCTCATCTTTCACATTAATGAAGAGAAGTACATAAAGTGTGACACGCTGAGATGTGCTGACACAAATACTATGATAATACAAAAAAGAGGGGAACTAAGTGCTTGATAATACTAGAAGATAGTAACAATTAAATTTCTACAAAAGCTTAGTGTACATCGATTCCTTCATGAGATGAACCTTTTCACTCCTTGAAGTTGGGTTAAAGAAACAATGAGACTCTGTTCTGAAGACAACATCAGGAAGATGACTCAAATACCATTTTCTCAACATCCATTGAGTCCAGAGCATTACTTCGTAGCACACAGAGAATTCTTAACTATATTCTCATTCTTAACACTATTCTGATTTATCTTCACTAATTGAGATGTATGTGTATTTGTTTGTATCACACTCACAGTCTCCAGAGCATGACTAGAGGATATCATCTATCCTTATAAACAATTACCTCTTACATTTGTATCCCACTTAGAATTGTGGAAGAGATCATGTGTGATATGTTTATTTATTTTTCACATGAATAATTATGGTAGAGGTCAAGTGTGACCTGGACAATACTATGTTCTATTGTGAACCCCGATCCAGGGTGTGGATCAAAAGATTATTAATATAAGAAGCTTGGTTGCAGGTGATCACCATGTGGAGAGGAATAAGTCTCTGTTTGAGACTGAACCTCTTTTTTTATCCGCTGTATTGATTATATTATATTTCTTATGTTATTTGTATTTACTATATTACAATAACCCGAACATTGATAGTTATTTTAAAAATTGTTTACATATGTTTTGAATTTTTAGGTTTGCATCAAAAATTTTGTTAATCGACAGGTTAGTAAAACTAAGAACTAATCAATCTTTTGAAAATCAAATTGAACCTTCAAGCCATTTAAAAATTCACTACAAACTCATATTGTGTTTATAAATATATGGGGATTTTATTTTTTAAATAAAACTTTTAATATAAATTTCAATTAATACAAAATTCACCCCCCTCTTGAGTCATCTAATCTGACCAACATTTGGTATCAAAGTATTTTGAAACATAAAGTGAGTTTTTGAAATCATATCAACTGTGATTATAGTTGTGTTTCAAAGATATTCTAATATTTGTTATTTCTAAAAAAAATTATATTTTTAATTATTTTACAAACTTTATCAGGGAAATTAGACTTGATGGGGCAGCTAATAATAGAACACCTTTCTTTAATGGAACAAACTATGTTCAGTGGAAACATAAAATGAAGATACAACTAGAATGTATTGGATTTAAATCTGGACTGCTATTGAAAGTAAATATACAGTTCCGGAAACTACTAGATACACTTGGGATGAACCTACAAAATCCACCTATAAAAATAATTTTAATGCAATGAATTATTCTTACAGTACCCTAGGGTATAAAGAATTTAATAATTTTGTGCTTGTAAAATAATATATGAAATTTGGGACACTTTAGCTATCTCTCATGAGGGAACAACTAATGATTGAGAAATGAGATTAAACACATACACTATTAAATATGATAGATTTAAAATGAGCCCAGATGAACCTATCTCTGAAATGTATCTTTGGTTCAATTAAATAGTGAACACCATGAGTCTACTTGGGAAACCAGCAGACAGAAAGGACCAAATCATGAGACTGCATCCATGCCTACATGACGGATGGAGAGAAACTTATGTTTCTATCTGAGAATCTTGTGACATAGGGAAACTTCTAGTGAATGAACTAATTGGAATGATTAATATGTATGAATAATAACATAAATTAAATCAAGAAGTAGATGAAAAACCAAGGAAGGAATTTGTAGAATTCAATACATCAACTTCAAAGAGAAAAGATAAAGAAGATATTTAAGTTCATGCAGACAGTTCCACTAGTGAAGAGTCAGATTTAGACCTTGATGAGGAAATATCTCATCTTTCTAGACGGTTAAAAAAGTTATACCGAAAGAAGAAATTCATTAGTATGTCAAACTACAAGGGAATTTATTATTTTAAGAGAAAATGGATGAATGAAAAAAAATTGAATGAAAACTCAAATGAAATAATCTACTATGAGTGCAAAAGAAAAGGTCATGTGAAGGTAGACTGACCCAAGCTGAAATTTAAGAAGAAATATGTAGATAAAGGAAAGGGTTATAAAAAGGCTATGAAATCTACTTGGAGTTCTTTAGAATATAGCTCCAATGAATCTGATGCTTCTGATAGTGAACAAAAAAATCATGCCAACTTATGTTTCAAGACAGAAACAACTGAGGTAACACTTAACTCTCCTATACATAATGCATATTATTCTGGGAATAAGATTGAGCAACATAATGATGGAGATATGTCTATGGATGTTTTATTTGAATACTGTGAAAGTCTAGGAAACCATTAATAAGCTCAAAGATAAATATAAAATATTAAAAATACAACATCCTCTAAATGCTAATTGCAAATATGATCTTGATATTGGGAATGAAAGATGTTCCCATCTGTTAAAAGAAAATACTGAACTCCAATTATCAAATGAGCAACTAAAGAGATATCATGAAAAGTTTATAGCTATTAGGGATACCTTGACTTAATTTCTAGGACAAGAGTCAGCCCAAAAATATACTTCTAGGATTGTTTATCACCCAGGTCAAAGGAAGTTCTCTAAATCAGATTTTATATATAAATCTAAAAAATATGCTACTATTTTCAAAAAACAGAATTGTACTGCAAGTTTCAGTCCCTCAAATTGTTTTACTGTATCCAATTCCACTGGAACAAATAAAGCATATTTTTTAATTACTTTATATTCTGCATATAGAAAATCCAAAAGACAGTTTTGGGTTCCTAAATCTTATATTACTAATGTATGTGGACCCAGACAAATAGGGGCATCAAAGTCGTTTCTTGGTTAAACTGTATTGATGGTAAACTACCTAATGATTTCTTGTAAAAAGATATGGTACATTGAATGTGGGTGTTCAAGGCATATGAAAGGTGTTTTTTCAAGCTTTAAAAGCATTGCCAAGATTGATGGAGGAAATTTTGCATTTAGTGACAATGATAAAGGAAAAATAATCAGCCTAGGGTAGATTGGTAACCGTAACGCTATATAAATTTATAAATTATTATATGTTGATGGACTGAAGTATAACATGCTTAGCATATCTCAACTGTCTGATTATGTATTTAATTTTAATTTTAAAAAGGTTTTTTGCCATGTTTTTATGCGAAAAATAATTTTGTATTTACTTCTTTAAGAAATGATAATGTATATGCTATAAATTTAGACACACTAGCCTCACATAATGTGTCTTGTCTAAATGCCTTTCACAGAATGTCTTGGCTCTGACATATAGGACTAGGACATTGTAATATACACACTATATGGAAGTTATTTAGAAAAGTCTTAGTTAGAGACTTACCAAAACTGGAGTTTCTGGAAAATAATGTTTGTAATCCTTGTAAAAAAGGAAACCAACATAAAATCTCTTTCAAACCAAATAAATAAGTAACAACTTCTCAACATCATGATTTGGTTCACATAGACATGATTGGACCATCTAGTGTTTTGAGTCACAATGGGAACCACTATGTTTATGTTCATGTAGATGATTTCTCTTGGTATACTAGGATCTTTAACATGACTTATAAAAGTGAATCTTGTTCTCACATTACCAAGTATTCTAGGACTGTAGAAAATCTTAGTGGGCATAAGATTAAATCCTTAAAAATTTATCATGGTCATGATTTTGAGAGTAAATATTTTGAAGCCTTCTTCTCACAAAATGGCAATAATCATAACTTCTATGCAACTAGAACACCTCAACAGAATGGTTTTGTAGAAAGAAGTAATAGAACCTTACAAGAAATTTATCGGACTATGCTCAATGAATATGATCTATCCATTTATTTCCAGGATGAATCTGTTAATACAACTTGTTACATATTAAACAGGGTCTTAATTATACCATTCTTAAGAAAACTTCGTACAAGTAGTGAAATAATAGGAAACCCAAAGAAGTATACTTTTAAGTGTTTGGATGTATTGTTTATATATTAAATACTAAATATAATTTAGATATATTTTCCTCTAAAAGTTATGAACGAATATTTTTGGGATATTCTACATCAAAAAAGGCCTATAGAGTCTTTAACAAGAAGACCAAATCTATGGAGGAATCTGTGCACATCAACATTGATGAAGCAGATCCACATGATCCCATGACCTCACCATAAATATTAAAGAGGATATGTAAAGTATGGACATTAATGTTAAAATGGAAAATCATCATGGGAAGAATTCTATGAAAACAACCAGTTTTAAAATTTCTCTTCTCTTTAATAGTAGTGAACCAGATCATCCTGAAGAACTTGAAATATCATGTCCTACTTTCTAAAGACCAACTAGAACCCTTGAAAATCATCCCTTAGATGTTGTTGTTGGAGATTTAGATAGAGGAACACAAACCAAAGCTTACATTAGAAGCAAGGTTGAACATCAAGCCTTCTTGTGATGGCTTGATCCTAAAAATATCAATGATTCTATCAATGATGAATTTCGGGTAATGTCCATGAAAGAAGAACTTAATCAGTTTGAAAGAAATAATGTTTGCAAACTTGTAGTTAGTCATAAGGATACATTAACTATTGGAACAAAATGGGTGTTTATGAATAAGGTATATTAAAGTGGAAATATAGTTATAAATAATGATAGACTAGTCGCACAAGGATTTAATCATGAAGAAGGATTTGATTATGAAGAGACATTTCCACCAGTATGTAGACATGATGAAATTAGGACCTTACATGCCTATGCAGCACACCTGTATTTTAAAAATTATTAAATGGATGTCAAAAGTGAATTCCTAAATGGTTATATAATTGAGGATGTTTTGCTAAACAACCCCCGGGATTTAAAAATCCACCTTTTTTAAATCACGTGTTCAAATTATCAAAAGAATTATATTGTTTGAAATAAGCTCCACGATCTCAGTATGAAAGGTTGAGTAATTTCCTTATTTATAAAGGTTTTACAAAAGGACATATAGATCCCACATTACTTACAAAAAATAATTTCAAAAGAAGTTTTAATAGACCAAATATATGTAGATGATATTATTTTTTGGATCCTCTAAAAATTATTTATGTAATGACTTTTCAAACATAATGAAAAGTGAGTTTGGAATGAGTTTAATGGGTGAAAATAAATATTTTCTTGGATGTCAAATATTTCAAGATAAAGAAGGTATTATCATATATAATAGAAAGTATACAAAATATATTTTGAAAAGATATATCTGTGATAGAATTAAGAGTAGTGAAACTCCTATGAGTTATACGTGTTTGTTAGATCATGATGAAAATAAAAAATTCGTTGATCAAACTACTTTTAAAGGAATTATTAGGAGTTTTTTGGAATTAACTGCTAGTAGAATAGATATTATGTTCAGTTAGCGTATATGTGCATGATTTCAAGAAAACCCAAAGGATTCACACCAAAATAGTGTTAAATTAATTTTCAAATACATTAAGAAGTCTTCTAATTTTGGATTGTTCCATCCTAAAAGAAAATACTTTATATTTAGTTAGCTATTTAGAGGCTAATTTTGGTGGATTTAAATTAGAAAAAAAGAGTAACTCTAAAACATGCCACTTTTTGGGAAAGTCACTAATATCATGGTGTAGTAAAAAGCAAAATTTAGTTGCATTATCAACTACTGAAGCAGAGTACACTGCTTCTAGTAGTTACTATAAACAAATTTTGGGGATGAAACACACCTTATTAGACTATGGATTTCAATTCAGACATATCACCATAAATTATGACAACACAATTGCAATTAATATTTCTATGAATCCAATTTATCATTCTAAATCAAAAAAAAATTAGGTAAGACTTCACTTTTTGATATATCATTATCAAAAAGGTGATATACCTCTTGAGTTTATTGGTATTGAACCTCATTTTGATAATATATTCACTAAACCATTAAATTTTAAGAGAATGAATTACATCAAACATGAACTAGGAATAATAAATTAGTAGGAGAACATTCTTAAACCGAGGATTATAAAACGTAACATTCTAAAACTGATTGTTATAAAACTGATCATTCTGAATGTGATCTTTATAAAACCAATCTTTTTGAAATAGGTCATTGTGAAACAGATCTTTCTGAATATGATATTTATAAAACTGATCTTTCGAAATCGATCATTGTGAAAACGATCTTTCTAAAACCGATCATTGTAAAACCAATATTTCTGAAACCGAGCATTTTGAAACCAATATTTCTAAAACTGATCATGTCAAACCGATCTCCTATGAAACTGATATTCTTATAATCTATTCATTGACACTAATATATCTTATGCCTGTTTTGTAAATTCTATCTGCTTTAAATGAAAAGACACTTTTCAATCTCTTTTAATTTTTGACAGATAAATTTTTTGTTTTAAGATTTACAATCCCTAAATGATATATTAATTCAATCTGTCCTGACCTTTCTCCTTCTCCTATGCCGTAAAGCCTTGTACATTTACTCACACTCTTTCTCGACTCCCAACCTCTAATCATAGTGGGAATCAGAAGCTTCATCATGGCTAGGACTAAGAGCGCAATGGATGAAACTTTAAAATCACATCCAGTTAAGAATTAGAAAGGTGAGACTAGTGGGATTGAAAAACCGAGCGTAGAAAGACGAGTAGTTATAGCATAAAAAGAGGTGTCTACTAAATGGCTTCTATCAAGAAAATATTTTTTGTTAAAGGAAATTGAATCTCAGGGGAGGCTCAGTTGGTTCTCTAATAATTATGGACCCTATTATCCACAGATTGTACATGAATTCTATCAACATTTGAGTATATCACAGGATGAGGCTGAGGTAGCAAGGATTCAATCTATGGTAAAGGGAAAGGATGTGTTTTTTCACCTATGTAATGGTCTGAATGCTTAGAGGTGCCTCATGAAGGTGTTTATGCTGACTATCATGATAATATCACACCTTCTTCTAACAAGTTTTCCTCTGAATAAACTTTGAATGAGGTGAATAGAAATATAGAATCCCGATGGAATGTTTCAAATTAATTCGAAGGAGAAGTTAGATTGCTTTTTAAGTTCACTCTGCATCAAATCTGCCCATGGAAGGGAGATTTCTCAGCTGTGAAATATCATGATGTCTTCTTGATATTTTTGTTGAGACATGAAATAAAAGTGAATCTATGCAAATATATTATGGTTCATATATCTGATTTGATTAACACATCTAATATGGAATCCTTCTTATATTATCCGAGGATGATTTCTATCATGTTGAAAAAAATAGATTGAGTAGAAGATGGAGATGAAGTAATAAGGTCCTTAAATGGATTTTGTATTCAGAAAGTCATTTTTAAAAGAATGAAAATCATTTTGAACCCTGCGAATAGATGTTGGGTAGGGGATGTAGAATGGTTTTATGAATATTTCAATCCAGTTGGTCACTCTTCTAAACTAAAGGACCATGTTGATCCAGGTCTCAAACCTGGAAAAAATCTAGTATATTCTGATGAAGATACTGAACCAAAGGATCCAATGGAAAAATGATATCCTTTTGATGATAGGAGTGATCTGTATATTACTAAAACTCCAAAGAATATGTCTTATGGATCTACAAGTCCACCTGTGAATTTCACTCAAGAGAATCTTTATTATGTGATGATGAAGAAGACCAAATTAAAGTTACTAGAGTTGAAGGATATGTATGTAAATTATATGAGGAATCTGATGATGGTAGTGTTGATGATCATGGTGATGTTGGTGATGATGGAGGAAGTGTTGAACATATGAGTGAATCTCTAAAAGTGTGATAACATGTGGTTAATAGATCCAGTGAGGAATCTATTCATGGAGTTGGTGATGAAATTGAGCCTACTGAACAACAGGCAGATGGTCATTGTGATTCTGAACATGAGGTCAGACCACTCCATCCTAATGATGAAAACATAGAGCTCATTCAAGAATTGAGTGATCTTATGGTTGTTGGCCATGAGGAAGAAGATGTAGTTCTGGTGCCTCAAATTAATGAAGTACCTAGTGAAGATGAAGTACCGAGTGAAGATGAAGTGGTTGGAGCTCAGGCAGAACCTGTATTTCAGTTGGTTTATGCTCTCAGACAAGTTATTATTACCAGAGACTAGGATGCAATAGTCGATGATCTTGATGTTATTCTTGATCCTCATGGATGAAGAGTTAGAATTGAAACTATTGAGCTAAGATATTGGACCTTTACTAGAGAGTGGAATAGTTAACTAGGATATATTCTTTTTAGATTAGATTATGACTCAGATGTGGAAGGTTCACCTCCTCCTCTTTCTCCACAAGTCCATTCTATCACAGAAACTGTTGCACCTATTCCACTAACTGAATCTACTCCTCAAAAACCTATAGCCCAGTCAATGCCCAGTGACACTGTCACAAAGACTAATTTGTAATAGTATATGAATGAGCTATGTGAGTCTATGATAGCCTCAGTTGGATCTAGAAAGGTATCCTCCACCTCCGTAAGTATCTCATATACTAATACAACAAATATTGTGAGAATAGTAATCCATGAGATTGAACTGAATATTTCTACTACATCATAGTCTATTATTAGTCACAACACCTTGCTTGGAGGAGAAGTACGAAAGATGGGAAATGAGTTGAATTCCCTAATCTCCGACTTCATTACCACCTTTAGTGGTGCTCTAGAAGTTATTCGGAACATGGTAACTCATTTACTCAGTGTTGACATGAAAAAGTAGAAAGAAGACCATGGAAGAATGTTGATAGGCCCATCCAGTTCTGAAAGTTGTTGAACTATTGCTGCTAATTTGGAGTCTCTCAAGTATGTGATGAGAGAGGAAATTAAGGAGCTCCATATTGTTTTAGATAATGAAACTGTTGAAAAAGTTCATTGCAATATAGATCTTGTGTACAATACAATCAAACAGTGCACAAATTAAGCCTCTATAGCTTAGAATGAAATTCAAGAAAAGTTGGATAAATATTTCACTAAGATATACACCAATCATGATCTCATCAATAGTTTCAATATTTTGAAGGAAAATCGTCGAATTCCTCCATTCACAGAGGCCTTCAAAAATCATGTTCTCAAATTGAAAGTGTTTACAACTTTAATGAGTAAATTTATGCAGAATAAAAATGAATAGGAGAAGGAAATGTAGTATGGTTGTGATGTCATTAATGACATTATCAACTGGCTCAAACCTTATCTACATGATCAGTCTGAGGCTACTATGGTCCCTCCAACTACTACAATTGGCACTACCTCTCGGCCTCCTACTCTAATGACTGTCTCTCAAACTCTTACTTATATTTGACCGATCATTATTGAGAAGTCTCCTCATCGTGTATTGTCAAAGATGAGGCTCACCCTTGCAGCTACTATCCCCATTGGTGTGGCCCTACCTAGTGTTATTCGCAAACCTCCTCTACCCTTAAAACTCCCAAACCCTCTCCTTTTCCTTTGTATCCTTCAGACAAAGGAAAATCTCTTTTGCATCCAAACCATTAATTTTTTATTGTATCTTTTGATAGGGATTTGATCTATTTTCCATGTACTCTTATACCTTTTAATGAGAATTCTAATGAATTATTTCTTCATATTATTCTTCCTTACTAATTTCCTTTTTTTGTTAATCCCAAAAGGGGCAGAAAATAAGGATGGCATATACTCTCCTTAATCCATTTTGTGATGGGGATATTTGTTTTAAATAAATTATAGCAATGACAAACATTAGTTATATTGGAAAATTACATTCAGCTTTGTTGAGCTATCTTTATTCTATAAATTTTTATGTATTCTATAATTTGTGATTAAAAAAATGGGGATATTGTTGGACCCACCCCGATATTGTAGTTTTCATAATCACAAATAAAGTCAATATACAGATTCTAATCATTCATGCCGGTTTAATATCTCTTAGTAAATCAATTATGTCATACAATAATATATAAATTAATAATTCAATCACTTATATTCATGAATAAATATGTTTACAAATTTATTTATACATAATATTTTTCATAATGCTTAGTCAGGTAAGGTGGAAACATCACAATCTTTCTAGATTCCCTGGTACTGATGGTATGTTTGACAAACTGAAGTATGAAAAACCGAATCTGACACACCAAAACAGATGTCGAAACACCGAAATCAAAGTATGACAACCCGATGTTCGACAGACTGATGTATGACACACGAAAGTCGACACACCGATGTTCGACAGACTGAGGTTTGACACACCATAGTCGACACACCGAAGTTCGACAGACTGATGTATGACACAATGAAGTCGACTCACCGAAGTTGAGAGACTGATGTTATCAAAATAAAAACAATATACCGAATATGACTCACTGATTGTTATAAATAACAAATTTGAGTTTATTAATTCAAATTTATTTTTAAAGGTCATATTTGGACAAATTAATGTTTCTGAAATTTTTTTATATTGTCTGTAAGAAAATCTATAGACTGTACGAGGTACAGGCACATGAAAAGATCATCATTCCTAGTGGATCCGGGAGTATAAAAGGACCTCATCCTTCACAATAAAAAAGATAATTACACAATGTATTACACGCTGAGACACGCTGACACATAGACTATGAGATTATAAAGAGAGAGGAACTATGTTCTTTAGATTACAACAAGAATGTAACTAGCAATATTATCCAAAATCTCAGTGTACATCAAGACCCTGAAGAGATAATCATTTTCACTCCTTGAAGTTGCATTACAAAAACGGCGATAAACTGTTTTGAAGAAAAATTCTAGAAGAAGACTCAAATACCTTTTTCTCATAATCCATTGAGTCTATAGCATTACTTCGCCTCACACAGATAATTCTTAACTCTATTATATTTCATAAATCTATTGTGTTTTAACTTCACTAATTGAGAAGTGTGTATAATTGTTTGTATCACACACACTATCTCCTGAGCATAACTGGAGGAGATGAAACTATCCTCATACACAATCACCTCTTACATTTGTATCCCACGTAGAAATGTGGAGGAGATCCTATGCGATATATTTATTTGTTTTCCCATGAATAATTGCGGTAGAGGTTAAGTGTGACCTGGAAAATACTATGTGCTATTGTGAACCATGATCCAGGGTTTGGATCAAATGTTTATTAATATAAAAATCAGGGTGGTAGGTGATCACCAAGTGGAGATGACTATTTCTCTTATTGAGACTGAACCTCTTGTTTTATCCACTATGTTGATTATCTTATATTTCTTATGGGATATGTATTTACTGTATTAAGATAACTTGAACATTGATAATTAGTCTAGCATGTGTTTACATTTGATTTGAATTAGTAGGTTTGCTTTAAAAGTTTTTTTAGTCGACATGTTTGTAAAATTGAGAACTAATCAATCTTCTCACAATAAAATTGTACCTTCAATACATTTATAAATTCTCTACAAACTGACTTTGTGTTTATTGTTATATGGGGTTTTGTTTTGTAAAGGATGTATTTAACAGAAATTTTTATAGATACACAATTCACCACCCACTTGAGTCTTCTACTCTGACAAACACTTATGATTAGGTTGTCATATTTATTGCTGAGACATGGTTTAGAGGAAATTAATACTAGTATGTTAGTTGAGATGAATTCAGTGTTGATAAATTAACTATAATTGTAATTTAAATTGTATATATAAGTCCTTATGCTATTTGATGTAATAGTGAATATTTACTAATTTTAATAAGAGAAAATTAGTTAAAACCAGATGTATTGTTCTAAGGTAACTGTCAAATTATTGGATAGTAATTGACTCTGAAATAGTTTTATAAATAATTATTTTCATCTCATTAGATGAATATTCAATACCTAAAATTATGAACCATTCTAGAACCTTTATATTTTAGTTACATTTAATTCATAGATAAATATTATTATTATTTCCAAAAAGATCATAAAAACTATAATGTAGTTATTCTAATATTATACCCCTATCCAGCACAACCTAATTTAAAACATTAATCATTACAAGGGTTAAGTAAACATAATAATGGGTGAGCTTAGTTTATCTATAAGGATCAATATGGGTTATAATAATAGATGATCATATGAAAGTATTAGATAAGAATTAAGGTATGAGATCATGATCACACCATATTACATTCATACCCAATCTTGTATAGTTCAAAAACTTTTTTCTGTGAATAAAACATTATCATTGAAAAATTTTCTAATCAAAAGACTACGAAAACATTATAAATCAATCATTAGGCATGAGTTCAAATCATTTGCCTAAAAAAGTGTAAAATTATTACGGAAAAACCATAGGCATAGAAACTAATTCTTATGTCAAGTTAAACTACAAATTTTAAAATATCATACGGAATAAGGAATCAAAACATTTTTCTCATATTATAGAGTATCATGCATCACAACATGATTACAATATCATAGAGGATTTAGAATCACCACCTCATTCCAATTTCATAATGTACTAGGAACCATAAAATATTTATCCAATCATAATTGATCATGAATCACCTCATATTTCAATTTTTATCAACCAAGCCAACACATTTATCATAATTAACTCAAGTCATAGAAGTCTAAACACCAATAAGATGATAATTATATCATATCCAACCATCAATAAATAAAAACCAAAATAATGTGTAAAATTAAACTTTAAAAATCATCAATCAATTATTTCATAACCCATTATAATATAATGGGTTTTATAAATATTTCACATCTTTATCATAGAATTACCTCTTGAAAAGAAACATGCTTCATAAATATCTCATCATCACACAGTTAACCCATATGAGACAAATGGGTTTCATCAATCCATTCTTGAAACAAAATCATTGGGAATCATCTAGAAAACATGATGACATTATAAGAACATATAAATAATGAAACATAACAATACATAAATGAAGTTGAAATAGAAAAAAAAATTAAACTATTATTTGATATTTTTTGTAAAATATGAGAATAAAACCATTTATTTTGTTAACATTATTAAAAAAATTAATGAATATAAATTTTATTAGAAATAACTAATGATAATTTTTAATGAATGTACAATGAAAATAATTTTCATGTGGTTGGAAAATATGTTTTTCCATATATGTTAAAAGAAATCATTCAATTCATAAATTTTTTACATGTAAAAAATTTATCATTGGGAAAAAATATAAATTAATGGATAAATTTTAAAAAATTAAAAAAATTAAATTTTAGATAAAATAATAATTTGAACAAATTAAATCATATATAATAACATAAATATATTAATTTTCATGAGTATGGACATGGAACGAAATATTCATCTACCAAAGAGGAGAGACGGGTGGTTTTTCTTTTAAAAAATTCCCCTGATCAAATTTAGAGCCACAGAGAAAACATAGATACTAATACATTAATATTTCATTAATAAATAGTGGAGTAGAATATATATGTTGTTAAAAGTATAAAATTCCAAAAAAATATAAAGGAAATATTAGGATAGAAATTAATGAAAATAAATTTAATTGTGTCATTAAAACTTATTGAGTGGTTAATAGTTGAATCATAAAATCAATAATGAGAGAACCATAAATGTGTTTTTAAATCCACATAATATTCTTGATAAATATTACAAAGGACTAAATAATCTATATTTTTCTTGTAATTCATTAGAATATTTATGGAGCTAGGAGCTGAGACTGTGTGAGATTCCATGGCTCTGTGAGTTTGAAATTTAATTTTTAAATATATTAAATATATTTATATCACATGAATTAAATTATTAATGAAAATATGAATAATTAGAAATTATATATCCTATTAAAAGTATGAGATTACTATTGAACCCAGGACATAGTATTTTTCCATATAAAAGCATAACCAGGGTTATTATTAGGTGTTCGGATTAATCTCAATCATAGGTGAAATAATTAAATGAATAAATTATTATTAATTTAAATTATTCATTTAAATCAATTTTTTTAAAAACTATAAATACGTGGGTATTTAAAATACCTAGGTTTATCCTCATAATCCTAGATATGGTAGATTAGTCATTGGAGAGGGTCAATTAGGGAATCATTAGCAAAAGACATTATATCGAGATGAGATCATGGAACATGTTGAAAAATAGTGTGTTGATATCAATAAAAAAATTGATGTGCAATTTTTTATCATCATGGATTGAAAAAAATCAATGTAGGAAATATTATTTCTAGATTTAACCTCATCGACCAATATAATGATGAACTTTAATCAATCAACTATTAGATTTCTTCATGATTCGATCGTTTTCATGGAATGTTGTTCTTTGCAAAATATTTATAGTAAAATTAGTAATTTTTTTTGTATATTTGTTATTCATTTTAAGGGAAAATAATCAGGTCCAAAATGAATAATATCCACGTTACTATCATTTTGATGTTTTTTACTCATTTTTTCTCTTCATTCTATGTGCATTCATCATTGTATTTTTTCGACCTACGATTCGATGTGTACCATCTGAATGATCATTAAAAATTCATAATTATAAAAAATAGAAAAATATCATCACTTTATTATGGAGATAAAATGTTACATTTGTGTTATGTGATTATGACAGTGGATCTATGGACATATTGGCGGTTTGAGATAAAATTTTGTAATAGAGTATAAATGAGGAATGATGGTCGGGTTTTCGGTAGCAGCATATATGGACCTATTATAGAATTCAGTCATAAAGAGTCTTATTTATCCTCATATTTTAATAAAACAGATATATATTTATGGTTCAATTGATGGAGTTTGAGTTACAAGTGATGACATGATAGATTTTTAGTGGTAATTATTAAAAATCAAACTGCATATTGGGTAGTCATAGGTAAACCCCCTATATAGTTCCAACTATTTTACACTAAGGTTTCCATTTAGTAATATGATTCACATACCATGTGAATGTAGTCACATGCCATGTTTCCCATAGTCAATCAAATCAATGTTTATAGGGTTAATATGCTCAAGAGTCCATGTAGTGTTACACTTCATTGTTCATATTCAGACAACATTTATCACATGGAAAATGGATCAGTATGTAAAGGGGTTATATTATAATGACTCCATGTGTTTCTACATTCCATGTATTATAATGGTACACTAGTAGGATAGAGATCATATGATTATCCATGTATTTAAAAACAAACATGTATAAAATACCAGCTAATTAACACTGGAATGGGGAGAATGGAACATTGATTCAATAGATTAGGATACTCCACTATGTCTTTCTTATTATTATTATAGTGTGGGTGAGATCCCATTTACTGAAGTGAGTTTTCTTAGTCATCATTGACATACATATCAATTTCAGGGATCATGTATCCCTCCATTAGTATTGGTGAGATATTCATTTCCTTTAGGATTTCTTGGATTGGGATTTTTGGAATTAGAATAAACAATATTTTCATATGTGTCAATCCCTTATCTTGGATTATGTATCCATTATGGTTTTGTGTCCCCCCAGTTAGCCCTCAGATTTTATCCCATATCATTGTATCAAGATTTGATAATTATAAAGATGGGTATCCTGGTTTTGTATTTTCCCTCAAATTAAACCTATCAGTATCATTTAATATTTTTCTTGGATAGAACTGATGAGTATCTACTTTTGAATTTGGTTCATCTATGGTAGTACATATAGTGGAGTTTTATCTTATGAATTTTTTTTGTATGGACATTTTAGTACAAATCCTAGGTTGGATTTATGTATATGACACTAACTTGGGACTACTTGTCTACTATTTTTATATTTCAATGTTGATGTTAAATGTGTTAATTTCAATTTCCGAATGACTATTGAACTATTACACTTGATTCTTTTTGGTTGTCTATTTGATGGTGTCATACTGTGTTTTTCTATACTCACCTTTTTATGGGTTCTTCCAGCACGTCTCATGTCTTATGAAGAAAAAACCAATATTTATGGAGTCCTTTGAGGACAAGGAGTAGGACAATATTAGTTTAGGACATATAAAAAGAGTGGTATACTTATGTTTTATTTGATAGGAGTCCCCTCCTATTGAGAAAGAATGAAAATATTTCCAATTTTGGATGGTCTTATATTTTTCACCATTTCATGATTTCCTATAAAGTATGTCATATGTTGATTTTGGGATCGTATATGTATGCATAAATTGTATCCATTTATATTATACTTCATCATTTTATGGTCTTGATGATTTTTCTGTGTCTTTACATTTATATATTGACAATTCCTCCCATTTGTCTGATATAACTTCTCAGTGCTAATCTCTATGCCTTGTCCAATTATAAGTGGGATTAGGTTAGTTTAGGCTTAGCCCCCATGTGGGTCTTTCACGACCCATCCCCCGGGGCCCATGTCGTGACTACCCCAAACCCACCTTCCATTGGCTAGGGGATGAAGACTTGCATCGAAAGGCATATTCCCTAAATCTGGGAAGGCATTACCTTTATAACCTATAAACACATGCAACCAAGCACACATCATGATATGAACACAAAAAACTGTATTGAAAAAAGTGTTCGGAAATTAAGATGGGGGAAATACAACACCAATAGTTAAGGTGCAAGTACAACTGAAATACAATTCAACTGATGAAAGAGTAAGACATCTACTGGGTTGTCCTCCATGGTTCCTACCTAAAGAGTAGGTACACATCAGATCCTATGCACTCCACGTCTGCCTATCTCATATGCATAACAATACGTTGTATGGTCCACCTCTGGCACCACCTTGTCCCGGTACCCTCAGCATTAATCAGTGCTACCTTTCATCTGCATTAAACACAAAAAGGTGTGGGCATAGCTCAAGCATGGGTGAGTATAACAATACTCAGTAGGGATCCCGAGACCCTCAAGGTCTCACTAAATCGACGAAGGATAATCCAGAAGCATGAAATCAACTAAAAACCCTACATAGTTATATGCCCATACATATACCTAAGTTATAAAGTATACCAATCTCAATCATGAAGAAACAAAGGGTCCAACCCAAAAGGCCAAAGCTCAACTGTTCCACAAAAAAAGGAAAACCAAAATGGAAAGTACCACATAGGTACACCAAATAGAAGAATACCACCAAGGTATTACCCTAAAAGAAAGTTTCACACTGGTAGGAACTCAACTCACACCTGGTATAACATAGGTACAGTAGTAAAGATGATTAGATGTAAGTACTAAATAATCATACTCTATTAAAAGGCTGACCCACAAAGGATCCAAAATCATCATCAGACCCATAGAGGATCGTAGTAGATCATGAGACCCACACATGATCATAGTACCTCTTTAGTACATCGTCAGACCCACACATGATCCTAGTACATCGTCAGTACGTCGTCATACCCACACTGGATCCTAGTACATCATCAGACTGCCACAAGATTCTTGTACATCGTCAGTACGTCGACAGACCCACACAGGATCCTAGTACATCGTCAGTACATTGTCAGACCCACAAATGATCCTAGTACATTGTCAGTACGTCGTCAAACCCACAAAAGATCATAGTACAAAGTCATTACGTCGTCAGACCCACACATGATTCTAGTACATCGTTTTTATACTGTCAGACTCAAATAAGATCCTAGTACATCATCAAGACATTGGGAGACCCATACAAGATCTGTGTACATTATCATTACGTCTTCAGACACACACAGGATCCCAGTACATCATCAGTATGTCATCTGACCCATACAAGATACTAGTGCATCAATAGTACACTGTCACACCCAGCTAGAGGGTTCCCGCACTATGCTCTCTTGTCTGCGAGAGGGTCCACTCCTCATGCCATTGGTCACTGCTCCAATGGCTATAAAGTCCCATGAAGAAGAATCTCAATGAACCGCCAAGTAAATGAGTCTCAACACAATAGACTATGCATCAATCAGATGCCCGGTCTGTAGACATTTCATCAAATGTACATCTAGTGAAAATGTTATGCCCAAAAGAGCATAATTGGGTCAATATTGGTATGGGTCCGGTCCCACCTGGTCGAACCGACCTAGCCCGATCCAGACCGACCCGCTGTGTCTGGCCCGACTTGTGGCACGAACCGCTGTGTCCGGACCGACCCCTGCAGCGACCTGGCCCGCGGTGCGGCTCAGCCAGGCTACCCGCAGTGCGGTTGCCACAGTGCTATCATGGAGCAATGGGGCAGCCGTAGGGCGATGGGACTACCGAGGTGAGGAGGGGCACCGCAATGCGGGCTTTCATGGTGCGGCGGTCCTATGTGGCTAGCCGGATGGCGAGTCATCCAATCCGCACAGCGCGGTCATGCGCTGCACCTTCGCTGACAGCTGGCTCGGACGGCCATCCTTCCTTCTCTACTGCGGTACAAGACACAATTCCCTTCAATTGGGCTACGCCTTAATGTCGTCACCTTCATCATGAAGAACACAAAAAATAATCACAAGAATATCATAGAGGTCATGCTATGTTGGTTTGGCCCACACTCTCTATGTTAGAACTGTAGGAAGAGGCTATGATTTTTTCTTGAATTACAATGAGTCGTAATGAATGAGAAAGGGGAAAAATAAAAATATCAATCCCAACCACATGTTCATTGGAGGTGTTCAAGAGGAAGGAAATGATGATTTTTTGGAATGGTGGTGTCATCATTTTTTGTTTCCACAACATGCCTCTTATTCGGGCTCAAGAGTCATCCTCGTTCTTCATTAGAGATGGTTCGTTCTCCATTCAAGATGAGTTCCTCCAATGTCTTCCCATTCACCCACGATTTATCCCAACCAAAAACAAGTGAGGAGCCAACACCAATTAAATTGAGTTTACCAATTTAATTTTTTGGCACATTTAATTTGCATAATTACTTAAAGGATGTGGCACAACTGATGTGGAGGAAGTTCAATATACTTCTACACATTAAGGTGGGAGTTTAAGGGTTTCTCCCATTATGAGGGTTCGAGTGGTCCCCATCATTAGGAATTCAAATTGGGGGGTTTAGGCTTGGGTGGTGCCCTCCACCGTAACCCATGTTGAGGGGTTTCAAAAATAAAAATGTTAAACATTTTTACTTTATTTTATTCATTCATGAAAGACACAAAAAATAACATTCACCCTCGACCCACTACAAACGAGGTGAATGTATGCTTAAGAAAATACCGGAACAAGGAGTTTAGTAGTGTCCTCATATTTTAATTCCAAGAACTGGTGAAAGACCCCATGATTTTATAAGATATATTATTTTTAATTTTTTCCATACCTTCTATTGTATGCTACACCAAGATTATCTTGCTCTATACACAACATCGTATTATCTTGTAGTATACACAACACTAATCTTGGATTGTGTTACACAAAATTTCAACTTTATTTGATAGAAGATATTCTACGCAACATTAAATATAGATTTTTTAATGTATAAATAAAATAAGTTTTCATTATGTTATACGCAACACCAAACGGAGCCTTCACTACATGAAACCCTAACTTTCCTTGCATTACACACAATCAAGACCTTCTTCGATTGCATGTGTAGTACGCAATACCAAGTTTCACTAAACAATAATATATGGTTATAATATTATTATGTACTAGCCGTTATGAATATTATTAACTAAATATTAAATTTTATAACATTTTTATTCATCTTACACATTTTCCAGAACATGGTAAGAGAACAAAACACATTTTTCTGGTAAAATAAGTATTTTTTAAAAAATAGAGGTTTTCCCCCTTTTGATGGCGCAACCACTTTAAATCTAGTTTTTGACTTGTTTATAAGTTAAGTTTGACAAAATAAAATTTTTCTTTCAAATAAGGATATAGAAATTTACATTGGATAAAATTTTCATATTATTCTGATAAATTTCATAATTTAATGAATAGTAAAAACATGCTATATTTTAATTAAAAACTACTTTTTCATTGCAATAATTTATATGGTTAAATTATAATATTTAATAGTTTTAAAGTATAAATATAGTATATTTTTACTATTTAATATAATGTATTTCATTACCATTAATATTAAATTGAATTCAAAGGTAAAAACATTTCAATCGTTGGCAATATTTTAACTTTTAAAACCCTTTTTCTTAACAATGTGATAAATTTTAATTTAATTAATGCAACTTTTGTATTGAATTTTGAAAAATGGATTTCATATTTTGATTCAGTTGGTCCAAATTATGTTAATCAGTTACTTTTATTTTTTTGATATTATGAATAGTATCTACGGTAATTTTTATTTAGTTCAGTTAAAGATAAATCAGGTAATTAAGGGTAAACCTAAGATTATAAAATTATCCTAACCCATGAAAAAACTCTATTGGATGACTAAAAGTAGACACATATAACCAAATGGGAGGATTAGATTAATATTATAGACTTTTGACCATGCAAATATTTTAATTATTATTAAAACCAAAGAAAGTGACAACATGTCACTCTCCTAAATCATACAAGTATAATAATTTTACATTAGTGATTACCTACATGAAACATAGAAAATTAATAGTATTCATAATGATAAAAAAAATTATATACATCATGTGAATTTATTTAGAATTTTTAGGGATTAAATAATTATCATTAAAGGTAACAAAATAGTGATGTAGAAATTATTTTATTGATAGAAATATAAAATAAATATTATATGAAAAATTTAATATGCACCACTAATTTTATGGATAAATATGACATGTTGTGAATCAATTTAATATTTTTGTTCAAACATATCGTCTTTGTGGATTTTATTTAAATTCAAATAAATTAATTGTGTCAAAATTGACACTATTGCTATTTTATATTATTAAATTGTTTAAAAATCACAAAAATATTTTACAAATTACAAATTAAAATTTATATGATCTAAAATTCCATAAAATATCAAATTATGTATAATTATAAACACACAAGTATTTATTTATAAAAATATAAGATTTATATCAGTATTACCACGAATAAAATTAAATAGATTAAATAAAGATAAATCAAAATGATAAGGTTTAAAATAAAATCAAAACTTGTCTAAATTTAATTTTTTAATGATATTAAAACCCTCTATTATCTAATATCAGAATTTGAGTCACTTTGGATGTTTTTAATTGGGGTTTAGGTTTATTATAAATTAATATTTTAGTGGTTTCCAAAAGTGCCCCTCTCCTCCCTTATAAAGGGCCCCTCCTCCCTCTTCTCCTTACACAAATTTGAGCCTTGAACCTCGGCCAAACCCTACCCATAACTCTTATAAACATCCCTAGTAATATTCTTTAGGTTCTGGTCTTCTTAAAAGACCAACTCTAGTCCCTTAAGAGGAAGTTTAAAGGAGGCACGTCGAAAAAGAGGTAATCTCTTCTATCGATTCTTTCAAGTTTCATTTTTCTTAAACTTATTCTTATTTAGTTGTTTCATTCTAAGGTTATAAAATCAGTATCAATAATATAATGATATAACATTATAAATATGAAACAACTCCATTTCACCTTCTATCCATCCTATGGAAAATGAAATCACCGCGCGTGCGTACGTACAGAATACCGTCCCCACGCCGTGGTGTAATCTATTTTTCAACCATCACTTTACATGGATGAGTATAATAGTGTAAAGAATAACTATATATCTTTATTTTAACATCATACTAATTCTGAGATATTAAATCATCCACTCCAATTCAATTTAATAATTATGGAAATGATATCATCGCTCGTGCGTACGTACGGATTACCGTCTCTACGACGCGATGAGATTCATTCTCCATGTTAACAATTCAAGAATGATTATAAATTATATATAATGAATAAAAATGAAATATATGACATAATGAAGATACTGGATTTATGTATATATATATATTTCATCTACATACTTCCACTCAAGTTAATAAGGAAAAAAACAGTGTTCATACGTACGTAAGGCCTACCATCTCCCTGAACGGTGTATTTCATTCCATTTATCGATCTATTATATATATATATATATATATGTTATATTCTGAAAATATATTATATATAAATCCTACTTTACATTCTAGAAGTATGTAAATCATGATATAGGTAATGATATCAAGAACAAAAAGTGCAAACACGTACGATAAATAAAACGATTTCACCCAAAATGGTGCTTTAACATGTAATTTACAAAAAAACTGGTAATATAAAGCCATAAGTGAACCATATATGATATCATAACAATTAATAAGATTCTGTAATAAGTAAATTACATAATTTAAATAATTATATAGGAGGTTCGGATACATACAAATCATATCGGACCTTGTGTAAGGGATAATTTTTCAAATCTCAATTTTATCTGAGATTGCTTATACGTAAGTATTTACTAGGGTTATTATTATCATCCATGTCCATGTTTTCTATTTTTTTCATGTATGTTTAATGTCCTTTTTACCAATTTTTGACTTTTACTACATGGTATGTAAGGAATCATTCTTTTTTTTACCTTACATGTTGCTTTTTGACTTTTCTGTTAAAAGTACACGGAGAATGTTTTTTTTAAAACATATACAGCCTGAACGGATTTTTACAGGTTCATAACGCCTATTTTTCATGAATCTTATTCTAAAAACGTTCATGTTTATTTTCAATAAAATCATATTCTTTTAAAATTGAGTGGAATTGTGTGAAAATAAAATGATTTTGAAGAAGAATGGATATTTTCCTCAAGAATTTATTTCAAGTGTTTTATGAAAACTATTATACATATAAGATGACATTATTTAGAATTTTTTTGTTTCAAGTATAACGTCTCTATTATTTATATGGTGTCATTTTTCTTATGATGAAATGGTATCCATTTGTTTTATATGGATTATGTGATAATGGGATGATGTTTATGAAACCTATTTTATTCTTTGGGTTATGATCAATGTTTTATGTTTATTTTGTGGCACAAGTAAGAATGATTTCATTATGATATGGGTGGGACCTATATATCCCTCTAATGAATTGGGTATAATTTATATCTCATTAGTTAGACATGGATGGAATGGTAAGTTAATATGGATTAGTGATATAGGACTAGAATGAGAAGTGAACTCGATTCAGAAAGGGACTTTGTCCACTATGATAGACTTTAAAGCAATTCCTTGGCTACTATGGAAATCATATCACGTGCATAATGGTTTTCCACAAATACATGTTGTATACCCATTCTATTTTGTCATGATTGATGTTTCTTTATGATATATGCCTTACATAATTTTGAGATTTATGTCTTTTCTAACGATTTTGATTTTTAGATTTTATGTTCATGTTTTTGCATTAAAATGTTTATGGATAGTTTTATGTTCTTTATGTTTACCATTACTATGAATTTAAGAAAACACTTTTTATGTTTTCTTTTCCCCAGGATATAAAGAAAGGTATTAGGTAAGAAAACAAAAGGGTAAGATCTGTATGGGAGATGTTGAAGATCTTACACCATGAATAGAAGTTTATATTAGAAGTATCCAACGAAACTAAACTATTATGGTCCTTTGGTGTTTATTTTTGTTATGTGTTAAGAATTCTTCAAAATTAATGTAATGTCTATGTACGTCAAGTAAGGCCACTACAGTTGGTATTAGAGGAAAAGTTTAGTCAACCCTTGGAAGCTATGATGCGAGAACTTTTGTGAGATCCCAAGAGATATTTCTAAGGTATGTCTGGAGATGTCCCTATGTTTAAGTATAAGTATAGGTTATAGTCCAAGAATTATGGTAACGATATTAGAATTAAACCTAAGATGTTATATATTGAAGGTACTCCCCCTTTATTATGTTGTTTTTCTAGCATGGTTTTTCCTCTCACACTGTTCTTTTTGGGTTATAGACGATGACTGGAACACGAAGGAACGACGTTGATCAATGTAATGGAAAATGCAATGATTGTCCTCCTGAGCAACCAAATGTGATGGGAGATAGAGTGCAAAATCTTGTTGTTATACTTATACAAGCTATGAATCATTCTGGATTTCCAAATTATCATATAATGGAACAATATTCTATTGAGTCCCTCATGAGGCAACTTCCACCTTCTTTCAATGGTTCTTCTGATCCACTTGTTGTTGAACAATGGATCAGTACCATTGAAATGATATTTTCCATACATCGCTGTTTAGAACATGGAAAAGTTATTTTAGCTATTTACCTTTTAGAAGGTGAAATAAACCAGTGGTGGAATCTAATTATGAATACAAGGCCGCATGATGAAATTGAATCCATGGAATGTGACGAGTTCAAGAACATGTTTTTCAGTAAGTAATTCCCTTGTATTCTTCGAACAAAGATGGAAAAGGAGTTCATTGAGCTTAAGCAGAAGGATGATGAATTTGTTGGTATATAGGAAGGGAATTTTACCATAATTGCATGGTATGCATATGGAAATATCATCCAACTTGAATGTAAAGTTGATCTATTCGTCAATGGCTTAAAACAAAGTCTTCGAAGGGAATTAGCTATATGACAATTCAGTAGCTATGAAGAAATTGTGTGTTGTGCTATCAAGGTAGAACTATAAGTTGGTGTATCATATCCATCTCATGGTTTTGACAAGAAATGAAATATGGAGTTCAAGGAAAAACCTCCGAACAATGGTGAGAAGAATGTTAATGTTTCTTTATGCTCAATGTGTGGAAATAAGAATGCTAGAGATTGTCTAAAAGGTACTTGAAAATGTTTCATGTGTTGAAAAGAATGCCATCAAGCAGCTGAGTGCTGAAGTAATGAAAAAAACGTTTCTAATGACGTGAATAGAGAAATGACTACATAGAATGCTCCACCAACACTTCAATGCATCAAGTGCAAGGAAATGGGGCATTATGCTAATCAATGCCCTAATACAAGGGTTAATGATGATCGACATCAAAAATATCTTAAGGAAAAGGACAAAGGGAAGTCACATGTGATCACTATTAGCAGTGTTGTGTATGACAATGATGTGGTGGAATGATTATGTGTTTATGTAAATGGATTCCAAAATAATGTTGTGGAATCAAATGTATAGTATTGTGGAACATTGGAATATCTATGTAATGGTTTATTGTGGTTTTCTATAATTATATGGTACATGTAACCATGAAAAGTGATTGAAATATTTTTGGAAAGTAGATAATAGGGGCATAATGAATGGATATGGAGAAAATAATATGTTTGATAGTATTCATGAGCTCATGATTAATATATTCGCTAAGTGATATCATGATTTGACTATATATAATTTTTGGGATTTTGTTAAGTGGAAATAATTAACATTTAACTACATTCATGTTTTCACTAAGGTTCAATGAGTATTCATTTTTCAAGATTATACATGATTAAGGCATTCAAATGTTTGGAATGTGAACAACAAAACACATCATATGATATATGGGGATAAATGAGGGTATTAACTTTCTTGGTAGATGAAATTTATAGTAATTGTTTTATTTCTACTATGATCTTGGAAAAATGTATTTTAGATAAGAATAATGATTGGAACAGATTATGATGGACATAAGTTAGTATTGTTTAAGGATTGAACTTTTTTGATATTATTGATGGGATGTTATAATAATTTAGTTTTAGAAAAAGGGAAACATTCAGGATGGTCGAAAACCCATTGCGTCGGACAAGGTTGTGGGAATCAAACCCACAACAGAAGTGCGACATGCCTTTATTGCCATCCATTGGCCTATAAGAAGTCCCTAGTTTGTATAAATTAGTTTTATTTTATTATGTGGTATGATAGATGAAGTATAAGTCCATTTTTTGGAATCATATATGATTAATCTCACAGCAAATGGACTTATTTATATAAGTACTGCTTAACTTATGATTAAGAAAGATCGAATGACATATCATTCTATCGCATGATCTACTAACACTTCACAAAAGACAAATTCAACTTCATTTCATTAAGAGATGAAGTGGAAATTGTTCTAGGCAAGAAAAATAGTGAGATTGAACAAAAATCAAGTATGTATTTATTTTAATTCAAAAATTCATCAACATTATGGTAATGATCTTGAATACCAAAAAAAATTTCCTAGTGCCCCCATATCTGATTAATCAGATTGTACCTTAGATCATCACAAATTTATGGATTTATGATTGTTGTCTTTTACATAGAAATGTTGTCTACCACTCTTCATCATAAACATGATGATTGGATTTCTCTTCCATATCCATATTTTCACCTAGATTTTACTATGTGGAAACCCAGTGATGAGTTACTTTGGGTATTCATTATGTTTATAATACTGATTTTTAAAATGATGATTTAATATTCCTTTTTATATTGTGGGTTTCAATGAATGAATCTTTCAAATAGTAAATAATTTACAACCCCGATGATTTTCTGGGGTGGAATTAATTTTAAGGGGGGTAGAATGTAACACCCCGAGATTTAATATGATATATTCCTTTTAATTTATTTCCTACCTTTTGTTGTATGCTACACCAAGATTATCTTGTTCTATACGCAACACTGTATTAGCTTGGAGTATACACAACACTAATCTTGGATCGTGTTACACACAATTTCAAGTTCATTTGATAGAAGTTATTTTATGCAAATGTAAGTATATTTTTTTAAAGTATAAATTAAATATGTTTTGATAATGTTATATGAAACACCAAACAGAGCTTTCACTACCCGCAACCCTGACTTGGCTTGCATTACATGCAATCAAGTCCTTCTTCGATAGCGTGTGTAGTATGCAATATTGTTATAATATTATTATGGACTAGACATTATGAATAGTATTAACTAAATTTTTAATTTTATATCATTATTATTCATATTACACATTTTCTAGAACATGGTAAAAGAAAAACATAAATATTTCGGGTAAAATAATTGTTTTTCAAAAAATATAGCTTTGCCGCCTTTTGATGGAGAACCCACATTAAATCTAGTTTCTGACATGTTTTTAAGTTTAATTCTACAAAATAAAATTCTTTTTTTGAAATCCGGATATAAAAATTTACTTTGGATAAAATTTTCATATTATTCTGATAATTTTCATATTTTAATGATTAGTAAAAACGCACTATATTTTAAATAAAGACAACTTTTTAATCGTAATAATTTATAAGGATAAATATTAATATTTAATGGATTTATAGAATAAATATAATATATTTTTACCATTTAATATAATTTGTGTCAATACCATTATTTTTACATTGAATTCATAGATAAAAACATTTCAATCTTTGGCAATATTTAAACGTTTAAAACCTGTTTTCTTAAAAAAATGATAAATTTTAATTAAATTACTAAAACTTATGTGTTTTGAATTTTGAAAAATGGATTCCATATTTGGATTCAGTGGTTCCAAATTATTTTAATATGTTACTTTTATATTTTTGATATTATGAATAGTAACTATTTTAATTTTTATTTACTTCAGTTAAAGATAAATCAGGTAATTAAGGGTAAACCTAAGATTATAAAATTATCCTAACACATGCCAAAATTTAATTGGATGACTAAAAGTCGTCCTATATCACCTAAGGGTCGTATTAGATTAATTTTATGCACTTTTGACCATGAAAATAATATAATTATTATTAAAACCAAAGAATGTGACAACATGTCACTCTCTTAAATCTTATAAGTATAATAATTTTAATTTAGTGATAAAACTCATGAATCTTCGAACATGAATAGTCTACCGAAAGCTAATAAAATTATATATATCATGTGAATTTATTTATAATTTTTAGGGATTAAATAAGTATCATCAAATGTGACACAATAGTAATGTTGAAATTATTTTATTTATTTAAATATCAAATAAATGGTTTCAAAAATATTAAAATAAATTTTATACGAACTATTTAATGTGCTCCAAGACATTTATAGATACATATGAGATGTTATTAATCTATTAAATATGTTTTTTTCGAACATATATTCTATGTGGATTTTATTTTAATTCAAATAAATTAATTGTGTCAAACTTGACACTATTGATATTTTATATTCTTAAATTGTTTAAAAATTGAAAAAATATTTTAAAAATTAAAAATTAAAAATTATATGATCTAAAATCTCCCAAAATATCAAATTATGTATAATAAAGAACACGTAATTATGTATTTATAAACATATAAAATTTATAACATTATAAACACAAAAAAAATTAAATAGATTATATTAGGATAAATCAAAATGATAAGGTTTAAAATAAAATAAAAAAATGACTAAATTTTATTGGTTGATGATATTACAAACATATCATATATAATATCCAAATTTGAGTCACTTTAGAAGTTTTTATGTGGGGTTTAGGTTTATTATAAATTAATATTTTAGAGGATTCTAAAAGTGCCCCTCTCCTCCCTTATAAAAGGGCACCTCCTCCCTCTTCTATTTACACAACATTGATCCTTCATGCTTGGAAAACCCCTGCCCATTACCCTTCTCAACTTTCCAGGTAATATTCTTGAGGTTCAAGTACTCTCAAAAGACCAACTATTATCCCTTAAGAAGAATTTGAAAGGAGGCACGTCGAAGAAGAGGTAATCTCTTCTATCGATTATTTCATGTTTTTTCTTCTTAAACATATTCTTATTTAGATGTTTCATTGTAAAGTAATAAAATATGTATGACTAAAATACTTTTATAATAATATAAATATTTAAAAAACCCATTTCATGTTATATCCATCCTACGGAAAATGAAATCACTGCGTGTGCGTACGTACAGAATACCGTCTTCACGCCGTAGTGTAATCTGTTTTTCGAAAACCACCTTACTTGGATGGGTATAATGATGTAATGAATAACTATATATAGTTATTATAACATCATACTGATTTTGAGATATTATATCAATCACTCCAATTCAATTCAATAATCTGGGAATGATATCATTGCCCGTGCATACATACAGATTACCGTCTCCACAACGCGATGAGATTCATTCTCCCTGTTAACCATTCAAGAATTATTTTAAAGTATATATTATGAATAAAAATTAAATATATGAAATAATAAAGCTACTGGATTTATGTATATATAAATATTTCATCTACTTACTTCCATTCAAGCCAATAAGGAAACAAAAACAGTGTTCATGCATACATACGGCCTACCATCTCAATGAACAGTGTATTTATTTCCATTTATCGATCTATTATATATACATATATATTATATTCTGAATATATATTATATATAAATCTTGTTGTACATTCTTGATGTATGTAAATCATGATATAGGTAATGATATCAAGAACAACAAGTCCAAACATGTAAGATAAATAAAATGATTTTACCCAAAACACAGCTTTAGCATGAAATTTACAAAAGAATGGGTAATATAAAGTCATAAGTGAACCATATATGATATCATAACAATGAATATGATTCTGTAATAAGTAAATGAAATTATATATATCATTATACAGGAGTTTTAGATACGTACAAAGCATATCAGACATAAGGTAAGGGGTAATTTTTCAAATCTCATTTTTATCTGTGATTGCTTATACGTAAGTATTTACAGGGTTATTATTATCATCCATGTCCATGTTTTATAAAACAATTTTTTCCTGTATGTTTAATGTCCTTTTTACACATTTTTTCTTTTACCACATGGTATGTATGGAATATTATTTTTGTTTACCATATGTGGTACTTTTTTTCTTTATTGTTAAATGTACGAGGAGAATGTTTTTGTAACTTATACGGCATGAACGGATTTTTACGGTTTCAGAATTCATAATTTCCATGATGATTATTCTAAAATTTTTCATGGTCATTTTAAATAAAATATTTTTATTTTAAAATTGAGTGGAATTTTGTGAAAAGAAAATGATTTTTAAGAAGAAATAATACTTTCCTCAAGAATTCATTTCAACTGTTTTATCAAAATTATTTTCCAAATAAGATGAAATTATTTAGAATGTTTATGTTTCAAGTATAATGTCTATATTATTTACATGGTGTGATTTTTCTTATGATTTAATGATATCCATTTTTTTATATTGATTATGTGATTATGGGATGATGTTTATGCAACCCATTTTATTCTTTAGTTTATGATCAATGTTTTATGTTAATTTTGTGGCACAAGTAAGAATGATTTAATTATGAGATGGGTGGGACCTATATCTCCCTCCAATGCATTGGTTAATGATTTATATCTCATTAAATGGACATGGCTAGAATGCTATGTTAATTTGGTTCACTGATATAGGACTGGAACGAGGAGTGAACTCTATTCAGAAAGGGACATTGTCGAATAAAATGACATTGGCAGTAATGCCTTGGATACTATAGAAATCATATCATGTGACTAATGGTTTTCCACAAATACATATTTTATTACCATGCTATTTTATCATTATTTATGTTCCTTTATGATATATTCCTTACGTACTTCCAAGATTTATGTCTTTGCTCAATATTTTTATGTTTTGATTTTATGTTCATCTTTTTTCATTCAAATGATTATGGATTGGTTTATGTTCTCTATGTTTACCCTTATTGATCATTTGAGCTCACCCTTTTTATGTTTTATTTTTCCCAAGATATAAAGAAACAATTTAGGTAAGAAAACAAAAGGGGAAGATCATTATGGGAGATGTTGAAGATCTTTCACCATGATTAGAAGATTATGTTCCAAGTTACTAAAGACATGAAACTTTTACGGTCCTTTGGTGTCTATTTTTGTTATCTATTAATTATTAGGCAAAAGTAAAGTAATGTATATATCCGTCAAGTAAGGGTCTCAAAAACCAGTTCAAAATTTATGAAAACCCACTTAGACATTTACTGAACAGACCTGAAATAATGTTATGAAATTCATTTTAGGCACACAGAGCTTTGGAATCCCACGCCGTCAATTTTTACTGACCTCTAAAATTCACATATAAGTAAAAAAATTAAATTGAAATTCCAAGCCTTTATATTCTCCCCACCTCAGGGATTTTCATATCCTAAAACAACAACACACAACTAGGAAAACATGTGGGCATACTGAGCACGAATATGAGCCTCCCACTCCCATGTGCTATCGTGGAGGTTCTCATGCTACCAGCAAACACGCACCAGGGGTATCAACAATCCACGATGGACCCACTTCTATGGATCCTCAATATCAACTGGAACCTCCACAAATGTTTCCCTATCCTTGATTTCCATCTCACCGTGGTCGACGATGTGATAAGGGTCGTGCACGTATCTCCTCTGTAGGGATATGAGGAAGACGTCGTGCACCCAGTGTAACTAAGGTGGTAGAGATAGGCAGTAATCCACCTCACTGACTCTGCTATGGACCAGGAAGGGTCTAATGAATCTCAGAGATAACTTGTTACCCCGACCAAATCTCAAAAAACTGAATAGAGGTGAGACTCGTAGAATGACATAGTCGCTAACCTCGAACTCCTAAGATCTCTGTCTTCTGTCGGCATATGACTTATGCCTGCTCTTCTAGTCTTTATCCACTCCTAGATTTTATTCACCTTCTCCATTGTAGCCCATACCATCTCTGGCCCTACTAATTCTGACTCTACTAGGGCAGTCCAACACAAAGGTGATCTGCAAGGTCGGCCATACAAATCCTCAAAAGGTACCATCCCAATGGTGGATTGATAGCTATTGTTGTACGAAAACTCCACCAATGATATGTGATCCTCCAAGCTACAACTGATGATGAGGACGCAATCATGTTGCATGTTCTCGAGGGTCTGAAGGGTCTACTATTGGGATAAATAGGGATTTATATACCCAGAGTGAGGGGGTGAATTAGGGGATGGATATTCTTTCTCTAAATTCTTCCTAACCCACTGGATCTTGACCTATTTATTACAAGGGTCACTTTTTTTCACTTGTGTATTTATTATTACAAATTCATATCATATTTATCTGATGATGATGCTTTATACGAATTTTAGGGAAGCAAGCAGGAAGACACATAGATATTTACATGGTTCACCCTCACTGGGCTACGTCCAAGGAGCGTACAATGACAATGTGCCACTGTACCAAATCCACTAAAGCTCAGTGCCAATAATGTTCAGGCTACATCACTACAATACCCAGGCACACTGTCATTACAATGTTTAGGGTCAGCTCACTACTTTCCCATAGGTCACTCCATATTTCTCTCTCTCTGGCTCACTACCAGTAGAAAGGATAACATTCTTCCTCTTCCTTTACTCTGTACACATGGTAGGGATCCATTAACAGTTTATAGACCAGTAGGTCTCTTCATTATCACTAATGAAATATACAACTTAACTATTGATAGATTCTCTGTTGACGTCCAACTTAGACCAGAAGATGAATCTCTCTTTGCACCGGGTGTACTGGGCGACCCTAATTTTTACACGCAACATTTTTTACACCTAGCGCAAAATTCCCTTGACTTGCACAAAATAATTTTTTTGCACAACACATTCTTTTACACAAAACAAATTCTTTTTCATGAAACCTCTACAGTTTTGCACAACCTATATACTTCCTTAAGCATAATTCTAGGATTTTACATGAAATTCACTTTCCGCACAACACCCATTTTACGTGTAATGAATTATTTTACGCGCAACAGTTTTTACTTGCAAACTTTTTGTTTTCGATTAACTCTTTTGTGCACTCCAATTTTTCGCACTAGATCTCAGATACTCTCTATGTCTTGTGCTGCTGTAATGAGGGTGGTTCACTTCATATTTATAGGCACAATTTACCCTTTTTAAAAAAACCCTCCTTGAATGTTTAATCCACTTCAATGGTGAAAAATAAATCATCCGTGCAACACCATTTTTTCAAGCACTTTTCCAATATTTCACGCACCTCATTCCATTTCCAATTTTCAAGTATAGAAATTTGAAACACCTCTTGTGCGAGAAACATTATTCCACAATTTTGCACATCATTTTTTTTCATGCACCATGAAAATATTTCACACAACCCGCTGACTTTTTGTCTGCCACTATATTTTTCACGCATACCACTAATTTTTCTCCCCCTATATTATTTTTCGCGCACTGCTCTTATTTTTCGTGCACCACACTTATCATCTCTTTTTGAACTTCCTCTAGATCATATGTTACTTTGTCGAGGTTCCTCAATCATTCATGGATATTTTAAAGCATCCCATGAACCGAAAAAAACACCATTTAATCCTCATTTGTCAACAAACTAATACACCATGGTCTGATCTATAATTAATTAAAACATGGAGGCCCTCTTTGTCAATAAACACAGTCACCTCAAAAATGATTCAATAATGCCTTGAGGGATTTTTGAAAATCATCTTCTTAGTCCAGCCATCCATCTGAGGATGGAAGGATAAGATCATAAGAAGATGCTTCTTTAAATCCTCTTGCAACCCCATCCATAGATGGGAAGTGAAACATGCATCTTTATCGGAGACAATCATCAAGGGTACTCCATCCAACCGTAAAATCTCTTGAAAATAAGTGTGTCCCAAGCTCTCTACTGAACCCTGATCTCTGATTGGTAGGATGTGGGCTAACTTGGTGGGTCATTCTATGATCAACCAGATAGAATCATACCTCTAAATGTACGTGGATGTCCTGTCATGAAGTCCACAAATATCCTATCCCACTTCCACTCTAGGTCCTCTAAAGGTTGAAACAGGCATGAAGGTACTTGATTCTTCACCTTCAGTGACTGACAAGCCTGCGTGTCCTGTGGTTATTTGAGCATGTCGAGTCTCGCAGGTAGTGTCCCCATGCTGTGCCTCCATGAAAAACTGAAGATTTTGGGCAGTTACTATAAGAGAATGATGAAAAGTTTCTCCATCACAATCCACAAAAGATATTTGAAAAGCGGCCAGTGACTCTGTCACCTCACCTAGCAGTTGTATACCAGATCTGTTGTTGAGTGTTTCTGTAAATCATTTACCTTCCCTAGAGTATAAACTATCTCGAAGTCATAGTCCTAGAGGAACGCAAGCCAACATCACTGTCTCATGTTCAGGTCCTTCTAGAAGAAGATATAGCTGAGAGTCTTGTGATCCGATTAGTCCGTAAAGAGTTCTTCAATCACGCAATGTATCCACATATTCATGGTGAAAAACAATAATGATAACATTAGATCATGGGTAGTGTAGTTCTTCAAATGTTTTCTTAGCTGAAAAGATTCATATGTGATCACTGCTCACTCCAGCATCAGGACACATCCGAGCCCGGTCCCTAAAGAATCATAATAGACTATGTACCCTACAACCACCTTTAGAAGCCTTAGAATGGGGGAACTAGTCAGCCTCTTCCTGAGCTCCTGAAAAATCCGTTGGAATCCCTCCGACCACGTGAAGTTTGGGCCCTTCATCATGAATACAAATGAAGGTGTTGCATCTCTCGAGAAATCTGGAAAAAACCTCCGGTAGTATCCGGCCAAACCTAGAAAACTATGTACCTCTGTCACACTTCTGGGTGGCACACAAGAAAGTACCTCATCAATATTAGCTATATCCACAGAAACTATAGCCTCTAAGTTAAAATTTCCCAGAAAGTGAACCTCATAGATATAGAACAAGAACTTTGAGTGCTTACCACAAATCTGGTAATCTCGGAGTGTGTCCAGAAATACCTACAAATGATATGCATGATCCTCCTTAGTATTCAAGTTGATCTGAATGTCATCAATGAAGTCCAACACAAAGGAATAAAGTTATGAATGAATGATATCATTCATGACCCCATGAATAATATTAGACCATTTTTTATGTCGAAAGGCATAACCACATGCTCATAATTTCCATAACGACATCTGAAAACCAACTTCTGCACATCCATGTCTCGTACTCTAAGCCGGTGATATCCTGACCAGATGGCTATCATCGAGAACCACTATGCTCCCTTCAGCTGATCAAAGAGATCATCAATCCTCGGAAGTGGGTACTTGTTCTTCACAGTCACCTAGTTTAGGCTTCAATAGTCAACAAAAATCCTCAATCTCCCATCTGGCTTCTTGGAGAAAAAAAATAGGGTTTCCCATAGAGAAACACTGGGCGGAATGAACCCCTTTATCTGTAAGTCGTCCATCTATACCTACAACTCACGAATCTCTGCGGGAGACATTCGATACACTGTTGTAGTTATTGTTGCCATCCCAGGGAACATGTCAATGTAATACTCCACCTCTATGTGAGGAGGTAGGCCGAAAACCTCATCAAGGAAGACATCTGCATATTGTTGCACCACTACAAGATAGATCATACACTCTACATCAACCACTCTGAGGTTAAGGATATCCAAATGATGTGTAATGGGTTGCACCCTCTTTCGGGGAAGTCCATCATGTGCTGCAAAGGCTCCCTTCTCACCGGTGAAGGTAATACTGGTCCCATCATTGTGGACACATGGATCTTTGTGCCTAATACCATTAATCTGAGCATGGACTATAGATAACCAGTCCATACCCAAGATGACATCATAAGTCCACGATGCCGCAACTATGAGATCCCATCCCAAGCTCTCACCTCCTAGAGTAACCTCACACTAACGGTACCACTGTGTAATCATCAAATTCTCTCTCGTAGAAGACTCTAGCCATAAGGATCCGGACAAAGGCTCCGTCGGAATCTACGAGCACAGAACGAGGGTCATGGTAATAAAATATTTACTGGAAACTGTGTCTATAAGCACTACAACTAAGGTGGAGTAGACACAGATCATACCTCGTATCATATCCGTAGCTCCATGGTCATAGGCCTCAGCTACCTGGTGCTGAACTCATCCCTTTCCATCTTCTCCCTGTGGTCGAGGTGGACCACCTAGTGGAGGTAGTGGTAACATCTTGAATTATCTCCCACTGCTAGTTGCACAGCCTGCATCTCTGCCACATTTGCCTGCTCCCTGTGGACCTCCTCCATCAAACCTCTATCTCCGCATGGGAGGTCCCTCGACCATCTGCTGATCATCTGTATCATAGGTCGGATAGTCACGATCCATGCGACCCGACATGCCGCATGTGAAACATTGCATGTTCCCTGCATTACTCGCTCTATCTCCAGTGCCCCGCCCAACCGATCCTGAATCATGCGGTCTTGCACATATAGGTTTGGTCCTCTTAGACCTCTGTGAAATCTATCTATTGCCAACTGCAGAAGACTCCGCAATGTGACATCCAGTGGTGGGTCTCGCTATTGGTGACTCCTCATCAAGATAAATCTTCACTAAGAGTGCTCCTTCTAACACCCCCGCATGTGTCGGGTTGTTGAGAGAAATCATTGAAGCCCTGATATCCCGCATGAGTCTTTGCTCAATGGTCTAGGCCCTGATTAACAGATCTCATACCGTATTAGTGGAGTAGTGTGAGAGGTCAGTGAACCATTCTGAGTACTATGCCACAGTCATGCTACCCTACATCAGATAAAGAATATCATGTATGCGCACTGCGCGAAGAGTCAGTAGGACAAAATATACCCAATATAGGCTCTCGAAGTCTACCTAGAAAAGCGTCACCTCATTTTGAACCTGGATCTTCAAGCTCCACCATCTGAATGTTGCTGCCTGTAAAAGATAGATGGAATGTATCACCATGATATCAGCTGGTGTCCCTACTATTTGGAAGACTCTCAGCACAGCATCCTGCCTATCCTCAGCCACCTGTGGGTCTGTCTCCCCCCTAAACCTATGTGGCCTCTGGCACTAGAACTCATGCAATGAGTTCAATCGTCATGAACCCGCTGCTACAAGAGCTGGTGGCATTGGTGGTCCAATAGGTAATGGTACCACTGGTGCATCCCCTGGTGCCTCTACTGTAGAGGGCCCTACACTGAGGCCTTGTCTCTTGGTGGGATATCAGTGCATACTACACTCGGAATCCTATCCAGATATCTGCATGGAGGCACCCTGAAAAGAAACTGGTGTTCCACAGTCAATAAGTTATACCTGGATATGTGACTCAAGAGATCAGAAATAAAACCCCTAAAAACACACATGCAATCAACGTTTTCATGCACTGAGTTGGAAATCATAAGTTAGGGTCCTAGTTTTTTGATACGTCAGCTGCCGCACCAACACTGGATTCCCTGAAATAATAACCACACTCACTACAATCAAAATTATTGTAGTTATGAAGATCAGGGTCCTATGATCTATGAAAGTACTTAATCCTCTAATACCAATTTGTCATGACTCATAACCCATGACCCATGCCGTGACAACCCCAATCTCGCCATCCATAGGCCAGGGGCTGGCGACTAAGACCAAAAGTCATATTACCTAAATCTAGGAAGGCATTTCCTTTATGACCTGTAAACACAATAAACCATGTAGACAGTAAGATATGAACTCAAAAAAACTGAGTAGAAAAAAGAGTGTTGAAAGAATGAGGTGCCGAGATTCAATCCCAACAGTAAACGTACAAGTAAAATTGAAAAATAATACAACTGAAGAAAGAGTTATAAAAATACTGGGCATTCTACAATGTTCAAACCAGAAGGGTATTTACAGATTGGCTCCAAATCACTCCACTTTTTCTCATCTCCTCTGCATACCAACATGTTGTATGGTCCACTTATTCCACCGTACAGTCCTGATACCCTTATCCTTGATAAGTGTTGACCATCGTCTATAGCAAACACAACAAGGTGCAGGAATAACCCATGTAGGGGTGAGTATAACAATACTCAGTAGGGACCTCGAGACCCTCAAGGTCTCACATTATTCACCATGGATAAACAACAAGAATGAAATAAACTGACAACCCTACATAGGTATATGCCCATATATATACCTAAGTTATCAAGTATACCTATCTCAACCATGAGGAAACACAGGGTCTATCCCAAAAGGCCAAAGATCAACTTTTCCACAAAGGAAGGAAAACAAAAATGGTATGTACCACACAGGTAAACCAAAAAGAATAATACCACAATGATATTACCACGAAGGAAAGTACCACACAGGTACGAACTCATCTCACACCAGATAAAACATAGTTACAATAGTTGAGATGAATAGATGCAACTAATGTATCATCTTACTCTGTTAAGAGGTAAACCCACGAAGGATCCTATATCATCATCAGACCCATAGAGGATGATAGTACATCATTAGACTCACACAGGATCCTAGTACCTCGTCAGTACGTCGTCAGACTCACAGAGGATCCAAGTACATCATCAGTACATCATCAGACCCACACAGGATCCTAGTACATCCCCACTACGTCATCACACCCACACATGATCCTAATAAATCATAAGTACATTATCTGACCCACTCAAGATCCTAGTACATTGTCAGTACATCGTCAAACCCACACTAGATCAAAGTACATTGTCAGTACGTCTTCAGAACCAAACAGAAACCTAGTACATCTTTAGTACATTGTTATACCCACACAGGATCCTAGTACATCATCATTAAGTCGTCAAACACCAAAAAGGATAATATTGTATTTTCAGTACGTCTTAATACCCACACAGGATCCCAGTACATCATTAGTGTGTCATCACATTCCCTCCCTAAGCTCGATTCTCTCTTGGAAGGTCCACTCCTCATGACACTGGATGATGCTCCAACTGCTACGAATTCCATTGAAGAAGTATCCCAAAGGACAACCATGTAATAGGGGTCACAATGCAATAGAATGTGTGTCAATCGGAAGCCTGGTCTCTATGTTATTAGTTTTTTAGTCTCGAGGACCCTGTTGGATTTGTGAATGATACAACCCAACTACACCCCATCTTCATAAAAATTACTAGTTGGGTATACCAAAAGAAATATCTCTATCCAAGGGTTCTGGCGCCGCATAAGGTTCGTCAAGTGGGCATCTGGTTCCAATGTTATGGCCAAAAGAGCATAAATTGGTCGATCTAGGTCCAGTTCTGGTTCTACCCTGTCGGACCGGCCTGACCAGACCCGGCCCGGCCTGCACTTGGTGGTCCAACCTAGCGGCCCGCAGTGCAGCGGGGCACCGCGGTGGGGCGGGGAAGTTGGAGTGTGATGGGGCTCCGCAGGGTGGCAGGGCAGCTGTAGTGGGGCATTCTACCGTAGCTGGATGGAGGGCGAGATGTCCTCTCCATGTGGAGCGGTCGGGCACCACGCTATCACCGATGGCCGGCTCGGCCAGCCATCCTTCCTTCTCCACTGCAGCACAAGTTATGGTTCTCTTCCGTCGGGAGGCGTGGTCGCGCCATCACCTTAGTATCGAAGAACACAACAAATAATCACAAGAATTGTCGAGGGGTCGAACCAAGTTCATTTAGCCCGCATTATCCCCATTATAGTGGTAGACGGTGGCTATGATTCTTTCTATAATTATGAATAGTAATCAAGAAAGGGAAAGGTGAAAAATAAAAACAACAATCCCTACCTCATGTTCATTGGAGGAGTTCGTGATGAAGGAGACAAAGTGGTTGGGAATGGTGGCAACAGCATTCGTCATTTCTACAAGACGCCTCTGATACAAGCTCAAGGATCATCCTCGTTCTCCATTGGAGATGGTGTGTCCTGCATTGGAGATGAGTTCCTCCCATGTCCTCCCTTTCACTAATGATTTCTCCCAACTAAAAACAAGTGAGGATCCAACACCAATTAAATTATGTTTACCAACTTAATTTTTTTTCACATTTAATTTTCATGATTAAATAGTTGGTGTGGCACAATTAATGTGGAGGAAGTTAAAGAGACTTCTCTGAATAAAGGAGGGAGTTCATGGGTTTCTCCCATTTTGAGGGTTTGGGTGGTCCTCAGCATTAAGAATTAAAATTTGAGGGTTTAGGCTTGGGTGGTCTCCTCCACCATATACCATGTTGAGGGGTTTCAAAAATAAAAATTTATAACATTTTTATTTTATGTTATTATTTCACGAAAAACACAAAAACTAACATTCACCCTCGACCACTATGGATAAGGTGATGTTCTCCTTAATTGAATACCAATGATATGAGTTCTACGGTGTCCTCAGATTTCAATTCTGATCACCTGTTGAAATGTTACAAAAACCCGCTCGCACGTCTACTTAACGTTCCTGAAAAAAAAGTATACAATTTTATTACGGGAACATCAGGACTTGGAATTACGCACCATCAATTTTCGTGGACTCATGAAATTCCCATATAATTAAAAAAAATTACATGAAAACTCTGGGCCTTTATAGGGTCAGTTCGTGAAACAATGGTATCGATGGAAAATGTATACCCTATTGTGTTATAAAATGTCATGCTTTTAGTTCTAGTTTTTGGAATTTAATTTTTTTTGTGCGATGTTGGGTTTTGGGAATTAGGAAAATAATGATAAAGTGTTTCATGTTTGTATCATAGACCAGAGTGTCCAACCTTGGTGAAGTGGGTGGGATATCCATTAACAAGATGATGGTAAGATAATCATTCAATCATTATATGTAGAAAATTATTGTTAGGAAAAATTTAGAACATGAATTATATGGGATTGTGTTTTGGTTTCTATGCCCTTATTGTGTTAGCTCAAAAAATATACCTACTGATCGTGTTACATCATAAAAACAATTAAGATAATTTTATGATGATTTCTATCTAGGATTCTAAGATAGTGTCATAATGATGACCTGTTGAGTGATGAAGCCACATTTCAGGGACCAACTCATGAGTTGTTTTGACAATGGGGGAATGATTTAGTGGTACCATAGGTTAAGTAATACTTTTATCATATAGTGTATATAATGCCCTGACATTAGTTACCCAGAGTCGGTGCATTATTACATAAAATTGGCATGATCACAAAAGATCAAGTCTCAAAAGAATGATTAGTTTAATAGCCTTGGAAGCACAAGACACATTAATATGTCTTACATTAAATGATAAAGTGAAAAATAAAACAACATATTCTCCATAGTCCACACTCATATCCACTTAGACAAACCCTACAGCTCAATCATAAAATTCGTCTTCACATCCTGGGAAAAATAAAACATAGAATGGGGGGAGCTTAGATGCTCAGTAAGGATAACAATATAGTGGAAACTTTCATAAAAAAGCATAAACATGTAAGGCAATGTGTAACTAAAACAAACCCCTTTTAAACTTGATCTTCAACATAATATGACCAAAATAAAATGAAATAATTCTATCTAATTGTTCACATGGATATTCTACTAGTCGAATAATCACATGCAATATCAATAACCACATTCATAATGATGGAATGCATAATGTCAGACTATCATAACCACATAGTCAAATCCATGTACCAAGACTAGATATAAGATTTTTCCAAGGCCTTGTGCCCAGAAACTATTTTGTCCCATGAGACCTACTGATGCATCGAGGAGCTACAACGGGCTCCACCCATCACATACTAAGTCTAATACAGTCCTCATATGAACAGGTTTAAACATAACAAAAACATTTGTATTAAAAATATCATACAAAATTTTAATACTTTATCCATAAACCATGAATGGTATAAAGATAACAAATCCACATTGAAACATATCACAAAACCTTAAATACAATATGGTAGTTTTGTATCATAATAAATCAACTTCAAATAAACTTAAAATTCCTCAATGAATGTTGATATAGAAGAAATCAAAACTATTTGAGAGAAATATCGATTTTTTGAAATAATTTAAAAGTCTCATAATTATAAAATCTAAAATTTACATTGAAAATATTCTAATATTCTGGTAAGAGAATCTTTATAGATTTTTTAATGGCGGAAAATATCTGCACAGGCCGTATAAGATAAAAAAGACATTCTACCCTTAATTTTGTCGAAAAGGTAAAAAAAGACCTAGTTTGGAAAACGAAGGAAATATTCCTTTATGATAATCATATAATAATTCAAATAATTGTATAAATTACTTTAACCCATAGTCTATAAAATGTTATGCATGTTTTGAAATACATTTTTAAGAAACATGGATGTGGATGATAATGAGGTCCCAATCGATAATTACATATAAATAACCTCTGATAATGATGAGATTGTATAATTAACCCATACCATGTACTTATACATGGTATAGGGTAGGTTATCCTCATGTATTATGGTGAAATAATAATTATTAAATTATTCAAGAATCATATAAATTAATATGATATTATATTTTATCTTTTAACATTGCATTGTTAATAATATATTCCTAGTATCGTTGTTTTAGGTGTTAATAGATTCGTTTTCCATTATATTATTTTATATTTGAGTCATATTTTTTATGGATGGGATTTATATTATTCATATCCATAATTATATCAAGTCTTTAAAAATAATTTTTAATCATCTTATGAAAATTAGTCTTAAATGGATAAGATGGGGAATGAATCTCATCCCGTTCGTGGAGACGGTAATCCGTATGTACGCACGAGCGACAATATCATTACTTTGATATTAAAATAATATATAATTGGATGGTATATAACATATACAGAATCATTATCCAGTTTTATTTATTATTTATATCAATTAAACTTCATTATTATACCCATCCAAATAATAATCTATTGAATAACAATTACACCACGATGTGGAGATGGTAAGCCGTACATATGCACATGTGGTGACATATCATTCAAAGGATGGATAGAATAATGAATTTGTTGTCCCATATATATAATAACATCACAGTATATTGAAGATACTGGAGTTATTATTTTAGAGTGGAAACAACAAAAAAAAAAGAATGTGGAAGAAGAAAGGAACATGAAAGATGTGATGAAATATTTACCTCTTATTCAGGTTCTTTCGGTTGATTTGATAAAAAGGAATCCTTATGATAGATTTCTGACAAAAATAAGGCCACTAAGATAAATAGAGGACAGATGAGAGGGTATTTTTGAAGAGGATAGCCGATCAAAATGGCATTGAAGGTGTGAATTAGAGATAAGGGGAGTTCCCCATTATAAGCGGGGTGAGAGGAACCTTAGGAAAAGCAAGAAATATTATTTTATAATGAAATAATTTTCGGTTTCTAATGGTTCCAAAAAGAATTATATAATGGGTAAGGTGGGGATGGGTCGAAAAAACCCTCAAAGAATTCGTTTTAGATGGGTTTGGGTTAATATATTGACCTAATCCTTTAGATTTAACTCTTAGTTAAATAGTTTGACATTTTCTTAGTCTCTTTATATTTTTATATTATATAGTTAATAATCATAATATATACTTCCAAGAGAACCCCAAATGTTATATAAATAAAAAATCTATTGTTATATAATTCTTTTGGTCGACCCTTAGATATTTCGGACTAGAATATGAGTTAATAATATAATATTTGTTTAAAAAACAATTTTATGTCAATTTTGACACTATTTGGAATTTTATTTTTACTAAATTCATAATAGCATTATTGATTCGAAAACAATTCATCTAACAAACATTAATATGTCATATTAACCTATAAATTTAGTGGAATTCATTAAAAGTTTCAAATTTCAATTATTTGGATATTTATAATATAAATTATTTTCATATTTTATAAATTCTGTAATTATTGAATCATCATTGTGTCAAAAATAAAATAAATTATTTAATTCCTAAAAAATAAAAAAATAAAAATAATGTAGGAAACCATTTTAGATTTATAATAAATATTTATAGTCAAATTTATCTTATGTTTAATCCTATATTAATATTGTTTTAGTTTTAAACATTGATTTTAACTCTTTTAGCTCTTCATTGAATTAAATAATAATAAATGTCGTAATCTAATCCAAGTGGACAAAATTGGTTAATATTTCATTCCTAATGTTGTTTTTGGTGTAACTATACTTATCCAATAGAATTTGGACATGTTTTAGTGTAATAATAATACCATTTTTACCCTTAATTCCCATATATACTTTTATCCGTGATAAATAAAAGTAAAATATTACTATTCATCAAAAATTATTTTCATGTTATTAAACCGCATTTTACTTAATGATATCAACTGTGTCCCTTGGATTTTTGAAATTCAACTCATAGAAGTGGAAAATTATGTTTTATGTGAATTTATAAATTCTCCTAGGATGCGGGAAATAGACAGAGAAATGTTCAATAAAATTTTTATATATCTAAATTTATTATAAAATAACTCCAATGAATTAAATTGAACATATATAGGTATAATGTATCCATTTTTACCATAAATAAATTTAAATAAAATAAATAAATATTTAAATAAAAATTCAGATTTAAATTATAACTCAGTGTTTTCACTATTCATCAAAAATTAAAAGTTTTCAGAAAAATACCAAAAATTCACCCTATGCTAATTTCGATATTCAAAATCCAAAAATGAAGTCCATTTTGAATGATATAATTTATATAATTTCAATAAGTGGGTATTACTATTCATAATGGCTACTTTGATTGGTCACGGTGTGTTATAATTTCGAAGATGCATACAATGGAAGCAATTGCATTATTCAAAGTTAAACATACCATGGAAACATGGAGTGTTACATTGTCCCCTACTTCAAATAATTTCATCCTCGAAATTTATAGAATAGTACTACATAAAAAGACCCAGGTGGTTCTTCATCATAAGTTCCTCAAGTTCCCACACTGCCTCTTCCATATTAGGGTTTCTCCATAGATCATTTACCTGACGAGTTTTCCGTTTTCTCATCACTTGTTCTCTTGTATCAAGAATGTAGACAGGCTCTTCGCAATAAGAAAGATTAGTTCCTAGTTCTAATTTCTCATAGGTGAGTATGTTCATTGGTTCAGTTATGTATTTTCTCAACAGTGTTATGTGGATCACATCGTGAACTTTGAAGAGACTTGGCGGCATTTCCAAACAGTAAGCTACAACCCCAATTTGTTCATGAATTTTGAAAGGTCTAATGTACCTGAGACTCAATATTCCCTTCTTACAAAAATTTATAACACATTTCCATGGATATAACTTCCAGAAGACCTGATCTGTTACCGAAAATTTCAAATATTTCCTTTGGTTATCGACATATCTCTTCGGCCTACTTTGAGCAGATTTGATGTGGTTTTGGATTACCTTCAGATTTTCCATCATTTCCTCAACATGTTATGGGCCTATGATTTTTCCTTCACCAATACCATCCCAGTAGGTAGGTGTGCGACATCTATTTCTATATAATTCTTTATATCATGCCATCTATATATTTGAATGGAAGCTATTGTTATAGGAAAATTCTACCGGTGGTAAATATTGATTTCAAATACCTTGAATGTCAAGTGAGCATGTTCTCAAAATTTCTTCTATGTTTTGAATAGTTTGTTCTGATTGTCCATTAGTTTTATGGTGGTAGGACGTTCTCAAACAAAGTTCGGTATCTAGGCTTTCTAAAGACCTTTCCAAAATCTTGATGTAAAACATGGATCATGATCAGGAAAAATCGATAGGGGTACTCGATGAAGTCTTACAAATTCATTAATATATAGTCCAACTAATCATTCAAGTGGTAAATCTTATCTTATATCATGAAAATGTGATGTCATGGTAAAATGTTCAACAATGACCCATATTTCATCATTCCTTCTAGGTGTCTTTAGTAGTCCCATGAATGAGTCCATTGTAATATTATCCCATTTCCACATAGGTTTGAGAAGATGTGGAATGACTCTTCAAGGATGTTTCCATCTAGCATTAACTTGTGGACAAAACTTACATCTTGACAAAAAATCACAAATATCGATATTATTGTTTTCCCACAAAAAATGTTCCTTCAAATCTCTATACATCTCAGTGCTACCAGGGTTTATAGTGAAATTGGAGCTATGAGCATCATCCAACAATTACCTTTTCAGTTCAGGAATAAATGGAACACAAATTCTCTTACCAAATTTCAAAATTCCATCTTCAAAAATAATGTCACTCAATCTCCCATAATTCATATATTTAATCATTGTTGGGAAAAAATCCATCAAGGAATCATTGATTCATTTTTGAGGTGATTGTGTTTGTTGACAAAGTGGGCCTCCGTCTTGTGTTTGTTGACAAAGAAAACAATGAAGTAAAAATTTGTTAACAAAGGGGATTTCTTGGTGGCATGTTGAGTTTAAGGGATTCTGTTAATGATCCATTATTTTGTACCATATCTTTTTCAAGATCAGAAAAATACAAATATGTCAACGGAAAACGGGGTGCTCAAGATTGGGTTTGGTCGCGCAAGTGACTAGCGCGATAGAGACTAGGACGGCTGGACTAGTGCGCCGAGAGGAGACTTCCACGACCAACGCTCAGGGTGTCCAAATGACTATAAATAGCTGTCAGAAACTCCTCATTTAGTAGTGAGTTCAACAATTAGATAAATTCAGATCTCCCGTCATGTAGGTGTTGTGGTCGCGCAAGTGGTGGTGTGGTCGCGCAAGTATAAATATATTCAGAAGTTGCGTGACAGTTGATAGTTGTGTGCCCAATGTGGATTGGGTACGAAAGTTTTTGAGTCACCCAAGTTTAAAGTTAAAGAAGTGGGTTCCACACAAGTGTTTTGGTGACACTTGCATGCCAGGATTTGATGAAGCGCGACAGTTGATAGTTGCACACTAAAATTGGTTTGGGCATAAAAGGGTGTGGGTCGTGCAAGTTTGGTGTTGAAGAAGTGAGTGTCACACAATAGGTTGAGGTGAAATTGTTCACCGGAATAGAGAATCACGCCTAGTATTGTTGAAGCATGCTAGTCATTTTCGGGCTGCGTGAAAGCTGGAATATTGCCTGATACCTTTGGTGCAAAGTGAGATTCATCTACGGGTGAATGTTCGACTTCAATGGACCATCTATATACAATAGAGGATATATTAATTTGTGATAACGAAGAGACCTAGAGTCTATAAACTATGAGTGGATCTTCTGAAGAAGAAGTGAGCACAATTTAGTTGAAAGAGCATTGTGCTTTCATTTTGGGAGTGGTTGTAAACCAGGACAGACAGTGAGTTTTCTCCGAACTTGTAAACAGTAGTGCAATTATAGTGGAATTGGTACATCGGCACACTACCGGTGTATGCTCTTCGGATGTAGGCAAGTGAGGGTGAACCAAGTAAAAATCACTCTGTCATGTGAATGCTTTATGTTTTATTCTTACTCTACATTGGGAAGGAGAAAGAAGAGAGTTTTGTCTAACATCAAAAGAAGATAAAAAGGGGTAGCTGTTTTAATCTTCCATACTATATATCACCACCCTCTTAGAGTATCATGCCTAGTGGACCTATCAATTAGTATCAGAGGTAGGTTGATATCAGTGTTTCTATCTCAAATGGAGGTTACTAATCATAAAGGGTTTCGATATTAGACAGGACCAATTTTTGGCTATGGAATAATCTGATGCAACACTGCTTCCGATCTTTGGGAATGGATGTGTTTACAACAGCAATGCATGCTATCAAACCGATATTAATAGCGTTTCATTATCAGAAGATGAGCGACATGAATTTTATGATGACACAAAGGGAATGAATGCTTTGTGAGGATCCCTATCCAATGCTATATATACCAAGGTAATGTCTTGAAAAACATCACATGATATGTGGGAAAAGATGTTGAATATATATGAAGGGGATACAAAGGTCAGAGAAGCGAAGATAAAAATATTATGGAACAAATACGAAGATCTAAGAATGAACCCGAATGTATCTGTTGCTGTATTCTTTGATAGGTTAAATGTTGTTGTGGAAGATATGCGAGGTCTGGGAGAAGTCATTGAAGACATAAATATCGTAAAGCACATATTGAGGAAACTTCCACTGTAGTTCAATCTAAAGGATTCATTACTAGAAGACAAAGATACAAAGGAGCTAACATTGTATAATTCACACAGTACCTTGGTTTCATATGAAATGTGAAACGATGATAACAAATCTATTGAAATGGGGAAATCTAAAGAAGTGGCATTCAAGTCCAGGAAGAAGCTCACCATTAATGATTCTCAGGAAGAAGAAGAGACAGATGAGGTGATGTCATTCCTCTACTTAAATCATCAAATAGGAAATGGAATGTTTAATGGGAAACTTTCAATGGACTATTTTCGATGTGGAAAGGTTGGTCATTTTCCAGCAAGGTGTCCCAAAAAGTTCCATGAAGATGATGATGTCGACGATTTTGAAATTCCGAAGAAGAATTCATCAGCCTGTGGCAAAGGAAATAAACAATTGAAGAGAAATTTCATTAAGAAGGAATATCTATTTTCAATAGAATTAGACAGTTTTGAAGAGTCTGAGGCTGAATATGTTGAGGAGATAGAGAAATGAAATGTCGTGGAGAAAATGATATGGTGGATGTCGTCGGTAGTTCTCAGGAGAAGAACGAAACCGAAAGTGATGATGAAGAAGAAGAAGTTGAAGGAAGAATTGATATGCAAGCTGAGTTAGAGGCATCTCTGGTGGAGATAGATGTATGGAGAGCCAAAACAAAGAAAGACAACAACGTTTTTCGTGATGCCAAACTCTATATGCAGCAGCAGGAAGAAGAGAATTCAGAGTAGATGAAAAATATTAAGAAACTCAATTCATCAACACCACAGAACTCAGAATCAGTTAGTGAGTATAAAATCAATATTGAAGAACAAAAAATGGAGATTGATGGCATGAAAAACACCAGGAAAGATCATGTCAACCGTATTGATGAGCTTTAAGAAGATGTTGTCGGTCCGCAGAGAAAAGTTAAAGACCAGTAAAAAACATTGATTCCCAACACATTCTTGGGAAAGTAGGTTATTAGAAAGACTTAAAATATGACAGAGGAGCCTAGTAGTTCAGCATGAATGAAGCATCCATTGAGCTCAGACGTAAAGGCGGATTCAGGGCTTGATCAGAAACAAAATCCTATGAAAAATGATGTTAGACCAGAAGCACCCATCCAGAGATTGAAAGTTGATTTAGGCACAAAGAAGAATCAGAATATTCAGAGATCCCAAGGGGAAACTCGTAGTGCTGAAGTCACACGAAGGAATGAACCTTATATCAGGTGTTATTGTTGTGAAAATATAGGATATTCACAGTATGTCTATCCATTGCCAAGAGATATCGAAGGGAATACGAACAAAGGATGTAGCCAAACAGAGAACGGTTCTCCAGAACATATTTTGAAGGACACAATTTTTGGTGAGGAGAATTTGGGAACATGGCTACGTACTGAACATCGATTATACAGAGGAATGTGACAATGCAGAATCAAAATGTTCGCAAGCAGCAGATCAATAAACCAACAGGTGAGTTAAAATTGAAAAATAGATTTGAAGCTTTTCAAGATGAAGTTAGTCTATCAATATCTGAGAAAGAATAGAAGTCTCAATCCTTTCTAGGTGTAAAGGAAAAAATATAGACCAAAAAGAATAAGGATGAGAAGGCCGTGGTGCCAAAAATTTCCTTTAAAGCATCATATCTCTCTGCAGTGTGGATCCCTGATAGTTGTTGCACATATCACATGATAGGTAATAAGGATCTTGTTACAGGCGTAAAATTAGATAAAGAAGGAGCTGTCATGTTTGGAAATGATGAAGTCCTGTAGATTATTGTTGCAGGAAAGGCATTGTTTTTGGGCAAAGAAATGAGACGTGATGATGTCTTAGTAGTAGAAGGCCTCAGTCACCATTTTCACTGTGTCAGTCAAATATGTGACTCAGGACATTCTATAAGGCTTACTATGAATATGTGTGTCTTCAAAGGAAGATACGGGGAAGTAGTTCTTCAGAAAAAAAGGACAAAGGGAAATCTCTACCATGTAAGTGGAGAAGAAGATTTGTGTTGTCTATCCAGAGGAGAAGAAAACAAGTTGTGGCATAAATTACTTGGTTATCTGTTCCAACCATCCCTGGAAGATCTGGTGAAGTGTGATGAAGCAAGAGACCTCCCTAAGCTATCACGTGATCATACTCACACGTTCGATGCATTCCAACAAGGGAATATTGACATAAAGACGTATAAGGAAAAGGAAAAGAAGTAAACAAGAGTGCTTTAATTGGTGCATGCTGATGTTTGTTGTCCTATCACACCAAGAGCAATTGACAGAAAGAGGTACTATGTTATTTTCATTGATGACTATAGCAGAATGGCATGGGTATTTGTTATTGACCATAAGTCGGATGTGTTCAACTGCATAAAATAGTATCGGAGGGAGTCTGAAAGGATGCTTGGATAGAAAATTTTGAAGCATCGCACTGACAATGGAATGGAATTCACAAACAGTAAAGTGGAAGGCTATCTTGAGAAACATGGGATAAAGAATCATGGTTCATTTATAAGAACTCCCCAACAGAAATGAGTGGTTGAAAAGAGAAATCGGATCATCAATAACATGGCTAGAACAATGCCCATTGAAAAAGACCTACAAGAAATATTTTTGAAGGAATAAATTTTGACATCGGTATACATTTCTAACAGGGATTTGTTTTGTGGGAAGGAAGGAAAGACTTCGTATGAGATGAGGTATGTAAAGAATCCAACACTGAAATACTATAGAATAGTTGGAAGTAAGTGATTTATCCTCAACAAGGAAAAACATAGGAAATATTAGTCATGAATAGATGATGAGATATTACTTGGCTACTTAGGAAAAATTAAGGCATATAAATACATTAATAAAAGGTTTGGAAAAGTAGTTAAGAGAAATGATGTCACTGTAGTAGAGAATGAGGAGATAATTCAACAGCTTAGTGAACAATTTCGTGATGAGAGTGATGATGAAGAATGAAACGTAGGGCGAGTAGAAGTGGATGATGTTGATTCAGAAGAAGATACTGATGATGAGCATGAGGAAGAAAAATCTGTATCTACACAAAAGCCAAGGAGTGGAGATGAAATTGATAGGCAGAATATCATTGGTTGTTAGTCAGCTCCTGTTCAGACAAGAAGAATTAAATAACTGCAGCAGACATCTATTCTCTCTCAGGTAGAGGCAAAATGCTTTGCTGATGTAGCTGAAGTTGAGAACAGGGTTCAGGCTATGAATAAAGATCTTGATCAGATTGACAAGAACCAGACATGGGAGATTGTTTTGAGACCAGAAGATAAGAATTTCAACGGGACTAAATGGGTCAATCACAACAAGATGAATGAATATGGAACAATGGTTTGAAACAAAGCACAACTATTGTGCAAATGATACTCCCAGATAGAGGGAATAGATGCTGATGAGAATTTTTCACCAGTTGCTAGGTTGGAGACCATCAGATTATTCCTTCCCATTTTATTGCAATAGAAGTTCAAAGTGTCCAGATGGATGACAAATATACATTCTTGAATGGGGTTTTGGAGTAGGAAGTGTATATTGAGCAGCCATATGGTTTTGTCATTCAAGAGGATGAGAACTATGTTTTCAAACAAAAGAAGGCATTGTTTGGTCTGAAATAAGCACCAAGCGAATGGTACTCAAGTCTTGATAAGTAAATGATGAAGCTCAGTTTCCAGCTTGAGGGAGTTAATTACAATCTCTATTTCAGCAATGTCAATAATGAAAGGATGATTGTGTTCATTTATGTCGTTGAAATAATTTTTGGCAGATCATATGAATCTCAGTGCAGACAATTTTCTGAATTCATGAAAAGTGAGTTTGAAATGTCAATTATTGGAGAGCTAATGTTTCTTTCTTGGTCTACAGGTGACACAAATAATTAAGGGAACATTGATTTCTCAATCCAAATATGTTAAGGAGGTTTTGAAAAGTATTGGAATAGAAAATTCCAGTTTCTACCCGAATGAAACTATCAAAAGACGAGGACAACAAGGTAGTTAATATCATAGAATATAGGAAAATTATTGGAATTTTGTTGTACATGACCACTAAATGGCCTAACATTGTATCCGCCACATGCCAAGCAGCGAGATATCAAATTAATCCCAAGGAAACCACATCCTTGCAGTGAAAAGAATACTTCGGTATATCATGGGTTGGGTGGACATCGTCTTGACATATAATGAAAAATCTTAGACAGTGTTATTGGGATATACTGATGCAGACTGGGTTGGTTCAGCGGATGATAGGAAATCAACATCAGGTGGTGCTTTCAATCTTAGTATATTGTGTATTTCTTGGCTCATAAAGAAGAGCGATTTCATTTCTCTGAGCACCGTAGAGGCTGAGTATATTGTGGCCACTCAAGCATGCACACTGTTATTATGGATGAAGCAGCAGCCTGAAGATATGGGAGTTGCTATGATGTCTCTAATCAGAATCGATTGTGATAATTCAAGTGCAATCAATCATAGAAAAAATCCAGTTCATCACTCATGGACAAATCTCATTAAGATCAAATATAATTTCATCAAGGATATGGTGAAGAAAGAGCTTGTGAAGCTAGAGTATGTTCTTACAGATCTACATGTTGAAAATATTCTGATAAAGTCTTTACCCATGGATTCATTTGAAAGTAATCGACTGACTCTGAGAGTTCATTCTACTCTCCGCACTTAACAGAGTGTGGATGTGGATCCCCCTCTCCCTGAGGTATGAAGTGTTTTTCCCTAATGTTTTGATATGTTTTCTATACTCTTTTATAGACTGCAAATGAATGACCTTTGGGTTCGTTGACAATGGGGGAGAAAATAGTGATTGTTCAAGGGGGAGATAATGTTTCTTTTTTAGAAATCATGAAAGTTGCGAGGAGAAGCTGACAGGTGGAGCATCCAGATAGAGGGAGTAAAATCTGGTTCAAAGTTCTCTTCCAGAGCTTAGCTTGGACAACATAGGCAATAGTGCTAAAGAGGATTTGCAGCTAACTTGAGTTAATGCTGTGAGCTGACATGGAGAGTATTAAATATGATGATGCTAGAAGTGATCGATCAATGAATAGATATCATGAAAGCTGGGGAACATGATAAAAGTAGAAGAGTGGTGTTGGAATGTGGTATGAATATTTCCAAAAATTGGTATCAGTTTATTATCAACAGTGGGTGTCAGAGCTGAAGTGATTCATTGATGATCTTTTCATTTACTCTTGTTTCTCACGATGGGTATTGCTCATGTGTTCTTAGAGTATGTGTTGAGTAAATCCTTGATCGCTATGGGAATCACAATAGATGAATGGTACCTGTAGAATTAATGATGTATCTTTTTATGGAAGAGTTGTCAACAAACCCAAAGGGGTCGATTTTTAGGAAAACATCACTCATGGTATCATTGATTCATTTTTTAGGTGACTGTGTTTGTTGAGAATGTGGGCCTCCGTGTTGTGTTTGTTGAAAAAGAAAGCCATGACGTACAAATTTGTTGACAAATGTAATTTCATGGTGGAATGTTGAGTTCAACGGATGTTGTTAGTGATCCATGATAGATTTAAGAACGTCGACAAAGGAATGGTTGATCTGGAGGTGGTTCAAAAAGAGCAGATACATGGTGGCGTCGTTTTCTAGTGTTTGCCAAATTTTAGGACCTCAAAATTGTCATATAGAGAAAAGTGTTTCGGGAAAAGGGATTTGTGCACCAGTGTCTTGGAGGCTTGGAAACATGCACACCATATGTTTTTTAGGATTAGAAAAAAAAATGGCAATGGAAACCGGGGCGCTCATGTTTGGGTTTGGTCGCGCAAGTGACTAGTGCGACAGAGACTAGGGTGGCTTGACTTGCGCACCAAGAGGAGACTTGCACGACCGGCACTCAAGGTGTCCAAATGGCTATATATAGAGGTGAAAACCTCCTCATTTATTAGTGAGATAAATACTTAGAGAAATTCAGAGCTTCTGTCACGCAGGTCTTGTGGTTGCGCAAGGGGTGGTGTGGTCGTGCAAGTATAAAGATATTCAGAAGTAGCATACTGGTTGATAGTTGTAAAGCCAATGTGGTTTGGGTAGGAAATTGTGTGAGTTTCCCTTGATTAGAGTTGAAGAAGGGGGACTCACGCAAGTGGTTTGGTGATACTTGCGCACTAGGCTTTGAAGAAGCATGATAGTTAATAGTTTCACACCAAATTTGGTTTGGGAATAAAAGTGTGTCAGTCACACAAGTTTGGAGTTGAAGAATTGAGTGTCACGCAAGTGTCAGAGGTGAAATTCTGTGCTAGATTAGTGAATCACACCATGTATGGTTGAAGCACGCCCATCAATTTTGGGATGCGAGAAAGCTTAAGGATTTCCTGATACCTTTGGTGCAATGTGAGATTCATCTATGAGTGAAAGTTGGAGTTCAACCGAGCATCTATATAAAAAATGTATTTATTCATTTGTGATAATGAAGGGAACTATAGGTATATAAACTGTGAGTTGATCTTCTGAAGAAGCAGTGAGAACACTTCAGCTGAGAGAGCAGTGAGATTTCATTTTGTGAGTGGTTTTAAACCAGGAGGGACAGTGAGTCTGCTCCGAACTTGTAAACAATAGTTTGCTTAGAGTGGAATTGGTACATCGGCACACTGTCGGTGTATGCTCCATGGACGTAGTCCAGTGAGGGTGAACCAAGTAAAAATCATTGTGTCATGTGCATGCTTTAAGTTTTATTCTTACTCTACATCAGGAATGAGTGAGAAGAGATTTTAGTCTAATAGAAAAACAAGATCAAAAAGGGGAAGATGTTTTAATATGTCATACCCTGTTTCACCCCCCCTCTTAGTCTATCGTCCCTAGTGGACCTAACAATTAGTATCATAGGGAGGTTTATATCAGTGTTTATCTATCAAATTGAGGTCCCAAATCATAATGGGAATCCGATCATCATGATGGAAAATTTTTAGGTATGGATGAATTAGATGCTATAATACTTCCGATCTTTGGGAATGGATGTGTTTAAAACAGCAATGCATGGTATCACTGCCGATAATAATAGCGTTGCATTATCAGAAGCTGAGAGAAGAGAATTGGATACTGACGCAAAGGGAATCGATGCTTTGGGAGGAGCCTTATCCAATTCTATATATCCTAAGGTGATGTCATGAAAAACATCACATGCTATGTGGGAAAATATGTTGAACATATATGAAGGAGATAAAAAGGTCATAGAAGTGAAGTTGGAAGTATTATGGAACAAGTATTAAGATCTAAAAATAAACACGAATGAGTTTGTTGATGGATTCATTGACAGGGTAAATGTTGTTGTGGAAGATATGTGAGGTCTGGGAGAAGTCATTGAAGACATAAAGATCACAAAGCGCATCTTGAGGAAACTTCTACCTTGATTCAATCGGAAGGTTTCAGTACTAGAAGATAAAGTTCCAAAGGAGCTAACATTGGAAAATTTCTACTGTACCTTGGTTGCATATGAAATGTGAAATGATGATAACAAGGGTGTGGAAAAGGGGAAATCTAAAGAAGGAATAGTCAAGGCCATGAAGAAGCTAAGTATTGAAGATTCTCATGAATAATAAGAGATAGATGGGGTGATTTTATTCTTCTCCTCAAATCATCAAAGAGGAAAATGAAAGATTAAAGGGAAACTTCCACTGGCCTGTTTTTGATGTGGAATGGTTGTTCATATTGGAGAAAGGTATCCCAAAAAGTTCCAAGAAGATGATGATGTCGATGATGTTAAATTTCCCAAGAAGAAGTCACCATCCTATGAGAAAGGCATCAAATAGTTCAAGATAAATTTCTTTAAGAATAAAAATATCCTTTCAAAATAATGCGATAGATTGGAGGAGTCTGAGGCTGAGGAGGTTGAGGAGATATAGAACTGAAAAGATTGTGGATAGAATCCTATGGTGGCTGTTGTTGGTAGTTCATAGGAGAAGAACGAAACTGAACGTGATGATGAAAAAGAAGAATTTGAAGGATAAATTTATATGCAATCTGAGTTAGAGGCTTCTCTTGAAGAGATTGATGTTTGGAGAGCCAAAAAAAGAACGTTAACAATGTTTTTCATGATGCTAAAATATATATGAATCATCATGAAGAAGAGAAGTATGTGTTGATGAATGAAATTGAAAAAACTCAAGTCATCAACACCACAGAACTCAGAATCAGTTAGTGAGTATAAAATCAAGATTTAAGAACAGAAAATGGAGATTTATGGCTTGAAAAACACATGGAAATATCACGTCAAGCATATCGAAGAGCATAAAGAAGAAGTTTTCAGCCTGTGGAGAAAACAGAAATAACATGAAAAAACATTGATTCCCAACACATTCTTGGTAAGGCGGGTCATTACAAAGAAAGAAAAGATGAAAGAGAATCCTAGTAGTTTTGAAATAAAGAATCAATAATCGAGCTCAGAAGTTAAGGTGGATTCAGGGATTGACCAGAAATAAATCCTATGAAAATTGATGTAAGACCGTAAGCACTCATCCCGAGATTGAAGGTTGATTTGGGCACAATGGAGAATCATAATATTCAGAGATCCCAAGGGGAAACTCGTAATACAGAAGTAACACATAGTAATGCACCTTATATCAGGTGTTATTGTTGTTTAATGTTGGAAAATTTGTATTATATATGTTCCATATCCAAGAGATATCTGAGGGAAGAAGCACTATGGTGGCAGCCTAATAGAGAATGGTTCTCTAGAACATATTTCGAAGGACATTTTTTTTGGTGTGGAGGATTTCGGAACATGGATAGGTACTACACATCGACCATACAGAGGAATGTGCCAAAGAAGAATCAAAATGTTCGCAAGCAGTAGATCAATAAACCAATAGGTGAGTTAAAAATACAAAATAAATTTGCAGCTTTGTATGGTGCCATCTGAATATTTTAATGGAAGATATTTTTATAGGAATATTATACCAATGCTAAATATTGATCCCAAATACCATGAATTTCAAGTGAGAATGATCTCAACATGTCTTCTAAGTTTTTAATAGTTTGTTATGATTGTCCATCAGTTTGTGGGTGTTAGGCAGAGCTCAAACGAAGTTCAGTATCCAGGGATTTCTGAAGACCATTCCAAAATCATGATGTAAAACATGGATCACAATTGTGAAACAATGTATAGGGGTACTAGATGAGTTCTTAAAACTTCATTAATATATATTATTACTAATTTTTCAGGTGGTAAATCATATCTTATAGAACTAAAATGAAGTGACTTGGTAAAACGATCAACAATGACCCATATTTCATCATTCATTCTTGGATTCTTTGGCATTTCCAAGACAAATTCAATCGTAATGTTATCCCATTTCAATATAGGTATGGGAAGGGGTTCCATGAAACTTCCAGGTTGTTGCCCTCAAGCATTCACTTGTGGACAAAAGATACATCTTGGCACAAAATCCGCAATATTCATCTTCATGTTGTCCCACCAAAAATGTTCCTTCAAATCTCCATACATCTTATTGCTACCAGGGTGTATAGAGATATTGGAACTCTGAGCATCATCCAAAAATTAACTTTTTAGATCTGGAATAACTGGAACACAATGTACCTTCCCCAAATTCAAAAATCCATCTTCATACACAATGTCACTCAATCTCCCATCATTTAAAGTTTTAGTCATTGTTGGGAAAAAATCCCTCAAGGAATCATTGATGCATTTTTTAGGTGATTGTGCTTGTGGACAATGTGTACCTCCACGTTGTTTTTTTGACATAGCCAACCATTGCGTAAAAATTTTATTGAAAAAGGGGATTTCATGGTGGCATGTCGAGTTCAATGGATGTTTCTAAAAATCCATGATTGATTTAAGAACGTCAACAATGGAATGGTCGATATTGATAAAAGTGTTTTTGGAAAAGGGACTTGTGCGCTGGTGTCATTGAGGCTTGTAAACTTACACACCATATGTTTTTCAAGATTAGAACTTCAAAATATGGAAAAGGAAAATGGGGCTCTCACGTTTGGGTTTGGTCATGATAGTGACTAGCGCGGCAGAGACTAGTGCGGATGGACATGCATGCAGAGAGGTGACTTGCACGACCAGCGCTTAGGATGTCCAAATGCCTATAAATAGAGGTCAAAACCTCCTCATTCAGTAGTGATTTAAACCCTTAGAGAAATTTAGAGCTCCAATCGTGTAGGTGTTGTGGTCGCATAAGTGGTTATGTGGTTGCACAATTATAAAGATATTTATAAGTTGCGTGCTGGTTGATAGTCGCGCTCTCAAAGTGGTTTGGGTGAGAAAGGGTGTGAGTCACCCAATTTTAGAGTTGATGAAGGGTGGATCCGTAAGTGTTTTGGTGACGCTTGCGCTCCAGGCTTTGAAAATACGTTATAGTTGATAGTTTCATGCAAAAATTGGTTTGGGGGTAAAAATGTGTGAGTCGCGCATGTTTGGAGTTGAAGAAGTGAGTGTCGCGCAAGTGGTTGAGGTGAACTTATATGCCATATTAGGGAGGCACACCCGATATGGTTGAAGAACGCCAGTCATTTTTGGACTGCATGAAAGCTGAATGATTTCCTGATACCTTTGGTGCAATGTGAGATTCATCTACGGGTGATAGTTGGACTTCAACAGAGCATCTACATACAATAGAGGATTTATTCAATTCTGATAATTAATAGACCTATAGGTCTATAAACTATGTGTGGATCTTCTAAAGAAGCACTGAGAACACTTCAGTTGAGAGGGAAGTGAGCATTCATTTTTTTAGTGGTTGTTAACCAGGAGGGATAGTGATTCTACTCCGAAAATGAAAACAATAGTGCGATTATAGTGGAATTGGTACATCCGCACACTGCTGCTGTATTCTCCTTGAATGTATCCCATTGAGGGTGAACCAAGTAAAAATTGTCATGTACTATTCAAGATTTATTTTTTATTCATACTCCGCATCGGGAAGTAGAGACAAGAGATTTTTTTCTAATATAAAAAGAAGATCGAAAGGGGCAGATTTTTTAATCTTTCATACCTTGATTCACCCCCCTTCTCAGGGTATCGTGCCTAGTGGAACTAACAATCTTCTTTTGAAACTCTTTATCATCGACTTGAGAATGTTTTATCCTTTCTAGTATATAATTTTTTTCAACCATTTTAAAAAGCATTAATGTTTCTCCTTCCATGTGTAACGCCCCGACCCCAGCTACCCAGAGTCGGTGCATTACTTCGTAACATTGGCATGATCACAAGTAGATCAAATCTCGAAAGACCGATTGTTTTAGTAGCCTTGGAAACACTAGATATATTAATAAGTTTTACATTACATCATAAAATGAAAAACTACTACAACAACATAATGTTTCCACAGTCCACACTATAATCCCCTCATAATATCCCTGTAGGTCATTCATAACTTACATCTTCACATCCTAGGAAAAATAAAACATAGAAAAGGGGTGAGCTCAAATGCCCAGTAAGGATAATAATATAGCGGAACATTAAAAAATAAGTATAAACATTTAAGGCAATGAATTACTAAAACAAAAGCCTTTTAAACTTGAACTTCAACATAGTATGGAAAAAGTGAAATGAAATAATGTCATTTACTTGTTCACATGGATATTCTACTAATCGAATAATCACATGAAATATCAATAACCACTTCCATAATGTTGGAATGCATAATGCCAGACTATCATAACCACATAGCCAAGGCCTCGTGCCAATACTACAAATAAGATTTTGCCAAGGCCTTGTGCCAAGACACTAGTTTGTCTCATGAGACCAACCGATGCATCGAGGAGCTATACCGGGCTCCACCGGTCACTTATTAAGTCCAATGCATTCCATATGAAAAGGTTTAAACATAACATAAACATTCGTATTAAAACTAGCATACGAAATGTCAATAATTTCACCATAAACTATGAATGGTATAAAAATAGCACATCCACAGTCAAACATATCACAAAACCTTCAATACTATATAGAAGTTTTGTATCACAATAAATCAACTTCAAATAAGCGTAAAATCCATCAAAGGATGTTGACATAGATGAAATCAAAACACTTTTTAGAGAAATATCTCTTTCTATTTTTGAAATCATTTAAGAGCCATATATAATTAAACATTTTCATTGAAAATAGTCTTATAATCTTGTAAGGAAAGCTTTGAAGATTTTATAACGGCGGAAAATAACCGCACCCTCCGTATAAGTTAAAAAAACATTCTTACCTTAATTCTGTCGAAAAGGTTAAAAAGGACCTTGTTTTGAAAACGACGGAAAGATTCCTATTATAAAAAGTCAAAAAAGGGTATAAATGACTTTAACGCATATTCTTGTAAATAATAAAAATGTTTTGAAATACATTTTGAAGAAACATGGATGTGGATGATAAAGAGATCTCAGTAGATTATTACGTATAAACAACCTCGGATAATGAAGAGATTGTGAAATAACCCTTACCTTGTACTTTTCCTTTGTTGGGGTAGGTTAACCTCCTGTATAATGGTGAAATAATTGCTATTAAATTATACAAGAATCATATACATTAATATGATATCATATATGATCTTTTAACATTGATTTATTAATAATATCTTAGTATTATCGTCGTTTCGGGTGATAATCGATTCGTTCTTCTTAAATGTTTGGTTACGTAAGATATGTTTGTAATGGATAGATTATATCTTATTCATAATCAGAATGATATTAACATTATTTTTAACCCTAAAATGAGAATAAGACTTGAATGGATACGATGGAGAATGAATCTCATCGCGTTTGTGGAGACGGTAGTCCGTACGTACGCACGAACGCTACTTCCATTTAATTTTTATTTTAAAAGAATAGAACCCAAATGATACATAGGTATATTACAATTCTAGTATAATATAATATTTTATATATGTTACTTATGTTCATTAACACCATCCTTTATACGTTCCATTTGTGGAATGAACGAGTCATATCATTTTAAGGAGGCAGTAGTCCGCACTTCCTCAAATGAAATTATCGTATGTATATACAACATGAAATGAATAATGGTATGAAATAAAATGGAATTACATAAGCTTATATATAAAATATATATCATTAATATCATATTTAATTACAGTTCCATCATAATGGCCACCATGAGAGGCGGTAAGATGTATTTGAACAATCATCGTTTCGTGAGGCGTTAGTTTGCCATCCACAGAAACATTATGTTCATCATCCATTAGATGGAGTTGTGTGTTTGTGTACTTTGAATCCTTTTTATAAAAACATCCTAGTATATTGTGGATACTTCTGTTGTTACAAAAGAAAGGAAATAAAAAGAGTTTGGGGGTTGGAGAAGCAATATAAATGAAAATAATTAAAGAGAAATCGTTACCTTTAATTTAGGTAACTCACTTTGGTTGGAACCAAAGGACTTCTTGAAATGCTTTCTGCCTAAGGGGAAGCTTCAAGGAGGAGGAGAGGGATGTGGGGAGCTTATTTTGGCAGGGGTTGGACGAGCCAAGTGGCTTGAGAGGTGTGAGGAATGAGTAGAAGTGGTCTCCTTTTATAAGGGAGAGGGGGGGCTCTTTAGGAAAGAGTGAAAGTATTACTTTATAATATAATTATATTCGGTAAATAATGGTCCAAAAATTATTTAGGTCGAATATAAGATGAATCATATTCTAAATAACATCAACCAATAAGTATTGGACAGGTTTTAGATAATATTTTAATCATTATAATCTTATTTATTTAAATGATTTATTAATGAGGTAAACATTGCATCATTATTGTGTCAGTAATAATTTAAATTATTCGATGTCTAAAAATTATAAATAAAATATCATTATGTAGGAAATCTTTTTAGATTTCTAATGAATATTTATAATCGAAACTCCAACATGTATAACCCTATGTAAAAATTGTTCTTCTAAAAGATGTAAGCTTATGCCATTTTTATTTTTATTTTAACTTTATTAATATAATGTGTCCCTACCACCTACAAGTGGCTCCATGGGGTCCCCAAATCGACCCAAGGATGCCCATGGTCGGGTATGTGTCCACAAATATGGTTAGGACACGTTTTAGGGTAATTTTGTATTATTATAATATTATTTTTTAACCCTTATTTACCGGATTTACCCTTTACCCATGGTAAATAAAATATTTACCGAAGTAATTATTCAAAATGTGTAAAAATAAAAGTTACCTATTTACATAATTTGGACATCCTGATTCCAAATATGTAATCCATTTTTCCAAATTCAAAACACAGAAGTGGCAGAAATTAATTTAAAATTAATTCCCGTTGTTAAAATAAAAAGCGTGTTTTTAAGAGATAATAACTATCAAAAGATTGACACTTGTTTATGTCTGGTTTAATTGTGAAATTTTGTCCAATGACCAACATTATATTAAATGGTAAAAATATATTCTAAATATACTTTAAAACCACTCAAATTCATAATTTATTAATATTAATTATTTTGATTAAAAAAGTTGTTTTTAATTAAAATTTAGTAATTTTCACTATTCATCAAAATATAAAAGTTATCCGAAAAGTACCAAAATTTCACCCTAGGCTAACTTCAATATTATGAATCCAAAAATGAATTCCATTTTGAAATATAAAATATATATGATTTCAAAAAGTACGTATTACTATTCACAACGGCTAGTTTAATTAGTTGTGGTGTGTGTTAGAACTCGAGGTTGCGTACAACACACGCTATCGCATTATTCGAAGGGAAACATACCGTGGAAGCTTGGGGTGTTACATTCTCCCCTACTTCAAATAATTGCGTCCTCGCAATTTCTAGGGTATTACTGTATAAAAAGACTCGGGTGGTTCTTCATCATAAGTTCCTCGGGTTCCCACGTTGCCTCTTCCATCTTATGATTTCTCCACAAAACTTTTACCAGACGCGTCGTCCGGTTTCTCAGTACTTGTTCTCTTGTTTCAAGAATCTTGACGGGCTCTTCGCAATAAGAAAGATCGGGTTCCAGTTCTAATTCTTCATAGGTGAGTACATGCGTTTGGTCAGGCATGTATTTCCTCAACAAATATAAGTGGAAAACATCGTGAACTTTGGAGAGACTTGGCGGCATTGCCAATCGGTAAGCTACAACCCCAATTCGTTCTAGAATTTCGAAAGGTCCGATGTACCTGAGACTCAATTTACCTTTCTTACCAAAATGTATGACTCCCTTCCATGGAGATACTTTCAGGAAAACATGATCACCGACTTGAAATTCCAAATCCTTCCTTCGATTATCGGCATAGATCTTCTGCCTACTTTGAGCTACTTTGATGTGATTTTGGATTACTTTCACCTTTTCCACCGTTTCCTCCACCAGTTCTGGGCCTACAAGTTTTCTTTCACCAACGTCATCCAAACAGGTTGGTGTACGACATCTCTTTCCATATAACACTTCATATGGTGCCATCTGAATACTCAAATGGAATCTATTGTTATAGGAAAATTCTAACAGTGGTAAATATTGATCCCACATACCCTGAAAATCAAGTGAGCAAGATCTCAACATGTCTTCTAAGGTCTGAATAGTCCGTTCAGATTGTCCATCTGTCTGAGGGTGGTAAGCAGTGCTCAAATGAAGTTCAGTATCCAGGGATTTCTGAATACTTTTCCAAAATCTTGAAGTAAAATGGGGATCACGATCAGAAACAATCGAAAGGGGTACTCCATGAAGTCTCACAACTTCATTAATGTATAGTCTTGCTAGACGTTCCAGGGGTAGATCTTCTCTTATAGCAAGAAAATGTGCTGACTTGGTAAGACGATCAACAATAACCCATATTGCATCGTTCCTTCTAGGAGTCTTTGGTAGCCCCATGACAAAGTCCATTGTAATATTGTCCCATTTCCACTCCGGTATGGGAAGAGGTTGCATGACTCCTCCAGGCTGTTTCCTTCCAGCTTTCACTTGTTGACAAACCATACATCATGACACAAAATCAGCAATCTCCCTCTTCATATTGTCCCACCAAAAATGTTCCTTCAAATCTCTATACATTTTGGTGCTCTCAGGGTGTATAGGGAAATTGGAACTATGAGCAATATCCAGCAATTCCCTTTTTAGATCAGGTAAATCGGGAACACAAAGTCTCTTCCTGAATTTCAAAATCCCATCTTCATACACAACGTCTCTCAATCTCCCATCATTCACAGCTTTAATCTTCTTCTGAAATTCTTCATCATCGGTCTGAGAACTCATAATCCTTTCTAGTAAAGATGGTTTGGCAACCATTTGAAAAAGCATTGATGTTTCACATTCCCTAGTTATTCCCATGTCCATCTTCACTAGATCCATGAAAATTGGATCCGTTTCAATTCTCAACATGTTCAAAACACCATGGTCTTTTCTGCTCAAAGCATCTGCCACCTTGTTTGCTTTCCCCGGGTGGTAGTGTATCGTGCAATCATAATCCTTGAGTAATTCAAGTCATCTCCTTTGCCTCATGTTGAGTTCTTTTTGTGAGAAAATATACTTCAAACTCTTGTGATCAGTATAAATCTCACATTTTTCACCATAGAGGTAGTGCCTCCATATCTTCAAAGCAAAGATCACAGCTGCTAACTCAAGATCATGAGTAGGATAGTTTTGTTCATGAATTTTCAACTGTCGTGATGCATAGGCAATAACTCTATCATTCTGCATAAGGACACAACCATGTCCTTTCTTTGATACATCACTATAAATAACGAACCCATCATTCCCCAATGGTAGAGTCAATATAGGAGGATTGACTAATCTTCTCTTTAGTTGTTTGAAACATTCTTCACACTCTTTTGTTCAAACAAATTTAACCCCTTTACGTGTGAGCTTCGTTAATGGGTTAGCCAATCGGGAAAAATTCTGGACGAAACGTCAATAATAACCTGCCAAACCAATAAAACTACGTACCTCAGTTATACTCGTAGGTGCTAGACATTCTTGGATTGCCTTGGTCTTAGAAGGATCAACAGAGATTCCATCTTTAGAGACAATATGGCCAAGAAAGGAAATCTCATGAAGCCAGAATTCACACTTCCTAAACTTCCCATATAATTCATGCCTCCTCAGAGTCTTCAAGATAATGCGCAAGTGATTTTCATGATCTTCGTAGGTTTTGGAGTATACCAAGATATCATCAATAAATACCACCACAAATTCATCGAGATACTCCTTGAAAACTCTATTCATCAGATCCATGAATACGGAGGGTGCATTAGTCAATCCAAACGGCATTACAGAAAACTCGTAATGCCCGTACCTGGTTCGAAATGCTGTCTTTAGAATGTCTTCCTTCTTCACACACAACTGATGGTATCCAGATCGAAGGTCAATCTTTGAAATGTATTGATCACCATGCACTTGGTCAAATAAATCATCAATACGAGGTAGGGGATACTTGTTCTTTATCGTTATAGCATTGATCTCCCTGTAGTCGATACATAACCTCATAGATCCATCTTTCTTTTTAACAAAAAGAACAGGGGCTCCCCATGGGGAAACACTAGGGCGAATAAATCCCATATTACTCAATTCCTCTAGTTGTTTCTTTAGTTCGACTAGTTCTACAGTGGCCATTCTATAAGGGGTCTTCAATATAGGCCTTGATCCAGGAATCAAATCAATGGAAAACTCAACTTCTCGTTCTGGAGGATGTCCAGGTAAATCTTTTGGAAATACATCTACAAATTCTTTCAAAATAGGTACATACTCTATTTGAACATTCCTTTCCTCACCGACAATTATTTCATTCTCTTCCTCCCCAATAATTGAATTAAGTTGAGCTACTGGGGGTGGATCTAAATAAGAATTAGGTGGTGACGATTCTTCTCTAAAAATAAGGTGTTCCTTATCATTATCATCAAGAATCGTAACCTCTTTCTTCTTACAATAAATCTTCGCATCATAGTCTGAAAGCCAGTCCATACCGAGGATTATATCAAACTCAATCATAGGTATGACGATGAGATCTGCAGATAATGAAAATTTATGTGCTCTAATGGGGACTGATTCACAAAACTTTGTTGCAATGATACTTCCCTTAAGAGTTTTAACTGACAACTCCCTTATTAAATCAAATTGGAAATATCTAATTTTCTTAGCAAACTGGGAAGATATGAAACAATGCGACGATCCAGAGTCAAATAATGCATTTTCTAAACTTGACGAATCCATTAAATTACCTGCCACCACGTCTTTCGGAGCTTCTACCTCAGCAGTAGTGATAACATAAGCCGAGCCTTGATCCCTTGTCCTTTTCTGAGGTAAGTTCTCCTGACGCTTAGGACATTCATTTGCATAATGTCCCATCTCCCTGCAGTTGTAGCACTGAACGTTGGTAGCTTCCTTCATCCCCTTGCAATCACGAGCTTTATGGCCTTTTTCACCACACTTCTAACAGACTCCCATTCCCTTCAAGAAAGTACCAGGATGTTTCTTCCCGCATTTACCACAAGATGGATATTCAACCTTTCCCTTCCTCCCCTTATTTCCATTCCCAGATTGATCAGCAGGACTCTTCTTCTCTTGCTTTGCTTTAAAGTCATAAGACTTAGAGAATTCCTTTTCGGTCTTGATAGCACATGAGACAATGTCTTCGTACGATGAAAAGGATTGTGATACTAATGCTCGACGGAGAAATGGTTTTAACCCATCAAAGAAACGTTCAATCTTACTTCTTGGGTTGCGTAAATAATCACCAGCGTACCTTGCTAACCTTGTAATGTTAGCCTCATACTTTGTGACATTCTCATCCTCCTTCTGACTCAGACTTAGAAATTGCCTTTCTCTATCTACTCGATGGTCACGAGGAAAGTATTTTTCTAAAAATAGATCTTTGAACTCCCTCCATTCCATATTTGATAATTCATCATCTTCTTTCATGTTTTGAATCAATAAACACCATTGATCAGCATCTCCAGTGAGGCGGTAAACTGCCATGATAACTTTTTCCCTTTCACTGCTCCCCAAAGCCTGAAATATTTTCTCTAGGGAATTTATCCATTGCTCAGCTACTAAGGGATTTGTACTCATATTGAACGTTGGTGGTTGTTGCCTCATGAATCGATCTAACATTGATCCTCCACGCTGTGGATCAGGGTGCTCCATACGGGTAAGGTTATTATTCATAACCTGAGTAAGTTGTCCCAGTATGGTGATTAGCTGATCGGCACCAGTTGCATCACTAGACCCACTATAATTATCTTGAGCAGGAGGGAAATCCCTACATGGAGTGCGTACATTGATACGGTTTCCATTTCTTCCACTAGGCGCCATTTCTAAACAATGGCATAAACTAGATCAGTTTGTGAATCAAAATACATAATCCCATACTTATAAAACACTTAACATAAATTGAACTATTTATGGATATAATCCATAATCATAAAAATGTTTTCTTTGATGAAGTATATACTCATAAACCCTTCATAATTATTTGTAAAGAAAATGAGAGTTATCCTAAGCATATCCCTCGGGAGTGTCGTAACCAAGAGTGCAGCAAGGCCCGTTGTCGTGCACCAGTTACCGTTCGAGTCTAGCTCAAAGCGGTGTTTTTGGGTTTTACCCCTAGTTACATCTGTGCCAGAGCCGCCTCTACCTGCTCGTATCCAGACAGGGATGTATTGCTCGGAAAACTCACAAAATCTCTACAATACCAAAATTCTAGGAAGTTCTTCTATAGTAATCCTCAAAGTTCATATTAGGTCTATGTGCTCTAATCAGAGTTTATCTAAATCTAGCCTCCAAGGTTTGTACTAAACTTTCTCTGATACCAACTGTAACGCCCCGACCCCAACTACCCAGAGTCGGTGCATTACTTCGTAACATTGTCATGATCACAAGAAAGATCAAATCTCAAAAGACCTATAGGTTTAGTAGCCTTGGAAACAATAGATATATTCATAAGTTTTACATTACATCATAAAATGAAAAACTACTACAACAACATAATGTTTCCACAGTCCACACTATAATCCCCTCATAATATCCCTGCAGGTCATTCATAACTTACATCTTCACATCCTGGGGAAAATAAAACATAGAAAAGGGGTGAGCTCTAATGCCCAGTAAGTATAACAATATAGCGGAACATTCAAAAACAAGCATAAACATTTAAGGCAATGAATAACTAAAACAAAAGAATTTTAAACTTGAACTTCAACATAGTATGGAAAAAGTAAAATGAAATAATGCCATTTACTTGTTCACATTGATATTCTACTAATCAAATAATCCCATGCAATATCAATAACCACTTTCATAATGTTGGAATGCACAATGCCAGACTATAATAACCACATAGCCAAGGCCTCGTGCCAAGACTAAAGATATGATTTTGCCAAGGCCTTGTGCCAAGACACTAGTTTGTCTCATGAGAACTACCGATGCATCGAGGAGCTATAGCAGGCTCCACCCGTCACTTATTAAGTCCAATGCATTCCCATATGAAAAGATTTAAACATAACATAAAAATTCGTATTAAAACTAGCATAAGAAATGTCAATAATTTCACCATAAACTATGAATGGTATAAAAATAGCACATCCACAGTCAAACATATCACAAAACCTTCAATACAATATAGAAGTTTTGTATCATAATAAATCAACTTCAAATAAGCGTAAAATCCATCAAAGGATGTTGACATAGATGAAATCAAAACACTTTTTAGAAAAATATCTCTTCCTATTTTTGAAATCATTTAAGAGCCATATAAAATTAAACATTTTCTTTGAAAATATTCTTATAAGCTTGTAAGTAAAGCTTTGAAGATTTTATAACGGCGGAAAATAACCGCACCCGCCGTATAAGTTAAAAAAACATTCTTAACTTAATTATGTCATAAAGGTTAAAAAGGACCTTGTTTTGAAAACGACGGAAAGATTCCTCTTATAAAAAGTCAAAAAATGGTATAAATGACTTTAACGCGTATTCTTGTAAATAATAAAAATGTTTTGAAATACATTTTGAAAAACATGGATGTTGATGATAAAGAGATCCTAGTAGATTATTACGTATAAACAACCTCGGATAATGAAGAGATTGTGAAATAACCCTTACCTTGTACTTTTCCTTTGATGGGGTAGGTTAACCTCCTGTATAATGGTGAAATAATTTTTATTAAATTATACAATAATCATATTCATTAATATGATATCATATATGACCTTTTAACATTGCTTTATTAATAGTATCTTAGTATTATCGTCGTTTCGGGTGATAATCGATTCGTTCTTCTTAAATGTTTGGTTACGTAAGACATGTTTGTAATGGATAGATTATATCTTATTCATAATCAGAATGATATTAACATTATTTTTAACCCTAAAATGAGAATAAGACTTGAATGGATACGATGGAGAATGAATCTCATCGCGTTCGTGGAGACGGTAGTCCGTACGTACGCACGAACGCTACTTCCATTTAATGTTTATTTTAAAAGAATAGAATCCAAATGATACATAGGTATATTACTATTACAGTATAATATAATATTTTATATATGTTACTTAAGTTCATTAACACCATCCATTATACGTTCCATCTGTGGTATGAACGAGTCATATCATTTTAAGGGGGCGGTAGTCCGCACTTCCTCAAATGAAATTATCGTATGTATATACAACATGAAACGAATAATGGTATGAAATAAAATGGAATTACAGAAGCTTATATATAAAATATATATCATTAATATCATATTTAATTACAGTGCCATCATAATGGCAACCATGAGAGGCGGTAAGATGTATTTGAACAATCATCGTTTCGTGAGGCGTTAGTTTGCCATCCACAGAAACATTATGTTCATCATCCATTAGATGGTGTTGTGTGTATGTGTAGTTTGAATCCTTCTTATAACAACATCCTAGTATATTTTGGATACTGGTGTTGTTACAAAAGAAAGGAAATAAAAAGAGTTTGGGGGTTGGAGAAGCAAAATAAATGAAAATAATTTAAGAGAAATCGTTACCATTAATTTAGGTAACTCACATTGGTTGGAACCAAAGGACTTCTTGAAATGCTTTCTGCCTAAGGGGAAGCTTCAAGGAGGAGGAGAGGGATGTGGGGAGATTATTTGGGCAGGGTTTGGACGAGCCAAGATGCTTGAGAGGTGTGAGGAATGAGTGGAAATGGTCTCCTTTTATAAGGGAGAGGGGGGGCTCTTTAGGAAACAGTGAAAGTATTACTTTATAATATAATTATATTCGGTTTATAATGGTCCAAAAATCATTGAGGTCGAAGATAAGATGACTCATATTCTATATAACATCAACCAATAAGAATTGGACAGGTTTTAGATAATATTTTAATCATTATAATCTTATTTATTTAAATGATTTATTAATGAGGTAAACATTGCATCATTATTGTGTCATTAATAATTTAAATTATTCTATGTATAAAAATTATAAATAAAATATCATTATGTAGGAAATATTTTTATATTTCTAATGAATATTTATAATCGAAAATACAACATGTATAACCCTATGTAAAAATTGTTCTTCTAAAATATATAAGCTTATGCCATTTTTATTTTTATTTTAACTTTATTAATATAATGTGTCCCTACCACATACAAGTGGTTCCAAGGGGTCCCCAAATCGACCCAAGGATGCCCATGGTCGGGTATGTGTCCACCAATAAGGTTAGGACACGTTTTAGGGTAATTTTGTATTATTATAATATTATTTGTTAACCCTTATTTACCGGATTTACCCTTTAACCATGGTAAATAAAATATTTACCGCAGTAATTATTCAAAATGTGTAAAAATAAAAGTTACCTATTTACATAATTTGGAAATCATGATTCCAAATATTTAATCCATTTTTCCTAATTCAAAACACAGAAGTGGCAGAAATTAATTTAAAATTAATTCCCGTTGTTAAAATAAAAAGCGTGTTTTTAAGAGATAATAACTATCAAAAGATTGACAGTTGTTTATGTCTGGTTTAATTGAGAAATTATGTCCAATGACCAAAATTATATTAAATGGTAAAAATATATTCTAAATATACTTTAAAACCACTCAAATTCATAATTTATCAATATTAATTATTTTGATTAAAAAAGTTGTTTTTAATTAAAATTTAGTAATATTCACTATTCATCAAAATATAAAAGTTATACGAAAAGTACCAAAATTTCACCCTAGGCTAATTTCAATATTCCGAATCCAAAAATGATGTCCATTTTGAAATATAAAATATATATGATTTCAAAAAGTAGGTATTACTATTCACAACGGCTAGTTTAATTAGTTGTGGTGTGTGTTAGAACTCGAGGTTGCGTACAACACACGCTATCACATTATTCGAAGGGAAACATACTGTGGAAGATTGGGGTGTTACACAATGGTTATACACATTTCCGTCATTACTAGATCCATGATAATATGATCCCATTCAACTCTCATATTGTTCAAAACTCCATGATCGTTTCTGCTCAAAGCATCTGCCATCCTATTTGTGTTCCCTGGGAGGTAGTGTATCATGAAATCATAATCCATGTGAAGTTCAAGCCATCTAATTTTTATCGTGTTGAGTTCTTTATATGAGAAAATATACTTCAAACTCTTGTGATCAGTATAAATCTCACACTTTTCACCATGGAGATAGTGTCTCTAAATCTTCAAAACAAATATTACAGCTGCTAACTCAAGATCATGAGTAGGATAGTTTTTCTCATTAATTTTTAACTGTCGTGATTCATGTGAAATAACTCCATCATTATACATATGGACACAACCAGGTCATTTTATGGATGAATCACTATAAATAACAAACCCATCATTCACCGATGGTATAGTCAAAACATAAGAATCGACTAATCTTCTCTTTAGTTCTTTAGAATATTATTCACACTCTTTTTTCCAAACAAATATAACCCCATTATGTGTGATATTTGTTAATGGATTATCCAACTAGGCGAAATTCTTGACGAAACGTCAATAATAACCTGCTAAACCCATAAGCCCGTGTACCTCAGTTATACTTGTCGGTGCTGGACGTTATTTTATTGCCTTGGTCTTTTAAGGATCGTCCTAAATTCAATACATAGAGAAAATATTGCCATGAAAATAATTCTCTTGAATCCAGAATTCACACTTCCTGAACATCCCATATAATTCATGTCATCTAAGTGTCGTCGGGATATCACACAAGTGATTTTCCTGATCTTCCTAGCTTTTTTTGTATAAAAATGCATCATCAATAAATACCACTACAAATTTATCATGATATTCTTTGAAAACATTATTCATTAGATCCACGAAGATAGAGGGTGCATTAGTCAATCCAAAATCCATTATTGTAAACTCATAATGCCCGTACCTGGTTCAAAATGCTGTCTTCAGAATGTCTTCCTTCTTTACACACAATTGATGGTATCTAGAACAAAGGTCAATATTTGAAAAGTACTGAGATCCATAAGTTGGTCAAATAAATCATAAATGCAATGTAGATGATACATTTTATTCATTGTTATAGCATTGATCTCCCTGTAGTCGACACATAACCGCATAGATCCATATTTCTTCTTGACAAAAAGTACAGAGGCTCCCCCTGGAGAAACACTAGGGAGAATAAATCCCTTATTACTCAATTATTCTATTTGTTTCCTTACATCCACTAATTCCTCAGTGACCATTATATAAGGGGTCTTAGATATGATCCTTGATCTAGGAATTGAATCAATGGAAAACTCAATTTATTGTTCTAGAGGATGACTAGGTAAAGCATTTTCTAAACTTGAGGAAACCATTAAATTACCTGCCACTACATCTTTCGGAGCTTCTACCTCAGCAGTAGTGTTAGCATAATCATGGCCTTGATCCCATGGCATTTTCTAATGTATGTTCCCCTGACGCTTATTACATTCATTTTCATAATTCCCCCGTTCTCTATAATTGTAGCATTCAACATTGACAACCTCTTTCTTACCATTACAATCATAAGCTTGGTGGCCTTTTTCACCACACTTGTAACAAACTCCCATTCCCGTCAAACAAGTACTAGGGAGTTTCTTCCAACTTTTACGGCATGATGGATATTCAACTTTTCCCTTCATTCCATTATTTTCATTTCCATAGTGTTCACCAGATCTCTTCTTCTCTTGTTTTACTTTAAAGTCGTAAAACATAGAGAATTTTTTTCTGTCTTGATTGCACATGAGACAATATCTCTATATGATGAAAAGGATTTTGAGAATAATTATCGATGGAGAAATTATTTTAACCCATCAATGAAACAATCAATATTATTTCTTGGGTTATGTATATAATCTGATACATGCCTCATTAAACTTTTAATGTTATATTTATACAATTCAACATTCTCATCCTCATTTTCCCTTAGGCTCAAAAATTGCCTTTCCATATATGCTCGATGGTCATGAGGAAAGTATTCTTCTAAGAAAAGTTCATTAAACTCCCTCCATTAATTATATGATACTTCATCATCTTACTTTGAGTTTTGAATCAATGAACACCATTGATCCACATCTCTAGTGAGGCGGTAAACTACCATGATAACTTTTTCCTTTTCACAACTCCCCATGGAATGAAATATTTTCTCTCTGAAATTTATCCATTGCTCAGCTACTAATGGATTTTTACTCACATTGTATGTTGGTGGTTGTTTCCTCATGAAGCGGTATAACATTGATCCTCCACGCTATGGATCAGGGTCCTCCATACGGGTAATGTTATTATTTATAACCTGTGTGAGTTTTCCCAGTATAGTGATAAGATGATCAGCACAAGTTGTATCACCAGCTCCACTATAATTAACTTGAGAAGTAGATAAATCTCTACATGGATTTTGGGAATTGAATCAATTTCATTTACTTCCACTATGATCCATTTCTAAACAATGGGATAAACTAGATCAGTTTATGAATCGAAATATATACTTCCAAACATGTAAAACACTTATCATAAATTGAACAGTTTATGGATATAAACCATAATCATAAAAAATGTTTTCATTGAGGAAGTATATAATCATAAACCCTTCATAATGTATTGTAAAGAAAATGAGAATTATCCTAAGCATATCCCTCAGGAGTGTTGTAACCAAGTGTGCATCAAGGCCCACTGTCCTTCACTAGTTCGCATTCGAGTCTCGCTCAAAGCGATGTTTTCAAGATTTAACCCTAGGTAAATATATGACAGAGCCTCCTATATCTACTCGTATCCAGACAAGTATGTATTGTTTGGAAAACATAAAAAATCTCTATAATACCAAAATTCTTGGAAGTTCTTCTATATTAACCCTCAAAGTCTATCTTAGGGCTATGTGCTGTAATATGAGTTTATCCAAATCTAGCTTCCAATATTTGAACTAAAATTCCTATAATACCAACTGTAACCCACCAACCATAGTTATCCAGAGTCCGTTCATTCTAACCTAATGTTGGCAGGATCACAAAATATTCAGTCTCGAAATACCAATTAGTTTAGTAGCCTTGGAATCACAAGATACATTCATAAGTCTTACATTACCTAATAATGTGAAAAACTACAAAAACATAGTCTCCATAGTCCACAATCATATCCCCAAATACAATCCCTATATGTTAGTCATAAAATTCTTTTTCACATCCTGGGAAAACTAAAACGTTGAAAGGGGTGATCTCACATTCTCAGTAAGGATAACAATATAGCGGAAACTTTCAAAAATATGCATTAAAATTTAAGGAAAAGTATAACTAATACAAATGAATTTTAAACATGAAATTTAGCATAATATGGAATATATAAAATGAAATAATTCTATTTACATATTCACATGGATATTCTAGAAGTTGAATTATCACATGCAATATCAATAACCACTTTCATAATGATGTAATGCATAATTCAGACTATCATAACCACATAGTCAAGGCCTTGCGCCAAGACTACAGATAATATTTTGTCAAAGCCTTGTGCCAAGACACTAGTTTGTCTCATCAGACCTACTGATGCATTGAGGATCTATAGCAGGCTCCCCCCGTCACATAATAAGTCTAATGCATTCCTCATATTAACATTTTTAAACATAACATAAACATTCGTATTAAAAGTAGCATAAAATATGTCAATACATTATCCATAAATCTTGAATGGTATAGAAATAACACATCCCTAGTAAAAAATATCAAAAACCATCAATTCAATGTCAAAGTTTTTTATCATAATAAATCAACTCCAAATAAGCTTAAAATCCATCAATAGATGTTGATATAGATAAAATCAAAACAATTTGAGAGAAATATCTCTTTTTTTAAATCATTTAAAATTCACATAATTATAAAATACAAAATTTACAATGATAATATTCTTATAGGCTTGTAGGGTAATCTTCAACAATTTTATAATGGCGGAAAATAGTTTCACCCGCCGTATAGGTTAAAAACCCATTCTTACCTTAGTTTTGTCGAAAAGGTTAAAAAGGACCTTGTTTGGAAATTGAAGGAATGATTCCATTATAAACATCGTATAAAAAGTCAAACAAGTGTATAAATTACTTTAACCCACAGTTAACAAAATAGTAATAATGTTTTGAAATACATTTTTAAGAAACAAGGATGTGGCTGATAAAGAGGTACCAGTACATAATTATGTATAAACACCCTTAGATAATGAAGAGATTGTAGAATTAACCCTTACCTTGTACATTTCATTAGTCGAGGGTAAGTTAACCACCATTTTCATGGTGAACTAATTGTTACTAAATTATAAAATAATCATATGAATTAATATGATATCATATACGATCTTCTGATATTGCTTTGTTAATAATTTCTAGGTATTATTGTTGTTTCGTGTGTTAATGAATTTTTATTCATTTTTATTCTTTGAAATGTGAGTCATATTTGTAATGGATGGGATGTATCTTATTTATATACCGAATTATATCATGTCTTTTAACAGTTTTTTAGTCATCTAATGAAAATTAGTCTTAAATGGATACGATGGGGAATGGATCTCATCGTGTTCATGGAGACGGTAATCCGTACATACGCACGACTGACAATGTCATTCTTTTGATATTTAAATAATATATAATTGGATGGAATATCATATATACAAAATCATTGACATGCTATATTCATTATTTACATTAATTAGGCATCATTATTATTACTATCCAAATAATAATGTATTGAATAACAATTACACCATAACGTGGAGACGGTAAGCCGTACGTACGCACGTATGGTGACATGTCATTAAAATGATGGATAGAATAATGAATTTGGATGTACCATATTTATAATAACATCACATTATATCTAAGATACTGGATTTATTATTTTAGAATGTAACCAAAAAATAAAAAGTAAGTGGAAGAATAAAGGAACATGAAAGATGTGATGAAATATTTACCTCTTCTACGGGTTCTTCCTTTTGATTTGATCAAAAGAGATCCATAGGTTGGATTTCTGATTAATCGATGGACACTAAGATGAAGGTAGGACTGTTGAGAGGGTATTTGTCTAGAATTTGGTCGAGCCAAATGGCTTTGAAGGTGTGAATTATAGAGAAGGGGGAGTCCCCTTTTATAAGTGGGGTGAGGGGCCCCTTAGGAAAATCTAGAAATATTATTTTATACTTAAATAATTTTCGCTTTATAATGGATCCAAAATGTATTATTTAAAGGATAAGGTGGGTATGGGTCGAAAATCACTCAACCAATATGTTTTAGACTAGTTTGAGACATTATATTAACATTATCTTTTAGATTACACTCTTAGTTAAATAGATTGACATTTTCCATTTCTATTTGTATTTAAATATTATGTGCCTAATAAACATACTATATACTTCCAAGAGAACACCAAATGGATCATTAATGATACAAATTTTATTATATAAGTCTTTTGGCCAGGCCTTTGATTTGTAGGAATAGAATATTAGTTAAAAATATAATATTTGTTTTAAAAACTCTTTTATATCAATTTTGACAATATTTGGTATTTTGTTTTTTTCAAAATTCATAAAATCATTATTCTTTCAAGAAAGATTCATCTAACCATCCCTAATATTCCATATTAACCTATAAATTTAATGGAATTAATAAAAAGTCTCATGTTAAATATATTGGGATATTTATAATATTAATTAATTTAATATTTTATTAATTAGGTAATTACTCTATCATCATTGGGTTATAAATAAATTAAATTATTTAATGTCTAAAAAATATAAATAAAATTCCATTATGTGGGATATATTTTTATATTTTTAATGAATATTTACAGTAAAATTTATCTTATATTAGACCCAATATTAATAATGTTTTAGTTATTAAACTTTGATTATAACTCTTTTAGCTCTTCATTAAATTTAACAAAAATAAATGTCCTAATCTAATCCAAGTGGACCAAAGATGTTAATATTTTAACCCTAAGGTTGTTTTTGGTCGAACTATACTTATCCAATAGAATTAGGACATGTTTTAGGGTAATAATATTATCATTTTCACATTTAATAACCATATTTACTTTTAACGGTGGTAAATACAAATTAAAAGTTACTCATAACCAAAAATTATTTTTATCACAAAGAACCACATTTTACGTACTGATATCAATTGTGTCCCTCAGATTTTTGAAATTCTACTCCCAGATGTGGTAAAATTAGGTTTTATGTGAATTTGAAAATTTTCCTAGGAGGTGGGTAAAAGACGGTGAAAAGTTGACTACAATTTTTATATATCTAAAATTATAATAAATTGACTACAATGAATTATATTGAACTTTTATAGGTATTATGTATTTATTTTGACCTAAAATAAATTTAAATAAGATGAATGATTATTTAAAAAAATTAGGTTTTAAACTATAAGTCATTGTTTTTCCCTTTTTATAAAAAAATGAAAGTTTTCATAAAAATAACCAAAATTCACCCTAAGCTAATTTTGAAATTCAAAATCCACAAATGAAGCCCAATTTGAAGAAAAAATTGTAACATTTAAAAATGTGGGTATTACTATTCATAATGGATTTTGTGATTGGTCGCGGTGTGTTAGAATCTCGAAGATGTGTACAATGAAAGCTATTGAATTATTCAAAGGAAAACATACTGTGGATGAATATGGTGTTACCATGTATATGATTAATGTTTGGTGATATTTTGGTTAGTTGAAATCTCCATATGGATATGATTATGGTATCTGAAAGATTATTTCTTTTCTATAGTTCTAGCAATTTACATTTATGAGGCTTTGTAACAATATGGACTATGAGTTAGTAGAGGTTAGAATAAGGCTGAAGTCTACATTTTTGTAGCTTGTATAAAACCTCTAATGACTATATAGTTGTCAATGTAAGCCATTTTATTTGTGGAGTATTAGTTGTCTCTAGTGGAACTAATAGATGACACACATGTGCAGTGTGTGAATCATGAGTTCAAATTTAATAGATCTCTTATGTTACATGGTGAAAAAATCACCTTATTTTGTAATGAATGACATGGTGTGATCCTATGGTGTGAATATACCACATGGATGGGACCAATTCCAAAGGGTGATCTCTATGGTGAAATGTTATCAGGGTGACACGAGGTTAGTATATGCCATTGTTGCTGTTGTTGATGTAACTAGGGAAATGCAAGGAAGACTAACAATTCCCCCACTAAGATTCCATCTAATGATCGAAAAAAAATTGGAAATTTACTTACCCCCAAAGTAGATAGGGATTATGTGTGATGGATATGTTTCTATAACATGTGTGTTTGAGGTTCGTTGAATTATTAAGGTTTCAGAAAAATTGTTGGTTGTGGTATGATATTCATTATAATAACCATTCTCTTTATTACACTCATAATCATTATTTATTATATAAACATCCATGTAAGACAACTCTTAAGATAGAGAGGTCTGGTGTCTTGGGAAATTAGGGACATTAAATGAGAACGGAAGACATTAAAATGCAACATGTTTATTGAAAACATTCTATACATGAACCCAATGTTCCCTAGTACATAGCATTTAATGGGATAACCTAGGGACATACATGAGAAAACGGTGAGCTATATAGTTCAGTAAGGGAGTAAGAAATGAATCAGATGAAAAATAAAATATATGTTAGGGAATAAGAATTTCAAGGGAGAATTTAAGAAACATGAACATAATGGCATGATATATAATGATTATCATAACATGTAAATGTGGAAATAACATTTAACATGATATTAGATTGAGCCAATGTTCAATGAAAATATAGCAAGTTAAAACCCTCATTTCTATTGAATTAGCATGAGTAATCCCATATTGCACATGAATAAGAATTAGTCAATTGTAATTGAACATAATGTGTCATGATGATATTATTTACCCAATTAATTAGAGTGGTATCAGGTAACACCCTTTATAAACATTTCATTTAATGTATAAGTTCACCATATGGATCATACAACTTGGATTAATTAAACATGGTAATTTATTCCAGGAATAATATATGTGGAATACATAAATGTAATTCCTTAATCGACATGTACATGTTGATAAATCTGAATACCCTTGATAGAGAAATTGGTATGGTATTCACATACCCAATGATTTTGGAATGGGACACATTGGTGTAACGTTGGAATCATAAAAAAGTCAAATAGAAATCGTAAAATGGGTTCATGAGATAGAATGTAATGACACAGGTATTTATAGAATAATAATTTTGGATTTCAATTATTTTATATGAATAATATTTTAATATTATGTTAAAGAGGGAACTTTTTTCGATATACCACTCAATACGCAACAACGAGTTTCATTGAAATCTTATGTTGCACAGAACATAGAGTAATAGTGAAAAAAATATAATAATATTATTAATATTTTAAATGTTATATAATTCCAGGCCATTGTACTAGAGAGAATGAACAGAGATAAAATAATTTTATTATACTTGTTTTCTAAATGACATTATATTTATCCAATAAATTTTAGAGGATTAAAATAAGAATGAATTTGATTTTAAGAATAAAATACTCTAATATTTTTTAATGTTTGTTTTACCACCATTTGAAGGAGAACCTTTTTTAAATATAGTTTTTTTCATATTTATATGTCCTATTTGACAAAAGAAACATTTTTAGAAGAAGAAAATATATATATTTTTTGATATTCTGTTATTTTTCTGCTGAAGATAAATTTTTCGATGAATATTGAAAACTACAACATTTTAATTCAAAACTGCATTTTAATGTAATTTATTTATATAGATAGATTATAATTTTAATTTTTATTAAAGAATAATTAGATTATATTTTTATCATTTAACCTAATTTTTGTTATTGTAAATAATTTAACTTTTTAATTAGATATAAACGCATGTTAATTTTTTGATAGTAATTATTTCATAAAAACACGCTTTTTGGGTTTTGAAGAAGGGAATAAATTTTAAATTAATTTCTGCAACTTCTATGTTTGAAATATTGAAAACATGGATTCAATATTTGGAATCAAGTGGCCCATATTGTGAAAATATGTAACATTTATTTTTAGTAATTATAAATAGAAACTTCGGAAAATATTTTATTTACTATGGTTAAAGGGTGAATCTGATAAATAAGTGTAAAAATAATATTATAATAATATTAAATTACCATTAATATTGTCAAAAACCTATTTAATGAGATATGTTTAACTATGGGAATCCATGAGTATATTTTAGGACACCATGGAGAAACTTTTGTTCGAAAATGACATTTAGTTACTTTTAATTCAATGTTTAGGAAAATATCACCCAAAACAATAGGATTTAGTAAATAAAATTTTAAATGGGGTTATATAAGTTATCATTTCAACTATAAATAATAATTAGAAAGCTACATAGATTTCCTAAATCATGGTTTTTTATTTATAAATTTTAGATATTAAATAAAGAAATTTAATTATGACATAATGATGATGCATTGAATGCTTCCTTAATAAAGGATTCAAATAAATGATAATATAAATGTTAAAATAAATGTAATTTGGTTATTTTTATGTCACATATAATGACTCATCCCCTAGGTCCTGTGCCATTACTACCCCAAGCCCTCCTTCCATAGGCTAGTGGCTAGCGACTAGCACCGAAGGCGTAAATCACTAAACTGGGAAGGTATTGCCTTTAAAATTCAAAAAACCCCACAACATAGTATGAGATGGAAGAAAAACACTAAGAAAAAATGTATACAAAAGAGTGCTGAAAGTTGAGGGGTGAGAATGCAAGCCCAATTGGAAAGTACAAGTACAATTGTAAAACAAGTACAACTGAATGGAAAAAATAGCTGAAATGTGGAAAGCAACTCCTCGATCATCCACCACAGATCCTATCTAAAGGGTAGGTACAGATAACCTCCACATCATTCCACATCGATCTGTATCCTCTGTGTATCGTCACACCATGTGGTCCATCTCTGGGTACCGTCCAGTCCTCATACACTCAGCCTCGGTCAGTGCTATCTGTCGTCTACATCCAACACAACGAGGTGCAGGCACAACCCGTGCAAGGGTGAGTATAACGATATTCAATAGAGACTCTGAGACCACCATGGTCTGTCAAAATCCACCAAGGATAATCCACAGTGTATGAAATCAATGGGTAGCCATTTCATAGGTATATGTCCATACATATACCTAATTTATCAAGTAACTCATCTCAATCAGGTGGTAAACAAAAAATTTACTGACTCATATCACATAGGTATTCAACTCACGTCAAGATACAGAGCGATTATCAGATATAGCCATAGAATCATCAATTCCGTCGAACCCCCACATGATCCAAGAACAGAAATCATAACTACCAAAGCCACACAAGTTCCATGAAAATTAAATAGAGCTTTCGAACCCACATAGGATCTAGGAACAGTCATTAGTGATATCGTTCCCATATAGGATCCAGGAACGGTAGTTGGAGTTGTCGAACCCATATAGGATTAAGGAACAGTCGTCAGTGCTGTCGGACCCACACATGCTACATGAACAATCATCAGTGTGTTGCCAGCCACATGGTTCTACACGAAGAATGCTATATTCTGGGAGGGTCCACTACTCTATCCATGTGTCGATACATCAAATACCACTATGTCCAATGTTGATGTATCCACAATATTATTCTGGCCAAAAGAAACCCAACGCGATAGACGTGCATCAATTGGACACCCGGTCTGATAGTTATTGGCATTTCTGTTCCGATGGCCTGGTTGTATATAAGTTCTATCTACTATGGTGGTACACCAACTATGCCCAAACCTTAATTGGGGTATACAAAAAGATCTGCCTCATTTCTAGGTTTCAATACTGGCAGACAGTTCGTCAATCGGACGCCCGTAGCTCATGTTACTAGAAAAAGAGTGAAATTTGGTCAAACGAGTCCGGACTGGGGGCTGACCCGGTCCTTGGGTCTGACCCGGTCCATGGGGACAACCCAGACCGTGGGGATAGCCCGACCCACACGGGCGGCCCGACCCATGGGGGTAGCCCGACCGCACTAGTTCCGGTCCGGCTTCCCATGGGTTCCACCCTAGCCACATCTAGGGGGAGGTCGCGCCACGTGGATCCCGAATGGCTTAGCTATTCAAATGATTTCCATAACTAGCACCCCATGGTGCCTGTCCGCATCACATGGGACCCAATGTGTGTTCCCGCTCCTCCTGGCTGGCCGACCAGCTAGCCGCCTCTCGCGAGTTGCCAATTCCGCCGCGCCGTCTCTGATGACCAGGTGGCTCAGGCCATTGGTCTTCTTCGTGGCCGGCCTTGCACCAGCCGCTGCTGCACCACTATGTCCCGGTGCCGCCGACCCCTTTTCCTCCACCGCACAGCGTGGTTGCACCATGCCTTTTACAGTGAACTGGCAGATTGGGCCGCCAGTTTTCTTCACGACCAAGCTTGTGCTGGCTGCCACTGCACTAACACATCCTGTCGACGGTGCGTTACTCCTCTAGTGCCGCGGTTGCACTGCTACCATCCATGTGGTGACGATTGTCGCTCCATCCATTTGCAATCTTTCAGCGGGTCACCAGATGAGTTCTGGTGGCCCGATTCTCATTCCGTAAGTAATTATGCATTCCTCAGACGTCGCTTTCGATCTACAATCATTGTTGATGAGAATCACTCATCCCGGTATCATGCCACATTTAGCATCAAATTCCCCAATGAAGCTAGAGGGGTCAGTCCGTGTTTGTTCATCCCGCACCCCCCACATTAGGGTGATATCATGCGGCTTCAAATTATAATCCTTGATGGATATAAAAAAACAAGCAACAATTAACAAAGCTTGTACCCATACCTTTGTTCGATGATCGTTGATGAAGTCATGGAAAGGCGGATCGCGATTCGTTGTAGAAAAATGCATCCTACATCGAAGACGTTCCGAGGGAGTAAGTCGATGTTAGGATCACAGTCGATGTTCTTCGTCTGTTGGAGCATTCTACGTCGGTGGAACTCATTCTTCGCCATGAGCCTTCTCTCATGTTCTCCTCTCTGCAAAGTTCCACCCATAGACAAATTCCAAAAGAAATAATTATTTCATCTTACCTATTGTTTAATCATTGGTACATAATTTAAAAAAATTCACATTAATTAATTTATTTGATCAATTAATTAATTGAGAGGATTTGGCAGCATAAAGTGGGGAGCTCAAGTGGTTTCTGTGCACATAATGGGGATTTCCAGAGGTTTTATCCTCAGGTGGTCTCCACCACATTAATCATATAGAGGAGGTTAGGTTTGGGTAGGCCCCACCTTTATAACCTCTCATGGGAGGATAAGGTGTGGTAGTCCCCACCTCCAACCACTACATGGAGTTTTTAACCAACTAAAAATAAAAATAAAGCTATAATTTTATTTTTATTTAATTTATTCATTAAAACCCAATGACTAACTTTCATTATCAACTAACTGACGTCGAGGTGAAAGTCTTCTTTATAGAATATTGGCAATGTGAGTTCAACGGTGCCCTCATATTTCAATTCTGAGCACCGGTTCAAAAGGTATTAAAACTCACTTGTACATTTACTGAATGTACATGAAATAAACTCCAGAAATTGATTCCAGGTACACTGGGCCTCAGAATCATGCACCGTCAGTTTTCAAAGACTTGTAAAATTCCAATATATTTACGAAAAAAAATTCAAAAAAAATTATTGGTCTTCAAATTCTCCCCACCTCAGGGATTTTTGACCCCGTAAGCTATAATTATAACTAGGGGAAGAATTAGGGATACTGAGCATGCATCTAAACCTCCCACTCCCATGTTCTCTCCTGGAGGTTCTCGTTCTGCCAACAAATGCGCACTAGAGGTATCGAACATCCATGAAGGACCTGATCTTGTCAATCCTCAATCTCCACTAGAACCTCTGTAAAGGTCTCCCCATCATCGACATCCAGCTATACATGGTAGATGATTTGAGAAGGGTCTTGAACATATCTAATCACCTGGAATTCATGAAATACATCATGCACCCCGTGTAACTGAGATGTAAGAGCTAAGTAGTATGCCACCTCGCCAACTCTCGTGAGGACCTGGAAAGGTCCAATGAAACATGGAGATAAAATTCCGCCTCAGCCAAATCTCCATAATCCTCATCAAGGTGATACTTGTAGAAAGACGTGGTCACCATCCTCAAACTGTTGAGGTCTTTATATCCTATCAGCATACGACTTATATCTGTTCTCTGCAGTTTTCATCTACTCCTGGATGATCTTCACCTTCTTCGTGGTAGCTCGTACCATCTCTGGTGCCACATGTGTTGACTCCTCTGGGTCAGTCCTGCACAAATGTGATCTGCAAGGTCAAATATACACGACCTCAAAATGTACCATCCCTATGGTGGAGTGATAACTGTTGATGTTTGAAAACTCTATCAAAGGTAATTGATCCTCCCAACTTCGACCGAAGTCAAAGACACAAGCACACTGCATGTCCTTGAGGGTATGAATGGTCGGCTCATTCTGTCCATCCTTCTGCTGATAGATGGTGGTGCTCAGACGAAGCTGCGTCCCAAAAGCCTCCTGCAACCCCTTCCATAGCTGAGACGTAAATTGTGTGTCATGATCGAAGAAGATAGAAGAATGTAATCCATGTAGCCGCACCATCTCTTGCACGTAGAGTCCTCACAAGGTCTATACTGATCCCTACTCTCTGATCAGTATGACGTGGGCCGACATTGTGAGTCAGTCGATGATCACACAAATCGATTCATGACCCTTGAATTTTCATGGAATACCCATCACAAAATCCATGTATATCTCATCATAGATCCACTTTGCAACCTCTAATGGATGAACCAAGCCTGCAGGTACCTGATGCTCCGCCTTCACTTGCTGATAAGTGAGGCATCGAGGGACATACTTTGCTACTGCTTTCTTCATATCAAGCCACCAGTGTTGTCGTCTGAGGTCTTGGTACTTCTTTGACACTCCCGGATGTACTGCTAGAGGGGATGTGTGGAACTATCTCAAAAAGTCCTCCTGAAGTGCAATGGGTACCATGGTATGTCCATTCAAGAGGTTGACATGCTCCCTACCTTCAGAAAATCTTTCAGGTGCCTTCCCTATTGATATCTGAGCATGTTGTGTCTCGCAGTCAACATCTCCACGTTGTGCCTCCCTGACCCGTGGATGAATAGGGGGAGTGACTTTAAGTGACTGAAGGGAGTCTGCTCCATCTCTATCCACAATAGATACATGTATTGTAGCTAGCTGCTCTATCACCTCACCTAGCATCTGTATACCAGATTTTATGTTGAGTGCATCTACAACAACATTCCCCTTCCTATGAGTATAGACTATCTCGATGTCATAGTCATGGAGGAACTCAAGCCATCATCACTATCTCAGGATCAGGTCCTTCTGAGAGAAGATATACCAGAGACTCTTATGATTAGAGTACACGGTAAAACATTCTCCCATCAGATAGTGCTTCCACATCATCAAGGAGAAGAGCCCTGCATCTAACTCCAGGTCATTGGTAGTGTAGTTCTGCTCATTATGTCTTAGCTACCGAGAACCATATGCGATCACTACTCGTTCATGCATCAGGACACACCCGAGTCCGGTCCCTGATGCTTCGCAGTAAACTACGTATCCTAAGCCTTCATCTGGAATCCTTAGGATGGGGGCACTAATCAGCCTCTGCCACAGATATTGAAATATCTACTAACATCCCTCCGACCACACAAAGTGTTTCCCCTTCTTTGATAAGGCTGATAGTGGTTTTGCATCTTTGGAGAAGTATATTAAAAACCTATGATAATATCCAGCAAAACCCATGAATCTCGGTATCTCCTTCACAAACTTGGGTGGCACCCCATAAAGTACAACCTCAATCTCCACTGGATCCACTACAACTCCAGCCTCTGAGATGACATGTCCTATAATGTGAACACCCCAGATCAAAAATTGGCACTTCTAGAGCATACCATAATGTTGGTGCTCTCAGAGTATGTCCATGTACATCACACAAGTGATAGGCACGTTCTTCTTCAGTTGTCAGTAGATCAAAATGTCTTCGATGAAGACTACGACCAAGCAATCATGTAATGGCTAGAAAATATCATTTATGACTCCCATGAACACTGCATGAGCGTTGGTTACTCTAAGATCCATAACCAAGAACTTGTAGTGGTTGTATCGACATGTGAAGGTTTTCTTAGGTACATCTTCATCTCGAACTCGGAGCAGCTAATAGCCTGATCTGAGGTCTATCATTGAGAACCACTATTCACCCTTCAGCTAATCAAATAATAAATCAATCCACGAGAGTGGGTACATGTTCCTCACAATAACCTAATTTAGGAAATGGTAGTCGACACAAATCCTCAATCTCCCATCCACCTTCTTGGAGAATAGAATCGAGGCTGCCCAGGGAGGAACACTGGGCAGGATAAATCCCATCCCTTGTAAGTCCTCTTGTTTTCCCATATCTCGAAAAGATCAGTGGGAGCCATCCAATATGCTGGTGTAGATATTGGTGTCCCTTGGGGGTACAATTCAATGATGAAGTCCACCTCCCTATAAGGAGGTAGTGCTGGAATATCTTCAGGGAAAACATCAGCGTACTGGTCCACCACTAAATGATATCTCAGACTCTCCACATCAACTGCTCTAAGGGTAACATAGGCCAACTGATGAGTGATCAGCTGTACCCTTCTCTGAGTAAGTCTGTTATGTGCTAAAAAGGCTCCCTTATCACCGGTGAAGTTAAAAAAGGTCCCATCAGTGCAGACACATTGCACTTTGCTCCTAATACAGTCTATATGAGCATAAACATTAGTTAACCAGTCCATACCCAAGATGACGTTATAAGGCCTCGATGCCGCTATGAAAAGATCCCATCCAAAACTCTTGCCTCCAAGAGAAGGCTCACAATGCCGGCACTAGTGTGTTATCCTCATGTCTGCTCCCATAAGAGTCTATATCCATAAGGATCGAGCAAACGGCTCCATCGGAATCTTCGAACACCAAACATGGGTAGAGGCAATGAAATAATGACTAACACATGTGTCTATTAAAACTCTAGCTAAGGTGGAGTAGAGATAGACCATACCTCAAATCATCTTCAGAGTGCCATGATCTTATGCCTCATCTTCCTAGAGTTGTGATCTCCCTTGTCCACCTACTCCCTATGGTCGGGGTGGACCCCTTGGTTGTGGTGGTGGTAAAACAATGTAACGTCATCCACCGTCAGCTGCACGACCAGCTCCTCTACCACGTCTGCATATGCCCTGCAGATCGCATCGATAGAACATCTTCCTCTTCTTGGGAGGTCCCTCAACTATCCCATGATCATCCAAATGGTGGGTCGGACAATCACGAGTCATGTGACCCTGCCCACCACATTTGAAACACTTTCTTGTCCACCAAATGAATGGCTCTATCTCATGTTCCTCGCACAACCGACCTGAGTACTAAGGTCATCCACTGGAAGGTCTGGTCTGCATGGACCTCTACAACATTTTTCTGCTACCAGCTGCAGAAGTATCCGCTATGTGACGCTCGGTGTTGGGTCTCACTGCTGGTGACTGCTCAGCAAGGAAACTTTCTACTGAGAGGGATATCTCCAACACCCCCGCCTACGTCGGGATGCTGAGGGAGATCATCAAATCCTTGATATCTCGCTCAAGCCCCTACTCAATGGTCCAGGCCCTGAAGAATGGGTCCTGTACCATATATGTGGAGGAGCATGAGAGGTCGGTGAACCTTACTGATTACTATGCCACTATAATGATACCTTTCTACAGATGAAGTAGCTCATGTATCCTCACTACATGTCGGGTGGCTGGTACAAACATTGCATGAAATAGGATCTCAAGGTCTGCCCAAAGTAGTGTCACCTCATCATGCACCTTGAGCATCAAGACCAACCATCTTCCTGCTGCTGCCTAAAGGAGAGTCACGGTAAGGATCACCATAGGGTCTGTAGGTGTCCCTACCATTTTGAATACTTTCACCACAGCATCCATCCAATCCTCAGCAGCTCATGGGTCTGTCTCACCCCTGTAAATGGGAGGAATCTGGTGCTAGAACACGTGCGACACAGGCAGGCGGTTTTCACTCTCGGTTGCTGGGTCTGGTGGCATTGGTGGCTCAACGGGTAGTGGTACCACTGGTGCTTTTGTTGTAATATGGCCTTTCACCGAGCCCTCATTCCTTGGTGGGATTCCATCTCGTACAATGCCTAGAACCCTCAATGGATATCTGTGTGGAGAAATTATATAAAGAAACAGGAGCACCACGATCAATAAGACATATATGGTGAGATAAATCAAAATAGATCACAAAGAAGACTCTCCAAAACATAAAAAAATCTGTGTTTTTCATGCACTGAGTTAGAAAACCAAAATCAGGGTCCTTGTGTATTGATACGTCAGCCACCGCACAAACACTGGACACCCTAAACTGAAAACCACAATGAGTACACTTAACACTATTGCTTCACAGAAAAGAATAGAGTCCTATGTTTTGCTATAGAACCGACTACTATGAAACCAGTTTTGCATGACCCTTCCACCAGGGCCCATGTCATGACTACCCCAAGCTCGACTTCCCTAGGCCAGGGGCTGGTGACTAGCACCAAAGGCATAAATACCTAAACTGGTAAAGAATTGCATTTAAAACATGAAATCCCACACAACAGAGTATGAGATTGAAGGAAAATACTATGTAAATCTGTATACAAAAGAGTGTTGAAAGTAGAGGGGATAGAATACAATCCCAATAGAAATGTACAAGTAAAACTGAAAAACAAGTACAGCTAAAAGGAAAAACCATATAAAAGGTGAAAAGTAGCTCTTGGATCATCCACCACAGATACTACCTGAGGGGTAGGTACAGATAGCCTCAACAAAACTCCATGTATTTCTATCTCTCCCATGTATCGTCACGCCATGTGGTCCACCTCTGTGTACCATCCACTCCTTTTACACTCTACCTCGGTCAGCGTTGTCCGTACTTTGCATCCACCAATGAGATGTGGGCATAGATCATGTAGGGGTGAGTATAATGATTCTCATTAGGGACACCGAGACCACTAAGTTATCTCAAAATCCACCAAGGATAAACCACAGAGTATGAAATCAACAGATACCCATTACATAGGTATATGCCCATACATGTACCTAAGTTTTCTGGTAACCTATCTCTATCATGAGGGAAAAAAAATTTACTGACTCAACTCACACAAGAATACAACTCATATTAATAGATTGAGATGATCAGATGTAGCCACTGAATCATCTATTCTGTCAAACCCACACATGATCGAGGAATAGAAACCTGAACTGTCGAACCCACACAGGATCCACAAACAGTAAATAGAGCTGTAGAACACACAAAGAATCCAGGAATAGTCATCAGTGCTGTTGGACCCACACACGATGCAGGAATAGTTGTTGGAGTTGTCGAACACAAACAAGATCCGAGAACAGATGTTAGTGTTGTCAAACCCATACAGGATCCAGGATTAGTCTTCAATGTGCAGCCAGCCATAGGGTTCCGAATAAAGCATGCTTAATTCTGGGAGGGTCCACTCCATAAGACAAGTGTCGATACATCAACTAAAGCTAGGTACAAAGTTGATTTATCCAAAATATTTTTCTTTTCGAATGAAACCCAACGAGACACACAACACGTAAATCGGACGCCCGATATGAGAGTTACTGACATTTATGTTCCAAGGGCCTGGTTGGATTTACGTTCGATCCCACACGGCCATACCCCAACTGTTTCCAAATGACTAGTGGAGTTTAAAAAAAATAATATTCTACTTCCAAGGATTCTGTCATTGTAGACGGTTCGTCAATCGGATGCCCACTACTCATGTTACAGAAAAAAGAGTGGAAACTGGTCAAACGGGTCCGGACTGGGGTCTGACCCGGTCCGTGGGGATGGTCCTGACCACAGGGATGGCCCAGCTCATGCTGAGCCTACCTCAACAGACCATGGGGTCCTCCCTAGCCACATCCAGAGGGGAGGCCGAGCCCCTAGATCGAAAAGGCTTAGCCATTTAGGTGATTTACAAAATTGGTGCCACGGGGCACCGGTTCGTGTCAGGTGGGCCCTAGCTAGGGGTCCCACTCCTTCCAGCTCACTAAGAGGCCAAATGCTTCCCGCACGGATCCGATTGCACCATGCCACCTCCGGTGACCCGATGGATCAGGCCGAGGGTCTTCTTCGCGGCCAGCCATGCGCCGGACGCCATTGCACCCCTATGACCACCTTTAGCTCAACTGGATGGTGCAGTTGCGTCGCACCTTCTTCGGCAACCCGGCTGCTTGGGCCACTGGTTTTTTTTTTGCGGCCGGGCTTGTGCCAGTTGTTGTTGTACTACCGTGCCCTGTTGGGCATTCGTTCCTCCTTAGGTAGCGCAGTTGTGCTACCACCATCCATGCAGTGACGATTGTCGCTTCATCTATCTGTGAGCTTTTTGTGGGTCACCGGATGAGTTCTGGTTGCCTGATTCTCATTCTAGAACTAGTCGCGCATTACTCGTGACGTCTCCTTCGATCTGAAATCATTTTTGACAAGAATATCTCATCCTGGTCTCAAGCCAGGTATAGCATCAAATTTCATATAGACGGAGGAGGGGTCAGGTTGTGTTTGTTCGGCCCACACCCTCCGCATTAGGGTGATATCATGGAGCATTAAATTATAATCCACGACAGAAAATGAAGAACATGCAACAATTAAACAGGCTTGTACCCCTACCTTTTTGTGTTGATCATTGACGATGTCGCTAAATGGCAAATGTTGATTCGTTGTAGATGAACGTGTCCTACATCGAGGAGGTTCCGAAGGAGGAAGTTGAGGTCAGGATTGAGGTTAATGTTATTCTTCGTTTGGAGAGTTCTTCATCTATGGAACAAGTTCTTCACTGTGATTCTTCTCCCATGTTCTCCCCTATCCCAAGTTCCACCCAAAGTCAAATTCCAACCAATAAAATATATTATTCTTTCCTATTATTTAATCGTTGGAACATAATTCAAAAATATTCAAATTAATTAACTGTTTTTCTAAATTAATTAATAAGAGGATTTGGCACCATATAGTGGAGAGGTAAATAGGATTCTCCCAAAATAATATTTTTTTTAACAAAGTTTTAAACTTGTGTGCTCCCCACCACATGAAACCTAAATAAGAGGATAGGCTTGGGTGGTCCTCACCCACATAACCTCTCATGGGAGGTTAAGGTGTGGTGATCCCCACCTCCAACCTCCACATGGATGATTTAATGAACTAAAAAATAATAATGCTATAACATTATTTTTATTTAATTTATTCATTAAAACCCAAAAACTAACTTTCATTCTTGACCAACTACCGTCGAGGTGAAATTCTTCATAAAAAAATACCGACTCTGCGCGTTCAATAGTGCCCTCAGATTTCAATTATGAGCACCAATTCAAAAGTTATAAAAATCTACTTTAATGTTTACTGAACTTATGTGAACCAAAGTCCCGAAATAGATACTAGGCACATCGGCCTCGATATCATGCACCGTCAGTTTTCGCGGTCTCGTAAAATTACCATGTATTTATGGAAAAAATTTCCATGGAAATTCCAGGTCTTTACATCATCCATGAATTTCATGGAAGATAGTTACATATTATCATTTATCAATGATTTTTTAATCAATCAAGTTGTTGTGCATATTTAAAAAAGACATGATATTAATAGTATCAAAATTTAGATAATTCATTTGGTTAATTATAAAATATTATACAAAATTTTATAGAATAAAAAAATCTATCATTTTTTTCATATAGTAAGAATAAGTCTAGAATATTATTATTGACTCTTTTTTTGGATATTTTTCATGTTTTGGAACTATTTTGATTCTTAAACTGTAAAATTTTGGATAAAATAGAATGACTAAAAAGGGATAAATAAAATATATAAGGATTACAAAATATTCAAAGCATGTCCAATTAGTATTGGATGATTGTATTTCGAAAAATAGTCATGTAAGTTTCTAATTTAATTAGTTTTGAATCCTTTTAAACATAAAAACTTTTTATTATAAAACAATACTTTCAAATGATCCTAAAGAGCTCATCCTCCCTATTATAAAAGGTGACAACCTCTATCCCATTACACAAACCTCTCAACCCCATTATCTCATCTAATATATGATAAAATAATCTATCAAAATACCAATATTCTTCCTAGATGTATCCCCCTAGTCATAAGGCAATTAAGTAAAGCCTTTTGAATCAAATCAATGAGAGATACACATTTTAAGAGGTATCATCTTCTCTAAAATTCCTTTCCATTATTCTACTTATTCACTCCCTATTATATTAATTTCCATTTGCTAAATAAAAACACTAGAATCCTAAATATATTATATTTTAGTCACATTAAGGATTAAACTAACACATACACACACCTTCATCTAATGTGTATAGAACATACTGTTTCTTTAGAGAGTTAACTACTCCCTCGCAAAATTATGATTGTTTGTTTTTTCCATACCACCTATCATGGAGGCCATTATGATAGAACTTTATTTATATGTGATATATTTTATATTTATATTTTCTATATGTTTATGTATTTTTCATTTATATAATATCATTATGTTTTTTAGTAATTGTTAAATATGATAATTTCATTTGAGGAAGTGTGGCCTTTTTCCCCCTCTATGTGATATGACTCCTTCATGCCATACATGGAACGTATAAAGGATGGTGTTAATGAAGATATGTAATGTATATAAAATATTATATTATACTGGAATTATAATATAACTATGTGTCATTTGGGTTCCGGTCCATTAAAAATGTAAAAAAGAAATGAAAGTAGCATTCATGTGTATGTATGACTTACTGTCTTCATGAACGATGAATTTCATTTTCCTATATCCAAATGAAATGGAATATTATAAATACATATATATTGAATATATATGACTGATTTTATATCTAAATCATTAAAATCATCTTGGAGATAATGGAATTTTGACCCTATGCAAACTTTTTAATTATAATAAGCTTATTTTGACTCTAGTACAGAACATCGACAAAATGACTAATATGAACATGAATAATGACATGATGGTTATATAAAATAAATAAGATATATTAAAGGAATAATAAAAATTAAAAAGGTTTTTATGAACAAATAATTAACTTATGTTTATTATTCAATGAGATAAATAACAAACAAGATAAGTCGCACACAATGTAATAGAATTTCTTAACCAGATTTCCATTCTAATGGTTGATATTATACATCTTTATAATGGAATTTTATGATTATGTGACTAATAAATTTGGATGCCTTGTATTCTATTTATATTTTATTTATGTTTATTTATAGTGAATACACATAATAGATCTTTTATATTTATAAAATTATCTTTTTAAGGGGAACATTCACCCAAATATTTTATTCAATGAATTATTTTATGTTAGGTGTTTTAATTTCTATTTTAATTTGATGGGTTATGTTCTCCAATATCCATATTCATGTAAATTATATTTCCATGTTATGAGAGAACCTTTTCTCTCTCATCAACTTATATTCATAATTTTTAAGTCATAGCGTTAAAATGATGCATTTTTATAAGGGAATTTATAATCTCATTTTACACTCATTGGGTTTTATGCATACTACATTAATTATATTATCCCAAGATTATGTGTGGAACAAAATTCTGTAAATTTATGTTTTATTTTTCAGTTCTGTTTGTGTGGATATAAAACTTCTACATTTAATAACACCATATATACATTCATATGTCATATATATGAACATCGTAAGGGGATTCGTAACACAATCTCCATTGATTGAATAAAATATCTATGTCATTTGTTTTTTTAATGAATTTGTGTGAATGACCACTGATTGTTTTACACATTATATCTTCTTATATTAGGTGTATTTATATTTTTAGACATAATTATTTCATTTATGTAACCTAAATCGAAATATAGGATTTTGTAATGGATTTCATCTCAATTTGCATTCCATTGAGACTTATTTGTTGTTACGAACCAATTTACTTTTATATGGTCTATATACTACCCTTTGACATATTATATCATTAATTGCCTTATTATAATTTTATGATATGTTTTTTAATGATATTTTTTCATTTATTTTATTCATGTATTTTCTCATGTGGTAAGAGACTATTTAACTAAAACATTGTTTTTAATGTTTTAAAGATTTAATTATCTAAATATTTCTCAATAATGTCCATGTTTACAAAATGTTTCTAATGATTTATTTATAGGGAAATCAATGGTTTGAAGTGATATTTATTTTAAATTATTTATTGTGTTATATGACACTTTGACTCAAAAATCTATTTATTAATAGTATTAAATTGTATTGGAAATGGTTTTAATATTTCAATATCTTGAAATGATATATTGTGTTTGCAGCATAAAAATGTTTTCATTCTATTATTTTGGTTTTGTGAGTTATGAATATGTTATGGTTCTTGGTAATTGTTTACGAATATGGGTGGATCCATGCTAAACCCATGTTTGTTGATCTCTAGATAACTCTCCAATGCATTGTGTAACCTGACAGAGCTAAACATTAATGTTTCTCCAAAGAGATTTTGGGAATAAACCAAGATGTTTATTCCACATATAACACCCCATGTAGTTCTGAAAGCTACAATGTATGTATATCATCGATGACACTTGTTACCTTTATGATTTATGATTTCTAAGTGTTATTCATAAATCTTATGATTTTTTGAGGTATGTTAGAAATCTTTTGTTTTGTATGTATTGATGGACTAATGTTCTCTTTTTTTATTTTATAGCCCTTACTGAGCTTTTTATGCTCATTGAATGTTTTATAAATTGTTTTAACATGTTATAAGGATGGGTAAATAGAATAAATAATTCATAGAGATTTATATGAGGAAAATAACATCATGTTTTATTAAAGGAGTATTTTTATAGTGAATGAAATTTGATAGAGTAGACGTGTCTAAATTGTAATCTTTTGAGACATAATGTAATATTAATGGCCTAATTATCATGAAATGTAAAACTAAAAGGATATTCAATGGGAATTATTGAATTAATTCTTTATTATTTAATTTTTACATTTGAGGCCGTATAGTTGTTATTCGAGGTGTGTTTAGATAACATATGTGGATAGGGTGTTATTTAAGCATAAGTGACTTATACATTATTTATAGAATATTATAATGTCTAAAAGTTATTTTAAGTTATCCTAATTCGTTTAAGATAACATTTATATGTATATATTATCATTTACCCTCCTCATAAGATATTATATGATGATTTTACTGACATACTCACAGTGATCATTTTGGTATTTCTAAATTTCTAGATCTAGCAGTCACCAATGTAACAATGGATGTGAATAAAACTGTGATCATTTTTTGAATATGCAATTGAATGAAATGGGTGCTTCAATGAGAACTATTGCAGTTAATCTCAACCTACTATTTGGAGTCATGATTGACCACATGAACATTAGTTATTTTTATTAGGAATCGTATATGTGAGAAACAATTCCTTATGGATGTCCAGGTAATAAACCAAAAGGTACATATACTATAAAACCTATGTGTCAAGTATTTGGAAAAAGCAAAAAGTAAAATTTTTCAATAGGATGGTAAGATGCTATAGATTTGGTAATGAAGGTCATAAAGCAATAGCCTACCATCGAAAAAGGAAGCATCTTGCTGACTCTGGGAAAGGGAATGAAATTTTTTGTGAAGGGTAAATTCAATGATTTAAATATGGAGTGAATGGTAATTATAAAAATATATGTCCTAGGAATAAGGGTTAGGAATGTGATTAGTAAGATCATAAAATTATATGTTGAACAATTCTTAAATCCATTCCAATTGAATATGAGGAAATTGAAAATGAACTATGAAAGTTATGGATTATTTCACTGCTCATTATTCTTAATTAATTAAATTGTAGGACAATATTTATTATTTTGTTTGTAAAAAATAAGACCAAATGAATAAGATGGAAAACATGGATAAAAAATAATGTATAATGTTCAATGATTAAGATGTCAACATTTTAGGAATTTAAAAGTTATGTTGGATCAATAAATGATGACATGTTTAAAGGTATTAATGATATGATTACGTTATAATAATTTTACTATTATGTGTAAACGTGATGTTTTATATGTGAAAATGTTATTGACGGAAGAATTATCTTTTCTTATGTAGATATAGTTATAAATAACTACTTTGGTTTATATGATACTTGAATTTGAGGCAATTTAATTTTATTACGTTGTGGATAAAAATGAGATTTATGAGATAACAGTTGTAGTTAAAATATGTATATTATTGAGGAATTTATCTCCTTTTTTATAATTATATAATAATGATATCGTTTTATTAAATGAAAAACCTTTAGGATGGGTTTCAACTTGTCATGTCTGGTAATGCCATGGGAATCGAACCGACAACCGAAGGGCGAGAAGGGCGCATCACCTACCACTGGCCTATGTGATGTCCGACGTTAGTATGACTTATTATTTTTAGTTAAATTATTTTATTTATATATAATAAGATGTTTTTGGATCATATGTTTTATCAAATGGATATCCATATTATAAAAAATTAACTTGGTCATTAAGTGATAATGGTTATTTTGGAAGATGTTTTCTCTTTTGGGAACACTACATTTCTATGGAAAATAGAATACTATGGGATTTCATTTGATGAGTCGTGTGGAAAATTATTTTGGAATAATATATGTCTATTTTAGAATTATAGGGACTTGGGTTATTTATAGAAGTAATTAAAATATATTTGAGAATACTTGATTTAGATAATTATATTTTAGGTATGATTCTTTAAGAGTATTCGTTGATATTTGGAGATAAATGTTAAGATTTTTGTAGTAGACTATGTGATCAAAAACTTCTCAATTTTTTGTTTCATTAGTAGGATTGATTGCATTGAAGTTTTTTACAGATAATTGTTTATTGAATGGTTTTTGTTGATCTTTGGGTATTATTTGTCAAATTTTGGAGATTAATAGTAGTATTTCTTTTTATGAAGTATTATATTTATTTGGAGATTTTCTGATCTGGTACTAGACATTTATGTTCTGGATATTGTCTAAAGAAATCAAAAATATATAGTTCATATATTTTTGGATTTTTTATTCACAAGATGTTGATTATAGTGCTTCCTAGGTGACCAAGTCATCTTTAATTCCCATCATTTGGAGAAAAGATGAGTTTGTGGTAGAAATTTGATTAATGGATGAAAAACTACTTTTCAAGTAGTTATATTTTATTTTGTTCTTAGTCTATGTAGTAAAATAATTATTCAACTCTTCGAAATAGATCTGGAAGAAATAATGTTATATTCCTACTATTATCATCATACTTTTACCCAACCACAAATTTAAGGTATTGTGGTTGTGAAATTTTTGTGATCATGTTATCTATCACTATCTATTAATATATGAATGTTAGTTTATCATTCATATCCATGTTTCCCTACATGGAATCTTAGTATTTGTTATCTCATGTAACCTTTTTACTTATAATTATTTCTTTTAAATTGATAGTTTTATTGAATCATTTTCCAATGTGGGATGTTCAATGATGTTTTCGAGCCTAATTTTAAAAATGCGGGGATGCAATTTCAAAAGGGGGGAAGGATATACAGACCCAGGTATTTATGAAATAATAATTTTTTGTGAATACTTATGAATAAAATATTGATTTTATGTTAAATATGACACCTTATTTAATAATGTACTCAACAAGTAGAAATGGGTTTCTGTTAAATCTTATGTTGCACACAACAGTTAGTTATATAAAAAATAAGACAATAATATTATTATTATTTTAAATTGTTGTTAACTTTTTGTCGTTGTTCTAGTGGGAATGAACAAAACTAAATAAAATATGATTATAAATTTTTTGTTATATTTCTTTACATTTATCTAAAAAATTTTAGAGGATTAAAATAATAATCAATTAAATTTAAAACAAAAAATAACCTAATATTCATTAAAATGAATGTATACCACCTTTTTTATAGAGAAACCTTTATAAATATATATTTTTTTTCATTTTTATGTGTCCTATTTTGAAAAATAATCTTCTTTTATATAATTGGTGATTCAAAAATTACATAGGATGAAATGTTTGTTAGTTTTATGTAAAAGTTCAATTTTTAATGAATAGTTAGAAATAATTTATTTTAATTGAAAAAGTTCATTTAATATAATTTATTTATATAGTTAAACTTTACTTTTAATTTGTTTTAATGTGTAATTGGATTATATTTTTTTCATTTAATCAAATTTTGGTCATTGAAAATAATTTTACATTTTAATTATACATAAACACATGTCAATATTTTGATTGTTATAATTTTTAAAAAACACACATTTTTGTTTCGATAATGGCAATTAATTTTAAATTAATTTCATCAACATTTTTGTTTTGGATTTGGTAAAATTGATTCTATATTTGATATTAGGAGGTCTAAATTGTGTAAATAGGTAATTTCTTTCATAAATTATGAATAGTAACATCGGTAAATAATTTTTTTACCACAGTTAAATGGTGATCTTGTCAATGAGGGTAAAAATAATATTATAATAAAATTAAATTACCATCACACATTTCTGAACCCTTTTGGATGAGATATTTCTAACCAGTGGAATCTTTCAGACAATTTCAGGACTACATGGTGCCACTTGGGTTTGAAAGTGACATTTAAATACATTTAATTAAATGTTAAGGAAAATATAACATAAACGTATTTCTTTTACTAAATAAATTTTGATATGGGGTAATATAAGATATAATTTAGACTAGAAATAGTCATTATAAATATAGAAACATTTCTTATATCATTGTTTTTTATTTATAATTGTTATATATTAAATAAATAAATTTATTTATGAGACAATGATGATTTAGTGATTTGTTCATTAATAACTGATTCAAATAAATGATATAATAAATGTCTAAATAACTATCATTTGGTTATTTTGAATCATTCAAGAAATTTATTTATGATAGTTAAAAGTTCTATTTTTTATAATGAATTTATTGAATCCATAAATTTTTAATGGATTTTTAAAAAATTCATGATTGGAATCGTGTCAAAATTGACATAATTCATCTTTTAAAATATAAAACATTTTTTAAATATTATATATTCCAAATATAAGATTTGGCCAAATTGTGATCATAAGACTAAAATTTTATTATTTTCTCTTTAATTTGAAATTTTTCATGTTTTGGTAACTATTTTGATTCTGAATGTGTCAAATTCTTGATACAACCGTATGTGTAAAAAATATTTAAATAAAAAAGATAAGGAATAAAAAATATCCAAAACCTATCAAATTATTATTTGATGATTTTACATCGAACCATAGTCATCCTATATTCTAATTTAATGAGTTTTGGACAGTTTGATACTTAGAAACATTTTATAATATATTAATACTATCAAACATTCTTAAAGAGCCCCTACCGCCTCTTATAAAAAGCCACCAACTCTAACCCATTACACACACCTATAATGCCCCATTGATAATAAAAACACTGCTCTAAGAAGCTCTATATATCCCCCTATTCCTCATAGAAACATTCTCTTTGGAATAATGAAATCAATAATTCCTTTTGGATCAAATAATAAATATTTACATGTTTTAAGAGGCAACATCTCCTTTAAAATGCCATTCCATTATCTACCTACTCCAACAGTTTTATATTATTTTTATTTGATAAAATAACAAAACCAATATTATAAATATAATATGTTGTTTTTTAGATGTTTTAAAACTACACTTACTCACACCTGTATCTAATGGGTATAGAACATACTATTTTTATAGAAGGAGAACTATAGTCTCACAAAATGATGATTGTTCAAATTTTTCCATATGACCTCTCATAGTAGACTTTATGTTGGAACTATATTAATATGAGATATATATTATATTTATTTTGTCTCAATGTTTATTTATTTTTTATTTAAATTATACATTTATGGTTTCTATAATGTCCAAATACAATAATTTCATTTCAGAAAGTGCGGATTACTGCCCCCCAAGGTGATATGGCTCGTTCATTCCAAAAATTGAACGTATAAAAGATATTGTTAATGAAAATATGTAACAAAAGTTAAATATGGTATTATAATGTAATTATTATATACCTATGTATCATTTGATTGTCATTCTATAAAATAAAAAAAATAAATGAAAGTAATGTTAATGCGTAAGTAGGACTTACCATCCCCATGAATAGTACATTTCATTTTCTTATATCAAAATAATATGGTTAATTATAAATACATATATACTGGATAAAAATTTTATATGTGATGTTTATATCTTGAATATAATTCTATCGATAATGGACTTTTGACCCCATGGACAAAAGGTGATTTCAACATGTTCATTTTTTCTCAAGTACCGAACATCGACAAAATAATCGATATGAACATGAATAGTTACATGATTTTTGTAGCAAGGTAATAAGTGATATAATAAAATAACAAACATGAAAAAGGTTTTTAATCTGGTTTATTATTTTTGGAGACAAATAACTAATAATATATGTTGAACACAAGGTACAAGAACTTCTTATCCAAATTTCCATTCTATGGGTTGATCTTTTACTTCTTGATTTTGTCGTTCTATGATTATGTGATAAATAACATATGAAATGATATCTTATATTTATATATTATTTATTTTTATTGATAGTGAATATAAATAATTGATCATTTTTATTTATAAAATTATCATTGTGAGGGATCCTTTCCCCTCTTCTTTTAGTCATAGACTTATTTTATGTTTTGTCTTTTAATTTCCAATTTCATATTATGGTATATGTTCTTCTATATTCTTATTCCCATAAATTTTATTTCCATGTGTTGAGATACCATTTTTTCTATAATCAAATAATTTTATAAATTTTTTTGTTACACCTTTAGGCTGCCGAATTTTCGTAAGGGAATTTCTAATTTCATTTTCCACTCATTGGGGTTTACACATACTACATTGATTATATTATGCCATGATTATGTGTGGAATAATTATTTGTTTATTTATGTTTTAATTTACACTTTTGTGTTTCTGTATATACTGTTTATACACATAATAACCCTATTGAAAAATTTATATGTTATTTATACAACCTTCATATGGGAATTCATAACTCAATCTCCATTCATTGAGTTAAATATCCATGTCATTGTTTTTTGTTTTTACAATAATATGTGTGAATGACCTATTATTGTTTTATATTTAACATACAATTATATTGGGTGTATTTATATTTTTTATACTTATTTATGTCATTAATTTATAAGTAATTCAAGAATAAGAATGTTGTAATGGATTTCTTATCAATTTACATTCCATTGAGACTTATATGTTTTTATAAACCAATTAACTTTTAAATGGTGTACATACAACCTTTTGACATATTATACCATGACTCTCCATATTGTTATGATATCATTGGTTTTTTATGATATTATTTCATTATTTTTATTCATGTATTTTATCACATTCAAAGGTAATATTTAACTCAATCATGTTTTTAAATGTTTTAAATAATTTATTTTCTAAATATTTCTCATTAATTTCCATGATTTCAAAATGGTGTTCTGGATTTACTTATATAGATATTTATTTTTTAAAATTTAAAGTCTTTTAAAAGTTTCATAGTGGTATGGGATGCTTTGATTCAAAAATATATTTATTAATGGATTTTAATGTGTATAGAGATGGATTGAATATTTCAATATCTGGAAATTATATATTGTGATGCAATGTAGAAATGATATCTTTCTGTCATTCTTGTTTTATGTGTTTTAAATATGTTATGTTTATTGGGAATTATTTATGTATATGGGTGTTCCATGATAAACCTATTGTGGTTGAGCCTGAGATAGCCTTCCAATGAATTAGGTAACATGATAGAAGTAAACGTTAATGTTTCTACTAATATATTTAGGGAATACAGTGTGATGGGTATTCCAAACATAACTCCCTATGTAGCTGTGAATGCTACAATGTAAGTATGTCATGGATACCACCAGATACCTTTATTAATTATTATTTCTATGTGTTATTAAAAAATTTGATAATTTTATGAGATATGTTAAAGAGCTAATATATTTTATGTGTTGATGGACTAATGATTTCTTTCTTTATTTTATAACCCTTTCTGAGCTTTTTATGCTCATCCAATATTTTGGAAATATTTACCATAGTATATAAGAATGGTTAAGAGAAAAGAATTATTGAAGAATATTTACATCATGAAAACAATAACTTGTTTTATTTAAATAGTATTAATATTTTTTATGAAATTGGATAGAGTTGATGTGTCTACTTTTTAATATTTTGAGATGTAATGTAATATTTATTGCATAATTCACTAAATATATAATCCTGAAAGGATCGTCAATGATATTTCTTAAATTAACTCAAGATTTTGTAATTTATAATGCTAGTTCATTATATAGAGAGTTTAGGTCATTATTTATACCTGAAATGGATGAGAATGGGATCACTGGACAAAATATACCAACATATGTAATGGAATTTAAATGCATACTAGAAAAGAATTTTTTCAATGAAAATGTGAAGCGGGAAATTCTATACCGAATTTTGGCATGGTAACATGTGTTCGATGGATTCATTAATGAGGGACAAGAAGGTCTATCATCACTCAATCATAAGTACGGATGTATAGGGGAGGGTAAAATAAGGCTTTGTAAAATAAATATAAAAAATTCTAAAAATCACATTATTTTAAATGTAAAAAATATACTGGCTAAACAAATTATTTTATTTTATTTTGTTACATCACTATTGGGTCATTATGATGTCACGAAACACATTTTATTTGTAGACGATATTTTATTTTTACACAAATATTCCACTTCTCAGAAAATTATGAACAATTCACTGTTGAAAATTTTCAATGTCCTAATTCAAAAAAATATTCCTTTCAGCTAAATAATTTTCTATATATGTGAATTTTTACTTCTAAAATAATGATGGATATTTTTAAACAATATCAGGGTTAGACAAAAATAGTTGTCAATCATTATTAAAAATTAAATTATTATTTATAAAACTTATACTGTCATTTATATTTAATAAAAATTAATTTAGAAATTATATTTCGTTAAAATGTTATTTAATTCAAAAATATATTAATTCAACAAAATTGATTTCCTCATTGAATATAAACTAAAAATACTATTTTTTCATTAAAAAACATTTACTGTGTGATAATAAAAAAATGAATGTATATTCATTATTATATACAAAAATAATTTATATAATCATAGTGATATGGTCTATTTACATAATCCTTTATTGAACCTTCATAAGACCTATGGGTAAGGTGCGTGATGGTAAGAGAATCATGGGGCGGCTCAGATAACATCACTCAAGAGTGGTATTCTCTTTTAACACCCTCTTCTCATGTAGTCGGTTCCGTTCAAGAATAACATTTTGAACATTGGCTTGGGCTTGGCCAAGAGATAACAATAGTGACATTATCCATTTTTAGTGCTTCGTTTGAATGGAACAATTCTACAATATGTGGCCATCTCTTCCTTTGTCTGATTAAATTGAATTTGTTAAAACCCAATATTTATACTAAATATCTGATCACTGTACAACAACTATATTTTCCGTGGTAACAATTTTTAATGATATTTTAACATCCAAAAACAAAAAACAAAATAAGTTCTTAGGTTTTATATTACTATTTTTCATAATAATAAATTTGACTAGATCTAGGGGAGTGGTCATTAATAAATTCTTGGGTTGTTACGGTCTTGCCCCTTAAGAAATTTTGACCATAAAAGTTCTTTTTTCCCACACTAAAATAGATTTTGGTAACTCTACTTCAACACTTCATCATATTCCCACATTTCCTATTCAAACGTTTGGTTTCTCAACAACACCTTAATGAGGTGCATTGTCTTATTTCATATAAATTTATCCCTAATATCTATGATCTTCACCGACTTCTCTTCAAAGGAGAGGTCATTCTCCAATTGTACCACCTCTTGTTTGAGTAATTGCGATGGTTCCTGGATACACATCCGTAAGAGTGATACATCAAATACATCATATACTTGATATAGGATCTGTGGGAGTTCTTGTCGATTTCCCACTACTCCAATGTGATAAAGGATCTCAAAAGGGTCCATTTACCTTGGAATAAGCATTAACTTCATCCCAGATCTCATAATTCATTTCCGATGTGATATGCGGAGAAATAACATGTCTCCAACATAAATCTCTAGGTCTCAATGATGATTATTTGTATAAATATTTTTTTCAACTCTGTGCAGCTTTAATGTGCTTTTAGATGGTCATAACATTTCCAACATTTCATTGAACATTTTTGGACTAAATATTTGATCAAATCCTCTTTTGAAGTCCATCGGGCATGATCTTAACATTTCCTCATGTGTTTTGATAATCCACTTAGATTGGCCATCATTATGCGGATGATAATTTGTACTGATGTTTCGTATTATTTAGAGATTGTTGGAGACTCAACCTGAACATAAAGGTGAATCTTGGATCTTGATCAGATAGAATAGATTGTGGACCACCATGCATCCTTACCACTTCTCTAATGTATATCGATGCCACACGATCAAATGAAAAATTCCTATCAAATTTCACTAAAGTATGCTGCCATTGTAAGAAAAAACACAAAAACCAATGTAGCATTGTTTCCTTTGGATGTCTTCAGATGTCCAGTAACAAATTCCATGGTGATGTTCTCGAATTTCCATGGTTTTATGGGTAATGGTTTCCTCATTCCCTTATTCATCTACCTCTCAGCCCTTCTGAAATACCATGCTCTTTGATGTATACTCTATGATCTCCTCCTTCATGTTATCCCACCAATAATTCTCTCATAGATCTTGATACATATTTGTGTTTCCTAGGTGAATCAAGAAATTCAAACTATGTGAATTAACCAAAAGTTCATTCATTTACTGGATATTTGATGGAACAAATATTCTAGTCCAAAATGTCACAATTACTTCTTCATAAATAATGACCTCAAATGATTTCCTTTTTAGGATATTTTCCACTTTCTTTTGAATTTATACATTATACATTTAATCATCCATTAACCATTCCAAAAGGGAGAGCTGGGAAATTATTTTCAAAAGTATTGATGATGTTCCCTTTGTAATGATTTCGATTTCCATTTTTATCAAATCTAATAATATTTCATCCTTTTCAATTCTCATCAATGAAATAGTTGTGGCATCCTTCCCACTTAGAGCACACACAACATTGTTTTCTTTTCCTATATGGTAGTGAATTTAGTAATTATAGTCATTGATCAGCTCCAACAATAATAATTGGTGCATATTAATCCATTTTTGTCTGAATATATACTTGAGGAATTTGTAAAACGTATATATTGTTCACTTCTCCCCAAATAGGTAATGCTGCAAAATTTTATAAGTGAAGTTCACTTTATCCAACTCTATATCATGTTTAGATTATTTTCTCATGTTCATTCAATTTCAATGAATCATAGGGAATGAATTTTTCATTTTTTATCAATAAATAACCCTTTTCCTTTTCAAAATCATAACTGAATACCACAAAAGGTCTCCACTTTTCAGTAGTGTGAGCACGAGCACAATGATAAGCCTCCTTTTCAACACCTTTAATATATCTTCACATTCATCCCTTTTTAAAAGATCGACTCCCTTATGAGATATTTTGGTATGAAGGTTTGAAAATTGTGATGTTATTATCACAAATCAGAGATAATATGTGGCTAACCCATGGTTTCATCAGAATACTTTACAAATTTTGTCCTCAAGCACCCCCCCAATTTTATTTGTCTTAGAGGGATCCATATATATCATATTGCATAGGATTACATGAGCCATGAAAGAGACTTCCATCAACTAAAACATACAGTTTCAGAACTTTTCATAGAGTATATACCTTCAAAATGTCTATATTACAGTGTGTAGATGCTTCTTATACTCCTTATTGGTTTTGGAGTATATTAATATATAATCTCTACAGACTACCACAAATTTATGGATGTTATCTTTACTGACTCTATTCTTCAATTCCATGATGATTGAGGGAGAATTTTGGATTCCTAACGACATTAAAATGAATTCATTGTGCCTGTATCTTGTATGAAAAGAAGTATGGGGGATATCCTCCTTCTTCCCCCTTACATGGTAATACCCCGGCCACAGATCCACCATAGAGAAGTATTTTTGACCCTTTAGGTGATCTAACTAGTTATCAATTCATGTACGAGGATAATTTTTCTTTATCATAATTTTTTGAGCTCACGATAATCAATGAAAAGGCTCATTGACCCATCCTTCTTCTTGAAGAAGAGGAATGTTACATGACATGGTGAAGCACTTGGACGTATAAACCCTTTATCCAGATTATCCTGTAGTTGATTCTTTAACTCATTATGATCCACAATTTCCATTATCTTTGGAGTTTTGGATATTAGTAAATCCCTAGGTATAAGATCAATTGAGAATTAAAAATCTCTTCTAGGAGGAGCACTAGGAAATTCCATGAGAATCAATTTAGTGAATTCCCTCACAAAATCTGGGTCATCAAGGATGGTTTTGTACATAGACTCAATAATCTGAGGAAGATACATGTGCTCATATGGCATTAATATCCTCACTAGAAAAGACAATTCTAAAAAAGATTCACCCACATCCTTACACTTTTACTGAATCGGCGGTGATTCACCATATGAAGATTTATTTACCTCTAACAGAAATATATCTTGTCTCTATATAGAGAAAACCAATCCATGCCAAGAATTGATTCAAATGACACTAGAGGGAGTATGACGAGATTCTCCAGGATGTTCAATACACCAATTTGGATTGGGTAGGAGTTCTATTCCTGGGATGAATGATTTTTTATATTTTTCATTGTCAATCAAATATTTACTTCCACAATGGGTGGTGGTGTTGGTATTGTTCCAGTAAACATTTAGGATTTAAATAAATACATAGAACTAGAATAAAAAATTACATCCACTATTCTTGAATGAATAACTATCATTCCAGTAACCACTTCATTTTGGGGTTCACTTCGATAGTAGTAATGGAAAAAGATCACCCATTCAACCTTGGAGGTTTTTGGTCACCCCTAAAAACCCTTGTATTAGGGAACTTGTTTGAAAAGTTCCATGGTTCATTAATGTTGAAGCAATGAATAATTCATTGAGGGTTGAACATTGTATTCCACCTCTCTATCGCAATAGAGGGTTTTTTTCATCAGTTATTCTCTAGGAGACCTTCTATCCTACACCTACAGAATTTCCTCTTCCCATTCAATGAATTTTCCGGGTGTTTATTTATGCACCTTTGGCAAGTAGGGTGCCAGAATTTCACATCACTAATGGATTTTTCTATCGGACAAGCAGAATTAAAGACCACCTTATAACTCTTATCCCTATGATACCCCTGAGATAAGTTTATCTCCATTTTAACTATGAGGGAACAACAGATCATTTCCTCAAAGCTATCGAAATCATGACTCTCTAGGGATTTTCATAGGGAAGGTTTTATCGAAAAAAATAAGAGGTCACAATGACAATTGGGTATATCAAAAAAGCCGAAGGCATATCGTGAACTCCTTGTGACAATTTCATTGTATGCTCTGATGGACTCGTCACATTTTTTTAGGTCAAGGATGTCCATTTCCATATTAATTCGTTCGGAGTAAAATCCTTCTATTCCAACACCTTGATCTCTTCCTCATGCTTTGTATTTCTGAATAGTGTACAATATTTTATTAGTTTCACCATCAATATGATAATAATCTAGAATAACCAACTCTTGTTTGTATCATGTAATTACTAAGAAGTTTATTTCAATGTGTTTGATCATTTTTCATGTGATTTTGGGATCAGATTATCCATTAAAATTAGGGGCATATTGTCTCATGAAACTCCCTATTGTGTATTGCTCATTCATAGTGGGGTTGAACGTTCCCCTTGACCCATGTTTCTATTAATATAATGAGTTAACTGAGAGAGTATCATGAAAATATTTCAATTGCCTCTCCAATTAGATTGGGAATCTCACTAGAACAGTAATCACATTGATATTTGCATCGGTTGTTAGCTCGAGTCCTCCAATTACTAGACTTTAGATGGAATAAATAGAATTTTAGGGGTAAAAAATAAAGGGGAATCCATAGAAAAATGGGATATCTTATAAATTTCATTTATTTCTTTAACATATGGATTTATAGGTTTCAATCAATGTTATACATGATCTACTTCCCAGCAAATATTCATAGAAAATTTTTTGTATTCCCTGAACAATGATTTATACTAAGCTTATTAATTTACCAACGAATATCTCCTTGGAGTTTCCTAACAAGGAGTAGTGAATTTCCTATTGTCATGAACCACATCCCATTTTTGTCCAGTTCAAAGTAGTGTTTTGGGTTTTACCACTTGATACATTTGTGCCAGAGCTGCCTCCACATATTTGTATACAGACATAGAAGAATATTCTTGATAAATCACTTAATTTATAATCAACAAATTATAGGTATTTTTATTATACTTATTCTTATCCTAATTTCTGTCACATGGGATTTTAAATCTTAATTTCAAAATAACTAAACGTATCCTTTAATACCTACTATTACAACCTTTTTCTATATTAGAAACTGAAACATGATTTACTAAAAAAAATGCACATAAAACAACTCTAAGGATAAATAGGTCTAGTGTCTGGGGAAATTATGGACATTAAATTACAACCTATGACATAAAAAATATATTTTTTGAATACATACATTACATGACCACAATAGTCTCTCGTACATATCATTGCATGAGATAACCTGTGGACATACTTTTGAAAAGGGTGCGTTATAAAGCCTAGTAAGGGAGTGAATAAAAAATAACATGAAGAATATAATACATGTTAAGAAATATTTATATCAATTGATCATATGAAAAAAGGAACATAAATGTATGATATGGCATGATTATCATAACATGGAAATAAGGAACAACATTTAACATGATATTAGCATGAGAAAATGCTCATTGCTCATGGAGAATTAGTAAACCCTCATTTTAAATTAATTATCATGAGTATACACTAATTTTATGTGAGTTTACATGATTAAACACTCATTTGACATGATGTATCATTATACTATTTATTACACAATGCATTAGAGGGCTACCAGGGCACACAATTTATAAACATTTCATTTTAGGCTTAAGTGTGCTACATTTATCATACAACATGGATTCATTAAAAATAATAATTTATTCAATGAATTATATATGTGGAATATATAAATATATTTCCAACATCAACAAGTACATATTTATTAAGGTGAATACCCTTGATAGAAAAATATTTGTGGTATTAATATACACAACGATTTGGGTATAAGATATTTTGGTTTAACTTCAACATCATAACAATGTTAAATATAAATCATAAAATGGGTAGATGAGATAAAATATAAGGCCCCAGCCTTAAACATTACTTAATCTTGCGTTATTACAAGATTACACATTGAGGATCTTTTTAGGTTCAGCATTTTAGAGAATTTGATCATAAATCAGGCATTACATTCCACATTTAAACAATGAGGTTACATAAAAGATGGTATTCATTTTTTCCCATCAATAGAAACATATTTAAAATAAAACATCGATTCTTTCATGACACTTCCTTCACCCTATCATAACATCATGTACCTTTCCCTTGACCTATGAAAAACATTTCAAAAACTTGTGATGAGGATAAAAACCTAAGTAAGGGATATAAAAGTACAAAATGAAAACAATAGTCCATGTATGAAATCAAAATTTACTCATAAAACATAAGAATTTTAACATACCTCATCAAATCATGAATAAATCATAGAAATCATAAGACATAAATGTATCTTGAGGCATTCATAAAATTCATACATAGGGAGTAACCCTCATGGTTACGTTTGGAATACCTATCACAGTATATTACCTAAATCTCTTCGGAGAAACCTTAATTTTTAACCCCTTCGCGTTACCAAATGCATTGGAGAGCTATATTAGGCTCAACGGCCCTTAGTTTATCACATAACCACAAGTCTTCATAATAATGCCCAAGAACCATAACATAATCGTATCACATAAAACATGCATAAAAGAAACATAACATTTCCATATTTCAATCAAAAGATATCAATACAACACATTGATATAATAAAAACATTATGAAAACCATTTTCAATACCAAAATAAAAGAAAATTAAAACATGGTATTTATTTTCCATAAAAAAGGTTATGGCTTGTAGAGGAAGCTGAAACTCAAATAATGGTCACGGTGGTGGAGAAGTCGTTGTCACCACATACGTATGACAAATATAAAAAATTCCCTTTTGTCATTTAGTAAACGCTTCGTATAAAAAATATTTCTTTTTGAATAAAAATAAATGTCAAAGGGATTTATACACCGTATAAAATAAAGTTGTGTATAAAACAAAATATGCCTCTATGAAAGGAAATTGAGACGAAGTCCCTTACCTCGTATCCGACGTGACTCGATCATTCTTTAATCTCCTAAATAATAAACATGAATTAATTTATACTTGCTTAAGAACCTTTTTCATGTTCATTAGTCCTTTTATATCACTTATTACCATGTCATTAACACTATGTAATTATTTAAGTTAATAATGGTCGTTTTAACGATCATTGGTACATGAGTCAAAAATAAACTCTTTATAATTAAAAGTTGTTCATTTATCCATTATATCCAGAGTTATATTCATGATGTAGATATCATATATATCATATATATATAGTATATACATCCATTTATAATATTACATTACATTTATAGGTAAGAAATAAAATGCACCGTTCATGGAGACGGTAAGCCGTACGTAGGCATTAACACTACTTTCAGTTTTTTCGTATTTTATGGAATGGAATAATAATGATATAAAGGTATATTATAATTCCAGTATAATATAATATATAATATCATTAACTATATCCATTATACATCCCACATATGGCATTAACGAATCTAATCACATTGAGGGGGCGTTAGTCCGCATTTCTTAAAGTGAAGATATCGTGTTTACCCATAATGGAAATAATATAGTTATGCCAAAAATGAAAAATAAAGAATATTAACGAAAATATAAACATATTATATATCATATATAAATATATTTTCATCTTAATGGCCACCTTTTAAGGTGTTATAAGAATATTCAACAATCATCGTTTCGTGAGGTAGAAATTCACCACCACAGAAACAATATGTTCTTTAACGATTAGATGTAGGTGTGTGTAAGTTTAGCTCAAATAATTCTTATAACAACATCCTATTATATTTAACATACTGGTACTGTTACAAAAGAAATGAATAAAAATAGTTTAGGGGGTTGGAGAAGCAAAATAAAACAAAAGAACATTAGAGAATTCTTTACCTTTAAATCGGGTACGCCCTCTTGGTTAGAACCAAAAGGTTTTCTTGAAGAGCTTTATGCCTAAGGTAAGGCTTATAGGATGAATAGAGGTATGTGGAGAGATAAAATGAGCACGGCTTGGCCGAGCCAATGGCTTTAGAAGTGTGGGTAAGGAGGTAGAGGTGAGAGCCTTTTATAATAGGAGAGGAGGGAACTCTTGGAAAGTTACAAAATGATACTTTATATTGAAATGTGTTTCGGATTTAAAAGATCCCAAATTGATTTATTTTGAGGATAAGGTGATAAGGGTTCTAAAAATACTCATCAAATAGGTCTTTGAAAAGTGTAGGTTACAGATTTTACATTATATTTTCATTTTATTTAAATCGTTCATTAATGAGGTAATTGCTGCATCATCATGATGTCATAAATAACTTATTTTATTTAATGTCTAAAAAAATAATACGATGTAGGAAATATATATAGATTTCCAATGACTATTTATAGTCCAATAGAAAATTTATGTAAACATAATTAAAAATGTTTTACTCAGGTGATACATTCTTTGTTATATTTAACTTTATTTAAAAATAAAAAGATAAAAAGTCATTATCACACAAAAGTGATTCCATGGGGTCCCCAAGTTTGGAACAAGGAATCCCATGGTCGATAATGAAACAACCAGTAGAATTAGGAATCATTTTGGGGTCATTATTTATTATTATGATATTATTTTATTATCCTTAACTACATGATTACTAATTAATAAAGATAATTAAAGATAATTACCGTCGTTACTATTCATAATGTCCAAAAAAAGAGTCTTAATTAGATAATTTGTAACATCTGATTCCAAATATGGAACCCATTTTACCAAATTCAAACAATAGAAATTCTAATAATTAATTTAAATTTAATTCACGTTGTCAACACAAATAGCGGGTTTTTTTGAAACAATATCTATGAAACATTTGGCACTTGTTCATGTCCAATTCCAAAGTGAAATTAATCTCAATGACCACTATTAGATTAAATGGTAAAAATATATTCTATTTAAACTTCAAAACCAATTAACAATATAATCTAACAATATAATTAAATTAGATGAAAAATGATGTTTTGATGTAAAATGCAGTATTTTTCACTATTCATTTAAAAAATGAACATTGCCTGAAAAATACCAAAAATTTATCCAAAGTAAATTTCAATGTCCCAATCATAAATAATAAGTTTATTTTGACAAATATAGCTTATAAAATTTCCATAAGTTTGATTAAAAATGGGTTTCCATCAAAAGCCATTAAAATAATATTTTAAAAATATTAGTGTATTGCATGATTAAGATTGGATTTATTCTTGTTTTAAGACTCTAAAACACTATCTAATTCATAAATAGACATAGATAATAATATATATTATTCATTACTTACCTGGGATGTTACATCCTTCCACCTTTAGAAAATTTCATCGCCAAATTTATTTACTTATCGAATAAGTGTGGGTATTTTCCCCTCATTGCATTTTCAGATTCCCTTGTTGACTCTTCACTCATGTGGTTTTTACAAAAAACCTTTACATGATGAATCACATTATTCCACAACAGTTGCTCTCTGTGGTCAAGAATCTGGACTGGTTGTTCCTCATTAGATAGATTCTCTTCCAGCTGAACTACCTCTGGACTCAAAACCTGAGATGGATCTGGCATGTACTTCCTTAACATTGAAACATGAAAACATTGTGTACCTAAGATAAAGTCAGAGGTAAAGCCACTCGGTATGAAATTGATCCAACTCTATCCAGAATTTCATATGGTCCAATGAAACACGGACTCAGCTTTCCTTTCTTACAAAATTGCACCACACTTTTCCATGGTGAATCTTTGAGAAAAACTTGATCACCTTCCTCAATAGAAAGATCCATCCTCTTGTTGTCCGCATAACTCTTCTGCCTAATCTGAGCTGTACTCATGTGTTTCTATATCAGCAGAACTTTTTCTGCCAACTCTCCTACCAATTCCGGTACCATCAACTTCCATTCACCTATTTCATCCCAAAAAGCTGGAGTTCGACACTACTTCCCATATAACGCCTCAAATTGTGCCATCTGTATACTGGAATTAAAACTGTTATTATAACAAAACACAATCAAAGAAATATGTTGGTCCCAACTTCACTGATAATCCATTGAAAAAGCACGCAGCATATCCTACAAAGTCAGAATCGTTCGTTCTGACTGCCCGTCTGATTGAGGATGAAAAGCTGTACTAAAATCTAATTCAGTACCCAATGACATCTGAAGGCCATTACAAAAGTTAGAAGTGAACCTAGGATCACGGTCAGATAAAATGGAGAAAGGAACTCCATGTAACCTGGATATCTCTTTAAGATTCAATTAGGAAAGATGATCTAAGGAAAAATTATCTTGTATAGCAAGGAAATGAGTAGATTTAGTCAAGCGATCAACAATAACCCAGAATGCATTACTACCTCGAGGTGTCTTCGACAATACCACAATGAAGTCAATGGATATATTCTCCAATTTACACTCTAGCACTAATAAAGGCTAAAGCATCCTTTTCAGTAACTGCTTCTCTGCTTTAACCTGTTGACATGTCAAACACTTCACAGTAAAATCATAAATATCTATTTTCATTCCATCTGACTTGTAAAACTCCCTAAGTTCTCTATACATCATAGTACTATCTGAATGAACTAAAAACGGAAAACTATGAGAATCAAATAACAACTCTATCTTCATCTGTGAATCACACGACACACAAAATCTCTTCCCAAATCTCAAAACACAATCATTATCAATGTTGAATTTAGGCAACATACCCTTCTTAACCAGCTCTACCTTTTTCTGCAACTCGCTGTCTTCCTTCTGTGCTTGGTTAATTCTGTTTGATTGGGATGACTTCACTGATACCTGAAACAAAATAGAAGGACATCCGACACCAACAACTTCTATTGCAAAGATCATCAAATCCTTAACCAAAGGATCACGTTTCAAACACAACATTGTTAATGTAGCATTAATTTTTCGACTCAAAGCATCAGCCACTTTATTTTATTTTCTTGGATGGTACTGAATTGTACAATAATAATCCTTGATTAATTCCAGCCATCTCCTCTGTCTCATGTTAAATTCATTCTGAGTGAATATATAATTTAAAATTTTGTGATCGGTATATATTTCACACATTACTCTATACAAATGATGCGACCAAATTTTTAAAGCAAAAACAACAGTAGCTAATTCCAAACCATGTGTAGGGTAATTTAGCTCATTAGTTTTCAAATGTCGTGAAGCATAATCAATTACCTGATTATTCTGCATTAGGACACAACCAAGTCCATTCAATGAATCATCACTGTAGATAACAAACTCACCATTCCTAGAAGGTAGTGCCAATACTGGAGCATTCAACAATCTTCTTTTCAATTCCTGAAAACAATCATCAGATTCTTTTGTCCAGATAAAATTAACACCCTTCCGAGTTATCTTATTCATTGGACTAGATAACCATGAAAAATTTCTAGAAAACCTTCGGTAATAGATTTCCAAAACAAGGATTCTACGAATCTTAGTTACATTTGTGGGTCTTGACCATTCTTCAAAAACCTTTGTTTTTGTAGGATCAACAGTTATCCCATCTTTAGAAACAATGTGATCAAGGAACAAAATTTTTTGCAACCAAAACTCACACTTGCTGAATTTCCCATATATTTTTTTTATGGTTTTCAAATTAACCCTTAAATTTATTTCATGATCCTCTTTACTTTTAGAAAACAAAAACATATCATTAATGAAAACAACCACAAACGTATCCAAGAACTCATAGAAAATTCTATTCATAAGGTCCATGAATACATCAGGTGTGTTGGATAGCCCAAAAGGAATTACTACAAATTCATAATGGCCATATCTTGTACGAAACGTGGTCTTCAGAATATCTGCTTCTTTTACCTTCAAATGATGGTATCCTGATCTCAGGTCAATCTTTGGAAAATATTGTGCTCCCTGGAGCTGATCAAACAAATCATCAATATGAGGCAAAGGATATTTTTTCTTAATAGTGATGTTATTCAAGGCTCTATAATCAATGAAATATCTCATTTAACCATATTTCTTCTTACCAAATAAAACAGGAGAACCCCATGATGATGTGCTAGGTCGAATGAAACCTTTATCTAATAAATCCTGTAATTTCTCCTTCAACTCTAAAAGTTCAATTTGAGCCATTCGATAAGGGGGTTTTGAAATTTCCTTAGAATTCGGAACTAAGTCTACAGTAAATTATACTTCCCGGTCTAGTATTATTCATGGAAACTCATTAGAAAAATCATTAGGATACTCATTTACCACTGGCACATCATTAATCCGAAGAGTTCCTTTTTTTCAACAATATGTGCAAGGTAACATTCATTCCCATATTTTACAAGTTTTCCAGCCTCTTGATATGTTATCAACAGTAAGGATTCAATCTGGTACACAAACTGAAAGTCATTCTGAAATGAAACTTCGTCAGCTCTACAGTCAATCTTAGCATGGTAAGTAGAGAGCCAATCCATACCCAGGATAACCTCAAACTCTACTAGAGGTAAAATAATCAGGTTTTCAAGTAGGTTCTTTCCACGGATAAGGATAGGAAGATTCTTATAAATTATTTTTTCCTCAACATCTCCCCAAGGTGATTTTACCACATGTTCAGAAGTCATTTCTTGATATGGTGTTCCCATTTCACTATAATAGTTTTCAGAGATGAATGAATGTGTAGACCCTGAATCAAACAACACATTCACATATTATGAAAACAAACAAACAAAGTACCTGATACCACTTCATTTGATTTCCCAACATCTGCTAAAGTAGTTTCAAAGGATTTCCCCACCCCTTTCTTCTTGTAGTCTAACTGCTTCCCATCACTCGATCTCTTTTTTAGACACTCGTTTGCATAGTGACCCATCTGATTGCACTTGAAACATTTCATTAACTATAAATCAAAGTGGGTCTTACCATCACCCTGATCTTTTTCAGTGCAATCACTAACTTTATGTCCCATCTTACCACATCGATAGCAGTTTCCAGAAATCAGAAAAAATTCCCCAGAAAGGCTTTTACCACATTTATCACAAGCTGTAAACATAGTTTTCTTACCGTCAGAACTCTTTGAAGAGTTTCTTCTTTTCTCCTTCCACCTCGGTCTCTTCTTTTTCTGGTTGTTATAGAACAATTGATCATCGGAAAACTCTATTTCCACCTTCTCAGCACATCGAACAAGCTTTTCATAACTCTTGAACTCGTGAGAAGCTAAAGCCCTTAGATATTTTGGATTTAATCCTGAGTAAAGATGATTGATTTTACTATAAAGGTCTCGGATAAACATTGGAGCATACCTTGCCAATCGAGTGATCCTCTCTTCATAAGCAGCCACTGAGTCGTCCTCTTGCCTCAATTCCAGGAATTGTTTTTCCAAATTAATTTAATCAGCCTTAGGACAATACCTCTCAAGAATCATACCTTTGAATTCATCCCAGTCGAGAGCATCAATCTCATCCGCATCCCTGATATTTTTAACCATCGACTGCAACTGATCTGCTTGACCCACCAAATGGTAAATAGAAAGAGTAACCTTTTGATTGTATGAACACCCCATGACATCGAAAATCTTATGCAGTGCTTTAATACACCATTAATATAGCATAGTGTTAGATGATCCTCTGAATTATGTGGAATGTTGCCACATGAAATGTTCCACCACTGACATGTTCCTCTGCTTTTGATCTAGCTGATCTCGTGCATGGATACCACCACCATTTATCGCTTGAGTCAACTACGCCATCACTACAACAAACTGTTCAGTTCCAATTCTGACTATCTCAGGATGTTGATTCAGAAGGTCATTTCCTTCTGTATGCCTTCCTAGCACTGCTTCCCTATTTCCTCTATGGAAAAATATTTGAACAAGCATGCCTTATATGAAGCAACATGATAATCATAAAATGCTATATCATTTCAATTTGACCATAAAAAAATATTTTTGGATAATCATTTAATAGAATCCTAACTCCTAAAGTTATCTAAACCGACCTATGATACCATCAATAAGCCCCAACCTTAAACATTACTTAATATTGAGTTTTTAAAAGATTGCACATTTAGGATATTTTCAGGTTTAGAGTTTTAGATAATTAGATCATAAATCCTGCATCACATTCCACATTTAAACAATGTTGTTACATAAAAGATAGTATTCATTTTTTCCCCTCAACGAAAACATATTGGTAATAAAACATGGATTTTTCATGACACTTCCTTGACCCTATCGTCACATCATTTTCCTTTCCCTTGACCTATGAAAAACATTTCAAAGAATGAGATGAGCATAAAAATCTCATAAGGGATATAAAAGTACGAAATGAAATCATTATTCCATGTATGAAATCATACTTTACTCATAAAACATAAGCATTTTAACAAACCTCATCAAATCATGAATAAATCATATAAATCAGAAGACATAAAGGTAACTTGAGGCATTCATAAAATTCTTACGTAGGGAGTAACCCTCATGGTTATGTTTGGAATACCCATCATAGTATATTCCCTAAATCTCTTCGGAGAAACCTTGAGGTTTAACCCCTTCGCGATACCCAATGCATTGTAGAGCTATATCGGGCTCACCTGCCATTTGTTTATCACTGAACCACCCATCTTCATAACAATGTCCAAGAACCATAACACAATCGTATCACATAAAACATGCATAAAGGAAACATAACATTTGCACATTTCAATCAAAATATATCAATACAAAACACTAATATAATAAAACCATTATGAAAACCATTTTAAATACCAAAATAAAATAAAAGTAATACATGATATTTATTTTCCATTAAAAATGGTTATGGATTGTAGAGGAAGCCGAAACTCAAATAATGGTCACGGCGGCGGAGAAGTCGTTGTTGCCATATACTTACGACAAATAAAAACATCATCTTTTGTCATTTTGTAAATGCTTCGTATAAAAAAGATTCCTTTTGAATAAACATATAATTAAAAGGGGTTTATACACCGTATAAAATAATGTTGTATATAAAACAAAATATGCCTCATTGAAAGGAGATTGAGAAGAAGTCCCTTACCTGATATCCGACTAGACTCGATCGTTCTTTAATCTCATGAATAATAAACTTGAGTTAATTTATAATTTCTTAAGAACATTTTTCAAGTTCATTATTCATTTTATATCACTTATTACCATGTCATTAACACTATGTAATTATTTTTGTTAATAACGTTTGTTTTAACGATCATTGGTACTTGAGTCAAAAATAAACTCTTTATAATTACAAGTTGTTCATGTATCTATTATATCCAGTGTTATATTCATGATTTATATATCATATATATCATATATATCTAGTATATACATTCATTTCTAATATTACATAACATTTAGAGGTAAGAAATAAAATTCTCCATTCATGGAGACGGTAAGCCGTACGTACGCATGAACGCTACTTTAATTTATATTTCATAATTTATGGAATGGAATCATAATGATATAAAGGAATATTATAATTCCAGTATAATATCATATATAATATCATTAACTCCATCCTTTATACGCCCCAAATATGGCATTAACGAATCAAATTACTTTGAGGGGGCGGTAGTCCGCACTTCCAAAAATGAAGATATCGTGTTTACCCATAATGGAAACCATAAAGGTATGCCAAAAATGAAAAATATAAAAGCATAAGGAAAGAATAAACATATTAAATATCATATATAAATATAGTGTCATCTTAATGGCCACCTTTGAAGGTGTTATAAGAATATTGAACAATCATCATTTCGTGAGAAAAAAATTTTCCATCCAAGGAATTAGTATGTTCTTTAACCATTAGATGTAGGTGTGTGTAAGTGTAGCCTGAATAATTCGTATAAAAACATCGTAGTATATTGAACATACTGGTTTTGTTATAGAATAAATGAAAAAAAATGTTTAGGGTGTTGGAGAAGAAAAATTAATCCAAAGAACATTAGAGAAGTCCTTACCTTTAAATTGTGTAACTTCTCCTAGTTAGAACCAAAAGGGATTATTGAAGAGATTTATGCCTAAGGTATGGATTCTAGGATGAACAGAGGGATGTGGATAGCTAAAATGAGCAAGGCCTGTCCGAGAAAATGGCTTGAGAATTGTGGGTAAGGAGGTAGATGTGGGGGCCTTTTATAAGAGAAGAGGAGGGCACTCTTGGAATGTTACAAAATGTTACTTTATATTGAAATGTGTTTCAGATTTAAAAGGTCCCACATTGATTTATTTGGAGGTTAAGGTGATAAGGGTTCTATGAATGCTCATCAAATAGGACATTGACAAGTTTATGTCTTAGATTTTACATTATCTTTTCATTTTATTTAAATCATTCATTAATGAGGTAATCTCTGCATCATCATGATGTCATAAAAAATATAGTTTTTTAATGTATAAAAATTATAAAAAAAATATAGTGATGTAGGAAATATTTTTATCTTTACAATGACTAATTATTATCTAATAGATCATTTATGTAGACAAAATTAGTTTTTTTACTCAGGTGATACATTCTTTGTTATATATAACATTCTTTAAAAAAAAAGATAAAAAGTCATTATCACACAAACGTGATTCGATGGGGTCCCCATGTTTGGTACAATGCATCCCATGGTCGTTCATGACACAACCTATAGCATTAGGACACATGTTGGGGTCATTTTATATTATTATGATATTATTTTATTATCCTTAACTACCTGATTACTAATTAATCAAAATAATTAAAGATAATCACCGTCGTTACTATTCACAATGTCAAAAAACAAAAGAGTCTTAATTATATAATTTAAAGCTTCTGATTCCAAATATGGAATCCATTTTATGAAATTTCAAACATATAAATTGCAATAATTAATTTAAATATAATTCTTGTTGTCAAAATAAATAGCGGGTTTTTTTGAAAAAATATCTATGAAAAGATTGGCACTTGTTTATGCCCAATTACAAAGTGAAATTAAACCCAATGACCACCATTGGATTACATGGTAAAAATATATTCTATTTAATCTTTAAAACCAATTAAAAATATAATCTAACCATATAATTAAATTAGATGAAAATGCAGTTTTGATGTAAAATGCAGTATTTTTCACTTTTCATTAAAAGATGAACATTGTCAGAAAAATACCAAAAATTTATCCAAAGTAAATTTCAATGTCCCATTAATAAATAATATGTTAATTTTGAAAAATAGATCTTATAAAATTGTCATACGTTTGATTTAAAAATGGTTTCCCATCAAAAGGTAGTAAAACAATCTTTTAAAAAGATTAGTGTATTCCATGCTTAAGATTGGATTTATTTTCATTTTAAGCATCTAAAACACTATATAATTCATAAATAGACATAGATAATAATATCTATTATTCATTAATTACTTGGGATGTTTCAGAAAAAGGGGTATCTCATCATTTATACATGAAATGGACAGTAATGGGGTCATGGAACATAATATCCCAACCTATTTAATGGAATCTAGATGAATAATAGAAAATAATTTCATCAATGTAAATAAGAAGAGTCAAATTCCTTACATTATTTTGGGAAGGTAATGGGTGTTCATGGGAACAATTAATGTGAGTGGAAGAGGCCTCTCATCACTCCAAAATAAGGAAGTCGTTAGGGGGGGGGGGGTGGAATAATACCACAATATTTTTAATTGAAAAATAATAGGTTATATCATCATAATGAACTTCAGACAATAGGGGAAAGGGTGAAATCCCTTACATCCAAATGTGATACTAAAGTTTGTGAGAGTCTTGACAGAGGATTAAAGGGAGAATGTGGAATCATGGAAGGATTTTATTGATAGGAGGGTCAGGGTTGGTCAATCTGCAAATGGTATGTGTGAAATGGAATGGGTGGTTGAGTGGGCTTATATATGAAATGAGAGAAAATTATTAATTAATAAGGTTATTTACACTACACAGAAAACAAATCAAAACCACAACCCAGCCCATGGTTTCTCCCCATGGTTTATTCCAAAGGGGAGTGATAATAGTATTTAATGAGGCAATGTACAAACATATTAAAATATTTGGATTTCTTATTTGGAGCTAAGTCACACTCTCAAGGAAATCATTTTAAAATGATTAAATGTTTTATAAGTATTAGATGGTCCACTAAGTATTTGTAAAATCAATCAAAAAAATATAAAATCACATTATTTGAAATGTAAATAATATATTAGAATAAAAAAATTCCTATTAATTTACTACATCACTATTGGGTCATTATGATGTGAAAAAAATGTTATATATTTATTCAGTATTAATTTTCTCTTATAAAAGTCAACTGTCTCAGAAGATTATGAAAAAATTTTCATTGACAAATTTTGGCATCCTAATTCAAAAAATAATATTAATTTTATATAATTAATATACTAAATGTGTGAATTTTATTTTTTACAACAATAACCAACACTTATAATAAAATTATATATTTTTAGGAAATTAATATTCAAACCTTATAAAATTAAATTTTATTCATATAAATTATATGATCATTTATATTTAATAAAATGTAATTGAGTAATAATATTTTATTAAAATATAATTTAATTCAGAAAACCATTATTTCATCAACGTTTATTTATTAATTGAATATTATTAAAAATAAATTTTGTTTTTTAGAACCCATTTACAAAGTAATAATAATAAATTGAATGTATATTCATTATTATATATATAACTAATGAACATAATCATAGTGCGTGATTATTGTTATATAACACCATATAACACCATATAACACCCTCAAAAGACCTATGGGTAAGGTGTGCAATGGTGAGAAACTCTTAGGGAGGCATGGATAACATCATTCGAGTGGTAATTTATATTAACTTCCACTTTTCTCATTGGCGGTTACATTCAAGATTAACATGTTGAAGATTAGTATGGGCGTGGTCAATAGAAAATCACTGTGATGCGACATCCCTTCAATGATCTGAAAAAAGTGATTTGTATGGAGAAATTCTACTAAATGTGACCATAGAATCCTTTTTCTATGTAAATTGGATTTTTTAAATCCCAATATTTATACTAATCACATGATCACTATTCAACAACTATATTGGACATGGTAATAATTCTCGACTGTATTTTAAGATACAAAAACATAAAAACACGGATGTCTATTTGTTTTATATAACCATTTTACAAAACAATAAATTTAATTAGACCATGAGGATTTTTCATTATTAAAACATAGGGTCATTACATTAGTGATGTAGAAGATCACAGAATCTTTGTGTGCAGTTGGGGGTATAATGTGTGTCATCAATGGCACATTAGTTATTTTGACATTGAGTTATGAGAAACTATTATTATAGGGTATCCTCAATTATATACCTATTGATAATATTGTATTGGTTGTTTCTCAAAACTTATGGCATAATCTCCCCAAAACAGGATCATTGATAAGATGCTTTGACTAACAGTGTGACCTAACTCTAGGAAGAGAGAGAGAACCTCATATGAAATCTATTCACAATGTTAGTGAGACCCTATTATTATTTTCTCTATAATTATTATTTACCTTCAATCCATTAATAGAAATAAATAACAAGTGAGAGTATTTTTTCATATTATTTTTTGGGATGATGTTTAACTCTTTTTATACGTAGTGATCCTACGAAACATATGATTAGCTCATAATGAAGCGGTTATGAATGAATTCTTATTAGTTGGCTAGAGATAAATTCATAGAAGGGGATTTTGTGATCTATCCATTTTCATGGAGTAATGGTTGGTTATAATGATGAATTTATTATGGTATTTATAGATTTATCTCCACATTGATATGATGGAATCTTCAAGGGTGTTAAAAAATAGTCATTTCTTTTTTTTTTGATAAAACGTTAGATTGTACCAACTACGCTTCATTTTATGGATGTTTGGAAAGGATTTTTTTGCAAAATTGGTTTTCAATGATTTTGTGTCTTCACCAGGGAATCCCATTTTTCTTCTCCATAGAGGCGGATAAGTGACAGAGGTTGGGTGTGGATAGGTATAACTAGGACCAGGTGGCATGAAGCGAAGTGTCTACTCTCATGTATAAACAGACTCTTCAAAAAGATGATAGTGGTGAGTTGATTCATATATTTTTACTTTGAGATAGGTTATCACTAGCTCATGTTTTGGTGTAGTATATAACAAAATTGGTTTTCCATAGCCATTGTGACTGTCTTGAGTTCATGGTGATACCCTTATTTGTGTAATATTTCCACAAAAAATGTGATACATTTGGAATTTATTCATAACACTTTGAGCTTAATTTCATGTTGGTATTCATGGATCACATCCATGTGTGTTAATAATTTGAGTTGGATCATGTGATAAAATTATGGATGGTGTAGTTCACCTCCATCCAGTAGATCGTACAACTGCACTTATTCCTTGATATATGGAAGTAAAACACAGGGATACCATTTATGAGATGTTGTGTCACCAGATATCCACTATTAATGTTCCTGTTGTGTTTTACAAAGATAAATTCATTTCATCGTTATATCATGATGGACAATGACACCAATCGTGTTGTTGAAGATGGTGTTGAGGAGGTATTTTTAGAATTACATTTGTTGTAGGTGATGATATACAAGGATCACTTGGAATAAATTTCGAAGCCAATGGAATTGAATAATATTTTAAAAATAAACTATAATTATCATACGTGTATTAGTGTGTCTAAAAAATAACTTTTTAGAGTGTTTGGGACACTATATCATGAAAGATGTTGTCTGGATTTCTGGAATTCCTATGACCATCATTGAATTTCATGGTTCTCATTTCATAGAATGAATAGGGAGATGATAATTTATCCCTTTGGGGATTATTTTTAGATAGGGACAATGTTCTATCCTACACTTCTTCAAAGGTGATATTGACCATTTATAATCTGGTGAAAATTATTCATGTTACCATGTTGGTTTTGAGCCATATCCAGGAGGATCATCTACCATTATGGGGTTTTTCATTTAATAATGATGAGAAATCCATAATATGAGTACCACATTTTTTAGGCCTTCTATGTGATACCTTGAGCAGCAAAGTTATGCTGGTTGAAGCTAGTGGGTAATAGTACTTGGTTCTTCGTTTTTGTGAAATGGATGTTTATATAGGGTGTAGTTCTTCTACAATAGGATTAGGAAAACTTTTATAGAACATGAGTCCTTAGTGGATAATTTACAGATGACATTGGAGTTGGAGAGTTATAGATTATTGTCCAGGGGTGGTTGGATATCATTAGGGATCTTATAAAATTTCTTTTTCATATTTTAATGTCATCCTAGCAATGTATTATACCACTTATCCCCATGACCAAAATTGTTTTTGTTTCATAGTGTTCGCTACATTTCATAGATAAAGTGGTATGTTCATTATTCTTTTCATGATATCAACCATGGAAAGCTAGGACATGGGAGAATAGTTTCCATTGTCAAAGAGATAGAAATTTTGGGAGTCATTGGGGAAGGAAATTTCATTGGAATGTGTTTTCCATGGTTGGGATTTTGTTGATAGTATGAAAAAACCTTCCAGGGAGCTCAGGGGAGTGGCAGTCCTAGTTGAGAGATAACCTTACTCACATTTTTTATTTTTATTATTTCATGGATGAAAGTCATAAAAGGGTAAAATAGTGTAATGAACTAGTTTTTCCCATGACTATCATTATTTTATTTCCTATTATTTTTTTGAAACCATGATTTGAGTTGACAAGAGATTTCAAGTCTAATTGAGCTCAGAAATCTAATTTTAAATGTAATTATATATATTAATACAATAAACACATGATTTTATAATAGAGTGGAATAAATTTCAAACAGAGTATTGGATTTGGAATAAAATTACACTATAATTTCCAAAACATTAGATTTATCCTATGTATGAAATAACCTAGGTCAGTGTCGGCTCTAGAATAAAATTACACTATTATGTCCAAAACATTATATTTATCCTATGTATGAAATAACCTATGTCAGTGTTAGCTGATTGAATTATGTACCATCATGGATGAAATAAATTAATGAATAAATTAATATTAATTTTTTAGATACATATAAAAACGCATCCTATTAAACTAAAATAAATATGTTTCTATAAAAAATCTATATGGTAACCAAATAACCTTATATATTTTAGAGAAGCTATTGGAGAGGGGCCTTTGGAGAATCATTTGAAGACATTATCATATATTGTATTATGTGATAATGAAACTTGTGGAACCAAAAAATAATAAATATTTGTGATCATTATTTATTAGTGATTGATCCAAATCACGGTATGTTTTTTATTGTATATTATCCTGAACTTCTTATCCCATGATGAACATGAATCAATCAACTAACAAATTAATTCATCTGGATAACCATTCCATGATTTAGGGATTATTTATCTAGGATAGAGTGGATAAATTTTTTTCTATATTAAATTTATTCATCAATAATAGAAATAGATTGAGGTCAAACCAAACCAAGACTGAGTTTCATTATTCTTCTTGTGTTTTATTCATTATTAATCCCCATTATTCATGCATTCTTCTATGGAATTATCTTTATGGCTATGATTTGATAACTTCCTATGGAATGATCATTTGACATTCATTATTTGTGGTTGTATATCACTATCAATGGTTTTGGATTGAGATATATCATAATGGTTTTGGTATATTAATAAAAAATGGATATAGGAATGGATAGTGGTTCATGATACAATTTTTTTCATGAGGCTCTAATAATGCATGAAGAAAGGTATTTCATGAGAAGTATATAGGGCCTGATTCTGTATATGAAGGATAATGAGGCTTGATAATCCTAAAATCCATGACATATTACATGATTCAATGATTTAATGGTGAATGGGGAGTCTCTACTATAGAAATATGATAATTTCTAGGGGTTTTGTAAAAAATATACTACATGGTGTGTGGTCCTTTGAGAACATGCCCTGTAAATATTTTTATGTAGTGTAACATTTCTCCAAATAGATAATCATTTCACACCATGTGACACATGACACACATCATGTAACACTTTTCCAATAATATTAGAATGCACATATGGTACATTCCACAGAGTCCATGTAGTGTTACAAAACATATGTCCCTAGTCACAGAAAATGTCAAATTTGGTGGACGTCATGAAATGTAAAAGGTAAATTAGTTATTCTCCCAGAGATCCCATGCACTATATACTTTTTTAGTACATGGGTAGGATAGGGTACATGATCATAGAAATATAGTCCAACACATCCAAGTACACAGACACATCTCGACATGCACGAGTATGGGTAGAATGGAACAATGAGTGTTAGGGTGATATCTAAATTACAGGTACCCAAAGGTACACAAAAGTTATAATGGAAAAGTGAATTATTTTTTGATCATAAGACACATATATTTACCTGATTAGTGAGACATGTCATGTTTCTATATGTATATATCAGGTACTTTTTTGAGGACAGGATGGGTTTCACATTCCTCTCAGGCCATCATTGTAGTTTTATTAATTGAACATACTTGGACCACTACCATTTTAGTTCATTCCACTAGTTCATTACTATGTTATTTTGGTGTATAATTCCTCTCTATTCCTAGTTGTTAGCAACTCTATAGCTTTCCTATGATCAGTGGTGTGTGGTAAAGGTCACATTTTCTTGAGAGCAATTTTTCATTCCGCTTCTATAGATAACTCAATGGGTTGGTTCATGTATCCCTCCAAAAGGCCTATAAATAACCCCATATGTAGTTTCTATCCAATTATAGGTATTTTAATTTTAATGACCAATATTTAAATGGTTTTCAATCCCATATCTAGGATGAAGTTTCCATTAGGTCTGGTGTCCCCCCAATGAGCCATGTGCATTGACATAATATCATTGTATTGATATCTGGTCATTATAATCAGGTGTAGTTTAGTAGAGTGTATTTATAAGATGAACCATTTATGTATATTTCATGATTATTCCTATCTATAACAGACATGAATGACCTCTAGAATAATTCTCATATGTAGTAGTATCACTCATTTACTATGTTCTCCTGAAAAAGTTTTATATACAACCTTTGAGAAGGATTCATAATAATTATTTACAGTTATGACCATACTATTATACTATGTGTATATTTTTATTGTATCTTGTGGTTCAAATTATATAAAAAATGTCATATAACTATGATGGGATGACTGTTACACATGATTTTTTTTTGTTTTTTATCACGGTGTCCTATTTTGTATTGTTATACTCGCTCCATGAACATGAACTACCTTCATAAGACATGTTTCAAAATAACTATTTATATCCTAAGGTTTACATGGAGAACTAGTTGGAGGTTGAGCCCAATTTGGGATAAGAATAATAAGGTGTATGATTGAGTTGTATTTGAAATAAGTTCCCTCTTTCTGAGTAGGTTAGATATTATATGCTGTTTTGGGTGTTCTTGTATTTGGAGCATTTATACTTTCTAGTATATTATATCATACACCGATTTTTAGAACATATTTGTAATAATGTGTTATATCAATTTTTTAAAATTTTAAATATTTTATTTGCTTTGAGATGTGTACATGATTATAGGTACATTGGAGTAATGCCTCCTATATGTGTGATATGCTATCTCGATTCTAGTTACAAACCCATAGGATTTTATATTTTTTATTGGGGCAGTTACAGTTTCAACCACTAATGGGTTTGGTCATGATAAAGAAATTATAAATATGTATATACACTATAAAAAGAATCATGTTGTTAATGTGTCATATGTCTCAATAGTTAAAAGTGTAATCAGAAATCCTTGTCGTAATTCCCATTCTTCCTTCATACATTTTCAATCATCCTATATAAAAAATATAGATTATTATAAATATATTATATATGCATATTCATTCATATCATATAATATATGATTTACTTACAAAATCTATTGATTTTTTATTAATATTTCTATACCAAAATAACTATTTTAGGTGATAACTATTGTTTTCATGTATGTTTTTGTTCAGTAGATCTCGTATTGGTAAATTGATCATTGTTCCATTATCAAATTTTTTTAAGGATTACATATGTGTAATTTATAATTTTTATATACTATTGACCCTATAAATTTAGAGGTGGTGAATAAGGAATTAATCCATTTTAGAGAGATGTTAAATGATGTGTATGCACTAGTCATGCTTTCACATTTATATGGGTGGATGGAATGAGATTGAAACAAAAATTTTCCAATTTATAACTAAAATAAACTACCAAATATCATATATATTATATAAATTAATCATTATAACCATCAATGTGAAGGGTTTGTGGCAAAAGCAAATACATTTCATCGTAGGGGTGGTAGTACATGCATAAAGAGAAGTGATGTTTTCATTTATTATATGATGGAATGGAGTAGGATAATGGTTATTCCATAATCGTAATAAAAATTAATAAATTTAATGATATTTATATAATATTTTAGAATATATATGATATATTTTGATTATGTAAAAGAATATGTAAAATTTAATGTAATTGGTTAAGAGTCATTGATCTTTATTGAGAAACTGGTTTATGTTAATAACTTTATCATTGAATGGGTGTGCATTTAAAATTTCCAAGATCTCTAAGACATTAGAATGAAATATATGACAATATTGTGTTAGATATTTTCTAATATAGATTTATAAAATATTTTGAATAAGAGATATGTAAAGGTTTCCTTTTATTAGTGAGGGAAAACACAAACATTGATGTACAAATAATATTAAATAATTGTTACATCATAATATTGTATTGGGGAAATGTAAAATCCCCCATGTTATAATATAAGATTGAACATGGTCAAAAAAACTGATCTGATCATATTTAGAAAATAGGTGGATTCATTTCATCCCTTACCGTCTTGTAAGATAATAGAAGATTAATTTTTACCATAACTGTGATATGTTAGCTTTTTTCCATGATAAAATAAGAATATCAACAAAAGTAAATGGTCTAAACTAAAAAAATTGGGAATGATGATACAAAATATTTAAATTATTTAATATGATTTAATTTATAATGGTGGAAGAAAATATATGTAATGTATGAAAAAATTAATGATTATTTTTAGAAAAATAATTGTTATAAGAGTAAAAATATATTCATGCATATTTCATTTAATAAATTTTGTTGCATGATTATTTTAAAATAATAATATAGGAATGTTTTTTAGACTTGTGGGAAAAAATATAGAATTTCATATTCCGACAAGTGCATGAAAAGTGGTGAAAAAATGTTTTTAATTTGAACTAAATGCAAATTATATTCACAAATGTCAAGAGTGGGTTCCCAAATAAAAAAAAGTTTTAAATACATTATTTAATATATAAAATAAATTTTTTTCAAGAATAACTCATAAAATAGGATTAATGATACTCTTAAAAATATTTTAAATAATTACATTATTGTTTTAACTATGTCTTACCCATTTTACTCAGAAAAAAAATCATTAACGTAGTTGTGATTCCAAAGGATAAAATTAAGTTGACACTATTAGATTATAATAATTATGTTTTTAAAACCTTGTATCGATTGTATAGGATTATATTTATATACATGATAGTAATTTTTATTTATATAATGTAAGGACCTGATGTAGAGACCCGAAGCTTATCGTACATGGACATTATATTACTTTTGCGGAATACTTAGTACATAACCAAAACACACACACAAGGATCGTAATAGTTTAGTGTCTTTGGAAACTCGGAACGTAGTCTCCTAATCGTGGTGAAAGATCTTCAATATCTCCCATAAAGATCTTCCTTTTTTTTACCTAAAAACCTTTCTTTATAACCTGGGGAAAAGAAAACATAAAAGGGTGAGCTCAAATGCTCAGTAAGGGTAAACAAAAGAAATTTCAATCACATCATATACATAAGAACATAGATTTTGGAAATCATAACCTGAAAAAGAGCTCATAATATCATAACATGGGATAAATCATAGAAGTGAAAATGAGATCACCATAATCATAACATGAAACTTGAAACTTTGTGGCATTCACACATAATCATAGAGAATCATTTCTTGTTAGTCAAGACTCATTGCCAATACTATCTTAGTGGACAAAGTCCCTTTCTGAATCGAGTAACCCTCGTTTCAGTCCTGTTTCACGGAACCGGTATAACCTACCATTCCAGCCATGTCTATCTCATGAGATATAAAATCTTTACCCAATGCATTGGAGGGAGATATAGGTCCCACCCATCTCATAATGAATCCTTTATTATGTGTGCCACATAATCATAAATCATACATCATCGCATAACACATGTAACAAAAATGGGATTCTTGAAACATCATGACATCATAGATCAATTCATATAAGATAAAGTAATTCATAAAAATATTTCAATCACAACATAATCAAACCAATGTAAAAATATGGATAGCAACAGAACCCCTTATTATCTTAGATGGAATATAATTTTGATAAAACACTTGAATTGAATTCTTGAGGAAAATATCCTTCCTTCTTCAAAATCAATTTCTTTTCACAAAACATCATGCAATTTTAAAAGAAAGAGATTTTATTGAAAATAGTCATGAAATCTTTTAGAGGAAGCTTCATGAAAATAAGGCTTTATAAAACAGTAGAAATCCGTTCGTGCCGTATAAGTTAAAAAAACTTTCTTTGTACTTTTGTCGAAAAAGTCAAAATGTACCTCGTACGATACACGACAAAAGATTCCTTTCATATCTTTTACTAAAAACTAACCAAAGGGTAAAATTGGATTTAAACCATTGTAGTTTGATGGGAATAATATTAAATATTGAGGAAACATGGATGTGGATGATAAAATAAACCCCAGTAAATACTTACGAATAAACAATCTCGGATAAAAATGAGATTGTGATATTTCCCTTACCTTAGGTCCGACTGGCTTTGTATGTGTCCAAACTTCCTGTATAATGATTTAAATCATGTTACTGACTTATTCCAGAATCATATTCATTGTTATGATATCATATATGGTTCACTTATGACATTATATTACCTGTTCTTTTGTAAATTCCATGTTAAAGAAGCATTTTGGGTAAAATCGTTTCATTTATCGTAGGTGTTTTGACTTGTTGTTCTTGACATCATTATTACTTATATCATGATTTAATCACTTCCAGAATATAAAATATGATTTATATATCATATATATTCAGTATATATATATATATATAATAGGTAGATAAATAAAATGAAAAACACCGTTCATGGAGACGGTAGTCCGTACGTACGCATGAACGCTGTTTTACTTTCCTTATTGTCTTGAAATGGAAGTGAGTAGATGACATACATATATATATATATATATATATACATAAATCCAGTAGCTTTATAATGTCATATATTTCATTATTATTTCTTATATATACTTTATAATCATTCTTAAATTGTTAACATGGAGAATGAATCTCATCGCGTCGTGGAGACGGTAGTCCGTACGTACGCACGAGCGATGATATCATTTCCATAAATATTGAACGGAATTGGAGTGGATTATACAATATATCAAAATCAATATGATGTTGTAATAACTATGTATAGTTATTCTTTACACCATTATACCCATCCATGTTAGGTGGTGGGGGAAAATAGATTACACCACGGCGTGGAGACGGTATTCCGTACGTACGCACGCGCGGTGATTTCTTTTTCCATAGGATGGATAGATGGTGAAATAGGGTTGTTTCATACTTATAATAACATATCAGTATATGAGTGATACTGATGTTATTACTTTATAATGAAACAACCTAAGAAGAAGAAGTGGAAGAAGAAATAAAGATGAAAGAATTGGTAACGGTAATTACCTCTTCTTTGAAGCGCCTCTTTGAGACCTCCTTTTAGGGCACTAAAATTGGTCTTTGAGGAAGACCAGAACCTCTAGGATGTTTCTAGGGAAGTGGAGAAGATATTTTGGTAGGGGTTGGCCGATCATGAGTGCTCAAATTGGTGTGAGGAGGAGGGGGAGGAGGTGTCCTTTTATAAGGGAGGAGAGGGGCACCTTAGGAATTCTTAAAAATATTAATTTATAATAAATCTAACCCCACTTAAAAACCTCCAAAAATGACTCATATTGGAAGCTTAGATGATATAGGGTTGTAATCGCATCAACCAATCAAATTTAGACATGTTTGGATCTTATTTTAAACCTTATCAATTAGATTTAACTCTAAGTTAAATAATTTAACTTTTACCGTGTCTTTTTGTTTTCTTTCACTATATGGTTAATACACATACTATAACATGCCAAACGAACCCCAAATTGTTTATTATTAATATATATATCCTTATCTAAGTCATGTGGCCGAACCTTAGATTTTTTAGGCATAAAATAACAATTAATAAGACAATATTTGATTTAAAAACTATTTTGTGTCAATTTTGACACTATTTGATATATGATTTTTGTGAGAGCCATAACAGAATTAAATGTTCGATCCAAGTTAATTAAATCAACATCAATATATCATAGTAACCTAGAAAATTAGTGGAATTCATAAAAAGTCTCAAATTACATTTATTTTTGTGTTTATAACATCAATTATGTCAATATTTCATTAATAAGATAATTACTGCATCATCATTGTGTCATAAATAAATTAAATTATTTGATGTCTAAAAATTACAAATAAAATACCATCATGTAGGAAATCGTTTTAGCTTTCTAAAGAATATTTACAATCGAATTTATCTTATGTATAACCCCATATTAAAAATGATTTACTTATTAAACATTGATTTTAACTATTTTAACCTTTCTTTAAATAAATTAATAATAAATGTCCTAATCTAATCCAAGTGGGCCTAAATGGTCATATTTTCTTCCTAAGTTTGCTTTTGGTCGAGTTACACTTGTCCAATAGAATTAGGACATGTGTTAGGGTAATAGTAATATCATATTTACCCTTAGTTACCCTATTTACTATTAGCCGCGGTAAAAAAAGTAAAAAGTTACTATTCACCAAAAAATTATTTTCATCTCATTGAACCACATTTTAGTCCTTGATATTAACCGTGTCTCTCGGATTTTCGAAATTCCATTCACAGAAGCGGAAAAATTATGTTTTATGAAAAATTCAGTTTTTTTAACTACCACTTAGTAGTTTCACTATTCATCAAAAATTGATGTTTTTCAGAACAATGCAAAAATTTAATCCTAAGATATATTTCATATTCGGAATTCAAAAATGAAATATATTTTACCAAATTCATAACATAGAAGTTGCATTAATTAATTTTATAATTAAATCCTGCTGTTAAAATAAATAGCGTGTTTTTAGGAAACAATATATATCAAAAGATTGACACTTGATTATGTCTGGTTTAAATGTGAAATTACAACCAATGACCAACATTGTATTAAATTGTAAAAATTTATTCTAAATATACTTTAAAACCACTCAAATTAATAATTTATCACTATTAATTATTTCGATTAAAAAAGTTATTTTTAATTATAATTTAGTAATTTTCACTATTCATCAGAATATGAAAGTTATCCGAAAAGTACCAAAATTTCACCTTAGGCTAAATTCGATACTCTGAATCCAAAAATGAAGTTCATTTTGAAAAATAAGATTTACAGAATTTTAAAAAGTGGTTATTACTATTCATAACGGCTAGTTTTAATAATATTTTAATAGCACATCGTTGTTTAGTGAAACTCGGTATTGCGTATTACACACGCTATCGAGGAAGGTCGCGATTGCGTGTAATGCAAGGCAAGTCAAGGATGCGTGTTGTGCAAGCTCCTTTTGGTGTAGCGTACAACACAAGACATTAGTGAAATAAAAAGAATATTTTTCATATAATCTCGGGCTGTTACATTCTACCCCCCTTAAAATGAATTTCGCCCTCGAAATTCGTCGGGGTTATAAATGGTTTACTATTTGAAAGTTTCTTTAATAGAAACCCACATCGTAAAAAGGAATACCAAAACTTGGCTTTAAAAACTAAAGTACGAAATGTAATGATTGCCCAAATAAACTAATCACTAGGTTTCCACATAGGTGAAAATATGGATATGGAAGAAAAATCTAACCATCATGTTCTGATGGAGAGTGGTAGAGAACATGGCTATGGAAAAGCTAGCAATCACAAATCCATAAATTTGTGACGATCTAAGGTACCATCTGATTAATCAGATATAAGAGCACTAGGACAACATTTTTGGTTTCCAAGATCATTTCCCTAAAGTTGAAAATTTGAATTAGAATAAATACTTTCGTTATTTTGGTACAATCTCACTGTTGTTCATGCCTTGAATAATTTCCACTTCATCTCTAAAATAAATGAAATTGAATTTGTTATTCGTGAAGTGTTTGCTGATCATGTGATAGAATGATGGGTCATTCCATCTGTCTCAAACAAAAGGTTAGCAAAAATTATATACATAAGTCGATCTATAGTGAGATTAATCACATATGGTTCCTAAAATGGAATTATACTTCATATATCATACTGCTTAATATAATAAAACTAGTTTCTACTAAACGGGGACTTCCTGTAGGCAAGTGGTAGGCGATAAAGGCCAGTCGCACTTCAGTTGTGGGTTCGATTCCCACAGCCTTGTCCGAAGCGATGGGCTGTCGCCCGTCCTGCAGGTTGTCCTTTTTCTAAAACTACATTACTATAACATCCCATCAATAATATCGAAAAAAACTTCTATCCTTAAACAATACTCACTTATGTCCAACATAATCCATTCTAATCTTTAGGCTTATCCATAATACTGCAGTCCACTCTCATAATATAGTGAAAACGATTACCAGAGATTTAATACCATCGTTGATCCCCATATATCATAAGATATGTCTTGTTGGTTACATTCCAAACATTCAAAGGCCTTAATCATGTATTCTCTTGAATACCTTAGTGAAAACATGAATGCAGTTAAAAGTTAACTCTTTCCACATACCAAAATCCAAAAATTCTATATACTCAAACCATGATATAACCTTCTCCTTATATCAGTCATGAGCTCATGAATAAAATCAAACACCTCATTATCTTATTATTCCTTCATTATGCTCATATCATCTGTTTACCAAAAATGTCTCAATAACTTTTCATGGTTACCGGTACCATAAAATTATTGAAAACCACAATAGATCAAAACATAAATATTTCAGTACACCATAAAAGTACCTCAACAACATTATTCTTGAATACCAATACATAAACACTTCAGTCCATCCACTTCAATGACTGTCCTGGAATTAGTCCTTCCTTGATTTAGAAGTATCTTTTTAGGTCAGGGCATTGAGTTGGGTAATGCCCATGTTCTCCACAAATAAGACATTGAACTTCATAACAATCTGTCACTCTATGACCCTTTTCTCCACACAGATAACATCGGTCCCTCCATTTGAGGTATTCCTCAAGGTTCTTCTTCCCTTCTTTAGAAATCTCAATCTTCCTTTCTTTATACTCCTCAACATGCGAACATGCATAATAGTCTATCTTCCTCTTCTTTTATGAATTAGGCATACCACTAAATTTCACCTTGTTAATCATATATCGCGATGACTTATTCGGCATAATCACAACATCTTTCTCTCTAGGCATTACACAATTTTGTTTCTCATAGTCACCAATTTGTCCATTGGATTTACTGTTAACCAAATTCCTTTTGGTTCCCTCCATTAACTAAAACACAAAAATAATTTTGTGAGAGGCAAAAATCATTCTAGAGAAAACAACATAGTAAAGGGGAAGTATCCTCAATATCTAACTTCTTAGGTTAAATTCTATGATCGTTACCGTAGTTCTAGGACTGTATCTTATACGTATACTTATCCTTAGGGACATCCCTAGACATACCTTATAAATATCTCTAGGGATCTCACTAAAGTTCTCGCATCCTAGTTTCCAAAGGTTGACTAAACATTTTCTCTGATACCAACTGTAGAGACCCGAAGCTTATCGTACACGGACATTACATTTCTTTTGCGGAATACTTACTACATAACCAAAACACACACACAAGGATCGTAATAGTTTAGTGTCTTTGGAAACTCGGAACGTAATCTCCTAATCGTGGTGAAAGATCTTCAATATCTCCCATAAAGATCTTCCTTTTTTATACCTAAAAACCTTTCTTTATAACCTGGGGAAAAGAAAACATAAAAGGGTGAGCTCAAATGCTCAGTAAGGGTAAACAAAAGAAATATCAATCACATCATATACATAAGAACATAGCTTTTGGAAATCTTAACCTGCAAAAGAGCTCATAATATCATAACATTGGATAAATCATAGAAGTGAAAATGAGATCACCATAATCATAACATGAAACTTGAAACTTTGTGACATTCACACATAATCATAGAGAATCATTTCTTGTTTGTCAAGACTCATTGCCAAGACTATCTTAGTGGACAAAGTCCCTTTCTGAATCGAGTAACCCTCGTTTCAGTCCTGTTTCACTGAACCGGTATAACCTACCATTCCAGCCATGTCTATCTCATGAGATATAAAATCTTTACCCAATGCATTGTAGGGAGATATTGGTCCCACCCATCTCATAATGAATCCTTTCTTATGTGTGCCACATAATCATAAATCATACATCATCGCATAACACATGTAACAAAAATGGGATTCTTGAAACATCATGACATCATAGATCAATTCATATAAGATAAAGTAATTCATAAAAATATTTCAATCACAACATAATCAAACCAATGTAAAAATATGGATAGCAACAGAACCCCTTATTATCTTAGATGGAAAATAATTTTGATAAAACACTTGAATTGAATTCTTGAGGAAAATATCCTTTCTTCTTTAAAATCAATTTCTTTTCACAAAACATCATGCAATTTTAAAAGAAAGAGATTTTATTGAAAATAGTCATGAAATATTTTAGAGGAAGCTTCATGAAAATAAGGCTTTATAAAACAGTAGAAATCCGTTCGTGCCGTATAAGTTAAAAAAACATTCTTTGTACTTTTGTCGAAAAAGTCAAAATGTACCTCGTACGATACACGGCAAAAGATTCCTTTCATATCTTTTACTAAAAACTAACCAAAGGGTAAAATTGGATTTAAACCATTTTAGTTGGATGGGAATAATATTACATATTGAGGAAACATGGATGTGGATGATAAAATAAACCCCAGTAAATACTTACGAATAAACAATCTCGGATAAAATTGAGATTGTGATATTTCCCTTACCTTAGGTCCGATTTGCTTTGTATGTGTCCAAACTTCCTGTATAATGATTTAAATCATGTTACTGACTTATTCCAGAATCATATTCATTGTTATTATATCATATATGGTTCACTTATAACATTATATTACCCGTTCTTTTGTAAATTCCATGTTAAAGAAGCGTTTTGGGTAAAATCGTTTCATTTATCGTAGGTGTTTTGACTTGTTGTTCTTGACATCATTATTACTTATATCATGATTTACTCACTTCCAGAATAAAAAATATGATTTATATATCATATATATTCAGTATATATATATATAATAGGTAGATAAATAAAATGAAAAACACCGTTCATGGAGACGGTAGTCCGTATGTACGCATGAACGATGTTTTACTTTCCTTATTGTCTTGAAATGGAAGTGAGTAGATGACATACATATATATATATACATAAATCCAGTAGCTTTATAATTTCATATATTTCATTATTATTTCTTATATATACTTTATAATCATTCTTAAATTGTTAACATGGAGAATGAATCTCATCGCGTCGTGGAGACGGTAGTCCGTACGTACGCACGAGCGATGATATCATTTCCATAAATATTGAACGGAATTGGAGTGGATTATACAATATATCAGAATCAATATGATGTTGTAATAACTATGTATAGTTATTCTTTACACCATTATACCCATCCATGTAAGGTGGTGGTGGAAAATAGATTACACCACGGCGTGGAGACGGTATTCCTTACGTACGCACGCGCGGTGATTTCTTTTTCCGTAGGATGGATAGACGGTGAAATAGGGTTGTTTCATAATTATAATAACATATCAGTATATGAGTGATACTGATGTTATTACTTTATAATGAAACAACCTAAGAAGAAGAAGTGGAAGAAGAAATAAAGATGAAAGAATTGGTAACAGTAATTACCTCTTCTTTGAAGCGCCTCTTTGAGACCTCCTCTTAGGGAACTAAAATTGGTCTTTGAGGAAGACCAGAACCTCTAGGATGTTTCTAGGGAAGTGGATAAGAGATTTTGGCAGGGGTTGGCCGAGCTTGAGTGCTCAAATTGGTGTGAGGAGGAAGGGGAGGAGGTGTCCTTTTATAAGGGAGGAGAGGGGCACCTTAGGAATTCTGAAAAATAATAATTTATAAGAAATCTAACCCCACTAAAAAACCTCCAAAAAAGACTCATATTCGAAGCTTAGATGATATAGGGTTGTAATCTCATCAACCAATCAAATTTAGACATGTTTGGATCTTATTTTAAACCTTATCAATTAGATTTAACTCTAAGTTAAATAATTTAACTTTTACCGTGTCTTTTTGTTTTCATTCACTATATGGTTAATACACTTACTATAACATGCCAAACGAACCCCAAATTGTTTATTACTAATATATAAATCCTTATCTAAGTCATTTGGCCGAACCTTAGATTTTTTAGGAATAAAATAACAATTAATAATATAATATTTGATTTAAAAACTATTTTGTGTCAATTTTGACACTATTTGATATATGATTTTTGTGAGAGTCATAACAGAATTAAATGTTCGAACCAAGTTAATTAAATCAACATTAATATATAATAGTAACCTACAAAATTAGTGGAATTCATAAAAAGTCTCAAATTACATTTATTTTGGTGTTTATAACATCAATTATGTCAATATTTCATTAATAAGATAATTACTACATCATCATTGTGTCATAAATAAATTAAATTATTTGATGTCTAAAAATTACAAATAAAATACCATCATGTAGGAAATCTTTTTAGATTTCTTATTAATATTTACAATTGAATTTATCTTATGTATAACCCCATATTAAAAATGATTTACTTATTAAACTTTGATTTTAACTATTTTAACCTTTCTTTAAATAAATTAATAATAAATGTCCTAATCTAATCCAAGTGGGCCTAAATGGTCATATTTTATTCCTAAGTTTGTTTTTGGCCGAGTTACACTTGTCCAATAGAATTAGGACATGTGTTAGGGTAATAGTAATATCATATTTACCCTTAGTTACCCTATTTACTATTAACCGCGGTAAAAAAAGTAAAAAGTTACTATTCACCAAAAAATTATTTTCATCTCATTGAACAACATTTTCGTCCTTGATATTAACCGTGTCTCTCGGATTTTCGAAATTCCATTCACAGAAGCGGCAAAATTAAGTTTTATGAAAAATTCAGTTTTTTTAACTACCACTTAGTAGTTTCACTATTCATCAAAAATTGATGTTTTTCAGAACAATGCCAAAATTTCATCCTAAGCTATATTTCATATTCCGAATTCAAAAATGAAATCTATTTTACCAAATTCATAACATAGAAGTTGCATTAATTAATTTTATATTTAAATCCTGCTGTTAAAATAAATAGCGTGTTTTTAGGAAACAATATATATCAAAAGATTGACACTTGATTATGTCTGGTTTAAATGTGAAATTACAACCAATGACCAACATTGTATTAAATTGTAAAAATATATTCTAAATATAATTTAAAACCACTCAAATTAATAATTTATCACTATTAATTATTTCGATTAAAAAAGTTGTTTTTAATTATAATTTAGTAATTTTCACTATTCATCAGAATATGAAAGTTATCCGAAAAGTACCAAAATTTCACCTTAGGCTAAATTCGATACTCCGAATCCAAAAATGAAGTTCATTTTGAAAAATAATATTTACAGAATTTTAAAAAGTGGTTATTACTATTCATAACGGCTAGTTTTAATAATATTTTAATAGCACATCGTTGTTTAGTGAAACTCGGTATTGCGTAATACACACGCTATCGAGGAAGGTCGCGATTGCGTGTAATGCAAGGCAAGTCAAGGATGCGTGTTGTGCAAGCTCCTTTTGGTGTAGCGTACAACACAAGACATTAGTGAAATAAAAAGAATATTTTTCATAGAATCTCGGGCTGTTACACCCGACCCCAGTTTCCTAGACCCTGTGCCTTATTCGATTATGTTGGCATACAAAAAAGGAATTCAAATCCCGAAAGACTATGTAGTTTAGTATTATTGGAAACATGTTACATACATAAGTTCACCATTACAACATGAAGGGAAATCAAAACACTATTTTATTCAACTATAAACATAATGTTTCCTAGATTATTCTTTCACGTCATTCATAAATTACTTCTTCATGTCATGAGAAAATGAAACATAAGAAATGGGTGAGCTTAAATGATCAGTAAGAGTAACCAATATAGCTGATGATAATATAATCATTAGACATGGTGAATAATTGAAAATACATGACTTTAATAATAAACATGAACACATTATGGTAGGAATATAAGCTGAGTAAATAATTCCATAATAGAACACAATACTGGGTATTTGACTAGTAGAATAACAACATGAAAATTCAATTACATACTTCATAATGATTGAAGTGCATATGCTAGACCTTAAAACCATACCGTTCAAGCCTTGTGCTAGGATAATAAAATAATCATTTTGTCAAGGCCTCATGCCATGACCATTGTTTTTCACATGAGACCTAACGATGCATCGAGGGGCTATAGCGGGCCCCACCAATCCCATAATAAGTCCAATTCATACCTCATATGGGTGGGAATAAAAATAAAAAACATATACATTCATATTGAAACTATTATATGAAATGTAACTAATTTTCACCAATTATTGAACAAAAACACTAACCATTCAAAATAATATGATGAATGGTTTTAGGATAGATCATCTACAATAATATTAGTAATAAAACATTAAATAAAATATGGTAGATGACTTCATAAATTATTTATCCTAATAATACCATGCAATCTACAAGAGCATTTGAATCAAACAAACTTACTTTTATAAAATCATTAAGCAATTTTGAGATAAACACCTTTTTATTTTGAAAAGAAGAGTTATTTTCAAAAATCATTGTATAAAACCATAAGTTAAGTAAGATAGTATTTTCATAATAAAATGAGTATTTTTAAAATGATATTGGTTTCCAAAAACTGATTATAGAGTTCCCTTGAAAAGAGATATTAATTGGAGAAAATCCCTTGAATCGGGTTTGTATTTTTGAATCAATTTTGAATGTTCCTTTTAAAAACATTAACTATCCATAAAATAAGGAAGGGATAGGGTTTGTTAACATATATATGATACTCATAAAAAATATATGAGGAATACACAACAATACATAATAATTTTCATTAAGGCATTTGGACAACGAATGTATCCCGAATCAAAATGGAAGTTCTGGCAGAAAAACCCTTACCTTAACTCCAAACATGTTCTTCTCTTGAACATAAGCTCATGGAATATGAAATTATACATATTAATAACTTTTTTAAAAACCTATGAGACATGTATCTAATTTATCATATTTCTGTTTAGTTTATTTATACCCTTATTACTAAGTTATTATATTGAATTTAGTTGTTATGGGGTGTTCATTTTATTTATTTTCATAATCAGTTCACTTGTTTTTTAAGTAATGGAGATCATGTGGAATTGATATAAAACTCTAGTATTGGATTTATATATTATTTATGAACATAAAGAATTTGTAATTTTCATTTCTTTCATTTTGTTATATGGAATTATGATGAATCATTAGATGAGAACCATTATTTGGCTGTATTTGGATTATTATGAACTAGTTTTGTCATATAACATAATTATACTTACATATTCTGGTTCCTGAATATTAATTATGTTATAATACATATATTATAGTCTGTTTTAGCAATGAATATGGTTTCATGACCAGTAATGAAGAATAAATTGAAGAACGAAAATTCATCATCCTCGAAGGTTATAAATTAGAACCTAATGTACATCGATTTAATTTTTAAAAATAAAAGGGAGGGAGTAATAATATATATGATTGTTCCTCCATTGACATGATATAAATCTATTATATACATGTTACTGGGGTTATCACGGTCATCTGGACAGATGAAGTGAGGAGAGAAAAATAAAATAGATGAACTTGAAAATAAAAGAAAAGTTAAGAGATCCCTTATGAAAATTCAGCAGCCTAACGACATCACTTAAATTTCATAAAATAAAATGATGAGAAAAAAGGGTATCTCATCATATTGAAATAAAAATTACAGTAAGAATAGTTAATAAAATCAAACCCCAACAAATGTGAATGGAATTTCAAATAGTAAACATAAAAGAAGTGTCGACTTAAAGTTGAGAATGAAGGATTCCATTACCTTGTAGAATAACTCCTAGATCATGAAGGATGGGACCTTAAGGGAATATGGACACTTTAAGAGGAATTCTATAAAGGTGAAACCACTAGAGATTCGAGGAATAGGGATTCAGAATGATGGAAAATGAATGAATGCATGGGTATTTATTGAAAAAGAGAGGTAATTTTTTAATAATTTCAATGGGACCCCTCATTAGTGGTTTCTTCCAAACCATGGGCTTGACCATGGATTTTGTCCATGGTTTATGCCACTTGGGAAACCTCATGTCATATCTTAAAATACAGAAGTCAACCATTCATTTATATTTAATTATTACATCATTATGATGTCATTAGACTACCAAAAACTCAAAACTGTATTTTTACTATTAATGAAAAATTCATTAGAAAAATCCTAAAAAGTCACCGATACCATTTTTAGATGTGTAGAATTAAAAAGTGAAATTCATTTTTAAAAAATAATTTTCTATATTAATAATTTAATATTTAAATACGGTCACTTTTAATTCTAAAAACTACAATCTTGAAGTCCAATTAGTTTTATGTGTCTTTGAAATATTATTTAAGATCCCATTTTCCTATTGCCTTCAGAAAAAAAATATTGTTATTTTCTATTCGTAAGGTCAAATTACGGTTCATATTACTATTCATACTACTATTCATAAGGGTATGATACTATTCACCAAAAATCAAGTTTGTTCTATCAGACTCCAAATGACTTACTGAACACAACTCCAGATGACCATTTCTTCAAATTCAAAACATAGAAGAGGTAAAGTTGTGTTTATTAGATATATTTCATTCTATGTTTATTTTCAAAACCATGGGGTGTTAAATTATCCCCTCATAAAAAATTTCATCCTCGAAATTCATAGAATATTACCTAAAAATATTCGGGTATGTCTTTAACATAAGCTCCTTAGGCTTCCATGTTGCTTCCTCCATCTTATAGTTCCTCCATAAAACCTTCACCAGACGACTCGTCCAATTTCTCAATACCAGTTCTCTAGTATGAAGAATCTTGATAGGCTCTTCGTAGTAAGATAGATCAGGCTCAAGATACACTTCTTCATAAATGAGTACATGTGTTGGGTCTGGCATGTACTTTCTTAACATTGACATGTGGAACACATTGTAAACCTTGGCAAGACTTGGCGGCATTGCCAAAAGGTAAGCTACACCTCCAATTTGGTCCTTAATTTCGAAAGGTCTGATTTACCTGGGACTTAATTTTACCTTCTTACTGAATGGTATAATACCCTTCCATGGAGATACCTTTAAGAAAACATGATCACCTTCTTGAAATGCCAAATACTTCCTTTGGTTATTAGCATAGCTCTTTTTCCTATGTTGAGCTATATTGATATGGTTTTGGATAATCATCACATTTTCCATTGTTTCTTCAAAACGTTCTGTGCCCATGAGCATTCATTCCCCAAAATCATCCCAGTATGTTGTTGTACGACATCGCCTCCAATATAATTCTTCATAGGGTGCCATCTAAATACTGGAATGGAAGCTATTGTTGTAGGAAAATTCTACAAGAGGTAAATACTAATCCCCCATTCCTTGAAAATCAAGTGAAGAAGACCTAAACATGTCTTCCAATGATTGAATAGTCCATTCTGATTGTCCATTAGTTTTTGGGTGGTAGGCAGTACTCAAACGAAGATCAGTATCTAGGGCCTTCTGAAGACTTTTCCGTAATCTTGATGTAAAATGTGGATCATGATCAGAAATAATCGATAGGGGTACTCCATGACATCTCAATACTTCATTAACATATATTCATTCTAGACGTTCAAGTGGTAGATCTTCACTTATAGAAATAAAATATGGTGACTTGGTAAGATGATCAATAATGAACAATATTTCATCATTCCTTCTAGGAGTCTTTGGTAGTCCCATAAAAAAGTCCTTCGTGATATTATACCATTTCCTCTCAGGTATATGAATAGGTTTCAATACTCATCTAGTCTGTTTCCTTCCAGCTTTCACTTGTTGAGAAACCATACATCTTGACACAAAATCATCAATCTCCCTCTTCATGTTGTCACACCAAAAATGTTTCTTCAAATCTCTATACATCATATATCTACCAGGGTGTATAGGGAAATTTTAACTACAAGCATCATCGACCAATTACCTTTTTAGAGTAGGTATATTGGGAACACAATAACCCTTACCAAATTTCAAAACCCCATATTCATATACGAAATCACACAATCTCTCATCATTCAAAGCTTTAATCATCTTTTGAAACTCCTTGTCATTACCCTGAGAACATTTTTTCCTTTCTAGTAAAGATGGTTTGGAATGCATTTGAAATCGCATTGATGTTTCACCTTCCATGTTTATTCCTATATCCATCATTACTAGATTCATGAAAATAATATCCCTTTCAACTATTATCATGTTCCAAAATCCATGATCCTTTCTTCTTAAGGAATCATCGACCATATTTTCCTTTCCCGGGTGGTAGTGTATCGTGCAATCACAATCCTTGACGAGTTCAAGCAATCTAGTTTTCATCATGTTGAGTTATTTCTGTGAGAAAATATACATCAAACTCCTATGATCAGTATAAATCTCAAATTTTTTTCCCATTGATATAATATATCCATGTCTTCAAAGAAAATATTACAATAGCTAAGTCAAGATCAGGAGTAGGATAATTTTGATCATGAATTTTTAGCTGTCGTAATGCATACGAAATAACCCATTCATTTTTCATAAGGACACAACCAAGTCAATTCATTGAAGAATCACTATAAGTAACAAACATGTTAGTCCCCGATGGTAGAGTCAGTATAGAAGCACTGACTATTCTTCTCTTCAGTTCTTTTAAAAATTCTTCACAATATTTTGTCCAAAAAAAATTAAAACCCTTTACGTGTGAGCTTCGTTAGAGGGTTAGCCATTCAGGCAAAATTTCGTACAAAATGCCGATAATAACCTTCTAAGAAAATGAAACTTTGTACCTCATTTATGTTTGTTGGCATGGGATAATATTGGATTGCCTTTTTCTTTGCAGGATCAAATAGGATTCCATCCTTAGATACAATATGGCCAAGAAAAGAAATCTGCTGAAACCAGAATTATCACTTGCTAAAATTCCCCTATAATTCATGTCTTCTAAGAGTGTTTAGGATAATGTGCAATTTATTTTCATGATCTTCATATCTTTTGGAGTATACCAAAATATCATCAATAAATACCACAATAAAATCATCAAGATATTCCTTGAAAAATCTATTCACTAGATCCATGAAGAAATAGGGTGAATTAGTCAATCTAAAAGGCTTCAATGTAAACTCATATTGCCCGTACCTGGTCAGAAATGATGTTTTCAGAATTTCTTCAATATTTACACTAAACTGATGGTATCCCGATCGAAGGTCAATCTTTGAAAAGTATTGAGCTCCATGTAGTTGGTCAAGTAAATCATCAATGCGAGGTATGTGATTCTTGTTATTTATTTTTATAGCATTGATTTCCCTATAATCAATTAAAAGCCTCATGGATCCATATTTCTTATTGACAAAGAGTACAGGGGCTCCCCATAAAGAAACACTAGGTCGAATAAATACCTTTTCACTCATATCCTTTAGTTGTTTCTTTAGATCCACTAATTCCAAAGTGGCCATTATATAAGGGGCCTTTGATATGGAACTTGAACTACGAATTAAATCAATGGAAAACTCAATTTCTCATTATGGATGATGTCCAGGTAAATATTTTGGAAACACTTCAACATATTCACTCATAATAGGTACATACTCTATTTGGAAATTCTCTTCCTCACCCACAGTTATTTAATTCTCTTCCTCCCCAATAATTGAATTTAGTTGAGCTACTGAGGGTGGATCTAGATAAGAATCATGTGGTGACGATTCTGCTCTAATGATAAGGTGTTCTTTATCATCTTCATCAAAAATAGTAACCTCATATTTAAATTTTTTTTTTGCATCGTGGTCTGAAAGCCAATCCATATCAAGGATTATATCAAATTAAATCATGGGTATGACGATGAGATCAACAGATAAAGAACATTTGTATTCCCTAATGGGAACTGATTGACAGAATTTTGTATCAATGATACTTCCCTTAGGAGTTTTAACTGACAACTCCCTTGTTAAATCAATTTGGAAATATCTAATTTTCTTAGAAAACTAGGAAGATATGACACAATGCGATGATCTAGAATCAAATAAATCATTGTCTAATCTTGAGGAATCAATTAAAGTACCCACCACCACTTCATAAAAACTTCAACCTATACAGTTGTGATTGCATAAGCTTGTCCCCCATCTCATGCCCTTGTTTTTTGAATATTTACTTGTTGATTTGGACAATCATTAGAACAGTGTCCTATCTCCCTATAACTATAGCATTGAACATCATTGTCTTTCTTCTTCCCTTTGCAATCACCAGCAATATGGCCATTATAAACACATTTTTAGCATTCTCTTTATCCTTTTAAGCATGAACTAGGGTGTTTCGTTCCACAATTTTCTCATGGTGGAAATTCAAATATTCCCTTCTACCCTATTTCCTTATTTCCTTTCCCAGGGTTTTCAGCAGCCCTCTTCTTTTCCTGATTTCCCGTAAAGTCATAAGACTTTGAGAATTTTTTCTCCCTCTTGATGGCACATAAAACTATATCCTCATATGATGAAAAACATTGTGAGACCAGTGCCTGTCGAAGGAATTGCTTTAGTCCATCAATGAATCGATCAGTTTTTCTCCTTGGATTTTCTATATAGTCCACATAATGTCTTGCTAACCTTGGGATGTTGGCTTCATAATTGGCAGTATTTTAATCCTCTTTCTTCCCCAGATTCAAGAATTTTCTATCCATATCTGCTCGCTACTCACGAGGGAAATATTTTTCAAAGAATATTTCCTTAAAAACCCACCATTCCATCTCTTCTATCTCTTCCTCATACATTGTGTTTTGGATTAAAGACCACTGTTGATCCACACCTCCCGATAGACGATATACTTCCATGACAACCTTATCTCTTTCATTACATCCAAAAGAGAAAAATATCTTCTCTAGAGAACATATCCACTACTCTAATACAAACGGTTCTGTAGTCCTACTGAATGATGGATATTGTTGTCGCAAAAAGAGATCAAGAATGGATCCTCCATGTGGTGTACATGGATGCTCCATATGGATAAGGATATTATTCATAACCTGAGTAAATTGTCCTAATATAGTTATGAGTTTCTCAGCACCAGTCACAGCACCAGAGCCAACATCCTTATCTTGAGTCAGAGGAAAATCCCTACAGTGGACACGTGCATTCATGGGATTTCCATTCTTTCCACTAGACACCAAATCTAGATAATGGAATACACTATATTGGGTTACGAATCACAATGTAAAATCTTAACTTAAAAATACTCATAAAAATTGAGATCATACATATGGAAAATCCCATTTTCAATAAAATGGTTTCATTGATGAATTTTTACATTAAACTCCTTCATAATGGATTGAAAAAAAATGTGAATTATCTTATGCTTATCCCCCGAGAGTTTCATAACCAAGAGTGCAACATATCCCATTGTCGTGCACCAGTTCTCGTTTGAGTCTAACTCAAAGCGGTGTTTTTAGGTTTTACTTCTAAATACATCTGTGCCAGAGCCGCCTCAACCTTATTGTATCCAGACAGGGAGATATTGCATGAATGATACACATAATCTATTCCTTACCAAAATACCAGGTCGTTCTTGTATATTTATCCCCAAATATAAACTTATGGACACTTCCCTAATTCAATGTTTTTTAAATCTTGTTTCCATGTAATCTAATAATCTTTCTGTAATACCATCTATAAGGACCCGACCCTAGTTTCCCAGAGCCAGTGCATTATTTGATTACGTTGGCATACAAACAAGGAATAAAAATCCCCAAAGACCGGGTAGTTTAGCATTATTGGAAACAAGTTCCATAGAGAAGTTTATCATTACAACATGAAGGGAAATCAAAACACTATTTTATTCTACTAGAAACATCACGTTTCCCAGATTATGCTTGCACATCATTCATAAATTACGTATTCATGTCAAGATAAAATGAAACATAAGAAAGGGGTGAGCTCAAAAGTTCAGTAACAGTATGAAATACAACAGAAGAAAACATAAACATTATACATGTTGAATAAATGAAAACAAATGCCTTTAATAATAAACTTGAACACAATATGGTAGGAATATGAGCTGAGTAAATAATGCCATAGAAAACACTATAGTGGGAATTATACTAGTCAAATACCCACATAAAATTTCATTTAAAATATTCATAATGATGGAATTTTATATGTCGGAGATCATAACCACACCATCCATGCCTCGTGTTAGGACCATAAAATAATCATTTTCTCAAGTCCTTGTGCCATGACCATAGTTTCTCTCATTAGAGGTACCAGTGCATTGAGGGGCTATTTCGGGACCCACCCATTACATAATAAGTCCAATGCCTTCTTCACATGAGTGGGGATCAATATAAACTACATATACATTCACATTGAAACTATCATATGAAATGTAACTAATTTTCACCAATTATTGATCAAAAAAACTAACCATTCAGAATAATATGATGAATTGTTTTAGGATAGATCATCCAGAATAAAGTTAGTCAATGAATATTAAATCAAATATGGTATATGACTTCATAAATTATTAAAACCAATAATACCATGTAATCAACAAGAGCATTTGAATCCAACAGAATCACTCTTATAATATCATTAAGCAATTTTGAGATAAAAAATCTTTTATTTTGAAACATAGAGTTCTTTTGGAAAATATTTTTATAAAATAAGAATTGAAGCAAGATAGTATTTTAATAATGAAATGAGTATTTTTAGGAAAAATAATGGTTTCCAAAAACAGATTATAGAGTGCCCTTGTAAATAGATATGAATGGGAGAAATTCCCGTGAATCAGGTTTGTATTTTGGAATCAATTTTGAAGGTTCTTTTTAAAACCTGTAACTATCCATAAAATAAGGAAGTAATATGGTTTATAAACATATATATGATACTCATATAAAATATATGATGGGTACACAACAATACATAATAATTTTATTGAGGTATGTAGACAACGAATGTATCCCGAATGAAAATGGATGTTCGGGTGAAAAAACCATTACCTTAACACCAAACGTGTTCTTATCTTGAACATAAAATCCAATAATATGAAATTATAATTATTTATAACATATTTATAAACCTATTAGATAGGTATTTAAATTATCATAATTCTTTTAAGTTCATTTATATCCTTATTTATATGTTGTTATATTGAATTCCGTTGTTCCGGGGTGTTCATTTTCTTTATTTTCATAATCGGCTCACTTATTTTTAAGTAATGGAGTTCATGTGGAATGGTTATAAATATCCAGGATTGGAATTATATATTAATTATGAACATAAAGAATTGGTAATGGTCATTTCTATCTTTTTGATATATGGAATGAGGATGAATCATTATATGATAACAACTTCAATTATTTGGAGGTATTTGGATTATTATGAACTAGATTTGTCATATAACATAATTATATGTACATATTATAGTTCCTGAATATTAATTATGTTATAATGAATATATTATAGTCTGTTTCAACCATTGATATGGTTTCATGACCAGTAATGATGATGAAATTGTGGAATGAAACATCGTTGTCCTCGAAGGTTATACATCAGAACCTCATGGATGTCGATTTCGTTTATAAAAATAAAAGGAAGGGAGTAAGAATATTTATGATTGTTATTCCATTAATATGATATAAATATAGTATATATATGTTACTGGGGTTATCATGGTCATTTGGGTAGATGAGGTGAGGATAGAAAAATAAAAGAGATGAACTTGGAAATAAAATAAAAGTTAAGAGATCCCTTATGAAAATCAGCAGCCTAACATCATCACTTAAAATTTGATAAAACTTAAATAATGAGATCAAAAGTGTATATCATCATATTGAAATCAAAAGGAAATTAATAATAATGAATAAAATCAAACCCCATCATATGAGAAAGGAATTTCAAATAGTGGGCATAAAAGAAGTGTCGACTTAAAGATGAGAAAGAATGATTCCCTTACCTATTAGAATCACTCCTAGATCTTGAAGGATGTGAAATTTAGGGATTATAAAGTCCTTGGGAGGACTCATAGAGAGGTAAAACCACGAGAGCTTAGAGGATGAGGGATTTGTAATGAATGTAAACGAATGGATGAGTGGGTATTTATAGAAAAAGAGAAGTAATTTTTTAATAATTTCAAAGGGACACCTCATTAGTGGTTTTTTCCAAAACATGGGCTTGCCCATGGTATTTGACCATGGTTTAAACCACTTGGGACACCTCATGTCATAAGATAATATACACAAGTAGACCATACTTTTAAATTGAATCATTACATCATTATGACGTCATTAAACTACAAAAAACTCAAAACTGTATTTTTTCAATTAATGAAAATTCAAGTAATTTAGAAAAATCCCAAAAATTCACCAATACTATTTTTCTACATGTTGAAATATCAATTGAAATCCATTTTTCAAAAATAATTTTATAAATATTATTAATGTAATTTTTACATACGGTCACAATTAATTCGAAAAATAACAATCTTAAAATGCAATTAGTTTTATGTGTCATTGATAAATTAATTAAGATCCCATTATCCTATTGCCTCAAAGAAATAAAATAATAATAATATTTACTATTCATAAGGCCATATTACTATTCATAATACCATTCATATTACTATTCATATGGTTATGTTACTATTCACTAAAAATAATGTTTGTTCTATCAGACTCCAAATGACTTACTGAACACCACTCTAGATGACCGTTACATTAAATTCAAAACATAGAACTGGTAAATTTTTTTAATAGATATATTTCAATATATATTTATTTTCAAAACCTTGGGGTGTTACATATAATCTCCCAAAGCATAATGCAATGATTTTTTTGAGAAATTCATTTTAAATTTTGGAAATGGAATTATTTTTAGTCTATTGAGAGTAAAAACCATAAAATGAATGTAATTATATATATATATAATCTAAAAATTATATAAAAATCATAGATCACTTATTTTTTATTTAATTAATTTTGATAAATACATATTTCACATATAAAAAAAGTTTTTTAGGAAAGTGGGGTTTTAAGAGAATAAATGAACTTATAACAAATTTTAGCATAATTATGATTCTAGTGTAATTTATTATGAAATATATAGAATTAAATCATTAAAAAGTAACTTTAGGATCAAATATTAAATATAACATGACATTAATGGTAAATTATATAATTTAAAAATTAAACTTTTTTAAAAAATGGATATTTTTCATTTTTTACTAAAGAATTAGTCTTTTAAGAAAAATAAGAACAAATATCCCTATGATTATATTTAAATGAATATTTAAAATTTTATATTAGTTTTATGAAATAATATAAATATGTCTGGTAAAAATTAATAATAATCTTCTTGAATAAAATGAAATAAAAACCAATTTTGAAGAAAATATATTTTTGGAACATAAATGGAATATACTAAGTACTTAGTAATTATAATTTAATAAAGGCAATCAATGTAAGTACAAAATTAATCTATATATATTCAATAATGTGGTTTATCTAATTCATAACTATTAATTTAATTTCCAAGATATAATATATTATAGTTTATTTTATTCGCTTTTTTGTCTCATGAATTCTTGCAAACACAGAAAATTTATTTAAAGGGAAATTAATTCTAAAATATGCGGGTATTATAATTTATCCCCTTAAATAAATTTCATAGTCATAATTTTAATCATGGTAATCGAAGTTCCAATTTTTAAAAATACATTTATTTAAAACCCACATCATACAAATGGAAATTAAATACATTTTAAAAGGTGAAGTTGGAAAATAAAAGTTACATGAAATAACACATAATCTATTTCAGAGATAAGGAGAACATAATATTGAATATAAAATATAAACATTAATGATAAAAACAATTACAAAAGACAAATATAGTGTGATAGAGATCATGATTATGAGAATTTTAAAAACCAAAGAACCATAAATGAGTGGGGTCAAAATGTCACCATTTCATAAAAATGATGGTTAAATAACATATCGATTCATTTAATATAAATTTACATTTTTAGGGAATATTTAACATTCATGATAGAGAACATGCACAATTTTATTTACTTAACATCATTCCATTTTGCAAACACAATTGTATCCTCTTGTTTATCTATGATCAATTTTAACATTATTTATTTCTCTATTATTTTAATATTCAAGGTGATATTTTAAATCCTATGAAAATAAAAATATCTTTTAGATGATAATATGATCCATTAAATAATTAAAATTCAATCAATTTTTCATTATATATTTATCAAACCAAAAATTGATAGTATGTGTTCTCTAATATGGATAAATATAATAAATTATTCTCTAAAACCTAAAAAATAATTCCCATAGTTCAACTGAATCAATTCATCAAATATTAATCATTATGAGTCACCAGAAAAATGATTATGAAATTTCAAAACCCAGAAATCTTAAAGTATATATCAAATAAATATTTTCACTGTTCAATTTTAACTATTATCAATAGACTACATTAAGAGTATCATAATGTCACAGAAAAAATTTATTACTTGATCATATATTCTCTGAAGAAATTATAGTATCATAAATCATCACAAAAAATTAATAAAAACATATGTTTATAGACAATTAACTGTATCATTATTCCTCAAAAAATTTTAGACAACCCAATATATTCACAAAATCATAAAATGAAATAAATATCATCATAAATTACATTTTCATCATATCACTAATAATTAAATTTGTTAAAAATACTATAAAAATAACATTATAGATATCATTAATCTAATTGTACCAATTAATCATTATTATATCATCATCAAGAACATATTTGGTTTTATTTATCCATCAGTCACAATTCTACCAAAAAATATCTATATTTTAGTAAATCACTTTTCATGGTTATTAATACCATTTCAAATATTCATGTAAATACATAGTGAAATTATAATATAAATAGTAATTACATGTTCTATGATTTATATAAATACATTATCTTTGATAAAACACTTCTATAATATAATTTTTAAATCCAAATACATGAACACTTTAATCCTTCAATATCAATTATTGTCACATTAGAGTCCCTTCCATAGTCTGGTAGTTATCCATTTTAATAGTTTAATGTTTGAGATTATTACAAGGATACCTACATAAGAAAAATTTATCTATATATATTACCTTAGAATGAACTTAATTTTCCTTCATCGATCTATTAATTTCTCCATAAAAATGATATATTCGATGCCTTATTTCCAACACTTATAACATCTTATCAGTTTTGTGAGACATTACTCGTGTTCTTCTTCCCAAAATTACAACATGTAAGAAGATGAAAATTCATCATGATATGGTCTTCATGAAATACTATTTTTCTATAATTTGGATATTTTATTAACATACTAATGTTACATTTATTAATCTCATAACAATATAGATAGTTGGGAAAAATCACAATATTTCACATCCCAGAAATCAATTCATTTTGTTTCACAAAAGGGAAAATAATTTCATCAACCATCGAATTAAACAAAAATATAATTCCTTATGGTTTTAACCACTAAATAAAACCAAAAACATAAGGTAAACTTCCAGTAACAATATTTACAATGAAAAATTAAAAAGTCATGGAAATGATTCAAGATATTTATTATATTATAACACCACATTATAAATTAATAACATATTGTGATATGTCCTCAGACATTAATAATCATATTTAATTGAGAACCGTTATGATTATTCATAATAAAATGTGAAATACCCCATGAATATCTCATGAGACTGTTTAGACATGTCTGTTGTATTAGGCCCAGTCAGCTTGAATTAATGTGATCAAGTTAATACCCAAAGCCACCATTTTTAATTAATACCCCAATGTGAATCTATTCTAAACCAAATCCACATACTAGTATTCATATATATAAGTTTTTTATAGTAAACCCATATTTTTTCTTATAACATATCATATGATATTATTCTATGCTTTCACTTATTCTACGGGTTCCCAATAATTATTTCTCATCTAAGTTTACTAAGAAAATAAAACATTATTTGATAGCATATATTGTTATCCTAATGTTTTCATGCATAAATAATTAATCATATGAGTGGAATAATGAATACAAAAAATTACGATCCAGGATTTAACCGTAATGTGTTAATGTGTTTCAAAACATGGATACATAATGTTATTATTTTATTAAATATCATCTACTTTCACCATTTAATTCTAAAATTTACCTGTAAATTGATATTACATAATTAAAATAATTATTTCTTACATGGGCAACTAAAAAAATAAATGGTGAGTTTATATGATTATTATGGGTAGGAATCCGAGTTAAAATCAATGATCGTATGCATTTATAATATAGGATCCATCATATGAGAGTGACTTATAATTTTAATATATTAACTATCATAGATATTATAAATGTATAATAAAATAAAACATCATCATTTAAAAACACAATAATCATAATACTTAGAAATCATCTTAAATAAATCACGATCAATAAGTTCATATTAGTATCATAAAACACATTCAAATGTTTTTGTTACTCTCACATAAAGGAAACAATATTTTATGTCATATTAATATACTGATAGAATCATATAATTGTGTATTAGGTATCAACACATTTTTCACCAACACATGGGATCATGAATCGCCAAATGTTTCATATTTTATAGAGGATATGGAATGACCACATATTTCCTATATCATAGAATATTATGCATAGCCACATGATCCTCATATCGGATTAGGGGAATAAATTATATTTTTTATAATTATTTTATTAGATATATGAATTTAAAAAATGCATTAATCTTCATGAATGACCCATAATGTCACAAACCAACCCGTGTTAAACAAGAACTGATCACCTGAGTTGATCCAAGAAAAGGCCCGAATTGTGTTTTCGATCCGCATGTGCTGGAAACTAGTGTATGGCTTGAAAAAAAGATAGCTGGTAAGGGGTTGTTCCAGAAATAAAAGACATATAAAAAAATAAATATAATGTAAAAAATGGCCAATGGGAAAAGAAATAAATATGGATACCAAACATATATTTAGTGACCTCATGGGTCACCCCAAACTCAACACCCCTCTTTCTCTAAGAGCGATGAAACTAGAAGAACTTTATATTGAAATGATAAAGTAGGAATGATAAATGATATGCTCAGTAGGTAATCCAAGGGTCAAAATCTCCCTATCCATTTCCATTAAAAATAAATCCAAAACAAGCTAGTTTAAAATTAATACATAATAAAATAATTCTTTTCGTTCTTTTCAAATTAATGTGACAATATTTCATTTTGATGAAATCAATTTCTATTACACTACATTTAAAAACAGGTCCTAAAGAAGCATTATCATTTTAAAATGAAAATATTTGATTTAGTTTAAAATATGATTTTAATAAAATATATAAAACTATGAAACATGTGAAATGAAAATCACATCACAAGCAATATGGGAAATTACTAAGAATCTGGTGTTAGTTGGGCAGTTATGATCCTCATACCTCAGTGAAACATGGAATATAAACCATGACCATTAGCATTCTCATGCACGGTCCAATAGTAGTGGAAAATCACTTAAACTATTGGTCTATAATCATCATAATTATTTAGTTAGTTTTATAATCATCTATACATCAAGATGAAATTGATATGAACCACTTATATATCATCTAGTGTACAAGTCCAACTATACCCACATAGCTACCTAGGGTTACCCATGTACCATATTTCAAATTTTGGTGATTCTTTATCAAGAAAACATGTTTAAAAATAACATTATTTATCCAAAAACACATTCAACATCCCACCAATGACCCCCTTCCATATGCACATCATCTTTTTTAAACCAAATAACAATAAACAAGCCACTACACTAGGCGCATATCGAAAATCACATAATAACACTTGGATGACTTTTCTCAAACAAGGGGAATTCCTCAAGAGGGGGTTTCCACTTTCTCAAACCATTCTAAATGTGATAAATGGTCCCAATTAATTAAAAAACATCATTATCAATTAGAAAAAACTATTTCCCAACATCTCTATGTTCTAAAATCTTATTAAAAATAATGTTGCACAACCAAGGAACTATACATTCAAATTCAAGCTACAAAAACTAGATTAATTTTTTTATATTTTTATGAAATAAAATTTCCAATAAAATTCAAATTCATACAAAAACAAATACATTTTTCAAACTAACCAAAACATGAGATTTCCCCTATTTAAAATCACACACTAACTCATCTTTATTCAATTATACATCCACAAAAAAACATCAAACATCTTGAGAAATATCAACCACACAACCAATATTAATTTAGAAAACGTTTTTATGTATTTAATGTGTCATGGATAATAAAGAAAACATGGAATCACACATAAATTAAGACTACACACATCAAAAAATAAAAGAGACCAATGATAAATAAATGTAAGTACAACATTACCCATTGTCATCACCTTTCATAGCATGTATATACTATTACATATTAAATGAGCTATTTAAAACACTCTATCCATTTTTGAATTAAAATTAAAATCATAGGAATTGTGGACTCACCTAAAACATGGTACTATTTGTTGATGACCACTCATACAAACCCTTTGCACATATACACAAATGTATTTGTAAATATATAAATAAAAAAACCCGAGAAACCGTTCTCATATTCCTAACCCCATTGGTGAATCTATACCAATATGTATAAACATATGCCTTACCTATGCTTGTACATATAGGAATTCTCAATTCTAATAGTCCAAAACCACAACAGTGTGCTCCAACATAATATAAAAAAATTAACCACAACTCAAAAAAGGTTCCATTTATTTAAAAAATACATGATTCATATTAAAATTGTGCAAAAAATGTCATACATGACTACACAACACCATTTTCCATTTTAATTAAAGAACAACCCCATTTAAATTATTATACCATCACTAACACAATTCATATATTCCCCTGTTAACACAACCCAAAAAAACACACCATTGTTCAACCAATGCCATGGGATATGACCCATTGTAAATCATATTATAAACAAGATCATCTTATAAACACTATTTTAATTACTAATACTAATTAAAATTTTAATTCAAATGTGCACAATAAGTTTAACATGCAAAAATAATAATTTTAGTACTTTAAAATCACATTTCAAATACACTCTCAACTTATTTATCATGGAAAACATGATTTGTACCTTTCAATATATTTATAAAACATTTCACAAAAACTACAAACTAAAATAGTAACATAATATATGTCTAAATTTCTTAAATAATTAAAACCCACACATAAGCATAACAAATCCTTCAAAAAATAGGTTTCACATCCCTGACACACTTTAATAATCCATTTAAATAATTTTTAAAAACCAATCATGAAGGAAAAATAGACATAATGCCATAAATAATCACAATTTCATTTATAAAAATCATTTCCAAACCAATTTCACATCAAATCCTTTAGAAAACTACTTTCACACCCCAAATCCTATTTTATGATTCTCCATAAAAACTGACATGAAATTTTTTTTTTTGGGAAACCCAATTTATTCACTCTAGTACCTCAAGCTCTTTTGAAAACAAAAATTTCATACCTTAAACAATTAATTGAAAACATTAAAAATTTATCAAAATAAGACTCATATAAAATACATCTCTATTTATGTATCGAAATAAAATTCATCATATATTCCTTCCAAATTATATCCAAATCATAATTTTCACCAAGGTATTTATCTATTTTACATTTCAAAAATAAATAAATAAGAAAATGAAATCACCTAAAAATGTTAGGGCATAGAACCCCCTTCATTGGGTTAATAACTTTCCATATAATGTTGATAAATCCATCAACATTATAACATCACCTCAAGAAACAATTTACATACCCAACTCATAATGAATGAACCAAGAGATTTCGAGTTGAACCCAAAAAATGAAACCCTCACCACTGGAAAAAAAAACTCTAACCAAGAGGAGGAATAAACTACTGGATGGGGAGAAGGGAGGCTGACTGCACTGTGAGGAGGGATATACAGTGGAGGGGTGTCGTTAGATGATTTCGGTGAACATGATCTCACCAGACAGACGAATTCACACATGGGAGGGCATTAGAGGTGGTGTGTTCTGATGATTAGCCATCAGATGGGTCATGAACACTGTTGAGGAAGGTCATGCTAGCTAGAAGTGTGTCAACAGTTGGGGTGGTGTGCTAGAGAGGGCCTCAAGCTAGGGAAGGAGTGTACAAGGGATCTTGAGGATGGTGGGGCATGATAGGGAAAGTGAAGGGAAAATGAGGGTAGTGTGCGTGGAATGGGGGAAAGATAAGAAGAAAAATACCCTAAAAATGAAAAAATAAGAATAAGAATAAGAATATTATTATTATTATTATTAATCTTAATAATAATTTAATTATTATTAAATTTATTATTAGAAAATAAATTTATTTATATATAATTTTTATCATTTTATATTATTTGGACATCATTTTATTATTTATTTTATTTTATTTATATATTATGAACATCGGTCTTGTCGCACGATGTCCAGGGCGAAGCCGTTCAGTTTCTCAAACCATGCTCTCCTAGTGTGGATGATGCTATCATGCCAAAAAGTCACATTTTTCAATAAAAACTCAAAAAATAGCAAATTGATATTCTACCCAAACCTCTGTAACGATACACTATAACAAAAAAATTATTAAAATAAAATAACTTTAAAAGGTAGGGCATGACAATTCTCCCCACCATATCTTATTTAGCCAATAGAAATCCAAAAGTCGATAAATAATTCCACGAGCTGGAAACTAGTGCTAAGCATAAAAAAAAAATGTTGGAAATAGTTTAGGACAGACAGATAAATAATGAAAAATAAACAAAATAAATTAGTAGTGGAAAATAAATTGGACTAGGAAACAAAACACACCTCAAGTGACATTATGGATCACCCACAAACATAAAACCACAATAGATCTAAGATTGATTCAACTAGAGTAACATGAAACTAATAGGATAATGTGGTCATGAGAATAGATATTATAAGTAGGAATGGAAAGGGTAATCAACTCGTTATGCCATTACCTTTAAAAATAAATCCAAAAAACACTATTTTTAAAATAATACATAATAAAATGATATATATTATTCTTTTAAAATTAATTTAACATGTTTTCATCCTCAATAAATTCTTTTATGCTACCCTATACTTCAAAATAGGATCCTAGCAGGTATTTAAATTTCAAAAATTAACTAATCCAATTTATAATAAAATTTTATTCTCACAGAAGGGGAACAAGTATGAAACAACTAGAATAAAAATCACATCACAAGCACCCTGTGAAATCCCTATGGAGTTAGTGTTATTTGGGGACCTAGAATCCTTGTACCCTAGTAAAAAGTGGATTAGAAATCATTAACATTAGCATTATCATGCACTCTCTAATTATAGGTGACCCCATTAAAATTAATGCTCTACAATCATCATAATTATTTATGAAGTGTTGTAATCATGAATCATCTAGACTAAACCAGGATGAACCACTTATGTATCATCTAGTGTTGTTGTCCTAGTATTCCCACCTAGGTACCTTCAGTTACCCATGTGCTCTATTTTAGATAGTGGTGATGATTCTTCAAGTAGACATGTATGAAAAAAATAACTTACTGTATCTAAATACACATTCATCATCCCACGGCCAATCTGCCTCTATATGTGAACAATCTATTTGAATACACACAACACTACACAAGCATCTACACTATCCATATATTAGAAATCTCAAAATAGCAATTGAATCACAATTCTCAAAATAATGGTAATGCCTCAATAGGGGGTTTTCACTTTCATAAAGCATTCACAATGTTCCAAATCAGCTGTATTAATTTAAATTGAACATTATCAATTATATTTTTTTCTTCTCTAAACCATTATGTTTTATATTATTCTTCAAAATTCACATTCACAACCAAGACATATCACATTTAAAATAAATCTAAAAAAAATTCTTAAATCAATTCAATCCATTTAAGAAATCTATTTACCAAGTAACCTCAAATTTATACCACACACCTGAATTTTTAAAAACAGTCCAAAATATGAGTTTTCCACTTTTCAAAATAACTGATTAACTCATCATCATTACAATAAAATTTTAAAACAAATATTCACACATCAAAAATCATTAGAAATTACTACCACAAGCCCAAAACCATGTTAGAAAACAGTTTTTAGTATTTATAGTGTGAATAATTCTAATATTAGAATGGATTAACACATAAATGAATACTGAACACTTGAAAACAAAAACAAATTCATGAAAAAGAAAGGCATGTCCAATAGTAAGCATCATCATCACTTTTAATACCATGTATATAATATTTATTATTAGAAGCACATTTTAAAACACTAAAGAAATTCTGTAACTCAAATTAAAGGCATAGTCATAGGGGACCTACCTCAAACATACCACTATTTGTCGATGACCACATGAACCAAACCTTACAGGATACATGCACATGCATATATATATATATATATATATATATATATATATATATATATATAAATACCCCTTGGTGCAGGGCACATATTTCCCACTACATGTGAGAATATATTCAAATAGGTCATATATATATATATATATATATATATATTTGTAACTTATGCATTTACATTTAGTGCTAATCGATGTTCACAGCCCAAAAAAACATAGCGAGGTCTGAAACAGTCTAAAAAATTTTATGAACATCTGAAAATGATATTCCCATTATATAAAATATTCATAATTCATACTAAAAAGTACTGAAAAGGACTACATTCCAATACTAATAAATTTTCTATTTTAAACACACTAAAAACCCAGTTTAATGAAATTACCATCATGTAATCAATTCATTGATTCACCATATAAAAAGACACAAGAAAAACACAATATTATCTAACCAATACCATGCTCTAAACCGCTCAGTAAAACCATAATCAAACAAAAATCATTGTGTAAACAATGTTTTCCTTAATTAAATTATATAAAATATAAAATCAAAGGTGTTTAAGAAGTTCAACCAGATAAAAGAATAAAAGATTCCATAAAATATTATTTCAACAAACTCACACCTTATGTGCATTAGACCCATGATTCTCACAATTCAATAAATTTATAAACTACTTCAATAAATAATTAGACCTAAATAATCACACGAAATATGTCCATTTTCATTTATAAAATCAAATCCCAACACATAGTTATGGAAAAACCTCCAAAAACATATTTCATATCACAAATAGGATTTAATTAATCATATAATAAATTTATAAAATACTTCCAAGAAGATCAACAAAAAATTACCCCAAAAATACACACAATTTTATGTAGAAAAAAACTGTTTCCAAACAAATTTCTCAGTAAATGATTTGGAAAACCACCTTCACAACCCAAAATCATATTTCAAGAATCTCAATAAAAAACAACCAGCCAAAATAATTTTCCTTCTTTTGTAAAACCCACATTAATACAACACACACCTCAAGCATTTTTGATTAGTTACTTTGCATACCTTATAAAATTAATTGAACACTTCCAATAATTTCCAAAATAAGATACATATAAAAGAAATGACCATTTCTATAAGGCACTAGCATTAAACATTAATTAATCATGATATATTTCAATAATACACATTGAGGATCTTTTCAGGTATAGTGTTTTAGAGAATTAGATCATAAATCATGCATTACATTCCACATATAAACAAAGTGGATAAATAAAAGATAGTATTCATTTTTCTCATCATCGGAAAAATATTTAAAATAAAAAATTGATTCTTTCTTGACACTTTCTTGAAACTATAATCATATCATGTACCTTTTCCTTGACCTGTGAAAAAAATTTCATAAACATGGTATGAGCATAAAAAAATCTGTAAGGGATATAAAAATACAGAAAGGAAACATTAGTACATGTATACATAAGAATAGATGAAATCATACTTTACCCATAAAACATAAGCACGTTAACATACCTCATGAAATAATAATATTTATGAATAACTCATAGAAATCATAAGACATAAATGTTACTTGAGGTAGTCATAACATTCTTGCGTAGGGAGTAACCCTCACGATTACGTTTGGAATACCCATCACAGTATATTCCCTAAATCTCTTCAGAGAAACCATAAAGTTTAACCCCTTAATGTTACCCAATGCCTTGGAGATCTATATCAGGCTCACCCACCATTATTTTATCATGATACCACCCGTATTCATAAACAATCCCAAGAACCATAACGTAATCGTATCACATAAGAAATGCATAAAGGAAACATAACATTTCAACATTTCAATCACAAGATATCAATAACACCTTGATAAAAACATTATAAAAACCATTTTTAATACCAATATAAAAGAAAATTAAAACCTGATATTTATTTTTCATTTAAAAAAAGTTATGTCTTGTAGAGGAAGCTGAAACTCATATAATGGTCACGACGGCGGAGAAGTCGTTGTCCCCTCATATGTTCGACAAATAAATTCCCTTTTGTTGTTTAGTAAAATGCTTCATATAAAAAATATTCCTTTTCAATAAACATAAAAGTCAAAGGTGTTTATAAATATTATAAAATAATGTTGTGTATAAAACAAAATATTCCTCAATGAAAGGAGATTGAGACGAAGTCCCTTACCTCTGGTCCCACATGAATCGATTGTTCTTTAACCTCCTAAATAATAGTCTTGAGTTAATTTCTACTTGATTAAGAACCTTTTTAAAATTCATTATTCCTTTTATATCACATATTACCATGTCATGAACACTATGTAATTATTTAAGTTAATAATGGTCGTTTTGTCGATCATTGGTACTTGAGTCAAAAATAAACATCTTGTAATTACACGTTGATCATGTGATAAAATATGCATTCTGTCCAAAATTATATTCATGATTTAGATATCATATATATCATATATATCTAGTATATACATGAATTTATAATATTACATAACATTTATAGGTACGAAATGAAATACACCGTTCATGGAGATAGTAAGCCGTACGTACGCATGAACGCTACTTCCATTTCTATTTCCTATTTAATGTAATGGAATCATATTGATATAAAGGTATATTATATATCTAGTATAATATAATATATAATATCATCAACTCCATCATTTATACGTCCCACATATGTCATTAATGAATCAAATTACTTTGAAGTGGCGGTAGTCCACACTTCCTAAAATGATGATATCACGTTTACTCCTAATGGAAACCATAATGGTATGACATAAATGAAAAATACAGAATCTTAAGGAAAACATAAACATATTATATATCATATATAAATATAGTGACATCTTAATGGATTCCTTTTTAGGTGTTTGAAGAATATTAAGCAATCATCATTTCGTGAGGCAGAAATTTCCCATCCACGGAAACAGTATGCTCTTTAACCATTAGATGAATGTGTGTGTAAGTGTAGCTCGAATCCTTCTCATAACAACATCCTAGTATATTGACGATACTGGTGTTGTTACAAATTATATTAATAAAAATAGGTTATGGGTTTGGAGAAGCAAAATAAAAAAAATAACACAATTGAAGACATTACCTTTAAATCGGGTAACTCTTCTCGGTTTGAACCAAAATGGTTTCTTGAAGAGATTTTTTCCTAAGGTATGGATTCTAAGATTAAGAGAGGGATATTTATAGAAGAAATGAGAATATTTTGGCTGATCTAATGGCTAGAGACGAGTGGGTAAGGAGGTAGAGGTTGGGGCCTTTTATAAGAGGAGAGGAGGGGTACTCTTGGAATGTTATAAAATGTTACTTTATATTAAAATGAGTTTTGGATTTTAAAGGTCCCACATTGATATATTTCGAAGATAAGGTGATAAGGGTAAGAAATAAACTAAAAACGTATGTTTTTGACAAGTGTACGCCATAGATTTTACATTACCTTTTCATTTTATTTAAATCGTTCATTAATGAGATAATCGTTGCATCATCATGATGTCAGAAATAAATAAATTAATTTAATATCTAAAAATTATAAAAAAATACTATGATGTAAAAAATATTTTTAGCCTTCCAATGACTATTTATATTCCAAGGGATAATTTATGTAGACAATATTAAAATTGTTTTACTTAGGTGTTACATACTTTGTTATATTTAACTTTCTTTTAAAATAAAAATATAAAAAGTCACCATCACACAAAAGTGATTCCATGGGGTCCCTAAGTTTGGAACACGACATCCCATGGTCGTCCATGACACAACTAGTAGCATTTTTACACATTTGGGGCTCATTTGTTATTATTATCAAATTATTTTATTATCCTTAACTACCCAATTAATAATTAATCAAGATAATTAATGATAATTACTGTTGTTAATATTCATAAAGTCCAAAAACAAAAGAATATTAATTAAATAATTTGGACCTTATGATTACAATTATGGAATCCATTTTACCAAATTCCAAACATAGAAATTTAAATAAATAATTTAAAAATAATTCCCGTTGTCAAAACAAGTAGCGGGTTTTTTAGAAATAATATCTGTGAAAAGTTTGGCACTTGTTTATGCCCAATTTCAAAGTGAAATTAATTACAATGACCACCATTGCATTAAATAATATAAATATATTCTAATTTAACTTTAAGACCAATTAATATGATAACCTATCAATATTATTGAATTAGATGAAAAAGTAGTTTTGATGTAAAATGTAGTATTTTTCACTATTCATTAAAAAATGAACATTGTCAGAAAAATACCAAAAATTTATCCAAAGTAAATTTCAATGTCCAAATACTAAATAATAAGTTTATTTTGGAAAATAATGCTTATAAAAGTGTCAAAAGACATATTTAAAATGGTTCTCCATCAAAAGGAGGTAGAACAATCTTTTTAAAGTACTAGAGAATTCTATGCTTATGATTGGATTTATTCTCATTTTTAGCCTCTTAAAACAATTTATAATTCATAAATAGACATAGATATGAAAATCCATAATTCATTACTTACTTGGGATGTTAAATCCTTCCCACCATTCAAAAATTGCGTCCCCGTAATTTATTTACTTATCGAATATGTGGGGGTATTTTTCTCTCATTGCATTTTCAGATTCCCATGTTACCTCTGCAATCATGTGGGTTTTCCACAAAACCTTTATTTGATGAATCACCGTATTCCGCAACACTTTCTCCCTGTGGTCAAAAATCTGAAGCAGTTGTTCCTCATAAGATAGATTCTCTTCCAGATGAACTACCTGTGGACTCAAAACATGAGATGGATCTGGCATGTACTTCCTTAACATTAAAACATGAAAATCATTGTGTACCTAAGATAAACTCAGAGGTAAAGCCACTCGATATTCAACCGATCCAACTCTATCATGAATTTCATATGGTCCAATAAACCATGGAATCAGATTTCCTTTCTTATCAGATCACATCACACATTTCAATGGATATAATTTGAGAAAAACATGATCACCTACCTTAAAAAAGAGATCCTTCATCCTGTTGTTCGTATAACTCTTCTGCCTGCTCTTAGCTATTCTTATGTGTCTTTGTATCATCTGAACTTTTTTTACCAACTCTTCTACCAATCCTGGTCCCATCAACTTCCTTTCACCCACATCATCCCAAAAATCTGGAGTTCGACACTGCCTCCCATATAATTCCTCAAATGGTGCCATCTATATACTGGAATAAGAACAGTTATTATAAGAAAACTCAACCAAAGAAAGGTGTTGGTCCCAACTTCCCTGATAATCCATCAAACAAGCACATAGTATATCCTCTAAATTCTGAATTTTTCGTTCTAACTACACATTTGATTGAGGATGAAAAGCTGTACTATAATTTAATTCAGCACACAATAACTTATAAAGGCCATTCCAAAAGTTAGAAGTAAACCTAGGATCACGATCATATAAAATGGAGAGAGTAACTCCATGTAACCTGACTATCTCTTTAAGATTAGAATGGGAAAGTTGATCAAGGGAAAAGGTATCTCGTATATAAAGGAAGTGAGCAGATTTAGTCAAGCGATCAACAATAACCCAGATTTCATTACTACCTCCTGGTGTCTTCAGCAATCCCACAATTAAGTCCATGGATATATTCCCCCATTTCCACTCAGGCATAGGTAAAGGATGAAGCATCCCTTTCGGTAACTGCCGCTCTACATTAAACTATTGACAAGTCAAACACTTTACAGTAAAATCAAAAATATCTCTTTTCATTCCGTCCCACCAGTAATACTTCCAAAGATCTCTATACATCATAGTACTGCACGGATAAACTAAAAATAGAGAACTATGAGCTTCACATAACAACTATCTCCTCAAATATGAATAACAAGGCACACGAAATCTCTTCCCAAATCTCAAAACACAATAATTATCAATGTTGAATTCATGCAGCTTACATTTTTGAACTAGCTCTACCTTTTTCTGCAACTCACGGTCTTGCTTCTGTGCTTGCATAATTCTTTCTGATAGAGAATATTTCACTGATACCTAAAACAAAATAGAATAAAATCATGCACCAATTAATTCTATTCCAAATTTCATCAAATCCTTATCCAACGGATCACGTTCCAAACACAACATTATTTAATGAAGAATTACTTTTTTGACTCAAAGCATCATCCACTTTATTTTCTCTTCCCGGATGGTAATGAATTGTACAATCATAATCCATGATTAATTTTTTCCATCTCCTATGTATCATGTTCAATTATTTCTATGTGAATATATAATTTAAACTTTTTTTATCAGTATATATTTCACACTTTACTCCATACAAATGATGCCCCCAAATTTTTAAAGCAAAAACAACAGCATCTAATTCCAAATCATGTGTAGGGTAATTTACCTCATGAGTTTTCAAATGTCGTGAAGCATAAGCAATTAAATTATCATTATTAATTTGGATGCAATCAAGTCCATTCAATGAAGCATCACTGTAAATAAAAAACTCACCATTCCTGGAAGGTAGCGCCAAAAATGGAGCATTCACCAATCTTCTTTTCAATTCCTGAAAATAATCATCACATTCATTTGTCCAGATAAACATAACACCCTTCCGATTTAGCTTAGTCGTTATACTAGAATACCGTGAAAAATATCTAACAAACCTTCAGTAATATCCTGCCAAACCAAGGACGCTACGAATCTCAGTTACATTTGTGGGTCTTGGCCATTCTCCAACAACCATTGTTTTTACTGGATCAATAGTTATCCCATCTTTAGAAACAATGAGACCAAGGAAAGAAATTTTTTGCAACAAAAACTCACACTTTCTGAATTTCCCATAAAATTTCATTTCATTTATGGTTTTCAAAATAACCCTTAAATGCATTTCGTGCTCCTCATTACTTTTAGAAAACACCAAAATATCATCAATGAAAACAACCACAAACTTATCTAATAAGTCATGGAAAATTCTATTCATAAGTTCCCTGAATACAACAGCTGCATTGGTTAGCCCAAAAGGATGAAAAAAAAATTCATAATGGCCATATCTTGTACGAAACTCAGTATTCGGAACATCTTCTTCCATTACCTTCAACTAATGGTACCCCGATCTCAGGTCAATCACTGAAAAAAAAAACTGAGCTACATGGAGCTGATCAAACAAATCATTGAAATGAGGCAAAGGATATTTGTTCTTAGCAGTGATGTTATTCAAGGCACTATAATCAATGCAAAGTCTCATTGAACCATCATTATTTTTAATAAATAAATTAGGGCACCCCATGGTGATGTGCTAGGTCTAACGAAACCATTCTCTAATAAATCTTTCAATTGATCCTTCAACTATAAAGTTCAATTTGATCCATTCGATAAGGGGGTTTTGAAATTGGATTAGAATCAGGAACCAAGTCAACAGTAAATTCAACATCTCGATCTGGTATTATTCTAGGAAACTCATCAGGAAAAACATCATGATACTCATTTACCACTAGCACATCTTTAATAAGAACAGTTCCTTTGTTTTGAACAATATGTTCCAGGTAACATTAATTTCCATCTTTTACAAGTATCTCAGCCTCATGATATGTTATCAGTAGTAAGGGATCGTTCTTGTACACAAACTGAAAGTCTTTCTGAAAATAAACATCATTAGATCTACAGTCAATCTTATCATGGTAAATAGAGAGCCAATCCATACCCAGGATAACATCAAACTCTACTAGAGGTAAAACAATAAGTTTTGCAAGTAGGTTCTTTCCACGGATAAGGATAGAAAGATTATTATAAATTCGTTTTGCCTTAAAATTTCCCACAGGTGTTTTTACCACAAGTTTAGGAGTCATTTCTTGAGATGGAATTACCAATTTACTAGAATGTTTTTCCGAGATGATAGAATTTGTAGACCCCAAATCAAACAAAACACATGTATAATCTGAAAAAACTAACAAGGTACCTGATACCACTTCATTTGATGGCCCAACATCTGCTGAAGTAGTTGTAATGGATTTTACAACCCCTTTATGCTTGTAGTCTAACTGCTTCCCATCAGTTGAGATCTTTTTCGGACACTCGTTTGAATAATGACCCATCTCATTGCACTTAAAAAAATTTACTAACTGTAAATCAATTTTGGTCTTACCATCACCGTGATCTTTTTCAGTGCAATGAAGAGCCTTATGTCCCATAATACCACATCTCTAGCACTATCCAGAATTTAGAAGACATTCCCTAGAATTCCTTTTACCATATTTATCACAATCTAGAAACATAGTTTTCTTACCATCATACCTTTTTGAAGAATTCTTCCCTTTCTCCTGCCACCTGAGTCTCTTATTTTGATATTTTTTATAGAACACTTGATCACCAGAAAACTCTATTTCCAGCTTCTCAACACGTCGAACAAGATTTTCATAACTTTTGAACTAATGAAAAGCTAATTCCCTTCAATATTTTGTCTTTAATCCTGAATAAAAATGATTGATTTTACTATCATGGTCTCAGATAAAATTTTCAGCATACCATTCCAATCGAGTGAACCTTTCTTCATAAGCAGCCACTGAGTCTTCTTCTTGCCTCAATTAGAAGAAATGTTTTACCATCCTAAGTTGAACAGCCTTAGGTAAATACTTCTCAAGAAACATACCTTTAAATTCATCCTAGTCGAGAGCATCAATATCATCAGCATCCCTGATATTTTTAACCATCGACCACCACTAATCTACTTAACCCTCCAAATGATAGATTGCAAGACTAACCTATTGATTTCTGAACAACCCATGACATCGAAAATATTCTCTAGTGCTTTAATCCACCCTTTTGCTTTCACAAGGTCAGATGATCCTCTGAATGATGTGGGATGCTGCCACATGAAATTTTCCACCACTGACATGTTCCTCTATGGTTGATCTAGCTAATCTTGTGCACGGATACCATGACCATTTATCGCTTGAGTCAACTGTTCAATTAATGCAACAAACTGTTCAGTTCCAATTCTGACCATCGTAGGTTTCTGATTCAGAAGGACATTTCTTTCTGTATGCCTTCCTAGCACTACTTCATTGTTTCCTCTGTGGAAAAAAATTCTGAACAAACACGTCTGAGATGACGCAACATGGTAATCTTCAAATGCTATATCATTTCAATTTGACCATAAAATTTTATTTTCGGATAATCATTTAATATAAGTCTAACTCCTAAATATATTTAAACCAACCTCTGATACCAACTATAAGGACCCAAACATAAACATTGCTTAATCTTGAGATAATTAAAGAATACCCATTGAAGATCTTTTCAGGATTAGAGTTTTAGAGAATTAGATCATAAATCATGCATTACATTCCACATTTAAACAAAGTGGTAACATAAAAGATAGTATTCATTTTTCCCATCAACAAAAACATATTTAAAATAAAACATGGATTCTATCTTGACACTTCCTTGACACTATCATCCTATCATGAACCTTTCCCTTAACATGTGAAAAAAATTTCAAAAACATGGGATGAGCATAAAAAGCTCAGTTTGGGATATAACAATACAGAAAGGAACCATTAGTACATGTATACAAAAGAATCAATGAAATCATAGTTTACCAACAATACATAAGCACGTTAACATACCTCATAAAATCATAATAATTATGAATAACTCATAGAAATCATAATACATTAAAGAAAACTTTTCGAATTAATAACAATCTTATGTAGGGAGTAACCCTCATGGTTACGTTTGGAATACCCATCACAGTATATTTCCAAAATATTTTGGAGAAACTTTAACGTTTAACCACTTCACGTTACCCAATTCATTGTAGAGCTATATTGGGCTCACCTGCCCTTAGTTTATCATGGAACCACCCGTATTCATAAACAATTCCAGAGAACCATAACATAATCGTATCACATAATAAATGGATAAAAGAAAACATTAAATTTCTAGATTTCAATCAAAATATATAAATAAAACATTGATAAAAACATTATTAAAACCATTTTCAATACCAAAATAAAATAAAAGTAAAACATGGTATTTATTGTTCATTTAAAAAATGTTATGGCTTATAGAGGAAGCTTAAACTCAAATAATGGTCACAGCGACGGAGAAGTCATTGTCGCCGCATACGTACGAAAAAAACATTACCTTTTGTCATTTAGTAAAATGCCTCATATAAAAAAGATTCTTTTTGAATAAATATAAAAGTAAAAGTGGTTTATACACTAAATAAAATAATGTTGTGTATAAAACAAAATATGCCTCAATGAAATGAGATTGAGACGAAGTCCCTTACCTCGGGTCGGACTTGAATCGATTGTTCTTTAACCTCCTAAATAATAAACTTGAGTTAATTTCTACTTGCTTAAGAACCTTTTTCAAGTTAATTATTCATATTATATCACTTATTACCATGTCATGATCACTATGTGATAAATTATGTTAATAATGGTCATTTTGTCGATCATTGGTACTTGAGTCAAAAATAATCTTCTTGTAATTACAATTTGTTCATGTGATAAAATATACATTCTATCCAGAATTATATTCATTATGTAGATATCATATATATCATATATATCCAGTATATACATTCATTTAAAATATTAAATAACATTTAGAGGTATGAAATGAAATGCACCGTTCATGGAGATGGTATGTTGAACGTACGCATGAACGCTACTTCCATTTCTATTTCCTATTTAATGGAATGAAATTATAATGATATAAAGATATATTATAATTCCAGTATAATATCATATATAATATCATCAACTCCATCCTTTACAAGTCCACCATATGGCATTAAAAAATCAAATCACTTTGAGCGGGCGGTAGTCCGCACTTCCTAAAATGAAGATATCGCGTTTAACCATAATGGTATGACATAAATGAAAAATAAAAATGCTTAAGGAAAAAATAAACATATTATATATCATATATAAATATAGTGACATATTAATGGCCACCTTTGAAGGTGTTTGAAGAATATTGAGCAATCATCATTTAATGAGTCAGAAATTCGCCATCCACGGAAACAATGTGCTCATTAACCATTAAATGAAGGTGTGTGCAAGTGTAGCTCGAATCCTTCCCATAACAACATCCAAGTATATTAAAGATACTGTTTTTGTTACAAAATAAATGAGTAAAAATATTTTAGGGGTTTGGAGAAGCCAAATAAAAGAAAATAACACAAGTAAAGATATTACCTTTAAATCGGGTAACTCTTCTTGGTTTGAACCAAAATGGTTTCTTGAAGAGCTTTCTGCCTAAGTTAAGGCTTCTAGGATGAAGAGAGGTATGTGGAGAGATGAAATGAGCAAATTTTGGCCGAACCAATGGCTTTAGAGGTGTAGGTAAGGAGGTAGAGGTGGGGGCCTTTTATAAGAGGAGAGGAGGGGTACTCTTGGAAATTTATAAAATGATACTTTATATTAAAATGAGTTTCGTATTTTAAAGGTCTCACATTGATGTATTTAGAAGATAAGGTGATAAGGGTTCTAAATATACTCATCTAATAGGTTTTTGACAAGTTTATGTCTTAGATTTTACATTATCATTTCATTTAATTTAAATGGTTCATTAATGTGATAATTGCTGCATCATCATGATGTCATAAATAAATTAATATATTTAATGTCGAAAAAATATAAAAAAAATACTATGATTTAAGAAATCTATTTATCCTTTAAATGAATATTTATAGTCAAATGAATCATTTATGTAGACGAAATTAAATTTTTTTACTTAGTTGTTACATACTTTGTTATATCTAACTTTCTTTTAAAATAAAAAGATAAAAAAGTCACTATCACACAAAAGTGATTCCATGGGGTCCCTAAGTTTGGCACAATGCATCCCATGGTCGGAAATGACACAAAAATTAGCATTAGGACACATGTTGGGGTCATTTGTTATTATTATGACATTATTATATTATCCTTAACTACCAGATTACTAATTAATCAAGATAATTAAAGGTAATTATCATCGTTACTATTCATAACGTCCAAAAACAACAGGGTCCTAGTAAAATAATTTGGACCTTCTGAATCCAAATAAGGAATCAATTTTACCAAATTCAAATCATAGAAATTTCAATAATTAATTTAAAAATAATTCATGTTGTCAAAACAAATAGCGGGTTTTTTAGAAACAATATCTATGAAATGTTTTGCAATTGTTTATGCCCAATTTCAAAGTGAAATTAATTATAATGACCACCATCGTATTAATTGATAAAAATATATTATAATTAAACTTTTAGAATAATTAAAAATATAATATAACCATATATTTAAATTTCATGAAAAAGCAGTTTTGATGTAAAATGCTGTATTTTTCACTATTTATTAAAAAATGGACATTGTCAGAAAAATAAAAATAATTAATCCAAAGTAAATTTCAATGTCTCAATAATAAATAATAATTTTATTTTGACAAATAAAGCTTATAAAATTGTAAAAAGATAGATTTAAAAATGGTTCTCCATCAAAAGTCGGTAAAATAAGCTTTTTAAAATATTAGAGAATTCTATTCTTATGATTGGATTTATAATCATTTTAAGCCTCTTAAAAAACTTTATAATTCATAAATAGACATACATATGAAAATTCATAATTCTTTACTTACTTGGGATGTTAAAATTTCTATTAAAAATCCAATAAATCATATATGCATGCCAAATGAAATCCAAATCCTAATTCACAACACACAATTTTAATATATAGGATGATTAAATTAATTATACTAGAAAATGAAATAACTACAAATGATAGTTCACGGAACCACATACATTTCGTGTAGAACATTCTAAAATATGATGTGAAATCCATCTGCACCTAAAACCACACCTCAAACATCCATGAATTGACCCTACTCATGATGATCGACCAAGAGACCCATGATTAGAACCAATAAAATGAAACTGTAGTTGATGGAAAAGAAAACCCCAACTGATAGGATGAAGAAAATAATGGGGGTTAATATAACACCCTTGAATGATATAGGGTCAAATTAATAAATGATACGAGTCATGTCAATATAGTGCACCATTATTTTCAGTATCATAACTAAATAGATGTCCATAGTTATTTATGCTTTTCCTGGAGTAGTTACCAGGATAGGGGACCTTTTGGGACGTTTTCCCAGGGGAGTGTGAGTGAATGAAAAACACACAAGAATTAATTTGTATTGGTTTTTTGGGTATAATCAACAGTTAGATGACTCTTTCAGGCATGTGGGTGGACCATAGTACTGGGCCCACTTGCCTATGGGGCAACTGGTGGTACCTGGTGGGCCCCAAGACTATTCCCACATGTCTACAAGTAACCTGGTTGTACCTGGTGGGCCAGGACCTGACGTCTCTTTTAAGGCAGGCGGGTCTCTACTGTCAGTAGGGCCCAGTTGTCTGATATTGTTGTCACAAAAAAATCAGAGAATGTAAACTCTAAACATGAGTGAAAAAATTCATAAAATATTCATTATAGAATCTTATAAGAACCCATTAAAATTTAACAAGATAATTAATCAAGAATCGTTTCATCATTATATAACCCATGAAAAAAATTGGTTTTATAATGACATCATCTTAACTTAACAAACCAATTAATAATAAAAATAGTTCATAAAACATCCTTAAATCATTATAATCACATGTCACCATAAATAAAATGATGTTATAATAAAAATGTATATCTAGTGAAACATATCAATTCACAATTGATGTTTACATTGATGAAATAGTTAAATAAATTATCATCTGAACCATTATTTTAAAACACTAAAATATAAAATATTCATTTGAAAAAAATTAAAGAATAGATTTCAAGAATATGTTAGGATACTTATACATGAAAATAAAAAATAGAAACATTTTAATAAATAATCATTGAAAAAAATATGATTGCAGGAAATTCAATTCATGTAATATTTATTAAAATAAAAACATTTCATTCATATGATTATAATAATTTAGAGATGAAAAGTTTGTGAAAATATTTATAAAATTAATACTTTTTAATATACTATAAATAATGTAATATTTGGAGAATGTGATATTTTTGGAAAATTTCATGCATATATAATTCTCATAAAAAACATTATTGAGAAAGAACATTGCTAAAAAAATTAATTTGTCATATATGAGATAAATAATGTTTTAATTTAAAATTTTTTTATAATTTTTTTAAAAAATATATATAAACAGATACTAATAAATAAATAAAATAAAAATAAAAATATTAGAATAAAATATTTTGGGTTTATATGACACTATCTATAAAATAATTCTTAATTAAAATTTTTGAAATATAATCTAGAATAGAAATGATGTTCTTTCATAAAATGATACTACATCAGTATTATCTAAATTAAAACCACATTAAATATAGAACAATATATATATTTATTAATCCCATTAACATTCATTAGAAATAAAAAATACATTCCATGGAATTAAAAATCAAATTAAGAAAAAATATGTGGACAAAATCGCAAATTTATTACTGAAATAAATGTTAGAAGAGGAAGCCTTTGCATAAGTACTTTATTTCTTCATATTAATTCAGAATCACAGTATACTAAATATTTAATTATTATTCATATATTTTAATACCATATTAATGAATATACTATAAATATTATTTATATATAACATCTTATCTTCTATTTAATAATGATCCTTTATGATGATATATTTTCTATTTGATTGTTGTTTTGTTTTTATGCATGTTTTGGGTTGGATGTTCCATTATATGAGATTTTATCATGGTTAGGTAATCTATATAATGATAATAATTTTACATGTGTCTTATTTAATCATTATATACATATTAATAATCATCTATTCAAAGTGGGTATGTGAAATTAATTACATATCTTTGTGGAAACAGTAGTACGTATATATACACGGGTAATGGTTCAACATATTGATAGATGAAGTGAATGAAAAGTAAATAATTTTTAAAATTAAAAAAATATAATAATATAAAAAATATTATATATATTAATTCCATAAATCATTAGGAAAGTCAATATGATGTTTTAATGGGAAATGAAACACCTGGATTTGTGGAGGTGGTAGTGCACATGTATGGACAAACTATGGATTATTTTCCCGTCGGATTTATAGGTTGTGGATAAAGGTTATTCCACCATTATAATTAAAATTATGACCATATCAGATTCATATGTTATTATTTTTTAATTTATTACATTAAATTATAGGAGTTATAAGAAGGTATATGATTGAATGCACTCGATTAAGTGATATACCTCTCCGTTGAGAAATATTTTTTCTTACATTGTAATCCTTGAATGCATTTCCCATTATAAATAAATGAATATTCAATATTTAAGGAAGGAAGATGTTATTGTATTAGGATATGGATTAAATGATATATAATTATCATATATTGTGAAAAAGTGTAAAGATATAGTTAACAATAATATGATATGGAAAGAACAAATTGGGAATTATAGAATATTTAAATAAAAAGTATATCCCAAACAAGTATTGTAGAAAAAAGGAATCCTACATAAGAAGATAATATTTCCTTAGTCCGAAATAAACTCATCCAGTCTAACATAGACATATTTTTAATACATTATAATTCTTATCTCATCTTTAAATAACATTCAATTCAATTTATTTATAATCGTGGTATCTTTACTCTTCAACCATGAAAACAAAAATATATGTGATGAAATAAATTTATTTCCTAGTTTTTATCCAAAATATGATGAAAAATATTGAATAAATTTTAGATGAAGAAATTTTAATGAGTAAAACATATTTCTTTTAATATATGAACAGAATGATCATTAATACAGTTTCTAGGAAAATTATTGATTTATGAGTAAAAATAATTTCACCTTATAATCAGGTAATAATTTGTCTAGTAATTAAATATTTAAAAATGAATGATATAAATATTTTGGAGAATGATAACCCTGAATGGAGTCTTAAACTATTCCATTAAATTAATCTAGCCAAAAATATATTAAAATTTGAATAATATAAAAATTATATCTATAAAATTCTTGATTTAGATCCAAAAATGATTATAATATTTTAAAATAAATTATTTGACTTTTATTAAATTTAAATATTTTAAAAGAAGTCTTGAAATTGGATAAATGAAAGCGTAAAAGATATTTTATACATTTACTATATTGTTTTAACCCATTTTTACCTTCATAGAATAGTTGTATAATTGTTACCATAATTACTTTTCATAATATGGATTGAAAATTATGATTTAAAAAATTAAATAAATTTCAAAACATTAAATTTCAATAGGTGGTAAAAATCTATTTTAAACTGAGCATGAAAAACCCCAAAAAACTATATATAGAAAATTCATATTTTTTATAGAAATGTATTTATTCTAATATCATGATTCAAAAAAACCATTAAATTTTTAAAAAATAATATTATTTAATATAATATGTATTTATTTCATTAACATCATTAATCAATAGATAATTACTTTATTAATTATGATTAAAACAAATTTCATGTAACACCATGTGATTTTTGTAAAATATTATCTTCATTTGTATATAAAATTTATATATTATTCATAAATCATATCATTTTTACTGTGAGTACAAAAAACACCATGTTAAGCTTACACTTCATGCAACACTGGGTTAACTTCTGTTGAACTATATACCTGGTAAAAAACCAATGTTTAGTCACAAATTGAAAACATAATTTCAAATTTCATTTTAACACTTCTATAAAATCTATTTTTATAATAATATTTATTTTTTAAAATAATTATTTCAAATTTATATTATGGTGATTTTTTGTGAATTTCTAATAAATGTTTTGTGAATAGTAGAAAAATTAAAATTTTAATTAATAACTACAATTTTGATTATATAATTTATAAATTTCTATTTTTTTTATTTTTTTTAAAAAATAATATTTGTTTAATTTAATATCAAAAAATACAACATAGTACATTCAAATCAATATCATGTAAAAATAGAATATAAGATCATTATAATCATTTTAACATTTTCTCTTTAAAAACAAGCTTTATCCAAGCATATATAAGACTAATTTCAAAATTAATATTTCACTCATATGTGAATATAATTTGGAAAAATGTGTTCAATAATTTTAATCCTAATATTTTATAATATCTAATAAGTTCAAATTAATTTTCAACCAAAATAATAGTTATTATCTTGATAACTAAATACTCTAATTAAGGTAAAATATGATTTTCCAAGTGACTAAATTAGATTGATAAACCTAAATATGATATAAATATAATCATAATTTTATTTAAAGAATTTATTTATGTCTTTGACATCATATTCGCTGATATATGTAAATTTATTTCCAATAGAAAAGGTTATTTTCGAACATTAAATGTCATGAATTCTTTGTGATAGGGAAAAATGTTTGTTGGGTTATACATAATATATTTACAAATAAATGACTTATTTTTATCATACTAATTTATCATTTTTTTAATAATGAATTAGTTACTTAGAATTCTTAAGAAATTCAAATTCAAAATTAAATTTGTTAAAAGAATTAAACAGAAGAATCAAAAAAATAAAAGTTATGTTGATTGGGTTCATTATTATGTCGCATTAATTTTTTATATTTATATATCATGAAAAACATATTTTTATATAATAAATTCTAATTCCATTATTTTCTAATTATTTGATATAATAAAAATGAATGAATACTGTGAAAATTTTAATTAATGTCATTAATAATAATTTTTCAAATTTATTTAAAATTAATAAAAAACATATTATAAGTATTTTGTTTTAAAATTATAATTAATATCAACTCTTTTACATTAATGGTCCATTATTTCTATTATAATCACTATACTGATCGTTGAAATATAAGAACTCATTTTGTGTAGTTACAGTTAAAGAGATGTTTTCATCACGTTACATGAACCAATATTAAAATTAATTTCCAATACACATAGGAAGTATAATTAATAAAAAATATAGCATATATGTAACTAGTGAGTCAAAATTTTCCTATAAATATCATTTTAATTTATTCTTAATTGTTAAATTACCATTGTAAAGAATCTTGATGTTATAATGAAAACCAAAAATGGTAACAAATATTTAAAGAAATAAGTTAAAGAGTTAAAAGTCAAAAATATGTGTTTAAATTTGTGGTGGAGGTTTTTTAGACTATATAATCCATCCATACAATTGATTATCATTTATTATCCACTTTTATAATATTTACCACCTGATTGTGAATACATTTTAGAATTTACATGAACGCCACTCCTCCTCAACTATAAGAGGTACTCACTCCCCTTACTTATTCACATCTATCATGAAATATTAATTAAACATGAACTATCAAAATGGCATACTATTTTCAATGCACTCATTATTTAATCCATAATTTGTGCATAAATCCTACCTTTGAATTATATAGTGTGTACATATGGAGGATAGCCAAAGAAGATGTAATGTAATTCAACATGAATTTTAATTTTATTTCTTTCTCCACACACATCAGATATTACTATTACTGGATTATATAATAACTTAAATATATTAAATATAAAATTGTAGTATTTTTATTATTAATATTACATAATACAACACACAAATCTATCAAATGTGTTATGAAATCATCATTCTTGTGTATGGTGGGCTACGACCTTGCACACCTAAGTCATAAAGTTTTAAAATAACACTGCAAATGGTTTGTAATAAGGATTGAAATATAGTTTTCATTTGATACTTTTGATTTTACTTATATTATTATTCTTCTAAAATTTTAATATCACGCATATATTCATGATTTTAAATTTTTTAGAATAAGATTACATAGCTTGTGTTTACGAGAGAATACAACCTTAGGAAGTGATATAATTCATTCAAGAATTTAACGAAATGTATTAAAACGTTTTTTGAATGGAATTATGTGAAAAATTTGATAGAAACTATAATTTTTAGGATTATATTTATTTTAGTTTCTTTTCATTAATTCTAAAAATAAAATGGAAACATCATTCATCCCTACAAATGACCTACCATCTCCATGAACAATGAATTTTATTTCATATCACAAAATTTTAAGGATTATGGTAAAAATTAATATTGAAAATATATATGATATTTATTTCATGGATAATTTTATTTTTGATTATTATTTCATAATATATTTAAAAAAACCTAAAATAAAAAGTCAAAACATAAATGAAACAATGATGAGGTTATTACCCGTAATTATACATTAACATGGAATTTTTAATTAATGGGTTATAATAGATCATAAATATATAATATGTTGTATTATATATATTTATTAATTTTTCAGTTGATATAAAATGAAATTACATTTATTAAAAACATGGTTTTTTAAGAATGTTTAAATATAAGACATAATGTATGGATAGTTCTAGTCTCACTTATATTTATAGAAAACATATTATAGATAACAACTCATTAATTTGGTTTGATTTTTATATTAACCAATGAATTTATATATCATGAATATAAAAAATTTCAATATAACTAAGGCTCTTATTTATTTTGTTATTTCATGGGGATTTTGATGCAAATTTAACTCACACAATAAACGATTTTTATCGCAATATGTCTTCTTTGAGACATATGTTGTGTTATACCCAACTACTATTTCTTGAGGTGTATAAAAAAGAACTTTGAAATAATATATGATGAATGTAATTATCTTCTTGATATAATATGATTCATTTTATGTTATTCTTTAATGGGTCTTAGGAATCATAATTACCAATGTGGTGATATTTTTTGTCACAGTCTTATCATTTATCAATATTGATTGTGATTATAATTCTGATGATATAATATTACAACCAGTGTTAGAGACAATCCATGACTATTATTATAATATGTTTATTCATTATATTTTCAATTAATTTTCCCATTTTACCACTATTTTGTACTTATGAAAATTGAAAATTTTTATTTATAAAATCTCGATATTATTTTCCCCACAAATTTAAAAAATGATATCTTTTAAAACATTTTGTCTTGAAATTATTTCCAAGATGAGTTTCTTTTCCAAAATGATTATGAGAATAAATTTCTATCTCTCTTTTACTGATAATTGTTTTTAAATATAAATCATGTTATTATCCAAAATAATTTACATTTTGTTATCATCATAAATGGAAAAAAATTTAACATGAATTTCATGAATATTATTTCTTGATGTCATAATTGTTCAATGATTTCAATCCTCTATAATATATTTTCAATGTTATATTGAAATAAAATGGATTCCTTAATATTCATGATTTTTTATTTATTTTATATAAATGAATCCAAAAGGAAATTATTTTGAATTATTTAATCCATTATAATGTAAAAAAGTTATTTTACCAATGAAATATTATAATTGTTTTTTAATGTATCCATTATATATATTCATGTTAAAATTAAAAAAAATAAACTTTTTGAAGTTTTTTTAAGACAGGTTCTTTATCTTAATAAATGTTCCAAATGATTGATCAAATTTATTTTCCCTCTAAGGTAGCATCTGTTGATGTCACCTATTCTTTATTGGGGATAAGATACAAATATAAAAATATTATTTTTTTAATAAAATGATTATATTTCTTAAAACATGACGTCGATGAATCATTTCTCTCTTCCATGGTTTATATAATGAAAATATTTGTATGAACTCATTTTCCATTGGTATGTTACTTTATAATGAAATTATTGTGAATCCTATATCATTACAAAGGATATGATAACATTTAATGTTTGTGATTCCCATTAAATATTGTAGGTTACTATATTAGGAATAATTACGATGTTATCAGAAAAATATGTATGATTTTTATTATGTGATCGGTGGGACTTGTATCTCCATCCTAATCACTGGGTAAAGATAAATTCCCTGCAGAATTAGAGGGTAAAATAGTGGGTATTATAAGCATAAAATATGAGGGAACACATGTGGATAGTATAAGTGTAGTGTAGGTACATTTGTGGTTATCTAAAATCTAATATGTTATGAATATGTCAGTTTCTAGTCTTGACATATATTTTTATATGTTTATGTGTATGCCACAAATAAATGTTTAATACATACATTATTATCTCATGTCTCATTATCTTAATTAACTTATGATTCATGGTTTATAAAAATCAAATAATTATTCCCTAACACAGATTTATGATCTTTGATATTGAGGTTGTGGTTTTCAATTTTCATTTCATGTCCTCATGACTTTATATTCATTTTTGGACTATGTATCTCAAATGATTACCCTTACTGTGCATCAGAGCCTTATAAATTTTCAATTTCATATATCCACAATTCAATAATGGTTTTATGTTGGGTATTATTGTCAAAAATACCCAAGGGGAATATCATTAATTCAGATATTGTATTTATATCACTAATTAGAACACTATTTTTCCATGTTTCGAAAGGAACTAAACAATTATGGTTCTCAATTATGTGTCTCTGAAATGAAATTATTAATCATAAAAAAATTATTTTATATCTATATATGATAATTTTTGGTAACTATTTTTGTTATATCCATGGAAACTAGGGTGATAAAATATTAATGAGATACCATTGGAAATTTCAACATTTATATCTGTGGGTGTCTCTAAGGGTAAGTCTATTAATGCGTACATATTTAGGAAACTACCATGTAATTTTGGTAACATATTGGGAGAGTTGTTTCCATGATGATAAATAATTATATGGACAATACTAGTGTACGTGGATTTGGAATTGATGTAAATAATGGGAACAACCTCGAAAAAAATATTGATATTTTATTTATCAGAAACTGATGCACATCCATGATCCATTCTATGAACCAAGATTGAAACTCCTAGGGGATATTATTTGAAATTCATAAAATATATATGAACCCTAACAAAGGATTAATATAGATTATTATTATTATTTAACTAGGATAAACATAAGGTTATATGGATTAAGAAGGTGTTAAGATAATGAAATCTTATAAGTGAGTTTTCCTACTTACCGGGTAACTAGTTTTATAATTGATTATTACACTTTTATTTTGGATTTAGTTATTGAAAGGAACCCAACAAAATCTTGTTAATGCTGATTTTTCAATACAATGAAATTATTTCTCTACATAGAATCAAAATTTATTGGGAGTTATAATTAAAAGAACATTTTTTACACAAACAACATTCTCCTGTCATGAATCATGCATGACCTCTAAATAAAAAAATTATTGAAAAAAATTTTGTTGAGTCTATAAAAAAGAAAATTATACCTTTTATTAGTTCATATATTGAACCTATAGTTGTTGAGAAATGGATCAGTACCACAAAAAATATAGTTTTTATTCCCCAGAGTTTGGAACATGAAAATTTCTGTTTGGATTTCTACAATTTGTAATATAAAGCCGACCAGGTGGGCTCTTATCAAGATTATGTGGAAATTAGATCAAAATGACTACATTTATTGGGATTAGTTCATGAACAGGTTTTTGAAAAAGATCATTCCTAAAATTATTCATAAAAATATGGATACAGAGTATCGTAAGCTGAAAAATGATAATGAATTGTTTGGTACCTATGGGGAAAATTTTACAAGCCATGATAGGTACAATTTTGGTATTAGCATCGAAACTATATTTAAGGATGAACGATTATTTAGTGTATTAAAAAGAAATATCTAATGTGTGATAACCATAATAGACATCAAAATATATACTCAAATTATTGTATGTGTTAGAAAGGTATATATTGAGGATAGAGTAATGTATCATCCTCATGGATGTAACATGGAAAGGGATATGATGTTCTATGGAAAATATATGAACTGTGCATATAAGAAGATGATCATTCCATGATTATAAATGTGAGGGATGAATCATATAGGTAATTGTATTAATTATGCCATTAAATGTTTTTGGTGTAGAGAGGATGTTCATAGTGTGAATGAATAATATTTTGATGAAAACTAGCATACAAATAATAAAAATAAGGAAAACTCCACACATAATGGATATCCAACAATTTAGTATATAAATTTTTAAGAGTTTGGGAATTATGATAACAAGTTACCTAATACAATTACTAATGTGGGTGATAATACAAAAAAAACATAAGAGACAAATAAAAATGTGAAATGTTATTCTATCATTATTAATTAAATCAACCATGATAACTAAGGATCAGAAATCCTCTACTGTGTAGTTGGGAATTTGATGTTTGATTTTGTATTAATGTTCCCTATTGAAATATTAAAGTTCATCCTTTTCTAAAATTTCATGTGGTTATCTATATAGATCTGGGAATAATGAAAAAATATTATAACGATAAAAGGATGAACCAATCATTCTAATGAAAAGTTTTTTGAATAATATAAAATATTATGTAGTGAAGAAAGGGTGAATTAACATTAAGATGTTTTTATGTCTACATGTAAGATTATCTTAAGAGTTATGGATTCCATCATGGGATTAAATTTTTGTAGTTGTTAATAATTTAAATGTCTTAGTAAACCCTCTTGATGTGTTATGTGATGTGGGTTTATTAGGAATGTAGATATTAAAAGAGTCATTTATGGTAATACACCACTTTGGTTTATTTCTATGTTTTAGTGAAAACAAATATTTATAGAAGAGTTCATTTATAATTTTTTATATATAATTATTTTATACAATAAGATATAGACCTATGGATTTAAATGGTGACTGGGATCAACAACATCCCTATATTTATTTTATTGTAACAACATATTTCAATTGATCATTCATATGGATCTGGATGAATCATGTTATGAAAAGAAGAGTAAAAGTGAAATGTACTGTAATGCATTTGTATTAAAGAAACCTATAGGAACCTGATAAAGGTAAAAATATGGATGGAAGTGTTAAAAATTCAATTAGGATCTGATATGTGAAGAAAAAAAATTGATTAGAATGTAATGCTGTTAAAAGTCAATGCAGAATAGAATTTGATATTTTTTCGAAGATATTTCTACAAATATATCTATATATAAAAAATGGAAAACTAATCACTAGATATATTAGTCCCATTTTAATACTTGATCATAATAGAAAAATATTATATAATTTTGAAATTCCAACAATCCTCAATCAGGTTCATGAGGTCTTCCATGTATCACTCTTGAGGAAGTATATACGAGATTAAAAACAATTATAGAACTTAGAGCCGATATAAATATAAGATGATATTTTCTAAGAAGAAGTTTCGGTGTAAAATAGAGAAAAAATAGACGAATTCCTAAGAAATTATAGTAATAACCTTGTGAATATTTTTTGGAGAGTCCACCCACTTATGGAAGCAATTTGGGATCCTGGATATATAATGTAGTAGAAGAATATTTAGTTATTTGTACAAAATGTACGAAATTCAAATATAAAATTCATTTAGAGGTCGGTAGAATGTAATACCCCGAGTATTTGGTGAAATTTTTTAATAAAATTAAATACTTTTATATTTTTCTTTAAATATAATATTTATTTTATTTATAGTTACACTCTACAACATGTTTTTTCTCCACATGTAGCATCGTGTAATCATGGGTTAAGAATAGTTCCATGTTTTTACAAAACACTCTTTAGTCACATGTTTTACAATTAATTGAAATAAAATTTTGACACTTTTAGAAAATTTATATGAAAATATAAAATTCATTTTTGGAAATCATAATTTTAAAATTATATTTTGGTTAAATGTAGGGATTGTTTTGATCTTTTTCAATTTTTGAACAATGGTAAAACATATTCAATATTAATTGAAATCTCCCTTTTATATCAAATAATTTATTATGATATATTGAATTATGATTTTTTTAAAGTAATTTATGTTCAATTTAATATCAATTAACAAAATTTAGGTCATTGGAATAAATTTCATAATGAAATTGAATATATAGACATTTTAAAATTTGGACATTTTCCCTTTAAAACCCCGCATTCCCATCGCATCTTAGAGAATAATAATAAATTAAAATTTTTCATGTTTATGACATGAAATTAAAAATAAGGATTATATCTCTTGAAATATAAGGATTCATAATTTCTATTATTCTTCGATTATTTTTTACCCAAAATGAATAGTGAATACATTAAAAATTAAATCATGTGGTAAAGGATCAAATAGATTTACAAGGGGAAAAACTAAAATGATAAGTGTTTGAATGACATAAAATATAATTTTAGTTTTATTTAGTTAATGTATGTAGATCTTGGAGATAAAACTGTCTAAAATATTTCAATTCCTTTCCAAATTTATTTTAATGGGACCCATATAATATTTTCAAAAATGAAAAAGGTAAAAAATATAATATTTATACTTCTAATATTTATAAATTTTTGGGGCTGGGTCAACACCAATATTTCTTGTATAGAAAATTTTATATTAATATAAATGAATAATTGTTTTTAAAATAATTCATAATTAATTTTTATAGATAGAATACTTAAATATAATACAAAAGAAATTCAAACACTATAATTATTTAGTTAATAAAAATTCAACATAACTCATAACAAAAATTATGAAAGTAAATTAAATTAAATTAGATTTATTTCTACAATATTTTTTTATATTGATATATAATGTTACATATGAGTGAACATAATATATTAAGATTACATTATTTTATTTATATTAATTTAAATTCATATTTATTGAAAAATATAAAAATTGACATTAATTTTATTTTGTAGTGAATTCAATTTTAATTTTTTTTCAAAATTAGTTTAAATAAAATACACTTTCAAGTGATTTTATATACTAATATATGTCAAATATGGTCCATTAATGGACAAATAATTCTATAAAAATAATATATTTATTGTTAAAAGATTAAAAAGACTGTAATTGCGGTAATAGTTATATTGGTTTTTTTCACGTTACTTGCACTGGTGTTAATATTAATTTCCAACACAATTTCAATTTATTAATTATGAAATAAATATAATATTTATTATAGGTTGTTTAAAAATATATAATATTTAATAATTTAATTTATTCATTATGTACAAATTACCAATGATATAGAACTAGTTACCATATTAAAAACCCAAAATGGTAAAATTAGTGAAATATAGAATATAACAAATGAATATTTATAATTTTATAACTATGTTTTGGATGTGTGGTTTGACCATATCATATATTAAATCCTTGTATATTTATTTATTGAGGTACTCTAGGAAATATTGACATCCCAATAGTGAAAACTTTTTTAATATTTACAAGAATTCCACATCTCCACTATAAAAAGCTAATCCCTCTCTAAACTTAATCACACCATTCAAGCCTTTTAGAAAAACCAATATCATCCCAAATTACATATTATCTTCCCTACCATCATCCTAAAATCCTTAGTCTGGGAATAAATCCTTCCATTTAATGCTTTATTGAAAACAAAATGAGGATAGACGATGAGTAAGTAATGTTCTTCAAAGAGAACATTTATTTTTCTTTATACACCTCCAAAAGTCTAATTATACCATGATTATATAGTGAATACAATATATACCATATATGGTTAAATTTTTATAATATTTTTGTGAACAAAAACTTCCAAATATCCAACAAATGGGTTTGGAAATAAATTTTTCTGTGTGACGAGGACTAAAAACTCTCCCACTGATGATGTTCATTTTTCCATTATGACCTCACAATTATGGTAATAATGATGGAAAAAATATTTACATTTGATATTTATGATAGTATTATACATATTTAGTTTTTATAAATTGCATACATTCTTTATGTCCATTTTATGGGTATACCATAACATTGCTTATGTGTGTGAAACACTACCACCTCATGAAGCGTCATGATTCATTAACTATATACGTGGAATGTATAAAAGAAATATTAAGAAAAAATAATCAAATATTTGAAAATAAATTATAATTAATTAAAATATGTCATTTAATTTACATTCATTCAATCAAAATTTACAAAGGAAACAATTTTCATGCCTACATACAACTTACTATCTCTCTAAATTGTGTATTTAAGATCATATCACTAAATGATATGGACTAATCAAAATACATATATAATTAACATATATAATATATTCTTCAAAAAATCAAGAAATTATTAAATTAGGATAGTAGTAAGAAGGCATGTAATATCCCGGACCCCTCCAGTCCATTAAATTGTGGAAATATGGAGTTAGTGGTGTTTCGAGAGGTCAACATAACTTATCCCTAATGCATATCCAAAATATTCCTTTTCGATATACAATTTCAACGGTAGAGATTTGTAAACCGAAACATAATGTTAAGTCTTTAGGTACTTTTATTGTTTCTAACTACCCTTGTTTTGGTGTAGTTACTTAGGGGTGCATTGGCTGAATGATTAAGGAAAATTAAAGGGTATAAGCTTTCGCACGGGCTGCACAGAGTTTTCCTAAACCGTGCAACCATACCATGCATAGTTAATGTTGGAGGCAGTGGCTAACGCATGGTTAATACACGATTGGACTAACCGTGCAGCCTAACCATGTGAGGAATGATTGATGAGGCAGTAGTGACCACACGGTCAGCGCACAGTTTGTCTAACCATGCGAGAAAACCGTACAGGCACCTAAATTAGATCCTAAAATTTTGGATCTCAACCGTTTCACCTCTAACATTCTCGTTTAAGCTCTTATGAGGACATAACTCGGTATTATCCTCCCTTAATGGTATGAGAACCTCTCCCATGTGTTTTGGAGGTGATCTGGAAGCTTATCTTGGAGAATCAACGCCAATTTCTTCAGGTATGTGATCGTTCTTCTTCTATCTTATTCGTTCTTGATCGGTTTCTTAGATCAACTTGAATCAACTTCCCCTATTCTCTTGGTTTCATAGAACTAAATCCATTATGGGTAGATCTAAGTTTGTCGATGCCAAATATGATGAGTTTTGGTCTTTGTTGTGTTAGTAGAAGAGATTTAATGAGTATTCCTAGAGAATCAACCCAGCTTTCTTGTGGGTTATTTGTTTGTTGGGGTTTTCGTCAAAAACCCTTGAGGTAGGGGATTCATTACTTCTCATTATTTTACATGTAATTGTATTGTTAGCATGTTTAATCCCACTGGATGAAAATGGAATTGACATAATAAATATTTTTGAGAAGGATTAATAAATTGTTATCGATCGTATGTTATTGCCTCTTGCTTTTCTAGATAATGTGATATCTATGCTCACATAAATTAAATATTTGTTCTTGATGGAAATCGGTGAAGAACATAAAATAGGATTAATTGATAATTGTTTGGCTAAAGATAAATAGGCATGAATACGAATCTGGTTCTTGCTGTAATTTTATGATGACAAAATTTATGAAGTAAGAATTTTTAATCATTTATGATAGATTACTGGTTAGGTCTCTAAATGTTGGATCCAATGATTTATAAACCAGTTAATTCAAGATTGGTTGAAGAATTTTATTGTTTGATAATTCCTTAATGGATTCTGTGGCACCCTCTTGTTAGTTAAAACGGCCATAGCCAAATTGATGTTATATTTGTTTTTCCTGCTGCTTGTGTAGAAATGTGAACATAGAGGGGGGTTGTGATATGTGGGGGAATAGAGGCCATTTGGTTGTGGCAGAGGATGGAACCTAGAGTGGCGAGATGCATCAGTTTATGCATGTGGGTGTCTGTAAGGACACCAAGGTTAATGGAATGGGATTGATGTGATTTTTGGATTCTTTTTGGTTATTTGGTTGTTTATTTACTTTACATTTCCCCATTTCTCAAAGAATCTGGTCCTGCTTACCCTTCTCCAAAAAGAGGCGAAGACACATGGGGTATGCCACGTGCTTTCCGTGATTATCTTATCAACGGGAAATGGGTCTATGCTCTTACTATAAGCGGAAAATACTCGACTATTAGTATATCTACTCACCGTGTTGAGCACCTTTGTGTTAGTAGCATAAAATACTTTTCTAAAATTCTTGGGAATATGATAAAGTGTTTTTGTAATGAATTTCTAAATAAATGGTGTTAACCCTTGGGGTTGGAGTTCACTGGAACATAATGATGATGCTATAATTTTTAAAGGGGCAGTGGACATTGGGTGAGATGCTAATGAAGTATAATGTAGAATGGTTCATGGTTAATTAATGTTTACTGAATTAATTAACATAAAGTGGAACTAAAAAAGGTAATTAAGTAATCTAATAATGTTCTCTAAATGGTTGTAAGATTATAGGATATTTAGTCCTAGAAGTATCATCCTGGAGTTTGATAGACGTTAGCTGCAGTGGTGTCTAAGACTATGTTATGCCCATAATGTGGTTGTGAGATATAGGATATTCTGTACTTTTTGTGTTTCTATATGCTACTCCACCATATCAGTATGGGACACTGACAACTCGGGGATTCTGAGCCCTAGAGGTTGTTTTCCCCTACATTTAGATGGGAGGGTGAATGGCTGACTACCCCCTTTGGCCCTGCTCTCTTCTCATGGTAGATACATGTTCTGGTAAGCATAGTGGTTAGTTTCCCTATATATGTGTGTAGAGGGATATAAAGTCATGTGGTTATTCACACACATATATTTTGGATATACTATCCTATGTACTACTATAGGTGTAATGTGTATTGGTTGTGATGGCATGAGGATCCTTACTAGGTGAATGTGATGTAATGGCTTGAGGTATAATACCCGACGTATGATACACATTATGCGAGTTATGGTGGCTCTCAGAATCTACCTGGTTACTTTTGGATTTGAGGATGGTGTGATGCTTCGCCCAGGTGTCTGAGGGCAAGACATTGTGTTGCACGAGGTACACAATGTGGTGCTTTGACCATGTGTCTGTGGGAATGCTTTTTTGGAGAGAGATGCCCAGGACATGCGACGTTGGGGAAATGAGGAAAACCAGTTGGGAAATAGTAGCAGGGTACCTTTGATAATCATTACTATGTGCTATATTCTTGTATGAATTACTTGGTGAGAATATCCATGGTGAATTTGGGAACGTAGTATACCTTCTTGGTTAACGAGTTAGTTTCACATGTTGCTCACTATGTTTTATCATTCAATCATTACTTTTCCACTAGAGGCTTTTGGGAGGATCCAACTGAGTATACTATTATACTCACCCTAGTATATATAAACTGTTTTTCAAGTAACTTGGAGTAGGTTTGAGATCAGGTTGGTGTTTACTAGCTTGTGGTTGTAGGAGCTGTTTGGGCTTGTGGTTGCTGCAGTTTTTAATTTATTTTGTGTAGTTGTGGGTTTTCCCTTTCAGTTGTAGTACTTCTACATGAAATTTCATATGTGTACATGGGTTCTCATTATAGTGCAGTCTAAGTTGGAGTTGATTGGATTCTATCTTATCTCTCTCTTCCGCATGTGTTCTCTTAGAGGGTAATGCCTCCCATTTGTGTGTTTACTATTCCCTTGGTGCTAATTGCCATCCACGGGCCTACTGGAGGTGGGACTCCGGGTCATTATCTCCCTTCACACATTGCCGGCCCTGGAAGGGTACACATTGTGTGGAGGGGGTTCTGAAAGAGTGGTATCAGAGGACTTTTTGAGGGATAGGATGGAGTTTGAAGTTAGGCACAGGTGTAGTTGCATGCGTTGGTTGGGAAATGGTGTCATTCATGTTTAGAAAGTGGGGTTAACACTAAAGAACAACTGAGACATAGGAGTTTAAGGACCCCTATGATCTGATGTACAGACCATTATGTTTACAATGGCTACAAAAAAGGCGATACTAGTTGTAGGGTAGAGACCTAGGAATGGATCATGATTCATTATTATTTGTGCCTATGTTTGAATAGGTAGAAGTTGGGATAGGTTAACCTAAAATGAAAAAAAGAAAACAATTAATTAATTTATGTTAAGTATTCCATATTCCAGGTTTAGGAACTCTAATGATTTTTTTATAGTTATGGAACCAGGTCGACGTCCTCATCAGGTTTGCGTAGAAAATATCCAGATGGTTGTTCTACCAGATCGCCATAGGGTAGAGGTTGACGACAACGACACTTAGAGGAAGACACTCAGAGAGTTTCAGTGCCAGAGTCTGCAGAAGTATGAGGGCTCCGTTTCAGATGCAGTTATGGAGGACTGGATGGAGGAAGGTTAGATAGGCTTCGGTTCAATTCGTGCTCGGAAAGAGAACTGGGTTTCAATAGTTGTGACGATGCCATGTGGAACGGCGAGGCAGTGGTGGTTCATGTACCTTGGGTATCGTGTATAGTCAGCAATCTCTTTGTAGGAGTTCCGAGACATGTTTAGAGTAGAGTTTCTTTCTTCGAATGCGAAGCCGTCCAGTCGCCTAGAGTTTCTTACCCTTTAACATGGGAGATCTACTGTTCCAGAGTTTGAAATCTGTTTCGGGATCATTTTATGATATGCTTCATACATGTTAAAAGATGAGGGGGCCAGGGCGAGGCCTTTCGAGGAGGATTTGTGTCCAGAGATCCAGTGCTAGTTCACCCCATTTATGCTGAAGACATATCCTAGGATGCTGGTGAGGGTAGAGGTTTTCGAGAGGACTTTGGCCAGAACCTGATCATCACGAGAGGGGGATCATCATGATCCATCATGAAGCACAACTATGTTCCAGGTTTCCCGCTTTGCAGGGCAGAATAGTTTCCATTTAGCAGGTGGTAGGTCCCATCCCTTCACATCTCGTTTCCCTAGAGGCAGAAACTCTCAGACTTATGACAAGGGATCAGGCTCTTGTTTTTACTTATGGTGTTCATGGTCATCAGCATCGAGAGAGCCTGACTTTTCATAGAGGTCAATGTGCACCTGGAATTATGCTCTAGGTTCCTCCATTGAGGTTGTTGCAGCCGAGGTAGCGGTAGCAAGTTTCACCAGCTTTAGATCAGCAGATGGTAGATGAGTTGGGCAGAGGACAACCCCATGATGCTCCCTGACCTCAGATAACTAAGAGCGGTCATGGTGGTGGTCGTCATCTGGGTCAGAGAGTCTATGGAGGAGGTCATTGTCAGCTTCATGCTCTATCATTGCCAGCTCCATGCAAGCCAGATGTCGTTCAAGGTACCATTTTCTTATTTTCTACCCTGTTCTGTGGCTTGTTTGATTCTGGAGCCACACACTCCTTCATATCACCTACCCTATTCCATGCATTGGGACATGAGGTAGAGAGGATTCCAGTGCCATTGGCATTGACTATTCCAGTTAGAGGTCGATCTGACTAGTTTAAAGTACGTCGAGACTATGAGCTAGTGTTGGGGAAACAAAGATCTTTGGGATATTTCCAATGATTACGAATACAACCATATGATATAATCCTCAGCATGGATTGGTTTTATTAGGTATAGGCTATCATGGATTGCTTCAAAAAACGGGTCTTCTTTATTAGTGAAGATTGAGAGAAAGTGGTGTTTGTTGGTGAGTAAGACCCTTGGATGGGCCATAGGCGTGTTTCATCCTTATAATCTTTGATTGCTAAGATAATGCTGAGTTCTTCAGAGGTTAAACAGTTAGCGTTTACTAGGGTTGTTGATGAGTACCCTAATGTCTTTCCAGAAGAGGTTATAGCATTACCTCCTCGACAAGAGATTGAGTTTGGGATCGAGCTACAGCCAAGAGTGTCTCTTATCTCTATCTATCCATATAGGATGACCCCTTATATGTTACAAGAGCTATGTATATATCTTGATGGTCACCTATAGTGTGGGTTTTCTCCAGCGATTGTGTCACCGTGGGGTGCACTAGTTTTGTTCATGTAGAAGGCCGATGGTAGTTTGCGGTTGTGTGGCGATTATCATTGCTTAAACAATGTGACAATAAATACTCGATGTCCTCTATTGTGAATTGATGACTTATTAGATCAAATAAACGGTTCAAATTGGTTCTCAAAGTTCGAATTGTGGTCAGGATATCATCAGATGCGTGTGAAGGATGAGGATATCCTAAAGACTACTTTCTATTGTCATAATGGGTATTATGAGTTCATTGAAATGCCGTTTGGTGTGACGAATTCTCTAGCTGTATTCATGGGATTGATGAATTTTCTGTTGTGAATGTTATACGACATGTTCATGGTAGTTATCATCGACGACATCCTTGGTTACTTCATATCTGAAGAGGATCATGCCGAACTTCTACAAGCCATTTTGGGAGTCCTTCATCGACATCAGCTGTTTGGGATGTTTTTTAAGTGTGAGTATTGGGCCCATGAATTCAGTTTTTTGGGGCATGTTGTGTCCCAACAGGGAGTAGATGTGTATCCATTGAAGATTTAAGTTATTGTGTCTTGGGAAGCCCCCAAGATAGTGTTAGAGGTGTGTAATTTCTATGGTCTCGCAGGCTACTACAAGAGGTCCATACCCTATTTCTAAAGAGTTCAGAAGCCTCTAACAGATTTGACCAGGAAGGATAGGGCATTCATATGGACTGATCAGAGAATTTCATCTTTCATGTATCTAAAGGAATATTTAGTAAGTGCTTAAATATTTTGTCTTCCAACTGAAAGATTTTAGTATGATGATTTCTGCGATTCTTCACATCTGGGGTTAGGTTTTTGTCTCCTGCAGCAAAGGTCAGTTGTATCTTATGATTCTCGGAAATTACACCCCAATGAATGACACTATTCCACCCATGATATTTAGCTAGCAGCCGTGATGTTTTATCTGAATTTGTCATGACATTACCTCATTAGTGATTGATTTATGGTTTTCACCGATCATAATAGTTTGAAGAATGTTTTCTCCCAGCATGATTTGAACATACGACATTTTTGGTGGATGGAGTTCTTGTAGGAATACAACTTCTAAATATCATATTCACCTAGAAAGGGGAATGTTTTAGCTGATGCACTATGACAAAAGTCACGAAGTGATGCTATGCGTGAATCCAGTGATTTATGGAGAGTAATGGAAGAAAATTCAACATTAAATCTTGATATGGGAGATGTTGGGGGTAGAGGTTGTCTTTATTACGTGATGGTAGAGTCATCCCTTATACCGAATGTAAAAGAGTCCCATTTTTGAGATCTAGAGGTGGAGTTTTAGAGAGACTGAGTTGTTTATGGTGAGTCCCCGGATGGTTTGTTGGAGGTTGAACAACATCAAGTGTTGTATCATGGAATTCTCCATGTACCCTTGAAAATGCATGAGACGGTTCTTAGAGAGTTCAATAGTTCTCCTTTAGTGGTACATCATTGTGTGAAAAAGATGTACTAAACCTTGAGTATTCAGTTTTGGTGGCCTTGGCTAAAGCGTACGATTGAGGAGTTTGTGTCTCAATGTTTAGTCTGCCAGAAGGTGAAGGCTGAACACTGTGTTCTTGGTGGTCTTCTACAGCCTTTAAAGATTCCTCAGTGGAAGTGGGAGGACATCACAATGGACATTATTACTGGATTACCTCGATCTTTGGCAAGACATGATGCTATTTGGGTGGTAGTAAATAGTTAATCAAAATCAGACCACTTCATAGCATTCAAGGAGTCAAGCTCAGAAGATTTTTTTTCAAGGAAGTATCTAGAGGAGGAGGTAAGACTTCATGGATTCCCATGGATGATCATTTCTGATCAATATCCTCATTTTACCACCAGGGTGTGGAGTGGTCCAAAAAATTCTTTTGGTTCTCAACGATTCCTTAGAATTTCTTTTCATCCTCAAATGGATGGTTAGACAAAGTGAACTATCCAGACTCTTGAAGACATGTTACACACATTGTGTTCTTGATTTCGAAGGTTCATGGATGAGGCACTTACCGTTGGTGGTGTTCTCTTACAGTAAAAGTTTTTACTCCACCATCGGTATGGTGCCTTTTGAAGCCTTGTATGGATGGCCTTGACATTATCCGTTGTGCTGGGTTGGGGTCGAAGAGTCAAAAATTCTTGGACCAGAACTAGTGAAGAATACAACAGAGATAGTTCAGGTGATTTGTGAGAGGATAAAGACAACACAAGATCGTAAAAAATCATATACCAATCAATGAAAGAGACTATTTGAGTTTAAATTTGGGGATCATGTGTATCTGATGTTGACTCCCCATCCTGGGCATCAATGGTTTGGTTATAGAAGTATGATTTCTCCCCGATTTGTTGATCCTTTTGAGGTGTTAGCTCATGTTGGAGCTGTGGCATATCGATTAGCACTTCCCCCACAGATGAGTTTGATACATGATGTTTTCCATGTATCACAGCTCCATCGTTATCTTCATGACGACTCTCACATCATCGATTGGGGAGAAATCGATGTTGATCATGATCTAACCTTTGATGAGTGACCTATGGAGATCCAAGACCGCAAGGATAATGTGTTGTGTATGCGTTTTATTCCGTTATTTCATGTCTTGTGGTGATATTGTGGCTTAAAGGAGAGTACCTGGGAACGTGAGTCACAGATACATGCTCAGTACCCAGATTTTTTCGATGGTTAATTCTTTTCATGTATCGATGTACCTTTTGTGGTTTTGAAATATTCATGTTTATGATATGGCTGCCTTTGGTGTTTTTGGTGTCTTGCTCGCATTTTGAGAGGTATCTTAGTGGATGGTTGTTCAGACCTAGTTTCTTTTTTCATTATGTGGGTATTGGATTCTCGAGGATGAGAATGTTTTGAGTGGTATCTAATGTAATGGTTAGGAACTCTCCATTCCATTACTCTGTGAAAATTTGGTGTTACAGGTGTTCCGAGAGGTCTAGGTAACTTATCACCAATGCTTTGCCAAAATCTTCCTTTTTAATGAACTATTTCAACGGTAGATAGTTCTGAACTGTAACATCAAGTTACGTCATCATGTAATTTTTATGTTTATAACTACCCTTGTTTTGGAGTAGTGACTTGGGGGGGGAATTGGGTGAATCTTTAAGGAAAATTAAATGTCAGTAGCTTTTAGATGGGATACGCACTGTTTTCCTAAACCGTGATGCCATACTGTTCTTAGTTAATGTTGTAGGTAGTGGCTAATGCATGGTTACCAAACGGTTTTCTTACCTTGCACCCTAAGCATTCAAGGAATGTTTGATGAGGTAGTAGTGACCACACAGTTAGCACACATTTTGTATTACCCTGCGAGAAAACCGTACAGGAACATAAATTAGATCCTAAAATTGTGGATCTCAACCGTTTCTCCTCTAACATGCTCGTTTAAGCATATATGCGGTTGAAACTCGGGATTACCCCCCCCCCTTGAAAGTAGGAGAAACCCTCCCATGAATTTTTGAGGTGATCCGATGGATTATCTTGGGGAATCAAAGCCGGTTTCTTGAGTTATGTGATCGTTCTTCTTCGTTCTTTATTGGTTTTTTAGGTCCAGTTGAATCTACATCCCCTCTTATATCAGTTTCATAGTTATACGTTTATTATGGCTAGATCTATGTTTTTTGACACCATATATTATGAGTTTTGGTCTTGGTTGTGTTATGAGAAGAGATATAAGGAGGATTCATGGAGAATCGACCTGACATTCTTTTGTGTTCTTCGTTTGTTGGGGTTTTCATCAAAAACCCTGAGGTAGGAGATTCACTGCTTCCCTTTCATTTACATTCAATTGTATTGTTATTATTTTTAATCCCACTGGATGAAAATGTAATTGACATTATAAATATTTTTTACCAGATTAAGAAATTTTAATCGATTGTATGTTATTGCCTCTTGTTTTTCTAGATAGTGTGAAATCTACGCTTGCTTTTCTTAGCTGCTTTTTCTCGATGTAAATCATTAAAGAATGTAAATCGGGATAAATTGATAATTGTTTGGATAAAGATAAAATGCATTAATATGAATATGTTTTTTGCTGTAATTTGATGATAATAAAATTGGCATAGTAACCATGTTTAATAATTTGTGATAGCTTACTGGTATGGTCTCCCAATGTTAGAACCAATGATTTATAAACATGTTAATTCAAGAAGGATTGAAGAATTTGATTGTTTCATAATTCCTTGAAGGGTTTTGAGTTACACTCTTATTTTTTAAAAGGACTGTAGCAGAATTGATGTGATGGTTGTCTTTCTAGCTTCTTGTGTTGAAACATGACCCTCGAAGGGTGTTGTTATATGTGGGGGCAATGAGGCCTTTTGGTTGTGGCAGTGGATAGAACATAGAGTGGAAATATGCATCAGTTTATTCATGTGGTAGTTGGGGAGGACACTAGGGTTAATAGAATGGGAATGATTTGATTGTTGAATGCTTTCTGGTTGTTTGGTTGTTTATCTGCTTTACTATCTCCCACTGCTCAAGCTAGCTAGTTTTGAATACCCTTCTCTCGAAAGAGACAAAGATATGTGGGGTATGCAATGTGATTTGTATGTTTAGCTTCTCAAGGGGGAATGTGTCTACGCTCTGGCTATATGAGGAAATGACTCGATGGGTAGTACATATAATCACCGTGTTAATCCCCTTTGTGTTAGTAGCAAAGAATTATTTTATAGATTTCTTGGGAAAATGGGAAAGTGTTTTTGTAATGAATGTTTGAATAAATGGTGTTAAACCATGGGGTTGGAGTTCGCTGGAACATAATGATGAGGCTAAAATTTTTAAAGGGGAAGTGGATTTGGTTGTGATGCTAGCGAAGACTTATATGGAATAGTTCCTGACTAATTATTGTTTAATGAGTTAATTTAGATAAATTGGAACTGAAAAGAAAATGGGAATGAATTAATATAATAATGTTCTTTAAATGGTTGTATTCTTATAGGATACCTAGTCTTAGAAGTAGAAGCCTGAAGTCTGAGAGACGTTAGCTGTAGTGGTGTCTATGTCTAGGTTATGCCCATAGTGTGGTTGTGAGAAATATTATATTATGTACCTTTTGTGTTTCTATATGCTATTCCACCCTTACAGTAAGGGAAACTGACACGCCGGGTATTCTGAGACCTGGGGGTGTTTTCCCCAACATTCTAATGGGAGGGTGAATGGATGACTACCCCCTATGGCCCTACTCTCTTCTCTTGGTAGATAGTTTTTCTGGTAAAAACAACCGTTAGTTTCCCTATATATGTGTGTAGAGGGATATAATGTATTGTTGTTATTCACATACATATATTTTGCATATAGTATCTCGTGGACTACTATAGGTGTAACTTGTATAGGCTGTGATGGATTGATGATCCTTACTCAGTGTATGGGCTGTAATAGGTTGAGGTATAATACCCGACATATGATAGACGTTATGCGAGCTGTGGTGGCTCCCAGAATCTACCTGGTTACTTTTGGTTGTGAGGATGGTGTGGTGCTTCACCCAGGTGTCTACGGGAAAGCCTTTGTGTTGCACAAGGTGCACAGTGTAGTGCTTTTCCCAGGTGTTTGTGGGGAAGCCTTTTTAGAGTGAGATACTCTGGACGTGTGATGTTGGGGAAAATCGGAACACCAGTGTAAAAGTAGTAGTGGGTACCCTTGTTATTCATTATTATATTCTATATTCTTTTATGAGTTACTTGGTGAAAGTAACCATGGTGAGTTTGGGAACTTATTATACTTGCTTAGGTAATGATTTAGTTTCACTTGTTTCTCATTGGGTTTTGGCATGATCTATTTACTTTTCCATGAGTGGCTTCGGGGAGGATCCTACTGAATAAACTATTATACCTACCCTATGTATATATAAATTATTTTCAGGTCACGTGGAGCAGGTTGGAGATTAGGCTGGTGTTTACTAACTTGTGGTTGCAGGAGCTATTCGGGGTTGTAGTTGCTATTGTTTTTACTTTATTTTGGGTACTTATATTTTTTCCCGTTCAGTTGTAGTACATATGCATGACATTTCATATTTTTACTCTAGTTTTGGTTATATTTTAGATTGAGTAGGAGTTTATTGGTGTCTATCTTATCTCTCTCACCCACATGTGTTCTCTTAGAGTGTAATACCTCCCATTTTGGTGTTTACTATACCCTCAGTGTTTGTCTCCAACCCTAGGCCTACAGGAGGCGGGACTCGGGGGACATTATCTCCCTTTATACATTGCTATCCCAGGATAGGTACACCTTGTGGGGAGGGGGTCGTGGAAAGGTCAAAAATTAAAACTCAAGAAATATTTGAAGAAAAAAATAGTTATTTCATAATTTATATCTTTAACATGGAATTGTTAATTAATTTGTGATAAAGGGTCTTATGAAAATAATATACGAAATAATATATGTAATTATTTTTATATAATTTATTTATAAAAAAAATATTATAATTATACATTATTTTTAATAATTAAAACATAATAAAAATTTTAGGAAAGGGGATTTGTTGTCACACTATTATTTATGAGAGACTTATTCAATATTCAACCCCAGTTTAATTAGTATAGTGTATATATTTCTATATGACATGTTATAATAATAAAACACAAACATTTAATTATAGTTAAGATTTATATTGATTTCAATTTTCCTTGGCTATTATGATACAAAAGTAACTTAAGGAGTGAGGGATTTAGACTCAATTTTCTTTTATTGAGACATATATTATCTTATAAATGTATATTCATTATAGAGGTTCGTATAAAAATATTTTTAAATGTATCAAAATGAATTTATTTATAATCATTATATTTGAAGTTTCATTTTATTTTACTCCTTATGGGGGATTCTTAAACAAGTTAGCCAAAGTGGGAATATTTTACGTTACAATCTCATCATTTATCAAGATTGTTTATGAATATGTTTTTGATGACAAAATATAATGGTACATCTCTAAAGGACTAATAAATTTTATTCTCTAGAATTCATTTATGATATTTTTATTTAATTGAACCATTTTCTACTATTTGATACTTATGATAACTAGGATATTGTTTTTAGAAAAACCTGAATTTATTTCACTCTTCAGTCAAAAATATTTTTTCTTCTAAAATCATCATTTCTATAAATTGTTTCAAATGTTTTTAATGTATCCTAATATTTTTAAAATAAATTTTAACCATTTATAATTTTTTTTTAAAAATGTTTTAAAACGATTATTCATGTCCTTTTAAAAAAACATTCCCATTTTAATTTACTGAAAATATAAATATTATGTTTTTTAATAAGCTTTCCATAAATCGTATTTCCACCTATCATGAATTATCAATGATTTAAATCCCACCTTATGTGTTTTCAAAGATCAATTATGTGAAAATTTATTTCATAATTGTTGTAAAAAATTTTATTTTAAATATATCACATAAATATATTGACATAAAAAATCCATTATGAAAACCATTTTCTATACCAAAATACATAAAAGAGTATATGGTATTATTTCATTTTAAAAAAACATTACGGCTTGTTCAGGAAGCCAAAGACCAAATAATACTTGTGGCGGCAGAAAAGGTTATTTCCACTGCGTACGTTAAAAGAAACATTCCTTTTTGTCATTTTGTAAAATGCGTCATAGAAAATGAATCATTTTGTATAAAAGTAAAAGTCAAAGGGTTTTATACACCATATAAAAGAAAGTTGTGTATAAAACGAAATATGCCACAATGAAAGGAGATTGAGACGAAGTCCCTTACCTCGGGTCTGACTTGACTAGATCGTTCTTTAACGTCCTGAATAATAAACTTGAGTTAATTTATACTTGATTATGAACCTTTTTCAAGTTCATTATTCCTTTTATATCACTTATTACCATGTTATGAATGTTATGTAGTCATTTAAGTTGATAACGGTTCTTTGTCGATATTTGGTACTTGAATCAAAAGTGAACTTCTTACAATTACATGTTGTTCGTGTGGTCAAAGGTTCATTATATCCAAAATGATAATCATGATTTGGATATCATATATATCATATTTATCCATCATATACATGTATTTATAATATTACATAATCATTTAGAGGTACGAAATGAAATGCACTGTTCATGGAGACGATAAGCCATACGTACGCATGAACGCTACTTTCATTTATATGTCATATTAATTAAATTAAAATTAAATGAGAGGTATGTATATTTTAATTACAGAATTATATTCATCATTTATATGTAACATACATTATATATATCCATTATAAATATGTACTTATAATAGTACATTACATTTGGGGATTAGAAATGAAATTCACCGTTCATGGAAACGGTAAGTTGTACGTAGCATGAACGCTACATTCATTTCTATCTCATAAATTAATCGAATGAAATAATAATGATATAGGGGTATATTATAATTCCAGTATAACATCATATATAATATCATTAAATCCATCCTTTATACATCCCACATATGGAATTAACGAATCACATCACTTTGAGGGTGCGATAGTCCGCACTTCCTAAAATTAAATTATCATGTTTACCCATAATGGAATCCATAAAGGTATGATCAAAAGGAAAAATACAGAAGCTTAAGGAAAACGTAAACATATTATATATCATATATAAATATAGTGACATCTTAATGTCCACCATTAAAGGTGTTTAAAAGAATGTTGAACAATCATCGTTTCGGGAGGCAGAAATTCGCCATCCAAGGAAACAGTATGTTCTTTATCCATTAGATGTAGATGTGTGTAAGTGTAGAAAGAAATATTCTTATAACAACATCCTAGTATATTGAAGATACTGGATTTGTTACAAAAGAAATGAATAAAAAGAGTTTAGGGGGTTGGAGAAGAAAAATAAAACAAAAGAACACAAGTGTATATATCACCTTAAAATCGGGTAACTCTCTTAGATTTGATCTCAATGGATTACTTGGGAAGACTTCTGCCCAAAAAGAGGCTTCAAGGAGTAATATAGGGATGTGGAGAGCCAAAATGGGCTAGTTTTGGCCGAGCCAAAGTCTTTGGGAGTGTGGGTAAAGTGGTAGAGGTTGGGGCCTTTTATAAGAGGAGGGGAGGGGCACTCTTGGAAATTAAGGAAATGATTCTTTATTTTAGAATGAATTTCGGATTTTAATGGTCCCAAATTGATGTGTTTCGAGGATAAGGTGATTAGGGTTCTAAATCCACCAATCCAATAGGTTTTTGACTTTTGTAGGTCATAGATTTTATATTATCTTTTCATTTTATTTAAATCCATTATTAATGAGGTAATCGCTGCATCATCATGATGTCATAAATAATTTAATAAATATAATTTATAAAAATTATAAAAAAAATATCATGATGTACGAAATCGTTTTAGCTTTCTAATTAATATTTATAGTCAAAAATCTGACTTTTATAACTCCATGTAAAAATATTTTTATTAAAACATATCATGTTTGTGTCATTTTTACTTTAACATTTAAAAAAAAGATATTTTTGTCATTTCCCAAACAATGTTGCTCCATGGGGTCCCCAAGTTGACCCATGGATTTTCTTGGTCGGAAATGACACATCCAATAAGGGTAGGACATGTGTCAAGCTCATCTCATTTTATTAAAATATTATTTTTACCTTAAACTACACTAATTACCTCTAATTGCGATTAAGAACTTAAAAGTTACTATTCACCAAAAAAATTATTTTAATCTCATTGAACCACATTTTACTTCTTAATGACAACCATGTATGTCGGATTTTTGAAATTCAAAACAAAGAAGTGGTAAAATTTCATTTAAATGAAAAATCATTTTTTATAAGTACCACTTTGTGGTTTCACTATTGATCAAAAATTGATGTTTTTCAGAAAAATACCAAAAATTCACCCTAAGCTATATTTGATATTCTGAATTCAAAAATGAAGTCTATTTTATAATATTCAAAACATATAAGTAACATTAATTAATTTAATAATTAATTCCCACTGTCATGACAAATAGCGTGTTTTTATAAAATAATAAGTATCAAAAGATTGACACTAGTTTAAGTTCGATTTCAAGGTGAAATTAATTCCAACGACCTCTATTGGATTTAATGGTAAAAATATTTTCTAATATCACTTTAAAACCAATTCAAAAGATAATATAATCATACAAATAAATTAGATTAAAAAGAGGTGTTGAATTAAAATACAACATTTTACACTATTCATTAAAAAATGAACTTAATTGGAAAGATACCAAAAATTTACACAAAGTAAATTTTGATGTCCTGATTCTAAAGAATAGTTTTATTTGGTCTAATAGAATGTATAAGAGTGGACAAAACTATATTTAATGATGGTTCGCCATCAAAAGGAGATAAGTAAACCTTTAGTGAAAATTAGGACATATATGCCTAAAATTGAATTCTTTTTGTATTTTAAGCCTTTATTTTTTATTAGATAAAAGTAAAAACCATTTAAAAAACATATATAATCATATTTTAGTTATTTATATCCATTCCCGCCAATACAATAGCTATGTTTTAAATACCATTTAAAATAATACTATTTTATTACTAGTGTGTAACAGAAGATTTCAGAGAAACCTTTTGTTGCATATCGGGTACGCTATCGAACATAGAAACCCCTTAAAGTAAAATTAATATTTAATTCGTAAATATTAATAAAAATTAAAATTATTTATTTTTTATTTACCTGGGATGTTACATCCTTCCCCCTTTTGGGGATTGCGTCCTCGCAATTTTATTCACTTATCAAAATATGTGGGGGTATTTTTCCCTCATATCATATTCAGATTCCCACCTCGCCTCTTCAACAATATGGTTTTTTCACAAAACCTTTACCTGGTGAATTACCATATTTCGTAACACTTGCTCTCTTCGATCAAGAATCTAGACTAGTTGTTCTTCATAAGATAAGTTCTCCTCCAGCTGAACTACCTCTGGACTCAAAACATGAGATGGATCTGGCATATACATCCTCAACATCGAAACATGATAAACATTGTGTACCTGAGATAAACTCGGAGGTAAAGCCACTTTGTATGCAGCTGATCCAACTCTCTCCAGAATTTCATATGGTACAATGAACTATGGACTCAGCTACCCTTTCTTACCAAATAGCATCACACTTTTCCATGGAAAACCTTGATAAAAACATGATCACCATCCTCGAAAGATAGATCCTTCCTTTGGTTATCCGCATAACTCTTCTGCCTGCTCTGAGATCTTCTCATGTGTTTCTGAATCAACTGAACTTTTTCTACCATATCTTTTACCAATTATGGTCCCATCTGCTTCCTTTCACTCACTTCATCCCAAAATGCTGGAGTTCGACACCGCTTCCCATATAATACCTCAAATGGTTCCATCTGTATACTGGAATGAAAACTGTTAATATAAAAAAAACTCAACAAAAGAAAGTTGTCGGTCCCAACTTCCCTAATAATCCATCGAACAATCTCGTAGCATATCCTCCAAGATCTGAATTGTTCATTCTGACTTCCCATCTGATTGAGGATGAAAAGCTGTACTAAAATTTAATTCAGTACCCAACGACTTCTGAAGGCCTTTTCAAAAGTTAGAAGTAATCCTAGGATCACGGTTAGATACAATGGAGAGGCGAACTCCATGTAAACTGACTATCACTTTAAGATACAAATGGGAAAGTAGATCTAGGGAAAAAGTATCTCGTATAGAAAGTAAATGAGTAGATTTAGTCAAGCAATCAACAATAACCCAGATAGCATTATTACCTCGAGATGTCCTCGGTAATCCCACAACAAAGTCCATGGATATTTTTTCCCATTTCCAATCTGGCACTGGTAAAGGCTGAAGCATCCCTTTCGGTAACTGCCGCTCTGCTTTAACCTGCTGACAAGTCAAACACTTCACAGTAAAATCGGCAATATCTCTTTTCATTCCATCCCACCAGTAATACTCCCACAGATCTCTATACATCTTAGTACTACCAGGATGAACTGAAAACGGAGAACTATGAGCTTCACATAACAACTCTTTCTTCAACTGTGAGTCACAAGGCACACACAATCTCTTCCCAAATCTCAAAACACAATCATTATCAATGTTGAATTTAGGCAACATACCCATCTGAACCAACTTTACCTTTTTCTGCAACTCGCTGTCTTGCTTCTGTGCTTGCTTGATTCTGTCTGATAGAGAAGATTTCACTGATACCTAAAACAAAACAGAAGAACTTCCTGTACAAACAACATCTATTCCAAAGTTCATCAAATCAAAAATAAAAGGATCTCGTTCCAAATCTAGCATGGTTAATGAAGAATTACTTTTTCGACTCAAAGAATCGGCCACTTTATTTGCTTTTCCCGGATGGTAGTGGATTGTACAATTATAATCCTTGATTAATTCTAGCTATCTCCACTATATCATGTTCAATTATTTCTGAGTGAATATATAATTTAAACTTTTGTGATCAGTATATATTTTACACTTTACGCCATACAGATGATGCCTCCAAATTTTTAATGAAAAAAACAACAGCAGCTAATTCCAAATCATGTGTAGGGTAATTTACCTCATGAGTTTTCAACTGACGTGAAGCATAAGAAATTACCTAATCATTCTACATAAGGACACAACCAAGTCCATTCAATGAAGCATCACTGTATATACCAAACTCACCAGTCCTGGAAGGAAGTGCGAAAACTGGAGCATTCACCAATCTTCTTTTCAACTCCTGAAAACAATCATCACATTATTTTTTCCAGATAATCTTAACACCCTTCCGAGTTAGCTTAGTTATTGGACTAGATTACCATGAAAAATTTTCAACAATCCATTGGTAGTAACCTACCAAACCAATAAAACTACGGATCCCGGTTATATTTGTGGGTCTTGGCCATTCTTCAACAACTTTTGTTTTAGCAGGATCAACAGTTATGATAACTTTAGAAACAATGTGACCCAGGAAAGAAATTTTTTGCAACCAAAACTCACACTTGCTGAATTTTCCATATAGTTTCTTTTTTTAAGGTTTGAAAGATAACCCTTAAATGACTTTAATTCATGTTTTTACTTTTAGAAAACACCAAAATATCATCAATAAAAACAACCAACATTTTTCACCTGATTTAACTGAGCCATCACTACAGCAAACTGTTTAGTTCTGATTCTGACCATCTCCGGATACTGATTTGAATGGTCATTTCCCTCTGTATTCCTTCCTAGGAAAGTTTTTTTCCCCTATGAAAAACCAATCTTAACACATAAATATCATAGGTGAAGCAACATGGTAATCTTTAAATGCTATATCATTATAATTATACTATAAATTAATATATAAATTTAACAATTTTCTAACTCCTAGTGTTTTCTAAATCAACCTCTGATACCAACTATAAAGCCCTGACCTTAAACCTTACTTAATATTGAATTAAATGAATGATTCACATTCAGGATATTTTTAGGTTTATAGTTTTATAGAATTAGAAGATAACTATTACATCTCAAAAGATTACAATGTAGACTAAGTATCTATAAAATAAAAACTTTTAAAAAGAAACATGTCTAGTTCCTTGTTCTAGATAAAATGACTTTCCCTTGATCCCATCCATGACCCTATTCCACATTAAGTCCTATGAAAAAAATTTCAAAAAAACTTGGGGTGAGTATAAAAAGCTCAGTAAGGGATACAAAAATAATGAAAACTGTTATTTTTTCAAACATCAAGTAAACCATGTGTACTTTATGAAAGTAATACCTTCACCTTTATGAAGTAGTAAAAACTCTTCACTGAATAAAAAATCATTACATACCCTTTAGTAACCAAAGGATTAAAATAAAACCCATATAAAGAACACATAACATATAAAGGTAACTTGGGACATAAACATACTTAAGTGGAAAAACAATACGGTCGACTTCCACACATATCACTTAATGGAATAGCCATACGACCCACTTCCATATACTTAATGGAATAGCCATACGGCTGACTTCCATACCCAATGCGTTGGAGGTTATAACGTAACCACCCGTACTGGTTTTCACGGCACCACCCTTCATATGGTTTATCATGTAACCACCTGTCAAATGTCCAAGTAATAATATAAAATCATAAAACAAATATAATGGAAAGAAATCATTTCTACACTTTGATCACAATATATCACATAAATATATTGACATAACAAATCCATTATAAAAACCATTTTCAATACCAAAATACATAAAAGAGTATATGGTATTTATTTCATTTTAAAAAAACATTACGGCTTGTTCATGATGCCAAAGACCAAATAAAACTCGCGGTGGTGGAAAAGGTCATTGTCACCGCGTACTTTAAAAGAAACATTCTTTTTTGTCATTTTGTAAAATTCTTCATAGAAAAAGATTCCTTTTGTATAAAAGTAATATTAAAAGGGGTTTATACACCGTATAAAAGAAAATTGTGTATAAAATAAAACATGCCTCAATGAAAGGAGATTGGGACGAAGTCCCTTACCTCGGGTCTGACATGACTCGATTTTTCTTTAACATCCTGAATAATAAAAATTAGTTAATTTATACTTGATTAAGAACCTTTTTCAAGTTCATTATTCATTTTATATCACTTATTACCATGTTATGAACATTATTTAGTCATTTAAGTTGATAACGGTCATTTGTCGATATTTGGTACTTGAGTCAAAAGTGATCTTCTTACAATTACATGTTGTTCATGTGGTCAAAGGTTCATTATATCCATAATGATATTCATGATTTGGATATCATATATATCATATATATCCAGAATATACAAGTATTTATAATATTACATAGTCATTTAGAGGTAAGAAATGAAATGCACCGTTCATGGAGACGGTAAGCCGTACGTACGCATGAACGCTACTTTCATTTCTATGTCAGAGTAATGGAATTAAAACTAAATGAGAGGTATGTATATTTTAATTCCAGAATTATATTCATCATTTATATGTAACATAAATTTTATATATCCTTTATAAATATGTACTTATAATAGTAAATTACATTTAGGGATAAGAAATGAAATGCACCGTTCATGGAGACGGTAAGCCGTACGTACGCATGAACACTACTTTCATTTCTATCTCATACATTAATGGAATGAAATAATAATGATATAGAGGTATATTATAATTCCAGTATAACATCATATATAATAACATTATATCCATCGTTTATACGTCCCACATATGGCATTAACGAATCACAACACTTTGAGGGGGCAATAGTCTGCACTTCCTAAAATGAAATTATCGTGTTTACCCATAATGGAACCCATAATGGTATGCTCAAAATGAAAAATACAGAAGCTTAAGGAAAACATAAACATATTATATATCATATATAAATATATTGACATCTTAATGGCCACCATTAAAGGTGTTTAAAAGAATGCTTAACAATCATCATTTTGGGAGGTAGAAATTCGCTATCCACGGAAACAGTATATTCTTTAACCATTAGATGTAGATGTGTGTAAGTGTAGCTCGAAATATTCTTTTAAAAAATCCTAGTATATTGAATATACTGGATTTGATACAAACTAAATGAATAAAAAGAGTTTAGGGGGTTGGAGAATAAAAATAAAACTAAAGAACACAAGTGAAGACATCACCTTAAAATCGGGTAACTCTCTTAGATTTGAGCTCAAAGGCTTCCTTGGGAAGACTTCTGCACAAAGTGAGGCTTCAAGGAGTAATATAGGGATGTGGAGAGCCAAAATGGGCAGGTTTTGTCCGAGCAAAAGGCTTTGGGAGTGTGGGTAAAGAGGTAGAGGTGGGGGCCTTTTATAAGAGGAGAGGAGGGGCACTCTTGGAATGTAAGGAAATGTTAATTTTTTTTAAAATGAGTTTCGGATTTTAATTGTCCCACATTGATTTTTTTCGAGTATAAGGTGATAAGGGTTCGAAATCCACCCATCCAATAGTTTTTTGACATGTTTAGGCCATACATTTTTCATTATCATTTCATTTTATTTAAATCCATTATTAATGAGTAATCGCTGCATCATCATGATGTCATAAATAATATAATATATTTAATTTCATAAAATTATAAAAAAAATCATGTTCTAGGAAATATTTTTATCTTTATAATGAATATTTATTGTCAATAATCTGACTTGTATAACCCCATTTAAAAATTGTTTTAGTAAAACATCTCATATTTGTGTAATTTTTTACTTTAACATTTAATAAAAAGTTATTTGAGTAATTTCCCAAAAAAAGTGGCTCCATGGGGTCCCCAAGTTGACCCATGGATTTTCTTGGTCGGCCATGACACATCCAATGATGGTAGGACATGTTTCAAGCTCATCTCATTTTATTAAGACATTATTTTTACCTTAAACTTCACTAATTACCTCTAATCGCGATTAAGAACATAAAAGTTACTATTCACCAATAAATTATTTTAATCTCATTGAACCACATTTTACTTTTTAATGAAAACCATGTATGTTGGATTTTTGAAATTTAAAACACAGACGTGGTAAAATTTCATTTAAACAAAAAACCAGTTTTTATAAGTACCACTTAGTGGTTTCACTATTCATCAAAAATTGATGATTTTCAGAAAAATAAAAAAAAATCACCCTAAGCTAAATTTGATATTCCGAATTCAAAAATGAAGTCTATTTTAAAAAATTCAAAACTTATAAGTCACGTTAATTAATTTAATAATTAATTCCCGCTGTCATGACAAATAGCGTGTTTTTATGAAATAATAAGTTTCAAAAGATTGACACTAGTTTAAGTCCGATTTCAAAGTGAAATTAATTCCAACGACCACTATTGGATTTAATGTTAAAAATATTTTCTAATATCACGTTAAGTCCAATTCAAAAGATAATATAATCATATAAATAAATTATATTAAAAAGAGGTTTTGAATTAAAATACAACATTTTACACTATTCATTAAAAAATGATCTTTATCGGAAAGATACCAAAAAATTTCAGAAATTAAATTTTGATGTCCTGATTCTAAAGAAGTGTTTTATTTGGTCCAATATAATTTATAAGAGTGAACAAAACTATATTTAATGACGGTTCGCCATCAAAAGGTGATATGTGAACCTTTAGTGAAAATTAGGGCATATTTGCCTAAAATTGAATTCTTTTCGTATTTTAAGCCTTTATATTTTATTAGATAAAAGTTAAAAACATTTAAAAAACATATATAATCATATATTAGTTATTTCTATCCATTCCCGCCAATACAACTGCTATGTGTTAACTACCATTTAAAATAATATTATTTTATTACTAGTGTGCAACAGAAGATTTCAAAGAAAATCTTTGTTGCGTATTGGGTTCGCTATCGAACATAGAAACCCCTTAAAGTAAAATTAATATTTAATTCATAAATATTAATAAATATGAAAATTATTTATTCTTTATTTACCTGGGATGTTACATCAAATGAGTCACAAATCAAACATGGTCAAACAAGAACTAACATTCCTATAATTAAATAGTAATGATCTGAGTTAAAATTTATTCTATACCACCCTCGATTTATTGTATGTGACCCTTAATTGATGTGTTTATTATTTTTAAATGTTATATAGGATGTTATGGGAGACATTGGTGTACTTTAGAGGGTTTTAGACAAAATGGGGTGCATGTTCAGTACACGGTTTGGCCAAACCAAGTGGCCAAACCATGCAAGGAAAAAACAAATTCCCTATCATTGCAGATCTAATTTTGTTTGGCTATTTAATTGAAATATTTTGAACCAAATCAACCCTACAGGAAATATTTTCTCCCCTAATGGCAAAAGAGGTTCTACCGTCAATCTAGAAGTTATCATAACATATTCCTTGGAAAATCAATGGTATATTCTTGTAGTAATTCCCCCTTCTTCATCATTTTCTCCATATTTTCTTAGATCCATTCTTCATTTAATCTCATTTTAGAAGATATAAAACTACTTTAGGTAGATATAATAGTTTTGAGGAAAAAAAGGTTAGATATATTGTTTTTTGTGATGGGGTAAGAGATCATTGACAGTTTCATGGAATCTTGACCTGGAATCTCGAGTGTTCTTTGTTCATTTCCAGTTTTCATTGAAATAAGCTTTGTATGTGGATTAAATCTCATAATTCCTTATATGAATTTATTTTCAAGCATTGAATTTTAGTTGTTGAAGAAAATTAAATTGTGTTTATTCTACTGTATAAATTTTCAACCAACTTTATTAATGGGTGGTGGAAAATGTGGAAAATTGGTGGTTTTGTGAAAACCCTTTGTTTTGATTTAAAATGGGGATTCTAAATCATGGATTTTATGTAATATTTTTAAAATAATTTATTTATTATGTCTCTTGTAGATAGAAGGGTTTTTTTAATTCATTAATATTTTGAAAATTCATTGTTGGATATTTTTCAATAAAATTTTGTTTTTATTGAAAAAAGTGAGATTTTTTTAAATTAGTTTTGATTTCTGGAAAACATGGTATAAGTATCATATTGAATTACATGAAATGGTTGAAATATGATCATATTCCTAGTTCCAATGGATAAATTTCACCTGGGAAATTATTTCCATGTGAAAACTTAGTAGATCGATAAGAAACAAATCATGCATATAGAACTATCAAAACGATACATTAATTTTTGGTAGTTGTTGATTTCTAGAGTTTATTACATTTCAAAAGTATTTTTCAGAATGTTTTTTATAGAATTAATAATATTTTTAAATGTTGTATATATTTATTGAAAATTTGTTAACATTTTTTGAGTTTATATTGAGTTATCAAGTGTTTTGATAAGTGTTTATATTATGTTATAAATTGTATTCAAATGTTTCTTTATATAAACTATTTTATATAAATATAGTTAACTGGTATATCCTATTTGAGTGGGTAGGGAATTAATTAGAGAAATCCTACTATGTTTTATAATCAAACCTACTTTTGAACATTCTATCTTTTGCAGATTTCATCATCGAGGTCGTGGGAAAAGGTAGTGTGGAAAACGTTTTTAGCACTATTTCTTGTGTTTATTAGCTGTCTGGTGGTGGTGGAGCATCATGATGTTGGATCATGGAGTGATTTGTTTCTTTTGGTGTCTTGTTAAGTTATTGTTCACAGATAAAGTGATATCTAGTTGTAATCCATTTTAGCACATTTGTTTGGGCCCGCTTTAGTATAAACTATTTTTTTAATTGTTATTATTTTGTTCATGAATCATATAGCTATTATTAGTTGTGGTTGTTTTTAATATAGTGTATCTATTAAATGGTAAATCATCCCTAGTAGTATTTAAAAGCACTCAAAATTTATTTCTAGCCTTCTATATCATAGGGATATCTCGTGAGGCGATCTAATGACTCATTTTACTCTCAACCCAATGAAAATTAAGGGTTCATTAAAATGGTATCATCTTGTTCCATACTTTGTAGAAAAAGTATTCATTATTTCTCTTGGCCTTTGAGTGGAAATAATTCTTCTTTATTCCATGGGTGTTCTTCTTAGTAAAATGTATGATTGGTGGGACTTGAAATTTATATCATTAAAAGAAATAGGTAACCTTATTATGTTGAACATCAAGTTACAAGGGAGTTGGGTATGTAATTTTTTTGAAAACACAAGTAGGATAGTGGAGTTTCATTATCATGGGTTAATCCAATGAGACCTTCCTCACATGAATTAGTAGATGAATGAGTTCCACTTATATTACAAATTTTTTTTAGTAATGATATATGAATCACAATATAGTATATGTTATTGAAAAAAATAATGAAATTTCTTTTCAAATGAATGAATTTGAAAAATAAATAGTATATATATTTTGAAAATGTTTTTATTCTCAAAAAAAGTTTGTAGTTTTAAAAAATGGATATATTTTGAGTGAAATGTTGTGATATTGATGTTATAGAACTTTACATGCCATGCCAATCAATTTCTAGAAGAGTGAGACATACATAGTGTTGTTTGTTTACAACATCGAATCTAATAGGCATCATTGAAAACAACCAGAGGAAGGTCATAAAAATGTTGTTGCACCTCAGCCACAAGTGAACCCAGAGTTAGTGCAATGTATAGTATATGAATACCATGTAGTGAAAAAAGGGTATCTAAAGAAAGGATCCATGATAGGTGGACCAATCAATCCTATTTTAGAGGAAGAATCCATCCATCTCATGGGGTTATTATATAGAGACACAAACTTGACATACATAGACATTACATTACTTTTTCAGAATACTTAATACATAACAAAAAACAGACACCAAAAAACCATAATAGTTTAGTGTCTCTGGAAACTTGGAACATAATCTTCTAATCTTTGTGAAATATCTTCAACATCTCCCATAAAGATATACACCTTTTTTCTTACATAAAACCATTCTTTATATCCTAGGGAAAAGAAAACATATATAGGGTGAGATCAAATTCTTAGTAAGGGTAAGCATGTAGAAAATAAAACAAACCATATAAATTTAAACATCAAAACATGAACATAAAGTTTAAACATCAAAATCAGGAGTTTTGAAATAAATCATGGCAGTACGTAAGGCATATGTCATAAAGGAACATAAATCATGATAATATATCATGGGAATAAAACATTTAATTATATAAAACCAATAATCACATGATATGATTTCCATAGTATCCAAGGCATTACTACAAAGACCATATTAGTGGATAATGTCCATTTCTGAATTGAGTTCACTCCTCGTTCCAGTCCTGTATCCCTGAACCGGATTAACGTACCATTCTATCCATGTCTATATAATGAAATATAAATCTTTACCCAATCAATTGGAGGTAGATATAGGTTCCACCCATCTCATAATGAAATCATTTTTACTTGTTCCACAAAATAAACATGAAACATTCATCGTAACCCAAAAAATAAAATGGGCTTCATAAACATCATCCCATCATCAAATAATCCACATAAAACAAATTGATGTCATTTCATAATAAGAAAAATCAAACCATGTAAATAATAGAGACATTATACATGAAACATAAACATGTTAAATAATTTCATCTTAGATAGAAAATTGTTATGATAAAATGATTGAAATGAAATCTTGAGGAAAATATCCTTTCTTCTACAAAAGTATTTTCTTTTCACAAAATGCCATGAAATTTTAAAAGAAAACGATTTTTTGGAAATAGTAATGAAATTTTATGGAGGAATCTTCATGAAAATAAGGCAATATGAAACTGTTAAAATCAATTCATGCCGTAGAAGTGAAGAAAACATTCTTCTCGTACTTTTACCAAAAAAGTCAGAAAGTACCTTGTATGGTAACCAAAAGAAAGATTCCTTACATACCATGTAGTAAAAGTCAGAAATGGGTAAAAATAAATTTAAACATACGTGAATCCATTTTTAGAAAACATGGACATGGATGATAAATATAACCCCAGTAAATGCTTATTAATAAACAATGTTGGATAAAAATCAAGAATGGAAAGGTTATCCCTTACCTTATGTCTGATATGCTTCATATGTATCTGAACCTCCTATATAATGATTTAAATAATGTCATTGTTTTATTAAACAATCATATTACTTGTTATGATATCATATATGGTTCACTTATGACATTATATTACATGTTCTTTTGTAAATTCATATTGATGTAGCGTTTTTGGTAAAATCGTTTCATTTATCATAGGAGTTTTGACTTGTTTTTATTGATATTATTACTTATATCCTAATTTAAATTATTTCAGAATGTAAAAATGATTTATATATAATATATATTCAGTATATAAATATATATGATTGACCGATAAATGGAATGAAATACACCATTCATGGAGACGGTAGGCCGTACATACACAAGAACGTTGTTTTTGTTTCCTTATTGAATTGAAAGAAATTAAGTAAATGAAACATATATGTACAAAAATAAAATATAATTATTATGTAATATATATCATTATTATTCATTATATATACTTTATAATCATTATTTAATGGTTATCGTGGAGATTTAATCTCATCATGTCGTGGAGACAGTAATCTGTACGTACGCACGAGTGATGATATCATACCCATAATTTCTGAATAGAATTGGAGTGGATGATATAATATCTCATAATCATTATGATTTTATAATATCCATATATAGTTATTCTTTACACCATTATACCCATCCATGTAAGGTGGTGGAGGAAATACATATTACACCATGGCGTGGAGACTGTATTATGTACGTAAACATGCTCGGTGATTTCATTTTCCATAGGATTGATAGAAGGTGAAATGGGGTTGTTTTATATTTATAATAACATAAAACTATATTAGTGATTCTGATGTTATTAATTTATAATAAAACAACTAAAGAAGTAGAATTTGAAGAATAAAGAATCATGAATGAATCGGTAGGAGAGATTACCGCTTCTTCAACGTGCCTCTTTTTAGCTTCATCCTAAGGGAATAGAGTTTTTCTATTGATAAACCAGAACCACCTAAATGCTGATAGGGAAGTGGAGAAAATAAATGGTCAGGGGTTGGTCGAGCTTTAATGTTCATGGTGTTGTGAGGAGGAGAGGGATGGGATGCCCTTTTATAAGAGAGGACAGGGGAACATTAGAAAAAACAAAAAATATTATTTTATAATAATGTCATATTCTGTTTATAATATCTCCAAAATAAAATAATTTCAAATATAAAGTTGGGATGTTTATATATACTCTCAAAAAATCGGGTTTAGACAAGTTTTGGGTACTATTTTAACCTTATCATTTAGATTTAACTCTAAGTTAAATAATTTAACCTTTACCACGTCTTCTTGTTTTCTTACACTATAGGTTAATAAACCTACTATAATAAGACAAAAGAACCTCGAGTGTTTCATTAATATATATAACCTTATCTATTTCATTCTTCTGAACCTTAGATTTTTATGAAAATAATATCAATTAATAATATAATATTGGTTTAAAAAACTATTTTATGTCAATTTTGACTCTATTGTGTAACAGTTTTTTGTGAAACTCATAACAACATGATTACTTTGAAAAATGTTAATGGAATAAATAATAACATGTCATATTAACATTAAAAATTAGTGTAATTCATAAAAAGTCTAAAATTACATTTATTTGGCTATTTATAACATCAATTATGTTAATATTTCATTAATAAGGTAATTACTGCACCATCATTGTTTCAAAAATAAAATAAATTATTTATTTTCTAAAAATTATAAATAAAATACCATTATGTAGGAAATATTTTTTATCTTTCTAATGAATATTTTTATTCTAATTTGTCTTATATATATCTCTATATAAAAAATGTTTTATTAATTAGACTTTGATTTTAACTCTTTTAACTCCTCTTTGAATTAAATAATAATAAATCTCCTAATCTAATTCAAGTGGACATATATGATAATATTATATTACTAATGTTTTTGTTTTCCAATTATACTTATCCAATAGAATTAGGACATGTTTTAGTGTGATAATAATATCATATTTACCCTTAATTACCCTATTTACTTTTAATCGAGGTAAATATAAGTAAAAAGTTGCTATTCAGAAAAAATTATTTTTATCTTATTGAACCACATTTTACTCATTGATATTAACCATGTCTCTCAGATTTACGAAATTCCACTCACAAACATGGTAAAATTATGATTTATGTAAGTTTCCAAATGCTATAAGGAGGTGGGTAAAAGACGGTAAAAAATCAAAAAAAGGAGCTCTGGGGAAGCACTCACCGTCAATTCCCCCTATTATCTTGTATTAGTATCTAAAATGCACTCTGGGGAAGTACAAACATCTCATTCCTTCAATGGCCCATGTCAAGGAACTATAGACACTCTAAGTAATCACTTACATCAATTCTACCTATGGTCTCGCATCGTAACAATATTAATAAACACTCTCGAGAATCCCTTACATCCATTCTCCCTATGGACCAATACACCACGTTCTCATGGCCCTGTGTAAGTCAAACAAGAATAGAATTAAAAAGCGTCAGTGTAACCCACAAGAACTACTTGGATTACTAGTTTACAACATAATAGCAAGACATTTAAGAATCACTCCATTCTACAATACAAGGCATGGAGTGTAAACAGTATCCTAACAGGTTATGCTAGACTAAACGGTAAAAAAAGAAAACATGCATGTAAAAACACATCCAAAGAATATCAATTAACAATATTCACATTCAATTAACCTCTACTCAAGAATACTTGAATATCAGGAAACTAATAGGGCTAAAGATGTAAACGAATGATACCCTGATCAAGGGTATTGGGCGTAATTACACATAAAATTTAATGACATTCTGAAGAAAGGAATAAACCACCTACCTCAGTGTCGGGAGATCAATATACTTGAGACTCGGGCATTGAATAACCTTATTACATCATAGATATATGAAAACATCTAAAATGTTCATCCCAAAATATTTCATGAGAGATAAGGAATAAGAAGAATGTGTTCAAGAAGAAGAGAGAACTCACCGATGCATTTTCAACGCTACCGATGGAGTCCGATTCGGAGAACATACGCTCAATATATGGCTCAGCGAAGATCCACATTGTACAGAAACTCTTGGAAGAACTTGGTCGAGAAGGGGATTGTTCTTTCCATTAGACGTGACCCAATTACATTTAATAAAAAATATTAAAGTTCATGGCATGTAGATTAGAAGTACACGACATAAAATTTAGAATTACATGCGTGTAATTTCCTTCACCAGCCCCCACATTAGGCATACTCCAAGTCACCACACACAATTGTCTGCATGGCCGAGATACAACAAGCACTCGGATACCTGTGGTATCCGAGTCCATGGCGTGTACTTAAGAAATTTCCAAAAAAAATCTATATTCCTTTCAAAAACAATAGAAAAGGGAAATCATACTAGAAAATATGATCAGAGTTCTTAAAAAATTTCAACCTTAAAGAAAACCGTCAGAATATTTCCCTATGAAGTTGGTGTAGAAGAAGAATCCTCAAAAATGATCGGATACTATGATCGTACATCGGCTTCCCTCTCCCAGGTCTTGTCCTGTACTTGCCCGTCCTTCCATATCACCCGTACCAGTGGAATAGACTGTCCACGGAAAACCTTCGTACTGCGATCAACGATCCAAATAGGATGCTCCAAAATTGAGACGTCCACATCCAACTCATTCTCGTCATGTTGAAGAACATGAGATTGGTCATAGATGTAACGTCGAAGCTGTGAAACATGAATGACATCATGCATATCTCAATACTTCTGAGGTAACTGCAACTGATTGAAAACCGGCCCAACTCCCTCCAAAACCACAAACGACCTGACATACCTTGGTGAATAGTTACGCTATCTCCTAACAATCATCTATCCCAAACTCGGTGTGACTTGTAGGAAAACTTGGTTACCGAACTCGAACTCTAGAGGTCATCATCATCGATCAACTTAATAATTCTATCACCACTATCATATTTCCATCCTCTTCTGAGTCAACTCTATTTGCTTTATGGTCTCTTAGACCAGACGAGGTCCAAGCATAGCTGCCTGTGCTACCTCCAGCCAAAAAATGGGTGGTCGGCATGTCCGATCATATAAAACTCATAAATATCCATCTGAATAGTTGATTGAAAACTATTATTGTATGAAAACTCCACAAGAGGTATGTGCTTCTCCCGAGAACCACCAGTATTCAGGATGCATGCTCAAAGCATGTCCTCAGGCACATGAATTGTACGCTCAGACTGGCCATCTGTCTAAGGATGGTAAGCTGTACATAGAAGTGCCTCTGTGCCAAAGGCTTTTTGAAACCCCAACCAGCCCCAAGAAGTAAAACGTGTGTCCTTGCATGAAACAATAGATCGTGGAACCCCATGTAGATGTACAATATCTAAGATTTATAATCCTTCCAACTCATTAATAATAAAAGTCTCATAGATCAATTACAAGTGAGGAAGATTCATGAGTATGCCAATGAAAACCCAAACTGCATCATTTCCTCAGGGTGACCTTGACAAACCTGTAACGGAATCCAACGCGACATCATTCTATTTCCACTTGGGATTGTGTAACTTCTTCAAAATCGATTATGGTCACTGATGATCTGCCTTTACTTCCTGATAGGTGGAACACCACATGAAATAACAAGCAACATCTCTCTTCATACCTTTCAACCAATACTATTGGTGTAGATCATGATAAATCTTACTAACACCATGATAAACTACGCATATTGTGGAATGAAAGTCCTATGCCAACTCCTCATGTATTTATGTTGACACCCATACGCACCCCGAAAAAATCAATTTCTCATCCTCACCTACTATGCATCTTGGAATATGGTTTTCTCCTGACAGACTCTCCTATAGTACTAGGCCTTCAGAATCAGATAACTACCTCATTCAAAATCGATCAAGAAGAGTAGAGGTAACAGATATAGAAGAATGAATATTCTACCACTATCTGTCGTGCCCCTCCAAATGCATCATAAAGAACAGATCCATTAGCTTCCACTCACTACTGGCCTCCTAAACATCACGTGACTGAGTCCTCCTACTCAACGTATTAGCCAATATATTTCCATTCCCTGGCATAATGGAAACATCAATGTCAAAAGATTGAAGGTACCTAACCCACCTTCACTGTCTCAAATTCAGATCGTGGTGAGTGGAAAAATACTTGTGACTTTTGTGGTAGTTGGGAGCCACAAAATTCTCTCTCAGAATATAATGTCTCAACATCATAAGGATTGAAAAAATTCAACCATCTCGAGATTGTGTGTTGGGTAATTTATCTCATGTGGCATTAACTGCTGAGACTCGTACACAAGGAATCCTTCTCCCTGCATAGGCACAACTCTCAGCTCGATACCTGATGCATCATAGTATACAGTATAGCTTTTGTCTAGCTCTGAAAATTCTAGTATTGATGCTGAAGTCAACCTACCTTTCAGATCTTGTATGGCTGACTCACAAGAATCTGACCACAAGAACCTAGTACCCTTCTTAGTCATACTCCACTGTGGTGCTACTAAATATAAAATGTCATGTATGAAACCTCTGTAGTAACCATTCAGACCTAGAAAACTTCATACCTCAAAGACGCTCTTCATCTTCTCCTAGAAAACTACTGCTCTAAATTTATCTGTGTCTACATACACTTCTATCTCTGAGATAACATGACCCAAGAAGTGAATTTGGTTGTTCCAGATGTGGAATTTTGAGATCATAGCATATAAATGATGCTCTCTCAGTGTACTCAAGCAGATCGTAAGATGGGTATCATGGGAATGTCGAGTGCGAGAGTACAGTATGTTCTCAACCACAATGACTACAATGAAATAATCGAAGTATGGATGGGACAGTTGGTTCATCAGTTCTATGAAAAAATCAGGTGTGTTCGTGAGAACGGATGATATAAACACATACTTTTATAGACCACACCTGCTCCGGATGGCGGAAAGAGGTATATCAGATGGTCTAACATGCAACTAATTGTTTCTGGATCTCATGCCAATCTTCGAGAACAACTTTTCTCCTTGAATCTAACCAAAGAGATAATCAATCCTTGGAAATGGATATTAGTTTTTGACTGTCAATTGGCTCAACTGCCGATAATCTACACAAAGCCAGAGGGTAACATCTACCTTCTTAACAAATAGGATAGGAGAACCTCAAGTAGATGTCTTGGTTCAGATGAAAACCACTACCTATAACTCCTTCAACTACTTCTTAATCTCGGTAACTCAAGTGTAGCCATCATATAAGTAGGAACGAACAACAATGTCACTCCTAACACAATCTCTATATAAAAGACCACCTCTGGCGCCAAGGGAAAAAATAAAAATTCTTCTGGAATGAAATACATTAAATGATCAACCACTAGAGGAAAGTCCATCTGTGAAGTCCCATGTTCATCCATATATTAACAATAAATATGGGCTATAAATCCCCCTAACCCATGATGATAGGGTCCCGCTTTGCTCTCCTAGACATCCCATTCTCCCTTATGAAAAACGATTCTCCCTTTGGTGATGTGAATCTCACCCTATGGTGATAGAAATTGACAACTGTCTGGAAGGGAACAAACAAGTCCATTCCGAAAATGAAGTCAGATCCTATCATCTCTAAGACATAAAGGTCCCATAAGAAGTGACACCCACTAAACTCTATAGGGAACTCCTTGCACTATCACACAGTAGCTGTTCTTGTCCACGATGGTGTATCTATCATCAAGATATTAGTATACGAAATTATAAAGAACCCAAGGCTCTGCAAAATAGAAAAATATATAATGCTATGGGAAACCCCTATATTGAAAAGATTGAAAGATATAACTGAGGAAACTAAGATCATACCTCGAACTGTAGAGTGTCCAGGATCCTTCTCATGCTGGGTCAGCTCCACTACAAAAGTCTGGCCTGTACCGTGGAAATGTGACCTTGCCTGACCACACTGAGCTGATCCACCATGTTGTTGCTGAAAGCCTAGTGACTGACTACCACATCCACGACATCCACCTCAACCATAAAGAGAAGAAGTAATCCATGTCCCAAACTGGTGGTGCGGCTCTTGTATGAGTAGTCGTAGAAGTACCATTTTCACTAGAAACCAATGAGAAAAACTGATAGAAGCGCTGAAGATGGCCCATCTTACCGTAGGATCGACAATCCACTGGTTCTCTCACGCAATGTGGCCTCGTATGCCTGCTCCTCTCACACTGGTAGAACACCATCTGGCAACTAGAAGAATTGTCTCTCCTACATGGATCACCGCCCAAAGACCCTCTCTCGTGCTTCCTGTTGTCAGTAGGAGGGATACTAACTATGGATGTCAAACCGCCCGGGCTCACCACCCTATAATCCCTCAAATTGCGCTCCGTAATCAGCACCTGGATGATGATAGATATGATGGAAGTCAACCTAATGATTTTCACCTGCGATCAGATGTCATTCTTGAGACCATCCTCAAACTTCCTTGCCATGATTATCTCAACACCTCATAGAATAGGTTTGAAGTGATGCATCTCTGTGAAGTGAGAAGAATACTCCATAGGTGAAAGAGTACCCTGCTCCAGAATAAGGAACTACCAGGCTTGATTGGCCCTCAAAGTATCCAGATAGATGTATTCATAGATGGTACACTATAACTCATACAATGACATAACATCTTGGTGACTCTCTTGTGAGATAACATCCAACCATATCTTGGCGGAATCCTAAATCATATATGTAGTGATCTTGACCCTCCTCTATGGAGGCGTCTCTAGATTCTCAGAGATAGAAAGCATGGATTTTACCATGAATCTTTATCCTACGGTCTTCTTTACCATGTGAATGTGGGAGGGTGATGCTACTGGAAAACCCATGTCAACTCTACCATATAAGGGGAATGATTAGGTACTCCTTAGAAGGTCTTCATCAACCTTATAATGCCCACTCGAAAATGTGCATCAACACCTGTGTCTGTAATGATGGCTAGTGACAAGATTGGAACTACTGGAGGATCTTCTGGTAGTCCCAGACCAACCATGTCCGGTGTCTGATGAGTGCCTTGTAACTAGCGTGCAATTGGAGGAAATATCGATGTCATGCCTCTTCAAGGTCAAATTCACAACATAGATCATGATTATCAAGTACAAGAAACTAAAAGGGTATGATAATATCCTGAGAAAGAAAGCATTCAGGTTTTTCAAAACAAGGACACACATAGTGTACACTTAACTACATTGAATGTTCTCTTATGCCTTCACATGGGCGTGTACTTATGCCCAAATTGGTCGTGTAACAGCCCATACACATGGCGTGTTTCCTAACACACATCGTCTACCTGAATCCTATTCCCCTGCAAGAGTCCTTCAACACGACTATGCTACAAGGTTATCCTAGAACAAGACTACATAGTGTGTTTGTGCCAGACAAAGCGTGTACTGGACGAGCTTCATTGACCAGTGTTGTTAGTAACACGGTCGGATACAAGGCTCAGACTACCCGACATGTTCCATACAGACATGGTGTGCACTAATGGATTTCCACCAACCCTTATTTTTATTTACTCGGCCGATTTCCCGGGATTACACTACATGGCCTATTCAATACTGAAACGATGTGTATTGCTTATGTTTTTATCCATCCATGCCATTATTCACACAGGAAGACACATTGTTTAAACACACGATGTGCAGGTCCTGTACAGGGTGTATCCAACCAAAATTTTTCCCTACACCATGTCTTTGCCCACACAACCAGGAATAGAGTTAAAAACTACCTGGCGTGTACATAGTGTACACGACATGTACTTCAAGAAAAACAGTTTTTTCCAGAATAGAAGAACACATGGAATATATTCAAAACTACATTGTGTGTCTTATGAGTTTTTTCAGATAGTAAGACTCATAAACTAGTCTCTAAGCCCAGAAAATACTGAAAAGAACATTAAAATTCTATATTCTAATCTGTGAGGGCCCATACTTCCACAAATCAATGCTTGGCATCTAATACATGTCATATACATGAAAAAACGGAATGATCCACCATGTTCTGATCCATGAGAGCCCATAAAACCTCAATAACCAATTTTAGGGATTCATTCAAAAAATAACCTCACCTAAATCAATACCCTATCAAAAAACAGTTACTTTATTAAGGTAGATATCATAACAACATGCATATCTAGCATAATATCTATCACAACAACATGGGTTGCTAAAGCACCCTAAATGGCATGACCAGCATGCATGACATGTGATTTCTATAAAATTCCTATATGTTGCATGAGATGGAATACCCTCATCTCATCGAGTTGCAAATAATATAAAACCACAATAATATCAACAATTACAACACAAATCACGTGAATCACCCAACAGTGAAATAAAATCAACCATAAAATTGCAAAACAAGAAAATTTCAATAAAAGAGGTAAATTGGCTTTTCTATGTACACAGGTTAGCTAATCCCATGGAAATATTATTACCAAGTACCTATTTCCATCCTATTTCTGACTATAGGCACTAAATAGTAAGAAATGAAAAAAAGAGTTCCTCGGATACCACATTATGACATCCTAGTTCTGGAAGCCGCCCAGAGGCGCCCCATACCCAGTTGGTAACATGTCCTCAAGCGCAGTTCCCCAAATGCCAAAGGCTACTGACTAGCAGTGAAGGCCTTGGGTGTGATAGTGGGGAATTTATGCCATCATTTTCAGTGTAACCAAACTGAATTAAAACAAAAATTAATAGTGGAAGTAGTAATATTAACATACAAAAAAATAGTGGAAGACTAAATAAATAAACAGTTGGAGCACATATATATTGAGCATGATACATATGTCTAGGAATGTAGCGAAACAAGTCACAATGCTGAAATACAGTACTAATCTAAAGTAAAAGAAAAATAATAAAAAGATCCACAATATCACAGACCAAATCTTGGTCCCATTCACTCCAACTCCAAATCAATCATGTGCCTAATGTTGAAGGGCGATTTCCCTTCTCAACCCCATCAACAATATAATCTGATTGGGCCAAAAAGCATTGTCCAAACAAAGTGAGAGGCTAAATCCCTTTAGGAAACCACCAAGAGATCTGTTCCAAACAATCAGTGAATCTATATAGAATTCTATATAAAAAAGAAGCTATAAATAAGTACTCAATAGTAAATAATTCCACTGTTTCAAAGCATTCAATTCCACATAGCAAGTAAACAAATAATCCCAATCATGTAACCCTCTAGGATGTAATCACAACCTAATCCTCACTTATAATATATAGAATACACAATCAGCCCTCTGGGAAGTACACACAGTCTAACCCCCTATGGTTTAGATTTATTATAGACTCTTTGGGGAAGCACATGTTGTCATTTCCCCCAATAGACTCACATCAGTAACTAAAAGGCATTGTAGGGAATCACTAATGTCTCATTACCCCTGTGGGCCTCATCAAGGAACTACATACACTCTGATGAAGAACTTATGTCAATTCCCCCTATGGTATCACATCGTAACAATAACAATAGACACTTTGGAGAAGCCTTACGTCTATTCTCCTTATAGTCCACTACACCAGGTTCTAACATACCTATATGTCAAACAAGCATAGTAATGCATAGAGAAAAAAGTAAACCTCATGAACTACTTCACTAACCAGTCTACAACATAACGACAAGAAATATAAGAATCACTTCATCCTACAATACTAGGCATGGAATGTAAACAGCAGCCACACAGGCAAAGCTTGACCAAACAGTTAAAACAAGAAAACATGCATGGGAAAACACTTCTCACTCATCTTAATTAACCCTATAAAAATTCAATTAACCTCTACTCAAGTATAAATGCATAGAAAGCAATTAACATGATGGAAACCGTAAACATGCAATACCCCGATCAAGGGTATTGGGCACTCGTTCACATAAAATGCAATGACTATCTACGAAAAAGAACTAACCACCAACCTCAGCATTAGAAGATCAATATTATTGAGTCTAAGGCCTTGAATAACCTTATATCATCATTCATATACAAAAACATCTAAAACATTCAACCTAAGATATCTCATGACAAAGAATGAATCAGAAGAAGGTGTTAAATATGAAAAGAGAACTCGCCGATGTGATTCCAACACAACTGATGGAGTCCGATTTGGAGAATGGATGATCGATCGAGTGCCCAGTGAAGATCCACACCATAGAGACACACTCTGAAGAACTAGATTGAGAAAGAGATAGTTCTATATGTCAGATGCGAGCCCGATATGTTTAATTAATATAAGTACATGGCGTGTACTTGCCTTCACTGACCCATGCATTAGGCGGTCTCCAGGTCACCACACACGGCCATGTGCATGGTATTGACATGGCCATGACCCGTCTACCTACGGTAACCAAGTACATGGAATGTAATTATAAAGTACATAATGTGTACATAAGAAATTTCCAGAAAACTCCCCTTTTTGCTAAAAACAATAGAATAAGGAAAACATACCTGAAAAGAACATCTCAGTTCTTACAAAAAATGGGACCATGAATATATACATGGATCTTACAGAGGAGTCTTCTTTACAAAACATGTGAAAAACAAGCACCAAAGGATGGGATAGTTGCAAAAAATCAATCGTTTAAGAGGTTTTTGTCCATATTTTACAACATAATACTCAAGGGTTTCTACAAAGTATTGAGTTATGTGCATGAGAGAGGGATTATCTCACACAGAAGTCAGGTGAACTAAAGAGGGAACACATTCTTGATTTTTTGGAATGACACTTAATGTATGTATGTTAATGAAAATATGACTGTGTGACATAATATAATAATTTCACAATATAACAGATGCATACACTACACCACAATATTTTTCTTGGAGCGTAACATTCCAATATCCCAAAAATGCCAATTTAACATAGGGAATTTTGTATAATTGAAAAAATGTTTTGATCCTTGTATCATTATTTTTTCCTAATAAAAATCGATTTAGAACCATAATATAGCTTTAGAAGCAATGAATCTGGTTCACCCATGATCCATGAATTGCGCAAAAAATGTGTAGTACATCACATCCAATTTTAGAATGAAATGAGATGCTAAAAGAAAATATTCCATGGGTGATCTATGAGAATTGAAGCATTCAAGAAGGTACATTCAAAAAAATGTTCTCATAATTTTGACATAGTCGAAAAAATCCCATTTCATGAGAATGTCTTTGTTGAATCATCAACATGTACAATAATATTTTATTGATAAAGGCATGGAATTCACATAACCAAATTGTTTGAACCTTCATGGGTTACACACATAATACTTCTTATTTGATATTTAAATTGAAACAAAACATTGCTACTTAATAACGGTTCTGTGATATTAAAAGTCTGATATCTCACTCATGAGACCACCTCTTCCATGGCATCCTGAAATTCCACACCTCATAGATTACCAATGGTAGTAGACATGTGTGATTCAACTCACATGGGAACCAAAATATATTTTATTTGGTTTTAGATTTTTTATCACAAAATTTCATATGTATAGATGGGTTTATGCATGATATCTATATTTACTCAAACATCAGTGGCATAAATCATTATAAGATGCACAAATATATTCCTCCAAAATCTATGATGGTGTTTTGTTGAAAAAAATAATGTTCACAAAACCCTTTATTCATTCATCAATACAGATTTCGACACAATGGACCTTAAGACCTTCAAAAGAATATTCCTTCATCCAAACATTTTTACACTCATGTCGAATTCCTATGTTCCTTGAAACATTTCAAACTGGTTCAACAACACCCCATATTCTTATGTGACTGGTATCATCATCCTATATGTCCTTACATTTGTTTTCAAGGCCGAACTAAACAATTACATTGGAGATTTCTCTAACATATAGCTATGATAATGACTATTTTTTCATAGCATATGAATATTATCATTAAAAACCCTAATTTTACATCCACCATGGTAGTGTTTATGCCATTCCTAACCTAGAGGATGATGAATAGAAGACACATAATTCATGTTGGAGGGATCACAAAGGAAAAATATACACTCATCCCTATAGGCAGGCCTGATTCCGAATCATCATATCCAAATTCTAAATATTGTATCTTGGTGTTGGCTACAAAAAAAATCATGTTTCATGATTCAAAACTACCCAACCCAATGTCCTAGAAGAAAAAAATTAAGCTACATGATGACATCTATAGAACATGAAGTAAAACTATACACTTACATATGTTGTGAACTCATGATAGTTCATGTATGACAACAGTTGGATGATCAAACACCTCTAACCCATTGTGATGAACATATGATTCTTCACGTATGAAAATTATGTGATGCCAACTCCTCCCCCACTGATGGATGATTCTCTTACCATAGGAATCCAATATGAAAAAATCCCCCAACATCAATTGTTATCATTAGACTCACAATATGATAATCCTTACAACATGATGTTATACACTATCTACTATTACATCAACATGACTAAAATTTTGGAGTAAGATTATTTGGATTTGGATCAATTCTTACTGAATAGGGAATGATTGATACCTTCTAGAGGTTTAATCAATTAATCTTTTGAATCATAGGATTCCACATTCATGATCAATCCAAAATCCACTACAACATTAAATCCTTATGTTTTCCCCTTAAACCATAAGTGTGAAATGTTCCCTGTGGGCACACACATAACAAATCCATAAGGTGTTAATTTCTTACTCACTAGTTAAAAACCTAACTAAACCATCAAATATGAAATATCCCCCATATAGGCACACCTAATAAAAACCACAAGTGAAAATTTTTCTCCTCCATGTGATACCCTTTACCACCAATATGTTTACCCATGGAATTAAATCTATGAGGAATATGGAACATAAAACCCATAATGTAAGCATGAGATACATGTTGTAAAAAGAATTAGATTCCACACACCACTAGAATTTACTATCTTAGGGTCGAAACATGATACCTTGGGTTATGTACCCATTATTTATAATTTTATAGATTTCCCAGAACTCAAAATGGGAAGACATTACATATTCCATAACATACATCAGGTAAAAAAATTCTTAGATATGTCCAATTTTCCATATAATCGTACTGCATGTTTATTATTATCATTATAGAAGCAATGTAATTAACTAGGGCCCACTATTTGATGATGTCAAGAACGAATTACATAAACATGGATTAAATATTTTATGGAGACCCAGAAACTAAAATATTCCCCACTGTGGAATCAATGGAAGTAAGAACCAATATCTCATCTCCTATTTCGATCACGGATCTAACATAACCAATCATGGTGAAGAGTCAACTCACTATTATATTGTAAGAATAATAGTAAAGAAAAAACATGATGCATGAACCCTGGTAAGAATGCATAGAAAATAGACTAGTATATAAAATTTTATATTATATAATGGATTCAAATTAATTATGTAGTAAAAATTTAAAAATTTAAATGATGATTTTTTATAACAATTTGGATAAATGTGATCCAACATCTACTCATTAATTTTGTCAATATAAAGGGGTAATGTCACTTCTAAAAAATGACTTATGTTGGGGGGTAATAACCCCATTATAAATTTATCTTGTATTAAAGGAATAAGAAACACACCCTAAATTTTTTTTCAAGTAACAACCTATAGTGAAAAAACATTTTCAACATAGTGTCATATCTCAAAAATATTTCATTATAATTTGATAAAACAACCCAAATTTTCATACCTTTTACACATTGAGACATAAATCAAGCATACCTCTTGAAAAATTTTATATCCCATATTATCCATCTTTAGAACACTAAAGAATAAAACAAGATAATGCATACAAAATGATATAATGAATATAACACTATAAAAACCAATGCTAAGTGGTGAATGCACTGAGTACGAAAGTAGTTCTTAATAATTATGGAGCTATAAAGTCTATTAAAATTATGTAATTAAATGATAATTACAACAAAAATTATAAAAAACTTAATGTTTCACATCAAGAAATGAACCACTATTTTTCATGATTAATAGTTTACATATCATAAATAGTATATAGTAGAGTGTCAAACTAAATTTACCGTTTCTTTTGTAGAAAAAGAACTTCTAACATGTATGAAAATCATATTAAATAAAATTTATATAATTTTAAACATTATTTAATAATCCGAATTTCAATAATGTTAAATTAATGAACACCTTCATAGATATTTAAAGATAAATTCCAAAAATAATTCATTGTATATTTTCCTAAAAATGAGCATCAAATTATAAACTAATATAATTAATAATACATCATCCTTAGATGTTTTATAATTAACAATTTCTAAAATACCACAAAAATATTTTCTTAATCAAAATAATTATCTGTATATAAATTAAATAATTAATTTCAAATAAATAAAACGTCATATGAAGGACATAGTAGGTTCAATATTAATCTTTATTGTGTTTATCATAATTTGGTACAATTACATTATGGTGATCATTATCATAAATGGGTAAATCAATTTTTTTTAATTCTTTCAAATGGCATTTTCCTTAAAGGGTACATTAATCAAATGTTACACATTATCCTCCTAGTGTAGAAAAATTTATAAAAAAATTTGAATCAATGATTAAATTCAAAGAATCATATGTTACATAACTAAAGATATCCAAGAACATTGGTTTTTAAAAACCCATCGTAATATTCTATGAAGACTAAAATTCATGGAATACATGAATATGTTAAATATAATAAACAAATTATATTTTATGAAACATTTCTCAGTTAATATAGATGATTTTTTTACAAATATAAATTCAACAAATATAATATCAATGTAAAACTAATTAAAAAATATACTGATATTCTAACAAAAATTAAAAATTTAATACGATATAATTTTCATAAAGTAAAACATTTATATCAAATATTCTAATTCTTATGAATTGATTTAATCATTTTAAATGCACCCAACCTATAGAAGGTTTAATGAAAATAAATTTCAAAAAAATTATTTTTTGTAGAATTTTCACTGATATAAATATTTCATGAATAATTTTTAAAGAATAATTTAATAAAAAAATAAATAAATTTAACATCATTATATTCAGCAATAAGTTGTGAAATTATTATAAAGGTAAAAATAATTGTTTCTATTTGAGACTCATATAAGTGGAAATAAGATGAATATTTTTTAATTATCACAACACAATAATATAATGTGGCATGAACGTACATCAACGACACTGTCTTTTAATGATTATGAAAAAATAATATATATAACAAATCTCTCACACCTTTTTAATTGAGAATATATATATATAGTCTATGTTTTTATTTCCCATTTTCCAGTTGTAAATTTTACAATATTTTGGTGACACATAAAATGAGAAGTATGAAAATCAAAAAAGCATTCACAATCATTAAAAATTGAGAAGATTTATAAATTATTTAAAAAACTATTTTCTCCCTTAAAGTTTTACTCTTCTGAATGTCAAATACAAAAATAATGAATTTAAATATATATTTTGAATCAAAATTGTAATTTTGGATTCTTATAAATTTTTAATAAAAAATAAGTATGGTGATTCGAAAACTATTTAATTTAAATATTAAATATTTTCTATTTAAAAAAGTATGTGATCATTCTCAATTAAACCGTTAATGTGTAAACAAATTATGAAAATGATAAGATACCCATCCTATTATTAAAATATATTTATTTAATTAATTATTAACTAACTATTAATGATTATTCTAGTAAGAGATATATACCATGAAATTTTACATCATAATTATATTTTTAACAATTGAACTTTAAAAGAGACATAAAAAAATTTTTAAAACGATATTATAGAATAATAAAATATTATGGCCATCATAACATTTAAATGATTGTCCCAACTATATATATAACTATATATTTGTAAAAGGATCATGCAATTTATTGTCAATTGATACATGTTTGTTTAAATTATATCATTATTTTAAAAAATAAATAAATAAGTGATATTTAAATTAAATATGAATATTATTTTAATTCGATGGATTGTTTTTAGATATTTAAATACTAGTTTAATTATCTCATAGAATATATAAAATTCTAAAAAAATAACAAAATTGGTTACAATTTTTTTATTTCATCAAGATTTTCCACAAAATAATATAAAAAGAACATACTTTTCATTAACATTAGATAAGGAAATATAATTTTGGTCAATTTAACTCTATGAAAGAGAACTATTACTTAATTTGTGATTCATTCATGTTTCCTTTTTTATCAATTTTACATTCCCCAAAACCAGAATTTGAAAATGCTTTCAAATGAAATTTATTTTTTCAAGTGTGGGATAAAACATGAATTAAATAAATTTTAATAATTTTATTAATGGAATTTAAAAAATTTAAAGTAATATTTTTAGTATTTATCATAAAATATATGAATAAATAAACCATTAAAGAACAATTCCCATTTATGATTAGATAAAAAATGTAAATTGTTTGTGATTATTATAAAAATTTAGTACTCACTAATATTCTAGGTTTATTATACTCTAGTTTACCAGAATATCAATATAGATTATTTGAATGTTTAAAATGTCTTATTCCAAATAAATAATAAAATTATTTATCATGTTTTTATTAATTAAAAAAATTAATCATTCTTTTTTAAATATTTAAAGTATTACATTTAATTAGTGTTTTCTCTTATGGATTATATCAAATTTATAGGTCATTAAATAACATTTTTTTAAAAACATTCATGAAATGATCTAAAAATTAATTTGTGAAATTAAATTTGAATAATAAAATATATATTTATAGTTAATATTGAAAAATAATGTTGTATTTAAATTACCTCATTCAAAAAAAATCAAAAAACAATTAAAATTTTATATTCATCATTTCTCATTCTCTATCACATAAAATTGTTAAAAGTAATTAATTATTTAATTTTTTGGACTAGTTTAAAATAATAAAATTATATATATATTATTTCCAAAACAGGATTAATGAAATTAAAACACATAAATCTATTAAAATAATTTAAAAAAAATCTAACTACAAAATAATACTATATATATTGGTATAATTAATTCACATTGAATAATTTTACGTCTCCTTATAGTTTTAACCATATACATTGATCTAAGAGACTATATATTTTGTATATCCATCAATCTTGTAACAAAAACTTGATTGCTACCCATTTTGAAATGAGTGGATTCCTACATTTTCCATGACTGGACCATATTTGTACCCAAACAAATTTTAAACAAAAAATATTGATAATAAATGAATGTCTCTATTACAATAAAACCATTCACCCCATTACATTTTTATCCATTAACACATAAATCATAGATGAATAATTTTTAATATTTTGGATGGCCTAAAATGAAATATTTTTTCCTTAAAATTTTTTATACATGTCCTTATTAAATTTAACCATCATAAAAGTATCACATTATTTTGAAACTATAATATTTTTATTATTAAAAAATTAATATAATTAATAATAAAAAAATACAATAGTTTGAAATACCTAGATCAACATAACCTATATCATTGTGTTTTCAGATGTACCCAAATGCGACCCATTCACAATCACAAATATTGAATTGGAAAATGGTGGATACATAATCTATTTTATTACTTTATTAGCCAAAATCCCTAAAACAATTCATGTTATTGTTAATTCCATTGGATATTAAAAACTTGATCATTTTTTAGATGGTTATCATACCAATGAAAATTTTAGAGCAAATGGCTTAAAAATTTAAATTTTTGGAACCCAATTGATTTTAGATAAGTATTCCATTTTTATCATAGAGGTAATAATTTATAATTCAAATATTTTCTTTAACCCAATGATAATCAAAATTTATATTATATTTAACATCATTATTTAAAATTAATTCTATTAATAGAACATTTAAACTTTGAAAAAAACCAGTATAACTTTTTTATAGGATTATTATTTTACATTTCAAATAATTATTAATCATTACATGGTATAATTTATTCGTATTAATTTTTTTTACATTGACATCATTTTATCGAAGAAAATTCTTCTATGTACAAATAATGGCATATTATTCATAAAATAATGTATTTATTTTTTGATAATGAAATTGAATTACAAATCCAAATTAGATTTATATTCTTAAAAATTATTACTTTTAATTGAAAATCCTTGTAATTATCATTTTCATATCTATGTTCACCATTATCTTTAGAAACAATATTATCTTTATCAATATTCATCATCTTATTTTCATTTATTTCACAATATGTCACAAAATATTTTCTTACATAAATTTAAAATATTTAAATACATCAATATAAGTCATCAAATTATTAGTTTTTTAAAATATTGTTGATTTGAATTAATATCAGAATCACTAACAATATTTTAGTAGTTAATATAACATTATTTGTTTGATTCTTTTTGTAGTCTATATTATTTACTAAAATTTGAGTCCACATTTGAACTCTTACTTTCTACTAAAAATTTTACGTAATTATTCAACTTCCTATTTTTTAATAGATTATTTAAACTTATTAATTCAATAATGATATGGGTCATTCCCCGATATTTATAAAATATATATTTTTCCATAACATGAGATACAATATTATCGTTTCGTCTCCAATTTTTTCATATCTGGGATAATCCCCTATATTCTTTCCTGATTATTATTTCATTAAATTTTTAAGTCCATTTTCTACTATAGAAATTTCGTCAAATAGTTTTGAGTATAACTCTTTATCAAATTTTAATGTGTTATCATTCATATTTTGTTAAAAATAATGATCTTTTATCATTGTATATTCTTATTTATTAATATTATTAAATTATTTGACATATTGTTATAGGGTGTCAATTTTCTCCTCAAGAGTACATTCTATGTAATATTTTACTTTACTTAATGACATAATATTTATCATGAAATTCCATTAGTAGTGATTGATGTTATATTTCCCCAAGAATTCTATATTCTAAAACTTTTAATAAAACACACATTCAAATTTAGTGTTTGTTATATGATTATATGTTTCATTAATACTTTCATTCTCACCCAATTTCAAATCATGATATTCCATACTTAGTATTCAATTTTTTTTCAAATAAATTTACTAGAACCTTACTAAGTGGTTGGAATAATTCCTAACATATAATGAATACTTATTCAAGTTGAAACATGTCTACATGCGTTTTACAATATATAATAACAAATAATATTCATGATTTTATATTAAATATCATAATTTAATAATCCAATAATAGTAAGAGAATCTAGACCATTTTTTATATTGTTTTAGGGTTTTCACACTATTGAAATAATCTATACATATCTAATTGAGAAAATGATCAATCCAAACATTCTAAAAAAAATCATTCCCATCAATATATGGTGGCCTTGGATGAATCAGCCCATATTCAGAACTTATTCATACCATAGTTACATATTTTTTTATTTTATTTATTATGAATAGAAAATGTATAAAAATTAATATAAAAATAATTACCTAATTATTCACTCATGGACCTCATTTAATAGAAATGATTTCATGTAAAAAGTACTATGTCTAAATTTTCAAGGTGGGGAAAATAAACACTAGTTAAAAATAATATATAGTATAAATAAATTTATTTTGATGAATAAAAATTATAGTAGTTTTAGAATATGTTATAAAATATAAAATCATTAAATTATAGTATCCCCATGATAAATTTAATCGAAAAAATAAATATTCTTTTTGTATTAACAACCCATTTATGTCTACTAATTCTATTTTAATAACACCTAAAAAGATAATATTAGTTTAGGTAGTCCCAACCCATTACCAATGTATATTTCAACCAAGAATCACATCCAAAGACGTGACCCTATTAACATGGGACCATCATAATGATTCCTACAATTTTCACAAAGAGTAATAACACAATCATTCGTTTCAAAGTATAAAATTAAAAAATGATCATGATTTTGAATACAAATGAATAACCCAAAATAACTCACATATAGTTATTACTAATAATCAACAACCATTTAAACTACTTATAATCTATGAAATATATCTATGTCGAAAAAAGAGTGATCAGTTTTGGACGGGTTATATTTATTAATATTTTTTCCATCAATAAATATCCATGTTAAAAATATCTGAAACATATAGTTTCAAACCATGTAACACAACCTTATTTTCAATAATGAATATTTTTTTATCCTCAAAATGTTTTACTTGACATATAAAACTATACTTATTGTGATTTTTCATGGACAAACACAATTAATATGTACTCATAAAACCATCTAAAAATGTTACCGAAATTTATTCTTCTATTATTAAAGTTGTAGTAGTGAATATGAAAATAAGAAACAACTGATGAACATTATAATTCAGAATTACTAGATAATTCATTAAATTTTTTTAGAATTTATTATGAATGAAATTCTTAATTCATATCATTGATGATAAATAATATGTTTTTTTATAAAAATAATTAATTCTAAACATTATTTAAATATGTTTCTATAATAAATTTTATTAATTTTATAGAAAAATAGAATTATATAAGGTAGACAATATAGGGCTCATTTTATTCAATATAGGGATATAATTTATAGGCTTTATGTACTTTATAGGCTTCATTATCATCGTCGGGTTTATATAAAAATGATAAGTTTTTAATATGTTTCATTTTCAGCACATGGGTAATTTATTTTTAGGGAATATGTTTTCCTCACAGGGTTGACCACATTTCCAAAAATCATTATTATAAGGTAAATATTAATAATTATATACCAATTAATAAGGATTTGTATGCGATAAAATTTTCCGTGAAACCTACATCACAAGGTAGAAATTGTAAACATTCATAGAGTTCTTGAAATTGAAATTGAATTATAATAAACTATTATGCATGAGTCAGTCCACAACTCATTATGAAGTAGATGTTATCCAAAATAATTTCATAAAATAGATGAAAAAATGAAGACAACATTTAAAATATATTGATATATATAATAAGTTTAATAATTTCATAAGGGTTTAATTTTCATAATATAATTTATTAAATTATGTATTCCACTTCATTTGAGTGGTACTAACTATATGAATGGTCTCATATGAATTTGATGGTTCATGCATTGAAAATAATGTTAAAATTTTAGAAAAAAATTAACTCATAATGTGACTGTATAAAAATTATTAATGAAAAATTAATAATTAAATACTATAAAATAATGAAAAATTCAACATCATTAACCTCTTGTAAATTAATTGAATGATTCATACATGTAAATAACATAGTTCTTTTTGAAAACCGTTATTATTTATATCAAATGAAGTTTCAATAATTATAAAAAAATATTAAATAAATTTTCTTTGAGACATATGAATATATATCTAATCACACCTTAATGTTTTAATTTTATGTTTTTAAAAAAATATTGGGATATTTTTTCTAAATATTCATTGATCAAAAATATAAGAAAGAAGATATATATTTTTAAATTACTTATAAAATAATTTTTTAATAATATAGTTATTTTATATAATAATATATTATAGAAACAAATTGGAAAATAATCCAAATACACTAATGAAATTTTTTCCAAAAATCCATTGATACAAAACTATGATTACCAATATTATAATAAATTTATGTGTTTTGTTACAATACAATGAATTTTAAATAAGGGTCTCCCACAATATAAAATATTCCTTTTCACTAATGTTATATATTTTAGACTAGTTATCAATGAAATAAATGAATTAAAGTAGTTATAACCAATATATTATTCAGTATCACATGATTATCCTATTTTATTATATTGAATTATAACTTTATGAATCCAATAATTGTCTACAATTCGCTAATAAATTAATTCACTGCATCAAATTGAAACATCGAAAAAATATCATCCATAAAAGTATTACAACAACTAGAGTTTTATACTATATAAGAATAAAAAGTATTATATATTCTACATGACATTTATAATAATATTTTACATTTTTTTTAAAGAAAACATATTTTATAATTATTTAAGATATTTAAAAATAAATTTTTTCGTTGATAAAATAATATCTACAAATCATCAATTCATGTGTCACCCTTAAAAATTGATGGTCATGGGTGGGAAAATAGTAATTAGGTGTGTGTAGTTAATTATAACCACATACTAAATTATGAGATTCTTATATGATAAATAAAATTATTACAAAAAACATAATTTCACCATAAAATATATGGAACTAAAGTGTTCCCACTACAACATACACAAGAGTAGAGGTCATCCACTTAATAAATACATTATATTTTTTTTAGAAAATATTCATTAAATTAAAATATCTATCAATTTTAAATCATATTATTCAATGGAGGTTTCAATTTCATTAAAGAATGATGAAATATCGTATTGTATCGTTAAAATCTCTATAACATTATTAATTTAGGAAAGAAATTTTATTTTAATAACATGTCATTTTTAACAGTTTTTTCACCACTAAAATTCCATTTCCATACTAAATATAACACATTAATAAGATATCTTATATCTAATATTTTAATTTGTATCATTTTTTGTACTTTCTATTTACTTTTAGTCTCTTATATAAAATTAATAAATAATCAATATTATCTTCATTGAAAATTGAATAATCTAATATATAAACCATAAAATCTAGGAAAAAGGTATTGAGGTATCAATAAATGGTGTGGATTATGAGTTTCACTAAATTTTCTGTATCATTATTGGCCATAAAAGTCCTTAAAAGGTACTCTTAATGAACGAATCAATTCATGATGGTTGTTTATGTAACAACATGCTGAAAATAATCTCAATTAGTAATCTTATTACATTTGATAAAATTTAGGAAACCACTCATCCTTATTGATCTACTCAAAAGGATGGGTGATATAATAAAAAAAATATTAGTTATGTTATCTCAATCAATTGAGGTTATGGATGTAAATATAATTGTGAAAACTTGTATACACATTATTACCATTGGAAACTAGGGCCACCTAATGCAACACACTCATATAACTGAATCCATTTTGACTGATATATTATAATTTAATGTTCAACTATATAAAAAATATATGAGCTAGGAAAATCAATATTAATTATATGTGAGTTTTTTAGTACATAATAATTTAAAAAATCCCACTTCCCTCCCTAGTGTAAATCTTGATAAATATCTAAGAAATACATTTTGATATATATTAAATACTATTTGATACTAATTCCACAAATATAGCACCATGGAATATAAACCATGAAATTATTTCATATAATTGATATCACAATTACATGAATGATTTCCATATTATTCAAAATCATATATATTAGACACCCCAATATAAGAATTTATTTCCATCATTGTAGGATCATTAATTTCTAATGATAAAAATCAATATAGGACTTCCAAATTCGCATCCAATCAATACCATGGGATAAAAAAGAGAATGAGAATCTTTTTAGATTTCTGATCAGGTCTTGTAACATTATAGAGGAATAAGTTGAATTTTGTATTATATATGACACATTCATCGATTCAAATATAATTATAATTTTGATTCCTAAAATTCATGCATATAATTACATTAATGTACAAATTATAATCATATAAAAAATATTCATTTTGAATAACTTAAAAACAAATTCTAGAAGGTAGAGGAATATATCAACTAAATCCAAATATAGTTTATTTACACTTATAGTTTTCATAAAATTATATTTTATTACATATAAAATTTATAAAGTATGTAGAGTAAATTCTAGTCAATCATGATATTTATATCCAATATATTATTTTCTTATTGAATTGGTAAAAATACAAGACCATATGAAATTTAATAGCTCTTGATATGATGTATGATTACAATATAATTAAACATTACAAACCATTTGAGAGAAATTTAAAATATAATATTATTAAATAAATACAGATGTATAAAATTGTGTAGCATTTTTTGTCACATACCGATTCCCTATATTAATGACAAAAATTCAAAATTCATTCCACATTTAAGGGTGTTTCTGTAATCTAGATGATTTAAACAAACATTGAACCCCTTCATAGAGAGTTCCCCGTATATGTTTGACCCCACCCATCACTCCCACACCATTTTATATTAAACATTTGATATAAAATTACAAAATAATTGCTCAGTAATATAATGTGTATATATATAATAAATAATTAATTTTATTTTATATATGCCAAAAAATTATCAAGAATGTCTTTTGTGTAAGGTACAGTGTTTTTGGAGTGATTAAAATTTCATTAGAATTTGAGTAGTTTGATTAGTTGAAAGGTTAAATTTTAATGAAAGCTCTACTGAATAATTTTGATATACAGAACACATAAAATAATTATGTATTGATCTATTTAATGATAAATAGTCATATCATGAGTTTGAATTATTTTTTACTATCAATCACTGAAAACACACATTTTTGTAAAAAAATGTAAGTTCACATGGATTTTCTATATTTTGTTTACCACTAGGAGAAATTGTGTAGCCCTTAAGTGGGTGTTGTAGAGTTTTTAAAATAATGAAAGATGGGGATCATGGCCATGTCGAATTTCTACATCATATTATATTGGTCAGAGTGTGGGATATGTATTGTATTACAAATTGTGAGCCTGGAATTCATGGTATATGACACTTAACCAAAAATATCTACTGGTTGGGGAATGGTTAGCCCTAACAATGTAGCCAAACTGTCTATGGTATGGCACATGGGAAGTGTGAATTTTTTGGTTGGTGATTGGGTTTTCATACCAATTGACCTAAACAAGCACATCAGTAAAAGTTAAAAATTTACCTTTCCACTTCAATCAATAAAATCCGTTTACACCATTTCATGTTTCATTTCTCTAGGATGCCTCCCACACAATCACATATCCTCCTCCTCAAACCATAGTGTATTCTCCCTTATTATTTGTTAGATTAAATCACTTTTAGATGTGGTGTAAGTTTATTGGTATGTATAAGACTCGATATCCTTCATTTCCTTCTTTATTTTTCCTTCGTGACTATTATCATCATTTAGTCTAATAACCCTTAATTTTTGGGTATTTGGTTTTTCGTCCAATTTTTATAATCCTATATTTAATATTGGCCCAATTTTATACAAATGGAGCATCATAAGATTGTGGATTGGCTATATTTATTTTCCCATAATGTCTCACTTTATATATAATATTTCGACTGTGCCCTATGCCCAGTGTTTAGTTTATTTCTGATAAATATTGATACATTTAATATTAAATATCTTAACAATATTTAGATGTTTTATGTCACTATTGTGCATTTGGTTAGATTATTTCAACCACCACTTGTGTAGGTTGAATCATATCTATTTGGGAATTTGATATGTACCTTATTAAATTATATTGTTTTGATAATCCACTTTTGTACATGGTATGTTAATTTATTTTTGACATTTATGAGTAGGAAATTCATAATATTGAAATGGATTGAATGAATTCATGTGATAAAGAACATCGATATTCTAATAAATCTACATTTAATGTGTATAATATTTCTAATTTAAATAAATGAAATAACTAAAATTTATTTTAACATAATATAGCCATGTTTACTCGCCATGGCCTATGGTTTATAAATCAAATTTTTCCTTTTATCTTTGTTTAACTGGTAATGAAATTTATTTTATTCCATTTAACTATTATATAATGGAATGTATTAACACATGGAATGTATTAAATGTTAAATGAATTTGAATAATAAATTCACATTATGCAATTTGTGATTTCAAGTCACTTTTTATATAATACCTTAGAAAAGGGATCATAGAACATATGAGAGTACCTATAATGAATCATTATAGTGGGACCTTAGTTAAGTTTATTTATGTGGAATTCCTAACACCCATGTTTGAGAAAATAGGGCATGGTGATTCATATAGCATGGTTTTCTAGAAATGATGTTCCATTCCCCCACATATAGGATGTTTGGTATGAAACATATTCATACTATTAAGAAACTTGGTCATATTGACCATTGTGATTGAGATACTCAATCATGGTGTCCCGTATGAAATGTGATTCTTTAAATTCGTCCCTTTAGGAAATGTGCTGCTTGGGAATAAAATCCCTTATTTAATTTTATATATAGGCATGGTGTTTCTTATGACTTGTGATATTCGATCACAACATCAATTATTAAAGTTGATAATCAAAAAATATATCCCTAATTACATGTGATAATTATACAAAAATTATCTTATTAAAGTTGTCACTATAGAATAATTTCCCTTCTGTAATGTGATGCTCATACATGGAATCGATTATTAATCTCGGAGTCTCTTACAATTACACAACCTTTCATTTGATATACATGAACACTTCTTTATTTTATACAAAGAGAATGTATTATATTGCATTCAAATTTTGGTGACTTTATAATTAGATTTCACACCCTACTGAGGTCAGCAATTGGTACTTGAATAGATATGATCTAGTTATAGTTTAGGATCTGATCTATGATTTGTATTTTTTATACATTAAAGTCTAGTACCCAAAACAAGTTCATGGGAGTAGAGGATATGAATGAGATTATGACGTATTTTAGAATTAGAATCCTCTATTTATTTTTTATTTCTTTAGTTTAATCATCTTTCATAGGTATATACTACTAAAATTAGTTATATATTATTTCATGTTCATGCCTGGTTATACATTCATTTATTTTGTATTGAATTTTTTCATTATATTCCATTACCTTTAATTATGATTAGTTCATCGATTAACTATTTGTATATTGTTATTATACTCAATTAATGGAGTTATAGTCTCTAAACAATTACACTTATATACCCTGACCACTAGCCGGTCAACAATATCAAATATGGAGTGATTCTCATAATGCCATGGGACCTACAAACATGGGAAACCAGTTTAGTTGAACCATGGGATAAGATGTTACAATGTGGTGGAATGGTTTTTTTCATTTTTATTCTATTTGGGGATGTTATACTTGAGGCTATGAAAATTTTGACACTTAGTAAATTTCTTTTTTATGTTTTCATCCAACCCACATATGAGGAAATGTTAAATTTAATATGTTTGGGAATGATGTTCTATTTTTTATTATAATATAATTTCTTCTTTGGTTGTTGATTTACTTATACTAATTATTGAATTATTGTTTATAGTAGAACATGTTTAGATTGGATATATCACTGCATGAATAATTTTACTCACATATGGAATCACATTCCATTAATATTTTATTACGGGTGGTCAAAATTGCTTTACTTCTTGAGTTAGTGCCTTGTTATATCTATACCATGATTGGGTAAATATTTAGCATTCTTTGTTGTATAAAATTCATGTGTCATTAATGATTTTGAAATCAGATATACAATATTTTGAATATTGAAAATACTAATAATGTTATTTTTTAATAGAATATTTCTTTATATATATGAAAAAATAATTTTTTATTAATGAGATTATATAATCATAAATATTTTTCCCATATTTCATGATGGTAGATCATTAATTAACTATTTATTATGTGTTTGAGGAATGTACCATGGGATTGGGGTGGGGAAAAATTAATGGTTTTAGTTGATTGGGAGCCATGTTTTTAATTTATAAATTGAGTTGACCATAATAATTTAGAGAATGGTTACCCATATTATGGAACCATCACATATAAAATGATTATATATGAAATTGAAAAAACATAGTTTCTATTACCTAAATTACAATAGTAACTTTTAAAAGAAGGCTCCCTTTTAATTTGGTAATGGTAAATCATCTAACTGAATAATGATATTTGTTGAATGTTATTCCTTATATAATTTTATTTCCTTTATGATGGTTTGTACCAACTAATTGGGCTTGAAAACCCATGCTACTAATATCATAAATGGAAAACATGACCCAAGTAGCACTGTTCTGGAATATTTTTTGTCATATTAATAAATAAATGGTTTTAAAAATATTGATGGAAATAACATGTTTTGGTTTAATTTAAATTTGATTCCAACTGTAATTTGCAGAGTATTAACTCTATCAATTGACATTGGATACACATGTAAATGAACTGTATTGGTTCTAGGGGACCCCTTAGGCCACCAATACTTCATAGTCTTTATTAATTAAACCCCATTGGGTTATTATTTTTCTATTTAATGATAATTTTTTATTTCTATACATTCTTATATGGAATCACATAAAAACTTATAGTGTCATCATACTTGAAAAGATCCCTCAATATATAATGGAAACTTTTTTTATTCTATTGATCCATATTATACTAAGGCCTATGTTAATTAAAATACAATTTAAAACATATACAGTATTTTTTTCAATTTCATTTAATGGACACTTTCAGTAACTGAGTCCAGTGGTATGAATAATTTGGATAAATAAATGATCCCTAAAATATAATTATGAAACAATACCAAAATTCCACTTGGCTCTAGATAAGTAATTTTCTTATTATAATTTTCATAAAAATGGATACTTGATGATTCTTATATGTATTAGTTACATTATATTTCTAAATAAATGAGTACCTTTTAAATTCATTTACATGAAACCATAATGTGGTGTTCATTATTTCAACAATAAATTAAGGCTAGTTTTAAAATTGATAACATGGATTGTAGCTTGGATGTTTCTTGTGAATGTAAGAATACTTCATTTAATGTTGTGTTGGGTCTACATGTTAGGTTATAATAACATATCACATCTGAAGAATGACCATGTTTATTATAGATTTCTATAGTAAGTAATGGGAGAAACTAGAATAGGAAAATCCTTCAGAATATTAAATCATTTTCTATTTATTAAGAAGCATTTTAGAGGTGTGTGCCACTATAGAGATGTTTATTTGAGTAGGATAGTTATATGAGGAAATGAAACCCCCATTAATATGGTTGATTTTATAGTATGTTGGAATTCAATGGGGGAATTAACATATGTAAACATTAAGTGTGTGCGACATCTTTTACATTTAAATAAATTTTGTGATATTTTAAAGAGGATTCAAATATTCGGATGCACGCTGTTGACCAGTACCCAATACAAATATGCTTGTAAGGTGACTTTTTATCCACATATTTATACTTTTGATTATTGTGGTTCAAGCATATTTTTAATTACTTTTTTTCAACCAATTTCTGATAGAGTTTATAGATTCATTAAATGTAATAGAATAGATTTTCGATACGAGATGGAATCATTATGTAAGAGACCAAAAAGATATGCAAACAAACATAGAGTAATTTTTCTCAAGTTTATCAATAATTATAAATAGATTCTTAGAGGCACTTATATTTACATAGTTCTCAGTATGTCATTATTTGTTTTTCCAAACAAACTTGTTAGATAGGATTGATCAGGGTTAAGGTTTCGTTAAGGAAATTGAATTGGTTTTATGTCCATTTTTATATAAGTAAAATTAAGGCTCTTGAGCCCTTTGATTATGAAATAGAAAGGCCATTAATTTTGAACATCAACCTCTGTGTTTTTTAACAAAAACATGCCATGTTGTAAATGAGTTTTAAGTTACCTATCCTATTTGACTATAACATGCATAGTTTTCCTTATCCTTTCAGATATAACTCAATGATATGGGTGGTTATTTGTTAAATCATGGATCATGATAGATTCAAAAAAATTATAACGAGATTCACGGGAACATAAATCTAAATCAAAATTGATGTTCCTATAGAAATGGTCAATTATACATTGTTGGCAGATGAATCTCGAATGTGTGAGTTATATTTTTGAACTTTGTGGAAGTTTATGTACACCTATGGAATTTTGTTTGTTTTTTTTGATTTTGGATTCAGGTGGTAACTATTTGGAATACTACCTTGGTGAACAGATGGGTTTGATTCAGAGATCAACATTTTCAAATATTGTGCATGTAGGCTACATGACATGAAGCATGGGTAAACTAAAAGATGCTCCATCAATGAGATAAAATAAAATATTGATTGGGTGATATGAGATGTTAAACTTATAGTTGAACCATGAATTTCAATGTTTTCGAATTTTATGCATCATGGTAGGTAAGTGGAATATAGACTATAAAATGTTGGCATGGATTTGGAGATCCATATATTCATATTGATTAAGTCATGTTGTAATTTTAGTATATAGGAGATCATATCATTTCTCATGAAATATCATAGTGAATTCTGTGAAATGGAATCATCCAAATGCTAAAATTATTATATAAAATTATTTATACACTAAAAAGTATACACTTTTAGATTTGTTCTTAATGATGGGGTTATAGTAATTCTAAATGTGGGATTGACCTACATTTTGTTTCAACGGTTTCCAATATTAATTTATTTGAATTTCGGAAAATTCCATGGAAAACCATCCTCGTGATGTTCTAAGGGTGATGGGTGGTGGTTGAGGTTTATAATAGTACTCAATATAATCAATAAATTTTTTCATGTGCTATGAAAATAAAATTTTATCATTTTGTTCGTGTGATGAAATGGGTGCTCTAAATATAGGGATTGGTATGGTCATATTTAGTTGTAGAACCTCATATGATTGGGCTAATAGAATCTTGAGACGGGTTGTGTACCGATATGTATAGATCTTATGTACCATTGGATAAAAGGAAGAAGGTATGAGATGTTTTTTCAGATAATTTCCTAGTACAATTTCATCTGCAGACTCGGGGTGTCTGAGTGAGGGATTGATGACTAGAGTTGATTATGAAAATCCAGAGACAATATATTAAGAATGTGTCAGTGAATGTGAAATTGCATTATCATTGTTTTATTTTAATTATTTTTCATCCTGGAGACATCACTGCATGTAAGGTATAGGATTTTGTAAATGTTAATGGAATGGTTTCGGTTCAACTTGGGTGAAAAAATATGAATATTATTTTGTAGACACATCAACCACATGAGACTAGTATTTTTGAAATATTATAATAGAGTTGAGTAAATTTACTTTTCAATAATAGTTTGATATATTCAGTGGTAAATATCTTTTTTATGCTTTCGATATGTGATGGGTGCATCTTAATAGGTTATCTTGCGATTTTCAAGGAAAAATCAGAAACATTAGTTTTACCATGAATGAGTATTATTTAACTATTTTGATCAACTTATGGAACATGGGTATCATATACATTATTGATTACATAAATGTCCAAGAAGTATCATTCTGTCACTAAATACATTATTCAATATGTAGTTTTTAATGTTGTTGAACTGTGACACTAAATTCAATGTAGAAATTTAGAATCTATGGTGGGGTGGTCCATAGTCCAAATGAGAAAAAATATAATGACCTGATCATGTATCTAGTTCAATATGATCATGTGTGCACCATCTCAACATTTTATAATAGTATATGCATTTTATTGATATTAACAGTGGAATTACTACATTATTAATGTAGAACCTAATGTCATAGTGGGTGTTTTGAAACACAACACAACCATTTAAATAAAAATTATCAAATCATATATGTATGGTGATGTTTTCAATGTATCCCAATAAATATAATGGACAAGAAGTTCTAAGGTGGTGATATTTAAAGGTCCTGTGTTTTTTGACATGTTTAAATGTCAAGGGGAATTTAGTTTTTTGATTGGGGTATGGATGAATATTACTCATAGATTTGGAAAAATAATTTCAGAGTTAGAACACATAAATAGTTGTTTTTGGTTTTAATTAATGCATTCTTATGATATCCAAAGATAAAATCAGTTTTAAGAGTATCAATCATTAAAAATCACAATCTAGGAGAAATTATAAGGGTTAACTATTTATTCAAATCATGTGGCCAACAAGGGGAAGTAGTGTGGACCTTAATGGAATGTCACATTAATTTTTATCATGTAAATGGTAGGATGAATGAATTATTGGAGTGTATGTATAAATTTGGATAGATAGAAGTATGGACAATGAAATGTTTTAAAAAAATATGCCTAGCTAGAATAGTTATTTCCACTTTTCCAGTACAACCACATGGTTAGTGCACGGTTATCACAAACTATGTGGCCAAAAAATGAGGGGTAGGAATATTTGGCTATGTCAGTTAAATTATTAGTTTTTTGTCAGCCAAACCCTGAGGCATAAATGTGCACCACATTTAAAGGGAAGAAAATATTTTCCACAACATCCAGTAAATCTATATAAAAAAATGTTCTTGTCCCATTCTCACTTGAGGCCTCCTGTATGAAAAACTATCCTCCTCCAATTCCCATTATAGTTTATACTCAATTAATTGTTTGATTCATGTTCCTATAGGTTCATTTGAAACATATAAGTACAAATAAGACTCATTATCTTTTTTTAAACATTTATTTTTTCATCTTCGGATATACCATCATGTAAGCTAATTCACACTATTATCAGAAACATTGGAAATGAATCTGAAATAAAAAATTGAGTATCAAATAAAATAATGATATTTTATGTGTAATAATATTATGTACGAGTTATGTGGTCAATTTATAATCCATAATATTCTAACTTCTTTATATAATTTTTTTGTTCTTCCAAATTCTCGGCTTTCCACACATTGCCTCTAAATAATGAAATACATAAAATTAGATTCTTGGAAAATATTTATATGCTCTATAAAATAGTTATAAATGTTGTAGAGGATTCCAACATCATATCAAAACACCCCATTGGTATGAGTGATCGTATCACCTTTGAGCATTCATTTATTTCATAATTAATTTAATGGTTTTGATAAACCTCCTTGCTTATGATACCTTAATTTATTCCTCATGATTGTGCGTTGGTAAATCATAACTATTAAATTAAATTGTATTATTTGGTTTGTTAAAAAAAATTATAATTAATCAACCATTGTGGTGTGTTTTGTTACCTATTAAAACAAATCAGATAATTGAAATATATTTTTCTTATATTATATCATTGGTGATCACATTGACATATTGTTTATAATTAAATTTTTATTTTTGGGTTTTTATATTTGATAATAGATTATAATGTATTAAATGTACATATCATATTATGGAATGTATGAAAATATAGCATGTATTAATTGATAAATCACTAATAATAATTATGGTACACTACACTGTGAGTGATTTTAGATTCCTTGTTATAAAACAATTTTTATAATGCATCATAGGGAATGTTAGACTATATATAACTATATTATAATAAATTTAACTCATTGATTAATTTGGAAATGGTTTTTCAAACCCTATTGTATAAGCATGTTGGACATGGTGATTCACAACAATTGGGTTTGTGGACATGAACGTCCACAACCCCTTGAATACAATGCATTCCATGACACTTCTCTTTATTGTTATAGGACTTTTTCATAGGGCCCATTATGATTGTTATACTAAGGAATTGAGTCCATTTGTGATTCTTATATGTGGAAATTGTTTACCTTCTGAAATGAGACAGTCATGCATGGTGACCTTTTTTAAATATTATACTCGGCCAGAGATTCCTGTATGAAAATTGATAATCAGGCATGGTGTCCTTTTTTAATGGCTGTAATCAGGTAAGGATTCCCTTATTGAATGTGATACTCAGGAAAGGAGGCATTCCTTAAATTTAATACTCATTAGTGATGTTCCTTATGATATTTGATACAAGAACATGGAATCCATTATTATTCCTAGTGAATATTATGACCATAAAATGACAATAAATTAATTTGATGGATCTTTATTATTATCACATAACTATATATATTTCAAAATATTTTCACAAATGTATAGTACATATATGGACATAAAAACATTTTTATATATATGGATATATATTTTCAAAATAGAAAATATATATTTTGTCTTAGGTCGATGCATGTATAATCGGTCATGTGTCGTTGAAGAACCTCAGTCTGAACTGGTTACATATTTTAACTACTTCACTAACTTCTGTTTATTATACCTAAAATAAATCATTAGTTTTATCTAATGGACTAGACTCCAATAATCTATGTCGTTGGTAACTTAATGATTACATCTCAAACCTAGTTTGGGCCAGTAGTATATAAATGAACTGGTATGATCTGGTTGTAGGTTAGTAAATGGGTTGTGTATTGTGTTTTTTTATCCATTATGGACTAGGATTAGAAAAGGGAAGTAGGGATTATAGGCTATGAATTTATTCTGTATGACTTCAAAAGATGGATTACATTATTTATTTATTCTATATTCTTTCACGTACTATCTAACATTTATCACCTAATATATGATTATTTTTTGTACATTATTTCATGTTCATGCGTGGTTGTATTATAATATATGTTTGATGATAGTTTTTATTATTTTATGTTGTATTTAATTTAGATTTAACCTTTGACATATTATATTTTACACCTATATTATACACTAAACATGAGGTTATTGCCTCCCCACAGAACCACTTATTGTCCCTAACTGATAGTCCAAAGCATATTGTATATGAGGAGGCAAACATGTGGTCCAATGATTGACCATATTTGGGCACCATTTTGGTGTCTCTCAGCTCATTTAAATACATTTAATAACATTTAAAAATGTTAATTCATCGTATTAAATCCTAAAACACAATAAATGAACTATCTTATATTAAAATTTGTTATTTAATATATTTTATGGAGAGTTAGAATATCAATTTTGAAAATAATAAGAACAATAGGATGATAGACCCTTGAAAAATTATTTGTGGCTTTCTATCGTGGATTCATCAGTTTCAAACATTTTTCTACTATTCATCCATATAAGATGAAATTATAAGAAATTAAATTTTCAACTAAAATTTATAAACATAAAAAAGTAAGGATAATCTAAAAAAATTTCCTCATCACCAAAAAATGAATCATACAGATTTATAAAACATGTAATAAATCCTAATATATTCATTATAAATCATCATGTTAAAAAATTGAAAATATATTTAATAAATTCAAAAAACCATGATTACAACTAAATTGTAATTGAACTTTGGTTATTGCTTTGAAAATAAGTTTTAGAAATAAATTTTGGAATTAAACATGGTCCGTGAGGGGCTATTAGCTTCTACATCACAGTTGTGAATTGTATAACATCATTAAATTTTCAACCATGTAAGTGAGTTTTTGAAAAAGATTTCTTTAATAAAAATATAAGCCATATTAAAATTCATTCATATCAAAATATATTTTTAAAATAATATTAATTCTAAATAAATAATAGAAATTATCAATACTATATTGTGAAAAAAGATTCATCATATAGAGTTTATTCTAGATACACTTTTATAATTTACATGTTTCAATTGATTATTTTATCTCATATGATCCATTTTACTAAAAATAACAAACTCATGGAGGTATCGAAAAAAATTTTGTTACTAAAATTCCTTATATTTAATCATTAATCATTTTGAATAACGTATCGTGATATATTTGGATGATGTTTGATTGATTTTAAGGCACCTTTTCTATATAATAGTTAACACATATAACCAAAATGTAGAACATTATATAGTCGTCGTTGATATGGCGTTGCAGTCGTGAAAAATTACTATAAATGAATGTGAGATGAAATTATAGTAGTGGAATCCTTGAAGGAATTGGAATCATAGAATCTCAATCATTGGAGAAAAAGGTACTATAGCTCTATAGAAATCCAACAACAAGTCACTATAGAATAGTGGAATTACTATGTTCTGGGCGGTATAGTTGCTCCATCTTTATTATGTGCTCATTCAACATATGGTTTCACTGTTTTTCTAAATCATTGAAATTTGACATTTAATTATACTCTCAATCATAGTGAAATTTATGCCCCTCTATGGATGAAAGGACCATTTCACAAAAAATTAATTATATCATTTTTGTGAACATATTTTCTTTCATTTCCCCCATTTTAAGTAAATTTTTGAATCATTTTTCACTCTTTTCTCTCGAATTTAATAAAACACATAAATTTTATAATAAACATTAATTCCACAATCATGTACCAAATCAACCAAGACTAGTTCATGTGTTTTGTCTAAAAACCTATTCCATTTGAAAATAATTAAAAAAACATAAAAATAAATGATAATATATTAATTTGAATTATATTTTTGGACTGACAGTTCATTTAAAATTACATAATTTAACATCAAATTTTCATAAGAATTTATATATTACCCAATCATATGAAAATTGGTATAAACATTAAATACATTAAAGTGTACATTATACCAAATAAATTAAAAAAATTATAAATCATGAAGAGTTTTCAAGGTTGTGTATATATGATATCCAAATAAATATTCAACATGGGATTTGAGAGGTGGAGATTCCCTATAAATGGTATAAAATAATAATAGTAAAAATGTTTAATGACACCATCTTAAATAACTTCATCACTATATCACAATTTTTTTACATGCCACATTTTATTGCAACCTACACTCTATATAAGAATCTTGTGAAGTCCATCACACGATGGATTCATCATCCTTTAACCTAAATTGTTGGAAACCAAAACATCATATAAAAAATGTATGTTTATGTGTGTGTATTAACTATTGATGAATCCTATTTTGATACTTCAAATTACTATATACATTTCCACTTTACACTATAGTTTAAAAATATTTATTATTGTACTTTTGATTTAGGTGAGTACATAAAGATTTAATAATGGGTATTTTGATTTTTTTAAATATTATCAATATTATACAATAAAAATTTATGTAATAATGTTAAAATGATAAATAACCCACTTATATTCCAAATCCATTATCATGGGTTACAATATAGAGACAAATAACATAGTAAGAGACATAATAGTATCTAATCCTTCGTGATAAAATATTTCTTGTAGAAAATTATAATCTCATAAAATTAAAAATAACATATGGAATACCAAAATAGTTACCCATGTCTTCTATTGAGGTTTTCAAAAATGAAAAATCAAAATATCTGGATATTAATATAAAAATTATCATATATCATTATATGTAAAATCTAAAAATATGTTACTCTTATTCATAACAATTTTAACATATTTTATATTTATAAATGAAACTAGTAGATATATAATATCATGGGGAATAAAAATATGATGTATAAAAATATTACACTGTCATGACCCATCCCCTGGGGACTATGTCGTGACTACAACAAGCCCGCCTTCCATAGTCCAGGGGAATGTGAGTAACACCAAAGCCATATTACCTAAAATCGGGAAGGCATTGCCTTTATGGCCTGTAAAAAGACACAACCAGGAACACAACAAGATACGAAAACAAGTAACCGTATATCAAAAAGACTATTGAAAGTAAGAGGGGTCGAAATACATGCCCAACAGTAAAGGTACAAGTACAACTGAAATACAATACAACTGAAGAAAGAGAAAGACAACTATTGGGTTGTCCTACATTGTTACTACCTGAAGGGTAGGTACATGTCTTCTTCTCATCACTCCATGTCCACTCGTCTCCTCTGCATACTGTCACACTATAAAGTCCTCCTCCGGGCACCGTCCAGTCCTTGTACCCTCAGCCTCGATCAATGATGATTGTCGTCTGCGCCAAACAAAACATGGTGCGGGCATAGCCCGTGATAGGGAGAGTATAACGGTACTCAGCAGGGACCCTGAGACCCTCAATGTCTCACAAAAACGACAAATGTTAAACCACATGGAATGAAATCAACTGACCACCCTGCTTAGGTTTATTCCCATACATATAAATAAGTTATTATGTATACCCATCTAAATCATAAAGAAGCACATGGTCCAACCCAAAATCCGAAAGCTAAACTATTCTAGAAAGGAAGGAATACAACAAGGTAAGTACAACACGTGTACAAACTCAGCTCACACTAGGTATAACACAGGTACAATAGTAGAGATGATTAGATGTAACTACTAAATCATCATACTCTGCTAATTGGAAGACCCACGAAGAATCCCAAATTACAGAACAACACAGGATCCTAGTACACTGTCAGACCCATAATGGATCCTAGTTCAAATTTAGTACACCTTCAGACCCACATTGTATCCTAGTACATTATCAGTACATTGTTAGACCCACACAGGATCCTAGTACATCATCTGTACATCGTCAGACCCACACAAGATCCTAGTACATTGTCAGTACGTCATCAGAGGGACAATGTATCCTAGTAAATCGTCAATATATTGTCATACCAACACAAGATCCTATCACATCGTCAATACATCATCATACCCACACAGCATCTTTGTACAATTTCAGTACAATGTCAGACCCACACATGATCCTTTCACATCATCAAAACGTCATCAAACCCACAAAAGATCCTAGCACATCGTTATTATGTCGTCAGACCCAGGCAGGACCCTAGTACATGGTCAATACATCATCATACTCCCACAGAATCCTAGTAAATTATTAGTACTTCATCAAAACCACAATGAATCCTAGTAAAACATCATTACATCGTCAAAACCACTCATTATCCTAGTACATAATCAGTAAATAATCAAAACCACACAAGATCCTAGTACATTTTCACTATTTCGTCAAACCCACATAAGAACCTAGTACATCATCCATACATCGTCAGAACATCTTCAGTATCTGTACGGGTGGTGCACGACTTGTCAGACCATGTGGTATAGTCATTTCAAATTCCACAGGTGAGACCGTGGAAACCATATGGTTGGTACACGGTTTTCCAAACTGTGCAGGGTAACAATGTGGCCACTTAATATTTGGATTTTTAAGTCTTGGGTCACTCAATATTTCCCATTTTCCCCTCATTCTTCCTCCCACTCATGGATCACATGGGAGATCTAGTTTTTAGTGGATGGTGGATCTCCTTACCTCATTTTGGAGGCAGATGGATGGGGGTTTCTTGGTGGACTGAAGGTGGGTCTTCTTGGGTTTGTCTCTCTTTTGGATCTATGGTGTTTTTCTTGGTGTTATACCAAAGGAATCGTCTTTATCCAATGTTTCCACCACCATAGACGGTTCATCAATCAAACCATTAGTGCCAATGTTATGGCCAGAAGAGCGGAAATGGCTCAATGCTGGTCCATGTCCGGTCCGACCCGATCAGTCCTACCCTGCCTACGATGGGCAGTCCATCCTGGAGGCCCGGCCTAGCTGCTGGGTAGCCGTGGGGTAGTCTGGGGGGCCTCGGGGTGGGACAAGGTCCATGGGGTAGCATTGAGGATGTGGGATGGCGTCTCCTTCATTACGGCCGAAGGTGTGCCGGCCGCAACATCCAGGTTCCATTGGTGCCATTATCCGGCACTAGTCGCCCCATTCTTCCATTGCAAGGAACACAAAAAAACTACAAATATATATATAGTGGTCATGAAATTTTTGTTGGGCCCGTACCCTATGTGTTATGATGGTAGCAATCACCTTAATAAAACATGTATTAATAACACCAACCCTATAACCTCCAAAAATCATTATTCCCAATCCCACAAAAAGAAATCATATACTGATCAACTATTTAAAGAGTTGATCCACATTTTTTGATTAGATGAGAAGAACATGGGAGGTCCAGAATCACACCTAAAAAAACACATACCCCAGAGGTTTGTTGACAGAGGTCATGTGGATGGAGACTTATTCATTGTTCATCGACCTTCGTCTCTTTTGCCAGATGCTTCTATAGTCGGTTCAAACCTCTTCCACATTCATCAAATCCGGTGTGTGTTCTTCATTAGACAATAAAGGATACCTCCAAGGTTCTATCCAAACTTTCCTTTTCCAATCCTTTCCCCAATTACACAAAAAATGAATATCCAACATAATTTTAATTATGTAGATCATTTATGATGGTACAATTTAAAAATATGACAGAACTCATTATTTGTTATTTGGCTCCAACAATAAAACTGGGAGTTGTCATAATTTATTTATGGATGTTGAGATGTTTTCAGACATTAAAGGGGTTTAAGTGGTCCCCATCACCATAATTATATTTCAAAGGATTTTTTCTAGTGGTCCCCACCTCTTAACATCTACAATGGAGTTTCAAATAAATAAAAAAATGTTAAACTAGTTTTATTTTTATTTTTCCATGAATAATTAAAAAACTATCTTTCACCCTTGACCTAATGTGGTAGAGGTAAAGGTCACTTTAAACAAATTCCAGTGCTACAAGATCAATGGTTCCCTCAGATTTCACTTCTAAGAAAAGGTTTAAAAGTTTTCAAAACATGCCTACACGTTTACTGAACATATTTGAAAAGAGGTTGAAAATTTCATTCCGGGCACATCGGGGCTCAGAATCACATGTCGCCAATTTTTGCAGTCTTGTAAAATTCCAAGAGAATTAAAATTTATTACATGGAAATTCCTAGTCATTAAATTCTCCCCTCCCCAGGGAATTGTGTCCCCAGAAGCCACATCATAAAACTAGGAAAAACAAGTGGATTTAGTAAGCACGAATCTAAGCCTTCAACTCCCATGTGCTCTCCTATAGGATCTCATGATTCCAGAAAACGTGCACCCGAGGTACCGACCATATATGAAGGACTAGATCTGTTTGATCCTCAATCTCTACTAGAACCTCTGTAAATGTCGTCCCATCGGTGATGTCTAGCTCGCCGTGGTCGATGATATGAGATGCGTCATGCAAGTATCTACTCAACTGAGATATGTAGAAAATGTCGTACTCCTGATGAAACCGAGGGGGATGAGCTAAGTATAAAGCCAGCTCGCCAACTCTCCTAAGGACCTAGAAGGGTCCAATAAACCTGGGAGATAACTTTCCCACAAGGAAAAATCTCCAAAAACCTTGTCGAGGCGAGACCCGTTGAAAGACATGGTCTCCACCCTCAAACTCTTGATGTCTTCGTCTCTTATCAGCATAATATTTCTACCTACTCTATGCAATCTTCATCCGTTCCTAGATGATCTGCACTTTCTCTATGGTAGCACGTACCATCTCTGGTCCCACGAGTGCTGAATCCCCTATTTGTGTCCTACACAAAGTTAATCTGAATGCTCGATTGTACAACTCCTCAAAAGGTGTCATCCAAATGGTGGAGTGATAGATGTTGTTTTTTGAAAACTCCTACAAAGGAAATTGATTCTCCTAGCTGCAATAGAAGTAGAGGATGCAAGCACGCTACATATCCTCAAGGGTCATAATGGTCTGATCAGTCTGGCCATCTGTCTAAGGATGGAAGGCAGATCTGAAATGAAGTTGCATCCTAAAATCCTCTTGCAAACACTACCATAGCCGGGAAGTGAAACGTTCAACCTAATCAGAGACAATCATCGAGGGTACTCCATGTAGGCACACAATATCATACAAATAGAGGCATCCCATGCTCTCTACTGAACATTACTCTCTGATCGGTTGGAGGTGGGATAACTCGATGAGCTGGTTGATGATCACCCAGATAGAATCATGACCGCGAGATGTACATGGATGCCTCATCATGAAGTACATGGATATATCATCCCACTTCCACTCTGGGACCTCTAACGGTTGAACCAAGCCTACTGGTACCAGAGGCTCCTCCCTCACTTACTGACAAGTAAGGTAGAAAGAGACAAACTATGCTACTGATTTCATCATTACCTATCACCAGTGCTCTCATCAATGGTCCTGGTAAATATTCTCCACTACTGGATATACAACTAGAGGGATGTGTGTAACTCCATGAACACTTCCTCTCGAAGTGACATTGGTACCATGATACGTCCTCTCAAGAGAATGTCGTGCTCCCCACCTATAGAAAAACCATCTGGTGACTGTCCAGTGGATATCTAGGCATGTTAAGCCTTGAAGTTAGTATCCACATGTTGTGCATCCTTGACTCACTGATGAAGCGGGGGAGTGATTGTATGATACTGAAGAAAAGTTAGTTTCATCTTGATCCTTAAAGTATATCTACAAAATGGTCAGCTGCTCCATCACCTCGTGTAGCAGCTATATACCAAATCCCGTGCTGAGTGCATCTACTACAGTTTTCCCATTCCTAAGAGTATAGACTGTAATGAAGAAATAGTTCTAGTGAATATCGAGGCGACGTCACTATCTCAGGTTCAGGTCTTTCTGTGAGAATAAATACCTGACACTCTTGTGATCCGAGAAGATTGTAAAATGCTCGCCCATCAAGTAATGTCGTCACATCTTCAAGGTGAATAACACTACTGCTATGTCCAAGTAATAGGTAGAGTAGTTTTGTTCATGTTGCCTAATCTATTGACTACCATATGCGATCACTGCTCTCTCTTGCATCAGGACACATTCAACCATGGTCCCTGATGCGTCACAGTAGACTACGAACCCTACACCTCCTTTAGAAGCCTCAAGATGGGGGCACTAGTCAGCCTCTACCTCAGATCCTGAGAACACTACTGAAATCTCTCCGACCACATGATGGGTTTTCCCTTCACCATCAATACTGATAAAGGTGCTACAACTCTAGAGAAATATGGTACAAATCATCGGTAGTATCTGTAAAACCCCAGGAAACTTCGTACCTCTATCACACTCCTCAGTAACTCCCAAGCAAGTACCACTCAATCTTTTCTAGATCAATCACAAATCTTGCATCTGATATGACATGTCCCAGAATGAGAACCTCTTGGATCCAAAACTGTCACTTAAAGTGACTTCGATAAAGCTGGTGCTCTGGGATTATGTCCAGAACTATCTGTAAGTGATTGGCATGCTCCTCCTCTATTGTCATGTAGATTAGAATTTCATCATTGAAGACCACCACAAAGTGATCATAGTATGGCCGAATGATACAATTCATGAGACCCATGAACACTACTGGGGTGTTGGTTATGCCGAACAACATGAACAAAAACTCATAATGGTCATACCAACATTGGAAAACCGTCTTCTCCATATCCTCATCTCGTACGCTAAGATGGTGATAGATTGAACAGAGGTCTCTCTTTGAGAACCACTATGCTCCCTTCAGCTGATCAAAGAGGCCATAAATCCTCAGAAGTGGGTTATTTTTCTTCATGGTCACCTGGTTTAGTCATCAATATTCAATACAAATTCACAAGGTCTCATCTGCCTTCTTGGTGAACAAAATCAGGGCTACCCAAGGAGAAACACTAGGCCGACTAAATCCGTTCACCTGTAAGTCTTCTAGTTGTACCCTCAACTCACGAAGCTCAGCGGGAGCCATTTAATAAGCTTGTGTAGATATCGGTTCCATTCTATAATACAAGTCATTGTTAAAGTACACCCCTCTGTGAGGAGGTAGACCCGGAACATCATTAGGAAAAACATCTGTGAACTATACCCGGAACCCTAGTTGGTTGTATGTGGGGAGGCATCCTGAAATAAATAGGTGTACCATAGTCAATAAGTTATCTATAGAGAGTAGACTCAATGATATCACAATATAAACTCTTGAAAAACACAGATGTACTAAATTTTTTTGTGCACTGAGTCACAAATCAGAAGTCAGGGTCACAATGTATGGATATGTCGGTCACCGCACCAACACTGGATTCCCTAAAATGATAACCAAAATCACTACCCTTAACACTATTGTCATTAAAAAGAAAAAATGACTCCAATGATCTACGGTATAATGGAATCCTATGATACCATTTTTTCATGACCTGTCCCAAAGATCATGTTCTGTGACTACCCCACGACCGCCTTAAATAGGCCTGGGGATGGCTACTAGAACAGAATTTGTATTCCCCAAAACTAGTAAGGCATTGCCTTTTTGTCATATAATCGTAGACGACCAAGAAAACAACAAGACACAAATGCTAGGAAACTGTATAGCAAAAAGAGTGTTGATAGTAATAGGGGCTAGAATTCAATCCCATCCGTAAAGGTACAAGTACAACTAAAATACAATGCAACTGAATAATGATAAAGAAAGCTACTTGGTCATCCTCTAAGGATCCAACTTGAAGGGTATGTACATATCGCCTCCTCTACACTCCATGCCCACCCGTCTCTTATGCGTACCGTCACACCATAAAGTCCAACTCTGGGGATCATTATGTTCTAGTACCTTCAGCCTCCATCAACGATGTTCATCGTCTGCACCAAACACAACAACATGTGGGCATTGAACATGCAGGGGCTGAGTATAGTGAAAATCATTAGGGACCCCGATACCCTCAAGGTCTCACAAAACCAACAAAGGATAAACCAAAATTAATTAAATCAACTGACCACCCTACTTGGGTATATATCCATACAACTACCTATGTTATCAAGTATACCCATATCAATATTGAGGAAGCAAATGGTCAAACCCAAAATCCCAATGCTCAAATATTCCACAAATGAAGGAATGCCACATGATAGGTACCACTCAGGCACAAACTCAGATCACACTTGGTATAACTTAGGTATAGTAGTAGAGATGATTAAATGTAACTACTAAATCATCATACACTATTAATACACAGACCCAAGAAGGATCCCAAATTGAAAACCCACACTAGATCTCAGTACACCATCAGACCCAAACAAGATCCTAGTTCAATGTTAGTATATCGTCAGACCCACAGAGGATCCTAGTACATCGTTAGACCCACATAAGATCCTAGTACATCAACAGTACATCATCAGACCCAAAAGGGATCCTAGTACATTGTATTTAAATCATCAGACCCATATAGGATCCTAGTACTTCATCAGTACATCTTCATACCCACATAGGATTCGAGTATATTTTCAGTACATCGTCAGACACACACAGTAATTGAGTAAATTTTTTCTACATCGCCAGACCCACACAGGATCCTAGTATGTCGTCAGTGTGTCATCATACCCACACAGGATCCTAGTACATTGTCAATGCATCGTTAGACAAACACATTATCCTAGTACATCATCATTATTCCATTATACCCACACATGATCCTAGTACATCGTCAATACATTGTCAGACCCACACAAGATCCTAGCACATCGTCAGTATGTCATCATACCCACACATGATCCTAATACATCAACTGTAACTCGTCAAACCCTCACAGGATCCTAGAAAATCATAACCACGTTGTCAGACCCAATTAAGTATCTAGTACATCATCAATACATCGTAATATGCACAAAAGATTTTCATGGTTGACGCACGATTTTTCAGACCATGTGGGAATGTTGTGCGAAGTCCCTGGGTGAGGCAGTGTAAACTGCAAAGTTTGTGCATGGTTTTCCAAAACATACAAGGTAACCTTGTGGCCACTTAATGTTTAGGTTTTTAAGACCCATGTCACTCAGTATTTCCCATTTTTACCTCATTCTTCCTCCCACTCATGGATCACGTGGGAGTTCTGGTTTTATGAGGTTGGGTGAGCTCGTTATCTCATTTTAGAGGCAATTATAAGGGGATTTCTGGGTGGATCGAAGGCGGTTCTCCTCAAGTATATCCCTCTTTGGGTCCTTTGAGGATTTGGTTAGGGTTATACCAAAGGGACTATATCTCTCCAAGTATTAATGTGTTGTAGATGGTTCGTCAAACAGAAACTCTATTCCAATTTTATTTCCAAAAGAGTGGAAATTTGTTGAAGTCGGTCTGTGACCGGTTCGACCTGATCAGCTCGTCTCGGCCAATGCTGGGCGGCCCTACCTGGCAGCCCGGCCCGATGGCCTGGCCTGGTGGCGGGGTGGCCACGGGGTGGGGCGGGGGTCGTGGGGTGGCGTGGAGGCCACAATGTAGGGCATGGGCCATGGGGTGGCGTCACCTTTGTCGCGGCTTGTGTTGTGTCGGCCGCCGCATATAAGTCCCACCGGTGCCATTCATCAGCACCGGTCGATGCCCTCTTCCATTGTGAGGAACACAACAAAAACTCAAGAAAAATGCGTAGAGGTCAAGCCATGTTTGTTTGGACCGCACCCTCCACATTAGTGATGTAACCAGTGTCTTAATAAAACTTGTATGAAGTACGCCAAAACCTAAATACTTTGGTAATGATTATTCCCAAACCTGCAAAAAGATATCATATATGGATCAACATGTTTGAGAGTTGATCCACATTCATTATTTAGAAGGAATGAACATGGTTATCCATAATCACACATATTGAACCCCTACCTCATAGATAGAGGTCACGTGGATGGGGACGTAGTCATTGGGCATCGGTGTTTGTCGCTTCCATAAGATTCTTTTGAAGTCAGTTCGAACATTGTCATCAATATTCAATTCCAAAATGTGTTCTTCGCTGGAGGACGATGAATCCAACCAAGGTTCGCTCCCAATTTTCATTTTCCAACCCTTTCCCCAATTCCTCAAAAAATTTAAAGCCAACATATTTTTAATTAAGTTGATCAATAATTTTGAAATAATAAAAAATGCTTACACAACTAATTAATTGTTATTTGGCTCCAACAATTAAATGGGGAGTTGGCATAATTTATTTTGGGAAGTTGAGTAGTTATATCCCATTAAAGGAGTTCGGGTAGTCCCCACCACTATAATTCAATTTGGGAGGTGTAGTTCTAGTGGTCCCAACCTCTTAACTTCCACATGAGAGTTTCAAATAAAAGTAAAAATGTTAATCAATTTTTTTTATTTTTCCACAAAAAAGTGAACAACTAACTTTCACCCTTGAGCTACTATGGTCGAGTTAAAGGACTCCTTAAGTTAATACTAGTGTTGCATGTTCAACAGTGCCCTCAAAATTTAATTTCAAGCACCGGTTCAAAAGTTACAAAAACAAGCTGACACGTTTAGTGAACGTACTCGAAAAAATATTCAGAAATTCATTCTGGCCACAATGGACCTTAGAATCACACGCTGTCAAATTTTGAGGACTCTTAAAATACGCATATAATGAAAAATAATGACATTGAAATTCTGGCAGTTTAAATACACGATTGAATAAATATCCTCAAAACCATTTGTAGAAATTTTTCTTAATTTTTTTTTAAAAAAAATACATCTTTTATATACAATGAATATCAATTTGTATTTTGTTTTATAATAATTCAATTTCAATCATGTATGAAAGTGAAACCTTAAAATATAATGAGATTATGGGGTCCTGACGACTGAATACCTGGGTTTACCCACATCACATTTTTGACAACTATACCATCATGATGTAGGTCCCTATGATATGTCCTAGGGCTCTAAAAATTTCACCTGCATGAAGTTAATTATTATGGAATTCCATCATGTACTGTGTGATTATTATCATCCTATTTTACAATAAAATCTTAATCGTAGTTATCATCAGTTTTATAATGCAATGAAATCTATTATTTTATATATTAATCATGAATCAAAATGTAATTTAATTGAAATATATATTTCATCAAAATAATTATATTGGGTTCTTAAAATCATTCATTTAATATATAATGAAGTAAAATTTTTATGACATAGTAAATTTAAATTTTAAATTTTCCTATCTAGGTAAAATAAAATGATAAAGTGAAATCATTAATTTGAAAAAAGGATTTAGACATGATTCCACCAAGGTGAGGAGGGTAACTATTATAGTTAGATTACACACTCTCTATAAATAAAATCCCACATTATTTTCCCATTACTAAAAAAATTTAGCCTCATTGACATGTTATTAAATAATGTGGGAATCATAAGACGGAGATATAAAAGCCCAACCAAAATCATCGAGTCCCATCATATGTGCCACATGACATCATGCACACCTACCCATATATAGGATGATGTAAATTAGTAGTGAGGGTCAATATGTTTATTTGGGAGAATATACCCTCAATAATACGATACAGACATTAGAATACAACCACATGCACAAAAGAAAACTACAATTTATTGTGATAAATAACATAAAAATGATGATATAACTCAATACATGTTAGGACATATCACATAAAACCAAACTGACACCAAATGAGGCATATCAACATATATAAAAATTTGAACTTGATTAAAATAAATAAATATGATTCAACCATTGTTTAGATTCTATCCATGTATATCATCCATATCCTAAGTCCACAGTACTTATGAACCTATTATAAGGCCATTTTCTAATTTGGGGTCTCTGATCATGAAGTCTGTGTTTGAAATGAGACTCCAATAATTATTATTTCCGTAAATGCAGTAGGCCACCACCAATATTTCATTTATATAATAAAAAATTTATATAGAGGTGTATGGATTGATGGAAATGTTAATGAACATACAATCATATATGACATCATATATGGGAAAATCATGTTCTTGAAAAAGTACCATGAATACAGAACAAACATGATTAAATTAATTTCTAGAATAAGGTCATATATAGTCATCATATGACCAAGATAATGCTATGATTCCACATAATAAATTAACAAAAATACATGTTCCAACAATATGGAACAACTCTATGCTCGAATATATGGGAATATCACAACATTGACCAATGGATACTTTTACACCCATGATGGAACAAACTATAGGAATGCACAAATCAATGAAACATTACACATAACCATGAATGTTCCCCCATGGTATATCATACCAGTATATAGACCCTCATACAATGGTGTAATGAATTATTAGCCCTAGGATAATCAGATTTTTTGATCTATTCCAATCAACATTATATCCAAAACACCAATATATGAGTCATGTCATCTAATTCCCCCTCTAAGGCCTCGAATTTGTACGCCAGGGCCTCCTATCAACCTGAAAAATAAAATAGTTCCTCTAATATATATATATATATATATAAATGAACATGTATTGAATAACATATATATTTTAAAAATAATAATAATTCATCTAAATTTTATAAAAAATAAAATATTATAGAGAAACATATGAACTAAAAAACATGGCATATGAAATATTTCACATGCCATGGAATTTCAACATATAAGGCATGATAGAGCATGGAAAAAACATGAAATACAATGAATGGATAAAAAAATACCAAAACATCATTCCAATCATAAAATAACTTGAAAGGGACCATATAACCTTAAAATACACAAAACTAGTCATGCAAAAATTTTCTATAGAAGGGCCAATATGACAATGAATTCTAACCTATTGTATGTCGGTTGGACTTTCCTAGACTCGCTAAGTGAAGATACTTGAATAAAAAACACACTACAATATTAAATAAAATACTCATCCCAAAATAGAGATATTGGATTCATCAAGGTTATGTTACCAATTCTCATTATCCAACACTAATATAAAAGGATTCTAACAAATCGAAATTGTTTAAAATCACCCTAGAAGAGAATAAGGGGGCCCCTAGAACCAAATGGGAGAGCTCTATAAAATTATATGGTCATATAAGTGATATATTAGAGTGATATATAGTAAAATCATAAGATTATAGTACATTTAAAACATTCAACAGTGAAAATATCAGATAAAACCAGTGAATTTCGTGTTACAAGACACCATCTATAGATTATGCCTCAACATATTTTAATAAATGAACCATTGACACTATCTGGGTATTGGGATATGGCCAACTAAAAATGGTGACCAATTAATCCCTTAGGTATGTTTATTCCCTTGTTTCAGTAGCAACGACACCCACACTATACTCTAACCAGTACAGATTTTATCTGAGGATATATCCAAATCAGATTCACATCCAAAAGTAGAATAATACGATACATTATGTTATGACATAAAAATCGGTAATAAACTAAATTATGAGTCTTTTATATCCCCACTCTAATTTATTCTTATCAATTATAACTATCTATTTATATCAGGATCTAATTTCTCAATCCACTATAAATAAAAATTAGAATCACTCTCCAAATCCACTTCTTGAATATTACCATGCTATTAAGTGAGATTAACAAGTGGATCTATCTTCACATTTTCACTTTATCTAATTGGTCTATGATATAAAATGGAAAATATGATACTGTGTTAGGTTCTACATAATGTTTTTTAAATTTGATCACATGTATAAGATCTGGCATGTCCTAGTATAGATGTTAAAAAAATAATATATCATGTACACTGTGATAAAAGGGAGAAATTTAAAAATGGTAGGAATACAACCAAATATTCATATAAATAATGAATATTCTACCAAATAATAGTGAAATGTTCATATTATTACATAATCAATGTCAGGAAAATAGAAAATTAAACAATATGGAAACTCAGTCTCCCATAGCGAACTACAACGTTCACATATATATATTATCCAACAATCAATTTATGAATTGTGAAGTGACTAAATTATTCAATATATGATTCTTTCTGAAATAGAAAAAATTATTATTAAACCCCTTAAATATTTTAGCATGGAAAACATTTGCGATCATTGTGTTGATTGACACAAGGGACCATAATGAGCCTCAAAATTTTCCATATAAATCAATGCATGGATTTTGATTTTTAATGAAAATTAAAACATAGTTAAGTGATCATACCACGATATTCCAACTACTAGAAGACATTCCCACAACATATTCTCTAATTTCAAGACCTTCATTTTTACTATCCATCAATATATGGATGATAGACTATACCCAGTTTCAAAAAATTTACCTAAAGAATTCTATAAACCCTAACCAAATATTGACATGAAATTCATGTACCTATATGAAGTGATTCTAAATTGATTTCTATTGAGGTATGAAATCTCTTATAGATATATACATCCCATGTTATTGAATAAATGGTATCTCCAGTTATGATGAAATTATAATCTTTCATTAGTTGATAAGAAATCACCAAAATAGCTTCATGACTCCTTGAAATATTTAGTAACAACATCTTTATGTTCATCAACATGTTTTCCAATAACTTCATGGGATCTTTAAGTGACTAATAGAAACTACTAGGATTCTACTGCCTGGAATTTAACCTCTATTTTCTTCAACAACATGAATTAAAATAAGTGATTTATCAATACATATCTCCCTCTAAAATTGTTGTTCAATATAACTATATATATTCATTAATCATGGATAAATTATATGATTGATATATAATAGGGTTTCTTCAAATCCACCCTCATGGATGATGGAAAAAATATCCAAAAAAAATTTATTACACATTTTCATTATCCAATGACATCCTTGGGAACAAATGAACCCCTCCAAGAACTCCCACATCACTACACGCACATTATACCACTAATATATTCACATTAAATATTCCACAAAAGAAAACATGATAAAAGTATTCACTCATTTCATTAATACATGATTTCCACATGATTTTTCTAGAATCATTGTAATCAAATGCATCATATTCCATTCCACATGTTAAGGAAACTCTTTAAGGCCCTCCACCTCAAATGTTTTATTCCAAATAACACACTCAATAACAATTCCATTTCATACGACGATATCCATATCAATGTAGAATTTATTAAAATACACCATCTAATGCATGTAGATTAGATTCTGACTGTACTAATAGAAGTTATAGGAAATGACTTTTAGTATGTTTGTGAAAAATAACCTCTTATAAAATTGATGATGACGCTAAAGAATATGAGCATGGTAAAAAACCACCATGTCCACGTAATTTGTTGTGTATTTCAACTCATGGGACAAATGTTGTGATCCATATTAGAATAACCAATCACAATTTATCATCACAACCCCGATCCAACACATGATGCTTTATATTATAGTGCGTATACAATCCCATGACCTATAATATTAAACACATGAGTTATCATCAATATCATTTTTATACATTGGAGGGAATGAACATATTTATAAGACCACACAATCATCACCAACATTTTTGTTACTTTTTTTTATCAGTGGTTCCTTTTCGGAGAAGTCTTGGAGGAAAATATAATATCTAATCCTATAATCCCATGGATTCTTCTGATTCAAACACATTAGATTGGTGATACTAGGACACCCCAACCTCAACCATTTCTAGGTCCATTGAAATCCATACGTTATAAATTACATGTATATGGTACTGGAATTCACAAATATTGAGGTGATAAATTGATTTTTTATCTTAATTATAATCTACTATAAGAGTGCACAATATAATATCATATTTCTCAGAAATCATATCGTAAATGTTCAAATATATTTGTATATTTTCTATGAATACTATTATGATTGAGTGATGATTTTGATGGAATAGAAAATTCATTTGTGTCTTGAACAATGATACAAAAGTTTAATCCCAAAGGTATAATATGGTAAAAATATAGTCTCTATATACTACAAAATGATTTCAGGGAATATCAAACTCTCTCATACATATAAAATAGTATCTGGGATGACTATCAATCATATAAAACCATCGAACTCCCAGTAAATGATCTAATAGATCAATATTCTTATTAAAAGGGTTCCTATTATTTAATTTTACCTAATTTGTTTTTATAAAGTTCTCCTAGATCCCTAAACTATCATCTTCTTTATTGGAATACAACACTAGATCACCAAATATATTTTGATATTAAATATTTAAAGACATATTATATTAAAATTGAACCCAAATTTGGAAGGTAAACAAGTATAGGAATATCATTTTTTAAAAAAAAATTAATAAATATATAGTGACAACCATCATGTTTCTATCTTTTTTTTAATCAATCTCCTAACTCTATGCTTATTTATAACCAGAAGTTGGTCCCTTATAATTTCATGTTCCATTATTATAAATTCAAAATGAGAAATGAGATAATCGTGTAGGGTGTGAATATAAACCCACTAAGAAACCTATTTATATAAACATGACATAATTTCCCAAGTATATATAGGTGAATTTAATGATGTATTAGTATATTTTCACAACTATAAAGAAAATAAAATATCAAGTGATCGATCTCTAACTAAGGATCCATATTACCTGCTTGTACCTGCATCAGAACAATGCTGTAAGAATGAAATTTCTAATCATCACACGATTTAGATCATGCAATGTATCACTATATCCCATTTATAAAAATACACATTATAATATAAAAGAATTAATCTATGACTTATTTTGTGGGTAACACACACCCATTCACAATTTATACCTATAATAACTTTATGGAACACATAGTTGGAAATCTAGAATCAATGGAATATTAAACATATAGAAGGATGTTCGATAGCGGTACATCATACCAACATATATACACTATTAAAATAGAATTTAGCATTTACCAAAAGTGAGATAAAAATATTAAATTCTATATATATATATATGAAATACATCTAATTTCACATTATATGAGTCATTTCATCTACGTTATAACACTAAGTAATCTTCTAGGTCCATTAGGGCCACCTACAATCTAGAATACGGACACAGAGATTCCACTATCTTTGTATAAACCCAATGGTAAGAAATACTATAAAAAGTATAATTATATCTCCAAATAATTATTCATGATATGAAATAGTAAACATATATTTCAAAAATTTAGAGGAATATACATGGATTATCAAATATTCTAAAGGTAATAAAATTAAAAATAATTGGGGAAATACAAAAATGAACTAGTAATCCATAGATGTAAATGATCAAATAATATACACACTCATGAAAATCATTACATATCATTCTAGAGTATCTATAATATGAAAATAATAAAAATAATAATAATATATCAAACAACTCCATAATAGTACCTATGTTGGATGAAGGTCCTATGTTTTTCAAGCAAGAATCAATTTTCAAAATACAGATAGTTAAATCATGCTACACCAGATATCAAATTGAAAATAACCGAATATATTATAATAGAGTCTCTAGAATTTGTATTGAAATAATATATCATTCCACATAATGAAATACCCATCATAATAAAAAATCAAATTGAATAAAAGATGATTCTGGATTTCTGAAGAAGAGGTTTTCTTTTATCTTGATCCAATAAAAATCAATAAATAAAATAATAAAACATCATTAGATCCTTGTGGATACACATTTATGTAGACACTATGACTTTGATATATGATCATCTTCTAAGAAATAAGTTGTTATTTTCATATAATGGATATATCAGAAAATGAAAAATGATAACAAATTGATCTACACTTCCCAAACCTAATAACAGAGTAAGAAGAATCATTATGCACCAATAGATTATTCTATAATATGAAATTCTCATATTATTGTCATATTAGAGTGAAATTTATTTAAATAATCATATTATACTAAAATGATGAAAAATGAATTTAATGAAATATCAAATGATTATCAACATCATTCCAGGGGGCCTCACCATGGGACGGATGACCAGCCTCTAGCTATTAAGTGTAGTAGGAAAAAATGAAATCCTTTTCCATATCCAACTGCTCATTTATGTAATCTATAGAAATAAAGATCCCACTAAAAGCAACACAATATGATGACATACCACAATCAGATATCTGGTGTACTTCTTTCAGAATCAATGAATACATCATGATCCTCTAACCACTAAGACATAAATTTGAGACCCCATACCCATAAGCCACAACTCGAAGAGGTGGAATGAATGAAAAGACATTTAATAACAATAAACTAAGGGTTTCATTTTATTTTTAGGATGTTACAATTAATACCTTATATCATATTCAAATCAATTATAATATTTTATAGTATTATTTATTGAGCGAAACATGCCAAATTTAAGTAATAATATAATCATACTCACATGTCCACTATTATTTACAATGATTATACCATGTTATTTGAGAGCTAGAGTTATATTCCCCCACAAAACGTTCTTTATCCTATAGGTTATCTATAACAAGAACATCAAACCCATTCTATCAGGATCCAAATCAACAACTTAATGTTCAATAACATGCATTGGATTTGTCATAGACCTTTATAGCTAAAGAAACATTGAAAAATTATATATACCTTTACAAAGTATAAGAAGATACAAGTTGTGGGACACCATTTTTATATTCATGTAAATCATAATTTGTACAACAGATTGTAGATATATATTTTCAATATTTTAAAATAAATGACTCATAATCAAGAACTCTCCCATAAAAAGTCTTGGTCTCCCATACAAAAACCTAAATGCCTCCTCATATTTTTGACATACAATAATTATCTACTCTTAGTGATGATTAAGTAATTCTAGATAATATGTACTCGCTCAAAATTATTTGGTAGAGTACTCATCATCACAACAACTAACTCTATATTCTCATTCCAACATAGAGGTGAGAAAATAAATAAATAATAATAACTCTAAAAATGTTATATCTCGAGTGAAACATTCCAATTATTTTTTATGCAGATTGAAATAATATTGTGTTATCGTAATGATATTAACTGATGTTTATAAGTAATGCCTACTATATGTCCTATAATATTTAGGAAACCCTATATTTCCTTTAAATAGTATACAGATGATTTATTTTACTTAATTTTAGATGGGTACACAATGCATTATATAATACCCTCTAAAATTATTCCATGAAAGGCATATCCATCTATTCCATGATTTTCAAAAGAAAACATCATTGTAATAAAATATCTCATGAATACATCATTCCCAACACATATCCAGAAGTCTATCACAAATATTAAAAATATAAACCATTTTCATTGTATAATCAACCATTACTCAAGAATCATCATGAATCCATGTGGTCCTACATATACTTGTAATAACCCCGACCCCAGAATCCTAGAGCCAGAGGCTTACATTATTTCATTATCATGATTGAATGGAATCAAATTTTGACAAACCATTCAGTTGAGCATTTTTTTAACTAAATAGATACATGATTCCAATATTATATTATGAATAGAAATAATGAATAATAGATAAAAAATATAAGAAACCACATTCTTCAAATAACATTCAATGATCCCATGTTCATTACCTCGGGAAAGGAATCAATACAAGGGTTAGTCAGATAATCAGTAAGTGTAGTAAACCCAATGAAAACATGAATTAATAAGTATATTCAACATGTGAAGGTAGAAAATTGGGCATTAATTCATTTAAAAAAATTAATATCACATTGAGATAATGTAGAGTCAGATAAATAACTTTAAAAAACTCTATTAAATCAATAAAAGATTATTAATATTTTTATATATATATTTAAGTAGAAAAATATCATGGATAATAATAATATATAAACTCTTAATAAATTTAATCCTTACTAGACACCATGTTCCCCACATTCAAGATACTTTTTCTATCAAGACCATTCATACAATGGATTAAAACATACTTAGTAAAATCCCATCTAATTTGGAGAAATGATTCGTCTCAACAGACTACAGACTAATTAAAGGGATTAATTTAAATAGTCACCATACTATTTTATTCCATTACAAATCATTACTGAAACATATAATAATAAATTTAATTAATAAAAAATATAGGTTATCAAATTTTCAAATTATGTAGAAGATGTAGAATTATTAATATTTCCTCAATTAATCAAACTACATTCAAAGTAAAAACCTTTGGAAAAATGGTATATTGTTTATGAAAAAATCATTTCTATCAAACAATTATATTGATATTTAATATAAATTTCATATCCATTGTAATTTTATTACTAGAAATTGAATTTTTTAGGAGAATGATTATAATATTAGAAGAAATTAAGGATTCAAACTAACATTAATATGTTGGTAATATTTAAGTCATATCCCCTTACATGAAATAATTAAAATATAAAGATAAAATACCAAGAAGGAAAAATTTTTAAAGACATTAAATTTCAAATGATATGTATACATCACATAAATTTGTATTCATTCATAATAAAAAATAAGCGTCAAATGAATGTAAATTGAGATGAATCCCCGCACCATACACTTATTATTGGTTGAATTATATTTAAACATAATTATAACGGATTTAATCCTATAATTACATTATTGAAGAATAATATTAATAATTATAATATCATTTATTATCCTTTTATAACCTATTATCACCTGTTTGATAGTAATCATTTAATATTTTCATTTTTTTGGGTCTTAAATTTATAAATTATCCAGTTTTTACTTGTTATTTTTTATTTTACATACATCAATAATTATTTCAAAATATCATTAATAAAAACCATGACATAAATATAATATATATTACATAAATATTTAATTAGGTTAATATATAAAATTTGGCTATTGGAAAAAATACACTGTTCATGGAGAGGATAAGAAGAATGTACGCACAAACGTTGTTTCCATTTTCAAATAATATTCAATGAAATAAGATTAAATAATATATATATATATATATATTATTTATATAATTATTTTAATGTCATATATATATAACATATTTATATTAATCCCATAAATGATATATTCCATATAAATCATCAATGTATAACATCACTTTATGAGGCGATACTCCACCATACCAATGAGTGATGTTATTGTATTCCAACAAAGTAGAAATAATCACAATACGTGTGATATAATAATTATAGAGAAGAATAAACTGATATATATTATATATTTAATATATAAGCTACAAATAAATAATAAATCATGTCTTTTAATGGTTGTAAGAAAAAAATAATGACAGTGGTTTTTGATGTGGTTGGATTCTTGACACATAAACGTTGACGTAGTAACCCATATGATAGATGCATTTGATGTTTTAGTTCGTAACTACATCATAAAAACATTTAATTAATTTTTATATACCTATTTTATTAAAAAATCATCATACAATATAAATTTAATGAGATTGAGAAGGAAATCAAAACAATCATTTTTTTAATAATATTACGTCCTCTTCTATTATTCTCTTTATGTTGGCAGTAATGCCTCCTAAGATGGATTTGAACCAAATAAAATGCATAATTGATTTTCACATGGATTATATTGAATAAATTTTATTTTTATTGTCCAATGAAAATTGGTTTTGAGGTGTGAAGTGGAGAGGATAGTGGTGGCCTTTTATATATGGGGTGAATGGCATAATTATAATTTTTAAAAGAGAGAATATCACTTTTGTTTATTTGAAGTCAACAAGAATCAATAATTCTTCATTTTCTATCTAATGAGTTATAAGGCCTAAATATATCCATCCAATAATATTTGAAATGTTGTTATCACATTTTTTTCACCTTATTTTTCTTTGTTTAACAACTAAGTAATCTTGTTTTGTGAATGGTTGTGATTAACTAAATTTTTCTCCTATTATTTTTTTAGATGTTTATTTGTACATAGTATATGATATAAATTATTTTTATTTAAAAAATTTAACAAATTTCTCTAAATTGAATAAACATATGTGGTATAAAATAAATATAATATTAATATTGTTGATGTGGTGAAATATCATGGTTTTATGGTGAAAATGTTCAAAAGTATTTAATGGTTTTATATAACTATTCAATATGAAATTGATTCAAATTACCTAAATCAGTTTAATTAGATTTATATTATAAATCTTTTGACTTTAAATCCAGTTAAAAGTAAATTTATTATTATAAAATATTAAATGAAAAAATAGTTTCCAATTAAAAATCAGCATTTTCAACTATATATTAATAAATAAATAAATAATGAAATTTTATATAAAGGAACCATAAAATAATTAAAATATTAATATTTCAAAAATGATAATTATTTTTTCATATAAATTTTATAATTGTGAAAAAAATAGATTTTATAATATGAGCGCTCAAGAATACTAAACCATATTTTTATAAAAATGTTATCATTCAAAAAAATTGCTTTTTACATTCAAGTGATTCATATTTTATTTATAATAAATACATAAAAAATATATTTGTGTACCATATATATTTCAATATGTAATCTAATCCTATTCATAAATACAATTCCAATGTCTTGGTGAAAACTATCATTTTAAATAATAATATTGATTGTAATGTTTTTGATCGAAAAAACTCGATGTTGCATGCAACACAAACTAAGTCAGTGTTGTCTATTCCAGATGTCTAAATCAATGTTGTGTGTGACATAATATATTGAATAAAATGTTATTATTTTACAATTATCAATTTTTAGATTCCACCAAACATAAAATAATCAAACCCCACATTTTAAACATAATCTCTATAATCAATGGGTTGAAATTTGGAATAACAATTTTTGAAAAACCCACAATATAAATATATTTTATAAAAAATCCTTTTAATAAAATATAAATAGATCTAAAAAATTCATATATAATACTAAAATAATGTGTTTTCTATATTGGATAAAATAATTGGCTAATTAAAAAAACAACATTGAAGAGATTACTAACACTCAAATATTAAGTCAGGGTCATAGAGAACATGTTGATGGTAAAATTGATGACCACAAATCCATAATCTAGAAGTGTGAAAAATGTCAATCATATCTTAAAAATTATTATAATAGTTAAAAAAACTATTTATTGAATACAAATTTTCCTAAGAGTAATTATATCACTCAATATGATTATAGAAAAATATACATACATGATACGACTAATTTCCATAAAAACAATCATATCCTATTGATGCCCATTTAACTATATCTACTTAATCTCTTAGTACAATTTTCATCATGTGATGTAGAAATACAGTAAACACCAAAACATTGTCAGAATATCAACATAATCCATTTCATAAATGGTTAACCATATTTCCCTAGTAATATATCATAATCCAAAATATTAAAAGGTCACATAATTTGAAGAATTATCATTTCCTTAATCTAAATTAAATATTGTAGTTTTAAATCATTAGATACCAAAAATGATAAATCCTTCATCATATATACTCTTTAAATGTGTTCATAAGTTGAATTACCAAAAAATATTATTTAAAGATAAATTTTTCCTTATGATGTTAGTAAAAACTAGATTTCGGGTTATATTCCTTAAATCCAAAAAATGATGTATACTCTGTTAATTATGGCATAAACGACTTTTTCAATAAATCAACAAGCAGTTACATGGTATTAAGTAATATTTGGAACACATTAAACCTCAAATTTCCCTCAAACATGTGTTTTTACATGAAGGTAAACATGTCACCAAATCATTATTCATCTTCATCAATACCATTAAATATACACATTCAAATACATTATGAAATAGTAATATGTTACAATATTTATGAATTTCATAATTATTATAATCATAATATCATCAATAAAATACTATTATATCATTTTTGTTAGATCCACATATAGACAAAAATTAATAATTATACTTCAGTTTTTTCAATAAAACATTCTTTAACTAAAACCCTTATCTTCTTACATGTTATATTCTGTTAATGAATGCGGTGTTCATTTGAGTAGTTCCCCATATATTTATATTTTAAATACATTATATTACTCTTTTATTTCTTCCATTGTTATTAATTTCTGTGTTGACCATTTTTCTTCACACATATAAAAAAATTACAATCCCAACAAGCATTTACTAGGTTTATTCTTTCAACAATTATAAAATTTCAGAAAATTATTCATTCTAGGAATCCCTTGATACATTTTTTGATCTGAAATCATTTTATTCTCTCCCTTCCCATTGAATCCATTTGTATTGGAAAATTATTACTCTATTGTTATATCACATGTAACAATTTCATCAGATTAAGGATATTTTTTACACACTAGCTCCCATCAAAGTCATGGTTTACGCCATTCAAATAGTGATCAATCATGAACTAATTTTTGAATATGTAATTCATATAGTACATGGAAAACTATGTAATGGTACCTTAATACAAGAAGGAAATATCTTATTTTATTTCAAATATTATAATGAACAACATACAAGTTAATATTTTTTATCGTGAGGGAAATATTTTTCAGTTAATGTGTCATTTAAAGATTTACATTCAATGAGTTTTATTTCCACTTACACTCTAGTATTCTGGATTAATGACCACAATTAATCCACATCTGTATTATGACATTACACTTCCAATATAACCTTTTATATTTTATCATATCTTAATTCCTTACATATTCTTTACAAATACTAAATCCATATAATAGCTATCATTGGATCAGTAGTCCCACTAAATGATGGGGAAATATGTCACATAATGAAATCCAACATATTATAATCATGTTGTGTAAAATTTTTATATATCCAATTAATGTTATTTTTCATATCATTATTATGCTTCCCTAATATATCAAAAAAATTTAGTTTCAATGCATACAATATAGGAATTCCGAGTAGGGAAACCTCTACGTTGGTCCTAAGTATTGACACACTTCTTCTTTCATGGTTCCATTTCTAAGTAAGTACAATACACTAGAATAGATCATAACATTATGTATTATAACTTTCAATAAAAAAACTAGTGAAATACATATTTTTAATTGAATATTTTATCCATTAATAATATCATAATAAAAAACATGATATCTTTGGGATATCCTTACTTTCAAATCCTTTATAATGGTTTGTAATGACAATGTCAATTATATTAAAAAAATACCTAGGGTGTTTCATGAAATTTTCATTATAAGTTATCATTTTAGGTATATAGTTATGATAAATTCAAGATATATTCTCCCTTTTTAGGGTTATCACCCATAGGTACATCTATACCCAAAACACATCCACTTTTTTATCCATAAAGTGAACTATTTATATGAATAGAGACATAATCTCATCCAAAAAAGAAACATTAACATGTTCTCCTATAATTATCCTCAAATTCAATCATATGGTTATGTTATCTAATCTATTATACCTATATAAACTTACCTAATATTCTATTAATATTACTTTGATATCAACTATAATGACAACATCCTATGAATCATAGAGCTGGTTCCTTACATTGTTTCATTGAATTGATTACATGGAATCAATTCCAAAAGGGCCTGTTAGTTATAATGTTTTAGAGTCAAATATGTGTAAATGATACCCATTTTACATTGTTAATATAAAATAATATATATAACACATAAGAAAACCTAATTCATTGCATCCTTGAAAACACATTAAATGATACCTTCTTCATAATATAGAGAAAGGAAAAAGAGTAGAGTGATCTCAATTCCAAAGTAAGGGTTATGTATAGATGAAGGAAATATGAATCAACAAGAGTAATCAATATTAAAAGGTATACTACAAAACACACATTACATTTAAATTACTACAATTTTATAGTGAGATAATGAAAAATCGATATAGAAAGGTAAATGACTAATGACAAGTTACATTTAATAAATAAACTCTGAATAAAATTTTTCCATAGATTAAATAATAGAAGAATCAAATGAATGACAATAATACTTGATTTAATATTGAAGGAAATGATTAATTATTTTATTCCACGCTTCATATGTATATGGTATGTTTACCATCAGAACCTTTCATATTATGGTTTCAAATGTACTGGGTAAAAACATATCGTATTTGGATAACCAATTCATCTCATGAGATTACCTGTATATAGAGGGTCTTACATGAAATGGTTACCCAAAATTTAGAAACTAGTCTAAAACATTCATCATATATCTGATAATCAATTAAATTCATATCAATTTTTTATTATTGAATATGCGTATTGATGAGTGGATATAGATTTATCCATATTTCCCCAGTTAATCAGATAATATTCAAAATAAACACAATATCTAAAAATGGAATATTGATTATGAGATAATAATATCCATCACATAGGAATCTGTATTTTTAATTTAAATTTAATGTTTAATGAAATCTTAACACAAGAAAGGGGGTTTTCATGATAAAGTTAACATGAAAAAAAGAATGCGAGATTACACAATAAATTTTAACATTGTGTAATTTTCCATTCCGAAACCATTGGATGAAATAAATCAAATTGAATCTTAAAATACCAAGAAAGACAAATTTTTTTTAAATTTGTTTAAAATGACAAGTATAAAGACCATATAAAAAGAAATTGGTCATCAATAAAAAATATTACTCAATGAAATGTAATTTGAGATGAAATTCATTATCTTAGACTTCGTCTTAGTTAAAAACACTTCAAACTATTGTATAATTGTATTAAAATGATATTAACTAATACTTGAACCATTTTAATATTTATAATACCATATATTATACTTTGAAATCATTTTATCCCCTGCCTGTTAATAATCATTTTTTATTTTCACTATTTTGGGTGTTAATTACTTTGTTTTTATTAATGTTTTGACATGTTATTTTTTCCTTTTATATATATCACTATTTCATCGTCTCTACAATGTATAACATTATGTATGTAATGAACCATTGTTTAATCGACTGAATTACCTTCTTATATTTTTGAATTATAGTATAAACACATTTGGATGCACAATGACATGTCATGATACAAAATACTATGTAATCATTAAACCTAATTTTCCACATATATGTCATGAATTTCAAAATTATAATATACACGGCTATGTTCAATTTAATTATTTGAGTCTAATGAAACAAACAAAATTATTGGGGAATATTAACCAACCCATATGAATAGTAATATGACGTTTATGAATAGTAAATCATCCAAAATAATAGTAACCTCACCCTTGAATAAATAAATAAAACATAGGCAATTTATAAGTGATAATATGTCCAAAGAAAATGTATTATAATATTTGTATGTCATAAATAAATAAATATAATCAATTAATTAATTTAAGAGAGATATTATTTTCTTTTAATTTTATCTTAAATTAAATATTCTATGTCCTCTGGTTTTAAGATAATTTTTATAAGACCTTATGTAATTTTTTTAAGCATTAGGAAATCAGTTTAAATTTTCAAATCTGTATTTTTCTTGTAAATTATGATTTTATTTAAAATTATGTTAATCATTTTTGAAAATTATTTTAGAAAAATGGAGTTTATCTTTGGATTCTAGAGGTCAAAAAAAGGATAGGGTCAATTTTCGGAGAGTGCAGTCCAAACAAACATGGACCGACCACTCTGAGATTCTTGTGATTAATTGGTGTGTTATTCGTGATGGAGGAGGATGGAAACCAACACCGGTGGTGATCAAGAAAGGTGTTATGCACCCCGGCCAGCCGCGAAAAAGGTGTCTGCACATCCACACAGCCCAACAGAAGAGAAACATGGCTTATTCCACGGAAGCGAAGGGAGGATGGTGGGTCGTGCCGGCTGTCAAAGAAGGCATGGCTCATGACCACACCATGCAGAGAGGATAGCTGGCCATCCGGCCACCAATGGTGGACCTCCACACCGCAGCCCTTGAACCACCCCACAGCCCATGCGCTTCCCTACGTTCCCCATGCCACCTCGTGTCCAACGGGCTGCCGTGCGGCCCCGCGCTGCCCCTCGCTCCCCGCACCGCCCTGCTGTACCCTCACAGCCTTGTAGCCCATGCGCCATCCCATGGCCCCTGCACCACCCTGCGGCCGCCACACCGTTAGGGCGGGCCACCCGGCACATGCCGAGCTAGACTTAGAGGGCCAGGTCGGTCTGACCGGGTCAGACTAGACCCTGAGCAGTTTCGAACCATTCCAAAATTTTGGACAATACATTGGTGGAAACGATGAAGAGGGACAATACTTTGTGTATACCCCAATTGGATTTTGGAAAAAGTTGGGGTACCGTCGAGTTGGATCGAGCACGAATGCAACCGGGCCCTCGAGACTAAATGGATAATAACATACAAACTGAGCCTCGGATCGACACGCATTTTATTGTGTTGAGACCCATTTTACATGGAACTCCATTGGGTTACTTTTTTGTGTGCCTTTGTAGCCTATGGTTTATCAACCAGAGGTTTGAGGAGAAGACCCTCCCAGAGACAAGAAAGCCTAGTGCGAAAACCCTTTAGAAGGCTGTGATAAAATAATATGATCATGTGTGGGTCTGACAGTATATAGACAATTTAGTAGGATATTTTGTGGGTTTGATGATCTAATGAAGATTTATTAGGATCCTGTGTGGGTCTCATGATGTACTGACGATGTACTAGGATCCTCTATGGGTCTGACAACCTACTGATGATGTACGTGGATCATGTGTGGGTCTGATGACATACTAACGATGTACTAGGATCCTATGTGGGTATAATGATGTACTAATGATGTACTAGGATCCTGTGTGAGTCTGATGTACTGATGATTTACTGGGATCTTGTGTGGGTCTGACGACGTACTTACGATGTACTAGGATCTTGTGGGGGTCCAAATATGTATTATTTATGTTCTAGGATTGTGTTTGGGTTTGACAATGTACGGAATATGTACTAGGATCTTGTGTGGGTGTCCCGATGTACTGGAGAAGTACTAGGATCCTGTGTGGGCTTGACGATGTATTGATGAGGTACGAGGATCTTGTGTGGGTCTGACAATGTACAAGGATCATGTGTGGGTCTGACGAGGTACTAGGATCTTCTGTTGGTCTGAAAATATACTAAGACACTCTATGGGTCTGATGATGATTTGGGATCCTTCGTGGGTATTCCACATAATTGTGTAATATGGTTCAATAGTTGCATCTAATCATCTCTACTATTGTACATATGCTATACATGGTGTGGGATTTGTTCACTCTTATGTTTTAATTTCATTCGTGGTAAAACCTTTTTGTTATTCATCTGTGTGGAATACATGTGTGGTACATACCTTTATTGTTTTCTTTCATTTGTTGAACAGTTGAGCATTGGGCTTTTGTGTTGGACCCTATGTTTCCTCATGATTGAGATAGGTATAATTGATAACATAGTTATATGAATGGGAATATACCTAAGTAGGACCGACTGAGGAGGTCTGCAGGGAGCAGGTGGACGTTGAAGAGGTTTGGGTCGTGCAGCTGGCTGTGGGAGACGATTCAAGATGTCACTGCCACCACCAACATGTGGTACACCCCAATCATAGGGAGAAGGTGGACCATGGTGAGCTCTTCTCCAGGAAGCTGAGGCCTATGATCAGGGAGCTCCGGAGATGATACGAGTTATGATTTGTGTCTACTCCACCATAGATTCCATATTTATTGACACATGTTCCAGTCATTCTATTATTTCAACTACCCTCATTCGGAGATCAGAGATTCAGATGGAGTCGTTGGGTCGATTCTTACGGCTGGAGACTCTTACGAGAGAGGATTTGATGATTCTGCACTAGTGACAGCAATGTGAGATTACTCTAGGAGGTGAGAGTTTTGGTTGGAATCTCCTAGTAGCAGCGTCGAGGCCTAACGACGTCATCTTGGGTATGGACTGATTATCTACAATCTATGCTCAGAGTTACCATATTAGGCACAAAGTGTGGTGTGTCCGAAAGGATGAGACCAGGTTTACCTTCACCGGTGAGAAGGGAGCCTTTGTAGGACAGGATGGACTTACTCGGAGCATAGTGCATCCAATCACTCAATAGTTACCTTGCATTACCCTCGAAGTTGTTGATGTGGAGAGTCTGAGCTATCTTCTTTGTGGTGAACCAGTACCAGGATGTTTTCCTTGATGACGTAATGGGTCAATCTCCTCACAGATAGGTGGAAATTTACATTGACTTGTACCATAGGAAAACACCGATATCTACACCAACATATTGGTTGGCTCCCTCGAAACATCATGAGCTAAATGTATAATTGGAGGACTTACAATGGAAGGTATACATTTGACCTAGTGTTTGCTCTTGGGAAGCCACAATTTGGATCACCAAGAGGGAAGATGGGTTTTTGAGGCTTTTTCATGACTATCAGCACCGCAAACGGGTGACCTTGATAAACATATACTCATTCTCGAGGATTGATGACTCTTTGATCAGCTGAAACAAGCACAGTGGTTCTCGAAAATAGACCACTAATCATGCTATAACCAGCTCATAGTGCGAGATGAGGGTGTTCAAAAGATGGATATAGGATGTTGGTATGATCATTATGATTTATTAGTTATACTGTTCGGTGTAACCAACACCCCAACAGTGATCATGGGACTACTGAACTGGATATTATGGCCATACCATTATCAATTTGTTGTGGTCTTCATTGATGACATTCTGATCAACTCAGCTATAGAGGATGAGCATGCCTGTCTTTTTCAGGTAGTTCGAGACACACTCCGAGAGCACCAGCATTATAGTAAGATCTTGATGTGCCAGTTCTAGATCCTAGAGGTTCCCTTTTAGGGACACTTTTTTAAATAGCTATAGTTGTAGTGGATCCAGCAAGGATTGAGGCGGTATATGCTTGGGATCCACCCATGTGTGTGACAGAGGTACGAAGATTCATGGGTTTGGTTAGATACTACCTGAGGTTTGTTCCAGATTCTCTCAAGAGTTCCAACACCTTTATCAGCATTGATAAAGAATGGGAAACCCGTTGCGTGGTCAAAGAGATGCCAGTGGAGTTTTTAGGAGCTCAGGTAGAGCCTGACTAGGGCCCCCATCTTGAGGTTTCCTGAAGAGGGCGTAAGGTACGTAGAACATTGCGACTCATTAGGGAATGGGCTCGAATGTGTCCTAATACAAGAGTGAGAAGTGATCCAATATGGTTCTCGTCATCTGAGAAAACATGAATACAACTACACTACCCATGACCTGGAGTTAGCAACAATGGACTTTTCCTTGAAGATGTGGTGACATTACTTGATAGGAGAATGTTTTACAGTCTAATCGGATCAGAGGAGTCACAATTATATATTCTCACAAAAGGACCAGAACCTGAGACAACGATGTTTTCTTGGGTTCCTCTAGGACTATGACATCATGATAGTTAATAAACATGGGAAGGGTAACATTTTAACAGATTCACTTAGCATGAGATTTGGTATACAGATTCTAGGAGAGGTGACAGAGTAGCTGGCCACTTTTATGATATCGTTTGTGGATATGGATGAAGCAATTTTTCTTCCATCTGTTACACTCACTTCCCCACTTCATCAGAAAGTCAGGGAGGTGTGGTGTGGGGAGGCTAACTTCAAGACTCGATGTGCTCAGATATCTACAATAAATGCACCTGATTGATTTTCTGAAGGTAGGGAGAACATCATCCTCGACAGAAGACATACTATGGTATCTGTTTCACTTTCGGAGGAAGTTTTGAAGGAGTTACAGACATCCCATCTAGAGGTACATCTAAGAGTGGAGGAGTTGTAAAATTATCTCTGAAAATAGCACTGGAGGCTTGGAATGAAGAGAGAAGTCGTAGAGTTTGTCTCTTGGTTCCACACTTTCCAGCAAGTGAAGACGGAGCATCTGGTACCAGCAGGAATTGTTCTTCCTTTAGAGGGCCCAGAGTGGAAGTGGGATGTGATATTCATGAACATTGTGACAGGAAATCCATGTATATACATGGGTCATGATTCTATCTTGGTGATCATTGACCGACTCATCAAATTAGCCCACTTAATACCAATCAAAGAGCAAGGTTCAGTAGAGATCTTGGGATGCCTCTATATGCCAATGATTGATAAGCTCCATAGAGTACCCTCGACGATTTCCCCCGATCATGCTAAATCATTAACATCCCAGCTATGGAAGGGGTTTCAGGAGGCTTTTCGGAGACATCTTCATTTGAGCACTGACTTCAATCCTCAGACGGATGGACAGTCTGAGCAGACTATTCAGACCCTGAGGGACATGCTACATTCTAGCATCCTCAACATCAGTCGTATCTAGGAGGAACAATGGCCATTGATGGAGATTTCATCCAACAATAGCTATCACTCCACCAATTTATTGATAGCTATCGAGGCATTGTACGACCGACCTTGCAGATCAACATTGTGCAAGACTAACCCATGGGAGTATGCAGTCAATGGACCCGAGTTGGTATGGGATAAGACAAAGAAAGTGAAGATTATCTAATAGTGGATGAAGACTACGCAGAGCAGGCATGAGTCTTATGCCGACAGATGATAGATACCTTAGGAGATTAAGGATGGCAACCACATCTTCTTATGGATCTCTGATCGATGTGGTTTGCAGACAATTGGCGTGAGTGGGAAGTTATCATCAAGGATCGTCGGTCCCTTTCAGGTCATTAGTAGAGTTGGAAGTGTAGCTTACCACCAAGCACATCCCCCTCAGTTTCACCGGGATCATGACATTTTCCAAAAATCCCAGGTGAGGAGATATGTTAATTATCCTACCCACACCATCGACCATGACAAGCTGGACATCGAAGATGGTGCAACATTTATGGAGGATCTAGTAGAGATTGAGGATTTATTGGAGCAGGTCCTTCATGGGTGTTCAATAACTCTAGATCACGTTTGCTGGAAGCATGAGAACCTCTAGGAGAGCACATGGGAGTAGGAGACTCAGATTTGTGCTCACTACTGCCACATGATTTCCTAGTTTTGTGTTGTGGCTCTCAGGGATGCAAAACCGTGTCGTGGGGAGAATGTAAAGACCCGAAATTTCCATGTATGTTTTTTAATTATATGGGAATTTTGTGTGTTTGAGAAAATTGATGACACATGATTCTGAGGCCCGGTGTGCTTGGAATGAGTTCATAATTTTTTTTTCATGAACGTTCAGTAAATGTGCGAGTGGGTTTTTGTAATATTTGAGCCAATCCACAGAACTAATATCTGAGGACACTGTTGAACATGCAACACTTGTATTCGGCTAAGGATACTTTCACCTCGATGGCAGTTGTTCGAAGGTGAATGTTTTTATTGTGTTTTTTGTGAAAAATTAAAATAAAATAGAAATTCTTAACATTATTATTTGTTTAAACCTCCCAAGTGGATATTATAAATGTGGGGGCCACCTAAACTAAAACCTCCCACATGTATGTTAACGAGGTGGGGACCACTGAGCCTAAACCCCCCATTTTGAATTTCTTGTGCTGGGGACAACCTGATCACTCTTAATGGGAGAAACCACTTAAACTCCCTCACTAATGATGAGTTAAAAAATGGACCCCTTCCAACATTAATTATGCCAAAACTTATCATATAATTGAATCAATTAATTGAGGAAATTAATTATGCCAACATGCTTATAAGGCCCCAGACATAAACCTTACATAATATTGAATTAAATGAATAATTCACATTGAGGATCTTATCAGGATTAGAGTTTTAGAGAATTAGGTCATAACTATTACATATATAAAGATTATATAGTAGACACTTTTACTATGTTTCCATAAAATAAAAAAAATAAAAAAAGAAACATGTCTAGTTCCATGTTTTAGATAGAATGTCTTTCCTTGATCCCATCATTGATCCTATTCATCTTTAAGTCCTGTGGAAAACATTTCAAAAACTTTGGATGAGCAAAAAAAGCCCAGTCAAGGATACAAAAATAAGGAAAATTGTTAGTTTTTCAAAAACAACAAGTAAACCATGAGTACTTAACCGAAGTAATACTTTTCCCCTTTATGAAGTAGTAAATACTATTCATTGAATAAAAGACAATTACTTAGCCTTTTATAACCAAAAGATTACCATAAAACCCATATAAATAACACATAACATATAAAGGTAACTTGGGACATAAACATACTTAAATTGAATAACCAAACGGTCGACTTCCACACATACTTAATGTAATATCCATACAGCCGACTTCCATACCCAATGCATTGGAGGTTATAACGTAACCACCCGTCCTCATATTCACGGAACCACCCGTCATATGGTTTATCACTTAACCACTTGTAAAATGTCCAAGTACCACCATTACACATAAAATATTGAAAAAAATAAAAATTTCAATAACAACATTTCATTTTCAGTCACAATAAGTAATTCCAAGATATTGAATTAATCAATCCATTTTCAAAAACCATTTAATATATATTTATGAATCAAAGTGTCCCATACCACTTTGAATCTTTTAATGGAATTATAATTTAAAAATATTAATGTCCATATAAATAAATACTGAAAACCATTTTGAAAACATGGACATTAATGAAAATGATTTAGAATAATTAATCTTTAAAACATTTAAAACGATTTTTTATATTAAAGTGTTTTTAACAAAATGAGAGACTCTTGAATAAAAATAATTTCGGAATAACATTTAATCTGAGCTTTATAATATCTTGAGAATAAAGGTATTCATGATATAATATGTCAAAGGACAGTATACACACCATATAAGAGAGAATTGGTGCATAACAACAATAAAGTCTCAATGGAAATGTAAATTGAGATGAAATCCATTATAAAGAAGGTATCCTTAAATTAAGGATAAATCTATCACATAATTATGTGTGAGAAATAAAAATACACCCAATATAAGTGGATATTATGTGTGAAACAATCAGAGGTCATTCACACATATTCATTGGATGACATGTTCAAGAAGTACAAGTTGAACCCAAAGAAATCGAAATTAGGTTAAGATGTTCCCTTGTAAAAATTCGACAGCCTAACGACGTCACTTCAAAATTCAGAAAATTAGTCAATGAGATAGTGAATGGTATCTCATAACATGGACATAATCTTTACATCAATAAGGATATAGAAGAACATATCCCAACATAATAGGATGTAAATTAAAAGACATAACAAAATAAGACTTTTAAAAAGAGGAGGGTGAAAGGTCCCCTAACCGAGTTCAGTAACTTTCGAAACGTACACCCCCTTGAAGAAGGGTCATACAATGAATATTTAAATACCCATAAATGAAATTATACTATAAAAAGTTTATAATAATGGTCAGTACATACACCACTCAAAGGAAGTTGTGGCAAATGTAGCATAAATGTCATGAGAATAAAAGTGAGATGAAAAATCCCTTCAAAAATTCAACAGCCTAACTGCGCCACTTAAATCTTCCAAAAATGGATTTATGAGATCAAATAGGGTCTTTAATTATATGAACATAAAAATTACAGAATGAGGAATATAAAATAACATCCCCAAAAATTTGAAATATGAGCTTAAAAAAAATACATAAAAGAGAGTACTTAAAAAAAAATAGAGTGGTTGGATCCCTTACCTCGGGTCCGACTTAACACAATCATTCTTTAACATCCTGAATAATAAACTTGAGTTAATTTCTACTTTCATAATAACCTTTTTCAAGTTCATTATTACTTTTATATCAATTATTACCATGTTATATTCATTATGTAATCATTTAAGTTAATAATGTTTGTTTTGTATATATATGGTTCTTAAGTCGAAAGTGGACTTCTTATAATTACATGTTGTTCGTGTGGTCAATGGTTCATTATATCCAGAATGATATTCATGATTTGGATATCATATATATCATATATATCCAGAATATACATGTATTTCTAATATTACATAATCATTTAGAGGTAAGAAATGAAATGCACCGTTCATGGAGACGGTAAGCTGTACGTACGCATGAACGCTACTTTCATTTCTATCTCATACTTTAATGCATAAAAAAAAATAATTATATAAAGGTATCGTATAATTACAGTATAAAATCATATATAATAACTTTAAATCCATATTTTATACGTCCCACATATGGCATTAACTAATCAAATCACTTTGAGGGGGCGGTAGTCCGCACATCCTAAAATGAAATTATCGTGTTTACCCACAATGGAAACCGTAAAGGTATGACAAAAATGAAAAATACAGAATCTTAAGTAAAACATAAACATATTATATATAATATATTAATATAGTGTCATATTAATGATCATCTTTTAAGGTGTTATATGAGTGTTGAACAATCATTGTTTCGTGAGGCAGAAATTCGCCATCCACAGAAACAGTATATTCTTTAACCATTAGATGAAGGTGTGTGTAAGTGTAGCTCGATTCCTTATTATAAAAACATCCTAGTATAATTAGGATACTGGTGTTGTTTCAAATGAGTCTAATTAAAAGAGTTTAGGGTGTTGGAGAAGCAAAATAAAAAAAAGAACACAAGAGAAGACACTACCTTTAAATCGGGTAATGCTTTTTGATTTGAGCTCAATGGCTTCCTTGGGAAGACTTCTGCCCAAAGTGGGGCTTCTAGGAGTAATAGGGGTATGTGTAGAGACAAAATTAGCAGGGGTTGGCCGATCAAAAGGCTTGAGAGGTGTGGCTAGGAAGTTGAGGTGGGGGCCTTTTATAAGAGGAGAGGAGGGGCACTCCTGGAAAGTAAGGAAATGTTATTTTATTTTAAAATGTGTTTCGGATTTTAATGGCCCTAAATTGATGTGTTTATAGGATAAGGTGATAATGGTTCTAAATCAACTCATCCAATAGGTTTTGGACATGTGTAGGTCTTAGATTTTACATTATCTTTCCATTTTATTTAAATCGTTAAACAATGAGGTAATCACTGTATCATATTGGTGTCATAAATAATTTATTTTAGTTAATGTCTATAAATTATAAAAAAAATACTATGATTTAGGAAATATTTTTAACTTTCCAATGAATATTTATAGTCAAAAATATGACATGTATAACCACATATAAAAATTGTTTTAGTAAAATAACACAAGTTTGTGACATTTTAATTTTAACATTAAATAAAAAGGTATTATTGTCATTTTTCTACCAAAGTGGCTCCATGGGGTCCCCAAGATGACCCATGGATTTTATTGGTCGGCCATGACACATCCAATGAGGGTAGGACATATGTCTAAGTCATTTAATATTATTAAAACATTATTTTTACCTTAAATCACACTAATTACCACTAATCGCAATTAATAAACTTAAAAGTTACTATTCCCCTAAAAAATTATTTTAAGCCCACTGGACCATATTTTACTTCTTAATGACAACCATGTATGTTGGATTTTTGAAATTTAAATCACAGATGTGGTAAGGTTTCATTTAAATGAAAAATCAGTTTCTTTAACTATCACTTAATGGTTTCACTATTCATCAAAAATTGATGTTTTTCAGAAAATTACCAAAAATTTACACTAGGATATATTTGATATTCCAAATTCAATATTTTTTTCTATTTTAAAAAATTCAAAACATATAAGTTACATGAATTAATTTAATAATTAATTCCCTCTTTTAGAGAAAATAGCGTGTTTTTTTGAAATAATAAGTATCAAAAGAATGACACTTGTTTAAGTCGAATTTCAAGAAGAAATTAATTCCAATGACCACGATTGGATTAAATGGTAAAAATATATTATAATTTTTCGTTGAAACCAATTAAAATGATAATATAATCATATAAAAAATTAGATTAAAAAGAGGTTTTGAATTAAAATACAACATTTTTCACTACTCATTAAAAAATGATCTTTATCAGAAAAATACCACAAATTTACACAAAGTGAATTTTGATGTCCCGATTCTAACGAAGAGTTTTATTTGGTCCAATAGAATGTATAAGAGTGACCAAAGCTATATTTAATGACGGTTCGCCATCAAAAGTTGATAAGTGGTCCTTTAATGAAAATTAGAGTATATATGCCTAAAATTGAATTCTTTTCGTATTTTAAGCCTTTATCCTTTATTGGATAAATATAAAAACATTTAACAAACATATATAATCATATTTTAGTTATTTATATTCATTCCCGCCAATACAACGGCTATGGGTTAACTAACATTTAAAATAATTTTTTTTATTATTAGAGTGCAACGTAAGATTTCCAAGGAACTCGTTATTGCGTATTGGGTAAGCCATCAAGTATAGCGTTCCATTTAAATTAATATTAACATTTTATTCAAAAAAAGGGATAAATATAAAAATTTCATATTCATTATTTACCTGGGGTGTAACATCCTTCCCCCCTTTTGGGAATTGCGTCCTCACAATTTTAAAATTAGGCTTGGAAACATCATTGAAATCCCAGATAAGAACATGATTTGGTAAAAAAATCACATTAAAAGAAAGAAAGAGAAGTACAGAGGACACCCGAGTTATCCCACACTAGGATTCCATGTAGGAAAAAATGGACATGGAGGTGAAAACATAGGGTCATGTTCTAATGGAGAGTGATAGAAAACATTTTTAGGAGAAACATAACCCCATGAAAATCACAAACTTGTGATGGGTTAAACGGTATTCGATTCCCCAGTAGGAAAAGTTAATAGAAAAAAATTTTGTTTTAAGTTACTTTTTATTGAGGACATTATTCATAAGGAAACATAATTACTTATCATGTTGACTTTCAACTTTTATTAGATTTCTTACACAAACTCATATTTTCTGCAAAGTACGAGTATTTAGAAAGACTTTTTCAAATTATGAGTACTATAATCCACTTCTAGAGAATCACCTAATCCACAAAGGAGAACTATATACATCCCATGTCTTTAGACATTAACCAAAAGAAAAACCAAAAAGCTTAGTAAAAGATCAGATAATCCAGAAAAGGATAAACCTTTATAAAAAGAAAATATATTCTTAATCTCCAAAATTTGTCCAACAAAACCCAATGTTCAACGAGGACCATTTGATAAACAAATTGTCCATAAAATTATTAAAAATAAACCAAACTAAGATTGAAACACAAATATTTGAAAGATTTAGTCACATAGTCTTCCAAGTTAAATCGTAACATTTATCTCCAAACAACATCAGTTTCTCTTAATGTCTCGTATTGAAAAGTAATTAACCTAATCACAAATCTTCCATGATAGGTTAATAAATTTTCATAGATAACACAAAATCAACTTACTCTTAACTCATAAAATCATCTAAATAAAAAGATCCAGTCAAACTAACCAGGGATATCACGTAGTCCAGTGGTAGGAGATAAATACCAGTCGCACTTTGGTTGTGGGTTCGATTCCCACAGCTTTGTCTAACGTGACGGGTTGTCACAGGGTCTGTGTGTTGTCCTTTTTACAAACTATATATTTCTCAAATCATTCCCCAAAAGGAGAAAAAAATCATCAAAAATAACCATAACATAATTTAACCTCAATTTTATCTCATGGCTTTCACTTTCCATCATAAAATATAGTTACCCATAATTACCTCCAAAGTAAGGATCATATAAACCCAAATAGTTCTTTATAACTATGTACACAAAAGAATAGATAACTATTCCTTGAATAAAATTTTCATATATCAATCATCATGGTTACACATACTATAAACAGTTTTCTAATGTAACCCCATCATCAAAAGAGACTTAATACTCTTAAGAATTTCACCATAAGCCTTGAAGCCCTTATATGTTGACTTCTTACTCATTCAGCATTCTTCATGATCCATTAACCATTCATTTCCAAATTATTATGAAATACTTCTTTCCTATAAAAAAAATCATTGATCATATACTAAGATTCCAAAATAGGAAAACAAATGTTATAAAATAATCCATACCTTTGACTGGTCATTGTCAGTTTCTTCATCCTCAATCGGAATGGCATTAGGTATTGGTAAACGATTATATGTACGATCTTGGTGATCCCATTCCTGAAACTTTTTCAAAGGGAATGTGTTTTCATAATGACCATGCACAACAAATTTAAAACATTCAATTGATCCCTTAGAAAGAAAATATTTCCCTTTCCTTGAGTCTACCGGATGCTTCCTTTTTCCATGGAAGGTTCATTCTTTATGACCTTCATTTCAACATCTATAGCATATTGTTGTCCCTTTGAAACATTTTCCAAGGTGTTTCTTTCCACATCTTTGTCACATAGGTTTTCGAACACACTTACCTTCATGATTATTACCTGTAGTTCTGTATTGATTTGTTTCTCGCATATATGATTCCTTATAGAAATCACTGAGGTTTAGGTGGTCAATCATGACTCCAGATTTTTGGTTGAGGATAAACACATGATTTCTCATTGCAGCTCCAATATCATTCAGTTGCTCGCTTAGAAAACTGTCACAGTTTTATTCACATCCACTGTTACTTCGGTGCCTGCTAGATACATCCATTTACTAAAACAAAAAAGGTTAGTGTGAGTATATCAACAAAACCATCATGTAATAATGAGGAAGATAAACACTAAGATATACTTACCACTTCACTTTATCTAAAACTAGGACTCTTTTGGAAATCCGAACCATTATGGTATTGTCACTTATGTTTAGAGAATACCCTAACCTCTAAAGTTATCTAAACCGACCTCTGATACCAACTATAAGGCCCCGACCCTAAACCTTACATAATATTGAATTAAATGAATAATTCAAATTGAGGATTTTTTCAGGTTTAGAGTTTTAGAGAATTAGGTCATAACTATTACTTCTCAAAATATTACATAGTAGACACTTTTACTAAGTTTCCATAAAATAGAAAAAACACTTAAAATGAAACATGTCTAGTTCCAAGTTTTAGATAGAATGTATTTCCATGATCCCATCCTTGACCCAATTCATCTTTATGTCATGTGGAAAACATTTCAAAAACATGGGATGAGCATAAAAAGCCTAGTCGAGGATACAAAAAGAAGGAAAACTATTTGTTTTTCAAAAACAACCAGTAAACCATGAGTACTTTCCCAAAGTAATACTTTTCACCTTTATGAAGTAGTAAAAACTCTTCACTGAATAAAAGACCATTACTTACCCTTTTGTAACCAAAATATTACCATAAAACCCATATAAAGAACACATAATATATAAAGGTAACTTGGGACATAAACATACTTAAATGGAATTAACATACAGTCGACTTCCACACATACTTAATGGAATAGCCATACGGCCGACTTCCATACCCAATGCATTGGAGGTTATAATGTAACCACCAGCCCTGGTATTCACGGCACCACCCGTCATATGGTTTATCACGTAACCACCCATAAAATGACCAAGTACCATCATTACACATAAAATATTGAAAATTTAAACATTTCAATAACAAAATTTCATTTTCAATCACAATAAGTAATTCCATGATATTGAATTAATCAATCCATTTTCAAAAACCAATTAAAAGAGATTTTTGAATCAAAGTGTCCCATACCACTTTGAAGCTTTTCATAGGATTATAATTTTAAAACATTAATGTCCATATAAATAAATACTGAAAACCATTTTGAAGACATGGACAATAAAGATAAAGATTTAGAATAATGAATCTTTAAAACATTTAAAACGATATTTTTTATAAAGAGTTTTTAACCAAATGAGAGACTCTTGAATACAAATAATTGCGAAATAAAATTTAATCCGAGCTTTATAATATCATGATAATAAATAGATTAATGATATAATATGTCAACAAACAGTATACACACCATATAAGAGTGAATTTGTGCATAACAACAATGAATTTTCAATGGAAATGTAAATTGGGATGAAATCCATTATAAAGATGGTATCCTTAAATTAATGATAAATCTATCGCATAATTATGTGTGAGAAAAACAAATACACGCAATATAAGTGGATATTAAGTGTGAAACAATCAAGGGTCATTCACACATATTCATATGATGACATGTTCAAGAATTAGAAGTTAAAGCCAAAGAAATCGAAATTGGGTTATGATGTTCCCTTGTAAAAATTTTACAGCCTAACGACATCACTTCAAAATTTAGAAAATTAGTCGATGAGAGAGTGAATGGTATCTCAGAACCTGGACATAAACTTTACATATATAGGGATATAGATGATCATATCCCAATATAATAATATGTAAATTAAAAGACATAACAAATGAAGTCTTTTAAAAAGTGGAGGGTGAAAGGTCCCCTTACCGAGTTGGGTAACTTTCGAAACATACACCCCCTGGAAGAAGGGTCATACAATGAAGATTTAAATACCCATCAATGAAATTATACTACACAAAGTGTATAATAATGTTCAGTACATACACCACTGAAAGGAAGTAGTGGCAACCATAGCATAAATGTCACGAGAATAAAAGTGAGATGAAAAATCTCTTACGAAAACTCGGCAGTCTAACAGCACCACTTAAATCATCCAAAAATGGATTGATGAGATCAAATAGGGTCTCTAATTATATGAACATGAAAAGTATAGAATGAATAATATAAAATAACATCCCCAAACATATGAAATATGATCTTATAAGAAAAGACATAAAATAGAGTACTTAAAAAGAAAGAGAGAGGTGGGATCCCTTACCTCGGGTCCGACTTGACTCAATCATTCTTTAACGTCCTGAATAATAAACATGAGTTAATTTCTACTCTATTAAGAACCTTTTTCAAGTACATTATTATTTTTATTTCTCTTATTACCATGTTGTAAACATTATGTAATAATTTAAGTTAATAATGATTGTTTTTTCGATATATGGTTCTTAAGTCGAAAGTGGACTTCTTACAATTACATGTTGTTCGTGTGGTCAAAGGTTCATTATATACAGAATGAAATTCATGATTTGGATATCATATATATCATATATATCCATAATATACATGTATTGATAATATTACATAATCATTTAGATTAAGAAATGAAATGCACCGTTTATGGAAACGGTAAGCCGTACGTACGCATGAACACTACTTTCATTTAGATCTAATAGTTTAATGGAAATAAAATAATAATTATATAAAGTTATATTATAATTACAGTATAACATAATATATAATTACTTTAAATCCATCCTTTATACATCCCACATATGGCATTAACGAATCAAATCACTTTAAAGGGGCGGTAGTCCGCACTTCATAAAATGAAATTATCATCTTTACCCACAATGGAAACCATAAAGGTATTCAACAAATTAAAAATACAGAAGCATAAGTAAAACATAAAAATATTAAATATCATATATAAATATATTTTCATCTTAATTTCAACATTTAAAGGTGTTATATGAGTGTTAAACAATCATCGTTTCGTGAGGCAAAAATTCTCTATCCAGAGAAACAGTGTGTTCTTTAACCATTAGATGAAGGTGTGTGTAAGTGTAGCTCAATTCCTTCTTATAAAAACATCCTAGTATATTTAGGATACTGGTTTTGTTGAAAAAGAAATTAATTAAAATATTTTAGGGTGTTGGAGAAGAAAAATAAAACAAAAGAACACAAGAGAAGACACTACATTTAAATTGGGTAACTCTTTTTTATTTGAGCACAAAGGCTTTCTTGGGAAGACTTTTTCCTAATGTGAGGCATCTAGGAGTAATAGGTGGATGTGGAGAGACAAAATGGGAAAGGTTTGGCCTAGCCAAAGGCTTGAGAGGTGTGGGTATGGAGGTAGAGGTGGGGGCCTTTTATAAGATGAGAGGAGGGGCACTCTTAGAAAGTAAGGAAATGTTACTTTATTTTAGAATGATTTTCGGATTTTAATGGTCCCACCTTGATGTTTTTCAAGGTTAAGGTGATAAGGGTTCTAAATCCACTCATCCAAAAGGGTTTGGACATGCATAGGTCTTAGATTTTACATTATCATTCCTTTTTATTTAAATCATTAAATAATGAGATAATCGCTGCATCATCTTGGTGTCATAAATAATTTAATTTAGATAATGTTTAAAAATTAAAAAAAAACTATGATATAGGAAATTTGTTTATAATTCCAATAAATATTTATAGTAAAAAATCTGACTTGTATAACCCCATTTAAAATTTTTTTTAGTAAAACAACACATGTTTGTGACATTTTAATTTTAACATTAAATAAAAAGGTATTAATGTCATTTTGCTACCAAAGTGGCTCCATGGGGTCCCCAAGATGATCCATGGATTGTCATTGTCGTCCATGACACATCCAGTGAGGGTAGGACATGTGTTTAGGTAATTTAATATTATTAAAACTTTATTTTTACGTTAAATTACACTAATTACCTCTAATCGCGATTAATAAACATAAAAGTTAATATTCACCAAAAAATTATTTTAATCCCATTGAACCAAATTTTACTTCTTAATGAAAACCATGTCTGTCAGATTTTTGAAATTCAAATCACAAAAGTGGTAAAGTTTCATTTAAACAAAAAATATGTTTCTTTAACTACCACTTGGTGGTTTCACTATTCATCAAAAATTTAAGTTTTTCAGAAAATTACCAAAAATTTACCATAGGCTATATTTGATATTTCAAATTCAAAAATGATGTCTAATTTACAAAAACAAAAACAAATAAGTTAGATTAATTAATTTAATAATTAATTCCTGCTGTGAGAGCAAATAGCATGTTTTTATGAAACAATAAGTATCAAAAGATTGACACTAGGTTAAGTCCAATTTCCAGAGGAAATTAATTACAATGACCACTATTGGATTAAATGGTAAAAATATATTCTAGTTTCAATTTGAAACCAATTAAAAAGATAATATAATCATATAAATAAATTAGATTAAAAAGTGGTTTTGAATTAAAATACAACATTTTTCACTATTCATTAAAAATGATCTTTATCGAAAAAATACAGAAAATTTACACAAAGTGAATTTTGATATCCTGATTCTAAAGAAAAGTTTTATTTCGTCCAATAGAATGTATAAGTGGGACCAAAACTATATTTAATGATGGTTCGCCACCAAAAGTTGATAAGTGGACCTTTAATGGAAATTACAGTTTATATGCCTAAAATTGAATTGTTTTCGTATTTTATGAATTTATCCTTTATTGGATAAATGTAAAATCATTTAACAAACATATATAATCATGTTTTAGTTATTTTTATTCATTCCTGCCAGTACAACGGCTACGTATTAACTAACTGTTAAAATAATTTTATTTTATTATTAGAGTGCAACGTATGATTTCAAAGGAACTCGTTGTTTCGTATTGGGTAAGCCGTCAAGCATAGTGTTCCCTTTAAATTAATATTAAAATTTTATTCATAAAATGGATAAATATAAAAATGTCATATTTTTTATTTTCTTGGGGTGTTACAATGCCCAAATTTTTAAACTACCCATTTAAATTATATTAGTACCTCTTTCCTTTGGGAGGATTTGGTTGCCGAAGGAGAAGGGATGAAATTGGAGAAATTCATTCCAATGAAGAACAACCTCCTTTGAAAAACGATTATCCAACGAACTAATGAATAATCCAGGGATCAGAGGCAAGGGGCGGGCATGAAGGACGACAACATGTTAGAATTATTTCTCATGCCAACATCAATGAACCTTCGAGGTAGGGTGGTTGTTTGAATTTATCCACCATACCTGTTTTTGAAATTTATTTGTAAATAAAGAAGAAATTATAGCTGCTTGCTAACACACTAACGCTGAGAGTGTTGGCCCAACAAACATGGCCCGAACTTTCTGCAATTTTTGTGATTGATTGTTTTATTTTTCATGATTGAGGAGGATGTCAACCAACACCAGTGAGGCATGAGAACGGCAGAATACACCACGGTCGTCCATGACGAAGGTGTCAACACAACCTTTCCACACGACAGAAGAGAATCATGGCTTGTGCCGTAGCGGAGAAGGGAGGACAGCCTGGCGATCCGGCCTCCGACGAAGGTTCATCGCGTGACCGTTCCACCTAGAGAAGAAGGCTAGCTATCCGTTTAGCTGTGGAAGACCGTCGTCTCATAGCCCGCACACTTTCCCTGATCCAGCATGCCACCCCCGCGCCACCATGCGGTCCCCGCGACGCACCATGGCCCCGACGCCCTCCCGCGGCCCCTACGCCACCCCGCGATGAACCCTGGACCTCGCGCCGCCCTGATGCCCCCACGCCACACCACGACCGCCACGTAGCCAATCTAGACTGCCCATCGTAGTCTGGGCAATGCCAGACCCTGTAGGCCGCTGCGGTCTGACAGGGTTGGACTAGATGCAGACCAGTTTCTACCCATTCCATACTTTTGGCCATGACATTGGCACCGGGCATCCGTTCGACGAACCGTCTATGGTTCTACAAGAATTGGAGCAGGATGGTTCTTTTGGTACACCCCAATTGAGGTTTGTATAATGTTGGGGTATGGTCTGGTTGGATCAAACATGAATCCAACCACGCCGTTGGGACTAAAAGGCTAATAACTTACATACCGTGCCTCTGATTGACGCACTGTATGTTTCATTGAGACCATTTTTACATGGCAGTTCATTGGGATACTTCATTGTGGGACATCGTAGTAGTTGGAGTATCAATGAGTTTATTGAGGATTGGACCCTCCTCGAGATAAGTGAGATTAGTGAGGAAACCCTATATATGGCTGTGATGATGTACTAGGATCCTATGTGGGTCTGACGATGTACATACTATATACTAAGATATTGTGTGGGTCTGACGATATACCGATGATGTACTAGGATCCTATGTAGATATAATGTCGTAATAATGATGTACTAGGATCATTTGTGGGTTTGACGAAGTACTAATGATGTACTAGGGTCCTATGTGGGTCTGACGATGTACTGCCGATGTACTAGGATCCTGTGTGGGTCTGATGATGTACAGAAGATGTACTAGGATCTTGTGTGGGTTTGAGGACGTACTGATCATTTACTAGGATCTTGTGTGGTTATGAAGATGTACTGATGATGTACTTGGATCTTGTGGGGGTATGACAATGTACTGACAATGTACTAGGATCTTGTGTGTGTTTGACGATGTACTGACGAAGTAATAGGATCCTATGTGGGTCTGAAAATTTACTAATGAGGTACCAGGATATTGTGTGGGTCTAAAAGTTTACAAAGATAATATGTGGGTCTTACGATGTACTACGATCCTTCATGGGTTTGATGATGATTTGGGATCTTTCATGGGTCTGCCTCATAAATTATTAAGATGATTTAGTAGTTACATCTAATCATCTCTACTATTGTACCTATGTTATACTTGGTGTGAGCTGAGTTCGTACCTATGTGGTAATTTCCATCAATGTAATATCTTGGTAGCATTCTTTTGTGTGGAATACTTGTGTGGTACTTAACTTTGTAGTTTTCCTTCCTTTTTGGAACAGTTGAGCATTGGGATTTTGTGTTGGACCCTGTGTTTCCTCATGATTGAGATGGGTTTACTTGATAACATAGGTATATGTATTGGCATATACCAAAGTAGGGATGTCAGTTCTTTTCATTCTTGTGATTTATTCTTTATGGATTTGGTGAGACCTTGATGGTCTCAGGGTCCTTACCGAGTATTGTTATACCCACCCCTTCACAGGCTACGTACACACCTTGTTGTGTTTGATGCAGATGGCGAACAACACTGATCGAGGCTGAGGGCAACAGGACTGGACGGTGCCAGAGGTGGACCATACTGCAAGTTGGTATGCAGAGGATATAGGAAATCATGGAGTGTTGAGGAGCCAATTTGTACCTACTCTTCAGGTTGGAACCTCAGCGAATGACCAAGTAGTTCTCTTACTCTTTCTTCAATTGCATTGTATTTCAGTTTTACCAGTACCTTTACTGTTGGGTTCGTATTCCTACCCCTTTCACATTCAGCACTATTTTTTCTATATAGATTACTTGTGTTAATTTCTTGTGGTGTGATTGTGTGGTGTATTTATAGGATATAAAGTCAATGACTTCACAGTATTAGTGAATACACCTTTTGGTACTAGTCGATATCCCCTGGCCTATGGAAGGTGGTCTTGGGGTAGTCATGGGACTGGCACCGGGGGGCGGGTCGTGATATATGATCATGAAAATTTTTTATGGTTGAAACAAATTATTTTATATGTATTATATCCTATTTACTATTTCGGAACTAACATATATACATATTTCTAAATTCTTAAGAATAACAAGTTTGTGGTGGTCGAAAAACCACCAGAATAAACCGAATGGGGCATAATTAAATTATTTTCAAATGATTCATTCTAATGGTATATAAAAAAAAATATTTATAAGATAATTACAAGTTATGTAACAACATTAATAACATTTAATATCTATTTTCGAGGTTTTTCTATGTTATACATGAACTTTCATTCATACCATTCATGAAAAATAATAAAAGAAAAATCGATAACAATGAATCGAAACTCTATAACTCATCCAAAGTCCAATAAAAGAACAAAATGAAACAATAATACATCATATTCCTTTAAAATATTCTTGAGTTTTTAATTTTTGAATATAATTTTATTATACCTGACATTAATTTGATGAAATTGATCAGGTACAAGGTAAGGGGAAATGCTTGAACCCAACTCTATTTCATTGGGTTTTCCCTCTTGACCCATTTTCAGAATGGATATGCCTTAAAAAAATCTACTCATAATGAATATAACTTTTTTTGATATAATTTTTATCTTATTTGTTTTATAAAATACCCTATGTTTTCCATAAGAACTCTTTTTTTCAAATAAACACGCACTTTTTACATATTGAATATTGAGTCACTCTTCACTCAAGGTTAGTGGTTCTATGTCAATAAGGATATTCCATATTTCTTTTGGGAACTAAATTTTTATTATTGTATGATGTGAAACCAATTTATTTTCATGGACTATTTTATGTTCATGTTTGAAATATTTTTAATGTGGCATACATGATAATATAAATGTTATAATGAGATGGGTGTGTCCGCAATTATATAGTGAAATATGAATGTTTGAATGTAATTGTTGAGACTGTAATTATACAAGGCACAAATGCATTTGTTAAAGTGTGAATCTATAGAGTTAAAATGAAAATTTGTGTGACCAAGATGCTATATTTTTTCACAACTATGTGTGTTTGTTTATAACTAAAACATAATATTTTTATTTTTTAGGCATTTCCACATTACATTCCACTATCTAATGATTCCCCTTTTGATTTTGTTGTAGATGTTTTGATTAAGATCACCCCATGCTATGTTATTCTTATCTATCATATTACTGGGATTTTAGACAACCCCTTTTTTGATGTATATCCTCATGTGATTATGTATACTAAAAAGTATTCAAGGGACAATAAGAAGTTAGAGAAAAATAAAATAAATTAATATTTATGTATGATGTTTTAATATTAATGTTTGGTCATAGTTTTCCCATGACACTAAACCTATGGGTCTTCTTTGTCTAATTATATTATCTATATCATTATAATGATGTAATAGTAATGTATGAAATGTATGGGTCAATATAGTAGGTATCAGAGGAAAGGATTAATTAATTTGAGAATTTGGAATAGTGAACCAAAGAGAAAACCTTTTGTATGAGACTAAGTACAAATATTCACACAAGAATCATTTCACAGGGATCTGTTATGTTATGATTTTAATTTAAATTTTAAAAATGAATTTGTTAATTATTCATTATTTATTGACTTCTGTTTGGTTCAAAACTTTTCTATTTTATAAAATGGTGGGAACTAGGAGAAACTAGGCCAGCAACCTGTATGAGGGAAAGTTCAACGATTTCCCAAACAACAACCCCAATGCTTTGGTAGGTGGAGTTAAAAACATCATGGAGATCCTTACCCAACTATATCATCTTATAGAAAATAACAAGAATAATGGGTATCTTATTCCTTCAACTAAGTGGTGTAAAATTTAAGTTGATTGTTTTATCTAGAAATTCAAATCAACGTTTAGTGGGTCTTTTGGTCCACTAGATTCAGAATAGTGGGTCAACTCTGAGGAGAAGATCCTTTATGTGCTTCAATATTTTGTGATGGAGAATGTGAATTTTGTTATTTATCATCTAGATAGAGAGGTTGATATATTGTTCACTTTGATTAAGGACATGAAGAGAAGTGACAAAATTGAAGATATGGAATGGGAAGACATTAAGATCATGTTTCTTAACAAGTATATCCCAAGAACTATTCGTATGAAGATGAAGAGAGAATTAATAGAGCTCATGAAAAATAAAGGATAATATTTTATGACATAAGAAGTGAATTTCATAAGTCTTTCTTGGTATTCATGGGGTTCTTATTAACAATAATGATAGAAAAATTGATAAATTCTTAATTGGATTAAAACCAAACAATCAAAAAGATATTTCAATTTGAGAAATTTGGTGTCTTGAAAAAGTTGTTTGGTGTGTCTATAAAGTGGAGATAAAGTTTAGATTATGGTTCCATGGATATAGAGATATGAAATGAAAGATGGAGTTTCAAGATGTAGGATCTAGTTATAAAGGTGGGTAGAAAATTCAAACACTCACCCACACAAAATGTTGGATGTTTTACCTTGGGAACTACCTAAAAGGGACAAGGTAATGCATCATGTGTTGGAAATAAGAACACTATAATCAAGAGTGTCGAAAAAGACATGTGAAGATAAGAGAATGTAGTGTATGAATGTGGAGTTCCACCCATTTGTTCAATTCTACAACTGTTGGGAGAAAGGGAAATATGCAAGCCAGTGCACTAAACCTGGAATCCTCGAGGATAAACAATGTCAGCATCCCCTAATGCGAACAGAATAGGGGAAGTATTACACCATCACTACAGCAGATGTGAATCAGGATAATGAGGTCTTACAATGTACACATCCTATTAACTAAAGAATGGAAAATGTATTATTTGATTCATGTTCTACGCATTCCATTATATCATGCAGGATTGCTAGGACTATAGAATCATATACCTGAAACATTAAATTAGAGATATCATTAAATACACAATGTGGTGAAATCCTTGAAACCCAAGTGTTTGACTATCATTTTATTGGATTTTGCGGGAAGATTCTTCCAGAAAATCTTGTAATACTTTACTTGGTGCAATTCGACGATATAATAAGAATATATTGGCTCTCATTTTATTGAGAATATATCAATTGTCATGAAAAGTAAATATATTTTCATATTCTGAAACACACCATGCTCCTCTACAAATGAAAGTAATATCATGAATCTCCTTTGAAAAATCTTTCAATGGTGTGGTTGTTGATACCGTATGAATATGCATACCACACCCAAATGGTTGAGTCAATGGAATGTTCAAATATTGTAGAAATTACCATCATGGGGTAACATAGTGATGTATTTACCTAATAGTTACTGGAACTTCCACTAGGTCGTGAGGTAAATTTATCAATAGAACTCATACCCAGAGAAACTCTTATCTCAATGTGTCTCTACAGGATAGATCCTTTCTAACTAGAGGATTTAAAGAAGTAGCTGCAACAGCATTTGGAAAAAGGGTTCATACGACCTAGTGCATCGCCTTGGGATGTGTTGAGCTCTTTGTAATGAAGAATGATGTATCAATTGCAGATTTGTATCAATTATCTTGAACTCAACAAGATCACCATAAAGAACATGTATCCTCTTACAAGGATTGATGAATTATTTTACTAGTTAAGAGGAGGTCAATACTTCTTGAAGCAGGATATTCATTATGGATATCATTTGCTGATGGTGTATAATGAAGATATGTAGAAGACTGCCTTCCAACAAGGTATGGGCACTACGTGTTTTGAGTTATGTCGTTAAGGCTTACTAATTACCCTGCAATCATTATTGGTTTTATGAATAATTTCATTAGACATTAACTAAGAAAATTTATGGCATTTTTTATCGATGATATTCTCATCTAATCTAAGATAAAGGAGGAACATCAACAATATCTAAGACTTTCGTTGGTCGCATTAAGAAAGGAGAATTTGTATGGAAATTTTAGAAATTATAAGTTTTGGATAAAACAATTAACATTCATTGGACATGTGATCCAATGTAATGGAATTTATGTGAAATATTCCAAAAAAAGGAGGTTGAGGATTATCCCATACCCTTTGTTGTCATAAAAATTAAAATTTTTCTTAGATTTCCTGTGTACTACTAATGTTTTTTAAGACATTGATCATGATTTCCATGTCCAATACTTATGTTCATAATAAAAGGTGTAAGGTATGTATGGATGGAATAATGTGAGGGATGCTTCAAGGATCAAAAGAGATGTCTAATCACTGTACTTGTAATCACATTACATAAAAGTGGAGAAGATTTTTTGATATAGAGTGATGCTTCAAATATGGTCGTGGGTTATGTACTTCTGAAAATTGATAATGTGATTGCATACACCTCATGGAAGTTGAAGATACATTAGAAGAACTACCCAACTCATATTCTAGATCTAGAAACTAAGAATTTTTATCTGAAAATATAGAGGCATTATCATTATGTTGAGAAGTGTGACATATACACCGACCACAAGAGCATAAAATATATATTGACACAAAAGGAAATAAAAATGATTCAATGTATATGGTTAAATCTAATCATAGACTTTGATTTCAATATTCACTAACATCTTGGAATGATGAAAAAGGAAGCCGATTCTCTACGTAGAAAAGAACCTGATACTCTTTCCAAGTTAAAAATTGAGAAAACCTGTATCTTCATAGATATTAAAAGGATATATTTTGAAATAATAAGGTTAGAGGATACATCCTCCCTTTCCTAAATAATTTCACAACCATCTATTTTAGAAAATATTAAGGGGCCCATAGGGATTAAATATAGTTAAAAATGGTTAATGAAATAATGAGAGAAAATCTACAACAGTTATGTATCAATGATGATGGTGTGATTCAGATTGGAATGTGGATTTGTGTTACTTCATCACATGGGATAAAGATGGAGATATTGGAAAATGAACATAGCTTAACATTCTCTATCCATCCTTGTAGCACTAAGATGTACCGAGATCTATGTGAACACTTCTTGTGGGATAACATGAATATAGAGATTGTGGAATATATCTTAAGGTGCATGGCATGTCATAGAGTTAAAGAAGTGAGATAGAAGTCCAAATGGATGGTTTAACCATTGTCGATACCCATGTAAAAATGAAAGAATGTCACTTTGATCATTTTCATGGGTCTCCCAAAGACGTAGAATATAAATAATGCAATATGGGTGTTTGTTGACGGACTCGCCTATAAATCCCATTTTATCAATATTTAGGAATATCTATCATTTGAACAACATTCAAATATATATGTGAAGGAAGTGGTGAGATGACATGGTGTTCCAATCTTGATTGTATTTTACAATTATCCAATGTTCACTTCTATACTCTAGAAGAGGAGTGAAAATGCTTTGAGTGCTGAATAAAATTCCAGAATGACCTATCACCTGCAAAATGGTTGCCAATCATAAAGGACTATTCAAATGTTATAATATATACTAACATCCTACACTATAGAATTCAAAGGTGTATTGGATCAACATATTCCATTTGTTGATTTCTCGTATAATAATTCCATCCACTCAAGAATTCAAATGGACCTATATGAAGCATTGTTTGGAAAGAAAAGTAGAACTCCAACCTGTTGGGATGTTGTTGGAGAAGGAAAGATACTTGGAACAAATATTTTTCCAAAGATGATATAGAATGTTCAATTCATTTAGAAAAATATCAATTCATTTTAGAGTAGGAAAAACAGAAATGATGACAACTATCGAAGGGAATTGGAGTTTTATGTTGAATATAATTTCACCTGTTGAATATTCCCATGGATGAGAGTCGTGTAGTTTGGATAGAATGGGAAGCTATGGGGTGGTACAAATGGAAGATGATATCTCTTATGTGGAGTTGCTAGTAAATATTCCGGAGATGAGGGATAAAGACCTATGCAACAAGACAATTTGTCATGTTAATTTTTTGTGGAGGGACCATAAGTTTGAAGAAAATAATTGGGAACTGGAAGAGGTTTTAAAGGAGTATAACCCTCACCTATTTGTGTAAAATGAAATTTTGAGGGTGGAATTTCATAAAGTTGGAAGAATGTAATGACCCAATGTTTTATCAATGTATTTTCCTTCTTATAATTAGTCCTCATAAAATACTCTCATTAGGAAGCACAATGAAATATCCTGATACTAATTACTCTATGATCGTTAAAAATAATTTCTTTACTTCATTGTTTTGAATTTCCAAAACATGACAAACATGGTTGCATTCAGGGTGATTTTTGGAGTCTAATAGAACAAACATAATTTTAGATAAATAGAAACATACCCTTATAAATAGTAACCTATCCTTATGAATTGTAAAATTAGCCTTATTAGTAGTAAACCATCCAATATAGTAGTAACCACACCCATGAATGAATAATTACTATTTAGGCATCTTATAAGTGATGTTATGATCGTAGTAAACGTATTGTAATTTTTTAATGTCAAAAATATTTAATTATAATTTATTAATTAATTAAAAAAAAATTGTACAATATTTTAATTATAAGTTCTATTTATACTATTTTTAATATTATTTTATAAGACCTTATGTAAATTTTGAAAGCATTATGAAATTAGTTTTAATTTTAAAATTTGTATTTTTTAGGTAAATTATGATTTTATTTAAAAACTAAATTAATCATATTTAGAAAATTAATTAATTAAAAATGTACTTTAGTTTTTATTCTACACATAGATAAATGTTTCAGTTAAATTTATTGTATTTTTCTGAAATACATCACTTTTTTCATGAATGGTGAAATAAGATAATTCACGAAATAATGTAAATTCTTTAATTATAGAGTCATGTATGAAGTTCTATTGTGGTAATCTAAATTGGTTCTAACTCACATGAAATTTTTACTATTTTTGGTCATGGAATATTAACCATTACTTGTCCGGTGGAGAAATAATAAATTAATGAATATAATATTGAGTAAACACCTCTCCCCACCAATATAAATTCCACCCTTCCCACCATTAATTCATCAAAACTCCAAATCTTTAAAACATGTATAATCTCTACCCAAACCTATTCCCTAGAACATACCCACTTCCCATATCTTTTTTTCTCTTAAAAAGATCAAGCCTATGTTCATTACAGATGATTTAAAGGGGGATTCAAGAGGTAATTCGTAGTTATCTTTTCCATCAATTTCTTTTAAATTTCACATACATTACTTAATCTATCCCCACTTATGCTCATTCACATGGTATAGTAACTCAAATATAATAAAAATATTATATTTTATAATAATAATGGGATATTATATCATCCAAACCCCATATCCTCTTTTTTTATTTTAGAACGGAAAACATGTTTTGTGAGATGTTAATTTATCACCTTCAAGAACAACCTATTTTCATTTCCCTTTACGACATTCATATCTGGTGGTGAAACCATTTTTAAGGTTGAAACAAATTTTTTTATATTTATTATATCATATTTAATTTTCCAAAATTAACCTATGTACATATTACTAAATATTTATGAAAAATAAGTTCATTGTGGTCGAAAAACCGCACGAATTAACCCAAACGATCATCATTAAATTATTATCTACTGATTCATTATGATGGAATAGAAAAAAAATATGTTAATTTATTGTTTTTTTAAATCATTAATAACATATAATACCAGTTCTATATGATTATCTATGTTCTACATAGACATCCATTCAAATCATTAATGAAAACTAAGAAAATAACACTCTTGAATAATGAATTTAAACTCTAACAAATCCAAAGGCCTATTAGAGAACACAATGAAACCATAATTAATAACATTCATGTATATAAGGATCTAGAATTAAAAATTTATTAATATAATATTATTATATAAAACATTGATTTAAATAATGTGTTCAGATATAAGGTAATGGGAAATTTTTTATCCCAACTCTCTTTAATTTAGGTTTCAATTTCATCCCATTTTCAGTATGGATATTCCTTAAAAATAAACTACTCATCGTTACCATATATTTTATTGGATATACATGTTATGTAACTGATTTTTTGAAAAACCCAGTTTTTTCCAGAAGAACACTTCTTTCAAATAAACAGACCCTTTTTTACTTCTTGATGATTTTTTCACTCTTCAGTCAAGGTTAATGGTTATATGTCAAGATTTATATTCAATATTTCTTTTGGGAACCAAATATTTATGAATTTATTATGTGAAAAAAATTTATTTCCATAGATTATTTTATGTTCAAATTTGAAATATTATCAATGATGCAGGCGTGATAATGTAAATGTTATGATGAGACGGTTGTGCGCAGAATTATATAGCGCAATATGAATGTATGAATGTGACAGGTGCCCCAAGAATTATACAGTGATGCAATGCATTGGGTAAAGTGGTGAATATCATGAGTTAATGTGAAATGATGTTTGAACATGATGTTATATTTTTCCTCAACTATGTGTTGTAGTTAACCACTCAGATATAATGTTTTCATTTTTTATGCATTGCCACATTCCATGCAATTATTTAATGATTCCCCTTTGATTTTTATGATGATGTAATGATTATGATCGTCTATAGCTATATTATTCTTACCTCTCCTCTTACTGGGATTTTAGCTCACCCATTATTGATTTATATACATAGGTGATTATGTTTACTAAATATTTTTCATGGTTCAATAATAATATTGAAAATAATAAATTAAATAAAGTTTTATTTTTGATATTGTAATGGTTATGTTTGGTCCTTGATTTTCAAACACACTAAAACTCTAGATCCTCATGGTGTAATACTATTATGGTTATCCTTAAAATGAATTAATATTAATGTAAGAAAATTTTTGTTCTCTATAATGTAAACTTTATATATATTCAATATATATGTATTTCATATAATCCATTATTGTTTATGAGAAAAAATGAAATAAACTATTTATGTTGATGGTTGTCCATACATTGAAATAAATAATGTGTCCATTCTCTTGTCATATTGAAATAAAAAATAATAAATGATATATATAAATATATATTATAAATATTTTATCATTTAAATGACATATATATCATATATTTTATGAAATCTATCTATTATAAATTAAATATTATTCTAGAAGGAATCACATCGCTCCACGACGCAATACTCCAATGCATACATGACTAAAATAATTGTGTAAAACAAAATTGAATGCATGAAATTATATGTGAAATCATAATTAAAAAAAATTATAACATAATAAATATCATAAATATCATATATAAATTATAAATACATTATTATTCTCAATTATTTATGGTGTTAACAAAAAATAGAAGAAAATCAGTCTGTGATGTGGTAGTCCACCGTACACAAAAACAATGATTTAAATACCCATATAATTGAAGTATATGAAGATGTAGGTAGTATCCATAACATAATAGTATAGTTATATGTTATATTTTAGGCTACTATATAGGTATCTTATAAAATAAATTGAAATATGTCGAGAAATATATAAAATTAAAACACTTTTATAAGGACATTAACTCTTTTTTAGTTATCCAACATAAGTTTTCACTAATACCTTCCAATGTAGTATTTATGCATTACATAAGGATTCTATAATGAAGTAATGAAATTTTGGGATATATTTTTTAGTTATCTATATAACTAACATGTTTTTAAGGTGTGATGTGGAGATGAGAGGGGGTGTTACATGGGGGTGAGTGGCACACTTGTAACTTGATAAATATTAAATCACCACCACATTTTTTATTTTCACATGTCCCTAAAAATCATTATATATCTATCTAAGAAGCGATAAGTTCAAAATATGGCCATACAATAGATTTTGGTCATGTTTTCAGTATTTTATTATTGTCACACTTGTTTTTTATTAATCGTTTTTCATAAAAAATGAATAATTTTTAACATAAACCACCCTAAAAAGTTTCTATAATCTGATTAAAGAAATTAGATTTTTATTCCCAAAATTAATTTTTAAATAATTAAAAATTTATTTTAACTTAAGTGCACTATTTGTGACTAAAATGACTTTTTAGAAAAATGATGTTTTCTGAAAACATTGATTTTCATTCAAATGATTCCTTTGTTTGATTTTTATAAAGGAAATTCAAATGATTCCTACTCTATTTATAACAAATATATTACCAATAAAGATGTACAATATTGATATTTTTTTATGTTATTTAATTACATTCATTTCCTCAATTCTAATAGCTAGGTTATTAATACCAATTTAAATAATGTTATTAATAATATATTCTTGTAAAGTGAAACTCTGTGTTTCCGGAAACATAAACTAATCTAGTGTTGTGTGCACCAAAATATAATCTATATTTTTTGTGTCTCAAAATCTATTGAATAAAATGTTATAATTTTAGAATTTGGGGGTGTTACAATACCCATTAAATTATCTATCATAATTACATCTTACATCCAAATAGGCAGAAGATGTAACTTATGAAAACTACTTGGACACTAATGTTTGACCACTAAAATTTGATGGAAATTACATGAACAATTATAAAAAAAACAACCCTATGATTTAATGTTTTATTATATAACATTGTTACAGAAATCCAAAGTACTTATTTTGATTTGTTATATGAAATTATATTCAAATGGCTATCAACAGTAAATACCATCGAGAGTATACATTTTAAATATTTATCACATTATTAATATAAATATAAGGATTTAAAAATTCCAATTGACACAGACTGAGGATTTGATTTTCTCATCATTTAGTATTTTACCACATGAATCACATTTATCATTGCTATTGATAGAGATAACATCATTCTAGTTTACTTGTGACAAATCACAATAATAGATCCATCAAATTAAGCATGGGTGAAACTATTTATGGGAGATGTTCAATCATATTGAGATCATAACTCCAACCATGTTGGCCGAACAACCCCATGAAAGTCTCACCATCATGAATCTTACTCTAAAGTCATACACTATTGTAATAAAATGATATGTTTCATGACATTAATAATATTAATATGTATATTTTATATTCTAATGAATTTATTTTCATTTTTTATTATTACTTTATTAATGATTTAGATTTTGATTCAATTAAAAACAAAAAATAGTTTTGGATAATTATTAATTTCAATTAATAGAATTATTTTGATGAATTAATAGATTTTTTACCGAAATATTATTTTAATAAAATTTTATTAATAAATATGTTTTATTAGTTATGAATGATCATATAATTTTTATGATGTAATATTTATGTTTTTAGAAGGGTTCAAAAATAGTTATTGTGAAAATACTATAATTTTTTTCAATAAATTTCAAATATTATATTAAATGTAAAAATTCATATATTTAAAATATTATTTACATAAAATTAATATTATTTTTGAAATCATAATTTCTAAATTATCCAGTTCAGAATTTTTCATAATTTTCGGATACAATCGATTTTTTAGGTGAAAATTATATACTGCATAAATGTACAATGTGTTTTTGGGCATCAAAATCACCCAAAATGTGGTAATAAAAACTAAAATGCATATCCTCAAAAATAACTCTGTCCCCCTTAAAATAATTTTCTTTGAAATTAATTTTATGTATTTTTAAATCCATTACGAATCCTCCAAAACATATAACATATTTTATATTTTTAAATTCATTTCACTAAAAGTGTGTCCACATAAATTTATGAAATGTAATTATTTTAATATATTCGGACTTTTTCATAATAAAAAATGGAAAACCACCCCACTAGAAAAAAACATGGTCACAAAACACATGTAAGGTTTGTGTTTTTTAATTTTTTTATATTGATCCCAAAACCTATGTTTGTGAAGTATTATAGAATTCCCCTACTATTTACAATATATACCAACCCATGATCTCACTTATCTTCATTAAAAATCCTTATAGAATGACCATACTATTAGATTATCTCTTTAGAATCCCCCCGAAGTTAACCAAATCTCTCAAGAATATTTTTTCAAGATAATGTTAAGGGATCCTCATTTTCTGACATTTATTCAATAATATCATTTACGTAATGATCATCTATTTTTTATTCATAATGATGGGATATGACTGAAAATATAAATCAAATTAGAAAATAGTATTTGTGGAAATTTGAGAGGATTTATATGTTCATCTAGGAGGATATACCTCATAAGAAATCATAAAATCATTTAAACCGAACAATATACTATTAGAGTGTTCCTCACTAAATAATTTCTATGAGAGAGTCTGCACCATTGTAAATATATCATCAGTACTAATGATCTCAATTTTATAGTCCATATTCTTCAATGTGTTAATGTACTAATCCTTGATATCTACCCTTAATTTAATCCCCTTATCATTATAAGGTTCTTTTTGTCAATCCAGGTAGCCTACTCATCACTAGTAACCACAAAAATCTCTTTTTCCATCATCTCATCGTCCTCTTCATGTGTCTCATTTATAATGAGAAAATCCTCCACCATTTCTTACTTTGAGACCATAATCAGGATAAAGGATTTCCAATTACTCACCTCCTCAACACGAGTTTTATCTCGCACTAGTGTCACCAAAATCATGTTTCGCAACTTATGTGTTTCCCTTCATATCAACAATATATGAAGGTATGCACTCTAACTTCTTTGATATAATTTTCATACATGACATAGTTATCATTTTCATTGAAAGGTACAAGTAATCCTAGTTCCCTTTTATGTTATTATGATTAGTTAATATTTAACTTTCTAACTTTCGGTTAGATTTTTTCCTTTCCTAATCCTTGCCTTGCAAAGTCTTTTACAATGATTCCCTCCCACATTTTCTTTTAATTAGAAGCAAGGGATTATTCAATAATCTATATCTGAGATATTTTATATTCATCATTGAAATTATCTTATTCGTGAGACTACCATTCAATCTCAATGCTTTTAAATATGATATAGGGTTGGAAGGCCTCCTAATTCCATCATTGGTCCGCCAACCAGTTTCCCAACATATTGAGTGGCGCACACTGCATTATGTTATTCTGAGATAATTCTCAGCCAATTTTAGTGCCTTGTTTTGAGGATTCATGAACCTTGTCACTTCTTATTTCATTATCTTCTTCCAAAGGAATTACATCATGTTCAGGAACAACCTCAAGATGAGGTGAAACCGCCCTGATGTTCATGGATTCATTATGGACAATCCCCTTGGACATCCCTATATCCAGTGGTTCCTTCTCAGTCTGCATGAAATCAACCAGATTCCTCTTCAGGAGAGAAAATATATGTGCATCCTTCGATTCAGTTGATGTTCCTTCCACTTTTTTACTAATGGAGTTTTTAATTTCTAGATCACCTACCTCCTAAGATATCTTCACACCATTAACCATTATAAAAACTCCCTCATAGTTTGTTTTATTCTAGAAATTGGACAACAAGTTCCCCAATCTCCAACACAACATTCAATTATCCACCCATGATTTAGACAACATTGGTTGTTTACTTAAAAAATCCTTACTAATTTCAAACTACTCCATAAGTGGCTTGGAAACCTCGACCGACACATATATGTATGGTTAAACCTAATCGATGAAAGAAATGGTTCTATCAGCGGGACAAAAAAATATTCATACCATATTATATAACATTCGATGTATTGAAGGATTTTAGAACATCCGGGGGAGTTCAAGAAAACTATTCCAAATGATGATGGAAGATGGATCCTTTTTCTTAGTAAAATCATATTTCAAGTGGAAGAGGAAAACCCTAAGGTTAAGGCATTTTCATGGAGCATCAGACCATGTGTGAATCAAATCAACATCCAAGGTGAAGAGAATCATCATATGTTTATTTTCTAAAAGACCAAAAATAAAACCTTCATGAAACTCCTTGGATTCAAAGACTATCTTTCTAAAATCGTTCCTTGAGGGACTTTGATGAGTAAATCAATCCACCATAGATAGAACCAAGAGACTTGAATCTTTCTTGATATCTAAACTTGATAATAATAGTTTAGGAAAACCATAAAAGAGTTCAGGATACTTCAGACATAATGAAATAGCTGTGAATTAAGGATGAGCAATAGAGTTTTATCATGGGGTGAAACGATTGGGTGATGAATCTAGGAGAGGTGATGCCAGATTCTCCCCTTCCAATAGTTGGATGGGAGAGGTGGGAGCCGATTTTGGCTCCGTTAATTCATCTTTGTTGGAATGTCAAAAGACGGCCTACAACAATCCATCAATACGAGACATCCTAATGAATGGATAAAATTTCTCACCTCCCACATACTTCTCTTATTATGTATTAATGGTGAGATACCCCTTTTTATCTAATTACGACCTCCCATTACACCTGTTTCCATGATGGATTTTTTTAATGGTTCATTCCATTAACATCATTATCCATGTTTCTTTATCTTGTTATGCCCTATAATTTTCAATTAATAATGATGAAGTATGTTTTCTCACCTCCACCATACTGACCTTATTATTTTTAAATGATGAGTGACCCTAATATCTCTCATTAATCCCTCCCATTTACACCGATTACCATGCCGAAAATCCATAAACAACCTTTCCTTTATCCTTCCTTTAGTGATTACTTTTTATCCTATACCATTTTATCAAATTATCTAAGTTGGGAAAGATACTTCCATGTCCCTATTACTTTGTACATCATGTTCAAATGATGAAAACCCAATTTTTTCTCATCAACCCATCTTATGAATTTTAGTGTGACATTATTATTCATTGAATTTTCACCAATATTTTTCATGCCTAAAAAATTGTGTAGTGAATTCCATACACATTTTTTATCAAATATGTCCAATTTTTGGAACATATACCTTTTTATTTGGGACATACATGAATATAGTCTACACTCCGTGATATTGGAATAAATTTTTATGATTAATTATTTAATGTTTTATGATCTATATGGAAAAAATAATAATGGGAATGAAAAGAAACTGATGGGTTCACCTAAAATTATATGGATCGCAAATTCATAGGGTAATGTCTACTATCATGATAAATAATGTTGGTAATAGGGTTTATCTAATTTTTTTATGGTACATTCTCCTCCATCAAGTCTTAGCAGTTAATAATTGACCTATTTTTATGGTGGTGTGTTTTACATTTTGTCCAGATTTGTCTTGTTATGATTATCATGATATCTCATATCTTATTATTATCATTTCATTATTCCACCATGATATTCCAAATATAACATGAATTATTATCTTCATGATATTCAATGTTTATTTTCATAATAGGTTTTATAGATCTATCATTTCTTATATAATTCCCCAAGATATCCAATTCAATTTTAATCTCCACCTTGTTAAAGAAGATTTCAATAAATATGTTGTAATTTATATTTAATGTTGTCATGAAATGTACCTAATTACTAAAGACACTTGAATTATTGATATTTAATGTTGTAATATGTGTAATTATATATAGCTAAATAAATTATAATTGTGTAATAAAGAGAAGGGTTGTTATAGTTTGTATCATAGGAAATGGTTAGTCATTTTTGGATTAGTATTAGAAAAATCATGTGAATGCTTAGGGATAATACGATGTATAAGAAAACACCCCTAAATCATGGTTTTTATAGAGTGTGTGTTTTATCATGAAAATACATCCCTACCTTGATATTATAGGTTTATGTGGTTATGGCAGAAATGTTCCTTGGATTAACAAATACATCATGGTGTTCCAAGCCTGAAATGATGTAACTTGGTACAATACAATGGTCCATACTATGCACCTAGTTTGACACTCTTGGGGGGTTTTCATTGATATATTAATATTAAAATTAAAGAACATTATTAGTCGAAAAATTACCATAAGAACATATGTTAGGTAAAAGATCATAGATAATGAATGTGGAATCTTAGAAACTCATAAGTTAAGAAAAAAATGCAATTTATATGATATCCCATTAATTTCATGAGATTCACCTTTATGTATTTAATATATTATACATACTCATCTCTCAGACATTTTTAGATAATGTAGAAACATAATAGAAAAGTGAATTTTAGGGTTATTATACATAGTTCTATGTATTCCATAATATCTCAGAAGTTTATTAGAACTCTTCAAACACTAACAAAATTCAATGAATTATATATGTCAATGAAAACAGAAAATGGAGAAATTATTTCATACCCTGTATATAACACTTCCTCTATTTCTATTTATAGACTTAATTTCCAAGTAATACTTATCATTCTTCCTCTGGTGGAATATGATACTATTCTATGAATGGATTGTATTTCCTTATTTATAGTGTACGTAAATTTCCATGAGAAGTAAATCACTCACCGTTTTTAGAATCATCATCAGATTTCCATAAAAATGTAATGAGAATAATGAATCTTCATTAGCATGATCATCTTGAGAACGTATATTTATTCCCTATGAGAAATCATATCTAGCTCAAATGATTGATTATATGGAATGAATCATCATTGAATACATATCCATTGTGATGGAATACATTGATGTGTTTCTTGATAATTTTTCTGTTCATCCCCCTAGATGAGATACTAAATTTTCAACTGAAATTATACATGGGGTGATACCATCATCCAAGAATCTGTAGATAATGGTTGTTGTGGAACATTAAGAGCAGAGGAAAGGAATATAGGCAATCTAGATAAAGGATTCATATTTCCATGTTCTTCACCATGGGGTGAACATGTAATCTTCATCATGAATAAGAATGGGCCAATTCTCTTTTAAAATGATTATCATGAGCTCAACAAGATCACGATAAAGAACAAGTATCATCTACCTCAGATTTATGACTTCTTCAATCAGTACATTGAATAAAATACCATTCCAAGGGGGACCTATGGTTGGGATATTACCATGAAAGGGTGAATAAGAAAGATAATATGAAGGATGATTTTCATACAAATTATGGGAAATATTAATTCATTGTAATTCCATTAAGATGAACTAATTCTCTCTAAAATCATTATGGAATTGATGAAAAAAGTTTTTAGAGAGTACCTCAACAAATTTATTGTATATTTATATATGATATTCTAATATAATCTAGAATTAACGTGGATAATATGGATTATTTGAGTATTGTTCTCATGACCTTGCAAAAGAAAAATCATTATGCTAAGTACAAAAAATGAGAGTTATGGTTGATGAAATTCTATTTCTGGAGGAATATAATCACATGAAATAGGATATATGTAAACCCTTAAAAAAGGATGGATGGCTCCAACATCAGTGAATAATAACCACCGCTTCCTTGGGTTAGTTGCGTATTATTACCGATTAATGAAAAATTTATCATGATTTTTGAACCATATTAACATACTAACTCAAAAAGGATTAAAATTTTCTTATAATGATTAATATGAAGAAATAGTATAGGATTTCAAAAAAGGATTATCACTACACCTATGATAACACTACATAACAGTTGGTCAATTATCTTGGTATAAAGAGATTCATGGAAGGAGGACGAGGGATGTGTGATGATTCAAAATGAAAAAGTCATTGCCTATGCTTTAAGTTTGTTGAATGTTCATGAACAGAACTACACAACACATGATCCAGAGTGGCTGTGGTGATTTTCATTTTAAAAAAATTTGGAAATTATCTCTTTAGGGAGAAGTGTGAAATATATACAGATCAAAAAGTTCATAAATATATATTCACAGAAAAAGTCACGAATATCATTTAATGAATATGGGTATAGATTATCAAAAAAATACAACAGGTCAATTCACTAACATCCTAGGAAAGTATATAAATTGGGAAATGATATAAGTTGTAAGGTTCCAAAAATTCTTCATTGTTGAGAATTGAGAAGGATCCAATATTCATAGAAATAAATATAATGGAAAGGGAATAATAATATAAGAATCATCAATAATCCTTTCATGAATTATTGGTCAACCATCACTTCGGGAGACATTAAAGGATGCTCAAATAGTTGATGTGGGAATTCATAAGAAATTGGATATAGTATTGAAATATAATTCCTCAAAGCTCAATTGTATTGATTAATGTGATGTATTATTTGGGATAGGATTATGTGTACCATAAAATCAAATGCTAAAGAAGGAGTTATCGGATGATACACACATCTCAACCTTATATATCCACCCTAACGCACAAATATGTATCAAGTTCTTTGATAACCCTATTGGTGGAAAAATATGATGAATGGGATCACATAATATACATCATGAAGTCTTATATGTCAGAAAGTGAAATAGGTATGGAAAAAATCCAAGGAGATGATATAACCATTACCCATATATATATGGAAGTCGGAAAAAATCCCCATGGAATTTTTCATTTATATTCTAAAGAAATCAAGAAGAAATTATTATATATATGTGTTGTGGTGGATAACCTTACAAAGAGAGCACACTTTGTTTAGATATTTTAGGAGTTCTCACTAGATTTACATGTATAGATATAGATCAAGGATGTGGTTAGGCTACATGGAGTACCACTATCGATTATATCTGATGAAGATCCCAGATTCACCACAATGTTCTATAAAATTATTCACCATTCCCTGAATGTTTATTTGATCATCATCATGGCTTATTAACCACAAAAAGATTACAGTCAGAGTGGGATATCAATACACTTGAGGACATTTTGATTGAATGATAAATTGACTTGAAAGTGGATGGGATAAGCATCTTCCTGGGAGGAGTTCTATTAATACAAAATTTTACACTAAACCATTCAAATGTCCCCCTAATAATCCATTTATGGGAAGAGGTTTAGGACACATTCTTGCTAGGATGAATTTGGGGACCCAAATCATTTTGTTCCAGAAATGGATGGGGAAATGCTGAAAAATGTAATGGCCATTCAGCATCACATCAAGGAATCTCAGACTCAGTAACATATATATGCTTAAAATCTACATTGATACCTAGATATTGATTTTAGAGATACAATATTCCTCTGCTTAACTCCATGGAAGAATGTGATTTTATTTTGGAAGAATATAATGATTAGTCCATGATACATCAGCCCATTTGAGATCCGTGATCACAACGTAGTGGTGGCCTATCAAATTGAACTCCCACCAAACCTATATCAAGTTCTTGATGTATTCCATATATCATTATTAAAGAAGTAATCACCTAGACCATCACATGTAGTAAATCCAGAGGTGGTACCATTAAGGAATGATCTTTCAAATGAGGAGCATCCTATAAAAATCATAGATCATAGAGACACGGTTCTAGAAGATAAGATAATAAACCTTTTCAATGTTATTTAGAGAGACCAAAAGTGTAACGATGCAACATGGGAATCATAGGATGTGATGAAACAGAATTAACATCATCTATTTGAATGGGGTGAACGGAATATCTAAAGGGTAAAATTTCATAATGGGAGAATATTGTGACAACCCAAACTGTTATAAATAAAATTTACATATGATTTATTTATTTTTTTATATAATATGTTTATAGAGAAAACATCTTATTGTTTTTTCTTATATTCTATTGAATTAAAAAGGCCATTATAAATATTTACCATTGAATATATAGGGCTTAATCAATTATCACATGATTAGTATAAATATAGGGACTCAACGAATCCAAATGACTCATTCAAAAGAAGTGATGGCCTCATCCAATAGGATTGCACCCTATTAAACCCATTTATTAGAGATTATGATGGAGATAGAATCATTAGGATTTTCCCATGACCAAGACAATGCTTGGATCTAAAAAGTTAAGAATGTGGGAAACTGTTTCCAAGAGAAGTTCAAGATCCTCAAGATGATGACCCACACCATGTCCATCGAATGACCCCTTGAAATTATCACCATTATTAACCATTATCTTATGGAATACACCGGTGTTATAATGAGATATGTATAAAAATCATAACAATATGAATATGTATATTTTATAGAATAACTAATTTATTTTCATGTTTTATTGTAACATTATTAATTATTTTAGTTTTGAATCAATTTTAAAAAATATATATTTTCATGCAATATTCAAATTCAACTAAGAGTATTATTTTGAGGAATTAATGGATTTTTGACATAAATAGTAATTTAATAAAATTTTATAAGTAAATAAGTTTTATAAATTATAATTTGTCAAATATTTTTAATGATGTGAAGTGTAATTTAATTTAAATGTGTTCAAAAACTATCATTGTCAAAACCGAACATTTTATTAATAAAAGTTGTATCTTATTTTATAAGGGAAAACTCAAATATTTTTGATGTGTTATTTATATAAAATTAATATTATTTTTTGAATCGTAATTTTTAAATTATCCAAAGGTTATCATTATATAATTTTCAGATACAATCAAATTTTTGGCTGAAAATTTAAAACAATATAAATATACAGTGGGTTTTATGACAGCATAATGGCCCCCAAATGATATAATAAATTCTATAATGGATTTAATAAGACAAATTTATTATCTAACCTTAAAATAATTAAATTTTATGTTTTTTTTTAATTTTATTAATCTATTATAAATCCTTCAAACCAAAAATATATTTTATTATTTTAAATTGATTTATTTAAATGTGTGAATCACCTCCAAATAATAAAGGGAATTATTGTAAAATTTTTGTCCCTTTTCATAATAAAATAATTACAAATCACAAATTTAGTGATAACTATGGGAAAACCATGGAAATGTTTTTGAATTTGATTGTTTTATTATATAGAGTCCAAACCCTATGTTTTTAATATATTAACAAATTCCAATGTCACTTATTATATAAACCAACCCAAGATCCCACTAATCATTACATAATATCATTTTATCATAACTTTAATCTTACATCATCTCTCTATAATAATCCCATGGTTTCACTATGACATGATGAATCCCTTTTTAATCATTTGGTACTATACTCTTATGGTAATGTAACCACCTTCTCTCACATTTATTGATGAATCTTCTCTAAGTTATACCATTTTATTTTTTTTTCCTAAGGATGGGGTATGATATTTTTACCTCCCCCATACATTGTATTTATGTATAAATGTTTATATACCCCCTTTTATATAATTAATCCCTTCCATGTGCACTGGTTACATGATGAAATTTCATAAGGGTTCATTATTTTCTCTTCATTATCCAATTTTATTTATCTTGTTATGCCAATTTATGATCAATTACTAATGATGGGTTATTTTGGGAACCTCAGCCGTACTCCCATTATTATTGCTAAATGATGATCATCCCCTTTATCTCACATTATTCCCTTTTTTATACCTGTTACCATTCCGAAATTTTGTGAGCCTCATTTCCTTCTTCTTTTTTATTCTTTATCATTTATTATCATATAACTTATTTTATAATTATATTGGCATGGAATGGTCCTTATATTTCACTATAACTATACACATCATGTACAATTTATGGGAGGCCAATTTTTCTCTCATTTATTCATTTAATGTATTTTTATGTGACACCATTTTTCTGTTGAATTTTCACAGCAATTATCCATGCCTAACCAGTTGTGTAGTGTATACATTACCAATTTCCAATAAATTTATTCATATTTATGAACATGTAACTTTTTATTTGTTTCATGCACAAATTTATTTTATATTCCTTGATAATTTAAGAAATTAGGCTGATTAATGAATCCATGTTTTATGATCTATGTTTCATACTTATGCATGAGAATGAAATGAATGTGATGAGTGCACCCTGAATTATATAGCGCTCCAATGAATTGGGTAATATCTACTGTCATGATATGTCATGTTGGTGCAGGGTTTTACTTGATTACATAATGGGACTTCTTATACCATGGTGTCTTTTCATTTTATCCGCGACCTATGTTTATGATGCAGTGTTTTAAGTTGTTTCCACATTTCCTATGTAATGATTTTCATGTTATATCATGTATAAATATTATCATGTTATGACTCATTGATAATCCTTGTGTAACATGTTTTATTATCTTCATTTAATAAAATTTCTATTCCCATACCGAGATTTATGGGTCACCCATTTCTTATGTTTTCGCCCATGATATCCAATGCATTTTTAAGATAAAACATGTTTAAGATGTTTTCAATAATGTTGTTGTAATTTTTGTTTAAAAATTTAATGAAATATACCTAATTGACAAGGAAACTAGACTTATCGATCATTCAGGTTTTATTAAGAATAAATTCATGAAATTAATTCATGTATTAATGTGTACTAATGATATTGGTTATTATACTAGATGAAAATGAATATCATAATAAAATAGTGATCCCTAAATTAATAAATGGACACAAAACATCCAATTAAAATCATGGTATATCATCATTGATCCTAAACGAATTTTATATTTCAAAACACTTGAATATCTTATAATATCCTCCAATATAAAATCTAGATCTATTATCCACTAATTATAATATCTCATATCATCATCATCTATGAAAACCCCTAGAACTAAATCATTCACCACGATGAACTTAAAATTTAACTTGTAATTGGGTTTTACTACATGGATGGATTTTAACAGACCAAAATATTAACACGTGATAAAAAAGGGACAAATTTTGTTATCCGTGATCCTCAGATTCATCCACTATCCACTTATACATTAAACTCATCATGTTTCATTCCACTTAGGAAGGCCACTCTCGATGATCGTGAACCTCTCTTTTTTTCCAAAATAGTGATTTTAAATTGATATTAACCATAAATAGTTAATGGGCCATCACATATTATAATGATAATATATACTCTACCCAATTAATCTAGATTAGTTGGAAGTCCATAGTAGAGAAGAAATAACACAATAATTAGTTGTTTTTGAAGACCAAAAACATCACAACAAACATATAATGTTTCAAAAACATCATATCATTTATGAAGGTGCTAACACACCGTCATTTATGAGGTATTTACACTCATGGGGTCATAGTAAAAATACTGATACGTGGATAATGGGTCACCCAATAATATCATAGCTCCAAAACCCAAAACATGATGTAACATAGAATATGAAGTATCAAATAGTGTACTATGGAAGAATAAACATTGGAGCTATCATCAGTCACCTCATTTTCTCTGGTGTTAGATCCATGGTTATTCAATAATGAAAACCAATGGAATGTTGTTGTTGTTATTAGTCCATATTTTCTTCATATTGAATTTTCAAACCAAATTAAGATCATAAATATCAATTAATTCATTAAAAATAGAAGAAAATGTTTCATGTAATATGTAATAACATGAGATATTTATAAAATTAAAAAGACTCATGAATGGTGATGATATGCATACAAAGGATTTTTCATTGTAATAATGAATAAATTGAAAAATCTAATGCGATTAATTTTATGGTTGTGGTATATTTCCAAAACTGTTTGGAAGTTTAACAACAGGGTGACATAGTCCATTAAATTTGATACCAATTTTCATTCGGAGGATTAATGTTTTCAAAGTGGAATTATCTTTATGATTGAATGAAAGATTTAATTGAATTCATTATTAATGAAAATAAATGACATTACATTATTTTTTTGAGAAAATATTTATTGATAACTAATGGAGTAATGTTATTATTGGGAAGGGGGTATTTTTATTTTAGAATAATGTTTTATGTTTCATAATGTTGATATTTTTCATGAGTGTTAGATATTTTATGGATGTAGTTATGTTTGGGATGAAAGAATGGGGTTGTTGGGAATTTCAATTTTGTGAAATATACAATAGAAATCATATATTCATTTGAAAATAATATATGGTATTTATTGATGAATCATAATCAAACATCTAAGAAAGAAACATCATGAAAATGTTCTCTGATATGAAAGTGACATACATGTTGATATATTGAGGAAGGCTTCTCCCAAAGTAGTGTGAAGGGTGGAGTCAATAGAAATTATCTTTGGGAGGTTGTGTTATATCCTGAAAATTATTATAAAGAAACTGAACCATGATGGTTTGAAAATGATTGAACAATTGATACCATAAAATTTAGTAATTCTTCATGGAATACGGTTTAAAAAAATATTTATGTATTCTCCATCGACATAAACTTAGTGATGATAGATTTATATATTATGAGTTGGGATTAAATTTATACATAACTGTATTGTATGATTGTATAATTACATAATTTAGGTGTATCATGTTCATGAAATAACGAGGATAATAATTTTCAAATTCAATGAAAATATTGACACCCTAAATCAACATTCCATTATAATGTTTTTTGAAGTTTCAAACATTTTTTTAGAGACACATGTGGTAGGAATTATATTTTATGTTAGACTTAGTTTTGATGAGATTTATATTATAATTATGGTAGTTACACAATATGATAGAGGTAAATAATATATTTGGAAGAATATAAGGAGATAAAAACTATGATATCATGTGATGGATGTTCTAATTTCCATTGTTCAAGGGATCCATGTCAATGATTGAACATGACTATATAAGACTAATACAAATTGAAAGAACCATGATGATTTATTTGAAATATCAAAATACCAAATTGATGCACTCACAATGAAAATAAATTTTATAAAAATGGGTTAATGAAGAAAAAATTCCATTTGTGAGTAATGAAAATTATATACCAAGGTGATGATAATGTGTAAGAAAAAAATTCATTCTCTTCACAATATGGTTGATGATTGGATAATGATTTCTAATGAATATATAAAGGGTTTCATCCATCAAATTAGTGGCATTACTAGGGAAATTTTAGGTCATGATTAATAAATAAAGTATATTGACATTGTAATGAAATTATTAACAAAGTTTCAAACTCTATTCAATTTAGACGTGTATTCTATAGAGGTAAGGGATTTATCTATTTTTTAAAGATAATTTTATATGAATACTTCTGGTATAATAAAATAGAATTTATCCAATAAGTCACCAATTATAGAATATACAGATGTGTAATTTAAATCCCTATAAAAACATGAAATTTCATAAGGTAGTGATGATGGATAAGATATAGGTGATGAATTTATTTATCTTGTTGAAGAAAATTGAAGAGAGGATGGGGATGATTAGATGGAAATATTCTTGTAGATTGTTTTTTAGATTAATAGAGGGAAAATTCCATCCTGGTGCTCAAGAAAATATAATAATAATGAATGTAATATGGAAATAATTCAATGGACTCATAGAAGGATCCTGCAAAAAAATGTTAAATTATTTAAATAATTGAATTTTGAAGGAAGTTCAATTTTTAAAAGTACTAGACTGTTGAAATAGAACATTTTGAGACAACTAAAATAATATGTAAATATAATATTTATTACTTATTGATGGATATAACAAAAATGGTTGTACCTATGAAATAAGATGTTACTCATCCAAAATTTATGTCATTATCTAGATAGAACGTATAGGTGTACTCAAAGATCATTACATTCAAGGAATTAAATATTGATATATTAGATTATTATTAAATTTATTACAAGATTCTATGGTTTAGATTGATGTAGAGATTAATTGATAGTAAGAAAAGGTGTAAAAACATATATGAACACAATAATTTTCTTACAATGTAGTAGAGATTAATTTGAAGATTAAACATATGGGAAATGATAAAAATAGAAATATTTATATAATGAAAGAGAATGATTTTATTTTTTAGTCTCTCAATGTCAATGATTTCACATTATTATGTATGATTGAAACTAGATAAAATTTAGGGAAACTAAAGAAGAAATGGATCATTGGAATTTTCTTAGATGTAGATTTTTGGATTGATTAAATATTTTCTATGAAGGAATAGAGAAAACAATGATATTAAAAGTTAAAAATTAATATAGAGAAGTAGAATTGGTTTAGATATAGAAATATAAGTAACCAAAAATGATATGGATTAAAATAAATGGAAAAAGAATAGTGTTAATATATATATAAAAAATTCACACTATAAAGGCCCTGAATTTCCATGTATTTTTTTTAATTAAATGGGAATTTTTCGAGTCCGCGAAAATTGACGCTATAGGCTTCTATGGCCCGGTGTGGCTGGAATGAATATATAAACTCTTTTTCAGGTACATTCCATAAACGTGCGAGTGGGTTTTTGTAACATTTGAACTGGTGCTCGGAATTGATATCTGAGGGAACTATTGAACTCAAAATGCCAGTATTTGCTGAAGGAGACCATCACCACAATCGCAGTGGGTCGAGATTGAATGAAACTTTTTGTGCTTGTCATGGATGAATAAAATTAAATAAAAATGTCCAACATTTTTATTTCTGAATCCCCTCAACATGGGATTTAATAGTGGGGTCCACCATATCCTAAACCTCATATGTGGATGTTAAGAGGTGGGGACCGCCTAAAAAAACCCCATTTTGAATTGAGAGATAGGTACCACCCGAACCCATATAATCAGAGAAAACCTATCAACTCCTGCAACATTAATTATGCCAATAGAAATCCATTTACATGGGCCCATTAAATGAGCTAATTAATGGTGCCAAAGAAGTCCATTAATTATGCCAACATTTTTGTGATAACATAAATTATTTTGATAAACTTAAATTAACAAGTTGGTTAATTTACATATTTGTGGAATTGGGAGAGGAGAACTATTGGAGGATAATTCTCTCCAACAAAGAATGCGATCCCTAATGAAGAACAGGCTCCCCGAAGAAGAATAATCTCACCAACGAGGAACATCTTAACAATAATGAACTAATGATCGAGGAAACACTGACATCATAGACATCTTTCTATCCCCAACGACATCGTCCTCTTCCCTATGACCTCTGTAAAAAATCTCCATGGTAGGGTTTTTATTATGTGTGATTATGGATTCCATTGTTCTTGCATTATTCACAAAGAACGTGGATCAACTCTCTTACAATTTGATCCAATGATGATTTTCTTTTTCTGTGGGATTGGGAATAATCATTGCTCGGGGTTGTAGAGTTTGACGTTCTTCATTCAAGGTCTATGTTGAGCTGATTGCTACCACTTTAACACGGAAGCTGCATTCCAAACAATGATGACCCGACCCCTCCGTCCATTATCATTTTTTGTAGTTTTCTCCATAATGGAAGAAGACTGCTTTATGCCAGAGTAACAAAAAAGGAGTGGTTGGCAGAAATGACCGACGGTGAAGGTGTGACGCACGACTGCGCCACACAGAGAGGACGACTGGCCATCCAGCTAGCTGTGATGCCCCGCCACACGGCAGATGCCCCAGCGCACCGCGACCCCCACAGCCCTTCGGCCCCTTCGTTGCCTCGTCCACTCATTAGACTCTGCTGCCATACGTCCACCATGGACTCCGCAGCCCCATGTCCTCCGTCGATCTGTGGCCTCCACGGCCTCCGCCACTCCGCAGCCTCTCCACCCCCATGGCCTCTGTGGTCTCTGCCACTCCGCTGCCTCCGCTACCCAGCGGCCTCTATGTAACACCGCTAGAATTTATGAGATATATTCCTTTTAATTTCTTTAATGTCTACTTCTGTACACTACACCGAGATAACCTAGTACTATACACAACACTGTATTAGCTTGCATATACACAACATTATTCTTGGCTCGTGTTACACAAAATTTCTTTATCATTTTGTAGAAATTATTCTACGCAACATTAATTATAGATTTTGTTTAATGAATTTATGAAATAAGTTTTTATTATGTTATAAACAACACCAAAGGGAGCTTCCACTACACGCAGCCCTGACTTGGATTTCATTACATGCAATCGCGACCTTCCTCGATAGCGTGAGTAGTACACAATACCGGGTTTCGCTAATCAATGAAATATTAATATCAACTAGAAGTTATGAATAGTATTAACTAAATTTTGAATTTTATAACATTTCTATTCATCATACACTTTTCCTAAAAAATTGTATGAGAACAAAATAAATTTATCATGTAAAATAATAATTTTTAAAAAAATTCAGTTTTGCAACCTTTTGATAGCACACCCACATTATATCTAGTTTTTTATATGTTTATAAGCTCAATTTTACAAAATAAAATTTTTCTTTGGAATCAGGATATAATAATTTACTTTGGATAAATTTTTCATATTATTCTAATAACTTTCATATTTTAATGCATATAAAAACACAATATATTTTAATTAAAAAAATCTTTCATCGTAATATCTTATTTGGTAAAATTATAATATTGAATGGTTTTAAAGTATAAATAGAATATATTTTTTCCATATAATATAATATATTTCATTATCATTTATTTTACATTCAATTCATTGGTGAAATCATTTCAATCTTTTGCAATGTTTTAACCTTTAAAACACGTTTTCTTAACAAGAGGATTATTTTTAAATTAAATTCTACAACCACTATTATTTGAATTTGGAATAATGTATTAAATATTTTGAATCATTAGGTCAAATTTATGATAATAGGCTACATTTAATTTTTGGCACTATTAATAGTAACTACGATAAATTTTATTTACCTTAGTTAAATGTAAATCAGGTAATTATGGGTAAATATAATATTATAATATTACCCTAACACTTGTCTTAATATAATTGGATGATCATATTTGTAATTTTTAAGTGATATATATTTATCTTAATAGCTTATACATTAATTATGCTAAAATTATTTACCTAGTGAAAAATCAATAATATATTTTTTATTAAAGTAATAATACCCATAAAAAGGCCCAAACACTTGACCAAAACCTATTGGCCAAGTATATATATATCATAATCATCTTAGGGACTACTTTGGGACCATTTGGAGTCGTATAAAATATACTATGACATTTATATTATTTTATTTTTAATAATGTCAGAGTTTTCATCTTCATAACTTAATAAATATAACAATTTAATTGTTGTGATTTTTAGATGATAAATTTTAGTAGAAGTATTATTATGAAAGGTATTAGATTTATCATCATCATAGAATTTTATTTTTAATTTTTATGAACCATATTAGTATATTAAATAATTATACAAAAATGTTATTGTAATTATTTTATTAAGAGAAATATCAAATAAATGATTTTAAAAACATTAAAATAAATACTATATGAACTATTTTATGTTCTCCATTAATTTTCTAGATGAATATGACATGTTCAAAATCTATTTTATAATTTGGATCGAATATATCTTCTCTGTGGATTTTATTTAAATCCAAATATTTCATTAGTGTCAAAATTGACACTATTGATATATTATTAAAACAAAATATTATTTAATTGTTTAAAAATCACAAAGATATTTAAACATTACAAATTGAACATTATATGGTCTTAAATTTTATAATTTATCTAATTATGGAATATTCAGAACACATAAGTAACTATTTATAAGAATATAAAAATTAGAATTGTATTACGACAAATAAATTCAAAATGATTAAAAAAGGATAAATCAAATTGATAAGGTTTAAAATAAATTTCAAACATGTCTACATTTTATTGGATGTTGAGATTAAAACCCTATGTCATCAAATTTACTAATTTGTGTCATTTTGGATATTTTTAAATGGGGTTTCAATTTATGATAAATTAATATTTCATATGTTTACAAAGGTTCCCCTATCCTCCCTTATAAAAGGGTACCTCCTCCCTCTCCGCTTCACACAAATTTCAGCCTTCATGATCTGCCAAAACCTGACCATTTCACTTCTCTACTTCCATAGAAACCTACTAGAGGTTTTGGTATTTTTCCAGAGACAAAATTTAGTGCCCTAAGTGCAGGTTAAGAGGAGGCGTGCTGAAGAAGAGGTAATCTCATCTACTGATTCATTTATGTTTCTATATTCATCTACATACTCATATTTAGTTGTATCATAATAATGTATGGACATATCTATAAATAATATACTTATATGTTATTATAAATATGAAGAAACCCCATTTCACCTTCTATCCATCCTACTGAAAACGAAATCACTCCGTGTGAGTACGAACGGAATACCGTCTCCACGCCGTGGTGTAATCTGTTTTTCCACAACCACTTTAATTGGATGGGTATAATGGTTCAAAGAATAACTATATATGGTTATTATAACATCATAATGATTCTGAAATATTATATCATCCACTCCAATTCCATTAAATAATTATGGAAATGATATCATCGATCAGGCGTACGTACGGATTACCGTCTCCACGATGCGATGATATTCATTCTCCATATAAACCATTCAAGAATGATTATAAAATATATATAATGAATAATAGTGATATATATGACATAATAATGAAAATGGATTTATGTATATATATAATTTATCTACTTACTTCCATTCAAGTAAATAAGGAAATGAATACAGTGTTCATGCGTACGTTCGACCTACCATCTCCATTGTAAGAAACCGGATCTTCATTTCAGGTATGTTTTTCCTTTTCTGGTCGTTTTTTATAAAAATAGGAAAATTCAGAAATTTTCTAATCACATGTTGTGTACTTTATGAGTACAAGCCATATACTTTTCTCCCGTGTGAGGTCATGTGTTGGACATGTCCAGTCCACACACATGTTGTGTAGCGGTGATTTGGAGCCCGCTTAATCCGGTGTACGGAAGGGGAGAGTTCACACCGTGTACTCATTAAGTACACGCAGTGTAATTTTTTTATTTCATTAATCGGATTGAGGTTGCATCTTAATCCTATTTTAATCTTCTTCTCTATCTAATTATGTCTAGAGAATTCTAGGAGGCCTAATCATCTCTGAGCCATCAATCTGTCACCTCTTATCCGAATCGAACGCTGTCGGTTGCAATAGAATCGCAGCACTGAGATCTTGATTTTTCTTTGGCCACGTTTTCTGATTCCTTATCTTGTGAGATTTATCAGAGTTTGAACATTTTAGACGTTTTTACAAATCTTCTCCATTCTAGGTTGATTCACAGGACGAGGTTTAAGTATATTGATCTCCTAGGATCGAGATAGGTGGTTTGTTGTCCTTCATTGATTGTCTTTTAGTGTTTGGTGAAAAAGTGTCGGATACCCAAGTAACGGGTATCTCGGGTTAGGTTTTTGATCCTGTATTGTTATCTGCCTTATATTTCATGTATGTTTGAGGTTATTAGCTGATTGATAATTGCTTGTTTTCATGTTTGAGGATCACCCCGTGGGTGTTCCACTTGTTTCGGCTGTTTATCGTCGTTTATCTTAGGATGTCGTGAGGCATACCTTGTTGCATTATTTTCCTGCCTTGTATAATTGATTGATTGTATTTCATGTAGTTTATATGCTTTTGAAGCATTGTAGCTTTTAGCCAAGTAGTTTTTGAACTTACTTAGGGCTGCTGGCAGTCGACTACGCACAACTAGACTGCTCAGGGCTGTGTAAACCTAGTGCGGTAGACTAAAGTGGTAATTGAGAATTAAGGGCTTCCCTAGAGAGTCTGTTATAAATTAGAATCGTTCATAGTACCTAAGGGAATGGGACTTTGTTCTCCCTTAGAGTTTCCTTAGTTACGTATCGAGACTATAGGGGGAATTAGATGTAAGTGCTTCCTTAGAGTGTCTATAGATATCATTACAAGACTGTAGGGGAATTGATGGTGAGAGCTTCCCAGAGTGTCTGCTCCATTGTATGATTACATGACTGTTGGGGTATGCTAGTATGATCCACCTAAAGATTCAGTATGAATATTGTTTTGTTGGTTGTGATGAGTCCACCATGCCAATGAAAAATCTTCTGTTTCATACTGATTGTAGTTTAGGTAGTCTGCTGAGATGCCTATTGTGTTACATACATTGCCTTGAGAATATAAAGTTGTTTTCTATATTCCTTGGTTGATAATTTAATGAGTTAATTAAATTAATAAAAAAAAATTAATGGAGATTGGTATTATTGTTTACTTTAGAGTACTCCTGTTTCTCTGCTACATTCATTTCCATTACGTTTTTTATATTGCTCACCGACAGTATGGCACATATCATGTGGTGATTTCCTACCGGGATTAGTCTCACACCCTATTTGGGTCATGATTTTTGACCCAAATAGGTTATATGGTTACAGGTGATGATAGAGATTGTGGTCCTTCTACTTCAGGTACATGATTGCTGGTTGGAGCTGGAGAGCATAGGACCGAGTTTAGGCTTGCAATGCTACTAGAGTTGCTGTTTAATTTTAGTGATTTGTTCTCACTTTTATTTCATCACATTGTTGTGTTTTATGCTTTCCTTAGATACATGTACCATGATACATCATTTTTATATTATACATTGCTTCTGATATTTAGTTTCAGATGTTGTATGTCGTTTACTGCTTCCGCTATTGATTTTTATTTCCTATATGTTGTATACCTTACCAAATGAAGGAATAGTTTCCCAAATAACATACCTAGGCCATCGCTGCTAGTCAGTAGCCTCTAGCATTTTGGGAAATTCCCTTGAGATCATGTGGAAAACTGGGCACAGAGCACCAGTTGAGGGGCTCCAGATTCGGGTCGTTTCAAAGTGGTATCAGAGCAAGGTTCTTCCCTTTTCTATTGACTTACTATTTAGAGACATTAGATAGAGATTGGAAGAAATAGTTAAATGGTAAATAACTATTCACGGGCATTCTAGAACCTGTGTATAGGGAAAAATACAGATTACCTCGAATATTGAAATTTTTTATTTTTGGCATATGTTACAGTTTTATTGATTTCTCTATTAGGTGGTGCACTTGTTTTGTGCTATTACTATTTGTTTAATTGTGGTACTATTTTTTTCAACCCGATGAGATGATGGTATGCCATCTCATGCATCATATAGGCACTTTTAAGAAAATCACATGTCATGATTTCTTCTATGCCATCGAGATTGCATTAGAATTTTCATGCTGTTATGATAGAATTTGTGATAGAAGTTGCATGATGTTGTGATTGTTGATGTAATAGAATACCTGCTATGTTGATAGTGTATCATTTGTTCAGAGCTTCATTATCATGGAAGCCATACTTTGGTCTTAGAGTTATTATGGACCCTATAGGAATGAAATATGGTGGATCATGAGTTGTTATACTTTTTAATTGTTATAGCCATTGTTATGATGCCAAGATATGATCCGCGGGGAGTATGGGCCCCCACAGATTGGAATATGGAACCTTAATACTTGATTTCTGTGTTTTCTAGGATCCAGTGAAGTTCTAAGGCTACTATCTAGAAAAAAAAGCGATTACATGATGTGTACTTTATTCATACACATCATGTAGTTTTTAACCATTTCCCAGACTGTGTTGGGAATAGACTTGGGGTTGTAATGTTTTCTCTAGGAACACGCCGTGTAGTCTGGAATAGGTATCTGGCCGTGTCACGAACAACACAGGACGGGGTTTTCCATCATGTGCACGTCATGTCCCTTGGGAACACGCTGTCTATAGTTGACCATGTAGCCGACCGTGTAGACAATTTCATGGGTTGGAGTTATCCTTCCGCGTACACTCCATGTCCGTATGGAACACGATGTGTAGTGTTGACCGTTTTTCAGGCCATGTCATTAACAACACAGGCCAGGTATGGAATGTCAAGTACACACCATGTCTACTTTTACATATCGTGTAGTAGTGGTCTGTGTACCAGTCCATGTGACTAATGACACGAATAATGGAGAGATCTTAAGGACACGTCGTGCAGTTGACAATCACGTTGTGTAGTTTCCAGCTGGGACAGGTCTGTGTTCCAAACAGTGTAAGAGTTAACGGGCAGGGAGGAAAATGGTTAGTACACCCCGTGTAGTTTAGGAACACGCCATGTAGCCAGGTGGTTTACACAGCAATATATGGCCAAGATACACACGTAAGTTAATCTTTTAAGAAACATGTCGTGTAGTCGTACTGCACACATTGTAGTCATGTTTTCCCAAATTTTAAGGTTTTATCTCCTGTTCCGCTTTTCCCTCTTAAGATTCATCTATTTTCATCGTTAATGAAGGTGTTTTTATGTCCATACAGTTCTATGGCACCAATATGTCTTCATATTGCACGTCCGTAACCAGGCTGTGAACGTACGCCTGATATGACAGATCAGGGACTACAAGTAATTCCACCTATAGATCCAGACATGGCACCTGCTGTGATTCCAGACACTAGTTCCGATTCTCAGTTCATAGAGGGTTTCATGAGATTCATGTAGACCTTGCAGGGAGCTCAGCATCCTTCCCTATCTATGGATGAGCTGACACGAGTATTTCTGCAGTAGCACCCTCCCAGGTTCATAAGGGATGGAAGACCATAGGATGCAGAGTCATGGTTAAGAATCCATGCGGTCCATCTTTGAGCATCATGAGACACCTCCGGAGAGGAGAGTGAATCTCGCGACTTATTTTCTGTGAGATTCCTCCAAGAGATGGTGGGATGTGGTTTCCCAGACAGGGTGCCAATAGGTTATGGCTTGGGATGAGTTCCAGCGTACATTCTATGTCTACTTCTACCCGGTGACGCAGAGGGCTGACAGAGCCAGAGATTTCATGAACCTACAACAAGGTACTCTCACAGTTATGGAGTATTCCTCCCGCTTTATAGTGTTACATCATTTCACTCCCATTCTAGGGAATGCCAAGCTGTTTTTGGCAAGGAAATTTAAGGATGTCCTCAGACCGGACATCAGGTTACAGGTGAATGACTTTCAGTTTACTTCTATCACTCTGAAAGTCAACCAAGTGCTTATTATGGAGGTAAACTGGGGGGGAGACTGGAGTTATGGACCAGGGAGGTTCAGCACCAAGGGCTGATTCTCTCCAGACAGACAGCAGGAAGCGCCACCGAGAGTCTACACGAGGTGACTCAAGGAAGCGAGGTATTCCTTCTGGTAGATGAGATGTTCCCTCTAGATTCCTCGTGGTGTGGTATCAGTGTGGAAGAAGTGGGAATAAGAATCCCCAGTGCCCGAGGGACCCATTGGAGTGCCGATCTTGCATAAATATGGGTCATCTGCAGTGCTTCTACAAGGTTCTTTTTCTAGCGTCTAGTAAAGGAGGATCAGTTTCGACGCTGCATACAAGAGTAGGATTACCAGTTCCGTAGCAAACTGGAGGTGGAGTTCTTCAGGTCGTTCACGCCTAGATAGAGGCCGTAGATGCATTGTTCATGCTCAGGGAAGAGAAGTATAGTGATCTCAGGCTGCTACGTAGGGCCGCAGTACACGACAGACTTTTGTTGTAGAGTAGATTCATCAGGAGCAGGATCCTGTACCTTCTACAGTTCGAGGTATGTTTGTAGTAGCCTCAGTTTCATCCTCTTCTCTTTTCAATAGAAGATCTTCTCATAGAATTATTTCTGTGCATACTTTGGAAATCCTAAGACTTACTATTTATACTTCTGAGGATATGATGACGCTAGACACTCCCTTTGGAATTAGAACTACTATCATGCATATGTGCTTAGAATTACCGTTGAGGTTGTTGGGTGTCGTTTTTTTTGGAGTCTCTATTTTCTGGATATTAAATCCTATGATTTAATTCTTGGGATGGTCTTTTTAGTTCCCTTCCAGGACATTGTTGATTCCTATCACTGTAGGGTGAGTTTCACAACACCAGAAGGAAGATCTTTTCTTCACAAGGGTGAATGGGATGTCCAGGCGACCAGAGATGGAACAGAGAATCATTGGATGAGTGGTGTTACGGCCCCCAGATTGCTAGATCTTATCTAGATGGCCATGGTACTTATAAGGTAAATTTTCATGCAGTGCTTAATTGCTTTCCAGATGTATTTCCAAGAGACATTTCAGGTTTGCTTCTGGAGAGAGGAAGACTTCTCTATTGAGCTTGTTCCGGAGTGTTCTCGAAGATCAAATTGAAATTCTAATACCATCAGTTGTGTGTCAGACCGTATGATATACCTCTTACAGCTTCCAAAGCATGTATAGTCTGTATGAGTATTTGGTTTTTTCATTCGGTCTCACGAACGCACCAGTAGTTTTCATGGCGCTGATGAACAGAGTCTTCTATCCTTACATGGATTCCTTTGTGATGGTTTTTTTAGAAGGCATCTTGGTGTGCTCTCACACTTGACACAACCATGCTACCCATCTTGAGATAATTTTGAGTACACTGATGGAGCATCAGTAATATGATATGCTCTCAAAGTGACACTTTTGGATGGATGAGGTTCACTTCCTGGGTCATGTCATCTCAGAGACAAGAGTACTAGTATACCCAGAGAAGGTGAGAGTAGTAGTCACATGGGAGCAGCCGAAAAATGTATTCAAGGACGGAGTTTCTTAGGGTTGTATGGTTACTACTGGAGGTTTATACAAGACTTCTCAAACCTAGAAGCGTCGTTGATGAGCTTAACTAAGAAAGGGGTGAACTATGTTTGCTCAGAAGCCTTTGATTCATCCTTCCAGGAGATTAAAGAAAGATTGTCTTCAACACTGATTCTTGTTTTCCCGGAGTTGTGCAAGAGTTATACAGTTTTCTGTGATGCATCTAGCATCGGGCTTGGAGTTGTTCTTATGCAGGAGGATCATGTTGTTGCATACGGGTCATGGCAGTTGAGGCCATATGGGAAGATCTATCCTACGCATGACCTGAAGCCGGATGCTGTTGTTCATGCTTTGCGTTGTTGGAGACATTATCTTCTAGGAGATCAATTTGTGGTGTATGCTGAACACAAGAGCCTCATGTACATCTTCACGAAGCGTGACTTGAATCTAAGACAGTGGAGGTGGGCTGAGTACCTGTAGTCTTTCAATTTCAAACTTGCATATATGCATGGGAAGGAAATGTAGTGGCTGGTGCACTGAGAAGGAGGACTCAGATACAGGAAGTTCAAGTGGCTAGCAGTGAGTGGATGCTTATGGATCTGTTCTCTGAGATGCATTTGGAGGTGCACGACAGACAGGGGAAGAATTTCTGATCTTCTGTAGCTGTTACCTCTACGCTTCTCCACCAAGTTTGAATGAGGCAGTTATCAGATTCTAAAGTCCAAGTCCTATGGGAAAGTGTGTCATGATAGGACCATCTTCTAGGATGGACCATAGAAGAGGATGAGATATTGATATTCCTAGGAAACATATGGGTGCTAGATGATATACGAACAGAGCTGATGCAAGAAATTAATTCTTCTGTTTGGGAAGATCATCATGGATTCACCAAGACGTATCATGATCTACACCGCAAGTATTGGTGGATAGGTATGAAGAGATATGTTGCTGGTTTTGTTATGAGAGATTCCACCTCTTTGCAGGTGAAGGAAGAGCACCAGTGACCGGCATAGATTTTATAGCAGCTATCCATTCCTGAGTGGATGTGGAATGATGTCGCGATGGACTTCATGACCGGGTTAACGAGATCAGATATGTGGAATGACACAGAATGGGTTTTCCATGATAGGCTCGCGAAGGTTTCTCACTTCTTACAAATTAAGGAGACCTTCAACATTAATGAGATTGGATGGTTGTATATCTATGATATTGTACACTTGAATGGGGTTCCAAGTACTATCATTTCAAATAAGGAAGCCCGCTTCACGTCGCATTTCTGGCAAGGGCTACAGAGGGCCTTGGGTACCCAGGTACTTCTGAGTACAACTTACTATCCCTAGACAAATGTCAAGTTAAAGGGCACGATTCATGTGCTAGAGGATACGCTACGAGCATGTTTCCTTGATTTTGGAGGTTCTTGGGAGAAACATATACCTCTAGCGGAGTTTTCCTATAATAATAGTTTTTAGGAAACTATTCATATGGAACCTTATGAGGCCCTGTATGGTAGGTCGTGCCGATCACCCTTGTGTTGGCTGGAGGCAGGAGAGGGAAATATTCTTGGACCTCGTCTTTTTTAGGAGACCACATAGTAGGTGGAGTTGATTGGAAAAAGGATGGCTACTTCACAGTCATGGATAAAATCTTATATAGATCAGCGGAGATGTCCTTTGGAGTTTATGGTCAGGGATAAGATTTTCCTACGTGTTACCCCGAGGGTGGGACACAAGAGGATCAGGAGACATGGTATGCTTTCACCAAGATACGTCGGGCCGTTTGAGGTTCTTGAGAGATTCGGGCTGGATGCTTATATGTTGTAGTTTCCTAAGAGGTACCAAGCTATGCATGACGTCTTCCATGTTTCTCAACATTTCCGTGATTTCTCTGACTTGCATCATGTTTTTTAACCTGAGGAGGTTGATCTTGGGCAGGATGCATCATTCAAGGAGCATCCTATCATGATTTTTGATCATAGTTAAAAGATACTCTATGGATGGTATGTTTTTCTAGTACGAGTGCTATGGCAGCACGGCCGTGCATAGGATGAGACTTGGGAGAGGGAGGCCGATATGCGATCACAGTGGCCAGAGTTGTTCAAGGTTTCTTCGTTGCCACCACGTTAAGGAAATTCATGGAAAATTTTCTTTATGGGGGGATGTTTTTAAGAACCCGGATCTTCGTTTCATGTATGTTTTCCCTTTTCTGGTCATTTATGCGAAAAATAGGGAAATCTAGAAATTTTTTAAGTACACGTCGTGTGCATTATGAGTACAATCCATGTATTTTTCTCCCACACGAGGCTGTGTGCTAGCTATGTCCGGACCACACACGCGGTGTGTAGTGGTGATGTGGCGGCCGCTTAATGCGGTGTACGGAATGGGCGAGTAAACACCGTGTACTCATGAAGTACATGCCGTGTACTTTTCTTTTTATTTCATTAATCGCACCAGGGTCACGTCTTAAACCTATTTTCATCATCATCTCTGCCTAGTTACGTCCAAAGCATCTGAGGAGGCCGAATCATCTCTGAGCCACTGATCTGTCACCGTTTATCTGAATCGAATGCTGTCAGTTGCCATAGAATCACAACGGTGAGTTCTTGGATCTTCTTTGGCCATGTTTGTTGATTCCTTATCTTGTGAGAGTTATCTGAGTTTGAACTTTCTGGATTTTTTTTGAATATATTATCCATTCTAGGTAGATTCACAGGATGAGGTTCTAGTATATCAATCTCTAGGATCGAGGTAGGTGGTTTGTTGTCCTAGGTTGAATGTCTTTGAGTTTTTGGAGAAAAAGGGTCAGATACCCATGTATCATGTATCTCAGGATAGGGTTTTGATCCATTATTGTTATCTGCCTTAGATTTCATGTATTATTGAGGTTATTATAAGATTGATAATTTATAGATATCATGTTTGAAGATCAACCCTGGGTGTTCCCCCTATTTTGGTTGTTTATCGACATTTGGCTTAGGATTCCGGTGAGGCATACCTTGTTGTATTGTTTCCCGAACTCGGTATAATTGATTGCATGTATTTCATGCTCTTTATATTCTTTTTATGCATTATATCTGTTATCCAAGTAGTTTTTGAACTTACATAGGGCAGCTGACAGTCGATTACGCGCAACTAGACTGCTCAGGGCTGTGTGAACCTGGTGTGGTAGACTAATGAGGGAATTGGCGATTAAGGGATTTCCTAGGGAGTTTTTATAAATTAGAATCGTTTGCAGGGTCTACGAGAATGGGACATTGTGCTTCCTTATAGTGTCCTTAGTAACGTATTGAGACAATAGGGGGAATCATACGTATGTTCTTCTTAGAGAGTCTATAGCTATCGTTGCAAGACTGTAAGGGAATTGAAGGGGAGATCTTCCCAGAGTATCTATGGCTTTGTATGATTAAATTACTATAGGGGTCTGCCAGTATGATCCACTGAGAGAGTCGGTGTGAATGTTGTTTGGTTGGTTTTGACGATTCCACCAAGCCAATGATTAAGCTTCTGTTTCGTACTGCTTGTAGTTTTGGTAGCCTGCTGAGATAACTTCTGTGTTACTTGCTATGCCTTGAGAATATAGAGCTGTTTTCTAGATTCCATGGTTGATAATTTAATGAGTGAATTAAATTAATAAATAAATTTGAATGGATATTGGTAGGATTTTTTACATTAGAGTACTCATGTTTCTTTTCTTCATTCATTTCCTTTACATTTTCTATATTGCTCATTAACAGTAGGGAACAAATATTATGGTGATTGTCTATTGGGATTAGTCTCACACCATATTTGAGTCCTGATTTTCAACCCAAACAGGTTATATGGTTGCACATGTGGATAGGGATTGTGGCCCTTCTACCTCAGGTACATGATTAATGGTTGGAGTTGGAGAGCATAGGACCGAGTATAGGCTTGCAATGCTGCTAGAGTTGCTGTTTACTATTAGTGCTTTGTTCTCAGTTGTATTTCATCACGTTTTTGTGTTTGCTGCTTTCTTTAGATACATGTACCATGATTCATCATTATTATATTATACATTGTTTCCTCTGTTTAGTTTCAGTTGTTGTATGTTGTTTACTGCTTCCGATATTGACTGTTATTTCCTGTACTTTGTATACCTTAACAAATGAGGGCATAGATTCCATAATAAAAAACCATGTCCCTTCCTACTAGGTAACAACCTCTAGCATTTTGGGAAATGCGATTGAGGTCATGGGGCGAACTGGGAATGGGTCACCAATTGAGGGTCTCCAGATTTGGGTCGTTACATCCATGAATGGTGTGTTTCATTTCTTTAATCTATATATTATATATAGATATATATATATATACAGAATATATATTATATATAAATACTGTTTTACATTTTCGATTTAAGTAATTCATGATACCATTAATAATAATATCAAGAACAAAAAGTCCAAACACGTACGATAAATGATACGATTTAATCCAAAAAGCTGCTTTACATGGAATTGACAAAAGAAAAGGTAATATAAAGTTATAAGTGAATCATATATGATATCATAAATATTATTATGGTTCTGTTACAAGTTAATAATATTTTTAAACCCACTATACAATATTTTCAGACACATACAGAAGAAATTGGACCTAAGGTAAGGGATAATTTTTCAAATCACATTTTTATCAGATATTGCTTATACGTAAGTATTTTTTGGGGGTTAAATTTATCATCCATGACCATAAAAATGTTTTTCATAAAGATTTTAATATTCCTCCAGGTATGTTTAATGTTATATTTACTCCTCTTTGACTTTTACATTATGTTATGGAAGGAATCTTTCTTTTGTATACCATATGAAGAACTTGTTGACTTTTCGGTTAAAAGTATGAGGAGAATGTTTTTTTACATTATATTGCATGAATGGATTTTTACGGGTTCATAAATCCTAATTTTAATGAATCTTCCTCTACATGATTTCATGATTATTTTCCACCAAATAATTTTATTTTAAAATTTAATAGAATTTTGTGAAAATAAAATGATTTTGAAGAATAAAGGAAATTTTCCTCAAGAATTCATTTCAAGTGTTTTGTGAAAACAATTTTCCATCTAAAAATTCATTATTTTATATGATTATGTTTCATGAATAATGTCTCTATTATTTCTATGTTTTTATTATTCTTATGATGAAATGATATCGATTTGTTTTTTATGGATTATGTTATGATGGGATGATGTTTATAAAAAAACATTTTATTATTTGGGTTATGATAAATGATTTATGTTTATATTATGGCACATGTAAGAATGATTTCATTATGAGATGGGAGGGACCTATATATCCCTAAAATTCAATGGGCAAAGATTTATATCTCATGATATAAACATGGCTGAAACGACAAGTTAATCAAGTTCAGTGATACCGGACTGGAACGAGGAGTGAACTTGATTTATTAAGGGACTTTTTCCTCTATGATGGTCTTGGCAGATATGCCTTCTCTTCTATGGAAATCATGACATGTGATTAATGGTTTCCAAAACTACATGTTTTATTCCCATTTTATTTTATCAGGGTTAACATTCATTTTTGAGCCATGACTTATGCACTGCCAAGATTTATGTCATTACTGATGATTTTGATGTTTTATGTTCATGTTATTATGTTCAATTGTTTAGGTATTGTTTTATGTTCTCCATTTTACCATTTCTGAGCATTTTAGCTCTCCCTTTTTATTTTTTCATTTTACCAGGATATAAAGAATGGTTTTAGGTAAGAAAACCAAAGGGGAAGATCTTTATGGGAGATGTTGAAAATCATTCACCATTACAAGAGGATAATGTTCTGTGTTTCCAAAGACACTAAACTAATACGGACATTGGCCATCTATTTTTGTAATGTATTTAGTATTCCTCAAAATTAATGTAATGTCTATGTATGTAAAGATATGGGTCTCTATAGTTGGTATCAGAGCGAAAGTTTAGTTAACCATTGGAAACTAGGATGAAAAAAATTAGAGAAATCCATATAGATAGTTTAAGTATATCTAGGGATGCCCCTAAGGATAAGTATACGTATAGGTTATAGTCCTAGAATTTCGGTAATGATCATAGAATTAATCTGAAGATGTTATATATTGAAGGTACTTCTCCTTTATTATGTTGTTTTCCTTGCATGATTTTTTCCTCTCACACTATTCTTTTTGGGTTTTTGATAATTTATGGAAACAGGAAGATTCAAGATAATAGAGGATCTGATGGAAAATGATATGATAATCTTCATGAGAATCCAAATTAAACAGGATTTGGAAGCCCAAAAATTGTTATTATTCCTAATCTGCAATCTCATACCATGTTCAATAATCTCAAGTTTGGTATGTTTCCTGAATTAGCTAAAAAGAGAAATATGGAGTTTCATGATAATCATTGAGGAAAAAAAGTTCAATTCTCCTCATATAAATCTTGTGGGAAGAGGCATCAGGGATAATGATTCAAAGGAACTAGAAGATTCTTTGGGTGTATAAAAGAAGGACCCAAAGCCAGTAATTACAAAAAAAAAAGGTTCAGTTAACACAATTGACAAGGATAATGGTCTTGCTAAAACATCAACAAAGGATAAATGTTTTAAATGTGGAATGTATGGGAAATATGCAAACTGATGACTTAAGGGGAAATATCATGAAGAGAATCATCATGGTTTTATGGGTAGTATTTATGTTAATTTTGATGAAGAGTCAAGAAATGATATATGAGATGAAAGAAGTGTTGAGGAATAAAATGTATAAGGTCAGTCAATGGTTTAATAATCTAGTGGAATGATTACATTTTTATCAAAAATAATGTATGGTACAATGGAATAAATAAAAATCAAAGGATTGTAACAATATTTTTTTCCTTGAGTATTTGAATATATATGTTTAATGGTACTGGTAACCCTGAATGGTTATTTAGATATTTTTGGAAAGTAGATGATATGCATATAATTAAGGGATAAGTGGATAATGAGATGTTTGATAAAACTATTGAGCACATGACTAATGTATGGAAAATGTTATATCATGGTTGGAGTATATAGAAATTTTGGGATTTTTGTATGTGGAAAGAGTCATCTTTTGACTGAATTCATGCTTTTGCTAGGTTTCTATGGAAATTTATATTTCAAGAGAATACATGATTAAGGTATTTATATTTTTGTAATGCGATCAACAAGATATATCTTATGATATTTTTGGGATAAATGATTGTATTCACGTTCATGTTGTTTTACATATCCTACAATCATTTTATTTATACTATGAAATTGGACAGATGTATTTTGGATAAGCCTAATGATCTGAACTGGATTACGCTGAACATCAGATAGTATTGTTTAAGGATAAATTTTTTTTTATATTATTTTTGGAATGTTATAATAGTGTAGTATTAGAAAAAATGACAACCTGCAGGACAGGTGAAAACTCGTCGCGTCGAACAAGGTTGCTGGAATCAAACCCACAACCAAAGTGAGACAAGGCTTTATCGCCACCCACTGGCCTATATGAAGTCCCTGGTTAGTAGAAATAAGTTTTAATTTATTAAGCGATATGATCATTGAAGTATGAGTACATTTTTGGAATCATTTACGACAAATATCACCATATATGGACTTATTCATTTTTAATAACTTCTTATAAATTTTTGAGACAGATGGAATAACCTGTCATTCTATTACATGATCTGCTAATATTTCAAGAAGGATGAATTCATCTTCATTTCTTTATATAAGATATGAAGTATAAATTTTTCACGGAATAACAAACGATATATTACACTTGAATCAAGTAAGTATATCTTGTTTTACAAACATTTCACAACATGAGGGAAATGATCATGAAAACCAAACATGTTGTCCATGTGCCCTCATATCTGATAATCAGATGGTACCTTAGATCATCACAAATTTATGGCTTTGTGATTGTTGGATTTTTCATAGCCATGTTCTCTACCACTCTTCATCTAAACATGATTGTTAGATTTCTCTTCCATATCCATATTTTTACCTATGTTCTCATATGTGAAAACCCAGTGATGAGTTAATTTGGGTAACCGTTATTTTTATTATTCTAATTTTTAAAAGTATTTTTTAGTATTTCTTTTAACGATATGAGTTTCTATGAATGAAACATTCAAGTAATAAATGATTCATAACCCCAACATATTTCTATTGCAGAATACATTTTAAGGGGGGTAGAATGTAACACCCCAATATTTTTTGAGATATTATATTTTTAATATCTTTGATTCCTTGAATTGTTCACTACACTAAGATTAGCTTGTATTATACACAACACAATATTAGCTTGCATTATAGGCAACAATATTCTTGGCTCGTGTTACACACAAATTCAAGTTCGTTTTGTAGAAATTATTCAACACAACATTAAGTAACGATTTTTTAATGTATTAATGAAATATGTATTGATTATGTTATACGCAACAATAAAGGGAGCTTCTACTACCCGCAACCCAATCATGGCTTGCATTACACGAAATCACGACCTTCCTCGATAGCCTATGTAGTACGCAATACCGGGTTTCACTAAACAATGATATATTATAATAATATAATTATTAACTAGCCATTATGAATAGTATTAACTACTTTTTGAATTATATAACATTATAATCCATCATAATCATTTTCTATAATATGGTATGAGAACAAAATAAATTTTTCTAGTAAAACAAGTATTTTTTAAAAAATGCAGTTTTGCCACCTTTTGATGGTGAACCCACATTAAATCTAGATTTAGACAGGTTTATAAATTTAATTAGACAAAAAATTTCTTATTTGGAATCAGGATATCAAAATTTACTTTGGATAAAATTTTCATACTATTCTGATAACTTTCATATTTTAATGAATAGTAAAAACAAGCTATATTTTAATTAAAAACAACTTTTTCCATCGTAATAATTTATATAGATAAATTAACATATTGAATGGTTTTAAAATATAAATAGAATATATTTTGACCAATTAATATAATGTATATCCTTTGCATTGATTTTACATTTAATTCATAGGTGAAATCATTTCAATATTTTACAATGTTTTAAATTTTAAAACACATTTTCTTAACAACGAGATTAATTTTAAATTAAATTATGAAACTTCTGTGATATAAATTGGATAAAATGGATTCCATATTTAGAATTTTTAGGTCCGAATTATGTTAATTGTATACTTTTTTTGGGCCCTATGAATAATAACCAGGAAAATATTATTTACCATAGTTAAAGGTAAATCAGGTAATTAATGGTAAAAATAATATTATAGTATTACCCTAACACTTGTCTTAATATAATTGGATTATTATATTTCGTCTTAAGGAATATTTGGGTCGAAATAGAATCCATTGGAACCCACTTGGAAGTGATTAAGATCTTTAATTTATTTTATTTTAAAAAAATTGAAATATGTCTCACTCATTCTTTTATAATTAAAGTATTTTTAATATTAGGTTATACAGAATATAAATTCAATTATAAATACTCAATTGAAATATAAAATGTGTTGATCTGTTATGATAATTTATTTATAATTTTTAAGTGTTATTTAATTACCTTAATTGCTTATACATTAATGATGATGAAATTATTAACTTAATGAAAAATCAATAATATTGTTTTTTGAAAGTAACAATACCCATTCAGAGGCCCAAAACATGACCAAAACATTTTTTTCATGTATATATATATATACCATATTCATCCCAGGGACGACTTTGGGACCATTTTGTGCCATATAAAAGATATTATGACATTTATTTTATTTTATTTTTAATAATGTCAAAGTTGTCACCTTCAAAACATAATAAATATAACAATATAAATGTTATGATTTTAAGATGATAAATTTGAGTAAATGTATTACTATGAAAGGTAATAGATTTATCTTCATCATAGGAATTTATTTTTATTCTTAATGAATGAAATATGTATACCAAATATTTATACAAAACTGTTATAGTAATTATATTATTCAGAGAAATATCAAATAATTGGTTTTAAAAATATAACAATAAATATTATATGAACTATTTAATGTTTTCCACTAATTTTATTGATGAATATGACATGTTAGGAATATATTAAATATTTTTTATATAATATATCTTCTCATTGAATTTTATTTAAATTCAAAGAATTGAATAGTGTCAAAATTGACACAATTGAAATTTTATAGAAATAATATATTATTAAATTGTTTAAAAATCACAATAATATTTGAAAATTACAAGTTAAAAATTAAATGATCTAAAATGTAATAATTTATCTTATTATGGATTAATTCACAACATAGATGTAAGTATTTATAACAATTTAAAAATTAGAATTGTATTACCACAAATAAATTTAAATAGATTAAATAAGGATAATTCAAATTGATAAGGTTTAAAATAAATTCAAAAAAGGTCTAAATTTTATTGGTTGATGGTATTACAACCCTATCTTATCTCATGTTCTTATGTGTTTCATTTTGGATGTTTTTAAGTGGGGTTAGAATTTATTATAAATTAATATATCTTATGTTTCCAAAGGTGCCCCTCACTTCCCATATAAAAGGCCACCTCCTCCCTCTCCTCATCACACAACATTGAGCCTTCATGCTCAGAAAACCCCTACCCATTTCACTTATCCACTTCCATAGAAACCTACTAGAGGTTCTGGTCTTCTTCAAAGACAAAAAATAGTGCCCTTAGAAAAGGTTAAGAGGAGGCGTGCTGAGGAAGAGGTAATATCTTCTATCAATTCTATCAAGTTTCTTTATTCATATACTTATTCTTCGTTAGTTATTCTATAATAAAGTAATAAAATCAGTATAAATAATATAATTATAAGTTATTATAAATCTGAAACAACCCCATTTCACCTTCTATCCATCCTACGGAATGCAAAATCACCGCTCATGCGTACGTACGAAATACCGTCACCACACTGTGGTGTAATTTATTTTTCCACCACCACATTACTGGGATGCGTATAATGGTGTAAATAAAAACTATATATGGTTATTATATCATAATACTAATTCTAAGATATTATATCATCCACTAATATTCCATTCAATATTTATTGTAATGATATCATCGCTCGTGCGTACGTATGGATTACCGTCTCCAATACGATATGAGATTCATTCTCCATATTAACCATTCATAAATTTTTATAAAGTATATATAATGAATAATAGTGATATATATGACATTATAATGCTACTGGATTTATTTATATATATATATTTCATTTACTTACTTCTATTCAAGTTATTAAAGAAAGGAAAACAACGTTCATGCGTATGTATGGCCTACCGTCTCCATGAACGGTGTGTTTCATTTCATTTATCTATCTATTATACATATATATATATATATAATAAATATATATGATATATAAATCATGTTTTACATTCTGAAATTAAGTAAAACATGATATAATTAATAATAATATCAAGAAAAACAATCCCAAACACGTATGATAAATGATACGATTTTACCCAAAACGTTGCTTTAACATTGAATTGACATAATAAGGGGTAATATAATGTCATAAGTGAATAATATATGATATAATAAATATTATTATGGTTCTATTATAAGTTAATAATATGTTTAAAACCACTAAAAATATGTTTTAGACGCATAAAGAGGAAATTGAAACTAAGGTAAGGGATAATTTTGCAAATCTCATTTTTATCCGAGATTGCTTATACGTTTGTATTTATTAGGGTTATATTATTCATCCATGTACATAAAAATGTTTTTCATGAAGTGTTTAATATTCCTACATTTATGTTTAAATCCATGTTTACCCTTCAATGACTTTTACATTGTGTTATGGAATGAATCTTCTTTTTGTTTACCATATGAAGAACTTTTTATCTTTTCTATTAAAAGTACAGGGAGAATGTTTTTTTATCTTATACAGCATGAACAAATTTTTACAGTTTCATAACGCCTAATTTTCATGCAGATTCCTCTACAGGATTTCATGATTATTTTCAAAAAAATCCTTTTATTTTAAAATTTAATGTCATTTTGTGAAAATGAATTGATTCTGAAGAAGAAAGGATATTTTCCTCAAGAATTCATTTCAGGTGTTTTTTGAAAACTATTTTCCATCTATGATGACATTATTTAGTATGATTATGTTTCATGCAAAATATCTCTATTATTTATATGGTTTGACACTTATTATGATAAAATGATATCCATTGGTTTTATATGGATTATTTTATAAATGGATGATGTTTATGAAACCCATTTTATTATTTTGGTTATGATGAATGATTTCGGTTTATGTTGTGGAACACGTAAGAATGATTTCATTATGAGATGGGTGGGACCTATATCTCCCTCAAATGAATTGGGTAATGATTTATATCTCAAAAGATAGACATGGTTGGAATGGAATGTTAATCTAGTTCAGTGATACAGGACTGGAATGAGGAGTGAACTCCATTCAGTAAAGTACTTTGTCTGCTATGATGTTCTTGGTAGCAATTCCTTGGCTACTATGGAAATCAGAACATGTGTTTATTGGTTTCCACAATTACATGTTTCATTACCATGTTATCTTATCATCGTTAATGTTCCTTTTTGATCTATTCCTTATGCACTAATAAGATTTATGACATTACTCATGATTTTAATGTTTTATGATCGTGTTCTTATGTTCAAATATTTAGGTATTGTTTTATGTTCTCTATGTTTACCCTTGGTGAGAATTTGATCCCACCCTTTTTATGTTTTCTTTTCCCCTGGATATAAAAAATTGTTTTAGATAAAAAATAAAAAGGGATGACCTTTATGGGATATGTTGATGATCTTTCACCATGATTATAATATTATGTTCTGAGTTTCCAAAGACACTAAACTAATACAGTCTTTGGGCATCTTTGTTTGTAATGTATTATGTATTATATAAAAGTAATGTAATTCCTATGTACGTAAAGCTTTGGGTCTCTAAAGTTAGAATTAGAGTGATGTTTTAGGTATCCTTTGGAAACTTGGATGTGGAAAAAGTAGTGAAATCCCTAGAGATATTTCTATGGTATGTATAGGGATGTCCCTAAGGATAAGTATACGTATAGGTTATAGTCCAAGAATTACAGTAACAATATTTGAATTAATCCTTAGATGTAATATTTTGATGATAATCCCCCTTTATTATGTTGTTTTCAGAGCATTATTTTTTCCTCTCACACTATTTGTTTGGGTTTTAGAAAATGGCAGGAAACATGAAGATAACTGAAAATGGAGGATATGATTGGCAATGGAATGATATTCTTCATAAGAAACCAAATGAAACAGGATTTGGAAGTCCAAACATCGTTATTATGCCTAATCAGTAATCTCGTAACATGATTAATAATACCATCTTTGGTATGTTTCCTGACTCAGCTAACAAAAGAAAGATGGGGTATCATGATGATCATAGAGGAAAGAAAGTTCAATTCCCCTCATGTAAATCTTGTGGGAAGAGGCATCGAGGAGAATGTTTCAAAGGAACTGGAAGATGATTTGTGTAAGGAAAAGTTGGACACAATGCCAGTAATTTAAAATGAAAAGGTTCAATTAACACAATGGACAAGGATAATGGTATTGCTAAAACATCAACAATGGTTATATGTTTTAAATGTGGAATGTAAGGGAATTATGTTAACCAATGACATAAGGGAAAATCTCAGGAAGAGAATCAGCATGGTCGTATGGGTATTATTTATGTTGATGATGATGAAGTGACTAAAAATGATATATGAGATGAAAGAATTATTGAGGAATAAAATAAAGAAGCTCTGTCAATGGTTTTATAATCTAGTGGAATTATTTCATTTTTATCAATAATAATGTATGGTACTATGGAATAAATAAAAATCTAAGGATTTTTACAATATTGTTTTTCCTTGAGTATTTGAATGTATAGGTTGAATGTTACAGGTAACCATGATAGGTTATTCTAATATTTTTGGAATGTATATGATATGAACATAATTAAGGAATAACGAGATAATGAGATGTTTGATCGTATTATTGAGCACATGACCAATGTAAGGACAATGTGATATCATGGTTTGAGTATATAGAAATTCTGGGATTTTGGTATGTGGAAAGAGTTACATTTTGACAACATTAATGTTTCCACTAAGGATTATTGGTAATTTATGTTTCAAGGGAATACATGATTAAGTTATTTACTTGTTTGGAATGAAATCAACAAGATATGTTTTATGATATATGGTGGATAAATGATGCTATTCACGTGCTTGTTATGTGACATTTCCAGTAATCATTTTCATTATACTATGAAATTGGATAGATGTATTTTAAATAAGCCTAATGTTTTTAAATGTATTAAGTTGAACAATAGATAGTAATTTTTAAGGATAGAAATTATTTTTGATATTATTTCTGAAATGTTATAATATTGTAGTTTTAGAAAAAAAGGAAAACCTACAGGACGAGCGACAAATCATCGCGTCGGACAAGGTTACAGGAATCAAACCCACAACCAAAGTGAGATTGGCCTTTATCACTTACCATTGGCCTACAGGAAGTCCCTAGATAGTATAAATTATTTTTATTTTATTTTACCATATGATCGTTGAAGTATGAGTCCATTTTTGGAATCATTTATGACTAATATTACCATAAATAGAAATATATATATTTAATAATTTTTTCTAGCATTTTGAGACAGATGGAATAACCTATCATTATATCACCTGATCTGTTAATATTTCAATAAGGACAAATTCCACTACATTTCTTTAAATAAGTGATGAAGTGGAAATTGTTCCTGGAATAACCAACGATGATATTACACTAAAATCAAGTAAGTATTTCTCCTTGTGCAAAAATTTATTAACATTAGGGAAATGATCTTGAAAACCAAACATGCTGTCCGAGTTCCCTTATATCTGATTAATATTATGGTACCTTAGATCATCAAAAATTTATGGCTTTGTTATTGTTGGGTTTTTCATAGCCATGTTCTCTACCACTATTTATCTAAACATGATGGTTAGATTTCTCTTCCATATACATATTTTCACCTATGTTCTCCTATGTGAAAACCCAGTGATGAGTTAATTTGGGTAACCATTATTTTTCATACTCCAGTTTTTAAAATTATGTTTTAGTATTTCTTTTTATAAAATGGGTTTCTATGAATTAAACATTCAAGTAGTAAATGATTCATAATACCGACGAATTTTGAATGCGAAATACATTTTAAGGGGGGTAGAATGTAATACCCCGAGAATTTATGAGATATGTTATTTTTAATTTCTTCGATGTCTTCTATTGTACACTAAACTATGATTAGCATGTATTATACAAAACATCGTATTAGCTTGCAGTGTAGACAACACTATTCTCGCCTCGTGTTACAAAAAATTTCAAGTTCGTTTTGTAGAAATTATTCTACGAAACATTATGTATAGATTCTTTTAATGTAATAATGAAATATGTTTTGATTATGATATATGCAACAATAAAGGTAGCTTCTACTACCCGCATCTCAAACTTGGCTTGCATTACACGAAATCACGACCTTCCTCGATAGCCTTTGTAGTACGCAATATCGGGTTTCGCTAAACAATGATATATTATTATAATATTATTGTGAACTACATATTATGAATAGTATTAACTAAATTTTTAATTTTATAACATTATTATTCATCTTACTCATTTTCTAGAACATGGTATGAGAACAACAAAAACATTTCTGGTAAAATAAGTATTTTTAAAAAAATGCAGTTTTGCCGCCTTTTGATGGTGCACCCACATTAAATCTAGTTTTCTAAAATTTTATAAGTTAAATTTGAGAAAAAAATTATTCTTTGGAAGTAGGATATACAAATTTACTTTGGATAAATTTTTCATATTATTCTAATAACTTTCAGTTTTTAATGAAGAGTAGAAACACGTAATATTTTAATTAAAAGAAACTTTTTTCATCGTAATAATTTATATGGAAAAATTATAATATTGAATGGTTTTAAATTGTAAATAGAATATATATTTAACATTTAATATAATGTATGCCCTTAGCATTGATTTTTCATTGAATTTATTGGTGAAATCATTTCAATATTTTACAATGATTTAAATTTCAGAACAAATTTTCTTAACGATGAGATTAATATTAAATGAAATTATGAAACTTCTATGATTTAAATTTGAAAAAATGGATTCCATATTTATAATATGTGGGTACAAATTATCTTAATAGGCTACTTTTTTGGCACTATGAATAGTAACTATGGTAATTTTTTTTACCATAGTTAAAGGTAAATTGGGTAATTAACGGTAAAAATAATATTATAGAATTACCCTAACACTTGTTTTAATATAATTGGATGATTATATTTTGTCTTAAGGAATATTTGGGTCGAAATAGAATCCATTGGAACCCACATGGAAATGATTAAGATCTTTAATTTATTTTATTTTAAAGAAAGTGAAATATGTCTCACTCAAAATTTTATAATTAAAGTATTTTTAATATAAGGTTATACATAATATAAATTCAATTTTAAATACTAAATTTAAATACAAAATTTGTTTCTTTGTTAGGTTAATTTATTTGAAATTTTTAAGTGATATTTTATTTCTTTAATAGCATATACAATAATGTTGATGAAATTATTTACTTAATGAATAATCAATAATATTGTTTTTTTAAAGTAACAATACCCATTAAAAGGCCCAAAAACTTGACCAAAACATAATTTTCATGTATATATATACCATATTCATCCAAAGGACGTCTTTGGGACCATTTGGTGCTGTATAAAATCCATTATGACATTTATTTTATTTTACTTTTAATAATGTCAAAGTTGTCACCTTCATAACATAATAAATATAACAATATATATGTTTTTATTTTAAGATGATAAATTCTTGTAAATGAATTATTATGAAAGGTAATAGATTTATCTTCATCATAGGATTTTATTTTTAATCTTTATGCAATAAATATGTATATTAAATATTTATACAAAAATGTTATAGTAATTATTTTATTAAGAGAAATATCAAAAAAATGTTTTTAAAAATATTAAAATAAAAATTATATTAAATATTTAATGTTATCCACTAATTTTATTGATGAATATGACATTTTAGGAATATATTAAATATTTTTTATTGAATATATCTTAACTTTTAATTTTATTTAAATTCAAATTATTGAATAGGGTCAAAATTTCCACAATTGAAATTTTATAAAAATAATATATTATTAAATTGTTTACAAATCACAATAATATTTAAAAATTAAAAATTAAAAATTAAATGGTCTAAAATTTAATAATGTATCGTATTATGGATATATTCACAACACAATATTAAGTATTTATAACAATGTAAAAATTACAATTGTATTACCACAAATAAATTTAAATAGATTAAATAAGGATAATTCAAATTGATAAGGTTAACAATAAATTATAAAAAGGTCTAAATTTTATTGTTTGATGAGATTAGAACCCTATATTATCTCATATTATAATGAGTGTCATTTTGGATGTTTTTATGTGGGGTTTGAATTTATTATAAATTAATATTTCTAATGTTTCCAAAGGTGCACCTCTCCTCCCTTATAAAAGGCCACCTCCTCCCTCTCCTCTTCACACAACATTGAGCCTTCATGCTTGGAAAAATGCTACCCATTTAACTTCTCCACTTCCATAGAAACCTACTAGAGGTTATGGTATTCATCAATGTCAATATTTAGTGGCCTTAGAGGAGGTTAATAGGAGGCGTGTAGAGGAAGATGTAATATCTTCTATCGATTCTTTCAAATTTCTTTATTCTTATATTTATTCTTCTCTAGTTGTTCCATTATAAAGCAATGAATTCAGTATAAATAATATACTGATATGTTATTATAAAGATGAAAAAACCCCATTTCACAATCTATCCATCTTATGGAAAACAAAATCACCACGCATACGTACGTACGAAATACCGTCTCTAGGCTGTGGTGTAATCTGATTTTCCACAACCACTTTACTGGGATGGGTATAATAGTGTAAATAATAACTATATATAGTTATTATAATATCATACTAATTCTTAGATATTATATAATCCACTAATATTCCATTCATTATTTATGGTTACGATATCATCGCTTGTGCGTACGTATGGATTACCGTCTCTGCGACAAGATGAGATTCATTCTCCATATTAACCATTCAAGAATGATTATAAATTATATATAATGAATAATAGTGATATATATGACATAATAACGCTACATGATTTAATTATATATATATATGTCATCTAATTAGTACTATTCAAGTTTATAAAGAATGAAAAACAACGTTCATGCATACGTATGGCCTACCGTCTCCATGAACGTTGTGTTTTATTTCATTTATCTATCTATTATATATATATATATACTGAATATATATGATATTTAAATCATGTTTTACATTCAGGAAGTAAGTAAATCATGATTTAATTAATAGTAATGTCAAGAAAAGAATGTCCAAACATGTATGATAAATGATACGATTTTACACAAAACACTGCTTTAACATTGAATTGAAAAAATAACGGGTTATATAAAGTAATAAGTGAATAATATATGATATCATAAATATTATTATGGTTCTACGACGAGTTAATAATATGATTAAAACCACTATATAGGAGATTCAAACACATACAGAATAAATTGGAACTAAGGTAAGGGATAATTTATCAAATCTCATTTTTATCCGAGATTGCTTATAAGTTAGTATTTACAAGGGTTATATTATACATCCATGTACATAAAAATGTTTTTCATGAAGTGTTTAATATTTCTCAATTTATGTTTCAATCCATGTTTACCCCGCTATGACTTTTACACTGTGTTATGGAAGGAATCTTTTTTTGTTTACCATATGAAGAACTTTTTATCTTTTATGATAAAAGTACAAGGAGAATGTTTTTTAACTTATAGGGAATGAACAAATTTTTACGATTTCATAACACCTAATTTTAATGAAGCTTCCTCCATAATATTTCATGATTATTTTCAAAAAAAACCTTTTATTTTAAAAATGAAGGACATTTTGTGAATGGAAAATGATTTTGAAGAAGAAAGGATATTTTCCTCAGGAATTAATTTCATGTGTTTTGTGAAAACTATTTTCCATCTAAGATGACATTATTTAGTATGATTTTGCTTCATGAAAATAATCTCTATTATTTATATGGTTTGACACTTCTTATGAAGAAATGATATCCATTAGTTTTATATGGATTATGTTATTTTTGGATGTTGTTTATGAAACCCATTTTATTATTTTGGTTATGATGAATGATTTATGTTTATGTTGTGGAACATGTAAGAATGATTTCATTATGAGATTGGTGGGACCTATATCTCCCTCCAATGCATTGGGTAATGATTTATATCTCATGAGATAGACATGGCTGGAATGACTTGTTAATCCAATTCAGTGATATGTGACTGGAATGAGGAGTGAACTCGATTCAGTAAGGGACTTTGTCCACTACGATGGCCTTGTCAGCAATTCCTTGGCTAAAATGGAAATCATAACATGTTATTAATGGTTGAAACAATTAAATTTTTCATTCCCATGTTATCTTATCATGGTTAATGTTCCTTTTTGATCAATTCCTTATTAACTACCACGATTTATGACATTACTCATGATTTTTATGTTTTATGTTCATCTTCTTATGTTCAAATGTTTCGGTATTGTTTTTTGTTCTATATGATTACCCTTGATGAGCATTTGAGCCCACCCTTTTTATGTTTTCTTTTACCCAGGATATAAACAATGGTTTTAGATTAAAAAATCAAAGGGGATGATCTTTATGGGAGATGTTGATGATCTTTCACCATGATTAGAAGATTATGTTCTGAGTTTCCAAAGATAATAAACTAATACGGTCATTGGGTGACTTTTTTTGTAATTTATTATGTATTATACAAAGGTAATGTGATTTCTATTTATGTGAAGCATTAGGACTCAACAGTTGGTATCAGAGCGAAGGATTAGTTAATCTTTGGATACTAGGATGCGGAAAAATTAGTGAAATCCCCAGAGATATTTCTATGGTATGTCTAGGGATTCCCATAAGGATAAGTATATGTATAGGTTATAGTCCCAGTATTACGGTAACAATCATATTATTAATCCATAGATGTTATATATTGAAGGTACTAACCATTTATTATGATGATTTCCGAGCATGACTTTTTCCTCTCACACTATTCTTTTTGGCTTTTAGAAAATGGCCGGAAACATGAAAATTCATGATAATAGTGGATATTATGGACAATGAAATGATATTCTTCCTAAGAAACCAAATGAAACAGGATTTGGAAGTCCAAACATCGTTATTATGCCTAATTATAAATCTAATAGCATGATCAATAATCTCAACTTTGTTAAGTTTCCTGACTCAGCTAATTAGAGAAATATGGGGTATCATGATGATCATAGAGGAAAGAAAGTTCAATTCTCCTCATGTAAATCTTGTGGGATGAGAAGTCAAGGAGAATGTTTCAAAGGAACTGGAAGACAATTTTGGTGTTGAAAAGTAGGACACAAAGCCAATAATTTCAATGGAAAAGGTTCAGTTAACACAATGGACAAGGATAATGGTATTTCTAAAACATCAAATAAGGTTATATGTTTTAAATGTGGAATGTACGAGCATTATGCTAACAAATGGCCTAAGGGAAAATCTCAGTAAGAGAATCAACATGGTCGTATGGGTATTATTTATGTTGTTTATGATGAAGAGACTACAAATGATATATGAGATGAAAGAATTTTTGAGGAATAAAATGAAGAAGATCCATCAATGGTTTAAGAATATAGTAGAATGATAGCATTTTTTCAAGAATAATGTATGGTACTATGTAATAAATAATAATCTAAGGATTGTTACATTATTGTTTTTCCTTGAGTAACTGAATGTATATGTTGAATGGTACCGATAACCATGAAAGGTTATTGAGATATTTTTTGAAAGTAGATGATACGCATATAATTAAGGGATAAAGAGATAGTGAGATATATTATAGTATTATTGAGCTCATGACTGATTTAAGGACAATGTGATATCATGGTTTGAGTATATAGAAATTTTGGCATTTTGGTATGAGGAAAGAGTTACCTTTTGAAAGCATTCATGTTTTCACTAAGGATCTATGGTAATTTATGTTTCAAGAGAATACATGATTATGGTATTCACTTATTTGGAATGCGATCAACAAGATATATTTTATTATATATGGGGGATAAATGATGGTATTCATGTGCTTGTTATGTGACATTTACAGCAATCATTTTCATTATTCTATGAAATTGGACAGATGCATTTTGGATAAGCCAAATGATTTTAAATGGATTACGTTGAACATCAGAGAGTATTGATTAAGGATAGAAATGATTTTCCATATTATTTCGGGAATGTTATAATAGTGTAGTTTTAGAAAAAAGGACAACCTGCAAGACGGGCGACAACTCATTGCATCAGACAAGGTTACTCGAATTGAACCCTCAACCAAAGTGAGATAGGCCTTTATCACCTACCAATGGCCTATAAGAAGTCCTTGGATTGTAGAAATTATTTTTATTTTATTATGCAGTATGATCGTTGAAGTTTGAGTACATTTTCAAATTCATTTACGTCTTATCTCACCATAGATGGACATATGTATATTTAATAACTATTTATAAAATTTTGAGAAAGATGGAATAACCTATCATTATATAACATGATCTGATAATATTTCAAGAAGGTCAAATTCAACTTCATTTCATTAAATAAGAGATGATGTTGAAATTGTTCATGGAATGAACAACGATGATATTACACTAAAATAAAGTAAGTATTTATCCATGTGAAAACATTTATCATAATTAATGAACTGATCTTGAAAACAAAACATGTCGTCTGAGTGCCCTTATATCTGATGAATCAGATGGTACCTTAGATCACCACAAATTTATGGTTTTGTGATTTTTGGCTTTTTTATAGCCATGTTCTCTACCACTCTTCATCTAAACATGATGGTTAGATTTATCTTCCATATCAATATTTTCACCTATGTTCTCCTATGTGGAAACCCAGTGATGAGTTAATTTGGGTAACCATTACGTTTCATAATTTACTTTTTAAAATTAAGTTTTAGTATTTTTTAAGATGTGGGTTTTTATAAATGGAACATTCACGTAGTAAATGATTCATAACCCCAATTAATTTTGAGGTGCAAAAACATTTTAAGTGGGGTAGAATGTAACTCCCTGAGTTTTTATGAGATGCATTCTACATAATTTCATTGATTTCTTCTATTGTACACTACAACAAGATTATCTTGTACTATATGCCACACTGTATTGGCTTCCAGTATACGCCACACTATTCTTGGCTCTTGTTACACACAATTTCAAGTTTGTTTTGTAGATATTATTCTAAGAAAAATTAAGTATAGATTGTGTTTAATGAATAAATGAAATATGTTTTTATTATGTTATACACAACACCAAAGGGATCTTCCACTACACACAGCCCTGACTTGCCTTGCATTACACGCAATCACGACCTTCCTCGCTAGTGTGTGTAGAACACAATACCAGGTTTCACTAAACAAAGATATATTATTATAATATTATTATGAACTAGCTATTATGAATGGTATTAAATACATTTTGAATTTTATAACATTATTATTCATCTTAAACATTTTCTAGAACATGGTATGAGAAGAAAATAAATTTTTTGGGTGAAATAAGTATTTTTTTAAAAATTCAGTTTTGCAGCCTTTTGATGGCGCAACAACATTAAATCTAGTTTTTTACATTTTTATAAGTTGAATATTACAAAATATAATACTTCTTTGAATCAGGATATAAAACATTACTTTGGATAAATTATTCATATTATTCTGTTAACATTCATATTATAGTGAATAGTAAAAACACGCTACATTTTAATTAAAAACAACATTTTTCATCGTAATAATTTATATGGTCAAATTTTAATATTTAATGGGTTTAAAGTAAAAATAGAAAATATTTTTTACATTTAATATAATGTATGTCATTATCAGTGATTTTACGTTGAATTCATTTGTGAAATCATTTCAATCTTTTACGATGTTTTAAATTTTAAAGCTCATTTTCATAACAACGAGATTAATTTTAAATTAAATTATGAAACTTCTGTAAATTGAATTTGGAAAAATGGATTCTATATTCTGAATCAGTAGATAAAAAATATGTTAATAGTCTACTTTTTATTTTTGGGCACTATGAATAGTAACTACGATAAATTTTATTTACCATGGTTAAAGGTAAATTAGGTAATTAAGGGTAAATATAATTATATAAAACTACCCTAACAATTTTCTTAATATAAGTGGATGATTATATTTCATCTTAAGGAATATTTGGGTCATAATGGAATCCATTGGAACCCACTTGGATGTGATTAATACCGTTAATTTATTTATTTTTAGTCAAAGTGAAATATGTCACACTCAAACTTTTATAATAAAAGTATTTTTTATATAAGGTTATACAAAAAATAAAATCTATTTTAAATACTCATTTGAAGTAAATTTTTTTTTATTTGTAATGTTAATTTATTTGTAATTTTTATGTGATATTTAATTAGCATCATATCTTATACATAAATGATGTTGCAATTATTTACTTAGTGAAAAATCAATAATATAGTTTTTATTAAAGTAATAATACCTATCAAAATGCACAAAAACATTACCTAAACATATTGGTGGAGTATATCTATACCATAAGAATCCAAGGGACGTCTTTGGTACCATTTGGAGCCGTAAAAAATAGATTATGACATTTATATTATTTTATTTTTAATAATGTCAAAGTTGTCACCTTCATAACTTAATAAATATAACAATTTAAATGTTGTAATTTTAAGATGATAAATTCGTGTAAATGTATTATTATGATTGGTAATAGATTTATCTTTATCATATGACATTAGTTTTAATTTTTTTGAAACAAATAAGTATATTAAATAATTATACAAAAATGTTATTGTAATTACTTTATTAACAGAAATATCAAATAAATGTTTTTAAAAATATTAAAATAAATATTATATAAACTATTTAATGTTCTCAAATAATTTTCTAGATTAATATGACATGTTAGATATCAATTAAATATTTTGGACCGAATATATCTTCTATGTGGATTTTATATAAATTAAAATAATTAAATAGTTTTAAAAGTGACAATACTGATATTTTATAAAAATAAAATATTATTAAATTGTATAAAAATCACAAAAATATTTAAAAATTACAAATTAACAATTATATGGTCTAAAATAAACAATTTATCTTATTATGGAAAATTCACAACACATAATTAAGTATTTATAATAATTTAAAAATTTTAATTGTATTACCATAAATAAATTTAAATAGATTAAATGAGGATAAATCAAATTGATACGGTCTACAATAAATTCCAAAAAGGTCTAAATTTTATTGGTTGATGATATTACAACCATATATTATCTCATATTCTAATTTGTGTCATATTTGATGATTTTATATGGGGTTTGAATTTATTATAAATTAATATTTCTTTTGTTTCCAAAGGTGCCCCTCTCCTCCCTTATAAAAGGGAACCTCCTCCCTCTCCTCTTCACACAAATTAGAGCCTTCAAGCTCAGCCAAAACCATCCCATTTCACTTATCCAGTTCCATTGAAACCTAATAGTGGTTTTGGTCTTCTTCAACGTCCAAGAATAGTGCCCAAAGAGGAGGTTAAGTAGAGGCGTACCAAATAAAAGATAATCTCTTCTACTGATTATTTCAAGATTCTTTATTCATCTACATACTCTTATTTAGTTGTTTCATTATAAAGTAATTAATTTAAGAGAAATAATATACTGAAATGTTATTATAAATATGAGACAACCCCACTTCATCTTCTATCCATCCTATAGTATACGAGATCACCGCGCGTGCGTACGTATGGAATACCGTCTCCACGCCGTGGTGTAATCTATTTTTTTCCACCACCACCTTATATGGATGGGTATAACGGTGTAATGAATAACTATATATGGTTATTATAACATCATAATTATTCTGAGATATTATATCATCCACTAAAATTCCATTCAATAATTATGGGAACGATATCATCGCTCGTCTGTACGCCCGGATTACCGTCTCTATGACGCGAGGAGATTCATTCTCCATATTAACCATTCAAGAATGATTATAATGTATATATAATGAATAATAGTGATATATATGGAATAATAATTATACTGGATATATATATATATATGTAATCTACTTACTTCCATTCAAGTCAATAAGGAATGGAAAACAATGTTCATGTGTACATACGACCTACCGTCACCATGAACGGTGAGTTACATTTAATTTATATATCTATTATATATAGATATATATATATATATATACTGAATATATATTATATATAAATCATGTTATAAATTTTTTATGTATGTAAATCTTGATATATTTAATAATAATATCATGAAAAACAAGTCCAGACATGTACAATAAATGATACGATATTACCCAAAACGCTGATTTAACATTGAATTGAAAAAATCTCGGGTAATATAAAGTCATAATTGAATAATATATGATTCCATAAATATTATTATTGTTATTTTACAATTTAATAATATGTTTGAACCCACTATAATGGAGTTTCAGACTTGTACGAAAGAAATTGGATTAAAGGTAAGGGATAATTTTGAAAATCTCATTTTATCCGAGATTTCTTCTACGTAAGTATTTACTGGGGTTAAACATTTCATCCATGTCCATACAAAGTTTTTCATAAAGTGTTTAATATTCCTCCATGTATTTTTAAATCCATGTTTAACCCTCTATGACTTTTACATTGTGTTTTGGAAGAAATTATTCTTTTGTTTACCATACGATGATCTTTTTAACATCCCCGTTAAAAGTACAAGGAGAATGTTTTTTAAACATATATGGCATGAATGGATTTTTACAGTTTCATAACACCAAATTTTCATAAATCTTACCCTAAAACATTTCATGATTATTTTCCACAAAATCCTTTTATTTTAAAATTGAAAGGGATTTTGTGAAAAGAAAATGATTTTCAAGAAGAAATGATATTTCCATCAAGTATTAATTTCAAGTGTTTTGTCAAAACCATTTTCCATATAAGATGAAATTATTTAGTATGATATGTTCCAAGTAAAATATATCTATTATTTCTATGTTTTTTCTCTTCTTTTGATGAAATGACACCCATTTTTTTATATAGATTATGTTATGATGGGATGATGTTTATGAAACCCATTTTATTATTTGGGTTATGATGAATGATTTGTGTTTATATTGTGGCACAGATAAGAATGATTTCATTGTGAAATGGGTGGGACCTATATCTCCCTCTAATGCATTGGGTAATGATTTATATCTTATGAGATAGACATGGATGTAATGACATGTCAATTCAGTTCAGTGATACAGGATTGGAATGAGGAGTGAACGCGATTCAGTAAGGGACATTGTCCACTACGATGGTCTTGGCTACAATGCCTAGGCTACTACGGAAATCATAACATGTGGTTAATGGTTTCCACAATTAAATGTTTCATTCCCATGTTATCTTATCATGGTTAATGTTTCTTTTTAAACTATGCCCTATGCACTGCCATGATTTTTGTCAATAATCATGATTTTGATGTTTTATGTTCGTTTTCTTACATTCAAATGTTTAGGTATGGTTTTATGTTCTCTATGTTTACCCTTTCAGAGAATTTGAGGTCACCCTTTTTTTGTTTTATTTTCCCTAGGATATAAACAAAGGTTTTATATAAGAAATCCATATGGGATGATCTTTATGGGAGATGTTGATGATCCTTCACCATGATTAGAAAATTATGTTCTGAGTTTCCAAAGTCACTAAACTAATACGGTCTTTGGGCGTTTTTTTTGTAATGTATTATGTATTATGAAAAAGTAATGTAATGTCTATGTAGTTTATGATTTGGGTCTCTACATTTGGTATAAGAGTGAAGGATTAGTTAACCTTTGGTAACTAGGAAGCAGAAAAATTAGTGAAATACCTAGTGATATTTCTTAAGGTATGTCTAGCGATGTCCCGAAAGATAAGTATACGTATAGGTTATAGTCCAAGAATTGTGGTAAAAATCTTAGAATTAATCCTAATATATTATTTATTGAAGGTACTCTACCTTTATTATGTTGTTTTCTTGGCATGATTTTTTCCTGACACACAATTCATTTTGGGTTTTAGAAAATGGCTCGAAACAGGACGATTCACGATAATGGAGGATATGATGGACAATGGTATGATATTCATCATAAACAACCAAATAAACCAGGATTTGGAAGTCCAAACATCATTATTAGTCCTAATCAACAATATCTTAACATGGTTCATAATCTATACTTTGTTAAGTTTCCTGACACAGCTAATAATAGATTGATGTAGTCTTATGATGATCATAGAGGAAGGAAAGTTAAATTCCCCTCATGTAAATATTGTGGGAATAGGCATTAGGGAGAATGTTTCAAAGGAAATGGAAGATGATTTGGGTGTAGAAAATATGGGCACAAATCCATTAATTTCAAAATAAATGTTTCATTTAACACAATGGACAAGGATAATTGTATTGCTACAACATCAACCACGATTAAATGTTTTAAATGTGGAATGTACGAGCATTATACAGACCAATGACCTAAGGGAAAATCTCATGAATAGAATCAACATGGTCATATGGGTAGTATTTATGTTGATAATGATGAAGAGACTACAAATGATATATTAGATGAAAGAAGTGTTGAGGATTAAAATAAAGAAGCTCCTTCAATGGTTTAAGAATCAATTGGAATGATTGAATTTTTATCAAGAATAATGTATGGTACTATTAAATAAATAAAAATCTAAGGATTTTTAAACTATTGTTTTTCCTTGAGTATTTGAATGTATATGTTGATTGGTACTGGTAATAATGAAAGTTTATTCAGATATTTTTGGAAAGTAGATGATATGGTCATAATGAAGGGATAATGAGATAATGAGAAGTTTTACAATATTATTGAGATCAGGACTGATGTAAGGATAATATGATATCATGGATTGAGAATATTGAAAATTTGGGATTTTGGTATTTTCAAAGAGTTACATTTTGACATCATTCATTTTTTTACTAAGGTTTTATGGTAATTTATGTTTCAAGAGAATACATGACTAAGGTATTCACATGTTTTGAATGTGATCAAAAGGATATATCTTATGATATATGGTGGATAAATGATGGTATTCACGTTCTTATTATGTGACATTTCCAGTAATCATTTTATTTATACTATGAAATTGGACAGATGTATTTTAGACAGGCCAGATAATTTCATATTGATTAAGATGAACAACAGATAGTATTATTTAAGGATATGGCATATTTTCGATATTATTTCTGGAATGTTATAGTAGCGTAGTTTTATAAAAAAGGACAAATTGCAGGACATGCGACAACTCGTCATGTCAGACAAGATTGCAGGAACCGAACTAACAACCAAAGTGCGACAAGCCTTTATCTCCTACCACTGGCCTACAGGAATTCCCTGGTTAGTAGAAATTATTTTTATTTTATTATGTGGTATGATCGTTGAATTATGAGTCCATTTTTAGAATCATTTACGGCTAATCTCACTTTAGAAGGACATATGTATATTTAATAACGTTTTTTAAATTTTTGTGACAGATGGAATAACCTATCATTCTATCAGATGATCTGTTAATATTTCAAGAAGGACAAATTCAACATCAATTCTTTAAATAAGAGATTAAGTAGAAATTATTCCTCGAATGACCAATGATGATATTACACTGAAATCCAGTAAGTATTTTTCCTTGTGCAAACATTTATCAACATTAGGGAAATGTTCATGAAAACGAAAAATGCTGTCCTAGTGACCTCATATCTGATGAATCAGATGGTAAATTATAACATCTCAAATTTATGGCTTTGTGATTTTTGGATTATTCATAGTCATGTTTTCTACCACTCTTAATCTAAACATGATGGTTTTATTTCTCATCCATATCAATAATTTCACATTTTTTTCCTTTGTGAAATCCCAGTGAATAGTTAATTTGTGTAGCCATTAGGTTTTATACTTCACTTTTTAAAATTATGTTTTATTTTTCCTTTTTAAGATGTGGGCTTTTATGTATGAAACCTTCAAGTAGTAAATTATTCATAACCCCGGTTAATTTCGAGGGGGGAAAACATTTTAAGGGGGTAGAATGTTACTCCCTGAGATTTTATGAGATATATTCTTCTTAATTTCAATGATGTCTTCTATTGTACACTACACTAAGACTATTTTTTAATATACACAACACCATATTAGTTTTCAGTATACACAAAACTATTCTTGGCTCGTGTTACACACAATTTCACATTCGTTTTGTAGAAATTATTCTACGGAACATTAAATATAGATTTTGTTTAATTTATAAATGAAATATTTTTTATTATGTTATACACAACACCAAAGAGATATTCCACTACACACAGCCCTGACATGGCTTGGATTACATGCAATCGCGACCTTCCTCGATAGCGTGTGCAGTACGCAATTCCGAGTTTCACTAAACAAGGATATATTATTGTAATATTATTTTTAACTAGCCATTATGAATAGTATTAAATTTTTTTTTTATTTTATAACATTAGTATTCATCTTTATCATTTTCTAGAGCATTGTATGAGATTAAAATAAAATTTTCGTTGAAAATAAGTATTTTAAAAAAATGCAGTTTTGCCACCTTTTGATGGCGCACCCATAATAAATATATTTTTTGACTTTTTTATAAGTTAAATATGAAAAAATAAAATTCTTATTTAGAATCATGATATAAAAATTAATTTTTTAAAAAAATTTCATATTATTCTGATAACATTCATGTTTTAATGAATAGTAAAAACACACAATATTTTAATTAAAAACTACTTTTTTCATTACAATAATTTATATGGTTAAATTATAATATTGAATGGTTTTAAATTATGAATATAATATATTTTTACAATTTAATATAATTTATGTCATTATCATTGATTTTACATTTATTTCATTGGTGAAATCATTTCAATCTTTTGCAATGTTTTCACTTTTAAAACTCATTTTCTTAAGAAATCGATTAATTTTAAATTAATTTATAAAATTTCTGTGAATTGAATTTGGAAAAATGTATTCTCTATTTTTAATAAGATGGTAAAAATTATGTTTATAGGATACTTTTTATTTTTTGACACTATGAACAGTAACTATGGTAAATTTTATTTATCATAGTTAAATGGAAATTAGGTAATTACGGGTAAATATAATATTATAGAATTAGCCCAACACTTGTCTCATTATAAGTGGATGATTATATTTCGTTTTAAGTCATATTTTGTTCAAAATGGAATCCATTAGAACACACTTTGATGTGATTAAGACCATTAATTTATTTAATTTTAAAGAAAGTGACATAAGTCACACTCAAACTTTTATAATTAATGTATTTTTGATATAAGGTTATAAAGAATATAAATTCGAATATAAATACTCATTTGAAAGAATATTTTTTTATTTTTTATGGTAATTTATTTGTAAATTTTAATTGATATTTAATTATCTTAATAGACTATAAATAAATGAAGCTCAAATTATTTACATAGTGTAAAATCATTAAAAAACGTTTTTATTAAAGTAATAATACCCATAAAAAGGCGCAAAAATTTGAAAAAAACCTATTGGTAGAGTATATCTATACAATAAACATCCATGAAAAGACTATGGGACCATGTGGAGCTGTATAAAAGTGATAATAACATTTATATTATTTTGTTTTTAATAATGTCAAAGGTGTAACCTTCATAACATAATAAATAAAACAATTTAAAGGTTGGGATTTTAAGATGATAAATTCATGTAAAAGTATTATTATTAAAGTTAGTAGATTTATATTCATAATATGATTTTATTTTTAATTTTTATGCAACAAATAAGTATATTAAATAATTAGAAAAAATGTTATAGTAATTATTTTATTACGAGAAATATCAAATAAATGTTAAAAAATATTAAAATTAATAATATATGAATTATTTAATGTTCACCACTAATTTTCTAGATATATATGACATGTTATAAATATATTTAATATTTTGGATCGAATATATATTTTCTGTGGATTTTATTTCAATTCAAATAATTGAATAGTGTCAAAATTGACACTATTGATATTTTATAAAAATAATATATTATTAAATTGATTAAAAATCACAAAAATATTTAAAAATTACAAATTTAAAATTATATGGTCTAAAATGTAATTATTTATCAAATTATGGAAAATTAACTACACATAAGTAAGTATTTATAACAATTTAAAAATTTTAATTATATTACAACAAATATATTTAAATAGATTAAATAAGGATAAATCAAATTGATATGGTCTAAAATAAATTCCAAACTGGTCTAAATTTTATTGTTTGATTATAATACAAACCTATATTATTTCATATTAGAATTTGTGTCATTTTTGATGTTTTTATGTTGGGATTGAATTTATTATAAATTAATATTTCTTATATTTCCAAATGTGACCCTCTCCTCCCTTATAAAAGGGAACCTCCTCCGTCTCCTCTTCATAGAACTTTGAGCCTTCATTCCCAGTCAACCCCTTCCCATTTCACATAAAAACTTTCATAGAAACCTAATATAGGTTTTGTTCTTCTTCAAATTCCAAATTTAGTGCCCTAAGAGGAGGTTAATATGTGGCACGCCGAAGAAGAGGTAATCTCTTCTACCGATTCTTTCAAGTTTTGTTATTCTTCTACTTACTATTCTTTAGTAGTTTCATTATAAAGTATTGAAATCAGTATAAATAATATAATTATATGTTATTATAAATGAGAAACATCCCCATTTCCCCTTCTATCCATCCTATGGAAAACAAAATCACCGCGCATGCGTGCGTACGAAATACAGTTGCCATGCAGTGGTGTAATCTCTTCTTCCACCACCACATTACTAGGATGGGTATAATGGTTTAAATAATAACTATATATTGTTATTATAACATCATAATGATTCTGAGATATTATATCATCCACTAATATTCCATTCAATATTTATGGGAATGATATAATCGCTCGTGCGTACGTACGGATTACCGACGCGATGAGATTCATTCTACATATTAACCATTCACGAATAATTATTGTAACATACCAAGTATGTAATGAATAATAGATATTTTTATCTATGCCTATTAATGAATTATATAGTGTTTTAGAGGCTTAAAATGAAAATAAATCCAATCTTAAGCATGGAATACACTAATATTTTTAAAATATTGTTTTACTACCTTTTCATGGAAAACCATTTTTAAATATATATTTTGAAAATTTTATAAACTATGTATGTAAAAATAAACTTATTCTTTATGATTGTGACATCCAAATTTTCTTTGTGTGAATTTTTTGATATTTTTCTGATAAAGTTCATTTTTTTAATGAATAGTGAAAATGTTGTATTTTAATTCAAAATCCTTTTTTTATATAATTTATTTATATGATTAGATTATCTTTTGAATTGGTTTTAAAGTGAAATTAGAATATATATTTACCATTTAATCCAATGTTGGTCATTGGAATCAATTTCACTTTGAGATTGGGCTTAAACTAGTGTCAATCTTTTGATACTTATTGTTTCATAAAAACACGCTATTTGTAATGACAGCGGGAATTAATTGTTAATTTAATTAATGCATCTTATATGTTTTGAATTTTGTAAAATAGACATCATTTTTTAATTCAGAATATCAAATATTGCTTAGGGTGAATTTTTGGAATTATTATGAACAACTTCAAATTTTGATGAATAGTGAAACCACTAAGTGGTTGTTAAAGAAACTGATTTTTCGTTTAATTGAAACATTACCACATCTGTGATTTGATTTTCAAAAATCTAACATACATCGTTGTCATTAAGATGTAAAATGTGGTTCAATGATATTAAAATAAATTTTTGGTGAATAGTAACTTTTAAGTTATTAATCACGATTAGAGGTAGTTATTGTAGTTTAAGGTAAAAATAATGTTTTAATAATATGAGATGAGCTTGACACATGTCCTACCCTCATTGGACATGTCATGGCCGACCAAGAAAATCAATGGGTCAACTTGAGGACCCCATGGGGCCACTTCAGTTGGGAAATGACATAAATAACTTTTTATTTAATGAAAGTAAAAATGACACAAACATGAGTTATTTTACTAAAACAACTATTACATGGGGTTATACAAGTCAGATTTTTGACTATAAATATGAATTAAGCAGAAAAAAATATTTCCAACATCATAGTATTTTTTTATAATTTTTAGACTTTATATAAATTAAATTATTTACGACATCATTATGATGCAGCGATTACCTCATTAATAAAGGATATAAATAAAATGAAATGATAATTTATAATCTATGACCTTCACATGTCCAAAACCTATTGGATGGGTGGATATAGAACCCTTATCACCTTACCCTATAATTATATCAATGTGGGACCTTTTGAATCAGAAACTCATTTTAAAATAAAGTATCATTTCTTTACTTTCCAAGAGTGCCCCTCCTCTCCTCTTATAAAAGGCCCCCACCTTTTCCTCCTTACCCACACGTCCAAAGCCATTGGCTCAGCCAAACCCAGCCCATTTTGTCTTTCCAAATTCCTATATAACTTTTTGAAGCCTCACATTGGGAACATGTCTTCCCAAGGAAGCCTTTGAGCTCAAACCAAAGGGAGTTACCTGATTTTAAGGTAATGTCTTCACATGAGTCCGTTTGTTTTATTTTTGCTTCTCCAACCCCCTAAACTCTTTTTATTCATTTCCTTTGTAACAAATCCAGTATCTTCAATATAACAAGATGTTGTTATAAGATGGATTCATGCTAAACCTACACACACCTACATCTAATGGTTAATGAACATACTGTTTCAGTGGATGGCGAATTTCTGCCTCCCGAAACGATGATTGTTCAACATTCTTTTAACACTATAAAAGGTGGACATTAAGATGACAATATATTTATATATGATATATAATATGTTTATGTTTTCCTTAAAATTCTGTATTTTTCATTTTGTGCATAATTTTATGGTTTTCATTATGGGTAAACACGATATCTTCATTTAAGGAAGTGCGGACTACCGCCCCCTCAAAGTGATTTGATTCGTTAATACCATTTGTGGGATGTATAAAGGATGAAGTTATGATATTATATATGATATTACACTGTAATTATAATATACCTTTCTATCATTATAATTCCTTTCTATAAAATACGAAATAGAAATGAAAGTAGCAATCATGCGTACGTACGGCTTACCGTCTCCATGAACGGTGCATTTCATTTCTTACCTCTAAATGATTATGTAATATTATTAATTAATGTATGTACTGGATATATAAGTCATATATTATATATACATCATGAATACCATTCTGGATATAATGGATTCATGAACAACTTGTAATTATAAAGGGTTTATTTTTTACTCAAGTACCAATGATCGTTAAAACGACCGTTATTAACTTAAATAATTACATAGTGTTCATGACCTAGAGATTAGTGATATAAAAGGAATAATGAACTTTAAAAAGGTTCTTAAACAAGTATAAATTAAATCATGTTTATTATTTTGGAGATTAAAGAACGATTGAGTCATGTCGGACACGAGGTATGGGACTTCGTCTCAATCTTCTTTCATTGAGGAATATTTTGTTTTATACAAAACCTTTTTATATAGTGTATAAAACCCTTTGAATTGTACGTTTACTGAAATGGAATCTTTTCTATACGAAGCATTTACTAAATGAAAAAAGGGAATGTTTTTGTCGTACTTATGCAGCGACAGTGACTTCTCCGCCGCCGTGACCATTGTTTGAGTTTCGTCTTCCTCTACAAGCCATACCCTTTTTTTAAAGAAAAATAAATACCATGTTATAATTTTATTTTATTTTGGTATTGAAAATGGTTTTCATAATGTTTTTATATCAATGTGTTGTATTGATATCTTGTGATTGAAATGTGGAAATTTATGTTTCCTTTATGTATCTTTTATGTGATACGATTATGTTATGGTTCTTGGGCATTATTATGAAGATGGGTGGTTCCATGATAAAATAAGGGTTGTTGAGCCCGATATAGCTCTACAATGCATTGGGTAACGCGAATGAGTGAAACGTTAAGGTTTCTCCGAAGAGATTTAGGGAATATACTGTGGTGTGTATTTCAAACGTAACCAAGAGGGTTACTCCCTACGTAAGAATGTTATGAATGCCTCAAGTTAACTTTATGTCTTATGATTTCTATGATTTATTCATGATTTGATGAGGTATGTTAAAGTAATTATGTTTTATGGGTAATGTATGATTTCATTCTTATGTATATATGAACTTATATTTCCTTTCCATATTTTTATAACCCATACTGAGCATTTTATGCTCATCCCAAGTTTTTTTTGAAATGTTTTTCACAGGTCAAGGGAAAGGTACATGATATGATGATAGTGTCAAGGAAGTGTCAAGAATGAATCCATGTCTTATTTTAAATATGTTACCACTGATGGTAAAGTATTAATACTATCTTTATGTAACAACTTTGTTTATATGTGGAATGTAATTCAAGTTTTATATTCTGATTCTCTAAAACTCTAAACCTGAAAAGATCCTCAATGTGTAATCTTATAACAACTCAAGATTAAGTAATGTATAAGGATGGGGCCTTATAGTTGGTATCATAGTTCGGTTTAGATAAATTTAGGAGTTAGAATCCTATTAAATGATTATCCAAAAATATTTTTTTGAAATGATATAGCATTTGAAGATTACCATGTTTCTTCATCATTGAAATGTTTGTTCAGAATGGTTTTCCACAGAGGAAATAGGGAAGTAGTGCTAGGAAGGCATATAAAAGGAAATAACCTTCCGAATCAGCATCCTGAGATGGATGGAATTGGAACTGAACAGTTTGTTTCAGTAATGGCACAGTTGACTCAAGCGATAAATGGAGGTGGTATCCATGCACGAGATCAGCCCGATCAACCGTAGAGGAACATGTCAGTGGTGGAACATTTCATGAGGCAACATCCCCCATCATTCAGAGGATCATCTGACCCTGTGTTAGCTGAAGGGTGGATTTAAGCACTGGAGAGGATTTTCGATGTCATGGGGTGTTCAGACAATAAAAAGTTTAGTCTTGCTATTTACCGTTTGGAGGGTGAAGCAAATCAGTGGTGGTCGATGGTTAAAAATATCTGGGACGTTGATGAGAATGATGCTCTTGACTAGGATGAATTTAAAGGTATATTTCCTGTGAAGTATTTTCCTAAGGTTGTTTGACTTAGGGTGGAAAAGCAATTCCTGGAATTCAGGCAATAGGAAGACTCAGTGGCTACCTATGAAGAAAGGTTCACTCGATTGGCAAGGTATGCCCCAAATTTTATCCGAGACCTTGAAAGTGAAATCAATCGTTTTTACTCAGGATTAAAGCCAAAATATCGAAGGGCATTAGCTTCACGTGTGTTTAAAAGTTATGAAAAGCTTGTTCGATGTGCTGAGAAGGTGGAAATGGAGTTTGCCGATGACCAAGTGTTCTATAACAACCAGCAGAAGAAGAGACAGAGGTGGCAGGAGAAAGGGAAGAATTCCTCAAAAAAGTCTGATGGTAAGAAAACTAAGTTTCCGGTTTGTGATAAATGTGGCAAAAGGCTTGCTGGGGAATGTCTTCTGAATTCTGGAAAGTGCTAGAGATGTGGTATGATGGGACATAAGGCTCAAGATTGCACTGAAAAAGATCAAGGTGATGGTAAGTTCAAATTTGATTTACAGTTAGTGAAATGTTTTAAGTGCAATGAGATGGGTCACTATGCAAACGATTGTCCGACAAAGAGCTCGAGTGATGGGAAGTAGTTATACTACAAGTAGAAAGTGGTGGTGAAATCCTTTGCAACTACTTCAGCCAATGTTAGGCCATCAAATGAAGTTGCATCAGGTACTTTGTTTGTTTTTTTCAGACTATGCCAGTGTGTTGTTTGATTTGGGGTCTACACAGTCTTTCATCTCTGAAACCTTTTCTAGTAAAATGGGAATACCATCTCAAGAAATGACTCCTGAACATGTTGTAAAAACACCTGGGGGAAATGTGGAGGAAAAGATAATTTATAAGAATATTCATATCCTTATCCGTGGAAAGAACCTACTTGCGAACCTTATTGTTCTACCTCTAGTAGAGTTTGATATCAGCCTGGGTATGGATTGGCTCTCTATCTACCATGCTTCGATTGACTGTAGAGATAAAAAAGTTTCTTTTTAGAAAGAATTTCAGTTTGTGTAAAAGAATGAACCCTTACTATTGAAAACATATCAAGAGGCCGAGAAACTTGTAAAAGATGGAAATGAATTATACCTTGCACATATTGTTGAAAACTAGGGAACTGTTCAGATTAATGATGTGCCAGTGGTAAATGAGTATCCTGATGTTTTTCCTGATGAGTTCCCTATAATAATACCAGATCTGGAAGTTGAATTTACTGTTTACTTAGTTCCTGATGCTAAACCAATTTCGAAACCCCCTTATCGAATGGCTCAAACTGAACTTTTAGAGTTGAAGGAGAAATTGCAAGATTTATTAGAGAAAGGTTTCATTCGACCTAGCACATCACCATGGGGTGCTCCTGTTTTATTTGTTAAAAATAAAGATGGTTCTATGAGAATTTTCATTGATTATAGCGCCTTGAATAACATCACTGTTAAGAACAAATATCCTTTGCCTCATATCGATGATTTGTTTGATCAGCTCTAGGGTGCTCTGTTTTTTTCAAAGATTGACCTGAGATTGGGGTACCATCAGCTGAACGTAATGGAAGCAAATGTTCCGAAGACTGCGTTTCGTACATGTTATGGCCATTATGAATTTGTAGTAATTCCTTTTGGGCTAACCAATTCACCTGTTGTATTCATGGACATAATGAATAAAATTTTCCATGAGTTCTTCGATATGTTTGTGGTGGTTTTCATTGATGATATTTTGGTGTTTTCTAAAAGTAAAGAGGAGCATTAAATAAATTTAAGGGTTATTTTGCAAACCTTAAATGAAAATAAACTGTATGGGAAATTCATCAAGTGTGAGTTTTGATTGCAACAAATTTCATTCCTTGGTCACATTGTTTCTAAAGATGGGATAACTGTTGATCCTGCAAAAACAAAGGTTGTCAAAAAATGGACAAGACCCACAAATGTAACAGAGATTCGTAGTTTCCTTGTTTTGTAAGGCTATTAACGAAGGTTTGTTATAAATTTTTCACGGTTATCTAGTCCAATGGCTAAGATAACTCAGAATGGTGTTATGTTTATCTGGACAAAAGAATGTGATGATTGTTTTCAGGAAATGAAATGAAGATTGGTGAATGCTCTAGTTTTGGCACTTCCTTCCAGGAATGGTGAGTTTGTTATCTACAGTGATGCTTCATTGAAAGGGCTTGGTTGTGTCCTAATGTAGAATGATCAGGTAATTACTTATTCTTCATGGCAGTTGAAAACTCATGAGATAAATTATCCTACACATGATTTGGAATTAGCTGTTGTTGTTTTTTCTGTAAAAATTTGGAGATATCATTTGTATGGAGTAAAGTGTGAAATATATACTGATAACAAAATTATAAAGTATATATTCACTCAGAAAGAGTTGAAAATGAGACGGAGGAGATGGCTGGAATTAATCAAGGAGAATGATTGTACAATTAATTACCATCCAAGAAAATCTAATAATGTGGCTGATGCTTTGAGTCGAAAAAGTAATGCTTCATTAGCAATGTTGTGATTGAAACATGATCCATTGGTTAAAGATTTGATGAACTTTGGAATTGAAGTTGTTGGTACATGATGTTCTTCTGTTTTGTTTCAGGTATCGGTGAAATCTTCTCTATCAGACAGAATCAAGCAAGCACAGAAGCAAGACAGTGAGTGGTAGAAAAAGGTAGAGCTGGTTCAGAAAGGTAAGTTTCCTGAATTAAACATTGATAATGATTGTGTTTTGAGATTTGGGATGAGATTGTGTGTGCCTTGTGATTCACAGTTGAAGAGAGAGTTGTTATGTGAATCTCATAGTTCTCCATTTTCAGTTAATCCTGGCAGTACCAAGATGTACAGAGTTTTTCGGGAGTATTACTGGTGGGATGGAATGAAAAGATATATTGTTTATTTTACTGTGAAGTGTTTGACTTGTCAGCAGGTTAAAGCAGAGTGGAAGTTACTGAAAGGGATGCTTCAGCCTTTACCAGTGCCAGAGTGGAAATGGGAGAATATATCCATGGACTTCGTTTTGGGATTGCCGAAGACCCCTCGTGGTAATAATGCAATCTTGGTTATTATTGATCGCATGACTAAATCAGCTCATTTTCTTGCTATACGAGATAATTTTTCCCTTGATAAACTTTCCCGTTTGTATCTTAAAGAGATAGTCATGTTACATGGAGTTCCTCTCTCCACTGTATCTAACCGTGATCCCAGGATCACTTCTAACTTTTGGAAAGGTCTTCAGAAGTTGTTGGGTACTGAATTAAGAAACACATGAAAAATAGGTTAGAGCAGGCAGAAGTGTTATGCGGACAACAGGAGGAAGGATCAATCTTTTGAGGTAGGAGATCATGTTTTCCTCAAAGTCTCACCATGGAAAAGTGTGATGCGATTTGGTAAGAAAAGAAAGTTGAGTGCAAGGTTCATTGGACCATATGAAATTCTTGAGATAGTTGGATCAGTTTCATACCGGGTGGCTTTACCTCCGATTTTATCTCCAGTACACAATGTTTTTCATGTTTCAATGATGAGAAAGTACATGCTGGATCCATCTCTTGTTTTGAGTCCAGAGGTAGTTCAGCTGGAAGAGAACCTATCATTGAGGAACAACCGGTCCAAATTCTTGACCACAGGGAGCTAGTGTTATGGAATAAGGTGATTAATCGGGTAATGGTTTTATGTAAAAACCACATGATGGAAGAGGAAACATGAGAATCTGAAAATACAATGATAGATAAGTACACCCATTTATTCGATAAGTAAATAAATTGCGGGGATGCAATTTTCTAAAGGAGGGAAGGATGTAACATCCCAAGTAAGTAATGAATAAAAGATATTTTTATCTATACCTATTAATGAATTAGATAGTGTTTTAGAGGCTTAAAATGAAAATAAATCCAATCATAAGCATAGAATGCACTAATATTTTTAAAAGATTGTTTTACTGCCTTTTAATGCAAAACCATTTTTAAATCTATCTTTTGACAATTGTATAAGCTATGTTTGTCGAAATAAACTTATTCATTATGATTGGGACATCATAATTTACTTTGTGTGAGTTTTTTATATTTTTCTAATAAAGTTCATTTTTAATGAATAGTGAAAAATATTGTATTTTAATTCAAAACCTATTTTTAATCTAATATATTTATATGATTAGATTATCTTTTGAATTGGTTTTAAAGAGAAATTAGAATATATTTTTACCATTTAATCCAATGGTGGTCATTGGAATCAATTTCACTTTGAGATTGGGCTTAAACTAGTGTCAATATTTTTATACTTATTATTTAATAAAAACACGCTATTTGTCATATCAGTGGAAATTAATTATTAAATTAATTAATGCATATTATATGTTTTGAATTTTTTAAAATAGACATCATTTTTGAATTCATAATATCAAATATATCTTAGGGTGAAGTTTTGGAATTTTTTTTTAAAAACTTCAATTTTTGATGAATAGTGAAACCACTAAGTGGTAGTTAAAGAAACTGATTTTTCGTTTAAATGAAACTTTTTAAAGACCCGTAAAATTCAATGAATTTTTTTTATTTTCTTTGGAATTTTACAACAACGCAGTTTCTGACGGCACCTGATTCTGAGGCCCGGTGTGCCTGGAATAATTTTCCGAAGTTTGGCTCGGGTACATTCAGTGAACGAACGAGCGGGTTTTTCTAACTTTTGAACCAGTGCTCGGAATCAAATTTCGAGGGCTCCGATGGAATCGTATCACCGGTATTTCCTTATAAAAGCCTCTTCCGGAGTTGCATTTGCTCAGGTGTGGTTTTTAAATTTTTGGGGTTAAGTTAAGAAATAAAATAAAGTGTGCGACAACTTTATTTTTATTTCACTTAAAGCTACATAACATCCACTTAAAGCTGTTTAAGCTGAGTTGAAGAGGATAGGGTGCAATTAAAAATATCATACCCTATTGGAAGGATATTTGTGGGGTGGGAACGCATGAGCCCCACCGTTTCTTTTCCGCTAAGTAACGCCCCCACAAAAACCCGTCATTACGAATGCCAAGTGACGTGTTTCTTAAATTCTTAACGCACCGATTAATTGAGAGGTTTTATTCGTTGAATTAATTCTATGAATTAATAGGTCGTTACTTAACTTATATCTTTTTTCGTTTGTTGGCATTTTAATAAAATAAGACAAACGCTATTCTTTTGAAGTGTTGTTCGTTGAGAGGATTTGACAGAAACCTCGTGTTCTTCATCCTCCTTCGCGAAGAATGCGAAGAACACGAAGAACGCGAAGAACGCGAAGAACGTGAAGAATGCAAAGAACACCGGCTTTCGAAGAAGGGTGAAGAAGAACGCCGAGCCCTCAGAGATCGACGATGCGACGCCAAGTAACGGGACGCCAACGATTCTTCTTCCGTGACGTTCTTCTGCGACAATCCAACCCCGCGACAACCTTTGATCGACAGTGACAAGGTAGGGGTTGCAATCCTATTAAATTCTTTGTGGTTGTTAACAAAAATATGGATTTAATTATTATTAATTAAATCTACTTGTTCATGAACCTCGGATTTCATCGACGCGACGCCCTTTTGCGACGACGTGACGCCCTTCCGCGACACGACGATCGCCTCCTTCCGCGGCGATCAATTACGCGAAGAACGCTCGTGCGATGACTTGACGCGGTAGGGGTTTTTTTGTGAAATAATTTATATTTCTGTGGATGCATGCTCTAAAAACAAAGAATGCAAAGACCCGTAAATTTCAAGGAAATTTATTTTCTTAATTTTCTTTGGAATTTTACAAGAACGCAGTTTCTGACAGCACCTGATTCCGAGGCCCGGTGTGCCCGGAATCATTATCCAAGGTTTGGCTCGGGTACATTCAGTGAACGGACGAGCGGGTTTTTATAACTTTTGAACCGGTGCTCGGAATTGAATTCTGAGGGCATCGGTGGAATCGCAGTGCTGGTAATTGCTTAGAAACGCCTCTTCCGAAGTTGCGTTTTCTCGGGTGTGGTTTTTAATTTTTGGGCTTAATGTTAAGAAATAAAATAATTGGTACAACAAAATTTATTTTATTTCACTTAAAGCCACTTGAAAGCCAATTAAAGATGCTTAAGCTAAGTTGATGCAGATAGGTTGCTATCCAAAAATATCCTACCCTCTTGGGAGGATATTTGTGAGGTGGGGCCCGCACAAGCCCACCATTTCTTTTCCACTAAGTAACGCACCCGCGAAAACCGGTCATTATGAAAGTCAACTGTCACGTTTTCTTAATTTCTTAAGGCACCAATTAGTTGGGTGGTTTTATTCATTGAATTAATTGGGCAGTTTTATTCGTTGAATTAATTCTATGAATTAATGGGTCGTTACTAATCTTTTTTTCATTTGTTGGAATGTTAATAAAATAAGACCAACGCTTTTTCTCCTTAAGTGTTGTTCATTGAGAGGAATTGACAGAAAACTCATGTTCTTCATCGTCCTCCTCAAAGAACACGAAGAATGTGAAGAACGGGAAGAACGCCGGCCATCGACGATGGGCGACGAAGAACGCCGAGCCCTCGGAGATCGACGGCGCGATGCCAAGTACCGCGACGCTGACGATTCATCTTCTGCGACGTTCTTCAGCGACAAGCCAACCCCGCAACAACCTTTGTTCGACAATGGAAAGGTAGGGGGTTGTGCTTCTTTTAAATCACTTTGTGAGTTATAACAACATCACAGATTTAATTAATATAATTAAATCTGTTGTTTCTTGGTCCTCGGAGTTCGTCGACGCAACGCCGGATACCGTGACGACGCGAAGATCCCCTCCTTCCGCGACGATCAATTCCGCGAAGAACGTGCATGCATCGACTTGACGAGGTAGGGGATTTATTGGGAATTATTTTACTCCGTGGATGTTTGCATTCAAAACAAAGAACCCGGTTTCATAAGAACAATTTTAATTTATTAAAATTGTTTTTTTATTATGTTTCTATGTTTGATTATTTTCTCCCGACTGTTATCATCTAACGCGGAGGGTGCGGCCAAACAATCACGGCCTAAAAACCCTCCGCAGTTCTTCGTTGATGCACGGATAGGCAGGGGATGACAAAACATGCCACAGGGACAATCTGTTGTTTCTGCATTGAAGAACAGGTCCCGGGAGGAGCTTCAGCGCAGATGGGAAAGAATTCCGACAACCAGAGCAACTCTGGGGGCCGTGGAAGCCACCGGCGGTGCCTGCGGCCGGAGGCGGAAGTGCCCTGGTGCGCCACCAAAGAGGGTCGCCGCCGCTGAAGGCGCGGCGGCGGCGGCCAGCGGACCCACTCCCGCGCGGGTCCGGCACGCACGGATCACGACAAAGTCATGTCCGCTGAATTCCAGCGCGGCCCCACGGGGGCCGCAGCATATTCATCCCGCGGGGGCAGCGCCTCGAGACTCCCTCGGTCGGCCGCTCAGCCGAGCCGGGCCGGTCCGACCTGGACCCGGTTCGGGCCGACCCAGGGGGGGTTGGGCCGGGTTGGTCCGGGCCCAGACCCCCCATCTTTGGACCGTTTTCGGTCTTTTACCCATAACATGATCTACGGGCCTCCTAACGATGCAAAGTCATTGTAGATGCGGTCCTTCGATCAAGATGGTCGTTTTGGTATATCTCACTCAAGGTTTCGGAATACATTGGGTTCGGTCGGGTTGGTTCGTACACGAATCCAACCGGGCCCTCAGAGCGGAAACGCTCATATCTTAAGCTTCGGAAGTCTGATCGACGTGCCGTCAACTTCGTTGAATTCCTCTAAGTGAGACGGATCTTATGGCATACTTAACCCAAGGTCTGGACACAAGTGGAGTACGGTCGGTTTGGTTTTTCATTGAAAACCAACCGGGCCCATGGGACGAAAAAGCCAATATCTCTCAGATCAGGCATCTGATTGATGAGCCGTGTGCGACGTTGAGTTCCTGTTGACAATACGGGATTTTTGGATACATCAACTCTGGAATATGTGTTAGTTGATGTATCAGCCTCTCGGCTGGTGGAGCAGACCCTCCCGAACGGGCTTGCTGTGCGCAGGGACCCTAGAGCTGGCTGCGACTGCTACTGTGACGACGACGACTGTACAGATATCCTCAGTGGATTTGACTACGACAATGATGAAAATAGTACGGGGATCCTCCGTGTTTTCGGCGGTGACCACTATAGTGCATCTTGGGATACGTCAACGCTGAACTACATGTCAGTTGATGCGTCGACCTATTAGCTCGTGGAGTGGACCTTCCCGTAACTAGCATGCTGTGTGCGCAAACCCTAGAGCCAATTGAGACTTGAATACTACTAATCGAACGACTCTGTGTATTACTGATAGCCTAGTGGGGAGCGCTTGGTTGTAGTAGCAGACCCACGGCGGAGGAGCACTTGGTTTTAGCTGCAGACCCGTGGTACTCAATAGAAGGAGTACCTCTGGAGGCTATGAGGGGGAGCGCATGGTTGTAGCGGCAGACCCACGATGGAGGAGCGCTTGGTTGTAGCAGCACCGGGTAGCACTTGGTTGTAGCGGCAGACCCACGATGGAGGAGCGCTTGTTTATTGCGGATGACTCGTGGTACTCAACAGAAGGAGTGCCTCTAGAGGCTAAGAGGGGGAGCGCTTGGTTGTAGAAGCAGACCCATGGTGGGAAGCGCTTGGATGTAGCAGCAGGCCCACAGTACTCGATAGGTGGAGTACTATAGCAGTCCAAGGTGAGAGGGAAGCGCTTGGTTGTAGCGGCATAACCACTATACTTGATGAAGAAGGAGTGTCCAATAGCTATGGTTTCAACTTCATGATCGATCCAATGTGGGTCATTACAGGGGTTAGTACCTACCGATCCTTTGTGGGTCTAATAGATTAGATGAATCAGTGGCTACATCTGATCATCTCTATCATCTTACGAAGAAGTATATCCTGTGTGAGCTGATACTCTGTTCTACTTTCCATTGTGGATTGTGTTGAGCTATCATGTGTGAATTTAACTTTTACTTTCCTTGCGGATTATGTTGAGCTATCCTGTGTTGATTTCATGTTTTGCTTTCCTGTGTGGACTGGGTTGTACATGAGCTCAGATGTTGGAGTCGAGCGAGAATTGATGACTTAGGTATATGTATGGGCATATACATAAGTCATGCCGGATGTTACTTCGTGATTGTATCTTTCCATTGTGGATTATACTTTGGGGATTTCGGGAGACCTACAGGGGTCTCAGGGTCCCTACTGAGTAGCTTATACTCACCCCTGCACGTGCTATGCCCGCACTACGTTGTGTTGGTTGCAGACGACGGACAACGCTGATTGTGGTGGAGGCTTGCGGAGCAGGATAGTACCTCGAGGTGGACCACTGGGCGGGACGTACTCGGAGCGGTCGGCTGGACCCGAGGAGCAGTGGAGGCTTTCTGTACCCACCCTTCAAGAGAGACATCCAGTAGACAGCTCGACGTCGTGACTTTACTTTTCAGTTTCTGTTTTTCCCCTTTCAGTTTTACTTTACAGTTGGGCTTGTATTTCCGGCCCCCCTTTACTTTTCCGCACTTACTGTTGTACCAGGTTTTACTAAGTGTTTACTTCTTCCACTTGCTTACTCTTTGGTACTTGTTTACATTACAAAGGCTATGACTTCCGTTTTTACGTGGATTTACGCCTTGGTGCTAGTCGCCAGGCCCTGGCCTATGGAAGGCAGGCTTGGGGTAGTCATGGCACGGGCCCCGAGGACGGGTCGTGACATATTGGTATCAGAGGCGGTCAGTTCTACCACAGACTCTGATCTTTCTTCTATGTGAAAAAATAGTTTTTAGCATATTGAGTGTGGTTATTAGTCCAGGGAGACCTGTGTTGGTGCGGCGGCCGACGTATCATTACACCAGGACCCTGACTTCTGATTTCCGACTTAATGCACGAAAATTTTGATTGCATGTGTGTTTCATGTTTTCTTTGTGATTACTTTATGATAGCTCACCAGGTATACTGTACTGACCGTGGTTCACCTGTTTCATTTTCAGGATGGCCCTCACGATGGCTGCAAGCTAGGGTTTCGAGAGTCGTACGTGACAATAGCCCGCCGAGCGACGAGGCCTCGGTACAGGGCCTTTGATAGCAGAGGCACCGACGGTACCATTACCCGTCGAGCCACAGATGCTTCTAGCCCCGACCGCTGACAATGCACGTCACCTTAGTTCACTGCATGAGTTCCAGCGCCAGCGACCGCCCAGGTTCCACGGGGAGACGGACCCCCAGGTAGCCGAGGACTAGCTAGAGGCGGTTGTATGAGTTTTTCGGTTAGTGAGGACACTAGCAGACCTTATGGCGGTCCTTGCATCAAGCCTCCTGCATGCGGCAGTAGGAATATGGTGGAGCTTGATGCTCCAGGTGCACGACGAGGCATCACTCCTTTGGATGGACATTGAGAGCCTTTTTCGCTCAGAGTTCATCCCAGCCACCCTCCGAGTGGTGCGCATCCAAGAGCTACTACAGCTGCGGCAGGGCAGCATGACAGTAGCCCAGTACGCGGCGAGGATTACTGATCTCTCGCGCTATTCCAGGGACATGGTACGTGACCCATTCTTTAGGGCCCGAAACATCGAGCAGGGGCTCATGCGAGAGATCAGAGGTTCAGTTGTTTCTCATAGCATTCCAACATAGACGAGAGTGTTAGAGTGAGCCCTCTTAGTGGAGGATTTCCTTGCTGAGCAGTCTCGAGCAGAAGGAACCACCACTAGCTCGCATGCGGCAGAGTCTTTTGCAGCGGGCAGTAGACAGATGACGCAGGGGACCAAGAGGACTAGACCTACCGGTGGTCGACCGTGTGACACAGGATCATTTCTACGAGGCACCAGGGGTGGACAACGACTTACCATGAGCGAACAGTGTTACTCATTCGGCGGGGTTGGTCACATAGCTCGTGACTGTTCGACCCTCCATACGGATGACCAGCAGATGACCGGAGGACCTCCCAGGCAGAGGCAGAGGTTTGATCGAGGTGAACCACATGGAGAAGGAGACCGTGGCAGGGGAGCTGGCCTTGCAGATGGAGGTGGACGACGCTTCGAGGTGTTGCCACCACCACCACCAGGAGGTCCACCCCGACCGCAGGGAGCTGGTGGACATGGGAGATCTCAGCTTTCGGAAGTTGAGGCCTATGATCGTGGAGCTCCGGGAGCAGATGGACAGGAGTGGGACTAGATTCAGACCTGGAGACTTTTGTTTATACTGCTTCTAGCATTTTTTATGATTGTCTATAAATCATTTGTGTCTTTGTACTTTGAGCTACAGTAATAAAAGACACTTTTCTTGTGGCGTCTACCTTCCTGTCCTCTTTTGTGTTGTTACTAAGAGGTTCCAGTTTAGACTGTTGACTTGACCCTCACTTGTGAGACATCTACTGGAGGAGACCCAGTTACCACACATTGATGCTGAAAGTGTGATTCAACCCTTGGAGGCGAGAGTAATGGTTGGATTTCTTTGTAGTATCGTCGAGGCCTTACGATGTCATCCTTGGTATGGATTAGTACCATCCATGTCGGGATTGACTGTATTAGGCGAAGAACAGGGTTCATCCAGGGGATGAGACCAGATTTATCTTATCGGCAAAGAAGAAATCTCAGCAGCTCTTGTAGGACCAGAAAGGTCCAAGTCATCCACGATCAGATGAGGACAGCTCAGAGCCGGCAGAAGTCTTATGCTGACAGGAGGCAGAGGCCACTAGGGTTCGAGGATGGTGAACACGTCTTCTTCCGTTTCTCACCTTGACGTGGATTACAGAGATTTGGCGAGGTGGCTTATCGCCTGGCTCTACCACCTCAGTTGCACCGGGTGCATGACGTCTTCCATGTATCCCAGCTGAGGAGATACGTGCACGACCCGACACACATCACTGACCATGGGGAGAAAGTCTTTAAGGATGGGGTGTCCTTGGCGGAGGTTCTAGTGGAGATCGAGGATCGACAAGAGTGTGTCCTACGTGGACGATCGATTCCTCTTGTGCGAATCAGATGGCAGCACGAGAACCTCCAGGAGAGCACTTTAGAGCGGGAGGCTCAGATGCGTGCTCAGTACCGCCCTTGTATCCCTAAGTTTGGGGTGAAACATTACGGGGACGTAAAGCCCTGTAGTGGGAGTAATGTAAAGACCTGTAAATTTCAAGGAAATTTTTTTTCTTATTTTTCTTTGGAATTTTACAAGAACGCAGTTTCTGACGGCGCCTGATTCCGAGGCCCGGTGTGCCCGGAATCATTGTCCGAAGATTGGCTCAGGTACATTTAGTGAACAGATGAGCGAGTTTTTATAACTTTTTAACCAATACTCGGAATAGAATTTTGATGGTGCTGAAAAAATCGTTGCGCCTGTAATTTCATAGAAACGCCTCTTCCGGAGTTACGTTTACTCGGGTGTGGTTTTTAATTTTTGGGCTTAAAGTTAAGAAATGAAATAATTTTTATGACAAACTTTATTTTATTTCACTTAAATCCAATTGAAATCCACATAAATATTCTTAAGAAGAGTTGATGCAGATAGGGTGCTATCAAAAAATATCCATCCTATTGGTTGGATATTTGTGAGGTGGGGCCTGCACGATCCCACCATTTCTTTTCTGCTAAGTAATGCTCCCGCGAAACCCCGTCATTATGAAAGTCAACTAATGCATTTTCTTAATTTCTTAACACACCAATTAATTGGGTTGTCTTATTCGTTGAATTAATTAAGAAGTTTTATTCATTGAATTAATTCTATGAATTAATGGGTCGTTACTTATCTCTTTTTTGTTTGTTGGAATGTTAATAAAATAAGTCCAATGCTTTTTCTCCTTAAGTATTTTTCGTTGAGAGGAATTGACAGAAACCTCATGTTCTTCAGTGAAGGAGTTCTTCATCGTCCTTCGCGAAGAACGCGAAGAACGCGGAGAACACGAAGAATGCGAAGAACGTGAAGAACGCGAAGAACGTCGGCCGTCGACGAAGGGCGACGAAGAACGCCGAGCCCTCGGAGATCGACGACACGACGCCAAGTACCGCGGCGACAACGATTCTTCTTCCTTGACGTTCTTCCACGACAATCCAACCCCGTGACAACCTTCGATCGACAATGACAATGTTGGGGTTGTGGTTCTTTTAAATCTCTTTGTGAGTTATAACAACATCATAGAATTAATTAATATAATTAAATTTTTTGTTTCTTGGTCCTTGGAGTTCGTCGATGCAACGTCGGATACCGGGACGACGCGACGATCCTCTCATTCTGCGATGATCAATTCCGCGAAGAATGCGCGTGCGACGACTTGACGAAGTAGGGGTTTTATTGGGAATGATTTTACTCCATGGATGTTTTCGTTCAAAACAAAGAACCCAGTTTCATAAGAACAATTTTAATTTATTAAAATTGTTTTTTTTATGTTTTCTATGTTTTATTATTTTCTCCCCACATTACTCGATAGGTGGAGTACTATAGCAGTCCAATGTGAGAGGGAAGAGCTTGTTTGTAGCGGCATATCCATTGTACATGATGGAGAAGGAGTTTCCCAATAGCTTTGGGTTCAACTTCATGAACGATCCTGTGTGGGTCATTGCGGGGGTTAGTACCTACAGATCCTTTGTGGGTCCGACGGCTTAGATGAATTAGTGGCTACATCTGATCATCTCTAACATCATATGAAGAAGTATACCTGTATGAGCTGAAACCCGGTTTTGTTTTCCATTGAGGATTGTGTTGTGCTATCCTGTGTGGATTTACTTTTTGCTTTCCTGTGTGGACTGGGTTGTATTTGAGCTCGGATGTTGGAGCCGAGCGAGAACTGATGACTTAGGTATATGTATGGGCATATACTTAAGCCGTGTCGGATGTTACTTCGTGATTGTATATTTCATTTTTTATTATCCCTTGTGAATTCTAGGAGACCATCGGGGGTCTCGGGGTCCCTAATGAGTAGCTTATACTCACCCCTGCACGGGCTATGCCCGCACTACGTTGTGTTGGTTGCAGACGACGGACAGCGCTGATCGTGGTGGAAGCTGGCGTAGTAGGACTGTACCTGGAGGTGGACCACTGGGCGGGACATACTCGGAGAGGTCGGTTGGACCCGAGGAGCAGTGGAGGCTATCTATACCCACCATTAAGGTGAGACTTCTAGTGGACGGCTCGACGTTACAGCTTTACTTTTCGGTTTCTGTTTTCCCCTTTCAGTTGTACTTTAAAGTTGGGCTTGTATTTCCGGCCCCCTTTACTTTTCCACACTTACTATTGTACCAGCTTTTACTTAGTGTTTACTTTATCCTCTTTCTTACACAGTTGTTATTGTTTACTTTAGAAAGGCAATGTATTCCCTTTTACCGGTATTTACGCCTTGGTGCTAGTCACCAACCCCTGGCCTACGGAAGGCGGGCTTGGGGTAGTCACGGAACGGGCCCTGAGGTCAGGTCGTGACAAATTGGTATCAGAGGAGTTCGGTTCTACCACAGACTCTGATCGTTTCTATGTGAAGCAATAGTGTTTAGCGTATTGGGTGAGGTTCTCAGTCCAGGGAGTCTAGTGTTGGTGCGGTGGTCGACGTATCCATACACCAGGACCCTGACTTCTGATTTCTGACTTAATGCACGAAAACATTGATTGCATGTGTGTTACAAGTTTTCCTTGTGATTACTATATTTCAGCTCACCAGGTATACTGTTCTGACCGTGGCGCACCTGTTTCTTTTCAGGATGGCCCCACGATGGCAGCCAGCTATGGTTCCGAGAGTTGTATGTGATGCCAGCCCATAGAGTGACGAGGCCTCGGTGCAGGACCCTTTGACAGCAGAGGCACCAGCGGTACCTCTACCTGCCGAGCCACCGATGCTTCCAGCACCAGCCGCTGACGATGCACGTCGCCTTAGTGAACTGCATGAGTTCCTGCGCCAACGACCGCCCATGTTCCGTGGGGTGACAGACCCCCAGGCATCCAAGGACTGGATGGAGGCGGTTGTACGAGTTTTCCAATTAATGAGGACACCAGCATGCCTTATGGTGGTCCTTACAGCGAGCCTCCTGCATTCGACAGCAGGCAGATGGTGGAGCTTGATGCTCCAGGTGCACGATGATGCATCACTCCTTTTGACAGACTATGAGAGCCATTTTCGCTCAGAGTTCGTCCTAGCCACCCTCCGAGCGGTGAACATCCAAGAGCTACTACAGCTGCGGCAGGGCAACATGACTGTAGACCAGTATGCTGTGAGGTTTACCGATCTATCGCGCTATTCCACGGACATGGTACGAGACCCATTCTTCAGGGACCAAACCTTCGAGCAGGGGCTCAGGTGAGAGATCAGAGCATTAGTTGTTTCTCACAGCATTCCGACACAAACATGAGTGTTGGAGCGAGCCCTCTTAGTGGAGAGATTCTTTGTTGAGCAGTCTCCAGCAGTAGGACCCACCACTAGCTGGCATGCGGCAGAGTCTTCTGCAGCGGGCAGTAGGCATATGACGCAGGGGTCCAAGAGGACTAGGCCTACCGGTGGTCGACCGCGTGACACAAGATCGATTGTGCGAGGCACCCGGGGTGGACAATGACTTTCCATGAGTGGACAATGCTACTCCTACGACGGGGTTGGCCACATGTCTCGTGACTGTCCGACCTGCCATACGGATGACCTGCAGATGGATGAAGGACCTCCCCGGCAGAGGCAGAGGTTCGATCGAGGTGGATCGCTTGGAGCAGGAGACCGTGGCAGGGGAGCTGGCTATGCAACTGGAGGTGGACGACCCTTCGAGGTGTTGCCACCACCACCACCAGGAGGTCCACCTCGACCACAAGGAGTTGGTGGACATGGGAGAGCTCTGCTTCAAGCAGCTGAGCCCTTCGATCATGGAGCTCTGGGAGTAGATGGACAGGAGCAGAACTAGTTGATACGTCTTTTGTACTTCTAGTTCCTTGTTGCTGTTGTGTAGTGTCTTTGTATTATGAGCTGTAAAAAAAACAAAGACGCATACCTTTGTGATGTTTTCATTCCTGTCCTCTTTTTTTTTGTTACTAAGAGGTTCTAGTTTAGACTGTTGACTTGACCCTCACTTGTGAGACATCTACTAGAGGAGACCCAGTTACCACACACTGATGGTGACAGTGTGACTCAACCCTTGGAGGTGAGAGTAATGGTTGGATGTCTTGGTAGTAGCGTCAGGGACTTAAGACATCATCGTTGGTATGGATTAGCATCATCCATGTCGAGATTGACTGTATTAGGCAAAGAACATGGTTCATCCAGGGGATGATACCAGATTTCTCTTATCAGCAAAGAAGATATCTTAGCATCTCTTTTGGGATCGGAGATGGTCTAGGCCATGATAGAAGAGGTCCACGTCATCCTGGAGTGGATGAGGATAGCTCGGAGCCGTCAGAAGTCTTATGCTGACAGGAGGCGGAGGCCACTGGAGTTTGAGGATGGCGACCACGTCTTCTGGCGTGTCTCACCTCGATGTGTATTACAGAGATTTGGTTGAGGCAGCAAGTCATCTCCATGCATCATCGGACCATTCCAGGTCCTCAGCAGTTTTGGCGAGTGGGCTTATTGCCTGGCCCTACCACCTCAGTTGCACCGGGTGCACGACGTTTTCCACGTATCTCAGCTGAGGAGATACGTGCACAACCAGACACATATCTATGACCATGGTGAGCTAGACGTTGATGATGGGGCGAACTTTGCGGAGGTCCTGGTGGAGATCGAGGATCGACAGGAGTGGGTCCTACGTGGACGATTGATTCCTCTTGTGCGCATCAGATGGCAGTACGGGAACTTTTAGGAGAGCACTTTGGAGCGGGAGGCTCAGATGTGTGCTCAGTACCACCTTTGTATCCCTAAGTTTGTGGTGAAGCTTTACGGGGACGTAAAGCCCTGTGGTGGGAGTAATGTAAAGACCCAAAAATTTCAATGATTTTTTTTATTTTCTTTGGAATTTTACAAGAATGCAGTTTCTGAGAGCACCTGATTCCTAGGCCCGGTGTGCCTGGAATCATTTTCCTAAGTTTGGCTTGGGTACATTCAGTGAATGAACGAGAGGGTTTTTATAATTTTTGAACCGGTGCTCAGAATCAAATTCTGAGGGCACTGATGGAATCGCAGCACCGGTATTTTCATTGAAATGACTCATCCAGAGTTTTGATTGCTCTTGTGTGGTTTTTAAATTTTTGGGGTTAAGTTAAGAAATAAAATAAAGTGTTCGACAACATTATTTTTATTTCACTTAAAGCTACTTAAAATCCACTTAAAGCTGTTTAAGCTGAGTTGAAGCAGATAGGGTGCAATTCAAAATATCATACCCTCTTGGTAGGATATTTGTGGGGTGGGGCCCACACGAGCCCCACCATTTCTTTTCCGCTAAGTAACGCCCTAGCAAAAACCCGTCATTATGAATGTCAACTGATGCGTTTCTTAAATTCTTAACCCACCAATTAATTGGGCGGTTTTATTTGTTGAATTAGTTCTATGAATTAATGGGTCGTTACTTAACTTATCTCTTTTTTCTTTTGTTGGCATGTTAATAAAATAAGACCAACGCTACTCTTCTGAAGTGTTGTTCGTTGAGAGGATTTGACAGAAACCTCAAGTTCTTCATCCTCCTTCGCGACGAACGCGAAGAACGCGAAGAACACAAAGAACGCGAAAAACGCGAAGAACGCGAAGAACGCCGGCCTTCGACGAAGGGCGATGAAGAACACCGAGCCCTCGGAGATCAACGACGCGACTCCAAGTACCACGACACCAACGATTCTTCTTCTGCGACGTTCTTCTATGACAATCCAACCGAGCGACAACCTTCGATCGACAACGACAAGTTAGGAGGTTGCACTCCTTTTAAATTCATGGTGGTTGTTATCAACAATATGGATTTATTTATTATTAATTAAATCTACTTGTTCTTGAACATCGGAGTTCGTCGACGCGATGCCATTCTGCGACGATGCGACGCCCTTCCACGACGTGACGATCGCCACCTTCCGCGGTGATCAATTCCGCGAAGAACACCTGTGCGACGACTTGACGAGGTAGGGGTTTGTTTGTGAAATAATTTATATTTTCTGTGGATGCTTCCTCCAAAAACAAAGAACCTGGATCAAGTTCAATTTTAATTCTTTTAAAATTGTGCCTTGCTTTTTATTCATGTGTTGAATATTTTATTCTTCCTGATTGTTATCACCAAACGCGGAGGGTGCGGGCCAAACAAACACGGCCCGACAACCCTCCGCAGTTCTTCGTGGATGTGAGGATTGGCGGGCGACGACAAAACATGCCTCAAAGGTGATTCGTTGTTTCCGCAGTGAAGTAAGGGACCCAGGAGGAGCTACGGCGTAGACGTAAATGAAATCGGACGACCGGAGCAACTCCGGTGGCCTGCAGAACCCACCGGTGGTGCCCCGGCGCGCTGCCAGACAGTGCCGGCGCGGCTGAAGCCGCGGCAGCGGTGGCCAACGGACCCGCGGCCGCGTGGGTCCGGCACTCACGGGATGCGGCAAAGCCGCATCTGCTGATCCAGCGCGGCCCCACGTGGGGCTGCAGAACCTTCATGCCTCTGGGGCACCGCCTCACGGCTTCGCTCGCACGGCCGCTCGGCCGAGCCGAGCAGGGCCGAGCCGACCTACCAGTCGGGTCGCTCCCAACCGGGTCGGTCCCGAAACTAGGTCGGTCCCGGAACCGGGTCGGGTCTTCCGGGTTCGGGCCGTCCCAGGGGGGGCGTGCCGGGTCAGTTAGGGCCCAGACCCCCCGTCTTCTGACCGTTTTCGGTCTTTTGCCCGTAACTTGAGCTACGGGCCTCCGAACGACGCGCCATCAGCGGCGATGCGATCCTTGGATCGAGTCGGTCATTTCGGTATATCGCACTAAAGGTTTTGGATTACTTTGTGTTCGGCCGGGTTGGTTCGTACACGAAACCAACCGGGCCTTCACAGCGGAAACACTCATATCTTGAGCTACAGAGGTCCGATTGACGTGACGTCAACTTTGTTGTTTTCCTCTAATTGAGACAGATCTTTTGGAATACTCCACCCAAGGTTTGGACGAAGGTGGAGTATGGTATGGTTGGTTTTTCCTTAAAATCCAACCGGGCCCCTGGGTCAAAAAATCCAATGACACTCAGACCGGGCATCCGATTGATGCGCCGTCTGCGTCGTTGAATTCCTGTTGACGATACAGAACTTTTGGATACATCAACTCTGGACTAAGTTTCAGTAGATGTATCAGTCTCTTGGCTCGTAGAGCGGACCCTCCCGAACGAGCTTGTTGTGTGCGAGAACTCTAGAGCTAGCTGCGAGTGCTAATACGATGACGACGACTGTACGGAGATCCTAAGTGGATTCGACTGGGATGATGATGAAAATAATACGGGAATCCTCTGTGTTTTAGGCAATGACCACTAAGGTACATCTTGGGATACATCAACTCCGGACTACATGTCAGTTGATTCATCGACCTCTTGGCTCGTGGAGTGGACCCTCCCGGAATGAGCATGCTGTGTGTGAAAACCCTAGAGCCGGTTGAGACTTGACAACTTCTGATTGAACGACTCAGTGTGTTACGGATAGCCCAGTGGGAAGTGCTTGGTTGTAGCAGCAGACCCACGGCGGAGGAGCACTTGGTTGTAGCGGCAGACCCACGGTACTCAACAGAAGGAGTACCTCTGGAGGTTATGAGGGGGAGTGCTTGGTTGTAGCGGCATACCCATGACGGAGGAGTGCATGGTTGTAGCAGCATGGGGGAGCGCTTGTTTGTAGCGTCAGACCCACGACGGGGGAGCTCTTGGTTGTAGAAGATTGGGGGTGTGCATGGTTGTCGTGGCAGACCCACGACGGAGGAGCGCATGGTTGTAGTGGCTGACCCATGGCACTCAACAGAAGGAGTACCTCTAGAGGCTATGAGGGGGAGCGCTTGGTTGTAGTGGCAGACCCATGGTGGGAAGTGCTTGGTTGTAGCAGCATGCCCACAATACTCGATAGGTGGAGTACTACAACAGTCCAAGGTGAGAGGGAAGCGCTTGGTTGTAGCGGCATAACCACTGTAATTGATGGAGAAGGAGTTTCCCAATAGTTTTAGGTTCAACTTCATGATCGATCCTGTGTGGGTCATTGCGGGGGTTAGTACCTACAGATCCATTGTGGGTCTGACGGCTTAGATGAATCAGTGGCTACATCTGATCATCTCTAACGTCATATGAATTAGTGTACCTGTATGATCTGAAACCCTATTTTGTATTCCTTTGAGGATTGTGTTGTGCTATCTTATGTGGATTTACGTTTTGCTTTCCTATGTGGACTGGGTTCTACTTGAGCTCGGATGTTGGAGCCGAGCGAGAATTGATGACTTAGGTACATGTATGTGCATATACTTAAGCCATGTCGAATGTTACTTGGTGATTGTATCTTTACATTGTGGAATATCCTTTGTGGATTCTGGGAGACCTTCGGGGGTCTCGGGGTTCCTACTGAGTAGCTTATACTCACCCCTGCACGGGCATTGCCCGCACTACGTTGTGTTGGTTGCAGACGACGGACATCGCTGATCGCGGTGGAGGCTTGCAGAGCAGGATGGTACCTTGAGGTGGACCACTGGGCGGGACGTACTCAGAGCAGTCGGCTGGACCTGAGGAGAAGTGGAGGCTATCCGTACCCACCATTCAGGTGGGACTTCCAGTGGACGACTCGACATTGCGGCTTTACTTTTCAGTTGCTATTTTTCCCCTTTTAGTTGTACTTTATAGTTGGGCTTGTATTTCTGGCCCCCTTAACATTTCCACACTTACTGTTGTACCAGATTTTACTTAGTGTTTACTTTTTCCGCTTGCATTCTTTGTTGTGCTTTTTTAATTTACAAAGGCAATGCCTTCCCTTTTACCGGGATTTACGCCTTTGTGCTAGTCGCCAGCCCCTGGCCTATGGAAGGCGGGCTTGGGGTAGTCACGGCACGGGCCCCGAGGTCGGGTCGTGACAAACTTTGCCAATTCTGTGATTTTATTTTCAAAAACACGACATACATGGTTGTCATTAATAAGTAAAATGTGGTTCAATGGGATTAAAATAATTTTTTGGTCAATAATAACTTTTCAGTTCTTAATCGCGATTAGAGATAATTAGTGCAGTTTAAGGGAAAAATAATGTTTTAATAATATGAGATGAACTTGACACATGTCCTACCATCATTGGATGTGTCATGGCTGACCAAGACAATCCATGGGTCAACTTGGGGACATCATGGAGCCACTTAGGTTGAGAAATGACTTAAATAACTTTTTATTTAATGTTAACGTAAAAATGACACAAACATGAGTTATTTTACTAAAACAACTTTAACATGGGGTTATACAAGTCCGATTTTTGACTATAAATATGAATTAGAAAGCTAAAAATATTTCCTACATCATAGTATTTTTTTTAATAATTTTTAGACTTTATATAAATTAAATTATTTATGACATCATGATGATACATCAATTACCTCATTAATAAAGGATTTAAAAAAAATGAAATGATAATGTAAAATCTATGAACTACACATGTCCAAAACCTATTGGATGGGTGGATTTCGGATCCTTATCACCCTACCATAGAATTATATCAATGTGGTACCTTTTGAATCCGAAACTCATTTTAAAATAAAGTAACATTTATTTACTTTCCAATAGTGCCCCTCCTCTCCTCTTATAAAAGGCCCCCACCTCTACCTGTTTACCCACACATCCAAAGCCTTTGGCTCAGCCAACCCCTACCCATTTTGTCTCTACAAACCTCACTATTACTCCATGAAGCCTCTCTTTGGGCAGAAGTAATCCCAAGTACGCCTTTGAGCTCAAACCAAAGGGAGTTACCCAATTTTATGTTAATGTCTTCCCTTGAGTCCGTTTGTTTTATTTTGCTTCTCCAACCCCCTAAACTCTTTTTATTAATTTCTTTTGTAACAAATCCAGTATCTTCAATATGCTAGGATGTTGTTATAAGATCTATTCGAGCTACACTTATACACACCTACATCTAATGGTTAAAGAACATATTGTTTCCATGGATGGCCAATTTGTTCCTCCCGAAACAATGATTGTTCAACATTATTTTAACACCTTCAAAGGTGAAAATTAAGATGACACTATATTTATATATGATATATAATATGTTTATCTTTTCCTTAATCTTATGTATTTTTTATTTTGGGCATACCATTATGGTTTCCATTATGGGTAAACACGATATCATCTTTTAAGGAAGTGCGGACTACCGCCCCCTCAAAGTGATTTGATTCGTTAATACCATATGTGGGACGTATAAAGGATGAAGTAATGATATTATATATGATATTACACTGGAATTATAATATACCTTTATAAAATTATGATTCCATTCTGTAAAATATGAAATAGAAATGAAAGTAGCGTTCATGCGTACGTACGGCTTACCATCTCCATGAACGGTGCATTTCATTTCATACCTCTAAATGATTATGTAATATTATAAATGCATGTATGTACTAGATATATATGACATATATGATATCTAAATCATTAATACCATTCTGGATATAATGGATACATGAACAACTTGTAATTATGAAGGGTTTATTTTTCACTCAAGTACCAATGATCGTTAAAATTACCGTTATTAACATAAATAATTACATAGTGTTAATGACATGGAAATTAGTGATATAAAAGGAATAATGAACATTAAAAAGGTTCTTATACAAGTATAAATTAACTCAAGTTTATTATTCATGAGATTAAAGAACGATCGAGTCAAGTCGGACCCGAGGTATGGGACTTCGTCTCAATCTCCTTTCATTGAGGCATATTTTGTTTTATACACAACCATGATTATACGGTGTATAAACCCCTTTGATGTTTACATTTATTCAAATGGAATATTTTTTATATGAAGCGTTTACTAAACAACAAAAGGGAATGTTTTTGTTGTACTTATGCGGCGACAATGACATCTCCACCGCCATGACCGTTATTTGAGTTTTGGCTTCCTCTACAACCCATAATTTTTTTAAAAGAAAAATAAATACCATGTTTTAATTTTATTTTATTTTGGTATTGAAAATGGTTTTCATAATGTTTTTATATCAATGTGTTGTATTGATATCTTGTGATTGAAATGTGGAAATGTTATGTTTCCTTTATGTATGTTTTATGTGATACGATTATGTTATGGTTCATGGGCACTATTATGAAGATGGGTGGTTCTGTGATAAACTAATGGCAGGTGAGCCCGATATAGCTCTCTAATGCATTGGGTAACGCGAAGGAGTGAAATGTAAAAGTTTCTCCAAAGAGATTTAGGGAATATACTGTGATGGGTATTGCAAACGTAACCAAGAGGGTTACTCCCTACGTAAGAATGTTATGAATGCCTAGTGTTACCTTTATGTCTTATGATTTCTATGATTTATTCATGATTTGATGAGGTATGTTAAAGTACTTATGTTTTATGGGTAATTTATGATTTTATTATTATGTATATATGAACTTATGTTTCCTTTCCATATTTTTATAAGCCATACTGAGCTTTTTATTCTCATCCCATGTTTTTTATTGAAATGTTTTTCACAGGTCAAGGGAAAGGTACATGATATGATGATAATGTCAAGGAAGTGTCAAGAATGAATCCATGAATTATTTTAAATATTTGTCCATTTATGGGAAAAATGAATACTATCTTTATGCAACCACTTTGTTTATAAGTGGAATGTAATGCATGTTTTATGTTCTAGTTCTCTAAAATACTAAACCTCAAAAGATCCTCAAGGTGTAATCTTGTAATAACTCAAGATTAAGTAATGTTTAAGGTTGGGGCCTTATAATTAAAAAGTATATATAATTAATAATACTGATATTTATAACATAATAATTCTACTAGATTTATATATATATATATATATGTCATCTAATTACTTCCATTCTAGTCAATAAGTAAAGGAAAAAAGTGTTCATGCGTACGTACGACCTACCGTCTCCATGAACGGTGTGTTTAATTTCATTTAACTATCTATTATATATAGATATATATATATATAATTAATATGTAGGATATATAAATCTTGTTTTACATTTTGGATGTAAGTAAATCATGATATATGTAATAAAAATATCAAGAACAACAAGTCCAGACACATATGATAAATGATACGATTTTACCCAAAACACTTCTTTAACATGGAATTGACAAAAGAACAGGTAATATAAAGTCATAAGTGAATAATATATGATTTAATAAATATTATTATGGTTCTGTTACAAGTTAATAATATGTTTGAACCCACTACACTGGTGTTTCAGACATGTACGAAAGAATTTGGAGCTAAGGTGAGGGATAATTTTGCAAATCTCATTTTTATCTGAGATTGCTTATTCATAAGTATTTAATAGGGTTATATTTTTCATCTATGTCCATAATTTTTTTCATAAAGTGTTTAATATTCCTCCATGTATTTTTAAATACATTTTTACACCTCTTTGAATTTTACATGGTGTTATGGATGGAATCTTTCATTTATTTACAATACGAAGCACATTTTGACTTTTTCGTTAGAAGTACAAGTAGAATGTTTTTTAACTTATATTGCATGAACTGATTTTTATGGTTTCATAATGCATAAATTTAATGAATATTCCTATACAATATATCATGATTATTATAAATAAAATCATTTTATTTTAAAATTGAATGGCATTTTGTGAAAAGAAAATATTTTTGATGAATAAATGAAATTTTCCACAAGAATTCATTTCTTGTGTTTTGTCAAAAATATTTTCCATCTAATATGAAATTGTTTAATATTATTATGTCTCATGCAGAATGTCTCTATTATTTATATTCTTTGATTATTATTATGATGAAATTATATCTATTTGTTTTATATGGATGGTGTTATGATGGGATGATGTTTTTGAAACCCATTTTATTATTTGGGTTGTGATCATTGATTTGTGTTTATTTTATGGAACATGTTAGAATGATTTCCTTAGGAGATGAGTGGGACCTATTTCTTCCAACAATGAATTGGGTAATGTTTTCTATCTCATGAGATATACATGGATGGAATGGAATGTTTATCCAGTTCAATGATACAGGACTGGAATGAGGAGTGAACTTCATTTTGTAAGGGACATTGTCCACTATAATGGTCATGGCAGTAATGCCTTGGCTAATATGGAAATAATAAATGAGATTAATGGTTTCAAAAATTACATGTTTTATTCCCATGTTATTTTATCATGTATAATGTTCCTTTTTGATCAATGCCTTATGCACTTCCAAGATTTATGTCATTACTCATGATTTTGATGTTTTATGTTCATGTTCTTACGTTCAATTGTTTAGGTATTGTTTCATGTTTTCCATGTTTACCCTTGCTGAGCTTTTGAGCTCACCCTTTTTAGTTTTTCATTTCCCCAGTATATAAATAATGGTTTTAGGTAAGAAAAACAAAGGGGAAGATATTTATGGGAGATGTTGAAGATATTTCACCACGATTAGATGATTATGTTTCATGTTTCCAAAGACAATAATCTAATATGGTCTTTGGGCATATGTTTTTGTAATATTTTATGTATTCCTCAAAAGTAATGTAATGTCTATGTATTTCATGATTTGGGTCTCTACAGTTGGTATCAGGGAAAAGGGTTATTTATCCTTTGGAAAGTAGGATGCGGAAACTTTAGTGAAATCCCTAGAAATATTTCTATGGTATATATAGGGATGCCCCTAAGGATAATTATAAGTATAGTTTATAGTTCTCGAATTACGGTAATGATCATAGAATTAATCCTAAGATGTAATATATTGAAGGTAATCCCCCATTATTATGTTGTTTTCCTATCATGATTTTTTCCTCCCACACTATTCTTGTTAGTTTATAGAAAATGGCTAGAAACATGAAGACAGATGATAATAGAGGATATGATAAAAAATGGAATGATATTATACATGAACAACCATATGAAAAAGAGATTTGGATGTCTAAACATTGTTGTTATTCCTAATATGCAATATCATAACATGATCAATAATCTCAACTTGGGTAAGTTTCCTGACTCAGCTAATATGAGATAGATGGAGTTTCATGATGATCATAGAGGAAAAAAGTTCAATTCCCCTCGTGTAAATCTTCTGGGAAGAGGCATCCGAGGGAATTTTCAAATGAACCGTAAGATGTTTGGGGTGTAGAAAAGAAGGGCACAATGACAGTAATTGCAAAGTAAAAGTTTCAGTTAACATAATGGACAAGGATAATGGTATTTCTAAAACATCAACCAAGGTTAAATGTTTTCTATGTGTCATGTACGAGCATTATGCAAACCAACAACCTAATGGAAAATCTCATGAAGAGAATAAACATGGTCGTATGAGTAGTATTTATGTTGAAGATGATGAAGAGACTACAAATGATATATGAGATTAAATAAGTGTTGAGGAATAAAATTAAGATTCATAGTTAATGGTTTAAGAATCATGTGGAATGATTGCATTTATATCAATAATAATGTAAGGTACTATGGAATAAAAAAATATATGGATTGTTAAAATATTGTTTTTACTTGAGTATTTGAAAGTATATGTTGAATGGTACCAGAAACCATGAATGGTTATTCAGATATTTTTGTAATGTAAATGATATGTGCATAATGAAGGGATAAGGAGATAATGAGATGCTTGATAGTATTAATGAGCTCATGAATGTTGTAAGGAAAATGTGATATCATGGTTTGAGTACATATAAATTTTGGGATTTTGTTTTGTGGAATGAGTTACCTTTTGAAATCATTCATGATTTGACTATGGTTCTATGGTAATTTATGTTTCCAGAGAATACATGATTAAGGTACTGACATGTTTGGAATGTGATCAGCAAAATATATAATATCATATATTAGGGATAAATGATAGTATTCATGTGCTTGTTAGGTGACCTTTCCAGTAATCATTTTCTTTATAATATGAAATTGGACAGATGTATTTTGGATAAATATAATGATTTGAAATGGATTATGTTGAACATTAGATAGTTTTATTTAAGTATAGAACATATTTTAGATATTATTTCTAGAATGATATAATAGTTTAGTTTTAGAAAAAAGGACAACATGAAGGACATGAGACAACTCGTCGTGTCAGACAAGGTTGTGGGAATCGAACCCACATCCAAAGTGTGATAGGCCTTTATCGCCTACCAATGGCCTACAAGAATTCTGTGGTTAGTAGAAATTAGTTTTATTTTATTAAGCGGTATGATCTTTTAAGTATCAGTCAATTTTTTGAATCATTTATGGCTAATCTCACCATAGATGGACTTGTGTATATTTAATAACTTTTTCTAAATTTTTTAGAAAGAAGGAACAACATAACATTCCATCACATTATCTGCTAATATTTCAAGATGGACAAATTCAACTTCCCTTCATTAAATAAGATATGAAGTGGAAATTGTTCATGGAATAAAAAATGATGATATTACAATGAAAACAATTAATTATTTATCCATGTGAAATCATTTATCAACATTTGGGAAATGATCTTGAAAACTATAAATTTTGTCCTAGTGCCCTCATATCTGATGAATCAGATGGTACCTTGGATCATCACAAATTTATGGCTTTGTGAATGTTGGATTTTTCATAGCAATGTTCTCTACCACTCTTCATCTAAACATGATGGTAATATTTCTCTTCAATATATATATTTTCACCTATGATATCTTATGCGGAAAACTAGTGATGTGTTAATTTGGGTAACCGTTTTGTTTCATACTTCACTTTTTAAAATTATGTTTTAGTATTACTTTTTTACGATGTGGGTTTCAATGAATGAATCATTCAAGTAGTAAATGAATCATAACCCCGAAGACTTTTTAGGACGAAACTAATTTTAATTGGGGTATAATGTTACACCCTGATATTTATGAGATATATTATATTTAATTTCTTCAATTCCTTCTATTTTACACAAAAAAATATTAGATTGTACTATAAACAACTCCGTATTAGTTTGCAGTATATGCAACACTTTTCATGGATCGTGTTACACATATTTTCAAGTTTGTTTTGTAAAAATTATTCTACACAACATTATGTATAGATTTTGATTAATGTATAAATGAAATACGTTTTTATTATGTTATATGAAACCCAAAAGGGAGCTTCCACTACATGCAGCCCTTGTAGGGCTTGCATTACACGCAATCACAACCTTCCTCGATAGCGTGTGTAGTATACAATACTGGCTTTCACTAAACAATGATATATTATTATAATAACATTATGAACTTTCCGTTATGAATATTATTAAATAAATTTTGAATTTTATAACATTAATATTCATCTTACACATTTTCTAGAACATGGTATGAGAACAATGTAATTTTTTCGGGTAAAATAAGTATTTTTAAAAAAATGCAGTTTTTCCGCCTTTTGATGGCTCACCAACATTAAATCTAGTTTCTGACATGATTATAAGTTCAATTTGATAAAATAAAAATCTTCATTGGAATCAGGATATAAAAATTAAATTGGGATAAAATATTCATATTATTCTGATTATTTCATATTTTAATGAATAGTAAAACACGGTAGATTTTAATTAAAAACAACTTTTTTCATCGTAATAATTTATCTGGTTAAATTATAATATTTAATATTTTTAAAGTATAAATATATATATTTTTACTATTTAATATAATTTATGTCATTATCATTTATTTTACATTGAATTCATGGGTGAAATCATTTCAATCATTAGAAATGTTTTAACTTTTAAAAATCATTTTCTTAAAAACGAGATTAATTTTAAATTAAATTCTGAAACTTCTGTGATTTGAATTTGTAAAAATGGATTCCATATTAGGAATCAGTAGTTCCAAATTATGTTAATAGGCTACTTTTTATTTTTGGGAACTATGAATAGTAATTATGGTAAATTTTATTAACCACACTTAAAGGTAAATCGGGTAATTAATGGTAAATATAATATTATAAAATTACCCTAACACTTTTATTAATATAATGGGATGATTATATTTCGTCTTAAGGATTAATTGAGTATAAATTGAATCCATTGGAACCCACTTGGATTTGATTAAGCCCTATCATTTATTTTATATTAAAGAAAGTGAAATATTTCTCACTCAATCATTAATAATTAATGTATTTTTAATATAATGATATAAAGTATATAGATTCTATTATAAATAATCATTTTAATTATAAAATTATTTTATTTGTTATAGTAATTTATTTTTAATTTTTAATTGTTATTTAATTACATTAATAGAGTATACATTAATGATGCTGAAATTATTTACTTAGTGAAAAATTAGTAATATTGTTTTTATTAAAGTGTTAATACCCATCAAAATGACCAAAACATGGCCATAACCTGTTGGTAGAGTATATCCAAACCCTTAACATTAATGGGATGACTTTGGGACCATATGGAGCCGTATAAAATAGATAATGGCTTTTATATTATTTTATTTTTAATAATTTCAATGTTGTCACCTTCATAACTAAATAAATATAACATTTTAAATGTTCAGATTTTAAGATGATAAATTCGGTTGAAAGTATTATTATGAAAGTTAATATATTTATCTTCATCATAGGATTTTATTTTTAATTTTTATGCAACAAATATGTATGTTAAATAATTATACATAAATGTTATAGTATTTATTTTATTAAGATAAATATCAATTAAATGGTTTTAAAAATATTAAAATAACTATTATATGAACTATTTAATGTTCTAAAATAATAATCAAGATGTATATGACATTTTAGGAATTTGTTAAATATTTTTTATCGAATATATCTTCTCTATGAATTTTATTTAAATTCAAATAGTTATATAATGCTAAAATTGAAACTATTTATATTTTATAAAAATAACCTATTATTATATTGTTTAAAAATCACAAAAATATTTTAAAATTAATAATTGAAAATTAAATGGTCTAAAACGTAATAATTTATCTAATTATGGAAAATTAACAACATATAAAGAAGTATTTAGATAAAATTAATAATTACAAATGTATTACCACAAATAAACTTAAATAGATTAAACAAGGACAAATCTAATTGAAATGGTCTAAAATAAATTCCAAACATGTATAAATATTATTTGTTGATTAGATTACAACTATATCTCATCTCATCTACGAATTTGTGTCATTTGGAATGTTTTTATTTGGAGTTTAAATTTATTATAAATTAATATTTCTTATGTTTCCAAAGCTGCCTCTCTCCTCCCTTATAAAAGGGAACCTCCTCCCTCTCCTCTTCACACTAATTTGATCATTGATGCTCAGATGACCCCTTCTCATTTCTCTTATCCTCTTCTATATAAACCTAATAAAGGTTCTGGTCTTCTTCAAAGACCATCTTTAGTGCCCTAAGAGGAAGTTAAGAGGAGGTGTGCCGATGAAGAGGTAATCTCTTCTACTGATTCATTCAAGTCTCTTTATTCTTCCACTTCCACTTCTTTAGTTCATTAATTATAATGTAATTAAATAAGTATAACTAATATAATTATATTTTATTCTAATTATGAAACAACCCTATTTCAACTTCTATCCATCCTACGGAAAATGAAATCAATACGTGTGCATACGTACGAAATACCTTCTCCATACCGTGGTGTCATTTGATTTTCCACCACCACCTAACTTGGGTGAATATAATGGGGTAATGAATAACTATATATGGTTACTATAACATTATAATGATTCTAAGATATTATATCTTCCACTCCAATTCCATTCAATTATTATGGGAATGATATCATCACTCGTGCGTACATACGGATTACCGTCTCCACGACATGATGAGATTCATTCTCTATATTAACCATAAAAGAATGATTATAAAGTATATATAAGGAATAATAGTGATATATATGACATAATAATGATATTGGATTTATGTATATATATATATATATATATGTCATCTTATTACTTCCATTCAATTCAATAAGGAATGGAAAATAGCATTCATGCGTACGTACGATCTATCGTTCACATGAACGGTGTGTTTCATTTCATTTATCTATCTATTATATATTGATATATATATATATATATATATACAGAATATACATGATATATAAATCATGTTTTACATTATGGAAGTAAGTAAATCATGATATAATTAATAATAACATCAAGAACAACAAGTACAAACACATACAATAAATGATATGATTTTACCCAAAACGTTTTTTTAACAATGAATTTACAAAAAAACGGGTAATATAAAGTCATAAGTGAATCATATACAATATCATAAATATTATTATGGTTCTTTTACAAGTTAATAATATTTTTAAATGTACTATAAAGGATTTTCAGACATGGACCGAAGAAATTGGACCTAAGGTAAAGGATAATATTGCAAATCTCATTTTAATCCGAGATTTTATATATGTAATTATTTACAGGGGTTATATTTTTCATCCATGTCCATAAAAATGACTTTCATAATGTGTTTAATATTCCTCAAAGTATGATTTAATCCATGATTTCCCCTCTTTGACTTTACGTTGTGTTACGGAAGGAATCCTTCTTTTGTTTACCATACGAAGAACTTTTTGAATTTTCAGTTAAAAGTAAGAGGAAAATGTTTTTTTCACTTATACCGCATGAACGGATTTTTATGGTTTCATAACACTTAATTTTCATGAAGCATCCTCTAAAATATTTCATGATTATTTTCAACAGAATCCCGTTAGTTTATATTTGAATGGAATTTTGTGAAAAGAAAATGGTTTGAAGAAGAATGAATATTTTCATCAAGAATTCATTTCATGTGTTTTGTCAAAAATATTTTCCATTTATGATGAAATTATTTAGTATGATTATGTTTCATGTATAATTTCCCTATTATTTATATGGTTTGATTCTTCTTATGATGAAATGGTATCCATTTTTTTTATATAGATTATGTTATGATGGCATGATCTTTATGAAATACATTTTATTCTTTGGGTTATGATGAATGATTTTTGTGTATGGTGTGGCACATGTAATAATGATTTCCTCATGAGATGGGTGGGACATATATCTCCCTATAATGCATTGGGTAACAATTTATATCTCATGAGATAGACATGGCAGGAACAACAAGTTAATTTACTTCAGTGATACAGGATTGGAACGAGGAGTGAACTCGATCCAGTAAGGGACTTTGTCCACTATGATGGTCTTGGCAGCAATGCCTTGGCTACTATGGAAATCATAAAAAGTGGTTAATGGTTTCCACATTACATGTTTTATTCCCGTGTTATTTTATCATGGTTAATGTTCCTTTCTGATCTATGCCTTATGGACTGCCATGATTTTTGTCATTACTCTTGATTTTAATGTTTTATGTTAATGTTCATAGGTTCAAATTTTTAGGGATTGTTTTATGTTCTCCATATTTACCCTTAATAATCATTTGAGCTCGCCTTTTTTATGTTTTCTTTTCCATAAGATCTAAAGAAAGGTTTTAGGTAGTAAGACCAAAGAGGATGTTATTTATGGGATATGTTGAAGATCTTTCACCATGATTAGATGACTATGTTCCGAGTTTCCAAAGACAGTAATCTAATACCGTCTTTGGGTGTCTGTTTTTGTAATGTATTACATATTCCGCAAAAGTAATGAAATGTCTATATAAATTAAGATTCAGGTCTCTAAACTATATGGCTTCTACCAACCATAAGCCTCCTCCATCCCATGACCACTACGGACTATGAGGCCCCCGTGTCTCTCGCGGCCTTCGGGGCCCAGATGGCCTCCCCGCTGCCCTGCGCTGCTGAGGTCGGGATCCCAGGCTGGACCGCCCAGTGCGGGCCATGCCACCCACCATGGGCTGGGAAGCACATAGTGGGCCACGCCAGACCAAGAAGGTTAGGCAGACCCAAACCTAGTTGGCCCATGTTTGGTCAGTCTGGGTGGGTATGACTGGGTTGGACAAGACCCATACCAACTTCGACCCATTTTCACTATTTGGGCCAGAACATAGGCACAAGATGTCCGTCTGACGAACCGTTTGCGGCGTCAAAAACCCTGGAGAGAGGAAGTACCTTTGGTATACCCCAGTTGATATTTTGATAAAGTTATGATACGGATGGGTTGGATCGAGCACGAATCCAACTGGTCCCATGAGACATAATGGCTAATAACATACAGACCGAGATTCCTATTAATGCACCATCAATTCCGATGAGACCCCTAAGATGTGGTAGTCCTATAGATTACATCTTCATGGGACATCATGGTAGATTGAGTTTCGAACAGTGGGTTGAGGTGTGAACCCTCTCCCAGACGAGAAAGTGTAGTGCAAGAACCTTGTAGTAGGCTATGACGTGAAGAATGAATAGTGATCATTGTGGGATAACACCGAGAGATCCTATGGGGGTCCGCACCTAGAGATCTTGTGTGGGTCATCACCATGAAATCACGTGTGGGTCAGTACCGAGCCATCCTATATGGGTCAGCACTGAGTAATCCTTTGTGGGTCCGCACTAAGAGATCCTATGTGGGTCTGATTACGTACTGGCGATTTACTAGGATCTTGTGTTGGTCTGACGACGTAGTAATGTGGTACTTGGAACATGTGTGGGTCTACTGATGTAATACGATCCTCTGTGGGTCTGATGATTATTAGGTATCCTTCGTGGGTGTGCCACATAACATAGTAAGATGATTCACTATTTACATCTAATCATATCTACTATGGTATCTAAGAAATACCTATTTTGAGGTGAGTTCGTACCTGTGTGGTACTACCCTTTGTGGTAATACCTTAGTTGTATTGTTTTGTGGTAGGTACTAGTGCGGTTCTTACCTTCATGGCATTATTTCTTTCATGTAACATTTGAGCTTTGGACATTTAGGTTAGACCCTTTGTTTCATCATGATAGAGATATATATACTTGGTATATTAGGTATATGTATGGTAATATACCTTTGTAGGGTTGTCAGTTGACTTCATACATTGTGGATTATCGTTGTTGATTCTTATGTGACCTTCAGGGTCTTGGGGTCCCTACTAAGTATCGTTACACTCACCCCTACCTGGGATATTCCCAAACCTTGTGGTGTTTGGTGGAGACGACGTACAACACTAATCTAGGATGAAGGTACCAGGGCTAGACGGGGCCCGGAGGTGGAACATACGGTGTGACGGTACAAATAGAAGATGGGTGGATGTATAGTTTTGGGGAGGCGATCTATACCTACTCATCATGTAGGAACCTATGATAACAACCAAATAGCTTCCTTTCTTTTTCTTTAGTTGTATTTTATTCTAGTTGTACTTGTACCATTACTAATGGGTTTGTATTCTGGCCCCTTTTTACATTCAGCACTCTTTTTTCTATAATGTTGACATCTGTTTGTATCTTGATGGGTATTTGGTTTCATGTTTTTACAGGTTATAAAGGAAATGCCTTCCCAGTTTTTTGGAATATGCCTTTAGGTGCTAGTCACCAGCCCCTGACATGTGGAGGACGGTCTTGGGGTAGTCACGGAATGAGCCCCAGGGGAGGGGTTGTGAACAATTGGTATAATAGGAGTTTGTTATACCATATAACATAGGACTATGTTCTTTTTAATAGAAATAGTGTTACATGTATTGAGTGTGGTTATCAGTTTAGGGAATCCATTGTTGGTGCGGTGGACAACATATACATATACAAGGACCCATACTTCTAAATTCTGACTCAGTGCACAAAAACATTGATTGCATGTGTGTTTTGAAGAGTTTTCATTATTATCTAATGGAGCCATCTCACCAGGTAAAAATTATTGACTGTGGTGCACACGTTTCTTTTCAGGATTCCTCCACACAAACTGCCAGTTAGTGTTCTGGATATAGTACGGATTGACAGCCCATCGAGCGACGAGGCCTAGGTGCTGGGCCATCATCATGCGGAGGAAATAGGTGAACCATTACCCATTGCGCCACTGATTCCACAAGCCCTAGAATCAGATATTGAACACCTCTTGAGTAGTTTTTACGAGTTCTGGTGCCAGAGGCCACCCATGTTTAGGGGGGGTATGGACCAACATGCGGGTGAGGATTTGATGGAGGCTGTGGTGAGAGTCTTCTGACTGGTAGAGACACCAGCTGATCTCATGGTGATCCTTTCTGCCAGTCTTCTATAGGCAGCATCAGGAAGATGGCAGAGAATGATGCTCCAGGTTCATGATGAGTTGACACTTCTCTGGATAGATATTAAGAGCCTGTTTCAGGATGAGTTTTTCCAATAAACGTTCATGTAGTGATCATACATGAGATTCTTCATCTGTGATAGGGTAGAATGACTGTGGCTCATTACGTAGTGAGGTTCACCATCCTCTCAATCTACTCCACTGATATGGTGTGTGACCCATTCTTTAGGACCCAAACCTTCGATCAACGATTCTTGTGGGAGATCAGTGCTTCGACAATTTCACTCGACATCCCCACGCATGCGGGTTGTTAGAGTGAGCCCTCTTAGTCGATATTTTTCTTGCTGAGCAGCCTCTAGTAGTGAGACCCACCACCAGTTGTCACAAAGTAGAGTCTTCTGCAGATGGCAGTAGACAGATGTCACAGAGGTACAAGAGGACCAGACCTACAGGTGGATGACCGCAGGATTCGGGGTTGGTTGTGCGGGGTACCGTAGACATAGCCAGTCATGTGAGGTATCGGAAGTGTAATACATATGACTGGAAGAGTCACATGGCTCATGACTATTTGAACCGCTATACTAATGATCAGTAGACGGTTGAAGGACCGCTCTGGAAGAGATAGAGGCTCGAATGAGGATGTTTGCAGGGAGCTGACGGACGTGGTATAGGAGTTGGTCGTGCAGATGGCGGTGGGTGACGATTTGAGATGCTACTACCATCACCACCATGTAATCCACCCTGACTTCAGCTATAAGGAGGACAAGGTAGAACATAGCCTTAGACAGCAGACGCCTATAATCATGGCACTCTAGAGATGTTACGAGATATGATACGTGACTACTCCAACATAGATTCAGTACTTATTAACACAGGTTGTAGTCATTCTTTTATTGCCACTTCCAGTATTTAGAGCTTAGACATTTCAACGGATTCGTTGGATAAATCCTTAAGGATAGAGACTTCTATAGGAGCGGATTCGACGATTACGCACTGGTGGTGGTATTGTGAGATTACTCTTGGAGGCGAGATCTTCCGCTGGGATTTCTTAGTAGCGGTGTCGATGCCTTACAGTGTCATATTTGGTACGGTCTGGTTATCTATAGTTCATGCTATAATTGATTGTATTAGGTGAAATGTGTGGGGTGTATGGACGGATGGGACTAGGGATACCTTCACCGGTGAGAAATGGGCCTTTGTAGCATAGGATGGACTTACCAAGAGGAGAGTGCCGCTGATCACTCATTAGTTGGATAGCCTTACCCTCGGAGCAGTTGATGTGGAGAGTCTGTGTTATCCTGTAGTGGTAGAACAGTACATGGATGTCTTCCCTGATGTTGTTCAGGGTCTACCTCCTTTCTTAGAGGTGGAATTTTACATTGACTTGTACCCCGGGACGACACTGATATCTACACCCACATATCATATTTTCCCCGCGGAGCATCGTGAGTTGCGAGTACAGCTGGAGGACTTACATGGGAAATGGTTCACTCAACCCATTGTTTATCCTTAGAAGCACTGATTTTGTTCTCCCTAATATTGTTTGTGAACTTGAGTCTTTTTTTCGACTATAAGCACCAAAACCAGGTGACTATGAAGAACAAAAATCCACTCCTGAGTATGGAAAACCACTTTGATCAGCTAAAGGGAGCATAGTGGTTCTCGAAGATAGTCCACATATATTCCTATCACCGGCTCATAGTATGAGACGAGGATGTGTAGAAGATGGATTACAGATGTCAGTATGACTATTAGGAGTTATTGGTTATTCCATTCGAAGTGACCAACTCTCTATCAGTGTTCATGGGACACATGAAAATGATCTTTCAGCCATTCCATGATCACTTTGTAGTAGTCTTCATCGATGACATTCTGATATACTCAATTACTGGGGAGGATCATTACTATTATTTTCTGGTAGAATTGGACACACTCTGAGAGCACTAGATTTATGGTAAGCACACGAAGTGCCAGTTCTAGATCTGAGAGGTTCACTTTCTCAGACATGTCATATCGGAGGTTGGAGTTTCAGTAGATCCAGTGATGATAGAGGCTGTACTTGCTTGCTAGCCACCCAGAAGTGTGATATAGGTACGAATTTTCTTGGTTTTGGCCTGATACAACTAGATATTCGTTCATGATTTATCCAATGTTTTATCACCACTATATGTATTGACGAAGAAGATAAACCCCTTCATGTGGGTTCAGAGATGCCAACAGAGTTTTTAGGAGCTGAGGCAGAGGCAGACTACTGCCCCCATATTGAGGCTACCGTAGGAGGTCGTAGTTTACATAGTTTAATGTGAAGCATCATAATGTAGGATTTGATGTGTCCTGATGTAGGAGTGAGTAGTGATCACATATGGTTCATGAAACCTGAGACAACTAGAGAAGAACTACACTACCCATGACCTAGAGTTAGAAGAAGTTGTCTTCGCCTTGAAGATGTGGTGACATTACTATATGGGCGAGCAGTTTATAGTCTACTCAGATCACAAGAGTATCAGGTATATCTTATCTCAGAAGGACCTGAACCTGAGATAGCGACATTGGCTTGAGATCCTCCAGTACTATTACTTCTAGATATTCTATACCCTTGGGATGGGAAATTTTGTAGTATATGCACTTAGCAAGAGGTCTGGTATACACCTAATAGGTAAGGCGATAGAGCACCTGGACATTTTGCAGATATCCCTTGTTAATCGGGATGGATAATCATTCAATAAGTCTATTATAGTAACTCCCCCACTTTTACATCAAGTCAGGTAGGCGCAACGTGGGGAAACTGAGTGCGAGACTCGACGTGCTTATAAATACATGGGAGAGGAACCTGATTGATTTTTTTGATGGTGGGGAGCATGTCGTCCTCTTCAGAAGACGTACCGTGGTACCGGTGTCACATAAGGTGGAATTTTTGATGGAGTTACACACATCCCCACTAGATTTATATCCATAAGTAGATAAGATGTACCAGGATCTCCGATGATAGCACTAGTGGCTGAGAATGAAGAAATCAGCAGTAGAGTTTGTCTCTCGGTGCCTCACTTGTTATGAAGTGAAGGAGGAGCATCAGGTACTAGATGTCTAGGTTCTGCCTTTAGAGGATCCAGAGTAAATGTGGGATGGGATATCCATGGACTTCATGATAAGACTTCCACGTACATCCAGAGGTCATGATTCTATCTGGGTGATAGTCGACCGACTCACCATGTTGGCCCACATCCTACAAACTAGAGAGAATTTTTCAATAGAGAGATTGTGACACCTCAATTTGAAAGATATTGTAATTCTTAAATGGAGTACCCTTGATGATTGTCACAGATCATGATTCACATTTTACTTTCGGGATATAGAAGGGGTTGCAGGAGGATTTCCAGATATAGCTTGTTTTGAGCACCACCTTCCATCCTCAGATAGATGGTCTGACTGAGCGGTCCATTCCAACCCTCGAGGACATTATAAATGCTTCCATCCTCATCTTCGGTCGTAGCTGTGAGGATAACTGTCCTTTTTTGGAGTTTTCATACAATAACAACTATCACTCCACCATTGTGATGGCACCTTTTGATGCGTTGTATGGGTGGCCATGTAGGTCACCTTTGTGTTGGACTGACCTATAGGAGTCAGCAATAGTGGGACGAGAAATGGTATGGGTACAACAGAGAAATTACATATATTCTAGGAGTGGATGAAGACTGCATAGAGCAGGCAGAAGTATTATACCGATAAGATATGGATACCTTTGGAGTCTGATGATCGTGACCATGTCTTTCTACGAGTCTCATCCCGACATAGTTTACAGAGATTTGGCTATGGAAGGAAGAAATCATCGAGGTTCATCTAACCTTTTCAGTTCCCCAACAATGTTGGTGAGGTGTCCTACCACTTAGCTAATTCCCCCCAGTTGCACAGGGTGCTTGACGTCTTCCACATATCTCAGCTGAGGAGCTACATGCACAACCCATCCCACGCCATCGATCACGACTAGCTAGACATCGATGATGGGGCAAAATATTCGGAGGTTCCAGTTGATAATGAGGAACAACAAGATAAGGTCCCTCATGGGTGGTTGATACCTATGGTGCTTGATCGCTAGAAGCACAGTAAGCTCTAGGAGAATACATTGGAGCGAGAGACTCAGATTCATGCTCAATACCCCAACATGATTTTTTAGTTTGGTGATTATGATTTTGGAGATGCAAATCCTGATTTGGGAGAATTTAATGTCTCAGAATTTCCATTTAATTATTTTTTAAAAATATTAGAATTTTACAAGTCTTTGGAAATTGACGACATGTGATTCTGAGGTGCGGTGTCCCTGAAATTGATTTCTCAACTTATTTTCGGGTACATTCAGTAAACGTGCGAGTGGTTTTTTTAACATCTGAACCGGTGCTCGGAATTAAAATATGTGGGACCGTTGAACTCGCAATGCAGGTATTCACATAAGGTGAACTTCACCATGATCGCAGTGTGTCAAGAATGAAAGACAATTTTTGTGATTTTTCAGAAAAAAATAAAATAAAACAAAAATGTCTAACAATTTTTTTATGAAACCCCTAAAAATGGGTTATAGAGGTGGGGAAAACCCAATCCTAGACCTCCCATGTGGATGTTAAGAGGTGGGGACCACTCGAACTAACCCCCATTTTGAATTGAGAGGTGGTGACCATCTGAACCCCTTTAATGGGAGAAAACCTCTCAACCCCTCCAAATTTAATTAGCCCAACACAAATCCATTTAAGTGGGCCAATTAAATGAGATAATTAATTGTGCAAATGCAGTACATTAATCATTCCAATATTGTTGTGCCAAATTAATTTATTTTGATAAACATAAATTAACAAGTTGGATATTTAAAATTTTGTTGGAATTGGGAGGGGAGAAATATTGGAGGATTATTCTATCAAATGAAGAACATGTTCTCCTCCAAAGAACACACTCTCCAATGAAGAATAATCTTTACAAAGAGGAACGTTATCAATGTCAATGACCCAATGATCGAGGAAATACTGACATCACTGATGTCTGTCTATCCCAAATGACATCGTATCCTTCCTCGCAACTTCTGCTACCAAATCTCCAAGGTAGGGTTTTTATTTTGTGTGATTATGGATTCCCATGTTCTTCCGTTATAAAAATAGAAAGAAAATCAACTGCCTAACCTGTTTATCAATAGATGATTTTTTTTTGTTGGTTTGGAAATAATCATTGTTTGGGGTTATAGATTTTGATTTTCTTCATTCAAGATGTATGTTGAGATTCTTGCTACCACTCTAACGTCGAGGGTGCGGGGAAAAAAACATGGCCCGACACCTCCAATGTTCTTCATTTATTGGTGTGTTTTTTCACGATGGAAGAAGATAACTTTGTTCCAAAGCAATGTACAAATAGCGGCAGGTCGAACAGGATGTCGGCGAAGGCACGACGCACGACCCCACCATGCGGATAGAACATCTGGCCATCTAGCCAGCCGCGGTGCCCGGCCGCACCGCGACCTCCGACGCTCTATGGCCTCCGCCGCTCTACACCCTCCGCCACCTCGACTGCTATGCACCCTCTGCCTCCCCGCGGCCTCTGTGGCCTCCACCGCTATGCGACCTCTGCCGCTACGCGACCTCCACTGCCCCATGCACTTCACCGCCCTGGGGCCTCTTTGGCCTCCATCGGTCCGTGGCCTCCGCTGCCTCTGCCACCCCGCGGTCTCTGGTGCCTTGCAGCCGTCACAGCCCCTAGGGCTCTAACGACCTTCGCAGCCCACATGGCCTCTACGTCACCCCGCACCGGCCAGGCTGGGCCGGACACAGTGGGTTGGACAGGTCCATCCCATACTGGGTTAGTGCAGGCCGGGTCGGGCTGGGTCGGTATGACCGGTTCGGAGAGGCTCAGACCCACTTCGACCCATTTTTGATATTTTGGGAATATGTTTGGAACCAGACATCACATTGATGAACCGTATACGGTGCCGGAAACCCTTGAGTGAGGCAGTCCAATTGGTATTCCCCACATCATATTTTTGATAATGTAGAGATATGGTCGAGTTGAATCGATCACGAATCCAATCGGGCTTATGAGACTAAAATGCTAATAACTTATAGACCAAGCATCCGATTGACGCACCTTCTATTGCATTGTAACCCCTATGACGTGGTGGTACATTGGGTTATTTACTTATGGGACATGATATATGATGGTGTATTGACCAATTGATTGAGGAACGGACCCTTCCAGAGATGAGCTAGATTAGTGTGGGAGCCTAGCTAGCTATGACGTGAAGAATGAATAGTGAATCTATGTGGGTTAACATTGAGATATCTTTTATGGATAAGAACTTAGAAATATTGTATGGGTTAGTTTTGAGTGATCATGTGTGTGATAGCACCGAGCGATACTGTGTTGGTCAAAACTGAGCGATCCTATGTGGGTCATCACAAAGAGATTCTATGTGGGTCTGACGACGTACTGGGATCCTATGTGGGGTTGACGACATATTGATGAAGTACTAGGATCATGTGTGGGTATGATAATTTATGAAGATCCTCCATGGGTCTGATGTTGACTAGGGATCCTTCATGGGTCTTCCTCTTCACATAGTAATATGACTTAGTAGTGACATCTAATCATCTCTACTACTGTACCTATGATATACCTGGTGTGATCTGAGTTCGTACATGAAAGGTCCTTCCCTTTATGGAAATACCTTGTTGGTATTCTCTTGTGTGACGAACCTATGGGGTACTTACCTTAGTGGATTTCCTTCCATTTTGGAATATTTGAGCTTAAAAATTTTGGGTTGGACATTGTGTTTCCTCTTAATTGAGATGGGTGTACATGGTAGCCTATGTATATGTATGGTCTTATAACTAAGTAGGGTTGTCAGTTGAATTCATATATTGTGGTTTATCCATTGTGGATTTTGTGAGACCTTGAGGGTATCAAGGTCCCTACTGAGTATTGTTATACTCACCCCTACGTGGGATTACCCCTCACATTGTTGTGTTGGTGTGGATGATGGACAACGCTGATCAAGGCTGAGGGGACCATGGCTAGACGGGGCTTGGAGGTGGACCATATGGTATGACAGTACGCAGAGGAGACACGCAGATATTTAGTGCTAATTAGGCAATCATTATGTACCCTTCTGGTAGGAACCTCAGAGGACGACCCAATAGTTTCCATTATTTTACTTTAGTGGTATTGAAATTTAGATGTACTTGTACCATTACTTTTGGGATTCTATTCTGTCCCGTTTTTACTTTCTGCACTATTCTTTCTTTACATTTGACTTGTGTTTGTATCTTGGAGTGTTCTTGGTTGTGTGTGTTCACCTGTTATAAAGGAAATGTCTTCCCGATTTTGGGGAATATGTCTTTTGGTGCTTGTATCCAGCCCCTGGCCTATAGAAGGCGGGCTTGGGGTTGTCACGACATGGGCCCTAATGGACGGGTCGTGAAACACACAATGTTATAATAGAAATAATTTCAATACAAAAAATATGTGAGTTGATAATAATCCTTAGTCATCATAAGATAATCATTGAATGAAGACCTATTCGAATTTGTGGGAGATGTGGAGGAACTAATGTGATAAGGTATAATGTCCATAAAATTTAACTATTGTAGCTTTTTGGGCCATTACATTCTTTATTGTCAAGATTCAAGGAGTTATCTGAATGAGGAAGCACGTATGAGTGAAAAACATAGAATGAGGCCACATGAATCAACATATTTAATAATTAATTTCAATGAATTGTTTTTTTCTTCTATAATATTTTTATTAAATTGATTAATTTTTGTAATGTGATATTGAAAATAGTAAAAACAACTCATACACAATCAATACATGTAAACCAAGAAAAACAACCATATAAAATTAGTAATATCCTTTATAAGAATGAAAAAATTGTATGATTCATCCATTAATGATGAGAATAAATTTATGAGGGAATATTATGCCTAAAATGAAAAAATATATCATGGAATGAAAAAAATGTGGATAAAGGAATCTTGGTAGAGATTTCACTCAAACCAATAAAGAATACTATAACATGGATTTTTTATGTGGATTCTCTACCACATGTTTGGATATGTGAATTTGTGGAAATGTTATATGAATATTTTGATATAATAGTGTGATTTGGAAACTATGGTTCTCTAATGATCAAAGGTACTTCCAACAACCAATTAGTATGTGATATGTGAAACCAATACACTTCTCTATGTCAATGGGAAGTGTCACAATTACTTGAGCATGAGTAATCTCTCTAAAAACAAAATATTAGTGAATATTAATTAGAATCGTTGAACTATAAATGGTATGAAAGATAATTATACAATGATATTCTATGGTAAAATAAATATTTGTACTAGGATGACTATAAATAAATGACCCATTTCATAACAAATTCACAAGAATACAATATGACGCATAGGAGGTTCGGTCAAACTAATGTGCAATTTATATAATATTAATACATGATATAGTATATTGTATACATTCCTAATATTATTAGTGATCAATAAAATACATTTTATTCCTTCTTCTAATGAAAATAAATATGAAATTTTTATCATTTAAGAAAAAATGGCGTCAACTCTACTTAATATGGTCCACACAGATGTGTGTGTTCCAATGAGTGTGGGAGGAAAAAATGGATTGTGTTAAAACATTATTTTAAATCATTATTATAATATAATGTAATGTATGATGATTATATAAAGTAAGCGATATGTGATTCAATTCATAGAGGTACTCCATAGAAGTGATAAGAATAATATTTTTTGATAATAAATTTATTGTGATATGAAAAATAAATTGTGTATAAAACCATTTAATTTAAAAATTACTTAGAAACATTTTTTATCTATAATGTGGTGTCATCCGGGAGAACACATCAATTAAATTGGGCCAATTAATGATGAAATCGATAGGTGAACCATATTACAATATTTATACTCATTAAGAGCAGTTTTTCTCATTCATACTAGAAATATGATATTAATTTCATATTATAAACTCAAAAAAGTACTAGACTGAGTCCAAAAAAGGTAGGATAACATATGAATTATTTCATATATATAGTTCCTCACTAAATTATTTTTAAAATTTTGAAATTATTTCATTCATTAAAAAAAATGCTGAAAATCAAGGAATGGGTTGTAATTATGCAGATAATGAAATATTCATTAGATATTCAACGAGGAATGAAACCTAATAATGATATAATAATAAGCATTAAAACTTTGCGGAGAGTAATTATGTAGACACATGGAGTTTTAAATAAAAAATTTCATGAGTTGATTATATCTTTTTTGGTTTGATGATGAAGATGATTCAATAATCGTTACAAATAAATATTAAATATAAGGACTGGTTATTTTTATTGATTTCTAAAATGATGGTGATTCATAAGTGGAATCAAATGATTGAATTATTTCTCATGGAATTCATTGGAAACATCAGAGGATAAAAAGAATAGTACAAACATATCGATCAAACATTATTTTGGATTTTTCAACTCAAACATAGAAATGGAAAATATGAAAAGTAGTGTATTGTAATCTCATAACAATGGTGAAAAAAAAACCAATTTCAACACAGAAACAATAGAAAATATATTATATAGGGAATTAATTAGGAATTATAATGGATTGAAGATAACTATATTTTTGAGCTTGTTAGTAGGCTGTAAATTCATTATATTATTTGGACAATGTGGATCATCAAGAAAACATATACTGTGTACGGAAATGTGAATAGAAACTATGAATAATTGGGTTTTAACATCTATACATAGATTTAGGGATTTGATAATATAGAATCTTTTCTATATTAGCTCAACTAGATTTATTTATTCTATTTATATCCAGGTAAATTAAACTAGGGTACAAATAATATGAGATGAATCTCAAAATTATATTCTTAAATGGTTATCATGTTGAAGAATATTATATTGAATAGATAATTAGATTTAGGATTTCAATTAATGAAACATATTTTTCTTAACTAGATAAGTATATATATGGTTTAATGAAGCCATTAGATGAATGGTACGTTCGACATGAATCTTATTTGAAAATGATGAAAATAAAATTTGGTTGTGTCAACCAAAATATATATGTGAGGATGTCTATGAAATACCAACTTGTGGTTACTATGAAGGTGTATGATAAAATTTACAGTGGTTTAAAGTATAGATTAGTGGATAAAATTTCTAATAACAACAAACAAAATTTGAAATGTCCATGATTGGGGGACTGGTATTCTTTTTGTGGTCCATGTGTAACAACTCAATAATTTATAGTATATTTATCGATAAATAAATTTCATTATAACATAATTTATAAAAAACATTTCATTTAAATTAACAATAAAAATTATATAATTTTGGACATCAAAATGTGAAATAAAATTTGATGGATTTTTATGTTTTTTATAAAAAGATATATTTTTATATAAATAGTTAAAATAAATAATTTTTAAAAACTATCATTTCATTTCATTCAATAAATTAATTTTAAAATATCTTGAAATTTTTTTATTTTTTTATTACTATTAATCAATATCCATTCTATTTACATTTGGATTTTAATTTTATATAATTTTTATATAATTCAATTTTTGGGATTAAAATAATTTGTCAAGAAAACTATTTTACGATGCATTTTATTAGATTAAATTATATAAAAGTTAAATTTGATAACAATCTAAACATCTTTTTAATTAGTATTTCTTAATTTGATAAAATTTTTCATTTTTAGAAATTATTCATAGTAATCGTGGTAAAATTTATCCCATCTATTAACTGTAAATGAGGAAATTAAGTATAAATATAATTTGATAAGACAATAAAAATATATCAAGAACATTATCTTATTTAATTTGATGTGATAATTTCATCAGAAATCTTCAAAACATTGAAAATTTATCAATTTGTTTACAGTAAAGTTTTATTTTAAAATAAATAATATTGTTTATGGATAAATTACAAAATGTTACTCTATTACTTTTAATATATAAAACATTTTGTGTTAGAGATATAAAAAATATACTTTATGTTATAGATGGTCCTTTAAAAATTAATGTATTATTTACTATTATATTTTTTCATTATTTTTTAATAATGTAATATTTACAATAGATAATAATGAAAATTTGATGCCGTATTTATTCAATTAATAAAAAAATGACATAAATTATTTTAAAAAATTATAATTATTAAATATGTTACGAATTATTTTATTAAAAAAATAATAGATAAATAAAACATATTCATTTCTATGCAATGATTATATTTAAAATTTATATTTTTGTATTAAATTCAAATTTAATGGATATTATTAAAAATAAAATTTCAAATATTATATAATTTTGTTTAATTGTTTAAAGAACATAAAAACATGAACTAAGAAATAGTAGATACAATAAGGTCTAAAAATTCAATCCATTCCCATTTATGTTCCAATTTCATTTTTCTGGTAATATTCTTGGATAAGATAGTGTAAATAAGATTAATATCATGGTATTTTCTAAAATAAATAACTTGGTGTTCAAAAAAAGTGACAAGGTCGAAAACATCACTTATACCTATCCAATATTTATTGTTTGATAATATTTATATTTAGAATAAAATAATGTTTGAATCATATCTATTTTGGTATATTATTACATGAATAAATTATAATAATTTATACTTTATTAAATTCCTTGAATGACCCTCCCCTAACATATCTAATAAAACCAATTATCACTTTTCCTTACAGAAAATTGTGAAATCTTGATCAATCCTCCACTAAATACTTATCCACTTGAAGTATATATAAAAAAACTAAAAGAGTTTTGTTACAAAATATTATCCCTAATGTCCATAATAATATATGAAATAGAGGATTCACTAAGAGATGGTAATCATCTTAACCAAGTTATTTTGTTAAAAAAACATTATTTTCCAACATCGAATTAAGTCCAAAAAATTAAAAAATTAGAAACAAATTATAATATAAAACATGTTAAAAATAATGAAATTAATTTTTATTAATTTCTTAAAGTTAATTCATCTTATTCTCTATCAAATTGCAAATAAAACCATCACTCGAGTGTAAAGAGGAATACCTCCTCGTGAAGAGATGTAATTTTTTTCAATCACTGCCTAACATGTATAGTAATAATATTATAAATAATGAATATATAAAATAATTTTTGACATAATAATGTTTTATTATTTATAATTTCATATTAGCACACTTATAATCCAATCCTTTCGATAAATATAATGTGGCTTGTGTGTATGTGGGGTTGACCATCTACAAGATGTGATCTGATCAATTTATGATTTCCACTTTCAATTTATAGTAATAAGGATATATTTAACAAATATATACTATAAATATGACATAAAATATCATGGAATGGTGAATCGTTATTTAATTTTTTTATTCCACCAATCAAAATGTGAAAATTGGGTTCATGTGTCCATACATCATACAATCTCCATGGATGTTGTAATTAATTTCTCTATCTCTATATTTATGGATGACTTTGTATATATATATATATATATATATCTATGTGTAAAATTAATTAAATTTATAAAATGAATAAAATTGTGCATATTTTGGAACTGTGGGAATGAGTTATATATTGAGACCACCAAATCAAAACAACCAAGAAAAATAAAGAAGTTAAAACTAAAATTATGATAATATAAATTCTTTGTTAGCAATTTGGTGATAATATGTTATTAATATATGATATATAATATTATAGATATTAATATGGTAATTATATGTAAATATAGTAAATTATACTTTATTATACATGTGGTCATATAACTAATAATGAATACTAATCATGATGAATGACATTTCATCTCAATTTCCACCGTATTTTGACATATTTGGTAATATAATAAAAATTATATTTATTGGGTGTTTATAATAACAAATTTATTAATTTCACATGAAGATTTATTTATTAATTTTCATTAATGTTTCATTTAATGTTTACTCATAAAAGGGGATTCAATTTCATGGTTACCATAATTGTGTGGATAAATTTTACAATCTCATTTATGGGTATTACTCATATATTTTTTTATAGAATATATTTATCTATCAATTATAAATAATCTCTATTTTATAATTATCATTATATAGAATAAATTTCTATATTTTTTCCCAATTGTCTTCTATTTTGAACCTAAATCATGCATATAATTTTTTTAAATAAAAGATGAACATATTTCTATTTTGATCATATATATTTTAATTCCCTAAATATATTTTTTTAAGGAAAATTAAAATTTTATTTTGTATTGACTGAATGTATTTATTATAGAAATTTAATTTTTCTTTAACGTATTTCAATTCTTGAAACAATAATTGAATTTTTTTCTGGACAAGAATTATTTTTTTTCATTTTTAAAAAATTCAAATGGAGTATTTTTTTTAACGTATTCTTCATTATTGTATATTAAATCCACCAAAACCATTTAATGATATTTTACATTTTATAGAATCATTAAATAGATATTTAGAGAATCCCCCAAAATGTGAACTAATATAATATCTCACATCCATTTCTCAAAATATATTGGATTTTATTAAAAAGATAAATTTATTTTGAATCAATGGTCACCTTGTATCTTGTATTAATATTATGGTCAAGAATTTTTCATAGAAAATTATATTTATTGTTATTTTTTGACATTAAATTTCCATTAAATATTTATATTATTTTTTTCATGGATAATATTATCTTCAAAACTATATTTCATTTCTCTGTATGTATCTTTACATTGAAATCAATTTCACAAACTATTGAAATATTAATAATAGATAATATTTACATGATAAATACATATATTGGTATAGATTATTATATTAAAATTTAATTGTTTATGAAATTTATCAGGATTTCATTGGGCATACAATTTTCGGTATTTCCTAGTTATAGATATCCCATTGATGCATTGAAAATTTAAATGAGGTAAATCAGACAGTGAAATTAAATGGGATTCCTCAGTATACATACCCATATATTTAACAATATCTTTATAAAGATTTGAATGTATATATATCATGATTTCTTAGATCATGATTTCCATTATTAATTATTTACATCAATTATAAATATTTTATTATTATCCATGTTATTATAACATTGATATTATCGCTGGATTCTTTTTGGGCTCATGAATAAATTTAATGGAATATATTTTTCAAAAATTTATCTATCCATATTCGTTATAATTAATTTATTCCAGACAGAATCTAATATACATAACCATTAATAAGAATCACATATATCAATTTATTTGTTTTCTTATTCCTAAGATATGAAGAAGGATATTAAGAATAATATCAATTATTTGATAGTTGTTTTATTCTATGAATTAAATATTTCTAATTTAATACAGGAATCATGTACATATCAGGTACATCAAGACTACTAAACATAAATATAATTCATGTTGATATCCCTTGTACCTTGTACCAATGTAATAAACTGAACCTCGATGTTGGGTTATTAGATTTGGGGTGTCTATTATTGGATTAATAGGATGTTTAGTAGAAACCAAAGGAAATTTATTTAAAATAATCACAACAAAAATGATAATTACTATCTTACCTTATAGTATTCGGGATTTTATATCATTGGATGTTATTATTTTATTTATAAATACTAATAAGGATTATGAGATATCTAAAAGTGTGACGTTATTATGTGATTCATCTAACTATAATAAATTGAATTATCAACAATACACAATGTAGGGATTAACACACTATGAAAGATAACATGTGGATTAAACCACTGATAAAACTAATTTAGATGGTGGTTCAATTTGTGTGATTTTTTGCGCCATTTTGCTGAATCCCTCCCTACTAACCTCTCCATGTATTATTTCGTCTTCTTGCTTTAGACACCAGTCAGGGTGTGTTCCTGGTTCATTTCAAATAGCATCTGTAACAGCCCAAGATTTTATAAAAAAATATTCTTTTTAATTTTAGTAATGTCGTGTGTTGTACGCTACACCAAAAGGAGCTTGCACAACACGCATCCTTGACTTGCATTGCATTACACGCAATCGCGACCTTCCTCGAAAGCGTGTGTAATACGCAATACCGAGTTTTACTAAACAACGATATGCTATTAAAATATTATTAAAACTAGCCGTTATGAATAGTAATATCCACTTTTTAAAATTCTGTAAATCTTATATTTCAAAATGAACTTCATTTTTGGATCCGGAGTATCGAATTTAGCCTAAGGTGAAATTTTGGTACTTTTCGGATAACTTTCATATTCTGGTGAATAGTGAAAATTACTAAATTATAATTAAAAACAACTTTTTTAATCAAAACAATTAATAGTGATAAATCATTAATTTGAGTGGTTTTAAAGTATATTTAGAATATATTTTTACAATTTAATACAATGTTGGTCATTGGATGTAATTTCACATTTAAACCAGACATAATCAAGTGTCAATCTTTTGATAGATATTGTTTCTTAAAAATAAGCTATTTGTTTTAACAGCGGGATTTAATTATAAAATTAATTAATGCAATCTCTACGTTATTATTTTGTTAAAATAGACTCAATTTTTGAATTCGGAATATGAAATATAGCTTAGGATGAAATTTTGGCTTTTTTCTGAAAACTTTCAATTTTGGATGAATAGTGAAACCACTAAGTGGTAGGTTAAAAACTGAATTTTGCATAAAACATAATTTTACCGCTTCTGTGAATGGAATTTCGAAAATCCGACAGACACGGTTGATATCAGTAAGTAAAATGTGGTTCAATGAGATAAAAATAATTTTTTGGTGAATAGTAACTTTTTACTTTTTTTACCGCGGTTAATAGTAAATAGGATAAATAAGGGTAAATATGATATTACTATTACCCTAACACATGTCCTAATTCTATTGGATAAGTGTAATTCGACCAAAAACAAACTTAGGAATAAAATATGACCATTTAGGCCCACTTGGATTAGATTAGGACATTTATTATTATTTAATTCAAAGAAGAGTTAAAAGAGTTAAAATCAAAGTTTACTTACTAAAACATTTTTAATATAGGGTTATACATATGATAAATTCGATTGAAAATATTGATTAGAAAGCTAAAAAGATTTCCTACATGATGGTATTTTATTTATAATTTTTAGACAATAAATAAGTTAATTTATTTATGACACAATTATGATGCAGTTTTTATCTTATTTATGAAATATTGACATAATTGATGTTATAAACACCAAAATAAATGTAATTTGAGACTTTTTATGAATTACACTAATTTTCTAGGTTACTATGATATATTAACGTTGAATTAATCAACTTGGTTCGAACATTTAATTCTTTTATGACTTTCACAAAAATCATATATCAAATAGTGTCAAAATTGACACAAAATAGTTTTTAAATCAAATATTATATTACTAATTGTTATTTTATTTCTAAAAATCTAAGGTTCGGCCAAATGACTTAGATAAGGATATATATTAATAATAAACAATTTGGGGTTCGTTTGGCATGTTATAGTAAGTGTATTAACCATACAGTGAAAGAAAACAAAAAGACACGGTAAAAGTTAAATTATTTAACTTAGAGTTAAATCTAGTTGATAAGGTATAAAATAATATCCAAACATGTCTAAATTTGATTGGTTGATGAGATTACAACCCTATATCATCTAATCTTCGTATATGAGACATTTTTGGAGGTTTTTAAGTGGGGTTAGATTTATTATAAATTAATATTTTTAAGAATTCCTAAGGTGCCCCTCTCCTCCCCTATAAAAGGACACCTCCTCCCCCTCCTCCTCACACCAATTTGAGCACTCAAAATCGGCCAACCCCTGCCAAAATCTCTTCTCCACTTCCCTAGCAACATCGTAGAGGTTCTGGTCTTCCTCAAAGACCAAGTTTAGTGCCCTAAGAGGAGGTCTCAAAGAGGCGCTTCAAAGAAGAGGTAATTTCCATTACCAATTCTTTCATCTTTATTTCTTCTTCCACTTCTTCTTCTTAAGTTGTTTCATTATGAAGTAATAAAATCAGTATCACACATATACTGATATGTTATTATAAGTATGAAACAACCCTATTTCACCATCTATATATCATACGGAAAAAGAAATCACCGCGCGTGCGTACGTACGGAATACCGTCTCCAAGCCGTGGTGTAATCTATTTTCCACCACCACCTTACAAGGATGGGTATAATGGTGTAAAGAATAACTATACATAGTTATTACAACATCATATTGACTCTGATATATTTTATAATCCACTCCAATTCAATTCAATATTTATGGAAGTGATATCATCGCTCATGCGTACGTACGGACTACCGTCTCCACGACGCAATGAGATTCATTCTCCATGTTAACCATTTAAGAATGATTAAGAAGTATATATAAGAAATAATAATGAAATATATGACATTATAAAGATAATGGATTTATGTATATATATATGTCATCTACTTACTTCCATTCAAGACAATAAGGAAAGGAAAACAGCGCTCATGCGTACGTACGGACTACCGTCTCCATGAACGGTGTTTTTCATTTCATTTATCTATCTATTATATATATATATATACCGAATATATATAATATATAAATCATATTTGATATTCTGGAAGTAAGTAAATCATGATATATGTAATAATAATGTCAAGAACAACAAGTCAAAACACCTATGATAAATGAAACGATTTTACCCAAAACGCTTCTTTAACATGGAATTTACAAAATAACGGGTAATATAATGTCATAAGTGAACCATATATGATATGATAACAATGAATATGATTCTGTAATAAGTCAATACCATGATTTAAATCATTATACAGGAGGTTCGGACACTTATAAAGCAAGTCGGACCTAAGGTAAGGGAAATATCACAATCTCATTTTTATTCGAGATTGTTTATTCATAAGTATTTACTGGGGTGTATTTTATCATCCACATCCATGTTTCCTCAATATGTAATATTATTTCCATTCACCTAAAATTGTTTAAATCCAATTTTACCCTTCGGTGAGTTTTTAGTAAAGAATATGAAAGGAATCTTTTGTTGTTTTTTTCGTACGAGGTACTTTTTGACTTTTCCGACAAAAGTACGAAGAATGTTTTTTTTAACTTATACGGCATGAATGGATTTTTAAAAGCTTATATCCAAGAAGCTTCCTTTACAAGTTTTCATGTTTATTTTTAATCAACTTCTTTTATTTTAAAATTGTATGACATGTTATGAAAGGAAAAATGTTTTTGAAGAAGAAAGGATATTTTCCTCAAGAATGGAGTTCAAGTGTTTTATCAAAATTATTTTCCATCTAAGATAATAAAGGGTTCTGTTTTTATCCCTATTATTACATTGATTTTATCATGTTTTGAGGGAATTATTTTTATGAATTCCTTTATCTTATATGAATTGATTTATGATGTCAAGATGTTTCAAGAATCCCATTTTTGTTACATGTGTTATGCGATGATGTATGTTTTATGATTATGTGGCACACATAAAAAGGATTCATTATAAGATGGGTGGGACCTATATCTCCCTCCAATGCATTGGGTAAAGATTTTATATCTCATGAGATAGACAGGGCTGGAACGGTAGGTTATACCGGTTCAGTGAAACAGGACTGAAACGAGGGTTACTCGATTCAGAAAGAAACTTTGTCCACTAAGATAGTCTTGGAAATGAGTCTTGACTAACAAGAAATGATTCTCTATGATTATGTGTAAATGCCACAAAGTTTCATGTTTTAAGTTATGATTATTGTGATTACATTTCACTACCACGATTTATCCCATGTTATGAAATAATGCTCTCTTTTGCTGGTTATGATTTCCAAAATGTTATGTTCTTATGAATACGATGTGATTGATATTTCTTTTGTTTACCCTTACTGAGCATTTGAGCTCACCCTTTTATGTTTTCTTTTCCCCAGGATATAAAGAAAAGTTTTAGGTAAAAAAATGGAAGAATCTTTATAGGAGATGTTGAAGATCTTTCACCACGATTAGAAGATTACGTTCCGAGTTTCCAAAGACACTAAACTATTACGATCCTTGTGTGTGTGTTTTGTTATGTACTAAGTATTCCGCAAATGTAATGTAATGTCAATGTACGTCAGGCTTCGGGTCTCTACAGTTGATATCAGAGGAAAGGTTTAGTCAAACTTTGGAAACTAGGATGTGAAAACGTTAGTGAGATCCCTAGAGATATTTCTAAGGTATGTATAGGGATGTCCCTAAGGTTAAGTATACGTATGGGTTATAGTACTAGAACTACGCTAACGATCATAGAATTAAACCTAAGATGTTAGATATTCAAGGTACTCCCCCTTTATTATGTTGTTTTCCCTAGCATTATTTTTGCCTCTCACGCTATTCTTTTTGGGTTTTAGAAAATGGCTGGAAACAAGATGATTCACGATAATGGAGGATATGATGGACAATGGAATGATATTCTTCATAATGAAATGGGATTTGGAAGTCCAAACATCATTATTATGCCGAATCAGCAATCTCATAATATGATCAATAAAGTAAAATTTGGTAAGTTTCCTGACTCGGCTAATAAGAGAAAGATGGAGTTTCATGATGATCATAGAGGAAAGAAAGTTCAATTTCCCCTATGTAAATCATGTGGGAAGAGGCATGAAGGAGAATGTTTCAAAGGAACTGGAAGATGCTTTGGGTGTGGAAAAGAAGGACACAAAGCAAGTAAATGCAAAGGAAAAGGTTCAGTTAACAACATGGATGAGGATAATGGTATTGCTACGACATCAAAAATGGTTATGTGTTTTAAATGTGGAATGTATGGGCATTATGCAAACAAATGCCCTAAGGGAAAGACTCATGAAGAGAATCAGTATGGTCATATGGGTAGTATTTATGTGGATGATGATGAAGAGACTACAAATGATATGTGAGATGAAAGAATTTTTGAAGCTCGGTCAATGGTTTAAGAATGTAGTGGAATGATTACATGTTTATCATGTGTAATTTTGTATAAGTAATCTCATGCTACTATGGAATAACGAGACATCTATGGATTGTTACACTGTTGTCTTTCCTTGTGTTTTGAAAGTGTATGATTAATGTTACCAGTATCCATGAAAGGTTATTCAGATATTTTTGGAATATAGATGATATGCGCATAATGAAGGGATAAGGAGAAAATTAAATGTTTGATTGTATTCATGAGCTCATGATTGATATAAGGACTACGTGATATCATGGTTTGAGTATATAGAATTTTGAGGATTTTTGTATGTGGAAAGTATTAACTTTTAACTGTATTCATGTTTTCTCTAAGGTTCAATGGGTATTCAAGATAATACATGATTAAGGACATTGAATAACAAAACATATCTTATGATATATGGGGTTCAACGATGGTATTAAATCTCTGGTAATCGTTTTCACTATGTTATGAAAGTGGACTGCAGTATTATGGATAAGCCTAAAGACAAGAATGGATTATGTTGGACATAAAATAGTATTGTTTAAGGATAGAAGTTCTTTTTTCGATATTATTGATGGGATGTTATAGTAATGTAGTTTTAGAAAAAGGACAACCTGCAGGACGGGCGACAGCCCATCGCTTCAGACAAGGCTGTGGGAATCGAACCCACAACCGAAGTGCGACTAGCCTTTATCACCTACCACTGGCCTACAGGAAGTCCCTGTTTAGTAGAAACTAGTTTTATTATATTAAACAGTATGATATATGAAGTATAAGTCCATTTTAGGAACCATATATGATTAATCTCACTATAGATCGACTTATGTATATAATTTTTGCTAACCTTTTGTTTGAGACAGATGGAATGACCCGTTGTTCTCTCACATGATCTGCTAACACTTCACGAATAACAAATTCAACTTCATTTATTTAAGAGATGAAGTGGAAATTGTTCAAGGCACGAACAACAGTGAGATTGTACCAAAATAAAGTAAGTATTTATTCTAATTCAAATTTTCAACTTTAGGGAAATGATCTTGAAAACCAAAAATGTTGTCCTAGTGATCTTATACCTGATGAATCAGATGGTACATTATATCATCACAAATCTATAGATTTGTGATTACTGGCTTTTCCAAAGCCATGTTCTCTACCACTCTCCATCAGAACATGATGGTTAGATTTCTCTTCCATATCCATATTTTCACCTATGTGGAAACCCAATGATTAGTTTATTTGGGTAATCGTTACATTTCATACTTTAGTTTTTAAAGACAAGTTTTGGTATTACTTTTTACAATGTGGGTTTCTATTAAAGAAACTTTCGAATAGTAAACTATTTATAACCCCGACGAATTTCGAGGGTGAAATTCATTTTAAGGGGGGTAGAATGTAACAGCCCAAGATTTTATAAAAAAATATTCTTTTTAATTTTATTAATGGCTTGTGTTGTACGCTACACCAAAAGGAGCTTTCACAACACGCATCCTTGACTTGCCTTGCATTACACTCAATCGCGACCTTCCTCGATAGCGTGTGTAATACGCAATACCGAGTTTCACTAAACAACGATATGCTATTAAAATATTATTAAAACTAGCCGTTATGAATAGTAATAACCACTTTTTAAAATTCTGTAAATCTTATATTTCAAAATGAACTTCATTTTTGGATTCGGAGTATTGAATTTAGCCTAAGGTGAAATTTTGGTACTTTTCGGATAACTTTCATATTCTGATGAATAGTGAAAATTACTAAATTATAATTAAAAACAACTTTTTTAATCAAAATAATTAATAGTGATAAATCATTAATTTGAGTGGTTTTAAATTATATTTAGAATATATTTTTACAATTTAATACAATGTTGGTCATTGGATGTAATTTCACATTTAAACCAGACATAATTAAGTGTCAATCTTTTGATAGATATTGTTTCTAAAAAACACGCTATTTGTTTTAACAGCGGGATTTAATTATAAAATTAATTAATGAAATCTCTATGTTATGAATTTGGTAAAATAGACTTCATTTTTGAATTCGGAATATGAAATATAGCTTAGGATGAAATTTTGGCTTTTTTCTGAAAACTTTCAATTTTTGATGAATAGTGAAACCACTAAGTGGTAGGTTAAAAACTGAATTTTGCATAAAACTTAATTTTACCGCTTCTGTGAATGGAATTTAGAAAATTCGACAGACACGGTTGATATCAGTAAAAAGAATGTGGTTCAATAAGATAAAAATAATTTTTCGGTGAATAGTAACTTTTTACTTTTTTTACCGCGGTTAATAGTAAATAGGATAACTAAGGGTAAATATGATATTACTATTACCCTAACACATGCCCTAATTCTATTGGATAAGTGTAAATCGACCAAAAACAAACTTAGGAATAAAATATGACCATTTAGGCCCACTTGGATTAGATTAGGACATTTATTATTATTTAATTCAAAGAAGAGTTAAAAGAGTTAAAATCAAAGTTTACTTACTAAAACATTTTTAATATAGGGTTATACATATGATAAATTCGATTGAAAATATTAATTAGAAAGCTAAAAATATTTCCTACATGATGGTATTTTATTTATAATTTTTAGACATTATATATGTAAATTTATTTATGACACAATTATGATGCAGTTTTTATCTTATTTATGAAATATTGACATAATTGATGTTATAAACACCAAAATAAATGTAATTTGAGACTTTTTATGAATTCCACTAATTTTCTAGGTTACTATGATATATTAATGTTGATTTAATCAACTTGTTTCGAAAATTTAATTCTGTTATGACTTTCACAAAAATCATATATCAAATAGTGTCAAAATTGACACAAAATAGTTTTTAAATCAAATATTATATTACTAATTGTTATTTTATTCCTAAAAATCTAAGGTTCGGCCAAATGACTTAGATAATGATATATTTATTAATTATAAACAATTTGGGGTTCGTTTGGCATGTTATAGTAAGTGTATTAACCATATAGTGAAAGAAAACAAAAAGACACGGTAAAAGTTAAATTATTTAACATAGAGTTAAATCTAATTGATAAGGTTTAAAATAATATCCAAACATGTCTAAATTTGATTGGTTGATGATATTACAACCCTATCTCATCTAAGCTTCGAATATGAGTCATTTTTGGAGGTTTTTATGTGGGGTTATATTTATAATAAATTTATATTTTTAAGAATTCCTAAGGTGCCCCTCTCCTCCCCTATAAAAGGACACCTCCTCCCCCTCCTCCTCACACCAATTTGAGCACTCAAGCTCGGCCAACCCCTGCCAAAATCTCTTCTCCACTTCCCTAGAAACATCATAGAGGTTCTGGTCTTCCTCAAAGACCAAGTTTAGTGCCCTAAGAGGAGGTCTCAAAGAGGCGCTTCAAAGAAGAGGTAAATTCCATTACCAATTCTTTCATCTTTATTTCTTCTTCCACTTCTTCTTCTTAAGTTGTTTCATTATGAAGTAATAACATCAGTATCACACATATACTGATATGTTATTATAAGTATGAAACAACCCTATTTCACCATCTATCTATCCTACGGAAAAAGAAATCATCGCGCGTGCGTACGTAAGGAATACCGTCTCCACGCCGTGGTGTAATCTATTTTCCACCACCACCTTACAAGGATGGGTATAATGGTGTAAAGAATAACTATACATAGTTATTACAAAATCATATTGACTCTGATATATTGTATAATCCCCTCCAATTCAATTCAATATTTATGGAAATGATATCATCGCTCATGCGTACGTACGGACTACCGTCTCCACGACGCGATGAGATTCATTCTCCATGTTAACCATTTAAGAATGATTAAGAAGTATATATAAGAAATAATAATGAAATATATGACATTATAAAGATACTGGATTTATGTATATATATATGTCATCTACTTACTTCCATTGAAGACAATAAGGAAAGGAAAACAACGTTCATGCGTACGTACGGACTACCGTCTCCATGAACGGTGTTTTTCATTTCATTTATCTATCTATTATATATATATATATATACTGAATATATATAATATATAAATCATATTTGATATTCTGGAAGTATGTAAATCATGATATAAGTAATAATAATGTCAAGAACAACAAGTCAAAACACCTATGATAAATTAAACGATTTTACCCAAAATGCTTCTTTAACATGGAATTTACAAAAGAACGGGTAATATAATGTCATAAGTGAACCATATATGATATGATAACAATGAATATGATTCTGTAATAAGTCAATAACATGATTTAAATCATTATACAGGAGGTTCGGACACTTATAAAGCAAGTCGGACCTAAGGTAAGGGAAAAATCACAATCTCATTTTTATTCGAGATTGTTTATTCGTAAGTATTTACTGGGGTGTATTTTATCATCCACATCCATGTTTCCTCAATATGTAATATTATTTCCATTCACCTACAATTGTTTAAATCCAATTTTACCCTTCGGTGAGTTTTTAGTAAAGAATATGAAAGGAATCTTTTGTTGTTTTTTTTGGTACGAGGTACTTTTTGACTTTTCCGACAAAAGTACGAAGAATGTTTTTTTTAACTTATACGGCATGAATGGATTTTTAAAAGCTTATATCCAAGAAGCTTCCTTTACAAGTTTTCAAGTTTATTTTTAATCAAATTCTTTTATTTTTAAATTGTATGACATGCTATGAAAGGAAAAATGTTTTTGAAGAAGAAATGATATTTTCCTCAAGAATGGAGTTCAAGTGTTTTATCAAAATTATTTTCCATCTAAGATAATAAAGGGTTATGTTTTTATCCCTATTATTACATTGATTTGATCATGTTGTGAGGGAATTATTTTTATGAATTCCTTTATATTATATGAATTGATTTATGATGTCAAGATGTCTCAAGAATCCCATTTTTGTTACATGTGTTATGCGATGATGTATGTTTTATGATTATGTGGCACACATAAGAAAGGATTCATTATAAGATGGGTGGGACCTATATCTCCCTCCAATGCATTGGGTAAAGATTTTATATCTCATGAGATAGACAGGGCTGGAACGGTAGGTTATACCGGTTCAGTGAAACAGGACTGAAACGAGGGTTACTCGATTCAGAAAGGGACTTTGTCCACTAAGATAGTCTTGGAAATGAGTCTTGACTAACAAGAAATTATTCTCTATGATTATGTGTGAATGCCACAAAGTATCATGTTTTAAGTTATGATTATTGTGATTACATTTCACTACCACGATTTATCCCATGTTATGAAATTATGCTCTCTTTTGCTGGTTATGATTTCCAAAATGTTATGTTATTATGAATACGATGTGATTGATATTTCTTTTGTTTACCCTTACTGAGCATTTGAGCTCACCCTTTTATGTTTTCTTTTCCCCAGGATATAGAGAAAGGTTTTAGGTAAAAAAAAATGGAAGAATCTTTATAGGAGATGTTGAAGATCTTTCACCACGATTAGAAGATTACGTTCCGAGTTTCCAAAGACACTAAACTATTACGATCCTTGTGTGTGTGTTTTGTTATGTACTAAGTATTCAGCAAATGTAATGTAATGTCAATGTACGTCAGGCTTCGGTTCTCTACAGTTGGTATCAGAGGAAAGGTTTAGTCAACCTTTGGAAACTATGATGCGAAAACGTTAGTGAGATCCCTAGAGATATTTCTAAGGTATGTCTAGGGATGTCCCTAAGGTTAAGTATACGTATGGGTTATAGTACTAGAACTACGCTAACTATCATAGAATTAAACCTAAGATGTTAGATATTCAAGGTACTCCCCCTTTATTATGTTGTTTTCCCTAGCATGATTTTTGCCTCTCACGCTATTCTTTTTGGGTTTTAGAAAATGGCTGGAAACAAGATGATTCACGATAATGGAGGATATGATGGACAATGGAATGATATTCTTCATAATGAAATGGGATTTGGAAGTCCAAACATCATTATTTTGCCGAATCAGCAATCTCATAATATGATGAATAAAGTAAAATTTGGTAAGTTTCCTGACTCGGCTAATAAGAGAAAGATGGAGTTTCATGATGATCATAAAGGAAAGAAAGTTCAATTTCCCCTATGTAAATCATGTGGGAAGAGGCATCAAGGAGAATGTTTCAAAGGAACTGGAAGATTCTTTGGGTGTGGAAAAGAAGGACACAAAGCAAGTAAATACAAAGGAAAAGGTTTAGTTAACAACATAGATGAGGATAATGGTATTGCTATGACATCAAAAATGGTTAACTGTTTTAAATGTGGAATGTATGGGCATTATGCAAACAAATTCCCTAAGGGAAAGACTCATGAAGAGAATCAGTATGGTCATATGGGTAGTATTTATGTGGATGATGATGATGAGACTACAAATGATATGTGAGATGAAATAATTTTTGAAGCTCGGTCAATGGTTTAAGAATGTAGTGGAATGATTACATGTTTATCATGTGTAATTTTGTATAAGTAATCTCATGCTACTATGGAATAAAGAGACATCTATGGATTGTTACACTGTTGTCTTTCCTTGTGTTTTGAAAGTGTATGATTAATGTTACCAGTATCCATGAAAGGTTATTCAGATATTTTTGGAATGTAGATGATATGCGCATAATGAAGGTATAAGGAGAAAATTAAATGTTTGATTGTATTCATGAGCTCATGATTGATATAAGGACTAAGTGATATCATGGTTTGAGTTTATAGAATTTTGAGGATTTTGGTATGTGGAAAGGATTAACTTTTAACTGTATTCAAGTTTTCTCTAAGGTTCAATGGGTATTCAAGAGAATACATGATTAAGGACTTTGAATAACAAAACATATCTTATGATATATGGGGTTCAACGATGGTATTAAATCTCTGGTAATCGTTTTCACTATGTTATGAAAGTGGACTGCAGTATTATGGATAAGCCTAAAGACTAGAATGGATTATGTTGGACATAAAATAGTATTGTTTAAGGATAGAAGTTCTTTTTTCGATATTATTGATGGGATGTTATAGTAATGTAGTTTTAGAAAAAGGACAACCTGCAGGACGGGCGATAGCCCATCGCTTCGGACAAGGCTGTGGGAATCGAACCCACAACCGAAGTGCGACTGGCCTTTATCACCTACCACTGGCCTACAGGAAGTCCCTCTTTAGTAGAAACTAGTTTTATTATATTAAACAGTATGATATATGAAGTATAAGTCCATTTTAGGAACCATATATGATTAATCTCACTATAGATCGACTTATGTATATAATTTTTGCTAACCTTTTGTTTGAGACAGATGGAATGACACGTCGTTCTGTCACATGATCTGCTAACACTTCACGAATAACAAATTCAACTTCATTTATTTAAGAGATGAAGTGGAAATTGTTCAAGGCACGAACAACAGTGAGATTGTACCAAAATAAAGTAAGTATTTATTCTAATTCAAATTTTCAACTTTAGGGAAATGATCTTGAAAACCAAAAATGTTGTCCTAGTGATCTTATACCTGATGAATCATATGGTACATTATATCATCACAAATCTATAGATTTGTGATTACTGGCTTTTCCAAAGCCATGTTCTCTACCACTCTCCATCAGAACATGATGGTTAGATTTCTCTTCCATATCCATATTTTCACCTATGTGGAAACCCAGTGATTAGTTTATTTGGGTAATCGTTACATTTCATACTTTAGTTTTTAAAGACAAGTTTTGGTATTCCTTTTTACAATGTGGGTTTCTATTAATGAAACTTTCGAATAGTAAACTATTTATAACCCCGACGAATTTCGAGGGCGAAATTCATTTTAAGGGGGGTAGAATGTAACAGCCCAAGATTTTATAAAAAAATATTCTATTTAATTTTATTAATGTCTTGTGTTGTACGCTACACCAAAAGGATCTTGCACAACACACATCCTTGACTTGCCTTGCATTACACGCAATCGCGACCTTCCTCGACAGCGTGTGTAATACGCAATACCGAGTTTCACTAAACAACGATATGCTATTAAAATATTATTAAAACTAGCCGTTATGAATAGTAATAACCACTTTTTAAAATTTTGTAAATCTTATATTTCAAAATGAACTTCATTTTTGGATTCGGAGTATTGAATTTAGCCTAAGGTGAAATTTTGGTACTTTTCAGATAACTTTCATATTCTGATGAATAGTGAAAATTACTAAATTATAATTAAAAACAACTTTTTTAATCAAAATAATTAATAGTGATAAATCATTAATTTGAGTGGTTTTAAAGTATATTTATAATATATTTTTACAATTTAATACAATGTTGGTCATTGGATGTAATTTCACATTTAAACCAGACATAATCAAGTGTCAATCTTTTGATAGATATTATTTCTTAAAAACATGCTATTTGTTTTAACAGCGGGATTTAATTATAAAATTAATTAATGCAATCTCTATGTTATGAATTTGGTAAAATAGACTTCATTTTTGAATTCAGAATATGAAATATAGCTTAGGATGAAATTTTGGCTTTTTTCTGAAAACTTTCAATTTTTTATGAATAGTGAAACCACTAAGTGGTAGGTTAAAAACTGAATATTGCATAAAACGTAATTTTACCGCTTCTGTGAATGGAATTTCGAAAATCCGACAGACACGGTTGATATCAGTAAGTAAAATGTGGTTCAATGAGATAAAAATAATTTTTTGGTGAATAGTAACTTTTTACTTTTTTTACCGCGGTTAATAGTAAATAGGATAACTAAGGGTAAATATGATATTACTATTACCCTAACACATGTCCTAATTCTATTGGATAAGTGTAATTCGACCAAAAACAAACTTAGGAATAAAATATGACCATTTAGGCCCACTTGGATTAGATTAGGACATTTATTATTATTTAATTCAAAGAAGAGTTGAAAGAGTTAAAATCAAAGTTTACTTACTAAAACATTTTTAATATAGGGTTATACATATGATAAATTCGATTGAAAATATTCATTAGAAAGCTAAAAAGATTTCCTACATGGTGGTATTTTATTTATAATTTTTAGACATTAAATAAGTAAATTTATTTATGACACAATTATGATGCAGTTTTCATCTTATTTATGAAATATTGACATAATTGATGTTATAAACACCAAAATAAATGTAATTTGAGACTTTTTATGAATTCCACTAATTTTCTAGGTTACTATGATATATTAATGTTGATTTAATCAACTTGTTTCGAACATTTAATTCTGTTATGACTTTCACAAAAATCATATATCAAATAGTGTCAAAATTGACACAAAATTGTTTTTAAATCAAATATTATATTACTAATTGTTATTTTATTCCTAAAAATCTAAGGTTCGGCCAAATTTCTTAGATAAGGAAATATATATATATTAATAATAAACAATTTGGGGTTCGTTTGGCATGTTATAGTAAGTGTATTAACCATATAGTGAAAGAAAACAAAAAGACACGGTAAAAGTTAAATTATTTAACTTAGAGTTAAATCTAATTGATAATGGTTAAAATAATATCCAAACTTGCCTAAATTTGATTGGTTGATGAGATTACAACCCTAGCTCATCTAATCTTCGAATATGAGTCATTTTTGGAGGTTTTTAAGTGGGGTTAGATTTATTATAAATTAATATTTTTAAGAATTCCCAAGGTGCCCCTCTCCTCCCCTATAAAAGGACACCTCCTCCCCCTCCTCCTCACACCAATTTGAGCGCTCAAGCTCAGCCAACCCCTGCCAAAATCTCTTCTCCACTTCCCTAGAAACATCATAGAGGTTCTGGTATTCCTCAAAGACCAAGTTTAGTGCCCTAAGAGGAGGTCTCAAAGAGGCGCTTCAAAGAAGAGGTAATTTCCATTACCAATTCTTTCATCTTTATTTCTTCTTCCACTTCTTCTTCTTAAGTTGTTTCATTATGAAGTAATAACATAAGTATCACACATATACTGATATGTTATTATAAGTATGAAACAACCCTATTTCACCATCTATCTATCCTACGGAAAAAGAAATCACCGCGCGTGCGTACGTACGGAATACCGTCTCCACGCCGTGGTGTAATCTATTTTCCACCACCACCTTACAAGGATGGGTATAATGGTGTAAAGAATAACAATACATAGTTATTACAACATCATATTGACTCTGATATATTGTATAATCCACTCCAATTCAATTCAATATTTATGGAAATGATATCGTCGCTCATGCGTACGTACGGACTACCGTCTCCACGACGCGATGAGATTCATTCTCCATGTTAACCATTTAAGAATGATTAAGAAGTATATATAAGAAATAATAATGAAATATATGACATTATAAAGATACTGGATTTATGTATATATATATATGTCATCTACTTACTTCCATTCAAGACAATAAGTAAAGGAAAACAGCGTTCATGCGTACGTACGGACTACCGTCTCCATGAACGGTGTTTTTCATTTCATTTATCTATCTATTATATATATATATATATACAGAATATATATAATATATAAATCATATTTGATATTCTGGAAGTAAGTAAATCATGATATAAGTAATAATAATGTCAAGAACAACAAGTCAAAACACCTATGATAAATGAAACGATTTTACCCAAAACGCTTCTTTAACATGGAATTTACAAAAGAACGGGTAATATAATGTCATAAGTGAACCATATATGATATGATAACAATGAATATGATTCTGTAATAAGTCAATAACATGATTTAAATCATTATACAGGAGGTTAGAACACTTATAAAGCAAGTCGGACCTAAGGTAATGGAAATATCACAATCTCATTTTTATTCGAGATTGTTTATTCGTAAGTATTTACTGGGGTGTATTTTATCATCCACATCAATGTTTCCTCAATATGTAATATTATTTCCATTCACCTACAATTTTTTAAATCCAATTTTACCCTTCGGTGAGTTTTTAGTAAAGAATATGAAAGGAATCTTTTGTTGTTTCTTTTCGTACGAGGTACTTTTTGACTTTTCCGACAAAAGTACGAAGAATGTTTTTTTAAACTTATACGGCGTGAATGGATTTTTAAAACATTATATCCAAAGAGCTTACTTTACAAGTTTTCAAGTTTATTATTAATCAACTTCTTTTATTTTAAAATTGTATGACATGTTATGAAAGGAAAAATGTTTTTGAAGAAGAAAGGATATTTTCCTCAAGAATGGAGTTCAAGTGTTTTATCAAAATTATTTTCTATCTAAGATAATAAAGGGATCTGTTTTTATCCCTATTATTACATTGATTTGATCATGTTGTGAGGGAATTATTTTTATGAATTCCTTTATCTTATATGAATTGATTTATGATGTCAAGATGTTTCAAGAATCCCATTTTTGTTACATGTGTTATGCGATGATGTATGTTTTATGATTATGTGGCACACATAAGAAAGGATTCATTATAAGATGGGTGGGACCTATATCTCCCTCCAATGCATTGGGTAAGGATTTTATATCTCATGAGATAGGCAGGGCTGGAACGGTAGGTTATACCAGTTCAGTGAAACAGGACTGAAATGAGGGTTACTCGATTCAGAAAGGGACTTTGTCAACTAAGATAGTCTTGGAAATGAGTCTTGAATAACATGAAATGATTCTCTATGATTATGTGTGAATGCCACAAAGTTTCATGTTTTAAGTTATGATTATTGTGATTACATTTCACTACCACGATTTATCCCATGTTATGAAATTATGCTCTCTTTTGCTGGTTATGATTTCCAAAATGCTATATTCTTATGAATACGATTTGATTGATATTTCTTTTGTTTACCCTTACTGAGCATTTGAGCTCACCCTTTTATGTTTTCTTTTCCCCAGGATATAAAGAAAGGTTTTAGGTTAAAAAAAAGGGAAGAATCTTTATAGGAGATGTTGAAGATCTTTCACCACGATTAGAAGATTACGTTCCGAGTTTCCAAAGACACTAAACTATTACGATCCTTGTGTGTGTGTTTTGTTATGTACTAAGTATTCCGCAAATGTAATGTAATGTCAATGTACGTTAAGCTTCAGGTCTCTACAGAATCAATGCCCATGTGGAATTTCTAGTTCATTGGGGCTAGTATCCCTTCATCAGAAATTCTCCATATTTGTTTTTTTGGTTATACTGTCCTTAGTGATGATGGATCAACATTGCATTCATTGGATCATCTTTCGGTCCCTTTTTCAGCTGTGGTGGTAGTGGGAATGCTGTGAGGCTCGATGTTGTCATTAGTGGAGGCTCAAAAGATCATGAATTATTCATGGTGAACTATTCTATAATGTTTTGATGCATGATGGTGATGAATTTATTCTCAAATTGAAATGGGTTTTGTATAGTGTTTGCTGTGCTTCTACGGTTCTTATTTCATGGGATTTTTCAACTAGTTTGTCTACATGGGACTGATCTTGATGAGGTTTAGAGCATTAGTTTTCACCTGGTAATTTCTATAAATATTTGGATGTTTGAGAGGTTATTATTTTTTCCTCAGTATCAGGCATGTACTTCATTTTATGAGACATCATGCTGATCAGTGATGGGGTTATAGAAACTTGTCTCCATGGTTTTGATGCTGGGTAGGGGAATTTCTCAGTAGTCATGACTGGATTGTCTTGGATTTTTAAATTGGTAATGTGGAGACATGATTATTGGTACAATACATTAATTCCATGTTTGGTCACCCTTACCACTTAAAATGTTATAATGATAAAAAAAATTCAGTCATTTAAGAAAACATATAGTAGAATATTCATTGGGTATATGGTATAAGGAACAGAATAACTACAATTGACATAGAAGTCTAAAGAGATGTGATGAAATGTACACTTACCATCCCCTATAGTTAAGAAAATTCATTATTTCATTCATCTTCTAACAAATATTTTATATCTAATTAATTTTATAATTGTTTCACATAACAAATTTAACGATTAGATGTTTAAATGGCAGCTAAAACACATAATTGTAGAATAATCCCTTATCAAGACCATAATACCTCTCTAATAGATGTTTTTGTGAACGTGATTACTCAAAGTTTTATTATTCTAAATTTATTTTCATTCATTTAAATTTTTTAAACTGATTTTGTTATCTCAGTATTTATTACTTATCAATTTTTGAGGAATGGATGTTACATTAGATATTACTAATCGACCATCAACAGTCTTCTTGTGGGTTGGTGAAAATGTATTCCAATATTAACAGAATTCCTAATATAGGTTTTAATACCTAATAATAATGGAATTTTATATTATATTGTTATATAGAAACATAACATTGAGGATATTCATATTGAACATTTGTTTTTTATGTATTTATAGAAGAGTTTCCAGGTCTTCACACGAATCATGAAGTTGGTTTTTGAAAATAAATCATATTGGATGATACATATATTTCAAATACTACATATTTAATGATATTTATTGAGTTGAATAAATTTAAAAAGAATATCATGTAGAATATAAATATTGGAGTCATTATTCCTAGTGATTCACCTTAGGGTTTGTTGGTTATTTTACTCAGACAAAAAATGCATCAATTCATCTGTACTTTTATTATACCAAATGTAAAAAAGAACACTAATATGAAAAAGTACCTTCTATCTCATATCCATGTTTTTTATTAATAAATAAAGAGATAAATATATTACTAGTATTTATCTTTATCCATGATATCATCATCTATGGGTCGAGAAGGAGGACATACACAGGACATACATTTAATTTGATGAATAATCATTATTATTTTCTAGTAATTCTATTTGAATACAAAAATTATCCCTCAATCTTCTCGGATGAAATGAATTTAGTATATAGATATTATCCATAATAGTTTGCAGTAATATTTTTATGATTATATTCTGATATATTCAAAGAGGAAAGAAGACCATGAGAATTCTCTGAGAATAAGGTTGAATACCATTCACAAAGGTAAGTTAATAGGAAAATTTACCATGTTTAAACATTCCATCATATAGTTATTTTATTTGGTCATATCAAAATATCTTACTGTATATTAGTGGATAATTCAATGAATATATTTATTTGTAAATGTCCAAGACAATCTACAATAAATTAGATCTGTTGTTTTTTATGGACTAGTTGGATAATCCAAACACATTGTGATATATTTCTCTTAACTATGTAATTGTCTAACTATTTTATATTGAAATGGGAAATGTTTTCTTCTAGAAGATTGGATTGGAGGATAATTTATATGGATTTAAGATAATTTTGGGTTTTGAACTTATCCTTAGAAAAACATGTAGTGGATAAGGGTCAAATACTTATAATGGTAAAACTAAATAAGGAATTTGGATGTGTTATTATGGAGAATGTCCTTGTGATGGAATGTTACTATCTCAAATTATAAATTCATTATAAAATTTACCTAATACATTAAATGGATTTTGTAGAATTAATTTATCCACTAAAGACATAGAGGAATTATTTTTATGGTTAATGGGGTGATATGTATGTATATATATTATGAATATAAATGTTTTAATTATATATTTACATAGATTCATATGAATATATTCTAGAAAATATGGTATGTGTTTATTAAATAATTGGACAAACCAATGCATTTTTACCCTAAATGATGGAAATGCATATTATGCTATTAGTTAAAAAAAACTTTTTTATCAATTATTTTTTTTCAAATAAATCCAATATTTTTTTATTTTAAGATTTATTATATTAAAATATTTTTCAAAAGGGAAATATCATATATTTTTTACATAAATTTTACACCAACCAACCATTATCGGATTAATAAGGCGTTGTTAGAAAGTGTGGAATTATAGATTAATTATAGGAATGTTATTGAGTTAAAACATGATCCTTTTGAAATTATATTATATACAAACCATGTATATGTCTAATAAATATTAAATTTTATGGAGTTTTTGGATAAATATTATCGTATTAATTCTATTTTAATCCAGGAAGTGAAAATATGTGTATTTATATGATATAATATTGATATCGAGATAACATGAAAATGCATTTGACAATGTATATGTCTAGATTTCTATTTTAAAAGACTCCATGATATTTGGATAGTAGAAAATCACTTTAAAAATTAAGCACATTTAATTTATATTATATATGATTTCTCACATGATCATCTTTCTAGATTATTCATTAATTTTTTTTGACATTTCAGGGAGTACCACTCTCATTCATGTCCAATTTGGAAATAATATATAGCATAATATTAAGTATAATTATCTATATAGAATGATATAAATAGTTGATTTTTAGTGCATATAATCCTCTAATAGATGGTCTATATATAAGGACCCTTAAAACACTAGATTACAATATTCAAGATAGCTCAATATATTTCAATATTGGTTGACATCAACACCTTTCGTTTATAGAAGTTTCTTACTACAATAGACTCCATTAATGAAATCATATATGTCTTCATGAAACCATGTTTCGTAGGATTTATGCAAAACCACACTATGATATAAATTTAGTGAAATAATTCTATTGGAACCTGATATTCCTAAGGAAATTATAGATAATATTGGATCAATTCAATATCACATATGTGTATATGAATTTAAAGAAATTTATTCTAATTATTATCAGTGAGATATATTAATTTTACCCAGAGACAGAGTATTACAATGAATTTATCATTTTAAATTTATTATAATATTTGGAATGAAATGAATGAATGATCTTATATATGTTGATATATTTGAAATTCATGATCATATTTATATGGTACCCTATCAATTTGAAACATAATGAAATCTCTCTCAAGATCATGATGCGTTCCATGAATCCCTCCTATGGAGGTACATATATTACCTTAATTATTTAATTAACTAATAACATCTACAATTAACGTAATAACATTCTTATGAGGTAAAAGTGGTGAAAATTATTGATGGTAGAGAGAATGTACTACAAATATGTAACTTTATTGATTAAACAAGTGTTGTAAAAAAATTATGTTTTAAGTATATATTTTGGAACTAGATGATGTAATGGGGAAAAATAATTAATATTAGTATTTATTAGAGTAATGTAATTTTGAGGGAGATATACTAATAATGTACTAAGTATATAATCACATTTGATTTTTTGATATATTTCTGTTTAAATAAATTTCCTAGATAGCATGACTTATAGGAAACCATGATTCTATATGAACGAGGGGAGGAGATAATTTTATGAAAAGTACGTCATTTTTTAAATCATCATGTCAAATTTTTGGAAGGTTGAAATAATTGGATTTTGATAAAAATAAATATATTTTATTTAATAATGATAATACAAAAATTTGTAAAACTATCATTTATTTTTGAAAAATCAAGCACTTAAAATAAATTCATTATGTTTTTAATTGAAATCATATTTATATAAGATCCATGTGTTTTATATTTTGGTAATTATTTTATATAATTATTTTTTAATTATATTTTTAGTCTTAAAAACATATTTTTCTGGAAAAATGGTTTTAATCATATTTGCATCATGATAGATAAAATATTTTCTACAACATATAAGAATTGAATATTATAACATTTATAACATATTCTAAATCAATTGGTTAAAACATAGTTAATTTTTCACATTTACTTTTGGGCATTATAATCATTAAATGTGGTGAAATTACTCACCCCAATTAAGAGTATATAAGTTAATTAAGGTAAAACAATTGATAATGCATTAAAAAAATACTAGAAACATGAATCTATTTTTATGGATTAGTGCATTTCATCTATAATAATTCAAAAATCCAAAATATAAAAATTATTTTATTTAGAATTTATTTTTTCCATTATAATATTTATGTAATGGAGAACATAACAAAATCCATTCCTTGATTTTATATAAATATTTATTTTTGACAATGATAAAAATACTTATATTTCATCATAAGAGGTTATATAAATTATGGAGGAACTATTTTTATCATGGTATGATTCGTTAATTTTTATAATTTAATAAATACAATAAATTTTAATGCAACACTATTACTGTATTTATTTAATAAACTGATAAATAAAATAAATTATTTTCGTAATATTAAAAATAAAAACATATGGAATAGTTACTGTATGAAATGAATTAGAAAAATAAATATAACATATTATTGTTGTTTTAAATTATTATATATGAATTCTACCTTTTTCTTGGTGATTTTAATGACAAAATAAATGAATAGTAACAAATTTGACATTAATGATAATTTTTTAAAATAATATATTATAATATTATTTAGATTCATATAAAACATGAACATATAAAAGGGGGTGTGATATTAGCATAATTTTAAACCCTTTATAATTTATGGGCCCATTTTCATTTTTTGGAAATTTTTGTGGATCATATAGTGTAAGAACATTGTTATCATAATAATTGTACTACGTGTTATCTTGTAGTTAAAACCATACAATAAGGTTGAAAATTTATCTTAAACATGTTATATTTTCAATTAATGAGTTTTATTAGGCACATATTCATTTTATTATTTAATTATATCATTTTTGAGCCATTTGGTCATGAAACATAAATTGTATTAATTTTATTCCTTATGAAATTCCATTAATACCCCTCCCCTCACATATAAAAGTGAATGTATTCGATCATTTATTTTCTAGAAATATATCAATATAGGTCAAATAAATCAAATGATATTATCTTCCAATGACCCATGTAAAATAATATAGAGGAACATTTTTTTCCAAAAATATGTACCCTAGTGTCCTTAATATGAGATGCAATAGAGGTTTCACTACGATAATGTAATCTCAATAAGTGATCTCCTTATTTTATTACTTCTTATTTAACAAAAATAAATTACATACTAACTTTTAAAATATAATAACCCCTTATTATTTCATATTCTTAGGTGTTATTATGTCAATTTCATTACACTTATCACTCCCCTTCCCCTTGAAATGAGAAATAAATCCATTGATCGTTGGTATAGAAGACAACCACCTCATTAACAATTGAAAGTTTTCTACCATCACAACCTATCATGGCTAGTAATATTGTTGGATACCATGAATACATATTATATATATGAAAAAAATATTTTTCGTAAATTATAATATCATATGATCCTTTATACATTCTAATTAGTTGGAAGATGATAACATTGCTCGTTAATTTGTGAGAACTACAACATCCATGATGTGATGTGATTAATTTCTCATTTCAATTTACATAAAATGGTAATAAAGATATATTTTATTAATATATAAATTATAAATGCTATAAAAATGATATTAGACAGTTGAATTATTTTTGGTGTTTTTTCATCCATTATATAGTGAAAGCCGTGTTCATGTATATATACTACCTTCTATCTTCCTAAATTGTTTTTATTTATCTTTCTAACACTATATTTTATAGATGAATATAACACATATATTTAATATATTTGATATTTATATATTGAATATAATATTATCGATAATGTAACTATGATCATATATGAATTGCAATGATTACTGAATCAAAACGTACATAAAAACAAAGAAGTTAACACTCGTAAAAATTATAGTAATGACATAATATTAACAAACTAGTGATAAAATGTTAGAAATGGATTATATAAGATAAAATAGACATTAATTTTTTTTCTTTCAGACATATATAAAAAATTAACATTTAATGTATAGTTTTCCATGTCACCTTCAAGGAAAGTGAAATTTAATGTAATAGATTTCATCTCCATTTCCCCTCCACTAAGGAATATTTTGTATTAAGGATATATTTATAATTGAGCGGTTCATATACAGAAAAATTTATTCATGTTTCATGAATATTTATTTATTCATTATTATTAAGGTTTTATTTGATGTTTACACTTTCCTGGGGATGCGATTTCAATATTATCAAATATGTATTGATTTTTTTACAATATCTATTTTATGGATTTCCCTAATATTCAATATTGAAATATTATAAATATTCCATTATAAACACTATCTATTTTCTAATAGTATGGATATCTAATGTTTTTAAAAATGTTGATCGACCATTTCATCTATATTTAAATGTAATCATGTAAATTAATGCTAAAAATAAAATCCGATTTTATTTACCTTATGATATTTTATATTTTTAATCCATGGACATATTTTAAAAAATAAAATATAACATAATTATTTATTCATTGAAGAGATTAATTTATGTCATTTTAATTGATCATAATATATTTAAAATTTCATAATGGAATATTTATATTATCTTATGAAAATGTTTTTTTTTATTTTTTTTACAAAAAATTATGATTAATGTTTGCTTTCAAAATATATGACATTAATGTATTTTCACACTACTATAAGAGTTTTATGCTATTGGGATTTATCTACCTTTTTTCATTGGATTATTAGTGAACAAATAATATATGGAATTAACTTAAATATTTCATTTTCATTACTTTAAATATCGTGATTTCTTTATGAAACCAATTTTTAAATTAATTGAAAGTCATATTTTTTCACATAGAGATGTTTTGTTCATTTACATTATCATGAAAAAATCACTTACTTTTATTTATATGAAAATAAATTTCTATTAAATATCCATTTTATTTTTATCAAGTACACGATTTTTACCTAGTAATTTTCTCATTTATAAATATAGTTCTGTAATTTGTAATCTATTTGATTGAATATGTAGAGACCCGTAGCTTGACGTACATGGACATTACATTACATTTGCGGAATACTTAGTACATAACGAAAACACACACACAAGGATCGAAATAGTTTAGTGTCTTTGGAAACTCGGAACGTAATCTTCTAATTGTGGTGAAAGATCTTCAATATCTCCCATAAAGATCTTCCCCTTTTTTTACCTAAAACCATTCTTTATATCCTGGGGAAAAGAAAACATAAAAGGGTGAGCTCAAATGCCCAGTAAGGGTATACAAAAGAAATAAAAATCATATCATATCTTTTTGAAAATCATAACCTGCAAAAGAGATCATAATATCTTAACATGGAACAAATCATAGAAGTGAAAAATGAGATCACCATAATCATAACATGAAACTTGAAACTTTGTGGCATGCACACATAATCATGGAAAATCATTTCTTGTTAGTCATGACTCTTTGCCAAGACTATCTTAGTGGACAAAGTCCCTTTCTGAATCGAGTAACCCTCGTTTCAGTCCTGTTTCACTGAACCGGTATAACCTACCATTCCAGCCATGTCTATCTCATGAGATATAAAATCTTTACCCAATGCATTGGAGGGAGATATAGGTCCCACCCATCTTATAATGAATCCTTTCTTATGAGTGACCCATAATCATAAAACATACATCATCGCATAACACATGTAACAAAAATGGAATTCTTGAGACATCATGACCTCATAAATCAATTCATATAAGATAAAGGAATTCATAAAAATAATTCCATCACAACATGATCAAATCAATGTAACAATAGGGATAAAAACAGAACCCTTTATTATCTTTGATGGAAAATAATTTTGATAAAACACTTGAACTCCATTCTTGAGGAAAATATCCTTTTTTCTTCAAAAACATTTTTCCTTTCATAACATGTCATAAAACTTTAAAATAAAAGAAGTTGATTAAAAATAAACTTGAAAACTTGTAAAGGAAGATTCTTGGAAATAATGTTTTAAAAATCCATTCATGCCATATAAGTTAAAAAAAATTCTTCGTACTTTTGTCGGAAAAGTAAAAAAGTACCTCGTACGACAAAAGATTCCTTTCATACATTTCACTAAAAACTCACCGAAGGGTAAAAATGGATTTAAACAATTGTAGGTGGATGGTAATAATATTACATATTGATGAAACATGGATGTGGATGATAAAATACACCCCAGTAAATGCCAAGGTAAAAACAATCTCGGATAAAAATGAGATTGTGATATTTTCCCTTACCTTAGGTCCGACTTGCTTTGTAAGTGTCCGAACCTCCTGTATAATGATTTAAATCATGTTATTGACTTATTACAGAATCATATTCATTGTTATGATATCATATATGGTTCACTTATGACATTATATTACCCGTTCTTTTGTAAATTCCATGTTAAAGAAGCGTTTTGGGTAAAATCGTTTCATTTATCGTAGGTGTTTTGACTTGTTGTTCTTGACATTATTATTACTTATATCACGATTTACATACTTACAGAATATAAAAAATGATTTATATATCATATATATTCAGTATATATATATATATTAGATAGATAAATGAAATGAAAAACACTGTTCATGGAGACGGTAGTTCGTACGTACGCATGAACGCTGTTTTTCTTTCCTTATTGTCTTGAATGGAAGTAAGTAGATGACATACATATATATATATACATAAATCCAGTATCATTATTATGTCATATATTTCATTAGTACTTATTATATATACTTTACAATCATTCATGAAGGGTTAATCATTAAGAATGAATCTCATCGCGTCGTGGAGACGGTAGTCCGTACGTACGTACGAGCGATGATATCATTTCCATAAATATTGAATTGAATTGGAGTGGATTATACAATATATCAGAATCAATATGATGTTGTAATAACTATGTATTGTTATTCTTTACACCATTATACCCATCCATGTAAGGTGGTTGTGGAAAATAGATTACACCACGGCGTGGAGACGGTATTCCGTACGTACGCACGCGCGGTGATTTCTTTTTCCGTAGGATGGATAGATGGTGAAATAGGGTTGTTTCATACTTATAATAACATATCAGTATATGAGTGATACTGATGTTATTACTTCATAATGAAACAACCTAAGAAGAAGAAGTGGAAGAAGAAATAAAGATGAAAGAATTGGTAACGGTAATTACCTCTTCTTTGAAGCGCCTCTTTGAGACCTCCTCTTAGGGCACTAAAATTGGTCTTTGAGGAAGACCAGAACCTCTAGGATGTTTCTAGAGAAGTGTAGAAGATATTTTGGCAGGGGTTGGCCGAGCTTGAGTGCTCAAATTGGTGTGAGGAGGAGGGGGAGGAGGTGTCCTTTTATAGGGGAGGAGAGGGGCACCTTAGGAATTCTTAAAAATATTAATTTATAATAAATCTAACCCCACTTAAAAACCTCCAAAAATGACTCATATTCGAAGCTTAGATTAGATAGGGTTGTAATCTCATCAACCAATCAAATTTAGACATGTTTGGATCTTATTTTAAACCTTATCAATTAGATTTAACTCTAAGTTAAATAATTTAACTTTTACCGTGTCTTTTTGATTTCTTTCACTATATGGTTAATACACTTACTATAACATGACAAACGAACCCCAAATTGTTTATTATTAATATATATATCCTTTTCTTAGTCATTTGGCGGAACCTTAGATTTTTAGGAATAAAATAACAATTAATAATATAATATTTGATTTAAAAACTATTTTGTGTCAATTTTGACACTATTTGATATATGATTTTTGTGAAAGTCATAACAGAATTAAATGTTCTAACCAAGTTGATTAAATCAACATTAATATATCATAGTAACCTAGAAAATTAGTGGAATTCATAAAAAATCTCAAATTACATTTATTTTGGTGTTTATAACATCAATTATGTCAATATTTCATTAATAAGATAATTACTGCATCATCGTTGTGTCATAAATAAATTAAATTATTTAATGTATAAAAATTATAAATAAAATACCATTATGTAGGAAATATTTTTATCTTTCTAATGAATATTTATAGTCGAATTTATCTCATGTATAACCCCATATTAAAAATGATTTACTTATTAAACTTTGATTTTAACTATTTTAACCCTTCTTTAAATCAATTAATAATAAATGTCCTAATCTAATCATAGTGGGCCTAAATGGTCATATTTTATTCCTAAGTTTGTTTTTGGTCGAATTACACTTGTCCAATGGAATTAGGACATGTGTTAGGGTAATATTAATATCATATTTACCCTTAGTTACCCTATTTACTATTAACCGCGGAAAAAAAAATAAAAAGTTACTATTCACCAAAAAATTATTTTTACCTCATTGAACCACATTTTACTTACATATATCAACCGTGTCTGTCGGATTTTCGAAATTCCATTCACAGAAGCGGTAAAATTAAGTTTTATGGAAAATTCAGTTTTTTTAACTACCACTTAGTAGTTTCACTATTCATCAAAAATTGATGTTTTTCAGAACAATGCCAAAATTTCATCCTAAGCTATATTTCATATTCCGAATTCAAAAATGAAGTCTATTTTACCAAATTCATAACATAAAAGTTTCATTAATTAATTTTATAATTAAATCCCACTGTTAAAACAAATAGCGTGTTCTTAAGAAACAATATCTATCAAAAGATTGACACTTGTTTATGTCTAGTTTAAATGTGAAATTATATCCAATGACCAACATTGTATTAAATTGTAAAAATATTTTCTAAATATACTTTAAAACCACTCAAATTAATGATTTATCACTATTAATTATTTCGATTAAAAAAATTGTTTTTAATTATAATTTAGTAATTTTCACTATTCATCAGAATATGAAAGTTATCCGAAATCACCAAAATTTCACCTTAGGATAAATTCGATACTCCAAATCCAAAAATGAAGTTCATTTTGAAAAATAAGATTTACATAATTTTAAAAAGTGGTTATTACTATTCATAACGGCTAGTTTTAATAATATTTTAATAGCATATCGTTGTTTAGTGAAACTCGGTATTGCGTATTACACACGCTATCGAGGAAGGTCGCGATTGCGTGTAATGCAAGGCAAGTCAAGGATGTGTGTCGTGCAAGCTCCTTTTGGTGTAGCGTACAACACAAGACATTAAAATTAAAAAGATTATTTTTAATAAAATCTCGGGCTGTTACATTCTACCCCCCTTAAAATGAATTTCGCCCTCGAAATTCGTCGGGGTTATAAATGGTTTACTATTCGAAAGTTTATTTAATAGAAACCCACATCGTAAAAAGGAATACCAAAACTTGGCTTTAAAAAACTAAAGTATGAAATGCAACGATTACCCAAATAAACTAATCACTGGGTTTCCACATAGGTGAAAATATGGATATGGAAGAGAAATCTAACCATCATCTTCTGATGGAGAGTGGTAGAGAACATGGCTATGGAAAAGCCAGAAATTACAAATCCATAGATTGGTGATGATATAAGGTACCATCTGATTCATCAGGTATAAGATCACTAGGACAAAATTTTTGGTTTTCAAGATCATTTCCCTAAAGTTGAAAATTTGAATTAGAATAAATACTTACTTTATTTTGGAACAATCTCACTTCTGTTCGTGCCTTGAACAATTTCCACTTCATCTCTTAATTAAATAAAGTTGAATTTGTTATTCGTAAAGTGTTAGCAGATCATGTGATAGAATGACGGGTCATTCCATCTGTCTCAAACAAAAGGTTAGCAAAAATTATATACATAAGTCGATCTATAGTGAGATTAACCACATATGGTTCCTAAAATGGACTTATACTTCATATATCATACTGCTTAATAAAATAAAACTAGTTTCTACTAAACAGGGACTTCCTGTAGGCCAGTGGTAGGCGATAAAGGCCAGTCGCACTTCGGTTGTGGGTTCGATTCCCACAGCCTTGCCCGAAGCGATGGGTTGTCGCCTGTCCTGCAGGTTGTCCTTTTTCTAAAACTGCATTACTATAACATCCCATCAATAATATCGAAAAAAGAACTTCTATCCTTAAACAATACTATTTTATGTCCAACATAATCCATTCTAGTCTTTAGGCTTATCCATAATACTGCAGTCCACTTTCATAACATAGTGAAAACGATTACCAGAGATTTAATACCATCGTTGAACCCCATATATCATAAGATATGTTTTGTTATTCAAATTCCTTAATCATGTATTCTCTTGAATACCCATTGATCCTTAGTGAAAACTTGAATGCAGTTAAAATTTAATACTTTCCACATACCAAAATCCTCAAAATTCTATATACTCAAACCATGATATCACTTAGTCCTTATATCAATCATGAGCTCATGAATACTGTTAAACATTTCATTTTCTCGTTTTCCCTTCATTATGTGCATAATATCTCAATCACTTTGAATACCACATTAGACCAATACATAAATATTCCAATATTCCATGATACAATATTATTTTGGAATCCCATTACATAAACACTTAATCATTCCACCACATCGTTGTCATATTCAACATTGCCAATAGTGATCGCATGTGACTTCCCTTTGTCCTTTGCCTTAAGCGGTTGCTCATGTCGATCATCACTAACCCTTGGATTAGGGCATTTATTAGCATAATGCCCCATTTCCTTGCACTTGAAGCATTGAAGTGTTGGTTGTGTGTTCTCTGCAGTGTTTGCTTTATTCACTTCATTAGAATCCGTTTTTCCATTACTTCGACACTCATCTGCTCGATGACCTTCTTTTCCACACATAAAACATTTTCTAGTCCCTTAAAGACAATCTCCACCATGCTTTTTTCGACACTTTGTGCATAAGGAAACATTCATCTTCTTTTCACCATTATTCTGAGATTTCTCCTTGAACTCCATCTTTCGTTTCTTGTCAAAACCATGAGATGGATATGTAACACCAACTTCCATTTCTACCTTGATAGCACAACGCACAATTTCTTCATAGCTACTGAAGTCTCTTATAGCTAATGCCCTTCGAAGACTTGGTTTTAAGCCACTGAAAAATCGATCAGCTTTACTTTCAGGTTGGATGATAATGCCAGATGCATACCTTGCAAGTCTTGTAAAATTCGCTTCGTATATACCAACATATTCATCATCCTTTTGTTTCAGCTCAAGAAACTCCTTTTCCATCTTCGTTCGAAGAATACGAGGGAAGTACTTACTGAAAAACAAGTTCTTGAACTCGTCCCATTCCATGGACTCAATTTCATCTCTTGGCCTCGTATTCTTGATAAGATTCCACCATTTATCTGCTTCACCTTCCAAACGATATACTGCTAAGATGACTTTATCATGTTCAAAACATTGAAGAACTGAAAATATCTTTTCAGTAGTACTAATCCATTGTTCAGCAACTAATGGATCAGTAGACCCACTGAATGAAGGCGGACGCTGCCTCATGAAGGATTCAACAGAATGTTGCTCCTTCCTTTGCTCGTTTGGAAGTCCTGCATGATTCATAGCTTGAGAAAGTTGTGTGAGCATGGCTACAAGATTTTGCATTCCAGCTCCCATATCGTTTGGTTGCTCAGGGGGACAATCATTGCATTGTCCATTGCATTGATCAATACGGTTCCTTCGGGTTCCATCCATCGTCTAAAACCCCAAAAGAATAGTGTGAGAGGTAAAACTAATGCTAGGGAAAACAACATAATAAAGGGGTAGTACCCTCAATATCTAACATCTTAGGTTAAATTCTAAGAACGTTAGCGTAATTCTAGGACTATAACCTATACGTATACTTAACCTTAGAGACATCCCTAGACATACCTTTGAAATATATCTAGGGATCTCACTGACGTTTTCGCATCCTAGTTTCCAAAGGTTGACTAAACCTTTCCTCTGATACCAACTGTAGAGACCCGTAGCTTGACGTACATAGACATTACATTACATTTGCGGAATACTTAGTACATAACGAAAACACACACACAAGGATCGTAATAGTTTAGTGTCTTTGGAAACTCGGAACGTAATCTTCTAATCGTGGTGAAAGATCTTCAATATCTCCCATAAAGATCTTCCCCATTTTTTTACCTAAAACCATTCTTTTTATCCTGGGGAAAAGAAAACATAAAAGGGTGAGCTCAAATGCTCAGTAAGGGTATACAAAAGAAATAAAAATCATATCATATCTTTTTGAAAATCATAACCTGCAAAAGAGATCATAATATCTTAACATGGAACAAATCATAGAAGTGAAAAAGGAGATCACCATAATCATAACATGAAACTTGAAACTTTGTGGCATGCACACATAATCATGGAAAATCATTTCTTGTTAGTCATGACTCTTTTCCAAGACTATCTTAGTGGACAAAGTCCCTTTCTGAATCGAGTAACCCTCGTTTCAGTCCTGTTTCACTGAACCGGTATAACCTACCATTCCAGCCATGTCTATCTCATGAGATATAAAATCTTTACCCAATGCATTGGAAGGAGATATAGGTCCCACCCATCTTATAATGAATACTTTCTTATGTGTGCCACATAATCATAAAACATACATAATCGCATAACACATGTAACAAAAATGGAATTCTTGAGACATCATGACCTCATAAATCAACTCATATAAGATAAAGGAATTCATAAAAATAATTCCATCACAACATGATCAAATCAATGTAACAATAGGGATAAAAACAGAACCCTTTATTATCTTAGATGGAAAATAATTTTGATAAAACACTTGAACTCCATTCTTGAGGAAAATATCCTTTCTTCTTCAAAAACATTTTTCCTTTCATAACATGTCATAAAACTTCAAAATAAAAGAAGTTGATTAAAAATAAACTTGAAAACTTGTAAAGTAAGCTTCTTGGAAATAATGTTTTAAAAATCCATTCATGCCGTATAAGTTAAAAAAAACATTCTTCGTACTTTTGTCGGAAAAGTCAAAAAGTACCTCGTACGACAAAAGATTCCTTTCATACATATCACTAAAAACTCACCGAAGGGTAAAAATGGATTTAAACAATTGTAGGTGGATGGAAATAATATTACATATTGATGAAACATGGATGTGGATGATAAAATACACCCCAGTAAATGCCAAGGTAAAAACAATCTCGGATAAAAATGAGATTGTGATATTTTCCCTTACCTTAGGTCCGACTTGCTTTGTAAGTGTCCGAACCTCCTGTATAATGATTTGAATCATGTTATTGACTTATTACAGAATCATATTCATTGTTATGATATCATATATGGTTCACTTATGACATTATATTACCCGTTCTTTTGTAAATTCCATGTTAAAGAAGCGTTTTGGGTAAAATCGTTTCATTTATCGTAGGTGTTTTGACTTGTTGTTCTTGACATTATTATTACTTATATCATGATTTAATTACTTAAAGAATATAAAATATGATTTATATATCATATATATTCAGTATATATATATATATTAGATAGATAAATGAAATGAAAAACACCGTTCATGGAGACGGTAGTCCGTACGTACGCATGAACGCTGTTTTTCTTTCCTTATTGTCTTGAATGGAAGTAAGTAGATGACATACATATATATATATACATAAATCCAGTATCATTATTATGTCATATATTTCATTAGTACTTATTATATATACTTTATAATCATTCATGAATGGTTAATCATTAAGAATAAATCTTATCGCGTCGTGGAGACGGTAGTCCGTACGTACGCATGAGCGATGATATCATTTCCATAAATATTGAATTTAATTGGAGTGGATTATACAATATATCAGAATCAATATGATGTTGTAATAACTATGTATTTTTATTCTTTACACCATTATACCCATCCATGTAAGGTGGTGGTGGAAAATAGATTACACCACAGCGTGGAGACTGTATTCCGTACGTACGCACGCGCGGTGATTTCTTTTTCTGTAGGATGGATAGATGGTGAAATAGGGTTGTTTCATACTTATAATAACATATCAGTATATGAGTTATACTGATGTTATTACTTCATAATGAACCAACATAAGAAGAATAAGTGGAAGAATAAATAAAGATGAAAGAATTGGTAACGGTAATTACCTCTTCTTTGAAGCGCCTCTTTGAGACCTCCTCTTAGGGCACTAAAATTGGTCTTTGAGGAAGACCAGAACCTCTAGGATGATTCTAGGGAAGTGGAGAAGATATTTTGTCAGGGGTTGGCCTAGCTTGAGTGCTCAAATTGGTGTGAGGAGGAGGGGGAGGAGGTGTCCTTTTATAGGGGAGGAGAGGGGCACCTTAGGAATTCTTAAAAATATTAATTTATAATAAATCTAACCCCACTTAAAACCTCCAAAAATGACTCATATTCAAAGCTTAGATGAGATAGGGTTGTAATCTCATCAACCAATCAAATTTAGACATGTTTGGATCTTATTTTAATCCTTATCAATTAGATTAACTCTAAGTTAAATAATTTAACTTTTACCGTGTCTTTTTGTTTTCTTTCACTATATGGTTAATAAACTTACTATAACATGACAAACGAACCCCAAATTGTTTATTATTAATATATATATCCTTATATTAGTCATTTGGCCGAACCTTAAATTTTTATGAACAAAATAACAATTAATAATATAATATTTGATTTAAAAACTATTTTGTGTCAATTTTGACACTGTTTGATATATGATTTTTGTGAAAGTCATAACAGAATTAAATGTTCGAACAAAGTTTATTAAATCAACATTAATATATCATAGTAACCTATAAAATTAGTGGAATTCATAAAAAATCTCAAATTACATTTATTTTGGGTGTTTATAACATCAATTATGTCAATATTTCATTAATAAGATAATTACTGCATCATCGTTGTGTCATAAATAAATTAAATTATTTAATGTCTAAAAATTATAAATAAAATACAATTATGTAGGAAATCTTTTTATCTTTCTAATGAATATTTATAGTCGAATTTATCTTATGTATAACCCCATATTAAAAATGATTTACTTATTAAACTTTGATTTTAACTATTTTAACCCTTCTTTAAATCAATTAATAATAAATGTCCTAATCTAATCCAAGTGGGCCTAAATGGTCATATTTTATTCCTAAGTTTGTTTTTGGTCGAATTACACATGTCCAATGGAATTAGGACATGTGTTAGGGTAATATTAATATCATATTTACCCTTAGTTACCCTATTTACTATTAACCGCGGTAAAAAAAGTTACTATTCACCAAAAAAAAATTTTTATCTCATTAAACCACATTTTACTTACTGATATCAACCGTGTCTGTCGGATTTTCGAAACTCCATTCACAGAAGCGGTAAAATTAAGTTTTATGCAAAATTCAGTTTTTTTAACTACCACTTAGTAGTTTCACTATTCATCAAAAATTGATGTTTTTTAGAACAATGCCAAAATTTCATCCTAAGCTATATTTCATATTCCGAATTCAAAAATGAAGTCTATTTTACCAAATTCATAACATAAAAGTTGCATTAATCAATTTTATAATTAAATCCCGCTGTTAAAACAAATAGCGTGTTTTTAAGAAACAATATCTATCAAAAGATTGACACTTGTTTATGTCTAGTTTAAATGTGAAATTACATCCAATGACCAACATTGTATTAAATAGTAAAAATATATTCTAAATATACTTTAAAACCACTCAAATTAATGATTTATCACTATTAATTATTTCGATTAAAAAAATTGTTTTTAATTATAATTTAGTAATTTTCACTATTCATCAGAATATGAATGTTATCCGAAAAGTACCAAAATTTCACCTTAGGCTAAATTCGATACTCCGAATCCAAAAATGAAGTTCATTTTGAAAAATAAGATTTACATAATTTTAAAAAGTGGTTATTACTATTCATAATGGATAGTTTTAATAATATTTTAATAGCATATCGTTGTTTAGTGAAACTCGATATTGCGTATTACACACGCTATCGAGGAAGGTCGCGATTTCGTGTAATGCAAGGCAAGTCAAGGATGTGTGTTGTGCAAGCTCCTTTTGGTGTAGCGTACAACACAAGACATTAAAATTAAAAAGATTATTTTTAATAAAATCTCGGGCTGTTACAGAATAGGTATATAATGATAATTAATTTTATTTTCACGATATAGGAATTTTTAGATATTTTATATTATTTATGAATAAACTTGATGACTTAATAAATGTTAAATGCAATGGAAATGAAATGATGTGTGGGGATCATTTATTGAAATCCGATTTATTCATCTAAAGGTCACATGAGGGAAATCTATTGGCCAAATGAAATGGGTTTTTTGTGTATACCTACCAATAAATAAAATGTATTTATTCATGGATTTTTCAGTACATATATCGTAATGTCCAGGATCTTGAATTAAAATAGTAATAATTTACTAGATATTTAATTAGGTTATTATTATCCATGATATTACTTCACTAATATTATCCAAGGATGAATTTTTTAATGATGGTGTAAATTAATGAAAATATGTTCTTAGTTATTCAACTCTCCTTATTGATTATTGATATATTCCAAAATATGTCACCTTTATTGAGTATTTATGATCTCCCTCTACTTATTTTTTTTACAGTATATTAAGAATGATATTATGAATAATATCACTGATCTATGATTATTTTTTAGAAGTTATATATTTCTAATATAGTATATGAATCATGTAAATATAAGGTTCTTCAAGAGTACTAAATTGATCGACCCACCATGGTGAGATTACTTATATATTATTCCAAGTTAATAAATTTAAAACTAGCTCTGGGTTAATAGAGTTTGGTTTTCTATACTAATGTATTGAGAAACATGAATACATCATTATTTCTCAAGAAATGTAAGTATGAGAGGATCCAAAGATGTTGAAACCCAAACTCTCATACAAAGATATCACATATTAATAGATAAATATTATTTAAATATAAAAAACATACTCCAATGGTCAGTAATGGCTTAGTCGCTTTGGAGACTATGTACACAATATTCAAATTAAGTTAATGATCATTAAAATATTTCATGATGATCCTCCCCCTTTTGAATGATGAAAAAAATACGTAGCATAAAATCATTATTTATACCCTTGTAAAGGAAACATAAGAACGGAGGAGATTAAATTCAATGAAAGGATAATTATGGGAAATACTTAAATATAACCGGAGAATAATAGTATGGGAACATGATCATAAAATATTTAAACCATAAGGTGTTTATCAAAGATCAAAATATTTTATCATGCAATTAATAGGTATAGTTCATAATTCATTAATATAATTGGAATAAATAAACATTCAGAATTTGAATATAAAATTGGAATAATAAATATATTTATTGCATTAAAATATGATTATAACTTTGGAAACTTGTATATTTTGAATTAGGTTTACTCATTACGTTAACGAAATAAAATTAATACATCATATAAACTTGTATACAAACAACCTAGTCTACACACAACCTTATTAACATCTAATACAGGTCTAAAAATAACACTATTAAAATGTATTGAGTTTTAAACCTAACATTTTGAACATTCAAAAGGTTCTAACCTAACATTACGATCATGAAATGAGGTTCTCACATAACATTGTGATCATGTAATTTGATTCTTGCATAAAATATTTAATCATTACTTATCTATCATTTCCAATCTATTGGAGGGATATTTGGGTCACAAATATCACATAATTCATACATATATATGCCAAAATATTTTGAACCATTCCTAATATCATATCATTAAAACCCATATAATGAAAAATGATTTCATAAAATTTTTTAATTGACCAAATCATAAACCATGAAAAACAAAAATGTTTTTTTTAAATTACATCAACATTGAAATTAAAGATATAGATAATGAATATTGATGGTATCAATTATTCTCATCCCCGTTATATCAAAAATAATAGCTAATTACTTCTTAATTAATGAAAAATTATTTACAATCATTTCGTGGATTATTTCTTGGGGAATGTCATTACCTAACCTCAACGGAGTCACAATCTGTAAAAACCCGAAGCCTGCCTCCATAGGCAAAGTGTGGAGATCAATACAGAATAGAATGTACTAAATATTAAAACTCATTAAAATCTAACTATACAAACACAACCAACCTCCCAGATGAAGAATTGTAGAGGAATAATAATAAAAGTATATAACAACTAGAATGTAAACCAAACCTGCAAAACTTATAGGATGTAGAAGATTACTCTAGTGAAAAATGAAATTTAAAGGGAAAAATACTCACCCAACTATAATATGTAATAAATTGAAAAAATGTAATGTTAAATAGTAAAATATAATAGTTTAGTATCTCTAAACTATGACCATTTTATGCGGCCCCAACAACAAGGTATCGTTATGATATTTTGTAGTCACAGTTAACCAATCCAAGATCAACATAAGTCAAAACACATGAGGAAAAAGTCCATATAGGTGTGAGTATGTGCATAACCAATAGGACTACCCTTATGATAATGGGGGATAAAAAGATACAAAAAAGGAATCGATATACAATATATAATAAATAGGAAGTTGCACAACCCAAATAAAGATGCAGAATAATCTCATCCAAACACAAGGGGATCAATATTGTGTCATAATAAACTACAAATCGAGTCATTTCCACCCTTAATAAGGGAGTGAAATCATCATACCATGAATAGATAAACAAAGAATATAGGTGTAATACATTATGAGACTTCGAAACCCATGTTATGATAGAAACTAAATCAAAAAAAAATGTATATAGATTTATATAATCTTAATTAATAAATCCCAAAAAAGAGAATAAGGGAATATCCACCTCATAGAATGGCCCATGAAGTAAGTCACAACTAGTTTTAATAGTCCAAAAAATGTTTCCCAATATAATGAATATTTTTTATGAAAATAAATTCCCTCTTAATTCATTCCATTCCATCATTCCACACATCAAAGGGTCCATAATATCTATGTAGTGGACCCATTCCCTTGTACAATATGAGGGTTATGCTCAGTTGATAGATAGATGATAGATACCATATTCCATTAGGAGGGTTCCATTCTAGTAGTTGATATAAGAAACATTTCATGCCCATATGTTGGGGTTCACTATGAAATATGGAGGACCCACGCCCCATCCAAGCATGAGGGTTCCACTCTCAATGTTATGGAGGACCCATGCCATATCCTAGTTACAGGGATCCATTATATGAAACTAGATGGACCTTTGCCAAATTATGTTGAAGAGTTCCACTCTAGTAGATAGATATATATATAAAAATATAGATAGAGTGAGAGGGGAGCCATACCCTATTCCAAAAAGCGGGTTCTTATATAATGGTCGATATAGGACCCATTCCCTACCTAGTAGTTGGGTTTTACACAGTTTCAAGAAGACTCATGCCCTAATACCACATGAGGGTTTCACTCTGATATCCAATAGATGAAACATGTGCAGCCTAGAAGGAGTTTTCCTCTATAATGAAAGATAGGTGACCCATGCCTATCCCATCTAAATGATTCCACTCTAAACAAAGGAGGACCCATTCCCAATCCCATCCCGAGGGTTCCACTATAAGATACTATGGTGATCTATCATGATAACACCCCATTGCGCATTTTCTAAATAAACTCCAATCACAGAAAATCATTCATTGTATATCAAAGTCTATAATGGACGGAACCATCACATTCAATGTGAAATAAACATTGTATATGATATTCTAGGTCAAATAGTTGAGTTTACATGATGGAGACATTAGTGATTGTTGTTTCTTAAAGATTAAAAGTAAGATACAAGGTGTGAAAGGGACCCTCATATAGTATGGTCCCACTCTATATCAATGCATGTCTATAAAGGTACATGACTAACCATCCATGTCCAAATACATAGTGTGTCCAAGGAACATGGGGTCCCTTCCCACCAACCTTGGTTATGGTATTGTTGTTAGATACAAATCCTTGTTCATATCCATGTATTTCCATACAGGGTCATTCTTGTGTGCTCCACAATATAGTTTGACTAGCTATGAATGGGGTACATGCTGTGTAGGAGGTCTAAATGTAATTCCATTCTTAAAATTTTCCAAAATCTCTATCCCTGACAGAATAGGGGCTACATGTCATGTCTTGCTCATAACACTTGAATTATGGATGTGCTCTTTACCAAAATTATGATCGATGTTCTATGATCCATCACTGACTTTCTATCCTTAATTCTAGACCTATCTCTTTCCAAAATTGAGGAATCATGCTCTATTTGGTGTTTTTGGACCTCTGGTGGTCAGTGATTAACAATAAACATAACTCGTTCACCGTTCATGTATTACATTCATCCTCCATTCATTATATGAACGATGATATTAAAAACAATAACCCATAACATGAAATCTCTCTGAAATCATATATTTTTCCTCAATATGTATCTCATACATGAATACATTTCAAATATGGGTGTCTGATTAGGCCCTATCCCACATATTGAAGATATTCCGATACCCCATAGCTTGATTAGTGAATATGTTTTTTAAGAATGTGACAATCATCAACGGATTATTAGTAATTTGATAAAAATTCATGTCCAAGGAACACAGTTGAGAGATGCATGTTAGAAAAGAACAATTACCAAATGTTTTTTAATATGTTGTTTAATGCATTGTTCATCAATTATCATAGATCATTATTGGGATGATCTGGATTAATCAATTTAATAAACAAGCACAGAAATAATAATTGATGATTCTAACAAGGATATTAGATTATTCATCATCATATGAAATACTCTCTTAAAAATATAAGAATTATTTTCATTCTTTATTCATTTATATGTTCTAATCTAGATATTTATCATTGTCGGATGTGATTTGTTAGAATTATGAGGATGGAGAAGCTCAAAATTCTCCCCTCCATAATCATCAAACCCTCGATTATTTTCTCTAAATAATTACATATACATGTTCATAATAGTTTATTATAATTAATATTAATAAATATAATTTTTTACTTTAACTAAACACACACACACCAATGATCCCCATATCTGAACACACCAACATGATTTATTTTAGGTCGCACCTAGGGTGAAGGTCCCATTTTGAATATAACTATGCTATTATATTATTGATATGATATCCCATATAAGAGTTACAAAATGTTTTTAAGAAAATTCAAGAGCGTAATATTAAAAAATTAATAATTTTTTAAAAATATCTTCATGCACAGTAGGCCTCATAATCACAGGATGTCTCCGCACATGGCTTCAAAAATATATGAAAAAATATTTGATTATACTACTAGGAAACAACATGTTCTCAAATTCATTACCACATTGATTCTTTTCAACACAGAAAATGATAACAATTAATCAACTCCAAATATTGATCCTAATATTTTATATCATTATCCTCAGAGATCTCCTACACATTATCGTTCATCCACACCATATAAACAATGGGAATGATCCATCCACACATGTCCCTCTTCTATCTATTCTTGATGGCCATAGTGTGACTAGAAAAATGTCCCGCCATCCTTGATTCCAATCTCACCCTTGTTGAGGAATTTTATGGTGTCACACACATATCTCATCAGATGTGACACTATGATGATATTGTGCACCCACTTCAACGTTGGTGGTAGGGAAATGGGGTATGAATCCTCACCAACTCTCATTATGATATTTAATGAACTAATGAGCTGATATGACATATTTATTCCTTGGTTGAACATCGAAAATCCATATTTTTGGGAGACTCTTAGGTAAATTTTGTCTTTGTAATGAAACTCTAAGGGCATATCATGTTGATTATAATAATATATTTTTCTACTCTATGTTGTCCCCATCCCATTATAGATGTCCTAGACCTTCTCTATTGTCTCCTACAAAAACTATGGACCAAAGATATCAATATTGTAAACATCAATCCAATATAAGGATGACATGATGGGTCTCCCAAACTTGGTGGCATATGGTTCCATGGAAATAGTAGAGTGAAATCTGTTGTTTTTTTAAAAATATAACTTGGTATGGTGGACCATCAAGATATTTCTGAATACTAATATGGAAGTCGTGAGTATGTCCTCCATCACCTAGATAGTGCACTATTTTTTCTTATATATCAGGCGGTGAAAGCTAATACTCATCATCAATAGGGTCTGGAATTCCTTTTGTTGGCCTCTACACACACGTGATGTAAATTACACATCACGATTTGATAAAATTGTTGACAGAACCCCCTGAATGTTAAAAATATCCCATTCATATAACAATCCCAACATCCCGACTGAAATATGATCACCTATAATAATGAAGTGTTCTAACATCATGAGTCACTCAACTATCACGAATATAGAATCATGTAATTTTGTTGTGTGTGTATGCCCTATCATTAAATCCATGTATATTTCATCCCACCTCCACTCTAGGATCTTAAGAGGTATTAAAAAATATTTCATAATCTGGTGTAGAGAACTCACCTAGTGTTAAGTGAGGCACTAAGAGATAAACTCGCCCATGCATCATAAGACACTAGAGATTCATAACAACGAGTTAAGTTTTATTTAAGTCTTCCCTACAACGGGGTGTATAGCTATGTGAGGATTTTGAATCTTTCCCATCACCTAGTCCCACATCATGACTAGGAAACCCTTTCCTTTTGAGAATATGAGGATTTGATTCCATCCTTCTGAATATATATATATTGAATATCATAGGGTTATCTGGTAATGAAATTCCTCATAGTTGATGTATCATATCACTGATTATTATATAAACTAGAGAATAATAGGATCGATGAACATGGAATGATGAAATTTCCCACCCTCATATTCAACCAAAGCCATAATTAAAGAAGATAACATCTGTGAAGACTCATGCACCAATAAATAATGGGAAATCCAGATAATGGAATCATCTACCATGTTTACCTTCAGAAGAGTATAGACTATTATAATTTATTAGTCTTTTAGGAATTACAATGAGTACTATTGTCTTAGGTTCATGAATCATTTCATGAAGATGTACTGAAGACTCTGTTGGTCTAGTTAAACCATATAGTCCTCCCCCAGAAGAAATTTCCCCCAGATCCATAGGGAAAATAATACTTCTTCCATCTACAGGTTTCATGTCATATAATTATGCTCATGGGATCTTAACTTACTCGACCTGTATGTGATAACAATATTCCTCGAAATAAACATGTAGCTATGCATAGATCATTAGGAAATAAAATAAACTACTTAATCCACACCCACAATTATTAGTCTCTACAGATGAGAAATATCCAATAACATCCTTAACACATGTAAGGCCCTCTAACACTATGCACTACAAGAAAAAAATAGTTCTTTATGTATCAAAGAGTTAAAAATGTATTAAATTATTGATATGTCTTCCACAGACCTTTGACAGTACCCATCTAATAAATAAAATCTCGAAACCTCTGTCACTCGACTGGGGGAATAGAAAATCATGAACAACAACAATCTTTACTGGGACCATGGATCAACTATTCTTAAAAATAACATACTCGATAAACATAAAATCTTGAATCTATAACAATTACTTTTAGATATTTTCATATGGAGGGTTCTCCTTATGAAAATATAGAACAAAACACAACTGCTCTGCAAGCTCTTACTCTGACATAGTATTGGTGAGTATGTCATAAATGAGGAGTACATAAAATTTGTCCATATATGGCAAGAAAATAAGTTAATTTTTTTTTGTAAATACGTTAGGGAAATTTATTCACAACAATGGTTATCACCATGAACTCATAGATTCTATAGCGACACTAGGATTCCAATGTTATAATGTTATGCTATTTAACCCTCAAATGGCAGTATCAGGACCTGAGATAGATATTATAGAACCATATTGTGCCTAAAAACTGGTAAAGTAAGTCATCAATCCTTTAAAAGGGTAACATGTTCATTATCATACACTGGTTCTAGAAATGATAAACCAAAATTAGTGACAAGATATCATTCAATTCTTAGGAAAACAAAATAGATATTCTTAGGTGAACAAAATGGGTCTTACAATGTTTTATATCTATTGACTCTCTTCCCATGCCATTATCACTAACATCCGTACAGGGTCATATGATTTGATAGTGCATACATTGGTCTTTCCATGATGCATGTTTACATAGAGGTCTATCTCCTTTTAGGGAGTTTAACAAAGACCTGCATCAATCCCCACCATTTATGGATGGATTATATAGCGTAAAATATCCATTATTTTAGGGTAATACAATCTATCTGGTAAATCAAATTTAACCTCCCATGAATAAGCTCATCCTTCTCTATCCAGTGATCACTCCCCCTCAATAATGAAAACTCAATCCTATAATCTAGATGAACTACAAGATATCATTTATAAATCATTTGATAATGGATGGTAGATGACCAGTGCATAATAAGGATGTATCATTGGTTCTCACTGCCACTACATAAATATCTTGTGTGATTATCTATCTCCCCACATAGAATGGTTGAACCATTAGTGGGAATGTCTGACCACAAATCATCATTGTAAGGGAATCCAACACAAGGGTCAATAAAAAGAGAATCATCTGGTATCACTAGTTCAGAAACAAGGGATATGCATAGATAATGATTTCTTTATTTTCTGAGATAACAACATCTCCAAGAGCATTAGTGACAATGGTTAAACCCTAAACATTACTCGAGCCTCTCGACTAGAAATCCCATATGTTGATATCTCATACACCCCTTCCTTTTAATCTCTCATAAAATATATCCTACTCTGACACCACACATAATCCACACATCTCAAACATGAAAATCAAAGGGACTCATCCACCACACCTTGAAACTATCCCATGATGATGGAATTAAATTTTCCTCACTTGTTTGAATCTTTTCATAAGAACATTTCTCAGAGTGGGTAATGTCCCCCATTCTCACATTTATGAATCCATATTAATCATATCCATTAAATGGTTCTTCCAACACCTAGTGTTACCCTAGATAGGTATATGGAGACCCTTTATTTTCAAAATAATAACATTTCATAACCGTTTTGAAATACCAAAAAATTATACAAATATATGCTGAAAGACCGTAGTTGGTATAGTGCCTCTGGAAACATGGAAACATAACACTAGTACATAAGTGGGCTACATCATCCACAAGTAGGTTATTCATGACTACCACCCTTCTTAGACATAAAAAAATTGCAAATATCATCAAAAGCCATGGGAAAGGAAGAATAAAAGTGGTGAGATCAAATTTTCATTAAGGGAAAATAAGTGAGACACGTAAGAATAAATACAAGTACAATAGTATGATAATTTTATCCTATAAATAGAGGATAATACCCTACATATCAAAGAACATAAACAATCGGGCAAAAATCTTTGTAGTTCATATGTCATGAATAGTATGAAATTAAGAGCATATGACATGAAAGTATTTGATATGAATAAGACATGGACTTGTGGAAAACACGTAACAATATAATTATTTCCATAGAATCCAAGGAATCACATCTAATACAATTTTAGTTGTACGGGTTAACTAACCATATCTTCATGGTAGTCATGGTTCACTCCATGGCCATCATGATAGCATGAGTTCACTCCTCATATCATCTTTGTAGTCATGGTTCGCATCCATAGCCATCATTGTAGCCAATGTTAACTCCCAGTACTATATTAATTTATCTAATGAGATGTAAAACGTTACCAAATTCATTATAGGGAGATATAGGTCCCAACCATCACATAATGAAATAATACATACATGTGACATAATATAATAAATAAAAATATTATAACCATTGACTTGAAATGGATACCATAAACATGTAAACATATCCTAACCTGTGGAAAGAGACATGTTTCCTAATCATTTCATCATAAATATATCATCTTTGAAGAAGAAGAGGATTTCAAAATCATATAGCCAATGAAAGAGAAACGAGTTTCATAAACATCATTCCAACAAAAATATTCCATTAAGAGAAAAATATTAATATAAACAATGAATAATTATCACATAATGGTTTGATTAACAACAAAAGATGATATTTAGATATTAAATAATTTTTAATAATATTTTAAATCATTTCTTGAGGAAAATACCCATTCATCTGTGAATTTTTTTTATAACTTAAAACCATTTGAAATACATTTTCATTGAAAATAACATTGAAAATTAAAAATAAGACATGAAATCATTTGAAAATCAATTTCCTTGGAAACATATAAAATAAGTGTTAAAAAATTTTAAAATCCTGTTTAATCAATTTGATTTAAAACATTTAAAAACATAAGTGAATCATTTTAAAAACCATTGTACCTGAAAACTTAAAATAGAAGATTGATAACATTTTGAAAACCATTATTCATGAATAAAAATAAAATAATATTGAAAACCATTTGAAAACCATTTCATTAAAATACATTGGTAACTTATAAATAGAGATTGAAAACGTTTTGAAAAACATTTTTCTAGAATACACAGTGAAAACTTATATATAGTCCTTGAAAATTGTTTCAAAAAAATTTGAATTGTAAAATTGTTTTTTAATAATACATTATATATGAGCCTTTTAAAAATTAAAATTAATATTCAATGGGATGAATGCATGTAAATCTATACATGTTTTATGAGGTTAAAAAACATTACATGTGCATGATTAAAAGTGTTAGAAAAGATATATTTTTGGAAAGAAATTATAAGATCCCATTGAATAGATTGTTAAAAGAAAAAAAGATATGTATTTTTTCTAAACAATATTGGATAATCCTATAATATTATTGGAAATATTTTTTAAAAAACATAGATTTCTTACCTAATAAAGGGTAAAGTAGGGCTTTCATAAAAAAACATTATTTATTATCTTAAGTACCAATGATTATAATATGGTACTGATATAATAGTAGATCATGAAATAATAGATAATAATGAAACTCATGATCATTATTTGGAGATTTATGACAACAATTCATCAATAGAAGCATAAACATAAACAATCTCAGAAAGCGATGAGATTGTCTAAATAAACTCTTATTACTCAGTTACATTGGATCTTATATTACATGTAAAATATAAGAAATTAAATAGACCATAAAATATAATGAAAATATGTAGATTCATTATATAAAATGTAAAATTTATGTATATATATATATCAACGGAAAATTTAGGTACATAACAAAACATGAATATCAAAAAATGCCAATTGAGAAAAATTGATTTACTGATTTGGTAACTCATGGAAGCTAAACCCCTTAAAAGAAATATCATTAAATGTCAATGTGAATACCCAAACATATATCAACTTGATACATATAGTACATTCGTTGGATTTACATTCACCACAAAAAAGTAAATAGTGATGAACGTAGCATGTATCTCATAGAAATTAGAAGTGAGATCATACCCCCTTCCTTTGTGTCTTGACACTCTTTGTACCCGTTCAAGATTAATATATAGTAAAAATATATTTATTAAAAATATTTAAAATAAAAATATTCATATATATATATATATTACCATATATGGTTTGATCATAACCTTATATAAACCATTTCTTAACGATCCTGGGTAAAGGATTCACTTCGGGTAATATTAACTTTTCTTTTTGCATGTGTCTTAATTTTTTATATCATTGGTCCTTATACATATATCATGATTAAAGAATATATATAATTATATAAATATATTTTATATCCATTATATGAATATTTTAATAATTTATATCAAATTTAAGTATGAAATGTAATACACCCACAACTAGAAAAACTGGCTACAACCATGGATTTATAACCACACTTTTAAAACTTTGGCTATAGGTCAGACCATTATTCCATGAAAATAGAACCCACGGTTGAGAAAAATAATGGCTGTAGCCTAAGGCCACGATTTTGGGCCCAATTTTCACAGTTTTGAACCATGACAATAGCATTTTTTTCTAGTTGTTACAATATATGAAGATGGTATGTCATACACACCCATGAACGGTGTTTCCAATTTTATTGTCATATTGAAAGAAAGAATGTAAATGAAATATTTATATACATGTTTATATATATAAAATTATTCATGTGTCAAAACTATCTTATATATATCATATAATATCACTAATCTTTTCTTGAATACATTCAATGTGGTTTTTGAACAAATCACTTTGCTTTGAGGGGGTGGTAGTCCACACATCTCCAAATGAAATTATCTTATCAACAATAAATGGAATGTAAATATATGTGTGTTGTAAAAGGAATCAATAAGCTCAAATAAATATTAAATAAAGTATATGACATATATTAATATATTATTCTTCATAATTGTCACCAGTATTGGTGGAAAATAAGAAATGATCAATCATCTTTTCGTGAGGCAACAGTCAGCCATACACAAAACCTATATGATCAAAATCAATTAGATGGAGGTGTATATAATTTTCGGTCATAAAATTTTCATAAAAATTACTAGTATATGGATGATACTGGTATTGTCATAATATAATTGAATAAAGAGATTGAAGTGGTAGAGAAGGAAACTAAATGGAAGGATCTTGAGACAAGATGTTACCTCTACATCGAGTAACTCTTATTTGTTTATGCCCAAGTAATTCCTAGAGATGATTTATGCCCAAAGAGAGTCACAAAATTATAAGGGATGATTTTTGTGGTGGCTAATTTGTTAGATATTGGTCTAACATAAATTGTTTGTGAGGGGTGAGTAATGGGTAGAGTTGGGACCCTTTTATAGGGAAGGAAAAGGACTCACTTGTATTTTTGAAATAAGTTAGGTCTGCACGTGTTATGTCCTAAATAAAGTCATACCAAACCTAAAAAAATAAATAATTTAAGTTTTATGGCAAATATATGGATATTAAATGGGGTTTTATGTTGATTCGAGTTCATTAAGGCCCTTAATTTTATTTTTTAGTCCCTAATGAAGCTTAATTTTTCCTCAACTACTATGATTAATTTTAATCACCCTTAATAATAATTTTGGTCAAAAAATTAAAAAGTTTTTATTATAATATTAATATTATACTGAATATAGTAGTTTATGTTGTATTTTTTAAACTAAATTTATAAAATCTGTAGAAATTATGATTAGTGATACTCCCACAAATGGGACGAAATAACCATGTTTTAATGTTGGAAAATGTTCAAATTTTCATTATCATTTTATAATCTATATCAAAGTGAATATTATTCTGATGAATTAAATTGTGTCAATAGATGTAATATTTTAATAATTTTAACTTAATACATATTTATAATATCATTTATAATTATTTATTAGTTATAAAAAAATGGATTTTTATATCTAAAAAGATATATTTTCACTATTGATCAACAAATGATACCTACTAGAGAAATAGAAAAAAATCACCCTAATATAATTTCGGTGTTCTGAATTCTAAAATGAAGTTGACATTATCAAATTAATTTTATAAATTTTTCTAAAATTAATTTCATTTTTAGAAGTGGTTCATTTGAGGAAACGATGTTTATAAACATAAGACATTACCAAAAAAATCATATCTTTCATTATCAATATTATTGATTTATATAAAAAAAATATAAAAAATATTTGAAAATTAGTTATTACTATTAATATACCTATTTATAATAGTTATTTATTAATAATATCACTTAATTATATATATATATATGTGTGTGTGTTTTATAGAAACTCAGTGTAGTGTGCATTATACGGCATATCACAGTTGGTTGTAGTGAGATCCAAGTTGTTATTCCATGCCGTGCAAGCCAATTTGGTATCACATATTAAATGAATGTTTGACATAGATGATTAATATATATATATATATATACATAATTATCTTTTTCTAGTTTCATGTGAAATGAAAAATTTTGAACAATTAAATTAATTAGAAACAATATTTCTCAAAATCATAGGGTGTTACATTCTACCAGACATAAAATAAATTTCTCCCTCGATATTTATCTGTGTTATCAAAGGCGTAATACTTGAAAGTACCTTTCCTAGAAACCAATATCGTAATAATATATACTAAAACATCCCTTAATAAGGTAAATTTTGATCCATAACAGTTACACAATGTAAATTAAAACTAGGTTTCCACATTGGTGATCATTGGTCGGGTGAGAAGATTGGACAAGGAAAATAGGGTAAATATTTATAGGTTGTGATTTATGTCATAAATCAAAAAATAGTTATTGATCAATGGAATTTATAGAGCTTCAACTTAATAAATATTTGATAATTTAATAGTCCATCATGTCAATGACAATTTTGGTATTAGGAGTAAAATTTTATTGATCACTATTGGAACATTTAGAAATTATTGATAACTTTATATATACAAAACTTCACAGTTGTATTTTTTCATCGAAAAATTTTAAATTAATCCATTATTTAATGGAATGAATGTCTATAAATTAAATTAGATGACTGATTCACTAAAATAATGTTTTAACTAGTCTAATGGACCATAAAAGTATAAAAAATCTATCTATTTGTCTCTTAAAAAATTCAAAATTAATTATTCTTTAAAAATAGAAAGTATCACTATGTATTCATCCTAAATATTTATTAATCCAATATAACTATACATTAACCGATACATTACGTAGGCTAGTGGTAGGCATAACACCCTTATCATCATTTGATCATGGGTTTATGACCCGTGGCCTTGCTGGAAATGTTTTGTTGTCACCAAACATACATGATAACCTGTTTTTTAAACCAATCTAATATAATATATGAAATGGACATAATAGAAATAAGTTAATTAAATGATTATCCTTTTAACAAATGTTTCCAACAAAAAATTAGTGCAGAAATAATTCCTCTTATGTTTATGTTAAAACATTCATGAACGGTTAACCTTATAACCCATATCAAGTGTAAAAATATCGAAACATTTGAATGTGTGTCGCAAAATCAAATTAACAATGATTCTACTATATTTCATAATGTAGATATTTGTTTTAAAATTCCAAAAAAGTTAATATTTTTATCATATATTCTCTTGAAAAATGATAAAAACATCAGTTATCATAAATCCTTTTGGAAAACATGAATTCATCCTCCTTCCAAGGTATATTTCATGTAATCCATAGATCCAAAAAAACTGTAAACATCACTAGTGGTAGCATAAACCACTTGTAAACAAGTCCTTACTTTGCTCTAGGTTAATCAATTCTATCAAATTTATATATTCATATCCCATGTATATTTAACCATGCAAGAATATGTTGTCCTAAATTACATGTTAAGGGTTACCTTTCTTTGGTCAAAATATCATTTTATTCATTAAATCACTTCACCAGTCCAACATAAAAATGTAAATCCTAAGATAGAAAAACATATGTAGAACAATAATTTTATATAACATCATTCATAACTTTTTAATCCAAATACATAAATACTATAATTACATTATCCTTAATCCATTAACAATAGTTCCACTTGACATTCACATTTCATCCATAGTCTCTTAGTCATCTAGAATGTATCCATTACACACACTACCCTATTGATTCTCTTTTGGAACATTTTTCTTGGGACATTGGGTCACACAATGACCATTTTGCTCCACACATAAAACACATACACTTTGATGAAAACATATGGAGTCCAAAATAACCATCCATTTTGTTAACGAAACTCTTCATTTTTCCCTTTCACTCACTTTCTTTGTTTCTTCATTTTCTATAGACAAAACAATATCTTATTACTATACGGATTTCATGTAGGTTATTTTTTCCACATTATTGACATATATTAAACCATATATTCATTCATTCATGGTATCTATTACATGAACCCTCAGTGAAATCCTACTTTATCTTACATGGTGAGTCATACAGTTAATTAAGGTAAAAATCGTTAATCTTGTTCTATGAAAAATGATTAGGCATGAAATTCACATCCTTGAATCCAATGATCATCCCAACTGACTGCTAATTAGAAAATATTCTATCAAATTAAACATTAATAAATTTCATTCAGGTTCCCCTCACTGGAAAAAACATGAGGAATAGTGCGAGCATTACATATCACTATAGAAAACCACATAACAAATAAACGAATTACATATAGGATGTATAAATTATGAATCCTTCCATAATCTGCAAAACCTTTGGTTTATATTAGGTTAAAACAAGATAACATATATCTAAATCCTTCATGATGGTTGGAGAAGAGTTTGTGAATTTGCAATTCATATTCCCATGTATTGTCAAACCAAGTGTCCAACATGGCCCATTTTCAGGTACCAGATTACACCATGTCACGCCTGGAACATCTTGTCACCAGTTGTTACCCCCAGGTACCTATATTATATGTCCACATCCATATGTATTATCTAGATAATGATGCATTTATTAAAAACCAATAACTCTATCCTATACCAAAAGTCTAGGAAATTTTCCTAAACATTACGTCATCCTTATACATACCCTGGGAGACATCCCAAGTTAAATACATAGAGATATATTGATGGATATCAATAATGTTTTATCATCCTATATCCATTGGTAAACTATATCTTTGATAAGATACCAACTATAACTACTGTCTCTTTAATAAAATTAACATTACATAACCATGGTGGAATACTTAAACATTATTCAAACAGTTTCCGAGTGATCGTTGTTGGTATTGTGCCATAGGAATCCTAGAACCAAAAAAATTGTACTTATGTGATCTAAATCATCTCCAACTAAGTTATTCTATACATACACCATTATTAAATATAAAGACCTATAAATTTAAAAGAATTATTTTTTTCTTAAATTCATTGGGATTTTACGAGTCGGTGGCGTCTAACGTCACTTGATTCTGAGACCCGGTGTGCCTAGAATCAATTTCCAAATATTTTTTCATGTACGTTCAGCAAACGTGCATGCCGGTTTTTCTATCTTTTGAACATTTGCTCGGAATTTAAATTTGAGGGCAATGATGAACTCATAGAACTGGTATTCCCTTATGGTACCTTTACCACAGTTTCATTTATTGAGGGTTGCATGTTAAAAATTGGGGTTTAATTAAAAAGTTAAAAAAATTGTTTAGAACAATTTTATTCACCTTAGTGGTTAGATTTGATAAGGAGAATTTAATGGTGGGGCACACCCCCACATAACTTCCCATGTGTGATTTTTTGTGAGGTGGGTCCCTCATGATCCCCAAACATTCATCTCCCTTATACCTCCCTCAAACATCCCAATTTAACTCCACTTGTTTAATTCTTGTCAAATCCCCCATTTAATTGGGTGGAGCCTCTCCACATTCCACCACACTCTCTCTATTTATTTCTTTGCATACCCATCTCAATTAATTAAAAAACTCTTTAGTTAATTAAATAAAGAGTTTGACTTAATTTGATAACACATGGAATGTTATATTATTGAAGGGGAATTTTATTAATTTGGTTCGGAATATTGGTTGGAGATCTGTTGAAAGGATTTATAAGGAAGTGCTCTTCTCTGATGAAGAACAGAAACCTTCAACAAAAAATGAATTTATCCCTTGATGAAGAACACACATTGATTTGAGGAATGCAATGTATCCAATGATGCTTATTCTTCGGGTGCACTCTGACGTCATCGGAATAGACACCGATCTTCCGTGACGCCAGACCAGCGCGACGTTGGTCATCTGCAGATCGATGACCTGCAACGTATTTTCGAGGTAGGTGGTTGTTTTTGTACAATTTAATATATATGATTTATAAACTCAAGCATGGAAATTTAATTTATTGGATTATTATTTGAACCACTAATGTGGTGGGTACGGACTAAGGAACATTTCCGGACCCATCGTCGTATTGTTCATGATTCGCGGAATGTTTGGAGATGACGAAATGGGATCAAAATGTCGATATGGAGCCTTCACAGTAATGTTCGGGACCCGAGATGAACATAGGTGCTGACGGTGGGTGAAAAAAACCCCTGGAGTGCGTCCAGTGGTTCACAGAATGTAGCCACGACGTGCCTCGTAGGCACGGCAGTGGGAGCAACCGGAACGACTCAGCCGTTCCGGGATTGGAGAGGTATGGCTTAATGTCGCGCCGGCTAGCCAAGCCGCCCCCTGGACGTGCTGGAGCAGGCCACGCTGGTCGGGCCGCCCTTCCTCGACCGGGCCGGAACCATGTTGGGTCGCCCTAGTTCAGGCTGACCCTGGGTGAGTTGGGCAAGGTCGGACCAGGCCCAGACCCCCCCAACCTTTCAGACTGTTTTCCGTTAATTTCCCATAACATGAGATACAGCCCTCCGATTGACACACCGTCAGTTGTGTAGGATTTCTTGGATCGAGGTGGTAGTTTCAGTATATTACACTCAAGGTTTCGAAGATGTTTGGGTATGGTCAGGTTGGTTTGAACCCAAAACCAACCAGGCACTCAGAGCGGAAACACTTATAACATATGGACCTGACGTCCAATTGATGTTCCGTAAACTACATTGAATTCATTTTGATGAGACTATTGTTTAGGAATAAACCACATGACATTCAGATGAAGTTGGAATATGGTTAGGTTGGTTTCTCTTAGTAAACAACCGGGCCCCTGGAACATAAAAGCTAATAACTATCAGAGCAGACGTATGTTTGACAAACCGTCAGCAGCTTTGGTAATATCGTTGAGAAACGGTTCCTTTGAGTATACCCCATGGGTTTTCAGGGTATAGTTGGGATATGTCTAGGTTGAATTGTACCCAAAATCCAACCAGTCTCTTGGAACAAATAGGCTAATAACTCATAGAACATGCATCTGATTGACGTGCCATCTGACACGTTGAGACCCCTATGACGAGGTGGTCTTTTTTGATACTCCTTATTGAGACTTCATGACACTTGGATTATCAACCTATAGCTCGTGGAGCGGATCCTTCCCGAGACAAGCTTATAGAGTGTCGAGACCTAGTAGCTATAGACCTGATGACAGCTTGACCGATTCGACTTGGAGTGATTCGACTATCCCAGTGGATGGAGCTCCCAGTTTGGTGGTAGACCCACGGCAGATAGAATGCCTAGTTTGGAAGCAGACCCATGGTACTTTACATGAGGAGTACCTCAGTAGGATTTTAGGGGGAGCACTACTATGTTGGGGTGGCATACCCATGGAAGGGAGCACTTCTTTGTTTGGGTGATAGAACCGTGACACTCCATAGAAGGAGTACATCAGCAGTCTAAGGTTAGTGAGTAGTGCCTCAGAGTCATGACAGAGCCACTATACTTGACAAGGGAGGAGTTATCCAACAGCTATGGTTTTGATAATGAATATCTTTGTTTGAGCAGAGTCATTGACCTTTGTATTTTCCTGATTCATTAGATGGGTGACATGATAACATAGGTATATGTATGGGCATATAACTAAGTAAAGGTTATTTGTTGAGATATTTCATTGTGGTTTACCCTTGTTGTTTTTATTGAGACCTTTAGGATCTCGAGATCCCTACTGAGTATTGTTATACTAACCCCTAAACGGGTTATGCCCGCACCCCGTTGTGTTGGATGCAGACGACGGACAGTGCTGACCGAGGAAGAGTGTACGAGGACTGGAAGGTACCCAGAGGTGGACACTCGGTGTGATGGCACATGGATCAGACCGATAGACACGAATTGATGAGGATGACATCTTTACATAACCTTCATGTAGGAACCTAGAGGATGATCTAGGCGCTTCTTCCATCTTCCGACTGTTTGTCTTTTCAGTCGTACATCATTTCATTTTAGCTGTACCTTTCTGTTGGGCCTGTATTCCATCCCCTTGTACTATCAGCACTTGTTATAATGCATTACATAGTAGATTCCACCAATCTTACTAGCGGATGGTGCACACTGACAGAGCGCGTTGCACGAGATCCAGTATTAGAGGCCTCTGATATTATGAGGCGAGACAGATTCCCAGGCAGCAATGGAACGGCTGGAGGCGTTTACTAAGGTTCTACAACTAGTTTATACACTAGTAGAGAATATGGTGATCTTAGATACTAGTGTTTTATAGTGAGTGACCATGAGGTTGTTTTGTATAGTGACGATACTACGGTACATGGACCGATGCCTGAGATAGTACCTTCGGGTAGTGTGCCAGCTATATCACTACATATTGCTCAACAGTTTCAACCAGCGGTAATGGTAGATGACTCATGTAGTCTTAGTGCCTTACACATGTTTCAACATTAGATACCCCATAGGTTCCAAGGCAAGACTGACTCACAGGCAGCTGAGGACTGGCTTGAGGAGGTGGCTGAGAGTTTTCTAGAGCTTATATAGCTTTGGAAGGAAGAGATGTCGGTATATGAGTATTCATCGAGTCAAACTAATCATTCTGGGTATTAGAAAAATATGATACAATCAGTGATATGGGGATTGGACTACCTAATGAGGTGAGTTTAATGGATATCTAAGAAATCGATTTTTCTTATATTCATTCCTACTTAATCTAGGGTGCCAGAGAGAACCTTTGTGCTTGAATGTTCTTTCACTGAAAGAATACATATAGTGAATGATAGTAGTGGGAAAGCATGGAACTGACGCCACTCTTAGAGACATGGTCATGTATAATTTTTTAAGAAGAGTAAGTTTTAAGGATAGATAAATTTTCATAACAGTAGCCATGGAAGCAGAGCTAGGAGTGCAGCTTGTGGTTAAGTACATTTCAACAAGTTACAACCACCCACCTTAGTAGTCCCCACCAGGCTCAGGGAGAAGGAGGGAAGGGGAGGAGAGTAGCTTCATGCGGTCAAGGACTATGACCCATGGGATCTAGGAATAATTCTAGGTACGGTCTGTGTCTGCTACAAGCTACCGTAATAACAGACATTGATAATAATCATTCCTTCCTTCCACGAATCTTGTGCTAGACCTATAGTTTCCAGTTAAGTCGTTGAATTGACCCTCACGTCAGGAGATACCATTGGGAGGAGACTCGATAATCAAAAATACGTTGACGGTGTGATATGACCCTTGATTAGAGAGTTTCGGTTGGACCCTCTTGGTGGCAGCATCGAGGCCTTACGACGTTAGTTTGGGTATGGACATGGAAACCACAGTTAATACATAGATTGAATGTATTAGGCTAAAAGGTTGTTGTTTAATTACAAAGGTGGGATAGGATTTCCTTGGTCAGAAAAAAGGAAACCCCAGGGAGCAGAAGATAAACACATGATTAGGAGGGTACGACCGATCACTCTTGAGCCATCCAACCTTACACTCGTGGCAGCAGGGGTTTTGTGTTTTCAGATCCAAATTGGTGACAGAGACAACTGGAGTTCGAGGATGGTGGCCATGTTTTCCTATGGGTCTCACCATGACAAGGTCTATGGAGATTTAGTCGGGGCGGAAGGTTATCTCCGCGTTTCATTGGACCCTTTTAGGTCATCAGATGAGTAGGCGAGGTGGCTTACCGCCTGGCCTTTCCACCTCAATTGCACCGGGTGCATGATGTCTTCCACACATCTCAGGTGAAGAGATATGTGCATGACCTTTTCCACATCATCGACCATGGGGAACTAGACATCGATGACAGGGAAACATTCACAGAGATTCCAGTGGGGATTGTGGATCGACATGAGTGGGTCCTACGTGGATGGACGATTCCACTTGTGTGCGTTCGCTTGCAGCACGAGAACCTCCAGGAGAGAACATGGTTGCAGGAAGCTCAGATGCATTCTCAATACCTCATCTTTTGTTACCCTAGTGTGTGTTGTAGCATTACAAGGACGCAACTTCATGAGGTGGGAGAAATGAAAAGAGCATGAAATTAAAAGGAATTTTTTTTCATAATTTTTTTTGATTTTACGAGTCTGTGGCTTTTGATGACACTTGATTCCTAGACCTGTTGTGCCTGGAATCAATTTCTGATGTATTGTTCAGGTACATTTAGTAAACGTACGTGCATGGTTTATCTATCATTTGAACCGGTGCTCGTAATTGAAATCATAGGGCACCGATGAACTCATAGCACCAGTATTCGTTTAAGGGGACCTTTACCGCAGTTGTGTTTTATGCGGGATGAATGTTAAAAATTGGGGTTTAATTAAAAAGATAAATAAAATTGTTTAGAACAATTTTATTCACCTTGGTGGTTAAATCCAACATTGGGATGTTAAAGGTGGGGCTCACCCCCACATAACTTCCCATGTGGGGATTTTTTTGAGGTGGGGCCCATAAGAGACCCAACCTTTCACCTCCCTTAAAACTCCCTTAAACTCCCCAATTTAACTCTACTTGTTAAATTCTTGTCAACTCCCACATTTAATTGGGTAGATCCTCTCCACATTCCACCTCACTCTCTCTATTTAATTCTTTTCCAAGCCATCTCAATGAATTAAACAACCCTTCAATTAATTAATTAAAGAGTTTGATTTCATTTGAAAATACATGGAATGTAATATTATGGGAGGGCCATTTTTTTGTTTTGGTTGGAAATATTGGTGGGAGAGCACCTGAGAGGATTTAGAAGGATGTGTTCTTCTCTAACGAAGAACACCAACCTTCAACAAAGAACGAATTTCTCCTTCGATGAAGAACACTCTACGATTCATGTAACAAGAAGTCGCTAACGATGCTTCTTCTTCGGGTGAACTCTGACATCAATGGAATCAATACCAATCTTCCGTGATGCCCAACCACCACGACGCCCGAAAACAATGAAGTTCATCTTTCGCGGTTCGACGACATGGGACGTCTTTTCGAGTTAGGTGGTTGTTTTTGTATAATATTATATATATGATTTATACCCTTGAGCATGGGAGTTTAATTGATTGGATGATTATTTGACCCACGACACAGTGGGTACGGACAAATAAACATGTCTGGACCCATCGCTGTATTGTTCTTGATGTGAAGAATGTTTTCTGATGACGAAAAGGACCTCCACGGTGATTTGGAGCCTTCGTAGTAAGGTTCGTGACCCGAGATGAACATAGGCACAAACGGTGTACAAAACGGACCACCAAAGCGCGTCTGGTGGTCTATAGAAGGCGGCGTTGGTGCTGCCTGAGCAGACTACCATGACTGAGCCGCAACGACAGGAGGAACCAGAATGGCACAACCCTTCCGGGATTGGAGAGGCGTGGCTTAACACCGTGCAAGCTGGCCAATCCATCGCCCCCCCCCCCCCCCCGGTCGGGCTGGGCCACGCCGACCAGGCCAGACCACACCGAACCGGTCCAGACCCAGACTCGGGTCAAGTCATCCCGGTTCAGTCCGACCCAGGGTGAGTTCGGCCGAGTCATACAGAGCCTAGACCACCGCCTTTTCAGACCTTTTTTGGTTAATTGACCATACCATGAGCTACATACCTATGATCGATGTTGGGATGGGTTTTCCTTGGCCGGCAAAAAGGAAACCCCAGGCAGCACAGGATAAACTCATGATTAGGAAGGTACAAACAATCACTCTTGAGAAATACAAACATACCCTCATGGCAGCAGGAATTTTGTGATTTCAGATCCAAATAGGAGACAGATACCACAGGAGTTCGAGGATGGTGGCCACGTTTTCCAACGGGTCTCACCATGACATGGTATATGAAGATTTGTGCAGGGCGGCAGGTTATCTCCACATTTCATCGGACCTTTTTATGTTATCAAATGAGTAAGCAAGGTGGCGTACTGCCTGGCCTTTCCACCTCAATTACACCGAGTTCATGATGTCTTCCACGTATTTCAGGTGAGGAGATACGTGCACGACCATTTCCACATCATCGACCATGGAGAACTAGACATAGATGATGGGGAAATGTTCACAGAGCTTCCAGTGGAGATTGTGGATCGACATGAGTGGGTCTTGTGTGGATGGACGATTCCTCTTGTGTGTGTTCTCTCACAGCACGAGAACCTCCAGGAGAGCACATTGGAGCAGGAAGCTCAGATTCATGCTCAATACCTCCTCTTTTGTTACCCTAGTGTGTGTTGTAGCTTTACAGGGATGTAAATCCCTGAGGTGGGAGAAATGAAAAGAGCTTGAACTTAAAAGGAATTTTTTTTTTCGTTAATTTTTTGTGATTTTACGAGTCCGTGGCTTTTGATGACACTTGATTCTGAGACCTGTTGTGCCCGGAATCAATTTCTGATGTTTTGCTCGGGTACGTTCAGTAAATGTATCTGCGTGTTTTATCTATCATTTGAACCGGTGCTCGGAATTGAAATCTGAGGGCACCGATGAACTCACAACACTAGTATTCGCTTAAGGGGACCTTTACCATAGTTGCCTTTTATGCAGGTTGAATGTTAAAAATTGGGGTTTAATTAAAAAGTTAAATAAAATTGTTTAGAACTATTTTATTCGCCTTGGTGGTTAAATCCAACATTGAGATGTTAAAGGTGGGGCTCACCCCCACATAACTTCCCATGTGTGGATTTTTGTGAGGTGGGGCCCACACGAGACCCATCCTTTCACCTCCCTTAAAACTCCCTTAAACTCCCCAATTTAACTTCCCTTGTTAAATTCTTGTAAACTCCCCCATTTAATAGGGTGGAGCCTATCCACATTCCACCTCACCCTCTCCATTTAATTCTTTGCCAACCCATCTCAATGAATTAAACATATCTTCAATTAATTAATTAAAGAGTTTGATTTAATTTGAAAATACATAGAATGTTATATTATGGTAGGACCATTTTTTTGTTTTGGTTGGCAATATTGGTGGGAGTGCTCTTGAGAGGACTTAGAAGGAAGTGTTCTTCTCTGATGAAGAACACCAACCTTCAACGAAGAACAACTTTCTCCCTCGACGAAGAACACTCTACGATTCAAGGAACGTGAAGTCTCCAACGACGCTTCTTCTTCGGGTGGAGTCCGACGTCAACGAAATCAATACCGATCTTCCGTGATGCCCAACCACCGCGACGCACGAAAACCATGAAGTTCGTCTTCTGCAGTTTGATGATGTGTGACGCCTTTTCGAGGTAGGGGTTGTTTTTGTATAATATTATATATACGATTTATACCCTCGACCATGGGAGTTTAATTGATTGCATGATTATTTGACCCACGACGCGGTGGGTACAGACAAATGAACATGTCTCGACCCATCGCTATATTGTTATTGATGTGCAGAATGTTTTCCGATGATGAAAAGGACCGCCACGGTGATTTGGAGCCTTCATAGTAAGGTTCGGGACCTGAGATGAACATAGGTGCAAACGGTGTATAAAACGGACCACGAAAGTGCGTCTGGTGGTCTACAGAAGGCGGCGTCGGTGCGGCCTGAGAAGACTGTCGCGGCTGAGCTATAGAGACAGGAGGAACCGGAACGGCTCGGCCGTTCCGGGATTGAAGAGATGTGGCTTAATGCCGAGCAAGCTGGCCAATCTATCGCCCCCCCCAGCCGGGCCGCGCCGCGCCGGCCAAGACAGACCGTGCCGAACCGGGCCAAACCCAGACTCGGGTCAGGTCAACCCGTTTTGGGCCGACCCAGGGTGAGTTCAGCCGAGTCAAACCGAGCCTAGAACACTGCCTTTTGGAACTTTTTTTGATTAATTGAACATAAAAAGAGCTAATGACCTACGATCGATGCAACTTCAGTTGCGTAGTATTCCAAAGATCGAGACGGTCGTTTTGGTATATTACACTAATGTCTCTGATGATGCTTGGGTATGGTGGGGTTGGTTCAAACACAAAACCAACTAGGCCCTCGGAGAGGAAACACTTATAACTTATGGACTGGACGTCCGATTGATGTTACTTCATGGTCATTGGATTCATTTTGATGAGACAGTTCTTTTGGCATACTCCACTTGAGGTTTGGACACAGTTGGAATATAGTCGGGTTGGTTTAGCTTAGAAAACAATTGGGCCCCTGGAATGTAAAAGATAATAACTTCAGACAAGACGTCTGTTTGACGAAAAGTCAGTGGGGTTAGTAATATCATTGTGAAACGGTTCCTTTGAGTATTACCCATTGGATTTTGGGGTATAGATGAGATATGGCCCAGTTGGATTGTTCCCAAAATCCAACCGAGCCCTTAGAATAAAAATGCTAATAACTCACCGACATGGCATCCGATTGACGTGTTGTCTGATGCGTTGAGACCCCTATGATGAGGCGGTCCTTTGTGATACTCTTTCATGTGACTTATTTACATTTGGAGTATTGAACAGTCGCTCATGGAGTAGATCCTCCTAGAGATGAGCTTACAGAGTGCGGAGACCTAGTAGCTATAGACCTGACGACTTCTTGGCCGATTCGACTCGGAGTGATTCGACTAGCCTTGTGAACATAACACTTAGTTTGGCGGCAGACCCACGGCGGATGGAGCGCCTGGTTTGGCAGCAGTCCCATGGTAAATTACAGGAGGATTACCTTTATATTCTATTAGGGGGAGTGCTACTGTGTTCGGGCGGCAGACCCATGGTGGGGAGCACAACTGTGTTGGGGTGACAGACTCGCAGTACTCGACAAGAGTAGTACCTCATCAGTCTAAGGTTAGTGAGTAGAGCTTCAAAGTCGTGACATAGCCACTATAATTGAAAGAGTAGAAGTTCTCCAGTAGTTGTGGTTTCGATAATGAAAATCCTGGTTTGAGCTGTGTCAATGACCTTTGTGTTCACCTCATGATTGAGATGGCTTACTTGATAACTTAAGTATATGTATGGTAATATACCTAAGTAAAGGATATCTGTTGAGATACTTTTTTTTGTAGTTTATCCTTGTTGGTTTTAGTGATACCTTGAGGGTATCTAGGACCCTAATGAGTATCTTTATACTCACCCCTACACAGGCTATGCCCGCACCTCGTTGTGTTGGATGCAGACGACGAACAACGCTGAGCGACATAGAGTGTACGAGGACTGGATAGTAGCCGGAGGAGGACACATGGCGTGATGGAACACATAGAGGACATATAGACATGATGTGCTGAGGAGGTCATTTGTACCTACCCTTTAGGTAGGAACCCGAAGGACGATCCAAGAGGTGCTTCCATCTTCCAGATGTTTTTCTTTTTAGTTGTACTTCCTTTCAGTTGTAGTTGTACCATTCTGTTGTGATTTTATTCCAGACCCTCATACTTTTATCACATGTTATAATTCATTAGTTAGTGTTTTCTTCCACTTGTACTCGGGTTGTGTATGATTACGTTTTATAAATGAAATTCCTTCCTAGTGTATAGGGAGTTATGCGTTTGGTGGAGGTCCCCAGACCCTGGCCTATGGAAGGCGGGCTTGGGGTAGTCACAACCCTGGCCCTGAGGACGGGTCATGAAATTATACATAACAAACATAGTACATATCATCATGACATTAGGGGAAAGAAAATATATAAGGGATGTCCTCAAATTCCCGGTAAGGGTAAACAAGGGTGATATATAAGCATAAACAAGATTGTGACGGTCTGAGAACATGGTCCTATAAAGATAATATCATACCCTCCATATCAAATACAATAAAAAAAATCATGGAATAAATATTATCAGATCATTATACATCGATAATATGAAATAAATGATAAAGGACATAAAAACATAATATAGGAATAAGAAATGAAATTTTTAAAAAACACATAACTATATAATGATTTCCATAATAACCAAGGAATCACTGAAAAGACCAAATTATTAAAATGTGTTCACTCCACATTCCATCGTAGTAGTTGTGGTTTACTCCCATGGCCATCATAGTAGCATGAGATCACTCCACATACAATCTCAGTAGCCTTGGTTCACTCTAATGGACATCATAGTAGTCAAGGTTCACTACCGATACCATCTTAGATTATCTCATGATATATAAAACATTACTTAATGTGTATAGGAAAATATAGGTCCCAAACAACACACAAATAAATAATACATACATGTTCCATAAAATTATAAATTAACATATAATAACTCATGAAATCTAATGGATATCATAGATATGTAAACATATCATAACCTATAGAAAGATAAAATTTTAATTTTAATTTCATCATAAACATAACCCATGAGAAGAAGAGGGGTTCAAAATCATATAAAATATGATTGAGAAATATGTTTCATAAACAACATTCCATGAAAACAAAATCCATTAAAAGGATGAGTATGAATAGAGAAATTGAATAATATACCCATAAAGTGATGAATAAAACCAATGGATGATATCATAGATGAAAAATAATTTGAATTATCTTTTAAAACATCTTATATGTAAAATATCATTACTACTTTGAAAAAATCATTAAATAACATAAAAACATTTGAAAACATTTTTCTTGAAAATATATTTGAAGAATTATGATGAATACATAAAATAAATTTAAAGAACATTTTCCATCAAAACATATTAAATAAGCATCATTACATTTTAAATACAATTTTCTTTGAAATAACATTGAAAACATAAAAAAATTTACTGAAAACGTTTTGAATGCTAGTGTACATGAAAGCTCATTAAAGTAGCATGAAAAAATTTTAAATACCATTTTACATTATATCAAATAAAAGAGGTTTAAAAACATTTTAAAATCCATTTATTTCAAAATAATTTGAAAAATAATAAATTGAACCTCAAAACGTTTGAAAAACCATTTTTCTTGAATATATTTTGAATATTGATAAATATAGCTTCAAAACGTTTTCAAAACTGTTTTTCTTGAAGAGAATTTTAAAAAATATAAACAAAGCTTAAAAACGTTTTGAAAATCATTTTTCTGGAAAAATATATTTGAAATCATATTTCATAAAGGTGACCCTTTGGAAAATGTAAAGGATGCTTTAAAGTAATTATGGTAGGCAGATCCATACAAGTCATATGAGTTTAAAAGAATATTGATTTTTCATGGAAAAAAGGGATAGAAATGATACATATTCTGAAAGTGACCAAAATATTCCATTGAATTTATTGTTAAAATAAAAATAGGGTAAATTCTTTTTTAAAGCCTATAAGATAATGATATAATATTATTGGAAAACCTTTTTAGAAAATATAGATTTCAGAATGCAAAAATTATAATTTCGAGTACACGTAAAACACATTATTAACTATCTTATGTACCAAAGAGTAGAATATAGTATGAATACATTAAAATATAATTATATATTAGATTATAAGGTATTTCATTTTTATTCTTGAGATATTTATCATAATATATCATAAAGGGAATCATAAACATAAACTGTTTCAGAAAGCAGTGAGATTGTCTCAAATACTCTTATATATTGGTATCTTTGGATCAATATATACATGTAATAAAATAAAATTACATTATGAATAATATAACATTAAAATAATTATATTACAAATATAAAAATTAAAATAGAATTATATACACCAGGTAGAATAGTTTAGGTGGGCAAGAAAACATGAATCTCAATGAAGGCAAATTGAGACAGTACTATTTTAGTAATTACTTATCTTTTAAAAAGCTAAACCCCAAAAAATAAGTATCATAAAATGGGCATGTGAATAACAAAATATTCAATTATAATATAGATATAATAAAATCATGGGATGTATATCTACTACCCAAATAGAAAAATGGAGAACATGGCTTGTATCATATAGAAATTAGATTTGAGATAAAATCTCATTACCTTGTGTCTTGACTCTACGTACTCATACATGATTCCTATATAATAAATAAAATATTATTATAAATCTTATAAATAATAATATTCATATATATATTATAATATATGGGTTTTTATAACATTATATTACCTGCTAGTTTATAATCCTATGTTAAGGTTTTAGTTTGGGTAATATTTTCTTTTCTTTTTTCACGAGTCATAATTTTTATATCATTGTTCCTTATACATATATCATTATTCAAGAATTTATATAAAAATATAAATATCATTTATATAATTAATATTATTATTATAATAATATATAACATATATAATTATAATATTTAATAAACCATTCATGGAGACAATAGGTCGTGTGTGTGTGGGAACGTTTTTTCTGTTTTTATTAACTTATTAAAGGAATCTATGGAAGAGAAATAGGTTTTTATATGTATATTTGAATATATTTCATGATTTAAGTATCTTGAATATATTATATATATCATTTAATATCACCAAACAATTTCATAATACATTCCATGTGGTGTGTGAATGAATCACAACGCTTTGATGGGGCAGTAAGCCACACTTCCTCAAAGGAGATTATCGTATTCACTTTGATCATAAATTAAAGAGACAAGTTTTTTAAAAGGAATAAAGTAGCTTAAATAAATATTAAATATAATATATTACCTATATAAATATATTCTCCATCATAATGGCAACCATGATTGGTGGTGATTGAGAAATGAACAATCATTGTTTTGGGAGCCAGTAATTCTCCATACACAGAAACAGTATGTTCAGTATCTACTATATTGAGGTGGGTGTAATTATTGGTAATAATATGTTAATAAAAACATACCACTATATGTAGGATTCTTTTTCTGGCACCTAATAATGCAATAAATGGTTTTTTTGGGTAGATAAGTAAAATAAATGGAAGGATCATGGGATAAGATGTTAACTCTAAATCAGGTAACTCCTTTTGGTTTCATCCTAATGATACTTTAAGATTATTTTTCCCCAAATGGATAGTTCAAGGAATGAGGGATGATTTATTTGAGGATTTATGAGTAGATATTTGACAATCATAATTGGTTTGAGAGGTGTGTGGGACGGGTAGAGATAGTGGCCTTTTATATTGAAGGAAACATAATCACTTACAATTTTTAGAAACAAGTTCGTCGTACAATTGTTTTTACCTAAACATGTCATAAAAAACAATCCAAACTAAGTAATTAGTTATTATGGAAGAAATATTGACATCTAATGGGTATTTTACATGTTTCTAGTTAATTTTGGGCCTTAATTTTAAGGGTTGGTCCCAAAATAAGCTTAATTTCTCCCTAACTACAATGATTAATTTTAATCACATTTACTAATAATTTTGGTCAAAAATTAACATGGTATTATCATAATCAAAAAATTAGACTGAAATAAATGGTTTACTATTTATTTTTGAAATTGAATTAAATTAAGTGTAAAAAATGAGATTAGTATTAATCATGTAGATGGGACAAAATAATCGGGTTTTAATGTAGGTAAATGTTCAATAGGTTTTTGTTATTTTATAATCAATTTCAATGTAAATTTTTTTATAATTGATTAAATTTAATTAATAGATGTAAAAATTAACTAATGTGACAATAAAACAAAGTAATAACATAATTTATCATTAGAAATTATTTATACAAATGTGTGGTTTTTAACTAAAAATCATTATTTTTCATTTTCATCAAAAAATGATGTTTCTCAGAAAAAACACAAAAATTAACCCATGGCTAATTATAATGATATGTATTCAAACAAAAAATGTTTATTTTATTATATTAAATTTCTAAATTTTTCTACAATTACATTCATTATTATAATTAGTTCATTCAAAAATAGTATTTTTTAAACTGAGGTCTTTACCAAAAAAATCATATCATTCATTATCAAAATTTTTATTTATTTAAAACAATTATAAAAAACATAGAATGTTGTTATTACAAGTATTATAACTATTTTTATTGGTTATATTATAATTACATCATGTAATTAACTATATATATATAGAAATATATTTGAAAGAAACTCAGTGTTTCGTGCATCATATGCCATGTTAGTGATCATTGTAGTGAACGCCGTGTTGGAATTACGTGTAGTGCAAGCCAAGATAGTATTTCATGTGAAATGAATTATCACCATAGTGTTTTAAAATATATATACATATATATATAACTATATACACTGTCATATTAAATGAAACAGTTGAATTGATAAATTTATATAAAAATAATAATTCTCAACATCTCGAGGTTTTACAAGGACTCACCACGAGGACCATATTAAAAAGGAGTGATATCCGAGTGATACATCAAAATAATAGTATTAGTTGTGAGCTCAACCATAGGATAATGGTTTCTAATTGAACCTAAAAAATTGGTTGATCTAAATCACCAGGACATTTAATGGGCACTCAACATGGGTGTGTCATATGTTGGTACCACTAGAAAACATTGTTGATCTATTAAGATAATTGGTTAGATGTGAATACATCTAGTCCGCCAGGATCTATATAATTCAAAAAGCCCAGATTAAAAAATTTATCTATTCCTCCACTAAATGGGTATCTAGATCAATATGGAACCTTAGTAGCCTCTGGTGTAGGAACTCAGAGAGTGCGCGCATTTTATAAGCATATTTATCTATCTCTTCAGGGATGATATTATTTTCAACATGTGGTGGTGGTGCTACCTATCCACATAGATGATAAATATTGATATATGGATACTAAATTGATTAATTATCCCTCATTGGAATGTTTATAGTATCTAGAATGGGTGTCCTAGACGGACTGCAACGCTGAGGAATATCAAAAGTGGTCATGCCATAACATAGCCAAATGAGAATATATATATATATTAATTAAGATAATAATCTATAATGAAATTTAAATAATCTACCATACATGTTTCATGTACCGTTGATCCAAGAAACAAATTTATTTTCATGCTATGTTAATGAGAATTTATTCATGGCCCTATTGATGGGATAGGTTGGATACCTATACAATCACTGGGGTTCATGTCTTTAAAGTCAAACATGAGAAAAATAGACAATATATAACTAAACACGACGAAATAATCGTAAGGGGACTACACTCTGAACACCATCCAAATAAATTAAATATTTTAAAAAAAACTTTCACCACCTGACACTAAGTGAGGCTCAATCTATAACTACATCGATCTTACATTCATTGGCTAGGGGTGGAGACTATTTCCAAAAGAATTAAAAAAATGTAAATCCTCTTTCCGATGCACATGTACAGACACCCGACCATATCGATGAAGAATTGCTGAAGAAAAATAAAAAAATGACTTCACATATAGAAATATAACCAAGCATGAAAACCCTCTAGGGTGTACAAGAGTACGATAGTGAAATCTAAAATGCAATGGAGAAAAAATATAAACCAAACAAAAATATTTCCCTACCAGAAAAAACTTGAATGTAAAAACAAGGGGAGCCCATTTTTTGATCTCAATACTATGACCAATGTACGTGATTCCAAGAACCAATTATACATATTGTCCTCTATATTCATTGATGACATATCCATAATCTTTTATAATACATGTCATGTACAACCATATCCTATATAGGGTTCAAAATATTCCGATGCAATAAGACAAGATATTGATGATTGGGCGGAGAATGTTATACAAATGGAACCAAAAGGCAGAAGATGGTAAATTGGAAGCAGATCTAATGAATGAAATAGAAATAGTATCATCTTAAAATGACAAGGGGATAAAAATGGTGTGTAGATGAAATACATGTTTGGTATTTTTCACCCATATAAAGTTTGTGATATCATCCAACAATCAGAGGTTAAACACTAGAAATAGGTGAACTAACAAATTTTTATTCACAACCCTTGGTAAGAGGGTAATCATTTAAAACAACATGCATATATATATATATATATATGATTAGTTAATGAACCCCAAAATATTGAAAAGAGGATCTCTTTCTCACATACCATCACAAGAAAAGAGTCACCAACAATTCCTAAATCCCATAAATGATTCCCATCATCTAGTATGCCTTAATCGGAGAAAATATCAAAGTCATTCAATGCCTCATCGTTGTTCACCAAAGTCATGGGGTCAAAATATCTAGTTAAAGGAACCATTCACTATTACAACCAGAGGGTTAAAGATATTTGATAGATAGAGGAACAATACCATGTTCCAATAAGATGGTTCCGCATTAATTTTCCATAGAGGACCCATGATCTGCCCAATAGGATGGTTCAACTCAGAAATATGGACGACACATACACTATCTAAAAACACCTAATATATTCATACATACACTTTACAACATATTTGGAATAATATTTCGTACATTACATTAACACATTCTTAATGAAAATATTTGCTATGTGCTATTCAAATTTTGGAAACAAAAATAAGTGGTTCATAAAACATCTAAAACTTCTTCTATGTATTTATTCATGACCAGAATCCTTTTTAACATATAATAATTAATTCAAATAAACATATTCTAAGGAATATAACTTAAAGAATGTATGATCCTAGATTCTATTTAATGGTAAATATGGGAGATGCGTAGGTATAACATGAATATATGCATATGAGAACATAAGTAATCATTTGAAGACGATACCTTGAAATTCAATGGTCATATATAAGATTCAAGGAATAATGATCGGATGTTCTAATGAAGTAGATCATATTGGATTCAAGAGAATATAAAACATAAATATGACATGAAATTACAGTTGACATATAAATATATAAAATGGTTATAATGTAACTCATGGATCAAGGACAAGGATATATTGGTGGAACAGGTTCACACCCCAATCCATCATTATTTTAAAGGTTCTCTTCCAAGATCATCTTATTAGTCAAGGTTTAATACCAAGAACATCATAGTAGTCGTGGTTCCATCCTAAGACCATTATAGCGGACAATGTCATTTACTAAAAAGGGTTTACTCCATATTTCATCAATTTCTATCTCACAATACCATAAAACTTGGTTAATCTAGTGCTCGAGATTTAAAAGGGCTTTCTAAAAATGATTTTAAAGACCCACATTGTCAAAACCAAAAAAACACAGATAATGTTGATATTTATCAGATCTTTTTCACAATTACAAATAAATGAGGTCATATATCAGTACTTGTACAAAAGCACTAATAATTGGTGGTGGGGTGTTATCATCGCTTTTAGAAGAGCTGTTAAACATCACCTTTATTAGTGTTTTTTTACAAGAACTGATAAATTTATACTTCAAATAAATATTTCATTAAACATAATATATAAATATATATATTAATATTAATATAATATTTATTTTTTGAAAATATGTTTTAGATAAGGAAAAATGTCTTTTAAACATAAAATATAACATATTTAGTTAAAAATGAATATAAAATTACAAAAAATTATTTATAATTAATAATTTTCTTATTATTACAGTGTAATATTAATTTAATATCAATATGAAGATAAAAAATAAAAAATAATAATAAAATATCTCACATAAGTTAAAAAGCTAACTCAAACAACAAATGGATATAAATATTGATGTGGGTGTATGTTTTGGCTATAACACATATCATATCAAATAATGTGATGAGATCTACATATTCAAGATCAGGGAGTCCATGGTGACTATTTTTTCAAGGTAAAAAATGTCTCATACGTCCTCCAAAATGTATTTTTTTAGTCAGAGTAGCACAATTTTTTAACTATCGATGGATTTTTTGAATCATTTATGCGTATCTTTTCCATTTTTTGGGTGAATTAATTTATTTTCAGGTCTTTACATTTATATGGATATTATAGAATTTGAATTTTATCATTTTTTATAAAGGGTTTTTATTTGTAATCAAATATATCATAATATATACATAAATTGTATATATTCACACATAATTGTTTTTACAAAAAATTAAATTATAAATATTTAAATGTAAAATATATTTATTAATATATAATCATATATATACATATATGGATAATATAATTGTACAAGATATATATAAATACTTAGATATATCATAAAATGTAAAAAACAATAGTTTAGGTAGTGGTAAAGGTGCTGGATGTATAATAAGATGGTCTTAGGTTCCACACTCGCTAGAGGTTGGCACATGCATGGCAGGTTGTCATTATCTAATGTGATGATAAATTGATTGACAGGTGGGAAGATCTGACACAAGGGGGTAGGTGGGAGTGGGATAAAAATTTATATACCCTTTACCAGCAGAGCCTTTATCAGTGCTTTTTTATTTCTAATAAATGTTTTTGTTATTTTAACCGCACTATGATTATCTGTGCTTTTTTAATGCTAATAAATAAATTATCTAGCATAGTTAAAGACTGATTTTAAAATAGTTTCATTACATATAAATCAGATCCTAAAAAATATTAGAGAGACATAGGACCCATCCATAAAATAATCAAAACCATGAATATATATTCAACAAGAACATAAATCAACCATTATATACTAAAATTATAAATAAAAAGGATGTAATACGTTAATGATATTCCCAATAATTAATAAGAAACATCAAAAAATGTTATCATTGAAGGAAAATTGTTTTGAAATTCAATATGAAATAATTCATGAAGAAAATATCATTTGGACTTATTAAATCACTTTTTAGAATATATTATTTTTTTAAAACCTTATGCATTGAAATATTATATGAAAATTTACAAATGATACACCGATGAAATTATCGGTCTTGGTTGACGAGAAATTAAATCCGTCCAGTAATTGTTAAAAAAAAATATTCAATTCATATTTTAAATAGAATTAAAAATATCCTTGATCCTAAAATGAAAACAATATATATTTTAAAACCAATTTTTAAAAAGTTATAATATTGGAAGAAAACCGTTTAATAAATCATGGAAGATAAAATTTGAGAATAATTTTAGAAAAAATTGTTTTTAGTAAAATAAATATCTGACTGAAGAGAGTTCAAATGTACATGTAAGAAATAATATTGTGAAAAGAATAATAATATTCATAAAAAATTTAAAATAGTATTATATAAATCTCATAATATATATTAGGGGAATAACATAACATATGTCTCCCAAAATGAAAATTGACACAAAAATACTTTATCAAATTGGAAACTTTTTTGTCGGAACCCTAAAGAAAGAGAACTAATTTAATGGATATGTATATAAACATATATTTACATATAATTATCATATATTAACGTCTTTGTATGTATATATACCACACAATTTAAATGAGTGGTGAATATGGAAAATGTATCACAAAAATAAATGTGAGGGTAGAAATCCCCTTACCTTAAGTCTGGAATTCTTTCGTACATGTTAAAAACTACATTATAAAAAATATAATTTTATAATACATTTTTCATAGATACAAATTAATATATTTAATACAATATATTCTTACTTATGATTTAAATTTATATTTTTTAATAAATCCATGTTGAATTTATTGTATTGTGTTTCATACATGTTTTAGATTGTTATTATTGGTCCTCTTACAAAGATCTTTATTTAATCATATATAGAATGAAAAACATGATATAAATATCATATATATTTTCAGTTTATATGTCTTTTTGGCGACTCATAGATGATAGATGTTGAAAATAAAATACACAATTCGTGTAGACGGCATGCCGTACGTACGCATGAATACTGTTTTCATTTTCGTGTGATATTTAATGTATGTAAATTATATGATATATTATCATTAATGAGTAAATTTTTATTTCATATTTAAAACTTATTTTTATTAAAACCATACTTAATAAATTCCACATAAATCGTGAATGAATCACATCGCTTCACAAGGTGGTAGTCTGCCATACACATGAATGATGTTTTTATATTCCCAAAAAAATGAAAGTGTTGTGGTATATGAGATATACACGATAAAAAATAATAATAACATAATTAAAATAATATATATAATATATTAATTGTAAATAAATTATTTTTATCTTCTTTTAAAGGTGGAAACAAAATAACAAATGACATTGGTTAGCAAGGCATTAGTCCACCACGCTCACAAATGATGATGGTCTGTCCAATTTATTGGATGCGTTTGAAATTGTTGGTCAAACCCATAACATAAAAACTTATAATTACATTAATGATGAAATGATTACTTATATAAATACTATTAAAAAATAATCTATGTTTATAAATGAAGAAATAAAAAAACCTTCACTGATGAATGTTTTATCTTCTTTGGGTATCTCACATTTGATTTCGCAAAAGGAATTCCTTGGATGAATTTAATCTCAATGAATGGATTATGTAATGAATATATGAATGTTGAGAAAATATTAGGATATATTTTATTCAATCCAAATAGGTTCTTAAGTGTAATGAAATGTGAATAAGATGTTCCTTTTTTGTAAATGGGAGGGACACTTTTGGAATTCCTCCAAAGATTAATTTGTAATAAATTTATCACAATCCATATACATTCAAAATTATATAAATTTAAATTTTACATTAGATAATATAGTATTCTCATAAAATAGCATATTTTTATTCATTTTTTTTGTTTTATTTTAAAACTTATAATTTTTACTAACTCTTAGTTAACATAATTTAATTTTAACAATGTTAACGAATTTTTCAATATTAAAAGGTTGTCATTTTTACAAATAAATATTAAATTCCTCTATATATGAAAATTTTACGATATTATAGGCCATATAACAATACCTTTTTATTTGTATAATATTTTTTTGATTTATAAATACTTAATGAAAATATGATTTGAAAAAAAAACATTTGTGTGAATTTTGACATTATTAATTTCTTTTAAATTAGTAATATACATAAAGCAAGATAAAATAAAACCAAATCATTGAAGAGATTCTTAATATTCAATATGAATGTATATAATTCTAGTATTGACATAATTATATCAATTTTTTTTTATTTTGTATAATATAAATTAACATATTTTTTCATTAATTGAATAATTATTTCATTATCATTGTATAATAATTTCTCATATTAATTTATTCAACAAAAATTAAAAATAATTTTTCAATATTTTGATAAATTTCTTATATTTCATTATAATAATTATAGTTTAGAATTATTTAAAAAATATCCATATTAAAGTTATTATACTTATTAATAACAAGAGTTTGCAATTTGTATGCTATCTTTTATTTTAAAAACATCGAATTCATTTTCATGGAAAAGTGTACATTAAATAATTAAATTTCAAACCATTGGTTTAAATTTTATAATTAATTTTATTAAATAACATTTTTAAATGTTTTAAAAATTTTATAGTAGTTAAATTATCAATTTTATTGTTAATTAACAGATTGACCCTTAACTATGGTAATAAAAATAATCTATTTACAATTAATATTTTCCAAAAATAAAAAGGAACTATTCAATTAATTTTTTTCTTATAGTTGAAAATATGGAATAAAATTTTAGAAATTTAAAATAGGGAAGTGGATAAAATTATTTTCAAGGTTAAATTGAGAAGGAATGTCTTTAAGTAAAAATGTTTAATAGATTACATTGTTTTTATATCTAAATTCAATATGAAAATGACTTAAAATTATTAAATTGGATTAATTGAATTATAATTGAAATAATTAAATGTCAATATAATTTTGATTGATAATTTAACATTATAAATTATACACATGATATCACTATTTTCATTAAGGGTTTAGTGTTTTTACTATTCCAAAATTATTAAACTATTATGAAGAAAACCCATAAAATCACCATAATCTAATTTTTCATTATTTTTAAAAAGAGAATATTATTTTGTCAGAAAATTATATTAAATTGTTAAAATTTTGTTTTAAAACAATATTCCATTAAAAATGGTTAAAAATAGCTTTTAGAGAAATATAGTTTTTATGACAGAAAACATGTTTGTTCTTATTTAATGCATATATAATATATTAGATGAGTTCAAAAAAAGTTTATTATTAAAAAGAAAAATTCCATTCTTATAATTAAATAATCATGATAAATTTATTTTTTATTATAAAATTATTATTGGGAAAAATTATTTTTTAATAAAAACACATTCTTTATTTTCATTTGGCTTTTTAGATCATTTATAATTTATTGGTATCCTAATAAATCATTTCATAAATTATTTAATACTATTAATTTCAACAATTCCATTGGATAGTTGATAACTATAATGATAAATTGTATATTATTATCATTGAAAACCCAACATTGCATGTAACATAAGCCATAAAAGGAAATCAACATTGTGTATAACACAAGAAAAACATTGTGTTCATCCAACCACATGGTAACATGTTTTTTTATAGTAAAATATTATCTTTGTTTTGAATATAAATAATGAATAAATTGTTATATCGTGTGATGCCAACCATCATAAAATGTTAATTTATTTGAAAAAAAAATCATAAAAACTCAATGTGTTACATTATACCAACCAAAAATGATCATTTCCCATGAAAATAGCTCTATAATAAAAAATTGGACACTTAGGCCTCATCATATCCTAATTTTACCTTTTATCTTATTCAAATTTATTATTTCTATTGAAAATAATAAGCAGGTTACTCAGCTTAATTTGTATAACATTATCTCTATGATCTAGAATTTCTACGAACTTTTCATCATAAGAAATATCATCCTATAATGGTGTGACCTCTAATATTTGTACATGTAATGGTTAATGTTTGTATTTCCTCATAATTTATTAATAAAAACATTATGAAATTCATTTAAATTTTTTGTAATAATTAATTGATATGTTAATCTTTAGATATGATAAATACTTGTTTTTTAATCCCATCCTTTAAATTAGGAATTGTCATTTAAAAATAAAAGTTGTAGGTTTTGGAATTTTTTTTGGGAAACCCACATCATAAAAAATTAATTCTAAAACATCCATCAAAAATATAATTTTGGAAAATTAATGGTTAACAAAAGTAATTAGTAATATTTTTTCTACATAATATAATATAAGTGAATAGTGAAAACGTTGTCATGGAAGAGAATCTTAATTATCATTTTATGAAAGAGAGTGATAGAAAATTTAATAATAATGATTTTTTTAATAAAATAATCCAAAATATGTGATGATCTAAGGTCCCATTTGATTCATTGAAAATGAGGGTATTAGGAAACCATTTTTTTCAATTTGATTTTCCTACTGGTGAATGTTTTTTTTCAAGAAGATATACAAACATTTTTTCTTTAAATTTTCTCAGAACAATCTCATCCATCAGTTATTACTTGAAAAATTTAATTTTCTTCTCTTTCTCCAGAAATGAGGTTGAATATTTAATGCCTATGGTACTAGTGGATTATAAAATCAATAATGGGATTATAAGTCATTCCATTTTTACCATGTTATCATCACCACAAATTGGTTACAACAAGTTATACAATAAAAAAATTCAAATGGGTAAATAAAAATTAAACTATAAAACTAAATCAAAAGTTAAATGTAAAATTTCAAAAATGGTTACCCTTTTGTACCATCAAAAATAATAAAATTCAAAACATACAGATGAAGGTAAAAAATTTCACAAAATAACATATGTTTAATCTCATAAACAACTTGATGTAGCTATTAATTTTCACATATCAGACATGTGATGACCATTATCATTTATTCTCATGAAACCTATTATTAACATTAATTATCATAAAACCTTAGTGAAAACAGGAATTCATTAAAAAAATTAACTATTCCCTCATACCATAAATCCAAAATTCTATAAGATCAATCCATCATATAAAAATTCTTCTTTTCATCAGTTCTGAGATAATCAAATAAAATATAGCCCAATCTCATTATTTTGACATTATAATTACCATAATATTGGTTTTATTTCCTTTAATTTTTTCTCTCAAAAAATATCACTATATCACATAAATCCTTTTTCAAGGGTACAAGTGCAATTCTACATAATGATTAAAATGCGTATAGAAAAACTACAATTGACCGATCCATAAATGTTTTATTATCCCATAATACCATAAAATTACATATAAAAAATTATTATTGAAATTTAATAAATAAAATATCAAGAATTATATAACCTTATTACACCATTAACCATTCCTCTTCATTTTATTCTTAACACTTATTTTATATTATATCCCATTTATTGAATAGGGAATATCTGCTATAAAACCCTTACTCAAACAACCATTGTGATTCTATTCATGAACGTTCCCACCAGGGAAATTATTTCGTAATTCCCATAAATTACACTTTTAAAACATTTAATTGTTGATGATCCCTTAAAAACCATTATCCTCATCCATTTCATAAAATGTACCAATTAGTTTATGATTACATTATTTCATTCATTATTTCTCAGACATAGTGAATCTTCTCGATCTATTGAAACAATCACTGTGATTACACTTCACCATGAATTATATTTGGAAAATTAAACACTAATTCAACTATAACAACCATCAAACTCTATCATTATCTTATTATATAGGTTATGAAACTGACCATGGTTGATAATGTTTATCGTATTATGTGATTGGTAATTATGAATAATTACACTATTTTAACTTCCAACGCACATTTAATTTGTACACTCAAGAGAATGATCATTCGATTGTCAATAAAATTAACTATTTAAATGAATCATAATGGGGTCATCTATTTTCCAAAACTAAAAAATAATAGTGTGAGAAATACTAACCAAACTAGGAAAAGCACATAATCACGGGGAATAACATTCAATCTATGAAATCTTAGGTTCAATCACCTGTTATTCATTATCATTACAAAAATTATATTATTGTGTCTTATACATATACTTATACTTAGGGATATCAATAAGGAATTTATCTTCTGATTTCAATTTTTGATTAATCCTTTTTTGTAATACCAAATATTGCAACCCAATATTAATGTAAAATAAAATTAATTATTTTGTTGAATATTTCATTTATTAGATGATGATTTTGTCAAAGTATTTACTAGTGTAGTTCCTTTGGATGTTTTGAATCTTATTAAAAGGGGTAGAAAAATAACTACAACTTCTCCTTACAATTTCTCAATAACTATAACCACATTCGAAATATCATAATTAATAGCCTTGTGCATATCCTATGGATAGGAAACACAATAAATGGTGAGATCAGATGATCAATAAGAGAAAACAAGAGATATACTTATGTACAACATGAACATAATGATATGATAACATAAGTAAAAATACATTTGAATATCATAACATGCATGTCATAGGTCACATATTAGAGTATTTGCATAAGTTTTTGTAGTCCATAATACATGAATCATAATTTTGTCGTGAGACTATAAAATCATAAATAGATACGCAATTTTAGAAAAAACATAAATATATAAAATGATTTCCATTGTATACAAGGATCATGGGAAATTATATTGGGGTGGAATATGATCAATCATAAAACTGTATTAATAGTCAAGGTTCACTCCCAATATCATAATAATATTCATGGTAAAATCCCATGATTATTTTACTTGAAAATGATCAGTCCTAAGAACATTTAGAGGAAAAATTCCATTATGAAATTGGGATCACTCCCAATTTCAACCATGTCTATCTCATGAGATATAAATAATTACCCAATTCATTGGAAGGAGATATAGGTCCCCCATATCAATTAAAAAATAAATTAATATTTGTGTTATAACAATATAAAAAAGTCATAATAAATTAACAATATATATAATAAGGATGTAATACCTGAATAAAAACTATAATAATGCACAAGTAACATAAAATATTGTTATCATAGATTGAAAATGGATTTCAAAGTTCATTAAAAATAGTTTCCTAAGAAAATATCAATTATGATTTTAAAATCACCTTTAAAAAATAATTTAATTTGGAGCAACAAATATTTTAATATTACTTTGAAAATTGAAATACAATCTTTGTAGTTATTGTTTGTCAAGGCATTAGAGAAATTACATCCATGATGTACATGTTAAAACATAGATTATATTAATTTTTTTTGTAGAATCTAAAATAATCTTGAACAAAAAACAAAAATAATATTCATTGTGACACCATTTTGTGAAAATTTAAAACATCTGTAAAAATTTATTTTCAAAATCCTTGTAGAACATTTTAAAAAAAAATTAAAAAATGTTTTTAAAAATTTTTTTTACAACTTATAGAATAAAATTAAATGAAACATAAAATATTATGAAAATATAATGATTAAATATAAAATATTTAAATTCATTGTATGTACATGTCATAATATATAATACATGCATAAGATAATATGTTTCTCAATAAAGGAATATTGGGACAAAATTATTTTACCACATTGATATGTTTCGAACCAGACACACCAATTAAAATATATCTTAAAATTTATATGTAAATACCCATAAATTTAAGGATAAAAATAATATATTGTATTCAAGGGTATTATATACATTACCCAGATGAAATGAGTAGTGAATATGACATAATCCCATAGAAATTATAGTGAGATTAAAAATTCACATACCTTTTGTCTTGACATCCTTCATACATGTTAGAACAACACTTATAATGACTATAATTTTACCATAAATCTAAAAAATAACCATATTCATATATATAATAACATATATTATTTACATATGAATTTAAATAAATAATTTATTAACAATCGATGTTAATGTTACTGTTTTTCTTTTCGTTCTTGTTTTGACTTGTTATTCTTTATCTTATAACATAGATCATGATTTCGGAACCTACATCATGATAACCTTGATATTAATATCATATATAAAATAATTATATATTTATTTTTTGTGAGTCAAAAATGATTTAGGAATAATGTAAAATATACTTTTCTTGGAGAAAATAAATATTTAATACACATAAGAGTTGTTTTAATTTTCTTTTCATATTAATAAAATGAAATTAATATGGTATATAATCATTGTCGAATAATTTTTATGTAATATTTAAACAATATTTTTACTATAACCATCTTTATTAAACTCAATTTAATGCACGAATGAATCACATCGCTTCACATGTTGGTAGTTCACCATACAAACATTCAACAATATCGTATTACCACTAAATTGAATCCATGATGTTATGTTGGATATAAATATTCAGGAATCATAATAAATTTATAAATAAATATCATCTATATCCTATAAACTCATTTTTATTACTGAACATTAATGGTGGTATTTTCAGAACAAATGATATTGATACATGAGGTTGTAGTTCATTGTGTACAGAAATGATGATGGCATATCCCATTTGATAGAAGTGTTTGATGTTTTAGTTCATACCATTAACAAAAAAAATAACTCAGTATATACAATATATTGGGGTTTTTATATAAACATGATATATAAATAAATGAAGGGGTTAAAATAAGAAATAACCCAATAATATACATTGAAGAATCTTATATCTTATTTAGGTATCTTCGTTTGGTTTTAACCAATGGACTTACATGGTGGGATTTTATCCTAATGTAATTTTTTTTTATAATGAAGGGGGGACGTTTATTGGATATTTGGGGAGGGGTTGAATAAACCAAATATATTTTGAAATGTAATGAAAAGAGAATAATAATTGAACTTTTAGAAGACCATATCTCATGAAAATTGTGCTTATTTAAAATTTTAATGATTAATAAATAATTTATCAAAATATTGTTTTCATAAAATTTTAATTGTTTCGATTTTTAAACTTTTCATTATTTTGAATTTATGAAAATCAATATTAAAAGGTAAATTTGAATCTAATCATTAAATATATGATAATTATTTCATATTCCCCTATAATATATGTGAAGTATCTTAATTAGTTCAAAATATTTTTCTTTTAATATTTCAAATATAATTTAATTGTGTTTTCTTAATTAAATAAAAAATGCATCATCACTGTGAATTTATTTGTGAAACATATTTATTCAAAAAAATTACCACTAAATTTCTACGATGTATATTAAATTTTTGGATTTTATAAAAATATTTATAGTCGAGAAAATATTCTCTTTAACCAAATATAAAAAATATTCTGTTTAGAAAAATTTAGAGTGTGAAACTTTTTCACTCTCTATGATTTTAATAATATATATTCCATTTTCATACACAATTTTCACTTAAATAATTCAATTTTTTAAACTAGGTGTTATGTGTAAAATTAATTTCAGCCAATCACATTTGGTCATGTGTTTGAATATTTTCATAATAGTTGAAATATTATTTTTCCTTTAATTTACTAAATTATCTATAACCACAATGATAATATAAGAACATTTATTATTAATATTTTTTCAAAAATAAAAAATATATACATACTAAATTTGTAAAATATGATTCCAAATATGCAAAAAATTATTCAAAATTCAAAACACAGATGTGGATATAGTGAGAAAACATATTTTTGATGTGAAAATGATCAAATGTTTACAAACATTTTATATCTAAATTCAAAATAAAAATGATGAAAATGATCTATATTTTTTTATTGGATTTATTATTGTACAATTTTTACATTAAACCCATTTATAATATAATTTTTTATTATATATTATACAGAGACAAATTTGAGTTTGAATTAAAATTCAGTATTTACTTTATTCATTGAAATATGATTTTTTTAAGGAAAACCCCCCAAAATTTTCCCTAAACAAATTGTGCCATTATCTTTTTAAAAAATAAGAATATTTTATCAAATAAAATTTATAAATTTTTAAAATTTTTGTTTTATAATTAGTCATTCATTAAATGGAAGAAATACAAACATTTGGACAAATACAACACTTTGTGCATAAAAATTTGTTTGTTATTATTTTATGAAAATAAAAAAGATTGTATTTATTTATAAATAATTTATTGGATATGAAATATATAAATTTCATTAATCTCATTTACTAATAGTTATTAATATAATTTATTAATATGAAATTCTTTTGTGTGAATGAAAATATTTTTTTATAAAAACAAATCATTTATATTAAATTCGGATTTATCTTCATTTAAAATTAATTAGTAACCCATGAATTGTTTTCATAATATAGTTATCAATATTTATTATATCCATTTATGTATTTAAGTGATACATATCATGATAAATTCAATATTATTGTTTGGTAAAAATAATTTTTTTCATGTAATAATAGTTATCAAAGCTACACACCATTATGTACAATAGAAGAAAAGTATTTTGTAGTGTGCACCAAAACATATTATATGTTTTAAGTATAGTGAAATATTATCTTGGTGTCACATATAAATAAATCATAAATTTATGTAGCATGAAACACATGAAATAAATGAATGTCAATTTGGTTGAAAAAAAATCAAATAATAATCGTTGTTTCATTGTCCTAGTATTAGGGTACCACTATGAAATAGGTAGGACTCATGCCATATCCCAACATGAGGATTCCCCAATAATAGGTAGGTAGAGGACCAAATCCTTAGGTAAACATGATAGTTCCACCCTATAATTCCTTAATACACCTTCCTTAAAAACACAAAATATTTCTACTCTAGTAGATAGAAATATAGATACATTGATGAATAATTATTAGTTATGACAAGAGGGTTCCACTATAATGGAAAATATATGACACATGTTTTACCTAGAAAGAGGGTTCCAATATACTACAAGAGTACCCATCCAAGAATCATAATGATGGTTCCACTATGATATCCAATAAAGGACCATTGCCTATCCCAACTAGATTTTCCCACTCTAATGGTCGACAGAAGGGCCCATGCCCATCCAATCAAGAGGGCTCTACTCTAAAGTATGGAGGACCTGTTCTATGTCTCAGTAAAAGGGTTTCACTATGAAATCCTTTGCTGATCCTACCAAATCAATTCCAAAATCAACCATCACCTATATAAGCTCCAATCCCAAATCTTATCACATTTAACCTCATAAGAAACAATGAAGGTCCCATCATATTCTATGAAGAAAATCTCTTAGGGAAGGCTTATTAAGGGCCAAAATCAGAGTTCCAACAAAAGAGATAGTAAGTACTAAACGTTCCTAAAAAGGACCAAGGGATTTATGGTATGTGTGGGGTTCCAAAATTCATCATTTCGTACATTATCACATGGAAATGTACCTGGAGGTACACTGTTCTCAAAACATGTACAACTACATGATGTTTCCAAGCCACCCGAGGTCCTTGGTCATTCACCTTCTCCATTTAACATGTTTTTCAGTACAAGGCCATGTGCCTACCTGTATCTTTCCACATGGTGTCCATACCATATTCTATCCCACATGGCTTGCCGCCAAATAATAGTTATCCTCGATGCATAGCAGGGATACACACTATGACATTATATCTTATTAAAACCCAAGAAATCATAGCATAAGTGATACATGTCATGTGGTCATCATCATAAATGGTGTGTAGTCATGTTTTTCAAAAAAAAATCCAGATCTATGTTTCATTATCCATAACTGACATTTTGAACATTGGTTAGAGTGTCACCTCCTCCAAAAAGATAGGAATCTTTCCCCACTTGGTGATTCTAATCATCCAGTAACATGAAATCGGTACTTCAATTTTACCACATATAAACTACCCACCTTGTGCATATTTTGTTCTTCTATATTACATGACTTTAATTTTGATCTCCCAAATGAGCACCAAAAATACCATAAGGTATACCAAATTATAATGTTTTTTTGATCCATATTTAAAAAGTGAATTATTTTCCAATATGGGGTGTCCAATCATGTTTTTTCCTTACTGAAAATGTCAAACTGATACCATGCATGCCGATCAGCGAAGAACATGAAGAATTTGTAGGATAATGTACCCTTAAAAAATATAACCAAATTTTGGCCATTAATTTTTGGCTAAAAATTAAAACTGGTATATCTAGGATAGAAAAAAATATTGACCATATGAATTTCAATTCAGTGGCTCCTAAAATGGTTAATAATTATCGATGATTATAGAAGGGATGGTCATACTCAATCAATTCAATCATCATGGGTGTAAAACATGAATTTATGATTCCTAACTAGAGATTATACTATTCATCCTCGATTATCATGCTCACCAATGAATAATATAATTCAATGCGTTTGATGTGCTCTAATCTACTCTGATCTGGAGATTTATATCCATCATATGTGATTCACTAATAGAAGGAGGAAAGAGAAGCCCCCAATAATCTAATGAGAATGAAGCTAAACCTGGATTATTTAAAATTACTATATACTTATAGATTATTGAAATATGTCAATCTAATTAAAATAAAATAAATTATTTATTTATATTATCTAAACCCACATGCCACATGTCTTTATATTTGAACAACCTGCACCGACCTATTTTATGTCATGCCTGGGGTAATCATTTATTTCAGACTCAATTGTGGTAATATAAATGAAATCTAAGATTACATTTAAGATTTATCTCATTTTATATAATAAATAAATCCCATATAATATATATTTTTTATTTTTTATATAAAATCAATTCATGGTGCACAGGTAATCAAAATTCTTCATCATCTCAATGCCTAGATCTAGAAATATATATGTAGAAATATTTCGACATCATTTAAAAAATGGGTCTCAACTAGTAATGATTCATTCAAATTTTAAATATAATTTTTCAAACTCAAAACATCTCCAAAATACTATTCATGTAAAATATCCATGGAAAATTAAAAATGAAGGATTCAAAACCATTTAAAATATTTCATCAAGAAAATATCATTTTCAATTAAAATTAACTAAAAAATAAAAAATATTAAAAAATGCATTTTATTGAAAATATACATTGAAACACATAATTCAAGCGTTGAAAAAGTTATTTATTCATGATAGACGTAAATAGAGTTCAATCATTACATGTTAAAATAGAGATTCCATTCACAGAATTTGTAAAATCCATAATGGGATTATTTTAGTAATGACATGACTAATCTGTTTAAAATAATTTTTAAATATGTTAATATAAGGACTTGGCCTTAAAACATTATATAATATTTAATTAAATAAATAAATCACATTGAGGATCTTTTCAGTTGTAGAGTTTTAGAGAGTGAGCCCATAACTATTACATTTCAAAATATTACAAAGTAGACACTTCTACCTTGTATCCATTTTTTTACAAAATATGAACTCTTGAAAAAAAGTCATGTCTAGTTCCATGTTTAAGACATCATGAATTTTCCTTGATACCATCCTTGACCATATTCCACATTATGTCCTATGAAAATAATTTCAAAAACTTGGGATGAGAATAACAAGATCAGTAAGTGATACACAAAGAAGTAAAACCGATAGTTTTTCAAAACAACATATAAACCATGAATACTTTATCATAAGTAATAATTTTCACCTTTATGAAGTAGTAAATACTCTTCACTGAATAAAAGAACATTACTTACCCTTTTGAAACCAAACCATTACCATAATACCCATATAAAGAACACATAACATATAAAGGTAACTTGGAATATAAACATACTTAAATGGAATAACCATAAGGTCGACTCCCACACATATCACTAAATGGAATATCCATACGGCCGATTTCCATACCCAATGTATTGGAGGTTATAACGTAACCACCCATCCTGGTATTCACGAATCCACCTGTCATATGGTTTATCAAGTAACCACCCGTCAAATGTCCAAGTACCATTATAACACATAAAATATTTAAAATATAAACATTTCACCAGTATGATTTCATTTTCAATCACAAGAAGTAATTTTGATATATTGAAATAATCAATCCATTTAAAAAAATTATAAAGGATTTTTGAATCATAGTGTCCCATACCACTTTGATTCTTTTAATGGAATTATTATTTTAAAATATTAATGTCCATGTAAATAAATACTCAAAACCATTTTTAATACATGGACATTAAAGATAAATATATAGAATGATAAATGATTAAAACATTTAAAAATGATATTTTTGTTAAAGAGTTTTTAAGAAAATGAGAGACTATTGAATACAAATAATTGCGGAATAACATTTAATCAGAATAATATAATATCATTAGAATAAAGGTATTAATGATATAATATGTCAAAATACTGTATATAAACCATATAAGAGTGAATTGGTGCATAACAACAATGAAGTCTCAATGGAAATGTAAATTGAGATGAAATACCTTATAATGATGGTATCCTTAAATTAAGGATAAATCAATCACAAAATTATGTGTAAAAAATATAAATACACCCAATATAATTGGACATTAAGTTTAAAACAATCAGAGTTCATTCAGACATATTAATTGGATGGAATATTTATTGAGTACAAGTTTAATTAAAATATTCAACGAGTACTAGTTGAACCCAAATATTTGAAATTGGTTAAGAGGTTTCATTGTAAAAAAATCTATAGCCTAACGACGTCACTTTAAAATTCATAAAATGAGTTGATGAGATAAAAAAAAGGAATATCATCAGTTGGATATTAATGTTACATCAATAAGGATATAGAATAACATATCCCAACATAATAATATGTAAATTAAAATACATAACAAAACGAAGTCTTTTATAAAGAAGAGGGTGAATAGTTCCCTTACCGATTTGGTAACTTACCAAACATACGCCACATGAAATAAGGATCATAAAATTATAATTTAAATACTCATAAATGAAATCATATTACCTAAATAGTACAATCATGGGCCGTACATACACCACACAAAAGGAAATAGTGGCAAATACAGCATGAATCTCATGGGAATAAAAGTGACATGAAACCCTTTACCACGTTGTAATCAAATGAGTCATATGAAAAAAAGTTAATAACATAAAAATTAATCACAAAATACCATGAATTTAATAATAATCATGATAATATATATCAATTGTCAGTACACAATACACCACATTCAATGAATAAGTGGTGAACAATGGAAATCTCACTGAATTAAAAGTGAGATAAGAAAATCCCTTACAAATATTCGACAGCCTAACGACGCCTCTTAAAAATTTGTAAAATGAATTGATGAGAGTAATAGGGGGTTTATCATCATATTAAAATACAAATTACACTATGGTGAATATAAAATAATATCCTCCAACATAATAACATGGAGCATACATTAAATGACATGAAAGAGATTACATAAAAAGACAGAGAGAGGTCAGATCCCTTACCTCGTGTCCGACATGACTCGATCGTTCTTTAATCCCCTGAATAATAAACTAATGTTAATTTATACTTGATTAAGATCCTTTTTCAAGTTTATTATTCATTTTATATCACTTATTACCATGTTATAAACATTATGTAATTATTTAATATAATAACGTCCATTTTGTCGATATTTGGTAGTGGAGTGAAAAATGGACTTCTTATAATCACATCTTGTTCATGTGGTCAATGGTTCAATATATCAACAATGATATTAATGATTTGGATATAATATATATCATATATATCTAGTATATTCATGTATTTATAATATTACATAACATTTAGTGGTAAGAAATGAAAAGCACCATTAATGGAGATGATAAGTCGTACGTACGCGTGAACGCTAATTTCATTTCTATTTCTTATTTTAATGGAAATAAAACAAAATGATACATATGTATATTATAATTCCAGTATAATATGATCTTTAATATAATTAAATACATCCTTTATACATCCCAAAAAAGTAATTAATGAATCAAATCACTATAAGGGGGTGGTAGTCTGCACTTCCTCAAATGGGATTATCGTATTTACCCACTATGGAAACCATAAAGGCTGCTATAAATGGAAAATACAAAATCATAAAGAAATCATAAACATAATATATATCATATATAAATACAGTTCCATCATAATGGCCACCATGAGAGGCGGTAGGATAAATTTGAACAATCATCATTTCGTGAGGCGTTAGTTTTCCATCCACAAAAACATTATGTTCTTCATCCATTGGATGGAGGTGTGTGTAATTTTAGCTCGCATACATCTCATAACAACATCCTAGTATATTGAGGATACATATGTAATCACAAAATAATGTAATGAAAAGAGTTTAGGCGTTGGAGAAGTAAAATAATGGAAAACAATTTAAGAGATACTGTTACCTTTAATTTGGGTAACTTCCTTGGGTTTGAACCAAAAGGACTTGTTTATGTTCCTTCTTCATAAGGTAAGGCCTCTAGGTGGTGGATTGCAATACTGGGAGCTTAATTGGGCAGAGGATGGTTGAGCAAAATGGCTTGAGAGGTGTGAGGAATTGGTTAGAAGTGGTCTTCTTTTTTAAAGGGGAGGAAGGGCTCTTTAGGAAAGTGTGAAACTATTATTTTATTATATAATTATATTCGGTTTCAAATAGACCATATTTCATAAAATATGAATATAGGATGACACATGGTCAAAATAAAATCATCCAATCAGAATTTTACATGTTTTATATATTATTTTGATCATTATAATGTTATTTATTTAAATGATTTATTAAAGAGGTAAATACTTCATCATTGTTATGTCATAAATAAATTAATTTATTTGTTGTCTAAAAAATATAAAAAAATACCCTGATTAAGTTAATAGATTTAGAATTCCAATGAATATTTATATTCAAAAATATGACTTATATAACACCATATAAATGTTAATTACTAAAATATTTTAGTTAATGTCACTTTTGTCTTTACATTAAATTATTTAATCTAAATTGCCATTATCACACCAAAGTGGCTCAATGATGTCCCAAAATCGACCCAAAGATTCCCATGGTCATTAATGAATCAACCAATAAGTTTTGGACAAGTGTTAGGGTAATTTTGAATTATTATAATATTATTTTTAGCTTGAATTAACCTATTTATCTTTAACCGAGATAAATAAAAGTCAAAAGATACTATTCACCAAAAATTATTTCCATCTTAATGAACCACATTTCACTTAGTGATAACAAACATGTATTTCAGATTTTATAATTTCAATTCACATAAATGTTAAATTTTTATTTAAATGAAAACGTCAGTTTTTGTTAACTACCACAAAGTGAATTCATTATTCATAAAAAAATGATGCTTTTTCAGAAAAATACCAAAAATTCAGCGTAAGCTATATTTGATATTCCAAATTAAAAAATGATTTCTATTTTTCCAAATTCATAACATAGAAGTGGCATTAAATAATTTTAAAAATAATTCATGTTATCCAAACAAATAGATTGTTTTTAAGAACCAATAACTATTAAAAGATTGATAATTGTTTATGTCCAATTTCAAAGTGAAATTAATTCCAATGAACAACATTAGATTAAATGGTAAAAATATATTCTAATTACACTTTAAAACCAATTAAAAAGATAATATAACTATATAAATAAATTATATTAAAACAACGTTTTGAATTAAAATAAAATATTTTTCACTATTCATTAGAAAATGAACTTTATTAGAGAAATTACAAAAATTTACACAAAGTAAATTTTGAGGTCCCCATTCAAAAGAAAGATTTTATTTGGTCAAATAGATTGTATTAATGTGACCAAAATTAGATTTAATGAGGGTTCTCCATTAAAAGGTGGTAAATCGGCCTTTTAATGTAAGTTATGCCTAAAATTAGATTCATTCACATTTTATGCCTCTAAAATTTATTGGATAAATGTTAATACTTTTAACAAACATGTATAATCAAATTTTAGTTATTTTTACTCATTACCTCCAATACAAGAACTAGGAGTCAACTACCATTTAAAATAATAATATTATATTATTAGTGTGCAACGTAAGATTTCAAAGAAACCCGTTGTTGCGTATCAGGTATGCTATAGAACATAGCAACCCATTTAAATTAAAAATAAGATTTAATTCACAAATATTAATAAATATGAAAATTTTATATTCTTAATTTATCCGGGATGTTATATCCTTCCACACCTTTGGGAATTGCATCCTCGCAATTTAAAAATAGTGCTCGGGAACTTCATTGAAATCCCATTATCGAAAAAAAGATTCAGTAAAACTATCACATAAAAAAAGGATGATAAGTAAAAAGGTTACCATAGACCACAGATACTGTGATTCCATGAAAACATGGATATGGAGGATAAAAAAAACCTTCATGTTCTAATGGAGAGTGACATAACACATGTTTTGGAGAAAGTTAACCTCGAGAAATTCCCAAACTTGTGATGGGATAAACAGTCTTTGATTCCCCAGTTGGAAAAGTTAATAGATAAGGTTTTTGTTTTAAGTTACTTTTCATTGAAGAATTTGTTTATGAGCTTAACTAAAAACATAAGGAAATATACTTACATGTCATGTAAACATTAATCTTTTACTAGATTTCTAACACAAACTCATATTTTCTCCAAATGATGAGTCTTCAGGATGGCTTTTTTTACATTAAAAGTGATATAATCAACATCGAGAGAATAAAATAATCCACAAAAGATGAACTATATATTTCCATTGTCTTTAGATATTAAATAAAACCAAATCGTTTAGTATAATATCAGATAATCCCCTAAAAGGATAAACATTTACATAATGAAAAAAAGCTCTTAATCTCCAAAATTTGTATAACAAAACCATAAGTTCAACAAAGACCATTCAATTAAAAGATGTCCTTAAAATTATTAAATATAAATCAAATTATGATTGAATCCCAAATCACTGAAGGATTTAATAATAATGTCTTCCAAGACAAATCTTAACATTTATCTCCAAATAACATCAGTTACTCTTAAAATCTCATATTGAAAAGCAATTAACCAAATCAACTATTCTCCATGCTAGGTTAATAATTTCCATCGATAAACCAAAATAAACTTATTTTGAATTCATAAAATCATTTAACTAAAAAGAATTATTCAAACTAACTAGGGACTTCACAGAGTCCAGTGGTAGGTGATAAATACCAGGCAAACTTTGGTTGTGGGTTCGATCCCCATATATTCGTCTGACGCAACAGGTTGTCACACGGTCGACATGTTGTCTCTTTTCAAAAACTATATAATTTCATAAAATTCCCAAATAGAGATATATTTATCAAAAATAACCATAGAATATTTTAACCATGATGGTTTTCTAATAACATTTATTTTGCATCCAAAAAATGAATTGAACTATAATTTCCTCAAATCAAGGATCATATAAACCAAAATGGTTCTTTATAAATATATCCACAAAATAAAACATAATTTCTCCTTGAATAAAATTTTCATATATCAAAATTTAGGGTTACATATACTATAAATAGTCTTGTAATGTAATTCCCATAATCCAAAGAGCCTTAATACTTATAACCATTTCGCCATCCTAAAATCTACTATAACTCTTGAATCCCTTATATGTTGACTTCTTACACATTCAACATTCTTCATTATCCATTTACCATTTCTCTTAAACATATTCTGAAATACCTATTTCCTACAAATAGAATCATGAATCATATCCTAAGATTCAATAATATCAAAACATATGTTAAGAAATAATCCATATCTTTCATGGGTCGTTTTCAGTTTCTTCGTCATCAATTATAATTTCATTAGGTATTGGTAAAAAAATATGTGTACGATCCTGGTGATCACATTCACGAAAAATCATTGTAGGAAACCAGTTTTTATTATGACCATGCCCTCCAAAATTAAAACATTCAATTGTTCCCTTAGAAAGGACTTCTTTCCCTTTCATAGAGTCAACTAGATGATTTCTTCTTCCGTGGGAGGTTCTTGCTTTCTTACCTTCATTCCCACATCTATAGCATATTCTGGTCCCTTTGAAGAATATTCCTAGGTGTTTGTTTCCACATCCTTGACACATAGGTTTTTGAACATACTTACCTTGATGATTATTACCTGATATTCCATATGGATTTTTTTCTCGAATATACTAAACCTTATAAAAATCAACATATTTCATTTTTTCAATAATGACCCCATATAGTTGGTTGAGAATAACCACAAGAGTTCTCATTGCAACTCTCATTTCATTCAGTTGTTCATTCAGAAAACCGTCACTATTTTATTCACATCCACTGTTACGTTGGTGCCTGCTAGATCCAGCCATTTACTAAAATATAAAATGTCAATGTGAGTATATCAGTAAAATCATCATATAATATCTTATGAGGAGGTTATATACTAATTCATGTTATCTTAAACTCATTCAAAATAACTATGACTCTTTCTAATATTCTTACCATTATGGTTATATTACTTATGCTTAGATAACACCCTAACCTCTAAAGTTGTCTAAACCGGCCTCTGATACCAACTATAAGGACCCAGCCTTAAAACATTACATAATCATTATTTAAATGAATAATTCACATTGGGGATCCTTTTAGGTTTTTCGTTTTAGAGAGTTCGGCCATAACTATTAGATTTTGAAATTTTACAAAGTAGACACTTCTACCCAGTATCCATTTTTTTACAAAACATAAACTCTTGAAAAAATGTCATTTCTAGTTCCATGGTTAAGACATCAAAAATTTTCCTTGATCCCATCCGTGATGCTATTCCACATTATGTCCTGTGAAAAAAATATTGAAAACATGGGATGAACATAAAAATCTCAGTAAGGTAAACACAAAGAAGTAAAACTGTTACTTTTTCAAAGAAAAAATTAAACCATGAATACTTTAACATATGTAATACTTTTCACCTTTATGAAGTAGTAGATACTCTTCACTCAATAAAATATCATTACATACCCTTTTGTAACAAAAAATATTACCATAAAACCCATATAAATAACACATAACATATAAAGGTAACTTGGGACATAAACGTACATAAATGGAATAACCATACTGTCGACTTCCACACATATCACTAAATGGAATAGACATATGGCCAACTTCAATACCCAATGCATTGGAGGTTATAACGTAACCACCAGTCCTGGTATTCACAGCACCACCTGTCATATGGTTTATCATGTAACCACCCATCAAATGACCAAGTACCATCGTAATACATAAAATATTTCAAATATAAACATTTCACCAATAACATTTCATTTTCAATCATAAGAAGTAATTTTGAGATATCTAAATAATCAATCCATTTTAAAAAATCATTTAAAAAAGGATTTTTGAATCAAAGTGTCACGTACCACTTATATGATTTTAATGGAATTATAATTTTAAAACATTAATGTCCTTATAAATAAATAGTTAAACCCATTTTTAAAACATGGCCATTAAATATAAATATTTATAATGATAAATCATTAAAACATTTAAAAATGATATTTTTGTTAGGAGTGTTTAACAAAATGAGAGACTCTTGAATAAAAATAATTGCGGAATAACATTTAATCAGAAATTTATAATATCATGAGAATTGAAGAATTTATGATATAATATGACAAAGTAAAGTATATACACCATATAAGAGTGAATTGGTGCATAACAACAACGAAGTCTCAATGGAAATGCAAATTGAGATGAAATCCCTTATAAAGATGGTATCCTTAAATTAAGGATAAATCAATCACATAATTATGTGTGAAAAATATAAATAAACCCAATATAAGTGGATATTAAGTGTAAAACAATCAGAGTTCATTCACACATATTCATTGGATGACATATTCAATGATTACAAGTTGAATTAAAATATTAAATTAGTACATGTTGAACCGAAAGATTTGAAATTGGGTTAAGTGGTTCCCTTGTAAAAATTCGACAGCCTAACGACGTCACATTAAAATTCAGAAAATGATTTGATGAGATACAAAAGGAATATCATCAATTGGATATAAATTTTACATCAATAAGGATATAGAAGATAAAATCCCAACATAATAATATGTAAATTAAAAGACATAACAAAAATAAGTCTTTTATAAAGTGGAGGGTGAATAGTTCCCTTACTGGTTTGGTAACTTACAAAACATATGCCACATGAAAGAAGGATAATACAATGAAGATGTAAATAATCATACATTAAATCATACTACATAAACAGTAAAATCCTGGGCAGTACATAGACCACACAAAAAGAAATAGTGGCAAATATATCATGAATCTCACGGGAATAAAAGTGAGACGAAACCCTTTACTACGTTTTAATCAACCGAGTCGTATGACCAACAGTTAATAACCACAAAATGAATAAAAAAATACCATGAATTTAATAATAATAATGATATTATATATCAAATGTAATTACAAAATACTCCACATTCAATGAATAAGTGGTGAACAATGGAAATCTTACGGAAATAAAAGATAGATAAGACAATCCCTTATAAAAATTCGGCAGCCTGACGACGCCTATTAAAAATTATTAAAATGAATTTATGAGAGTAAAAGGGGGTCTCCAATCATATGAAAATAAAAATTATAGTGTGGTGAATATAAAAGAACAACCTCCAACAAAATAACATTGAGCATAAATTAAATGACATAAAAGAGAGTACTTGAAAAGAAAGAGAGAGGTTGAAACCCTTATCTCGTGTCCAACTGGACTCAATCATTCTTTAATCTCCTCAATAATAAAATAATGTTAATTTCTACATTCATAAGAATATATTTCAAGTTTATTATTCCTTTTATATCACTTATTACCACGTTTTAAACATTATGTAATAATTTATGTTAATAACATCCATTTTGTCTATATTTGGTACTGGAGTCAAAAATGGACTTCTTATAATCACATGTTGCTCATGGAGTCAATGGTTCATTATATCCATAATGATAGTAATTTTTTGGATATCATATATATCATATATATCCAGTATATACATTTATTTATAATAGTACATAACATTTAGAGGTAAGAAATGAAATGAACCGTTCATGGAGACGGTAAGTTGTACGTACGCATGAACTCGACGTTCATTTATATTTATTATTTTAATGGAAATAAAACATAATGATACATAGGTATATTATAATTCCAGTATAATATCATAGCTAATATAATTAAATCTATCTTTTATACATCCCACATAAGACATTAATGAATCAAATCACTTTAAGGGGGCGGTAGTCCGCACTTCCTCAAATGAGATTATCGTATTACCCACTATGGAAACCATAAATGCGTGCTATAAATTGAAAATACAGAATTTTAAGAAAACCATAAACATAATATATATAATATATAAATATAGTTCCATCATAATGTCCACCATGAGAGGCAGTTTGAGATATTTGACCATTCATCGTTTCGTGAGGTGTTAGTTTTCCATCCACAGAAACATTATGTTCTTAACCTATTAGATGGAGGTGTGTGTATGTGTAGCTCTAATAAATCTCATAACCACATCCTAGTATATTTATTTTACTTATGTTGTCAAAAAGAAAGTAATAAAATGAATTTAGGGGTTGGAGATGTAAAATAAAAGAAAACAATTTAATAGAAACTGTTACCTTTAATTTGGTTAGCTTCATTTGGTTTGAACAAAAAGGACTTCTTGAAGTGCCTTATGCCTATGTTATGGCTTCTAAGAGGAGGATAGGGATGTAGGGAGATTAATTGGGCAGATTTTGGTTGATCAAATGTCTTGAGTCTTGTAAGGAATTTGTTATAAGTGGTCTTTTTTTATAGGGGGGGAGGGGCTCTTTAGGAAAGTGTGAAACTATTATTTTATTATGTAATTATATTCGGTTTCTAATGGTCCATAAATCATTAATGATGAATATAAGATGAATCATGGTCAAAATATAATCATCCAATCTGAATTTGACATGTTTTGTATAGTATTTTAATCATTATAGTCTTATTTAATTAAATGATTTATTAATGAGACAAATACTTTATCATTATTATGTCATAAATAATTTAATTTATTTGTTTTATAAAAATTATAAACAATATACAATAATGTAGGAAATCGTTTCCATTTTCCAATGAATATTTATAGTCGAAAATATGACTTATATAACTCCATATAAAAATTAATTACTAAATGATTTTTGTTAATGTCAATTTTGTCTTTACATTTAATTAATTAATCTAAATTGTCATTATCACACCCAAGTGGCTCAATGAGGTCCCAAAATCGACCCAATGATTTTCATGGTCGTTAATGACTCATCCAATAAATTTTGGACATGTTTTAAGGTAATTTTTAATTATTATAATATTCTTTTTACCTTGAATAAACCTATTTACCAGTAACCGCGGTAAATAAAACTCAAAAGTTACAAGTCACCAAAAATTATTTTCATCTTAATGAACCAAATTTGACTTCTTTATAACAACAATGTATGTCAGATTTTTTAAATTCGATTCACAGAATTGGTAATATTTTATTTAAATGAAAACGTCAGTTGTTTTAACTACCACTATGTGGTTTCAATATTCATCAAAAATTGAAGTTTTTCAGAAAAATATTAAAAATTCAGCCTAAGATATATTTGATATTCCGAATTAAAAAATTATATCTATTTTTTAAAAATTCAAAACATAGAAGTGGAATTAATTAATTTTATAATCAATTCCCATTATCAAAACAAATACGTGTTTTTTAAGAAACAATAACTATCAAAAGATTGATATGTGTTTATGTTCAATTTCAAAGAGAAATTATTTCTAATGACCAGAATTGGATTAAATGGTAAAAAAATATTATAATTAAACTTCAAAACCAATTAAAAAGATAATATAACCATATAAATAAATTACATTAAAACCTAGTTTTGAATTAAAATAAAATATTTTTCACTATTCATTAGAAAATGAACTTTATCAGAAAAATTCCAAAAAATTACACAAAGTTAATTTTGATGTCGCCAATCAAAAGAAAGATTTTATTTGGTCAAATAGAATGTATTAATGTGACCAAAATTATATTTAATGCAGGTTATCCATTAAAAGGCGGTAAATCCGCCTTTTAATATAAATTATGCTTTAAATTAGATTCATTCACATTTCAAGCCTCTAACTTTTTATGGATAAATGTAAATAATTTTAACAGACAAGTATAATCATATTTTAGTTAGTTTTATTCATTCTCGCCAATACAATATCTTGGAGTCAACTACCATTTAAAATAATAATATTATATTGTTAGTGTGCAACATAAGATTTCAAAGAAACACGTTTTTGTGTATCATGCACGCTATCGAACATAGAAACCTATTTAAAGTAAAATTAATATTTAATTCACAAATATTAATAAATATGAAAATTTTATATTTTTCATGTATCCGAGATGATATAGTTAATCATTATAATGACATATTTGAATCCTTTTTTTAGAAAAAATGGTTTTGAAAAAAATAGGATTTTGAAAAAATAGGGAAATAAATATAATGGTTCTTAAAAAATATTAGGAAATTATGAGTATATAATGATTAGAAAATTAATGGAATACATGCCATATTAATTGGGTAATACATGTTCATAATAAAATAATATATGGTATTATATATATAAATATTATTTTGTAAAAAATTTATAATAATATTATTTTTATTATACAATAGTTTTCAACTTGTACAATGGAATTCAAAAATTATGGTAATGGATTTCCATCTGACATTTTTAATTCTATGTGACATGTACCACATTCTGCCCCTATTTTTTCAATTTGTATTATATACAATGGATGTATGTAATTTATGATCCTTATCCTAAAAATTATTGGGATTTAGATATCCATGTGTGTATCTCTATTTCATTGTGATTATGTTTCTTGTGTTTAAAAAGTTGTATATGGTTTTCATTTAAAATTATATTCTTCAAAACATAAGTGTTTATATGAACCTAAAATCTTCTATGAGTTTTTTAGAGTTATCCATTAGAATATATATAATTTATATGCTTATTTTTATGATATTAAATTTCTCATTGTATTTTATCCCTTAATGGTGATTCCAATTAATGTTTAAAATGTGGAAATGGTTTTTCGATAAAATATCATCAATTATCGATAATTTTTATCATTATCCTACTAATGATGTATTACTATGATCCATCCCTCATGAAAACATGAATTTTCCTATAATATTTTTATATCGTAAAAATATATGTAATCCCTTAATTTTATAATTGTTTTAATGAAATAATTGTTATAATATATTTACATTATAGAATTATTTTAATTTCTTATTTATCCTATTATCATTAAATCCTTTCTTAAAACCTTCCATGAAATATGTGAATGAATCATATCACAATCATGAGGCAGAAGTCTTCCAACCAAATGGGCGCCATTTTCATATTCCCAAAAACCATAATGTTATTATGGTCATGTGAAATAATAATTACATAATTATAATAATTTTAAAAATATCATATTTACATATTTAATAAATAATTATTATGATCAAAATAAAATATATATTAAAAACCCATCACATTGGTTCTTGAGGAGGTAGTTTGTCGTTTACAAGAGAGACATTATAGTTTTTTCGAAAAGTTTGGAGGTAAGAAATTATATTAGGTATTGTAATTATATAGGTAAAATAATATCATAAAAATCATATATAAATAATAAATTCATAAATATATCCTTTTATAAGAGGTGGTGTTACAAAATAAATAACATCGGTTTGCGATGTGGTAGTATTCCCGGCACATGGGTGATGATTTTTATAAAATTTAATGGAGTATGAGGAAGATTATGGTTATAAAATTAATATTATAATATAATAAAATATGTAAGATAATGATTTTATTATAACCCAATTATTTAATAATAATTTGAGGAGGTGGACGAACATGTAAAATAAAACTCTCAGTCAGGGTCATTATGTATACTTCAGAGAAGTTCATTTGTTTTTCACCAAATTCCTTCTCAGTTATAATTTTTACCAAAAAGAAGGCTTAGATGATGATAGGAGGGAACTAAGGATGGATTTTCAAAATGAAATTACCATGAAAAGGGACGATAAGGGTGTGAAAATGAAAATATATTGGGTGACCTTTTATAAGTGAGGTGACTAGGCAACATGTAATTTTATAAAATAAAATGGTATACCCATGTTTTCACCATAAAAAAAGTATAAAATTAGAGACACAATAAAAAATATTAGGTTATATGGTCTAAATATTTAAACAAATTTTTTTGCTTTATATGTTTCATGTCATTTATCCACTTAACCATTTAGTTAATCAATTTGTAAACCAATTTTCTATTTAGACGCAGTAAAACATATTTTCTTATTTAAATATTAAATTTTTTTTAAAATTAAGTTAAAAATAATATATTATATAAATTAATCTGATTATTTATATTAATCATTTTTATCAAAATTCCATTCAAGTTATTTTAAATATTTAATAAAAAATTAATAATACAGACGCAAAGAAAATGCGAGATTCTAATAAGAAAGGTTTAAAATGATGAACAAGTTTTTATATAATAATTATATATTAATTTTATTAAAATGAACTCGTTTTTATTAATATTTATATATATAATTATACTAATTTTCTATAAACCATCATAAATTGATTTTTATGTTTTTTAATTCTTTAAAATATTATAATATAATTTATAAATACATATATTGTTTATATATTCATAAAATAATGTATCATTTTAGAATAATTTCAAAAAGATACGTTGAATATAATTTTGGCATGGTGATTTAAAAAATATAAACTTTTTCAAATAAATTTTTTTAAATAGAAAAAAATTAATTAAAGTATATTTGAATAAATAATAAAAAATACATATTGAAAGAAAAATATTTTTTAAGAATAAAATCACATTTATTTTTATCTCATTTTTAGAAAATAGTAAAGATGGATGTTACACATTATATTATATAAATAATATGTAATTTTATTGAAAATAATTCTAAAAAATAATTCTTTAATCATTTAGATGAAATGGTTTTTGGGAATTAAAATTGTATATCCACAATTTGATTTCCTTTATTTTCTAATAGTATTCTATTTGCATTTATAATAAATTCATAACCAAAGAACTCATTTTATATACATATGTAAACCCTATATTTTCATAATTTAATTAATCAAATTCATAGCTCACTTTCTAATGACTAGAATATAATAATAATATTAAAAAAATAATATATTAATAGTATGTCACATTTTATTTAAGGTCATTGTTGCCTGTAAAAAATGGTAAAATTAATGTTGTGTGTAATAGAAGATAAAATTAATGATTCATATAATCATGCTAAAAATTATTATTCATGTATTAAAAATATTAGAAAGACTCAATTTATTTGAAAAATAATATTTCACAAAATCATGATGTTATACCCCACCTTAAAATGGATTTATCCCTCAAAAGTCATAACTTTGATATAATAAATTAAAACACATCTACCAAATTACATCCTTAGGTACCCAAATTGATTTAAATATGGGGTTTTCTTCATATATTTTTGACTATGTGAGTGGTGATACATTGTGTAAATTTATATGTATAATGATGAATATCAATAAGATATTCCTCATAAAAAATACATAATCCATTGGTAAAACCTATGAATATTTTATATGATATATATTAGGTACGTACATCATTATGAGACAAACATGGAACACATCATGAACATGATAGAGGATCGATTGTATATCCATGTGATAAAATGTATTCATGATATAGTCAAGAATTTAAAATTGACTAATATAGATAGGGATTATGTTTCCCTTATTTATTCATTGGATTTGTTTATAGAAACAAATTCTCCCCATCTACAAATTATATATGAAATTTATAATTATCACTATAAAAGTTTCCTTAAACATTGGGTTTTCATCATATATTTATGAATAACTTAAAACATATTATCTATTTCATCATCTAGATCAATTCCAAATATCTATCATTCTAAAAAGTTCTTATATGTTGGAGTTATACAATTATTAATATAAAAATATTCAAAAGGTCACAAATGATTTCTTGAGTGAAAACAATTTTTGTAAGAAAAATAAACTATAGGACTATGTTGATCTCAACCACCATTTAAATCAATAAAATACATTATTATAATATTTTATAGTGATTTAATTATTTTCTCAACCGATCAATATATATGATGATGATAATAAATATAACAGTACCACGTTCTTAATGTTTGTTCAATAATGTGGATTCAGGGAGAAACATCCTCTAATATAAATGTTGTATGATGGCATCATAATGGTATTGACTACAACCCATAATTACTTCAACATGAAAGATATGATAAACCTTAATTATTACTAGTACCTATAATAATATATCTTCAATGTGTAAATTCATTCATGCTCAAATAATTTGGCACAAAAATGGGTAAAAAGTAAAGGGTTTTGTTTCTGAAAATGCCTCTTAAAATATCTTTAACGCTTATTAAATAAAGGAACTTAATACCTAAAATGCATTTTCAATTAATTTAATCTAATTATGAACCAAAAAAACATAAACAAATTATGAAATCAATTTATATTTAGTTAATATTATATGGATACATATATACTATAAAAAGCTTATTCACAATTTATTCCTTAAATGATCTCTTTATATATACGAAAAAATAGTTGGATTCGTTTGATCATCCTTGTTATGATAGAATATCAAATTTAATTCCATTCTACAGGAATACATATTTAGAGATATAATCACATAATATTTTACTAAAGGATGAACAACAATATTTTCACAAGACTCATTCATATAAAAATCAAACATGAATTTCATAATATAGTAGTGGAGGAAAAATGTTCCCAAATTATCAAAATTCACTATATCAATTTTGATATCATAGAAATTTTATTTTTCTTATTTTTTTTATATTTTGTTGCATATTATGATCCATATATTACCTTGTATTGGGGAATTTATTCACCTTATTTCATAACTCCATGCACATGATGCTTTGGATTGTGGGTTGAATAACGTGTTAAACTCTATATCCATTAATTTCATTGATTGGAGTTTTCACATAACATCTAAAATCATTTTTTATTGATTGGTTCCCCACACTTGTAACACCCAATTATTTCATTCATATATTCACATAGGCTCTTATTCTCACAATTAAAATAATGTTGGCAATAAAGCATTATTCTCACCATGTGGTCTATTATATTCCCATGAGACTCGACCTTCTCATTCTTATCAAATCCATGAGAATGGAATTAATCTCCTATTTAAATTTCTAACATTATTTCACATTTTTTTTCTTCTTTCATAGCTACTAAAGTATCTTTTAGAAAATTAACATTGAATAAATGGTCTTTAAGTACCAAATAAATAATTAATTTTTTTTTTCTGATGTGATGAATGAACTAGAACTGTATTATGGATATTCAATAATATTATCATCATATGAACCAATATAATCATCATAATTCTGTTTGAGCATGATTATTTTATACCCAACATAGTTCGTATAATACAAGGGAAATTATCACTAAAAATTATCGTCTTAAATGCATCCTATTACAATTTATTAATTAATTCTTCTAAAGTCATATAATTAATACTTTTCGACCATTGATAACCTTTTTTTCCAAATGATATAAAACCAAAATGAGTTTTTAATGACCAGAACATTATTGAATGGGAAATAAATATTTAGTGTTAGTAATCTATTGATCATTAACTAGTATATTAGTAGACCTACTAAAAATGGTTTCATCTTTCCTTATTAAGGAATCTACAAAACATTTTTCCCTTCATTGATGATGATTATTTTTTTCCATGATCCAAAAATTGATAAATTTTGGTAGCCATAAAATTAGTTCTTCCATTATAGATCCCATAACAATTGGTTATGTAGGAGGAAAATAATTTCGTTTCCATTAAATTACACATTATTAATGCTCATTCATGTTCCATAAATTGAGTAATATAAGAATGAGTGTTTCTAAAAATCATAATCATCGTATAAAACTTCATAATAATGAAAAGACATTTATAAAATGTTAAAATCAAGAAAAATAATTTTGAATCATTACCACCATAGGTTTACCATCAGTATTTTTTTTCATTATTGTAATAAAAAATGATGGTTTGTAAATAGTTTTTTAATTCTAAAAACATATCTCTAGTAGTGTCATATGAGGTTTTTAGAAATGAAATTTTCATGCACTAGTTGATGATTGAGTCATGCTCAATGTGCAAATCTACGGTGTTATTACCCCATGTGACCTCTTTTCTAGATCCAAATCCACTTGTAGTAACCAAAAATGGATTTAATTTTTGGAAAAAAATCAATATATCATTTTCCAAAATTCTAGGATATATTACTATAAATTGAATCATCTATTGACTTATCCTTAGTTGTTTACCTTTTTATATGATTTGAAATATCCAAAGGGATCTCACTAATGTTTTCTAATCCTATATTCCAATCTTTAACTAATCCATTCCCCTGATACCAGAAATAGAAACACAAAATTCTGAAATATAGATATCACATCATAATATATTAATATTTACTAATTTTCCAAAAATACATTCCCAATGTCCATATTGGTTTTCATCAAATGGAGACGATTCACACAATATTCTTATTTAGTTAATAATATTTAATCTCTCCGATAATGATCATCTCATTCTTCACTCTTCAAAAAAACCATAAAAACCATTCTTGATATCATGTGGAAGGAAATATATAAAATCATGAGACTTGATTATCTATAAGTGTAAACATGTCAAATACAAAATTATACGGTGAGAATAAAGATTATGAACATTGTTGACCTCACCTATTTTGATCATCTCAATTATGTTTTAATATGTTTTGATAATCCTATCTATACATTAAATGATGTTGACATATATATCAAAAAAATCATTGGAATATGTTAATAAATTTGTATCTATGTTTTTGAATGATTCGAAATAATAATAACTCCATCTAGATATGTTTTTAATAGAACAGATAACTATTAAGTTTTTGAGTCACTGTTACAGACCAACCGATAGTCACCGATACAGTCCTCATCTAACGATAAGCAACGATCACCAATAGAAAGAGTCTACTGTCATATCATGAGACATCAATACAAATAGAAACCTACTGATATGAATTCTACCAATACAAACAAGAATCTACTAATATGAACTCCACCAGTATACATACAGAGCCAACGAAATACCGAGAGAGCAACTGATACAAGTAGCTACCGATATAGAAGATTTATAGAGAGCTACTGATACATGAATGATACCTTTACAGATGAGCTACCTATAGGAGGAGCTACCGATACAAAGACATTGTCACTAATACATAGTCTGTTGTTATAAAGAGTAAAAACTACCGTTACCGACCTACTGACTCAGGTCCATCAATACAAGATCAGTGATACTAGGATCCACCGATGGAAACGAGTCACTATATCTCCAAACCCTACTTATGTTTGTTTATTAACAATGTTCATATTTGGTGATTTTAATGAAACAACTAATAATTAGTTAATTCCTATTGAATTTTAGGGAACCCTAACTTGTACCTATAAAAAGGTAATCATTCCCATTGTCAGAGATAATGGTATATATTAAAGGGAACCTCAAACTACAAAAAGAATGATCGATCAGTCTGTCCATGCATATACGGGACTATATTATGAAGATACACAAGAGTTCACATCCATAGTAGAATAAATAAGAATAAAAACTGATTCTATATAACCGGAACATTCATGGAGTAAAGAGCTCCAATGATTTCACCTATACTCAAAGCTGATCAGACTGATCAACCTAGACCTAGAAGGAAAATGCAAAAATGAAACTCTATTTTTCATGACCAAAACCCAGAGAAGGACTCAAAGAATCATCTCCATCAATCCAAGGTGTCCAGAGATTAACTCAAAACACATAGACAATTCTAAGCTAATATCTATTTGTTAATATCTATTGTGTTTCATTTATTTACATTTTGATCAGTGTGTGTTCGATACTATAAACACACCATGTCTCCTATGCTAAACTGTAGGATTTATCAATCATCACTCAATATTTATCTTACACTCTTGTATCCCACTATGGATAGTGGTAGATAACAAGTGTGACCTTGACAGCCTGTGAGCTATTGTTATCTTTTTATTTCACACGTAGAACTATTATTGAGGTTTGAGGACCTAGATAGTCTGAGTACTGTTGTAAACCCCAATCCAAGATGGTGATCAATGTTTTATATAAACTGTTTGAAAGGACTATGCCATATCTTGAGACTGAACCTCTTGGTAAAAACAGTTGTGCATGCTTATTTTATTTAAAACTGTTTTTAATATTCCGCTACTAAGTACATTAAATATAATTTAATTTCAAAGTTACTATGATAGTTAAAAAAGCATGTTTTTGTATTTATTGTAAACCAATATGCTAGTTGAAAAAGAAAATCTAATCTTCATATTAGATTAATTGAGAACTAATCAATCTCTTCATAACCTAACTGAACCTTTACTATATTTCTAATTCACTACAGTTTATCTTGTTATTTAAATTGGGGAATTTTTAATATAAATAATTTAAACAGAAATTTTTTAATTGGAATTCAATTCACCCTCCCCCCCTTGGAGTATCCACTTTGACCAATATTTGGTATCAAAGGGAGGTTATTAATAAAATAATTTCAAAACACTCTATTTTTGAACTGTGATTTTAGTTGTATTTTAAAGATCTTAAATTTTATGTCAGTTCTAAATTTAATCTCTTTAATTATATTTTCTAAAATTTAATAGATAGTGTAGCTAACAACATGCCATCTTTTTTTAATGGTGTAAATTTTTTCCAATGGAAATTAAAAATTTAAATTCATTTAGAAAGTATGGGATTTGATATCTGGACTGATATATAGACTCAGTATTTGATTCCAGAAACCGAAATAACTACTTGGGATGAACCAACAAAAGTTGATTACAACAATAATTTTAAAGCAATGAATGATCTTTATTGTCTTTAAGTGATAAAATAATTTAATTGAATATCTTCTTGTAAGACTTCTTATGAAATCTGGGAAATATTGGATATTTGCCATGAGGGAAATACCAATGTTTTAGAAATGAGATTGAATACCTACACTATTAAGAATGATAATTTTAAAATTAATCCGGATGAAACTATTTCTTCCATGTTTCTCAGGTTCAATGAAATTTTAAATACAATGAGCTCACTTGGAAAAGCTGTTCCTGTAAAAGGGAAAATCATGAGGATAGTGAGTTGTCTGCCAGACAGATGGAGAGGCACATCAGTTTCAGTTAGATAATCTTGTGACAATAGTGCTTTTCATGTCAAGGAATTCATTGTTAAATTAATTATTTATGAGGAAGAACTGAAAGTAAATAAAGAATAAGATGACGAACCAAGAAAGAAGTTTGTAGCTTTCAAGACATATAATTCAAAAAATAAGGACCAAGGAAAAATTCAAAGTGAAAGTGATATTTCATGCAGTGAAGAGAGTGCATCTAATAGTGAAACTAAAATGGCTCAGATATCGAGACGATTCCAGAAGTTTTATCGAATGAAGAAGTTTTTTCAGAAAATCCAATTACAAGGGAATGTATGACAATAATGGTCATTGGAAGAAGGATTAGAAAAGGACTGATAAAAGTGATGACATAGTCTGCTATGAATGCAAGTGGAATGGAAATGTGAAAGATGACTATCCAAAGATAAAATGAAGTAAGAAATATGAGTACAGTGAAAAAAATATTAGAATGATACGAATGAAACCTAGAGTTCTTAATAAGACAGTTCAAGTGATTCTGATTCCAATCAGGATGAAAAATATCAAAAATCTAATATGTGTTTCATGAAAAATACATCTGAGGTAACATTGGATAATCCTGATATAAATACTTATTATTATGGAGCTGATTCTGTTTCTGAAAACATGTCTACTAAATAGTTATTTGAATTATATAACATTAGAGAGGATACCTGCAATGAGCTGAATGCTAAGTATAAAGCCTTAAAGAAACAACATGCTTTAACTAGCACTATTATTTCAGCACTTGAAGTAGAAAAGGAAAATAATGACCAACTTATCAATGAGAATTTTGAATTGTAATAGTATAATGAGAAACTCAGGAATGATTTAGAAAAAATTACTAACTGAGAAAACACGCTTACAAAAATTCTAAGAAAACATGTTTCACCAAAATACATTTTCTGGTATAGGCTATTAGCCAGGATAGAGACAAATTACAGAGAATAGATTTTTTCCTAAATCTGAACTATATACTGCTAGTTCCTGTTTTGGAAATTCTTATGTCTCAACCAGCTATTCACATAATTATAGATCAAAAAATGTTTATCTTTTAAAATCTTTTTAATCAATTGATTATAAGAAACCCATTAGAAATATCATGGTACCAAATGTTTTTCTTGCTAACCTGTCTGGACCCAATAAAATATGGGTACCAAAATCATTTTTTTTGTTTAAAATTGTTTTGTAAGAGGCATGCATGATGAGTTCTTATAGGGATATATGGTACGTGGACAATGGTTGTTCAAGGAATATTACTGGAGATTTCAAATATTTTAAAATTATAATCATAGTTGATGGAGGACATATCACCTTTGGTGAGAATTCAAAAGGGAAAATCATCAGCTTAGGACAAATTGGTAACACTGTTTCAATTTTAATTTATAAAGTATTATTTCTTGTGGATTAAAATACAATCTAGTAAGTATTTATCAGTTGCGTGATGATGGTTTCAATGTTAAATTTAAATATTATCCTTATAATGTATTTGATTCTAAAAATTATTTCTTATTTACTACCTTAAGAAATGAAAATTTATAAGTTGTAGATTTAAATTCATTAGCAGAACAAAATATTACTTTTTAAAATGCTTTTCGTAAAGTGTCCTGTCTATGGCACAGATTATTAGAACATGTCAATGTTCATTTACATAAGAAACTGACTAAGAAAAAATTAGTTAGAGACCCACATCAAATAAAATTACCATCAGACAAAGTTTGTACTCCCTGTCAAAAGGGAAAGTAACATATGGTTTCTTTTAAATCCAAAAAAGATGTTTCAACTTCTCAACCTCCCGAGTTGGTTCAAATGGATTGGTTTGGACCATCCAGAGTTTCTAGATTAAATAATAAGCACTATGATTATGTCTTAGTAGATTACTTTTACAGAAATACTAACGTATATTTTATAGCTCAGAAAAGTGAAGCATGTTCCTATTTTATCAAATATTCCAAGACTGTAGATAATCATAGTGGTATTAGAATCAAGACCTTGAGAAGTGATCATGGAAGTGAGATAGAATATCATAAATTAGAATCATACTGCTAACACAATGGCTACAATCACAAATTCTCTTCCCCTAGGACACCTCAGCAAAATGGTGTAGTAAAAATATGAAATAGGACCCTTCAAGAAATTGCAAGGACTATGCTTAATGAGTATGACCTACCTGTTATTTTTGGCCTGAAGTGCTCAATACAGCTTTTTATATTATAAATACTGTCTTGATTCGACCTGTTCTAAAAAAGTCCATTCATGAATAGTGGAATAATAGGATGTAACACCCCTACCCTAGTTACCCATAATCGGTAAATTATTTTAATACATTAGCATGATTACAAGGAATCAAGTCCCGAAGGACTGATCGGTTTAGCAGTCTTATAAAATTGATTACATACATGAATGTTACATTACACTTTATAACATACAAAACAATATAAATAATCCTTTACGAACACCATTATTCCCATGGCATAACCTTGTATATCAATCCCAATACACTTCTTGGAATACTGGAAAAAATAAAACCTAGAAAGGGGTGAGCTCATAGGCTCAGTAAGGATACCAATACAGCAGAAAAATTCATAAATAAGAATAAACATTTAAGGAAATGTATAACTAAAAAAACCTTTTAAACATTAAATTTAGCATAATATGCCAAAAATAAAATGATGTAATTCCATTTAATTATTCACATGGATATTTTAATAGACTAATAATCACATGCAATATCAGTAACCACATTCATAATGATGGAATCCATAATGACATACTATCATAACCACATAGTCAAGGCATTCTTCCAAGACTAAAAATAAGATTTTTTCATGTCCTTGTGCCAAAACACTAGTTGGTCTCATGAGACCTACCGATGTATCAATGAGCTATAGCGGGTTTCACCCATCACTTTCTAAGTCCACTGCATTTCTCATATGAAAAGTTTTAAACATAACATAAACATTCATATTTAAAAATGCATAAAAAATGTCAATACTATATCCCTAAACCATGAATGGTATAAATATAACACATCCATAGTCAAATATATCACAAAACCTTCAATAAAATATGGAATATTTGTATCATAATAAATCATCTTCAAATAAGATTAATATCAATCAATGTATGTTGACATAGATGAAAATGATTTATAAAATTCTTTGATAGAAATATCCCTTTTTAATAAATATATTTAAAAGTCAAAAAATTTAGAAGGGAAGGCATTTAAAGACATTTTTGAATCAAAGTATCCCATAACACTTGGAAACTTTTGAAAGGAATTAACATTTTAAAAACATTTATGTCGATATAAATAAATCCTTAAAAACCATTTTGAAGACATGGACATTAGTGAGAAATATTTAGAAAAATAAATATTTAAAACATTTGAATTGATGTTTTTTAAAAAAAATTCCTTCCAATAATACCTTTGAAAACTCTTTCATGAAACAAGGCCATGGATTGTAAATTCATCCAATCAGATAATTACGTAAAAACAACCCCGGATAATAAAGAGATTGTGAAATTAACCCATACCAATTTGGAAACTTACAAAACATACACCCCATGAAAGAGGTATCATACAATGAATATGAAAATTCACATAAATTAAAGTGTATTTCAAAAATAATACAATTATGGGAAGTACAGACACCACACAAAAGGTAATAGTGCCAATATGGCACGAATCTCACAAAAATAAAGTGTCAGATGAAAACCCCTTACCTTGCACTTTCCTTTAGTCAACGGTATGTTTAACCTCTTGTATGAAGACCTTAGTATGTTAATAAATTATACCAGAACCATATTAATATTTATTATATCAAACATTATTCATTTATGTCTTTATACAATCCATTTAATAATAAATTCTATGTTAAATTAATAATTCGGGTAATAATCGCTTTCTGTATCGTTTGTGTTTTAAGTTGTTACTATTGATTGTATCACATAGATCATGATTTAAATACTTATAGAATATTAAACATGATTTATATATCATATATATTTAGAATATTAATGTTTATAATAGAAATAGATATGAAATGGAAAACATCGTTTATGGAGACAGTAGTCCGTACCTATGCATTAATGATGTTTCCATTTTTATAACGTATTGAACATAACTACGTGAATAAAATATATGTAAGTACACACACTCATATATATATATATATATATCTCAAAGAGAATTATTATGTCATATATGACATTTATATTAGTAAAATATATTTTTATAATCATCAATGAATGGTAAATGTGGAAATGAATCCCATCGCATCGTGGAGACAGTAATCCGTACGTACGCACGAGCGACAATATCATTTCTTTAAACGTGTGGAATTGTATGGTATATATAGAGACCATAAATCTTGATATACATAGACATTACATTACTTTTTAGTAATATCTAATACATAAAAAAATGGGCACCAAAGGACCGTAATATTTTAGTGTCTTTGGAAACTCAGAATATAATCTTCTATTCTTAGTGAAAGATCTTCAACATCTCCCATAATGATCATAATTATTTTTCTTACCTAAAACCATTCTTTATATCATGGGGAAAAGAAAAAATATAAAGGGTGATCTCAAATGCACATTAAGGTTAAGCATGTTGAGAATAAACAAACCATATATATTTGAATATCAAAACATGATCATAAAGTCTACACATCAAAATCTTGAGTTGTGAAATATATATTGGAAGTACTTAATGAATAGGTCATAAAGAAACATTAATCCTGATCAAATATCATTGTAATAAAAATTTAATTGTGGCATCCATTAAGCACATGTTATGATTTCCATAGTATCCAAGGCATTGCTGCCAAGACCATCATAGTGGACAAAGTCCCTTTCTGAATCGAGTTCACTCCTTATTCAAATCTTGTATCACTGAACCAAAATAACTTTCCTTTCCTGCCATGTCTATCTCATAAGATATAAATCATTACCCAATGAATTTAAGGGAGATACTGGTCCCACACATCTCATAATTAAATCATTCATATTTGTGCCACAACATAAACATAAATCATTCATCATAACCCAAAGAATAAAATGGGTTTCATAAACATCATCCCATCATAACATATTCCATATAAAACAAATAGATATCAATTCATCAGAAGAAAAGTGAAACCTTGTAAATCATAGATACATAACATTTTAAACATACACATATGAAATAATGTCATCTTAAATGGAAAATGGTTTTAATAAAACACTTGAAATGAATTCTTGGGGAAAATATCCTTTCTTCATAAAAATCATTTTATTTTCACAAAATGCCGTGAAATTTTAAAAGAAAATGATTTTATTAAAAATAACCATGAAATATTGTAGAGTAAAATTCATGAAAATAAGGTGTTATGAAAACCGTAAAAATCTGTTCATGCCGTATACATTAAAAAAACATTCTTCTCGTACTTTTTCAAGAAAGGTCAAAAAGTACCTCGTATGGTAAACAAAATAAAGATTCCTTCCATATGATGTGGTAAAAGATAAATGGTTTAAAATGAAATTAAACATACATGGATGAAATTTAAACATTTTATGAATATGTTTTGAGAATATATGGACATGGATAATATATATAACCCCAGTAAATACTTACCTATAAACAATCTCGGATAAGAATGAGATTGGAATAATTATCCCTTACCTTAAGTCCAATTTCTTCTGTATGTGTCCGAGACTCACATATAGTGGGTTTAAACATATTATTAACTTGTAATATATCCATAATAATATTTATGATATCATATATGATTCACTTATGACTTTATATTATTCATTCATTTGTCAATTCCATGTTAAAGCAGTGTTTTGGGTAAAACCGTTTCATTTATCATCCGTGTTTTGACTTGTAATTATTTATAAGAATACAAAGATCATGATTAATTATTTATAGAATATAAATCAGGATTTATATATAATATATATTCAGAATGTAAATATATATAATAGATCAATAAATGGAAAGAAATACACTGTTCATGGAGACGGTAGGCCATATGTACGCATGAATGATGTTTTTCGTTTCCTTAATGAATTGAATGGAATTAAGTAGATGACATACATATATATATATATATACATACATAAATCCAGTAGCATTATTATGTCTTATATTTCATGGTTACCTATTATATATACATTATAATCATTCTTGAATTGTTAACATGGGAAATGAATCTCTACACGCCGTGGAGACGGTAATCCGTACATACGCACGAGCAATGATATCATTCCCATAATTATTGAATGGAATTAGAGTGGATGATATAATATATTATAATCATTATGATGTTATTATAATCATATATAGTTATTCATTGCACCATTATACACATCCATGTATGGTGGTGGTGGAAAAAATGATTACACCACGATGTGGAGACTGTATTTCGTATGAACGCACGCGCGGTGATTTCATTATACATAGGTTTGATAGAAGGTGAAATAGGGTTGTTTCATATTTATAATAAAATATCAGTATATAATTAATACTGATGTTATTACTTTATAATGAAACAACTAAATAATAGGAAGTATAAGAAGAAAGAAATTTGAAAGAGTCGGTAGAAGAGATAACCTCTTACTCGACGCACATCCATTAAACTTCTTCTTAGGGCACTATAGATGGTCATTTGAGAAGAAAAGAACCTCTAAGATATAACTAGAAATTTTTAAAATAATAATTGTCAGGTTTTGGATGATTTTAAAGGCTCAAAATGGGGTAAAGGGAAGAGGGAAGTGGTACCCTTTTTATAAGGGATGACTGGGACACCTTTGGAAAAACTTAAACTATTATTTTATAATAAAGTCATATTTGGTTTATAATAGCTCCATCATGATTTATTTAGAACATAATTTGGGTATGGGTCAAAATCCTTTCAACCAATATGTTTTACACACGTTTATGTTACTATATTAACATTATCATTTAGATTTAACTCTATGTTAAATAATTTAACTTTTATCGTGTTTTCTTGTTTTCTTACACTATATGGTTAATAAACATACTATAAAAATCCAAAAGAACCCCAATTTGTTGATTATTAATATATATAACCTTATCTAAGTCATTTATCTGAACCATTTATTTTTAAGAATAGAATAATAATTTATAATATAATATTTGTTTTAAAAACGATTTTTGTCAATTTTGACACTATTTGCTAATTAATTTTTTTGAAAATCATAACAGCATTATTAGTTTGAACAATGTTATTTAAATCAATAATAAAATGTCATATTAACCTAGAAAATAAGTTAAATACATAAAAAGTCTCTAATTAAATTTATTTATGTATTTATATTATCAATTATGTGAATATTTCATTAATAAGGTAACTACACCATCATCATTGTGTCATAAATAAATTAAATTATATAATGTCTAAAATTATAGATAAAATACCGTTATGTAGGAAATAGTTTTATATTTCTATGTAATACTTATTGTATATTTTATTTTATTTATAACCTTATATGAAAAATGTTTTAGTTATTAAACATTGGTTTTAACTTTTTTAACTCTTCTTTAAATAAAATAAATATAAATTTCCTAATCTAATCCAAGTGGACCTAAAGGGTAATATTTTATTCCTAATGTTGTTTTTGGTCGAATTAAACTTATCCATTAGAATTAAGACATGTGTTAGAGTAATAATAATATCATTTTTACCCTTAATTACCCTATTTACTTTTAACCGTGGTAAATAAAAGCAAAAAGTTACTATTTACCAAAAATTTAGTTTTATCTTTTTGAACCACATTTTACATCATGATTTTAACCGTGTCTATTGGATTTTCTAAATTCCACTGAGAGATGTGGAAAAATTATGATTTATGTAAATTTTCAAATTCTCCTAGAAGGTGGGTAGAAGACGGTGAAAAGTTCAATAAAATTTTTATATATCTAAAAATATTATAAAATGACTCCAAATAATTATATTGAACATATATAGGTATTATTTATCTTTTTTTACCTAAAAAAATTTAAAAATTTTAAATAAATATTTAAATAAAAATCCGGTTTTTAAATAGTAACTAATGTTTTCTCTATTCATAAAAATTTAATGTTTTCTGAAAAATACAAAAAATTCACCCTAAGCTAATTATGATATTACGAATCCAACAATGAAGTCCATTTTGAAATATAAAATTTATAAAATATCAATTAGTGGGTAATACTATTCATAACGACAAGTTTATAATTATATTATAATAATATCTCATTCAGTGAAACATGGTATTGCGTACTACACACGCTATTGAAGAAGGTATTGATTGCGTGTAATGCATGCCATGTCAAGAATACGTGTAGTGAATGCTCCGTCTGGTGTTGTGTATAAAATAATCAAAACATATTTCATTTATACATTAAACAAATTCTATACTTAATGTTGCATAGAGTAATTTTCACAAAACGAAATTGAAATTGTGTGTAACACAATCCAAGAATAGTGTTGTGTATACTGCAAGATAATACGGTGTTGCATATAGTAAAATCTAAACTTGGTGTAGTGTATAATAGAATACATCAAAGAAATTAAAAATAATATATTTCATAAAATCTTGGGGTGTTACATTCTACCCCCCTTAAAATAAATTTCGATCTCGAAATTCATCGGGGTTATAAATCATTTACTACTTGGATGTTTCATTCATAAAAATCCTCATCGTAAATTGAATACTAAAAGATAATTTAAAAAAGTATAGTAAAAAATGTAACAGTTAACCCTGATTAACTCATCAATGTGTTTCCACAAAGGAGAACATAGGTGGAAATATAGATATGGAAGAAAAATATAACAATCATGTTCTGATGGAGACAGGTATAGGACATGGCTATAAAAAATCCAACAATCCCAATGCCATAAATTTGTGATGATTTCAGGTACCATATGATTCATCGGATATAAGGACACTAGGACAAAAATTTTTGTTTTCAATATAATTTCCCTATAGTTGATGAATTGTTGAATTAAAAGAAAAACTTAATTTATTTTGGTATAATCTGACTATTTTTTATGCCTCGAACAATTTCCACTTCATCTCTTAATGAAATGAAGTTGAATTTGTCTTCCGTGAAGTATTAGCAGATCATGCGATGAAATGATAGGTAAATCCATCTATCTCAAACAAAAGGATAGAAAAAGTTATTAAATATACATAAGTCCATATATAGTGAGATTAATCGTATATGATTCCAAAAATGGACTTATAATTCATCAATCATACCTCTTAAAATAAAAATACATTCTACTAACAAAGGAATTCTTGTAGGCCAGTGGTGGGTGATAAATTCTTATCTCACTTCGGTTGGGGGTTCGATTCCCACAGCCTTGCCTGATGAGACAGGTTGTTTCCCATCTTGAAGGATGTCCTAATTGTAAAACTATATTATTATAACATTCCAACAATAATATTGAAAAAAAGTATTATCCTTAAACAATAAAATCTAATGTCCTACATAATCCATTCTAATCTTTAGACTTATACAATACACATCTATCCAATCTCATAGTATAATGAAAACGATTATTGGAAATGTCACATAACAAGCTCATGAATACCATCATTTATCCCTAATATATCACAATATCTATCTTGTTGGTCACATTCCAAACATGTGAATACCTTAATCATGTAATATTTTGAAAAATGAATACCCATTGAACCTTAGTGAAAAAATGAATACTGTCAAAAGATAACTCTTTCCAGATACCAAAATCCCAAAATTTCTATATACTCAAACCATTATATGACTTTGTCTTTATATCATTCATGACCTCATTAAAACTATCAATCATCTCATTATCTCCTTATCCTTTCATTATGCAAATATCATCTACCATCAAAAAATATTTGAATAACCTTTCATGGTTACCGATACCATTCATCATATACATTCAAAACTCAAGCAAAGGCAACGGTGTAACAATCTTTAGAGTTATCTTTATTCCATAGTACCATACATTATTCTTGAGAAACATACAATCATTACACTACCTTTTTATACCACTGACTGAGCTTCATCATTTCTTCAATCTCATATATCATTTGTAGTATCTTCATCATCATCCAAATAAATACTACCCATATGACAATGTTGATTCTCTTTATGAGATTTTATCTTAGGGAATTGATTTGCATAATGCATGTACATTCCACATTTAAAACACTTAACCATTTTTGATGTATTAGCAATCCCATTATCCATGTCCATGGTGTTAACTGAACCTTTTACGTTACAGTTACTAGCTTTGTGTCCTTCTATTAAACACCCAAAGCTTCTTCATGTTCCTTTGAAACATTCTCCCTGATGCCTCTTCCCACAAGATTTACCTGAGGGAAATTGTACTTTCTTTCCTCTATGATCATCATGAAACTGCATCTTTCTCTTATTAGCTGAGTCGGGAAACATACCAAAGTTGAGATTATTGATCATATTATGAAATTTCTGATTAGGTATAATAAAGATATGATGACTTATAGATCAAATTTCATTTGGTTTCTCGTGAATAATATTATTCCATTTTCCATCATATCCTCCATTATCGTGAATCTTCCTATTTCCAGACATTTTATAAAACCCAAAAAGTATAGTATGAGAGGAAAAAAATCATAATCAATGGGGAGTAACATCAATATCTAACATCTTAGGATTAATTATAATATCGTTACCGTAATTCTATGATTATAAACTATAATTATTCTTAACCTTAGTGACATCCATAGACATACCTTAGAAATATCTCTATGTATTTCACTAAATACTTCACATCATAGTTTCCAAAGGTTAAGTAAAACATTTTTCTGATACCAACTATAGAGACCCCAGAGCTTGACGTAGATATACATTACATCAATTTTGCAGAATATCTAATACATAACAATAATAGACACCAAAGGACTGTAATAGTTTAGTGTCTTTGGAAACTCAGAATATAATCTTCTAATATTGGTGAAAGATCTTCAACATCTCCCATAATGATCATCATTTTTTTATTACCTAAAACCTTTCTTTATATCCCGGGGAAAAGAAAAAATATAAAGGGTGAGCTAAAATGCTCAGTAAGGGTAACTATGAAAAAATAAAACAAACCATATACATTTAATCTTCAAAACATGAATATAATGTTTACTCATAAAAATCTTGAGTTGTGAAATAAATATTTTCAGTACGTAAGGAATAGGTCATAAAGAAACATTAATCATGATAAAATAGCATGGGAATAAAACATGTAATTGTGGAAACCATCAAGTAGCTGTTATGATTTCCATAGTAGCCAAGGCAGTGCTGCCAAGACCATCTTAGTGGACAATGTCCCTTTTTGAATCGAGTTCACTCGTTGTTACATTGTTGTATCACTTAACCGGATTAACTTGCCATTCTAGCCATATCTATCTCATGAGATATAAATATTACCCATTGTATTGGAAAGAGATATAGGTCCCACCAATCTCATAATGAAATCAATCTTACGTGTGACACAACATAAAAATAAATCATTCATCATAACCCAAATAACAAAATGGGTTTCATAAACATCATCCCATCATAACATATTCCATATGAAACAAATTAACATCATTTCATCATAAGAAAAGTGAAACCATGTATATCATAGAGACATTACATTTGAAACATATAGATATGAAATAATGTCATCATAGATGGAAATTGGTTTTGATAAAACACTTGAAATGAATTATTGTGTATAATATCATTTCATCTAAAAATCATTTTCTTTTCACAAAATGCCATGAAATTTTAAAATTAAAGGATTTTCTTGAAAATAACCATGAAATCATGTAGAGTAAAATTCATGAAAATAAGGAATTATGAAAACCGTAAAAAATCCATTCACGGCATATAAGTTAATAAACATTCTTCTCATTCTTTTTTCCAGAAAAGTCAAAAAGTACCTTGTATGGTAAATAAAGAATGATTCCTTCCATATGACGTGGTAAAAGTAAAAAGGGTAAAAAAGACATTAAAAATACATGGAAGAAAAGTAAACATTTTATTAAAACATTTTGAGAACATATGGACATGTACAATAAACATAACCCAAGTAAATACTTACGAACAAACAATCTCGGATAAGAATGAGATTGGAATAATTATCCCTTACCTTATCTCCAATTTCATACGTATATGTCTGAGACTCTTGTATAGTGGGTGTAAACATATTATTAACTTGTAACATAACCAGAATAATATTTACGATACCATATATGATTCACTTACAACATTATATTATCCGTTCATTTGACAATTCCATGTTAAAGCAGCGTTTTGGGTAAAATCGTTTCATCTATCATCTGTGTTTTCACTTGTAATTATTAATATGATTACTTAGATCATGATTACATAAATAAAGAATATAAAACATGATTTTTATATAATATATATTCATAATATAAATATATATAATATATCTATAAATTGAAGGAAATTCATCATTCATGGAGACAGTATGCCATAGGTACGCATGACTGCTTTTTTTGTTTCCTTATTAAATTGAATGGAATTATGTAGATGACATACATATATATATACATAAACCCAGTAGCATTATTATGTAATATAATTCATGATTACCCATTATTTATACTTTACAATCATTCTTTAATTGTTAACAAAGAAAATGAATCTGATCGCCTCATGGAGACGGAAATCCGTACGTACGCATGAGTGATTATATCTTTCCCATATTTATTGAATGGAATTGGAGTGGATGATATAATATATTGAAATTATTATGATGTCATAATAATCATATATAGTTATTCTCTACAACATTATATACCCATACAAGTAAGGTGGTGGTGGAAAAACATATTACACCACAGCGTGGAGACGATATTCCGTACGTACGCACGCGCTGTGATTTCGTTTTCCATAGGATGGATAGAAGGTGAAATATGGTTGTTTCATATTTATAATAACATATCAGTATATAACTAATACTTATGTTATTAATTTATAATTATACAACTAAATAAGATGATGTATAAGAAGAAAGTAATTTGAAACAGTCAGTAGAAGAGATTAACTCTTCCTCGATGCACCTCCTTAAAACTTCTACTTGGGGCACTAGAGATGGTGTTTTGAGAAGTCAAGAACCTATATGATATAACTGGGGAGGTTGATAAGAGGAATTGATAGGGTTTTTCCATGATTCAAGGCTCAAAAGGGTGTAATGAAGAGAGGGAAGGGGTTCCCCTTCTATAAGGGAAGAGAGGGGCATCTTTGGAAAAACGTAAAATATTATTTTATATTAAAGTCATATTATGTTTATAATAGTTCTGAATTGATTTATTTCGAATCCAATGTGGGGATAGGTCGAAATCCTCTAAACTAATAAGTTTTATAGAAGTTTAGGTTACCATTTTAACATTGTGATTTAGATTTTACTCTAAGATAAATAATTTAACTTTTACCACGTCTTCTTGTTTTCTTACACTGTATGGTTAATAAACTTACTATAAAAAGCAAAAAGAAGCCGAAAGGGGTTCGTTATTAATATATATAACCTGATCTAAATCATTTGGATGAACCTTATATTTTTAGGAATATAATAACAATTAATAATATAATATTTTTTTAAACTATTTTCTGTCAATTTTGACACTATTTGGTAATTTATTTTTGTGATAATCTTAACAACATTATTAGTTCAAAAATATTTAATTAAATCAATAATAACATGTCATATTAACATAGAAAATTATTAAAATTTATAAAAAGTCTCAAATTACATTTCTTTAGGTATTTATAATATCGATTATGTTAATATTTCATTAATAAGGTAATCACTGCATCATCATTGTGCCATTAATAAATTACATTATTTAATGTCTAAAATTTATAATAAAATACCATTATGTAGGATATCATTTTATCTTTCTAAAAGTATTTATAGTCTAATTTATCTTATGTATAACCTATATTAATTTTACAGAGACATTATCATGATATATTCAATATTTATATACATATTACTCATCATTATATCCATCCAAATAACATAGTCTTGAATAATAAATTACACCACGACGTGGAGACAATAAGCCGTACGTACTCATGCATGGTGGCATTATCATTCATAATATGGACAGAATAATGATTATAGTAGTGTAATATTTATAATAACATCATAGTATATAGAAGATACTGGAGTTATTATTCTAGAATGGAAATAACAAATAAAGAAGAAGTGGAAGAAGAATGTTACTTGAAAGAGGGTGGTGAAATCATTACCTCTTTTTCGTGTTTTCCTTTTGATTTGATAGAAAGGGATCATTATGATGGCTTTATGATCAAACTAAGGCCTCTAAGAAGAATTGAGGGATGTTGAGAGAATAGTTGGGCAGGGGTTGGCTGATCCGAAAGGCTTTGAAGGTATGAATTTGAGATAAGGGGGAGTTCCCTTTTATAAGAGGGGTGAGGGGCACCTTAAGAAAAACATAAAATATTATTTTATAATAAATTCATATTAAGATTATAATGCCTCCAAAGTGACTTATATATTGACTAAGGTGGGGATCGGTAGAAATCCTTTCAAACAATATATTTTAAATAGGTTTGGGTCACTATATTAACCTTATCATTTATATTTAACTCTTAGTTAAATAGTTTGACATTTACCATGTCTCTTTGTATTTTTATATTATATGGTTAATAAAGATACTATATACTTCCAAGCGAACCCCAAGTAGTTCATTAATGATACAAAAATCCTTATATAATTTCTTTTTTCCAATCCTTATATTTTGAGGAATATAATATGAATTAATAATATAATATTTGTTTTAAAAACACTTTTATTTCCATTTTTACACTATTTGGTATTTTGTTTTTTCTAAATTCATAACAGAATTATTACTTCGAAAAAAATTCATCTAACAAACCCTAATATGTTATATTCTCCTCCAAAATTAGTGGAATTAAAAAAATGTCTCAAATTAAATTTATTTTTATATTTATAATATTAGTTATTTTAATATTTCATTAATTAGGTAATTACTACATCACCAGTGTGTCATAAATAAATTAAACTATTTAATGTCTATAAATAATAAATAAATGATCATTATATAGGAAATATTTTTTTCATTCCCATTAATATTTATAATCGAATTTATCTTTTGTATAACCCTATATTAAAAATGTTATAGTAATTTAACATTGATTTTATCTCTTTTAACTCTTCTTTGGATTAAATAATAATAAATGTCCTCATCTAATCCAAGTGGACCAAAGAGGTTCAAATTTTATTCCTAAGGTGGTTTTTGGTCGATTAATATTTATCCAATAGAATTTGGACATGTGTTAGGGTAACAATAATATCATTTTTACCATTAATTACCTGATTTACTTTTAACCGTGGTAAATAAAAGTAAAAATTTACTATTCACCCAAAACTATTTTTATCTTATTGAACCACGTTTTATTCATTGATATTAACCATTCCTCTTTGATTTTCAAAATTCCACTCAATGAAGTAGTGAAATTATGTTTTTTTGTGAATTTGCAAATTCTCTTAGTAGATGGGTAAAGGACACTGAAAAGTTCAATAACATTTATATAAATCAAAAATTGTTATAAACTAAATCCACTGAATTTAATTGAACTTATATATGAATTATGTATCTATTTTGACCAATAATTAATTTATATCAAATAAATAATTATTTAAATAAACATTTGTTTTTCAACTATAACTCAGTGTTTTTCACTATTCATAAAAATTGAATGTTTTTAGAAAAATACCAAAATTTCACTCTAGGATAATTTTAATATTCCTAATCCAAAAATGAAGTCCATTTAAAAAGATAAATTTTATATAATTTCAAGAATTGGTTATTACTATTGATAACTTCTAGTTTGATTGGTTGTGGTGTGTTAGAACTCAAATCTGCATACAACACATGCATCTGTATTATTCAAACAGGAGCGTATCGTGGAAGCATGGGGTGTTACATTCTCCCCTCCATCAATAAACTGCATCCTCATAATTTGACATTATTTTTCAAAAATTAAAGGATAAAAATAGGAAATACCTTTGGGAGAAACCACATCTGATGTTAGGTTAATAACATTTAGTCTTATTAAGAGGAAAAGGTAATGAACGGGTCATCACCATATTATGATCTAGATTAGGAGAACATTGGTGGAAATTAGGGAAATATAATTGGAGTAAAAAATTAAATATTTATAGGTACTGATTGAGGTCATCAATCACAAACAAGTGTAAAACTGAAGGCCTTAAATTCATCAATCAATGATGATTTAAAATACCATTGGTTCAACAAGACATATGGTATTAGGATAACACATTTTTGGATTTATGATCCCTTCACTAAATTATAAGAATAAATTTCTTCTTAGAATAAGAGAAGAATAAAAATATATACTTGACATGTATAGTCCCATGTTTTAACTAATATCTACCACAAACTCATCTTTCAATCTAAAAGATAATAAACATAAAAATATTATACTATTTATCTTATTTGTATAGGGTTCAAAAAAATGAATTTATAATTCATCTACCAGATTTTTTTTTGAAAAATACTAAATTTTAAAATCCAACATATCATGTGGGGCAGTGGTAGGTGATACACCCTTGACGCCCTTCGGTTGCAGGTTCATGTCTCGCGGCCTTGCGGGATGCGACATGTTGCTGCCCGCATACAGGTTTTTTTTATGGAAATCCAAAAATAATCTCAAACTTGGATTATCCAAAATACTTATATCCAAACTCACATTCAACAATTAATAAGGAAGGTAAACCCAATAAAGATCCTCTTTTCACTTAATAACATGTGAGCACCTTCAACATGTATTCTATTAAAACACTACAACATATTGAATTACCGTAAAACCTTATTGATTACATTCATGATCCCTTATTCCCTATAGAATACTAGATATACTCCTTCTATCCAAAAATGTTATAAACTCCAACAATGATGGAATATACAAATCATTAATCAGTTTCAAGGTAGTCATGAATATCCAATATAATTTATCCAAATAAATCATGTTTTATTCCAAAGTCATTACCTCGGTATCAGAACCATATTATGGTTTATCTTTCTCTCAACATTATATTTTACAAAACATTATACCTTATATTCAGTAACTTTTTGTGGTTCCACACAATCTCAGGTACTTAATAAAATAGTACTGCAGTACCATCCTTATATACTCCATAATTATTATAACTAGTACATTGTTGATACAACAATCAAATTACATAATTCTCTAATAACAACATTAGAAATCTAATCATTCTTCCTCATCTTTCATAGTATCATCTCGTGATTATTATCCAAAAACCTCATTTGGGGCATACTCTGATGATTTGGACATTGGTTCATGTAGTGTCCAAACTCCTTACAGATGAAGCATTGTAAATTTGAAACATTTTACTTACGCGTGCAGTCACAAAACATGGTGTCCTTTATCTCCACACTTATAAAAAACTCCCATTCATTTTAGGAATGTTCTATGGTGTTTCATCCCATAGTTATCACATATGGTAAAATTATTATTTTCTCTCTTCCCTTTATCCATCATTCACTCTTGCATCATTTTCTTCTCTTTCTTCCCTTTGAATCAATAATAAATATACAATTATTTTCATATCTTAGTAACACATGAGTATATTTCATCATATGTTCAGAATACATGGGAGACTATTTCCCTTCTAAAACATTGGATTAATAGCATGAAAGATGTGATCCTTCTTACTTTTTGGATCAATCTTATTGCTGGAGTTCACATTCCTTATACTGGGTTCCATTTCTATATAATGGAATAAAATAGGTATGTTTGTGAATTGAAATGAATAATTCCAAACTTTTAAAATACCTAACATAAGTTGAACAGTTTATTGATATAATCCATAATCATAAATATGGTTTCCCTAAGCAAGTATATACTCATAACCCCTTCATTATGATTTTTCAAGAAAATGAGAATTATCCTAAGAATATCCCCCAAGAGTGTCGTAACCAAGAGTGCATCAAGGCACGTTTCAGTGCACCAGTTCCCTTTCAAGTCTAGCTCAAAGCGGTGTTTTTCGGGTTTTACCCCTAGATACATCTGTGCCAGAGCCGCCTATTCCAGCTCGTATCCAGGCAGAGATATATTTTCTTGGAATACTCAGAAAATCTCTACATTACCAAAATTCTTTAAATTTATTCTATATTATTCCACAAAGTATATCTTAGGTCTATTTTCTCTAATCAGATTTTATCTAAATCAAGCTTATAAGGTCATTTCTAAACTTCTTCTGATACCAACTGTAACGCCCTGACCCCAGTTTCCCAAATTCGGTTCATTAATTTAACACATTAGTATGATTGTAAGGAATCATATCCCGAAGGACCATTTAGTTTAGCAGTATTTGAAAATAGATTACATACATGAATGTTACATTAAACTTTATAACATTCAAAACAACATAAAAAATCTTTTATGAATGCCATTATTCCCTTGGATTTATCCATGCATATCAATCAAAATACACTTCTTAGGATCCTGAGAAAAATAAACATAGAAAGGGGTGAGCTCAGATTCTCGGTAAGGATAACAATACAGTGGAAACTTTAATAAATAAGCATAAGCATTTAAGCGAATGTATAACTAAAACAAAATCCTTTTAAACTTGAATATCAGCATAATATGTCAAACATAAAATGAAGTAATGCCATTGACTTATTCACATGGATATTATAATAGTGTAATAACCACATGAAATATCACAAAACACTTTCATAATGATGGAATGCATAATGCCAGATTATTATAACCACATAGTCAAGGACTTGTTCTTAAACACTAGTTCGACTCATGAGACCTACCGATGCATCGAGGAGCAATAGGGTCTTCCACCCGTCACTTAATAAGTCAAATGCATTCCTCATATGAATAGTTTAAAACATAAGAAAAACATTCATATTAAAATTAGCATAAAAAATGTCAATACTTTATCCCTAAACCATGAATGGTATAAAAATAACACATCCATAGTCAAATATATCACAAAATGTTCAATACAATATGGAAGATTTGTATAATAATAAATCATTTTCAAACAATTTTAAATTCCATCAAAGGATTTTTACATAGATGAATATGATTTGTAAAAATCATTGAGAGAAATATACCTTTTTAATGAAAAAATTTAAAAGTCACACAATTTAGAAAGAAAGAAATTTAAATTAATTTTTGAATAAAAGTATACCATAAAACTTTGAAACTTTTGAAAGGAATTAAAAATTTTAAAAAATTCATCTCCATATAAATGAATCCTTAAAACCCATTTTGAAGACATGGACATTAATGGGAAATATTTAGATGAATAAATATTTAAAACATTTGAAATGATTTTTTTCTAAAAATTGTTCCTTAAATGAATCCCTTTGAAAACTCTTTCATGAAACATGGACATGGATAATAAATATTCCCCATCAGATACTTACTTAAAAACAACCTTGGATAATAAAGAGAATGTGAAATTTACCGTTACCAATTTGGTAACATATGAAACATACACCACATGAAAGAGGTATAATACAATGAATATTTAAATACATATAAAATAAAGTTTATTACACAATTAATACAATTATGGGATGTACATACACCACAAAAAATGTAATAGTGGCAATATTGCACAAATATCACGGGAATAATGAGTGAGATGAAAACCTTTTACCTTGCAGTTTCCTTTTCTAGAGGGTAAAATTAACCTAATTTATGAAGACCATAGTATGATATTAAATTATACCAGAACCATATCAATATTTATGATATCATACATTATTCATTTCTGACATTATACTACCCATTTAATAACAATTTCCATATTAAATTAACATTTCAGGTAAAAATTACTTTCTTTATAGTACATGATTTACCTTGTTACTCTTGATTGTATCACATAGATCATGTTTTAAATACTTCTATAAAATAAAAAATGTTTTATATATAATATATATTTAGAGTATTAATATGTATAATAGCCATATATATGAAATGGAAAACACCATTTATGGAGACAGTAGTCCGTAAATATGCAAAAATGTTGATTCTATTTTTTTAATGTATTGAACAGAACTAAGAGAATAAAATATATGTAAATAGAAATATATATTTAAATATATATATCTACAGTATCATTATTATGTCATATATTACATTCAATTTAGTAATATATATCTTTATAATCATCGATGAATGGTGAATGTGGAAATGAATCTCATCGCGTCATGGAGACAGTAATACGTACGTACGCACGAGCGACAATATAATTTTCTTAAATGTGTCGAATTGGATTATATATTAATTTTATAGATACATTATCATGTTATTTTCATTATTTCTATACATATTACACATCATTATATCCATCAAAATAACAATGTGTTGAATAAAAAATTACACCACGGTGTGGAGATGGTAAACCGTACGTACGCACGCATGGTGACATTATCATTCATAAGATGGATAGAATAATGAATATAGTTGTGAAATATTTATAATAACATCTTATTATATAGAAGATACTAGAGTTATTATTTTAAAATGGAAATAACAAATAAGGAAGAAGTGGAAGAAGAATGGAACTTGAAAGAGGGTGGTGAAAACAATACCTCTTCTTCGGGTTCTTCCTTTTGATTTGATCAAAAGGGCACCATAGTATTCCTTTTTAATCAAAAAATGTCCTATAGGATGAAGTGAAGGAATTTGAGAGAATATTTGGGAAGGTTTTGGCAAACCCAAAAGGCTTTTATGTTATCAACTTGTGAGAAGGGGGATTTCTCTTTTATAAGAGGGTTGAGGGGCACCTTAGGAAAAAATGAAAATATTATTTTATAATAAATTGATATTCGGTTTATAATGGTTCCAAAGTGACTTATTTCTAGGATAAGTTTGGGAAGGGTAGAAATAATTTTAGAAAATAGATTTTATACCGATTTGGGTCACTATATTAACCTTATCATTTATATTTAACTCTTACTTAAATAGTTTGACATTTAAAACATCACTTTGAAGTTTTATTTTATATGTTTAATACACATTGTACATACTTCCATGTGATCCCAAGTGGATCATTAATGGTAAAACTATCATTATATAACTCAATTGGATGAAAATTACATTTTTTGGTATAGAATATTAATTAATAATATAATATTAGTTTTAACAACTCTTTTATGTCAATTTTGGAAGTATTGGGAATTTTGATTTTCCTAAATTTAGAACAACATTATTAAATAGAAAACATGTTCCTAACGAACCCTGATATGTTATATTAACTTATAAAATTAGTATAAACCATTAAAAGTATTAAATTACATTTATTTTTATATTTATAATATCAATTATTTTAATATTTCTTTAATAAGGTAATTACTGCATCACCATTGTGTCACAAATAAATTAATTTATTTAATGTCTGAAAAGTATAAATAAAATATCATTGCATAGGAAATATTTTTATCTTTATAATTAATATTTATAATAGAATTTATAGTATTTATACTTCTATATTAAAAATGTTTTAGTTTTTTAACATTTGTTTTATGACTTTTAAATTTTATTAGGATTAAATAATAATAAATGTCCTAATCTAATTCATGTGGACCAAGGAGGTTCATATTTTATTCCTAAGGTTGTTCTTGGTCTAATTATACATATAATATAGAATTAGGGCTTCTGTTAGGGTAATAATAATATCATGTTTCCTTAAATACACAATTTACTTTTAACCGTGGTAAATAAAATTAAGAAGATACTATTCGCCAAAAATAATTTTTATCTTTTTGAACCAAATTTTACTCCTAGATATTAACTGTGTCTCTCAGAATTTTGAAATTCCACTCACAGAAGTGGTACAATTATGTTTTATGTGAATTTGAAAATTTTCCTAGGAGATTGGTAAAAGACGATGAAAAGTTCAACAAAATTTTTATATATCTAAAATTATTATAAACTGAAACCAATGAATTACATTGAAATTATATAGGTATTATTTATATATTTTGACAATAAATAAATTTAAATAAAATATATAATTATTTAAATAATTATTTGATATTAAACTACAACTCAGAGTTTTCACTTTTCATCAAAAATTTAATGTATTCAGAAAAATACCAAAATTTCACCCTATGGTAATTTCAATATTCCAAAACAAAAAATGAAGTCAATATTAAAATATAAAATTTATATAATTTCTAAAAGTTGGTTTTATTATTGATAACAACTAGTTTGATTGGTTGTGGGGTGTTAGAACTAAATGTTTCGAACAACCCACGCTACTGTATTATTCAAAGTGGAGCATACTGTGGAAGCTTAGGGTGTTAAATATATTGTCTAAAGTTAGTTAAATCAGTGTTTTTGGTTTTAAAGTCTTTATTATCAATACTAACGATAATATACATATATTTCTATCTAATAGTTATGAAGTAATTTTTCGTGGTTATTTATTAATTTGAAAAATATATAGGGAATTTAATAAACGGACCAAATGTGTGGAAGAATATGTTCACATAAAATTTCTTGAATTTGATCCCCATGAACATAAAACCTCAAATAAAAATCTTTATGATGATTTTTTTGTTCTGAACCTTAATTATAAATGCAGTGAACCTATTGTAAAGACAACCAGTTCTGGAAATATTTTAGAATCTGCTGCTGGTGAACCCAAACCTAGTGAAGAACCTGAAATTTATATTCCTACCGTTACTAGATCAAATAGGATTCTAAAGAACCATCCTTTAGATGTTTTTGGAGGTAATATTTATACCAGGGAAAATAGTAGAGATTCTATAAGATACCAGGTTGAACATCAAGCCTTTTATTCCCAGTTAGAACTTAAATACAGAAATGATTCAATAAATGATGAATTTTTTGTAATAGCTTTGCAAGAAGAATTAAATATATTTGAATGAATCAATGTCTAGTAATTAGTTGACAGACCAAGGGACACCTTGACCATAGGAACTAAATGGGTTTATAGAAATAAAGTTGATGAATCATGAAATATCATTAGAAACAAGAAAAGAAAAATTGAACAAGGATATAGTCAAGAGGAAGGAATAGACTATGAGGAATCCTTTTCACCAGTAGCTAGATTTGAAGCTATTAATATTCTACTTGCCTATGCTGCTCATATGAATTTCTAGTTATAACAAATGGATGTTAAAAGTTATTTTCATAATGGTTTTATAATTGAATATTATTTTGTTCAACAACCACCTTGATTTACTAATCATCATTTTTCAAATTGATTTTCAAAGATTTATAAAGCTCTATATGGTTAAAACAAGCCCCATGATACTGATGAGGAAGATATTTCTGTAGCTGGTAGGAGAGATCTATACTAGACTCCATGTCTAGTTGATGATGTCATGTCATCTGGAAAGGAAACTGTGTTGGGATAAAGTAATTAAAAATCCCCTATTGATGAAGAAGACCGGCCTGCACCAGAGAATGAGGAAGAACTAGATTCCGAAAATGAGTCATCTATTTTTGCATGATTGAGTGTCATTCCACTAATTAGGAACATATCAATGCCTACTGAGGAATTTTTTAAAGTATTCATACCTTCATCTTGTCCTTAGTTACCCTTGGATGGGACACCTGATGTGGATGAGTTGTGGAAAACTCTTCTGAGGAAGACCTCCCAGCTCATGAATTTGTTGATATACATGTTCAGGTGAATGCACAAATTAAAGGGGAGCATCCCATGAGACATGATACTTTTTTAGTAGATCATAAGAATGGAGACTAGGCTGAAGACCCATGCATTGTATTTTATGGGTTGGACTATCCTGATTTAGAAGTTGAGACACCCATAAGTAGAACTCATATCAGTAATAATCTCCTTTCTAAAACATTACATGAAGATATAGCATGAAAATATAATCTAGAGAAGTTAAAATAATATCTTAAGATCTGATTTGTATAAGAAATGAGAAGAATTGAAACCTCTTTAAAATCAACTATTCAATCTGTGATGACTGAATCAATATCTGGTGTTTTGGATGAAGTCAAGACCTGCCAGAATCAAGTTTTAAGCTTGGCAGAGGAAGTAGAATCTCTATAGAAATCAGTTGTCTCTCTAGAATCTTATATGAGCTCTTAATGACATGTATACAATAATTTTGAATTTGTAAAAAGTGTACTTATCCATATGGTATCAGTTTTTAAAGAATTTATGATTTCAATGGAGAATCATGTTAGCACCCAGGACTCTGTTGAGAAAAATCTCATTAGTGGGATGACTAATTCTTTTTTGGAAATAGAATCCTTTAATCTTGCACATCTATGTACTACCAGGCCCTCTTTTGATATTTTTCAGTTTCGAACTGTGCTGAGAGAATAGATTGTATAATCTTCCACCAGTGGATTTGTAGACTCTACAGCCTTGACCCAAGTGGTGACAACCTCTAGGGATATAGGGAAAATTGTTCAGAATTTTAAGATAGATGCCACTACTTCTCAGAAAGAGGTAAATGACAAAGTGGATTACTATTTACAAAGGGTCTACACTAAAAATTAGTTGAAAAATCATTTAAAGCTTCTTTTAGAGACAATAAAATTACCAATAGTCACTCATGCTTTCAAAGAACATGTAAAAAATCTCTTGGAGTTGACTCCTCCTATAGACAAGTTTATGGAGAACAAGGATGCCTTTTTCTCTTGTATGGAAAGATGAGGAGGAATCATTATGGACATTAGGAATCTGTTGCTTCCATTTTTTCATGTAGAAATTACTCCAATCATCATACATCCAGCTCTGCTTGTATTTTCTTAGTCTGCATCCATTCCTCAGATGACACCTGCTCAAGCAATCAGAAGTCTCTCTCGTATGATCACTTAGAGGGATCCACATTATAGGTCAGGCACTGTATCAGTAGCTCAACCTCCTCTGATCATTACTGGTGTTCCCAAGACTCCATGTAAATCTAACCTGCATGAATCCTCTTCTGATTCCATGGGAAAATCCAAACCCATGAGGAGGAGTTTGATTGAATTGTGTCTAGGACATTTGATAGGAATCACTTGTACTCTCATCCATTTTTACTTCTTTTTTCTAATCACAAAGGGGGAGAAATATGAGAGCATTATATAATTCTACCTCTGGTACATTTGTTGTACAATGGGGGAGAAATATGAGCATAATATATTATACCACTATTAAATTTACCTCTGGCCCTATTTTATTATAATCCTACCTCTGATACAGTTGTTTCATACCTATTATACATTTTCATTTTATACTCTATTATCTGATAGATTTGAAAGTTTATTTACTCACACTATGAAGTGATACCCAATATATTTTATAATAATATATTAATTATTATTTTGGATTATAATACCATTATTTGTGATTATCAAAAAGGGACATATTGTTGACCTCACCTGTTTTGATAATTTCAATTATGTTTTAAAATGTTTTGATAATTCAATCTATATGTTAAATTATGTTGAAATATACATCAAAATAATCCTTGGAATATTTAAATAAATGTTTATATATGTTTATACATGTTTCAAAAAAATAATAACTCAATATGGATATGATTTGCATAGAACAGATAAGTATTATGTTTTTGAGTCACTATTACAGACCTATCAATACATAGTCGCTGATACATGCATAGTTTAACAATAAGCAAAGATCACCAATAGATAGAGTCTTCTATCATATCAATATTTACTGATACAAATAGTCAGCTACTGATAATAAGTATACCAATAAAAATAGATAGCTACTGATTTGAAGTCGACTGGTATACAGAGAGAGCCGCCGATATACACAGAGAGCCACTGATACAAGCAGCTACCGATATAGAAGATTTATAGAGAGTTACTGATACATGAATGCTAATAATACAGAACAACTACCGATAAGAGTAGCTACCAATACAGAGTCATTGTCACTGATACATAATCTACCGTTATAAAGTGTAACAACTACCATTATAGACTTACTGACTCAAGTCCACATATACAAGCTCACAGATACTAGGATCTTCTGATGGAAACCAATCACTATATCTCAAAACCCTAAATATGTTTGTTTATTAACAACGACCTTATTTGGTGCTTTTAATGATGCTGTTATTAATTAATTAATGTATCTTGAATTTTAGGGAACCGTACCTCATACCTGTAAAAATGTAATTATTCCCATTATCGTAGCTAGAGATATATATAAAAGGGAACCTCAAACTACAAAAAGGGAGATTGATCAGCCTTTCCAGAAACATATGAGACAATCTTATAGAGATACACAAGGACTTTCATTCATATAAGAAGAAGGAAGAATACAGACTGAATCTGTAGAACCTAAACATTCAATGAGTAAAGAGATCCAATGATTTAACCTATACTCAAGATGATCAGACTGATCAACCTGGACCTGGAAGGTAAATGAAGAAACAACACTCTTTTTCTCTTGACAAAAAACTAGAGAAGGACTCAAATCATCATCTTCATCAATCCAAGGAGTCCAGAGCTTCACTCAAAACACATAGTGTATTCTCAACTCATCTCTATTGGTTTAGCTCTATTGTGTTTCATTTATTTATATTTTGAGCATTTTGTGTTTTGTACTTTAAACACACCCAGTCTCCTATACTAAACAGGAGGATTTATAAATCCTCACTCAATCTTTCTCTTACACTTTTGTATCCCACTGTGGATAGTGGTAGAGGTCAGGTGTGACCTGGACAACCTATGATCTATTATTATCTTTCTATTTTCCATATAGAAATGTGGTATAGGACTGAGGACCTGGACTGGCTGAGTACTATTGTAAACCCCAATCTAGGGTGTGGATCAAAGTTTTATATAAAATGTTTGTTTGGAAGAAGTCTCATGTTGAGACTGAACCTAATGGTTAAAACTGTTGTGCATGCTTATTTTAGTTAAAACTATCTTGAATATTCCGCTGCTAAGTACTTTAACTATAAATCAATTTCAAAGTTACTATGATAGTTAAACTAGAAAGTGTTTGTATTTATTGTAATCCAGAATGGTTAGTTTCAAAAGCTAATCTAATCTTCAGATTAGATTAACTGAGAACTAATCAATCACTTGAGAACCTAACTGAATTGTTACTTTATTGCAAATTTACTAGAGTTTAGCATGTTATTTAATTTGGGTGATTTATTATTTAAATCTTTTAAACATAAATTTTTTAATTGGAACTCAATTCACCCCCATCATGAGTATCCACTACGACCAAAATAAATGAATATAACATTTGGAAACTATCCCACTAAAATAAAAGATCAAAAAGGTGGGTCATGGAATAATGATTATAAGTTAGAAAGACACGATTCATAACAAAATAATCAAATATTAGAAATTAAAAAATATAATTTGAAAAATAAATATATTTTTATAATAATCATACTATTATAACATTATGAATATGTATAAATAGAAATATGTTCACTCATTTTGTTAAAGATGTGAAATATAGAACTCACATAAACTTTTCTACATAGCACTTGGTCCAAATATGAAATTTTGGAAATAGAAAAATATCCCAAAACATAAAACATTTGACAAGTAATCAGGGTAATTCATTACATTGTTAACATTAAATTAACTTCATTCATATCATTGGGATAATGAAATCATTTTCATGATTACCATTTTTAACATGTAATTAGCCTCATGAATAACTTATTTACTCATCATATATAAATATTTACGCAATTTATTGGAGGGAAATATATTTCCCACCCATATCAAAATCTGGACATTTGTGTACAATAATATCAAATCATATCAGTCATATCATTACATTACAAGTCTTGTAAAAAGAAGTCTCATGAGCCTTTAATAAATTAATTATATCACAACCCATGAAAAATTTGTGGGGTTCATTAATATTTCATCAAAATAAAAATTTACCATCTAAAGAACAAATATGTATTATATTACTAAATATTTGCCTCTATAAATAATATGTAAGATCAAAGGAACTAATCATAGATGGAAAATTGTTTTGAAATATCACATTAAACATTTCGTGAGTAAAATAGCCTTTTCCACATTAATTTTTTTTTAAAAATTCCCATCTTCCATTTCATTATAATTTACATTGAGAAAATATAAAGAAGAATTAAAATAATTTTAAAAAAAATTGGTGGAAAATATCCATTATATTTTCAAATCACTATAATTCAATAATATATATTTGAAATACATTTCATCAAAAATAATAATTAAAGCATATAATAAAATATTATAACTAATGGTTTGGTAATGGTGTGGTAAATTTCCATTCATTACATAGTCATTAAAATAATCATCCATTTCAATTTTTTGGTAAAAACCCAATTAGGCTTGTTTTGAAAATGACGTGAATATTTTTATTTAATTTTTTTAAAAAAATAAAACAAGGGTAAATAATTAATATATATATCAGTAGTATAATTTTAATAACATTTTTTAGAAATTCTATAGAAAACATGATTTGGAATAAATGGTTTTTTGATCAAAGAGTGAAATAAAGTTAATTTTTCTTGAAACATGACTTTTAACTATACAGTACACAAAAAAATGAAATTGAAGGAAAAATATAAAAATTCATCTGTATCATTATGGGTGTATGATAATATTTAATCTTTATAAGAATAAACTTAAACAATCTCTATAATTGATTAAATTATCTCATAAAACCATTACCGCATTGCTAACATTGAATTGTAAGACCCATTAAATAATATCATTAACTAAAATAATAATAATAATTTAATTATTATATAAATTATATAACATTTAAATTGGGTATTATATAAACCTCATAAAATATAATAGGTGTATTTTATAACTTAGGTCCCAAATAATTGAATTTCAGACAAAAATCCCTTACTTCTTTGCTAAATTCAAATCTGTGAAATAGTTGAAAGTGATATTCTAAAATGGTTATAGAAATGAAGATAATTTTTAGTAAAATAATTTTAATATAAATTTGTGTATACTATAAAAAAATATGAATTAAATAGTTTATTAATGTATAATTTGTCTCACAAAAATAAATACTTAGATTTAAATACCTTACCATTTGTCCTGACATCATCCATACTAATTAAATCCTCATTTATAATAAATAATTTATTAACATATTAAAAAACATTAATTATAAAAATCATACCATTTATTATTTTACATATTAAAATTTTTTACATATTTATTAAAAATAAAAAATTATTTTTTAGATTCGCTACCTCAAAATATACATTTGGTAAATTTTTTGTATTTTTCTCCTAAAATTCATTTTTTAATGAATAGTGAAAAATAGTGAATTTTAATTCAAAATTTCATTTTCATATACTTTATTTATATGGTTATAAAATCTCTTTAATTTGTTTTAAAGTGTAATTACATTAAAATTTTACCATTTAAATCAATGTTGATCATTGGGAGTAATTTCACTTTGTAATTTGACATAAACAAGTGTCAATCTTTTAATAGTTATTATTTCTTAAAAACACGCTTTTTGTTTTGAAAATGGAAATTAATTTTAAATTAATTAATCTAACTTTTATGTTTTTAATTTGGTAAAATAAGAATCATTTTTAAATTTGGAATATCAAATATATCTAAGGTTGAATGTTTGGTATTTTTTGAAAGACTTTAATTTTTGATGAATAGTAAAAACACTGAGTAGTAGTTAAAAAACTAAATTTTTCATTTAAATGAAATTATACCACTTCTGTTAAATGAAATTCTAAAATCTGACATACATGGTTGTTATTAGTATGTTAATTATGTTCAATTATATGAATAGTTTTTCGTTTAATAGTAACTTTTGACTTTTATTTACAATGGTTAAAGATAAATTGGGTAATTTAAGGTAAAAACCATAATATATTAATATAAAATTACCTTAAAACATTCCATAACCTTTTTATACGAGTAATAGATGACCACAAAAATTTTTGGGTGAATCTTTTGGCCTTTTAAAGACACGTGGGTAAGATAGTGATATTAATAAAATATTATTTAAAGTAATTTTTTTAACAATTTTAGAGAAGTGTTATGTAATTGATATATTTGACTATAAATATTCATTAGTAAGATAAAAATATTTCCTAAATCATGTAATTTTTTCCTATAATTTTTAGACATCGAATATATAAAAATATTTATTACACAATAATGATGTAGTGTTTACCTCATTTAAGAATGATTTAAATAAATATGATTATAAATATTTAAAAAAATATAAAAAACCTGCCCAATTATTATAGAATTATTTTATTTATACCAAGTGTAATCTTATCCTTGACATTAATACATTTTGTACCTTACAAAACAGAAAATCATTATATAATAAAATAATTTTTTCTAACATTTCTAAGGAGCCCCTCCCCCCTTTTAAAAAGCCCTCACCTCTATCCCATTACTCAAAACTCTCATGACCATTAGATCATACAAACTCTACCGAAATAATCTCTCAATATCCCTATATTCCACCTAGAATCGTTATCTTATGCAGAAGGTACTTCAATAAATCTTTGTGGTTTAAACCCATGGGAGTTACCCGATTTAAAGGTAACGTCTTTTTTTTGCTATTTTCATTTATTTTACTTCGCCAACCCCATAAAATAATTTAATTCCATTATTTTATAACCACACCAGTATCTTAAATATAATAGGATTTTTAGAATGATTCAATCTAAACATTCAAACACCTATTTGTAATGGGTAATGATCATACTCTTTCTGTGGACAGCGAAGTATTGCCTCACGAAACGATGATTGTTCAATCACCATTTACAATCTCTTATGTTGGAAATTGTGATGGAACTGTATTTATATGTGATATATATATTTACATTGTCTTTTTGATTCTGTATTTTTCATTTATTACATTATTGTATGGTTTCCATAATGGGTAAATGCAATAATTGTTTTGAGGAAGTGCATACTACCGCCCACTCAATGTTATATGACTCGTTCAAGCCATACGTGGAATGTATAAAAGATGGAGTTAATGAAATTAAATATTATATTATATTGGAAATATAAAATACCTATTCATCATTTAGTTTTTAATCAATTAAAAATATTAAATATAAATGAATGTAGTGTCCATGCGTACGTACGACTTACCATCATAAAGAACAGTTCATTTCATTTCTTACTTCCAAATGTAATTTAATTTTATAAATATATATATATATATAATAGATATATATGATATATATGATATCTAAATCAATAATATCAAGCTGGTGATATTTATGTTTTTACTACATGGACATCTTGTAAATATAATTTTTTTTACTCAAGTACCAAATATCGACAAAATTACCGTTATTAACTTAAATGATTACATATTGTTTATATCATGGAAATTTGTGATATAAAAAATAATAAACAGGAAAAAAGTTCTTAATAGTGTTGAAATTAACTTTAGTTTATTATTGAGGTGATTACAGAATGAACTATTCATGTCGGTCACGAGTTAAGGGACATCATCACAATCCCCTTTCATTGAGGCATATTTTGTTTTACGCACAAATTTATTTTATACTGTGTATAAAAATCATTGAAATTTTATTTCATTCAATTGGAATTTTTTTCTATGAGGCATTTTACTAAATGAAAAAAATAATGTCCCTTTTAATGTAAGCTATGACAATGACCTTTTCTGTCATCGCGGTTATTATTTGATATATGTCTTCCATAACAAGACGTAATGTTTTTAAAGGAAAATAAATACCATATACTTTTTTAAATTTTATGGAATTGGAAGTGGTTTTGATAATTGATTTTTTATCTTAACATATTTAAATGATATGTTTTGAATGAAATGTGAAAATTTTATCTACTCTTTTATGTTTGTTTTATGTACTATGAAAATGTCATTCTTCTGGGAGAATGTTTACATATACGGGTGGTTTCATGATAAACTTAGGGCAGGTAAGTGTGAGATACATCTCCAATGGATTGGGTAACATGACGGAGGGAAACATTAATTTTTCTCGAATGAGATTTAAGGAATATATTGTGATGGGTTTTCCAAATGTGACTCCATATGTAGCTATGAAATCTAAAACATAATTATGTTATGGATGCCACAAGTTAACTTTAGTATTTGTGAATACTATGTGTTATTCATAAATCTTATGATTTCATGAGGTATGATAAAGAGCTTATGTTATGTTTTTATTGATGAACTAATGTTTTCATACATTATTCTGTGACCCATACTAAGTATTTAATGCTCATCTTATGTTTTGAAATGTTTTTCACGAGACATAAATACAAATAGGTTCATGGATGGGATCATGGAATATTATTGAGGTCTAAAACATTGAACTATATATTAATCTTTATTTCAATAGTTATTGTTTATTGAAAAAATTCGAAACTGAGTAAAAGTTTCTACATTATAATTTTTCTAATGCAATGTAATAGTTATGGCCTAATTCATTAAAACTCTAAATCTGAAAATAACTTCAATGATATTTATCCATTTAGTTCAATATTATGTAATGTTTTATGGATGGGTCCTTATAGTTTTTATAAAATGTCAGTTTGGATGACTTTAATAGTTAGGATATTGTTAAATTAATATCCTTAAATAAATTTATGTTAATATTTAATGATATATCATTTACAGATTAACATGTAGCTTTGCTTAATATATTTATGTGTTCAGAATGTTTTTCCACAGAGGTAAAACGACAGCTATGATGGGACAACATCAGGAGGAAGAAAAGTTTCCAAATCAGCTACATGAGACGGTCGGAATTATAACTGAACATTTTATTACAGTTATGGCATAATTGATTCATGCTATAAATGGTGGTGGTATCCATGCATGATGTCATCTCGATCAACCACAGAGGAACTTGTCATTAGTAGAGCATTTCAAAAGGCAACATCCACCATCATTCAAAGGATCATCTAACCATATGCTATCTTAAGGTTGGATTAATTCATTGGGGAAGATTTTTGATGTCATGGGGTTTTAGAACATCAAATGGTTAGTCTAGTTGTTTACTATTTTGAAGGTGAAGTCGATCAGTGGTGGTCATTGGTGAAAAATATCAGGGATACCGAGATGATTGTTGCTCATGATTGGGACGAATTCAAAGGTATCATTATTGAGAAATATTTTCTTATGGTGGCATGTCATAGGATGGAAAAACAATTCCTAGAATTGATGCAGGAGGATGACTTAGTGGATACTTATGTGTAAAGATTCAATCGACTCGCAAGGTATGATCCAAATTTGATACGAGATCGTGATAGTAAAATCCACGGGTTTTACATTGGATTTATGACAATGTATCTAAGGTCATTATATTATCATGAGTTCAGAAATAATGAAAAACATGTTTGATGTGGGGTGAAGGTGGAAATGGAGTTTTCTATTGATCAAGTGTTCTTTGATAAACCACAGAATAAGAGGTCTTGGTGGATTAAAAAAGGGAATAACACTTCAATAAAAATTGTTGGTATGAAACTTATGTTTATAGTTTGTGAAAATTGTGATTAAAATAATGCTTGGGAATATCTTTTTAATTCTTTTAAGTGCTACTGATGTGGTAAAATGGGATATATGGCTCGTAATTTCACTAAGTAATTCAGATTAATGGTAAGAAAAAAAACTATTTTATATTAATTAAAATATTTTATGTGCAATGAAAGGGGTCATTATATAAATGAGTTTCCAATGAAGAACTCAATTGTTGTAAAGCAGCCAGACTATAAGAAGAAAGGGGTGGTAAAATCATTTTCATCTACTTTAGTATATGTTGGGACATCAAATGACGTAGTATCAGGAACACTATTTGATTGTTCAGATTATGCCAATGTGTTTTTTGATTTAGGGTCTACAAATTAGTTCTTTTATGTGATGTTTTCCATTAAAATGGGAAATCCATATCAACATAATAATCCTAAACATATGGTAAAAACCTTGAGGGAAATATTGAGGTAAAAATAATTAAAAGAACATTCATATCCTTGTGCGTTGAAAGAATCAACCTGCATAACTTATTGTTTTGAATTTAGTATAGTTTGATGTCATTTTGGTTATGGATTAGCGTTCTGTTTATCATTCTACCATTGAATGTAGAGCTAAACTAGTTTCTATATAGAATGAATTTTAGTTTGTGTACATGAATAAACACATACTTTTGATAAAATATCAAGAGTGTGAGAAACTAGTAAAATATGGAAATGAATGTCACATTGCACATATTGTTTAAAACAAAGTAACTACCAAGATTAATTATGATCTAGTGGTAAATGTGTATTTTGATGTTTTTCATGCTGATTTGACTAGTACAATACCTGATCATGAATTTGAATTTAATGTTGAGTTAATTCATGATTCAAATTAAATTTCAAACCCACCTTAACGAATGGATCAAATTTAACATTTAGAGTTAATGAAGAAATTGTAATTTTTATTAGATAAAGGTTTCATTAAACCTATCACATCCCCATAGGGTTCAATTGACATGTTTGTTAAAAAATAAATATGGTTTAATGAGACTTTGAATTGATTATTGATCATTGAATAACATCAATATTAACATAAAGAATCCTTTTACTCATATCGATGATTTGTTTGATCAGCTCCAGGGAGCTCAGTATTTTTCAAAGATTGATTTGAGGTATGGGTACCATCCATTGAATGTAATTGATGTAGACATTCTAAAGACCAGGTTTGGTACAAGATATAGACATTAGAAATTTGTAGTTATGGATTTTGGGATAAACAATGCACCTATTGTATTCATGGATCTTATGAAAAGAATTGTCAATGTGTTCTTGGATAGTTTTCTGGTTATGTTTATTGATGATATTTATGTTTATTATAAAATTAAAGAGGAGTATGAAAATCATTTTTCTGTTGTATTGAAAACATTAAATGAAATGAAAATGTTTGGGAAATTCAGCGATTGTGAGGTTTAGTTATAAAACATTTTATCACATGGTCACATTACTTCCAAAAAATAGCATAACTATTGATCTTTCAAAATCAAACATTGTTAAATAATGTCCAAGATCCAAAAATATAACTGAAATCCATATTTTTTTGGTTTAGCAGGTTATTACTGGAGGTTTGTTGAAATTTTTTCATGGTTATCTAGCCCATTGGTTAAGTTAACTCGAAAATGTGTTATTTTCATTTGGACAAAAGATTATGATGATTATTTTCATGAATTGAACAGAAGATTGTTTAATGCACACATTTTAGCATTACATTCCAGAAATGGTTAGTTTGTTATCTACAGTGAAGATTCATTGAAAGGAATTGGTTGTGTCCTTATGCATAATGATTAGTTAATTGATTATGCTTCACTTCAGTTGATACCTCCTGAGTTAAATTTCCCTACACATGATTTGGAATTTGCTGATGTTGTTTTTGCTTTTAAAATTTGGGGGCATCATTTGTATATAGTAAAGTGTGAAATATATAAAGATCAAAAAATTTTGATGTTTATATTCACTTTGAAGGAATTAAACATGAGACATGGGAGATGGCTGGAATTAATCAATGATTTTGATTATATAATTAATTACCCTCCAGGAAAGGCAAAAAACTGGATGATGCTTTGAGTGGAAAAATCAATGCTTCATTAACCATTATACGTTTGGAACAAGATCCATTAGTTTTTGACTTGATGAACATTGGCATAGAAGTTAATGGTGTAAGAAATTACGCTATTTTGTTTTAGGTGTCAGAAACATCATCTCTATTAGATAGAATTAAGCAAGCAAAAAAGGAAGACAATGAGTTGTAGAAAAAGGTAGAGTTTGTTCAGTAGGGTAATCTACCTAAACATAAAAATGATAAAGATTGTTTTTTAAGGATTGGGAAGAGATTATGTGTGCCTTGTGATTCACTATTGAAGAATGATGTATTATGTGAAACTCATTGTTCTCCATTTTTAATTCATTTTGGCAGTACTACAATGTACAGAGATCTTCGAAAGTATTACTGGTACGATGGAATAAAAAGTGATATTGCTGACTTTATAGTGAATTGTTTTACTTGTCAATAGGTTAGAGTACAACACCAGTTACTGAAATGGATTCTTCAGTCCTTACAAGCACTATAGTGTAAATGGGAAAATACATCCATATACTTCATTGAGGTATTACAAAAGACATATCGACGTTATTATGCAATCTAGGTTATTGTTGACTGATTGACTAAATCTGCTCATTTCCATCCTATTTGAGAAATTTAGTCTCTAGATTAACCTTATCAGGTGTATGATAAATATATAGATAGGTTCCAAGGAGTTACCCTCTAAATTGTATCTGTTCATGATCCTAGATTAACTTCTAACATTTGGAATGGCCTTCAGAAGTCGTTAGGTAATGACTTCAATTTTACTACATATTTTCATCATCAATTATATGGGCTATAAAAATGAACAATTCCGACCATGGATGATATGTTACGTTCATTCATGATGAATTATAAGCGATATTTGGACTAAAATATTTCTTTACTTGAATTTTAATATAAAAACAATTTTTATTCCAGTATAAAAATGGATCCATTTGAGGCAGTGTATGTGAAGCAGTGTTGATCTCAACATCGTATGGGATAAAATAGGTGAAAGGAAACAAATGGGACCATAATTGGAAGAAGAGATGGCTGAAAAAGATCATTTGATTCAGAAGCACATGAGAAAAACTCATAGAAGTTATAAAGGTTATGCAGATAACATGAGGAAGGATCATTCTTTTGATGTAGGTGAGCATGTCTTTTTAAATGTTTCTACATGGAAAATTATGATGCAATTTGGTAAGAAGAGATATTTGAGTCCAAGGTTCATTGGACCTTATGAAATTCAAGAGAGAGTTGGATAAGTTGCATATAGAGTGGCTATACCTCCAGGTTTATCTGAGGTACACAATTGTTTTCTTGTTTCAATGAAGAAAAAGTATATGTCGGATCTATATCATGTTTTGAGCCCAGAGGCAGTTCTGTTGAAAAAGAATCTCTCTTATAAAGAACAACAAGAATAGTATTTCTACTTAAGTGATAAAGTGATGTGGAATAATGAAATTCATTAGTTAATAGTTTTGTGGAAAACCCAGATGGTTGAAGAGAAAACAAGGAAATCTTAAAATGCTATGAGAGATAAATACCCCCACTTATTTGCTAAGTGAATAAAAATTTAAAGGACACATATTAAAAAAGGGGGAAAGGATGTAACATCTCAAGTAAATAAGGAATAATAAATTTTCATATTTATTAATATTTTTGAATAAAATATTTATTTTACTTTATAGGGGATGCTATGTTCGATGGTAGACCCTATACGCTACAATAGTATTCTTTAAAATCATACGCAACACACAACGTTGGGTCATACTAGAATATAATAATATAATTATATTTTAAATGGTAGTGAACTTATAGACATTATATTGGTGGGAATAATAGAACTAAATACCATATGATTAATCATGTTTGTTAAATGTATTAAAATTTATGAAATAAAATTTAGAGGCTTAAAATGCGAATGAATATAATTTTAAGCATAAATATTCTATTATTCTTTAAAATGGGGCTTTACAACCTTTTAATGGAGAAAAAATTTTAAATTTAGTTTTGGACACATTTATATGTTATATTTGACACAATAAAATTCTTCTTTAGATTCGGGACATCAAAATTTATTATGGGTAAGTTTTTGTATTTTTTCTGATAAAATTCATTTTTTAATGAGTAGTGAAAAATATTGTATTTTAATTCAAAACTGACTTGTAATATAATTTTTTTAATATGGTAATATTAACTTTTTAATTGGTTTTAATGTTTAATTAGATTATATTTTTAACATTTAATACAATTTTGGTCATTTGAATTATGTTCACATTGAGACTGGATATAAACAATTTTCAATCTTTTAATAGTTATTATTTCATAAAAATACGCATTTGTTTTGACAACAAGAATTAAATATAAATTATTTAATTAAACTACAATTTTTTATATTTGTTAAAATAGAAACCATATTTGAATTCGGAATATCAAATATAGCTGAGGCTGTGTTTTTGGTATTTCACTGAAAAAAATCAATTTTTGATGAATACTAAAAACACAGAGTAGTAGTTAAAAAATTATATTTTTTATTTAAATAATATTTTACTACTTCAGTTAGATGAATTTTGAATGTCCTAAATTCATGATTGTTTTTATTAATTACAATGTGGTTCAGTAAAATTAAAATAATGTATGGTGAATAGTACCATTTGACTTTTATTTATAGTGGTTAATGTTAAACTGTGTAATTAAAGGTTAAACAATATTATAATAACATAAAATTATCTTAACAATTGTCCTAAACTCATTGGATGAGTAATCTCCAACCAAAAAAATATTTTGGTGAAACTTATGGACGTTGAATGAAACATGGGTAAGAAAATGATTTTAGTAACATTTTATTAAAAGTAAAAATAAAAATATCATAAACAACTGTTGTTTTCCTAAAATAATTTTAATGTCGGGTTATATAATTGATATATTTGACTGTAAATATTAAATATAATTCTATTAACATTCCTTAGATCATGGAATTTTTTCTATATTTTTTAGACATTAAATATATAAAATAATTCAGGACACAATAATGATGTAGTGTTTACCTCATTAATTAATGATTTAAATAAATAAGATTATAAAAAATTCATAACAAATATCCATAACATACCAAAATTATTTTGGATGATTTTTTTTCAAAAGAGTAATTTTTTCTTTGACATTAATAAGTTATGGACCTTTATAAACTGAAATTCAATTTATAAAAAAATATATTTTGAAACTATCCTAAAGGGCACCTCTTCCCCCATATAAAAAGCCCTCAACTCTATCCCTATACTCACACCTATCAAGCCGATTGGTTCATCCGAAAACTACCCAAATAATCATAAAAAATCCTTCTATTCCACCTAGAACCTTACTTTATGCAAAAGGCACTTCAATAAATTATTTTGGATCAAACCTAGGGAAGTTACCCTATTTAAAGGCAACGTCTTCTTTTATTTTCATTTCTTTTATTTTACTTCTGCAACCCCTAAACAATTTTTACTCCAATATTTAATAAAAACACCAGTATCCATAATATACTAGTTTTTTGGTATGAGAATGATTCAAACTCCACTTACACACACATCTATCTAATGGGTGAAGAACATACTGTTTCTGTGGATGGCGATCTATTGCTTCAGGAAACGATGATTGTTAAATTATCTCATACCTCCTATTATGGTGGTAATTGTTAGGGAACTATATTTATACCTGATATATATGATATTAATATTGTATTTATGCATCTTTATTTTTCATTTATTGCATACCTTTATGGTTTCCATAATGGGTAAACGTGATAACTAAATTTGGGGAAGTGCGGACTAACACCCCTCAAAGTGATATGACTCGTTCATGCCATACGTGTAATGTATAATGGATTGTGTTAAAGAAATTAAATATGATATTATACAGGATTTATAATGTACATATTTATCATTGTGTTTTCATTCAATTAAAAATTACAAATAGAAATTAAAGCAGCGTTTATGCAAACCTGCAACTTAACGTCACCCTGAACGGTGGATTTAATTTCTTACCACTAAATGTTTTTTACTATGATATATAAATTTGTATAGTAGATATATATGATATATATGTTATCTAAATAGTGAATATAATTATATAGATAATGAACGTTTGACCACATGGAATACTTGTAAATATAAGAAGTTCATTTTTGACTCAAATACCAAATATCGACAAAAAGGCAATTATTAACCAAAATTATTACATAAAGATTATAAAATGACAATAAGTGACATAAACATAATAATAAACTTTGAAAAGTTTTTAATCAAGTATAAATTAACGTTAGTTTATTATTCCAGAGATTAAGGAATGAACAGTTCAAGTTGCGTACAAGGTAAGGCAATTCGTCCCAATATCTTTTCATTGAAGCATATTTTGTTTTATACAGGAAATTATTTTATATGACGTATAAATACCATAAAAATTTTATTTAATTTAAATGGAATATTTTTATATGATGTTTTTTACTAAACATCAAAATAGCATGTTTATTTTAACGAATGCAGTTACAATGACCTTTTCCACCACCATGAATAGTATTGGATATATGGATTCCTTTACAAGACATAATTTTTTGAAAAGGAAAATAAATAACATATACTCTTTTATATATTAAGGTAATGAAAATGGTTTTGATAAAATATTTTTAATTTCAATATATTGAAATGATATATTGTGATTGAAATGTGTAAATGTCATACTTCCATTATGTTTGTTTTATTTGTTATGAATATGTTATTGTTTTTGGGCATTGTTTACATAGACAGGTTGTTCCATGATAAATCTATTGTGGGTGAGCCCGAGGTAGCTCTCCAATGAAATGGGTAATGTGACAGAGGTAACATAAATGGTTCTTCTAAGATATTTAGGGAATACACTATGATTGGTATTCCAAATGTGACTCCCTACGTAGCTGTGAAAGCTAAAAACTAAGTATGTTATAGGCGCCACCTATTAACATTATGATATGTGATTACTATGTTTTATTCATAAATATTATTATTTCATGTGGTATGTTAAAGAGCTTATCTTATGTATGCATTGATGAACTATTTATTTTTCTTAATTTTATAATCTTTGGTGAGCTTCTTTATGATCATCCCATGTTTTGAATTTTTTTTCACAGGACATAAAGATGAATAGGGTCAGGGATGGGATTAAGGAAAAGTATTGATGACTTATACATTGAACTAGACAAGGCAAAATTTTTGAAGAGTTTTTATTTTATGAAAAAATGGAAACTGAGTAGAAGTTTATACTTTGTAATTTTTTAGATCTTATATAATAGTAATGACCAAATTCTCTAAAACACTTAACCTGACAAGATCCTCAATGAGAATTATCTATTTAATACAAGATTTTTTAATGTTTTAATGTTGGGTCCTTATATGTATTGGGGGACCCAAAGGATTTTAATGTGTTATGTAGAGTGAAGAGGGGGTTTCTTTTATTGTTAAGGAAAGTGGAAAACTTATAAATTTAAAAAATTAAAGAAAAATTCCTTTTTTTCAGAGAAAAATAGATCTAAAATTGGTCATTGAAGAACCCCATTGAATATAAGGATGATATATTTTCAAATATTTGGTTTATTTTATTTTTTTCAAGATCATGTTACACCTTATTGTTATATATTTACCCCCTAAAAACCCATTTTTTCACCTTATATGTGATACTAAATATAGGGATTTTACGATTCATAATGGTTAAATATTTTTCTGACCATATTAGATAATATAAATTATTATTGGTCAAAATATATAATCCATTTTAATAACCACCATTAATAGAATCAGAAAATTTTAATTTATAGTTAATCCCACAAAAATGATGGGAAGATTCATTTCCAAAAAAAAGTTTGTATATGTTTAAAAAGTACAAAAAAATTTAATATGAAATTTATTCCAATGAGATAAATTGAATTATTATATATATATATATATATATATATAATTTTAATAAATATACTACTAAAACCTCATTAATATAATTTGGATCTTTTGAAATTCATTAAAATAAATGATTTTTTAACAAGAAACTAGTATTTATAAAAATTCGACAAATAATTATGATTTCATAAACATCATCAAAATTAACTCAGAGATTATTTTCACATTTTTAATCGAAAATTGATGATTATTTTTAAAAATAATATTTCTAAAATTTGGGGAAAATTCAATTAAGTGCACAAAATCAGAAAAGAAATCTTTTTTAGATATATAATAATATTAAGCATACAAATAGAGTATTTATTTTTCTCAAGTATAGAAAACATATAAGAAAATTTAATAAAATTAATTATATATAAAATATATAATTTTCATTATATTCATTCATCGGAATTATTTTATTAAAATTATTTATATATGACATAATTTTATCACTATTTTTTTTAAATGTTGTTATTTTTGTTTTCAAATATTTTTTTATATACATTTATAATTATTTAGTCATCAAATATTTAAATTTATATAATTTTTTAAGGAATACATTTTCATTATTTAGTTAATCATATTCATACCCATGTTCTTATGGCTACATGATAACTCTAAAATAAAATAACGATATCTTGAGAGTAAGTCATGTTTTATTTAAGCTCGGTGTCACGTGTAACACTAGATAAAAAAAGTTATTAACATAAAAACATATAATAACCTTATTCTATGTATCAGTGAATATCAAAAAAATTAATTATATTTAAAAAAATATTTATTTCACATAATCTCTTGGTGTTACAGAAGAAGTAAAAAAAATATGATTCCAAAAACATATTTTCACCAACTATGGAATGTAAAATAAGTATAAGTAAGAGGATGTGATATATGATGATAAAACATTATACATTATTATTATTAGTGTCTTGTTTTATCTAACTATGATAAGGATATATATAATCTTTATAACATGTGTAGTTCCTCACCACTAATGTACTATTAAAGAACAAAATTGATTACTGCAAAAAAAATAATGAAGTAAAATAAAGGTAGACACATATTTTTCATATACATTAATGTAATAAAGGGTCATTAATTCATATAATTTTCTAATGTTGAGTAGTTTTATGATGTAGTTGATCAAAATTCCACATGTAGTGGTTCAATATTAATTAAAAAAAAATTATAGGAGGTTTTAGAAGAAAATGATATTGAATAACTCTTACTAAGGATGAATCATAGTATATATCAATAAAATATACATCTAATTAGCTATTATGGATGAAGAATTATCTTGACGATATCAGTGATGAGTTGAATGAAACGATGGTTATATTCTCTGGAAAAATGTTACGAATAAAGATCATGGAAAAACTACTTCAAAAATTATGTACCAAAAACATAAAGTTGAAATATTAATTAATAATATACCAATTTTATTAAGGTGTAATTTCAATTGATCATATTTGAAATAATGATCATGTGGTGGGAATCATGACTATTCCATTGACCACACTAATATTTAAGAAAAATCATTTGAAACTTACTTTGTAGCAACCTCTATTCTCTTGACGAGGTTCAATTCCACCCCTCAACCAATGTTACAATAAATTTATATCTATTTGGGGATTTGCTGTTGATTTTTGGGAGAGATACTATACATGGGGTGTTTTATAGGATATGGTCTAAAATATGGTTTTTTGGTGTTTATTTCTAAAGTAGTTGAATAATAAAATTTAATTGAATAGAGTATTAACGTACAATAGGTATCTCATGAATTGAAATTGTCTTTATATTTCTTGTCTTGTTGGACAATAATTGATTATATATACTTTGAGTGATGGATGAGTTATTTTACTACAATTTTTTATTTGTTTGCTGTTTGGGAAATATTAAATTTCTCTTTGGACTTCCAAAAATTGTAATGAATATTGTATCATAGGATATTTGTAGACAAAAATTGAATGTATGGTGTATATTTTTTCAAAACGAACTATAATTATTAATGAATGGTCAATCCATGTGAGGTAACTCATGTAGAAGGAATCATTATTGTGGACCGAGTCGATCTTTAGAGTTTTGAAAATTTTAAGTTATGATTATATAGAGAAAAGGAAAAGATTCACTAATGTTATGTTATTAGTGTCATTGAAGTCATTCCATCTTAAATGAATATTTTTTTTGTAGATGATTAGAAATCTTTTGAAGGTAGTAAATATAAAAAATAATCATAAAATCTAATGTTTTTCGAGCCAATAAGAGATATAGTTTGTGAATAGGTATACATTTTCAAGTCAAAGGACAAACGTTTTGAGGGAATTATAATTTTTTTGTTAAAGGGTTGGAGTTTCTTGAAAGGGTTATTTTGAAATATAAATAGTAATTTGATTTTAATTTGACGGATTAATCCTTTTGGAGGATTACATAACAATATGATTTCTAGAATGACATAATTTATTGTATTTTCAATAATAATAAAAACTATTATGAAGACACATTTTTTTGTAAATAATGATTGATAACAATGATAAGAAAATTGATTTTATTAAAAGAGGCTTCATCAATTTAATAATAATAATAAAATATTCCAAAAAATTTTAATTTACTTTATATATTGATGTTCAGTTATAGAAAGGTGGTTTGTGGATAAAGGATGTGGTTTTTCTAAAAAGGAGTTGAACAAATAAACCCATGACAACGTATTATCATTTTTTTTATTATAATTTATTGAAGCATAATAATAAAATATGAATGATGAAACATATTTATTATAATGTACCTAGATATTGTAGAAAGTTTAATATCGATAATTTGAGGTATTCTTTACCCAAATCAGTGAGAAAGGGGGATTATAATGAAATTATTTAATGGTGATATCATATAATACCTAAAATTAAAAAAACAATGTGTGAAAATGATGGAGGGACAATGAATAGATAATTATAATCATTAAAAACAATTAAATCATTATGGTTTCTTACTTGACCAACACATTGATGTCATAATCATTGGATATTTTACCATAGTGGTGACCCAATTCAGACTATATTGATTGGTTTTCATTTTAAAATATGTGTTTTTTATGATTAAATAATATCATGAAACATGGTTAATGAAGTATTACCAATGTGGGAGAACAACCCATTTAATTTAAATAAAATACTAACACTATGACTTCCCATCCACTAGAATTTTTGTTTCGAGGTCTAACTTATTAGAAGGCCCCCATTAAATTGATTATAATAAAAAAACATCACCATATTATTATTTAGGTCCATCATCAAAACTAATAAGTTGGATAATTTCAAAATAAAATGTCAATATTAGTAGGGAATACTAATGAAATTCCTAATCACAAACACATTACTAGGCAGTTCCATTGAAATTAGAGCATATACCTTTACCAGGTCTATGTAAATTCAATTTCCATAATTTAATAATGATAAAAAAACACAACCTGAATCTTGAAGAGAAACATAAAATTTTAAACATAATTGTGATTCAATAAATGTGTACAAAATAAAATCTTGATGTCCCAAGAATTAATATATGAATTCCTCATATATATCACTATACCATAAATAAATACATTGAGGAAGGGAAAATTATATAGATGGAAAATATATTTCTTGAGGGCCATGAAAAATGTTACAGAATTTTTAAACATGAAATTTATTATTATATAACAATACAATCAATAAATACACTAAAAACCTAAATATGTAATATCATTATCTCTAATCCATATCTAATAATATCATGGATTAATATCAATACTATCAAACCACTAGGATCATATAACTATTCAAATAGACCATGAATAATATTTATTGTGTACCAATTCAATAAATTAACATGATTTAGTTTATTTTTGTATATAATGATTAGTATACTATTGGTTCACTTCATGGATGACAAAACTGGATTAGCACAAGTATATTTTCTTGGTATAATAAAGCACAACAGTACAAAATCCTCTAATTATGTTATAACTCTCGTAATTGAGTTGGTGAGATATGATAATAGGTTAACTATATAACTTATTTCTTGCCTAAATGGTAAAAATCACACTCAATCCATTAATCTAGATGGTTTTTTAATAATTATTCTTGAAAACATCATGATTAAATTCAACCAAAATATAGAAGATAGAGGATATACCTTTGAATCAACTCAGAAATAATAAATAATATTTTCAACCTGTGTACTCCAATATAGCACATGTCTAGCCATATCCTAACTATTCTGAGATCCCACTCATAGATCACCATGATCTTCTATCATATAAAAATGGTTAAAGTGTTATGTCAACAGTAGTAATTGATATAAGGTAGGATATTTCACAAAAAATATATTCAAAATATCACCTCAAAACTTGTTATCTCATTGATCGATATATCCCAAAGATATCTATAGTCAGTAATAACAATAGGAAAATGATGAAATCAAAAAAGATGGTATAATTATTTCCAATGGAAATTTTAGGAGTGAGAATCTATTTAGATTACATGCCAATAAAATATATACCAATATCAATTTGCGAATAAGTAAAAGAAATAGAAGAACATATATCAAATAATATATATGAGAGGGTAGATGTAATCAAAACCATAACTCTAATTTATATTGCTACCTACACTATATTTATTAGAATATCCTCGACCATAATCATCCCACATTCATTTATAGAATGACCATGAGTTTTTTTGTGAATAAATAATATGATTCACTAGGCTCTAGAGTTCATAGGAATACTACCAAAGACCCATTCCTTCACCTTAACATAAATTCCATAATTATTTATGCGAAAAATGAGAAGTATATAGAGGGAGATGTACCCTAATTCTTCATTAGTGACATGCAATTAGTGGATTCAAGAAAAATGAATTAAAATATCCCTTTCATCCATTTTTGTAGCCCCATGAAAAAGTATACTCACATAGATAGTGTAGAGGAATCCAAAATATTCTCATATATTCAGCATCTCTATTGTACCTTTTCAAAAATTGAATTTTCACTGCATAACATTTCAGCATTATGTCATTGGAATGTTTGGTCATCAAATAATTTTATTCAAGGAGAAAATATGCAACTTAGTCATTATTTGGACCCTTCTAATAAGTGTGATCCACTTGAAGAACCTCTATATATGTCATAAAACCAATTATCTTAACATGATATATATTATCTTAATAAAGATAGATATAGATCTATGAATAATTTAGTTCATCATTCCTAGAAAAAAGTGGAGAGAATAATATAAATTCCATAAATATAGGTGTAGTAATAAATTAACACTACCACCATTTGGTAGTCTGCAAAAACAAATTATTTGTCCAACTCCATGATGTTGAGAAGTAAATCCTAAAAGAATATCCCATAGGAGACCTTCAATGGAAGACCACAATTAATTCCTACCCATAATATAACACCACACTATCTCTTTGTGCTTCCCTAAATAAAAAGTCAATCTAAATTAACCGTCTTATCTATATGTGTCTTTCCAAGACCGAATATTCCCTCAATAATGTCAATATTCACCCCATCATTCTTAGAAAAACTAGTTCCTCAAAATTTTGGATGATAAGGGAGGTGGAAATCTCATCATTTTCAACTATAAATTATTGTTCCCCTTTGACCTGAGTGGGAATAATTTGGAATAGTCTAGGGTGGGTATGTGTTTCTTCTCAAACAACCAATTTGATTGTGAGACATTTCTATGTTGAATCCTCCCACATAGCATGGGGCGGAACAGGTGTGTCCCCTATATTGGGATCATTTTCTTTTTCTTATTTATGTTCTCCCATCATTTGTATCTAATTTCTTATTTTTATGAATTTAAAAATAGTAATTTTGAGTTCCTATCCCAAATTTATAACAAGTAATATATAATAATTTTTAAGGAACATTTATGAAATTTCTATAGGAATATTTATCTTAGGGGATACCTAAAAATAATTTATAGCCCTTATAGTTCTACTCAGGTAGAAACCATAGTCTAATTTACATTTATGATAGAAACAATAATATTTATATAAAGAAAATCAACATGGAAAAGGTCAAATAACGAATTCTTTCAATGATATATTACAAACAATGTGAGTAAAGATATATCACTGAACATATTAAACATATCATGGAATTTAATCAATTAGATATTATGAAACTACAATAGTTATATACATGAAATATTACCTAACATGCCCGTTAATGATTCCAAAATTCACCCAAATACCACAAACTATAACAAACAATAATATCTAAAGAATCATAGACCAGATACAATTTTATAGCTTCTTGACCTAAATCATTATTACCAAGATGAATTTCTTCATGACCAAATTCACTCCTATCGAAATGAATGTGGCTTCCAACTAGAGGTGTGATTTAGGAGTTACCATGACGAGACTATATCATTTATAATAATTGAAAAAAACTACAGAGAACACCATACGTATAAGATGAAAAAAATCACAATGAAAAATAATATAAAATTGAATTATTATTGATGAAATATATTTAAAATCAATATAAAAACAATAAAAATACCAATTATGTTGGTTAACATGTTTAAGTAGTAAATTAGGATGAAAATAAATGAAGAGAGCATAGATACTATCTTGATTATATCACGATAAAAAAATCCTCACTAATCTCTAAATTTCCTGACAACCTATTGATCTATACTTGTTCTTATCTATTTCCATGATCATGAAGCCTACAAGGAATCAAGATTACAATATATTTTGTGATCATAAAACATATATGACACCGCCATTTTTTCAGCACATAATAGGACACCTATATATATTTTTATATCATTATGTCAATGTAAATTTTTAAATAATAAAATAAACCAATGATATATTTAGTGATTTTGTGTTAAATAATATTCCATGAACCTTGTTCTTAACGCCTACATTTCTATTATATAATAATGTCTAATGTAGTGGCCACAATACCTAGATCATGTTATGTTCCCCCATATAACATCAGTGATAATAAATATTCCAAAATTAATGAAAACATCAATTCTCACCATTAAGGGTAAGTCATAATTTAGACCCATGGATACCATCTCTCATCAAATGGGACGCCTGATTCTCAAATTCAAATCACTGGAGCATTACACATATGAAATGAAATTCTCAAATGTTAAATCATATTGGTTTATTAACCCTCTTCCAATGACTTATTGAGGTATCCATCCATGGGATAATAAAAGTCAACGATTTATTGTTTTTCACCCAATATATTGAGCCAAAATATATTAGTAATGTATTCAAATATAACATTTTAATGGGATGAATATGTTTTTCAATGTCACATCTCTATGTGAACACTAAAACCGATGTTCCCCAAGTTATATTAAAATAACCATTTATGTCATAACATAATATAAATAAACATATTAAAAAATTATTCCACAATATTTGAATCAATGCACTAATAAGAAGCTACATATAATAAATAAAACCATCCATATATAATAAGAAACATATAATGAAATAATAACATATAAGTTTCAAAAAATAAATAAATGAAAAATAAATAACATGAAAAGATATAGTATGCATCCAAAAAATTCTAAACATGTCTTATCTTGAAATGGTCTCTGTAATAGGAATATAGACAATGAAAATCATATAGAAAAGAAATATTCAAGTCCCAAGTTGGCATAAACTTCAAAAATATAGTATATTAGTTAGAATATCAATGATCTAATGGGATATGATACCTTAATTACCATGTTTCACTAATTATCTTAAAATAGATCAACCTCAAAATGTTGATTTATGATTGACTAAGGAGTGGTCACCAGTTTCTGTGATCCAAACATCATATTTAATGATGCAGAAATATCAATATTAACATATTCACTAATGGTGAGTCAAATGGGATTCCTTGAGAACTGAGGAAGATCAATCCATGTGTTTTTAGTTGAATGGAGGTAAAATATTGTTTAGATTGAGTATAATAATCATATAAATTTAAAATGAAGAAAGCAAAATTAATGGAATTCACTATTATCCATCATCAGTTGGTTGTAGACGATACTATTGAATGGTTGTACACTAGTGAAGAATGCGTGAATTATTCCTTGTCCACATACTTCTTGGTGGATTCCCTCTAGTGGGTTAGTGGTATATATAGAAATGTATGTCCCATTGGTAGCACCACTGGCTTGTCGGTGCACACTACTAGTGAGTTGATTCCCTTGAATCAACCACTAAGTAGTGTAAAAGATCTTCAATACTATAATACCTAACTCTTAGACCCCAAACACATCAGACAGACCTCAAAGGTAAATGAACAATACATTATACATTATAAAATAAAAACAAGGTGTTATATGAATACCAATGACACTATAAGAGAGAATATATATATATGGATATTAGGGATCATATGATATTATTTTATCATCTTCTTATTAGATATAAACTGTGTCATAATCATATAAGTATGTGTACACAGCAAAAAAAACATATAAAAACAACCCATAGTCTCTAGAAGAATAATTAAAAATGAATCAATAATAAAATATATAAAATAAAATTTAAAAAATAATTTTTTTAATTGAAACACATCATTATATAGAATACTATCCCAAAAAATTCATGATATCATAGGAATCTCACTACATTACAAAATCTACCATTTATATTCTCATTTCATAGTCACTTGAACATTAAATCATTATTATTAATAATGACTAAATGTAATTATTTTCCTATTATTCAATTAAAATTTCAAAAAATATAAAAATTAAATAAAAATATAAACAAATATATTTTGGTGAAAACTAGAAGTGATGTAAATTTTTAAATGAAGCATACTTCTCATGTAACATTTCACTTCAATAAAAAATAAAAATGTTTTTTAAAATTATTAGGTTATAAATTAATATACTTAATGATATATATTTCATGAAACATATAATTTATAAATTTAAAATAATTCAATATTACTGGTATCAGGATAGTGGGATTTTTTTCCAGTTGTTACCCACACATTTGGTATTCTACAATATTTGGAAATATAGGTTTTATCACAACATTACCATAATATGATATTTTAATTATTATTTTGGTTTATATTATTTGAAATTCTTACATGAAATTTTTTCTATATATCAATTTCATATTATTGAAATGGATACATGTTATATATTTTATTTGTATTTTTTATTTTTTATAATTAAAAATTATCCATAGTCACATATATGTTTTATATTAACCTGATTCAAATATATTAATTATAAAAATTGTGTGAGATATGTTTATTAAATCACTATAAAATTTATTTTTATTGGGAAATTATTAAATATATTTTTTATACAAATATTAAAAAATGATTATGTATTTAAAATCATTAAAACTACATTTTCTCTATATTTATAAAATATATCTTTTTTTCTAGATATATTGACTTTAATTTTTACTTTTTGATAATTATGTTATTTATATTTAAATATATATATACCATATTTAATCACATTGAATACCTAATGCATCAACCACTTCACTAAAATTAAATACATAATTTTCATAAACATCCAATGTATTGGTCTCATGTGAAATATTCATTTACATCACATACTATGAGTATTTTAAATGAGTTACTATTGTAGAAATCGTTAACAAAATTATATAGTTTGTACCATCCATACTATTAATTTACATTCCACATTTAATAAATTTTTTTGTTTTATAAAAATACATACATGATCATTATCTAAGAATGAATGAATATCTCGTTCCATTATTAAAATGGCGAGTATTCAACATAAACCTAGTCATTTCAACCACTATGACATTCCAATGAATGAAATTCAACTCAGAGTGATGTACAACATAAATGCATTAAGAGATATCATATTTGATATTTTTTTATTGAAACTTTTATAAACTATGAGAAAATATGAAACCAAATTATAGCCTTTCAATTAAATAACCACCATAAACTCATCATTACTTAAAATATATTTATTTTAATTATCCATGTACTCCTATATTAATATTTTTTAAATAATTATCGATGTGTTGATTTCATACCAAATATGGATTCTATTAGTTCTTTATTTAATAATCTTTTATAGATATTTATCATTTTGAATAATTGAATCTTGTTTATAGGGATACCAAGAAATCCTTCAAAATATTATATTGGAGGTGACTCCCACTAACCATGAATGTTTGTGTTACAATAAGAATATCATTTCCCACATCCTTAAATTATTAATGATTATATTTTCTAAGATAGATAATAAATATAATATTTTTTATTTTAATTAACACAATGAAATAATTAATAAAATTAATTAAGACCCATTTTTAGTCAATGTCATCAACTTCTTATTGAAAAATAATTTATTAATTTCTTCCGTTGTAGATTATCATGACAATTTCAAGGTGGATACTTTTTTAAACCTATCCATTGATTTCGAGAACACATCTTATAGATTTCCCTTAAAATTTTAACACATTTTTGTAATGGTGATGGAGTATGAAAATGGGTTATTCCATCAAAACATTAAGGAAAATGTCATTTAACACCATCAATAATTTAACGTAGATTTATTATTGGTTGATTTTGATTAACCTTATAAGGAGATTAAAATGATACATTTAAAATCAAAATATAAATAGTGTTTTCATATTAAAATTATTTTAAAGATTTAGAAAGGAATATAATATCATCATATAACTTTTAGATTTTCATAATTATATATATATATAATATTTTTATGTTATAAATAATAATATAAATTTAATTTATTAACAAAAATGAAAAACATTTTAAATCAAAAACAATATTTATATATGTTTGGAATATATAATGAATTTCCCCATGAAATTGATTATATTTTTAAATATTTATATATAATTATTTTTTATAAATTATTTTACAATATAATTTATAATGTGGTTATTAGCAGATAACCAATAAATAATTAAAATTTTTAATGTATTTTACGTGTTAAAATTGTAATAAAAAATAAATTGATAGTACATATTATTAGAATGACTGGATTATAACTAATTTGATAGATGTCATACATTTTGTTTGGAATGTTGAATAAGACACTAATTAATATAAATGTATGATTATCTGAAAAAACAATTATACATGATAAAAGGATATTTATATTCCATAATTATTCCATCGTTTATTGGGTGTTACAGATACATTGGTAATTTTATTGATAATTCAAGGATCTATGGTAAATAAAATTACATTACACACTTGTTTAAAACCATGGTATTGTGTAATGTATTGGAATATATATATATATATATATAATTGAAATAAGATGAAAATTATTTTATCATATATTTATAGGGGATAAATATAACAAAATCATATTTACTATCTGATAAAATGTATTATTCATTCACAACTTACATATTTATGATTCCCAGAAATTTTAAGTGTAACTGGAAGGATGGTTCATAGATTGTTAAAAAATCATTGATTAATGAAATATAGGTCTGCCCATCCTATAATATTTTTATGTTATTCTCTTATGAATTATACTTTCATACATATTTATTATCCATCTATTTTTTAAAAATTATTCTATATGAGATTGGAATTTGGATACAACAATGTAATATTATTTGTGACTTTTTCACTATAGTAATACATACAGTGAATATATATTGATAAAAAATGGAAATATATTAGATAAAAATTTACTTCATGGTTATCCTATTGAAATTATTATAATTTATTTTAATAGTAATTCTTATTAAAAATATATCTTCACTTGAAAATGTATATATATTTAGTATTATTGGGAAAACTACATTGTAATTCTAGTTTAAAATAGTTGGGAATGTGATTACTGATATGATCTATACCTTGTTGAAAATTTTCCAAAGTGAATACAATGGGGTGTTCATAAACTAATTAATATAAATGCGTTTATTCTTTTTTCTATGAAGTTTAACGAATTAATTCAAGAATATTCTTACTGTTTGACAAATTTTTTGGTGTAAAATTTAGGGGAATGAATAATGTTTATTTCAGTGGGAAGGAATATATTCCATAGAATATATTTCTATTAGAATGAGACAAACCCATATAGTAAAATAAATTACATTATTTGATTTTGGACGTGTCATAGAAAATTGAATTTCATGAATGTGTTTTATACCTAATTTAAATTGCAATTAGATTTTTTTATTTAAGAAATATCATCAATTTATATTTTATGATATATATGTGATGACTGTTGCGGGTAAACATGAGCATTCATATAATTAGACTTCTACCCCATAACATAAATTATGCATGACCTACGTAAAATTTTCATGTCCATATATTAACATAAGTATTCTGAGAATGTATATAAGTAATGATGACATATACATGAACATCAATTGTTTAAATGAAAATAACTTTTAGTTATACATTAGATCTATTTCATGATTGTTTTTTGTTTTTTGGATGTTTTTTTTGGTAAATGTGTTTATGTTTCATGATATTTTATCGATGTAGGTCTCACAAACCACGAGCGAATTTCCTAGAAGTTTAATGGTATATAGTTGGTAATAATTTAGATGAACTGATGGAACTCCATCATGATTTAATAAATGTGTAATCAGAAGTGATTCAAATAATAAAATTCTAAAAATTTACGGATAATGGAGTACACATTATTCTAGAGATAAGTGATTTTTCATAATATTATTTGATATGAACTAGGAGGAATAATCAGTTAACATTGAATAGTTTAAAACATTATTTCCATTTAGTGAGTCTGGTATATTGCCACATTCCAATTTTTATGTTTGGATTTCCACCATTTGGGTGAACCTTGAACATTTTCATTATCATCAATATGATTTAATTTTTGTTCTGATATTGAATTTAGAATTGGATATAAGTGATTATTATTGAATGAAAAAAATCAATTTTTATAAGATGTTATTTTAATTTTTCATACAAAAATCCACTAACCCCCCTCTCGGGGTACTTTACCTATTGTAGATAACATTTGGTAATGTAAATGGTTTAATCATACTGAAATAGAGAATATAATCCAAATAAAAAAATATCACCTTTTAATTGAACAAATTTCTATAACAAAATTATCAATCACAACCCTGCATATAATATAACGACATGGATTCATATAGAGATAATATTCCTAGGAATTCATTAAATATTTATGATGGGTATTTATCAGAAGAAGATGGTATGTATCTAAATAAATATTCCATATGAAATATTTAATTTAGATGATATTTATACAATATAATATAAAAAATGTTATTTCATGTAATTCCACCAATAAAATCTATAAAAGAAGAAATATATATAGTTGTTACGTAATTGTATAAAAATAGAATTTCAGGTTCTATGGAACATGTAAGATGTCTTCTGGTTACAGTCAAATAAATCTATCAATGAATTAATTTATCTGCAAAATTTATTCGTGGAGATCAATCATGGATTCATGAAAATTATCCATGAATCAAAGATCATCAAGAACATACTAATGAAGTATCCACTCTTGTTCAATCTAAAATAACATAATATTAAGTATAAGGACTTAAAGATAATGAAATGGGATAGTCTACAATGTATCATTGTAGAATATGAGATGAGACATAACAATAATGAGGTTATGGAAATTGAAATTTAAAAGGATTTACAAATTCAAGAAATGAAGAAGCTGTCTATGGAGGATAATCATAAATAATGTGATGAGAATGAAGCCATGTAATTAATTTCATCAAATATGTATTTGGTCAAATTATTAATCAATTGTGAAAATTCAGTCATAGGTATTAGATATATAATGGTTGGGAACCATATATAATTATGTCCAAATAGTATCCAAGACAATAAAAATGATGTTAATGTGTCCATGATGAAATAATCTGCCAATGTGAATTAAATAAGATTTCGAAAAACGAATTACATCCTAACAAATAATCATTTATAATAGGAGGAGAATAGATAAAAATAAATGTAGGAATAATACATCTGAGATTGAAATGAACATCAATAAGTTTCACTAGAGGTTGTTTTAGGATGTTTCCAAATATGGGAAGTGGGATATGATGTTCCTAAATAAGTGGAAAGGAGGAATGATGTCAATGAAGAGTTGAGGCTACCCATGAAGAGATAGATTTTGAAAGATCCAAAATAATGAAACTCAATTGAATGGCTCATTTTTTTCAAACACTATATCAATCAACAAAATGATTAGAATTTTATATTTAAGGTAAATATTTAAAAGATTAAATCTATAGTTCCTGAAATCATAATGTTGGATTTTTAGTAAAACCTCATTGTTGAATAATAGGTTGTTTTTTCAATAAATTGAGTGGTATAGTGATGGAGTAGATCATACATAGCTCAGTTTTTTAGGATTATGTTCTCCACATGTGATGATGAAATTAAGATGAAGTGGGGTTCATAACTCACGAACTGGCGATTGTAAAACATATTAGACATAAAATAATTAATCTGAATGTGTTAAATAGTGGTTTATAAATACAAGTAATGGATTTTCATTGGACGATAAAGCCACTTTATCATGGAAATTTTTGTATTCAACCTATGAAATAAACTAAACATTAAAGGTTTATAATAACATATATACATACATACTATAATTTAGTATTTATTTGGTTATTAATCATAATTAAAATACAGTGAGTCCTCATGCGACAATCTATGTTGCTATAATGAATCATAAGAATGATCCTAAAATTAGTTTCTATTATTGTGGAATGTTTATACATTGTCAAATAAAATATTTAATTTCTTAAAGGTATCAATGGGAACCAAATCATCAAATTCATGAAAAGCGTTTCTAATGTTTTGAAATTATTTTAATGCATAGTATTATTGGTGTCCATGATTTGGATAGATAGCTATCTGTTTCTATCAATAATGTTGATGAATTTTTTTATGAAGACTAAAAATAATCATGTAGAGAATATCAATGAGTCATCTTACATGATAAAATGAAAAAATCAATTAAATGTTTTGCAATATGTTGTTTTTTCATATTACTAATTATATGCTCAATCATGTCAATCAGTAATTGGATAAAAGTAAAATCCATTGATCATAATGTAATGATCAAACATGTTGGATGTTTTAGATATTTATTTAAAATCATCAGATCATAAAATTGTATGGAATGTTATAATCAAATGTACTTCCCAAATAATGATGAAAGAAAAATCAAGGAATCTGATCCTTAAACCAAAAGGATGGTCTTTATATATTTGGAAATGATTATGGTGTAAATATAATTATATAGGGAAATCTAAATAGTATCTCAAATACATGATTCCTGTGAATACCTTTTTTGAAGGACAATTTCATTTTTTATTGTGTCTAAGTCAAATATAAACTTAGGTAACAATGTAAAGTTTATCAAGAAGGCCTGTATCATAATGTAAAGTGGTGTGGCTTTTATTGATGGGAAGGATGAAGGGGACCATCTACCAAATTATAGAAGATGTTGACATTTTAATTCTATCAAAGGAAAAAATATAATATATTAAGGAATAATAGTCTTGGGAATTTGAGGCAATAATCCTTTGATGATTTAGTAATAACATATAATGTGATATATCTCTATAAACTGTCACCCGACCGTAATCACATATATGATGTCTTTCAATTAGTTAAGATTACATAAATGATATATAAGGAAAAAGAATATATGTCAATAAATTTTTTAAAATTGATTTATATTGATGTTTGTTGAAAATTATCTAATGGGACCATTTATGGTAAGATGTAATAATTTATTTTGATTTAATATTATTGTATCATATAATGGGAATTGGTTATCACATAAAAGTATGATTAATTTAGTTTCATTACCTAATGTCTGAAGAATGCTAATTAATTTCATGGGAAGGAAATTATAAAATTATTGAAGAATAATGGCATAGATTTGAAATATATATATATTGAAGAGTATCTTAAGAAAAAATTAAAAATTAGAAATGTTGTAGTAGTGTGGACACCTCACAGAAATGGTGTGTTTGATAAAAGTAATATGATCATAAACAATATGGAAATAAAAATGATCATTGAGAATGAACAATAACAGATCATTTATAATTTTATATAAGTTGGTTGGATAGACAATAAGGATGACAGTAGGTGGGTAATAGTGGTCCAATTTCATGAAATCATCCTTTTCATAGTTATCAATTTGAACATGTTAAATTTCTCAAACCTTGCAATGTTATTTCTTTTTGTTACTATGCATTCAATATTAATATGTGACAATAACCACATGGGATCACATGTCATTCATATATAATTTATAAGTACCATATAATGAATAAGATGGAAATATCTTACAATATAATCCTAAAATAAATTTTTATTAGAATTAAATCCCATAAATAATAACACTATTTTTTATAATTATATGTAAATATGTATACTTCCATGGAAAAAAATTTAATAATAAAAAATCCCCCAATATAGATAGAACTATGTTTTTAAAAATATCAACGAAACTTTTTAAAATAATTTTGATAATAAATGATTGATATAATGTTAGGCTATAGTTTTCAATACATATGCAATAATTAAACATTATATTTGTATCATTCCTAATGAATGTCAAAATTACCCATATGGAAAACATTTAAAATAAGGATTTTTAAATTGTTAAAAATAAATTCAATTATATTTTTATTGAATTTAAAATTATGCCTTCTATAAATAATAACATTCATTGTATATTTTAAATAATATGTATTTTAATGAAATGTTGTTTAATGGAATATATTAAAAAATAATTCAATGAAACATAAATTTTAGTAATTAATATCCATCATTGTATGTTGTTTATGTTATGAATAATTAACATATTTTTTTGTTATAAATTCCTAGAACAAAATTCATGTTCATTTCATTGTTTTTATTAGATTTATTTCATTTATTAACATGATTTATTTAGTTACAAAAAATGTTAATTTTATTTTATATGTTTTGGGGTTATTGGATAATTAATTTGAAACATCATCAGTATGTTGATTATGGTAAAATTGTTGTGAATTCATTACCACCTATTTATTAAAAATATTATACTTGTTGTATGTAACAATTAATTAATACTTGATAATAACCATGTTTGGCGGTCATGAGAAATAAACCACATACATTCACAGAGACATCATTTCATTTGTACACATGAATGAAAATATTATTTTCCTAACCAATGGAAAATATATAATTTATACAATAGTTTTATTTTTTAAAATCATAAGTATTCTATAAATTTGGAATTTATTCTTCATTTATTTTAATTTGATAATACTTATTTCTTGAAAATGATGAATTAATCACATCACTTCATTGTGGTGGTATTCAACAAGTATCACAAAAAATGTTTTCAATTTCTGTGAGATTAAATAACAATGAATATATGAAATATATAATATTTCAAGAAGAATATTTACTCCATAAATACCATATATTTTTAATCATTCAATACTTTTAGGAACATAATGTGATTTGGGAATCAAAAATGAAATACATTATATTGTGGTGGTTATAGTCTGCACGCATGAAAATGAAAAGTTTCCATTTATTATAATATTTATGGGGCGTGAAAAAATAACGAACCATAACAAAAATAAAATTTAGGTATATTTATGATAGTAATTTCTTATTTTAACAAGTTTGATATGTATTTTAATGATTTAAAGGTAGAAATTAACATGATATAGGCTAGTTATGACTTATACCATCTCTTAGGATATCAACCATCATATTTATCATATAACATACTAAGATTGTAATGTTTGGAGTAAAAGTACATAAACTATTCTGAAAGATAAATTTTGGAGACTATTGGAATGAACTTTTGGATGAATAATGTTCAAATTTATTTGATAGGGAGGTCAGTTGGTTACATTTTATTAGTGAGTGGAGTGGCACACCTGTAATTTCTCTAAAAAAGTAAATATCATTTAGTGTTATTGATTGGAATGTAGCTCCAGCAATATCCAATATATAACATAAGATGATATGGGTAAATACATATTCATTTAATAACAAGTAAAATTTTAGTTTATATCAATAAAACATTTTTACAATAATTTCTTTTATTTACTCATTACCATCGTGACATATTTCTTACCATGACTACTATACATAATGGCCAAAACCAAAAAAGAACTCATTATTAAATATTAACATCATAATTAAAATTACATTATCATATTTTCTAGATTAAATTTTATGATTTTTTTAAAAATCCATTTAACATAAGTGCACAAAATATAATAATAAATATTATCAAAAAATTGTGCATTTATGCATAATAAATAAGAGATTATGAAATAAAATTTTTATTTTTATGAAATTATTTATATTATTTTTAATGAAATGGATCTTATGGAACATAAAAATAACCTTCAAAATTGAATTTAATTTTTCAATAATATTATTTAAATAAATTCAATGAATGATTTTCATAAAACGTTATTACTTAACATATGAGACAAACAATATTGTTTAAAATAATAATAATTATTCATTCAATATTATATTTTATATGTTGATAAAAAATTGAAATCTTTTTTATCAAATTAAATTCTACAAAATGTATAATTTCTTCTTTAAAACTATACCATATTATTTATGAAAAAATAATTTATTTAAATTAATTGAATTACTTTTCAAATGAAAACATTAATAAAATTATTTATAAAACAATAATGTAAATGAATACAGAAATTTAATACATATAAATAAATTTATTTATTTATTTTCAATATTTAATGTGTTTTTTTAATCGTCCCCGATTATGAAATTTCATCATCTTAAATTTATACAATACGTTAACAGGTGAATGAATTTTTTCCATCATATATTTTTATGCTTCATATGTTTCTATCTTAATCATGTGATACATCCATAAATAATATATATATCGAATCAACTTATTTCATAGATCCTAATCTATATGATAAAAATATAAAACAAATATTATTCCTACAAAAGACACAACTCTTAATATACAACTGAAGTGAAATATAAATGACATACATTAGGTCAGAAGATTCATTACAATAAAATGTTAAAAAAATAATGCACTTTAGATAACATCCATTGTTAATATACTAATTTGTAAAATGATCATAATATTTCAATAATTTTATATAGACTAAGAAATCTGAATACGTATTTATCTCATTATATCAAGATGAATAAATATTTTTAATTTTGTTAAATTATAAAAACATGACCACCTATAGAAAATGACATTTCATTTCAACATATGATCTGCATAACACATCATGTTTCTCTAATTTGTCATCATCTACTACTGAATAATATCTACCTTATCTGTCATCTCTTATATTAATTATATTCCAATAAATTACCTCCAATGAAATTTATCCAAACATGTTGTATTCTAACAATTTTTTTATATAATTTCTCAAAATCTACAATAAAAATACAAAATGGAAATCTATTATTACATGAAAATCATCTAAAGTTATATATTGATCCCAAAATCCTTGATTATCAAATTTTAGTGATTTAATTATATCTCCTATATTAATAATTATACATTCATATTTTAAATGTTAATGAGGATACAAATATTAACAATAATTAAAATCATGAGCCATAAACATCTGAATTGTTTTCTATAAATATGATGTAATCATGGTATCATGATTATAAAATAAAGGTATTAAAACTACATGTAAAAAACTATTTTTTTATGATAAATGATTAAAATACAATCCAGTGAAAAATATTTCATAATGTAAAAAATTTGATGATTTATTCAAATGATCAAAGATAACATAAATATCACTATTACCTAGATATGTGTTGGGTAATCCCACAACAAAATCAATGAATGTTTTCCAAATATCTATTAAAGAATTAGAAAATTCAATTGTATCCATATAAAAAAAATTCACTCATATTTGGACTATTGAATAAAACATTTCCCAATAAAATTACTATAGTGTTTCTTATAAACATCTCATAAAACAAATTCTCTATGTTCTCTCTACATCATAGTTCATAGAGGATGAATAGAAAAATTATTTTTGTGAAATTCGGATAACAGATCACTTTTCAACTTGTAGTCACCTGGTACACACAACCTCTTTAAAAATACCAAAATTATTCTTTGTGAAAATTTAACACATTGAAAATCACAACCATGATACATTAATATTTTTATGTAATCCATTTTATTGTTTTTGAGCCTCCATAATTTTGTATGATAGACATGAATACCCTAGTAGAAGATTAAAAACAAAAAAGAATTCAAAATAAATTTTTTTCTCCAACAGTCCTTAAATCATTCACTAAAATATCATGTTCCATTCATGACATAGTTAATGTTTCATTATATTTAAAACACCTGGAATAAATACCCTTATTGGAATTACCATTGTGTTAGTGAAATGTAAAATCATAATCCAAAAGTAGTTATGTACATCTTCTATGAAATATTTTACACTGTTATTTAGACGATTTATTTATTACACTGTTATAATCAATATATATTATACATTTATCCCCCTATATATTTTTCGTCTAGATTCCAAAAATTTAGAAAACATACAACTAGATCATGGGCATGGGGTTTATAATTCTTCTTAATTGGTTTAAATTGTTTATAAACATATGAAACAACATTAAATTTAGTATTAAGACAAAATCAAGTCCATTAAGTAACCATTTCTATAAATAGAAAATTAAAAAAAAAATATCAGGAATGATAACACTAACCAATTTAGTTTCCAATTCCGAAAATAAATTAGCACAAATTTTTTTTAAAATATTTTATAGTTTTTTGAGTTTAAATCATTTTTGAGAAAGAATTTTAATAAATTTTGATGATAAAAATTTATTTTTAACAAAATAATAAATGAATAATTTAAAATTTAGTGACATTTATAGGTCATGTCCATATTTAAAAAACCAGGTTATAGTCAAATCAATAGTTATAAAATCTTTAGAAACAATATTCTTAATACAAGGACAATTTTATTTCCAAAATTCAGATTTATTAAATTTTCCATACAACTTAGTTTTAGTTAATTTCAAAAAATCCATCTAATCAGGTTTTAAACAAGAATATAATTTAAAAAGCACTATGTTCGATATCATATACAATACAAAACACTAAGCTACAACGAACTGTGAAATATTATTAAAATTATATACTAAAAATTAAAATTTTATGTATTAGTAGTATTATCCAAATTATTAAATTTATATAGATATATATCATAATTACTAAAAAATTATTCATTCATTATTAGTTAATATAATATCAATATTTAGTAATTTCTTTAAATTATTCATAAAATTTGTTTTCCATTTTTATATGATAAAATATTATAATTTGTTTCTAGATCATTTCAAAAATTGGTTTGGTAATTTATACTTCATTTTTCAAATATGAATATTAATATTAACATAGGGTGAGTTTTTGGGGCGATTATGAAAATACTTTTTGTCAGTGAATTTTGGGAAATATAGATTTTTTTAAACTGTATATATTTCAAGTATTAACCTAGTAAAAACATATTTTATATTAGACTTAAAATATTATTGGTTTTTAATTATTATGAATATTCAATATATGGTATATTGATTTAATTATATAGTTTAATTTGTTATAGAAAATAAATAAATAAAAGGATTTTATTTGGTAAAACTGGGTTTCACTGTGGTTTACATTTTTTATATTCATTACTAACACATCAATAAATAAAATATTGAAAAATGTTTTCATATTATGAATTATGAAGTATAAATATTTATAATATTTCCCATTTTTTTATTTTGGAATGTAATTATAGAAAATAATTTTCACCACATCAGGTTAAATTAGGTAATTAATAAAAAAAGAATATGATAATGACAAAAAATTGACCATAATGATAGTCTTACATTAATTTATATTTTTCAAATATTTATGTAAAAGATAAAGTCAATAATTTTTACTTTTTTAAATTTAATTTCGATAATATATTTTGACAGTAATAAATATGAAATCTCATATATTACATAATAACATGTTGATAAGAAATTATTTTTTATATTCATTATTTCATTTTTTTGGACGATATAATTATCTTAAATATTCAAGAAATGCTTAAATATCTTTTTTTATTTATAGAAAATTAAAATAAACAACTTTTATAGTTTATAACTAATCTAATTAGAATGATTCCTTATGTTTCATGAAATTTATATATCAAAATAATAAATTAGATATGTTTTAATTATTTATATTCTAAACCTATTAATTTTATGTTTTATTTACAATACAAATAATTTAACAGTTCAAAATATGGGAAAAAAATTCTTTTATAATTAATATTATAATACATAAGAATTTAAAAATCCTAAAATCCATATCTTCTTTCAAGTGACTATTTATGATTGAAAATATCAACTATGATACATTTATGGAATAGTTTTTTAGTCACTATATTTTCCCATATGATTTAATACATTATTATCATGATAATTGAAAAAAGGGATTACACAAGTTGAAAAGGTATAAGGGTAAAACCAAAATATAATGTTTTTGATAAAAATTAATGGAAGAATATAGTGAAATTTTTATCGAATCTTATAATTATATAATCTAATATTGTTTTTCCTTTAAAATTAATTTATATTAATCTATTATTTTATGTAATTTTATTGGTGTTCCTCCCATCAAATATTTAAGGGAATCATCTGTCTTATTTTATTCACACATAAACATCATTTTTATCATCCATAACCTATCCAAATAGAGTCCTAAAATACTTAAAATTATTATACAGGGTTATTTGATGATTATAAAATAAAACACTAAAGTTTTATTTTTTAAATAAATGTATTTTTATTGAAGAAACAATGTTCTATTTAACTTATTATTTTATTTTTATTTATTCTCATTTTACATTTAAATATTCTCAAATTATGAGGATGTATTAAAACTATTATATTATATGTAATAAGATTTTATCATGTTCATTTATCCATATAAATAAATAACCTCTTCCATGAAATAGTAAATTAAATAGTTTTCAATTTTTATGCGGACTACCACCTCAAAAACTGATGTAATTTGATTTCAATTACCACATATCATGGATATTTATAATGTTAAATTTGTTAAAAATATTTTTAGTTATATAATTTTAATAACTAAGGAAATTTTTATAATTATTTAAATTTCATTGGTTACAACTATCACAAATTTAAATGACAGTCATGCATATGCATTTCATATCATCTCTTTGGATGGTGTAATTGAATTTTCCATATCTTCTTTTTATAGAAAAACTATATATATATATATAATGATTATAAATAAAACTAATATAAATTTCTAAAAATATACTTCTTATTTAACTATTATTAATTAATTATTCATAAATGGTTGAAAAATAACATGCATGAAAAAAAGATTATTATCATCCAGAATAATGATTTTTATAACGAATTGTTGACAAACTAGTGGGAAGATAGTATAATAAAATAATAAATGATATTATATATATATTTTTATGGTTATTTAATAAATGTATAAAGAATCTATATTTATTAAATTGTTTTTCTGATATGGATGAAGGAAGGGAAATGCATAAGGTAAGGGATTTCATTGAACAACTAATTTCATGGGGTTGTGACCATTCTCGTTATAAATAACATTCCTTATCCCATTTATGATATAGTTTGCATGAAAATTAATAATATATGTATCTTTAATATATATATCAATCATTTTCCCTTATTTGTTTCATAATATATCAAATAAGTTCATTTCTAAAATTATCCAGTTAAAATCAAACCCTATTTAAGGGAATATTTTTGTTGATTAATAATTTTATGTAACACTAGTTAAATTTTTTTATATAAAATTAAACAAAATAATATGTGGCTTATGAATATCTAATCAGATATAAAAATCTATAATATTTTATATCTATTCTATTTAGATATTTTTGAAATTTAATTTTATTATGATACCAGGTAATATTATGAATCCTATTTTATTCAATGTGTAATTATTATGATTATTCAATATGATTAATTTTCTTTTATTGAATTGATAATCATGATCATGTTATAATGGGTGTTCCTAGATTTTTCTCCAACAAATTTTTACTATTTTTTTGAGGAGATATTATGCCTGAAAATATAGAAAAAACCAAATACATGATTATACATTATCAATGATATAATGATGTCCTAGATGCTATCCTTGAATTATTCTTATGTCATGGTTTCTGTTACTGATATATTTCCAATATTTCCCTGATATTTCTATACCATTTTATTTATGTTATTATAATAGGTGATTACTCAAAATCATTCTTTTTTATGATATCATGTTATACATTTGACTCACATGTTTCATTTCTATATCATCTTTAATAACTCATAAATATTTTTAGCTATAAATTTTTTATATGTATTCCCCATGAAATCCTAAATTGTTTTCGGTACTAATATTGAATTGGAATGTCATTATGGATATAATACTAATGTCCATATATTTTTATATTGATGTTTTATATAACTAGTCTTCTAGAGACACTTGTCCACTCATTCATTGATTCATATTTATTTGATATCTATGTTTAAAACCATTATGTTATTAGATGTAAATAAATTTCATCATAATATGGTTTTTTCTATTCTATAATGATATTTTAGAATATAATAATATCATTTATAAACACAGACCCAAATATATCTATATAACATACAGACTCAGTTCACTATTTCATAACATATCCCTGTTTAACACAAGGTATAAATCACACCTCCCCATACTACAGACATCACCATCTATAAATTTCTATGCTGGTATACTAAAGAGGATACACACACATGGTAAAACTGGCATGTAGTAGTAGTATAATAGATAAACAGACAAAATCAAGATAACAAAACATAACAAGAATATTAATGTAAATATAATTATTAGTAAATCAAAAAAATAATTAACAATAGTCATCGGTAGTGAATAGAAATGGTTTCATATTGTGGTACAATAAAAAATTCGATATAAAAGAGGAAATAGATCATCAATCATAGAAAAAAGATGTAAAAACATATAAAATTCCAAAATAGAAATATATTAATCAATTTTGACTACAAGTCCAATCCCCTCCTCTTATACACCATACTAATATAGAAAATGAAGAACCTATAGTTGGACAATATCTTCTGTCGGAAACATTTCAAATGATGTCTATCAGAATACCAAATAGTATATTGAATAGTGTTTGAGTAAAACTCAACAGGCCATCGCCAAATGAGTCTATCAATATATAGTCTATTAATATACCATGTGCAATGTATATTTATTAAAAATAAAGATGATAAATAAATAAACCATGTCATATCAGGTTCCATGTGGCCACATGTCAAATACTACCGACATAATCTTAAGATAGGAATACCACTTAACACTATAACATTTAGATTTAAATTAATAAGTATGATACCCAAGCTAAACCATTATGGAATCACTATATAGTGTCTCTGAAATACAGTTTTATAGCTCCATTAGAATGTCATGTTTATAGTGGATATTAATCTGGGCCTTTATGTAAGAATGTCAATGACTGAATCCAGGTATGTTTTTGACATGGAATAAATGTCTTTATTCAATTTGAAACATGGTCCCATCTTAGTATTTCTATATAGGAAGCACAATTATCACTCTAGGTATGCTATAAAAACCCATCAACCTGGTTGAAAATCTAAGGGATTATCTATTACAAACAATGTATCAAATTATCCATGGTATAAGTGAATATTTATTTGATCTATTCTGTATTATTCCACATAGATAACTAGGTATGAGTTTTGGTATGGTTTAATGACATTTCTTTATTATCATTTCCATGGCTTTCAACTGAGGGAACCATGTATCACATGAGGCATAACATAAATCCGTATACTCGAGGAGCCCACCGAAGGTACCCTATATAAGAATCCATGTATCCCCCCAGGGTATATAATCCAATTACATTAATTAAATTTATTATACTTTATTTTCACATAAAACTCATTTGGAGATGGAACCATTGTATCACCATTTTAATGAAAGATTATGTGGTTAGGGTCTAGAGACATACCAAGAACAATTAAAATTTAAATAAATTTAATTTACCCTTTTAATTGAAATGGATAAAATAATAATTAATTGGAATTATGGACCACGGAACATGGGATTACCATTCTCCCCATTTTCAGTTCAAATTACAATCTTTAAAGACAACTCAATACACCTCAATTTGTGGATAAATTTCACTTCAATTCATAAATAAAATAGTCTTTAAAAGTTATACACCCCATGGGATGGCTCGCATTGAGATATATAACTAATATAATAGATTTATAGGGTCAAATGTTAAATAATTCAAGTGATAAAAATTGTTTTATCTTGTTCACAATAAAAAATGGAATCACATAGGATGTCCAGCATGAAACACGATAGTGCATAATACAAACAGTAAAAAATTTAATGAAAATAATATATAAACCAGCCACCAAATACCTATAGAAAACTCTTTTTCCTTTTTTAGAATCATATCTAAATTATAATGGGGGTTATTGAACATATAGTCAAAATTCATGGAAATATGGATCAATAAATCTTAATGAAGTAGCATTCAAATCGATGAGATAAGAAAAGAAAATATGTAACTACAATGATGAAATTTATATAATGGATACAACATGAGAATAAAATAAATGGATCATCGCTCGTATGTAATTTTTTATCTCACATTCTATTTTTATGGAAAAATCAATGATCTAAATGATGGAATTGTTGTGTAGAAATATGAAGAAGAATAAAGGATTTAAATCATTTTATATTAGGTTTTGAAAGGAAATTTTACCATCCCTTCAATATTAATGACATTTTTATGGAATTAATAGTTTATTTACACCACAATGTGCCCCACTTTATGAGGTCTTGTTCAACAATTTAGAGCATAAGATTCCACATTATATTGTATGGAAATTCTACATATATCTCCACAAAATCGTTTTCTTCAACCCCCAAAAACCAAATAATTTCAATAGATATATGTACCCTCTTAGAAAGGAAGAATAAAAATTAATGAACTATTCCCAAAAACATGAGGTCATTAACCTCCTCCCCTAACAAATAAAAAAATATTCTCCTATTTTCCATTCTGAGAGAGTTTGATAACAATATAAGTACTACTTCTTCCCCTTAAAACATATATCAGCCTCTCACTCCTTGTTATAATCATATAAATAGTCATCATATAATAGTCCCATACTAGGGGAACATAAATTACTCAAAAAAGAGTTCTTGTTATTACCAATATAATGAACGAGGTATTCCTCAAAATAAACATCATCAATCAACTCATCCTCATCAAGATGAAGGAAAAGATATGGGTATAAGTGATAATGATATATAAGGGAAATGTGAAAGACATTGTGTACAACACTATATCAATAAGGTAGTTATATAAAATAAAACTCGTTGTATGTACCTCTCTAGATGTTCAAAATATCTAATAAACCAAGGTGATAGATTTTATTTTTACCCAATCCAATGATACTAAAGTCTTGGATAAACACATAAGAAGAATGAATCACTAATCAAAAATTCCAAATGTCATATATAAAGATTCACATAAAACTTATTCAATGAATGAGATATAGACATATTCTTATATATATGATGCACCTTCTTTGAAATGTCATGAAAATTATGAGTCACTAATATTGAAACATATATTAGATATAAAAATTATATGTTTGAACAAATGTCATACCAAACATGGATTCATAGGGTTACACGTATATTTTTTATTAGAATATTTTATTGTTTATAAAATAAAAATGAATTATATTTTTCTCCAAAGAACCTCCAAAATGATATATTTATGCTGAAATATTTTCCTCTAACAACTATTTCATATACTTAGACAGACCTTTGGTCTGATGATGGTTTTTTGAACATAGACGTACCTATGAACCCAAATTACATTTCATCCCCTACCAAAACTAAAATGTGAATAAAAAATCCCTATTCAACTTGATTATATGATGAACTCAATGATGAAATATGATCTCTTTAACTGTATCATTCCTTTCCCATAAAATAAATGGTCTCTAGAAAAGGAAATAAATGGGTGAAATTTTTCATTCATTCAATGATCACCAATAATATATCACTATCATTATATCTTTGTAATCCTATCACAAAATCAATATTAATTTCTTCCCATTTCCAATAGTGAAAGGGTACAAGATGTAAAAGTCATATTAGATATTCTTGTTCCACATTAAATTTAGAAAAAATTCAATACATAGAAAATAAACCATCTATATTTTTTTTATTCGAGGTCACCGTTACTAATGTTTTATGTTTTTTATATGTCTTTATGAATTGGATATACTACCCATGTATTGGCAAGAGTACTTCACATAAAATTATTTCATATATCTTTGGGTATCAAAACGCATCCATGACCAAAAAATATATCATCCCCATCATTCATCAATGTAAGTAGTGGGTCCATGACATAATAATTTTTCATTATGATTATACCCTTAATATCAAAAAGTTGTATCATTTTCATTATGTCCCAAGCTGTAGAGTTCACTGATAAAAATGTGAGTGTAGGAAACCTATGATGATCCTGAACATCTAAATGAGTATATGAAAATAGAAATATTACGTTCCATTCAGTAACATCTACCAAAAATGATTATATAAAATTCTTCTATTTCAAAATCATTGTTAATAGAATTTAGATTCCCATCAATATATACATGATCAAAATGGAAAGTGTAACACCACAGGTAAATAAAGGATATGACATCTTTATATTTATCCATATTTTTGAATCATACATTAATATTACATTAAAGGGGATCCTATGCTCGATGGCGTACCCAATACGCAACAACGAGTTTCTTGGGAATCTCACGTTGCACTCTAATAATAAAATAATATTATTTTAAATGGAAGGTAACACCTAGCTGTTGTAATGGCGGGAATGAACAGAACTAACTACAAAATGATTATATATGTTTGTCAAATATTTTTACTCTTTACAATAAATGTTAGAGGATTAAAATTGCAAATGAATCCAGTTTTTAAGCGTAAACATTCTAATATTCTTTAAAAGGTCGATTAACCGCCTTTTGATGGAGAAACCCTTTTAAATCCACTTTTTGACAATTTTATAAGCTATATTTTTCAAAATAAACATATTATTTATTATTGGGACATTGAAATTTAACTTGGGTTAATTTTTGGTATTTTTCTGACAATGTTCATTTTTCAATGAATAGTGAAAAATAATGCATTTTACATCCAAACTGCATTTTCATATAATTTAATTATATTGTTATATTATCTTTTTAATTTATTTTAAAGTGTAATTAGAATATATTTTCAACATGTAATTCAATGATGGCCATTGGGATTAATTTCACATTGGAATTAGGCATAAACAAGTGCCAAACTTTTCAAAAATATTGTTTCTTAAAAACCCGCTATTTGTTTTGACAACGGGAAGTTTTTTAAATTAATTATTGAAATTTATGTGTATGTAATTTGGTAAAATAAGTTATATATTTGGAATCAGAGTGTTGAAATTATGTAATTAAGACTCTTTTGTTTTTGGACATTATGAATAGTAACGACGGTAATTATCTTTAATTATCTTGATTAATGAGTAATCGGGTAGTTAAAGATAATAAGATAATATCATAATATTAAAAAGATGACAAAAAAATGTTTCCTAAGGATACTGGTTGTCTCATGGCCGACCATGGGATGCCTTGAGCCAATCTTGGGGGCCCCATGGAATCACTTTTGTGAGAAAGTGACTTTTTATCTTTTTATTTTTAAAGAATGTTAAATGTAACAAAGAATGTATCACCTAAGTAAAATATTTTTAAGTTTTCCTACATTAATGATATTTTGGACTACAAATATTCATTGGAAAGATAATAAGCGTTCCTACATCATAGTATTTTTTTATAATTTTTAGACATTAAATAAATTAAATTATTTACGACATCATGATGATGCAGCGATGACCTCATTATTTAATGATTTAAATAAAATGGAAAGATAATGTAAAATCTAAGACCTACACATCTCCAAAACCTATTTTATGGGTGTATTTCGAACCCTTATCACCTTGTCCTCGAAACACATAAATTGGGACCAATAGAATCCAAAACTCATTTGAAATTAACATTAAATTTTATACCTTTCCAAGAGTGCCCCTCCTCTCCTCTTATAAAAGGCCCCCACCTCAAACTCTTTACCCACACATACAAAGCCTTTTGATCGGCTAACCCCTGCCCATTTCATCTCTACACATCCCTCTATAACTCATTTAATCCTCACTTTGGGCAGAATCTTTTCCAAGAAAGCCTTTGAGCTAAAATCAAAGTATGTTACCCGATTTTAAGGTAATGTTTTCGCTTGAGTCCTTTTGTTTTATTTTTCTTCTCCAACCCCATAAACTCTTTTTATTAATTTATTTTGAAACAAATACAGTATCTTCAATATACTAGGATGTTTTTATAAGAATTATTTGAGCTTCACTTACACACACCAACATCTAATGGTAAAAGAACATACTTTTTCTGTGGTTGGCGATTTTCTGCCTCACGAAATGATGATTTTCAACATTATTGTAACACCTTCAAAGGTAGAAATTAAGATGAAACTATATTTATAAATGATATATAATATGTTTATGTTTACTTAAGCTTCTGTATTTTTCATTTATGAATTACCTTTATGGTTTCCATTATGGGAAAACGAGATATCTTCATTTAAGGAAGTGCGGACTACCGCCCCCTCAAAGTGATTGGATTAGTTAATACCAAATGCGGTACGTATAAAGGATATATATAATGATATTATATATGATTCCATAATGGAACTTAAATACTCTTATGTATCATTATGTTTTAATTCCATTAAATATGAAATAGAAATGGAAGTAGCGTTCATGCGTACGTACGACTTACCGTCTCCATGAACGATACATTTCATTTCTTATCTCAAATTGTTATGTACTATTATAAGTATATATATATAATGGATATATATGTAATATATTACATCAAAATTATGGATATCAATTTTGAATTATAACAAATATATATATCTCTCATTTTGTTTTAATTCCATTAATATGACAAAAAATGAAAGTTGCGTTCATGCGTACGTACGGCCTACCGTCTCCATGAACGGTGCATTTAATTTTTATCTCCAAATTCTATGGAATAGTATAAAATGAATATATACTGGATATATATGATATTTAAAACATCAATACTCTTCTGGATATGATGTACCTATAACTACATGGAAAATTAATTTCCAACAAGTTCAATTTATGACTCATGTACCAAACATCGACAAAAACGTCTGATGTGAACTCATATTATTAACAAATTTTTATAACATTAAAATATGTGATATTAACTGACTAATAATATTTATAGGATGTCCTTAAGAAAATATAAATTTAACAAAGTTTATTATTCATGAATATAAAGAAACGAACAAGACAAGTTGGACTTGAGGTAAGGGATCATACTCCTCTCTTTCTTTTTAAGTACACTCTTTTATGTCATTTCTTTTAAGATCATCTTTATTATGATTGGGTTGTTATTTTATATTAATCCAACTTTACTTTCTATGTTCATATGATGAGAGACCCTATTATCTCTCAACAATCCTTTTTGGAAGTTTTGAGTGGCGCCGTTAGGCTGCCGAATTTTCGCTAGGGATCCTACCCCTCTCTTTCTTTTTAAGTACACTCTTTTATGTCATTACTTTTAAGCTCATCTTTATTATGATTTGGATTTTCTATTATATTACTACTACTGTAATTTTTATGTTCATATGATGAGAGACCCCATTTGATCTCATAAATCCATTTTTGGAAGCTTTAAGTGGCCCCGTTAGGCTGCTGAGTTTTCGTAAGGGGTTTTTCATATCACATTTATTCCCGTGAAATTTATGCTACATTTGCAACTATTTTCGTTTAGTGGTGTATGTACTGACAATTATTATACACATTTTGTAGTATAATTTTATTTATGGTTATTTACATCTTCATTGAATGACCCTTCTTCCTTGGGGTGTACTTTTCAAAAGCTTCCCAACTCGGTAAGGGGGCCTTTCACACTCCTTTTTTTAAAAGACTTCTTTTGTTATGTCTTTTAATTCACATACTATTATATTGGGATATTTTCTTATAAATCCTTATTTATGTATATTTTATGTCCAAGTGATGAAATCCCCTTTATCTCTCTCATCAACCCTTTTTGTAAAATTTTATGTGACACCGTTAGGTTGTCGAATTTTACCAAGGGGGCTTCTTTAACCCAATTTTGATTCATTTGGGTTCAAAATGTAGTTATTGAATATTTCATCCTTTTAATATGTGTGAATAAAATTTGATTGTTTTACACATAATATCCACTTATATTGGGTCTATTTATATTTTTCACACATAATTATGAGATTGATTTATCCTTAATTTAAGGATACCTTCTTTATAACGGATTTCATCTCATTTTACATTTCTTTTGAGACTTCATTGTTGTCATGCAACAATTCACTATTATATGGTTTGTATACTATCCTTTGACATATTATATCATGATTCCCTTTATTCTCATGATATTATATTGTTCAGATTAAATGTTATTCCACAGTTATTTGTATTCAAGAGTCTCTCATTTTGTTAAAAACTCTTTAACAAAAATATTGTATTAAATGTTTTAAAGATTTATTATTCTAAATACGTATTATTAATGGCCATGTTTTCAAAATGGTTTCCAGTATTTATTAATATGGACATTAATGTTTTAAAATTATAATTCCATTAAAATCTTAAATTTGGTATGGGGCACTTTGATTCAAAAATCTCATTTAAATGGTTTTTAAAATGGATTGATTAATTCAGTATCTCAGAATTACATATTGTGATTGAAAAAGAAATGTTGTTATTGAAATGTTTATATTTTCAATATTTTATGTGTAATGATGGTACTTGGACATTTTACGGGTGGTTACGTGATGAACCATATGACAGGTGGTGCCGTGAATACCAGGATGGGTGGTTACGTTATAACCTCCAATGCATTGGGTATGGAAGTCGGCCGTATGGCTATTCCATTAAGTATGTGTGGAAGTTGACCATATGGTTATTCCATTTAAGTATGTTTATGTCCCATGTTTCCTTTATATGTTATGTGTTCTTTATATGGGTTTTATGGTAATATTTTGTTTACAAAAGGGTATGTAATGATATTTTATGCAGTGAAGAGTTTGTACTACTTCCTAAAGGTGAAAGGTATTACATTGATAAAGTATACATGGTTTACTTATTTCTTTGAAAAACTAAATGTTTTCATTCTTTGTGTATCCTTTACTGGGAATTTTATGCTCATCCCATGTTTTTGAAATGTTCTCCACACGACTTAAAGATGAATAGGGTCAAGGATGGGATTATGGAAAGACATGCTATCTAAAACATGGAACTAGACATGTTTCTTTTTAAGTTTTTTTTATGTTATGGAAACTTAGTAAAAGTGTCTACTATTTAATATTTTGATATGTAATAGTTTTGACCTAATTCTCTAAAACTTTAAACCTGAAAAGATATTCAATGTGAATTATTCATTAAATTCAATAATTAAGTAAGGTTTAAGGCTGGGGCCTTATAGAAAGGCTATATGTACTCAACCAATTTTCAATACATTACATTCAATTCATTCTAAGAGATTACATATTTATTACTTATATTGCATTTATATACAAAAAACCACTCTCCAAAAAATTAATTTATCTAAAAATTGTTATGTAACACAAATTTCCCATCAACTTCATGTATTGGATATTTTTTCTCACATGCTTTTAAATGATGATGTCTATATACCATGACACACTGACACTACATTAGAATTTATACTAGCGTAGTACCTAAAGAAACATAAAAAATTGTATATCATGTTAATAGGTCTACAAGATTCATGATCATATATAAATTGAATCATCTTTTCAAATCCTAAAATGCTTCCTTACATGGTTTAGATAATACAATTTGGATTCCCATCATGATCTAGTCTTTTAGAGGGGATTTAAGGCCTTCTAAATCGTAAATAAAATGACTATAACAACAATATATTCCCATGATACTCTGAATGTTAGATAATTTCTCAGGCTACTCCCAAGGAACCATGCCCCTCACATATTATGGGTCAAAAAATAAACCAAGCATATAGATAATGTTACCTAATAAGTAAAATTTATCAATCCATATGTAGAAATTTTTGAGCTTCAAATAATACCTATACACTTTGAGTGTCCTCAAAATAATAACATTATGTTTTGGTATGATCATGTTGAGTATGTGAGTGCACCAATATTTTACCAATGATAACAATCACAAATTAATACAGATATGTTAAGATAAATCAATTGATCATGTACATAAAAATAATATGCACATTCATGATACCAAAACTAAAAATACTTATATAATTCATATCTTCTACATAATGATATATATTGTATATATAATGGACTAACTTATACATGATGGTATTTGAAAATCAAATTAAATTATAAGTATAACCAGTATCATCAGAGTTTGTTAAGGAGGTAATCTCTATGAGTTATTTGATTTTAGTTATTAACCATAACCTAGATCATTTTTCAGTAATCCACACAATGACTGAGAGTCATGTCCACTTTCTTATAGGAAAGAACAAGATAAACCTATGATGAAGTAACAGATTGTATTTATAATTTATCATCCAAATCCTATAATTTTTTTTGTCCTTCGACAACATAGTACTACCACCCTATAAGGTGGAATTAATAGTGGTGATAGTTGTGGAACTAAAACAGATGTTGAATATACCTCATTATCAATAGGTATATATGACATGATTCCATTGATTATATCATAGAAAAAATCCTCTAAAATAGAAAAATATTTTTTTCATTTTCCCTGATCACCCAGATAAAAATATAATCTAGGCCTTCACTATGCCAATCGAGCAATGATCATTTCCAGATCGAGTTGCTCAAATATCTAATTCTCAATTATTAATATCGAAACCTCCAATGGATTATGTGAAATATAAACTCTAATGATAGAAATCCCCATGATCATGGTATGTAGATAAACATCAATATCAAGAATGACTACAAATACAATTATCTCTAGGATGAAGAGGTTTCATATAAAATTATATCCCACTATTAGAATAGGAACACAAAATATTCATTCACACTGTCAAATTGAATACCTTGTGGGGTGTAAAGTGTTATCACTCCATATAAATATTGAATTTTGAGTACTTGTATTTTAAAAAATTCACATTTATATAAAATAATTTTTCAAACCAATGTAAAGTAATGTAATTAATATTGTATAGGATACCAAAGTTGTACCGCATACTATAGAATTTTTATAACTCTACTCCTCTAGTACATGATGTGGTTCATTTAGTGAGATAGACGTAACGAACTACAATATACACTTACTAACATTAGAATTCAAACTCAACTAGTGAGAAATGCCATAATAATTGATTTAAATCCTATGTATACCACCTTGTCCTGTTCAGATTGTACTATTATAGCTTCATGCATAACAAAAAGAATGTGATACAACATCATAATGGGGAGTCATTGGATATCCTTTCTCACTAAGAACACTAGAATTGTTCTGAAAAGAAGAAAAATATGACCAATTTCTCTAAAAAAACCAACACTCAATTTTGTTCATCGTTCACTAGGGATTCATATAGACCTACCTCTAATACTTGTGACATACCACATATCAATTTTTTCATACCTTCTGACTATCGCTGCCCTCATGGGAAGGCTTAAAGATATTTTTCCGGTATCTAGATGAAACACTCCATTGATCTAAACTGAACTACACCATCCCACAACAACATCTTCCATAAGATTTTTCCCAGTGATAATGGGTAGGTTTACAATTTCAGAAACAATATTTAGCTGGAAAACCAATTTTATTATTTGATGTAATACAAATTAAAATCCTAAAACTCAGTTTCTACTATAAACTCATCATTATAATGTGTTGATTCCAAGAACATGAGTCTAACGAATCATGACGTATAATCCATTATAGACATAATATCTTATCATTTTCATGAATGCTCTTGCACTATAATATATCAATTTCTAGGAAATTTAGTAATCATTAATTACTATATATTATTCAATCTAGATCATACCCGGATATTGATATTATTGAGTAATAATGTCCTAAAAATCATGTGTTATTCAAAAATCATGTCAGTAATGAGAATGAACCTCATCCCTGGAGGTGTATAAAAATGATATAATATAGATTACATGTCATCAATCCATGGTTCGGTACCCAGAGGACATCCTACCCCTAAAAATTTAGTTGGGTGTTGCTATTAAAATTCTCATGTGAGCTCTACCATAGCAATTCTAGCTCAATTGGATCTATGTATTGTTCAATATAATTTCATGAAACACTCCCATAAATGATCATTAACACCCAAATCATGAATAGTGGAAGGAGACTACTACATGGGGAAATATTTGTGGATCAGGACTAACACCTCCAGTCTAGGGTCATCTCCACCTTCCTGGTGTAGAACTCAAGCCGTTCACAGTTTGATATATCTTCAATACAGAATAAGCTCAACAGAATAGAATTTGATAATAGTAAATATCTTAAAAAAAGTATTTGACTTCTTTATAACCAAATAATATAATAATCAAGAAATTATGCATTTTTCAAATCATTGTCTTGGTGATATTGAATACCATAAAGGGTCACATGTGATAATTTCACTACTCACAAATAAAGAGCAATGGTTGATTAACCTCTCAAATATAATATCAAGGTATATTATTTATAGAGTTACAATGATTATTTATATAATAAAAACGCCATATGTAAAAAATTTTATATCCTGTAAATGGTAACCATATCATTTGAGAATTTATATATTCTCAAGATCATAATTATTGTTATGTATATATATTAGATTCTAGTTTAATGTGTCATAATTCTAAATTTATAAAGGCATAATATTTATATGCTAGAGTTGGTATATCATGTGACAAAAAAGATAACATTACTACCAATATCGAGATGTAACAAGTTGTATAAAATGATTCAATTATAATATTTTACAACACTAATTTATTGAATTATTATCTTTATAAATTATAATTTTCATTCATGTAATCAAAATGAACAAACATTTCCTCCCATGAAAATAATGGTAAATTGTTGAGGCATGTGATAATTTTACATTTAAGGTACACCCACAAAAAAAATGGTACAACGATATTAAATTTATTTTGACCACATCGATTAACCAATTAATCATCACATTCACCTTATCAGAACACATATTGAAAAAAAGGATATATCTATATAGGAACTATATAATGTTGTACTAAAATAACATGATTAAATATATAAGTAATGAAATATGAATTCCCTATGAATATCTATGTTCATATAATTATGGATAAAAAAAATACATACATAAATTTCTAACACTATATTAAAAATCAAAAATCATAACAAACATCATAAAATATATTCATCACCATATGGTGAAATTATTGAAGTTTTAATTGGAAAAAATCACAATTACATGCCCCATACATATTAATTCAGTGTTTTACTTGTATGTGTGCTTCAAAATCATAATCATAATATCATTAATTGTTTTTTACATATTCCTTGTTTATGTCTGACATTCCTAAATAGTAAAAATAATGGAAAAAAGTATCTGAAGTGAATTTTTAACATCTCATACATAGTTGATTAATATATTACCTGAAAATATTTAGAACCTTGCCTCAAACGTGCTACTTGATAAAATGAAGGTTTCTAAATATAATTAATGTTATATGATAGAATGGTGTGGAGACTATATCATCATGATTCGAGTGACACATAAAAGTATAGTAATAGATAAATACGAAGAAGCAAAATAATTCAACTGTAGAAGGACAATATTGTGAATAATAGAACATTAAAATCTTATAGATAAATATAAATAATCAATAGTGGGGTATAAAAATTGCATAATATCATTATGATATATAAAATTGGGAAAAAAATGGTAAACATGACTACAATAAAAAATCATAAATGATATAAACAAAAATTGTAAAATTAAAATATGTTATAAAATCATGATATGAAGATAGTTCAGTTGATTCCATTTTGAAAACTAATGAATATAATCATGAATCCATATCTAGGAGAATTAAATTGTCCAATCCAACATCAACTACATATTTATTGGTACCCAATTACAACCTAATCATTGTTTGAGTAAAAATCATTAGGCCACCAACAATGCTTCCTATCTCTATAAAAACTATGAATTTACCATGTGAGGTATACAATTATTATAAATATATTTTATAAATAAATATTATATGATTGTATTGGTTCCCCATGGGACCCCAATCTAATAAAACCTTCTTTGGTATAATCATTGAATTCATTTATTCATTTTACATTTTCGAATTATATTATGAAGGATGGGACCCATGTTGTACCACCGAGGCATCCATATAAGGTGATAATGGTATAGGGTTCTATAGTCCATGTGGAATTTAAATATATAGAAAAAAATAAATCATGGCCATCATGTAAGTACAAAAATTAAAAATTCCAAGTATGATGTTTTATATGGATAACAAGTCATTTGATTAATGAAAACGTATTCCCACTAATGGAATTCTGCATTGGGAGCCCATATATCATTCTATGACAATATTAAAACCCATCTTCCTAGGATTCCATCGATGGAAATAAAAATATAATCCAATTTATCATCTCAAGTGATCATGTAATGGAATTTCTCTTTTATACAATCCATGGTATCCCATTTAAGGTACTAGGTATTTCTCATGGTATGGTATAATATAATTTTTCCTTTCAGATCCTGCATGGTATTCCACAGGTGTAACCAAGTATCATTGGTGCCATAATATAAATAAATCATCCTAAAAAACCATCCATTCTAACCAATATAACAATCCATGTATCTCCCATGAACTAATATAATCCATTTATATTTTATTTGATATATTATTTTTGATGATCACATCCTAGGCGTTATGAGTTAGAAACATTTTGTTGACCTTGGAATGATATGTCTGGTGGTCATGGGATATTGGTAATCCCAATCCAATAAACAATTGACATAATTTATATCTCCAATTTAATTCATATGGATAAATAATGCTATAAAAAGGATAATCAATGGACTAGGGACATGGGATTACCATTAACCCCATGTTATATTAAATTTACATTTCATTCATAAGGGTCAAATCAACACACCACAATTGGTAGATCAGTTATATTAAAAAAATATCATGCTTCATTAACGAGAAACTCCCTATGGGGTGGATCGCATCCAGCAATACAAGCTACAACATTGGTAGTTACCCTATTCATGGGCCAAAATTTTATTTAATAAATTTCACATTAAAATGTTTTTCATATTGAAATTATTACATGCATCATGATAAAATATAATTTAGAAGTGAATAACATTAATAATAAAATGTAGACTACATGCCATATAAACGATGCCGAATCCTAATCTAGTATTAACCTCTAATCCATGCTAAAATGGTAGAAATTGATGGAAATGAAAAATAATTAGAAAATATTTTATATTATCTCTAATTGAAATATTATTTTCTATTGAGAGATATACAAGGAAATAAAAAGATTTATAAATGAATAACATATTGATAATGATCCTCCTTGAAAAACATCTCTTGTATTAGATTTTGTATGGGGATGTTCCCTTATAGGCTAGGTTGATTTCTAAAGAGAAGATCAGAATTAAGGTACTACTATACAAAAATAATAATAATTAATAAAGGATTAGTGTTACAAGAAATATTGGGAAAATATATTTTACCCCTTTATATGCTATGTGATAAATTTAGTTCATAAATAATGGATTTATGTTGTAAACCCCCACTCTATACATCGCATGATCGAGAAATTTACAATGTAAGATCCCAATTTACAATAGAAGTTGGAATGTTGCAGTGAAATTTTTATTTTATTCTATTAAGATATCATGTAGAATGTTATACACAATATTGTTCTTCAACATATCATATATCCACATGTTTTGTAACACCCCATTCTTCCTTGGTCAGTTTTCCTTTGAATAATGCAATAGCTTACATTTAACGCATCTTGGAGTTTTAACACACCATGACCAATCAAACGAGCAGTTATGAATAGTAATACAGATTTTTTAGTTTTTATAAATTTTATTTTTCAAAATGGAATTAATTTTTGGATTTGAAATATCAAAATTGGATTAGGGTGAATTTTTTATTTTTTTCTCAAAACAATTCAAATTCTCATGAATAGTGAAAACATTGTGTTATTTTTTAGAACTAAATTTATATTTAAATAATTATTTATTTTAATTTAAAATTATTTTAAGTCAAAATGGATAAATAATACCTATATTGGTTCAATTCAACTATTTGGCATCATTTTATAATAAAATAGATGTATAAAAATTTTATTTAATTTTTTTAACGTATTTTACCCACCTACTAGTCGCGTTAGCAAATTTTCCTGAAATGTAATTTTACCACTTTTTTGAATTGAAAACGAATATTTTGAGATACAAAATTGAAATCAAAAATTAATATGTGTTTCAATAAGGCAAATATAATATTTGGTGAATAGTACCCTTTGACTTTTATTTAGCACAGTTAAAATTAAATAGAGAAATTAAAGGTAAAAATGATATTATTATTACCATAACACATTTCTTAATTCAATATTAAAAGTTTATTTTGAAAAAAAATCCACAATATGAATAAAATAAGATCCTTTTGGTCCACTTGTGTTTTATTAGGACAATTATTATTATTTTATATAAAGAAGAGTAAAAAGTGTCAAATTCAAAATTTCATAACTAAAACATTTTTAATATTGGGTTATACATAGGATAAAGTAAACTATAAATATTAATTAGAAATATAAATATATTTCCTACATAATCGTATTTTATTTGTAATTTTTAGACATTAAATAATTAAATTTATCTATGACACAATGATGATGCATTAATTACCTTTTTAATAAATGATTAAAATAATTGATATTATAAATATCCAAAGAAATTTAAATTTAGACTTTTGATTAATTAAAAAAAATTATAGTTTAATATGACATATTATGGTTGATTAAATTTATTTTTTTCTAATTAATAATGTTTTTAGAACTTTACCAAATATAAAATACTAAATACTGTCAAAATTGACATAAATGAGTTTTTAAAATAAATACAATATTATTAAATGATATAATAGTCCTAAAATAAATGGTTTGGAATAAGTTAATATATAATAATATATATATCATTAATTAACCATTTTTATTCTAGTTGGAATTTTATATTATGTTTATTAACCATATATTATAAATATACATGGAGTCATGGAAAATGTTAAACTATTTATCCAAGAATTAAATCTAATTAATAAGGTTAATATGGTGACATAAACCTTTCTAAAACCTATTTGATGAATGGTTTTATACCCATACCAACCATATATTTAAAATAAATCCATTTGGAGCCATTTGAAACAAAATATGATTGTATAATTAAAGAATATTTCATGCTTTTCCGAAAGTGACCATCACCTATCTTATCAATGGGTACATCCCTTCCCTCAAAATCAAACCTCCTAATCCATTTGGATCAGCCAAACCCTACTCAAATATCCTCCCAAATACCCTAACTCTGTCCTAGAGGCTATACATTTATTATAAAGAAGCCTTATGGAGCCTTTTTCATAATCTCAAAAGGAAACACCCAAAGAAGAGGTAATAATTACACCTCATCTTTCAAAGTTATTTCCATCTTCCACTTCTTCATTCAACGTTTTTTCCATTAAAAATAATAACTATAATAACATATACATAATATGATGTTATTATAAATATTTTACAACCATATTCATTATTTTACCCATCCTATGAATGAAAACTCACCATACATGCGTACGTACAGGTTAACAACTCCACAACGTGGTGTAGTTTGTTATTCAAACACTTCATTATTTAGATAGGTATAATAATGTGTATAACTAATGAAAATAATAAATATAACATGTAATGTATATTTTATATATTATATACCATCCAATTAAATTTTATTTCTCCATCAATGGAATGGTATTGTAGTTGGTGTGTACGTACGGATTACTATCTCCACGAACGCGATGAGATTCATTCCCCATCGTAACCATTAAAGAATAAATTTTATTTTACTTTTAAAAATAATTTTTATGAACATAAAATCATTATGGATATGAATCAAATATATATTATCCATAACAATCAAGAATTATGTAACAGAACATATAAAAGAAAATGAAACAGTCAACACCCGAAATGATGATACAAGGAAAATATTATTAACAATGAAATATTAGAAGATCATATTTATGTATGTGGTTCTTGTATAGTTTAGTAAAAATTATTTAACTATTATATAAGAGGTTAATTTACCCTCAAGTATGGAAAAGTGCAAGGTAATGGTTAATTCTACAATCTCTTAATTATCTGATGTTGTTTATAGGTGAGTATCTATTGGGATATCTTTGTCATTCACATATTTGTTTCTTAGAAATGTATTTCAAAAAAAAATTACTATATTTTTTTCTATGTTTTAATGTCATTTATATCATTTTGGTACTTTTTATCAGTTGTTTATAACATAATCAATCCGTCATTTTCCAAACAAGGTCCATTATGGCATTTTCTAAAAAATGAAGGAAAGAATGTTTTTAACTTATACGGCGAGTGTGGCTATTTTACCCCATTATAACACCTTCAAATCTTACCTTACAATATTAGAATAATAATTCCAAAATAATTGTTCTCATTTATAATTATGTTCCATTTAAATGGTTTCGAAATTGAATGATGTATTTCTTTGAAATAGTTCTCATTTGTTCTATGTCAACATCTTTTGATGGATTTTAAACTTTCATGATGTTGACTTATTATGATAAAAATCATCCATATTGTATTGATGGTTTTGGGATATGTTTGACTGTGGATATGTTATTTTTATTCCATTCATGTTTTAGGGATAAATTGTTGACATTTATTTTTCTAGTTTTAATACAAATTTTTATGTTATGTTAAAGCCTTTTCATATGAGGAATGCATTAGACATAGTAAGTGACGAGGGGAACCCTCTATAGCTCCTCAATGCATCAATTGGTCTCATAAGACAATATAGTTTCATGGTACAGGGCCAAGTCAAAATCTTATTTGCAGTCTTGGCAATAGACCTTGACTATGTGGTTATGAAGTCTGGAATTATGTATTATGTCAATGTAAAGTTGGATATTGATATTACATGTTATTATTCTAATAGAAGAATATCCATGTGAATAGGAAAATGAAACTATTTTATTTATCTTTTCCATATTATGCTAATGTTTAAGATTGAAATTCTTGTGTTATAGTCTTATACCTTTACTTAAATGTTTATTCTTATTTATGAACGTCTATGCTATGTTGTTATCCTTACAGATCATCTAAGATTACCCATTTCTATGTTTTATTTCTCCCAGGATATGATGATGTATATTATAACTAAGTTGTAGGGATAGTCTAGTAAATATTAATGTGTTCAAAGGAGAAAATTTTGTTGTTTTCTTTCATTTTAAAATGTAATGTAAAACATATATATGTATCTACTACTTCTAGGGATACTAAACTGATTGGTATTTTGGGATATGATTCCTTGTATCATGCCTATGTTATGTAATAATACAACGAATCTGGGTAACTAGGGTTGGGGAATTACATTTTGTATCAGTTGAAGTTTATTACAAACATCAGAATATTGATTTAGAAAAACTCTGATTAGAGAACCCTTCCTTAAGATAGAATTTAAGGATTAGGATATAATAAATTCATAGAATTTTTGTAATGTAAATTTTTTTTGAGTTATCCAAGAAATAAATACCTACCCACAAACAAGTAGGCTGAGGAAGCTCTATCACAGATGTACCTAGGAGTGAAACCTCTAACATGTAGTTTCAGGTTTGACCCAGAGTATCCTGGTACACGTCAACGGGCCTTGCTTCACTCTTATTTACGAAAACCATGGGGGATATGAATATGATAATGCAAATTTTCACTACAAAACTTTACGAAGGATTTATGAGTATATTTCTCCAAAAAACATTTTTATGAATATGGTTTATATCCATAAGATAATCAATTTATATTTTTTATTTTACATGTTTTGAATTATGTATTGTGATTTATAAAATAATCATGTCTATGCCATTATTTAGAAATCTCTCCATGAGGAAGGATTGGAAACTCTATCAATGCATATAATACATGTAGGGATTTACCTCCAACTCATGGTAATTATAGTGGATGTGGTGGTGAAACTGGTGCATATCAGCTAATCACAATACTGAGACAAATCAGTCAGGTAGTGAATAATATCCTTACCCATATGAAGCACCTTGATCCACAATTCAGAGGATCAATGTTATACCTATTTCTGAGGCAACAACCACCAACAATCAATGGGACTACAAATCAATTTTTATCTGTGAAATGGATAAGTTCCCTAGAGAAAATATTACATACACTGATTAGTAGCGAAAGGGAAAATGTTGTCATGGAAGTTTATCGCCTCTTGGGATATACAAATCAATAGATTTCATTATTTTAAAACAATAAAGTTTGAGAAGAAGTATCAAATAGGGAATGGAGGTATTTTAAAGAGAGTTTCATAGAAAAATACATTCCATGGGACCATCCAGCGGATATGTAATGTAAAATTCTGAGTCTGAGTCAAAAGAAGGTTAAGAATGTTACAATGTACGAGGTTAACTTCACAAGGTTATCAGGGAATAGAAAACATTATATACGTAACCCAAGGTGTATGATTGATCGATTCTTAGATGGGTTAAAACCATTTCTCCATCTATAATTAGTCTCACTATACTTATCATCATATGAAGATATTTTCTCATTTTCTATTAAGACAAAAAAGGAATTCTATTTTTCGTATGAATTTAAGGAAAAGAAAGTAAAGAAGAGATCTGCTGAAAACTCTAGAAATGGAAATATGGGGAGGAAGGGAAAAGATAAATATAAATTATATTGTAAATGTGGGATAGAACACCCTAGTACTTTCCTGAAGGGAATGGGATTCAGTTATAAGTGTGGTGATAATGTACAACAAGCTCGTGATTAAAAGTGAAAGAAAGAGCCTATCAATGTTTAATGCTACAATTTTTTATAAAATGGCTATTATGAAAATGAATTTCTTATGTTTCAAGGAAACCTAGCATAGAAAAGTCCAAAAGAGAATATCCATGCATATATGATCTCAACTGTTGAGGTTGAAGCTCCGAATGATGTGGAGGTAGGTAATTTAATGGTTCCCTCAAGTTTTTCCAATGCATTATTTGATTCTGGATCATCGCAATGTTTCATATCATCCTAGTTTTGTATGATTGTTTTATATTTCCCATTTTATTTAACAAGGGAGTTCTCAATAAAATATCCTATAGGATTTATCATTACAACAATGTTTTGTGAATCAATAAACATTAGGGCATATAAATGTTCATTATCTGTGGATATCATCGTCTTACCCATGATTGAATTTGATATAATCCTCAGTATAGAATGGCTTTCATACCATGATGAAAAAATTTATTATAAGAATAAGGAGGTTACAATTTTTGATGATGTTATAGAGTATATTATATTTATTGATGAAAATTAACCATCTAATTCTTATATAGGTCCACCACAAGTTGCTCTACTAAATTCAATTATTGGGGACGAAGAAAATAAAATATCTATAGGTCAGGAAAAGAAATTTCAAATAGAGGACATACCTTTTGTGCCGGAATATGTTGATGTGTTTCCAGAGGATTTACCTTAACATCCTATAGAACAAGAAACTGAATTTTGCATTGACTTATTTCTTGGTTTAAGTCCCATATCAAAGACCCCTTATAGAAAAGCCTATATAGATTTAGTGGAAGTAAAGAAACAACTAGATTAATTGAGTAGTAAGTATTTTTTTCTCCCTAGATTTTCTCCATGGAGAGACCATGATCTTTTTTACAAGAATAAATATTTATATCTATGGTTGTGCATTGACTATAGGATGATCAATTCTATAACAATAATGATCAAGTATCCCCTACCTCACATTGATGATTTATTCGATCAACATCATAGAGCTCAATATGTTTTAAATATAGAACTTCCATCTGGATATCATCAGTTGTGTGTGAAGAATGAATACATTCTGAAAACCAAAATTCATACTAGGTAAGAGCATTATGAGTTTTTAGTAATGCCTTTAGGACTGACAAATGCACCATCGATTTTCATGGATATAACAAATATATTTTTCATGGAAAATCATTATGATATTGTAGTAGTATTTTTGATGATATATTGGTTTAAATAAAATGAAACGAAGATCATAAAAATCACTTGAGCAATTTTCTAAAATCCCTTGAAGAAATGAATTATATGGGATGTTTAGAAAGTGTGAATTCTGGTTTCAGGAAATTTCATTTCTTGTCCGTAGTGTCTCTAAGGAAGGAATCACTGCAGATCATTCAATGAAAAGTGAAATAAATGAATGGCCAGCCTCAATGAGTATAAATAAGGTATGATGTTTTATTGGTATAGTAGGTTATTATTGGATTTTCATCGAGAATATTTCCAGATTGGAAAACCCATTAACCAAGATTGAACGTAAAGGTTTTTAATTTTTTTGGTAAAAAGATTGTGAAGAATGTGATGAAGAACTGATGAAATGATAAGTCAATGATCCAATCATGACTCTACCATTGGTTAATGATGGGTTTCTTAATTTTAGTGATGCTTCATAGACAAATCATTGTTGTGTCCTTATGAAAAATTGTAGTGTTATTGACTATGCCTCACGATAGCTAAAAATTGATGTACAAAACTATCCCACTCACCATCTTGAGTTATCAGCTATAATATTCTCTTTGAAGATATTGAGACACTACCACAAAGGTGAAAATTTTATATATACACTAATCACATGAGTTTGACGTATATTTTCTCACAAAAAAGAACTCAACAAAATGGAAAAAAGATGGCATGAACTACTCAGGGGTCAGGATTGAACTATACACTACCACCCGGGGAAGGAAAATAAGTTGGTAGATGCTATGATCATAAAGGATCATGGATATTTGAACATGATGAGATTTGAAATTTATCATATGTTCATTGATCAAGTAATGATAGATATTGGAATAATACTGGAATGTGAAACATCAATACTTTTTCAAAGGGTTTACAACCCATCTTTACAAGAAAGGATAAAACGTTCTCAGACTGAGGATGAGGAGTTTCAAATGAAGATAATATCATTGAATGATGGGAGATTGGTCGACATCATATATGAATATGTAATTTTGAAATTTTGGAGGAGACATTGTCTTCCAGATATCCCTGATCTAAAAATTGAATTGTTTTATGATGCTGATAGATGAAATTTCTCTATAAACCATGGTAGCAATAAGATGTATAGAGATTTGAAGGAACATTTTTTTGGGCCAATATGAAGAGAGATATTGCTGATTATGTGTTAAGATGTATAGGTTTCCAACAAGTGAATGCAGGAAGACAACATCTAGAGAAGTCATTCATCCTATTCCTGTACCTGAGTGGAAATGGGATTATATTAAAATGGACATTGTCATGGGACTACAAAAGACTCCAAGAAGTAATAATGTAATATGGGTTATTTTTTATTTTCTTACCAAGTCAACACATTTTCTTTCTAAAATATAAGAATTACCACTTTAATTTCTAGCAAGATGATTTATTAATGAAGTTGTAAGACTTCCGGAAGTACACATATCGATTGGTTCTGATCATGATATCTATTTTACATCATGATTCTAGAAATTTTTTCAGAAGGCCTTTTATACAGAACTTCATTTGAGCACTGCCTACCACCCTCAAACTAATGGAAAATCAAAACAAACTATTAATACCATAGAAAACATGTTTAGATCTTTCTCACATGACTTACAAGGTATATGGGATAAATATTTTAATCTGGTGGAATCTTCATTTAACAATATCATCCATTCAAGTATTCAGATAGCTCCATATGAAGCGTTATATTGAAAAAGATGTCACAAAATAACTTGTTGTGATGATAATGGTGAATGAAAAATCATCAGCCAATAACTTGTTAAGGAACAATAGAAATTGTGAAGGTTATCCAAACCCACATCTATGCAGGTCAAAGAAGGAAAAAAACTATGTTGATAACCAAAGGATTATTTGTAATTTCATGTAGGAGATCATGGTTTCTCAAAAGTACCTCCATTGAAGGGTGTTATACATTTCAGTATGAAGAATAATGTTAGTTATAGGTACATCGGACCTTCCAAAATTCTAGAATGAAATAGATTTGTAGCTTAGTGTTTGGCAATGCCACCATGTCTCAACAAAGTCCATGATGTGTTCCACATATTACTGTTAAGAAAATACAGGCCAGAACTGACACATGTACTCACCTGTGAAGAAATAGAACTGGAACCCGAACTACCATATTGCGTAAAGTCAATCAGATTTTTGTATTGAAATGAACTAGTGTTGAGAAAAAGGACGAATGATCTGGTGAAAGTTCTATGGAAAAAACATAATATGTAAGTGAAAACATAGAAACCCAATGTACATATGATGATGAACCCCCCGAATCATTTTAATTATTAAGTTCTAAACTTTCAAGGATAAAATTATATGAATAAGGGGATAATGTGACACCCCAAGCTTCAACAGTATGTTTCCCATTGAAAAAAGAAATAGGATTCATTGTACGCAACACGGAGTTAAAATACACCATGGGCAATCAAACTAACTATTATGAATAGTAGTGCACCCATTTTAAAATTTTATAAATTTTATTTTTCAAAATGGACTAAATATTTGATTTGAAATATTAAAATTATCTAAGGGAAACTTTTTGATATTTTTTTAAAAACATTCTATTTTTGATGAATAGAGAAAAACACTATTCCATTGTTTAAAACAGAATTGTAATTTTAATAAATAATTTTTTTATATAAATGTATTTTAAGTAAAAAATAGATTAATAATACCTAAATTATTCCAATTCAATTCATTGGAGTAATTTTATAATAAAATTAGTAGAATACAATATTACATAATTTTTTTAACGTCTTTTACCCACCTTCTGGGCACGTTATCAAATTTGGAGAAAAATTAATTTTACCACTTTGGTGATTTGAATTTATAAATTCTGAGAGATACGGTTGATATCAAGAAGTTAAATGTTGTTCAATAAGATGGAAATAATATATTTGTGAACAGTAACTTTTTCCTTATATTTACCATGGTTAAAACTAAATAAGGGAATTAAAATCAAAAATGATATTATTATTACCCTAAAACATGTCATAATCTTATTGGATAAGTTTATTTTGACCCAAATAAGCACTAAGAATAAGATATGTTCTTTTTGGTCTACATGGATTAATGAGGATGTTTATTATTATTTTATTTAAAGAAGAGTTAAATGTGTTAAATTCTGATTTTCATAACTAAAACATTTTTAATAATCGGATACAAATATGATAAATTCAACTATAAATAATCATTATAAACATAAAAATATTTTATTATAAATGTTTTTAATTTATAATTTTTAGAAATTAAATAATGAAATTAATTTATGACACAATAAGGATGAAATAATTTCCATATTAATGAGAGATTAATATAAATAGTATTATAAATATACAAATAAATGTAAATTGATACTTTAGATGAATTACAAGAATTTTATAGAATAAAATTAAATGTTAGGGTTGATTTGGAAAATAAATTTTGAAGTAATAATTTTTTTACGACTTAACAAAAAACAAATACTAAATAATTTAAAATTTGAAATAATTCAGTTTTTAAAACAAATACTATATTATTAAATGATATAGTAGTCCTACAAATATAAGGTTAAGCCAAAAGACTTATATAATAATAGATATTTCATTTAATAACCTCTTTGGGTTCTTTTAAAATTATATTGTATGTTTATTAACCATATAATATAACGATACAAGGAGACTTGGTAAATTTTAAACCATTTCACCAAGAGTTAATTATAAAAGATAAGGCTAATATGGTGACCTAAAACAGTAAAAGAACTTATTGGTTGAGAGGTTTTCGACCCATACCAATCATTTCCTTAGAATAAATCATTTTGGCTCCATTAGAATCTGAATATGATTTTATAATAAAATAATATTTCAATATTTTCCTAAAGTGACCCCCACCTCTCTTATAAAAAGGTACTTCCCTTCTCTCAAAGTCACACCTCTTAAGTCATTTGGCTCGGCCAAAACCTTATCAAATTTCCTCCCAACTACCCTCACATAACTCTAGTGTATTTAAATTGTGCAGAAAGACATCATAAAGAGCCCTTTTGATCAAATCAAAAGGAAACACCAGAAGAATATGTTATAATTTCACCACCTCTTTCAAAGATCTTTTCATCTTCCACTTCCACTTTCATTGTTGTTTCCAAAACAGAACAATATATCCAATACGTTATACAAATTCTTATGTTATTACAAATATTATACAACCATATTCAATTTTATATCCATCTTATGAATGAAAAATCACCATACGTGTGTACATACAGCATACAGCCTCCACGTCGTGGTGTAGTTTGTTATTAAAACACTATATTATTTTCATGGGTATAATAATGAGTATAACTGATGTAAATAATAAATATGAAATGTTAAGTATTTTTAATATATGATATACCATTCAATTACATACAATTTCACCAACAATAGAATGGTATTGTCACTCTTGTATGTACGGATTACCGTCTCCACAAACACGATGACATTCATTCCCCATCGTTACCATTCCAGAATAAATTTCATTTTATGATTCAATAATATTAGTTAAGAAATTAATATCACTCTAGATATGAATCAAATAAATATTATCCATAAGCAACATGACTTAAATAATAAGTCATATAAAGGTAAAAGAATATTTTAACACTTGAAATGATTATACTACTGAAATATTATTAACCAAGAAATATTAGAAGATCATATATGGTATCTTATTTAAGTATGTTATTATTTTAAAATTTAATAAAAATTATTTTATTATTATAATGGAGGTTAATGTACCCTCGAAAATGGAAAAGTACAAGGTAACAGTTAATTCTACAATCTCTTTATTTTCCGAGGTTGTTTATGGAAATTATTTTTTTAACTTATACAGAGGGTGCAACTATTTTCTTCTATTATAACATCTTTGAAGCTTCTATTTTAATCTTATAATAGTAATTTCAGAATAATTGTTTTCTTTTATAATAATATGACATTTTAATCAATTCGAAATAGAAAGATATATTTCATTCAAAGAGTTATTATTTCATATAGGTCAACATCATTTGATGGATTTTAAACTTGTTTGAAGTGGGATTATAATGATTCAAATCATACATATTTTATTGAGGGTTTTGTGATATGGTTAACGATGAATGTGTTATTTTTATACAATTCTTGGTTTATGGATGAATTATTTACATTTTGTATGTTAGTTTTAATAAGGATGTTTATATTCTGTTTAAATCATTTCAAATGAGGAATGCATTGGACTTAGTAAGTGATGGGTGGAGCATACTATAGCTCCTCGATGCATTGGTATGTATCAAGAGACAAATTAGTTTCTTGGAACAAGGCCTTGAAAAAATCTTACTTGTAGTCTTGGCACGAGGCCATTAATATATGTTTATGATGTTTGGAATTATTCATTCCATCATTATGAAATACGAAATTGATATTAAATAATATTATTGAACTAGTGTAATATTCATTGAATAAGTAACTGGCATTATTTGGTTTATCTTCTCCATATAATGAACAAAAATTATTTTAAAAGGCTTGTGTTTTATTCTTAAAAATTTCATTAATAGTATATTCGTATTTATTAAAGTATCCACTGTATTGTAATCTTTAATGAGAATCTAAGCTCACAACATTCAATGTTTTATTTTTCCCAGTATGTGAAGAAGTATATTATGAATGATCTATAGGGACAATCTACGGAATATGGATGTGTTCAAAAATGAAAATGCTGTCACTTTTTTTTCATATTATAATGTAATGTAAAACTACTGTTTGTATCTAGGACTTCATTGTCTACTTAATTGATCTATCTTTCGAGACATGATTCCTTATATAATGCCAATGTATTGTAATAATACACCATCTCTGGGTAACTAGGGTTGGGGTGTTACATGTTTAGTATAGTTTAATATAATTAATTTATACACAAAAAATATGATATATAAAAATCTAAACACCTATAGGAAACTATAATATATAAATCCATAAATACATTTGGGGTTCTTGTTATACTAGAATTCAAAATTATAAAATAATAACTATTATACATAGATTGAAATTTAATCCAAAAATCACTCACCCTTTACCATAATATGTTGATATCCAAAACTGGTATATATAATTGGAAAAAATTATATACCCTTGATCGGAATAAAATTTTCATTTATAGGAGGTAACAATAGTATTTTATAATAATTTTTATCTTGATTTATCAATAATAAATGAATATTATTCGTGATCCCTCCATCTTTTCAACAAACAAATTAGAAACTCCCCATAATGATGTTCTTTGGATGATCATGACATTATCATGAAACTTTTGTTACATCTATTTAAATTCAAATAAGCCAACTAAATCCATTAGAAAAATAATTTAATTAAGTATTATTATCATTAGGTTGTAATTTAACAGTAAACTCGACCTCATTATCATGATTAGAACCATGTAAATAATTAGTAATTAAATCTATATATTCAATCACAACTAGCGCATCACCAATATAAACAATTCCATTTTTCAATAAATATTTATAAGAGGACATTATATTGTATATTTTATTAGATTCATATATTATTCATATATTATAAAATGTATGAATTAATTATTATTTTCAAACTGACACTAAATCTAAAAAAACATCCTTATCTCTATGGTCTATCATATGATGATAAACGTAATTCTAGTATAAACCTAGAATTACATCACTCTATACAATGATAATGATGATAAGGTTTTTATGAAAACTATTCTACTAATGGGATCATGAATACTTTTTTAAATTAGTTTTTCCTTTATAATACCCAAATGAGATTATAAGAAGAGTTATAACATCATTTCATGAAATTTTATCTACAATTTTATTTTAAATTTAAAAATTAGAAAGGAATTTATAGATCTTGAATCCAACATGACAGTGAAACAGTTTAAATATACAAAAAAAGTACCAGTCCCCAATTCATTCCAGTGTCTTAAATCTTCTATAGTAGTATTGAAATAATTTTAGAAACCATTCGTCATTAAATATTGATGAAACCCACCGTCATTAACTATTATTGTACATTATTTAACATTATTTCCCCACACATTATACATAAAACACTTCACTACTTATTATTTATTAATTGTTTGAAAATTCAAATTAATATGTTCTTTTCATTCAAGAGACTTGTTTCTAGGAATTATATGCTGATAAAAAATCCAAAAACACAGAATACATTCTCCATCTTCTTTATATTTAAACATTTTATAATGTAGTAGTTGGCTTTTCATTCCAGTACAATTCTTCAATGAATTTTTCCTTATTTAATTGAATCTAGATATATTTTTATACATATTGTTCTAAAATTCTAGAATATAATCCTTAAATTATCATTACACAGTATTATTTCCAAATAACTATTCAACCCTTGAGTAACCAAATAGCACTATAATATTGGATTTAATCCTCATTAAAATCAATCAATTATACTATTATGTCCTTGAATGATTTTTTCACAAACGGGAAATATTATAAAAGTAGTTTCAAAGGTTAAAATAGATTCTTCATCCATTTTCTTAGATTATATTAATTTTAATTCCATTAGATATATAATTAATCATTGAAATTATTTTATAATGAAATAGATCATTAAATAAAATTCATTACATGGTTTTATTATATTATATTTTCTTAAAGATCATAATATATAAACAACATTGATCAGGTTCACCATAAATTGGTCTAAATATATGTTTATGATATAGTATTTTAAACATCATTGTACATCAAACATATACTCTAGTTCATTGATTCATCCATTATTATTCACTGAGGATAGAGATCCAATGGAACCAGGGAATAATTTTTCTCCGGAAATGATGTACTATATATTTGTTTTAATATGATCATTTTTACCACTCACATGAATTTATTATCCCATTGCCAAATTTCATCATCTTAGTTAACAAAAATATAGATTTTTTTTCCAAACACCAACAATTCAGGGTTGTTGGATCTGAAAAAAAATATATCCCCATGATGAATTATATTTTCTTATCACCCTTCTTCTCTTCATAGAAAACCATTCTAAATATATAGGGGTGTGAGATAATTCCTTTTGTGGTACATTTAATCCTATTTCCTTTTCCAATTTTACCCTTTATTGGATTAAATGACTTAAATTTTTGAAATGTACACTTTTTTGAGTTAATAGTGTCCTTGTATAAATGGGTTAAATGTAAAAACTAGGATTGTGGTGAGTTGAGCGGATTTATAGGGAAGATGAGATGAAAAATAAATTTCATAGAATTTAGTCATCGTTTAAATAGATTAAACTTCATGTAAATGATTGTGGGTTTAATATAATAAATCTGAGGTGACAAAATTATTGGAAGAAACCACTAAAAATAAATACACTGCGTGTAACATGATTACACTCTTTGTAATCTCCCTATACGCAGTTTTAAATTTGTTATGTGGATTATTTTTATTGGAATCCATTGTAGGTCATCTCCTCAAGACATAGGGGGCTATACAGAAAATTTTGGTGTGGTAAACCCCCTTTTGGATTTAAAATTTATGTGATCAATCCCTAGTAAGTCTTCTTGGTTGAATTTATTCTTTCTCTTCCTTCCACTCCACCCTATTACTCTGAAAACCATTGGAAAATATAATTTATGGTTTTGATATAGATCAATCTTGTTTATGGAAACTCATTACAATCATCCTAACTTTATCCTCACGGGTGTTTACAACAATAATTATAGTTGTATCTTCAAATAAATGTAGGTGGTATAAGATTCAAATATTATAGTAATGAATGTTGTTATGTGTATTCAATTGTATATTCCCTAGGGTTTTCTAGTAATTAGATTAAATAGTATGAATTAATTAATGTGATATATAAATTAATTAGTATCCTTGGGGATTTTATTAGATTCCATATTATGGGAGTTATGGATAATTAATTGTGAAAATAATTTTGATATTTTAGGATATTGATTTAGAAAATTTATCATCGAAATAAATTAGCCCCTTTTATTTAATTATTTGAAATAATTAGTTATACATTTAATTATGAGATATTGGGGTTATTGGTATTAGATAATTTTTTGTAGAATTAATTATGTGTTATTAAAATGGATTCCTCAATATAATTTATATAATAATTATTTATGATATATTGAAGTAGTTTAATTGAGATAATTAATTGTAGAATTAATTACGTGAAATTGAAATGCAGTCCTTCATATAAGTATTTATTTAATAAATTAATGGGTTCTAAAAAATTAATTATTTGTGGAATTATATAAGGGGTTTTATGTGAATATTCAGTTGTTAAAATAGTAAAGAAATTTACGATAAATAATTAATTAATCTATTTATTATTTTTCAAATAATAGTATCATGGTCTATTAATTGGGAAGTACGAATGGTAACATGGTCATTATACTTATGATTACATGAATGGGAAAATGGACATTCAACTAAGAAGTATAAATGGAAACATTTCCATTATACTTTCGAGTAAGTGAAGGAGACATGGTCCTGCTATTGAGATGTAATTATTGTATCATTTTCCTCATGCTTATAAATATAATCATGGTTTGGGGGAAAATAAATCATGAAATTAATGATTTTTTAAATATAATAATTTGATTTATTAGCTCACTTTTCCATACTTTAGACTCTTCTATGATCCAAAGTTGGTATTGAGATATGATATCACATTTGAATACATCGAGTTTCATTATGAGTCTGATTATGTATTAAGAAGTGATATTAGTTGGGAACACTTCGGGATTCTCTATTAGGAAAATCTAGTATTGAGGTACCGGGTCCTTGAAATCCCTTGAGATATGTCATTAAATAAAGATTAATTGTGTAATGTGATAACTGTTTAATTATATGTTGTAATTTATCTTTTTATACAATTTTATAGACTATTATTTTACTATATTTCTTTTAGATAGAAATTTTTGTGGCTTAATGAGATTTAATCACACCCAAATCAGGATGCATGATTAGTATCCGAGTAGACATTGTGTTTCCTGTACATGTTATGGAAAAAATGCATGTGTTATATTTATAATTTTGGGTGGAGTAGGGATAAGGGAATCAGGCGTGCTTCGAGACCCACATGGGAGTCACTGGTGTCTTAATTTTTAGTTTCATATAGACACTCGACATTATCCATAGAATGGAATGTTTCACTTTTATATGGATATTAGATTAACTATTTTTTTGACATATCGGTATTGTTTATGGTTATTTATGCTTCCACTACTATTTATTATTTCTTCTGGATTTTATATTGATAAAAGAGATTATATTCTCCCCATGATTGACATATCATACCATCACTGCTAGTCAATATCCTCTTCCGTACTGGGAGGCATTCATTTGGTCATGTAATGAACTAGATTGGGGCATCGGTGTGTGGAACCTGGGTTGGGATGTTTCAAATTGGTATCATATTATTTTTTTCATTTCTTCATTTTGTGTCTTATAGTTTGGGAAAAATGATAAGGATACTAGGATGATTTGGGGCTTGGTTATGAACTTGTGAATTTTAGTATCAAACGCATGAATATGGGAAAACGCATTTATATGGGAATACCAATATACTCAGGTTAGGATTTTTGTTTTTCATGTTTCTCATAAAAGTTGACTGTTATTTCACCATGGGTGACCCACCTATTATGTGATGTAATAATTGTTTTGAGGTTTTCTGGTAATTGAATCTTGGCCCAAAATGGTGTGATTTTTGATTCTATATACATCACTATAGGACCTCATGGTTGTTGTGACTTTCATGATTTTATGCACAAATAGTAAAACAAGTAATGGGTAAGTTGTCAAACTAAAACTATTTCCCTTAGGAAATTGTTATAGAAATGTCACTTAAAAATTGAAAAATATTGAAAAATGATGAATTATTAGAATAAATAGGTGAATAATATGAAAACATGAATAATTGGAATGATAATACATATTGATACCCCATACATAGTTTTCCGATGGTTAATCATAACATTATCTCCTCGATTTTAATTTCGTGGAAGGATATGGGGGAAAATAATTTCTGTGAAATATTTTAATTTTCCACTACTTTAAATGTGATAAGATCTATTTTGAATCCTAGATATACGGTTTGTCTTTGGAATTGTAGATAATATGAATATTTAATGGTTCTTGATGATAGGAAGACAATGGGGAATACTTTGGAATGATCATCTAGTGATGGAACATGAGGAAAAGATAATGATGTGTGAGGAAGAAGGGTAGCAATTTTGGGATAAATTTGTTCACATTATGAAAATCATCTGAAGATACATCAATTAATGTTCAGAAGTGCATATCTGGATTAGCTAGGTAGTATCAGTTGTAGTACCCTCTGCAATTTAGTAGAGAGGGAGGACCAAAGTTAACTGAATTCTAGTTTGATTCCATCAATAAGATACATGACCATCAAGAGAATCCTACCAAGAGGATGGTCAATTTTTCTACTTATATTCTATGAGGACTAGTGAATATCTAGTGGGATGTTCAGGTATCGACTGGGAAAAAGGATTGTATGTTGTGTAAGGTCTTCTAAAATAGGTTCATAGAGAACATCTACATAGAGATGATGAGGTATGTTAAATTATTGGAGTTTATACGGATGACTCAAGGGAGCATGTCCATGACAGACAATACTAGAATCCTTATATACATGAAACAATTTTATCCATTATTAAATTCAAATGAGATATATATAGAGAGGCTTATTCAGTTAGGTATTAAGTGTGATATTATATCTAAAGATAACCTCTTTCAATTAAATATGTTTTCTGATATGGTGGAAAATGATATCATATCTAAGTAGAACATAATGGAGGAATATAGTGCTTGAAGAATTATTTCTACTAGATGATTAGAAGGTGAGAATTATGATAGTAGCAGGAATCGTTATGATAACATTAACCAGGGAAGTGGGAAACATAGTTTCCAAGGAGAAAGGTCAGTTGCAGATGACCATATTAGAGTGATCTGTCTTTACGGTGGTACGACTAGTCTATATCAATGTAATAGTCCCCTGACCACTAATATAGTGTTGTTAATATAGAAATATTATATAGATACAAATTTTTTGAAGGTCATAGTTAAATAAAGTTCATGAGGGTGTATCTAGATAGAGTCAAAGAATGGTAAAAGGATCATATAAACCTTATCATAGTGGTTTTTTGAGTCCTAATGGTTGAGGAGGTAGAGGAAGAGGATGTAGTAAATTAGGGAAAGAGTTCCCAGATCAGAAGAGTGATGCATCTCGGGGAAATCTGAATAAATCACATAGGATAGTGTAAAAATAGTTTCATGTGGCGCAACCTACACTTTTGGATAGCGTGGTTGGACCATTGATAGTGATAGTTACTATTATAGTAGTGTCTATCATAGGAAGGTTTTTATTTGATATTGTTTCCTCTCATACCTTTAAAACTACAAAAAAATTAATAGATTGAGCCTAGAAATAGAGTTTGTTACCAATGTAAATAATCTAGATACACCATTGGGAGAAAATTCTAGAGACATCTATCTATGAAAGGGGTGTTCTCTTTTTATCAAAGAGTATAAATTCACATGAGATATTTATATTCTTGATATGTGAGGGTTCGATCTAATTATGGGTCTCGACTGGATAGTCATATACCAATACCAGATTAATTTTTACCACATGATAGTGAAGTTTAAATATCTTATGGGTCACAACTATATTCACCATGGGAATTGTGATATCCAGGATGGCCGAGTAGGGCCAATCACCCCGAAATTGGGATTCCTCACAACCAATGTGGCTATTATTTTACTGGATGACATATGTGTGAAACCATATATCATTCCACTATCATTTGAACAATTTTAGGATGTATTTACTGAATAATTATTAGGGAATAATCTTGAAAGAGATTTTGAATTAACCATTGACCTCATGCATTGGGATGCGAGAATATCTATTATACTATACAAAATGGAACTGATAGACTATACAAAACTGAAGACTCATCCAGAAGATTTCTAAGATAACATGTTTAACTTTATGAGTACATAACATTAGTGATCATATGTGATGATTGAGAAAGAAGGCTGACAAGATTATATGCTTGTGTTTTGATTACCAAATGTTTAACAAGATAACAATGAAGAACTGGATCACCTGCTTCCTATCAATGATCTATATGACTAGTTAATGGGAAATTCTGTGTTATTGAATTTCATATTGAGAATGGGGTATCATAATATGATATTCTAGATATCTGGTATACTGAGGACTACATTATGATGTAGGTATGGCTTATATGTGTTCATCATAATTCTATTTGTGTTCATGAATGCACCAACATTTTTTATAGACGTGATGAACAAAATCTTCTATCCGTAGATAGATTAGTTTGTGGTGGTGTTTTTGGATGACATATTTCCTTACTCCAAGACTCATGAAGATCACGAATAACATCATGAAAACATTCAGTTTACATTTATAGAGAATCAGTTATACACTAATAGATCTAGCATTTAGTTTTGGATTAACTAGGTTCACTTCTTGGGACACATCATATAAGAGGAATTTGCTTCATTAGAACAATAGAATTTTTGAGAAGTTGTTTATATAGAGTAGACCATGAATGTGTTCAATATCTGTAGCTTTCTGGGATAATCTAGATATTTTAAGATATGAATCCAATATTTCCCGTTTATTAGTGCCACATTCAGGCTTCGCCGAAAATGGGATAAGGTTTTAATGGTCTAATGATTGTGATAATTATTCCATGGAGTTAATTAAGTGCTTTATATATGAGTTGATATTGATCCAAACGAGGCCAGGTGAGGAGTATACGGTGTATTTTGATGATTTTTGGGATCATACATACAATTGTGTTGATATAGGGAGGACATTTAATGGCATATGGGTCTTGGAAGGTGAGGCCATATGAATAGAACTACTAGGTTAATGCATAAAACTAAGAGTTTTTATTAATGATTTAATGTGTTTGTGTCATTCTCTATTAGTAAATATGTTTATGGTGTTTAACGATAACTATATTTTTAGGTATATTTTTTACTACTGATATTTGACTATCCATGATTGGATATCGGAAGATTATATTCCCACATTTTATTTTGAGATATCATAGATGCACATTAAATGAAACAGTGTGATTGGTGATTTGAGTATGAAAACTCATAATCATGTATTTCAGGAGTCTAGTGAAAAGTAGAAGATGATTGCCATGATCTCTAAGGTAAAAGTGGTTGTTTAGGAGATTTAAGATAAGATGACTCTCTAGTCGGTTTTAGTAGAGTCTACAAATTTGAGATGGACTAAAGACGTGCCATATAAGAATCTAGACTCATTGATGATGGTGTAAAACCTTTAAGGTGGGGAGTTAGCATCCATTTGGACAATATATGTGGATATGATCATCTATGGTAGAAATCAGGATATTCTTCAGATGAGCATTTGTGAGAAGCTCATTGAAGAATTCCATGCCTCGAAGTGGGAGGTACATCAATGTGTAAACAAAATTAACCATGACCTACAATGATAGTATTAGTGTCTTGGACTGAAAAATGAGATACAATGGTTCTTGATTTGATGCTACACCAATCAGAAGGTGATGGTAGAGCATCAAAGTCATGGAGAATTACTACTGTTGTTTCATAAACTAGTATAAAAGTGGTACAATGTGACCATGGACCATGTTTTCAGTATTCAAAACAATCTTAGGAATTATGATTTCATATTAGTTGATGTGTATGTACTTATGAAATTAGATAATTAGTTGCCTATATGGGAGACATTCTCAGTGGAGCATCGTGTAGTTTATTTCACTCATGTGATGGTCTATTTTCGTGGAGTGTCATAGACTATATATTCTGATCGAAATTTGTTCATTACTTCATGTTTCTAGAAGGAATTAAAGAAATCATATGGTTCATAGGTATTTTAGTACGCCGTTTGAAACATATACATTTGAAAAATCATAGAATACCATAAATGTGATTGATGATATGTTCCGGGAAGGCATGGTTTACTTTTATGGGTCCATGGATAAGAAATTGGATTTATAGATGTTTTTATATAACAATATCTACATGAAAACTATACAGATGGAACAATATGAGTATCTTTATAGTAGGTAATGTAGATCACCAATATGTTGGATAGGGCCTGGTGAGTCAGAGTTATTGGGGTAGAGACTCATGCATGTGAAATTAGAGAAGGTTCCTCTAATTTAGAAACATATTTGAAAATGGGTCAGCGTAGATAGAATTTGTATGCTATCTGAAATTGATGAACCCTAGATTATATGGAGGGTGAGTGTATATTATTTTCGGATTCACATATATTGGTACACTACAGGGAAGAGAGGAATGGTGTGTTGGCACCCATGTGTGTTGGACCCTTTGAGATAATATAGTTAATTGAGCCATTGACATACTAAATGACTCTTCAAAATAAATATATGGATTTTCATGTATCAAAACATGAGAAATATCAGTTGACACTTATCATTTGATCAACATAGAGGAAATTGGTATTTGAATAAATTCTTCCTTTGAGAAGAATTTGATACAATCATTATATCACAATGAGAAAGTGTTACGAAGAATGTTGAGGTCGATAATTAGTTTATTATAAAAACATAGGAATATATATAAGGGGACTTGGGAAATATAAGTATATATGTGGGATCATTAACCCAATCTTTTTTACATGGAACCTTTAATATACATGGAAGTGCATCTCAAGGATGAGCTATTATAAATGAAGAAATTTTACGATATCAAATATTTATGGTACTTTTCCATATATTTTCTTTTTATATTTGAGAATTTGTTAGATAAAATGACTTAATTTTTGGATTAATACTTTTTTGAATTAATGGAGTCTAGGTATAAATGAGTTAAATATTAAAAATGGGGTTTTCTTGAGTTGATATAATTTCAAGGGAAAATGGTCTGAAAAATTAAAGGCATACCATTTACGTGTCATGTAAAGGTATTAAATATAGGGTAATTATTCTTTATTTTTTTAAAATAAATACGATGGGACATATTGTTTAGTGAAACTGATTAGAAATAAATATAAAACATGTATCATAATTACATTCCATTCAGTCTCTCAGCCTACAGTTTTAATGTGGTAGTATGTCTTATTTTTTGGAAACTGATGAATCTCATCTCATCTCCCCATAGTGAGACTCCCCAACAGAATATTGAGTTCCAAACCATCTTCATGGTATCAAATTCATGCGATCAATCCTTGGTATGTTTTTTAGGATGAATTTCATCATTCACTACCATATTCTCTAACCTATTGTGATGAAACCCATGGAAAATTTCATTATTGATTTTAATCTTGATCAATCATGATATAAGAATCTCTTTACAGACATCCACCATTTATCCTCATTAGCATCAACTATAGTAATCATTATTGGATCATCATAAAAATTTTGGTAGTCTAAATTCAAGTATTATTGTCTTGTATTTTGTTTCTGTTTATTGAATTTTTTATATTCAATTGTTTTGTATAAAATGCAGTTCCTAGGAAGAATTAAATAATGAGATCAATTAATTAAATGTAATTTTGGGGTATTTGATTGAATAAATGTTATCGGATTTAGGGATAATTTATTGTGAATTAATTTTGATATTTTTTGATATTTATTTATATAAGAAAATATTTAATTAATTACATTCCATTGATGAAATTCATTGTGTTAATTAGTTATACTGTTAATTAATAGATTTTGGGGTAATTGAGCTGAGGTAATTAATTATAGAATTCATTGTGCGACATTGAAATTGTATCCTTGATATAATTATTTCTGTAATAAATTATGTGATATTGAAATGATTTCCTTTTGATAAGTAATTGATGAATAAATAAATTTATTAGACATAAACAATTAATCTAGGAGTAACATAATGTTATTTTTTATAATTTTTTTTGAATTTGTAATTAAATTGATGATGAATAATTAACTGATGAATTAATTATTTTTGAATTAATCAGAACATGGACATTCAATTAATAAGCATAAATGGAAACTGTATCATTGTACTTTCTATTAAATGAATTGAAACATGGTAATTATATTGAGAAGTATAAATTAAAACATGGTCATTATAATTATTATTAAATGAATGGGAACATTGTTATTCTATTGACAAGTATTTATGCTAATATTTTCCTCTTATATAGGAATTTATTCTTGGTGATAAGGGCAATCATGTAAGGAAATTATTATTTAGTAGAAAGGGTACTCTGAGTTATTTCCTTACTTGAGAATACTTCAGACAATGTAACATGTCATATTAGCTATTGAGATATGATATCACCATTAAATACATTGTGCACATTCATTAGTTGAGGCATGCATTATGATATAATATTACTAGGGAACACCTCAAGAACTCACATAAGAGGAAGCAAGTATTATGGTACAGGTGTATATGGGATCCGTGGAGATATGTGGTTAAATAAATATTAATTGTATAATGTAAGAAAATTTTAATTATGCATTGTAATTTATTTATTTATTCATATGGATACATTATTAGTTTAGTGGATATGTTTTAGACACCATTGGCGGTATCATACTGAGTTGTACTCAAACATCAACAAGGATTATTGATCGATTACCTAATAATCATTGACTTTTTGGATAGTTTTATGGTAAAGGACTTGGGTAAGATTTCTTATTGAGGTGTAGATTAGATAAGGGGTCTAGGCAGGTTTCATGAATCGTCATCTCGAAGATGAGGGATAGAACATCAAACTACCTGGCCCTTCCTTCTTCAGGTTGAATAAGAGATAATGAACCTCGAGTCCTTCCTTCAATAAGCCCCGTGGTGGGTATTAACACTAAGGGTTGGTAATCTCACGTAATATGGAATGAATTATCCCTTTTATAGAACATGATCGAGAGATAAGATGATAAATCCTAAACAACCTCAAATACCAAAAATAAAATTAATACCAAAATCCTTTTATTCCACATTCATGTTAAAATGTAATGTAGATTCAAGGTATAACCAACCTCAAAAATAATGTAGCAAAGGAAAAATACTCATCAACAAAAAAAACTAATCCAAACAACTGAGGTAATAATGTCATGTACAGTCATCAATGTCCTCTTAGAAACCTTAAAAATATTTTATATACGCAGGGTGAGCATACATGTATAATTAGAAGGATAATCTAAAGCCACTCATTCATATGTGAGGGAACATACTAATGCCCCTATGAGAAAATAGTAGAATATCAAGCACCTATCAAGAAATACTATCCTTCTCTACCTCACCATGTAAAACTCAGCCATGTAACGCAAGAAAAGTAATGTATTAGTATAATCACATCGATATTTGGGAACCACAGAGACAACATTCCCACTGGTTACATGCTCATTCCTAAAGATCTGACGTCCAAATGCTTCCACTCTTCCCACACATATTCCCATTACCACAACCTACCCACACATATCTTGGCCTCAAACCAAGCACCACCATGCCCGCAGACACATGGTCCACAACGACAAATACCATGACCAAAGAAACTTGAGCCATAATAACTACCTCTACACCTGAAGACACATGGACCACTGTATCCACTATCACACTAGAATACATCTTGTCCTCATCCCAATGATTCTTGGAAAAAAACATACATATACCACAAACAAATAATCCCCTCATCCAAAACAAACCTTCTCCCATATAATCATGGACTATGGTAAGCCTCAAAACATTATAGGCTCCCTGGGTATGCCCGAGCTACATGATTTGGAAGAGGGTTTCAGGAAGAAAATCATTATCAAGCCATGCATCCTCCCAACAGGATGATTAGAAAGACACCATCCCCGATAAAATGGATGTGTTTGGAACATAGTTCCCAATAAGGGTTGGGTGACTATTGAAATAACAAGTAACTGAAATATATTTAAATTTATAGGTAATCAAACACGAAACCCCAACCAATGGGTTTCCCACAATAGTCAACATGCCCGCACCAACACAACATTATCTATAACTCATATATTGACAACAATATAATAGAAATTGCCAATTTATAACATATAACCCGTTTTATTTAATAGATACTTATGTAATTATTTAAATGGATTCACTAAAATTATTCCAACACTACAGGGAAACTAACAATAATATCATTAACAGACAATGAACAAAAACAACATTAATTCCCACTCTACAACAAAAAAACTAGACCTCCCGAACAACTACACATCCGGATTCAACTACAATCTACTATCATTCATCCAGGTAAATACCAGTCATTCTTTATTCCACGACATATCCCTCCAGACTTGCTACCCAATATATCCCCCAATGAATTCCCACTAAATTACTACTCCACAACCACATTGTAGTCCCATTGCTTGACATCACTTCATGACCATAAGACAATATAAAGGCAGTTTAGCTACCTACAAGTTGATCCATTCCACAATCTACAAATCTCTTATTCTGGGATAACAAACACTCCCACAATACCACCACATTTACTGATCCTACCGAACCTAGACCAAATAACATATCACATAAGCATAACCATCAAACTTGGTATATTCAAATTTAATTAATAGTGGTTCTTAAATTTCCACTTAACTATAAACGAGATGATAATAGAATATGATTAATCTAGGGGAATTTCATTATTTAACAATATTTACATCATAAAATAGTTTTCATGCTACTTCCATTTTCTCAAATAATCCCAAGAATGATTGAGCATCACTGATGCATAAGAAAAGGCCACCAATGGTTTTGATTTTCAGAAATACTATAGCCACCCAAATCCATAAAATAATCATTTATATCAAATAAAATTTGTGATTAAAAATTAAAACACTACCCACCTTTTATCTTATTCATTTGGGTCATCTTTTGATTTTGATCAATTCTTATTTTTTTCTAGTATAATGAAAATCATTCAGTCATTCCTCATGAGTAACCATTAATATACTAACAACACAAGATGCACAATTAAAGAGAGGAAAAACAAAATATCTACCTAGATGATCAAAAATCAATGTTACTTCTCTTTCCGTGAACATGGGGTGGACCAACTAGTAGGAAGAACTCCAAGGATGAGCGGTAAGGGCCCAAGCACGGGCACACGACTCATCATGGGAGGACGTCTTGAGGCACACTAGGACAAATGAAAAGGAAGATGGATGAGAGGATCTCATATTAAGAAGAGGACATATCCTAAAACCAGTCAGACCATTTCAAATATATTAATGTATGATCGTGGCTTGAAGAAATGGCTTTGTAGTATAAAAAATTGGGATTACTCATTATTTTATTTTTCCCCATAGGAATAGTGGTGATAGGGTAGATTATGGTTGTTGGTTGATATATAAACTTTAAAAGGAGAAAAACACATAGCAGAGGCAAAACTGGGAAAACATAAAAAACTAGAAAATGAGGAAAATGGCATGAAACTAATAAAAACACAACAACTTTTGGTAAATCATGGGTCACATGACTCGTAGTGGAGTTAAAATATATTTTACATGCACTAAATCACATTAAAAGGGGTATTTAAACACTTTTACATTAAATGAGACATTACAGATGTGGAACTAGAAATTCCTAGAGATGACGGAAATGACTCCCCGATAGTTGATTCACCAACACCATGGCACAAATTCTAGTCTAATCGTCAATATAGAACCACTAAAAATCCGTGCCCCTGATGTTGATTGGAACCACAGTCCGTTTAGCCTGAAATTTGACAAACTCATTAAGGTGTTACCAATGGCCCCCAAGATACAACAAACATCAGGATTTTTCTATGTATTGGACCATAAGGGTCCTGTAAATTACTGTCAAATACCTCACAATATATTCTCACCCTTGAATATTCAAGAGTTAACCCAATGACAAGAGAGGGGTACGAACCACCAACATGTAAAACAACTATTAGGGGAATACCACACTATACATGTTCGAATGATATAATAAAACATTGAAATCCAAGAAAATATCTCTCACATATATCTCATGAACAACTGGGGACAATATCACACAAATCATACAACGACCAAGGGTCACACTATCTAGATTAATTTCTTAAGGATCTCCTTCTTCCTTGTCAAGTTACTGTCCTCTTTCTATAGCATGGACCTACCCACATGGGTTTAATCACATCCACCTTAATGTATATTGATTTGATATCATCTTATCCCCTACATTTTTTAGGACATATTACATTGAATTATCGAACAAGGAAACAACTTTATGATACATCAAGTGAGGTTGATACAATACATCAAAAGCATGGCACAAAGAAATCACATGATCAAAACAAAGAAAAGCTCAGTACTAGGCTTCAATCTGTGCCTCCCATTTTGAGGTACTCATTTTGAGGCTACTAGGCATCCATAACACACGAAACAAGGGAATGGTCTATCCACGAATCACCTGTCCTTATGACCCTCGATTCTCACTGGTCACTCTATGAATGTCGCATCATCCACGATATCCAACTCTCCACATTTGAGGACATGTGAGTCATTATGTAGATATAGATATTGATGAGAGACATGAATAAAATTGTGGAATTTGTTTCAATGTTGTACTAATGCTAGCTGATATGCCACCTTTCTGACTCATCCCAACACCTCAAAGTGTCCGATAATCCTGGTTGGAAGCTTTATCCCTCTGGAAAACCTCAGATGTCCATGTTGAGGAGATACCATTAAGAACACATGGTCCCCAACCTCAAACTTCAATGTTATCCTCCTTTTCTATGGAGACAACATAGGGGAGTCATGAGGTGACTTCAACCTATCATGAACAATATGAACGTTCTCTGTTGTTCTCTACACCGGCTCTGGGAAAAGAACACCTACCTCCCCAAAATCTATCCATCACACAGGTGAATGACACATTCTTCCAAACAAGGCTTCTAATGGTGCCATGCAAATGGTGGACTAATAAATATTATTGTTGGAAAATTACACCAGGGAAAAGTGTCATAACCATGATACTCTGGAGTCTAAAACACATTCTAGAAACATATCATACATTGTCAGTATGGTAATCTATATCTTCCCATCCATCTAAGGCTGTAATGGTGGGTAAAGTCATAGCATGGACCCAAAAGCATTATGTAATCCAATTGAGAATATTTTAGTGATGCATGTATCCTAATCCAACATTATAGCTCTCGGAACAATTTGCAGCTTCAGAATATCACCCATGTTCTTCTGTGTTAAGGCATCTGCTGCGATCGTCTCCTTAAATGCTGACAAGTATGTGGATTTCATCAATCATTCACCCCTACCCATAAAAAATCATAGTGTTCATCATCCATGGGTAGACATATGATGAAAAATATTTAGATGTCATCCCACATCCACTCCGGAACGTCAAAAGGCATCAACAGACCATCGAGAACACGTTTTTTAGGCTTCACCTACTGACACACAAGGAACATTTCCAAAAAACTCTACAACTTTTTGCTTTACTCTGAGCAAAAAAAATGACCTCTCATGCCTTGATACATCTTATAGACTATGAGATGTACCATTAGGGGTGGGTTATGGAACTCACTGATAACTCCATCGTGCATCTCCAAAGGGAAAAATAGCTTCCCATAGAAAAAAATCTATTCTGAACTATCCTACAACAATAATTCTAAATCATTACACATGATTACATGATTATGTATCACATCAGCCTCTGAGTCTCCCAACATATACTCTTCTACATAAAGTACCAAGGAAGACTACACTGTCACCTGAAACAGAGATCATCTACCATCTCCCACTCTCATGTCTAGATGTAAAGCAGCCAACTCCTTTATTTCCTTCCAAGAATCTTATGAATCTAGAACCACATACTTCTGGGACTTCATGCTAATGTAATCATCAAAAACATTCCACCTTCTTGAGGAGTTGTATATCATGAAACCGTAGTTGTGAAGAGACTATATCTACCTTCGTTGTCAAAGGTTCATGTCTCCCTGGGAGAATATGTACCTGATGATTTTATGATCTATGAAGACCATCAAGTGTTCTATGATGAGTTAATCCCTCCCAAAGCATTATTGAGAACACAAACATTTCATGTTCCATGTTTTGTGTGACATAGTTATGATTTTAGGGTGTAACTTCCAAGAATAATAAGATATAACTCACATATACTGCATCAACACACACCGCAAGTCTAGAGATGAAGCATCATATAACTCATCAAACACTACATATTCCTCTTTGAACCATAGAAATGGGTCAATGACCATCATCCATTTAATATAAATAAAATTTTCATGGATGTACAGACTCCATATTAAATCCTGGACTTTTCTATTCTACGATGTCAATGGTGTAGTAACTATGAGAGGACATGTACAAACCTCCAGTAGTAACCTTCTAGACCCATGAAACTAGGATCCTCGACCACGTTCATGGGTGACTCCAAAAAAATAACATCTTTGACCCTCGATGTCTCCACTTCTCATCCCTAATAGAACACCACATTTCTAGTAATGTGAACCTCCCATGTCCAAAACATGCACATGGACAACATACCATAGAGATGGATTTATCAAAGGACCCCCAAAACTGTCATTAGATGCCCAGCATGATCCTCCTATAATCTTGAGTATATCTGAATTTCATTGATGAATGTGACTATGAATTGGTGTAGATACTCTCTCAAAGAAGAGTTCATGATCCCCATGAAAATAGCTAGTGCATTCATAACGCTGAATTACATGACCATTAACTCAAAGTGCCCAGAACAACACCTGAAAGAAGTGTTTTGGATGTCACCTTACTTCACCCTCAACTGGCGATATCTTGACCATAGGTCGATATTAGAAAACTATCCTACTACCATGAACTAGTAAAAAAGGTCGTCGATCCTCATTAAGGGTAACGGTTCTTGACCATCACCTAATCCAGTCGTTAGTATTCTATTTCCAGCCCGATACCACCATCTTCAATCATTGGAAACAAGACTAAAACACCCTATGGTGATGTACTTTTTTCGATGAAACCCTTCCTCATCCGGTCAAAAAAACTGAGTAAAAACACATGTAATTCATAAGGTTCTATCCAATAGTAGTCCTTTGAAATCAGAGGGGAACCAGGTTTCATGTCTATCCCAATCTCAACCTCACATCGAGGGGGTAGTGTCACAACCTCTATGGAGAAGATTTATTAGAATTCACTGAAAATCAAAAACACTTCACCCATATTTAAGTCTACCAAATACAATGAAATCATGGATAAAAAGAATAGATTGGTCTCCTTATGCCGGATGCCCTCTTGTACACCCTTCTTTCCAACATCATCTACACACTAGATTCCCATGTCTATGAACATGACCCTTATCCAGAAGCAATTGATAATAGTGTCCACAAAAAATATCTAGTATATTACAAGGATGACATCATGTGCTTTCATTTGCAGCACAAGGTGACCCCTACTAGACTGATGCGGTCCCAATATCTTTCTAAATCCTCAAAGACAATAAATAGGCAGGTCTGACTCCTAACTGTCATACTCAACACCATGGGCATGGAATTTGTGACATCTCAGTTCAGGGTGCCTCCCAGTGGTTCCCCAAACACGGATGGTCCCAAGGACTCAAGCACATTTCCCCGAATTCAAGAGGCTTTCAACTATCCGTGAGGGATTTTGGTGTGATAGTGGGGAAACAGTGTCGTCATTGGAAGAAAAACATAGCGGAAACAAATAGGTAACTATAGTATAAGCAGGCATATAATAAAATATTTAATCAGAAGAAGACTAAAGGTAAACAAATTATTGCATTATATATAATAAATAATTATTCATGTCACAATTATCTATGAAACTATCCATTTTAGTCATAATGGTGGAATATAATTCTGAACTAATGTGGATAGAATAAAAGTAAACAAGTCCCACAGCATCACAAACATCATTTTTGTCCCATTATTTTCAGCCCTAGAGTAGTCAATTATCTAATGTAGAAGGTGTATTTCCCTTGTATAAACCAGAAAAAATATAATCAATTTAGGCCCAAAAGAATGACCCAAACAGGGTGTGAGACGAATCCCAGTAGGAATCCACCAAAAGATCTACGCCTAACTGTCTGTGAATATATATGGCTGGAAAAATGAAAAATGATGTAATAAATAAAGAAGTACTCAAATGTAAGAAATCATATATTTTCAAAAACATTCATTTACATTTTTTAAATAAAACAACCAAATAATCCCAAGAAACCCTCTGGATGTTCTAGAAATCATTCCCCTCTTGTTCAGTATGACAAAGATTTACGTGGAAGCACTCATTGGTAATTCCCCTTGTGGTTTTTTAATGAAATCTACAGACTCTTTGAGGATTCACTCAACATACAATTCCCTTATTGTCTCAAAATGTGAAACAAAAGACACTCTAAGGAAGCATATAAATCCATCCCCTCTATGTTCTCACAAAGTGAAAATTATAAAAAACTCTCTTGGAAATCCCTCAACATCTGTTCTCCTTATGGTCTAACTACACTAAGTTCTCTCAACCCTGTGTAAAAAATCGTACACAAATGATATCCAGTAGCCAACGTATATCACAACATACTAAATGGAAAAAAAAACTGCAATGCATATAACTAGCTTGAAATATAACATAAACTCCATCCTAACAACACTTGGAATGGGATGAAAAATAGGCTAACCGGAAATTCTAGACCCAATGGCCAATATAAAACAAACATGGGAAAACACATCAATAGAAAGGTAATAGAAAATATTCATAATCAAACACCCCTACTCAGGAAACAAATAATAGTAGGCATTAATAGGGTCGAATTCCTTAAACACGTAACACCCTAAACTTGGGTATTTGGTACTTTTTTAAAATATAATTCAATTAAAACTACAGAAAGGCACAAACAACCTTCCTCGATGATGTATGATATATTTAGTTGATCATCATCCTTCGAATTGACCTAGAATTCCATAGATATACCAAAAAGTCTAAAACATGAAACCATGGTCATCTGACAAAAGAGAAGGAAACAATTGTAGAGCTTCTAGAAGAAGGAAAAACTCACTGATGCGATTTTAACACAAATACTAGGGAAAGATTCAGATAAAAGACGGTGGGTCAGGGGCTCAGAGAAGAGTCATCGGCTTTGGTATCTCTTTGAAGAGATGAAGCCAAAATAATTTTTTTTGTGATCGAGACACAACCCCGGTCTGATGTATAAAATTAATAAATAGATATTGTGTTCTTTAAATATATACAGTGTTTATATGCCTTTTCTAGGTCCCGAGTAAAGAGGCCCTACCATGTCATCACACAGCCGTGTACACGATTGTGACATGGCCAAACACGGCCCATGCACGATTCCAGAGTATACAGCATGTAGATGAATGTACTAGGTGTTTACTCCTATGATTTTACTTCTCCCATTTTTCCTCAAATGTAATAAGAAAACGGATCCATACTTGTAGGAAGATCTATGTGTTTACCAACATTCCCACTAAATAATATTTGTCCCAGAAATTCCATAACAAGGAGGCGTAGAAGAAGGATCCTCAAATAGCTCTATCCTCTGTGATAGTACATCAGTCTCTCTATCCCAAGACTCATCATGTACTCTCCCGTGACGCCATAATAGTCGAACTAGTGGAACAAACCTTCAACAGAGAACCTTTGCACTGTGATCAATAATCTGGATAGGATGCTAATCAAATTACGTGTTCACCTCTAACTCAAATATATCAGGTTGAATAAAATGAGATAGGTCTGAGAAGATACTTCATAGATACAAAACGTGGATGACATCAAGCATTTCCTAGTACCTTTGAGGTAACTACAACCCCTAGGCAACCAACCCAAATCTCTCCAAAACCTCAAACAACACTAGGTATCTTGGTGAAATCTTACCATGTCTCCTAATCCTCATGTTCCCATCCTCGGTGTGACATATTAGAATACCAAATCTTTGACCTCAAACTGTTGAGGTCATCATTTATATCATCATAAGACTTATATCATGAATGTGTATTAGCCATCATCTTCCAAATCACCTCTATCTGCTTCATGGTGTCCTGGACAAGATGAGTTTCCAACATAGCTTCCTCTGCTACCACCAGCCAACACAGGGGTGATCCGAATGTCCTACCAACCAAATACATTTAATGTGAAATCCCAATAGATTCTTAAAAACTATTATTGGAAGAAAACTACACTAAAGGTATGTGCTTCTCCCATGAACCTGCAAAATATAGGACATATGCTCGAAGCGTGGCCTCTAGAAACTGAATCATACGCTTGGACTGACCATCTATTTAGGAATGGTAATTTGTACTCCAAAGTACATGTGTAACCAAAGGAGTCTTAAATCCCAACCAAACCTAGGAAGTAAAGCATGCATCTTTATCTTAAACGTTCGAGTGTGGAACCCCCTGCATGCGTACAATCACTCAGAGGTATAACCATCCCAGCTAATTTCTACACAGAAGGACTACATGATCAGTAAGAATTGTGAATCCTTCATGAGTCTTTCTATTAAATCCCAAAATGAATCTTTCCCATGAGGTGACCTTAAGATACCTATCAACATGTCTTTCATAACATCATTCCACTTTCACTCGGGAATGGGTGACTACTACAAAAGGCCTATTGGTAATTGATTCTCCACCTTCTCCTAGTGACAGGTGGAACCCTTGATCACAAAACCAGAAATGTCATTATTCATATTAGGCCTCTAATACTGAATGTGAATATCTTGATAAATCCTGGTTACACTGGTATAAACTTCAAAAAATGAATAATTAAAATCCTACATCAACTCCTCATGTATGTCTGCTAACAACCATAAGCATGCATGAAAACACAATGTATCGTCATCACCTATGGTCTATCCATGAATATGGTCCTCTCCTTACAAACTCCCATAGAAATAAGACTTCAGAATCTAATAGACACGTTAATCGCAAATGAACAAGTAGAGCAGAGTTAACAACTATAGAAGAAATAATGTTCTATAAATGTAAGTTATGCACCTCAAAATTTATCTCAGATATCAAAGCCATAAACATCCACCCACCACTACACTCCTGAACTGCTTGTATCTGAGTCCTCATTCTCAACACATCAGCCACTACATTGACTTTCCCAAAAATAATGGCATGATAAAAGTCAATGGACTGAATGTACTCAACCCACCATTACTGTCTCAAATTGAGGTCACACTGCATAATTATGTACATGAAAATTTTTTCTTTTGTGAAAAACACAAAATGATTTCTCAATATATAATTTCTCCAACAACATAAAGCAAGAACAAATGCATCCAACTTGAGATCATGTGCTGGGTAATTTCTCTCATGTGGATTCAATTGCTGATAGACATGCGCAACAAATTCTTTCCCCTGAATAAGAGTCGCCACTAGCCTGGTACCTAAATCACTATAGTAAATAGTATAAATAATTCATCAATCTAAAAAAATGGCATCAGTGCTGAAGTCAACATCCCTTTCATCTCCTAAAAGGTAGAATCGTAGTAATATGCCTGAAGATACTTTACAATCTTCTTAGTCGGGCCCATTACTGGCATTGTTATGTGTGAATAGTTTTGTATGAAACATCTATATTAACGATTTGGCCTGAGAAAACAGTGATCCTCAATGAATTTCTCTGGATGCTCCCAGTAAAATACTGATTTGACTTTATCTATGAATACTTAATCTTCTTCATCTAATTTAATATGACCTAAGAAGTGAATATGGTCCACCCAAAAGTGGAATTTTGAGAGCATTACTAATGACTAATTCTATATTAGTATACTAAAATATATCTCAATATGTGTGGCATGGTCGGGTCAAGTGTGATAGTACATCAAGATATCATCCATGAATACTGCCCCAAAAGAATCCAGGTATGGATGGAACAATATGTTCATCTATTCCATAAGAATTGCAGGCGCGTTCATGAGACCGATTAGCATAACCACATACTCATATAGACCATACCTACTCGGAAAGGATGTAAGAGGTATATTAGATGGTATAACATGAAACTGATGATAACCGGATCTCAAGTCAATCTTCATGAACACCTGGGATCCTCAAATCTCATATAAGTGATCATAAATCTACATAAAGGGATATCAGTTCATGACAGTTAATTGTTTATACATCCGATAATCCACCCTATTTTTGAGGGTATCATCCACCGTCTTCACAACAAGACAATAGAACCCCAATGAGATGTAATGGGTCTGATGAAACCTTTTATATATAACTCATCTAAAATATTTTTGAGATCTTGTAGCCCTTGTGTATCAGTCCTATAAGTATTAATGGGCACTGATGTTTCCCGTAGCACAATCTCAATATGAAATTATACCTCTCGCTCTGGAGAAAAATTAGATAATTCATCTAGAAGGGAATCCATAAATTCATCGACCATAGAAGGAAAATCCATTTCTGAAGTCCCCTGGTCCTCCAGATGTATACTAAATATCAAGATTGTAATTCCTCTGAACCCATGTTGCTCGGGACCAAATCCGATCTCATAGATATCCAATTCACCCTATTGTAGAAATGATTCTCCCTCTGGTGTCATGAAACTCACCAAATGATGATAGAAATAAACAACTTACAAGAAGGGATCTAACCTATCCATTCCATGTGTTATGTAATTACCTGTCATCTCCAAGACATAAAGGTTCCAAAAGAAGTTACACTGACAAAACTCAAGAGGGAACACATTGCACTGACATACTCTAGTCATTCTAGTCCCCACCAGAATTTCTAGAATCTTGATATCAGATGAAGTAAATATTTAGAGCCCAAGGATCTCCACAACAGTGAAATTTATGAAACTCTATCAATACCTTGTATTGAAAAGTACAAAAGCTAAAATTGAGTCAACTAGAATTATATATCTAACTATAGTGGGACTGGGATCCTTCTCTTGTTGGATCTATTGTACTAAAAAAGTTTGACCTATACCACGGTCCTACAACCCTTCTTATCAAACCTGTGCTCTTCCACCCTATGTTCACTGAAATCCTGGTTTCGTGCTAACATGCCCACGACCTACACCTTGAACTAAATGGCTAGAAAAACTCTAGTTCCCACTCTGATGAGAAACTAGTGGTCCTTCTCTTGAATGAGGTGTCCAAGAAAGACCTCTATCACCATCTATTGGTGAAACAAACTGATAGATCTGCAGAATATAACCCATATAGCACCAAGATCGGCACTCCACTGGGTCTCTCGGTAAATGTTTCCTTATATGCCCACCCTTCATAAACCAGTATCATTCGACCAATCTACCTGAAGGTGTATCCCGAATACTCGAATATCCATGTGTAGACTCCATACGGTGCAACCAACTATTAGCTGGAGAAGCACCAAGTCTGGATGATGAACTTCCCTGGTCCACAGCTCTAGAATCCCTTAAGTTGTTCATTGTGATCAGTGCTTAGTTTACAATGGAAGATATGTTCATCAACCTAAATATTTTCACCTAAGATTAGATTTCATGAATGGGAACATCCTCAAAATTCCTCGCCAATAGTAACTCATCACCCCTATAATGGGTGTGATGCATTGAATTTCATTAAAGCGGGAAGAATAATCCATGACAAAGAATGTTCCCTGCTCCAAACTCATGAACTCTCTGTCTTGATTGGCTAGAAAAGTATCTTCATAGACGTAGTATTAGAATGTACTCTGAAACTCATCCCAAGACATTACATGATGGCATATCACCGGTGATATCACATCCCACAATCTGTTGGAGGATTTTTGAGCCATATATGTAGCATGATTCACCCTCCTCTATAGAAGAATCTCTTGATGTTTGAAGATAGATATTTTGGCTTCTAAACATGACTCTGCAATCTGAGGTCCTCTATCCCCTGAGAATGTGGGAGGATGTTGATGCTAAATAACCCATGATAATTATACCATAGACGGGGCTAGATGTGGGGCTCCCCTAATGTTCTTAATATTCTTCATGAAGCCTTATCGAAACTATGCATTTTCACCTGTATCTTGGATGATATCTAGCGCCAAGACATGGATGACTGGAGGATCTGCCGGTCGTCCCATATCAGTCATGTCTGCTGATTGATCTCTGACCTGTATCTGGTGTACAGCCTGAGGACGTCTCGGTGGCATGACTATGCAAGGTCAAGCACACATCATGGATCAATATTATCATGAACTAAAACATATATGTTTAATAAGGGAAAACGAGAAGAAAAAAATTCATGTTTTTTGGAAAACATTGAAACACAGAATGTATGACCCCAACATGGCGTGTTCCCTTATGATTTGACATGGTTTTGTACTTCTTCCAACACTGGTCATGTAATACCCTTTCTCACAACATGTTTTCATAGAGACAAGACATGTACATGAATCATTTCAGCCCTACTATAGTACCACTACATGGGTAAACCACGTGGTTATCTTATTAAATAACTAGAAATAATGTTAATGCCAGAACTAACATATACTATAAGGATTTCACTAAACTGCTTCATTGGTCATGCAGCCGAAAATGTGGTCAACACCACACTATGTGTTCAGTATGGGCATGACTTGTACTACCTGATTCTTTATCCACCTGTTAAATTAGTCACATGTCCAGATACATGGACATTAAAACATGGTACCAACGACTTCTACATAGTGTATTACACGAATTATTTCCCAACACCGTGTACCTAACCACAGAAGCAGTCACAAAATCAAGTATTAGATAGTGTGTACATATAGTACATGACATTTACTTAAGAAAAACTATTCATTCCCGATGAAAATGATACATGGAATGTATTCATCCTTATAACTCGATTATTCTGGGTTTTTTTAGACAGTAATCCTCACAAACTACTCTGGAATCCATAAAACACTATAACAATTGTTGTAAGTGTAAAATTCTAATCTGGGAGAGCCCATACACTGATTGAATCAAATCTTGGCATCATATTCATGTCACATGACATTTATAATTGTAAAAGTAACACATGATCCCCCAAATGCTGATCCATGAGGTCCCATATCAACCCCAAGGGCAATCATTTGGTGCCCATTCAAACAAAACCTTACACAATAATAAATACCCAATAAATTAGTAGGTATTGAATCAATTAATCTATCACAAAATCATAAATACCTTGCATAATATCTATCATAGAAATAATAAATTGATAATTCACCCTAAATGGCATTTAAATAATGCATGACATGTGATCTCTAGAATGTTCCCATATGATGAATGAGATGGAATGCCCTTATCTAATCGAGTTGCAGCTGAAATATAACCTCAATAACATAAATTTTAATAGCACAACACATATGAATCACTAAATGGTGAAATCAAATAAACAATGAAAATTGAAAAACCCAGAAAGATTGCAATAATCGAGGCATATTTCCTTCTCCCTAGGCACGAGTTAGCTACTTCCGGGATCAAATTATTACCAACTACCTATTCTTTTCTATTCGTGTCTATAGGCTCAAAATTGTAAGCAATGAATAATATAATTCTTCTAATACCACATTGTAACATCCTCTTTTAGGTGTCACCCAGAGGTGCCCCATACCTAGTTGATCACATGGCCTCAAACACATTTACCTGAATGTTAGAAGCTACTGACTAGCGGTGAGGGTCATGGGTGTGATGTTGAAGAAACAATGCCCTCATTGGAAGAGTAACATAGTAGAAACATATAGATAACTGTAGTAGAAGTAGTAATATCATATAATAAGTAAACAATAGAAGACTAAAAATAAACAATCAACATCATGATATATATATATATAAATAATTATGCATGGCACATGTATATATGAATGCATAGAAACAAATAAAAATTCTAGAAAATAGTATTAATCCGAAGTAGAAAGGAAAACAAGTTAAAAACTCCAATAGCATCATTAGCCTCATCTTTGTCCCATGATCTCCAGCTCTACAATAGTCAGGTACCTAATGTTTAAGGTTGATTATACTTATATTTACCTGCAACAATATAATATCCTTGGGCCCAAAAGCCTGACATAAATAGGGTGCGGGACGAATCCTCACAGACAACCACCCAAATATTTATTCCCACATATCAGTTATTATATATGGCAGACAATATGAAAAAAGAAGTAATAAACAAGGAAGAACTCAAAAGTAAACAATCCTACAATTTCATCTACATTCATTTAAATTTTCTATATAAGAAAACCAAACAATCTCAAGAAACCCACTGGGATTTTCTCCCAGTCGAACCCCTATGGTTCAGATTAAATAAGACTTTCTTAGGACACAATAACAATCAATTCCCCATGTGGCATCATAACAGTCACTACAAACTCATTGAGGAAGATCTCAATGTCCAATTCTCCATGTGGTATCTCAATGTGTAACTAAATAAACTATGAAGGATAACTTACATCCATCCCCCCTATGGTCTCACAACGTAAAAAGTATAACAGAAACTCTGGGGAATCCCTCAGAGCCTATTCCCTTATGATCTAACTACACCAGGTTCCCAAATCCTTATGTAATCAATCGTGCACAAATAATATCCAAATGCCAAATAAAATCTCAAAATACTACTTGGTTATACATCTAAAATGCATAAATCTAGCATGTCAGATAATGTCAAATACATCCTAACTGAAATAGGCATGGGAAACAAAATAGCCTAACATGAAATTATAGACCCAATTGCCAATATCTACCAAACATTGGAAAACACATCCATATAATGGTAATAAATTATATTCATAATCAAACACCCCTACTCAAGCAACGAAGCATATCAAGAATTAATTAGTTAAAATTCCCTAAACACGCAATACCCTATACAAGGGTTTTGGGAACTTATCAAACATATAAATTATACATGTCTACAGAAAGGCAAAATCCACCGTCCAGGACGTTGTATGATTGATTTAGTTGAACCTTACCCTTTGAATCATCCTTGATCATTGTTTATCTACAAAAACATCTAAAAATTTCAACCATGGATATCTCACAAAAGAATAGCAAACAAGATTATAGGAACTAAAAGAAGGAATAACATAAGGACACAATTTTAACACACCTGATAGATATTGATTCAGAGAAGGGATGATGGGTCGAGGGAGCTGATAATAATCATTAGCATTAGTCACTCCAGGACAAGACGAATCCAAAAGAAGATATTTCTGAGAACAAGATGCGACCTTGGTTAGATATATCAAACAAAAATAAAAATACACAACATGTTCTTTATAGATACCCACTTTGTATATGAATTTTATGGTTCTAGCTTTATGTAGCCCAACCACGTCGTCATATGGTCGTGTATGTGTCGGTGACATAGCCCCAAATAGCTCGAACTAGGTGTCATAGTACATAGTGTATACAAGAAAGTACACAACATGTACCTATAAAATTTCCCACCTTCCATTTTACCTCAAATGAAACTGGAAAACATATACATGCATTAAGAAAGATCTAGGTTCTTACAAAAATTATCTCTATATATAGTCCCAAGAAATGGGATAGACTGGGCACAACAAAAGAGTGTAATGCTCTTGAATATAACAAGGAAAATGTCAGATTGTTAAATAGAATGATCTTTCCATGTACAACCTATGTATCTGCTATAATGGTTTCCTCTATAGCATGAAAATGTCCATGTGAAACTCCTATACCACTCATCTATCGACTACCTCCATGACCATGCCCTGGTTGAGGTCTCTCAGGAGAGCCATGAGGTTGGCCTCCTATGGCATCATCTTCCCTCAGTGGAGAAAGTGTTCATCGCCCCTGCTGCTAGAAGGTCCTAGATGGAAACTGTTGCTGCTGATGTGGGTGTTGTACTTACCCACCACCACAGTACTACACTCAGATAGGACACTAATTTTGATTACACCCAAGGTTTCCATAGGTAATGTATGTGAGTCCCAGGTCTGTGGTGTATTGGTGACAAAAAAGATATTTGATATAAGATTACTAAGGCCTTCTCCCCACCATCTGAAACATAGAAGTCCTTGATACTGGAGTCCTATTACTGATATCCTTCCCCATAGTCGAACTAAATTGTCTCCCCTAACATGGCACATATCCTCGCATGTGCATTCTCTCTACTCCTTCCCCCTTCTTCTGAACCACCATGTACGTTGATGGATTGAAGGGAGTAACATCATGTTGAAGAGATGTCTGGAGTGCATCCTTTAAGCGTCATGATCATGAATCCTCATCTGGAAAGTGGTTAGGAGGGAAAAACTGATATCCATGAACATGATCCCTAACTTCCCCACCAACAAACTCCATTTTTGGAGGGATAGTAGCTTCTAACTCTTCTCAACCATTATTTAAGAAGAAAGGAATTCCTCCTAAAACCTCTTTTCAATGTTATTCCACGAAAACTCAGTTTACTTATTCTCTCTTAGGTAATGATTCCACCACTAACATGATTCTCCACACATTTGGTTCATGCCTATAGGAACCCAGTACTCTATTGGGTCATGGATCAAGATGAAAGAGATCACTAGCTCACCGACCTAGCTCTCTGTCTCCATTTCCAAGACACTACCCTTATACATTCCTAGATTCTTCCTCTAGAAAGAATGGATAGACTTCTCCCAATATTCATCCTCTTTCTCACAATCATCCCTCACTGATCAACCAGATAAAACTGTAGGGCCTCGACTTCTTGTACTACTCGCGAAAATTGTTTGGGTGCCATATCAAAAAAATTAAAACAAGAAATTCATAATCTTGAGTAGTGTAGAAATTTCCCATTCATGTTTTTTAACATTATTTTTTTAAATTCACAAAAAACCCAAGAAACACAAGAATACAAGCCTTTATGATTCATGTACCTTTAATAAGGTCTATACTCTACAATTAGTGTAGCCTCACATTGACTTTCAGTAGGTCTAGAGTCCTTACATCAGATCTCTAAGGGCCCTGAAATCCCATGTCTTATTTAGTCATCTGTCGCCTATTTCATCCACCATGATTGCCTAACACTATTTCCATATCATCCCATGTAATAATCACTATGAATAATCACAAAATCCATACGATTTCTAAATTAACACATTCGATTCCATTATGTCACTACCCACCTTTTCCATGATGAGGGAAGGAATAGAAATATTCTAGACCCTTCCTTCATCATGATGAAGGAGAGTCAAATACCCCCTTGATTCTAACCTTAAATCAGACCCACAGTTGATACTATCACCATGGGAGTGGAATTTTATGTAATATGGAAGGATTTAAAATTTTTATAGAATAAGATCGGTTCATAATTTGGAAATCCACAAACAACACCAATTACAGAATGTAAATGTAATGCCAAAAACCATTTTTCCACATGAATATTCAATATTAATGCACATGTAAGGTACAAAAAATCCAAAATAATGTACGAAATGAAAATACACTCAGCAGAAACAACAACTAATTCTGACGCCCAAGTTGGTAATATCTAACATATTACTCAAAGACCTCCGGGAAACCTGAAAACAGGTTTATAAAAGTATAGTGAACATACAAGTGTACACTGTAGAAAAAACAAAAGATTCTTGTGCAGAAATATGGGAACATACTAATTCCCTTGTCAGAATGTAGTAGAACCACAAGCACCTACCAGGGTATACAAACCATCCCAACCTCAAGAAGGAACACTCACCCATGTAATGCAAAGCATGTAAGGTAGTCGTATATGAACATCAATAATTGGGTACCCCGCACACCACATTCATACTGCTTAACTGCTCATTCATAATGATCTGACGTCTTGATGCTTCCACTCTACCGATTGGCAATCCCACCGCCACAAACTACCCCACCCAACATAATCATGAAACCACACACCACCAATCCTGCCATCAATTGGGCCACAAACAACCACCACCACGCCTAATGAAACATGTGCCACAACAACCACTACCATGTCCAAAGACACCTGGGCAACCAAAACCACCTCCACACATGAGGACACATGGGAATCATCCCAAATATGCATTGTAAAAACTTGAATATCCCATAAACACCTAATACACTCCACCAAAACAAACCATTTCTCAAAAATTTTGTACTATGGTATGCCTCAAGACATTACAGTTGCCCTAAGTATGTCTGAGCGGCATGATCCGAAAGAGGGTGAGAGGAAGAAAATCATTATCCAACCATCCATCCTCCGACGAAGATGTTTTAAAAGAAAACCTACCTATAAAATATAATTGTTCAGAAAATATTTCTCAACATGGGTGGCGTGCGAATAGAAATCATAAGGAACACAAAAATAATTATAGGTAATCAAACACTCAACCCCAATAGTATAGGGAAACAAGTAAACTTAACCATAAAAATGAACTAAACCAAACTTCATTCCCACTACACAACCGCGAAAAACAAGACTTGCAGTCCCAAATAACATCCAAATTCAACCACTATCTACAATCACTCATCAACATAAAAACTGAACATTCTTTATTCAAAAAACCATCCCAACAACCCCACATCCCAAACAAACCCCCAATACAGTCCTGGTACACATCTTGTCCACAACCAAACCATAGTCCCATTGCACGATGTATCTTTGCTACCATAACAAAAACATAATTTTAGTTCAGATTCATATAAGTTTATTCATTTCATATTCAATCAATATCTCGAACTGGGATACCAAAACACTACCCCTGTTCCATCCCACAAAACGATCCCACAGAACCCAAACCAGAACACAGAAAACATAACCACGACCATCAAACTAATCGTATTAAAATTTAATCTATTAGGGTTTATTAATTTCAACATGAATATAACCGGTGTGATAATATAATAGTTTTGATCCTAGTTCCTATATTTATTTATCCAAATATGCATTATTAATTAGTATTGATGTGAAATAAATTTTCTTAAATCACTACATGAAAGATAGTGTATCTGCTGTATGAATGAAAAGACCACCAACGACCATGATTTTGATAAGGCTTTTAGCCACAAAAATCAATAAAACAATTAAAAATGTCAAATAAAATAGGTGATCAAACAATAAGCTACTCCCCACCCATTAACTTATACCACTATTTCTCTTTTGATTCTGTTCAAATCGTATTTATTTCCGGATTTATGAAAAGCATTCACAAAATCTTCATGAGGAATACTTAATATAACCACCCCACATGATGAACAATTGATGATAAGTAAAATACAATACCTACCTTGGTGATAAAGGAGAAAAGTTCATTCTTTCCCCAAATTTAAGGGATGGTGTGACATGGGGTAAGAACTCCTAGGCTGAGTGTGAAGAGCTCTAGCATGGGCGCATGACTCGTCTTGGGTGGAAGTCATAAAGAGAACCAAGATAAATAAAAATGAATAAGGAAGAGAGGGTCTCAGTTAATGATGATACGAAATACTCAAATCATAGAGTCTATTTATAAGTACATAAATTTCAGATTATGTCTTGACAATGCTTTCTTGAAGGTTTCACGCTTTGGGATTAATAATGATTTAATAATTCACCTCTAAAATAGTAGAGATAGACCATCAGATGAATATGAGTTGATAAATAAAAATTAAACAGAGAAAACCATGTAATAAGGGTGAAATTGGGAAAACTTAGAAAATTGAAAAATGTTGAAAACGATGTTACACCAATAAAATGGACTCACATTTTGGAAAGTTGAGGATCGACTGACACTTAGTTAAGTTAAAATATCATTTAAGGTCCTTAAGTCACCTTGAAATGGGTATTAAAACACATTTACATTAAAAGGGATGTAACATGAGTGAAACATGAATTCGTTAGAGAAGATGGAAAGGACTTATTGATGGTAGGATAACCAACACCCAGACACCAATTCCCTGGTACCAATCGGTGTGGCACCACAGCAGATCAGTGGCACTAATGATAATCAGTGACACCGATGTCGATCAATGCCACTACTGGCCGATCAGTGCCACATATTCCAATAAATTCTTATGATGGGCATTCATTCCCACTGATGGATTCCCATCGATGCCACCAATGCTGATCAGTTCCACTATTCATTAAACCGAAAATTTTGAAAATGCCATATTGAGTAACCGATGGCCCCCATGATACTTCACATGAAAGAATTTAGAAATGTAACGAACATAGAAGATCAATGACATTATAGTGTGTTTAGGACTATCTAGGTAGTAGTTGTTGTCTGTATGTTTAGTTTCATTTAGACAGTTGACACTTAACATAGCCTGGATTGTATTAGTTTTATTTGGATCATGTATTTCGTTATTTTTTTAATCATGATATATTTGTAGTGTCTATGTGTATTTACAATTATGATATTGTTTATTATTTCCACTAGTGTTTAATCTGATAAAAATGTTAATTGTATACTCATGATTGACTTATCATACCCTTGAAGCTAGTCATCATCCTTTGGCGTATGGTGAGGTGCTCTTGAAGGCACACAAAAAACCGACATGGGGCCTATGAGTTTGGAACCTAGGTCGAGGTGAAACAATGTATTAAATGGAATTACCTGGAAATATTTAAAATAAATCCCATGATAATATCATAATAAATAAAATTATATTTAATTTTCCGTTTAACAATCTTAGAACCTAGATTGTAATATAAACATTTTATAAGATACTAATTACAACACACCACACCTAAAACATTCCATAACGACATCATTTATATTAATGGATTCATATTCATAAATTTACATGATCATTTTGGATTATATATTTATATAATTATTTAATACATTATAAGATAATGTCCGAATTTCCACATAGTATCCATTTCCCCAAAAATTAATTTTATTATAAAGACACAATAGTTTAGTTCTTTGTAACACCAATATATATAACTCTATAATTATAAAATTTAATACACATCATTAAGCATATTGAAAAATAATGATAAAAAATTAGATGAAAAAATGGAAACCATTGTATGAGACATAATATAAAAAAATTCATTCGTCCATTTGTAAACACAATAAATTTATAATAATTTTTCTCATTTCATGATGAACATTTGAACTGAAATATCCATTTATTTTTTCCTAATTTTTTCTAATTTCACTAATCAAACAATTCAAGTAAAAAGATAATGTATGAATAATAATAATAAGTGTTTCATATAAAACCTGAAAAATCAACAATACATTTTCATGAAAACCCCAAACCTCTACCGTTATAAAAATATTTCCTAAAATTTCATGAAAAATTTAATATCATTTTTTACCTTTTAACATAAAATGATTTCTAAATTTTGCGATGAATCCATGTCATATAAGCAAATAATGACATTTTCCATGAATTAAAACAGAAAATAACATATAGTATGGAATCATCAAACTAGAAAATTATAATATCCCTTATAAAAAAATTATAACAGTAAAACTCTAGAACATTACGCAATTCCTTGAAGAGCCATATCTTAAACAACCATCATCTGATATTTCTAAGGCTCGTCACAATTTATTTAAAATATAAACAAAGCATATATTGAATAATAAATATATAATATTCACATTAAATAATAATTCCCATTTTAATTTTCATTAAATTAGATTAAAGACCACTTTGAGTTGTCTCATAAATGTGAAAATAACATTCTAGTTCAATATAGATATGTTTTAGATATAGATATTACATGAATATTTTAATAGATAATTAATTTTACAAACAATAATGTTTTAAAGGATTCAGTATTACAAATAATAACTATTACCATGGTAAAGGATGGTAAATATGTATACAATGAAACATCCTTTGGTAACCTTGGTATATAATGTCAATATGACACATATAGTTAATGTTTGAATCATTCATTTAAAACCATTAAAAGGAACAGTAAAATTAGTTTCATATGAATTTTAACAATAGTTGTAATATTTATATTAGCATTAATATGACATTTTAATGAACATTGATAAGGAGTAATTTTTTTTAACATAATACATTACAAGAATGTTTAGATGACAGACACTGGAACATAATTCCTCTCGAGCATTATACATTTTATAATTCCCTGGATATAAAAATATATTTGTTTTATACTTTTTAATAACCCTTTTAATGTTAATTTCATTATTTATATTTTTTTTATTTAATACAATATTTTATTTATTTATCAAGATGGTCAAGTTCACGTCGGATGATTTTATGTTACATAGTTTATAACATCAAAAAACAAAAATGTGTAGAACAAGATAAACATTTTTGTGGTTTCCTTACATCCATAAGTTGATATATATTATTATTAAAAAAATTTATATGTCAAATACCATGGTATAATGACCTATGTATAGCACATTTCAACAATTAACTATATTGTTTCTTAGATACAGTACTCAATTTGTATCCATGAACAACATTTTAAAATTTATAATTAGTTGAAATTAAATAATGTATATAGATTTATAATATTTTAAATTAATAAATATGTTATTGATTTTATATTTATTCCTTATTTCAATCTTTACTACAATAATTAAAATGTTAAAATGAAAATGAATCATATAACATTGTGGAGGAGGTATTCTACAAGTACGCATGATTGTAATTTCCAATTTCCGAAGGATGGGATAAGTATGAAGGTAAAAAAATATATTATCATTACAAAATCATAAATATATCCTAAATATAATATGTATTATATTTTTTAATCATTTAAACTATCTACATTATAATGTAACATATCATAGATCACATTGTGGAGGTGGTAGTCCACAATTACGCACGAGCGATGTTTCCATTTCCCATCAGATTAAAAAGGATATGGAAATATACATTTTTCCAGATTCATAGTACCATTTTAGAATATTTATAATAAATAATTTAATATTTCATCATGTTTGGAGGTTATTTTATTGTGTTAGAAGAGTAAATTAAATAGTAATTGATCTATACTGGCTTTTACCACCATTTCTAATATCACCATTCAGATTACACCTTTTCTATTATATGATTCATATTTTGAGAATACCATGACCAATTATACATAGGTGGAATGTTTTTAGTATGTTGGAATTTGTTTACTAATATATGGTAATAAAATTATGTGACTAATGGAGTGTAGGATGTTCCATTTTATATTTGAGGGGAGATGATCAGATAATTTTTTAATAAAATAATAAATTAATAAATAAATTTTCAAGGTAAAAGGCCTCGAAAAAATGGATATATTGATTATAAGGTTATAATTATATAAATTAAACCATATTATATGAATTAATATACTATTTCAATCCATTGAACATATTCTTTGCATAAAATAACCAAATTTACCAGTTACAAAGATGGACTAATTTATACCATTACTACATTTCATAATGACCAAAAATAAAAATGAAGTCATCCCAATATTTAAACCAACTGACTAAAAAAAGGAAATCCATTTTTTCAGGATACATTTTTTAAATGTAGTAAAAAGAACTTAATATATGTGGAAAAAAACAATACAAAACAATTTTTAAGAAAAATCTGTCTGTAATTATAAAAATGATTATATTCCAAAATAAATTTTAATACATATTCAAAATAGATTATTTAGATAAATTTTAATTAAATTTTACATAAATTAGTTTTAAACTAAAAAAATAAAGTCTTTTAATATTTATATGATTCATTAAAATGAAATTATTTTTTTATAATAATCTTTATTATTCCCAATCCACTCATGAAAAAAAATTTAAATATAAAAAAATAAGATATTTTTTATTTTATAATTCCATTACAATAAAATTTACAATTCATATAAAATATGATTTTAATATTAATAAATTTATCCAATAAATAAAATAGTTTAATTCCTAGAGAAACAACTAATTTATATAAATATTATTTTTTTAAGGTGTATTTTTTTAATTTTTGGAATTAATGATCGATGTATATAAAAACATAAAATGAATACATACAAATTATATACTTTATTAATTTATATTATTAAAATGTTTTTCACTTAAAATTCAAGTAAGGAAACAATATGTGGTTCTATGCACTAACACAATTATACCCAGAGGTTTTAACCCAAAACAAAATCCTATGTGTAATAATTCATCTATCACCCAGTGGAAAAAAATAAGACTAATAGCACCCATGGATGGACACTATTGGAGGATGTGATTTTATTTATCACATTACATTACATAAACATTATAAAGTAATTCTTTACAAATTTCATTTATAGATAAGGTTATGATATATAAGACAACACTATATAGTGAAATATAGTTTGAACGAAAAGAGTTAAAGGCTGATCCAATGATGTAATAAATCAATTAAAAGGATAATAGATTGAAATTAATATTCCATTGGATAAGAAATCTAATGAATGATTATTAAAATTCACATTATTATTTTGTCAGACTATATGGGAAATTATCATAATAATTTACAATATTTTTATTTGGATGAAATAGTATCACAAAGATGAATAATATAAATATATGAATTTAGACACAACATTATTTTAAAAAATATGTAGTGAGAATATTTAAATGGAATATAATATTTTTATATAATTATTATGATGGAAAGGTAGAGTTTCATTGTCTCCCATAATGTAATTATTTTATTGACTTAATTAAAAAAAATCATTATAATCTAATCTATTTTCATATGAGATCAATAATTGTTAATGATATATTTGTATATTATAAATATTAATTTTTTTATACATATAAGGCGTTTTCATTAGTATTTATTTTTTAGAAATTTGTAAACATATATATAATGGAACCCATATCCAAGATAAATTATTTCTGGACAAGGTTATATTATTCTGGTATAACTAATAAGGAACACATGATTAATGTATTATCAAATCGTAGGCACAAAATCGAATTTAGTCTGAATTTGAAAATTGTTTCTTGATATTAAGAAATTTCACTTAGAATATATTGATAAACATTTATGTGATTTTTGATGTAATTAAAAAGTGATCAATAATATATATTATTTTTTTTGAAATTATTGTGATTATGATATATACTTATTAGATTGTTACATTATGAACTGGTGATTTATATATGTATGGGTTAAAAATAATGTATCATCTAGATGAATGTTTAATATCATTGTTCTATGTTGTCTTAAGGAATCAAAACTTTTTTGGAAATGAATGATATGTATAATATTTAAGTCAATGTTTTTAGAAATATATAATTTTTTTTTGTTGAATGATAGAGAAAAATACATTTAATAAGTGAGTATGATATATTTAATGATGTAGGTTATAACCAAAATTAAAGATATTTTAAAAAAAATCACCTACATTCTTTAATATTTATTAAGTATTATTGAAAGGACCTATCCTTCAAAATTCAATATTATTGTGTTTTGTGACTAAAATAATCATTATTTAAATTTTAAAATGATCATTTATTATTAAAGATTTAAATAGATAATAAAAAAACTTATAATATAAATACACACATTATATATGGAAACATAAACTCAATATCAATTTTTTTCCAGAATATAATACTCATTAAAATAAAACATATCCTATCTTTTTAAAAAACATTAAAAATTATCCCCCTGATATCATCCATGTATTTATTCATCCTTAATTTTTGTGAATTCCATTAAAAAAATAAATATTTAGCACTAGAAAATCATTAATTGGAATTAAATAATAAAACCCATTAGTCCAATAAAAACATTGAAACCCATTAAAATATTTTCAAAAATACATACATTTTCAATTGAAATAAAATAAATTTTCCTTCAAACTAGTAATAATCTTGCATTTTGAAATAAAAATATTTCTATGAGAAATAAAATATAAACATATAAAAGTATTATAGATGCCTTAAGACATCACCATTATAAAATACTTGTATAATTCTTTCAAATGGAATAACCATGTAGTGGAATTCTATCTTCGGAGTACCTATAGAATTAGAGAGGTATAATGGGTCCCAACACATCATATAAGATATATAGGGATAACATGTCATATATAATGGGTAAAACATATTTTTATATAACATCCAAGGTCTTATTCATGAACAAATCTATTGGGAACACTTTTACTTCCATACGTAAAACACATTCAAATATTAAAATCACCATTTCATTTAAAAAAAATTAATTTCTAAAAACACCCCACAAAATAATGAAACATCTTTTTATAATAAGATATGAAAAAAAACATTTAAGGAATAATTTACATATTAAGGAATCATAAAATAGGAAAATCCCATTTATGTTGTATTTGTTAAAAACATTTCTTTTGACCTTTGTAAAATTATTGAATGAGTAACATTAAAAGAGTATATCTTAAAGAAAATACATTAAATAAAACCATAATAGGATTAGTTTATGGTAATAATTCAGATAAAATAGAAATAAAATTAAAAATTTTCTTTACTTATAAATAAATTCCTTAAATTAATATAAAAAACATGGAAATAAAATATAATGATTTAATAAAGTAATTATTTAAAAATTATGTTTTTAATTAAAGTAGTCCCTTACATTGAGTTTGAATCATCACATAAATTCTTTATCATCATTTTTAATAAAATTATGATTATTATGTATGTTCTTGAGAACCTTTCAAATGTTTATTTTTATCATTTATATCATTTATTATAATTTTATACCAATTACATTCTTATTTACGTTAATGACATATGTTTTTTCGATATAATGTACTTGAGTAAAAAATATATATTTTATGATGTAAATATTCTATGTTGTCATAATTAAACCATATCCATAATAAAATATATGAAATAATATAAATTATTATAAATAAATTTTAAATTATAATCCATACATTAAACATTATATGATAAATGAACAATGTTATTGTTATTGAGATGATAGGTTGTATGTAAACGATTAACTTTTCCATTTTTCAATGACAATTATGTAAATTGGTTAGAATAAATTTATCATTATAGAATTATAAAAATATCATTAATATAAAGTTAATAATTTAAATATATATATATACCATCCATATAATGTGGTTATTTAAAACAATCATATAGCTTCATGGAGAAGATAGTTCACACCTACGCCCGAATGACATTATCATTTTTATGTGCATGAAAATGTATGAACATAAATCATATATAATTATGTAATAAAGATAATAATTTCATTAATATCAAATATAAACATTAATTCCATCATTATAACTATAATTTAGAGACATTTAATGAAAAAATATATTTGTTCGCAGTGTTGTAGTTCGACGTACACAAGAACGATTGTTTGTATTCCCATTTTTTGGAGGTAGATAAGTATTTTAGTGATGAAGTAAACAAAATAAAATCGTATTATATTTAGGATATTTTATTTATTATTTAAATATGCATGAATATGATTTAAATTATGTTGAGGACGAAATAAAACAGAAATATGTGAATAAAAAAAATTCAAATTATTCTGATGATATTATTTTCAATACACCTTATGACCACTAAGGGAGGTGTTATGCATAAAATAAGAGCTCTATTATATGGTAGTAAAATATATAAATTAATTTTTATAGATATTGGACTATATAAATAGGTATTTATTTATGAATAAAAAATATAATGAGGTTCCTATTTGTATGAGTGGAGAGGGGCAGTCATGGAATTCAATAAAATAAAAATTAATAAAAGTTAAATTTATATTACAAAAGGAAAAAATGTCATATATTAAAAATGTAGTGTTATAGTGGTTTTAAAATTCTCATTAATATTAAAATTATACAAGTGTTTACTATTTTTAAATCCTTATTCTTTTGTTTCTACACGTATTAAAACACTTGAACGCTTTCTATGATAACATGTGTTATGATTATTCAATGGTTAATATATTTACTATAAAATGGAAAATGATCAATAACTGGATAAATTAGGACATGAGAATTCCAAAAAAAATTAATTTGGATGAATCTGATATATATATTTATTGTATATTATTTAATAAAATATTATTTATTTTATAATGTTATTAATATCAATTATAAAACTATTCATTTAATTACTTTTAAATGAAATGTAGAAATATGATAATTTAGAACCAATACTGATTAGGATGTAAAATTATTATACAAAATTGTTTTATTAAAGAAATTATTTAAAAAACGATTTTGATATGATTTAGAATCATTTATTTGATATTTCATTTATTTAAACAATTACTACATCAATTTTATGAAATCATTAATGATATTATGTTTTATATAAAAAATTAAAATAAATTATCATGATGAAGATAAATTTTTAAAATTTACAATTAATATTTATACTAAAATATATTTTAAAAAAACCAATATTAAAATTATTAAAGTAATTAAAACATATGTATAACAATAGTGGATTTTCTTACAAAAATACTATATAAGAGGTAAATTCATCCAAGTTGATCCATGAGGTCATAAAATCATCCCAATGATTATTTTTGACATAGTTAACTCATAAAATAAAATTATTACAAGGTTTATGGCAATTTTATTACATTTAAAATATTATTTTTACCCTTAATTACTTGATTTACTTTTAACCATTGTATACAAAACAACCAAAAATATTTATTATATTGGAAGAAGATAAACGAGACCTATTTAACAAATTTTTACCATAATATTAGAAATATGGATTTCATATTTAAAAATACCAAACACATATGTAGTATAAAATATTTTAAAAGTAATCACATATACAAAATGGGAAAATAGTATTTTAAAGTGATAACATTCAAAACATAGAAATGCTATTATCCCCAAATTCATTTTGAAATTTATTCCAAATACAGAAATTGGATTAAAGAATATCATTGATCTTGTTATACTTTAATAATAATTAAAATTAGAATTTATGAAAATAAATTATTTTTACCAAAATGTTGTTTTCAATTAAAATGCAATATTTTTCACTATTCATCAATATGTGAAACAAAAAAGTAAAATATATATTTTGTTTAAAAAATATTAATTTTTATATTCCTTATTAAATGAAAAAATTTTCTTTAAATATATTTTATAACATTATGACAAATTAGATTAAAAAAAACCCATCAATGGGTAGAAAAAACGACTTAAAAAACATTTTTATGCGTAATATTGTATTTTTTTCTTATATAATTTATATATAAAAAATAAGATCAATGAAAAATATTATATTGAATATATTATAACAATTTATTTAGTATAATCTTAAAATGTTAGATTTTTTTATTTTATTCGTATAAAACAAAAATGTGAGAATTTAAATAATTTTTTTTGAAAATATTTCATTTTATATTCAAAAGTGTTTTATTTTAATTAATAAATAATTGGTCACCAAAAAAAATTTATTTACCTATAAATAAAATAAAATAACATGTTCATTCTTATTATTCTACCATTTAGTATATAATGATAAAAATTAAATAATAATATATAGTTTTTCATATAATGTTGATTTGGTATATCATGTACACTATGTATCATAATGTATAATTTTAAAAAATCGATCAATTACATCTCCCCCCGTTAATAAAATTCATCTTCACAATTTTAACCTAGGCTTGTAAACTCGGGTTTAACTATTAAAAATACCTTCATTGAAATCCATCATTAGAAACAAGTTTAATAAAACATCCACTTGAAATGAATGAAAGGGTAGTTACGAAGGTCAGCTGATATAACACGTAAGAAGGATCCATTTAAGAAAAATCGGAATTGAATAGAACAAATACTATAATGTACTAAAATATATTTATAGATAACATGGTCAAAATAAACATAGCCATAGATAACTGTAAATATGTGAAATGTTAAAAGATCATTTATTTCATAATAAGAAAAGTAAATGGATAATTTTTTGTTTTTATATCCTTTTGATGGATTTCAGGAATTTTAGTTCAACATATACTATGAAGACCTGCAAATATAATTATTAGAAATGTATTGTTTCATCCTTAATCAATTTCAATCACAAAATGATTTTTTTCTCCAATTGATGAGTATTAAAATGAATTTTTCAAACTAAATCACAAGAATTTATATATATGGATAAATATTTCAAATAAAGTATAAAAATATATTACTCCTCTCATTATACATTAACTAAAACCAAAATATTTTGAAAAATATAATATAATTACACTAAAAGAATAAATATTTATATGATGAAAATAAGAATTATTTTTCAAAATTCAACTATAACATCAAATTTTAAAAATAGCCCATTGGATATATAAATGAACTTAGAAATCCTAAAAATAATCCAAACTAATATTTAAACTCAAAATACTAAATGAACTGGTAAAATATTTTTGTAAGGAAAAGATTAAGAATTTTATTTGAATAACCTCAATTACTCTTGAAGTCTTATACAAGAAATTAATTTTCATAATAATATTCAAGACTTACTAAATAATTTGTTAAATAACACAAATAATCATAAGTACATATTAAAATAATATTCGAATCCAAAGGAAATTTATTCCATTATTCCTCAAAATTTTCTATTTATCATAATCTTATAGGATTCCCAATATAGTGAATTCATTCGGGAAAAAATTAATCATGTAATCGCCAAATCATTTTCCAATAAAAATATTTTCCCAAATTGAATGACCCAATAATTTTCTCAAAACCCAAGATCATATAAACAATAAAGGCTTCCAAAACCTTCAAATATATGTCCACAAAATGTTAATTAATATTCCTCCAAAGAAACATTTTTTCATATCACAATATTTATGGTTTTAGTTACATAAAAAGATTATCATATCTCAATAATTGTCTTACAAAAAATGACATTAATCTACCAAATTTAATTTATATCAATTCTATATAATAATGGTTTTCATATTTTTAGACAAAAAACATAGTAGAGAATAATACATATATTTTCTGTGATTCTCGTTATATTTATAAATCACCACTATATCATAAATTTAAAAATACTATTCACAAACACATCCATCATTCAACATCCTTCATAAATCATTCATCGTTCTTCTCAATAATATTCCATAATAAATTGTACCAATAATCAATTATTTAAAATATATTCTTATGATGTATCAATATAAACCAAATAATGTTTCATTAATTGAAAATATTATGAACAATAATTCTCTAAATCCAAACATCAAGAATTCATTGATATCCTCTTTATCTTATATCTTGATGAACAATATCAAAAATGTAAATTTTAATTTCCTTTTCATAATTTCCCTTTTCAATAGAGTTAGTAATGTTCAAATTTTAAAATCAAATAATAATGATACCATGGCCCATAAAATATTTGGTGAAATGAAAAGTTTTTTGATAAGTCAAACAGTTTAAGGAAGGTGATATGAATACCTAGATTGCTATCAAAATAATTTGAACAATATTTTAAAACAATAGTGATAATAAAAGAAACTAGAATAGATATAATGGTTTTGTGTGATATATTTCATTACATCTTGTTAAATAATCCTTTGTAGTTTGAAAATAAAATCATTAAAACATGAAATTATTTATAATATTTTAAAATGAAAATCGTCATTTTTAATATAGTATCCTTAATAACTCCATCATAATTAAACCTTTAATTTATTTATACCTATAAATATTAAATTTTTAAATAAATATCAATAAATTTCATTAGTCTTATTAAAATTTCATAACATAATACCAAAAAAGGGGATTCTAAGAATCTAATTGTATGACAAAACTGATAATTCTAATTCCATGAGGATATACAAAACACATAAGAAGACATATTATTCCAGAAAGTCATATAAACATCCTTTTAACACCATATGTAATAAATATCCTCAAAAATTATAAAATCTGTTTGTTTTGAAATAGAATTAAATTAATTAAAATATTTAAAGGTTCTGTTTAGTTAAGAGTTTTATAGAATGACGAAAAACGTTTATAATGTATACCAATACAATAAATGATTACACATATCATCCATGGAAATTTTTACCACAATAAAAAACACTTCATAATAAAACATGATTTCTCTTTTTGAAAATTTATCACATTTATCACCATGATATTTTCATTGTCATTAGTCCCCTTTAAACCATGGGAAACCAATTTTAGAAACAAGGGATGGGAAAAATCGTTCATCTTGGTATATAAAATAATACAAATTGTTATTCCTTTGAAAGCACTGAAAATCCACTAAAAACATTTTCATAAAAGCAATGTTTTTATATAGAACGATAATAATTTTTAATAAAAAATTTTCATTACCATACATTAGAAACCAACTTATTCCCATAAAAACTTTTTGGAAAAAATATTAAATTAATGTAGGTACCTTGGTACATCATTATCATAAAACCCATACAAAAACCTGACATATGGAACAACCATATGTCTAACTTCTATCTCTGGAGTGCCCAAAAAATCAGACAGCTATAATGGGGATTAACCCTTAGTATAAGATATATCGGTATATCTAAGGAGCTATATTGGGGATAAAACATTTATATACATTTCCATTGAATAATTCATGATTAAATCCATAAAAACTTTTTAAAACCCATGTATAAAACAATTTTAGATATCTAAATATAGACTTTAGTTAAAAGTAACTTTTAAAATCTAAAATCAACACAAATAATAATGAACTAATTTTTTCGATGAAAAATATTAAAATATAAAAAATTTATATCATTAAATAACCATGAATTTGGTATAAATATATCATGTCGTATACGTATAAAAACATTTCTTTGGACCATTGTAAATAGAGAGAATAGAAGAACTTCATATGCAGATTTTTTAAAGAAATCCCTGTACATGACTACTTATATAGATTAATTTTTTAAAAATAATGAGCTAAATTAAAAATTATAATTTAAAATATTCACGTAAATATAAATAAATAATTTATATTCATTTTAAAAACATTGAACTGATGAATAAATATTTATAAAATTTATTCCTAAAAAAGAGTTATTTATGTTAATGATACCCTTAATCTTCTACCTCACACATCAAGTACATTCATAATCTACAAGAATAATAAAATTAGGTAGATTATTTACTTTCATAATAACATTTTAAATGTATAATATACCTTTTATATCAATTATTATCCCATTAAAAATATTTCTTATTTATATAAGTTCTTGTTAGTTGTTTTGTTAATATTCAGTAAATTGGTCTAAAATGAATTTGAAATGGTGTCAATAGTCGAAGTTATCATGATTTTATTCTCAGTAGAATAAAATAAATAAAATATTAGAAATTATTAAAAATTAATTATAATTTTAAATCCAACCATTAAATATGGAAGTGAAAAATGAACTACATTGTAATCATAGAGATGTTAGGACGTTTGTACCGATGAGTATCGTTTTACATTTACAATGATCAATACGGAAAAAATATAAGTATAATTGTATTGATAGATAATTAAAATAATTTCATCCATATTATAATTACAATTTAAATATTCTTATATATATCATCATTGTGATGTAGTGACGAAGAACAAATAACATCTCTTTTGGATGGTGATAGTTCACTTGTACGCATGGACGACTGTATCATTTTCATGTGCATTGAAATGATAAAATTTTAATGAAATATTATCCCCTAATAATGAAAAATATTTCAATAATTTCATAAATAAACATTAATTAAATGATTATAACTACTCTTGATATGTAGTTATAAAAAATGAACTATATCGGTACACGGGGTGTTAGTATGTCGTACACAAAAACCATTGGATATTTTCCAATTTTATGGAAGTGAAGGTATACATTGGTGATTATATTAGAATAATTATATATAAATATATTTTGAATAGTATATTTATTATTACATCATTTGTGAAAATAATATGTAGGATTTGGAAGAAGAAATAAAATAGAAATACTTTATTAAAACAATACAACTACTTGTAACGATCTTTTTTCGTAACACCTTAAGGCTTCTAAGGGCTATGTTATGCCTATAATAAGTGATATATAAGGTGTTTATGGATTCTATGATAGTATTTGGATAGTTATTGGGTGATTAAAAAAGGTTTTTATCCATGAATAAAAGTGAAGAAGTGGTTCCCTTTTATAATAGAGGTGAGAGTTACGCTTTGAATTAATTAAAATATTGAATTAATATAAAAAACTCTTATATTAAAATATGAATAAAATTAAAATATTAAAAATATTTGATGATTTAGTGCATAAATAATAATATTAAATTAATATCAAACTTGTTTTTACTAATTTAAAATTGTATCCTTTCATTTCAACCATTATTTAACCTCTTTATCTCTAACTGTGGTAACCTGATTTCTTTTCATTTTATGTGATAATATATTCACTATAAACTGAAAAAGTAACCATAAATAGCTCATATATAAAATTTTAAACCTTTTCAAAATCAGTTGTCCCAATATCATATTTTTATGAATTTTATATCATTTATATAAATATTAAGTATTTTAAAATATTATTATTGTGAATTTTTACACTATTCCATACATGTATTTTTAATATTTTCATAAAAAATATAATGTATGAAAACTATTATAAATAAATAATAACTCAATTTCCCCAATAAAATTACTATATTCTATTAATTATTTAAAAATATATTTATTTTCGTATGTTTAATATCATTTATTTGATATTTCAACTAATTAAATAATTACTTCATAATCACTATCTATTCCATAAGGAATTTATTTCAATCGGAAATATTAAATATATATTTCCATTATGAATGAATGAAATTTATCTTTTCAAATACAATGTATAGTCAAATGTACATTATAAATAACAATTATTTATAATTTTATAGTTATTAATACATAAGTTTGACATCTATGAATTTACATTAAAATAAAATACTATAAAAGGGTTTAAGACATAAAAAAGATTAAATAGATCAGAAAATATAAAAAATGGATTTTTTTTAGTAAAAACTCTAAAAAAATTCAGACATGTTTTAGGGTAATTTTCTAAAAATTAAAATATTATTTGAACCCTTACCTAACGGATAAACCGTTTAATATTGTAATAAAAATTGATACTGTTACTAATAATATTTGAAAATTTGTGGAACTACATAATAAATTTTGACCTTATGATTCTAAATATGGAGTCCATTTCTCAATTTTTTGAACACATTATGGGATAAAAATATTTTTAAATTAATCTCATCGACCGAATAATAAAATTATTTTTTTATGGTGAAAACATTAAAAAGTTTGATATTATTTTATATCCAAATACAATGTGATGTTAATTTAAATGACCTAGATTAGAATATCTAATAGAATATTGATATAATTATACATTAAAATAAATATATAATATATCTTAATTTTTTAAATTATTTTGGTGAAAAAATTCTATTAAAAATGAATATATTTTCACTATTTATCAAAAATTTAAACTCCTAAGAATAATACCAAATATTTTATAGAAGGTATATTTTTATACTAATATTTAAAATAAGATGTTAATTTTTTAAAATATAATTTATTAAATTTTTCAAATAAATTATGTAAAACAAGTACGTTAACAATATGGCGAAAAAACTGACTTTTCATAAAATTTAAGATTTTATGTGTAAAATTTTATTTGTTCTAATATCATGACTAAAATACACATATGATTAATTTTATATGTAATATTGTATATAAAATATATATATATATAATTTAATCTAAAAGGTTTGATTTTTTTATTTCTATAAAACACACTTTTGATAAATTAAATAGTATATTGCAGAAATATTTCTTTTTATATTCATAATGGTTTTATTTACATAAAAACATAATTTGAAAAAATAATAATAATTATATTTACAAATATCCACCATATTTATATAATTCAGTCATTCATATTCATTACTATAATTCTAATGGATTGGTTATAATGGTAACTTTTAAATTATAATATTAATTTTTTTCATTGATGCTATCAATGGAGTATTATATATGCTATCAAACATAGTATTTCCATTATGATAATTAGGATATTACCGATAGTATGAGGATAAAACATATTTAAATGGGGAGAATGAAAAGTCCATAATTTTTATATAAATTAAATGAAAACGCTTTTCAATAGATCATGACACACACATCACATGTAATGTTTTCATATATTTTTTAATATTTATATTTCTAAACATTCCTTTCAATGTTTCATTAATTGAAATTTTTATTGAATTATGTTAATTGATTGTTGATTTTTATAAAATAATTACTCAATAAAAAGAGTTTTAATGAATCTGTATAATAAAAATAAATAATCAAATAGTATTCTATTTATATCATTATTAGTGTCTATGTATTAATTATAAATTCTGGAAATCATTTACTATGAAATAATATGTATGTCATAAGTAACGTTAAACACCTAATTAATTTGGTTTTAATTTTGAAACCCTTATTTGAAATGCTAGACATGGAGTAATATTTATTTAACAATTAGTTTTATTAAATTATTCGTATATTAGGTTTAATAAAATATTTATTCTATTTATTAATTTTATAATATAAATAAAATTTTAAATTATGAATATTTACATAAAATTTAAATAATGAGGAAAATTCTATTTTTTGAATAATGTATATATTATGTAGAAAATTACTAGTCAGGGACGTGTAAAAAAATGGAGATAATTTTAATCCTAAAAGGTAAATTGGATAAAATGTTAAATAATTTTTTTCCTTTGGGGTAATGAGGTGTTACTAAAATTTTATATTCCTCAATTAGTTACATAATATTTTTAGAGCTAACATCTTTTATTATTTCATCCCAATATTAAAAAAAATTAGGTAATTACAAAAAAATTTATTCATTTTAACCAACAAAATTTATTCTCCTATCCTTTATCTCTGTCAATATGAAACTCATGTAGTCAATCAAAAACATAAAAAATCCTCTTATAGCAATTATTATACCTATTTATTGGGATTTTTTATAATAAGATATTAAATTAATTGATGAACTCCATTTATAAAATATTTAATTCATGTAATGTGGATAAATATCTTACAACAATGTTTATATTTATATTTTTTTAGATTAATATATTTTTCCTATATTTAAATTATACCATAATAAAATGATAAAGTATATATTAGTAATTTAATGATATTTTAATAAAGGTATTTTATATTATTTTATTCCATGTATAATTTTTATTATTAAAAAATATTAAACTACTTTTTAAGAATAATGTGGACTACCACACCATGATGTACCATGTTTGTTTTCCTTTTCCACTATTTGAATATTTTCTAAATATATTTTTATTATATTATTCTTAATTTTATGAATTTTTTTATATTCATAAATGATAACCGATTTTAATCTTTTCCCCCTTCTATAGAAAAAGGAATTTCATCCATGTAAACATATATACTCCAACCTCTATAGTATAGTTGATATGAATTTCTCTTTTAATAATTTTCAAAATAAATGGTCAACAGAATTAGCTTATTGAGAAAATATGATTTTAAGTAAATTATTAGAGTTTTATAAAGTTTATTTTGAAAACTAATTAACAATTTTATTGATAAACAACCATCATAGTTTAAATAGACCCAAATTTTATTCTAAAAGAAAGAATCATTTCCCTATACAATGAAATAATTTCATATTTTTTAAATTTTTATAATTCTTTCAATTTATTATAAATCATATCGATAAAAATAAAATATTACTAGTATAATTATTATATAATTATTTTAAATCAAAATCACTTTACCATCCCACATTAATTATGATATAATAATATTTGGGTTTTTAACAACCCACTCAAATAATGATAAAAATTTATATCATGTATGAATAAGGGAATTTATTTTCTAGTAATATATGTGATAAATAATTATACAATGTGTTGTATTTTTAATATTAATATATAAATTTAACTACCTATTTATGAAAAAACAACTCATTATCTAAGAATCATTAAAAAAATATCATCACTTAATTTATCATTAATAGTCATTACAAAACAATATCATATATTGGAATAATAAAAATAATATATAATAATGAGACATAAATTAAATTAAATTATGCTATTAGGGAGAAATATAGTGTTTGAGAATAATGTAGAACAACAAAACAATTTAGCAAATAATTTGAAAACATTCAAAGATGACTCGTAGCTTCTATTGAAAGAATTTAAGATATAACCAACACATATAGATGGAATAATTGTACATAATGTTTTTAATAAGTCATATACATGAATAAGGTTATTAAATAATTGATAATTATGTATTTATTATTTGTATATGATGTTTGAGTGGGATAAAATGACCTGGAAATCAATGTAATTGTTTCATTATCTCATTGTAAATTCGATGAGTGATGTTTGATATTACACCCTACAATTTATTTTATACGACCTATTAAATAACAAATTATCATCATGTATGATTAGTATCAACCATTTAATATTAAATTCCTTTTTTCTTATTAATCCAATTATTATTATGTAATTATTACCATAAGTGTCTTTGTAATCCCAAATATAATTCATTAGTCGATGACTGTTCTTCTTGAAAATATCTCAGAAATTTTATATACATTAACCCAATTGATTGTATTATGTGGTAATTTATCAATTTTTTTTGGATTTTCATTTATTTGACATAATAACATTTTTCAAAAATTTATACATGAATTATGATATTCATAAAGGATTTAGTAAAATCAATTTCCATTTATTTTTATTAATTTTTATTCATTGAGAGTAATTATTGAATGTTTTAAATTGATCTATTTCCAATTTCATATGATATTTAATCATTCATCCCTAGTGTGTGAAATTTTTTTAACATAAATAAGGATTATAAATTAAATTCTTTCAAATTGAAAAGAATTTTGTATGGTAAATATCATCCCCTTTAGTTATTGTTTTCATTAAATTTCAGTATTCTTGTTGAAAAAAAAGTTTTTTCTATAAGAATTTGAGTCCAAAAAATTTGTTAGCCATGATGAATATATATTTAACTTCTTCTATTTTAAAATATAATTTTTACTCCCATATCAGAAATCTAGGATTCAAATAAACATACAACATTATTTAAAATGTTTTCCACTCTTTTAAAATCTTATATTATAAATCCCTCACGAAATTTAATTACTAAAACCATTATTTCAATTGAATGATCAATTATTTACGATTCTTTTTTAGAATTTTTTTTTACAATTATTTCACAATACATTTTTGAATCATTTATGACCACATCATGGATCCTTATTTATATTTATTTTTAGTAAAGGAAATACGCTTCTAGATTTATTCAAATAATATTTTCAAATCGTGTTTTCATTTTTAATCTTAAATTTTATAATATTTATTTTAAATTTGATTTGTTTCAAATTATTAAAATTCACCATTTCATCAATTACATTGGACTATTATCTGTATCTTTATCATTGATGATGATTAATTTTTTAAAAAATAATTATCAAAGGATTTACATTAATTTCCCACTATTTTATTAAAGAGATTATTTATTTATAAATTATTTTCCATTGGCCATTCTATAAATATTATTATAAAACAATATTTTGGTGATATTAAATTTTCTGTATCTACCACTAATATTCTTGATGTGATTTTTTGTGTGACACCGCCTGGAAATTCTATAAACACCATATTTATTTCCATGGAATACTTATTATATAATTAATAAAATTTTATGTGGTAACAAATAAATTAATTATTTTTGAGGGGGTTCCAATATAATCCTCAATTTCCAAAATAAAGGATATAAGTTTCATCATATATGGATTTAATGTGTTGATATATTTCTTCATCACTATACAAATCATGCATATTTTTTATGTTCACATATTAAAGCATATAAAATTTGATTGTTCACAACATGAAACATTTTTATTTTTTAATGATAAATGAAATATGTAAATTTATTATTATTAAAAAAACAAGGAATGGGAATTTTTTTATCATAATAATAAACTTGAAAATGTTTTTTATAACTAATTTTATTACTTACCCATGCTTATGTTAAAACCAAATCTCTTTGTTATGATTGGTATTAATGGAATGTTACATTTCCAGGACACATGTCTGTTGTTATACATTCATTACTGATGTCTATTAACACATTATTCTATATTATTTTGATTCATGTCTTATGGTATTCCATGAACTATGTAATGGTTTATGATCCATGATTCTTTGTGTATTTTTTCATTTTTTTATCGTGATCATACTTATCTCCCATATTACACTAACTTTTATATTTTATTTCTAATGCATTGATTTTGCATTATAGAACATCTATGATCACTCTTTTATTTTTTTCTCATAATCAAGTTATGAAGATCAGAAATGTATTTAATTTCTTGAATAGTTTATGTTGTAGAGAATCTATTATAGATATTTTGGATTCATTTTGGATTACACAGTATGTCTCATGGTTTATAAAATAATAATTCCTTTAGATTAATGGTAAAGTGTTTTGTTGAAATTTTTTTTATCATAATTTTATATTATTCAAAACCTATAAAGTACATGAATATATTTTAATTAAATTTATAATTTTATATATTGGAATGTATTATGATTAAATTTTTTTTCCTTTTTATCATATAATATATATGGTCTTGTCTGTGAGATATCATATCAGGTGTATCTCCATCAGGAAATCCAGGATTCAACTAATCTTACTTACTTGATGCACAGTGTATCAATAATTCATAATGATATTTCTATATTTACAAGAGTTGTCAAATAATAATATATTCATTATTACCTATTTCATCTAATTATAGTAAAAATAATACATTCCCAAGTAATGCCATTAAAATTGTCAATAAGAATTTAACACAAATCAATGTTGGTGTGTGATATTTAAATTTAATTTTCTAGAATATTTATATTGTTTTAATTTTAATTAAAATGACAATAAAATTAGAGTAATTGTCACTAATTATATATTTTTGTTCTATTTTCTATATTCAATTAGGGGATAAATTATTCTCCTTCAATGCATCACCTAAAAAAATTATTCAAATTCATTTTAACCAATTTCTAAAAATATTTTCATAGTTTCTATATATAGATAAAAACTTCCCTTAATTTATATTTATCCGATGAAATTTAATGGAAGTATATTACGTCTAGATGAATCATACTGGGCATGTTCATGTCAAAATCTCCATAATGGGAATCGTTATTTTTACCAAGTGTTTATAATCGAATATTTGTACACCTAAAAGTTCATTGCTGGTATTTTTAATGAATACCAGTGGTATAAAATCAAAATTCACATTAATATAATGAACTCAACACAAACCTATATAATATCTCATTCATATCATAAAAAATTATAGTAGATAAAAGTAAAACTATATATATACCATAAATATTTGTTACATAGTGTCATTAGATATATATGTTCCTAGACCTACTTAATATATAAATGGATGTTATCAATGAATCATACATGTAATTTGATTCTCTTTAGGTATTTTATACAAGAATATTTAATGGAGGATAATCCGATTGGCCCAAAATAAGTTGTTTCATTAATTTTTTCCTTTTATTTAGATGCATGCATGCATTTCTACATGCATGCATCAATATGTTGAATTCTCATGTAATTGGACAAACGATCACATTCTTAGATAACATCACTATTGAATTATTAGTAGTATCTACCTCTACATAAATTACGATTCTATATATTATTATTCTTAAAGTAGGTCCTACAACTACACTTGTACTCATGGTTGATATAAGTCAACAGTCAATAATATTGTCATAGTATATTTGATCTGATGTAGTGAGTCACCTTACATCATAATCATTCTAATCAAATGATGTATGATCGATCAACCCAAATTTATACAGATGAATATATGTCTCAACCGATTTTATATCATAATTTATCTTTTAAACCTCATGATATCACAAACTGTTACAATAACCTAGGACATATTACTCAAGGTATAAAACAATAATATAATTATTTTAGTTGGATAGATATCAAGAAATCAATTATCATTGAACTCATAATATGTTTTCCTTGTTCTTATGGGATTTATATGATTTCAGATAAATATTTGGATCTCTTGAAACAGTACTGGTGAGATGTACAAAGACATGTAACGAATTTTATGTCCATGATATATAATGATCATATATGGGTTTCATTAATTCAACGAATTTTTTTCATGTTTTTAATGATATTTAAATAGTGAATATAAAAATTATGATTCACACATCCAATATCATCTAGTGTTTCTTCAAACTAAAAAGGTATCACCCTATTAGATTTATAGTAAAGACTTAATAGGCTTGGTGGTTCCCTATAACCAATGCACCTAACCACGAATTTAGATTAACAATAGTCTGATTCACATTAAGACTCTATTATACAAATAAAATATTTCTTTTTTTTCCATATGATGCACAATATCTACCTCATGTAATTTTTCATGTATTGCAAGGTATGGTCTAATTATCTCAATCTTGATGTTAGTAGGATTCTTATAACTGGCTATGGTTAATATACTATTTAATAGAATCATATTAATGGGGTTATAAAAAATTATCATCTAAATTGGAATACTTTTAATATATATCCACAACACGAAAATATTTTTTTATGATTATAATTAAATTTGATAGATATTAAAACAGTCAATCTAAAGTATAAAAGAACCATGATGTTTTATTATTATACTATTAAAGTTATATATTAATAATTTATATGAAATGTATGAATACTAATTACCACATTATAATTTTTATATATAATGTCATTTCTCATTAAAAATGTGTTTATTATGACATATTTAATAATTATTAAATTTTTATTATTAATTTCAAATTATTATTTAAACACGTGTTTCTTAAAAAAAAATTGGGAGGAAACATTATAATTAATTTCAGACGCTATTTTAAATTATAATTTTTAAAATTAAATTCATTTTGAAATTAAATTTTAAAAATTATCTTTTACTTAATTTCTATAATTTTTGTTAATACATTGTTTATAATAAATAGTATAAAATAATTATTTTTTTTAAAACAGTATATTATTTTCAAGAATCTAAAATGTTTCATTACGATTTAAAATGGTTTCAACATAAAAATAAATCTCTTATATTAATAATAATAAAAATAATTTCATTATAATATTTTTTATTGTAATTTATGGGTTTTTTCAATGAAATTATTTGAAATATATCTAGTAAAATTATAGGATCTATGTGCCAAGAGGAACAATATTCGGCAACCTGATGAGCCAAAAATTGATATTTTAAAAATTATCAAATATATTAATATAATACATGATCAGTTTTATTATAAAAGATGAATAATTTTTAATCACAGTCTCATGATATAAATTTTACGAATCCATTGAGTTCAGAATGTGTTCTTCACCATAAGCATCGAATAATCACGGTCGACATTAGGTGTTTATGAAAAAAATTATTCTCCATAAAATATGAATTTATTTATTTATATGATTATTTGAGATGATGTAGTCACCTATTAAACATCTATATAAAAATTCTTATAACAAAAATTCTAGGTTGGTCTTTTAAACGTGGAATTTGAGAGAGGAGTAGATAGAGGAGATTTTGTGGATGAACATGTATTAATTGAGCCACGGTGGTCAGGGTGACATCAAATAACAAGGATAACTAAATTGGTAATAATTAAACTTTTTTATTCATCATTTATGGATCAATTTAATGGTATGAGATTTTTATATATGTATTTATCACCGATTTCTAATCCTATTATAAGCATGAATCAGTTAAATAAAATAATTATTTCTTAATTTATTGTAATGTGGGTATGTCATTATATTCAAAGAATTTAGGGATTTTAATTTATTAATAATATTTTAATCTCTAAATTCTTCATTTTGATGGATATGACCTATATAAAACCTCAAAATTATCTATGTTCAATTCACCATGTTTTCATTTTTGGCATTTAGTCTGCCATCTTATGTGTGTTCACTAATAGTTTATCTTTTTGGTATAATATTCAATAAATACTCAATAATCATTTTTTAAACAGTCGTTTCATAGAGAAACATATTGATACAACAGATATGAGTTTGGTTTGATGTTGAGACCTATATATGTGGATGAATGTGGATTAGGTTAATATTTTGATGTGGGTTTTGATTTTTGGGGATTTGAGATTTGACAGGATGTCTCCTCTATGAACTGAATTGCTGGATTCTGGTGAGCAATGATCGATAGACCCAGATGAACCTTTTTTTACTAGAATTCATTGAGGATGAATTGAAGGCTATAGGGATGGATGATGAGGTGCTAAATAAATTAGTGTTTTCCATAATATCCTAATATACATTCATGTAATATTTAAATGCACACCTTGTGGTGGATTTTCTACAGTTCTAGGGTTTTATTGGGGAATAAAATAATCACATGACATATAAAACATCTAACACATCATGTGACCATTCCATATAAAATCATTTTGTATCTTAAGGATACCCATACATACATGCATCTTTGTTCATGAAATGGCTAGAGTATAGGGTGGAGTAGTATACTCAGAGATGGACTCTGTCATGAAAAAATATAGGTACACCGACATAGTTGTCAAAAAAGATCAAGATATACAGTAAGACCACTTCAAAATTTACATGACATGTACGTCCAAAAAATATCATGTAAATCATAAATAATAACCTGTATACCTTTTTCCAATCAGTGTGGACTAGATTTTTATGGTTGTGTTACATCGATGTATCATTATGATGGTATATAATGGCATAACATCAAGAACAAATTATTTCAATCCTCTATAAGGGATTTAGTTTGGATAGAGTATCAACAATCTGTCATTGAGTTCATGATGATGAACCATATCACTATTTACCCTAGGATGGGTTCTCAGAATTGGTGTTACCAACTGTACATGGGTGTTGATCTCATGCATGTATGTTGTGTCTAGATTTGGTATGTCAGAAATACCTGATGTCCCTTGGAATGATCCCCATTGATGTATAAATCCCTTCAAACATAAAACATGTACTTCTTTATGGTGTAACTAATTATCATCAAATTTAACATTGATTCAATTTTTATTACTTGAATCACATAGTGAGTTATCCGATATGAGCGTGCTTATAGACTCTCAAGTGGAATCTTCATTTAGAAATGGGATTTTTAACATTCATTGAGACATAGTGTTGATGTTGAGTATTTTTTAATGTTATATTATTTATGATTATTATAATGATTGAAACATCCAATGATGTGATTAATTCTCTTCATTATATATGCATATTTATTTTGGGGTGTCCTACTATGTATTTTTATACTCACCACCACAAGGACTCTTCCCACACATATCATGTTTAATGTTGAAAACAAAAATTATACATGTTCCCTCATAAACATGTAATAGACAAATTAAAGGTTTGGCATAGAAATAATATGGTTTATAAAATTAGACATATTGGACTATATTCCCCTCTTTCCATCAGGTTGGAATTCTATATTGTTTTTATGGTCTTCTATTTGACCATTTTTTCTTCCCATTAATTTTAATAAATCTAATGACTGGATGAATATGTATTCATGCATTTTTTTCAATTCAATTTCACATTTGAACATTTTTTGGGTTTTGAGATGTGTTTTTTCATATATTTACTTTATGATAAGTCCTTCCATTTTAGTTTCATTCCTAAAATTCTCTCCTCACATGTCCCTGAATAATTTGAAGATGGATTGGGGTACTCACACTCAGTTTATCACTTCCTAGCTAGGCCCCCATGGGTTAGGATGTGATATAGTGTTATTAGAGGCTTGTTCAATTCTAGGACATAATTTTAGAGTTATTCCTATCTATGATATCTAATTGTAATTTGTTGATTTTTTTAAGTGTTTCAAGTCCGATTTAAAGGATATAGACTATGATTTTATCATTTCTACTATCATATATCTCTTTAAGACTCCAATAAGTTTTAGTTGAACTGATATCATGGATAAATTTATTTCTGTTATAACATTGATATATACATAATATAGTAATATGTTGTGGTTCTATGTCCCTCTAAAGTCATCTCACATGATATTCTAATTGACTATGGTACATAATTTTAATTTTAGGATGCCTCTATTAATATTTCAATATATTATTCAACATAAGGATTGTGGGGACGATCCCCTTTGTGATGAGGATTAGATACATGGACTTGTTTCAGATGTAGTACCTTCATCTAGTTTTCCAATAATATCTCTGCCACTTGAGAAACAAATGGTACATGTAGTATCATTAGATTTTATTCAAAATATGATAAATGTTCATGATTTCTACAGTCCATGACCCATCAATATCCGACGTTATTCTATGCATACATGTTGATAAAGATTTTATGGAGGTAGTTCTATAAGAATTTCAATTAATTGGGAATAATATTTTCCATATAGATATCCTGTCAGCAAGGCATTGTTCAGGGTTCTACATGGATTGCTTGAGCCTTGTGGTTATGTCTTATGATGAGAAGACTCAATTTAGGAAATAGTTTTAAAATAACATCAGGGAGTATTACCCTCCATTTATGAACCAATAAATCAACATCTATGATATTATATAGCCACATTATAGTATAATTACTATTGTTGAGCATTCATCAATGTTTACCAACCTCTAATTATAAACTATTGATAGGGTTTCATATATGTTCCTTTGGGCAAGAAACATAGTGGGACATCTATTCAAGTATGTCCATTATATTTTTATATCTCAATGAATTAATACCTATTTAAGGTTTTATAGAGTTCCATTTTGATATAGATATTTCATGTGGAGAAGAAATTTAAAATGAGTGTTAGCTACGGGAACACATGGTTTGAAGAATTTTAATTTAGTACCTAATTGTACATGGACGGATACATATTTGTGAGACATTTTAGGAATAAATTTTATGACTGAGGGTTTGAGATATTGGTATATAAGGGTGGGAATAAACATCATAGGGAGGGGCAGTGTTTTTCCTGTGATGGAATGGGACATCTCACATGGGGTTGTCAAACTCATTACGCAATTGATATAGATAGAATGGGTGGGTATCCTTGAAAGGGGCATCAGAAAAAGAAATATGGTCAATAAAATGTAGGACATGTAAAAGGATCAGGTATAGATGTATGAGGTGGTAGAGAATTTGACATGTTGGTAATACTGTAAAAATCATTCACAATATTACACATTAATTCATGACTAAATAAATAAAATATCACATAGTAAATCATTAATGATCTAGATGATGTTTTTCTTTAACAATTAACTAAATATCCTAACTTCTTGATCATGGGATACAACAACATTATTAATAAAATCAATAACATGCTTAAAAATTTCCATGGATTTTAATGCTGCAAGGGATAACCTAGTGACAACCATAAGATATGGGTGAGCTATAATTTCTAGTACTTGAATAAATAAATAATAAAATGAAGGAGAAAATAAATGTTAGATAATTGGCATATCAATGTGGTATAAAAGGAGCATGATTAATAAGAATTGATAAAAGGATAATTGAAAAGGAAACCTGGGAAATGTGGAAAAATATTAAGACACTTCATCATAATCAAAGGTCAAGGCTATGATTCTAATAAATTATAGTGAAAATTTTCCAATAAGAAGAATTAGGTTCACTCCATCTGCCATGATTATGTATTTTGATACTAAATATTACCCAATGCATTGGAGAGCTATATAATTTTGGGTGCACCCATCACGTTAATTTCATTATTATGATTAAGTGTGCCACATGGGAATAAAACATGGATTCATTCCTCATAATAACTTCTTCCACTGTTAGGAAGTGTGGAATATATATATATATATATATATGTATGTAAATACAAAATCAAAATTAATATTTTAAAAATGTTAACACCCTTGATATAAAATGTGTGCGTTATTCACTATAGAATTGTTTTTGCATGGAAAGTCATGGTGAAATTTTGTGAGCATATCGTCATCTTTTAAAGACAAATAAAAATAAGTTGATGATAAATAAGGGGTTATATAATTACTTATAAATAAAATTGGTTGAAATAGGCACTAGTAAAACCCTATCAGAACATTATAAATATGAAATAAAAGGAACAAGTTAATAAAGAAACTTTAGAAATGAAAATAATCCACACTAAATATTTTAGTGTTAAAGCTTGTACATAAAGGATCATGGGAGGATTAATGAGGGTGAAATGGGACTATAATAACATAAAAATTAATTGGAAATAAAGGGTAATATTTAAAAACATATCCCATCATAATACAATGAAATGTAAGAGTTTTAATATAAAATAAGTGATTGAGTCATAATAAGAACAGGGAAATCTATTAAAAAATGTCATCATATAAAAGGCTCTAGTAATGACCAACATGAGATATAATAAATGATTTCCCATAGAAATAACATCTATATGAAATTTGGATATCTATATAAATAAATTAAATCATAAAATATTTATTTAATAAGATAAATTCAAAATTAGGTGCTTGAATTAAAAGGTTGAGAATAAGGTCAAGATCTCGTACCAGAGTGTGTGACTCCAAATGATTAGGAGGGGATTATTGAGAGATATTTGGGCCTTTAGAGGACTCTATAAAGTATAGGTAATAATATGTAAATACAGCAAGGATTTTTAGTTAAGAGAAATGGGATCTTGGGTGGGTTTAGTTAGCAACTGAGTGGGATTTCATTATTATCTAGGTTTTCGGCTTGACATAATAAAATATAAAATCCAAAATGAATCCAATTGTTTTTAACTATGGTTTATTGAAAATGGTATTGGTTTTATTATTTTATAAGTCCATGTGTTGAACGTATTACATTAATTTCTCTGTTTATATTGAGAAGAGATACACTCTTAAATGTATGACTATAATTCCGAAATATATATTATAGGTTTTGGAGGATAAATAATGGATTTATAAATTTAATAAAAAACATAAAATCTCATTATTATATAGGGAAAACATTTATATTTTACCTGAATTCCATTTATATTAATTATTACATAATTTTTGAGTAATTATTATGTCATAAACTACAAAATATATTTAGATTATATTTATGTTTTACAAGAATATTCGACTATCATAATAAATTATTAAAAATCAAGTATAGGATAATTGTGAAATTTTAATTAAAAAATAATATTAATTTTATCTAATTTTTTTTCTAAATATGTTAATATTCTCTTTTGATATAAAATCTTCAATTATTAATAGAAACATATTTTTTAAAATTATAGATATTAGAGCCCTATAAATAATAAATTGAACATCATAAAAATTATTTTATAATTTACATTTGATAAAATTAATATTTAATAATAATATAAAATCATTTTACAGTTAACAAATATATTAATTCATAAATTCAATTATTTAATTTTACTACTAACCAAAAAGACATTCTGTGCATTATTGTATCATAATTAAAATATTTTTCCATGTAATAATAATAAAATCAAAATTTATTCTCGATTCTATAAAATATTATATAAATATTCCTATTGTTATATTATTGATATATATCCCCCTTGTACACTAGTATTGTTATTATTGCTACGGTGTGTGATGGTTGGACATTCATTAGGTATTATAGTGAACATCGGTTGGGACTTTATCTCTTTATGCTCAAACTTCTCATGTAAATTATGTCTCACATTCCTAAGTTGGCGGACATTATATTTGTCTTGGTAATGTGAAAACCTCACTAATTCAATCACCCTCAGAAGATCCAAAAATGGTCTTCATAAGGTATGATAGTACTGGTTGAGGCCATCGCTTCATTGTATGATTCAATTAGATTTGTTATAACCCTATATTTATATAATTTTTGTGATCACTGTTTAATTATTATATAATCAATGATAATGATACATAATGGTATTTAAATAAAAATGTATAAATACAATAAATAATAAGTGCATATGTTTTGGTTCTGATTCTTTCTTCTGGGGAACACGCTATCCATGGGGACATGCGTTTATTACCCTGCATTCCCACCTTCCAAATGTAGGTGAAATTCATAACCACTTTGGTGATGATTACACTGTGATAAAAATTAGAGTATGGGATGTATGTCACTCATTCCATGGCTTCCTCTTCATAGTTCATCACCTATTACAAGTCTCTTTAATGTATTTGATTCCTTTTTCTGGAACCTCATTTTCAGTTCCATATCATAAGGGATGCTGGTTAATTATTCTAAATATGTCATGATATTCCAAGGGGTCTATCCCGGGAACCAACCTTTAGTTGGGGAAAATGGTAACATCAGGCATGTCAGGGAATATATCGATACTAGAACATTAGATAACTTGTATAGTTCTGAAAAATAGAGCTTCTCAAGTGTGAATAATCAAGAAGAATCCAACATAAATCACAGGGTATATTATGCTAGAGGCATGCATTTTGAGGGTTTTCATGGCTTCCTATGTTTATCGCGATGTATTTTTTGATTTTATCATCTGGGAGAGATGGTTCTACCGAAGGAGTCATTTTTTTGGTTTTCTATAAACATCCCACGTTCATCATGGGGTTGTCTTAAGTATAATGTCTTATGAATAATTATAGTATGGATCTGTAAAACATTAAGGGTATATCATGAAGGTTCACCCTTTGGTGGGGGACACTATGGTTTACAATTATCTTGGATTGGAGTTCAAGGAGGCATCATGCATACATAATATAAAATGTAGTGACCAAAACGCGCATAATATGTTGGAATGATTTGGGGATTAATAAAGGATAGCTTCCCATAACAAGAGTCGCACTCACTATTGGATGAATATGGATTGTGTGAGTCTTATGAATGGTTAGCTTCCCTAGGTGATGCAATGAGAAATGAAGATGAATTGGGCATTTTCATTGTTAGCTTCCTATCAATAGAGGGTCTCCCTTGGTTTGCTGATGTGACCCCTTGAAGATGAGGTTGATGTTATGGATAATATGGATAGGGATTATATGTGGTTAGATGCCCGTATGAAGGGAATGATCCCACCATTATGTGGAAACTCATGTAAGAAACATAATGGATGATGGAGGACTGGGTGAAGTGGGTGGAATCAATGATATGGAACCGAAATGAATATTATTATTGTGGGATCAATCCATAGGGGGGTTTCATACGTATCCTATTAGTGGGGAATCAATTTCCATTTAGTTCTGGATGGGAAGTTAAGACACCTAAAGAGGTGGCTCATGATAATGGAGCACATGTATGGGGACCAGAAGTATGTAGAATCTCCGAGATGGGGAATGATATCCCCAGCCCATAAAGGTTAGATGGAAAGTCCAAGATGTGACCTGAGTGATGGGATTGAACCTTATAGAGTCTTATTAGATAACATGTATGAAATAATGTGATCAAAGTACATGTAATTATTGATTGAGTCATTGAATAGGGGTGTACATGAAGGAAAATGGTCTGAAGATGTGCTAGTGGATTATATGTGGTTAGTTTCAATTCACAAGAGGGGCACTCTTGGTGGGAGGAGAATGGTGGAGTATGTGGATTAGGCCAGGTTTGATGCCCTTGTGCGTTAAAAAACATTAAACGATATATTTGATAGATGTGTCCCAAAAAGAGAAAATGTCACATCTATAAGGTATATCACTCGATGAGAGAACCGGGGTTTACGATTGGCTAGGATTGAACCTCAATGTGGCTTTCTACATACCCCAAAGGGATCAAAATGCACATAGTTTAGATGGTGCAGTTTAATGTCATGAAGGACAAAGAAGAACCATTTAAAGTAGTAGGGAAACATGGGTGATGTAGAGTGAAGGGATTGATACTTGAAGTGTCTTCCTACACACCCTATTTGAATGATAGGGATAAGATTCCACGTAGTACAGTTTGAGTCATTGATATTTCACATGATTAGTGGCCCAAGAATGGTGGTGGATGAGTGTTAGGATCAATGCAAAGTGTGGTTTCCTGAGGAGAATTGAAGTGGATGATGAATGATGGAGGATGGATCAAAGCACCATATAGAGGTGTATCTGAGCATATGTATCCAAAAAAGTGGAATATGTCAGAAAATAATGGTAAATCCCTTAGATTGAGCACCATAATTTTCCATTTTTTTATAATAATTTCTTATGAGAGAATACCTAGTGTGGTGTGTCCAGTAAAGAGAAGTTGTCACACCATGAAGGATGATGTGGACACTGATGGTGGTGAATCAGAGAGGGTTCTCCCCATATAGGGGGCATCAATGTTGACAATTTTTTAGAGTTGAACATCAAGGATACATCCTACATGCCATATGTAGAAGATAAGGATCAGATCTTACATAGTTTTGGTAGGATTGGGGATTACACATGTGAGGGGATGAGGTAATGTTTTGGAGTGGAGATGGTGGATGAGGATTCTGCATGGGAGGTTCTCGTGTTCCTCTAAGGAGTGGAACCACCAAATGGGGATTAGAAATAAAAGTTATCTAGGTTACACTATGAATAGGAAAAGATGATTCATTATTATAGATGGAATTTTCCCATGATATTATCTTCATGTCAGGTCATTAGTGCATCACATGTCCATTACAAGGGGTAAGGATTCAGTTTAATGTCATGTGAATGGATGAGATGTGTGTGGATTATACAGTGAGATTCTTGTTTTTTTGTTATCATGTTCATAAAATGGGTAATGCATTGTCTAATTGTTTAGGAATTGTACTCCTAGATGATATGGTATGTTATAGTTTAATTTTGTATAGTGAGGACTACTGGTATCTTGTGCTTGTTGAATAATGAATCTCTTATTTGGAATAAGAGGCATCCTATGTTTGTAAAATAGGGTGTACTGTAGTTTAAATTCATGTAGTAAGGACTATGGAAGATCAATTTCAGATCATGTGACATGGATAACTAAGAAGAAGATTCAGATAAATGGGTAGTTTTGGACATATGAAAGAGAATCCCACTCTGGATCAACCAGAAATAGGAGCTAGGTTATGAGGTTTGATGTGTTTTTGGAGGAATTTCTCAACTCAAGGTACCTAGGAAATCAATGATGAAGATATCAAATCATGACATTATAAAGGGACCAAGCTGAGTAAGGTCGAATCAAGGTGTTTCATGGAGTGCGAAGGAGTCTCTCGAATCATAGTATTGTCTAGGTAGAGATTGGGTGGGCATGAGGGTTCAAGGTAAATTGTTTGTGGACCAACCAAAAAAGTTAACTTTGGGACTCATGATTTTTCATTTGTGAGATTGTTTATCTCAAGAATTTTAAAATTTGTTGAGGAAAATGCTATCATTTTATAATTTTAATTCATTAAAAAGCCTATGACATTATTTGAAGCATCTCTTTATACCATAAAGAGTTCCACACTTATTGGTAGTGTGGGAAATAGTGCGGTGATAACCTAATTTAAAGCTCCTTGTTGCATTCCTCATATTATTTCTTCTAGAAAAACATCACCCCATTCAATGTAAGATAGCAAAGAGAGATTGAAAAAAATGACCAATTTCAGAGAAATTAGGAATAATTCCTTGATAACCCAAGAAAACTATGGATATCTATCACTGATGTTTTCCTCAGACATTATTTCATTTATTTTATTATATAATGGTAAATAGATAATCCATTTCATGTGATGATATTCCCTAAGAAAGAGACATCCTTCAACTAGAACACACATTTTGATGTACATGTCATAATGATTCTCTATTTGTAATGTCTTTAGAATAGTTCTCAAATGCTCCTGATGATCTTCCTTGGTTTTGGAGTATATTAGAATATCATATATAAAGACTACCACAAATAAGAGACAATAATACCTAAAAGACACTATTCATCAACTCCCTATAGATTTTGGTTCACTAATAAGCTTCAAAGGAATCACTAAAAACTCATAGTGACCATACTCTGTATGAAAATCGATCATGGGGATATCATTCATATTAACCATTCAATAATAATATCCCGACTAATGATCTACCATGAAAAATTAATGTTATACACATAAAAAATTTAAGAAGTCAAAAATATATTGAAGATGGTACATATTATTTAATTTCATCATATTGATCTCATAATAATCAATGAAAAAGAGCATTGACCATTAAATCTTCATCATGAAGAGGATTGGTTCCCCCCATGTTGATGCACTTGAGGGTATGAATCCTTTTTCCAGATTCTCTTATAATTGTGTATTCAACTTTTAAGGTTACAAAATAGACATTCTATAATATGTCTTCGATAACGGTATATATCCATGTGTAATACCTATAGAAAATAAACTCTTCTGTAAGAAGAAATCTAGGAAATTCATCGAGATACACATCATCAAATTTCCACTCAATAACTAGGTATTCATGGATTATTATTTCCTTATAATCAATCGTTTTAGATAGATACCATATCTTATAAGGGAAAAATATCCATTCTTTAGATGTTGTTTTTAAATAAGATTCTTCATCCTCCTTGAATATGATTACAATCACATGATGATTCATGATATGAAGAGTGATTTAATTCTTGATAAAAAATATGTTTTCTCTTTTAAGGGAAAGAAAAAAAATCGACAAATCTGCATAAAATCCCACTTAAGTATTACAATGTTCTCTAGATTTTTCATCACAAAATAATAGACATGGAGGATGTTTTGTTCCTGGTGTTAAATAATTTCTCTATCTTTCTTTTCATCAGAAACACTACATGCATGATTTGTGGTGGTGTTTTAATATTTATAATATACATTTTTGATATAAAATATTGTTTGGAACTAGAATAAAAAATATATGTTTGATATACATGAATGAATAAATAGAATACTTGTTTTCTATTTGTTTTAGGGATCCACATTAATGGTTTTTTTTAAATGATATCCCTTTCTACCATAATGGTAGTTGGTGGTCTTCAAAAACCCTTGGGATAGTTCATTGGTTTGTAAACAACCAGGCATCCATACATTTAATGAAATGAAAAAAGTTGATGAGTGTTTATCTAAGAATTTCCTTCCTCCATCACATTAACTTGTTTCTCCTATCATTAATTGTTATCTATGTGTCTATCATTCACAAAAATAATGAATTTTTTCATCCTTTAGCCAATTTTTAGGGTTCTTATTTATACACCTTTGATATGTTGGTTGTCAAAATTTCATTCAATTTATTTATTTCTCCATCGAAAAACCTAAAGTAAACTCTACTTTTTTATTCTTATCCTAAAGATAACCTTTAGATTTTATGATCCATATTTTGAATTTGGTGTCACTTCATATAATTTCATCATAGCTATCAATGTCACAGATCAATTAGGATTTTCATAGACTAGGTATTATCCCACCCAATAATATTTTATCCTTTTATTCAGGGTTAACGATAATGTTGAATGTATATCATTAATGTATTGTAATGCTTTCTTAGTACACCCTGAGTGATTCAATGTATTTTTTCTTGAGGTAATGGAAATATCATTCCATTATAAGTTAGAGAGTGTAAATAACATATTTATTAAATTTTTTTCTAGAATTCATTCCACTCCATCACATTAATATCTTCCTCAGGATTTATATTCTTGATCAATTTCCACCACTAGCTAGCTTCTCCCTCCATACGATAAAAAAATAGTAGAACATGCTATTATTCAGAACATTTAAGGATGGATAAAAGTTTCTCAATTTAGTTGATACATTTTTCAGCGATTAAAGGATCAGATGATCTATTAAATATAAGAGGTATTTATCAGAAGATGCTCTCGATAGTGTATTTTTTTCTCTTGTGGGGGGTGTTTTGTCAGATCCAGTTCATCTGGGATTGTATTCATAACCTAATTTATATGAGACAATATCATTACAATATTTGGGATTCCCTATCCCATCAGGTGGGGTATCTTGTTTGGGTAGTCATCACATTTCATATCACAATGATTGGTTACCTGATTCCACCTTTTTCCAACCATTGGGAAGAATAAAAAGAAATTTTGTGATGTGTATATAAAACTATTAAATACGTAATTGGAAATCCTATTACATTAAAGGGTTAATTTTTAAAATACATTAAATTCCTTAAATTTTTATTTGTAGGATTCAACCTATGTTATCCATGTTCTATTTATGTGAATGAATTCTTATTGGGTTTCATTGTTCCCATAATATTTGTTCATAATGAGATTATGAATTTACAAAATAATGTCCTATATTAGTGTCATAATTGGTGCACTGGAGGTACCAATATTTGACCAGGTTACCCCTAGATAGGCCTAGGACACCTTTTTTTAATTTTATCCTTATGTGTATATGTTTCAGAATCATGTCCCCTTTTATTATCATGAAACGTATGTATTTACCTGATAGAACAAGTACTAAATAATTAAAAAAAATATTGATGTTTTCTTATACATACCTTTATCCATTTGTATTTTTCAAGTGTTTTCAAACCTAATCCCAAAAATAACTAGTGATTTCCTTTGACAGAAACTAATAAAACCATTCTCTTTATTTCATATGTATAAATGATTTTTACATAAAATTACACATAATAAAACCAGAATTTTTTAGAATAATAGTGTACTTTAGAAATTATTAAATATAGTATTGAACATTGGACACACAAAAATAATTAAAAATCCCATTACTTACTTATAAAATACCATGGATTTTAAAACTACACGGGATAAACTGGGGAGAAATATAAGCAAGGGGTGAGCTGTAAATATCTGAAAGGGACAAAAATGTAATAAAATTAAGAATATAATAAGTCTCATTCAATATTGACAAAAATTGAGAATAAAATGAACCTGAAAAATGAAGCTTGATATAGTATTTAAATCATAAACAATACATGGGAAATGTGTAAACATCTAAAAATAATGAAACAGAAACATATGCCAAGGATAACCCCCAAAAAAATCATGGTATAAAAAGTTCCATAAAAGGAATTAGGCTCACAACCTATCGACACATGATGTATAATGATACAAATAATTATCTAATGCATTGGAGCTCTATATATTTCTGGGCCACATGTCACATTCATTTCATTCTCATGATTTAGTTGTCCACCCGGTTCTTACAACATGGACTCATTCATCATCACAATTTTTTAAATAAAAATGGAGGTTAGAATAAATATATGTAAGTAACCAATAAAAAATTATACGTTCCGAAATGGGAACAACCTTTCTTAGAAATGGTTATTGTATTCACTACAGAATTATTTTGGCATGGAAAATCATAGTGCATTTTAGGCAGCATCACGACACGACATAATGATTAAAAAAATTGGTTAATGAGAGAAAAGAGGGTATCACCTAAAATATAAATAAAATGGGTATTAATATTGCAAATAAAAAACATATCAAAACATTATAAGTTGTAAATAGAAGGCATAATTTAATGTAGAAACATGAATAATGAATGGAATCCTAACAATATTTTAGTATAGTAACAGATGTACATAAAAGATCATGGGAGAATTAATAAAAGTGAAATGGGAAATTCATCATTTATAAATTATATTGAAATTAAATTAAATATATAATAACACATACTAATATAATATAATGGAAATTTTTTACTTATTAAATAATATAATTGATTTAATGGTAATGAGAAGATAGAAATCCCTTATGTAATTTTGACAATGTAACTGCTTAATTAAAGGTAATAATAGGAGATAATAAATGATATCCATTAAAATTATATACATAGAATATAAGGGGATGATTTGAAATAAATTACATCAAAAATAAATTACAATTACTTAGAAAAACTCTTATGGAGGTGATTATATATAAAGGTGGAGAAGAAGGTGAGGATCCAATACCTGAAAATTTGAAACAAAATGCTTGCAAAGGTATTATTGAGAGTTTTTGGGAGCCTTTTAAGGAATTTAGAGAGTGTATGTTAGATAAAAAAATGAAATATAGAGTTTTAGTGAAGATAAATGTGATCTTGGGAGGGTTTATATAGGAAAGGAGGAGGATTTAATTTTTATTTATGTTTTAAACTCTAAAAAAAATATCCAAAACCACATACACTACCATTATTTTTTCTAATGTATTCAAAAAAATTGGAGTATCTCCTATTATTTTATAATTACAAGGTTAAGTATTATTAAAATAATATCATTCCTCATGTATAGGTGAGAAATTTTTTTAATCAAATGATATTATAACCATAAAATATAGTATTGGTTTTGTAGGATTCATAATCACTATAAAAATAAGTAAATATACATTATATCAGGATACTTCACTGGAAAAATTTCATTTAGTCATTTAAATCCAAGTGGATAAAAATAAAACAAAATAACTTCATGTGTTTTATAAAAATATTTTACTTAATAAGATATAGAAATAAAACAAATTGAGAATTTTATTAATGATAGTTTGGGCCATTAAATATAATACCCCCAAGAGGTAGACAATAGACTCTAGAAGCCTATGGATGAGGTTGAGGACAACTTTAGGCCATAGAGACCAATGACCATGAGTCTCTAAGGATGATTATAGGTACCATAAATTTTATTTTTACCTTATCTTCAATTTTCAATCACCTAGTGCATTTCACTATTCATTTTGATATCTCGAAATTGAGACCAAGAGTTTCAATTTGATCCCTTTGCTCAACCCCTATTCATAAATACTCTTTGTGATTTTGATCAGTAACCAAAAAACGTTTCATAATATTGTTAAATGTTTTTTGAGATGACTGTGTTTCTTTTTAGATCCCCCTGTTTTAGTGATGAGGCCTTATTATCTCATGATAAGCTTGGATTCTATATACACAATACATTTATAAATTGACTATTTATTATTGGGGATGTGGTGTTTTCTTGTTGATGGGTTAATGTTTCTACTCATAGGATTTATGGAAACCCATGTGGAGTATGGTTGGCCCATAATTAGGAGGGTAAAATTTATTATTCACTATTCAAATAACATGAATCAGGGAGATGTGGATTCTCTAGATTATCAATTTCTCAATGTCATTTATTTGTATAAAAAACACATTTCCAAGGACGTGATAGACTTATCTCCATCCCAGGATATGGTCTTCTGAATTAGCATACATCTATGAATAGCTAAGGGTTCTATTACAAAATATCAGATGTATCTTGCAATGCTTCATTATTTTAGGGTGAAAAAGAGTGATTTTAGGAGGATGTGCTTCGTGAGATCCAGTGCTTCCTCAAAGGATGCCCTAGTAGTGTTCTCTAATAAAGGTGTTAGGGGATTTAGGTTATAAGAGGTTTATTTATTCATGAATTAAATGATCATAATTGAACACCTTTTTGTTTAGTGGATTGGGGAATGTTGGTTCATGATGATTGAACCCAATATGGCAATATAATTCAACAAGTATTAGTTTAGGATTTATCAAATATGGAATTATAATGCAGATTAGGTAAGAATGAGTACATTGTGATTCCCTTCAGTATGAAAATATCCCTTGATTTTTTCATGTTAATTTAGAACAAGATCATTCATCTTTTCTTGGAATAGATTTTTTTAGTCTTCACCAAATATATCCTAGTGTATTCAATTTCTATGGATGATCCCATGATAAACACTAGGATGGTTATAAAAACACATTGGGAGAAGTAGATTTTTATGAATCTGTTGATGTATCAGTCATCGATATAAGAAGTCCAATTTTTGGGACACTTTATGTCAATTGATGATGTATCATTGGAACCAGAAAAGGTTGAAAAAGTGAACTCATGGGAACCAAACAGTATTATTATGGACACACAATGCTTTTTAGGGATGGCATGGTAAAACATGATACATGTTCCATATTTCCCTAAAATATAGTCATCTTTCACTATATTTACCAAAAAAGGGAATCCTCTCACGGTGATTTATTTGTTACAACATGATTTTTAAGAGTTAAAGAAGAGGATGATGAGATTCTTCATATTGAGATTTCAACAGGTTGGTGTCTAGTATGTAGTTTTATGCAATTGTCTAGTGATTGGATGTGGTTGTGTGAAGCTGAAATGGTAGTATGTGTCTGCCCATGGGTCATGGTAATTCAGACCACATCAATAGAAAAACACGACCCATGATCATGAGTAAGAAGTGGAAGTCTATCCCTAATAATTTTTGGACACTAATTTATGGGTGAGATGATTATTTTTTACTATAATAATAAGTGTATTAGGTATATATTCTATCATAACGATCATTAAATGTAATGGAGGTGATGTATAGAGTTCATATACTACTATTAGTTTGATATATTACACACTCCTTGTGTAACTACCCAATTTTATATCCATTAAACATCCATATTTATAATTATGTAATATAATAACATGAAATTGCAACACAATAAATTACTATGTAATTTGTTACCTTTAAACATAATATTTTCACTCCTATGAATTGAATTTAAAAAATCTATCATACACGGTTGCAATCAGTAAGATGTTTGATGTTAGATAAGACAAACTATATTTTCATGGTGAATAGTAACATAACCTTATGAACAGTAAGCTACCCTTATGGATACAAATATGACCATTATGAAAAGTAAATTGTCTCAAACAATAATAACATCACCCTTGAATGTATAAAATATATTTAGGAATCTTATAAGTGATAATTTGACAATAGTAAAAGAATAGTAATTATTATAAGTCATAAATAATTAATTAAAACTAATTAATTAATTTTAAAAACTCATTTATATAAAAGGTGTTAAAAAAGTAAAAATTTTATGTATTCTATTTTTATGATAATTTTATAAGATCTTATGTAATTTTTAATGAATTATAAAAGTATTTATAGTTTTAAAATATGTATTTTTCATGTATATAATAACTTTAGATATATTTTAAATTAATTATATTTAGAAAATTATTTCCTGGAAAAAAGGAACTTATTTTTGGATTATAATCTTTCAAAATTGGATGGGGTGAAATATTGGGATTTTTCTAAAAGACGTGTATTTTTTATGAAGAGTAAAATATGATAAATAATGATAAATGCTTATACGTGAAATTTTTTATCATTATTGAGTTATTGATGATGTAATCCACCATTGGTTCGAACTCCAATGCACATATTACTATATTTCGTAACATGAATCATTACTATATATTTTAACATGGAAAAATAATAAATTAATGACTAAATTAATAAAAAGAACTTCCTCCCCTCCACTATAAAAACCACCCACACTCCCCTCTTACATTCACTCCTCTCATGTATTATACCTTCAAAATATTATAACCAAATATCTCCCAAAAATCATTCACCACAACCATGGGAATTTGGAATCCTAAAAATACCAAATCCATTCACCTTTAATGGTTTTCATAGAAGATTATATCAAGAGGTAAACTCCTCTTTTCTATTCCTTCATTTTCATTTCATGTTTCTTTTTTCTATATTATTTCCTAAACACTCCTCATCCAAATCATATGATTAATATAGTAACAATAATGTACTATAATATCTTATTTTAATGGGATAATTCTTTATCATCATTTCATTCCCCTCATATTTTACGAACAAAATGAAAACACCTCCCAATATGCATTAATTTATCACATTCAAGGATGACATGTAACAAATTTTTATTATCATCTTCAATTATTGTAATGAAACCATTTTCATGGTTGAAATAGACAATTAAATATTAATTTAATCAAATGTTATTTTTTTATTCCTTTTTCAAACATGGTGTAAAATAATAATACAAAACAAATTAATTGTTAGAAAAATCTCCAAATTAGTCCATGTGTTTATCATTAATGATTTATATAATGATTCACCTTCAATCCAAATAAAAAAATGAATTTTATGTCCATATAATATTTTTTATATTCACGAATGTCATTTAAACTTAAATTCTGGACAACCATTCTCATCCTACATGTTTTTTCGAACATGAATATAAGTGAGCTGGTCATCAAATCCAAAGAAGGAAAGGCTACCAAATAATGAAATTGAACTTCTTAACTCATCAAAAGGGACACAAATTAACATAATAAGGTTATAATAAACCAATAACATGAAGTGTACGTTATTTAATTATTAATTAATGGAACTATTTTGATTATTTAGGTCATTAAGATCAGGAGAAGAACGTCATCGGCCATAAGGAAAGGGATATTATCTTTCTCACATTTATTCAAGAATCTTCCGGATGTTACCCACTTTCATGATTAATTACTAATTATGGGGTATGATTTAGAACCTTCCCCATAATTACCATATGATATATAAAATTTTGGAACCCATTTTATGTCTCATTAATTACTCTAGGTACACCGAATACCATACCAATATTACATGAGGTATTCAATCCGAACCTCCATTATTCCTTCAGGTTGTTCTATATATCATTTTTCACAAATTATGTTACCAATTATTTTTATGTACATATCTTAAATGATATTTTAATTCTCAAAAAACATGTTTCAATATCCATTCATGATTATATTTCGATGGTATTCATGTATCTATGTGGTTCCATCCTCAATACATCCAGATAAGAAAACCCATTTTGGGGAAACATCTAGAATTATTACTCATTTTAAAACGCACTATATGATCTATTTTAAGACACCATTGTTTTTATAAAATAATTTTTTTTTATTTTTAAAACCTTATTGGTTCACTAATGTTTTTATATAAAATTTTATTCCCATCTCAATTTTAAAGTAACATTTGTAATATTATTAAAATTGCACTAAAATGTTTTAATGCTAAAAGTTCTTAAATACTCTTCTTACATGTGGTCAATTATGTATGACATAACATACCATGATATGTTCTTATTCTAACATATGAATTTACATATATTTTTTAATTCATTTCTTATATGTAGATTTATATGATAAACCAATTCATTATGCTTTATGATCTGACTACGAGATCCATATATTTCTTGGGTACCCTTATATTAATGTATTATTGATTATGAATGATTCAATATTTAGAAAACATATTCATGAATATTTTATGATGGGTGTGCCTAGATATATCTCCAATGAATTGGTTAAAGATTTGTCTCATGAGATGTTATGTTCAATGGTATTGGTGTTTAGCCATGGCATGTGCTTCCATGTGCAATGGTCTTGGTGGTTATCCTTGACTTGTGATCATTTATGTGCAATGAGCTTTGACTCATGAAAAAGTAATTATTTAAGATTCCTACATACTTCTATGATTCAACATTTATATGATCCCATGTTTATATGATAATATTCTTTGTTCCATTTTATATAATTATCTCATGATCTCTAACTCATGTGCAAAAGACTTCTGCTTATGTTTTTCGCTTACTGGGATTTAACTCATCCATTAGTTCATGTGATCTCAAGTGTTCCTTATGATGATTTAAGTGATGAAAGGATATCCTGTTCTCCTTAAAAAAATTAAATAATGATGTGATTTTTGGTCCCATGGTTTTAGTTTTATGTACCTAGTCTTCACAGACATTAGACATCACGATCTATGGCTAGTTTTCTGATATATAATTATGCATAAAATATATTAATGATATATGTAAAAGGATAGAATCTCTATTGTTATTTATCAGTGTATGGTCTCATTATTTTTGAATATTAAGAATAGAGTACCTTAGTAAGTACATTATAGATGATACTAAGTATACGAATTTGCCCCTATATTTCTCTAAGCTTAAGGTTAGTGGTTTTTCAAGAAAATACTTCCATGTATGGACATAAAAATATTGCGGTGGATCAGGAACAAATATATATAAGGGTAAAACCTCCAAACACCATTATGAGCTAGCCCTAAAAGGGAATAGATGCATGACAAGGGGCCTTGCTGTGCACTTGGTTTGGCACAACTTCGGGATATACATTAGTAAATTCAGTAGCTTAGTTCCAAAAATTATTAAGGGAATAAAAAATTCCATTTAGAATATATTATATGAAATATATTAATGATAAACTATATTTAACCCTATTCAATCTTTGTTTATGATATAGTTCACTTTTACATGTTTAAAATTATATATTCAATGTTTTCTTTAGCTCAATTACTAAATATTCAGTCCCTCTAACTGTAAATTTATTTTACTTTTTAATGGAAGGAAATATAAGAACACATGACACCAATCATTATGATATGGAATGTGATAATTTCCATAATGATATGACAAATATGATTTGAGTCTATGCTGAAAACATCATGACTGTACTTTCTTAGCTATCATAAGTTATGAATAATTACATGAATCATATGGAATTACCTCCACTATAAGGGAAGACAAATTCTCTATAGAATCCATCATGTGACAATGCAATCCCCCGTTTAGTGGATCTTTCAATACCCTCTGCATGGAATAGTGGATTATCACCACTAAAAATTTATTATCTATCCTCTAGTGTAAAAGAAAGAGAATTTCATAGTAGTGGTCAATCGTTAGATGAGGAATCAGATCAGTGGTAGACAGTGATTAAGAATATGAAGTCCTAAGATGAAATTGATTCCATGTATTGGAGGGAATTCAAGATATTGTTTTTGAGTAAATATTATCTTTTAAGCCTGCATGTCAATATGTAATGAGAGCTCCTCGGGCTCAATCAAAATAAATATTATTCATTCGGGGCATATGAAGTAAACATTACAAAGCATGTACGATACAACTCTGGATATTTCATGAACACTGAAATTGTAACGTCCTGAGTAAATGAAGAATATAACATTTTCAGATTTATTAATATATTTTAATTAAATATTAATTTTACTTTAAATGGGTTTCTATGTTCTATAGCGTACCTGATATGAAAAAAATGAGTTTCTTTTAAATCTTAAGTCGCACACTAATAATATAATACTATTATTTTAAATGGTAGTTGAATCCTAGTAGTTGTATATTCAGGAATGAATAAAACAAACTAAAATAAGATTATACATGTTTTTTTAAAAGTATTTAAATTTATCCAATAAATGTTATTGGCTTAAAAGGTTAATGAATCTAATTTTAAGAATAATTTACATTAAAAGACCAAATTACCGCCTTTTAATGGAGAAACCTCATTAAATATATTTTTGGTCACTTTAATACATTATATTTTATCAAATAATATATTTCTTTTTAATGGGGACATCACAATTTACTTTGTGTAAATTTTTAAAATTATTCTGATAAAGTTCATTTTCTAATGAATAGTGAAAAATATTGTATTTTACTTCAAAACAGTGTTTTAATATAATTTATTTATATTATTATATTTTCTTTTTAATGGGTTTTAAAGTTTAATTAGAATATATTTATTCCATTTAATCCAATTTTGTTCATTGGAATTAATTTCAATTTGAAATTGCACATAAACATGTATCAATCTTTTGATAGTTATTGTTTCTTAAAAACACACTATTTGTTTTGATTATGGGAATTAATTTTAAAATAAATTAATTCCACTTCTATGATTTTTATTTGAAAAAATAGACATCATTTTTGAATTCAGAATATCAAATATCGATTAGGCAGAATTTTTGTTATTTTTTCTAAAAAATATAATTTTTTGATGAATAGTTAAAACACTTAGTCGTAGTAAAAAAACTGATGTTTTCATTTAAATGAAATTTTACCACATCTATGAATTGAAATTCAAAAATCTGACATACATGGTTGTTACCAAAAAGTTAAATTTGATTCATTAAGAAGAAAATAATTTCTTCTGAATGGTTACTTTTGACTTCTATTTACTACGGTTAAAGGTAAATGGGTTAATTCAAGGTAAAAAGAATATTATAATAATTCAAAATTACCTTAACACTTGTCCAAACCTTATTCGTTGAGTCATTAAATACCATGGTAATCTTTGGGTCGATTTTGGGACCACATTGAGCCACGTGGGTGGGATAATGGCAATTTAGATTAATTATTTTAATCTAAAGACAAAATTGACATTAACAAAAATCTTTTATTAATTAATTTTTATATGATGTTTTAGAAGTCATATTTTCGACAATAAATATTATTTTGAAATATAAAAATATTTCCTACATAATGGTATTAATTTTATAATTTTTAGAAAACAAATAAATTAAATTATTTATGACATAATATGATGAAGTATTTATCTCATTAATAAATCATTTAAATAAATATGATTATAATAATTAAAATAATGACCAAAACATGTCAAATTCTGATGGGATTATTTTATTTCGACCATCAGTAATATTATAAGCATATGTAATGATTTATGGACCATTATAAACCGAATTTAATTATATAATAAAATAATAGTTTCACACTTTCCTAAAAATCCCCACCTATCCTTTATAAAAGGAGACTACTTATAACCAATTCCCCACACCTATCAAGCCATTTGTATCATCTAACCTCTACCCAATTAAGCTCTTTACATCACTATCCTCCACGTAGAAGCTTTACCTTAGGCAGAAGGCACTTAAATAAGTCCTTTTTGGTCAAACCAAAGGAAGTTACCCAAAATAAAGGTAACAATTTCTCTTAAATTGTTTTCTTTTATTTTACTTATCCAAACCATAAACTCTTTTCATTAATTTATTTTGTGAAAAAATCAGTATCCTCAATATAGTAATATTTTTTTATACGATGTATTTGAAATACACTTACACACACCTCCATTCAATGGATGATGAAGATAACGTTTTTATGGATGGAAAACTAACACCTCACAAAACGATGATTGTTCAAAATATCCACCAGCCTCTCATGGTGGCCATTATGATGGAACTGTCATTATATATGATATATATTATGATTATTTTTTTTATTCTTATGTATTTTCCATTTACAGCATTCCTTTATGGTTTCCATAGTGGGTAAATACGATAATCTCATTTGAGTAAGTGCGGACTACTACCCCCTTAATGTGATTTGATTCATTAATGCTTTATGTGGGATTTATAAAGGATGGAGTTAATGATATTATATATGATATTATACTGGAATTATAATATACAAATGTATCATTATGTTTTACTTCCATTTAAATAAGAAATTGAAATGAAAGTAGCGTTCATGCATACGTACGGCTTACCGTCTCCATGAACAGTGCATTTAATTTCTTGCCTCAAAATGTTATGTACTATTATAAATACATGTATATACTGGATATATATGATATATATGATATCCATGTCATTAATATCATTCTATATATAATGAACCATTTACCACTTGAACAAAATTTGATTATAATAAGTCCATTTCTGACTCCAGTACCAAATATCGACAAAATGGATGTTATTAACATAATTGATTAAATAATATTTATAACATGGTAATAGGTGATATAAATGTAATAATAAATTTGAAAAACGTTCTTAATCAAGTATAAATTAACTTTAGTTTATTATTCAGGAGATTAAGGAACGATCGAGTCATGTCAGACATGAGGAAAGGGATCCGACCTCTCTCATTCTTTTCAAGTGCTATTTTTATGTCATTATATTAATGCTCCATGTTATTATTTTGGAGGATGTTTTTTTATATTAACCATAGTGTAATTTTTATTTAAATATGATTATAGAACCCCTATTACTCTCATCAATTCATTTTAATAATTTTACGAGGTGCCGTTAGGATGCCGAATTTTTGTAAGGGATTTTCTTATCTCACTTTTAATTCCATGAGATTTCTATTGTTCACCACTTATTCATTTCATGTGGTGTATTGTGTACTTAAATTATATATATATTATCATCATTCTCATTATATTCATGTTATTCTGTGATTCATTTTTTTGTTATTAACTTTTGGTCATGTGACTCGGTTGATTACAACGTGGTAAAGGGTTTCGTCTCACTTTTATTCTCGTGAGATTCATGCTATATTTCCCACTATTTACTTTTTTATGGTCTATGTACTGCCCATGATTGTACTCTTCATGTAATATACTTTCATTTATGAATATTTAAATCTTCATTGTAGGATCCTTCTTTCATGTGGCATATGTTTTGTAAGTTACCAAATCAGTAAGAGAACTATTCAACCTCCTCTTTATAAAAGACTTATTTTTGTTATATCTTTTAATTTACATATTATTATGTTGGGATATGTTCTTATATATCCTTATTGATGTAAACATTATATCCAAGTGATGAGCTTCCTTTTTTTAATCTCATCATCTCATATTTTGAATTTTAATGTGACGTTGTTAGGCTGTCAAATTTTTACAAGGGAACATCTTAACCCAATTTCAAATATTTGGGTTGAACATGTATTCATTGAATATTTTAATTCAACTTATACTCATTGAATATATCATCCAATGAATATGTGTGAATGACCTATGAATTTTTTACACCTAATATCTACTTATATTGGGTGTATTTATATTTGTCACACATAATTAGGTGGTTGATTTATACTTAATTTAAAGATACCATATTTATTAGTGAATTCTTCTAAATTTACATTTCCTTTGATAATACATTGTTTTTATGCACAAATTCACTCTTATATGATGTATATACTGTCCTTTGACATAATATATCATGAATCCCTTTGTTCTCATGATATTATAATGTTATGATTAAATGTTATTCTGCAATTTTTTGTATTCAAGAGTCTCTAATTTTGTTAAAAACTCTTTAACAAAAATATCATTTTTAAATTTTTTAAATATTTATAATTCTAAATCATTATCTTTAATTTCATTGTTTTAAAAATGGTTTTTGAGTATTTATTTATATAGTCATTAATGTTTTAAAATTATAATTCCATTAAAATCTTCAACATGGTATGGGACACTTTGATACAAAAATCCATTTTTAAATGGTTTTAGAAAATTGATTGATTATTTCAATATCTCAAAATTACTTCTTGTGATTGCAAATGAAATGTTATTATTCAAATGTTTATATTTGAATTTTTTTATATATGATGAGTGGTTTTGTGATAAACCATATGAAGAGTGGTGCCGTGAATACCAGGACGGGTGGTTACTTTATAATATCCAGTGCATTGGGTATGGAAGTTGGCCGTATGGCTATTCCATTGTGATATGTGTGGACGTCGACTGTATGGTTATTCGATTTAGTATGTTTATGTCCCAAGTTACCATTATATGTTATGTGTTGTTTATACGGTATTATGGTAATCTTTTGGTTACAAAAGGGTATGTAATGATCTTTTATTCAGTGATGAGTATCTACTGATTCATAAAGGTGAAATGTATTACTTATGTTAAATTATTCATTGCTTCCTTTTTTGTTTGAAATACTAATAGTATTACATATTTTTGTATCTATTATTGAGCTTTTTATACTAATCCCATGTTTTTGAAATGTTTTTCATAGGACATAATGTTGAATAGGGTCAAGGATGGGATCAAAGAAAATTCATTCTGTCCAAAACCTGAAACTAGACATGACTTTTTTTTCAAGAATTCATGTTTTGTTAAAAAATTTATATTGGGTAGAAGTTTTGACTTTGTAATATTTTTAAATGTAATAGTTATGCCATAACTCTCAAAAAAATATAATCCTGAAAATATCCACAATGTGAATTATTCATTTAATTCAAGATTATGTAATTTTTAAGGCCGGGTCCTTATAGTTGGTATGAGAGGTCAGTTTAGACAACTTTAGATGCTAGGGTGTTATCTAAGCATAAGTAACATAACCATAATGGTTAGCATATTAGAATGTGTCGTAGTTTTTCTAATGAGTTTAAGATAACATGAATAAGTATTTACCCTCCTCATAATATATTATATGGTGATTTTACTGATATACTCACATTGACCTTTTTGGTTTTAGTAAATGGCTGGATCTAGCTGGCACCAAAGTAACAGTGGATGTGAAGAAAACAGTGATGCTTTTCTGAACAAGCAACTGAATGAAATGAGAGATTGAAGTAGAACCCTTGTGGTTATTCTCCACTAACTATCCAGATTCATGATTGAAAACATGAAACTTAGTGATTTTTATATGGAATCGTATATTCGAGAAACAAGTCCATATGGAATTTAAGGTAATAATCATAAAGACAAGTATGTTAAAAAACATATGCGTCAAGGATGTGGAAACAAAAACCTAGGAAAATAATTCAAAGGGACGGGAATATGCTATAGATGTTGGATTGAAGGTCATAAAGAACGAACCATCCAAGGAAAAAGAAAGCATCTAGTTGACTATGGGAATGATAGTGAAGTTATTTCCAAGGGATCAATTGAATGTTTTAATTGTGGTGTGCATGGTCATTATAAAATTAGGTTTCTTACTAAGATTTTTCATGAATGGGATCACAATGATCATACAAATATTTTTTTACCAAAACCCAATTCCATTCCGATTGAGGATGAAGAAAATGACAATGACAAATAGAAGGTATGGATTATTTTTTAAAATATGTATTATTATTATTGAATCTTAGGATATAATTCAAGATTCTATTTGTAGGAACGAATTATTTTAGAAAATTAGAAGAGAAATTGTTAATGGATATTGAAGAATGTTTAATGAGTAAGAAGTTAACAAATAAGGGATTCAATAGTTATGGTAAATTTTAGGATGGTGAAATGCTTATACGTATTAAGGATATTTGGATGAATGGAATAACATTAGAATACTATTTATAGTTTATGTAACCTTGATGTTTGATATATGAAAATTTTATTTAAGGAATAATTATCTTTTCAATTTTGGATATAGTTATAAAGAACCATTTTAGTTTATATGATCGTTGAATTTTTTGAAATTATAGGTTAATACATTTTTGGGATGAAAAATAAATGTTATAGAAAACCATCATGTTTAATATATGCTATGGTTAATTTTGATAAATTTATATCTATTTGGGAATGAAATAAAATTATACTGTTTTTGAAAAGAGACAACACACCGACCGTGTGAATACCTATCATGTCAGACGAAGCTGTGGGAATCGATCCCACAACCAAAGTGCGACTGGTATTTAACGCCTACCACTTGACTACAAGAAGTCCATGGTTAGTTTGACTAATTATTATTTTTAAATGATTTTATGAATCCAAAATATTTTTATTTTGGGTTATCTTTGGAAATGAATAATCTATCATGGAGAATATTTGATTTGGTTAATTGATTTTCAATATGTGATTTTAAGAGTAACTGATGTTATTTGGAGATAAATGTTAATATTTATCTTGGAAGACTTTATGATTAAATCCTTCAGTGATTTGGGTTTCAATCTTAGTTTGAATTACTTTGAATAATATTAAGGAAAAATATTTATTTAATGGTCTCTGTTGAACAATGGGTTTTGTTAGAAAAATTTTGTAGATTAAGAGTAGTTTCTCATTATGTAAAAGAATATCCTTTTAGGAGATTATCTGATCATGTACTAAACATTTTGGTTTTTTTAATATATAAAGACAATGGAAATATATAGAACATCATATGTGGATTTTTTAATTCTCTTTAAGTTTATTATAACACTTTTAATGTAAAAAAGTTATCCTGAATATTCATCATTTGGAGAATATATGATTTTGTGTTAGAAATCAAGTAAATGATGAATGACTTCATTACAAGTATGTATATTTCCTTATCTTTTTAGTTAAGCTCATAAATAAATTACTCAATGAAAAGTAACTTAAAAAAAACATGTCTGTTAAATTTTCCAAATGGGGACTCAAAGTCTGTTTAACCCATCATATGTTTGTGAATTTCTAGTGGTTAACATTTTCCTTAACATGTTTTCTATCACTTTCCATCAGAACTTGAAGGTTTTTTTCTCCTCCATATACCTGTTTTCATGGAATCATAGTATCTCTTTTCCAGGGTAACCTTTGTACTTCTCTTCCTTTATTTTAAATTGATGTTTTGCTGACTATTTTTTTTGGATATGGGGCTTTCAATGAAGTTCTCGAGACCAATTTTTAAATTGCGAGGACGGAATTCCCAAAAGGGGAGAAGGATGTAACATCCCGAATAAATGAAGAATATAAAATTTTCATATTTATTAATATTTGTGAATTAAATATTAATTTTACTTTAAATGGGTTTCTATGTTCGATAGCGTACCTGATACGAAACAACGAGTTTTATTGAAATCTTACATTGCACACTAATAATATAATATTATTATTTTTAATTGTATTTTATTCCTTGATGTTGTATTGGCAGGAATGAATAAAAATAACTAAAATATGATTATAAAAGTTTGTTAAAAGTATTTACATTTATCCAATAAAATATATAGTCTTAAATTGTTATTGAATCTATTTTTAAGCATAATTTACAATAAAAGGCCGATTTACCGCCTTTTAATGGAGAACCCTCATTAAATCTAATTATGGTCCCTTTAATACATTCTATTTGTCCAAATAAAATATTTCTTTAGAATGGGGGCATCAAAATTTACTTTGTGTAAATTTTTGGATTTTTTCTGATAATGTTGATTTTCTAATTAATTGTGAAAATTATTGTATTTTAATTCAAAAAAGAGTATTAATCTAATTTATTTATATGGTTATACTATATTATTTAATTGGTTTTAAAGTGTAATTAGAATATATTTTTACTATTTAATCCAATGTTGGTCATTGGAATTTATTTCACATTGAAATTGGACATAAACAAGAATCAATCTTTTTAAAGTTATTGTTTTTTAAAAACACGCAATTTGTTTTCTTAATGGAAATTTATTTTAAAATTAATAAATTACACTTAGATGTTTTGAATTTGAAAAAATAGCAATAATTTTTGAAATTGGAATTTCAAAAATAGCTTATGCTGATTTTTTGCTATTTTTCTAAAAAACATAAATTTTTTATGAATAGTGAAACTACATAGTGGTAGTTAAAAAAATGGCGTTTTAATTTAAATGAAATTTTACCACTTTTGTGAATTGAATTTCAAAAATCTGTCATAGTTGGATGTTATAAAGATGTTAAATGTTGTTCATTAAGATGAAAATAATTTTTGTTGAATATTAACTTTTGACTTTTATTTACAGCAGTTATAGGTAAATAGGTTAATTCAACGTAAAAAGAATATTATAATAAATCAAATTAATTTAACTCTTGTCCAAACCTAACTGGATGAATCATTAACGACCATGGGAAACTTTGGGTCTATTTTGGGACCTCATTTAGCCACTTGGGTGTGATAATGACAATTTAGATTCATTAATTAAATGTAAAGACAAAAATGACATTAACAAAAATCATTTATTAAATAATTTGTACATAGTGTTATAGAAGTCATATTTTCGACTATAAATATTAATCGGAAAGATAAAACGATTTCCTACATAATGTAATTTATTTTATAATTTTTATAAAACAAATAAAATTAATTATTTATGACATAATATGATAAAGTATTTACCTTATTAATAAATCATTTAAATAAATAGGATTATAATGATTTAAATAATGTCCAAAACATGTCAAATTACGATTGGATGATTTTATTTCGACCATGACTCATCTTATATTCAGCTTTCATGATTTTTGGACCATTATAAACCGAATAGAATTATATAATAAAATAATAGTTTCACACATTCGTAAAGAGCCCCTCCTCCCCCTTATAAAAGAAGACCACTTCTAACTATTTTCTCACACCTCTCAAACCCTTAGGATGGTCCAAAATATGCCCAATTAAGATAACTACATCCATGTCCTCTATATAGATTCCTTACCTTAGGCAGAAGTCACTTTAAAAAGTCCTTTTGGTTCAAACCAAAGGAAGTTAACCAAATTAAAGGTAACAATTTCTCTTAAATTGTTTTATTTTGTTTTATTTCTCTAACCCCTAAACACTTTTTATTACATTATTTTGTGACAAAATTGGAATCCTAAATATACAAGGATGTTGTTTTGAGATTTATTCGATCTACACTTACACACACCTCCATCCAATCGATGAAGAACATAATGTTTCTATGGATGGAAAACTAATGCCTCACGAAACGATGATTGTTCAAATATCTCCAACCGCCTCTCATGGTTGACATTACGATGGAAATGTTTTTATATATGATATATATTATGTTTATGTTTTCTTTATTCTTCTGTATTTTCAATTTATAGAATGCCTTTATGGTTTCCATAGTGGGTAAATATGATAATCTCATCGAGGAAGTGCGGACTACCGCCACCTTAAAGTGATTTGATTCGTTAATTCCTTATGCGGGATGTATAAATGATGGAGTTAATGATATTATATATGATATTATACTGTAATTATAATATAACTATGTATAATTATGTTTTATTTCTATTAAAATAAGAAATATAAATATATGTAGCATTCATGGGTACGTACGGATTACCGTCTCCATGAATGGTGCCTTTCATTTCACACCTCTAAATGTTATGTACTATTATAAATACATGTATATAATTGATATATATGATATATATGAAATCCAAATCATTAATATAATTCTGGATATAATGAAACATTGAAAACATGAACAACATGTAATTATAAAGAGTCCATGATTGACCCCAGTACCAAATATCGACAAAATGGACGTTATTAAGTTAAATGATTACATAATGATTATAACATGGTAATAAGTGATATAAAAGAAATGATAAACATTAAAAAGGTTCTTCATCAAGTATATATTAGCTTTAGTTTATTATTCATGATATTAAATAATGATCAAATCAAGTCGGACACGAGTTAAGGTATCTGACCTCTCTCTATCTTTTCAAGTACTCTATTTTATGTCATTTCATTTATGCTTCATGTTATTATGTTGGAGGATGTTCTTTTATATTCACCATAATGTTATTTTTATTTTCATATGATGATAGACTCCCTATTACTCTCATCAATTCATTTTAATAATTTTTAAGAGGCGTTTTAAGGATGCTGAATTTTTGTAAGGGATTTTCTTATCTCAATTTTAATTCCTTGAGATTTTCATTGTTAGCCACTTATTCATTTCATGTAGTGTATTTTGTACAGCCATTTGATATATATTATCATGATTATATTCATATTCAAGGTTTTCTAGGATTCATTTTGTGGTTATTATCTTTTTGTCATACGAATCGGTTGATTTCAACGTGGTAAAGGATTTCGTCTCACTTTTATTCCCGTGAGATTCATGCTATATTTCCCAATATTTCCATTTTTGGTCTATGTAATGCCCATGATTTTACACATTATGTAATATAGATTCATTTATGAGTATTTACATATTCATTTTATTATCCTTATTTCATGTTGCGTATGTTTTGTAAGTTACCAAATCGGTAAGGGAATTATTCACCCTCCTCATTATAAAAGACTTCTTTTTATTATGTCTTTTAATTTACATATTATTATGCTAGGTTATGTTCTTTTATATCATTATTTATTTAAAATTTATATCCAAGTGATGAGATTCCTTTTTTATCTCATCAATTCATTTTCTGAGTTTTAAAGAGATGTCGTTAGTCTGTCGAATGTTTACAAGGGAACCTCTTAACACAATTTCAAATCTTTGGGTTCAACTTGTACTCATTGAATATTTTAATTCAACTTGTACTAATCGAATATGTGATCCAATGAATATGTGTGAATGACCTATGATTGTTTTACACTTAATATACACTTATATTTGTTGTATTTATATTTTTCACACATAATTATGTGATTTATTTATCCTTAATTTAAGGCTACCATCTTAATAAGTGATTTCTTCTCAATTTACATTTCTATTGAGACTACATTGTTGTTATGCACAAATTCCATCTTATATGATTTATATACTGTAATTTGACATATTATATCATGAATCCATTTATTCTCATGATATTATAAAGTTCCGATTAAATGTTATTCAACGGTTATTTGTATTCAAGAGTCTCACATTTTGTTAAAAACACATTAACCAAAATATCATTTTTAAATGTTTTAAATATTTGTCATTCTAAATAATTATCATTAATGTACATGATTTAAAAATTGTTTTGATTATTTATTTATATGTGAATTAGTGTTTTAAAATTAAAATTTGATTAAAAACTTAAAAGTGTTATGGGACACTTTGGTTCAAAAATTATTTTTAATTGTTTTTGAAAATTGATTGTTTATTTCAGTATCTCAAAATTACTTCTTGTGATTGAAAATAAAATGTTATTGGTGAAATGTTTTTATTTGAAATATTTTATGTGCTATGATGGTACTTGGACATTTTACAGGTGGTTACGTGATAAACCATATGACGAGTGGTTCCATGAATACCAGGATGGGTGGTTACATTAAAACCTCCAATGCATTGGGTGTGGAAATCGGCCGTATGGCTATTACATTTAGTGATATGTGTGGAAGTCGACCGTATGGTTATTCCATTTATGTATGTTTATGTCCTAAGTTACCTTTATATGTTATGAATTCTTTATATGAGTATTATGGTAACATTTTGGTTAAAAAAGGGTAGGTAATGATCTTTTATTCATTGAAGAGTATCTAATACTTCATAATGGTGAATAGTATTACTTATGTTAGAGTATTAATGGTATAATTTTTGTTTTGAAAAACTAATAGTTTTACTTAATTGTGTATCCCTTACTAATCTTTTTATAATCATCCTATGTTTTTGAAATTTTTTTCACAGGATATAATGTGGAATAGGGTCAAGGATGGGATCACAAAAAATTTATGTTGTCTTAAAAATGGAACTAGACATGACTTTTTTTTCAAGTGTTCATGTTTTGATAAAAAATGGAAATTGGGTAGAAGTTTCTACATTGTAATAATTTAAAATGTAATAGTTATGACCTAACTCCCTAAAACTATAAACCCGAAATTATCCTCATGTGAATTATTAATTTAATTCAAGATTATGTAATTTTTTAAGGCCAGGTCCTTATAGTTGGTATTAGATGTCCGCTTAGACAACTTTATAGGTTAGTGTGTTATCAAAGAATAAGTAACATAACCATAATGGTTAGACTATTAGAATGAGTCGTAGTTATTTTGAATGAGTTTAGGATAACATGAATAACTATTTTCCCTCATAAGATATTATATGATGATTTTAATGATATACTCACATTGACCTCTTTGGTTTTATAAAATGGCTGGATCTAGCAGGCACCAATGTAATAGTGGATGTGAATAAAAAAGGGATGGTTTTCTGAATGAGAAACTGAATGAAATGAGATATGCAATGAGAACTCTTATTGTTATTCTCAACCAAATATCTAGACTCATGATTTAAAACAAGAAACATGGTGATTTTTATAAGGCATCGTATATTTGAGAAACAAATCAATACGGAAATTCATGTAATAATCATAGTGGTAAGTATGTTAGAAAACCTATGTGTCTAGTATATAGAAACAAAAACCTAGGAAAATGCTTCAAAGGGACTGGAATATGCTATAGATGTGGGAATGAAGGTTATTAAGCAAGAACCTGCCATGTAAAAGGAATCATCTAGTTGACTCTAGGAAAGGGAATGAAGTTATTACTAAGGGATCAATTGATTGTTTTAATTATGGTGTGCATGGTCATTATACAAACAAGTGTCCTATAACAATTTGTTAGGAATGTGATCACCAGGATCGTAAAAATATTTTTTTACCAATACCTAATTCCATTTTGATTGAGAATGAAGAAACTGACAATGACAAATCAAAGGTATGGATTATTTCTCAACATATGTTTTGATATTATTGATTCTTAGGATATGATTCATGATTCTATTTGTAGGAAACAAGTATTTCAGAATAAGTTGAAGAGAAATGGTAAATAGATAATTAAGAATGTTGAATTTGTAAGAAGTCAACATATTAGAGATTCAATAGTTATGGTAGATTTTAGGATGGGGAAATGCTTATAAGTATTAAGGGTCTTTGGATAATGTGAATTAAATTAGAAGACTATTTATTGTTTGTTTAACACTAAATTTTGATATATGAAAATTTTATTCAAGTAATATGTATCTTATCTTTTTTGTATATAGTTATAAATAACCATTTCAGTTTATATAATCCTTTATTTTGAGGAAATTATAGGTTAATACATTTTTGGGATGCAAAATTAATGTTATTAGAAAACATTCATGTTTAAAATATTATATGGTTATTTTTGATAAATTTATCTCTATTTGGTAATGTTTTAAAATTATATATTTTTTGAAAAGGGACAACACACAGACCGTTTGAAAACCCGTTGCGTCAGACGAAGCTATGGGAATCAAACCCACAACCAAAGTGCGACTTGTATTTATCACCTACCACTAGACTACATGATGTCCCTGGTTAGTTTGACTAATTATTTTTATTTAGATGATTTTATGAATCCAAAATAAGTTTATTTTGGGTTATCTGTGGAAATTCTTAACCTTGCATGGAGAATATTTGATTTGGTTAATTGTTTTTCAATATGAGATTTTAAGAGTAACTGATGTTATTTGGATATAAATGTAAAGATTTATCTTTGAAAAATTTATGATTAAATTGTTCCAAGATTTGGGTTTCAATCTTAGTTTTAATTGATTTGAATAACTTTAGGGACCAATTTTTATTAAATGGTCTTTGTTGAACATTGTGTTTTCTTAGACAAATTTTGGAGATTAAGAGTAGTTTTTCATTATGTAAAAGTTTATCCTTTTGGGGGATTATCTAATCTTGTAATAAACGTTTTGGTTTTAGATAATATATAAAGACAAGGGAAATATATAGTACATCGTTTGTGGATTTTTTTGATTCTCTCTAAATTGATTATAGCACTTTTAATGTAAAAAAATCATCCTGAATACTCATCATTTGGAGAAAATATGAGTTTCTGTTTGAAATCTAGTAAAAGATGAATGTGTACATGAAAAGAATGTATATTTACTTATGTTTTATGTTTTGATAATAAATAAATTCTTCAATGAAAAGTAACTTAAATAAAAAACTTGTCTGTTAAATTTTCTTACTGGGGAATCAAAGACTGTTTAACCCATCACAAGTTTGTGAATTTATGGTGGTTAACATATCCTAAACATTTTTTCTATCACTCTCCATCTGAAAATGAAGGTTTGTTTTCACCTACATATCCATGTTTTCATGGAATCAATGTACCTTTTGTCTAGGGTAACCTTTTTACTTCTCTTCCTTTATTTAAATGTGATAGTTTTACTGACTTTTTTTTCGATATGTGGCTATCAATGAAGTTCTCGAGCCCAATTTTTAAATTGTGAGAATGCAATTCCCAGAAGGGGGGAAGGATGTAACATCCCATATAAATGAATAATATATCATTTTCATATTTATTAAATTTTTTGAAATAAATATTAATTTTACTTTAAATGGGTTTCTATGTTCAATAGCATACCTGATACGCAACAACGGGTTTCATTGAAATATTACGTTGCTCACTAATAATATAATATTATTGTTTTAAATGGTATGTGAATCCTAGTTGTTGTATTGGAAGTAATGAATATAAATATCTAATATGAGATAATTTATGTTTTTTTTAAATGTATTTACATTTATTCAATAATAGTTAGAGGCTTAAAATGTGAATGAACCTAATTGTAAGCATAATTTACATTAAAAGGCCAATTTACCACCTTATAATGAAGAAACCTCACTAAATATAATTTTGGTCAATTTAATACATTATATTTGACCAAATAAAATCTTTCTATAATATGGGGACATCAAAATTTACTTTGTGTAAATTTTTGGATTTTTTCTGATAAAGTTCATTTTCTAATGAATAGTGGAAAATATTGTATTTTAATTCAAAACAGTGTTTTAATATAATTTATTTGTATGGTTATATTATCTTTTTAATTTTCCTTAAAGTGTAATTATAATATATTTTTACCATTTAATCCAATGATTGTCATTGGAATCAATTTCACTTTGAAATTGGACATAAACAAGTATCAATATTTTGATTGTTACTATTTCTTAAAAACACGCTATTTGTCTTGATAACGAGAATTATTTTTAAAATTAATTCATTCCATTTCTATGTTTTTAATTTGTAAAAATATACATCATTTATGAATTCATAATATCATATATATATATATATATTAGGTGGAATATTTGGTATTTTTCTGGAAAACATAAATTTTTTATGAATAGTGAAACCACTTAGTGGTAGTTAAAAAAACTGACGTTTTCATTTAAATGAAATTTTACCACATCAGTGAATTGAATTTAAAAAATAAGACATAAATGGTTGTTATCAAGATGTAAAATTTTGTTAATTATGATGAAATAAAATTTGTGGTTAATAGTAACTTTTGACTTTTATTTACTACGGTTAAAGATAAATACGTTATTTCAAGGTAAAATGAATATTATAATAATTAAATATCACATTAACAGTTGGCCAAACCTTATTGGATGAGTCATTAACGACCATAGTCATCTTTGGGTCGATTTTGTGACTACAGTGAGCCACATTGTTATGATAATGAAAATTTAGATTAATTAATTTAATGTAAAGACAAAATTGACATTAACAAAAATAATTTTGTAATTAATATTTATATGTTGTTATATAAGTAATATATTAAAATATAAATATTAATTGGAAATCTAAAAAGATTTCATACATCATTGTATTTTTTTATAATTTATAGACAATAATAAATTAAATTATTTATGACATAAGAATGATGATGTATTTACCTCATTAATAAAGCATTTAATTAAATAAAATTATAATAATTAAAATAATATAAAAAACTTGTCAAATTTAAATTGGATGATTTTATTTCGACCATGAGTCATTTTATATTCATCTTTAATGATATTTGGACTATTAGAAACCGAATATAATTATATAATAAAATAATAGTTTCGCACATTCCTAAAGAGCTCCTCCTTCCCCTTATAAAAGGAGACCACTTCTATCCAATTCCTCACACCTATATAGACATTTGGCTCGTCCAAACTATGTCAAATTAAGCTAAATACATCCCTCTACTCCACCTATAAGCCATACCTTAGGCATAAGGCACTTCAAGAAGTCCTTTTGGTTCCAACCAAAGAAAGTTAACCCAAATTAAAGGTAACCGTTTCTCTTAAATTGTTTCCTTTTATTTTACTTATCAACGTCTAAACTCTTTTTATTACGTTATTTTGTGAAAACATAAGTTTCTTAAATATACTAGCATATTTTTATGAGAACTATTCAATCTAAACATACACACACCTCCATCCAATGGATGAAGAACATAATGTTTCTGTGGATAGCAAACTAATGCCTCACGAAACAATGATTGTTCAAATATCTCCAACCGCCTCTTATGGTGGCCATTATAATGGTAATGTTTTTATATATGATATATATTATGTTAATGTTTTCTATATGCTTATATATTTTCCATTTATAGCACGCCATTATGGTTTCTATAGTGGGTAAATACGATAATCTCATTTGAGGAAGTTAGACTACCACCCCCTTAAAGTGATTTGATTCGTTAATGCCTTATATGGGAAGTATAAAGGATAGAGTTAGTGATATTATATATGATATTATACTGTAATTATAATATTCATATGTATCATTATGTTTTATTTCCATTAAAATAATAAATTGAAATGAAAGTAGCGTTCATGCGTACGTACAAATTACCGACTCCATGAATGGTTCATTTCATTTACTACTTCTTAATGTTATGTACTATTATAAATACATTAATATAAATTCTATATATGATATATATGATATAAAAATCATTAATATAATTCTGGATATAATTAACCATTTACCACATGAACAACATGTGATTATTACAAGTCCATTTTTGACTCCAGTACCAAATATCAACAAAATGGAAGTTATTAATGTAAATGATTAGATAATGTTTATATCATGGTAATAAGTGATATAAAAGGAATAATAAACTTGAAAAATGTTATTAATCAAGCAGAAATTAACATTTCTTTATTATTCAGGAGATTAAAGAACGATCGAGTCAAGTCGGACACGAGGTAATGGATCCAACCTCTCTCTTTCTTTTCGAGTACTCTTTTTTATGTCGTTTCATTTATTCTCCATGTTGTTCTGTTGGAGGATGTTCTTTTATATTAACCATAATTTAATGTTTTATCATATTTTGAGAGACCCCCAATTACCCTCATCAATTCATTTTATGAATTTTTAATAGGCACAGTTAGGCTGCCGAATTTTATTAAAGGATTTTCTTGTCTCACTTTTAATTACGTGGAATTTCCATTGTTCGCCACTTATTCATTTCATTTGGTGTATTTTGTACTGACATTTTATATATATTATCATTATTATCATTATATTTGTTGTATTCTGTGATTTATTTTGTGGTTATTAACTTATGGTCATATGACTCAGTTGATTACAATGTGTTAAAGGGTTTCGTATAACTTTTATTCCCATGTGATTCATGTTATATTGGAAACTATTTTTTTCTATGTGGTCTATGTAATGCCAATTATTGTATTCATTATGTAATATAAATTCATTTATGATTATTTACATCTTCATTGTATGATCCTTCTTTCATGTGGTCTATGTTTTGTATGTTACCAAATCTGTAAGGGAACTATTCACCGTCCTCTTTATAAATGACTTCTTTTTGTTATGTCTTTTAATTTACATCATATTATATTTGGATATGTTCTTCTATAACCTTATTGATGTAAAAATTATATCCATGTAATGATATTACTTTTTTTATCTCATCAACTAATATTATGAATTTTAAAGTGATGCTGTTAGGCTGTCGAATTTTTATAAGGGAACCTTTAAACAAAATTTCAAATCTTTGTGTTCAACATGTACTCATTTAATATTTTAATTCAACATGTACTCATTTAATATGTCATCCAATGAATATGTGTGAATGAACTATGATTTTTTTACACCTAATATCCACTTATATTGGGTGTATTTATATTTTTCACACATAATTATGTGATTGATTTATCCTTAATTTAAAGATACCATCTTTATTAGGGAATTCATCTCAATTTACATTTCTATTGAGACTCCATTGTTGTTATGCAACAATTGACTCTTATATGGTGTATATACTGTCCTTTGACATTATATACCATTAATCCCTTTATTCTCATGATATTATAATGTTCTGATTAAATGTTATTCTGCAATTATTTGTATTCAAGAATCTCTTATTTTGTTAAAAACTCTAAAAAAATATCATTTTTAAATTTTTTAAATATTTATTATTATAAAACATTATATGTAATTTCCATGTTTTAAAAATAGTTTTGAGTATTTATTAATATGGAAATTAATGTCTTAAAATTATAATTCCATTAAAATCTTCAATGTGGTATGGTACACATTGATTGAAAAATCATTTTTTAAATGGTTTTTGAAAATGAATTGACTATTTCAATATCTCAAAATTACTTCTTCTGATTTCAAATGAAATGTTATTGGTGAAATATTTATATTTGAAATATTTTTTGTGTTATAATGGTTCTTGGACATTTTATGGGTGGTTACGTGATAAACCATATGACAGGTGGTGCCGTGAATACCAGGAAGGGTGGTTATGTTATAACCTCCAATGCATTGGGTATGGAAGTCGGTCGTATGGCTATTCCATTTAGTGATATGTGTGGAAGTCAACCATATGGTTATTTTATTTAAGTATGTTTATGTCCCAAGATACCTTTATATGATATGTGTTCATTATATGGGTATTATGATAATCCTTTGGTCAAAAAAGGGTAAGTAATGATCTTTTATTCAGTGAAGAGTATCTACTACTTCATAAAGGTGAAAAGTATTACATATGTTAAAGTATTCATGGTTTACTTTTTTCTTTGAAAAACTAATAGTTTTACTTATTTGTGTATCCCTTATTGAGCTTTTTATTCTCATCAAATGTTTTTGAGATTTTTTTCACATGAAATAATGTGGAATAGGGTCAAGGATGGGATCCTGGAAAATTCGTGTTGTCTTAAACATGGAAGTAGTCGTGATTTTTTTTAAGAGTTCATGTTTTTTTAAAAAATGGATACTCGGTAGAAGTTTCTACTTTATAATATTTTTAAATGTAATAGTTATGGCCTAAATATCTAAAACTCTAAACATGAAAAGATCTTCAATGTGAATTATTCATTTCATTCATGATTATGTAATGTTTAGGGCGGGGTCCTTATAAAAATAAAGGTGGATAATTTATTTAGCAGATTAAATATGAATCTAAAAAAATCAATTCTTATTTTATACATTAATAGCAATGAGGAACTTTTTTAATGGTCCATTAAGGTTGAAATGGATATTGGTGACTCTCAGTGGTATCATGAGCCAATAGGCCAAAAGTGGAAAATAAAATCTGATGTAGGTATTTCCACAAATAAATTACATGATTTAAATAATCTTGATCATCGCATGAGTAAAATTTTTGTGAAGAATCATCATAGGAACTATCGAAAGGGATCCGTAAACTGCTTCAGATGTGGGAATATGTGACATCTAGCTTAAAACAATCAACGAGATATGAAGAATCACTCAAATGTGGAAGAAAAAATGAATTTTCAGATAAACGCTCATCCAACGTTGTAGTGTTACAACTACAAGGAACATGAGAATTATGCGAACAATTTCCGTAGTCCAAGGGTTGTTAAAGGAAATCAACAACAACCTCCAAGTAAACAAGAAATGGATTATATTTTAAAACATAATTAGGTGGAGCAGGATAATGATATGTTGATATGTACACTAGTTATTCATTAAATAATAGAAAACATACGATTTGAATTTGGTTATACACATTCATTCATATCAAGCAAGTTTAGTTGAGAAAATCAAACAACACCTCTAAATTTTGGGGATATGTTATCTATGAGAACAATAAATAAGGAAATTGTTCATTACAACATTTATAACTCCTCCCCGGTAACTTTTTGTGGGATCAACCCCCCATAAAATATCATCATAAATCATGTAGTGGATTTCGATGTTATCTTGGGCATGGATTCACAATCTTTATACAAAACAACCATCAATTATTAGGATAGGGATATCAACCTTCACATCACATAGAATCCTCCAATTCATTACAAGTGTATGGAGGAAGATGAATATCCATTAGAATCAACATCTCATGTGTGAAAAATAATCCATTATGTGAATTCATATCTATCCATAATGATTGAATTGATTGAGATATTCTCGCTTGAAGATATTCATATTGTGAGTGATTACATTGATGTATTTCTCAAAGATTTGTCTGGTCTTTCCCCTGATTGTGAGGTTGAGTAATCAGTTGAACTTATTCATAGATGTCTTACGAAATCAAATACAACTTATTGAATGGCCACCGTAGAGCTATATGATTTGAAGAAGTAGTTACAAGAGAATATAGAGAAGGGTCTAATATGATCATGTGCTTCACCATGTCTTGTGTCCGTCGTCTTCATCAAGAATATGGATGGATCAATGAACCTATGAATTAATTTTCATGAGCTCAATAAAATCATGATAATTAAAAATTATCCCCTTCCATGGATAGATGAATTGTGTGATCAGCATCATGTGGTCAATTATTTCGAAAAGGTAGACTATTAGTCGGGATATCACCAATTCATACTAAGGAATGAAGATATTTCCATGTCTTTCTTTAAAATGTGCTATGGCACTATGAATTCAATTTGATTCCATTCAGACTCCCTAATGCTCTAGAAATATACATCGACTTAATTAATAACATCAGTAGATATTACCATAACTAATTTTTGGTAGTCTTTATCAATGATATTTTGATATACTCTAGGAGAAAGGAGGAAAATGGGGATCATTTGAATAATTAGATGAATATAATTAGAAGAGAGATGTTGTATGCAATGTACATTTAATGTGAGATATAGATTGAGGATGTATCATTCTTGGGGCATGTTATCATATGAATAAGGATATTTTTGTACCCTTCCTTGGAAAATGAAATTTAATAGTGTCCCATTCCAATAGATTTAATGAATATCGACAGCTTTATAGGTCTAGCTGGGTATTATCGGTGATTTGTGAGGTAATTTTTAGGATTTTAAAACCCAATGACCCAGCTGACACAAAAGGGAGTTAATTTTTTTCTAGATTCATGAATGTTAATATTGATTTATGGAGTTGAAAAAGAGGCTTTTCATTATTCCAACACTCACATTTCAGATAATAGAGAACTATTTTGTGGGTAAAATGTGTCTTTAAAGTATGGAATAAGCTGTGTGCTGATGTAAAATGATTATGTGATTGCTAATTCTCAATGATGTTGAAAATCCTTGATCAAAATTATCCTTCTCATAATCTAGAGTTTCTATTTTTGAGCTTTTCATTAAAAATATGGTGGAAATATTTATATGGGTAGAAATCTGAAATATTTACTCATCAAAAGAGTCTCAAATATATATTCACAGAAAAAGTTCTAAATTTCCACAAGTGAAGATAGATAAATCTCATCAAGGATAATGACTTCTCAATCCACTAACATCCCGATAATGCAAACAAGGTGGATGATTCTCTATATAGATATTATTCTGCATCTTTATCATTGATGAGAATAAAAATGGATCAAATATTCATATATTTTTAGAGGATGGACTTGGGAATCATTAAGGGAGGAAAATAATCAATCATGTGTCATATTATTTCTCAACCATCACTCATGTAAAAAATAAATAATTCTCAAAAAAATATGTAAAAATTCTAGAAATTGTTGATGTTATCAGAAATAGGAAATGATCTGCGCTCATGATTCAAATAGTTGGAGTCATAAGTTTTGGATCTTGATTATTTGTAACATCCCATCCAGAGATAAAAAGGAGCATTTTAATGATGAATATAGCTTAACATTCTCTATCCACCCATGGATCCCAAGAACGTATCGAGATCTCTTAGATAACTTTTGGTGGGTCAATATGGAAAAAAAGATTGGAGTGTTTACATCATTGTGTGTGTTATGTTGGAAAGTAATGTTTGAAAAAATGAATTCTAATGGGATGGTGGAACCATTAACCATACCCAAATGAGTGTGGGAGAATATTACCATGGAAATTGTTACTGCATTTCCAAGGACATCCAAATGAAATAATGATATATGTGTCATTGTTGATCATCTTACAAATATAGCTCAATTAATCACAATTCGAGAGGACATATCATTTGATAAAATATCACAAATATATATCAATGAGATGGTATGGCTGCATACAGTGCCACTATCTATTGTATCTGATAGAGATATGAGATCCACCTCAATTTTCTGGAAAGTCTCCAAATTTCTCTAAGCACAGAACTTTACTTCCGTACGACCTATCATCCTCTAACTGATGGCCAATATGAGGGAACGTATGAGACACTAGAAGATATGTTGAGAATGTAATCTATAGACCTCAACTGAGGATGATACCAATATATTTCACTAGTTAAATTCTCTTAAAATAGTAGTTTCCACTCAAGCATCTCAATGACACCATATAAAGACCATTATGGAAAAAGGGACAGAACACCAACATTTTTTGATGTAGTTGGTGAGAATAATCTTAATAGATATGAAATGGTCGAAGAAATGGTGGATAAGGTTAAAACCATTCCGAATAACTTCAATATTTCCAAAAGAGGACAAAAGAGTTATGCAGACAATCATCGATGATCCCTTGTGTTCAATGATGTAATCATTGTTTTTCTATGCATATCTCTATAAATAAAGGTCATGAGGTTTGGGAAGAATGGAATGAGAAGTCATAGGTACATTTTCCCCTTCGATATTCTTGATCGTATCAGGGTCATGGCCCATTGACTAAAAATTATACCTACCATGTCCAAATTATATGATTTCATCCATGTATCCCTCTTATGGAAGTACATATCAGACTCTTCACATGTACTCTCATATGAGGTGGTACATTAGGAGAATGATCATTCTTATGAGGAGCATCCATTAAAGATATCGTATAATATATATAATGTTATATTTAATAAGACTACTCACCTAGTCAATATATTTTGGATGATGAATAATTACAAAGAGGAACCATGCTAACATGAGGAAGAAAATAATGAAAAGTACCAACAAATATTTATGGATAAGAATGTAAAATGAAATTTCAATGTAGAAATTTTACATTGGAGGAATAAGGTAACGACTTAATGTTTTATAAATTGATATTCCATTTATATAATTATGTTATATATAATCACTTGAAATAACAACACAATGAACTACTACGTACTATGTGACCATTAAAAAAATATTTCCACTACTATTATTTGATTTTTTATAATATGACATACATGGTTGTGATCAGTATGATGTTTGAAGTCTTATGAGAAAAACATAATTAATTATTAAATAATAAAAAATATTTATGAATAATAACCTACACATATGATTAGTAATATGATATTTATGAATATTTAATTTTCTAAAATAATATTAACCTCACCCTTGAATGTATAAAGGATATTTAGGGATCATGTAAGTGATAATGATACCATAACAAATGTATAGGTATTTTTATAAGTGATAAGTAATTAATTACAATTAATTAATATAACGAAATATTTTTCCATAAAAGGTGTTAATAAATTAAAAATTTTATGTCTTCTAGTTTTAAGAATATTTTATAAGACCTTATGTAGTTATTGAAAGCATTATAAAAGCACTTATAGTTTTAAAATCCATATTTTTCAATAAAATTTAAATTTTATTTAAAAATTAAATGAATCGTATTTATAAAATTATTATTAAAAAATGGATCTAATTTTTGGATCTTACATGGTTAAAAGTGGTTAAAGTGATTTATTGGGTTTTTTCTAAAATATTTGAAATTTTTTTAATTGTAAAACACGATAATTCAAGATAAATACAAAAACATGAATTTCTACATAATCATTGAGTCATGGATGATGTATATGGCCATTGGTTCAAACTCAAATGCACATATTACTATTTTTTTAACAATATTAATTAATATTTCTTGTCTTATGATAAAATAATAAACTAATTATTAAAATATTAAGTTAACCCTTGTCCCCTCCATTATAAAAACCACCCACACTCCCATATTCCCTTTACTAATCTCAAGCCTTATGAATTACCTATAATCATCCCAACCATATCCCCATGATCTCCCCACTTCTAGAATCCTTATTTCTTTTCAAAATTCCAAATCCTCTCCCTTTAAGAGGCTGTCATGGAATATTAAATCAATAGGTAAACACTTATTTTCTTATCTTTTCATTCATTTTATCTTCATGTTCCATTTTTATCTTTTCATTCCTAACCTCTCCTCATCCAAATGGTATGAAACATATATCAACATTAATGTAATATAATTTTATTATGATAGTTGTATAATTTATTATCATCTCTCATTTCCTCTCTTCTTTTACGAAGTAAATGAAAACGCCGTATGAGCAATGTTAATTTACCACATTCCAGGACAATCAGTTATCAATTCCTATTACAATCTATAATTCTGGTCATGAAACCATTTTTATGGATGGACTAGACTATTAAATATGTATATTATATTATATGGTGTTTTTGAATCCATTTTCACAAATGATGTAAAATATTAATTCAAAACAAGTTAATATTGAGAAAAATCACCAAATAAATCCAAGTGTTTATCATCAATGCTTCGTATAATTAATCAACTTTACTCCATATAACCAAATGAGTTTTATAACCATTTCATCATCTGTATTTACACTAATTTCATATAAAATCAATTCTGTGCAACCATTCTCATCGTACATGAATAACAAAACATTTATAAAAGTGAACTAATCATTAAAATTATGGATGAAAATACTCTCAAACAATAATATCGCACCTCTTAACTCATGAAATATGACATTAATGAACATAATATGGTTATAATAAATTAAAAAAAATTATTGGAGGATATGGAATTGTTAATTAATTACCATAATTTGATTATTCAGGTCATTTGAAATGAATCGAAGAACACCAACTGACTTAATGTACGAGATATTTTCCATCTCACATTTATTCATGAATCTCCAATGTGTTATTCCCTATTATGTGAAATTCCTAATGATGAGGTATTATTTTTCACCTTTACCATACTGACATCATTATTTAAAATATTCGATAAACCCTTTTATCTCTAATTAATTGCATTTAGTTACTCCAGATACCATACACATATTCCATAAGGGATTCTACCTGAACCTCCATCATACATTCAGTTTGATCTACCTTTCATTTTATGGAAATTATGTTTCCTATTAATTTCATATATATATTATAAATTATATATACATGATCTAAACATATGAATCCTGATCCATTAATTATTATCTTTTGAGTATATACATGTTTTTAAGTCGATCCCTCCTCAATACTTCTCGATAAGAAAATATGTTTCGAGGGAACTTCTTGAGTTATTACCATGTTTCATGTGAACTCTATTATATGTTTTAAGACACAATTGTTTTTTTAAAATATGTATTATTATTATTAAATATATACTGGTTTACTTATGGTTTTAAATTAAAAATTATTCCATTTTTTATTTTAAATTCTCTTTTGCATTTTCCTTAATACCGCACTAAAATGTTTTAATGAGAATATTTCTAATATACTCTTTATTCATGTTACCAAATATATATGACATCACATACCATGATATGTTATTATTTGACATTATGAATTCCCATATTCATTTTAATTCCATTCTTACGTGAGAACATTTATGATACACCCATTAATTATCCTTTATGGAATGACTATGGTACCCATTTCTTGCATGGGTACCCTAGTGTTTATGTATGATTGATAATGTATGATTCTATATGTGGAAAAAATATGCATGAACATGTTAGGATGTTTGAGCCCAGATAATTATCTAATGCATTGGGTAATGTTGAGTCTCATGAGATGTTATGTGCAACAGTCCTTGCATATTTCCTTGGCATGTGATACCATGTGAAACAGTGTAGTTGGTTATCCTTGACATGTTCTCCTATATGAGTGATGAGAAATTACTCATGATTAATTCATGATTTAATGTTGCTACAATATTTCTTTTATTGAATGTATATGATCCCATGTTTATATGTTGAGATTCTACGTTCTATTTTATATCATTAGGTCATGATCCCTATGTCATTTTATATAGTCTTATTCTAATGTTTTTTCTTTTCTAGGATTGTAGATCATACATTAATTAATTTGATCCCTAGAGTACCATATAATAATGTAAGGGGTAAAAATAAGTTATGTTACCCCTATAAAGATAAAATAAAGGACTGTTTTTTAGTCCCAGGTTTTCAGATTAATGTACATAGTGTTCAAAGACATTGTACTTCATGATCCATGGATTTTATTATTATTTATAATTATGCATAAGATATTATAATGATACATGAAAAACCTAGGGTCACAATACATTTGATAGGAAATGTAGTAGATGACACTATAATAGGGTGATATTATTCTCAGTAGATATATAAGGAATCAATGAAGATATCCTTATTTTAGCTATCCATATTGGATGAGGACGGTGCTTCATATCATCAATAGATGGTTGTTACCCCAAAACTATTTTATATGATATTGGACTAGAGATACTCTCTTTGAGACCTTACATTATTAGATATCCATATGATGTTCTCCTTATGGATTTTATGAAGGCGTTTAGCACATTATCATTTTCATAGGATGAATGATTGTACCAAAGTAGATGTTTGATGAGTTGATAAGGGGGATTCATAACTACCATTTCATAGAAATATAATGGTGTGATGAAGATATACTCAATCAAATGACATAGGTTTTTTTGTTTCCATGAATGAAGAAGGGAGTAGTAAAAATTTTCTCTCGATTCCAAAATTGTAATATGGTTATAAATGAGCACCATGTTCTAGAATGATTATCTCAACCACATGAATTTTTAGAGTGGATTTGGTAAAGAATATATATGATAATAATGAAATTTTTACAAAATACATCTAGAGTACATGATTTTATGTAGATGATCATAATCTGACTCATCTTTTTGGCTCACTTCCTGACCATTTTATATTGGAGTTTAATAGATAGATATTGAAGACTTTACATGTAGCAGATTGTACAATTGCAAAAACATAACTCGATGAATGGTTAAGAACATGATTCCCACTACATTTCATTTGTATAGAGTGGATTTTCTTATACCATTGAGATTTTGTTTTGATTCAACATAGAATTTCATTCCTATGCTGCTAGCTTGAATAAGTTGTTCATTATGTTTTTTAGAGGATATATAGTGGGACTGCATATTTGACTATGGACATTTTTTGATGATCTCAAACCCCTAGTGAAGACTTTGTACAATAAAATAATTTATTTTACAATTAGAATGGAATAATTTTCGTGCTTCTATGAGAGCCCATATTAGTTATAGATTTATTATACAAGTCTATGTGAGTCAGAACTCAATGGCATATTTTTGTTGTATGATTTGAATGAAAAGGTATAGGTCATACATTAGTGGAATAGGTTAAGAAAAATTCATCATAATTCATTTTAATATATAATATAGAGGCCTTTTGGATTTTTAGATGGATACCTTGTTTTCGTGAATGTATCGGCTCAATGAGGATTCTGAAAAATATTCCAAGGAACCCAATTATATCCTAGATTCATTTTAGATTTATAGATACAATGTAGATTATATGGGGTTTTATACAATCATGTAATACTTCCTTTGTTAGACTAATCCCATTTTTCCTTCCTTGTCTAATGATTTATATGATTTTTGGACTACAAATCTCATATTATTGATTGTGGTGATATTTATATTACGTGTGGAAGATAGATATAATTATTACCTTGTTGAAATAAAGTATTAGTAGGAGAATATCCACCATGGGAGAGAAATTCCATATGTGTATGACTGGGGGCACCATGAGAATCATCAATAATGAACCTACGAGTGGGAGATGCATATTCCGGATCAATACCCACATCTTTTTTATTAATTCTTTTTCTTGTTTTGGATTACATTCAAAATGTTGGGAGAATGTAATGTCTCATTTTTTTCGATGTAAGGATTTTAAATTGATATAGTAATATTATTCGATGTATTTGAAGAAAAGACATGAAATAATATGTCCTGGTGTGATGGAGATATATAATTGAAATTAAATATTAAATATATTATTATCATTTGCAAGATGTTATCCTAAAATTTTTGGAAAACTCATTAATAGAGTATCAGATCAAAAATATTGTGTCTTGTCCTCGCCTAAAGGGCCACGAACTGTGACTAACCCATGACCTCCCCCAATAGGACACGGCCAAGTAACCAGCACTATGTAGGCATATCACTCACCTAAAAGTCATTTTACTAATGTACCTATAGAAACACACTTATATCATTTACCCTAAAATAAAGAAATGTTAAAAAAAATCAATTCATGAATACATATATATCCCATAATTCAATTATGGGAAATAAATTAATAAATGTAATAAAGGGGGAATATACAAGACCAACCAACAATTTTAAGGAGTCCAAACATTTGGGGAATAATATCACATGAAACAACATGAAAATCATATTGGTCATTCTTGTTATATTTATGAACCAATACCTCCCCATTCTACCAAGACTGCATCAAATGTTCCATTTATTGAATAAGACATGAAGCATGGTCCAAATCCCAATAAGGTATCAATATAACAATTCCAAGTTGGAACAGTGAAAATTCTATATACATAGAATTAAATGTATTCATGTAATAACATAGATATAAATTTCAAAAAAAGACTTTACATATACTCAAGATGGGAAACAAGTGTCTAGGTGGTCTAAACCATGATTCATGTCATACAATGATTCTTCAAAATATGATATTTTTGGAAGAACCCACTACATGATCCACGAAAATCACCCAAGATACAAATGTTAGTCGTCGTGGTTGTTGGTTTTCACCAATGAAAACTCATTATAGCACTATTAACTCAGTATATATATGTGTGCGATCACACATAGGACTACTGGGGGACATCTGATAATGAAGAAATAATAAATCACTCTAAAAAAGATAATATTCTAAATATAACGAAAACCATAGTAAAGCATCAAGGTAGATGGAAAATAAACACCCCATTCAAAGAGGTTAGATAAATTCCCCAAAAAACAACAAATGTATAAGAAGTAATTATAGAGGATCACACTCTACTATCAAAGTGGGAAACCGCACACATTATCTTAGAATCATACATTAAAGATGATCATAATATTGAGATGTGAACAAAATTTTTCATTATAACATAAAAAGGATGGACCAATGGGACACACTCAAGTCATTCTAAAAATATGAGGGGATCCAAAAAATCTTAATTGGGGTACACAACATATACAAGGGAGTATAAAATGATAATTTACAATCCATTGTATTCTTGTGTTCTTCCATATAACATGTTATGTAGATATACATGTAAAAAACATTTGATAAAATATATATAGAGAATATACATCCCTTGATACCATACAGAAACCATCATTCCATTAATGTGTACTCCTAGATTGCCAATGTACCACTCTAGGTACCAAGACATGATAAAACCCATGCATCATGGGATATATGAAAATCCACCAAGGAGAGTCACATGGATAGTGGTTGAGACTGGACATCATTTTCTATTTTTCATGAAAACAAAAGCACAAGAACTGCTCCGAGGGTCCCACAAAATGCTTTTTCTCGATTACAGACAGTGCAACGTATGATATTACTGTTACCTATGTTTTGTTCACACATCACCTGAATATATCATCTCCACTATCAATCGCACAAAACATCATCTGATTTAGGGTTTAATTACTCTTCTATCATATTATCACAAGATCCCTTCTCAAAAATGAATCATGGTCCCACCTCCATCATCTGTGATTCCATGTTCCACTAATGAAAATGATATACATATGGTATAGTATCATTATTTATTGAATCACCCACCATTATCATCAATACAAAAATTATACTATGAATCACAAGCTATAACCAATGTAGCTTTTTTTTATAACAAATAAAGGTCAGAAAATGATAAAATACCTTTTATCTGTGGAACCATTGGCTAAAAAATTACCATTGATGATTGATCAATGAAATGGGGAAGAAATAAATAAACCATACATATTAATGAAAAATCCTACGCCTTTTATCATTTTAGAATTGTTCCATTTTCTTAGTGTTGGGTCAATGAAGAGGGGAGAAACATATAAAAAATAAACCAATTACAAATTATGTCAACCATGGATGCATGAATTAATTATTGTTCATATAAATGATCTATATTCAACTGATATAATGAGACATTCTAAAATCACAAAATGTAAACATTATAAATGGTGATTGGATAAATCATTAATGATAATATTTCTTGTGTCACCATCATTGGTGAGAACAATGCACTCTGATGGGACATCGATCCTTGATCCTAATTTGATCTGATCTACTATCATTAATTAAGAAATACATCCTCTATCAATCTTCAAGACCTCTAGGGATGAGGGGACAACTCCGAGTCGTCGTCATCACCATGTATTTGTGGAGATAATAGGCACTTTAATCAATATAATAGAATTAATATATAAATAAATTTATTTTATTATATATTCCCATCACGTCATTTAACCAAACAGTCAACGTTGACAAACATTATGTCACACCTCATAAAAATACCATAAAAAAAATACAGAGGCCTTATATTCCCAATATTTTCCTCTATTTAAATGATATTATAATTTTTTTTAAAAATTATTGAGCATGATACGAGTATTTTTTTTGAAAATTAAATATATATTTTTGGCTCAATGGGTCTCAAAATCTCATAAATCTAAATTCTGAAATTTTAAAATAATAAGTATAATATATTGATATAATAAATGAAATAATTAGATCCATTACTCTATTCCCACCTTATAAATATTTATCTAGAAAACAATAAACCTAATGAAAATATGAGGGTACTGAGATTGAACTGGGGTCTCCTGCACTTAGTTTCTCTCCAATATATTCTCATGCTACCATTGGGAAAAAACTAGGGGAATTATTCACAATTAATGAATTATCTCTTTTATATCCTTGATCTCCAATGGGTACTCAAAAATGGTATCCCTATATTTGATGGAAATCATTTCCCAATTGTTAGAAAATCATGTGTTGTCATCAGAACACCATTTTTGAGGCCTGTGAAATAAATAATGTACCTTTTTTAACTACATTGTTATAGATAAGTGGTAAACCACCTCACCAACTCTACATACTATCATGAAAGGGCCATATAATCTATGAGATAGATTCTATATATAGACAAATATCTATAATCTATGTTGATATTAGACCCTCAAGAACATAAGGTCTCCCTCAATGCACTCCAAGAGGCTTCAGAGTCACATTGCATATGAATTTTATATTTTCTATGCTCTTGGATGTTCTCCACTTTCTCTAGCATAACTCACATTAAATCTTTCACCATGACTGTTGAATCTACAAGATCATTCCATGAATGGGGTGACCTATATGTTCACTGATACAATATCGATTATGGTTCTATACCAAAATTGAACTTGAAATTCAACAACATATCCTCAAATACATGAATTATTCATTGATTATGGGAATCAATTTAGAGGTAAACACTGTGCTGAAATGAAAATGACTCCAAAAGGTAACTTGTAATCCTCTAAATTATCACAACATGTATTTCTTAGAAAATGCTAAAACTATCATCAAGGGGACTTCATAGAGATGTACTATATTGTGCATATACAAACATTCCATTCACTCTACTAAACTCTACTCATGAATGAATATAATGTTTGAAAATGTGGTGAGTTTGTCTATGATCATCCATTTGAAATCATATCCCCAAGAAATAAATTGTAAATCAATCATGAAGTTATTAAATATCTCCTCCATCTACCAATATTTCACCTCATTGGATTTAGATAAAACCTGTTGAACCCCAATCTCATCCTTCACATGGGGACTTGTGTGGCATTGAGAAGAAAACTATGTAACTCAAACTTTCATGATTTCCCAAAAAACCTAACATCTGAGTCATTGTTAAATTATTAGCACCTATATGTACCTCTATATAGAATATATTAAACTCCTTCATCACATCATCCCAAAAATATCTCTTATAACTTCTCTCATTATCATAAAAGGTTAATGTGATCTCTATCCATTGAAAAACTCTAAGGAGAACAAAATATAGATATATGAGTAATTAATGTCTCATAATCGGTATCCCCATACTGATATTCCCTAACACACAGTAAAATATTGGGGGTAAAAACCATCAACTGAAGATATATAAATTTATGTTTTCACTATGGACAACTACAATCAGGATAACTACATTGAGGCCATAGAAAACTATTGAGAACAAAATCTCCAGTTGATAGAAACTTCCACCATATTCCTCATCACATGAGTATAGAAAATATTTAATTAATTATCATGGGGAAACTCTATAAATAAACTAAATATCATATTGATATCATTTTTATTGAATATATAATTCAGAATAATTTTTTTCATCGTATATGATAGTCCACTCTCTCATCTGGCAGTGTCACCACATCCCCATGGTGATGACTACCACTACTTTCTCAAGATTGGGGGTCTCTTATTTCAACTCATGTGGTATTAAATGCCTAGATTAATAGATAATCACTCATTATCACTTCATTAGGAACCAAAAATGTATATTCATCATAGGAACACATAACAATAAGTACTTAACACCCTCTTTATGAATTAATAAGTTGGGGTAGCATGTTATCCTCTACCCCAACAATTGAAAACACAGGTGGCACATTTCTATCAAATGAAAGGATGACTATTCTAGGTCAATTAAGCTATGTGTGATGAAACTATAGTGAAATACTTTATGAATCCTTGATGTTACAATCACATTTGATAGAAACATCACATATAAGTAAAACTCAAGGGTGGTTCCCATTAAAATACCCCATCATCCTTTGCCAGATTCAGTACAACTCCTTCCTCTGAGATATTATTTCCCATGAAATAGATATATTCAATTTACAACTAACACGTCTATTCTTCCCATAAATTTAGTTCTCTTTGAGTGTGTCTAATACAATACATATGTTTCTCATGTGATCCTCCTCGGACGCCATGTACAATAGTATATCATCGATGAAGACTAAAAAACCAGTCTATAAAAGGATTGAATATCATGTTCATGACACCCATGGAAATTGTTGGGGTTTTAAAACTAAAAGGAATAAACATGTACACATAGTGTCCTTATGGATATCTACATTTCATCGTCATTATATCATATTCTAGTAATTGAAGTGGGTGATAGCCCTTAATGGGGTAAATCTTCATGAACTATCACACCCCTCTCAACTAATATAACAAGTAATATATGTTATGTTATGGATTAATGATATTAATTATAACAAGGTTCATTTTCCCGAAATATACACATTTTTTCAAGCACTTATCTTCCTTATTTTCAAACAATAGAGGGCAAACATTGGAGAATCCCTAGGTATCACGAATCCCTTACCCGGTTAGTCCTCTAATAGAAGTTTCACCACACAATGATTAATAGGAACTATAAAATATAATGGGGTATATATCATGGATATCTTAGGATTAATTTAATGCATATGTCAAAATAATGTTGTCGATGTAAGATATAAATGTACTCCAGAATTACAGCCTCATACTCCCCCACCACTGCATGAAAAAGGTTGAAAATAGATTCCAAGGATCCAAGAGGAAATTTTGGAAAATGATGAATATTCCACTTCAATACCCTATGCTTGAGAATGTATTAACATTCTATGGATTTTTTTTCACCCAGAAATTAAATCCTAATCCCATCATTGAAAACATAGAGAATCATCTTCCAAAAAATAGTAATATTGTGCATGAGATGTTGATAGAAATCACATAACTAAAATGACATCATAAGGAATAATTTCTATTGTAATGAGATACCCTACGAAGCTATCACATCAAAGAGTTAGAATAAACTTTAAGAAGATGTGTGAATTCATAGATTGACTTATAGTAGGAGTCTTCAAGTGAATGATTCAAAAAAATCAAAATATATTGTAATAGAAATGTGGAAAGAAAATAATGACTCTAAAATGTGTCTATAAATACTATAGTTAATGTATAAATGAAATAGATCATACCTCATTTCATATAGGGAGACTCAGGGTTATAGGCCTCTATTGCCAAAATTTATCTTTATCGACAAAAACCAACCCCCTAAGGAAAGAATGGAACACCTGGGGTGGTGGTGGTAATTTTTCAAACCTCCAACCACCTCCTACTGCTCCTCAATCCCCTCTTATACATCCAAATCGCTAATGAACCCAGTAATCTATCCTTGATCTCTTCTAGGTTGGTTCTTATTTAGTCTCTGGGTGAGCTCTAGTATTGATTATAAATTACCATGAATGATAACCCATATTATTTTATGAAAATCACTGCATCTCCCTATGATGACTCAAGTAGACTTCAGATCCTTACATCACCGATACTCTATCCTGGGATCAAGTCATGAATCATATGAGATATCCAGATCCGATTTACTGCCATTATCCACTAGCTCCCATGTTCTTATCTTCTAGGATCCACTACTATTACTAGTTTTCAGAATCTACAGTTCCAGGATGCTCTCTATTAATATGTGTTGTTTGTGAAGTCCGGTGCATGTGGTAATGTTGAAAGATATCAATGATTTCTTGATATCTTAGAATACACCATTCTAAATGGTTTGGGATATCATGTATTGATCTCTCACAATAACATGACATAACGTGACATAAGAGTAAAACTCACCAAATACTCTTACATGGATATACTACCCTACTATAGATGAATAATATATTGGATTCAAATAGATTAGTACAAGACCGTATTAAACACCTCCTTGAAGAGATGCATGCGGTCTTCCCATGAGATAGATTGATCATCATGTAATTGGTTCTCTAAAATTCACCATCACCCAGGGGATCCCTGATGATGAATCATTACAAAAATTCCATATAATAAGTAAGCATCCTTAGAATAATGAAAATTCATGTGACTTTCGATTGAGAGTATTCATTCAGCTGGGTGATATCATTCCAAAAAACATAAGAGTTCACGTCCTTTGGAAGTCTTGCAATACACTCAACCTACATGCTTCCTCATAATGTACTGTTGGTACTAACTATTTCTCAATAGGTTGTGGTATATATTCAAATCCACATTGAGGTAATCTCTCTATTACATGCCCCTATACTGTTCCTTTCCATATGAGAGGTCATAATCAAAATCAGACAATATAATTTGTACTGGATATCTTTGTGGAGATATCCTAAAAATTTATATGTAATATGGGAAATGACTGTATCTAAGGATTAGACTCCCGAAAGACATGGATACCATAACTACTTCTTATATAATACATTTACAAAATATTCCCTATAACCAATGTTTGAGAGTACCTAGTAGAATAAATCGTGATCAACATCCTAGTGTATGGATTTGTTGGATGGAACACAAATACTGGAGTCCCTTTCATGAAATTTAAACATGATACACTAATCATAATTTCAATAAAAGAAAAAAAATCATATACTCTAGTCATATGATAGAACTGAAGTCTCTAATTCCACTCTATAATAAAACAGCTGGTTGATGCCAAAAAAAAATTACCCCACATCATCAACCAATAGGCCAGGGCATTGTGGAAATTGCCAAGTAGGCATATAAGAAAAATGTGAGTCATTAACATAACTACCTATACGTACACACACATTTCCAAGACCATTAAATTATGAAATGCAATACAACTGAAAAAATGGACACACACATCTATAATCTCACAATAAATGCTCGATAATAAATTACTAAAAGCGATAATGAGGCCAAATACAGTCCCAAAAAAATGGTGCATATGGTCCAAACTTCTTAGATGGAAAATAATAATAAAAATTAAGACCACCATAAAAATACATGGATCTATATGTAGCATGTTATGCTCAACAAACTCCATATACTCCCATGACATTGTCAAATAGTCAATCATCAACATAAGGATTTGAATGGGTGTAAAGATCCTATATTTGGGTGAGTATTAAAATACCCATAGGGATACATTGAAAAGTGTAAAAAATATAATAAAAAATAATAACTTAAAAATTGGCTTATAACAGTCGAAGGAAACCTCTAGATATACTCCTGACAAATACCACATCTCAAGGTTATCTCATGCAATATATCTGCTACATGATTATGGTCAATGAAATGCTTGTTCATAAAGAACCCACTCCATGATCCTTGATATCCTTGGATACACTCATTCAAGAGGTCATGATCATTGGGTTCTCTAAATGAGAATTCACTGGTACCAGAGGACCAAGATTCCCATATAGGGGATAAAACCCAGGACTGTTAGGTGACACCACACACACAATATGGATCATCTCTATATATTGGGGACCATATTTCAAATATAAGGAATACGATTATAAAATATATAGCTAGATGTAGGATCAACACCATTTTCATTGGTGTCATGAAGATTCAACAAGTCCAGCCTAAGGTATAAGAATGAATCGTAAAGGATCACACTCTATTCTAAATGAGGGACACAACCAACTCAATATGAGACTCATCCTTCCGAGGGGATCACAATCCACAATTTTTGTATGAATTTCATGTCACACCCTATAGGGTTTGTACACAGGGGACACACTATATTTATAGCATTGTAAATTAAAAAAATTAATACGAAACCCCTCAAAGGGGTTACATAACATGTAGTAGGGAGTACTGGTTATGTCTATCCAACCACTGGAATTCCTATTTTCTATTGTAAAACATAGAATACAGATCTCAATACACATCGTGTCCAGTAAATGATACATAGTGTGTAGATATTTTATAAAACCCTTCACATATAATCTAAAATATCTGATGTACTCATAGTATGCCTGTGTACCATACAATGTACATGTCCATGTTACTTCCCTCACGCTCTAGGTTAAAAACTGATCTTCTATGTAGGGTAATACAATGTGTTGTTGGGATCACAGAACATGGGATATTTATCTTCTCCCTGAAAACCCTACATCCACATAGAGAATATCACATGGTGTGTAGTTCAGTATTCCATGTTTTGTATCTCTGAATTTACTAGAAACTCATTCATTGTTCATGTATCAGATGAATCTATCGCCTATTATTTCATTCTCACCCATGGACTTCAGATATGGGTTTAACCAGCCTCATTGACACCAATACCATGTATTTTAACAACCATAACCGAATAGGGTACATCCTCTATCATCCGTGTCATTAGACACCACTTGGATAAATGAAATATTTATGGCCCTATAATGTTCCTCCTTGAATAACCCACCTTTATCACTGATTCAAAAATTTCATCCTCACTCAAAATTCATTCTAATGGAAATGGAATGTTGTAAAGAAGAATTATTCCACAATGATTGACAATCTGGTATCTACTGAACTGTTGACCAATGCAAATATCAATGATGATCAACTGAAGAATTTTTTTTGACAAACATAAACCCTAAAAAGGTCGGATGAACCACATACTTTTATCATCATTTCATTGATCCATTGTTTATGAATTAGATGAATGATTCAGTGATAAATAAAATGAAAAAAATATATCAACTATAAATAAAATCCACCATAAATGTGTCATAAAATTTTTATATATAATTTATTTAATCTATAATGGGATAATGAATTGGTATGATAAAATAATACCAAGATTTTGGATAATTGGTGATGATTAATTATCAGGCGTTGTTCTCATTAGAGGGTCTGAAAAACTCTGATGGTGCAATGATCCTTAATATTGACCCGATGTTGTCCATCAAGAACACTCTCTTCCAATAGTTGACAAGATATCCAGAATTTTTTAGCCAACCATAAGATATAATCCTTAATATATATTTATAAATATAAATTGGTTTCTACATCATCATAAATAAATAAAAAAATAAATATATTTATTTTATTAGTTTCACTTATGCCTGATTTTATGAAAATAATTGATTGTAAAATTATTTTTTCATGATTAGGGTAAATCTCATGATCATAATCAAAGGTGGACATAAAATATTTATCTAAGGAACTATTTATGTGTTATTAGACTTTTTAATGAAAATAAATCATTTGATATATTAATTTTAATAATATTTTTTAATAATAAATTTTGAGGTCCACTTGTGTCAGAATCTCATGTCATCTCAACGCCTATATCATTACATAATTTAAATAGTAGTATTAATTATTAAATGAAATATCAAAGTTGTTACATATGATACCACAATTTTTTTAGAATGTTGGAATTTCCCTTTGAATGATATAATCTTTTTCAGCATCAGGCATTTTTAAAAAAATTATGAAGTCTCTAAAAATGAATATATTTCATTATTAGAGATGACATAGTTATATATTTTACCTCTATATAAACTTTCTTATAACAAAAATTTATTTTTTTCTCATAACTATGGAATTTTGGATATGAACTAATGGAGTAGTATTTATGGATAAACATTAATTGATAGAGCCATAGTGATCTGTGGGCCAATAAAAATTGAGGAAATCAATAATGACAACAATAAGAATTCTATATTCATCATGAATCAATCCATATCAAATTAGAATTTTTTAATTATTTTTATCCCCATTTTTCTATCCTACGATGAACATGAAAAAATAAACTGATATAATAGTTATTAGATTGATCGTATTATGGTAATGGGATTATATGATGATGTTAATTTATTTGTTTGATGACTTGATTTTTTTATCATTGCTCATCATTTTAGTGACATTAAATCAAAGAAAGAAAAATATTGGATGAGGTTAATTCACTATATTTATATTTTGTGCATCTTATCCACTATTTTTCATGAAATCATCACAACTATTCATTTTGGCCACATATTCGATTAATACAAATTAATCAATTAATGAAAATTTGTTTTAGGGGAAAACACATTGATACCACATATCCTAGTTCAAAATAATGACGGTATCGAAGAATAAAAATATATCAAGTCTTGATCAAGTAACTGATTTAAAATTTTACATTTGATAATGGGAGATGTGATGGATGGTTTCCTATGTAGATCAAATGGTCAGAATCCAATGAGAGATGATGGAATTGATACGTAGGATGAGATAATTTTTTACAATAATCAGTCATTTCTAGTTTATAGGTCATACATATAGATGATTACGTATGTAATAGATCGAATGTTTCTAGGAAATTATAACATAAAGTGTAAGTATTTTGCTCTTACACACCATGTTGTTCCATGTCTATGGAGCTAGGAATTCCATTCTGAAAAAAATTATAACATTTTGAGTACACAAGTCACACATCATGTAACCCTTGCCTAGTGTTTTGTTGTTTTTATTTGAGGATTCATGGACATAAACATATCCAGTTATATGAAACCACCATACTACATGGGTTGAGTTGCATACTCAGACATGGACTAGTACCTATACATGGATTGGTACCTAAAAATTACCATGTGTAAACGGAATCAGACATGTGATCTTGTCATGGTACAAGAATGGAGCCATTTAAAATGGGCCAAATAGTTTACATCTAGTTCATGTCATGTGTATCAAGAAATTCTACAAAGATACCTTGTTCTAAATAGTGTGAACTACTTTTATTAAGGGTTCATTCCCATGATCCATCATTGTGAGGGTATAATATGTTATTACATCCCTAAAAAGTTATTTTGAACCTATATAAGATAATCATTTTAAATAGATTTTAGGAATCTCACTATGAATGTGGGCAGAGATCCTTTATAATCATTTCCCTTAGGTGGTATTCTTAGAATTATCATCGGAAGCTATATGAAGGCATTGATGTCCTATTAATTAAGTTAATAATGATAGTATTTTTAGTATTACCCCATGAACATGAGTGTGATCCCAATATATGTATCAATCTCATTAATAATATATCATTTACTTCCTTATAGTGAGATCAAATGATCATGTCATCTCATATGTATTCTATTGGAACATTCCAACTCAATGATTGAGTTCCTTAGGGTGAGTGTGGTTACAGACTCTTGATAAAAATATTACTCTATAAATGATGTTTTAATGTTAAATTTTAATTTACTATCTACTATGAGTATATCTGAATTTTTTATTTTATGTCTCATATTATGACTTCTATATCATGTGATAATCTGAAAACCCCCGATTTTTTATGCTGAGAGATTTTAGGGAACTATACTAAGAATTATTGTACAAAATGATACGTGGGATCTTTTCACACATATCTTGTATTATATAAATAAATGGATATTTGATGTGTATTATAGTGTATTTAATCATCTCGAACACAAATTTTTCATAGACAGACCATGATTCGCACAAGGAATCACATCTAACTATAGACTCATCTCACCATTAGGTTTGTCTTCTTTATAGGTTTTTGTGTCCTTGAAGTTGGAATTTACTATTTTACAATTATATCATGAACTCTATTTTTGGTTTTAGTTGCAAGAAAAATTACGTGTCAGTTTTGTTTTACATTTAATAATTCTATTGTCATGAAGATGTGTGTGTGCATTGTGGCACCTTAAGCTATGTTCTCCCATATGAGTGTTATTCCAACATAACAATTAACAATGTCATGTTACCTATCATAAGAAGGAATTTAGTAGTCATACTCAGCTTATCAATGCCAATGATGGCCCCAATCGTTCGGTTCCTGACATTTATAGTAGGATATGGAATAAAAAGATAATACATATAAGGGATTTGATGATTTTTTATGTTATGTTTTTCTAATAAATTTATGGTAATCCACTACTAGAAGTTCATCCATGTAAATGTTATTAGTTATTGTATCTGATGATTTAAAAAATTTATAAAATAGTTTCAATTAATTATTTATTAATTTTAGTACTGAGGGTAGCACATTTTTTTCATCTTGCTACGAGTAAAATGAGTAAAATAGTGGTACAACATTGGGATAAGGCTTTCATATTTTTTTTAATAAAATTTCCAATATACTATTAGATTTGTATATATTATATATTTTCATCCATGTATAAAATAAATAGCCACATTTTTTCATGATTCCTTAATTATTACATTAATGATAATTTTCGAAAATGATAATGTAAATAATTTCTCACTCATGAAATTAATATATATAAATTTTTAAACTTATTTTAAAAATTAATTATTTTAAGTATTAATATTTATTTAAACGATACAACAAATTTATTTTTCTATATATTTTACTTTTAATTTTTTCTGTTTGATTATTTACCCTAAATTTCTATGAAGCAATAATATTTACACAACTAACAACAAAATAAATAAATATTTAAAAACAATGGAAATTAATAAAATTTGGGTGAATTAAAATTTTACAAGATCTATGATGACAAATATAATATATCAGATATTTTTAGTTTGGATGGATTCTAATTCCACTAATTTCTTGTATATTTCAATGACATATTGAATGAAAAGATAAAAAATGACATTAACAAGAATTTATGAAAAATAATAATTTTTTTAATGTTTATCAATATATATATATATATGATAATTATGATGTAAAATGGCCGATGTTGTCGTCCATTATACATTTATAATAATTGATTGGAATCTATATAAAATTATAACCCTTTTAGAGTAATACAAATTTTACTGCAGTTATGGTTAAAATATGTTAACAAAGGGGTTAAACAATATATAATAATTTAAACACAACATTAGATTACCCAATATTATTGGTTTATAGGATTTAAACAACATATTAACTTATAAAAATTTCAAATTTATTTTTTAATCATTTTTATGAGATATTATTCAATATATTTTAATATTTTATGATAGCTCAAGGGTTCACATCTCCTTACATAAAAAGGGAACCCATCCTTTCAATTATTTACACCACAATGACCCATATATCCATAAAAAAAATTACAACATATCTTCTAGAATTACATATAAACCAATTTTAGGCTCTAGTATTTTAAAAATTACATGTAATGGTTCATTAATAAATGATCTAAAACAAGTCTTTCAATGAAGATGTAATCATCCTACTCAAAATCCATCAATTTGTTTCTTCTTATTCCTTATAATAATCATTAATATTATTCCTAAAATTATATAATTAGTATCATAAATAAATTTTAATTTTATAATGTTTATTAGACCCCTATTTTTCACATTCCCATAAAATGGGATGTTAAAATGTTTTTCATGCATATATATTGCTTATCTTCTTATCCAAGAAAAACAATTCATTTTACTTCACAATGTATAATTTATGGTTACTATTATGGGATTATGTTTTATATATTAATTTAACCAAAATATTATTTTCTTGTAATTTTAATATTATATAAACCAACGTACCTTCATATAATTTAAAAAAATATAATTCCACTTGTCTGTATGTGTAGACTACCACCGTCGAAAAGAAAATTTGATTTCTTTTTGCTTTTTATTTACATGGATGATAAAAAGGATATATTTTTTAATTTATATAATATTTTAATATAAAACATTTTTTAAATAGTAAATACTCTTTACCTTTCATTCATTTTACCAAACCCAATTAGAAAACAATTTTCATATGTAAAAATTACTTACCATCACCATGAACATACCAATTTATATTAATGTATATAACTTTAATATGTTAACATATAATCAATATAAATGATATTAACATAATTATAAACAATTTAAATCATTATAAAAAATATATATTATAAATACTGAGACAACCGAACCAACACAAGCATGAAAAATGAATTAGTTATCACTCGAAATCATAAATTTAATACAATTTTTTTAATAAATATATGATATGATATAATATATATATATAATATCATATTATATACATAAATATAGTAATGGAATATCTTTATAATAAAACAATATTAATTATATAAGATTTTTTAGATCATACTAAGTGAGATAATATCTGAAGTATTCGATTTAAATCTGAACAAAATTTTATTGAAGATTATTTATGAAGTAATTTATATTGATGTCATTATATAATACTAAAAATAAAATAAATATATATTTTAGGATCCTTGTAACACCCCTAGATTTTATGAAAAATATTCTTTTTAATTTCATTAATGTATTGTGTTATACGCTACACCAAAAGAAGCTTTCACAACACGCATCCTTGACTTTCTTTCCATTACACGCAATCGCGACCTTCCTCGATAGCGTGTATAGTACGCAATAACGAGTTTCACTAAACAACAATATGCTATTAAAATATTATTAAAAATAGCCATTATGAATAGTAATAACAACTTTTTGAAATTTTGTAAATTTTATTTTTCAAAATGGACTTTATTTTTGGATTCGTAATATCGAAATTAGCTTAGGGTGAAATTTTGGTACTTTTCGGATAACTTTCATTTTCTGATGAATATAGAAAATTACTAAATTTTAATTAAAAACAAATTTTTTAATCGAAATAATTAATAGTGATAAATTATTAATTTCAGTGGTTTTAAAGTATATTTAGAATATATTTTTACAATTCAATACAATGTTGGTCATTCGATGTAATTTCACATTTACACCAGACATAAACAAGTGTTAATCTTTTGATAGTTATTATCTCTTAAAAACACGCTATTTGTTGTGACAGTGGAAATTTATTATAAAATTAATTATTGCAACTTATATGTTGGGAATTTTGTAAAATATAAATCATTTTTGAATTCGGAATAAAAATTATAGCTTAGGGTGAAATTTTGGCATTTTTCTGAAAAACTTCAATTTTTGATGAATTGTGAAACTACTAAGTGGTAGTTAATAAATTAATATTTCCATAAATCTTTATTTTACCGCTTCTATGAATAGAATTTCAAAAATCCGAGAGACACGGTTGATTTCAGTGAGTAAAATGTGGTTTAATGAGATGAAAATAATTTTTTGGTAAATAGTAACTTTTTACTTTTATTTACCACGGTTAAAAGTTAATAGGGTAATTAAGGGTAAAAATGATATTAATATTAACCTAAAACATGTCCTAATCCTATTGGACAAGTGTATCTCGACCAAAAACAAACATAAGGGTAAAATACTATCATTTAGGCCCACATGGATTAGATTAGGACATTTATTATTATTTAATTCAATGAAGAGTTAAAAGAGTTAAAATCAAAGTTTATTTACTACAAAATTTTTAATATAGGGTTATAAATAATATAATTTCGACTATAAATATTAATTATAAAGATAAAATTATTTCCTACATAATGGTATTTTATTTGTAATTTTTATACTTTAAATAATTTAATTTATTTATGACACAACAATGATGCAGTAATTACCATTTTAAGAAAGTTTTAACATAATTGATGTTATAAATTCCCAAATAAAAGTAATTTGAGACTTTTTATGACATAAAATAATTTTATAGGTTAATATGACATGTTATTTTTGATTTAAGTAACTTGGTTCGAACTTATCATTCTGTTATAAATTTCATAAAAATCATGTACCAAATAGTGTCAAAATTGACATAAATTAGTTTTTAAAAAAAATATTATATTAATAATTGTTATTTAATTCCTAAAAATCTAAGGTTCGGCAAAATGACTTACATAAGGATATATATTTTAATAATAAACAAATTGGGGTTCTTTTGTCTTGATATGGTATGTTTATTAACCATATAGTGTAATAAAAAAAAGACACGGTAAAAGTCAAATTATTTAACTTAGAGTTAAATCTAATTGATAAGGTTAAAATAATAACCTAAACTTGTCTAAATCCTATTGTATTAAAGGTGTTAGACCCATACCCACTTTATCTTCGAAATAAGACCATTTTTAACCAATAAAAACCGAATTTGACCTTAATATAAAGTAATATTTTGAGATTTTCCTAAGATGCCACTCTCCTCCCTTATAAAAGGGCAACTCCTCCCTCTCCTCCACACACCAATTTGAGCATTCAATCTGGGAAAAACCCTACAAAAATCTCTTTTACACTTCCCTAGTATCATCCTAGAGGTCCTGGTCTTCTTCAAAGACCATCCTTAGTTCTTTAAGTTGAGGTTAAGTGAAGGCGCGTCAAAAAGAGGTAATATCCATTACCGATCTTTTTCAATTTCTTTATTTTTCATCATCTTCTTCTTTAGTTGTTTCATGATAAAGTAATAACATCAGTATTTCTTATATACTAATATGTTATTATAAATATGAAACAACTCTAATTAACCTTCTACCCATCCTACGGAAAAAGGAAATCACCGCGCGTGCGTACGTACGGAATACCGTCTCCACGCCGTGGTGTAATCTATTTTCCGCCACCACCATAATTGGATGGGTATTATGGTGTATTGAGTAAATATATATGATTATTATAAAGTGATATTGATACTGAAATAGTATACATACACTTCAACACAATTCCACGACCATGGGAACGATATCATCGCTCATGCGTACGTACGGACTACCGTCTCCACGACACGATGAGATTCATTCTCAATTATTAACCATTCATGAATGATTATAAAGTATATATAATAAGTACTAATGAAATATATGACATAATAATTATACTGTATTTATGTATATTTATATGTATGTCATCTACATAATTCCATTCAATTCAATAAGGAAACGAAAACAGCGTTCATGCGTATGTACGGACTACCGTCTCCATGAACGGTGTATTTCGTTCCATTTACTGATTTATTATATATATGTATATTATGAATATATATATATATATAAATCATGTTTTATATTCTGGAATTATGTAATCATGATCTATGTAATCATATGAATAATTACAAGTCAAAACACGGACGACAAATGAAACAATTTTACCCAAAACGCTCTTAAACATGAAATTTACAAAAGAACGGGTAATAAAAAGTCATAAGTGAACCATATATGATATCATAAGAATGAATATGATTATTTAATAAGTAAATGACATTATTTAAATCATTATACAGGAGGTTTGGACACTTACGAAGCAAATCAGACCTATGGTTAGGGAAAATATCACAATCTCATTTTTATCCGAGATTGTTTTTACTTTGGCATTTACTAGGGTGTATTTTATCATCCACATCCATGTTCCCGAAATATGTAATATTTTTTCCATAAACTTACAATAGTTTAAATCCAATTTTACCCTTCGGTGAGTTTTTAGTAAATAATATTAAAGGAATCTTTTGTCATTTTTCGTACGAGGTACTTTTTGACTTTTTCGACAAAAGTACGAAGAATGTTTTTTTAACTTATACGGCATGAATGGATTTTTAAAACATTATTTCCAAGAAAATTCCTTTACATGTTTTCAAGTTTATTTTTAATCAACTTTTTTATTTTAAAATTGTATGACATGTTAATAAAGGAAAAATGTTTTTTATGTAGAAAGGATATTTTCCTCAAGAATGGAGTTCAAGTGTTTTATCAAAATTATTTTTGATCTAAGATAATATATCGTTCTATTTTTATCCCTATTATTACATTGATTTTATTATGTTGTGATGGAATTATATTTTTATGAATTCCTTTATCCTATATGAATTGTTTTATGATTTCATGATGTTTAAGATTCCCATTTTTATTACATGGGTTATGCAATGATGTATGGTTTCTGATTTTGTGGCACACATAAGAATGGTATCATTATGAGATGGGTGGGACCTATATCTCCCTCCAATGCATTGGGTAAAGATTTTATATCTCATGAGATAGACATGGCTGGAACGGTAGGTTATACCAGTTCAGTGAAACAGGACTGGAACGAGGGTGACTCGGTTCAGAAAGGGACATTGTCCACTAAGATAGTCTTGGCAATGAGTCTTGACTAACAAGAAATGATTCTATATGATTATGTGTGTATTCCACAAAGTTTCATGTTTTAAGTTATTATTATTGTGATTACTATTCACTGCAAAGATTTATCCCATGTTATGATATTATGATCTCTTTTGCAGGTTAAGATTTCCAAAAGCTATGTTCTTATGTATATGATGTGATTGATATTTCTTTTATTTACCCGTACTGAGCATTTGGGCTCACCCTTTTATGTTTTCTTTTCCCAAGGATATAAAGAAAGGTTTTATGTATAAAAAAAGGAATATCTTTATGGGAGATGTTGAAGATCTTCCACCACGATTAGAAGATTATATTCCGAGTTTCCAAAGACACTAAACTATTACGATCCTTGTGTGTGTGTGTTTTTGTTATGTACTAAGTATTCCGCAGATGTAATGTAATGTCCATTTACGTCAAGCATCGGGTCTCTACAGTTGGTATCAGATGAAAGGTTTAGTCAACCTTTGGAAACTAGGATGCGAGAACTTTAGTGAGATCCCTAGAGATATTTGTAAGGTATGTCTAGGGATGTCCCTAAGGATAAGTATACGTATAGGATATAGTCCTAGAACTACGGTAACGATCATAGAATATAACCTATGATGTTAGATACTGAGGATACTCCACCTTTATTATGTTGTTTTCCCTAGCTTGATTTTTTCCTCTCACACTATTCTTTTTTGGGTTTAGAAAATGGCTGGAAATAAGATGATTCACGATAATGGAGGATATGATGGACAATGGAATGATATACTTCATGAGAAACCAAATGAAATGGGATTTGGAAGTCCAAACATCATTATTATGCCAAATCAGCAATCTCATAATATGATCAATAAAGTAAATTTTTTTTACGTTTCCTGACTCAGCTAGTAAGAGAAAGATGGAGTTTCATGATGATCATAGAGGAAAGAAAGTTCAATTTCCCTCTTGTAAATCATGTGGGAAGAGGCATCAGGGAGATTGTTTCAAAGGAACAGGAAAATTCTTTGGGTGTGGAAAAGAAGGACACAAAGCCATTAAGTGTAAAGGAAAAGGTTCAGTTAACACCATGGATGAGGATAATGGTATTGCTACGACATCAACAATGGTAAAATGTTTTAAATGTGGAATGTACTGGCATTATGCAAACCAATGCCCTAAGGGAAAGTCTCATGAAGAGAATCAGTATGGTCGTATGGGTAGTATTTATGTGTATGATGATGAAGAGACTACAAATGATATGTGAGATGGAAGAATTATTGAAGCTCGGTCAATGGTTTAAGAATGTAGTGGAATGATTACATGTTTATCCTGTGTAATGTTGTATAAGTAATCTCATGGTACTATGGAATAAAGATACATCTAAGGATTGTTACACTGTTGTCTTTCATTGAGTTTTGAAAGTGTATGATTAATGTTACCAGTATCAATGAAATGTTATTCAGATATTTTTGGAATGTAGATTATATTCGCATAATGAAGGGATAAAGAGAATCTAATATGTTTGATAGTATTCATGAGCTCATTATTGATATAATGACTAAGTGATATCATGGTTTGAGTATATTGAATTTTGAGGGTTTTGGTATGTGGAAAGTGTTAACTTTTAACTACACTCATGTTTTCACTAAGGTTCAATGGATATTCATTCTTCAAGAGAATACATGATTAAGGTATTCACATGTTTGTAATTTGACCAACAAGATATATCATATGATGTATGGGGGAAAAATGATGGTATTCACATGCTTGGTTGATGACATTTCAAGTAATAGTTTTCTTTATACTATGAACTTGGACCGAAGTATTTTAGATAATCCTAAACAGTAGAATGGATTATGTTGGACATATGCTAAGTATTGATTAAGGATAGAACTTTTTGTTGACCTCACCTTTTTTGATAATCTCAATCATGCATTCATATGTGTTGAAAATCCCAATTATGTTTTCATTCTCTATGATATTTTTAAGTATCATTGATCTATACTTTAATTCTTTCAAATCTGTGATCAAACCAATAATAATTTGTAAAATAGTGTTTGGAATAAGTTAATCCTCATTTATCCATGCTCATACAAGTTACAAATTAATTCTAACACAATCGGATGTGTTCTGCATAAAATAGATAAGTAATCCGCCTATAGCTACTGATAAAGAGCTACCGGTAACCAGTCGACCGATAGACTTAGTCTATCGACAGACAGTCACCAATATACTTAACACAGAGCTATCAATGTGCTTATAAGTGTAAGCTACTGACTTACAGACAGCTACCGCTACAAGTATAGAGCTACCGGTGTAAGCATAAATAGCTACCGATGGAATAAGAGTCACCGATAGATGAAGCTACCGACGCATGGAGCTACCGATAAACAAAGTCACCGATACAAGCATGTACCAACCGACGCATAGAGCCACCGATAGAGTCAAAGCAACTAATGACATTGAGCTACCGATGATCAAGCTACCGATGTTCAAGCTACCGATGTCCAAGCTACCGATGCTGATTACCTACCGATCACTCGACTCACTGTTTGAATTTCTTAATTTATGTTTATTTAATCTATCTAACGGTCATATCATACATTTTAATGATTTGTCAAATAGCTGATAAAGGTTGTCGGATGTCAGGAACCCGTACCCCGTACCTGCTGAAAAGAAATCTTTTATGTCCCCTGTTGCCCGTGAGATAAATACGAGAAGACTACACTGCCCAAGAAACACATCAAAGAACAACAAAAAAAGAAAAGAGAAGTGTGGTGGATGGGATATACCAGAAACACAACAACGAGAAGAACACAGAGAATCTCATAGACAATCAAGCATACTCGAGAAGTGTTCTTTGCATACAAGAAGAACACTGAAGAACTTCAACCACTACATTCTTACTATCTGTGAACCTGGAGCATACGACACTCTGTTTCTCAAACAGAAACGAGAAGAGGACTCAGACTCACTTCTGATCGAATCAAAAGGAGTCCAGAGCTACACTGAAATCACCAGAACCACTTCTAAACTCTACATCTATTCTTCTGTGATTTATTACTATACTTTTTGAGCAGTGTGTGTTATCTGCTGTATCTAACACATACACTGTCTCCTGTACTTAAACTGAAGGATTTGTAAATCCTAACCAAACTCTTTCATTCTATTCTTTCCCACGAATAACAGTGGTAGAGGTCGTGTGTGACCTGGACAGCTGGTTGCTGTTGTACTATTTCCCACGAAGAACAGTGGTAGAGGTCTTGGACCTGGATAGTTGTAAACTGTTGAACCTCGATCCAGGGTGTGGATCATATTTATATAAACTTTTGAGAGGTCTTAGTCTCGGCTTGAGACTGAACCTCTTGGTTACATTTGTTGTGCCATCTCTTTAAATGTTTTATTCCACTGCTAATCACTTTAAAACTAATACTGTTTTTAAAGTTACTTTGATAATTAAATTAGCAAGTGTTTATGTTAAGTGTAGATTAGTAAGTTAGATTCAAAAGATAATCACACACTCCTGTGTTGATTAACTGGGAATTAATCAATCCCTTGAGAATCTAACAGAACCTCTACTTTAATATTAATTCACTACAGTTTAATTTATTATTTTATTTGGGGGTCTTTAAGACAGTGTTTTTAAATACAGAAATTTTAATTGGTACTCAATTCACCCCCCTCTTGAGTAAACCACTCTGACCAACACTTGGTATCAGAGGATTGAAAATACTTTCTAAATGTACTCTGCTTTTGAACTGTGATTTTAGTTGTATTTTAATGTTCTTAAAATTTCGGTTATATCTAAATTTTTATCTCTTTAAAATTTTCTCATCATGGACAATAGACTTGAGGGTGCTGCTACTAACCGGCCACCTTTCTTCAATGGAACTAATTATGCTCGGTGGAAACTGAAAATGAAAATTCATCTAGAAAGCATAGGTTTTGATATTTGGACTGCTATTGAATCAGAATACAAAATTCCCACTACTGCTAGATCTACTTGGGATGAACCTATAAAGACTGCTTACAATAACAATTGTAAAGCTATGAATGCCTTGTACTGTGCTCTAGGAGATGAAGTGTTTAATAGAATTTCTTCTTGTAAAACTGCATATGAAATTTGGGATACCTTAGCTGTTTCTCATGAAGGAACAACGAATGTTAAAGAAATGAGATTGAACACGTATACTATCAAGTATGATAACATTAAAATGAAGCATGACAAACTCATTTCTGACATGTATCTCAGGTTCAATGAAATTGTCAATACAATGATCTCACTGGGAAAGGATGTCTCATCGAAGGAACAAGTTATGAGAATTTTGAGATGTCTACCTAATAGATGGAGAGGCACATCTGTCTCAATTAGAGAATCATGTGACATTGATGCTCTACCTGTCAAGGAACTAATTGGAAAGCTGATGATGTATGAAGAAGAGCTTAAAGTGAATAAAGAAGAAGAAAATGAACCTCCAAGAAAGTCTGTCGCTTTCAAATCCTCAACTTCAATGAATAAGGACAAAGAAAAGCTTCAAGCTGTAGTTGAAAGTTCAAGCTGTGAAGACAGTGAAAGTGATTATGATAGTGATGCTGAGATGGCTCACATTTCTAGAAGATTTAAGAAATTTTATAGGAAAAGGAACTTCTTCAGAAAAACAAATTATAAGGGTAAGTATGATCACCAAGGTAAATGGAAAAAGGATTGGAAGAAGAATGACAAATCAGATGATGTTGTCTGCTATGAGTGCAAGAGAAAAGGACACATTAAAGCTGACTGTCCAAAGCTGAAGTATAAAAAGAAATATGTATATAAGGATAATAAGTTTATGAAATCCATGAAGGCTACTTGGAGTGCTTCAGAAGACAGCACAAGTGAAGCTGAATCTTCAGACTCTGAAAAGAATCGGGCCAACATGTGTTTCATGACAAACACTTCTGAGGTAACATCAGAGACTCCTGTTTTTAATTCATACTATTCTGGAGAAGATTCTGACTCAGAAAACATGTCAAAATCTGAATTGTTTGAATACTGTGACATGTTAGAAGAAACTTGTAATGAGCTTAAAGATAAATATAAAGGTCTAAAGAAACAGTATGCTTTAAGTATTAAGCATGAATCTGACCTTGATATAGAAAAAGAAAAGAATGCTCAGTTGCTTATGGAAAATAAAGAACTGAAACTGTCAAATCAGCAACTTAGAAAAGACCTAGAAAAATTCACAAATGGAAAGGATGCATTGAATCAGATGCTAGGAAAGCAAATAGCACCTAAATATACTACTGGTATAGGATACCAACCTGGACAAAGGAAAATTGCCAAAACTAGATTCATTTCTAAATCTGGACAGAATGAACGTAATTCTGGAACTTCATATGCTTCAACCAGTTATATACATAGCTATGGATCTAATAAAGTTTATCTTTCAAAACATATCAATTTTACAAATTATATGAGACCCATTAGACAAATATGGGTACCTAAAGTGTTATTGGATAACCTGTCTGGACCCAAGAAAATATGGGTACCAAAATCATCTCCCATCTAAATCTGTTTTGTAGGGAACTTGCTTGAAGAGCTCCTGTAAAGAGACCTGGAATTTGGACAGTGGATGTTCAAGACATATGTTAGGAGACTTCTCTTGTTTCAAGAGTTTAATAAAAGTTTATGGAGGATTTGTCACCTTTGGTGATAATTCAAAAGGAAAAATCATCGGCCTAGGCCAGATTGGTAACACTGATTCAATTTTGATTTCTAAAGTTTTATTTGTTGATGGCCTTAAATACAATTTATTAAGTATTTCTCAGTTATGTGATGATGGATTTCATGTTAAATTTGAAAATGATACCTGCAAAGTTTTTAATTCTAAGAATGTTTTGGTATTTTCTGCCTTAAGAAATGAAAATGTTTATGCTGTTAATCTGAATTCTTTAGCTAAGCAGAATATTACTTGTTTGAATGCTTTTCATAAAGAATCTTGGCTATGGCACAGAAGATTGGGACATTGCAACATTCACTCACTTAGAAAACTCTCTAGAAAAAACCTAGTTAGAGACCTACCTAAATTAGAATTCCCAAATGATAGAGTGTGTAACCCCTGTCAAAAGGGAACACAACACAAAGTTTCATTTAAATCAAACAAAGAAGTTTCGACTTCTCAACCACTTGAATTGGTTCACATGGATTTGTTTGGACCATCAAGAGTTTCTAGTTTAAATGGGAAGCACTATGTTTATGTTCTTGTAGATGACTTTTCTAGATATACTTGGGTATATTTTCTAGCTCACAAAAGCGAAGCTTGTTCTTATTTTGTTAAATACTCTAAATCTGTAGAGAACCTTAGTGGACTTAAGATTAAAACATTAAGAAGTGATCATGGTCGTGAGTTTTAAAATCAAGATTTTGAATCTTATTGCTCACACAATGGCTATACTCATAACTTTTCTGCCCCCAGAACACCCCAACATAATGGTGTAGTAGAAAGAAGAAACCGAACCCTTCCAGAAATTTCTAGAACCATCCTCAATGAATATGACCTGCCTATTTATTTTTGGGCTGAAGCTGTAAATACAGCTTGTTATGTAATTAATAGAGTCATAATTAGACATGTTCTTAAGAAAACCCCTTATGAATTGTGGAACAATAGAAAGCCTAAGATTAATTACTTTAATGTTTTTGGTTGCAATGTATTTATTCTGAATACTAAAGATAATCTGGATATGTTTGCTTCCAAAAGTGATGAAGGAATTTTTCTGGGTTACTCTATTTCATGTAAAGCCTATAGAGTATTCATTAAGAAAACTAAATGTGTTTAAGAATCTGTACACATCATGTTTGATGAAACTGATCCACATGAGTCTAAAACCTCTCTTGAAAATATTGAAGAAGACTTATCTGTTCTGGACATTAATGATAAATCTAAAGAACCTGTTATCAAAACATCCAGTTCTGGACTTTTTCCAGAATCTGCTTCTGTTGAACCCGAACCTATAGATGAACCTGAAATTTCTAGTCCAACCTTTACCAGATAAACGAGGATTCTAATGAATCATCCTTCAGAAGCTGTTGTTGGTAATCTTGATAGAGGAACAAACACTAGAGCTTCTCTAAGAAACCAGGTTGAACATCAAGCTTTTCTTTCACAGCTAGAACCCAAAAATATCAACGATGCTATCAATGATGAATTCTGGGTAATATCTATGAAGGAAGAATTAAATCAGTTTGAAAGAAACAAAGTCTGGGAATTAGTTGACAGACCTTAGGACACTTTGACAATAGGGACAAAATGGGTTTTTAGAAATAAAGTAGATGAATCTGGAAATATAGTTAGAAACAAAGCTAGACTAGTTGCACAAGGATATAGTCAAGAAGAAGGTATAGACTATGAGGAAACTTTTGCACCTTTAGCTAGACTAGAAGCCATTAGGATCTTACTTGCATATGCTGCACATCTGGATTTCATGTTATATCAAATGGATGTGAAAAGTGCATTTCTAAATGGTTTTATAATTGAAGATGTCTTTGTAAAACAACCACCTGGATTTACTAACCCCCATTTTCCAAATCAAGTTTTTAAACTTTCTAAAGCTTTGTATGGTTTAAAACAAGCTCCAAGAGTTTGGTATGATAGACTTAGCAATTTCCTTATTTCAAATGGTTTTACTAAAGGGATTGCTGATCCAACTCTTTTCATTAAAATAATTTCTAAAGATGTTTTAGTTGTACAAATATATGTTGATGATATTATTTTTGGATCCTCTAAACACTATTTATGTACTGATTTTTCAAAAAGTATGCAAAATGAATTTGAAATGAGCTTAATGGGAGAACATAAGTACTTTCTTGGATTTCAAGTATTTCAAAATGAAAATGGTATTATTTTAAATCGAAGTAAATATACAAAGGATCTTTTAAAACATTTTGGTCTGGATAGTATCATGGAAAGTGAAACTCCTATGAGTACTACCTGTAAATTGGATGCAGATGAAACTGGGAAACCAGTTGATCAAACAAATTACAGAGGTATGATTGGTAGTTTACGTTATCATACTGCTAGTCGACCTGATATTATGTTTAGTGTGTGTATGTGTGCTAGATTTCAAGCTAATCCAAAAGAATCTCATTTTCTTGCTGTTAAAAGAATTTTTAAATATCTCAAACACACGGTTAACTTAGGTTTGTTTTATCCAAAAGGACAATCCTTTGAGTTAATGAGTTATTCAGATGCTGACTTTTCTGGTTGTAAGATAGATAGAAAAAGCACATCAGGAACATGTCATTTGCTTGGAAAATCATTAGTTTCTTGGTGTAGTAAGAAACAGAACTCAGTTCCATTATCTACTGCCGAAGCAGAATATATAGCTGCTAGTAGTTGCTATGCACACATTCTGTGGATGAAACACACTCTTTTGGACTATGGATATGTTTTTAAACATGTTTCAATCAACTGTGATAACCCCAGTGCAATAAACATCTCTAAGAATCCTGTATCTCACTCTAGAACCAAACACATAGATGAAAGACACCACTTCCTAAGAGATCACTATCAAAAAGGTGACATTTCTCTTGAATTTATTGGCACTGAACATAAATTGGATGATATTTTCACTAAACCTTTAAGTTCGGATAGGCTAAGTTACATAAGACACGAATTGGGAATGTTCAATCACAACCGGTGTGAAAATCCTCACTGATGTGGAAATTCTCACCGATGTGAAATTCTCACTGATGTGAAAATTCTAACCGATGTGAAATTCTCACTGATGTGAAAATTCCCACCGATGTACAATTCTCACCGATTTGTTTTTCTCACCGATGATTAACTCACACTGATGCAATGTTTTCTAAAACATCTTTCTACCGCCAAGAATACGAATCATTTTATTTTGTTTTATCTTACTCTATTTTAGTTGTTTATTTGGAATTCCTAAATGATAAAACTATGTCTAACCCACTTATCACCTCACCGAGCTCAAAATCTCTCACCTTCGAACCTTAGCTCCCAAATCGGCCAAGAACCCTAAACCCGCGATGGCAAAAAATAAGCTTCCTACCGTCAGAGATGAATGTGTAGAACCAAACGCTAAGAAGTAGAAGACACAGCATAAAGCCAGTGTTAGTGAAGTCAGAACTAGATCGGGAAGGCGACCAGTGAATCCTCACTTGCAGAATAGAGACATAGTAATCGAGAAGGAACTGTGCGTGGAATGGCTACTGCCTAGCAAATCGTTTGTACTTGAGATTCTAGAGGACCAGAAATGGGTGGATTGTTTTTCGAATAACAATGGACCATACTACCGGAAGTTGGTAAAACAGTTCTACGAGTTTTTAACCTTCGAGAAGTCTGAAAATGAGAATCGGATAAGCTCTTTTTTAAATAGAATAGAGATGTCATTTTCTTCATTAGAGTGGGCCGAGTATTTAAAAGTACCACATGAAGGTGTCTCTGGGTATGTATCAAGAGAAATACCACCTAGCAGTGACATCTTTGATTATGAAACCTCCTTAAAAGAACTGACTGGTAATAGGAATCAAAGGCAAGTGGTTGCTGCTGAAATGGATGGAGAGAATCGACTGCTCTTCAGGTTTGTTCAGCATGTGTTGATACCAAGGCGAGGAGATTTTTCAAATCTGAGATATCAAGATTTCTATCTTCTTCATTTTCTATGACATGGTGTAAAAATCAATCTGTGCAGATTGTTAATGCTTCAAATAGAAGACATGATTAGACCAAAGTCAAAGACTAATGCATTGTTCTTTGCCAAGCTGATTTCAGTAATGATAAAAGTGAAAGGAATAGCTGAGTCTCAGGATGAGACAGTTGTAGTCAAGAACAATTTCTGCATCACCGCGACTGTTTGTAAGTATATGAAAATTAACTGGAACCCATGGAAGGGAGAATGGGTCAGTGATGATTAGAAGATATATGATAGGTTTAATCCTGTGGATCATCCCTCAAGACCAAAAGATAAAAGAGATCCAGGTTTAGGATCTGATGAAGAGGAACTCGAGTACAGTGATGAGTCAGAAGAAGAAGAAGAAGAAGATACTCCTATGGATGTTGGAGGAGATCCAGACTTGCCCCCAAGTCCTATTGCAGAATTAGTTTATTCTAGGAAAGGAAAGGTAGAGGAAATTTTTCTACTTATGAGGAAGACCAGTCTATGCCTCACCAAGAAGAAGAGGAAAAGGAGAATGTATCTGAATCGTCTACTTCTGGTAGTTTAAGTATGAGTCCTTTGATTGGAAACTCAGCTATGCCGACTGCTGAAGTAGAAAGAAATACAGAAGAAGGTGTACCTGTTCCAAAAGATCTTCTAGATGCTGCACTGATGGAACTTGTAGTAGAGGATTCTGATGAAGAGAATCCAGCAGTGAATGCTGTTGTGATACATGAGAATGCACCCATTGAGGGGGAGCATCAATCTGTTCTTGGAAATGTTACAGTAGCTGTTGAGCTTGGAGACTGGGTAGAAGACCCAGGGTTTATAGTCTGTGGATTGGATTATCCGGATTCAGATAATGAGATGTCTGTGAATAGACCTAAGACCAATTATGATCTTGCTTCTGAGTTGTTGCCAGATGATGTGGTCAGATTTCATGATCTGAATAAGCTGAAAGAGGACCTCACAACCAGTTTTGTTGAAGAAGTGAAGTTAATGGAAACCTCTCTTTCATCCTCAATTAATTCAATAATGACTGATTCTATAGTTAGTTTGGCCCCAACAAGAGGATCTGCTGCAGTTGTCTCAAATGATTTTGTCTCTAAATCTGATCTTGAATCCATGAAGAATGAGTTGAAAGAATCATTCAGTGTATCAGTTGCTGAGATGAAGAAAAGATTTTATGAAGAAATGAAAATGTTAGAGAGATCCTTCAAGCTCTCTCTGGCTTGTAATTTATCTTCTTTTGTGTCTGAGCTTATGGAAGAAATCAAAGAGTACCAGACTCAGTCTTCTAGAATCGAAGCAGATCTTGAAGCTGTCAAAACATCAGTTGCTGCTTTGGATTCTTATATGAGTTCCAAGTCTCAAGCTGACAAGGACCTAGCTTATGTGAAGAGTGTAGTAAGCCAGTTTGTCTCGGTGTTTGAAAGTTTCAAAACCTCAGTGAAGGATCATGTTCAATTACAAGACTCTCAAGTTCAAAGCCTAATCAGTAGTTTGTCGAATAGTTTCAAAGAAACTGTTTCCTTCTCTCTTGGCCCTCTCACATCCAAACTATTAGTTGACCTGAATCAAGTTCGAGCAATGCTGAAAGAGGAGATTGGTTCTATTTCAACCAGTGGCTCTGTGGACTCATCAGAGTTGAGCCGTGTGGTGGTTTCTACAAGAGGTTCTGCTAGAGAAATAATGAAGATTGTTCAAGATTATATGAGAGAAGCCTTTGCCTCTCAAGAATCCATAAAGAGCAAAGTAGACTACTACTTCACCAAAATTTTCACCAAGCATCAACTCGATCACCACTTCAAGCTGATGTTGGAAAATATGAAGCTACCCCCAGTAACTCAAGCTTTTAGAGAACAAGTGAGCAAGATAAGAGAACTGACTCCTACCTTAGAGAAATTCATGGAGAAAAAAGATGATTTCATCTCTGCTATGGATAGAGGAGGAGGAATTATTATGGATTTTAGAAATCTGTTGCTGCCCTTCTTGCATGTTGATGCCAGACCAGTCATCGTACCTCCTGCTTTGCCTGCTTCTGCCTCAGCTGCTTCCACAGTCCAGCTGACTCCTGCTCAAGCTATCCGAAGCCTCTCACCGATGATCACTCAACAAACTTCCCAATACAGGCCAGGCTCTGTGTCAGTAGCCCAGCCTCCTTTGATCATTTCTGGCATTCCAAAACCTTCACCTGAATCCTCACCACCTGAACCTTCTTCTGATCCCAAAGGAAAATCTCACGTGGAAGAGGTCGAATGATCCAGTGGCAAGGAGTTTTGATAGGAATTCATTTGTATTCTGTTTCTGTACTTTTTGACTGCTCTAATACAGAAGAACTCTTTTTACTTCTCGTGTTTTATTTGTCTCCTCTATATATATGCATTCCCACTTTTTGATTATCACAAAGGGGGAGAACAAAATGAGAGAATAAGAAAGGGAGAGAACAAAATGAGAAAATGAAACATATTTTCAATGGAGAAAAATAACCTTTTTTTCAATTTTATCTCTGATTTTATTATGTTTCTTTTTACCTTCGGTATCTTATGATTGTTACCTCTGATAACTTATGTCTATATCATACTATTTCTATTATCTCTGATGCTGTTTTCTCTGAGAAAATTAAATTCAATATTATACTCTTTACTATTATATTTTCACTATGTGAAATGCCTATATCATACATTGTGATTATCAAAAAGGGGGAGATTGTTGACCTCACCTGTTTTGATAATCTCAATCATGCATTCATATGTGTTGAAAATCCCAATTATGTTTTCATTCTCTATGATATTTTTAAGTATCATTGATCTATACTTTAATTCATTCAAATCTATGATCAAACCAATAATAATTTGTAAAATAGTCTTTGGAATATGTTAATCCTCATTTATCCATGTTCATACAAGTTACAAATTAATTCTGACACAATCGGATGTGTTCTGCATAAAACAGATAAGTAATCTGCCTATAGCTACTGATAAAGAGCTACCGGTAACCAGTCTACCGATAGACTTAGTCTACCGACAGACAATCACCAATATACATAACACAGAGCTACCGATGTGCTTATAAGTGTAAGCTACTGACTTACAGACAGCTACTGATACAAGTATAGAGCTACCGGTGTAAGCATAAATAGCTACCGATGGAATAAGAGTCACCGATAGATGAAGCTACCGATGCATGGAGCTACTGACGCATGGAGCTACCGACGCATGGAGCTACCGATAAACAAAGTCACCGATACAATCATGTACCAACCAACGCATAGTGCCACCGATAGAGTCAAAGCAACTAATGACATTGAGCTACCGATGTTCAAGCTACCGATGTTCAAGCTACCGATGTCCAAGCTACCGATGCTGATTACCTACCGATCACTCGACTCACTGTTTGAATTTCTTTATTTATCTTTATTTAATCTATCTAACGGTCATATCATACATTCTAATGATTTGTCAAAAAGCTGATAAAGGTTGTCGGATGTCAGGAACCCATACCTCGTACCTGGTGAAAAGAAAACTTTTCTATCCCCTGTTGCCCGTGAGATAAATACGAGAAGACTACACTGCCCAAGAAACACATCAACGAACAACAACAAAAAGAAAAGAGAAGTGTGGTGGATGGGATATACCAGAAACACAAGAACGAGAAGAACACAGAGAAGCTCATAGACAATCAAGCATACTCGAGAAGTGTTCTGTCCATACAAGAAACACACTGAAGAACTTCAACCACTACATTCTTACTGTCTGTGAACCTGGAGCATACGACACTCTGTTTCTCAAACAGAAACGAGAAGAGGACTCAGTCTCACTTCTGATCGATTCAAAAGGAGTCCATAGCTACACTGAAATCACCAGAACCACTTCTGAACTCTACATCTCTTGTTCTGTGATTTATTACTATACTTTTCGAGCAGTGTGTGTTATCTGCTGTATCTAACACATACACTGTCTCCTGTACTTAAACCGAAGGATTTTTAAATCCTAACCAAACTCTTTCATTCTATTCTTTCCCACAAATAAAAGTGGTAGAGGTCGTGTGTGACCTGGACAGCTGGTTGCTGTTGTACTGTTTCCCACGAAGAACAGTGGTAGTGGTCTTGGACCTGGACAGTTGTAAACTGTTGAACCCCGATCCAGGGTGTGGATCATATTTATATAAAATTTTGAGAGGACTAAGTCTCGGCTTGAGACTGAACCTCTTGGTTACATTTGTTGTGCCATCTCTTCCAAAGTTTTATTCCGCTGCTAATCACTTTAAAACCAATACTGTTGTTAAAGTTACTTTGATAATTAAATTAGCAAGTGTTTATGTTAAGTGTAGATTAGTAAGTTAGTTTCAAAAGATAATCACACACTCCTGTGTTGATTAACTGGGAATTAATCAATCCCTTGAGAATCTAACAGAACCTCTACTTTAATATAAATTCACTACAGTTTAATTTATTATTTTATTTGGGGGTCTTTAAGATAGTGTTTTTAAATACAAAAATTCTAATTGGTACTCAATTCACCCCCCTCTTGAGTAAACCACTCCGACCAACACTTTTTTTCGATATTATTGATGGGATGTTATAGTAATATAGCTTTAGAAAAAGGACAACCTGCAGGACGGGTGACAACCCATCGCGTCGGACAAGGCTGTGGGAATCTAACCTACAACCGAAGTGCGACTGGCCTTTATCGCTTACCACTGGCCTACAGGAAGTCCCTGTTTAGTAGAAACTTGTTTTATTATATTAATCAGTATGATATATGAAGTATAAGTCCATTTTAGGAACCATATATGATTAATCTCACTATAGAATGACTTATGTATATTTAATAACTTTTGCTAACCTTTTGTTTCAGACAGATGGAATGACCCTTCATTCTATCATATGATCTGCTAACACTTCATGAATAACAAATTCAACTTCATTTATATTATAGTTGAAGTGGAAATTGTTCAAGGCACGAACAACAGTGAGATTGTACCAAAATAAAGTAAGTATTTATTCTAATTCAAATTCTTCAACTTTAGGGAAACGATCTTGAAAACCAAAAATGTTGTCCTAGTGCTCTTATATCTGATTAATCAGATGGTACCATAGATCGTCGCAAATTTATGGCTTTGTGATTGCTATATTTTCCATAGCCATGTTCTCTACCACTCTCCATCAGATCATGATGGTTAAGTTTCTCTTCCATATCCATATTTTCACCTATGTGGAAACCAAGTGATTAGTTTATTTGGGTAATCGTTACGTTTCATACTTTTGTTTTTAAAAATTGGTTTTGGTATTCCTTTTTACAATGTGGGTGTCGATTAAAGAAACTTTCGAATAGTAAACCATTTATAACCCCGACGAATTTCGAGGGAGAAATTCATTTTAAGGGGGGTAGAATGTAACACCCCGAGATTTTATGAAAAATATTCTTTTTAATTTCATTAATGTCTTGTGTTATACGCTACACCAAAAGAAGCTTTCACAACCCGCATCCTTGACTTGCCTTCCATTACACGCAATCACAACCTTCCTCGATAGCGTGTATAGTATGCAATAACGAGTTTCACTAAACAGCAATATGCTATTAAAATATTATTAAAACTAGCCGTTATGAATAGTAATAACCACTTTTTGAAATTTTGTAAATTTTATTTTCCAAAATGGAATTTATTTTTGGATTCGTAATATCGAAATTAACTTTGGGATAAATGTTGGTACTTTTCGGATAACATTCATTTTCTGATGAATAGTGAAAATTACTAAATTTTAATTAAAAATAAATTTTTTAATAGAAATAATTAATAGTGATAAATTATTAATTTGAGTGGTTTTAAAGTATATTTAGAATATATTTATACAATTCAATACAATGTTGGTCATTGGATGTAATTTCACATTTACACAATACATAAACAAGTGTTAATCTTTTGATATTTATTATCTCTTAAAAACACGCTATTTGTTGTGACAGCAGAAATTAATTATAAAATTAATTAATGAAACTTATATGTTGGGAATTATGTAAAATATAAATCATTTTTGAGTTCGGAATATCAATTATATCTTAGGGTGAAATTTTGGCATTTTTCTGATAAACTTCAATTTTAGATGAATAGTGAAACTACTAAGTGGTAGTTAAAAAAATTAATTTTTTCATAAATCATAATTTTACCACTTCTGTGAATGGAATTTCAAAAATCTGAGATACACGGTTGATATCAGTAAGTAAAATGTGGTTCAATGAGATGAAAATAATGTTTGATGAATAGTAACTTTTTATTTTTATTTACCACAGTTAAAAGTAAATAGGGTAATTAATGGTAAAAATGATATTAATATTACCCTAACACATGTCCTAATCCTATTGGACAAGTGTATATTTTCCAAAAACAAATATAAGTGTAAAATATTATCATTTAGGCCCACTTGGATTAGATTAGGACATTTATTATTATTTAATTCAAAGAAGAGTTAAAAGAGTTAAAATCAATGTTTATTTACTAATGCATTTTTAATATAGGGTTATACCTAATATAATTTCGACTATAAATATTAATTATAAAGATAAAACGATTTCCTACATAATGGTATTTTATTTGTTATTTTTATACTTTAAATAATTTAATTTTTTCATGACACAACGATGATGTAGTAATTACCTTTTTAAGAAAATATTAACTTAAATTATGTTATAAATGCCTAAAAAATGTAATTTGAGACTTTTTATGACTTAAACTTATTGTATAGGTTAATATCACATGTTATTGTTGCTTTAAGTAACTTGGTTCGAACTTATCATTCTGTTAGAAATTTCATAAAAATCATGTACCAAATAGTGACAAAATTGACATTAATTAGTTTCTAAAACAAATATTATATTATTAATTGTTATTTAATTCCTAAAAATCTAAGGTTCGGCCACATGACTTAGATAAGGATAGATATATTAATAATAAACAACTTGGGGTTCATTTGGCTTGATATGGTAAGTTTATTAACCATATAGTGTAAGAAAAAAAAAAGATACGGTAAAAGTTAAATTATTTTACTTGGAGTAAAATCTAATTGATATGGTTAAAATAAAAACCTAAACGTGTCTAAATCCTATTGGATGAGAGGATTTCGACCCGTCCCAACTTTATCTTCGAAAAAAGACCATTTGGAACACTTATAAACCGAATTTGACCTTAATATAAAATAATATTTTGAGATTTTCCTAAGATGCCCCTCTCCTCCCTTATAAATGGGAACCTCCTCCCTCTCCTCCTCACACCAATTTGAGCATTTAAGCTCGCCCAAACCCTGCCAAAACCCTTTTCCACATCCCTAGTATCATCCTAGAGGTCATGGTCTTCTTCAAAGACCATCCTTAGTTCTTTAAGTGGAGGTTAAGTGAAGGCGCATCAAAAAGAGGTAATATCCATTACCGATCTTTTTCAATTGCATTCTTCTTCAACATCATCTTCTTTAGTTGTTTCATGATAAAGTAAAAACATCAGTATTTCTTATATACTTATATTTTATTATAAATATGAAACAACTCTAATTAACCTTCTATCCATCCTACGGAAAAAGGAAATCACCGAGTGTACGTACGTACGGAATACCGTCTCCACGCCGTGGTGTAATCTATTTTCCGCCACCACCATAATTGGATGGGTATAATGGTGTAATGAGTAACTATATATGATTATTATAAAGTGACATTGATACTGAAATATTATACATACACTTCAACACAATTCCACGACCATGGGAATGATATCGTCGCTCGTGCGTATGTACAGACTACCGTCTCCACGACGCGATGATATTCATTCTCAATGATTAACCATTCATGAATGATTATAAAGTATATATAATAAGTACTAAAGAAATATATGACATAATAATGAAACTGGATTTATTTATATTTATATGTATGTCATCTACTTAATTCCATTCAATTCAATAAGGAAATGAAAACATCGTTCATGCGTACGTACGGACTACCGTCTCCATGAACTGTGTATTTCATTCCATTTACTGATTTATTATATATATGTATATTCTGAATATATATATATATAAATCATGTATTATATTTTTGAATTAAGTAATTATGATCTATGTAATCATATGAATAATTACAAGTGAAAACACGGACGACAAATGAAACAATTTTACCCAAAACGCTCTTTAACATGGAATTTACAAAAGAACGGGTAATAAAAATTCATATGTGAACCATATATGATATCATAACAATGAATATGATTCTGTAATAAGTCAATGACATTATTTAAATCATTATACAAGAGGTTCAGACACTTAGGAAGCAAACCGGACCTATGGTAAGGGAAAATATCACAATCTCATTTTTATCCAAGATTGTTTTTACTTTGGAATTTACTAGGGTGTATTTTATCATCCACATCCATGTTCCCTCAATATGTAATATTGTTTCCATCCAATTACAATATTTTAAATCCAATTTTACTCTTTGGTGAGTTTTTAGTAAAGAATATGAAAGGAATCTTTTGTCATTTTTCGTACGAGGTACTTTCTGACTTTTTCAACAAAAGTACGAAGAATATTTTTTTTAACTTATACGGCATTAATGGATTTTTAAAAAATTATTTCCACGAATATTACATTACATGTTTTAAAGTTTATTTTTAATCAAAATCTTTAGTTTAAAATTGTATGACATGTTAAGAAAGGAAAAATATTTTTGAAGTAGAAAGGATATTTTCCTCAAGAATGGAGTTCAAGTGTTTTATCAAAATTATTTTCCATCTAAGATAATATATGGTTCTGTTTTTATCCCTATTATTACATTGATTTCATTATGTTGGGATGTAATTATATTTTTATTAATTCCTTTATCCTATATGAATTGTTTTATGATTTCATGATGTTTAAGATTCCCATTTTTATTACATGGGTTATGCAATGATGTATGGTTTCTGATTTTGTGGCACACATAAAAATGGTATCATTATGAGATGGGTGGGACCTATATCTCCCTCCAATGCATTGGGTAAATATTTTATATCTCATGAGATAGACATGGCTGGAACGGTAGGTTATACTGGTTCAGTGAAACAGGACTGGAACGAGGGTGACTCGGTCTAGAATGGGATTTTGTCCACTAAGATAGTCTTGGCAATGAGTATTGACTAACAAGAAATGATTATCTATGATTATGTGTGTTTGGCACAAAGTTTAATATTTTATGTTATTAATAGTGTGATTACATTTCTCTGTCATGATTTATCCCATGTTATGATATTATGATCTCTTTTGCAGGTTAAGATTTGCAAAAGCTATGTTCTTATGTATATGATGTGATTGATATTTCTTTTATTTACCCTTACTGAGCATTTCAGCTCACTCTTTTATGTTTTCTATTTCCCAGGTTTTAAAAATGGTTTTAGGTATAAAATAAGGAAGATCTTTATGGGAGATGTCGAAGATCTTCCACCACGATTAGAAGATTATATTCCAAGTTTCCAAAGACACTAAACAATTACGATCCTTGTGTGTGTGTGATTTTGTTATGTACAACGTATTCCGCAAAAGTAATGTAATTTCCATGTACGTCAAGCTTCGGGTCTCTACAATCCTCTTCTTATTTTAGGATAATTTAACTTTTCCATCATTTTTCCAACATTTTATACTTTATAGGCTTAAATATTATTTAAAAGGAAATTTTTTTATTTTTCTAGAAGTATTTTTATTCCATATCAATGTTTGGAATATTTTTTTCTAGAATTAAATTAATATTATCCTTTTAATTTTTTACTTTCATTTTAATAATATATTTATCACTAATGTTTTCAAAGGAATATTCTAATCAATTAATAAAATATGTAGTTTTGAATTTTTACATAAATTATTAACCTGATTATTTTTAAATTTCCATAGTATGAATGGAATTTCAAGACATCATTAATTCTAAATGATATTAAGATTCAATTAAATTTGTCAATTTTTATTTTCAGATAAAATATTTTACATAAAATATTTTTAATTTTTATATTTTAATGAAGTTATTTCTGAATGAAAATAATACACACATGAATAAATATGTCAAAAATATAATAAATAAATTATTATCAAATTGGTGTGTCTCAACAAATGGAAAATGGTGCATGTATATTGGAGCATGATCGTTTAGTGGGATTCATGATTTGTTGGACACAATAGTTTGTTACTATCTCAGTGGGGCTTTGATTGATTTGGAGGGCTGTGAGTGTGGTGCATCTTCAACTCAAGAGAACAGGTCTAAGCCACATTTGTTTCATCACTAGGCTGCGAGGCCATGATTTTAATTCTATGGAAGCTTCATATTTTTTCATAACTATATGTTATAGTTTGTGGATCTAGTTATATAGTTTAAAGGGTTTCTGATTTTTTATAATATTAATCATTAATGTTATTGAGTTTTTTTCTACAATATTTCAGACATTGAAATTTTCTTCATTTACTATTAAAAATATTTTTTTTGATGTTATATATTTCATTTTATAATGCTCAAAATTGTGATGTTTTCTATGGTGTTTTCCTTGTTGGATGTATGATTTTTGTGGAAGAAGTTGTAGAATGTGTTGAAGGAGTAGATGGAAATAGTGGGTGGAACAACAAATGAATAGAAAAAACATAGAGGGAAAAAAATAGTGAAAAAAATGATGATAATCATAGTAGGAATGAGATGGAACAGTGAGGGAATAGTATAAACACAGAGGGAAGAAGATATTTAGATCACTAGTTGATAGAACTACAGAAACAAAAAGTCTATTAGATTAGGTCCGGAACCAGGTTGATCTACCCTAGTCTCCCAATAAAATATCTAAGAAAAATATTATTCCAAAAAATATAATCCACATTTATTGAATGTTATATAGCTTGATTCACAAACCTATCTCTCCCAAAACATTGATAACTCATGCAGATAATCACATTCCACACAAGAGAACTCTCCCAAACGTGATGAAAATACCAAAAAAAATTACTCTATCGATGAATTTTTTCCTATGAGAAGTGATGTTTTATGGGTACAAAGTCACACAAAATATGATAACTACTCTTTAATATTGTTAAGAGAGGAATTGTGAATGTTAAGGTGGAATGTGAAGTGAAAAAATCTAGTCAAATAATTCTCTATCCCACACTCCAATTGAAATTCACATTACGCTTAGAATGAAAGGGGGGATACGATCGACATAAAGTGTGGGTTTCCAGGAGACATCAATATTCACATCCTGAATATAAAATATAAAATTATATCTCCATTATTGGATAAACAATATAAATTTAAAAGAATAATAATGATGGATAGAAAAAAAATGAAACATTTGAATTCAAAAAACATGTAGTATGTTGAAATTTACATAACAAATATAAGTGACGAAAATGAAATAGAAAATGAAGGGGGAATTAATTTACATCCCCAGTGTAGAAGATGTTTCTAATGTATAAGGAGATTTAGATTTAGAGCTGATTAGGGGATCCTCTTATTCAGAATGTAAAAAAACAACATAATTAGATACAACCTAGTATGAAGAAAAATTATCCTAGAATACATTTAGTTACTTGTCATGAACATCTTGTAAAGATACAGAGAGATGTAAAAACCATTTGAAACAAACATAACATACACTTATAAATATAGTGACAATTAACTAATGACTTGGTAATTAAAAAAATTTACATGAGAAAGAATTTAATATGTAAATTATTTAAATTATAAATATATTTACTATATAAAAATATATATTATATTTATTATTATGCAAAAAAATTACATACAGAAAAAATAATTCATATTAAAACATTTATAAGAAACTATTAATATATTTAATTATATTAGATATATATATATATATAATTATATTTATATTTAAACTTTTATGAAAATTACAATTAGTTTAATTATATATAATGTAATGTATTTATAAATATAAATATAGACAATGTTATTAATATATATATTATTATTATCATATATATTTATTTTTATTATTATATAATATTTTATAAATAAAATGAATAAGAATAACTGGTTGTTGGGTTAGATGTTTGATGGGGTGGGCTTAACTACCATAAGGAGTGAGGGGGCTCACGCAGGGTGGCTCTGGAGGCACACAACTTAACATCAACTGAGTGTCCTTAGTGAAGTTGAGGAAATGGGGGAGACACACCTCTAATGAATAATTGTATTTAAGAGATGGTGGAATGAATGAATCATGGGTTACATGGGTGTGATTCTTGATCTGATGGCACGTGACACCGATGAAGGGGAGGGTGGATAACAGTGGTGGTTTTTGTGGTAGATTCAGGTATGAAGGTATGATCTCGTGTGGCTAGTCCTCGATTGAAGGATGAATTCTTCTCAAATGGAGTATCTTTTCATATTTAGTGGTGGGATAGATATCGTCAGATCATAGTAAATAAGTGTAATCTAGTTAATCAACTAGATCTGATTTTGGATGAATCAATTTGGATTGTATCCAAACTATGGTTTATTTTTTTTTTTTGATTTCATGTCTCTAATTTTCTATAATGGTTATAAGATATCCTTTATTTGGATTTTGAATCCATTGAAGAGGGGGTGATACTGGGTTGATGGATTGTAATGTTTTAGCAGTTGGATGAACAGTGACTCCCATTGGCCACCATTTAAGCTCGCATCATTAGTGACTCTTGGGATAGAGTTGAATAAGAAAAATGGTTATGGTAGTGTGTAAATTTTAACGACAAATTAGTGATTCACTATTTGTATTTTCCACTAATAGTGTGTCAATAAATGTAATTCAATTTTTTCATTTAATGTTTTTCTAATTAAGAGGTCCAGTAGAAGGTTGGGTGGAGTAGTGGGTGAGAACATTTTGGGAATGTGAGGGAGAGCAGACTGTGACTCAAGGTGTCACCATTGAAGATGAATTTGGTGACTCATTTCAGCCATAATTAGAGTCTCTAGTAGTTAGTTCAATCCTATAGGATCAACATAACATATTAAAACAAAAAATAAATTAATTTATATTAAAATAAAATATTCAATGAAGAAAACAAGAAATTAATCTTAAAAAAATTAAGTGTAATTAATTTAAAATTTAAAATAATGAGTAAAACTAATTAATCTGGAATAATTGATTCCATAATTAATTAAAATTACTACGTAATGAAATGTTTATTTAAATTAAAATAAAGAAATCCCAATGATATTAAAATTAGTCATAAAACTACATATTAGAAAAAAAAAATTAAAAAATTAGAATATATTTATTTGAAATAAAATTACACTAAAAAATTAATTAAACTAAATAATTAATTAATTTATAAAATAATTAAAAGATTAAATAAATTAATAAAATTAATTAAATAAATGAAATAATAAATGAAATATTAATTTTGAAAAAAAACAGGAAAATTGAATTAATTAATTAGATGTTAATGAAAATTTATTATGTAAACAGAAAACAATAGAATAATAATTGAAATTATGAAATAATTAATTTATGTAAACAATTTAATAAAAATGAAATAAAAAAACGATAATATTTATATTTTCATAAAAAATCATTTTTCATGATATTTAATACAAAAATCCAATAATTTTTAATTCTTTATTAAAACCATTAATTTTATAATAAAATGTGAATGAAAAGGGAAAAATGATGTGGAAATGTACAATTAAAACAACTACATAAAACTCCCCCCACAATTAATTTTTTTCGTAATACTGTATGATAATGAATTTTGGAAAAAAACAAATTTTTTATAATGTTCTAAAAAATAAAGCATATATGGACATTAAAAAATAGTGACTCAGTACCAAGTCATCCATTTCAAAAATGCTAAAAAATTAAAGGGTCTGCCTAACATCAACCATTAAATAGATATTAATGGTACACAAATTCATTCACTATAAATGATTACATACTTCATAAATGAAGTCACCTACTATATTTTCTCAATTTATGTTCATGTTATAATACATAGAGTGATGAAATGCTAGATAAAATGGAAATTAATTATTAATAGAAGACACCTTAAGTTTTCACTTTGTCATTGTTTCAATAAATTAGCATTATTATTATAAATAAATTTATCATAATACTAGGAAATTGATCCCTTATTTAATTAGGTCCATAATTCCTCTCACTATAATAAAATCATTATTGAATAATATGCATTTTATTTTTATTTTTTGAATTTACCTAGGCATGTATGTGCAAAACACTGTGTACACAGAATTATTGAAATGTATATAGGGATTATAAACACCCAGTACCCATAGTCTCATATGTTCACTATGGGATACCATTTTTCATTTTACTGTAGTTTCAAAGGACATCTTATATTACTATTTGGGTTGGTTTGATAAAGGGCATATTTTTTCTAAAAAAACTTAAGACCCATTGATTCAATATAAAATTTTCTGTAACTTTACTTTAAAATAATATATCTATATATCTATCTATCTGACATCAATTCCTTCCTTAGATTCTAAAAATAAATTCATTATGGAAAATGTGGTACTTCACTCATCAATCATATATCCCCAATAGTTCTAGACATATTGAAACCCTTAACAACTAAAAGGTTGTTATTTACTGGGAAGTAATGAAATTATGTTATATTTGAGGCTAAATGACTATTAGGATTTAAAAGAAGATTAAATTTCTCAATATATATTAAAATGTTTGGAAGATAAGTCCGTTTTTTACAAGATATCATAGAGAATTTATGTAAATAGAAGGAACCCTCTCTCTCATACATAAAACTCTACAGTATCCCCAATGTTGAATCTAAATGTGGGATACATCTTAGATAAAAATATTTGGGAAATATAGAATGAAAATAATTTTTAATGGTTATTAATGATTTTCAAACATTTTTTTCTACAAAAAGAAATGATAAAAGAAAACAAATACATCATTCCAAAAAATAATAAAAAAACAAGTGATATTTTTTAAAAATGTGCTTTAATATTTTAGTAATAGAAAATACTCTTTTTCTTAAATCCTCTTATGTAGAAGTATGATGATTATCATTATTTAGTAGATGTTCAAGGAAAATGAAAACAGTATGGTCAAGAATGTTTCAAAAATAAACTTTTAAAAATTTTCAAATCACGCGATTTTGATATAAAATTACCTAGGAAGAAAAAAAATTAAATATTTCATAAAAATTGATGTTGGTCACCCATAGTAATTCCATATCAGAATGAAACATAAATGATAATATTTAAAATGTGGAAAATAAAAAAAAACTACTTCCCTTTGTTTGAGGCATCACATTTTTTCATATTAATGGTTCCTCCCTATTTTTTCATTAGAAAAGATCTTTTTATCCTCCATTGGCGTACATAATAATTTTCAAATCGATGACATTATTCAAATTGATTTAATTATATGAAATTAATTCAACCATGTTATTGTTTCGAATATCCAATTAATATGGTATGTGTGCTACTCTTTTTTATAAAATGATATCCATGTGGATCAATATTTATGATTATTGTCCTTTAATGAAAAACTACAGCAACAAAAATATATTGTGTAATGAAACAAAATAATGAAATTAAAAATGATAATCATAGGGATAACCCCCACATGTGTAGTATTTTAACTGTCTACAAATAGAAATTTAGTGGATCCACCCTATTATGATGGATGATGTGGATTATATCTTATGAATCTCTAAATGATAATCATTATAGCATCATGTACTGACCATTATAGGATTACACATTATACAGCTTCATGAAACTTCATCTCCTTGGGAATGGACCTCTTGTGGAGTAATATAGGGGTAAATAAAATTTACATGCACTTCCTCTCATCTATTATCTAAGGGTTAATTTGTATATGTGGTGATATATTTGTACTATAATGAGACATATATTCTATTTAATACTGAATAATCATTTATTCATTTAGATATAAAAGAGTTCAATCATCCTCTTCATTTCCTATTCACATCTTTAGCAATTACTCTTCAATAATACCACTCAACTTAAATTTTATCCATAATTAATAGTACCAACACATCATAAGTAGGAATAACCTCATGATCTTAATGACTCTCTAGGTAATATCTGATGCAAGAAGTATCATCAACACCTGAAAATGGAGAAACCCCTTTATAAATAAACTTTAATCGTATCCCTATCATATTAAAATATATGTTCTTATAAAAAAATTCAACTTTCAAAAATAGTGTGGCATATTCCTTTTGGATGAATAGTGGTCCTGGGTGGGATGGTCAGGTCCGCAGTGAGGTATTCGATCACCTCCAACCTTTCTTCAGAACACAGCACCTATAGTGTGGTGTTCTATATGGAAATAGATGGGATTTCCTTTTCGTAATTGAAATGTTGAGATATGAAAAAAAAATTATCAGAAAGGACAGTGCCAAAAAAATCATCATATGAACTGCCAGAAATAAATTCATCATCCATATTGTTGGCATATTCTTTAATATATTCATGTACCATATCATACCATCACATGAAAAAGCCTAGTGAATGTAGCTATTTAATTGTTTTTAGAAAATTAGAGAAATATTAATACTCAATAATATTCAATTCCATTTTTTTTCTCAAATTCTTCTTCATTATTTCGTTCTCTTAGGATGTTTTTTATAAGGTGAAACTTTGGTATCTATTTGGATATATCCCATAGTACTATGGTTCTCTTGATCCAGGTAGACAGTTCTATATATTTCCTTGATTATATTTGATTAAAATAATTACTTTATGGAAGGAACCTTTCCCTATTAACCCTTCTTAATGTTTTTGAATCTATGTATATATAAATTTTTATTTTGACGTGTCATAACATTTTTATTATCTAATATATATCTGAATAGTCTTTTTTGTAATATAAATGTAATAAATTATACATCCTGGTAAGGTGGTTACATATCATAAAAATAATGAATTCCAGTTGAAACTGAAAAAATGGTGTATATTTTCTAATTTTTTTATGTTTTTTAGTTAATTATTTTTTAAATAAATGAAAAATATGAAAACCACATAGGAAAACATTGATTCATTATAAATAATTCCAATGTTTTATTGTGATTTTATTGAAATCCATGAAATTTAATATCTATATTGTTTATTTACTACTATCTCTTTGGTAGGAAGGATATCAGACCACAAGGATAGATGTTGAGATTGTGTAATTGACCAAAAGAAAGTTAAATAAATAAAAATATAACAAAAACAAATATGAATAAAAATTAAAATTCATAAATAATGGATAAAAAAAGATGTAACGAATTAAAGGGAGTGAGAGAAAGACTAATTATGGTGAATTAGGGTTATCTAGTTTTTTAATACTTTGGGTAAATTATTCTATAATTATACTCTAAAAAATTAATTTATCTAGTGCTTGAGAAATTTGTAGATTCAATGAGATGTGGCATCAGTTAAATTCCAGAGCACAGTGCACCTTCTATTATTTAGATATTTTTATCACAACACAATAATTATTCTATTAACAATGATGAATATATATATTGAAATTTTATAATTTTTTCTACTTATGGGAATGATCCATAGAGAAGTCAATCCCTCCACTCACATAATGGTTATTTGGAAGTGAAAACATATTTTCATAGTTGAGAAGTTTATAACACCAAGCTATGAAATGATCTAATAATTTATATTGATAAAAATATAATGGATAAAAAGATATAAATTTCCCCAAAGCGTGAATCCTGTAATATAAATAACTAAAACTAATGAAAAATTTTGAAATCCTAAAAACAAGAGGAAAGTGGAGAGATGAATCTCATCAATTCTTTTTCAAAATTCCATCTTAGGTTATAATCATATTACCAGCTCAATTCCCCACTCTATTGTCTATATACTCAAGTGAATGGTTGGATTGAATGATTAGATTACTTATGTGAATGGATCGACTAAAGAGTGTTTAGAATGGAATGATCATATGGTGGAGTGGAATAATGGGAAAAATCTAGATTACGTGAGTGGAATGGATAGAATAAAATGGGGGAATTGATGAATGATCTACTACAATGCCCTATTTTTTCATTGTTCTGTTATTAACCAATAGAGTGATGTGTGCCAATATCAGTTTGGAATCTTCAAGATGGATCTACATTAATTTTTCAACCTCATGCACCTCAACCACATGCTTATGGTACACAAACATACACACTATTTCCATTCTTCACATGGTACCTTGTTTATTTTACTACTTGAACCTCTTCTCACTTCTGTGAATCTCCCCCAATATCTTATGTCCATGTGTAATCAATAACCATCACACATAAAATTCATAGGAAATAAATGAATTAGAAAAATAAATATAAATAAAATATATAATTTTGTAAATTATTTTATCAGTATGAAATAAATATATGAAAACATAAATATATGATAAATAGAAAAAATTATAATTATTATTATAGTATAAATATAAACATAATTATAATTATAATTATAATAATGAGTATTATTATAATTAAATTATTTTAAATATAAATACTATAATATTTAATTTAATAAAATGTAAATATTTTTTATATTATAATTACTCTGAAATGTATATTTTAATATTATTGTTATAGTAATTGTATTTATTAATATATATATTATTATTTTCAAATCTTATCATACGTAAATATTAATATATTTTTTACACTAAATGTTTTATTTTTATATATATTATAAATATAAAATTTGAAAGGAAGGTGGATGGGGATTGAGAGGAACATGGAATGGGTTGGGCAGCTTGTAAAATAAGGAATGTTAGTGGGGTTGAATTCATAGTGATAGTAGAAGGAATTAGAGAATCATTCATCGAGATGAAGCAGAGCCAAGTGTGGCGGTTTTCTCAGGGATCTCCACATATACTCTTTAGGGGGGATGTTTTTGTAAATCCATAATGTGCATAGACAAGGAAGTTGATCAAGGGTGTCTGTCATAGGGCTGGTTCGTGGTAGTGTCAGTTTCTTCATCAATTGGAATCATCATTGATGGACTATGATTATGTTCCCGAAAGGAAGCCACTGGGAGCACATGTTTGTTCCTTGCTGGTGATTTTTAGCAATATTTAGGATATTCTTCATCAGTGGAGGATTCTAATTATTGGTTTCTACATAATCAGTAGGTTTTGAATATTTATAAATGTTAAATATTATTTTTATCTATGTGATTTTATTTCAATATAAAAAATTTATATGTGTTTCTATTGAAATTGCAATGATTCGATTTTTTAATACATGTAGATCATGAGAATATCTGTTGTCATTGAATAATTGCTTCAATGGATTCAATTTTGATGTAATATTGGGATGGGTATTTACGGAGTGTGTGAATTAGGGAGAAAGTGAGTCAATGATCATGTAGAAGTGGGTTGGTGTGTCACCAGTGGTTTGAGGATATAGAGAAGGTAGGTGCATAAAGTGAATTTCATTCCACAAGCACCTGAGGAGGGATATTGACTCATGAGAGTCATCGTCGATGATGAGGCGGATAATGACTCAACGATTAAAAAATAGAGGGGGTGTAATAGAGTGTTGGGAACATTTTGGTAGTGGGTGGAGTGGAACAGTTAATCTAGGAGTCACCAATAGAATATTCTAATGGTGTGTGAAAAATGAGCCACTATTGGAAATGTCAACAATGAGTAAATTTTGGAGTTTGAAAATTTTATTAGAGATTTGAGGTAGCTGTTAGATTGGGTGTAGTGTTTGGAGCACCTGAAATTTTAACTAATTTTAATTAATAAAAATCATATTAAAACGATTATAAAATTAAAAAAACAATTCAATTATAATTTACGTTAAAAATTAAAAAATAGATTATTTTTTTTCTAAATTATCACATTTATAATTTACACAAAAAATAAAACAATATATATTACAATTTATATGAAATAATTATTAAACAACAACAAAAAATAAAATTATATAAGTTATTTTTTTTTAAAATAAGTTTTATTGTTAATTCAATTTGGTAAAATTAATTGAACATTTAATTAATATACATAATTAATTAAATCAATGAAATAATAATTTAAAATTGATTATTTAAAATAATATAAAAATTAGTTTATTTGTTGAAAAAATTAGACAACAAAAATTGTAAATTTATGTATTAATTTAAAAATAAATTAAATATAATGTAAAAAAATTCTAAAATATGAAATAATCAGAATTCTAAAAAAATTGATTTTATTTTAATCATAATATATTCATTATGTTGGGAAAAAATTTAAACATTGAATGAAATCAAAAAGTAATAAATTAAAATAATTAATAATGATAAATATTAATTTAAAAAAAAAATCAATGAATAAAAATGGTTCATTCTGAATAATTAGTCAATTAATTTAAATCATTTAAAAATAAAATCATTAGATAATAAAATAATTAATTCTATCATATATTAACTTTTTTAACAATTTCATAAAAAATACAACAATTGATAATTATGAAACAAAATAAATTAGTTTAATAATAAAAATTAAATTAATATACAAAAAACATATGATAATGAGAATGAAATATAAAATAAATCAGTTTTTGATATATATATTTATACATAAAAATATTTTCTTTTTCATTTTAACTCATATATAAGGATTTTCTCTGCATATCCACTTGTTGTTTGTAAGGGATATATATTTTCCATGATGTTTTCCTAAAAAAATTATGTTAAAATCTCAATTTTTCATCATCATCATTAATTTTTTAAATAAATGAACCAAATTTTTCTACACCTCTAGATATGATATTCTACCATGAAAATCTTCCCAATTTCATTACTTCCTAATGAAATAAATATCTTCTCTTAGGAACATATCCATTACAAAACAAAAATAGTATTTCTTGTCCCATTGAATGACAAGGGTTTTAAATGAATGAACAGGTATAACATTGTTACACTATAATTTAGATAATTGGAATTCACCATAAGGGAAACATTATTGGTCATATAATGGCTCAGCAACACCTATATGGTAATATTTTGTACAGTACTAGTTGTAACTCCATCTCATGATTTATTTTATTACACATTAGGGAAATTATTTCTTATGTCACATGAATTAAAATGAATTTAATTAAATGTTCTTGAAAATATTTCATAATAATGGCTTTCAATATATTAGAAAATAACATTATGATGAATAATGTACTGTAAAAAACATGTGAAACTACTACCAAAATTTTTAAACATCATGCATAAATAATATTAGAATCATAAGCATGTTATCCTTAGGAATGTTTTGAAATCATAAAATTATATTCAATTTTATCATAATGATAATTATAATAATGTGACAAATATAAAATTCCTGAGGAGTGTCATTCTAGGTTCATAATATGAAAACTATTCATGCCCCACTTGACGATTGAGTAAAATCTCATATAAAAGATTTGAGAATTATTAACCTAGGTACAACTATTTTATATCTACCACTACATAAAGAATAATGATAAATATATTTTTCATGTAAATTAAAAAAATGTAATCCCCTATCAATATTAGGATTTCACCCTATACTAATAATTATAGTTAATTTCAGGTATAAGTTTATGTTATCAATTTTATGTTTACAAAAATATATTTCCAATGGTTTCTTATAATGTTTATATGATTGAAACTAGGAAGACCCAAGCTATAGTATCCCTGGTCTAGTGGTTTCCACATTGAGTTTTTATAAGATATAAGTGATTAAATCTGAAGTGATCAAATATTTTAGCAGTCTTATTAAAATATATGGATTCTTTAATGTCACATTATAACTAAAAACAAACAATAAAACATAGAATTTTCATTTATAATTCTATTATTACATTTAGAATATCTTCTCCTATCAATCAAAATAGATATTCAATTTTCCAAAGGAAATGATTTACAATTAATGGGTATGCTCAAATTCTTAGTATAGCTATAGATGAAATGTAATGTATCATTAATATACATGTAATAATCAATATGGTAATATAAAGATATAAATATTCATTCCATTTAATCAATAACATTCTCATGAAGAATAATATTGATGGAATAAATTATGATCTAATAATTCATTATAAATAAAAAAATGATCTGGAAATTTATCCGTGGATATAATAAATAATAAATAAATCACATGAACATCAATGAAAATATCATAATTAAGAAATGCATATTTTCACACATAATAATTATACTCTAATCACATCATTATATTACATCCCACAAAATAGCGTATTTTCAAGATATATACCCAATCTAGTTTTTTCTCAAAAGACTACAAAATTCATCAAAGGGAAATAGAAGTACCATCCTGCAACATAGTTAGTGTAATTCATTCCTCATTTGAATGGGGAGAAACATATTAAATTTAATTATTTATATATAAAATTGATTAGATGAAATGATAATTATTTTGAAATCAAGAAATACAATCATAAACCATATAGAGTAATACAAAGAATGGTATAAAAAATTACATCCAAAATAATTGAAATAATATAAAATAAATAAAAAATATAAGGATGGTCTCATTAAAAAATATATCTTATGGGTATTTATTTTTTTTTGTTCTTAATGCGTGAAAATATCATAGAAATATAATTTAAATCAATTATGAAAAAATAAACTTTTTCATTATTAATTCCTCTAATAAAATACAAAAATATACACAATATTTTTATAATATTTTAAAAATATATTTCTTTAAAAAACCCCATTGAAAATTCTAAGGATTGAATTAAATTATTGAGCAGTAATGATGGTGGGAAATTATATTCATGATGAGTATGTTAAAACACTGATTTATTTAAAAAATTTATTAAAAAGTATCCAATTTCATCATTCAAAAAATATAAAAATATACATTTCATATGTTTGGACAAAATTACACAATGGGGAGAAATTACATCAAAAAATGTTAGAGGGATTGTAGAAAAATTAAAAGAAACATATTTTCACAACAAGGAAATGGAATAAAAATATTCCAGACTAAAGTGTGATCAGAAGAAATCATTCAAAAAAATATTTTTTTGATATTTTTTCTACCTAATAATGTAAAATTAAATGAAATGTTATAATTATCAAAAATAATCTATGCCGAAAATAATATATTAGGTTTAACATATAGAGATAAATTAATTCCACCAGTGATGAATTAAACCTGCAAAATCTTTAACAATAATGAAATATTGAAATAAACTCATACTAAATTGGTAAATTTAGAATCATGATATCCATGAAAATAAATAACATTATATGTGTAGTTGTATAAATTTATTTTAATTGGATGAATGAAAAAATACATTCTTTGGATTTATATAAACCATACAATTGAAACATGTGGTTTATATAACATGTTTTATAAAATACTGATCTTTCTATATGATAAATATAGATTTATTATAGATATGGTAAAAACATTTAATCATATATATAATTTATTTAGTGATATATTTGTAATATTTTAACATATATTTATATACTTTTTCGTGTTAAAGACACTATTATGGGATATAAGTTCATTATACTTCATGTATGACTCTGTTGGGTAGTTTCAATATTTTTACAATAATGATTTGTATATGATATTAAAAATTTTAAAAAGGATTTAAATATAATATTTATTCATTACATACAAATTCATATCTATACATAATGTTTATTAATAGGAAATTGAATTATAATATTCTGGGTGAGGGTAGTTCATATTAATGCGTGAACAAAATTTTAATTTTATTGATCAATGTAATTAATGAAACAAAAAAATATTTTTAACATTTTAGAATCATTATTATATCATATATATTCATCATGTAAATATTTATTACAATACTTTTCAATATAAAATTAAAAACATATCACATCACTTTTTGGGAGGAGCTAGTCCACACATACACAAGAATGACGTAAAAATTTTATGATAGATTTCACTGTAAGAAGTTACATGTGATTTCATATTTTAAAAATAATAATAATATTATAATAATATATATATATTAAATAAATCATTAAATTTATAATTTAGAGGAATTGATGGAAAAAATCACATCATTTCACGAGGGTTTAGTCCTCAGTACAGATGATCATCGATTTCATTTCACATTTGATAAAACATAAGATATATTTAATATATAAAATTATCATAAAAACATAACAATATATAGAATATATTTATGAAATTTATTTATATTATGAGAATATTTTTTGGTGGTTGAAGAAGAAATAAAATGAAGATACATGGTAAAGTACATTTCTTCTTCTTTAATGTACCTCTTTAGTATAATACCTAAGTCCTTCATATGTCGGTTTTATGATCAATCCCAGTACTCTTGGTCGTTGGGAGGGAACTATGGATGGTATCTCAGAATGAATTTAATGAACCAAATTTCCATTGTTTTGTGAAGATCAGAGAATATGGGGTGTGATTTTATATGTGGGAGAGAGGACCAATAATGAAACCACATAGAAAATTCTTTAAACTATACAAAATGATAAAATAGTCCCCTTGGAAAACTATTCAAAAATTTATTTATATTTTAATTTTGACAATTGTAAGGATGAAATATGTCCTAAACATATAATTTTCAGAATTTAATTTAATCTTATACCCATTTTAACCCTAAAAATGTTAATTATTTTTTAGTTTTATTGTATTCATTATTAAAAAATATAAATTTCAAATTATTAAATTATATTAATTATATTTAATCAAAATATTTAATGATTTTTACCAAATTCAATTCAATTATTTTTAATAAATAAATGTAATATTAATCCTACCATCACCATGAAATCATGTATTCTAAAAAGATGTTTTCATATGTATAAAATATTATTATTTCAAAAAAGTCATTAAATAGTTACAAATTATATAAATTAGAATAATAATAATAATATAAATGATAATTTATTAATTATTAAAAATAATTTAAAATAAATTAGAACATTTGATATTTTTTCTATAAATAGATCATATTCATTAAAAATAAATATTTTTCACTATTAATCACAAAATTAATCCTTTCCTAAAATTATAAAAAATTCACAGTAAAATAATTTTTAAAATAAGATTTAAAAATTGTAGTGACCCGCCAATTCTCATTGGCTTGAGAGTACAACGAGCCATTACTAGGCCTTATGCGACATCCCTAAGACTCCAAAGGCTCGCAATAAATGTCGAAGGGTTTCAATGCATGTTGGGGATGATTTAGCATTTGAGAAATAAAACAAACAACCCATCAATAACTACCACTATATGATGCATGATAATCCAACAACCTACTCATTCATTACCAATAGAGAACTACACTATTCCACCATAAAAACAAACCAACACAAAATCAGAGTATCATGAGGAAGACTAAACAAAAGACCCAAAACAAGCCGAGACACTCTCCAAGCCTCCACACCGAGTTCCATGCACCAATAACCACCACATCACCCATGAATCACCACAAATAACAATCAATAAGATGCTTTTTCTTTACATGTGACCCGAAAGATTACATCTGCAAAAGCACCAATGTGCCAAAGCAGGGGTGAGTATAAAACATAGTTGGTTTTCCCCTATGACTTCTCTACTCATGCCACTAGGATAGAAGAGTTAGCCAACATTGATAAAAAATAGTTTATATAAAACAATTTATCAAAATTGTTTATAACAAGATATAAAGAAGCTTCCAAAACCATTCATACCCACAAACATCCTCGTGCATTTGAATCCAATTTCCATTGATTTAATTATCCAAATAAATGACCAAACAGGATTTCAAACCATTTCACATTATCACTTTTTTTCAACCCAATCATTTCACAAACCCATGAAATCAACCATTCTTGTTTCATTATGATAGTTAAATAATCATGATAGGTTTCTCTTAGATCTACGAAGTCGTCACAAGATAATTGTTTCTCATGTGCCATTACACCTTTGGAACCGAGAATAAAGTCATATTTCAACAAAGCCTTGTACTTAAAAGTCTCATGTGCAATTAAACATTTGGCACCGAGCACAAGGTCCTATTTTAATCAAGCCACGTATATGCAACATGAACACACACCACACATTCCCAAAAATCATCCAAAAACCATCCTTTCAAAAAAATCACCATTTATTGAAATCCGTTTCTTTCAAAACCAAGTCTGTTTAACCAGTTAAAACCATTTCAATAAAACCATTGTTTTTATTGAAAACCCATCTTTCTTCAAACCATTTACCAAGCCAGAAAATCCATAAATTACAGTAGAAATTTTAAATTAAAAAAGACAAATAATTTTACAGAACAATTCACAAAGATTTCATAGTTCGATCAAAACCGTAAATCTTCACAAAATAAGATTTATTCCATGATTTTTACAGTCAATTCCATTCAAATAACCCTATTTGAAACTAAGACAATCAATTCTAACAAGTGGTGTTAAGAATTAATCCTCATAAATCAACAAAATAGGTGAAACCAACCATGAACTAGGTCGAAACACCATGAAACCTCATTAGATTACTTCCCCAATCACCAACAAGACCAAAAAATGACTTAAAAGACGTCCACTATCTTAGATCTACCCACCATGGGCATAGATCTAAGGAACCATCAAGTGGAAAGAAGGAGATCTATGAAAAATCAAGGAAACGAGACATACCATGATCATATGCCCTCTAAACATCAAGGAAAACCTCCATATCACTCCCAAAATGCCGGTTATGTGTTCTCCCACCTTCACCAGAGAGAAATCCTGAGTTAGGGTCATCTAGGTGCAAAAACTAGTGGTTTTAATGATAAAATGGATTAGATCCTTAAAAATATGATATAAGTTGACTTCACACATGGTTAGTCCACACGGTTATTTAAATCATGTGCTCACCGTGCGGTAGTCACTGCATGGGAGGGGCGCTCTGCATGACCTCCTCGTACGGTTTTCCCAAACCATGAACACACTGTGTGGTCTCCTCTGTCAAGGGTGACACCACTTGTGTGGATTTCGCACGGTTTGGGAAACCTGTGCGATACCGGTATGTCAACTCCTTTTTTCCCTTTGACCCTTTAAAATTATCCAATCGTTCCCAACCATTTCTCATATGCTTCATGTACTTGAAAAGCATACAAAAAGTGTTACATACCAAAACTGGGGGTACTACATTCTCCCCACCGTTTGCCTTTCTGTCCCCAGAATGTTGAAAACCATCGCATTCCTAAAAGGGTTCTGGCCACTACACTTTCATTTCATTCTTGTGTTCCCAAGTCTCTTCCTGAATCTGACCATGTTGCCACAAAAACTTAACTAAGCCGATGTTTTTTCCATGCATGACTTTTTACATCCTATCTACAGTTCGCACTAGAATATGTACCAACGACGAATCTGGATCTAAGTCAATGTGATCCTATCTGATCATATGGTCACGACCGGGCTGATACTGCTTCAACTAAGATACATAGAACACATTATGCACCGCACTGAACAATGGTGGTAATGCCAACCGATATGAAACCTCACCAACCCATTCCAGTAACTCAAAAGTGTTTATATATCGAGGATATAATTTTCCTTGCTTCCCAAAACGACGAATTCCATGCCTTGGAGAGAATGTAAAACAAAAATGATCACTCACCACAAATGACAACGTTCTTCAGCGATGATCTGCATAAGATTTATGATGACTCTGGGTCGTATCCATCCTCTTCTTAATCAACTGAATCTTCTCTGTTGTTTCATGGACCAGGATCGACCCAAAAAGTGAAGTCTCACCTGTTTCCACCCAACAAAGTGGATAACAAAAAGGATGCCCATACAATGATTCAAATCGAGCCATTTGTATCAAGGCCTAATAACTGTTGTTATATGAGATCTCCACTAAAGGCACATGATCGTCCCATGAGCCACCAAAATCCATTACACAATCCAACAACATGTCTTCCAACATCTGTATCGTCCTTTTAGATTGTTCATCCGTCTGAGGATGATACGCCGTAATCATATTCAACAGAGTTCCCCATTCGTTCTGTAAGGATCACCAAAAACAAGATGTGAACATCAGATCATTCTCTGACAAAATTGAAACTGTTATGCCACGTGTCTTTACCACTTCTCGGATATTGATTTTGGATAGATCCTCCACCGTATTAGATTTATGAATAGGAATGAAATGGGCCAACTTGGTAACTAGATCCACTATCACCCATATGACATCGTGCTTTAGAACCGCTCTTGGGAGACCTCTAATGAAATCCACAGCTATCTCCTCCCATTTAAACACTGTAATTAGTAGATACTGCAACGTACATGCTAGATGCTAATGTTGTGCTTTAACCTGCTGACAAGTAAAACAACTTGAAACCAATTTAGATACCTTCCATTTACATCCACTCCACCAAAATTGTGCCTTTATATCCTTATAAATATTTTTTACTCCTGGATGAACAATCCATCTAGAATGGTGGTAAGCATTAAGGAGTTGTTCTTGTGAATTTTACGGTACAACCATACAATCTAGAATCACAAAACTGGACTCCCATCCAGCTTCCATCCCTCAATGGTCTCACCACCATTATGTTTGGAACAAATTTCTACACAGTCTATATCAGATGCTTGTGCTTCCTTTACTATCTCCAACAAATCATGAACAAGCGCAATAAGAAAGAAAACTGCAACATTGTCTCCTTATTTACATTCCAATGAATGTCGTCTAAGACAGAAATCAACTGCCACTCATCTGAATATTCTTTTGCAAACTGAGCATATGAAATTCTTCTTGATGAATCAGCCACAAAATTTCTCTTACACAGTGTATACATCAATTCATAGACGAACATTTGAAGATAATCTATCCATATCCTCTTCCTGTGATTCAAATATTGTTGTGAGAAAATATGCTTCAAACTCTTATGATCTGTAAACATAGTGAATTTCTCACCAAAGAAAAAATGTTTCCATGTTTAAAAAGCATGGATGACTACAACCAACTCCAAATCATGTTTTGGGTAGTTCTATTCATGCAATATCAACTGCCTTGAACCATAGGCAACCACATTGTATCCTTGCATGAGGACATAGGAAAACCATAATCTGGAAGCATCACAATACACCACGTACCCCTGTCCTGATTCTAGAAAAATCAAGATGGGTGCTGGTGTAAGAAGAAATTTCAAATCTTGGAAAGATCTCTAACATTCCTTAGTCCATTGAAATGTAATGTTCTTCTTTGTCAATGCAGTCATAGGTGAAGCTAGTTATGATAATTCATGCACTAAGCGTCGGTAATAACCAGCTAGACCAAGAAAACATCGAATTTCAATAATATTCTTCGATAGTTTCAATGAAAAATAGCTTCTAGCTTTTTTAGATCCACTAAAAAACCTTTATCAGAAAAAAATGGCCCAAAAAGTATACTTCATGTATCTAAAAATAACAATTTGATAATTTTGAATATAACTGATGGTCTCTCATGATTTCCAACACTATCTCCAAGTGTAGCTCATTATCAGCCCTTGTTCTTGAATATACCAATAGGTCGTCCACAAACACCACAACAAAAGAATCCAGATATAACTGAAATTTCTGATTTATCAATGCCATGAAGACCGCTGGTTCATTTGTTAAACCAAAAGGCATGAATACATATCCGTAATGGCCATATCTGCTTCTGAAAGTGGTATTTGGAATATCCTCCTTCTGAACTCTCAACTGGTGATATCTTGACTGCAAGTCAATCTAAGAGAACCAATAAGCTTCGCTCAATTGATCAAACATGTCATCAATTCATGGTAGTAGATATCTAAACATTATGGTAACATGGTTATGTTTACGATAATCCACACATAGACTTAAAGTTCAATATGATTTCTTTACAAACATAATGGGTTCTGCCAATAGGAACACACTTGGCAGAATAAAACCTTTTCATTCCACCTCCTCTAACTATACATTCAATTCCCATAACTCTGTTTTCCCATCCAATATGATGGAAGGGAAATAAGACTGGTCCTAGGCAGAAGATCAATCGTAAACTCTACATCCCTTAGTGGTGGAAACCCTAATAAGATGTTAGGAAATACATCTGGAAATTGATCCACAATAGCAAGAAAACAATTTTCCTCAATCTCATCCATTGAGGCCAAATTCAACACTTCCGGTTGGTGAGAGATCATTCCCACCATTGGTTCCTTCAAGCTCTTTGCACCATTATTTACCATCCTCTCCCCTCTGAAGAGATGGATGATGTCGCCCTCAGTCGTGAAACTAACCGTTCTTCCATAATAGTCGATGTGACCCTTAAACATTGTCAACCAATCCATACCTAGGATTACATCATAGAAATCAATGAACAACATTGAGAAGTAACATTTTAACTGAACTCACTCAATATCTATAGAACATGCTCTACAGATAAAGGATTCCCATTCTCTTTTCCACAGAGGTGTTTTCAGTTTCAAAATAGAATACATAATTTCCATTTTTAAACATAGTATGTCAACATCACGAGAAGCAATGAAGGAATGTGATGCACCGGTATCAAACAAAACTTACATAAGGTTATAATTCAAAATAATCGTACCTCTCAATGTATATGGTCCAACCAAACCATCCACAATCATCTTCTTAGCACTATACAATTGCTTTGTAGCTGCACTATTCCACTTTTTGCTTTGTTTAGACTGTCCTGGCTGAGGAGTCGTGATATTCCTGGAATCACCATGGCTAACTCTGTTCTATTGGCGAGACTGATTTTGTTTTCCTCACCCTGTCGAAGCATAAGATGCTAGCGACAACTGAGAAGTGTCACGAACACCCAATCGCGGAGCACTGGGATAATATCGCTAAAGATTACCCATCTTGTAACAATTGTGGAATGCCCTAGGTGGTGTTGTACATTCTGGTTTCATGTGATTAATCGATCCACATTGAAAGCACCCCGCTTTCATAATGGGTTTTTGAGGAAGATTCACGAATCAATCTGTATGATTCTGATTCACATTCCCACCTTGAAATGTAGGTGTCCCTCTTCCGCTTGTTCCTAGAATTATATTTCCCACCCATTCTCATGGGTATCATTATAATTCCTTCTCCCATAACTCATGAGATGCCTCTTTCAGTTATTGTTTCACTGTTTACAATATCCGTATAATCCTTAATAAAGAGCACAACTATCTACGAGAAAATCTGCTGTCTTATCCCTGATTTAGTGATGCCTGCCTTCAGCGACACCCTGATAGTATCATCTGGTGAAATGCTCTCTAAATTAATGAATTTAGTTGCGTACTTTGTGATAGAGATATTCTCCTGATTTAGGCTGAAAAAGTCTGTTGTCCTCTGGATCATGATCCTATGAGGATCAAAATTTTTATTCAACAATTTCTCAAATTCCTCCCAGCCCAGGCCTTGATCCTCCATAGCCTGCACAACTAGGTCTCACCACTATCGTTCAAGATCCTCCAGCATATATGTTTCCAACTTGACCTTGTTATATAATAGTGTGTCGATGAAATCAATTATATGATTCATCCTACTTAGCCGCACCTCTGCCTTTTCAGGTTCAACATCACTCCGAAAGGTTGGTGGATTCTGCTTCATGAAATGGATGGTATGATCCACATGCCATGGTTCATTCCTCATATTCCCCATATCCACACCTTGAAAATATTGGACAATACTCAGAACCAGCTCTTGGTTCACACGTAGTTAAGGTGCAACATCGTTCTCCGTTGCTTTTTTGGTTTGGTTCCGAAGATGCCTACCGGGTGCCATTTTCTAAACTAACAACAACCTCCAACAATATCACTCTCTAGAAACTGATGGCTTGGTATTAAAATTGTATCACATCATCTATAACAACATTGTTCTCATAACATCCTTTTTCCCATGTTCAATAATTTTTTATAACATTCAGCATGCTTTTTAAAAATTAACTCATTTTCAAAATACACCAAATACCATTTTTTCAAAATATTTTACTTGAAAACTATATCTATATTTTTTTTTAAAAAATCGCATCTTGTACAAAATCCAAACACATTCCTCGCAATGTGATTTGAAATCCTAGTGGGAAGTCATTCCTCTAAAATGAATGTCATTCTAATCTCATTTGCTAAACCCATGTCAATGAGATATCCAACATTCTAAAAGTGCATTCAAAACACTTTTGTACCCAACACCCTGGTAACTTGATGTTCAGAATAAACGAGTTAGCAACGTCCTTTTATGCTATACATTTCATGATCCGATAATCCTAGTCCTATCTAAGAAATCAACCCATGTAATAGACAAGAATGAATTTCCACTCCAGGACTAAGAACATCGATGACCACTTGTTTGGAAAGGACCGAACAAGAGGATACCATTCATAATGACCCACCAATTCACATGGCTTGAGATTACAATGAGTCATTACTAGGCCTTATGCGACATCCCCTTGATGCCAAAGGCTGACAATAAATGCCGAAGGATTTCAATGAAAGTGGGGGACAATTTACGATTTGAGAAATAAACAAACCAAACCTTCATTAACAACCACTATGTGATGCATGTAAATCTAAAAACAAACACATGCATTACCAACAAAGAACTACAATGTTCAACCAAAAATACTAACAAACACAAAATCCAAGTACCAAGATGAAGACTAAACAAAATAATTAAAACAATATGAGCCACACTCCAAGGCTCCACACCGAGCTCAATAAACCAAGCTCCACCACAACTCCCAAGCATCACTATGAATCACTACCAATAATATGCTTTTCATTTACCTATGTCCCGAAAGATGACATCTGCAAAAGAACCAATGTACCAAATCAGGGGTGAGTATAAAACTCAGTAGTTTTTCCCCAATGACTTCCCTACTCACGCCACTATGATAGACGAGTAAGACTAAATTTATACTAGATAGTTTATATAAAATAATTTCTCAAAACAGTTTAGAAAATGATATAAACAAGATTCAGAATCCATTCATATCTAAAAAGATCAAAGTGAATTTGAAACAGATTTCTAAGGATTTATTTTTCCAGAAAAATAACCAAATAGGCTTTCAAACCATTTAAAATTATACCTTTTTTATAACCCAAACATTTCAAAAACCCTTGAAATCATCCATGAATACTTTTTTATGATAGTTACATACTCATGAGTGGTTTCTCGTCGATCTACCATGTCATCACAAGGTAATTGTTTTTCATTTGACATTACCCCTTTGGCACCGAACACAAGGTCATATTTCAACCAAGCCTCATACTTAAAAAGTCCAATGTGCCATTAAACGTTTGGCACCAATAAAAAGGTCCTATTTCAACCAATACTCGTATATGAAACATGAACACACACCACACATTCACAATAATCATGCCAAAACCATCCTTTCAATAAAACAACTTTTATTGAAAACTATATCCATCAAAACCAAGTGTGTTCATCAAGTTCAAACAGTTTCAATAAAAAAAACCCTTTTTATTGAAAACCCATATTTCCTAAAACCATTTACCATTACATAAAATCCGTAATTTAAAATTGACATTTTAAATTCAAAAATCCAAATCACATTAATCAAAAATTCACCAAGATTTCACAATTCCATCAAAACAAAAAATCATCACTAAATAATATTAATTCTATACTTTTCACAATCAATTCCATTCAAATAACACACTTTAACACTAATCTAATCAATTATAACAAGAGGATTCAAGAGTGAAGCCACCTACCTCAAAAAAATAGGAGAAACCAACCCGGAACCGGGTCGAAACACCACAAAACCTCCCTAGATTCATTCCCCTATCACTAATAGGACCAAAACCCAACTTAAAAGTTGTCCAATATATTATAGCTACCAACCTTGGGTGTAGATCTAAGGATACATCAAGAGAGAAGAAAGAGATCTAAGAAAACACAATGAAACGAGACTTGAATTGATCAACAGGCCTCTAAACGTCAAGGAAAACCTCTGGATTGCTTCCAAAAAGCCTGGTAAGTGTTCTCCCACCTTCATAAGAGAGAAACCCAGAGTTAGGTTCATTTAGGGGAAAAAACAAGTGGGCTTAAAGGTAAAACGATTTAGATCCTTAAAAATAGGATCTATGTTGAATTCGTGCATGGTTAGTCTGCACGATTTGTCAAATCGTGTGATAACCATGAGGTAGTCACTGCTTGGAAGGGGTGCTTCTCACGACCTCCCCGCATGGTTTTCCCAAAATATGTGCACACCATGTGGTCTCCTCTATCCAAGGTGACACCTCCTGCAAGGCTTCTGCATGTTTTGGGCAACCCATGCATCACAAAATTTTTACACATTGACCCTTTAAAAGTCTCTAAACATTCCTAACCATTTCTCATATGCTTCATGTGCTTAAAAAGCATAAAACAAGGGTAACTTTCCAGAAACTGGGTGTACTAAAAAAATGGAATATCATTTTTTCAAATTAATTATTTTAAAATGGGAATAATTATTTTTAAAATAATCAAAAATTATGTTGAAGATTCAATTTTTAGAATAACATAGTTTTGATGTGGAAAAATAGAATACACCATATCCCATGCATGGAAAAAATTGTAGATGATGTTTAAAAAAATGAATTCATGAAAAAATACTCCAATAGTTTATTAATTTAAATTTTTAATGTAAAAATATTTTTTATAAAATCATTTAATTTATATTGAAATGATTATTATTTTCATTAATAAGAAGTTTATAACCAATAATTATTTTTGGACAAGGGATAAATATATAGTTTTTGGAATACAGTCATTACTTTTTATATAAAAAACATAACGGCTTGGATATAACAGTATACAATATTATTGTTAAATTAATCTCATGTATGTGTTTATCATTACCTATAGATGAGATTTAAATTGTTAAAAAATAAATATGCTATAAAATATTAGGTTGGTACAAATAAGATGTTCCAATTTTCAAAAGATTTTCCATCAGGAAAATAAAAAGTGAAGTTCTGGGAAAAATATAATCTATTTAATGTATTGATACATAGTTAATAAAACAATCTAATAAAAATTAAGCTATATAGATTCCATGATATTGGGAATTATGTGAATCAACAACCTAATCTATGGGTGAATTGGTTTAATAATCCATAACATCTTATGTCAATGTAAAAAATGGAATGCTTATGAAATCACAATTGTTAAAGAGGATTATAATAATTAGAGAACAATTATCGCCACATCAGAGTATTATATTTATTAAATATGTTTCTATAAACGAGACATATGAAAATATTATTTTGTATATATAAATGAAAATTTTCATGTTAATGAGAGTTTAATGGATCTATATATATAGATTACTGGAAAATTTATAGAATAAAGAAATTCATGATTATATTCTTAATCAATAAATTATCATCTGTATGGGAATGTATGATCCCCGAGAATATATTTTCTGTATGGGATGAGATTAGTTAAAGAATAAATTCATTATTATATATTAGAAGAGCATATTGTATTATTGTTCATTCATTTTGCATAATTGTTATTATATTTCCCAGAATATATCATCAACATATATATAATTTTTAATGATACTTTGATTAAAATTATAGTTGTTAAACTTATCATGGATGAATATGAGCCAAAATAATTTTAATCATTGTATTTTACTTTTCTTCATTCTTATTTCGAAGGATTCGTAAGGTCATCTATTTATGTAATGGACTATATTTATCTTTGGGTGTTATTTTTGAGGTTATTGATATTAATGTACTGTGTTTATCATTATTGGATAAAATAATACAACAGTTATGTTATTTATAGTCACTAGAGGTACAAGAAATTCATCATCATCATATTATGGATCTTATGATGCGTTAAATATTAATTTTTGTATATTATCAATGAATGTAACACCCTTGATTGATAAAGGTATAAATGACTAAATTATATGACTCATGTCAACAAGGCGCGCCATTTTTTCAAGAGCCCACTTGATTTGTTCCCCACAGTTAAGTGTTCTTAGCATGGAGTAGTACCCAGGATGGGTGACCTTAATGGATGTTTCATAGGGACAAGGAACACTAGAAATGACATGTGTTGGTCTGTGGGGATAGTAATTAGTTAAATGACATGTTCAAGCATGTGGGAGGGCCCAAGGGTGGGGACCACATGTCTGCGGGGCAACTGGGAGTAACTGGAAGGCCAGGACCCAACGACCATGTTAGGGGGGGTGTATGTGTTGTCTCTAGGTCCCAGTTTTATCATTTGGTATCAGAGGTGGTACCAATCCTTAAGTGTGGTGCACTACCTAGGTTGAGATATAGGTCCCACAACGAGGACACTGTGATCTGAAGGGGGGGTGATTTTAACACACCCAAATGATAAAGGGTTAAATGAATAGATGATATGAATCATGTCAACAAAGTGTATCTTCTTTTTTGGGAACCTACCTGATTAGAACACCCCAATTAAACATGATTGGCCTGGAGTAGTGATCAGGATGGATGACCATCTGCTAAGTTTCCCTGGGTGTGTGTCAGTGAAGAAAAATCACACTACAAAGGGATTGTATTGGAATGTGGGGACAATCATCAGTAAGATGACCCGTTTGGGAACGTGGGTGGGCCCCAGGTTGGTGAACATGTGTTTGCGGGCAATTGTTGGTAATTGGTGGTCTAAGACCCAATGACCATGTAAAGGTGGGGTGTCTAAATTGTCACACCATGACCCAACAATTTAATTGAATATATTTATTTTGGGATTCACTTTTCAGATGGGGGTTGAGGAATTTTTTTTATTTTAAGGGAAATCCATTGCCATAAATGCTTGTGCGGCCCAACGCACGAACGTGTGTAGTGAAAAATCTTAAATAGAGAATTTATTATTATTAATCATTTCATGTTTTCTAGCATGTTACAATGATGCAACCATGCATGTGTATGTGCATGGTTTCCAGAATTAATAATTAATTTAACTATTTTTCTACGGGGTTTATTATTTTGATTTTAATATTTTTTTTATTATTTTTTTTGATATTTCAATAAGTATATTACTATTATTATTATTATTTTAGTTAATATTTTAATTTCCTTGTGTTTGTTAAATTACAGTTTTAAGTATAATAATTAATAATTGATTATGGTTTGTATTATTATTATTTTTACAAAGCCTTGAGCCCTTTTTTGGGTTCATTTTATTTTTTTGTCACTTTATTTTATTTCTATTTTTTTATTTCTATTTAATGTTCGTCTATTCATTTCTTATCTCCCTCTCTCTTAGTCTCCCCTATCTCTTTCCCATTTTCCTTCCCCCCTCAGTTTATCACGCTGCACCATTCCCTCCTAAACCTAGCTGACACCCTTCCTCATCCACCTCACCAAACCTCCACATCGTTCCATCCCCTATGTCACTGAACCTCATCCCAACCCTATTAGCTTTGTCCAGCCCTTTTCCCCTTTCATTTCCAATCATTCGCCACCCTGATTGGTTTTACCCTACGCACACACCTCCTCCTTCGAACAAACTATTCCTAGCCGGCTTCCCTCTTCCTTATCGTCGCCTCGCTGATTGACCTCCCTCCTCCAAGAAGGCGCGCGACATTCCCTTGTGTTACCCGCCGACCATCCCTATCTTCCTGCCAGCGAATCTTCTTCTAGTGCGGTTCTCCTCCGGTGACTCCCACCTATTGGCCACACCTCCTCATATTAGAAGATGCACATCCTGATAATCCTCTCTTACACCGGTCTATGGTTTTAATTGTTTTTTGGGTTTTTGGGATTTACATTGGGTAGGGTTGCATTTTTTGTGGGTAAAATATTCACCCGATGGGTTCAATGTAGCTGGTTAGGTTTCACATTAGGTCACTCATGGTGCGATTGAAATGTGGTGGTTATTGCGCATCAAATTTTCAATGTTTATGTACATCGAGGTAGGTGGTCCTGCATATAACTATTACATTATGGATTAATGTTCTGGATTGATTAATTTAGCATGGCCTTCAATTAATTACATTAGTGAGACCTTATTTTTTCAAAAATAATTTCACATGCGTTGATTTATTTTTTAGCATGTTAGTATTGTGTGTAGTGTGTTTTTGTCAACACCCATATTTAGTAAATTGATTGTGTTATATAAGTGTTTCAATTTGGTTATTTAATTTAGGAAAACCTGGAAATTGGATTATGAAGTGGTGATGATGTGCATTTTGTAAGAAAAGGATTTTGTGTGTGTGTGTTTTGTGTGTGATAAATCATGTGATGTCGCATGGAATTGTTTTATAGAATTAATTAATGGTTTATGAAATTATAGTTAAGTTTGAATTTGTTTTGCAAACTTTCATGAGGTGCACATCATTCCAAAATGTATATTTTCTTTTATTTACTTCAATCATGTTTGTACCATATGATTTTGACTTTTCTGTGGAAAACACATGCAAACCTATTGACTATTTTATAAACTGTGTTGTTACATTAACAAAATGTGTAAGGGATGCAGTGGTATTGTTGGTGTGTTTTCAAGGTGCATTTATTAATAAATGAAGTCATTTGTTCAAAATATCATGCGACATATTTTAAAATGTTTATTAAATATTTTTTTGGGTGTTTGTTCGACCATGAAAATTTATTTTAAAACTGTGAAATTGTTTCATTAATTGTGTATGTGATACAGATTTAGTTTGAGTGATTTTATTATGTGCATTATTATTATTATTATTATATGGTTTTTGTGTGTTCATGTTTGCTGTTGGTTAGAGGCATCACCTAATTTGTTTTTTTATTTTTGTTTTACATGTGACATGAACTCTGGACCACATGAGGAAAAATGAGAATCCCTGGTTCTAGGTGGGTGGAATAGGACTAGTGTGCTAGTGAAATAATAGTGGCATCAACATGGTTTCACATAGATGGATTTACGACGACAACTCTAAATAAACATTAGGATGATTTTGGGAGACTAATTGGTTTTGTATGTGTTACGATACTAGTGGCTCGTGCATGGGAATATATTTTGCTGTGTTTCTATACCATTTCTCACCGAGAGGCGATGTTCTAGAGTCCCACTTCTCACTAGTATCATCAGGGCCAATCCAATGTTTTGTGCTTTCCCATTACTTTTCTCTCAGCTTCGGTACGTGTTGTGACATTGGGTTTACCATGAAAGCAAGTGTGTGTGTGTTTTAATTTAATTTGTATTTTCATTAAAGTTATTCTCATTAAAACATTTTTCATTATAATTATTCTAAAATTTATTTATTTTCCATCTGTTAAATTGAAATATAATTGTTATTTAATAATTATGTAAGGAAACTTTTATCGGTGCCATCCTACTAGGATTTTGGATCACACCCTTCATACACCTTAGGTTGTATGAAGATTATGTTTCTTTTCTATTCAAGGTCGAGGCATCAAGCATAGCAATGATATACCGCGTTGTATTAGATTCCTGGTGGAGGTTGGCAGTGGTGGTTTGGGGATATGACTCTTAATTTCACATAAAGGTTTTAGTTAGACATTTGGTTTTACTATGTTATATTCTCTTTTGTGGTTTTAGTTTATGTTTTAGACATTAAATCTGAAATTAGTTTTAGGTCATGTTTGGTTGTCTAAATTTAGTTTTAATAAAATTTTCATGTTGTCTTTTATATATTATTTAATCGGTAAAATAATTCCCAAGACCATATTTATAATACATGGGCACCTGTGTTAGCCCCTGGGGATAGGGAATGCCCTTCGGGACTAGCCGCAGACTGGGTCGTGGGTGAGGTCGGATGGAGACTAGGAATGGTTTGTGAAAAAATGATATCAAAATAGTTTTTGTTTTTTTTATTTGGGGTGTCAGGTATATTGGAGATGGAATTGTCGATAATTGAGGGGTAATTGTAGGAAGAGTGTCGTGAACTCTTACTCATTCTGATACTCGAGTAACTACAGGCAGTATGGGATTTATGTTTTTGGATTTTATCTGTGTGGATGGGGGATTATAATAGGAGTGAACCGATACTATGTGCGATCTCACATAGAGTAGAGACCCATGTAGTGCTTGAGAGTATGGTTTGACATTCCTTGTGGTGTGTGCCTGCCTAGGTCATGGTATGCTAAACCATGTAGTCAGGGTTTACATGACCATTAGTCCTCCGTCTAGGTTCTTTAATGTTTGTGATGTCTTGCTTTATTTTTGGGTTGGCGCGAAAGTGTTTTCTTTTAGAAGGAAATCAGACATTGGGGTTACTGTTATTTTATTTTGGTGTGTTCTTGGCATGATTCATTGGGGGTGTGTTTCTCTGTGACATTTTTGTGGAATTTTATGTTTTATTTGTTGAAATTTAATTCTTAAAATAATGTCTTGGGTTATCTAAAATTGAAGTGGGTTGTTTTTGAAATTGGAATTATTTTGGAAATTTGCCTTTAATTTTTGAAATGGTTTTGGATGAAAGAAATTTATTTTCAGATATTTTTAATGTTTTGATTTGAAAGTGGAGTAGAATTTTTTTCAGTGGTATTCCAATGGGAGCTTGTATGTAAACATAGACGTGATTAATGGAATATTGGTGGATTGTGTGGATGGGTGCTTTATTGGCCTGTAAATTCATATTTGAGAGGCTCTACAAAATATCAGTGGTGATTGATAGATTTCTATGGCGACTTCTAGTTTCATGACATGTGGGTTTTTCTTTGAAATGGGTAATTTGTGCTTAGATGTTTTTTGAATTTGGAAAATGAGTTTCAATCTGGGGTGGTAGTGACAGGTTCGAATGAGTTGTTGGGATTTCGTGTGTTATGATTTGGTTTTCAAGAGGGTGTTTCATTTTCTTTCAAAACTAATTGATGTTTTAAATTGGAATATTAGTATTTTTAAATGAGGTGGGGATGTTTGTTTTGTGATTTGTGGAAGGTTTTTTTGTGTTTCTTGTTTGGGATGTTTCCCACTAAACATCCCATGGGTTTCAAGTAGGTCTCTCAGTTCATGGCTCAACCCAAACTCCTAATGGAGAGGCGGAGTTGGGTTCTTCTTGGTGGTGTCTCATGTTTGTAGATTTCTTGGTCAGTTTGATATCATTGAATACTTTTGGAAAGTTCATATTGTCTCAAATTTTGGAGTAACTCCAAAAATTGTGTGGGTGTATGTTGTCTTGAGTATTTATGGGGATGTATGATAAACCATTGAACGATGATCATTTTGTTTTTCATTCGAAACGGGGTGTAGTGAGAGTTCCTCAAGACTAGCCTCATTATGCAGTTTTACCAAAGGAAGTGAAGGTGAGTGAAAGTGGTGGATTTCATAGGTGCTTGACCAATATGTAGGTGGATATACTGGTGGAATGACCCTTCTAATGAGATAGTTTCATGTTCCCATAGTTTATGCAGAACAAATAGTTTGAAGTTTGTAATAGTTGTTGGTCTCTCTCATATTTTGGTAAGTGAAGGTTCCTAATCCGATGAGAAGTGTGAGCCATTAGGACTTGTTCGTAGAGTGATCATTCCATCATTTTTCATCGTGTGTTTGACAAAATGTTCAATCTCTTGTCTCTAGTGTTGTCAGTCAGGCACTCTATGTTGTGCATTGTAGTTATCATATTCAATGTTTACAGAGTGGATGCATTGGACATGAGGAGATGTATATAGGTTACTCTTCTAGAGGAGGAAGTTCCAGTAAAAGGTGGTCAGCCTTTTATTGTGAAGCTTTAGATGCTTTAAGCATTAGGGCATCAACCATAGGTCTCAGGGTGAAGCTTGTGCACAGTAAAAAACATGTTGGACAAGGGATGGGTTTGGTCTGACCTAGGTCTATATTGATAAAATGGGGATGACTCATGGTTTTTATTGTGGTATTACCTCTGAAATATTAATATTGGATGTGAAGGTATTAAAGGCCTTGACCTTTTGTTGTGTTCTTCATTTTCGGTAGTTCCTCATGGCCCCTAATGTGTTTCAATGAACCCGTATTCTTGTAAAGCCATCGAATGTGATCTGTGAACCTTGTTGTGATCTGTTATGGATTGTAATTGTACTCGTTTTAGAGATTCTGTTGTCTTGTGGGATTAACGTGCGCATGTCCAGTTTTCCAGTAGGTTAGAGTTTTCTACAATCAAAACCATCTCATGTAGTGGAGTATTGGGTAGTGTAGAAATCACCCGTGTAGGTCTGCACATGATTACGGGTTTGTGATACATAGTTCAGTCATTATAACTCAAAGTAAATTGGGATTTTCGCATGGGTGTTGTGGAGATAAGAATATTTTAAAATTGTGTGAGACCTCTTGTGTTGTCTTTGTTAAACATAGCTAACATGGAGGAAAAAACCAGAGTTAGAGATTTTCTGGGATTGTGAGTTGTTTTGGTTTAGATAACTATTGCATGACAAGAATCCTAATATGTCGGGGATACCTCCATAGGAGGAACATGAGGGGAACTCGGTTTTGAAAGTGCGTATGGCGGGAAAACCCCTTACTTCGGCTCTTCCCAACATCAACCCTGCTAATTTTTTAGATTGGGTAGTTGGTCACTGGAGAAGTGTTCTTGGATATCTCGAGCAGCCCCAGTGATCCTTATCTAAGGGGTTGGGGTGTTACATTATGTATTTCTGTTTGGAGGTGAATTCCTTATTCTTGGTTATTTTTTTGAGAGATTCTAGTTTTGAGATACTCAAGGTTTCATGTCATTGGTGTTTTCAATGCTCGTTATTCAGGCGATTAAGGTTTTGTTTGAAGTGTCTTCGCAGTCTTGCAAGGAATCATTAGTTAAACATGTCTTATGGGAAATTCTGGGGGAAGAAAGTGTCAAGGTGGGGAGAATTTTTACATGTAGACCTAAAAATTTATTTTATTTTATTTATTTTGGGTTTTACTTTTGGTCCACGTATTGTGATGATTTTTTTAAATTTAATGGATATTCAGTGTCATACACAGGTGTGCGGCCATACACACGATCGTGTGTATTGACCAACCATAATTGGAGATTTTATTATTATTAAACGTATCATTTTCTATGTGCATTACTATACTGTGACAATGCATGAGTTTGTGTGCGGTGTCTAGACTCAGTAATTAATTTAGTCTTTGCGACTTTTATTATTATTTAAGTTTAAATTTTTATTATTATTATTTAATTAGATATTTTAATTAAGTTATTATAATTATCATTATTTCAATTAATAGTTTAGTTTCATTATGAATGTTAAATTATAGTTATAATTATAAAAACTATCAAATGATTATTGTTTGTATTATTTTTATTTTTAAAATGGAATAAGTCTTTTTTAGGTTTATTTTAAATTATAAATTATTTTAATTACTTTTAATTTTTTTAGTTTTTTCTACACTATATTCCCTTAAATTTTTTCTTATCTCCCTCTCTCTTTCTCTCCCATATATTTCATAAGTTTTTCTTACCCCCCCTTGGTTTATCGCAATGCACCAACCCTACCTAAACCTAACTGCCAACCATCATTATCGTCCATGACTATCATCCTTGACGTTTTTCCCCATGTATCATCGAATCTCACACCGCCCCTACTAGCTGCGTCCTTCCCTCTTTCCCTTGCATTTTTCCATTGCGCCCTACCCTGCTCTGGTTTCCCCCTGCGCACACCTCCTCCTCCTTCTATCACAACATTCCCTATCATCCACGCTATATCTTATTAGCGCCTCCTCGATCGGCCACTCTCCTCCAAGATGGAGCCTGACATTATGTTGTGTTAATCGCCAGCCAACCTTGTCCCCCTACTGGTGAATCCACTACTTGTGGGGTTATCCTACATCAACACCCACTGGTTTGCCACACCTCCTCTTATCCACAGTTTCAACTCCTCATAAGCCTCCCCTCTGCCAATCTATGGTTTTAATTGTGTGTTTTTTGTATTTGGTTTTAATATTTGTTATGTTTAATTTTTGTGGTGTAAAACCATTACTCTTTCAGTTTTATGTTGCTGGTTAGATTTCATTTTAGGTTCCTCGTGGTGAGGATGACATTTGGTGGTTTTCAGGCATCAAATTCTCATAGTTGATCTACATCTAGGTAGGTGGTTTCGACTATTACTTTTGTATGATGGATTAATTTTATTGATAACATAATTTAGCATGGCCTTCCGTTAATTACATGGGTGTGAACGTAGTTTTTAAAAAAGAATATAACATTTATTTATATTTTAGTAGCATGTTAGTATAGTGCATAGTGCATTTTTGTGAAAACCATTATTGAGTCATTTTATTGTGTCATATAAGTTGTGCAATTAGTTTAGTTAATTTTGGATGATTTGTGAATAGGATTATGAAGTGGTGATGATTTTAATTTTTTAATAAATGGAGTTTTTATGAGTTTTGTGTGTGAAAAATCATGTGATGTTGCCTGGAATTGTTTTATATAATTTAGTAATGGTTTATGAAATGATATGGTTGTTGCAAAATGGTATTGAAAACATAATTGAGGTGAAACTTATTCTGGAATGGAAATTTATCATTTATTTACTTGTATCATGATTAAGCCATATGAGTTTGACTATTCTGTTAAAAAACCAGGACGAATTGTTTACTATTTTAGAAATATTTTTGTTTCTTTAATAAAATGTGTTAGGGATTTAGTGGTGTTTTGAGTGTGTCGTCATGGTGAATTTAGAGAAAAAAATACGTTATTGATGCTTAAATTCATGCGACATATTTGAAATTGGTTAGTAAATATTTTTTGGGAGTTTGTTTGACCATGAAAGTGGATGTTTAAACTGTGAAGTTGCTTTCCTTAATTGTGTCTGTGATAAGGATTTAGTTTGTGATATTTTTACTATTTGTATTGTTATTATTAAATTTTGATGGTTTTTGTGTGTTATAGTGTGGTGTTAGGTAGAGGAAATGCCTCATTGGTTTTTTATTTATGTTTTAAATGTGATATGAACATTGGACCACTTGAGAAAAAACCTGGAGTTGGGGTACTATGTGGGTGGACTAGGATGAATGTGCTAGTGATACGGAAGGGGCATCAGCCAGGTTTCATATAGCAAGATTTACGACTACAACTCTAACTAATCTTTTAGTTGATGTTGGGAGACCACTAGTTTATGTATGTGTTACGGTAGTAGTGGCTCATCCATGAGAACGTATGTTGTTGTGTTTATATACCATTTCTCAATGAGACTCGATGTTCTAGGGTCCCACTTCTCGCAAGTATATTTAGGGCTTCTCCCATGTTTTGAGATCCTCTTTTACTTTTTTATCACTATCGGCACACATTGTGACATTGGGGATACCATGAAATAAAGTGTGTGTGTGTATTTTAATTTAAGCTATATTTTCATTATAGTAATTATCCTTAAAACAGTTTTCATTAAAAAAATTGGAGCATTAATTTATTTTTTGTCTGTTAAATTGAAAATCTATTTTTCATTTAATAAATATGAATGGAACCTTTTCTTGGTGGCATCCTACTGGGATTTTGGCTCACACACTACATACACCTTTGGGTGTATATAGATTCTGTTACTTTAGTATTCCAAGTCTAGGTTTCGATCATAGTGATGATGGTCCTAGTTGTATTGGATTCTACATCCATGTTGGTTGGGGTTGTTTAGGGATGTGACTCCTCATGTCACGCGATGGTTTGATTTGGAGATTTGGTCTTCCTCTATTGTAGTCTCTTTTAGGTTTTTGGTTTAATTTTTTAACATTAAATCTTAAATTAGTTTAAGGGCATGTTTGGTTGTCCAATTTTACTTTTAATTTATTCGTCTTTCTATTTGTTTTATATTATTTAATCGTGAAAATCATTCCCAATACATAATTTAGGATACTCGGGAACTTGTGCCTACCCGTGGGGATAGGGAATAACCTTACGGTCATTCCGCTAACTGGGTCGGGTGCCACGTCAGATGACGACCCGACATGGTTCATGACAAAGAACAATAAATCTTGAAATTTACTTCTTATTGAATGATAAGATGTGGATATTCATCAATGAACAATAAATATATTTAATTTTCTTTATGAAATAGAAATAAATCATGAAAATACATTTTATTGTCTTATCTATCATAAAATCTAATTAATACACCAAAAATAAAAGAAGAATATTAAGATTTATATTTCATTAATATTGAATACATTTATAATGAATTGATTGTATTTTCGCTAATAAATAATATAATTTTTTGTTGATGATAACAATCACCTAACTATTTTCTTTAACACCAAAATCAACCCTTTTAGAATTAGTTTCTCTTAGATTTCCATATTTCCACTAAACAATAATGTTTTATTATTTGGATACCATAATTTTATATTCAATATGAACCTCATATTTATCATCCACTCTTTTCAATCAGTTTTTTATTATCACATTTTATGATATTGGTTTTCTAAAAAAGAATATTTGAAAAAATATTTGATTACCTAGAACTTGTTAAAATTGAATGAAATTTTTTATTAATATGTGAGAGAGTTTAACACCCCAATTTTTTATTTAATAAATTTATACATTATAACATATATGAAACACAATATTGGGTTGTAATGAACTAAAAAAATTTATATAACAATGATAATTATAGTCCATCCATTGTTATTGAAAGTATATTATTAATATCAAAATTATGAAATATATATATATGTACTCCACAATAAATATGAGTTATCTATCACTAAGTAACTATGATTTCATTTTTTAGTAAACCCTAATTTTTTATGAAATATGTTCCCTTCACACATTGTTTCCATTTATTTTATTGATAAAAATATATATTTTATTTTTGACTCTTCAAGAAAATGTATATAATAAAATAAAATATATTTTTAATATAAATATAAAAAATTATAGTATATTTACATTTTAAGTATGATTTTAATTGATTGATTTTATGACGAAACGTAAAAAAATAATGATTACTATTGAAAACTACATTTATGATTCATGAAATTAAAAATAGTAATATTATTTTAAATTTTAATCAAATTAAAATTATATATATTATATTTTAAATAAATAATCTATGTTTTATATAATAAACTTATTGATTCAATTTAGAATTAAAATAATTTCTTATTTAATGATCCATTTTTCTAGAAAACATTTTTTTATCACATTCATTGTTTTTATGGTAAAGTAGTTTATTCACAGTATATAAATTTTATCATAAAAATGGATTCAATATTTGGAATCTAAATATTAAATAATATTAAATAGTTCCCATTTACGTTTTTAAACTTTTATTACTGACCCTAGTAAACGATATCCTCTCAATCAGTGAAAAATGGGTAAAATTTAATCACATCCTTGGGAAATAAATTTCAAATTTATCTAACACATTAATTTTCTCCAATTTTATGTGTTATTTTAGGCCATTCCCATAAATATTTCAAATATATAGCCTCAAGTTTCCATAATTATTTGATTATAACTTATATAATATTTTAAGTAAAAGATTGAGAAAAAAATGTTACTTTTGATATTAATTTCACTAATATTTTATTATTATGGTAAAAAATAATTTTTTTTTTAAATTTTCAAATTAAATAAAAAATTTATTTTATTTATCATAGGATATTATATTTACTTTTTTTACATGGAATAATAACCATAAATTCTATTGTAACGCTAATATACTATTTATTCAATTAATGAAAATTAAAATAAATGATTTTAAGAATACTTAATATAATACAATTCCAAATAAATTAATATTTACTAGAATTTTATTGATAAATTTACCATATTAGATATTATTTAGTGATATTTAATATAATTCCATTTCAATAATGTTTTAATCACAGTAAAATTAGGTTAATAATATTTAAAATTACATTAATTGAACTTTTTGAAAATATTATTTCATTTAATTATTTTAAAATTATAATAAAATATAATATTACAATTTGGATGATAAGTGGGTTAAAATTATTAATTCCTTTACATTTATGAGTAATGATTTACATTATAATTAAAATTATAATCCATTATGGGTGAAAAAAGATTCTGTAATAGTTATGGTTAAAATTAGTTAACTGAGTTGTGATAACAAAATATATTGTTTATAACACAATGTAAACATACCCAAATTTTATTTATTTATGTGATATAATAACAGTTTACCTTCCCATATAATATATATCAATTTGGATTATTTATAATTTATAATTAATTGATTACATTTTAATATTTTATGAAATTTCAATATTTCCCTTCTCCTTGCATATTAAGGGGATGCTTCATTATTTTCATTAAAATAAATTGATCCATACATTATGAAATGATGCTACAAAAATATCATCCAAAACACCATATTCAAAATTAATATTGTATTTTATTCTTAAAATATTATTTTAAGGGTCCTTAAGAGGGGATCTAATGGAAGGTGACCAAAAAATTGGTTATCATATTTAAATACCCCATTAAATTTATCTTTTCTTCTTTCATCATTAAATATTAGACACTTTATACAAAATAATGTCATAAATATAATACTAATTATTAATTATTATTATTATTATTAATGAAACTTTATTCAAAAAAATCGTTAAAAAATATGTGAATGTATTGCTCGTGTGGACATATGACTTACCCCTTGAACATAGAAATAAAATTCAATTTTCATCACCTTATCTCATGAATTGTTAAAATTATTATTTTTCTGTTTATATATGATATTTATAAAATAATTATTTCCCTATAATTACAATATCTTTTCCATGTAATTATATTATAATGATTTGGAATACAATAATGTCGCTCAAGTGTATTTGTGGATTAGCACATCTATAACAAAATGTGATTTTTTTATTCATTTAAAATTTCAATTAATGGTATTAAGATTTTATTTTATCAATATATGTGTTATATATGATATAATATTTTTTTTAATATTGAATTATTATATACCTTCATTACATTCCTTAAATCTAAAATTGAAAACAATGTTCATACTTTTAAATTGCCTACCAGCTCCAAAAAAAGGTGTAAGTAATTTTTCGACTAATACCATATATTAATATATTTATTTAATTTACATGTGTGATATTTATCACCTGATTATAATTTTTGATATGTTGTAACTATTATTAATATATGATGACCAAGACCCCCGAACTGAAGCATGATTGAAAAATGAAGAAGTTATCAATTGAAATAGAGATGTTAATAACACATTTTTAATTAAATTCTTATAATATATCTATGTAAATCATATATGGTATGATGTTAATTATTATAGTTTAATGATAGGATTATAATATATTTATAATTTTTATATGGTTGGTTTTAATGCATAAAAGGGTAGACAACACTTGAGATAACATATTTATATCTCAACCACATATAATCACTATAGAAAAATGACAATTTTTCCATGATTTTTGGGGATATGGCAGACATTTAGTCCACTGGGATATGCTTCTATGGAGGTTTCAAAAAATCACTATTAATTGTCTATCAGCATACAATATTTGGTAGTTGTCTTTATTTAGTGATAGTTTATGGTAACCATCATAATAGAAACATTTAGTTGCGTGTTTTTATGGTTTTAACGGTGGTTTTCCTGTCGAAAGTGAATTTTTTAACATTAGTTAAAATTTCTGCAAAAAAATAACTATCATAGAGAAAATCATCTCTAAAACCAAGATAACATCAAATTATATAACATTTATTTTGTGGAGGTTAAAATCAATGCTAAGCTTGATTTATAGAAAAATAGCTAAATCTGTTGCCCCAGTACCAGTGCCTTGAAAGAACCATTCCAATTTCACATGCACATACACCCCACATAAAAAATAATACCAGAAGAACAACATTTTCATAAGAATCACATGATAGATACTTGAATAAAATGTTTTGTATGATTTGGGTAATTAAAATTTATTGTATGTACAAGATGTGTCACATTTCGATAATGTGGTTTTACAATCAGGGATAACATTTGATCTTGAGTATGTTGATGTATTTGTGTATCTATCATAATCACGGAATGTAATCTATAATTCATGTTTTGATGGATTGTATGGGAATTAAAGGTGAATCATTTTGTATATCTCTCACTTATCATTGACAATGACCATAGTTACCATGAATTGATTCACATTTTACTGTACATACTAGTCTGAGGACGTTTAAATAGTATTTAGGAAGTTTATGTTTTCAGATCTAATCCTAAGAATTCTATAGACTAACATTGTACATGTTGTGAAATGTGATTCATCTGGTTCATGATTAGGATATGTTATGATGTAGAGTTATAAATTAGTCACTCTATGTTTCATAATCTTTTAACCCACAAGATGAAATACTCTAATCCTATATTTTAGTTTCTATTTGTGGTCCATGCATTGAAATGATCATGACTGAACTTATTCGGAGAGATATTTTCAGGTACTTTGTCACGTAGAGTGCATAAAATATTTTCTCACAGGATGGAAAAAATCCTTATCAGTTGAATTTTATAGTTTAATTTTATATGTTTGATATCATTTAAAAGTATTCAACTAGAAATTTAAATTTATTAGTAAATGTATTGGGCTAGAAAATATATGTGATGTGAGAATAAATTACATAAGATGAATATAAGATATTGTCTTCACTGTATGATAAGTTTGTGGGTATAGTTTAGGGTTTAGTGGAAGAAATTTGGGTATCCATATAGATAATGTCTTCATTGGTTAAACTAGTAATGACAAGTTAGAATATTGTTCTGGAATGTATCATGATGTGTGATAGGTTGGAAGAATGTGAAAATATTTCAAGATTGAATATTGATATACATGGAGTGTTTATAGTTTGTAGCATGGAAATTGTCACATATTCCATGATAGATGAATTTATGATATCATATAATGCTTCGCTATGGGATGTTCTCCCAGGGCGGATCATGATTTATAATAATAAAAAGTGTATGTTCTAGTGTCACTATGTAGTAGGAGACATTGACAGATTTTTTCCCATTGATTGAATTGTAAAAAACATATCACCGGATGTCAGAGTTTATAGATAAAGTTGTATGTTCAACTAAGGCTAACCTGTTTTACCTCATAGTTTTGTTTATTATAATATAATTCTATGAGTTGATTGTTGAAGTTGTGTATATCCTGTTATCCTCAGAATCGATAACATTCATGATGGATGATCAAAAACATATAGTATATGCTTTATGATTGTATTATTCATATTAGGAAACATATGTATCTTTTAGGGAGATACAAATTATTGTTGTGTAAGACACTCAAGTGATTAAATGAAATTTTTAAATTCTACTGCTAATGAAGTGGACAACACCTCTACCTTAACAAGATCAGGACACTTACGTGTTTAATAGATAATTATAAATTATTATAAAAACTATTTTGAATAATAGGAATGCATAAGTGGGAGTGATCACATGACAGCTATAAAATATTAGAAGAGAATAATATAAAATTTGAAGTGAGAAGGGCTATCCACTAAAAACAAGTTGAATGGATTTAAAAAATAGCATATTCCCAAGAAACTCTATAAGAAAGATGATTGTTCATCATTGGTTAACAATACTTATAAATTTAGGAAAAATGAAACATAATTAATGATTCATGACAATATAGGATCGACAAGTATGGTGTATAACACACTCTAGATATCATGATATAAAATGAATCATCAGAAATCAATAATATACATAAAAGGAAACATGAGAAATATAGAAAATACTATGTCATGAAAATGATTGGTTGAAATTATGTGCCATACAAGATACATATACAAACTGATTGTTAGCATATTTTTCCAAAATATCAAGAATACAACTAATCAATGTCTGATGATGAACATAACTCTTCACCCTCTCCACCTCCATCTCTACTTTCTACTACTACTTGTAGGAACATTATATTGGAAATGAAATAATATTTTATATTTATATTTAAATGTAAAACAAATAATAATTTTCAAACTAAATGATTTTAAACTTTTTGTGATTTTCCAGCTCACCACCATTCGATGCAATACCAGCAGGGGTAGAACCAGTAGTGTTCTGATATAAATCAATCAACACTTTCTACAAAGAGGATATTTGTGCCCCATTTTTTTGAATTGTGTTTCATAGAGAAACAATACCTCTATGAGTATCTCGCGGTATAGACTGATTGTAACTATTAGCTGATATAGCTGCAATCCCCAGTGGCCTACCAAATTCCTCAGATAGTATGAGTGCCAAACCCATCCTACACACTCTACCATGATGCTCCGTCCCATTGACATTACAGAACGGGTCATCCATAGAGACTAAGTAGGACTGTACAGGATTGACATCCCACAGTGAATTATTTTTACATATAAATAAAACATCATTCATATTAGAATCAATATATATTTATATACTAAAAACTGATAATAATTTATAATAAGGAAAAATGAGTTCATTCCCCACCTTCTTTGGTATACTCATTAACATAACATCAATAATATATTAGGTGAACATTCAACCACACTTCTATTTGGGATGATTCATGGACTAAACATTTTTTCAACATTAAACAAACATAAATTTAAAATTAAATATATTAAAAAAATAATATTGTCTTATGAATATTTAATCAAATGAAAAGATTACAGAGAAGATCGGATTATAGTAAAATTCTTTGACCCCAAAGTGTGAGGGATGACCTACATAGCAAGGCTGGATGCATTCATTCATGAATGATCATGAAATAAATAAAATAAAATTTAATAATAATGTATTCAATGTCATATCTTATTCATATATATGTATAAATGTAATGTGATATTAATATAATAATATATATTTAAATTCCATCTATTTCTCACAATGATGTATGTCAACAAAAAACAGTCCATTTCTCTTTGGGTACCCCATCGGGTAGCTTGTCATTCAATTTTGATAGTCAATGATGTATCTTGGACATCGCCCCACAATCTCCATTTAATGTCATTCCATTTTTTCCATTATTTTTCAATGTCCACTATCGTGCTATCTCATCTGCAACTGTAAGGGGGAAAACAATTGTACACAAAAATTCATTTTAAAAATATTAATGACATGATATTCACTGAAACCATAATATATTAAGATTAACATTATTTGGAAATAAAAAACATTATTTTTCCAACTTGTAGGAAGTTGCCACCAATCATCATAGGAAATTTGAAGGGAATCGTGCTCCATGACAGGCTGACCCAAAATCTGTCCAAATAATCTTGCAGCGTCATTTGTTGGGACCCCATATGAATAAAATGCGACAACTATCATATCTTCTGTAATATTAAAAAATTTGAATGATTTATATTTTTCTCTACAATTGTATTGTTTCCATAATTAATGAGAGAACTGTTAGTATGAAATATTCAATAAATTTATTAATATTAAAATTTGTACCAAAAAAAGTCACCATCAAGTTTCTCTGTGATGATCTAAAAGTGGCGCACTGGACCCCCACTACTGAGTCTCTTCTTCTAGGAGGATATGACTAATCTGGTAAAGGGAAACTCATGGAGGGTGTGAGAGATGGTGCATGGGGTATACAGATGGTGGCTCAAATGCCGTAGAGTGGGAGAGAGATGGATCATAATCTATCGTAGTGGTTGATGAAATAGTATATCATTTCCTCCTTGGCATTACTATCATTTAACCAAATAAAATTATGTTAAAGAACATATATTTAAATATATATATTCAAAAAAAATAAAAAATGATTAAATATGCAATATACGAAAAAAATTACATTCATAATAATGATAATGAATGATTTCCCAAATGAAATATGCGGTTTCTTATTGAAGGTATAACTCTACAAACAATCATTTTAGCCTTCAAGCATTCCATTTTCCTACTCCATTACTTTTTCCAAATCATTCATAATTTCTACAATAATATATTCAATATCATGAAGGACAACAAATTTTGATTCATGTTGTTGATGAGATTCAATGCCAATGGTAAAATCTTCCACTTCATCATCCATATCATACAAATCTCATTGTTTTACGTGTGAAACTACATTCCACCCTTTTTCCACAACATCATTCTAATAATATTAAATTTTTTATTGCGATGATAAGATATATGGATCTTGATGTTCATGATCACACACATCCATCAAGCGATAGATGTTCACAGAAGTAAATTGCAAGGAATTTCTATTAACACCTCTGATAATATAGACCCAATTCCGTTTGAATAAAAAAATTGAAAAATCACTGTGGTAGATTAATTCAACAATATTGGTCAGATTTACATTGTATCCCACTTCAAAAAATGTGAATATAACACAATTCTATACTTTCAAACCCTCTTCTCGATTGACTGTATGAAATCTAAAGACATTCACTTTGTAAGCATAAAAAACTATGACTTATTTTATTGGACCTCGAGGATGAAACTAAAAATATTTTTACAACTCTTCTTGAGTAACAATATTCTCAATCTAAAAAAATTGTTAGAAATGAAAAATATATTTTTCAGTCAAATATTCATATTTATTTCAATATATATGAACTTACAAGTCATGGAAATCATTCTACAAGTTCTTTATTAACAACTTCTATTTTATCTATCTCATTTCGTGTTCATCCTCACATTCATCAATTTATTTATATCATCTACTCTTCAACAAATGGACATGTAATTTTACTATTAAAAATTACATATCTATATACCTATGATAATTTCATTTTTAGTGTATCATTTGAGGTCCTCCCAACTCATCAGCCTATATCAGGAAATATTTTATATTTTATTGCATTTTATATTGATTTGTTGTGTTTTCAACAAATACAAATCAATTAAAATTTTCCACAATATCATCCAATTATCTAGAACAAAGGGTTAGAAAATCCTCTCGCATATTGCCTTCATTAATATATCCTTATAATTCAGCATTAATTCTCATGTATGATTTCAAATGCCCAATATATCTATGAAATAAAATAATAAAAAATTATTATTCATTTAATTAAGTTGAAAAAATTATTTACATAACTAAAAAACATAAAAATAATTTACCTCTCAATTGGATACATCCATTGATATTGAACGGGGCCTCCTAATATAGCTTCCCCAACCAAATGCACTGTTAAATACATCATGATAGTAAAAAATGACAGATGAATCATCATATTCATTGCAATATGTGTTAATAAAAACCAAATTTGAAGGTTGTGAAGCTCAAATGGATATAGATATTTATCCCATAGTTGTATGAAAAATGTGCATAATTGGAGTACAACAACAATAACTTTTTCATGTAATAATGTACATACTATCAATGGTAGTAACCACTGTAACAAAATACGTGAATCGTGACTTTTCAATCCTTGTAATGTATGATTATTTAAGTTAACAGACCTTGAGATGTCAATTTAATACCCATTATGTACTTTAATAAGCTTTTAAATTAAATGGAATGTATCTTTATCCATATTTTTTATTTCAATAATTGTGGGAGCATACACTTCCTTATCATCTGGACAGAGATCACGTTTTAGGTTCATTACATATATGTATTTATGAGAATTTATATGATCCTTCGACATTCCATGCTCACTAATCAATTTAAAGATAAAACTATCACAAACATTCATCTCAATAGGCATCAAATCATGAGTATTACACATCAAATTAAATTCAAAATATAGATGTCTGAAGAATATTCTTTTTTTATTCCATTCTTGTGTTCCAATTTCACTTTAAGATGCACTTTGAACCTGTTTCCCACTATCATTAGAATGATGATCCTTCCCAAATTCCGTTTCAACATTTCGATGTTTTTTCAACATTTTATAAATAGTTAACAACTTTGTTGGTGGTCTACGATCAATGAAACCATTAAATTATGATCTGTTCTACCTAAATCTATGAGATGCATAGAGAAAAGTTCAATGGAACACGAAGAACAATTTTCTACTATGAGGTAGCCATTTGGGATCAAAATAAAATTTATAGATAGGACAATCCAAACTCTTGTATGTGTTGAAAACTGATAAATTCACAAGCCTAGGAATGTCATTATGTTCCCACATTAAAGCATAATTCATTTTTGAACGTTTTTTTAGAAGAGGCATCAAATTTCTCAACATAGTTTCACCATAACTATTATAAATCATCATTTAAAGGCTTTATGTATACATCAATATCATATCCCATAAAATGTTTTCCAGGATTAATCATCGGAATGTTAAATGATTTTTGTTGCATACAGATCCTCAGAGGAAGATAATAAGGGATAAAAACAATTATCCAAATGCTATAACCGGTACTCAAATCTCAAATGCGTTGAATCCATCTGCATCCATTACAATCAAACATTATAAGGATCAGCTGAAAAATTTGATTGTTATTAATCAAATATCTTCCACGATTTTTTTCCCATGGAAGTTTCATTAACCCATCATTGTTATTATCTACATATTTCCACTTCAAGTGTTCAATAGTTTACGAAGACCTGAATAATCATTGAAATTGAGGCTTTAAAGTATTGTAATGCAAAATCGTTTATGTTGTGTTCCTTTTCAACTTCTTCATGGAAGAATGTTGAGTCAGACCTCCAACATCACCCATTGATTTCCATATATAATAATATTATTTTTCAATACTGTATAATTTAATACTATAACCAATGAAGCATAAAATCATTGGGAAACACATGTATTTTTGTATAATTCAAACGAATCCTGGTAACATGCTTTTTCTTATCATTAAAACACTCAGAGATGTTTTCATCAGCAAATGCATCACAAAAAAATTAAAATATCATGTACATTACATTATTTGTAATTCTGAATGGATATTTGATATGGTACGACATCTGCAGAAAAGAACAATATGAATATTTCAAATATCCACTATACAACTCTTGATTTCCATTATCATATAAATAATGAAACATATTTCCCTAACTGATGTTTTGCCTTACTTTTTCTCAACATAATCAAGAGGAGGATCTGCAGATATGATAAATTCTTGATTTGGTTGTCCAATAGTCTCAAACACATCACTTGTCACGTTGAAATTTGAACCACCCTCCTCTATTGGTTTTGATATGTTTTGAGGTCGATTGTTGTGTATTGTAGGGCCAAATTCATCATTTATTAGTATTTACAATTCAATTTCCATTTTCGACGACATTCAGAGATCATTCGGTTGATTGACATTAGTGATCAATCTTTCTGTAATGTTCGATTATTTATTCCAAATACAACACAAATATTCACTGTGGAATTGTTTCAATATTAAAACTTCATAAACTTCATCTCTCTTCAAACATATTTTAAATTTATATTTAGGACATGAACACCATATTCTTTCGTAAAAGGATCTATTGGAAAGTTTAAAATCTTAAAACTCTTACAAACCCTTAACAAACTGATGTGTGCTCCTCAGTAATGTGATCTAACTTTTATCCATGTATATCAAAATGGTCCTATAGAATATTAAAAAAATTATAAAACATAACTATTAAAACATAGGGAAATAGATTCACATATACTAACAAAAAAATAAATAAATATTTTAAATATTTTTTTCCTGAATAAATACATATGGAAAATAATGAACGCATCCACTAGAAAACCTGATTATGAAAATTAAAAAGATCCATAAAAGAAAATAAAGATATCCTATGTGCTTGGCCCAATTTTTAAATTGGAATTAACCATGTAGGTGATTTACCCATTACATAATGACTTTTCCTATGTGACCCATAGAGCCAATAAATATAAAATTGTAACATGAATTCCATCATATTATAGATGACCCAAAAGGCTGTTTTTTTAAACCCTGAATATCGTACATATAAATCACAAAACACCTAATTATAAACACCCCTCAAAATATCTTATGTAGATCGGATTTTATCCTCCACTCTAAATATAATACATTAATTCTACAAAAACACGCCTAATTCTAAACATACCACCAAATTTTGAGCTTGGTAAGTGGATAATTGATGACTTGAGAGGATAAGTGAGAGTTAATTACAGGTTTTGATACTTGGTGAAGTTTTTTTATTTTCTATGTTAAAATTTTTGTGTGTGTGTTTCATATATGATCCTATGTATGTTTTTTGGAATATGAGCCATGTTTCGATGGGAAACCACTCATGAGAGTATGACCCCAATTATATAATTAAGTGATATGGGGTATTACGAAAGAAAAATTTGTATAATATAAATATGTATAGTGGATAAGAAACTGAGTGAGATTTATTTACAGAGATCACTTTTTCGTGGAAGGGTAAGATTTTGTGTCGGTATGGAACTTCAAAAAAAGTCTTAACATGTAAAAGAAACTATACATTGGTTATATTGGATTTCTAATTTTATTTATAGTATTAGAGTAGATAGCCCACCCCCTGGATAACCCACACCCCACCCCACCCCTACAACCCCTAACCACTACGTCCCTCTAGAGATCTCACCCTCACCCCACCGAGAGAGCCCCCACCCCACCTGAACAACCCACCCCGACCCCCACCTAGAGACCCCCTCCTCCCTGGACATCCCACAACCTCTCCCCCACCTGGACAACAGCCCTCTAGATAACCCACTCCCTCCCTGGACAACCAACCCCCTACCACACACCCATGCACCCACTAACCCTAGGGCAACCCAACACCTCCTGGACACCCCCACCCCCACCCCACCTAAACACCCCCACCCCAGCAGGACAGCCCCCCAAACATAGACAACCCCCTTACCCCCACCTAGACATCCCACCCCCATCCTAACATCGCCCACCCCCACCTAGATTACCTGCCACCTGGACACGCCCCCACCCCACCTGGACAACCCACCTTCCCCACCCCCTGGAAATAACCCCCCACCACCCCCACATGGACATCCCAAACCACTACCTAAACAAACCCCCATCTAGAAATCCCACCCCCACCATGGACATACCACACCCCTCCCACACCTGGATCCCCCACACCCACCCCCTCTATAGTCCACACTCCTTCCCCCACCATAAAAACCCACCCCCACCCCTGGACAGCTAAACCCCTAGACATCCCACACCCCTCCATGGACAACCCACACCCCCTCCCCCACACCCCCACACCACTGCAGCCCCTACCCCCATGTAGCACCTCTATCCCCTTCGAAAAACCACCCCAACCTAGACAACCACCCAAACCCCCTACAAACCATATATCAGTAATTTTATTTATAAAAATTTTATTCATTATGAAAGAAAATCTATTATTCTTTAGCCATTTCATTCAAAAACCCATTCAGTTTATTAAAACATGACAAATTCAATTTATAATTCTATGTGGGTCACATAGTAAATGTCATTGGGGAGATAGGAAACCACCTACATGGTAAATTCCAAATTAAAAATTGGACCATTCCTTAGGATATCTTTATATTATAATATTTGATATCTTTAATATCTATTTATTTTTTACTATAGTTTTATGTTTCAGATCCTATTTATGATACCGAATAAATTTATTTTTGGTTAAAATAACATTCGATAATGAATATGAGTTTTTGACTATAGTTTTATGTTCTTTTCTTCTTTGTTACTCTACTTTATAATATTCATGATTAAAATAGAAATGTATCACTTTCTAAATCACAAATGTGGGATAATTTTTTCAAATTATCCTTGTGCTCTTTAAAATTCATGGAAACCATAAAAGTCTACAAAAACAAACAAATAAAACAATAATATTTTTATATATCAATTGATGTATATAGGGTGTGAGAAAAACAAGAAGGATCCCAATAATGATTTTTTGAATTTTTTTGTAATAAACATATCATTTATGATAGTTTTTAACAAAGTTAAAAAATATATTTTTATTGATAATCACATGAAAACCCAAATATCTCCTTTCCATCCATTTTATAAACTTCTATTTATTTATTCATTAAATGAAAATAGTCATTTTAAAAATATTACATTTAAACCCTTAATTATTTGAAATCAACCTTTTTAGTTTCAATTTTAATATTACTTTGAAAAACACCCGTTTTAAGACACTTAAAAAAAATTAATTAAACCAATCCATTCTTTTAAACTGTATATATAAAACACCAAGTCACCACATCACAAATGGGATATGAGTAAATAAGTAGAAATGGTTCCCACCATAATAATCAATCTAAGGGACACAAGGATTGATTTTCTTCTAATGGAATATATATAGTATAATGGGAAACAAAAAAGATAATAATTTATGATAGTTGTAGAACTTACCAATACATTATACCTAACACTAACACATGTTTCATCCAAAAAACACAAGTCATATGAGTATCCTGTGTGTAGAATCATAGGAGGATCTCCCCACAAGCCATGTTATACAACAAAACTAGCGGACACAATTATTGTGTGAATATCTAGTGTAACATAGATATAGTCCAATATCTCAGTGCCTAGTGTACAAATTATAGAAACAATATGATACAAGTAATAAAACATGTTACATGAATAATGAAACTACATAATATAATTCTAAAATCACCTCTAAAACCCATACAATAAACAACAACAAATATACCATCCATTTCATAAAAATACATCTAAAGAGAAGGCCGAATCATTGAGTGTATTAGATACATTATAAGTAGTTTATACTTAATGTTACAAATAAGAATTATTAAAATATTCAGAATTCTAAGTCACATGAATCCTATTTGAAATCCCATATCATATAATTAATTAAAACAAACCATTCATATATATTACTCACATATGAAACAGTTTAATATCTCTTAATTACACTCATATTATAGAATATATAGTGATGAAATTAGTTTTGGTTTTAAAGAGAAATATGAAACATAAATATATAATAGTCCATCAAGAAAATGAAATAAAAATATTTCATTTGAGGATCTATATGGATCTATCATGACCTATGAGTTCACAATTAAGTTTAATTCAAATTAAAAATCCCAATAATCTTATAATAAAATAATGTTTTATTTTAAATTAATTAATTATGAAACCGATAATGATTATGAAATGGCTCATCAATCAACGAATATGAACTTATTCATCAAAACAAATAAATGATAAAACTAGTAAAATAACGTGTATAGTGATGGAGGACAATAAGGGACATTGGTCCATTGAAAAAAAGGAACACATAACTTCATAATTATATATGAATAACGGAGGAAACGAGTGTAATAAAAAAATCATGAAAACCATAAATGATTCAACTTAGTTAGTGAGAAATGAAACCCTCTTATAAAGGGAATCAATTGAAAAACGTTCATAGTATCTCATTACTAAAATTGACGTTACTCATATTGTAAAATATAACTCTTATTCACCATCCACAAAAATTTAATTTTCTCCCTTTTATTCATTATCCAGTCACCTATTCTATAATGATCTAAAATATACATTTTAAAAAAATGATGATTGACTTTCTAAGCTGAATTTAATATTAAAATATCATAAAAATAAGTATAATCAATCCCTCAATGATACGTAAAAACTCACAGTAATGAAATCATAACTATCAAAAATAATTTTCAATATAATGTGAAGACGATACAATGGAATATTGATTATATCAAAAAAAAATTAAATTCACCCATGTCTATGAAAATTAATATAAAAATTTGGTTTTATAATGTTGTGAAAATAATAATATTCTTTGTGATTTCAATAAAATAAATGTTCATTAAAAAGAAAACAATTTATTAGTTGATGTAACAAAAAAATTATAATTAATATCATAATATAGAGAATATAATTCCATAAAATTATTAAAATAATGTAATACAATAATATAGATGTTTTAGGAGAACTGCTATGGTGCAAGGATATTTTCTTAGAGATCATTTTGATAGTGTGGAGGGTTTACAATCATATACTTGCAACTGATGCAAATATCATTTGAATGTGTGTGAGTATAGCCTCTAGGAGATACTGTTATAACTAGTTGATTGAATAAGATTAATACGGATGATACTGAGGGGTGGCGTGAAGCATCGAGAGGCTCCAAAGGTGAGCACCTATAGTGTGGAGGTGAGCGAGGGCTTCAAGGGGTCAGCAGTTATGGGCGGCGATACGCACTGAGGGGCTGCGAGGAGATGATTCGCGTTCTGGGGTGGCATAGGGCATTGGGGGTCACTGAGGGTGGGGCAGGGGGGGTCTCGCGGGGTTCAGGGGGAGGTGATTAAGAATTAAAAATATAGTTTAGTTGTGGCTATTAATAAACCACCTCTAAATCATTTATAAAAAAATTATCAACAGTTTAGTAAACCGCCGCTAAAAACTACAACAATAGTGTTTTTATGGTGTATTTTATTTAGGATTATTTAAAAACGAATTTAATTAAGAAATATATATTATCAATTTAACATAAATATATTAAATATTTCTATTTCTATTTTTTTACTGTACATGTTTATGTATTTTTTTTAAAAAAATCAAATACTAAATATGATGATTTTTAAAAAAATAGACTATGTTTTACTATAAAGGAATGTAGGTTTTTCATACATTTCCATGTTTTCAAAAAATTATTTCAAAACGCACAACAAATATTCCCCAATAATTATTTAATTTAATTTTTACCCATGTTTTGAATTTTTAAAAAGGATTTAATTGAGTATTAATTAAATTTTATTAATTATAAACATTTTCATTTAAATTGAAAATTTGTTAGGAATAAATTTTTTAAAGTAAATAAATGAATATAATTACCCACCATCATTACTGGTCTATATATTAGTGTATCCATTAATCATTTATAGGACACTTTTATAAGAATATTTTTTAATTAATATCTATAAAATTCTATATTTTAAATATGTAATTTCAAAAATACCAAGGTATTTTATTTATGATGTATTACTTACATCTTTTGATGATACATATGTTTTATAAGAGATATGATCTGATTAAAAAATCTCAAATAATTCTCTAGGTGGATTATTGTTATGATGATGACTTGTTTACAGAAACCATTTTCTATTCAATGGGTTGTGATACAATGAAATGTTAAATATTTTAATGATCATGTGAAATAAATGTGAATGGATAGATATTATATGATAGGTTGGTGGCTTATACTCCTCTAATGCATTATAGAATGATGAACAACTCTAGAAATTTATGTAATGTGTTAATCTTATTTCAAGTCCAAAATATTGTGAGTGGTATTGATTTTCATGTCTATAATATTATGAATTGATACATTTTATATTCTCATAAGATTATGTGTGGAGATTTTTCCTTCCCCATATAATTATTTATGAATCTAGTTTCATGTGCATTCTTATAATACAAGGCCTGATTTCATATCCTTAACAAAATTATTGAACCTGATTCTTTTTATACATCTTCAAATTGTTATAATATTATTTTTTTCACATTTATATGTATATTTAAATCTATGATGACTCATTTTTGATTAATTATGATTCTAGTCACTAAATAAAATTTTCTATTATAATGATATGGGTTCATACATTTACTCAATTTTATGATCTGTGACATATTGGGTATGAAATTTCTAAATTATGATTTTGATATAATACTTTTATACTTATATTTTGATAATGAATCGATTTTTTTGACATCCCCAGTATTTTTCCTTTCTATGTATTAAATTTCACACATACATATGATTTTTATACACTAGTTGAATAAGAATAGTTTAATATAGGGTATACCTAAGATGCATTCTATATATGAAAAATCTATGATCATTAATGATATAAAATGACTATGTATATATTCAATAATGAATCTAAGACATTATAGTTGTGGATTGTATTGTTATGTTATTTGATAAGTTTTTTTTGAAGATGGTGCCTGGCCTGAAAATTAAGGCACTATAAATACATAGGAAATGAATTACAAATGTATTCATGATGTATAAATATTATAGTATTTATTATGAAAAGAAGTCAAGTCCTCAAGAATTTTATCAAGCCAGGTAATGTCTAGATTGAATCACTTATTTGCAAGATCATTAACAACAATTTTAGCTTCATGATATATATGACTGATGATATAGTTGATTCAATGAAGAGTATGGATGCAGTCTATCCAACGGGTTGTGATTGACCATGCAAGATGTATCACACCATTCCAAACAGAATGTGAAAAAGTGGTAAAATCACTCTCAATAAAGAGGTTGTTCTAGCCATGTTGTTTGGCAAAAGACAGCATGAATCATAACCATCATTTCAGATTCCACAGAGGGAGAAATGCCACAGCTACCATTAAAAAAACCATAGATTTAACAAGTTTGATTCTTGTATATGTCACTATAACCTGCAGGACCTGGATTTCATTTGGAAGCTCCATCCACATTATCCTCAAACCATCCTAGAATAGGGGCACTCTAGAATACTTCAAAAGTAAGACAAGGGTGGAAATTGTTTCCAGCAATATGTAAACATTGAAGGATGCCAAATTCATGAACAGTGTTGTTGTAGTGACCCTTTTGGATCAAAATTATATTTCCATTGAATATCTCTTATTATGTATTCTATGTTTTGGACTAAAACATTATATTGACTTGTATACAATATCAATAATTATATTTAATTCCATCAAATGAAACCATAATATTCCTCGAAGAATCATAACATCCCTCAATTTATGTGATCTATAGTCAACAGATATTGAATAATTTTCAACCAACATAAAAAGGCCAAGGCACTTCTTTATCCCCTTTTTTATTTATCGGATATAGAATTATCAATTTATGAAAACTTTTGAGATATAATGACTTTATTCATATCCCGATTGGTACTAATAAATGAAAACATCAATGTACAAGAGTTCACATCTCGCTAATATTAATTAAATTATTTCAATTAATTTATGAACACCATTATCAAATCCAATTTGATTTGATTATTAATAAACTATATAAAAAGCAATGAAGGATTGTTCTTTATGTTTCGATTAGAAACATGCCTTTAGTTTTTCGACTATACGTCTATGTGGTAAAATGATTATTATAATATAAGTCTGATTTTTCCAAGTTGACCAAAAATGATGATAGAATAACATGACAGTTATATTAGCCTAAAGATTAAATTAGTGGTTTTTAATCACAAAATTATAAATAAAAACATTATATCATACAAATATCACAAAAAACACATCAGAAAGTTCGATCAAGAAACAAAATTATCCATAGTCTTACAAATTTACATCAACAAACAATTCATCATTATATTAAATTTAAAATAATAATAATAAATTTCATATTATGTGATTAACATACCATTTACTTGAATTACTATAGTGTTGTATATATAATTTTTATTGGAAAATATGGAAAATTAAGAATTAATTTTCACATTTATTCTCCCACTTATGTGATACACTCATTTCCTTAATTAAATGGTATCTAAGAGATACAAAAATAATAATATTTTTTTTCCGATAATTGAAACTCCCTACCTCACCCTAAATTCCACACATGGAAGAAAAAATTAATAAAAATAATATGGAATAATGATGAGACATGATATTTTTTTCACAACCACTATGATTTAGAATTTCCTCTAAATCATGAACATTTATTTATTCTAACACAAAAATTATAATTTTTTTAATCCTGATACTATAAAATAGATATTTTAGAATATGATGTAAATTTTTCTTTAATTTGGTAGTTAAACAACTATACTAGTTACAGAATCCATGTGATACCTTTTATTTCTATATATTTATTAGTAATTCACCATAAACCATAAACGCATCTAATATCTGATTTCCCAAAATGGATTCTTCAAAAATATTTTATTAAATATTATATTATAGACTTTTTATCTTTCACTAAACTTATAGAATAATACTATGAAATATTTCTATTTATTACAACTCAAGGTAGACTCATGATTCCTATAATTTTTAATGTTATTTTTTTTAATTTTATAACAATCATCCATTCATGTAGAATTTTCTAATCCTGATTTGAAATAATAATAAATATTTTATGAGATTTATTTAGAAACATCCATAAAAAACAAAAATAGCAAATTAAACAACTTTTCATACTTTATTATAAATTTTTTCTTGATTTCCCTTACTTTGTACCATAATGTTTTTGATGTGAACCAAAACCATTTATGTTACTTCATAGTGAAATGATAATACTATATATTCTACAATATACCTTAAATAATATTTCATGTTTTTTATTTTATTTATTTTACATATTTTATGATTATTCGTTTATAAGTTTTATTTTTAATTGAAACGAAATGAGAATATACGAAAATTTATATATAATGGGATAAAATATTATTAGAGGTTGTTTCCAAATGATCAAGGGATTATCAAATTCTATTCATTGAACTAATTTGCATCCTTATTGTTCCCCGTATCTCAATATAAATATTTATTAATTTATATTTATTCTAAATAATTTAGGATGTTCATGCATTTGCTTATTCCCAATTCATAAGTCACATCTGGAACCAAAAACATTTATTATTGATAGAGTTATTTCCAAACAAAAAAACATTCTTCTGATCATCCATGAACTACAATATTTTTTTATATTATCATCATTCAAAATCTATGATTATTTGAAAGAATTTTTAATCCAATTTATCTTTTTTACATTTATCGTTATTCATGAATCTTTTACATCCTTTCAGACTACATGATATATTTCATCTACATTGATGGATTGGAAAAAATACAATCTCAGAGACATATGACACACCAACAGAAACTTTCATATCTTCTTCATATTGGTATAGTATGTCATTTCTAGGTGATGTTGACTTCTATATTAAATACTAATGGGTAATGAGATCAATGAGATCGATAATTTTTAAACCTATTGGATTATCCAAGTCATAAAATCATTATCTAAAATATTATTTATAAATTGAAGTGCCCAATATATTACCAAAAATACAATTTAACACATGGATGTTTCATCATATGATTAGTAATAATAGAATGAATATCACTAACTGACTCTTCATTTTCTTATTCTAAGATGAATCCATTTGATGAATCAATATATAAATATATATAATCAATACAACTCATACATCTCTTCATGAATTTATTAAGTGTTGTTTCACATAATATATTAATAATCTTCTTCCTCATAAGTCCCTCTGTTTTAATATTTATTATGTATTGACATAAATCAGAAAATGTATCTTTTAAGAGTGTCATTAAATTATTTATCTTAATATGTTCAAGAAATTCTGTAAAATTAATAATTTACTAAAAATAATTAAAACAAACATATAATATTATATGATCTATATAAAGAACCATTAGTATGATACCACAGGAAAAGACCCATGCCATATATAACACTATGGTGTGAGTAATACTAGACTTATTTATTAATTCTTATTTTTTAACAATCAACCACTTGAATATGTTAATTTTCTATATCCACTCAATATTGTTTCTCAGCATCAACTTGTATGTGACGTTAATATGATACAATACATCAAATTTTATTTATGTGTAATTTTATTAAGAAAAAATAATTTTTTTTGTTAAATACCTAACATAGATTCTATACTATAATACTATCAATAGTTATAATTTCATAGATAGAAAAAAAATTAGAAAAACATGTATTCAATAACATGGTTGATAATAGATTTCCACCCTCCACCAAACAGTTCTTCCTTATTTGATTTGAAAACCAATTAATCATATTCATCCATGACTATATAGACACCCCCGAGATGAGCCTATTAATAAAAAAGTTAGATACCCTATTAAATATATACTCATATTTTATACTGATAAATTTTTCAAAACACCTTTTTCAGATTATAAGGATATTATTATGTGATCCTGTTGGATCAATAATTAACATGAACATGTTTAATATCTTTGATAGATATATGGAAGTGTATTTTCTAGATTCATGTAATTATTGATCTTATGACATAAGTATTATCCATGGACATGTAATACTTCATTTGTTATCGCCTATCAACTCCATGGATATTCTCTTATTCTCCCGTATATATATTTTGTATCAATTTCTAATTAGGATATACCAATATGAATTAATCTTCCCAATAATCATCAAATTATTTATCACAATATTTTTTAAATTCACATTCCTATCATGGAATATATTGTAATTTATATTCGTGATAAAATATATTCTCTAGTATCAAATTGAAATAGATCCTCATATTAAATTCAAGAGTATAATTAAAGGATATAAATCATTATTAACAACACAATTAAATCAATGTTATTATCTCATATTATATCATCTTCAGACATATCAGTCATTCTATCTTGTTACATATAATTATATATATTCTCTAATCTTCCCAAAAATTAATGAATTTAAATTAGTTTAGACATCATTGATAACCATCCACATATAGAATGAAAATAAACATAACATATTTATTTTTATATATATCATGCGAGTTGGGATGTTAATATCACAAATAAGTTTGTATAAAACATTGAATGTCCATATAATAGTCATTATGTTGGAAATAACAACTAATTTTGATGTCCACAAACTACTATGTGGTACAACTCATAATTAAAGAATTTTTATATGAATAAATTCCACATGTCATTCCTTGTAGATCTACCAACTGATATGATATTAACAAACTCAAATGAAGATGACATTCAACCCATCATGTACATGAATAATAATAATTAAATTATTAATTATTTTTATAAGTATGAGTTCATTCAAATCAACATATATATATGTCTCTCAGCATTGATAGTTAATAAATTGAATTCATAAATGAATTATATATGAAATGTGCCTCACATGGTGTGATTTATACATTTAATATTGATGGAGGATGATATGATTAGAATAATTCATAAAGTTAATCAATTTTATCCCGCAAATAGAATTCATGACCCTGAAAATATAAACATGAATGAATAATTAGAATATAATTATTAAAAAACTCCCACGCACTTGCATAATATCAAGCTGAACTTCCCAAAAGCATCAATATGAAAATTATTCGAAATGGGGTGTCATATTATTCATGTAGTTTGTTTAAGTTCCACACTTTTAGGCATAGTTGGTATATTTCAATGGTAGATCCACATATCTCGGTATGTTTTATCTCAGGCACTTGATCACCTTAGACAATGATTGATACATCTCATTCCATATAATATATTATTCCTCATGGAATATTAGATATATTAATGTGGTCTGTTATACATCATTGTAGCTTGGATGATTGTAAATGCCCATAATCATCTAGTGATATGTATTGAAGGTATATTTGAAACATGTGGTTTGTTTGAACTCAACTATTTTATCGTCACATAACACTCAATAGTCTATAAATTTTTTTTTAATTTTTTTTAATGATTTTGTGTGTGTGGGTATATTGGTATGGTGATGATTGCAAATCTGAATACCAATGTACTATAGTGTGAGCACAACGGTGAAGGTGATGAAATATTTTTTTGATTTAGTACATAATTATGTTTGTTTTCATTGATTATGAAATCATTAAAACTAAAATTTTGAGTCCCGTATCAGAACTCATTATTGTATTCATCTACTAAACATGTAATATTTCTCCCATATCATGTCAATAAAGATTTACAAGGACATGTGGTTCCCTGTGACCATTTCTCATGACCCAAAAATATATATAACAACCATATACTCAACGTCTATCAGAAAGTATTTATATTACATGAATGCATCTTTGGTTTCCCTAGCTAAACAGTTTTCTCATATAAAATTTTTGGATGGCTACATGTTATTCAAATAGCTCCTAGATTCATTTGTCGTAATTCAGGTTGATGGCTATGGGTGGACTTCTTTTATAACATACCTCATAGAATTTTAATGCAAAATGATATTTTATAATGGAATCGAGCTATAATACGTTATTTACATCTATTAATCATTAAAATATTATTATTTTTATTTTTATGTAAAAAAATGAATATTTATTATCTTCTATACTTCATTCACGTCAGTATATAGTTCAATTTTGTAAAAAATGTTTTAATCCAAATATATTTATCAAATGTATTGACAAAAATTAAATGTACTTATTTAATAAAAACATGAATTCAACTATCTTCTAAATATATTATTATGATCTCCATGTCATATCCTAAAGCTATTTATGTTCTATGATATATTTTGTACCCCTAAAACCCAATTCTAACTCATGAATCCATAATGAAATAGCCAACATCAATAACTTGTGCTACGGGTATCCGATCGACGCCCCGTCAGTTGTGATGTGATCCTTGGATCTAGACGGTCATTTCGGTATATCACACTCAAGGTTTCAGAATACTTTGAGTTCGGCCGGGTTGGTTCGTACACGAAACCAACCGGGCCCTCGGAGCGGAAATGCTCATATCTTAAGCTACAGACGTCCGATTGATGTGCCGTCTACTTTGTTGGATTACACTAAGTGATACGGATCTTTTGGCTTACTTCGCCCAAGGTTTGGACGCAGGTGGAGTACGGTCGGGTTGGTTTTTCCTTAAAAACCAACCGAGCCCCTGGAACGAAAAAGCCAATAACTCTCAGACCGGGCGTTCGATTGACGTGTCGTCTGCGACGTTGAGTTCCTATTGACGATACAGAACATTTGGATACATCAACTCTGGACTATGCTTCAGTTGATGTATCAGCCTCTCGGCTCGTGGAGCGAAACCTCCCAAACGAGCTTGCTGTGTGCGGGAATCTTAGAGATGGCTGCAACTACTACTACTACGACGACTGTACAGAAATCCCCAGTGGATTTGACGGTGACGACTACATCACTCCGCAATCCTATGTGGATCAGGGCTACCGATCATGTGTGGGTCCAATCCTGTGTGGGTCAGCGCTCAGTGGTTTTGTGTGAGCCAGTGCCTACAGATTTTGTGTGGTTCTGATCATATGTGGGTCTTGCGGGGGTTAGTTACCTATCGATCCTTTGTGGGTCAGATCCTATGTGGGTCATTGCGGGGGTTAGTACCTTCGATCCTTTGTGGGTCCGACGACTTACATGAATCAGTGGATATATCTGAACATCACTATTGTCATACAAAGAAGTATTCCTATGTGAGCCGAATCCTGTTTTGCATTCCTATGTGGATTGTGTTGTGCTATCATGTGTGGATTTACGTTTTTATTTCATGTGTGGACTGGTTTGTACTTGGGTTCGGATGTTGGAGCCGAATGAGAATTGATAACATAGGTATATGTATGGGTATATACCTATGCAGAGTCGGATGTTACTTCATGATTGTATCTTTCATTTGTGGACTATCCTTTCGGGATTCTGGGAGACCTGCCGGGGGCTCGGGGTCCCTACTGAGTAGCTTATAATCACCCCTGCACGGGCTATACCCACACTATGTTGTGTCGGATGCAGACGATGGACATCACTGATCATGGTTGAGGCTTGCAGAGCAGGACGGTACCTGGAGGTGGACCGCTGGGCGGGACGTACTCAGAGCGGTCAGCTGGACCTGTGGAGTAGAGGAGGCCATCTGTACTCACCCTTCAGGTGGGATTCCCAGTAGATAGCTCATCGTTGCGTCTTTACTTTACAGTTGTTGTTTTCCTTTTCCAGTTTTACTTTACTATCATCTTCGGTTTTTATACTGGCCCACTAACTTTCCTCACTTACAGTTGTACTCTTTTTTTTACATAGTGTTTACTTCTACTGGTTTCTTGCTCTGTGGTGTTTATTTACTTTACAAAGGCAATTACTTCCCTTTTTACTGGGATTTACGCCTTGGTACTAGTCTCCAGTCCCTGGCCTATGGAAGGCGGGTTTAGGGTAGTCACGACACGGGCCCCGAGGATGGGTCGTGACAAATTTGTATCAGAGGAGTTTGGTTCTACTGTAGACTTTGATCTTTTTCTATGTGAAGCAGTAGTGTTATGCGTATTTGGTGTGGTTATCAGTCCAGAGAGTCAAGTGTTGGTGCGGCGGCCGACGTATCCGTACACCAGGACCCTGACTTCTGATTTCCGACTTAATGCATGAAATCATTGATTGCATTTGTGTTTCAATTTTCCTTGTGATTACTTTGTATCAGCTCACCAGGTATACTATTCTGACCGTGGCGCACCTGTTTGCATTTTTAGTATGGCCCCACAATGATATCCAGCTAGGGTTCCAAGAGTTGATTGTGATGACAGACCACCGAGCAATGAGGCCTCGGTGCAAGGCCCTTTGTCAGCAGTGGCACCGGTGGTAGCTCTACCCACCGAGCCACCGATGCTTCCATCACCAGCTGCTGATGATGCATGTCGCCTCAGTGCACTGCATGAGTTCCAGTGCCAGCGACCGCCCAGGTTTCGCGGCAAGAAGGACCCCCAGGCAGCCGAGGACTGGCTGGAGGTAGTGGTGAGAGTTTTCAGGTTAGTGAGGACACCACCAGACCTCATGGTGATCCTCGCAGCAAGCCTACTACACGCAGCAGTGGGACGATGGTGGAGCTTGATGCCTTAGGTGCACGATGAGGCAAATCTTCTCTAGACGGACATTCAGAGCCTCTTTCGCTCAGAGTTCGTCCCAGCCACCCTCCGTGCGGTACCCATCCAGGAGATTCTTCAGCTGTGGCAGGGCAGCATGACGGTCGCCAGTACTCAGCGAGATTTACCGATCTCTTGCGCTACTCTACAAACATGGTACAAGACCCATTATTCTGGGCCATGACCTTTGAGAAGGGATTGAGACACGAGATCAGGGCATCACTGATATCCCTCAGCATTCCGACTCAAACAAGAGTACTAGAGTGAGAGTTTTTGATCGAGAGCTTTCTTGATGAGTCTACTCCAGCGCCGAGACCCACCACAGGGCGGTATGTAGCAGAGTCATCTGTAGCAGGCAGTCGACGGATGACTCATGGGTCCAGGCAGACCAGACCCTCAAGCAGATGACCTCAGGACACTGGCTTAGCAGTGCGGGGCACTCAGCGTGGAGCCAGTCTTTTGGGAAGCAGGTAGTGCTACTCATGCGGCGGGTAGGGCCACATGGCTCGTGACTGCTCGACCCGCTGTGCCGAGGAGAAGCAGATGGTTGAGTGACCACCGAGGTAGAGGTAGAGGGTCGACCATGACAGTCTACAGGGAGCAGGAGAACGAGGCAGAGGAGATGGCCGGGCAATAGGTGGTGGGAGATGCTTTGAGGCTCTACCACCACCTCCACCAGGAGGTCCACCCCGACCATAGGGAGCTGGCGGGCAGAGACAGGCATATCTCCAGGCAGCAGAGCCCTACAACCACGATGCACCCAATATGATTCGAGGTATGATATGTGTAGAGACCCGTATCTTGACGTACATGGACATTACGTTAATTTTACGGAATACTTAGTACATAACAAAAACACACACTAAAGGATCGTAATAGTTTAGTGTCTTTGGAAACTCAGAACGTAATCTTCTAATCGTGGTGAAAGATCTTCAATATCTCCCATAATGATCTTCCCTTTTTTTTTTCTAAAACCTTCATTTATATCCTGGGGAAAAGAAAACATAAAAGGGTGAGCTCAAATGCTCAGTAAGGGTATACAAAAGAAATAAAAATCATATCATATCTTTTTGAAAATCATAACCTGCAAAAGAGATCATAATATCTTAACATGGAACAAATCATAGAAGTGAAAATGAGATCACCATAATCATATCATGAAACTTGAAACTTTGTGGCATTCACACATAATCATGGAAAATCATTTCTTATGTGTCATGACTCATTGCCAAGACTATCTTAGTGGACAAAGTCCCTTTCTGAATTGAGTAACCCTCGTTTCAGTCCCGTTTCACTGAACCGATATAACCTACCATTTCAGCCATGTCTATCTCATGAGATATAAAATCTTTACCCAATGCATTGGAGGGAGATATAGGTCCCACCCATCTTATAATGAATCCTTTCTTATGTGTGCCACATAATCATAAAACATACATCATCGCATAACACATGTAACAAAAATGGGATTCTTGAAACATCATGACATCATAAATCAATTCATATAAGATAATGGAATTCATAAAAATAATTCCATCACAACATGATCAAATCAATGTAATAATAGGGATAAAAACAGAACCCTTTATTATCTTAGATGGAAAATAATTTTGATAAAACACTTGAACTCCATTCTTGAGGAAAATATCCTTTCTTCTTCAAAAACATTTTTCCTTTCATAACATGTCATATAACTTTAAAATAAAAGAAGTTGATTAAAAATAAATTTGAAAACTTGTAAAGGAAGCTTCTTGGAAATAATTTTTTAAAATTCCATTCATGCCGTATAAGTTAAAAAAAACATTCTTCGTACTTTTGTCGGAAAAGTCAAAAAGTACCTCGTACGAAAAACGACAAAAGATTCCTTTCATACATATTACTAAAAACTCACCAAAGGGTAAAAATGGATTTACACAATTGTAGGTGGATGGAAATAATATTACATATTGATGAAACATGGATGTGGATGATTAAATACACCCCAGTAAATACTTGTGAATAAACAATCTCGGATAAAAATGAGATTGTGATATTTCCCTTACCTTAGGTCTGATTTGCTTCGTATGTGTCCGAACCTCCTGTATAATGATTTAAATAATGTCATTGACTTATTACAGAATCATATTCATTGTTATGATATCATATATGGTTCACATGTGACATTATATTACCCGTTCTTTTGTAAATTCATGTTAAAGTAGCATTTTGGGTAAAATCGTCTTATTTGTCGTTCGTGTTTTTAACTTGTAATTATTAATATGATTACTTGGATCATGATTAATTATATCAAGAATGTAAAACTTGATTTATATATAATATATATTCAGAATATACATATATATATATATTATATATTGATAATGGAATGAAATACACCGTTCATGGAGACGGTAGTCCGTACGTACGCATGAACGCTGTTTTCGTTTCCTTATTGAATTGAATGGAATTAAGTAGATGAAATACATATAAATATACATAAATCCAGTATCATTATTATGTCATATATTTCATTATTACTTGTTATATATGCTTTATAATCATTCATGAATGGTTAATGTGGAGAATGAATCTCATCGCGTCGTGGAGACGGTAGTCCGTACGTACGCACGAGCGATGATATCATTTCTATAAATATTGAATTGAATTGGAGTGGATTATACAATATATAAGAATTAATATGATGTTGTAATAAGAATGTATAGTTATTCTTTACACCATTATACCCATCCATGTAAGGTGGTGGTGGAAAAAAGATTACACCACGGCGTGGAGACGGTATTCCGTACGTACGCACGCGCGGTGATTTCTTTTTCCGTAGGATGGATAGATGGTGAAATAGGGTTGTTTCATACTTATAATAAAATATCAGTATATGAGTGATACTGATGTTATTACTTCATAATGAAACAACCTAAGAAGAAGAAGTGGAAGAAGAAATAAAGATGAAAGAATTGGTAACGGTAATTACCTCTTCTTTGAAGCGCCTCTTTGAGACCTCCTCTTAGGGCACTAAAATTGGTATTTGAGGAAGACCAGAACCTCTAGGATGTTGCTAGGGAAGTGGAGAAGAGATTTTCGCAGGGGTTGGCCGAGCTTGAGTGCTCAAATTGGTGTGAGGAGGAGGGGGGGAGGAGGTGTCCTTTTATAGGGGAGGAGAGGGGCACCTTAGGAATTCTTAAAAATATAAATTTATAATAAATCTAACCCCACATAAAAACCTCCAAAAATGACTCATATTCGAAGCTTAGATGAGATAGGGTTGTAATCTCATCAACCAATTAAATTTAGACATGTTTGGATCTTATTTTAAACCTTATCAATTAGATTTAACTCTAAGTTAAATAATTTAACTTTTACCGTGTCTTTTTGTTTTCTTTCACTATATGGTTAATACACTTACTATAACATTCCAAAAGACCCCAAATCGTTTATTATCAATATATATATCCTTATCTAAGTCATTTGGACGATCCTTAGATTTTTAGGATTAAAATAACAATTAATAATATAATATTTTATTTAAAAACTATTTTGTGTCAATTTTGACACTATTTGCTATATGATTTTTATGAAAGTCATAACAGAATTAAATGTTCGAACAAAGTTGATTAAATCAACACTAATATATCATATTAACCTAGAAAATTAGTGGAATTCATAAAAAGTCTTAAATTACATTTATTTGGGTATTTATATTATCAATTATGTCAATATTTCATTAATAAGATAATTACTGCATCATCTTTGTGTCATAAATATATTAAATTATTTGATGTCTAAAAATTAAAAATAAAATACCATAATGTAGGAAATATTTTTATCTTTCTAATGAATATTTACAATCTAATTTATCTTATGTATAACCCCATATTAAAAATGATTTACTTATTAAACTTTGATTTTAACTATTTTAACCCTTCTTTAAATAAATTAATAATAAATGTCCTAATCTAATCCAAGTGGGCCTAAATGGTCATATTTTATTCCTAAGTTTGTTTTTGGTCGAATTACACTTGTCCAATAGAATTAGGACATGTGTTAGGGTAATATTAATATCATATTTACCCTTAGTTACCCTATTTACTATTAACCGCGGTAAAAATACTAAAAAGTTACTATTCACCAAAAAATTATTTTCAACTCATTGAACAACATTTTAGTCCTTGATATTAACCGTGTGTCTCGGATTTTAGAAATTCCATTCACAGAAGCGGCAAAATTATGTTTTATGAAAAATTCAGTTTTTTTAACTACCACTTAGTAGTTTCACTATTCATCAAAAATTGATGTTTTTCAGAACAATGCCAAAATTTCATCCTAAGCTATATTTCATATTCCGAATTCAAAAATGAAATCTATTTTACCAAATTCATAACATAGAAGTTGCATTAATTAATTTTATAATTAAATCCTGCTGTTAAAATAAATAGCGTGTTTTTAAGAAACAATATCTATCAAAAGATTGATACTTGTTTATGTCTGGTTTAAATGTGAAATTACATTTAATAACCAACATTGTATTAAATTGTAAAAATATATTCTAAATATACTTTAAAACCATTCAAATTAATAATTTATCACTATTAATTATTTCGATTGAAAAAGTTGTTTTTAATTAAAATTTAGTAATTTTCACTATTCATCAAAATATGAAAGTTATCTGAAAATTACCAAAATTTCACCTTAGGCTAAATTCGATACCCCGAACCCAAAAATGAAATTCATTTTGAAAAATAAGATTTACAGAATTTCAAAAATTGGTTATTACTATTCATAACGGCTAGTTTTGTTAATATTTTAATAGCATATCGTTGTTTAGTAAAACTCAGTATTGCGTACTACACACGCTATCGAGGAAGGTTGCGATTGCGTGTAATGCAAGGAAAGTCAAAGATGCGTGTTGTGCAAGCTTCTTTTGGTATAGCGTACAACACAAGAATAGTTTTCATAAAATCTCGGGCTGTTACATTCTACCCCCCTTAAAATGAATTTCGCCCTCGAAATTCGTCGGGGTTATAAATGATTTACTATTTGAAAGTTTCTTTGATAGAAACCCACATCGTAAAAAGGAATATCAAAACCAATCTTTAAAAACAAAAGTATGAAACGTAACGGTTACCCAAATAAACTAATCATTGGGTTTCTACATAGGTGAAAATATGGATATGGAAGAGAAATCTAACCATCATGTTCTGATGGAGAGTGGTAGAGAACATGGCTATGGAAAAGCCAGTAATCACAAATCCATAGATTTGTGATGATATAAGGTACCATCTGATTCATCAGATATAAGATCACTAGGACAACATTTTTGGTTTTCAAGATCATTTCCCTAAAGTTGAAAATTTAGAATAAATACTTACTTTATTTTGGTACAATCTCACTATTGTTCGTGCCTTTAACAATTTCCACTTCATCTCTTAAATAAAAGAAGTTGAATTTGTTATTCGTGAAGTGTTAGCATATCGTGTGATAGAATGACGGGTCATTCCATCTGTCTCAAACAAAAGGTTAGTAAAAATTATATGCATAAGTCGATCTATAGTGAGATTCATCATATATGGTTCCTAAAATGGACTTATACTTCATATATCATACTACTTAATATAATAAAACTAGTTTCTACTAAACAGGGACTTCCTGTAGGCCAGTGGTAGGCGATAAAGGCCAGTCGCACTTCGGTTGTGGGTTCGATTCCCACAGCCTTGTCCGAAGCGATGGGCTGTCGCCCGTCCTGCAGGTTGTCCTTTTTCTAAAACTATATTACTATAACATCCCATCAATAATATCGAAAAAAACTTCTATCCTTAAACAATACTAACTTATGTCCAACATAATCCATTCCAATCTTTAGGCTTATCCATAATACTGCAGTCCAGTCTCATAACATAGTGAAAACAATTACCAGAGATTTAATATCATCGTTGATCCCCATATATCATAAGATATATCTTGATGGACACATTCCAAACATTCAAAGGCCTTAATCTTGTATTCTCTTGAATACCCATTGAACCTTAGTGAAAACTTGAATGCAGTTAAAAGTTAACACTTTCCACATACCAAAATCCTCAAAATTCTATATACTCAATCCATGATATCACTTAGTCCTTATATCAATCATGAACTCATGAATACTGTTAAACATTTCATTTTCTTGTTTTCCCTTCATTATGCGCATAATATCTCAATCACTTTGAATACCACATTAGACCAATACATAAATATTCCAATATTCCATGATACAACACCATTTTGGAATCCCATTACATAAACACTTAATCATTCCACCACATCGTTGTCATATTCAACATTGCCAATAGTGATCGCATGTGACTTCCCTTTGTCCTTTGCCTTAAGCGGTTGCTCATTTCGATCATCACTAACCCTTGGATTAGGGAATTTATTAGCATAATGCCCCATTTCCTTGCACTTGAAGCATTGAAGTGTTGGTGGTGCGTTCTCTGCAGTGTTTGCTTTATTCACATCATTAGAAACCCTTTTTCCATTACTTCGACACTCATCTACTCGATGACCTTCTTTTCCACACTTAAAACATTTTCTAGTCCCTTTAAGACAATCTCCACCATGCTTCTTTCCACACATTGTGCATAAGGAAACATTTATCTTCTTTTCACCATTATTTTGAGATTTCTCCTTGAACTCCATCTTTCGTTTCTTGTCAAAACCATGTGATGGATATGTAACACCAACTTCCATTTCTACCTTGATAGCACAACGCACAATTTCTTCATAGCTACTGAAGTCTCTTATAGCTAATGCCCTTCGAAGACTTGGTTTTAAGCCACTGAAAAATCGATCAACTTTACTTTCAGGTTGGTTGATAATGCCAGATGCATACCTTGCAAGTCTTGTAAAATTTGCTTCGTACATACCAACAGATTCATCATCCTTCTGCTTCAGCTCAAGAAACTCCTTTTCCATATTTGTTCGAAGAATACGAGGGAAGTACTTACTGAAAAACAAGTTCTTGAACTCGTCCCATTCCATGGACTCAATTTCATCTCTTTGCCTCGTATTCTTGATAAGATTCCACCATTGATCAGCTTCACCTTCCAAACGATATACTGCTAAGATGACTTTATCGTGTTCAGAACATTGAAGAACTGAAAATATCTTTTCAGTGGTACTGATCCATTGTTCAGCAACAAGTGGATCGGTAGTCCCACTGAAAGAAGGTGGACGTTGCCTCATGAAGGACTCAATAGAATATTGTTCCCTTCTCTGCTCATTTGGAAGTCCAGAATGATTCATAGCTTGTGTAAGTATAGAAATAAGATTTTGTACTCCATCTCCCGTAACATTTGTTTGTTCAGGAGGGCAATCATTGCATTGTCCATTGCATTGATCAACACGGTTCTTTCGGGTTCCAACCATCGTCTAAAACCCAAAAAGAATAGTGTGAGCGGCAAAAATCATTCTAGGGAAAATAACATAATAAATGGGGAGTACCTTCAATATCTAACATCTTAGGTTTAATTCTATAATCGTTAGCGTAATTCTTGTACTATAACCAATACGTATACTTAACCTTAGAGACATCCCTAGACATACCTTAGAAATATCTCTAGGGATCTCACTAACGTTTTCGCATCCTAGTTTCCAAAGGTTGACTAAACCTTTCCTCTGATACCAACTGTAGAGACCCGTATCTTGACGTACATGGACATTACATTAATTTTGCGGAATACTTAGTACATAACAAAAACACACACTAAAGGATCGTAATAGATTAGTGTCTTTGGAAACTCAGAACGTAATCTTCTAATCGTGGTGAAAGATCTTCAATATCTCCCATAAAGATCTTCCCTTTTTTTACCTAAAACCTTCATTTATATCCTGGGGAAATGAAAACATAAAAGGGTGAGCTCAAATGCTCAGTAAGGGTATACAAAAGAAATAAAAATCATATCATATCTTTTTGAAAATCATAACCTGCAAAAGAGATCATAATATCTTAACATGGAACAAATCATAGAAGTGAAAATGAGATCACCATAATCATATCATGAAACTTGAAACTTTGTGGCATTCACACATAATCATGGAAAATCATTTCTTGTTAGTCATGACTCATTTCCAAGACTATCTTAGTGGACAAAGTCCCTTTCTGAATTGAGTAACCCTCGTTTCAGTCCTGTTTCACTGAACCGATATAACCTACCATTTCATCCATGTCTATCTCATGAGATATAAAATCTTTACCCAATGCATTGGAGGGAGATATAGGTCCCACCCATCTTATAATGAATCCTTTCTTATGTGTGCCACATAATCATAAAACATACATCATCGCATAACACATGTAACAAAAATGGGATTCTTGAAACATCATGACATCATAAATCAATTCATATAAGATAATGGAATTCATAAAAATAATTCCATCACAACATGATCAAATCAATGTAATAATAGGGATAAAAACAGAACCCTTTATTATCTTAGATGGAAAATAATTTTGATAAAACACTTGAACTCCATTCTTGAGGAAAATATCCTTTCTTCTTCAAAAACATTTTTCCTTTCATAACATGTCATATAACTTTAAAATAAAAGAAGTTGATTAAAAATAAACTTGAAAACTTGTAAAGGAAGCTTCTTGGAAATAATGTTTTAAAAATCCATTCATGCCGTATAAGTTAAAAAAAACATTCTTCGTACTTTTGTCGGAAAAGTCAAAAAGTACCTCGTACGAAAAACGACAAAAGATTCCTTTCATACATATTACTAAAAACTCACCGAAGGGTAAAAATGGATTTAAACAATTGTAGGTGGATGGAAATAATATTACATATTGATGAAACATGGATGTGGATGATAAAATACACCCCAGTAAATACTTATAAATAAACAATCTCGGATAAAAATGAGATTGTGATATTTCCCTTACCTTAGGTCCGATTTGCTTCGTATGTGTCCGAACCTCCTGTATAATGATTTAAATAATGTCATTGACTTATTACAGAATCATATTCATTGTTATGATATCATATATGGTTCACTTGTGACATTATATTACCCGTTCTTTTGTAAATTCATGTTAAAGTAGCATTTTGGGTAAAATCGTCTTATTTGTCGTTCGTGTTTTTAACTTGTAATTATTAATATGATTACTTGGATCATGATTACTTATATCCAGAATGTAAAACATGATTTATATATAATATATATTCAGAATATACATATATATATATTATATATTGATAATGGAATGAAATACACCGTTCATGGAGACGGTAGTCCGTACGTACGCATGAACGCTCTTTTCGTTTCCTTATTGAATTGAATGGAATTAAGTAGATGAAATACATATAAATATACATAAATCCAGTATCATTATTATGTCATATATTTCATTATTACTTGTTATATATGCTTTATAATCATTCATGAATGGTTAATGTGGAGAATGAATCTCATCGCGTCGTGGAGACGGTAGTCCGTACGTACGCACGAGCGATGATATCATTTCTATAAATATTGAATTGAATTGGAGTGGATTATACTATATATCAGAATTAATATGATGTTGTAATAAGAATGTATAGTTATTCTTTACACCATTATACCCATCCATGTAAGGTGGTGGTGGAAAATAGATTACACCAAGGCGTGGAGACGGTATTCCGTACGTACGCACACGCGGTGATTTCTTTTTCCGTAGGATGGATAGATGGTGAAATAGGGTTGTTTCATACTTATAATAACATATCAGTATATGAGTGATACTGATGTTATTACTTCATAATGAAACAACCTAAGAATAAGAAGTGGAAAAAGAAATAAAGATGAAAGAATTGGTAACGGTAATTACCTCTTCTTTGAAGCGCCTCTTTGAGACCTCCTCTTAGGGCACTAAAATTGGTCTTTGAGGAAGACCAGAACCTCTAGAATGTTGCTAGGGAAGTGGAGAAGAGATTTTGGCAGGGGTTGGCCGAGCTTGAGTGCTCAAATTGGTGTCAGGAGGAGGGGGGAGGAGGTGTCCTTTTATAGGGGAGGAGAGGGGCACCTTAGGAATTCTTAAAAATATTAATTTATAATAAATCTAACCCCACTTAAAAACCTCCAAAAATGACTCATATTTGAAGCTTAGATGATATAGGGTTGTAATCTCATCAACCAATCAAATTTAGGCATGTTTGGATCTTATTTTAAACCTTATCAATTAGATTTAACTCTAAGTTAAATAATTTAACTTTTACCGTGTCTTTTTGTTTTCTTTCACTATATGGTTAATACACTTACTATAACATTCCAAAAGACCCCAAATTGTTTATTATCAATATATATATCCTTATCTAAGTCATTTGGCCGAACCGTAAATTTTAGGAATAAAATAACAATTAATAATATAATATTTGATTTAAAAACTATTTTGTGTCAATTTTGACACTATTTGCTATATGATTTTTATGAAAGTCATAACAGAATTAAATGTTCTAACAAAGTTGATTAAATCAACACTAATATATCATATTAACCTAGAAAATTAGTGGAATTCATAAAAAGTCTTAAATTACATTTATTTTGGTATTTATATTATCAATTATGTCAATATTTCATTAATAAGATAATTACTGCATCATCTTTGTGTCATAAATATATTAAATTATTTGATGTCTAAAAATTAAAAATAAAATACCATCATGTAGGAAATATTTTTATCTTTCTAATGAATATTTACAATTGAATTTATCTTATGTATAACCCCATATTAAAAATGATTTACTTATTAAACTTTGATTTTAACTATTTTAACCCTTCTTTAAATAAATTAATAATAAATGTCCTAATCTAATCCAAGTGGGCCTAAATGGTCATATTTTATTCCTAAGTTTGTTTTTGGTCGAATTACACTTGTCCAATTGAATTAGGACATGTGTTAGGGTAATATTAATATCATATTTACCCTTAGTTACCCTATTTACTATTAACCGCAGTAAAAATACTAAAAAGTTACTATTCACCAAAAAATTATTTTCATCTCATTGAACCACATTTTAGTCCTTGATATTAACCGTGTCTCTCGGATTTTCGAAATTCCATTCACAGAAGCCGCAAAATTATGTTTTATGAAAAATTCAGTTTTTTTAACTACCACTTAGTAGTTTCACTATTCATCAAAAATTGATGTTTTTCAGAACAATGCCAAAATTTCATCCTAAGCTATATTTCATATTCCGAATTCAAAAATGAAATCTATTTTACCAAATTCATAACATAGAAGTTGCATTAATTAATTTTATAATTAAATCCTGCTGTTAAAATAAATAGCGTGTTTTTAAGAAACAATATCTATCAAAAGATTGATACTTGTTTATGTCTGGTTTAAATGTGAAATTACATTCAATAACCAACATTGTATTAAATTGTAAAAATATATTCTAAATATACTTTAAAACAATTCAAATTAATAATTTATCACTATTAATTATTTCGATTGAAAAAGTGGTTTTTAATTAAAATTTAGTAATTTTCACTATTCATCAAAATATGAAAGTTATCTGGAAATTACCAAAATTTCACCTTAGGCTAAATTCGATACCCCGAACCCAAAAATGAAATTCATTTTGAAAAATAAGATTTACAGAATTTCAAAAATTGGTTATTACTATTCATAACGGCTAGTTTTATTAATATTTTAATAGCATATCGTTGTTTAGTGAAACTCAGTATTGCGTACTACACACGCTATCGAGGAAGGTTGCGATTGCGTGTAATGTAAGGAAAGTCAAAGATGCGTGTTGTGCAAGCTTCTTTTGGTATAGCGTACAACACAAGAATAGTTTTCCTAAAATCTCGGGCTGTTACAATATGTGTATATTCCACCCTTGCTGCAGTTCTAATAGACAAAGGTGATAGTCACTCTTTCATACCCGCTGCCCTTGTTCGGAGCTCGGATATTCCAACAGAGCCGTTGGCTCGATCCTTATGACTAGAGACTCTTACGGGAGAAGACTCGATGATTACGCACTGGTGATGGCTGTGTGAGCTTACTCTAGGAGGTGAGAGCCTCGGGTGGGATCTTCTTGTAGCGGCATCGAGGCCTTACGGCGTCATCTTGGGCATGGATTGGTTGTCTACATTCCATGAATAGATTGACTGTATTAGGCTCAAGGTGCAATGTGTACGCACTGACGGGAGCAGGTTCACCTTCACCGGTGATAAGGGAGCCTTTGAAGCTCATGATGGACTCTCACAAACGAGAGGACAACCCATCACTCATTAGTTGGCTAGCCTCATCCTAGGAGAAGTTGACGTGCAGAGTCCTGGTTGTCCTGCAGTGGTGGATCAGTATGTGGACGATTTCCCGATGACGTTCGAGGGCTACCTCCACGCAGAGAGGTAGATTTTTTTTTTGACCTGTACCCTGGGATAGCCCCAATATCGACTCCAGCATATCGAATGGCCCCCGCTGAGCTTCGAGAGCTGCGGGTACAGTTGGAGGACTTGCAGGGCAAGGGGTTCATCCGACCTAGTGTTTCACCCTGTGCTTCCCCGATTTTTTTTTTTCCATGAAGGCGGACGAGAGCTTGCGACTTTGTGTCAACTATCGTCACCTGAACCAGGTGACAGTGAGGAACAAGTATCCATTACTGAGGATTAATGACCTCTTCGATCAGCTCAAGGGAGCATGGTGGTTCTCAAAGATTGACCTCAGGTCAGGCTATCATCAGCTCAGAGTTCGAGACAAGGACGTGCAGAAGACGGCCTTCAGATGTCGGTATGGCCACTATGAGTTCTTGGTTATGCCATTCGGCGTATCCAATGCTCTAGCTGTGTTCATGGCCCTCAAGAACAGTATCTTTCATCCATACCTCGATCGATTTGTCGTTGTCTTCATCGATGACATTTTGATTTACTCGATGACTGAGGAGGAGCACGCCTACCACTTGCGGGCTGTACTAGACACACCCCGACAACATCATCTTTATGGTAAGATCTCTAATTGTTAGTTTTGGATATGCGAGGTCCACTTCTTGGGACACGTCATCTCTGAGCTGGGAGTTGCAGTGGATCCTGCGAAGATCGAGGCAGTTCTAGCTTGGGAGACACCCAGGAGCGTGACAGAGGTGCATAGTTTCTTGGGACTTGCTAGATACAACCAGAGATTTGTGCCGGACGCCTACAGAGTTGTGGCACCACTCTCAGCTTTGACGATGAAGGGGAAACCCTTTGTATGCTCAGACAGATGTCAGCAGAGCTTCTAGAAGCTGAGACAGAGATTGACCAGTGCACCTATCTTGAGGTTTCCTGAGGAAGGAGTTGGGTACGTAGTCTACTGCGATGCATCAGGGATAGGACATGGATGTGTCCTGATGCAAGAGCAGGTCATGGTCTCCTATGGATCACGTCAGATGAGGCCGCATGAGCAGAACTACACAACCCTTGACTTGGATTTAGTAGTAGTAGTCTTCACTCTGATGAAATAGAGACACTACCTGATGGGCGAGCGCTTTATAGTCTTTTCTAACTATCAGAGTCTTAGATACATCTTATCTCAGATGGATATGAATCTAAGATAGTGTCGATGGCTCGAGTTCCTCCAGGACTATGACTTTGAGATAGTATATACTCCTGGGAAGGGGAACGTGGTAGCCGATGCCCTCAGCAGGAGGAAGGGCATTCAACTACTTGAGGAGGCGACAGAGCATCTAGCCTCTTTGAAGATATCCTTAGTGGATAGAGATGGAGCAGCCTTCCTTCAGTCTCTGACAGTCACTCCTCCACTACTACAGCGGGTCAGAGAGGCACAACATGGGGATGCTGACAATGAGATACGACGTGCGTAGTTATGCTCAGGACATGCACCATAAGGTTTCTCCTTTGGATCAGAGCACGACATCATTTTCAGAGGACGTACCATGGTACCAGTTTCTTTACGGGAGGAGGTGATGAGAGAGTTTCACACTTATCCTTTGGTGGTATATCCTGGAGTGGCGAAGATATACGAGGATCTCAGACGATATCACTGGTGGCCCGGCATGAAGAAGGATGTCGCAAAGTTTGTTTCTCGATTCCTCACCTGCCAGCAGGTGAAGGCTGAGCACCAGGTACCAACAGGCATGGTACATCCCATAGAGGTCCCGGAGTGGAAGTGGGATGGGATATCTATGGACTTCGTGACTGGACTTCCACATACTTCCAGAGGTCACGACTCCATTTGGGTGATTGTCGACCGACTCACCAAGTCGGCTCACTTCTTACCCATCAAAGAGTAGGGATAAGTCAAGATCTTGGGACGTCTATACATTCACGATATTGTGCGGCTTCATGGTGTGCCATCATCTATCGTCTCTGATCGAGATGCTCGCTTTACTTCTCGGCTTTGGAAGGGGTTGCAGGAGGCGTTCGGGACATAGCGATGTCTGAGCACAGCCTTTCACCCTCATATGGATGGTCAGATGGAGAGGACCATTCAGAATCTCGAGGACATGCTCCGTGCATGTATCCTTGACTTTGGTCGCAGTTGGGAGGACCACCTACCCTTGGTGGAGTTCACGTACAACAACAGCTACCACTTCATCATCGGGATGGCACCATACAAGGTGTTGTATGGCCGACCATGTAGAACTCCTTTGTGCTGGACAGCCCCTGGGGAGTCAGCACTTGTGGGACTGGAGATGGTCTAGGCTATGACAGAGAAGGTCCAGGTCATCCAGGAGCAGTTGAGGACAGCTCAGAGCCGGCAGAAGTCTTATGCTGACAGGAGGCGGAGGCCACTAGAGTTCGAGGATAGCGACCACGTCTTCTAGCATGTCTCACCTCGACGTAGATTATGGATATTTGCCCAAGGCGGCAAGTTGTATCCATGCTTCATCAGACCATTCCAGGTCATCAACAGGTTTGGCGAGGTGGCTTATCTCCTGGATCTACCACCTCAGTTGCACCGGGTGCACGACGTCTTCCACGTATCTCAGCTGAGGAGATACATGCACGACCTGACGCATATCATTGACCATGGGGAGCTTGAAGTTGATGATGGGGCGACTTTTGTGGAGGTCCTAGTGGAGATCGAGGATCAACAGGAGTGGGTCCTATGTGGATGGTCGATTCCTCTAGTGCGCATCAGATGGCAGTACGGGAACCTCCATGAGAGCCCTTGGGAGCGGGAGGCTCAGATGAATGCTCAGTACCCACATTTGTTTCCCTAGTTTTTGATGTATCTTTACGGGGACTTAAATCCCTGAGGTGGGAGTAATGTAAAGACCCGAAAAATTCAAGGGAAATTTTTTCTTAATTTTTATTTGGATTTTACAAGAACGCAGTTTCAGACGGCACATGATTCTGAGGCTCGGTGTGCCCGAAATTTCTATATGAAGTTTAGCTCGGGTACGTTCAGTGAACGAACAAGCGGGATTCCCTATCTTTTGAAACGGTTCTCGGAATCGAATTCTGAGGGCACCAATGGATATGCAGCATAGGTAATTGCTTAGGAACACCTATCCTGGAGTTGTGTTTGCTTGTTATGAGTTGTTTAAAATGTGTGGATAAAGTATTGCAAAATCAAATTTTTGTTAAGAATTTTCTTTCACTTCTCCATGAGTTGGAACATAAGTGTAGGAGTTTTGGTGGGACCCACTGTTTGCTCGTTTTTCTTGAGTGGATTAAAGGTGAGGTGGGGCCCACACAAGCCCCCACCTTTTCAAATCCCTTAACTCCCTAACTTCTCTTAACCACCCACTTAAGATGTGTAACTCTTATAACTTTTTAACTTCCCATTAATTGGGTGACTTCACCTCTCCTCTCATTAAGTATGCCAACACCCAAATCAATTATTTAATTTATGTTTTGAATTTTTGAATTGTGGCTTAAGTTAATAAAATAAGGGTGAGCCTTATTTTATTTTGGTTGGACGTTGTGTGTGGACAATTGAGGAGAGAGCTCTTCATCTTCATCACGAAGAACACCAAGACTTCGACGAAGAACACCAAGACTTCGACGAAGAACGTCGTCACCGTTAGAAGAGATCGATGTGTCGTCTCTTCTCATATTCGTAGCCGGTCTGTTTCTGATGATCGACGACGCACCCTCTTTCAATATTCGTCCCGTTTCAAAGGAAAGGAGATGCCACTTCCTCCTCGGGTGTTCTCTATCACCTTACGGAGCTTCACCTCGTGACGTCGTTTCCCGTGACGAATCCTCGTTCGGCGAACCTATGTTCAAGCTCACACGAGGTAGGGGTTTATTTAATTATTTTTGTTAGTGATTTCTAGTTTGTCATTCTTTGTGGATATACGACTAAATGCTTTCAATTAACGAGAGGGGGCTGGACCGCACAAACACGACCGACCCTCGTCCCTTATTATTGATGTTGTTTATATTATGGTTGGAACAGAATGGCATGGTGTTGTCGCACCATGCGGGATCGTACGACATGTAATGTGCAGCGTCGTCGTGCTATGCCGTGATGTTGAACAAGGAAGTGACACCGTCGCACCGCGTCGAAGAGAACCTATGATACCGCGGTCGGAGCGGGGCCGCAGTGGAGGGGCGCGGCGCCATCGCTTTGTGCCAGACGAACCAAAAACTGCAGCCAGTTCTGGGCCGCGATGGAGCAGAGTTACTGTCGGGCGGTTCCGGGCTGCCGGTGTCGAAGCAGGGAGGGGACCGGCCGTCACCGGTCCCGTGGAGGCAGAAACCAGCCAGCCGAGGCGGGCCGGCCAGACAGGTGTGCACCCGGGGGTTCAAACCCCCATCCGACTAGTGCAAAATAGCCTCCAATTAATGGGGGCCATGGTTACTCCAGGGGGAAGGTACCTCCCCCCCTTTCCAAACGGCTCAACCGGTTGGCCGAGCCCATGCCGGGTCGCGCCGCGCTGGCCGGGCCGCACCGGCTGGGTCGGGCCGCGCCCAAGAGGGCCAGACACAAACCTTGTTCGGGTAGACCCGGTTCGGGTCAACCCCGGGGGTATCGGGCCGAGTCGGACCGGGCCCGAACCCCTTAACACTGAACCTTTTCCGGTCGGATGCACATAACATGTGATACAGGTCTCCGATCGATGCAACGTCAATTTAGATGCGATCCTTTGATCGAGTCGGTCGTTTCGGTATATAGCATTCATGGTTTCAGAATACTTTGAGTTCGGCCAGGTTGGTTCGTACACGAAACCAACCGGGCCCTCGGAGCGGAAACTCTCATATCATAAGCTCCGAATGTCCGATTGACGTACCGTCGACTTTGTTCGATTCCTCTAAGTGAGATGGATCTTTTGGATTACTTTGCCTGAGGTTTGGACGCAGGTGGAGTACGGTCAGGTTGGTTTTGCCTTAAAAACCAACTGGGCCCCTGAAACGATAAAGCCAATAACTCTCAGACCGAGCGTCCGATTGACGTGATGTCTGCGACGTTGAGTTCCTGTTGACGATACAAAACTTTTTTATACATCAACTCTGGACTATGTGTCATTTGATGTATCGGCCTCTTGGATCGTGGAGTGGACCCTCCCGAACGAGCTTGCTGTGTGCGAGAACCCTATAGCTGGCTGCGACTACTAATACTACTACTACTACTGTACCGAGATAATCAGTGGATTCGACAGCGACAACTACATCACTCAGTGATCCGATGTGGATCAGTGCTACCAATCCTATGTGGGTCAGCGCTCAGCGGTTCTGTGTGAGCCAGCACCTACTGATCCTATGTGGGTCTGATCCTGTGTGGGTCTTGTGGGGGTTAGTTACCCATCGATCCTTTGTGGGTCAGATCCTATGTGGGTCATTGCGGGGGTTAGTACCTTTCGATGCTTTGTGGGTCCGAAGTCTTAGATGAATCAGTGGATATATCTGAACATCACTATCATCATACGAAGAATAATTCCTGTGTGAGCTGAATCCTATTTTGCTTTCCTATATGGATTTTGTTGTGCTATCCTGTGTGGATTTTCGTTTTGCTTTCCTGTGTGGACTGGGTTGTACTTGGGTTCGGATAATGGAGCCGAATGAGAATTGATGACTTAGGTATATGTATGGGCATATACCTAAGCAGAGTCGGATGTTACATGGTGAATGTATCTTTCCTTTGTGGATTATCCTTAGTGGATTCTAGGAGACCTAAGGGGGTCTCGGGGTCCCTACTGAGTAGCTTATACTCACCCCTTCATGAGCAATGCTCGCACTACATTGTGTTGGTTGCAGACGACAGACAGCGCTGATCATGGTTGAGGCTTGCGGAGCAGGATGGTACCTGGAGGTGGACCGCTGCGTGGGACGTATTCGGAGTGGTCAGCTAGACTCGAGGAGTAGAGGAGGCCATCTGTACTCACCCTTCAGGTGGGATTCCCAGTGGACAGCTCGTCATTGCGGCTTTACCTTACAGTTGTTTTTTTCCATTTCCAGTTGTACTTTACATTCAGCTTGAGTTTGTATACTGTCCCACTTACATTCATCACTTACAGTTGTACATTGTTTTTACTTAGTGTTTACTTCTACTGCTTGCTTGCTCTGTGGTGTTTGTTTACTATACAAAGGCAATGCCTTCCCTTTTTACCAGGATTTACCCCTTGGTGCTATTCAGCAGCCCCTGGCGTATGGATGGTGGGCATGGGATAGTCACGGCACGGGCCCCGAGGACGGGTGGTGACATATTCATTTTGGGACCATGCTTAGATGTATAAGAGAATAAAAAATTTTGTAATATAGAAGGAATCAACGGAATTTTGATATGAACAAAGTGTGACATATTTAAAAATAAAGTATTATAGGTTGAAATGGATGATTTATTTGAAAAACAATTTGGGAATTAGAATTATAATTCATATGATTATTAAGTCACATTATATTGTACATTAGCATAACAATTTTTAATATAGAATTTACATGAAATGTTATCAAAAAAATGATTTTTAGATTGAAATGTATTTATAAAACACTATGTTTAATAAAATGATAATTGATAATATTTAAATCAATGATAATTCATAAAAATTACTTTTATGTGGAAAACTATGAATTTTTTAGTCATACATAATAAAGAGAGGTAGAAATAATAATAGAAATAATTGCATTGTACTCTTTTATATTATCATTAGATATTGATATTAATCTGTGGAATTAGAGTATATTATAATGCTATAAAATGTTTATGTGAAAAATATAAGGATTTTTATTTTATAGTTATTATATAATAGTTTGGAAAAATATAAAAATGTGAAATGATAAACATGAATGTGATTTTATAAAAAATAAGATATATTATTGTGCATAAAATTTAGAGAACTCATGAATGAGGTGTGAATAACTCCTATATTTAATATATGATTTAGGTTTTGTTAAAAAATTATTGAATGGATTTGAGAGAAATTAATTATAAATTATTTGAAGATATTTAATCAATTACCAATTTAATTGTAAATAGATTGATTATATTATATATATATATATTGTAATTATTTTTATTATGAAATATATTTATTAGTTTTTACTTTATTAATTGTTGATGTATACATTTATTTGTTAAAAATAGAGATCTTTTTTGGAAGAATATATAATTTCATTTTTGTTTAATTCCATACTGATTCATATGATATTGATAATGGTGTGATAAGGAGAACATATAATTCGTGTATATAGTTAAATGTGTAAAAAATTTATTAATGGATATTATTTTTTGATGAATGATATTTAATAAGATATGCACCAAATTAGTAAGGTAAATTGAATATTATAGGTTATACACTCAACGATGGATATGATTGAAATAAAATATCATTATTTAATGAAATAATATTAATTTAAAATGTGATGTTGAATCTTTTTATGGGAGAGAATACAACGACCCACAATTTTGGATCCTTTAAATAAAAAAATAATAAATAGATAATGTAAAAAATTGAATAAAGAGATAAACATCCTAAAATAATCAATAGAATAATAAAATTACATTAAAATTATATTTATTAGTATAATTAAGTATAAAAATTAACTAATTTAATGACATATTTTTATTTTTCATTACAATTATTAAAATGGGAAACATAAAAAAAAATTATTGGAAATTACAATAAAAAATTTGATTATTAAATCTAAAATTGTATTTTTACATATTTTATTTTACATTTTAAAAAATTAATTGATTAATAAAATATATAGAAATTTATATGAAATTAGCTTAAAATCACATAATAATTCAGAAGAAATCATTTATTATTTAATAGTATTCTAATATTATTTATTTAAATAATTAAATTTTGAAATATTAAATAATTTATCTTATAAAATATTATAATTTATTAATTTATTGTATATTAATTATACTAGGGTTTTTATTTGAAATTTTCTAAAAAATTTGATTATAACTTAATAGTGAAGAATAACCATTTTGGAAATTACACAACTTTTATGTCATTTTTAGGATATACGTTTGAATTTAAAATTCATGTAGCCTTCTTTTAATAAATAATCTATAAATTACAATGTAATTTAAACTATTAAATGTATTGGTTTTATATTATTAACCATTATTGATTGTCTTTTAAAAAAATTACATTAAAAAACATTAATATTATATATGTTTATTATAATAAAAAATATAATTATACCATTTATAAATATATAGAGACCAAATTAATATATAGTGCTAAATTATTATTTCAAAATTTTACAATAATTAATATTTTATTTTTGGGAATTAGGGATAAATTATCTTGTTAAATACATGTTCCTATGGTGAAAACCAAATTGGTAAAAAGTGACTAAATTTAGAGGTAAAGGGCCAATCATGATAATTTTTTTTAATTATGTGTTTATTCATTTTTGGAAAATATTAAATATTTATTAAACAATTTCCATTTTTTGGGTATATTCCATGAATTTGGCTTTCCATTCTTAACATGTTTTTGTTAATTACAAAAATATTAACCATTTTCCTTTATAAAATAAAAACTCCTCTAAATGATTAAGTACATACACATCAAATATATAATGTTAAAACCTCTATAAACGATTCTATTAATCAATCATATCCACCGTCAAGGGATTATTTTCATCTCAGTATTATTTTCTTTGAAGGTTTAGCAGCTTTTTCAATATTGAAAATCCTTACATTGAGGTATAATTTTTCAACTACATCTATATCATTTATGATTCATTATAATAACTTATTATTCATTAAAATATATTGAAATTTATTTATTGGATAATGAATAAATAATTATAAAATAGTATATTACCATAAATAAATTAGAATCAATTATTACATTTCATAATTTTTTATTAAGAAATAATGAAATTTGTAACCGTGTTTGTTATATATTACAACCTCTATGAAGAAAAATGTTTTTACTTCACTTACATTCATGTATATTCATAATAGGTAATAAAATATATAAGTATTATGTTTATGAATTATTTAATATTCTGAAACTGTTAACCATGTTACACATTTTCCTAGTCCAGTGCAAAATGAATCCGTCATCCATGTGTACCTGTGTAAAATTACCTCTAGGAATGATGGATTAATGATTACATATTAATAAAAAATAGAAAATTATGGTAATTATAATGTATTTAATAAATATATATTATGTTTATTAATTTAATATTTTTCTGTAGATTCACATTTTAAAACCTAATTACAATATGAACAATAAAAAACTATTTTAAAATCAACACTCTAAATAGGCTATTTTAAGTGTCAAAAATTACATTAGTCATACAAAAAATTAATTTTTTTAAATTGTAATATTATTATTATTTATTATAATTATAATAAATACTAAAAATAAACAGTACATAATGACACTATTCTTATTGATTAATTAAATTAATAACAAATCACTTAATAATTTAAAATTAATTATGTTATTTTCTTATTTAGGTTTATTCATCTACCAACATGATCAATGATATAATTTTATATAATCTATGACTATTGGAATTTAATTTATGGTAATATTTGTTATCAATTAGTATATAATTTATTTTTTTCAGGAATAATAATATAAAAATATAACTCATTATTTAAAAAAACATTTGTTCACTAAGAATCCATGAAACAAGTTAATTAATGAACTCATTATTAATGACCATAAAATAAAACCACATACACTAAAAATATAACATTATAAACTAAAATAATTAATCATTTATATTATTTTATCTTATTTTTGAAATATAAAAATTGAGTCAAACATGAATAAAAACATCAATATTATGTAATTTAATCCAATAAGAACATGATTACTCACATGGGATACTGAAAATTTATAATTGCTAAAAAATATAAAGAAAAAAACTAAAAAAAGTATTCAATGTTTTTTTAAATGAATAATTTTTTTAAATAGGTGATTATGATGGTCATTCATTTTATATATGATGTTAGAATTTTATCAACTGAGAATGAGTTCAAATTAATAGTTTTTATGACACATTTTGTAGTCCTTCTGGCATGTTTACAATTACAAACCATAATTCATTTTATATGTTGTATTAAATAGAATATATCCTTAAATTAATATAAATATAATTCATTTAACGATACATGAAATTAATTTTCATATTATCCGACATATTCTTATTTAAATAACATTGTATGTTGTTTTTGAGTCTCATATCTCATTCATTGAGTTGTAATTGTCATTTTAATGTTTTATGACAAATGTTTAGTATATTCTTCCTATTTATTTGTATTATGTGTAAGTTGTTAATTTGATTATTTATATTCAATTTCATACCACATTTTTTGTTTTACTTAGTTTATGAATTATTAAATCGATATGTGATTTGGTTTACTCATATTTTCTTTCATTATGTTTTTTATTACATTCATTCAGTTTCATTTTAAAATGATTTATAATTGATATATTTGATATGTTTTAAAATATTTCTCTTTTTTTCTCAATTAAAAAGGATGTGTTCACTCAGTGATATTTTATTGATGAATTTTATTGTTATAATAGTGGATAATATTTATAAAAGATACCAATTCATTCAAAGATTGTATTCCTTCTATTTAAATGTTCATTATTATGATAATTATTTTTTCGTTCATTATTTTAAAACCAAATATCTATCTAATCATGTGAAATTAATATTTAACGTCAATTATATTAAAATTTAATTATAACTACGCCATTTATGTAATGATTTTAAATAAGTGAAATTCCAAATAATAAAAAGGATTTTAGACCTTTCTAAATAATTTATTTTATCTTGCAGTCTACATTTTATTTTTACATATTTTTAATTATATGATATATTTATTATTAATTTTTCATATATTTAATAATATACTATTGTACAATTTTTTCATCACCTCTTTAAATCCTTTATTTCAATTTCTTGGATCCTTTTTAGAGGATTTTATTAAATGTTATATTCTTTAAAATGTTATAACGTCACATAATTTAAATTGTAATTTAATTTTCAAGTTATGATTTTTATTAACCCTTTTAAAAGAAATTTTTTTCTAATGTCTTGACTTTAACTTTAATAAAATGACATTTTAATGATAGTAATAATGAAAATTTTATTATTGGGATAAAAACATTTTATAATAGAATATATTGATATATATTTCATTGATTTTTGAATAAAAACTATAAATATATATTATTATGATATGATCATGAAATAATATGAAAAATATTTTTTTATTTTGTTCATTATGACATTTTTAATGAACTTTTTTCATGATCCACCATATATATGTATTTTTAAATATTGTGGTCCTATATTTCCTCTAAATGAATTATTGATGGATTTAATCTTCTAGAGACAAGGATCAACGTAAATCAATTTTTTTATCACTATAGGAACAATAAGATATTTAATTTTTTTAATGTGATAGATGAGAATTTTGACTATTCATATCACAAATCATGAGGATTCGTTTTTATGATAATGAGCCTATACATTTTGATTATTCACATTATGAAGCTTGGAAATTTTATTTACGTAAAAATTGAACCATTGAATATTATTTCATAGTGTTATAATTTCCATATGTTTATGTTTGTATAAAATAACATTATTTTAATTTTTTTAATATACATGTTACACTTCCAAGATAAATACTTATTATTATGATATCATAACCCATTATTATAGACTCTTTCCTATAAAATATTTTGAATCATGTGTTTTGACATTAAAATCAATATATAATTATTTATATTCCATAATTTGTTATGTATGTGAACAATTTATTATCATGGTCATATCCATTTTCACATCTAATTTATACTTAAAAATTAAATTTTTTATTTTTATAATTATATTTACATTGTATATGATCTTTCCCCATTATTTTATTTCAATCATCCATGTTATTAAAATATAAAATGTATGGAATATCTAGAATATATTATTTTTTGGGAAATTTTTTACTACTATGGATTAATATTTTCAGAATTTTTATTTTCTCTCATAATGGAAGAAAATTAAATTTCCAGTAGTCAAATGATAATGAGTTTTGTTATGTAATGCTTCCTCATAATTTAGAGTAACTCCTAATATAAAATTTTGTGGGAATGAATTTTAATTAAATATTATTTATATAATGTACTATAGATGATAATATCTATGTGCCTTCATTTTAGGTATTATTTCATTAGGAACACTATGATATAGCTAAAATTCTATCCTCAATACATGATATAACAGTTTCTCAGGTTGAACATCCCATGTGAATAGGAATTCACATATCTAAATATATTCTTAAATAACTGAAAATTCTTTTAAAATTGACTGTGGTATTATATAAAAAATTTACATTCATATTATCTATATGAGTTGTCATTAAATATTGGTTGGTTGGTAAAATTAATATTTTATTTTGGATGATAGTTATCTTGTTTTGTTTATAATTAAATCCAAAATAAAAGAAGTTATATTATCTGTATTAAAATAAAAGTGTCACATATTCTTCATTAATCAAATTGATTTATGATTATATATTTTAAAATAAACTCCCGATATATATTTAATTTAATTTCCTTTAAAACACATTTATATCATTTACCACATGGTCTTAAAAATCCCCTTACTTCTTTTAATTTATATATATCATTAGTGTTTTAATTATAGTGTCTAATGATGTTATGTATTAAGCATGGAATATTTTCCTTGATCTAATCCATCTATGAATCTTAAAATATTTCCATGTATTACAAAAACAAAGAGAACCTCAAATTTTTTTTTTGTGTATTCATTGATGAAACTCATCTATCATGATAGATCAATTTACTAATATATCTCAACACAACCTAGTAGAATATTAATTTCATATCAGTAGGAATTATAATACATGAAATTACTATAATATTTTTTGACATTATGATTGGATGATTTTAATTTTCAATGAATTAAATTCCCAAAAATAATATATTCCCATAAGGATGATGTGAATGACTTCCAAATGAAATGTATTTCTATCAAGGTACTATATATATATATATATATTAAACATTCATGAAGGATTATATAATTAGAATGAACCTCATATTCACATAATCTATAACCCACTATTTACATGCATTTTTATATACCTTTTTGAATTTATTGATATTTTTATACTCATATACATGTGCACACCTGCACATTCATGTATAACATCACACTCTAATTTTATGTATAATCTATATTATCTTTGATATGGACACTAAATATTCTTATTCTTATAGTAGGTATTGCAAACACACTAGTACTGATGGTAAATATTTTTCAATGGTATATCCTAATATCAAGGTAGGAAATTTATCTTGTAGGTAATCAACCAAAATAAAGGTTTATCGAACAGGAATACATATGTCTACAGAATCATACTTCATATCATCATTTAATCCTTTAGATATCATGGAGTACTACATGATGTAACTTATTCCTCATGAAAAAATATTGCATTATGGTGGATCATTGGATTTTATGGAATAATATTTGTGAAGACATTAAATCATTGTTTGGTTGATTCTTCCTAAAAACAATCATCACATTACATATTGTATATTTTTTCTTTTCCATACATAATTAATTTTTCTATAGTAAACCATTTTGACATTTTCTCACGGTTTAGGATGGATGACTAAAAACCCAATTATAGTATCCTGATCCTCATTTTAAATGTGATGAAGCTGTGTTGTTAAATTTGGGTCAATTTAAAATGATTTTTTTTTTAATTATAGAGGTACAATATTCAAGAAAATGCATATTAAAAAATAAAAAATCATTGAGCGAGACATCCAATTAAAAAGAAATGTCAATCCCTCAATATTCTAGAAATAAATGAATATGAAATATAGTTTTTTATAAATATTTTAATACTCTACTATTGTAATATAACTACTCTCAAAATACCTTTCACCCCATATAATTCAACTTATATTTCATCCTTTATTCATACGAATACAAAATATCAACCTTATAAATGATTTCATGGATTTCTAGGTGAGGTCAAATACTGTTCTAATTATAGTTTAATACATTCCAACAACTGTATAAATTTTGAATATTTTTTAATATAGTGTTATAAATATTATTATACAAAATCCTTTTCTAAATTGTAATCCTAATATAAATAATATATCTCATTATCCATTCAATACATATTAATGATTCCTTATAATTTTCTTTCTTAAAAAAGGAATCACATTACAAAAAAATAATTCTCAATATACACATAGTAATGTTAGTAAATAATAATATTGAAAAAATATAATTATCACATGTACAAAGAAAAAATAATGGTTCAATTGTAAGTCCCCATGCTTTCACGATGAATTTTCCTTTGAATAATGCAATAACTTGCGTTGTATGCATCTTCGACATTTTAACACAAGGCGACCAATAAAACTAGACATAATGAATAGTAATACCCAATTTTGGAAATTTTATCATTTTTATTTATCAAAATGCATATCATTTTTGGGTTTTTAATATCCAAATTAGCTTAGGGATAATTTTTGGTATTTTTATGAAAACATTCATTTTTTGATGAATATTGAAAAATAATATATTATAATTAAAAACAACTTTTTCATGAAAAATAATTTTTAGTGATAATTTATACCATTGAGTGGTTTGTAAGTATAAATATATTATATTTTTACCATTTAATAGAATTTTTGTCATTGGACGTAATGTCACATTTAAACTGGACATATGAAACTGTCAATCATTTGATGGTTATTATTTCCTTAAAAGGCGCTACTTGTTTTTCCAACAGAAATTAATTATAAATTTATTTATGCCACATCTATGTTTTTAATATAGAAAAATAGACTCCATATTTAGAATTAGGATTTCCAAATTGTGTAAATATGTAACTTTTTTTATACATTTTGAATAATTACTTCGGTAAATATTTTATTTACCATAGTTAAAGAACTAATCCGGTAAATAAGGTTATAAATAATATTATAATAATATGAATCATTCTTACCACATTTTCTAACCCAATTTGATGATATATTTCCGAACATGATCATCTTTAGGATGATTTTGGGACCACATGGAGCTACATGTAAGTGATAATGACACTATATATTAATTAACATAAAATAAATATAAAAATGACATATGCATATATCTTTTAGTAAAACAATTTTTACATATAGTTATATATGTTATTTCATCTAATATAAATATTAATTAGAAATATGAAAAAATTTCTTACACAATGGTATTTTATTTATTCATTTTAGACATTTAATAATTAAATTTATTTATGAAACAATGATGATACAATATTTTTCTTATTAATGAAAGAATCAAATAAATGGTATTATTGATGTTAAGATAAATATAATTTCAAAGTTTTTATTCCATTCAAAAATTTCCTAGGTTAATTTGACATGTTAGTATTGAGTAATTTAATTTTTTTCTAAGTAATAATGCTGTTAATAATTTAACAACAACAAAATAACAAATATTGTCAAAATTGACATAAAAGTGTTTTTAAAACAAATATTATATTATTAATTGATATTATATTCATAAAAATTTATGGTTCTTACAAAGGTATTAAATAATATTAAATATGTCAATATTGAACCACTTGAAGTTCTATTGATGATTATAGTATGTTTATTAACCATATAATATAAAAATACCAAGATATATTGTAAATCTCAAACTAATTAACGAAGAGTTAAATATAGAATATACGTTTAATATAGTGACCCAAACCTGACTAAAACATTTTGGTTGAATGGTTTTAGACCAATCCCCTACTAATCTTCAAAATAAATCTTATTGGAGCCTTTATAAACCTTATATTATTTTATTATAAAAAAATATTTTCATATTTTCCTAAGAAGCCTCACACCACTCGTATAAAAGAGCACTAACCCTTCTCTAAAATCCACACCATAAAAGCCATTTTTATCTGCCCAACCATGCCCAAATATCGTCTAAACTAATCCCACATAAACATAGAATTCTTCTTTTAGTCATAATTCCAACCTATGGAGCCCTTTTTATAAAATGAAAAGGAAGAACCCAAAGAAGTGGTAAATAGATCATCAACTCTTTCAAGTTATTTTGATGTTCCATATCCTCTTTATTTATTGTTTCAGTTATATAATAATAACATCATAATATTCTATATATTTTGATGTTATTTTAAATATGGAACAACCATATTCATTATCTTATTCATCCTTTTAATGACATGTCATCATGCGTGCGTACGTACGGCTTACCGTCTCAACGTCGTGCTGTAGTTGTCATTCAAAACATTATTATATGGATTGGTATAATAATGATGTATAATTGACATAAATAATAAATATAACATGATAATGGTTCTTTATATATGATATCACATCCAATTATATATTACTTTAATATCAAAAGCACTATATTTTCTGTTGTGTTTAAGTACGGATTACCGTCTCGACGAATGCGATGAGATTCATTCCCCATCGTATCCATTTAATACTAATTTCATTTTATGATTTAAAATAATGATTAAAGAATTAATATAATTCAGAATATGAATAATATATTTTATATCCACAATAAACATTACTTACATAACAATTCATATAATGGAAAATGAATCAGTTAACACCTGAAACGTTGATACTACAAAAATATCATTAACTTTGCAATATTTGAAGATCATATATGATATCATATTAATTTATATGGTTCTTTTATAATATAAAAACTATGATTTCACCATTATACATGAGGTTAACCTACCCCATCCAATGAAAATAACAAGGTATGTGTTAATTTCACAATCCTTTAATTTTCTAAGATTGTTTTTATATAAGTATCTATGAGGACCTCTTTATCATCCACATCAATGTTTCTTAAAAATTTATTCCAAACCATTTTTACTATTTACCAGACTTTGGTTTAAAGTCATTTATACACTTTTTTGAATTTTTATAAAATTTTTTTATTGGAATCATTCTTTCATTTTCAAAAACAAGGTACATTATGACCTTTTTGATAAAATTAAGGTAAGAATGTTTTTTAACATATAAGACGAGTGTAGATATTTTCCACCCTTATAACTTCGTCAAAGAATCTCTTACAATATTATAAGAATATTCTCAAAAAAAATGCTTTCATTATAATTTTGTGACACTTAAATGATTTCAAAATAGAAAGATATATTTTTCTCAAATAGTTTTCATTTTAGTTATGTCAACATCCTTTGATTAATTGTGCACTTGTCTGAAGTTGATTTATTATGATAAAAAACTTCCATATTTTATAGAAGGTTTTGTGATATGTTTTACTATGGATGTTTTATTTCTACACCATTAAATGATTATGGATAAATTATTTACATTTACTATGCTTGTTTTAATAGGAATGTTTATATTATGTTTATACCTTTTAACAAGAGGAATGCATTGGAATTAGTAAGTGACAGGTGGAGCCAGCTAATGATCCTCGATACATCAGTAGGATTCATGAGACAAACTAGTGTCTTGGCATAAGGCCTTCACAAAATCATATTTTTTGTCTTGGAAGAAGGCCTTGACTATGTGGTTATGAAGTCTATCATTATGCGTTACATAATTATGAAAGTGGATATTGATATTCCATGTGATTATTCGACTAGTAGAATATCCATGTGAATATATAAATGGAATTATTTGATTTTATCTATTCCATATTATGTTGATGTTAAAGTTAAAAAGGATTTTGTTTTATTCTTATACATTGCCTTAATTGTTTATGGTTATTTATTAAATTTTCCACTATGTTGTTATCCATACTGAGCAACTGAGCTCACCCCTTTCAATGTTTTATTTTTCCCAGGATGAGAAGATGTATTTTATGACTAACCTACAGAGATAATCTGAGGGGATATGAGTGTGGTCTATGGAAACAACATTGATTTAGTATTTTATTTTATAATTTAATATAAACCTTATGAATGTATATAGTATTTCCAAGGTTACTAAACTTACTAGTCACTCAGGACATGATTTCTATGTATCATGCCATTGTTATGAAATAATGCACTGACTCTGGGTAACTATGGTCAGGGTGTTATAGTTGGTATCCGTGAATGTTTATTAGAAACACTGCAATCTATATTTAGATAAACATTTATTAGAGCACTTTACCCTAAGATAGACATTGAGAATTAATATATAAGAACATCCTAGAATTCTAGTATTGTAGATATTTTGTGAGTTTTCTATCAAATACATTCCAGTCTGGATAAGAGCAGGTATAGGCGGCTCTAGCACAAAAGTACCTAGGAGTAAAACTTTAAATCACCACTTTGAGATAGACTTGAATGAGAACTGGTGCCCAACAATGGGCCATGCTCCACTATTGGTTATGACACTCCTGGGGGATATGCTTATGAAAATTCCAATTTTCTTTAAAAATAATTATGAAGTGTTTATAATAATATACATCCTTAATGAAAAAAAATTATGATGATGGATTATATCTATAAACTATTCAGTTTATGTTATGTCTTTTAGAAGTTTGGAATTATGAATTTGATTCATAAACTAATATAGTTTATGACATTGTTTTAAATTGGCGCCTAGTGGAAAGAATGGAAACTGTATAAATGCACATATTCAATGTATGGATCTCCCTTCTACTCAAGATAATTATAGTAGAGCTGGGGAAGAAACCAGTGTTGATCTACTAATCACCATACTGGGATAACTCCCTCATGTTATGAATAATAACCTTACCCTTATAGAGCACACTGATCCACAACGCGTAGGATCATTGTTAGATCACTTCAGGATGACACAACAACCAAAATTCAGTGGGAGTATAGACATATTAGTAGCTGAGCAATGGATAAATTCCTTAAGGAAAATATTCCATGTCTTTGGGAGTAGTGAAAGGGAAACAATTTTGTCTTGGAAGTTTACCACCTCACTGGAGATGTTGATCAATGGTGGTCATTGATTCAAAATATAAACGAAGATGATGAAGTTTCAAATATGGAAAAGAGGGAGTATAAATAGATTTTCGTAAGAAAAATACTTTCCTCATGACCATCTACCAGATATGGGAAGGCAATTTCTGAGTTTGAGGAATAAGAAAGATGAGAATGTCACAATGCGTGAAGCTAACATTACAAGGTTACCAAGGCATGTTGTAGATTATATGCGTAACCCATGAACTAATATTGATATTTTATTTTATGGGATAAAACATTATCTCCTTTGAACATCATTATGACAGTCCTTCTCATTATACGAATACATTGTCTCATGTGAAATCAAGATAGAAAAGGAATTCTTTAAGTCTTATGAATTTAAAGCAAACCAAGAGAAGAAGTTATCTATCAAACACTCTGGAAATGGAAATACGGGGAAGAAGGAAATGATGAATATCCATCATAATGTAAATGTGGGTAGAAACACGACGGTACATGCCAGAAGGGAATGTGAGACTGTTACAAGTGTGGTGAAAAAGGCCACCAAGATCGTGATTTCAAGGGGAAGAAAGAGGTTGTCAATGTTGAATGCTACAATTCTAGAGAATGGGGGCATTAATCAAATTACTTTTCTAAACACCAAGGAAACATTCCGTAGAAAATTCCAAGGGATCAAGGCCAAGATTCTGCAGTCACTACTGTTGAGGTTGAAGCTTCGAAATAAGTGGTGGCATGTAATTTAATGGTTTCTTAAAGTTTAGAAAATGATTTATTTGTTACTATATTATCACATTTTCTCATATCATCCCATTTTTCTATGAAAAATAAAATTTTACATTTTGATTTAACATGGTAGTAGTTAGTCAAAAATCCTAAGGGAAGTATCATTGCAACAATGATGTATTAATCAGTCCCCATTTGGGCATATAAGTGAGCATTATATACATATATCATCATTATACCAATGATTTAATTTGATATAATTATCAATATGGATTTCCTTTCAGACCATGACACAAAAAAATTATTGTAAGAAGAAGGAAGTTACGATTTTCGAAGAAGATTATTAAGAACACCTTATCTTTAAAGCCAAAATGTAACCTCCTGATTCTTATCTAGATCATACTCCAGTAGCTCAACTAAAATCAATTATTGAGGAGGAAGAGAATGCCATTACTGTGGGTGAGGAAAATAACATTCAAATATATGATGTACCAATTGTGCAAGATTATGTGGATATATTTCCAGAGTATTTACCATGACATCCTCCAGTATGAGAAATTGAGTTTTCCATTGATTTAATTCCAGGTTCAAGACCCATATTGAAGAGCGGTTATAGAATGTTAACTATAGAATTAGTTTAATTAATGAAACAACTTGAAGAATTAAGTAATAAGGGATTTATTTTCCATATTGTATCTCCATGTAGATCCCCTATCCATTTTTTCAATAAAAAAGCTGGATCTATGAGGTTGTGCATTGACTATAGTGGGATCAATGCTATAAAAATAAATAACAAGTATCCCAACCTCACATTGATGATTTATTTGACCACCTTCATGGAGCTCAATATTTTTCAAAGATTTTCCTTTGATCTGGATACAATATGTTGTGTGTTAAGAAGGAATACATTCTGATGAATGTATTTTGAACAATGTACGGGCATTTTGATTTTACAATAATTCCTTTTGTATTGACTAATGCACCCTCTATCTTCATGGATCAAATGAATATGTTTTTCAAGGAATTTCATTATGACTATTTAATGGTATTTATTGATGATATCATGGAATACTCCAATATCATTGACTATCATATTGATCACATGCGCATTATCCTAAAGGCTAATAGACGAAATGAAAGATATGGGACGTTTAACATGTGTGAATTATTGATTCATGAAATTTCTATTCTTTGTTATATAGTCTCTACGGATGGGATATATATTGATCCTTTAAGGAACATGGAAATCCATGAATGGCCAGCACCGATATGTATAACATAGGTACACGGTTTTGTTGGTTTAGCATGTTATTAACAACTTTTGATCTACAATTTTCCCGATTGTCAAACCCATTAACCAAGCTCACATGAAAAGTGGTTAAATTTGTTTGGACAATAGAGTGTGAATAATTTTTTGAATAATTGAATAGAATATTAGTCAATGATTCTACATTGACTCTACTATCAGGGAATGACATTTTTTTATTTATAGTTATGCTTCATAGAAAGGACTTGGTTGTGTCCTTATGTAGAATGATATGGTTATTGCCTATTCAACAAGATAGCTAAATTTTGTTGAATAGAACTATCGTACTCATGATCATGAGTTATCAGCTGTAATCATTTCATTGATGATATGGATACACTATCTGTTTTCAAAGAAATGTTTGATTTATACTAATCACCAGAGTTTAAAGAATTTTTTCTCACAAAAAGAACTCTACATTAGGCAAAGGTGATGGCTTGAACTACTCAAGGATTATGATTGCACAATACACTACCACTCGGGGAAGGAAAATAAGGTGGAAGATGATTTCAGAAGAAAGGATCCTAGAGATTTGAACATGATGAGAGTTGAAATTAATCTTATATACATAGATCTAGTAAAAATGGACATGGGAATAACAATGGAAGGTGAAACGTCAATAATTTTTCAAATGGATTCCATACCATCTTTACAAGATAGGATAAAAATTTATTAGGCTGATGATGAGGAGTTTAAAAAGAAGATTAAATTCATTATAATGAGAGATTGAGTAGTTTCATATATGAATATGGAATTTTGAAATTTGGGATGATACTTTGTGTTCTTGAAATACCGGATCTAAAAAGATAATTTTGGTTGATTCTAATAGATACAATTTCTCTATAAACCATGGGAGCACCAAAATGTATAGAGAAGTGAAGGAACATTTTTGGTGGGACAACATGAAGAGGGATATTTCTAATTCAGAGTCAAGATTTATTGTATTTCAATAATTGATAGATAGAAGTCCATAGCTTGGAGGAGCCATGCATCCTATCCCCAAACCTAAGAGGAAGTGGAATAATATTATGAAGGACTTTGTCATGGGACTACCAAAAACCCTAATAAGGAATGATGAAATCTGTTTCATTGTTGATCATCATACCAAGTCAGCACACTTTCCGGCTATATGAAATGATTTACCACATGAATGTTTAGCAAGACTGTATATTAATAGAGTTTTAAGACTTAAAGAAGTACCTCTATACATTTTTTCCATCATGATATCCATTTTACATCAAGATTCTGGAAAAGTCTTCAGAAGTCCATGTATACTAAACTTTTTTTGAGCACTGCCTTCCACCCTCAAACTGAGGGAAAATCAGAACAGACAATTCAAACATTAGAATAAATTTTGAGATCGTGCTCACATGACATTCAAGGAATGTGGGATCAATATTTACCTCTAGTATAATTAACTTACAACAATATCATCCATTCATTTTTTCAGATGGGACCATATGAATCAATATACAGAAATAGATGTCATGCACCAACTTGTTGGGATGATATTGGTGATTGAAAAATTATAGACCCCAAAAATGTTGACGAAACGATAAAGAATGTGAAGGTAATGCAAACCCATATCAAATCTGCTCAAAGTAGGCAGAAGAGATATGCATATAACTGAAGGAACGATTTAGAATTTCAGGTAGGAGATCATGTTTTCCTGAAGGTATCTCCATGGAATGGTGTTATATGATTCGGTAAGAAGGGAAAATTGAGTCCCAATTAAATTGGAACTTTTGAAATTCTAGAATTAATTTGGACTGTAAATTACCATTTGGAAATGCCACCTTGTTTCTCCAATGTTCATGATGTGTTCAACGTATCACAGTTGAGAAAATACAAGCCTGACCCAAAGCACGTACATAACTATGGGGAGTTAGAATTGGAACCTAATCTATCTTATTTCGAAGATATTTTCATGGTTCTTGATACAAGAGAACAAGTGTTGAGAAACCGAATGACTCATCTTGTAAAAGTTCTATAGAGAAACAATAATATAGAAGTAGCAATGTGGGAGCCCGAGGAACTTATGATGATCAACCACCCAAATCTTTTTATGAAGTAATATTTAGAAATTTTGAGGAAGAAATTATTTGACGGAAGGGAGAATATAACAACCCCCACACTTCCACATTACGTTTCCCTTTCAATAATGCAATAGTTTGTGTTGTACGGAACATCGAGATTCAAACACATTGTGACCAATAAAACTAGCTGTTAGGAAACGTAATTCCCACTTTTTAAATTTTATCAATTTTATCATTAAAAATAGACTTCATTTTTGGGTCTCTATTATCTAAATTATCTTAGGGTGAATATTTTTTATTTTTCTAAAAACCTTCATTTTTTTATGAATAGTGAACTATAAAATTTTCTAATTACGTACTACATTTTTAATCAATTTAATTTATAGTGATAAATTAAACTATTGAGTGGTTTTTAAGTATAACCAATTTTGGTTATTGGATGTTATTTCACATTTAAACTAGAAATAAGAAAATGCCAATCTTTTGAGAGTTATTATTTCTTAAAAACATGTTTTTTGTTTTGATAATGAGATATAATTTTAAATTAATTTATGCCACTTCTGTGTTTTGAATTTAGAAAAATGGATTCCATATTTAGAATTATAAGGTCTAAATTTGATAAATAGGTAACATATATTTTTAGACATTTTGAATAATTATTATGGTAAATATTTTATTTACCATGGTTAAAAGGTAAATCCTATAAATATATGTAAAGAATAATATTATTATATTATTAAATTACCCTAACACATAACCTAACCCTATATAATGATACATTTTTGACCATGGGTATTCTTGGGTCAATTGTGGACCTATAGAAGCCACTAGTATGTGATAATGACACTTTATATTAATTAGGTTAATGAAAATACAAAAATGACATAAGCATACATCATTTTATTAAAATTATATTTAGATAGAGTTATATATGTTATCTCTTATACTATAAATATTCATTAGAAACAAAAAAATATTTCCTGCATAATGGTATTTTATTTATAATATTTTACATTAAATATATAAATTTATTCAAGACACAATGATTATGTAGTATTTTCTTTATTAATGAAAGAATCAATTAAACGTTATTATAGATGTTAAAATGAATATAATTTGAAATTTTTTATTCCACACACAAATTTTATACATTAAAGTGACATGTTAGGATTGATTAAATTAATTTTTATTGATGAAATAATTCTGTTAAGAGTTTAAAAAATAGCCAATAGTTCCAAAATTGACATACAAGTGTTTTTATAACAAATATTATTTTATTAATTGATATTCTATCCCTAAAAATATAAGGTTCATACAAAGGTCATAAAATATATTATACATGTAATTAATAAAACACTTGAGATTCTCTTAGAACTTTATAGTATGTTTAATAACCATATAATATAAAAATACAAAAAGACATAGTAAATGTCAAACTAATTAACTAAGGGTTAAATCAAGATGATAGGGTCAATATAGTGACACAAATCTGTCTAAAACCTATTGGTGGATTGGTATGCGACCAATCCCTACATTAGCATTGATATAAATTATTTTGGAGACATTAAAAAACCTAAAATGATTTTATTATAAAACAGTATTTCAATCTTTTACAAAGGTTCCCCTCACCCTTCTTATAAAATGGAACTTTCCATTCTCTCAAATACACACCTTCAAAGCTATTTGGAACAGCCAAACCCTACCCAAATATCCTCTAAACTATCCTCCATTAATCCTAGAGTCCTTCATTTATTTATAAATCCAACCAATAGAATCAATTTGATCAAATCAAATTGACGAACTCAAAGAAGAGGTAAAAATTTCATCATCTCTTTCAAGTTCATTTCTTGTTCCACTTCCTCCCCCTTTGTTGTTTCCATTCTAAAATAACAACTAAAGTATCTCATATATAATGTTAATATAAATATAGTCCAACCATATTAATTATTCTATCCATACATTGAATGAAACTTCACCATACGTGCGTACGTACGGCTTACCGTCTCCATGTAATTCTGTAGTTATTATTTAATAAATTATTATTTTGATTGATATAATTATGATGTATAATTGATGTAAATAATAAATATAACATTATAATAATTTTTTATATATTATATACTATCCAATTATATATTATTTTAATATCAAAAGTATGATATTGTTGCTCATTCTTACGTACAGATTACCGTCTCCACGAACACGATGCGATTAATTCCCCATCGTATCCATTCAAGACTAATTTTCATTTTATAATTAAAAATAATGTTTAAAAAATTGATATCATATTGAATATGAATAAAATACATCATATCCACAACATATATTACTTACATAACAAATCATATAAAGGAAAACGAATCCGTTAAAACCTGAAATGATGATACTACTAATATATCATTAACAATGAAATATTGGATGATCATATATGATATTATATTAATGAATATTTTTAATTTATAATTTAATAACAATTATTTAACCAATATAAAAGAGTTTAACCTACCCTAAAACATGTAAAATAAGAAGTTAAGGGTTATTTTCACAATATCTATATTATCCGAGGTAGTTTTTACATAAGTATCTATTGGGACCTCTTCATCATCCACATCCATGTTTCTTAAAAATTTATTTCAAAACATTATTACTATTTACTAGACTATAGTTTAAAGTTATTTATCCACTTTTTTACTTTTTTGAAAATGTTTTGAAAGGAATCTTTCCATCATTTTCAAAACAAGGCACCATATGACATTTTTGACAAAATTATGGTATGAATGTATATTAACTAAAACAGTTGGTGAGGCTATTTTCCACCATTATAACATTTCAAAATATTCCCTCACAGTATTAAAACAATATTTTCAAAATAAATTTTTTATTTATAATTAAGTGACTTTTAAATGATTTCAAAATAGAATGATCTATTTTTCCCAAATAGTTTTGATTTCATCAATGTCAATATATTTTGATAAAATTTACACTTGATTGAAGTTGATTTATTTTGATTCAATACATCCATATTGTATTGAAGGGTTTCTGATATCTTTGACTATGGATTTGTTATTTTTACACCATTCATGGTTTATTGATAATGTATTGATATTTTGTTTCCCAGTTCTAATTTGAATTTCTATTTTATGTTTAATCCTTTTCATATGATGAATTCATTGTACTTAGTTAGTAAAGTATGGAGCCCCGATATATCTCTTGGATACATCGGTAGGTCTAATGAGACAAACTAGTGTCATGGCACATGGTCGTGACATAATCTGATTTTTAGTCTTTAGAAATAGCCTTGATTATGTGGTTATGAAGTCTGCAATTATGCATTCCAACATTATGAAAGTAGCTATTGATATTGCATGTGATTCTTCTACTATTATAACTTGCATGTGAATAAGTAAATGGAATTATTTGATTTTATCTTTTCCATAGTATACTGATGTTCATATAAAAAAGGATTTTTTTCTTATTCACTGCATTAAATGTTTATGCTTATTTATGAATGTTTCCAATATATTGTTATCCTTACTGAGCATCTGAGCCCACCACATTCTATGTTTCATTTTTCCTAGGATGCAAAGATATACTTTATGACTAACCTGCAGGGATAGTCTGACGGGATATGAGTATGGTATATGGAAACATTGTTGTTTTAGTTTTTCATTTTAAAATATAATGTTAAAAATAAGAATATATCTATTATTTCCAATGATACTAAACTGTTTGGTCTTTTAGGACAAGATTCCCTAATAACATACCATTGTTAGTTAATAATGCACATACTCTAGGTAACTCGGGTCAGGGTGTTTCATCAATAATAATTTAATGTTCATTTCAAACAAACCATGAACTTATCTTCATGAGATTTCCATGATGTGGGCATAAAAAAGTTATATACATGGTCACAATATCAATTATGAAAAACTATTCCAACATAATAATATATAAAACCATCCATGAATCATCACATACTTATTTGGATGTGATCTCCAATTAACACATTTGACTCATTGCCAATAATTTCAAAAAAATTTAACATATATAAACCAATTATTTTATAGAAATTCCATTAATCATCAATTTAAATATGTATACTAAAATTTTTACTTTAATTTCCTAGTTACCATCAATAAATAAAATTTTCAATTGAAGGGACATCACATAATATCAATGATTTCAAAATATTATGAAGACATTTATGAACTCCTTTATTTTTAATATTTTATACAAAATAATTTTGGTTTTCTATATGGGGAAGGGATTGTACCTCCTGGTTTTTTAATGAGACAATGATTATTATATTAAAAAAAGGGAAACTATTAATTCAAAAAATACATATTTCGACCTAGTTATTAATAAAAACATAAAAATAACAATAAAGTGATTATGTGAGCCAAATTAAATTAGGGGGAAATATAAATGTTAAAAACATATAATTATTTCCTATACATATCACCTAAAACTAATTAAATTGATCACTGTGAAATAAAAAATATCCCATTAATATCATCATTAAATCTACCTAAACTATCTTTAAAATATATGAGGAAAAATCATAAATAAGGGGAGAATATGTGATTATCTATCCATTAAAATTATTTATTATTGATATATCATGATATTTGAGATGAAAAAATGAATTATCATGTATCATTGATATCCCATGTCAATGATAAGTACATAAAGAAAGTATCTTTAAATATAAATGATACCTATGGAGGATTCTAGAGACTCTCATCCCTAATGATGATTGGTCCTCAAGTACAAAGTTATTATTCCCATGAAGGATGTTCTTAGTGATAGAAGAAATATGATGTAGATAGTGAATTGGCCCACCCCACTACTATTAATACAATAAAAATACATTTAGTGATTAATTTAAACTTAATATTCTATTATAAGAATTTTATAAAATATAAACACGAATAACATGGAATAAGGATGTACAATGTTGTTTTTCATCATTAAAACCAGTATTGAGTGTTTCCTCTTAATTTATATATTTATTTACTTCTAAAACCAAATGATCACTTTTTTGAAATATTATTTCAACTATTTTAATATAAAAATATAATTTTTGATGTGATTAATGTTTTTTATAAATAGATCAAGTCATACAGCCAGTCCTGCAAAGAATTTTATATATTATTTCATTGAATATATAACCATTAAGAACAATTATTATCCTATATGTTTATATATATTTTACCCTAATATAATATCGTATTAATGATGAATGCATTTCATTATTTTTTTTAATTGTAATATCGGTAGAGTTTTTTCATAAGTATCTTTTATAATTCTTCATCAAGGAAAACTATTGTTTCTAATATATTTGAATGATAGGTTATATCATACATTCAGTATTCCCATTATTTGTGTAAAATTATTTTGTTGAGATTAAATGTTAAAAAACATTATATTTCATTATATATAATATCACCATTAAAATTGTATATCCTTTGAAGAACATTTGATTTTTTTGGCAATTAATCCATATTTCACTAGTTGTGTACCATGATATTTTTCAGTAGGAACACAACCATTTTGAAATCTTATTGGTAAATAAATTATCTTATATCATATCCAATACATATATAATTATATATATATTTTTAAAAAATATATATCTTTAAAAAAATGTTGACTTTGTATAATAATATAAAAAACAATAGTACATAATGAATTTTTTGGACCATGGGATATCATCTTCTTCGAGAAATTTTCTACTAGATTAGATAAGGATATAATTCAATTAAATCTTATAATATGAAACCAAATAGATCCTTATGTCCTCATATAAATATATGTGGAATCATGATCATCCTCAATAATTTTTCATTTTCAGGGTTTGCAATTAATAATTCATCAATCTCACCTATAACCTATACAACACCATATTGATGGAGTTCATCACATTCTTAACAGATTTCCTAATATCTCTAAAATCCTCTATCGGGTAGTTTATTTTTTCATCATTTATTATTCATTATTAATAGAAATAAATTTTCAGCCCATTTACCTTTTTTTTAACCACTATTTGAAAATATTTTTCATCTATAGAGAATTTGAGGAAAATTTTATGTTCATAGAATTCTATGAAATATATAATTTCATAGACACATTTCTCAATAATATAAAATTTCAAATCAAATTTATCTAGGGAAAATAAATCATTTAGAGGTGATTATTGTTTTTATTATTTTTCAAATGGATTGTCAGAAACAATCATGGAATGATTTTCATACCTGGTGTATTATAAAAATCATAAACATATTTTTCAATATTTTCAATATCAATAAGGGACTGCTTAAATCTTCTAACAATCTAATTTACCACTTATTTTGGAAATTTTATTTAATGAACACTAATCCCAATGTAAATTTCATTAATTAATGTATAATTATATATATTTTAAAAACATTCACTATTTGGATAAAAACTAGTAAAATTATTAGAAAAAACAACACTTGGATTATATTCACCTAGTTATGTTCCTTCCATTACATTTAAAATCATCATGATAATCTTTGAATATATTTTCATCCATTTTTTCTATTTCCATGAATAAATATCTAAATCTTTATAATCAATTGTTTATATCATTTTATTTTATAGAGGATGCTCAAGAACATCCTATAATATTGTATTTATTCATTAAATTTCCAAAAAAAATGGCACATCATAAAATTATATGGAACCATTATATGAAGAAATTGTAGAGTCTCATAAAATATTTAATACTATGAGGGTTATTAGTAGTGGTTTTTTCAATTATCAACATTTCAAAATCAATCCCTTGAACATGATGATGATCTTCTCTATACACCATAATATCTCAACCTCGACTTGAATGTGGTTTCAATAAGAGATAATAGAATGAAAAGTTTATACAAAGAATTTTATTCACACCAATCCCATTACATGGTGGTTAGATGCCAAACATTGGTTATCAACAATAATTTTACAATAAATAAATAGGGATTAGAAAATCATGTTGGACAGTAAATATTTGGTCATCCAATTGATATTGTTTTTCTATCCTAACCATACACTATTATAACTCAATTTTCCAAACCCCAATAATTTCATTATCATCCCCTTCTATTTAGATTCCCCATTAATGATGTTATCTATAATTTTTTTTGATATCATATTCAGAATCTACTCTTCTTCAATGTTGATCCGCATATTGATTAAATTTCATCTTATTGTAGAAGTCCTTATCAATAAGTATTTTGTTCAAGATTTATCTAATACATATTAAAGATCATTAAAATTTACATAGAATAAGTTTATTAGTGTATAAATTATTTCTAGATCTATTGTGATCTTATTATCGTAATCCATCTAGCACTCATGTATGTATCCTTTGTGAACACATGTGATCTTCTCAGATTATTTATTTTAATAATGATATATTGGTATCTAAGAATTATATTCCAACATAAATATTTGTTCTCAATTTTTAATATATTTTTTATCATGTAATTTTTTTTATAATCAAAAAAAATTTCTATTAAATATTTTTATTCACATTCATAATATTAATTATTATCAAATCACTGAAGTAAAATGATCGTCACATTCAATTATATTGGATATATATCGTTAAATAATTAAAAGTAAAAGTTAAATTTATACTTATAAATTATATCTTATTTAATATTCTAGTGAATTGATCTTCATGATATAAAAATAATAGAAATCACTTTACTATTTTTTCCATGAATACATGTTATTTGGATCATTATATCAATATGTGGAGCAGCATACATAATTCATTAAATAAATTTATAAATTAATATCATATGTAAATTGCATCTCTTGTGGTGTTTTATACATGAAATGTTCATAGAGGATAATCTAGTAGAAAAAATTAGCAATGTTACATGCACTTTATCACTATAATTACATTAACGAATGAAAATATACATGGATTTATCATTGTTTTGAATACTCAATTTCATAAAAAAACCTCACACATGAATATAGAACATCAAACATGGTTTCCCAGTTAAATCATTATAAAAATGTACAAGGATATGAAATAATATATTTTGTGTGTTTATTCCATATACTAAACTACTACTCATAGTCGATTTGTATAGAAGGTTGGAAGGCATCTCATTATTTGATTTTTCTTATATAAGTGACAACCATACAGTAGGGTTGGTCATTATTAATGATAAATGGTTGATCCATATCACTCCATATGATCAATTATTCATCAAGATACCACTAATAACCTCAGGCATTTAGTTAGACCGCATAATGATTCATATGATTGTATTCAATCATGGTATTCTAATGTTACATTGAAAAACACATTACTAAGAATATTTTTGGTTGGAACATATCTAAACATTCAACACATAAAACTCATTAGGTGTTTTAATGACCATCACATAAGTCCAAGTCCATAATAAACAATGTGGTTTTATCAAAAAGGTAATTCTCAAACATCTAGATACTAGGGAATATTATCATGAGTGTGAAGTTAAAGGTATGGAAAATGAATTGATTCATTCTAAAAGATGTTTTTCGAATTTTTTAATGATTTCGAAAAATTGAATATAAAAATCCATATCACACATAAAAACTCATCTGATAATTCTTCCACATATTATGTTAAATCACACCCTTATTGGAAAAGTAAAGAATATCTTGGTCTAGTGGTTTCCTATAACCATTACACTAAACCATATATGTTGACTAATAACCATATAGTACTTATGTTCCACACATGATCCCAACAACAAAAATCCATCTATTACCTACCATGATTATCATCATCATCATCATCTAGGTTGCCAAAGATTATTATATATTGTTGAACTAGACCATGGTTATGGTTGAGTTGGTTTTGATGGTTTTCTATGGAGGGCCTTCGTTTTAAACAAACCTTAAAAAAGTATAGCAAGTGTTCTATTATATATATTAATCATTCTCATATATATAATTTAACAAAATTCAATAAAATAAAATTAGAATTTTTTATAAATATATTAAACTAATATTTAACATCATCCATGCCCCAATATCTTCAAATACATATCCATTGTTCTAAATATATTTACACATAGAATTATATTATCTCATGTCTTATGAAATAATATAAGTTCAAAATTAATTAAAAGTTAATTTCCACTTTTTCAGGAAATCATTACCTTATATTAATCTTGGAATATTCCAAAACAAATTATGAAATATAATTAATTTTCTTAGAATTTCATCCAATGATAACCCTTAATTCCAAATCATCACTCCTAGTGTCGTAACATCCCACATGGTATGAGATTTATAGACACATATTATCTAATTGAATAAAAATGAAACTATTTGTTGGAATACTTTGGAAATAATCATTACAAACATAAATCTATATTTATAATAGAACAGTATTTTGTACAGGGAATCAATTGAATCAATAGTAAGTTTTTATAGAATGTTTTCATTGTTCAAATATTTTAAATTCAAAATATATAAGTAATTATTTATTTACAAAGATATTATTTTTTGTTGAGATACATGGATATGAATTAATTTGTATGGATACTAAGGCATGATGAATGTATATAAATTCATTAATAAGTGGTAGGAAATGTGTTGAATGTAATTATATCCCTTTAATAGAGAATATGTAGAACCATTATCAAGAAAGTTAATACATTTCCGATGAATCTTATGTGTAGTATAATCGAATGGGGGGAGATAATGTAACTATATGAAATTAATAATAATACACCGGTGAGGAATACTATGAACATAATCTTACATATACTATGAATTTGATGATTCTAGCTGAAATTAGACGGTTGAATATTTTGGGTCATCAAATAGTGCTTGTGTATACATGATAAGGATTATATTTAATTTTTTTGATGATTATATAGTTTCAAAATTTTAAAATTAATTTTACATAAAATTATTTTTGATAGATAGAAGAAAAAATCATCTTTTTCGACAAATGAATTTTACATAACAAACCAAATGAATATAGTTATTTTATTTAAATAATAATAATTAATGGTGTTAAAAGTATAGTTGCAAATAAATGGAAATATCCTTGATAAAATATTTACAATAATTTCATTGATTGAGAAAATTTAAAATATCCATAGTTATAGTACAACAATAGAAAATTATTGAATGAGAGGTGCTTTTGAAGTCAATAATTCAATATAGTGTTATGGAGGAAGCTATGGACATTAAATAGAATTATTTTTCAATATATATGAAAAAGAAAAAGGTGGTATTTTTATTGAAGAAGGAAATTTGTTTGTTAATGTAGAAACCAAAATTTTGTATTCAAATTTGTATCAACACATGAAGAACATCAATTTATTGTTTTGTGGAGTTTGTTATAATATCCAAGTAAAAATGGGTGTGTTATAAGGATGATGGTATTAGTGTCTATTTATTAAATATTTTTCAGTTCATTCAATTGATCATTTTCTAAAAATCAATTAGTATTAATATTTCATTAGTTCAAAAAATAAATGATTATTTAATTGACATTTTTCTAATGTTCACTCAGTATATTATTTTATTCATGGTTTTGAAAATAACAATATACTCAAAATTGAATTTTATATTATCTTACTAATTTTATGTTTCCTATTTTATATGAATAAAATATTGTAATTTGGTATCCATATACTGTATCATGAACTGAGGAATAGTAAAATTTCAATGAATATAGGATTTTTTACTTGATTTCCGTCACCCTAGAATGGATCACAATATCCTCATTTTATTACATTATCAGATAAAGAATAGATACATACAGTTCATTTAAAAATGATTCATAGTTTTCCAACACAATTTTAATCATCCCCAATGAATTTGTATCCCAATTATTAAATATTTATAAAAAATCATTTCTAAATTGAACGAAAAAATTTTAGGACAAAAGAATGCATTATCTCTCTATCTGTTTATATGATTTTCTTGTTGTTTTGGAAAAATAAATACGTTTTATCCATATAATCTTATGATGGTAAAATACTTTCTTTCTATGGGTTTCATCCTAGATAATAAATTTATGCGGATATAGTTTCACATTCTCCTATATTTTGATATATTTAATTACTCATGTCATGATTTTTAAAAAAGAGAGATTATAGTTTATAAAATATAGTTTTAGTGGATCATTTGAGATCAGAGCCTTCCCTGATGAAGATAAAGATTGTTCTAATCAATATCGATCAAGAAATTACATCGTCGATGAAAATTATAGTTTCAATCATTTTAAACTATGGATTACAGTGTGAATGATATATACCTTCTGATAGGCCAAAATTTAAGGTCCATCGTAGTTACAAGATGGACCTCTTCTTGCAATTTTATTAAGAGGTGTTTTATTAACATAGATACCTTGGATTATGTTTATAATCCTGTAATTATATTGTGATAAATTTATAGTATTTATAATATCCTTAGTTAGAGTGTTTTTTGTTAACTTTTACTTCTTTATATATTTGGGTATTTTCATGGTGCTTTCTCCACTCAATAGTTATTTCATTTATATTATGTGGATATATGTCAAATTGATTAGAATATTTTTGATTTACTTTTATTCTATGGATTTTAATTTGAATAATATATAATTTTATTATTTAGTAATATTAGAGGTTGAATGTTGTCTAATATTTAACATAAATACTAACACCGTTATTTTTATTTTTCTAACATATCTATCCTAGAAAAAATGGTTAGAGTGAATAACTATATATGGATATTGGGTTTTTACTAAGAATGTTGGTTCATTTATCATTATATAATACAAAAAGTTTCTTATTATGATTTCATGGTTGATAATAGTTTTTTTATAGAAATATATTTATTATGCTTTATTTAGAACAAGAATCCAAGAATATCATATATTTTTGATAGAGTAGATTATGACACTATTTGATTATGAATTATTTATTTTGTTAAAACAATACAATGTTAGATATATTTTTTCACTCACAACACATAAATAAAAAGAATATCAACTAATTGATATATTATTATTATGGAAATTAAATAACAATTACTGACCTAATAAATAAAAATATTATAATCAATTAGATATTCATACACAATTATATTACAAATAAATACAATTTTAATGTGGGTAGTTAAATAAAATTATTTCTCATTATATATTATATATTAATTTTACAGATAAATGATTATAATTTTTAACATTTTTAAATGAACTTATTTTTTGAATTACATAAAAAAAATTTAGCATAATGTGTTTTTTTTAATTTTAAAAAATTAATTGATATTTCGTAGAATATTTTTAATAGGATTTAAAAAAAATAATTTCCTATATTATATAAGTAAGAAATTAATGTTCATAGAAAATTTAATAAATAAAATATTTATTTATAAAGTAACATTATGTATTATAAATGAACATTTTTATACTAAAAAAAATATTCCACATTTTTTATCTTATGTAACATTAAATTTATTTTTGTTCAATATTATCTTTTAGATATTTAGTTTAATTGTGATTTTATATTTTAGTAATCATTTATCATCCAAAAAAAATTATTTGTTTTTTTAGACTAGTTTTTATCATAAAATTCAATGACATTGATAAATTGATACAACAGATAATTCATATGCATTATGAACACTATTTTGAAATATAGTTTTTACAATTTATGTGTGCTAATATAAAATTTTACATTACTATAATTCATAAATGTTAATTTAGTAAAAAGATTCCATATTTGAAATTATAAAATTCAAAATACATAATATGACCAAAGAAAATTATGGTCATTAATGTTAAATATCATGTTTTAAAAATAAGTTATTGAGATAAATTTAGATAGTATTATATTAGTTTTATAAAGAAAAAAATAAAAAACATTTAGAAAACATGAATATAATTTTGAAAATCATAGTTTCATTATCCAATATTAACTACTTTTAATATATAATATTTTCGGATCCTTTTAACCTAGAATAGTGACATACTATTATTCGAATGTTACAAGTACTTAAAAATTTACCCTTATCTTCCACTTTGAAAGGGATTGCCTCCAACACATCATGTTACACATATCCCCACAAATATAAACATAAAAATATGCTATATTCTCTATTCTAAAATCCTATATAAAGATCAAAATCCTCTAGTATTAATTATATTTCTAAAGTCCCTTATTTCAAAGGATATTATTATGGGAAATGTCATGTTTTCCATGTCAGTATTCATTATTCCATTGTTTTTTCTACTTATTATTATTACTCTCACATACCTTTTATAAACAACATGCTATAATAATAATATCATTATTATTGAAATACATTTAATTTTATTATTAATAGTTAAAAACATTATTTTATCCTTTCTATGCACTATGAAATACTTAATAGCTTCCATCAAGTGTACGTGCAGACTACAACATCCACATAGTGATGCAGTGTGTTTCTTCTCACTATAATTAATGGTTTATAAAATTGATGGATTTGATGAGTATACGAATTTTATATTTCATAATTACAATTCAAATTTATATTTTACTACTTCAATTCGTTCAATAAAATTTGTTGATAACTGGGGTAGTTAATAGTGTGTATGTGTAGACCACCACCTCTGTGAATGACGAATTATAAATTTCATTCCCAAAATAAATTAATGGTTCAAAGAATAATTAACATGCATGTATATTCTATTTATATCAAAAATATGTCTCAAAAAAAGTTATATTAACATTATATAATAACAATTCTTTAACTATTTACAAATAATAACACACAGTCGATGGACCTATTTAAAAAATATGTGAACAATTTTATAATATTGATATATATCATGTTTAAGGAATGTTATATAATGGTAATAAAATGAAATAATAATGTAACTAATATTTTATAGATTTTATAGAATGGTGTTATTATTATTATATAATATATTTATTAATATACACCATTTCAATTATAATACAAGTGGAAACTACTTTATAACAATATCATTTTTTTTCAAAACCATATGCTCATATTCACATAAAGAAATGAGACATAAGTAATAAATAAAAAAACAATTATTATATCATGAATAATCAATTAATAATGGATTTTTATTAAAAATGTTATTTTTGACCTAGTCAATTTTTAATTTGTATGAATCATACTATCAAAATTCACCTCATTCGATTACAAAAATATACAATAATTATGTATCATATATCTGTGTACTATATATAATTAAAGTGGATAAGAGGTAATATTTTTTTAATAAGTATCACAAATTATAGATTTGGATATTTCTGTTCCTTGTAAAGGTTGTTAAAGATTATTTACTAAGACGGATTTATTTTAAGGGTTTTTTGTATTAAATTTTATTCATGAGACATATTTATTATTATTCATGGTAATATATTGAATATGTTTTTATTAATACCTAATTAATATATTTTAATATACTAATTTAATAAATTATATTTGAGGATCCAAATTATATTATTTTATTAATGGATATCAATTAAAAATATACAATGGTTGTACATGTTAATAATTACTCAAATTCACTCCATAATTAATAATTCTAATTTATAAACTTATTTTCTCATTGATTTGATGGTTCTGGGAAAAATGTTTATTTTTAGTAAATTTTCTTCCTTTATGGAAGAATTTATTTTTAATTCCTTCACTAATCATTGTCACGTTCTTCTAAAAAATGTATATAATTAATGAGAATAATTCCCATCCGTTTAATTTCGTTTCCCCTATACATCTATATTTCTAATTTATAGAAAATTTTTCAATAATAACTCTAAACCAATTTATATAATATCTCATATGAATCTTATACTTCCCTCCCCATCATTAAAAATTGATACATAGTACCTATTTTAAAATTTATCATTTCAAATAATATTATTTCAAAATATTAAAAATGGATTTCCATCATTTAAAAATTGAATGTTCTATCATCCAATACCTATCTATTTTTCATAACCATGATGAATTTTCATGGTAGTTTTTTTAATATTCATATTAACAGTAAATAAATTACAATATTTCAACGTAATCATTTTAATAAATTACTCTTTATGATCGACAACATCTTCTTTTATGAATATGTTAAAAAAATTCAAAAACAATTATGGATTCTATCACAATATGTTTAATCTTCATTATGAACTGTAATTTTTGTGTTTTGAATATTTTTAAATGTTATTTCACATGTGGTTATTGTGAAAAAATGAGATATACTCATATCCGTTAAATTTAAATTATTTACTTTTTATATGAAATGATTATATTTAATATTAACATTATTAAGACATTATTCCACAGTGTTTCTAAAAGAATTTTTTAAAATACATTCTTATAAAAATAATTATTATATTTAATGATTAAATATTAATTTTTTTTATCATTTTCAAATAATTTTTCAAATTAAATTTTTTTAGTTTTATTAACATCATGATGGTATGATACATTTTAACAATATTATTTATCAAATAAAAATAAAATCGGGTTTTCCATTCTAAATATCATTATTGGTCACTTACATAATAATTTGAATATATTTGTATTAAAATTTCCATAATATTTATATATAATATGTTCATAATGTTTTAAAAACAATTTCATGAAACCCACCTATTTAATATTGGATTATTATGATTTTGTTGAATAATTAATGATTGATTTGTAGTTAATGACATTTTCTAACGATTTTCATCTAGTTTATTATATATCCTTATAATTCATTATAAATTTACATATCACATTTGATCGAACAGATACATTGGTGGATTATAGCAAACAAAATAGAGAAAATGATGATTATTTCAACCCAACTAGCACAAAAGTGGATTTTCCAATGACAACGGTTACAAATGAAGATTATCCTAATAATAATAATATATATATATATATAATTTCTTATCTCAATCCTACTATTCAATATATGTATTTTTTGATAGCCTTGATATATGATTTCTATTTTTATTCTTATGAAATATTTTCACACCCTAATATAGTGTATATGTTATGATCTATTGAAAGTGTTTATAATATACTAATTACAAAATACACTTTCAAGGGAATATTTTTATTCATTTGTAAATACACATGCTTTTATCTAATTTAATAGGAAAATCTTATTATTCCATTTAATTTTTAAATATATAATTTATGATGCTCCTCATTTCTCAAATCATTTTGTTGAAAACTTTAATCAAATGTTGACATGTTTTTCCTCAATGATAATTTTTTCTCAGTATGTTTTTATAATTCTATTACCAATTATTTCCAGGTGATTACAAAATATAAGAATTTTAAAGGGGATTATTATGGATTTCAATTCTAGAGAAATTATTAGGACTATTGTAGAATAATTTTTTTTAATTACTATATTTTGTTATTATGATGTTTGGATGTCTTGGTTTTAAAAATGATAGATAAATATTATTTTTTTTATTTTTGTTCATTAAAAAAATCACTTTACTAGGATATGTTTTGCAAGAAATTTTAAAAATTCGAGATGGAATAAAACATAGTGGAATGGGAAATAGTTCTTTAAAATTCATATATCAGATTAAATTTGTCAACCTAGTAATTTTATTTCACCTATTATGACCCCTTAATATATCGTAATGTATATGATGATCTATTTTAACAAAGTGTTTGATAAAAAAATATTATGATACTTTTTAATATTTACATAATCATTAGATTTAATGATCTCTTGATCGTAGTATTCAATATAAAGGGGTAGAAACATGTCTCGTTTACAATGATATTATTATGATGATCTGTGGAAATAACTGGGTTTTCATAATAAGATATAGAAATTGATAAAAGGAGTTATTGGATTAGCTATGAAATATTTTTTGAGAAACCACAATGATTAATTAATACAAATTACCAAATTCCATGAAAAGTAAATTTTTTGTAAATGAATCTTGAAATATTTGATGTTATGAAATTTGAGATAAATGTTTATGAAGGTTGGTCAATAGAATATAGTTGCTAAATACTAGTGGGAAATGATGAATAATATCAATGAATGAATTCTAATAAGATAATATCAAATCATAAAAAGTTTGCAAATAAAGTACATCGAAAATATTTTTTAAATTAAAAATATTTAAATATATAAATGTTTTTTAGATATGTTTTCAATATTAACAATTTTTAGGGTGTCTATCATATTTATTCCAACAAAGATTTTATATCATTAAAAAAACCCATCAGAATTTATTTTGTTCTATGATAAAGGTTTTCATAAAATATGTAATGTCTTTTTTTTATGTTTTCGGATGAATGTCATCATGGGAAGAAAGTGACTAGAAAAAAATTTGATAAGTGCATACAAAGATAATAGTAGAACAATCAGATAGTGCTTCATAGAGGAAGAAATATTTCAATTTATTTTTTATCGAAGAAATAATCAATTTTTTTGGATGAATATATGATATGATATTTCCAATGTAATTATGTTTTTATTATTTAAATGTTCATTAAAAATCATTAATAAAGATAAAAAAATTGATGATTTTAGGATGGAATTTAGGGCTATAAATTTCATGGAGGAAAATGTATATCTCCTCATATATTACATATATGATTCAAATAGAGAGACAGATGATGTTTCCCATATATGTTGTTTAATATTAAATAAATTTTCAAATTATTTTAATGAAATGATTTGAATGTGATTTGTAAATTGAATTTTTGAAAGAGGGAAGTCAAAAGACAAAACATGACTATGATTTTTGACATATTACTCTACAAATTGTGTTAATGAAAATACATGGTTCATAATTTTCCTGGTTTACAATGATGAAGTGGTAAAAATTTGATTTAGAATATTCAATGAGATAAAGCTATTGGAAGGAAATTTTGAAATCTACAGACAAATTAGGGTAGTTTCCAGCCAATAAACCATAGTTTGAAGAAGATTAATGAATTAGAGGAACTGGGAATAAATATTTCAATGATATTTAAAATTAAAAAGAATAATATTTTTTAAAAATATTACAAAAAACAATCATCAAAGACATTTCAGAATGTCATACTAGATTCATATACAACTGATAGATGAAGATTTATATTTCCCTGGGTAATAATGTGAATATTGTTTTAATGATATAAATTTTAATATTGTACTGGAATCATAATGAAAAAATTTAGTAATTTTTTGATGTTTTATAAATTTTTGTTGAAAAAATTAGTTAAATATTATACCTATGTGGAGATCACACTAACTGTAGTATTGATAAAAGTGAAATTAATGAGCATGGATATTCCCTACTTGTTGTAATAACATAAAAAATATTATTTTCATTGATATTTCTGTATTGGATTATTTATAAATAATTTCTATGTCATGGTAATACTATTGACTATTTATTCTTATATATTATTATATCCTTATAATTGTACATGTGAGTTTGTTTTTATAAATTATACAAATCGTTTATAGTGGGAAAATTTTATTTCACAATAAATAACACATAAAAGAAAAGAAGATTAATGATTTAACGATCCTCATATCATTGATAATTTTGGACATTTCAAAACGTATCAAAGAGTATGATCCCTTTATTTCATTATTTTAAAAGGATGAAGAAATGAAAAAAATCACTATATGTTCAAAATTCTGTGATTTATAATATGATTCTAGGGCTAAATTGAAATTATTATCAAATATGAAAATATATAATATTGACCAATAATATGTCCTTTCTTATGATGTTAGTGATTATTCTAAATTTTTTCCCCTTGTATATAACATTACGGTTTCTGTTCTTGAGAAGAAGTGTTTTGAGTATTATTGTTGAGCAATAAATTCAACACTAACTAAACTTTTTCGATGTTTTTGTTCGAGAAAAAATAAACTTTAATAGCTAAATTTATCAGGTTAGGGATAGTAAAATAAAATAGATATATTAAATTTACAAAACATAAGTTAGAAATAAGAAGTTTGATGTACAACAATCATAATACGGAAAATTTGGATTTTTTTTAATTTTTGTAATAAAATTAATGACATTATAATACCAATTACATACCTTGGTGAGATGATGATTAAATAAAAAATTATCCCAAATATCATGTGAATTATTACTAATATTATTGTTGAAAAAATTTAACCATTGGATGATAAAAATCCAAAGAACTACCTTTGGAAGATATACATTTAACTCTCATCACATAAAACATTATATGAGATTAGTTTATGAAGAGTAACAACCAGGATGATAATGAAATTTAATTAAACATTACAAAAGAAATAAATATGAATGTATTAGAAGATCAAGATGTTATTTCACATGAATAAAAATGTGGGTTTATTATATTTTCATATGAATTTCAGTCATATTTTTTAAAATATGTGAAAAGGTGATTATAATGTAAACATGGATGTATCTACATTAATTATTAGTCTAAAAATATATTTTGTAATTTTCTAAAAATTTCTCTCAAAGAGAGATCAATGATAATGGTGATGAGGACGAGATAAAGTATACAACACCATTTAATATAAATATAGAAAAGTCAAAAACATATTCCAATGGAGAAGATAAAATATCTATAATTTCGAAAGGGAAATATTGTTCTCTAATGTATATGTAGATGATAATAGTGAAATAGATGTCTAAAAATGTAGTGATGATACTATTGAAAATAATGTTATGATAAAACAATTTGATTAAATGTAGACATTGATTATAAAAGTAGTGTTTTAAAAAAATAAATTTATTTAGAATTTATTCTAAAAATAGAGCTAACAAAATATCTTAGAATTATTGTAAGACATGAAAAGGAGAAAATTAATTTAATGAAGTAGAACATGAATTAAAAAAATATAGAATCATCTATTGAGAATAAATCATTATTTCTAAAATAGATTTATAAAATGAAAATGTTATTTAATTATAAGGAGACCCATAACATAGAGTTTAAAGGAATGTTGATGGAAAATGAGTATGTTTATAATGTATTAAAAAAATGTTGAACATGTTACAAATTCCGAATACTGATTTATAATTTTTGGATCATGATATAAGAAGATTAAACCCTATAAGGGTAAAAAATGCAATCATGATAGTTTGATAGGAAAAATTATTATGATTTGTTAGAAAAGGATTGTAAGAAAACCACTTATGTTTCTAGAATAACTTGTGTTGATATACCTATATATTATATGATTATAAAATATAATCCATATCATTATAGAATTGGGGAGATTGTTATTAAAGAGAATAAATTGTATGGAAATAAAAAACATTTCTTCACAAAGTTATATAAAATTAAAATCTATGAAAATTGATGAATATAAGACACATAACAACGAATATCACACAACCTATATAGAAAGATTTTATTTCTATAGTTTTGGTTGGACATTTTTAGGATAAGAATACATCATATATATCATGGCTTAACAACCAGTATTATATTTAACCAAGAAGAATATGGATAAAATGTTTGAGGGGGATTAAAACCACTCAAAAGAAACTGACTGAGGAAGATGTTATAATGATTAAAAACATATTCAATCACTTGTAAACTATTTCAGAATGATATGGTGAAACATGAAAAATTTGAAAATGATGTCTTTTTGTGATATTAAATGAAACATTATATAAATTAATGATCAATATCCATGTGATGATAATTTAAAAGGAAAATAAAAATTAATCTCAAATATATAAAAGGAGAATTCCCTTAAATTTTTTGGTGTGAGTTCTATGAATAAATTATAGGATAGATTATGGTGTTGATGAATTCCAATGATTTTAATGAAGGAAAAATAATATTTTTTATAAGGAGTCACTAAGAATCAATGGTATTGGGTTATAATTATCAGGGATGAAAAATATAAATACAAAAGTGTTTTTTTCTTAATTTAATGAAAAATTTATTTTTAAGTGTTTCGAATATATTTATTGAAATTAATATATTAGGGTTTTAAATTATGGATTTTATAAGGGGATTTTATAATTGGAATGTTTTAACAAATTGACTTTAAACCTTGGGGAAATTTTTCCATTTGAATGTGTAAAATGTTAATTCTACATTTGAATGGTATATGTAATTTGGTTATGGAGTAAGAGGATGGGGAATTTATTTAGATTTTTATAATAAATTAAAAAATATAGATAGTATTTTTTTTATTCATGAGAAGAGAACAATAATAAATTTGTATAGTTTAATTTTTTTATACAGTGAAAATTTCTATCAAATTCATAATAATATTGAGATACAATTACCTCATCAAATGGATTTGATTCAATCTAGTATATTTGGACCAAGGAGTAAGAAATAAAAAGGCCAATATTGGTAAATTGTTTATATACTTGATAATTTTTCCCAAATTCAATGTATTATCATTTAAAATCAAATAAAAGATGTTCTAAAACATTTAATGAAGATTGGGATAATAATATAAAAATAATGTCGATATTAAATGAAGATGTTATGAACTGAATATTTTTGGAGAATAAAATAATGTTTATTTTTGAGATTATATTGATAGAATGTAATTATTATGGACTTTATGGCAACATACACCACAAATAAAATGGTGTTTCTATATAAAAAAATATGTGGGTGGTGTAAGTATAGTAAAAAAGATTAATATAATATGATAAAAATTATATTTTTTATAGGTATTATATTAGTGAAGATGTTAATATATATATACTATATGATTATAAAAACAATACAATGATATGACTTATTATGAAATATTTTACAATTAAACCAAATGTTTTTATCAACTATCCATTTATAATATTCCATATATTATAACATTTATGGGTGGATATTTTTGGAAATTGGTTTAAAGAGGTTTATATAGATTCATTCATAGTTAATTTCCAAATAGAAAAAGGGAAATGTGTTTTATTAAAAAACATGAAATATAATCTATTTTACTAATATAAAAGTTCTCTAAAATTTTAAATAGAATATTTCACATATAGATGTTTAAGTGTTATATAGGGTGGATTATGTGATTTCATTTTAGAAATAAGAAAATTCCCATAGTGAAAATAATTGTGTCGAATCCCATCAAGAATGATATTTTGATTATTCTATCTCTATAGATGAGGGATAATTTTATTCTTCTCAAATAAGTATTAAAAAAAGTGTATGTTAATAACAAACATGATGATAAAAAATGTTATCAAAATAGAATAATTATTAATGTAGTTTTACATACTTAATTATAATTATCGGTTGCTAAAAAATATTTTGGTGAAGCTTTTTATTATCATGAGAGGATATATTCCAGGATTAATGAGATTGATGAGATAGAGAATAATTATATTTTTGAAAATATACACAAACCAAAAAATAATACTGTTATTAGAATACTTTTTTTTAAATATGTTAAAAAATAATGGTGAATTTCTACAATATATGGAATTGTTGGTTTACAAAGGATACACCAAAGATTATATCAATTATTTTAATCAGTAATTTTCTACAGTGGAACTAATATAATATCCCAAACTATTTCATTTTATCAATTCTCATCAAAAGTTTAAAATTGTTCATATGGATGTAATGTCAAATTTATTTATAGAAATCTTATTGAAAAGGAATATGTTAATCAATAATTTTGGTATATGATTGGGAATGATGATAATTGGATATGTAAGTAGGGGAAATATTTTTTTGGTTTCAGGAAAACACATTTACTTTGGTATTCTAAATTGGATACACACATATGTAAGGGGAACATTAAAAATTATGATATGATAATAAGCTATAATGAAAATTAAATCATGATTTTTCCCATAATGTGGTTATTTATATTGGTTATATAATCATTTTAGGAATGATGGTGTATCACGTAAAAAATTTTATGGGGAAATTTTAATATTTCTTGATTTTTCATGATCATAAAAATAAGATATTGTATGGCTTCAATAATATCATAAAATAATAAATATATTTCACTATCTCAGTAGCAATATTTTGTGATTCTTATAAGAATGATTGGTATGGAATTTTAAAGGCGATTTCCATGAACATTTTCAGTGTGATCTATGATTTCTATATATGGTTAAGTGAAGGATTAGGATCATATAATGTTTAATAAGTTGGTTTGAAAATTTTTATATCTAAAAATTTCAATACTAAACATCGTGAATAGATTTTTAACTTGATATTAGTTGAATCACAGTTCTCCCAACAAATAAAATATCATGGTAGAAAAAATATATACATGATATATGAAATAAAAATATAATATTGTTTGAAAATATTACAGATTAGGAATGCTTGATATGTTGAGTATTGAAGATTGTGATTGGGTAGTAGTTATTGGTGATTTAAGATCCAAATATAGGGGTCATTTCATTTTTTGGAATTGATTTTTCAATTGTCATATAATGAAAAAAAATTCTATAACTCTCTATATGGATGAAGATTATTATGTGGCTACAACCTAATATGCAAAAAAACATTGGTGAATGTTGTATCGTTTGGATTTTTTTTATTTGAATATATGTTTCCTCAATGTTGTCGGTTTCTAATAAATATTTTTTAAATGTCACTATAAATATAGTGAAATACTCTTCGTAAATTCAAATTTTTATCAATTTTCTATTTATAAAATATCATGTTAAAAAGAATATAACTAAAATAATAATATTTTCCTACAATGGAACAAATTGTTGATGTATCCCCTTATACTTTATTCCAAAGAAAATTTGAGCAGCATAAGAGAAAGATAGGTATATAACATCCCCCTCAACCATGATATTATATATCATTATATCACATCTCTATATTTTATTTGAATATTGATTTCAATGGGTGAAATATTATTTATCATAAATATTTTTATTGGTGTGTGTTTAAAATTTTATGTATAGCATGTATTTACGAGATGTTTCTAAATGTTATAGGATGTGATTTTAGAATATGTGAACTATTTAATCTATTTTTTAAGTTGATGTTTTCATGATTCCATTACTGGATAATATATTTTTGTGTCAAATGTTACATGTTGATAAACTGGTGTAAGAATAATATTTTATGTTCTCTTTATTTAAAACAATGGTTTTTTGTTCAATGATTCTTTTTTATTGTATCATGTTCACTCATGTTGAAAAAAAATTTGGTAAATAATTGATAAATTATGGAAAATGTTTTATTGAATAATTTTTATAAATTGAAAAAAAAACAATAGGGGATAATATAGGGACCTTGATGGATGAAATATTTTTTAAGGTTATTGGAAGATGTTATGTTGATGTTCAGTTTTATTGGTTTTAAAAATGAATGCTATTATATATATGTTTGTATTTTGTTTCTTAAAAAATTCATATCACTTCGAAATGTTTTGTAATTGGGGAAATCAGAAAACGATGGCTGTAGGAAATGAGGATCATATAATGGTTTCTAAATAATATCTCATTAAATTAAAATTTTTATCTTAGGAATTTGGATAATGTTTGGTTTTGAATTATTATCTCATTAGTGTTTCAAACCTCAAATAATATGGAATGTTTGATAACAAAAATTGTAATTCCTATCTGACAATCAAATTTTAAAACATGAAAAGTTTTAGTGTCGAAATTTTTATGACTATTCCATAATTTTGTTTAATATTTTGTGGTTGTAAAATGTCCATATTATAACAGTTCTAGGATGTTATTGGGAAAAAAGATTAGATAGAATAGTGGTTGAGGAATTTTTTGGATTTATCACTAAATGTTTTTAAAAGAATGACTTATAATGGTGTTTTCCAAATTTCATTAAAATTTATAATTTTAAATTAATTGAATATTTTGTTTTAATGAAATGTCTTTAGGTAGTGTTTTATGAATATTTTCTATTGATGTTGAAAGTAAGAACATTTCTAAAGTACAATGGGAGATGATGTAGAATGTTATCAAAAAATGTTTAATAAGACGATGCCTAGTTTGATAATATCTTTAAGTGTTTCCCATTTGAAATAATAGTTTTGAAGGATTATCAAATTGAAATATACAAAGATGAGAAGAAAATGTATAAATTGTGAATTTGATGATGGATGTAATAAGAATAAGTATAACATAAGAGAAGTCACATATGGTTAAATCTATCATATGAATATTTGTTCAGTGATGAAGACTATCAAGATATGTACAATTTATTTTGTTTTAGATTTATTATGTTATTCATTAGTGAAATAATTTTTCTGAGAAAAAAGTCATGAAGATTCTAGGAATATTTTATAGGAATAAGAAGTAATATTTTATAATCATATGAAATATTTTATATAAGGTTCAATCAGACATAAATTGAGTTTTCTTGGGTAGAACATATGATGTGATGAATTGATTTATATGATGAATTTATTGGTTTTTATTTATTTATTAATATTTAATATATATATATATATATATAATTTATGAGTTTGAGATTCTATATCTTCATATCAAAACATTATATATGAAAATCATGATATGCACTATGTTTTATGTCATTATAATTACGGATGATGTAACAGATGATTTCCAAATAAATTAAAAAAAATCTATAAATTTTTTTATGATTTTGGTGAAATGTCATGAATGTGTGTTTTTAATTTAAATATTTTTTTCAACCGGAAATAAATGTTTAATTAAAGCATGTAGTTCCACAAATATTTCTATATAGATGGTGAAAATACATGTATGGGTTCTGTAATGTTCATATATGATAATGTTATAGTGATGTATAAATAGTTATCAACAATAAAATAAAATGAATATTTAATAACATATTTTTGATGACCAAATATTGGGATGGGTGTTTCCAATAAACAAATCACATGTATGATGTGGAATATGGAATCAAATGAATTAAGAATAATTAAGATGGTGTGTAATTAAGAAGTCACAATAGAAACCATTGGGACTAACATTATGAGAATATAATCTAGGTGAGGATACCAGATAGACAAAAAAGTGATAAATAATTTTCTTAAAATAGTCATGGTATGAAATTTAATAAATAGTATTTTTGATAAGAAAAAAAGTGATCATTTTAAAATTATAATAGTGGAAAATTAATGATACAGTTGTTGAATGTTTATAATGTTATTACGAAAATAATTGATATATCATTTATCTTTTTAAATATAAGCTGATTTGTAGATTTGATAATAGTGAATTACCCATTTATCGAAATTAAATTCTCTTTGTAACAATATTTAAATTATTTTTTCCTAATGTGTTGTTTAATATTATATTATTTTTCCATACCATCCCAAGGATTTTGAAACTCTTGTGGACTAGTGAACCATTTATATAAATGTATTAATGTGGTAGGTCTTTTGATATTGTACTTAGAAATTGTTTAGCTCTATAATTTTTATTGATTATTAACTAAAAATAATTATAATTTCAAATTAAATGTGATCATAATTCACCCCTCCCACTATCAGATATAATGTTTTCCATTTTTAAAAGTTTAAAACTTTTTTAAAATATGATTCATATGATTTCAATCATCAAAATCAGTAATCCTCTATTTATTTGAATTTTATAATTAATATGAGATGTAATTTTTAACTAATGGTATGGTTATAAAATAAATATTAATTAATTTTACATTGTATAATATATAAAATTTAATGATTTATTTTTGACACCAGACCACGAATTGTGGGTTTGGGGCACCTCAGATTGTTTTTGAGTAAGATATATTTATTATTGATAATAAATTTAGTATTTTTTAGGGATTATTATTAGATGAATATTGTAAATCTCTATATATAACAAAAACCATGGAATAAAATCGGGGATTTTAATAATTGTGTGTGTGTAGTTTTCCTCGTAATTACTTCTGTATCTCGATACTTTAAGATAATGAAAATATGGAATAAGTAATCTTGAGGGTAATCATCACGAATAATTATTCAGGTATATTAACAATAACATTAAACATTTTATGATGGGTTGGCCTAATATTGGAATCATAGATAGAGAATCCAGGGGGATATCATTTGGTTTATCAGATTGTCATTATGGACCACTATGAAGGATATATGAAATCATTACATTATAGTAAGGGATCCTAATATAAAATAGATACTGAAAAACACATATTGAGTCCTATAAATTTATACATCAGGATATATTTTTAACTTAATATTTATTCCTTTTATATGAATTTTTTTCAATAATATAATGTTATTTAATATAATATTATTATATTCACCATACATTGTTGATATAATGTATTGATAAAGTTTAAACCCAGTTAATAATGGATATGATCTACAATGTAGTGATTGTTATAATGAGAAACCAAATGTTTTAATGAAGGTGTTTCAAATATTAATGGAATTCTGGCCAAACTATGTCAAATTATGAGTCTTTGAAAAACATCCGAACATATGAAATAAGAAAATAATTACATTTTATATGAGAATTTGTGATGGATATTATGTATTAAAAAATATTAAATTTTTTTATAATCAAAATATGTCATGTGGAACTAAAGTAATTGTATTATAGAGAAAATATAATGTTTTATTTGTAGAAGGATTGTCCATTGATAATGTTCTTATCGAAGAGTCATGTATTGTTTTAGTAATACAATAGAAGGTTAAAGATTCTAAAAAAGTATTTCACCTACATTGAATGATATTTCAAAAAAATATTTTGGAAATTATTTATATTGATTATCAAATCAAAGCACAAAAATGATAATAAGTAAGAAAGGCCTCATAATATAAGGGAACTAGAGAAAGATTATGAAATCTCAACTACTATGTTAAATCATGATAATTAATGAAGATATATCCTTTTCTCAATGTTTTTGAATGACTTATTGGATTATAAAATATTTTATCTAGTATGTTTTCAAAATTCATTAAATCACTATCCAAATGATTTTATTATTTTTGAGAAACTTTTTTTAAATTTATCCTTTGATGATTTATATTGTAATATTACTTGGTAAAAATTTACTATCCATCGTTTAGAAATAATTGACTAGAATTTTGAAATGGATTATATTTATCTATAGAAGAAATGAATAATTTGGAATGATGAAATTATATTTCATATAATCCTATAATAATATATCAATGAAATATTAATAATAACCACCCTTTAGAAGAAAATTTTATTATTTGGTCCTTGATATCGAATATGGATTGATTGGTGGATCATGTTGTTGTAGAAAAATAAAAAGATAGTGATATGCATATTTTGAGGATAAATATATGTTTGTTGTATTTTTTAGGTTAATATCTCAATTAAAATGGTATATTGTGAGAGTTTTTCTTTTTAAATACAATTATATATTTTTATGAGGGCCTTTTTAAAAATATCATTGAATGAAAAATTAAATTAGAAAATCTAACACCGTAATATTTAGGAACTGTTTTTATAAATTAATACTATGATCTATAGATTGATATAAAATAAAACCCTAACTAAAATGATTGATGACATATTAAATAATTTTTTAATTAAAATATATGAATTATATAGATTATTTAAAATAAAAATATTGAAATAAATTATCACTTCATACAAAATTTTATTCATAATAAATATTTTTATTGAAGATTTTATTTTAAATAAATTATTTTTATCTTTATATATTATATTTTCTATTAAAAGATGAATTAATAAAATATTAAAATTTAATATTATATATTTATCTTAATTATCTGACCAATCATTGAAAGAAATTTAAAGTTATGTTTTTGGGAGTATTTCATATAATTGTTCTTTAGATTGATAGTATGAAAAATATTTTTACTGAAACTATACCTTTTATTATATTGATATGACATAGATGTTAATTAACTTTTTAAATTTTAAATTTATTTATTTATTGTTTAAAATTACAAAAAATAAATGAATAATTTAGTCCTTTAATAATGAATTTTATGAACATAAAATGTATGTTACATTTCATTTAAAAAATATTTTCTGGATATTATATTAATTAAAAAATTTAGAGACATTTAGTTTTTTATTGCAATAAAATCACCAAAAAAATTAATTTATCTATTATAATCAAATTTAGAACATTAAAATCATCCATAGTGTTAAATTTATAATAAATAAAGAAAATTTGTTAAAAACACACTTTCTATGAAAATGGTTTCTATGTTTTATATGCACTATTATTAAAATTAAAATTTATATTGATTGAGAATTTTATTTGATTAATTTATTTTAATATTTAAATTAATGATATTTATATTAGGATATAATGTCAAATATTAATATTTATCATTAAATTTAATAACATGGGTATCTAACATGTCTCTTTGGAAAAAGTAAATGATTAAAAATGTTTTTCATATTGTAAAATTTCAGAATGATTTAAAATACATTATATAAAATGTTTAGATCCGAAATGGATACTCTATCCCATATAACCTATTGTATTTTATACTTATAAATCGTATCTCCCTTGAATAGTTAAATTGTAATAACTAAATGTAATGAGTACTTCCAAGAATACTAATGAACTCACTTATAAAAAGAGATAAATTCCACCATATCATGATACATGAATCCCAATGAGTTTTACCCTTAAACTGTATTCTTTTACCGCGGATAATAATATCTAAGGTTGGTACTCCTCTATTATAAAGTATTATGATAAAAAACTATATTTACACTGATATTTTTTATTGTACTGAAGTGTACAGTAGAAGTCAGTGGGTTTGGAGATTAAAATTTTTGATCATATGAGTGATGAAACTTTTTCATCACTTTTGATATAACCCTCAGTAAGGATACAATGATCATTATTGAGTTATATTTTCGTAATAACTAAATTAATTATTCTGCCACTATAATCGGTGGTGTGTATTACTATGTCATGATGTCGATGCTTGTTTCATGATGGATCAGAGCTCGAACTCCTCTAGATTCTCAACTCATTCTTCCAGAATCCAATTAGACATCGATAATCAAATTACAGGTTCTAACATGGAGCTCTCATGATAAAATCCAAATTACAAAGTTCTTATAGATGACATCCCATCATTCTATAATGGATTTATTAGATCGAATTATTAGACAACAAAATTATATCCCTTTGATGAGGCATGAGAGATATTCTCTCTATTCCATATTAATAAAAAAATCATTAGAACGTATATTATCCTTTTCTTATATAGTGTATGTACAAAATATCTTCAAAGGGTTTCGAGAAAAATAGAAATACAATACCTACTAAATAATCTATGTGACAGACATTATGAAAAAGTAACAACATTAAAATTTTTTTAATAGTTTTTATCACATATATGTAATATATAATGAATATATAATTTGATAACTCCCATATATTAACTCAACATGTGACTACCACTATTATTTCAAAAACCATACATATTAATTGTTTTATTTTTTTATAATATTTTCCACATATTCAATTAAAATATATTGAATAATTTCAAAATATTAATTGATCAAAATTATTCTATAATTGAGTACTAATGAATTTATTTATTCAATGGTGACTGATAATAGTTGGACACATATTGGCCACTTTTGAATAGCCTACCTTGTCCTATACACAAATTCAATAGAATACGATGTACTCTTTAATAATGTGTTGTATTTTAATCCATCAAAACTTATCTAGATAGTAGTGAATACTTTACACATACAAAGAGGAGAGTATAGAAATACATCATGTCCCATGAGAAATTTGGAAAATTCTTAGAAATGAAACCCATTCATTTGAATATTGACTATGTAATATAATAAATTTTTATTATTATATCTATCATATTAGGATGAATAATTTTGTCAAGGACCATCTTTGTTTTATTATTTTTTTTATGTTAATTAAGTTATGTACCTTAAACTAAATGGGACATGGTTTCTTTCAGTTATTATAATCCCGATCAACTAATCCAGATATATCCCATCCTCAACATATATGTGAAAAATATATCATGGCCATTCAACCAATGAAATTACATCAATGAATAACCCAATACAAGATAAATCACTATGGATTCAATTTCTTGGTTATTTTAGGGCATCAATGGATAAAATCCTATGGTTCACAGTGATAATGATCTCATGTAAATATAACAATACACATTTTGTAAATACCAAAAAATTTAAAATAAGATATTTATTTTTGAAAGAATAAATGAAACAAAACAGAAGTTTTGACTTAAATTAAATAAAAAACTTTGTTTAGATTTCATTTTATGTATCCCTTAGATTTTAATGTTCGATGGGGTATTCAATAAGCAACATCATACATAAAAAACCATGATACATATGAAATTTATAACATAGCCACTAAATTTTTGGTTATGGATCTTTAGATATTTTATAAATATTATCTAAAAAAATAAAATCATTTTTAGAATAGAAATATGAAAATATAATATTGTTGAATTTTTTGTATTTGTCTTATAATATTGATTTTTCACATAGTTTTGAAAAATACTGATTTTTTAAAAAGTATATTCTTTTCCAAAAATTAATTAAATTAAATATCCCAATATATGTTTATTTTGTTTTAATGTAACCATGTTTTTTATATTTATTATCTTTTGAATTAACTTTAAATAATTTTTTTTTTTTTTGTTTAATAATATTTATATCTAAAAACATATTTAAATTTATAATGTTCATATATTTTAATTAATTAAAATAATACTTAGTAGGATATGTATGAAAAATATATATTTATTATTTATAATAGAAATATTTATTTTACAGTTGTTAAATTATTATTAATAGTCATATTGTTTATATAGTATAAAATTTTTATTTAATATACCTTTCTTAAAAATTATTATTCTCTCACAACATCTGAATGATTAATTTAAAATGTAGTTATTACATTATTGTGTATTTAATTTTGAAAAAAATAAACCACTATTTTAAATAATATTAGTTTAAAATATCCTATAATGAAAACAAAATGTTTTCTAAAGTGATTTGTTAAAATGGGTTACATTAATTACAATGATTAATGTAAAATTGAGTTTACTAGGGAATTATTCATTAATCATAAATAGGAATGGCCTAAAACCATTACCAAAAACCATTTTATTGAAATATGTGAACCCTGAACACCTTCATATAGTTTAATATGTTTTTTATGATACATTTAGATGAATTTTACACAAAAACTAGGTTTAAAAAATAATAACAAAAAATGATCCCTTTTCGATTTAATTTCATTTAATCACTAAAATTAGATAAAATACATATTTTCTGTAATATATATCCATTTAAAATATAAATTATTTTCTCTGATCATGATAATTCATATTTTTTTAAATGAAATAGTTACATAATATTTATAAGAAATAAAAAAGATGTAAATATTTAGTTAATAATAAACTAAAATTATATATTCTAAAATAATAAAAGTGAAGTTAATTGAAATAATTATTTTCTTCCATTAATTATATATATATCATTATCCAGATGTTTTATATTAATATATTCATTTTAAATAATAGTAATCATATTTTTAATCTTAAATAAAATAAATAATTATAAATTTTACATTAATATTATTTTATAGTAAATGATAATTTATTAAATGATTTAATATTACTAGAAGTCCAATATTTATCAAATTTAATTTTATGTGTTAATAAAATATCAAATAAGGTAAATTAATGGACCAATTTATCTTTTATAATGTTAATTTTGACCCCAAAATAGAAAATACATTGTTGGTATGGTTAGGGTTAAGGTAGCATTTTTAAGCACCACATTGCTTTTGTTAAAGTTAACCACAAGCATAAATGTTTTTTTTTATTTTATAATTTGGATATATAATTTTTATTTAAACGATATAAATATTCTAATATTTTTTTCATTAATTTATTCTTAATTTAAAAATTACTTTTGTAAAATAACTTGTTACCTTAATGAAAAACAAGAAATGGAAAAAATGAGGAAACATTGGATTTGAGGAACAAAATGTTTTAAATTCGTTTTTTTTGTGTTGTGGGGGGTTTTATCAGAAATTTAATCCCTCTCCAACAATAAATATCTATTTTATATATTTTCTAACATATGAGATACTATAACATCACTTGTTTATATGTCGCAAAACCATCTCGTGAAGCGATGTGAATCATTTTTCCCTAAGGATTTACTTGGAAGGTAATTAGTGTAACAAAAATGAATATATGTGATATAAATGAATGAAATATTATATCAATTACATATTTGTAATTAATGAAATATAATATATAAAATACATTATTATCTATACAACCACTAATAAAATGATAACATTATTTGTGGATATGATGTCTACAACCTCTTTGATGTGTTTTGATTCCTTTTACATAACCTAAATTATATATAAGATTAAATTTTTATATAATATGGTATTTATGACATATTAATAATTGAATAATGATAAAATGTTACATATATTCTTTACGAAATGATAATTGAATGATGGAAATTCTATTAATGCGTGCGTACGACCTACTATCTCCAGGATCCCAATGTTAGTTCATTATTCTTATGAATATTTCATGATTGGTTGAAAAAGTATAATTTATGTATAAATATTATAATTTTTTCATGATTAACGTTCTTTATTTTATTAAATAATTACATCATTGACAATATTAAATCTACCAAGTTAATGTTTGACTCATAATCCGAATATTGTCTAAGCATATATCATATACGAGATTTATTATGTAAATATATATAAATTTTTTAGAAAGTGTATAAATGTAAGAATAAAAATTTTAAATTTTATTATGGAAGTAAAAAAATTAACAATAGTTAATTTATGAGGATGATAAATACCATGCATGAAAAATGAGACTAAAGGTAATGGTTTTTCTCATCTGAGATTTATTCATGTGAGATTTATGCTTTATTCACCAATTATTTATTTATTGTTTTGTGTATATACATACGATTATTTTATTTTATAATTATTATAAATAATATTATGAGGATCTAGATATCTAATTTAGGACCCCATTTCATGGGGTTAAGGGTTTCAAATATACCTATGTGGTAATTTATTTTTGAAAGAAATTTTCATCTTAGAGATGTTTTTTATGTAACGACCCTAACTTATTTTATGAGTTTTATATACTACCCTTTGAAATTATTTATAACTAATATCCTTATTTGTAGTGTATTTTATGTTTAATTTAATTTTATTACTTCATTGGGATTATGATTCAATGTTATAAAATTAGTATGATCCTTATATTACTATCATATTATTTATCGTGATTGTGTATACTTATGTCTTTGATATTTAAAAAATATAATTCTCACAAAATATATTCTAATATGGTTATTAATGATATTTTATTTAAAAATTAAATTTTTTGGAGTTTGTTTCATTAAATTAATGGGTTAATTTTTTAATAATATTCAACATTGTTTACCTTTTTGTTTAGAAATCTATTTTCCTACAAAATCTATTTTACATTAATATTTTAAAAACAATTTTCAACCATTTCAAAATGATTTATTATTTACACTTTACCAAAATTTGTCTTTTTAAGAAATATTCATGTCACTTTCAAATCAAGTAATTTTTAACCTATTTATTATTTAAAATGAATGATCATTAAAATATTTACTGAATTAACAAACAACATGACCATCTTCTATTTGAATCATTTTTATATGTTTATAATGTTATTTTAAATGATAATGGTATCTTAATCTAATTGGAATTGTTGTTCAAAAAACTATTTTCAATAGAATAATATATTTTAAATATATTATTTCATAAAAAGTGATTTTAAATATAAGAAACATATTTTTCTCTATAATTTGTTTGATAATATTTAATATTGTTACCATTCATCAATGTCAACAACTGTTGTTGTAACATGTCCTCCAATGTAGATAATTTTTATTGATATTGTCATGAACTACTCTGGGTCAACACTGAATTGGTCACCTACGCCGCTCCATGACATGTCCTGAGAGGAATTCCCAATCCACCCAGGATGGGGAGAAGTACTGAGGGCATTATTAAGAGTGAATATGTAACATTTTTGCTGAATTATAAATAATAACTATGCAAAATAAAGGAACCTATATCCCAACATACAGTTATAAAAATGTTGATATGATCATTATATTTACGTTGATGTGAAAGTATTTTTAAACCAAACAACCCAATAGACCAAACCCGAAATCCAACTAATACCATGTGACCCCACTAGTCAATCTATATCACAATGATCAAATGTATCCCCAGGCGATCAAACTCATGCTGAAACCCACACCAGGGCTAGAAATAGAAGAAGTCTATAGGTGTGAGAATCAAAACATAGTAGGTTATCCGTATATTCTATCCCCAATGCACATCAATTAAAATAAAAGAAACATCAATTCCATGTTTTAAATACAATATATAATATTATGTTTTCCAAACATAGTTCCCTGCTATAATCATTATGAAATAAAATTCTAGCTTGTTTTCATAACCGGGAAATTATAATAACCAATTTCAAAGAGATACAACTTCAAAATTATAATATTTTTTTAGAGAACTTCTTTAAATAATGTACACTTTTAAATAAAAAACACATGTTGTTTAATTTTCCATCTAACCACGCTGTATTCTAATGGTGAGTAAAAAATTTCCAATGAGCACATTTCCTTGTAAATACCCTATGGACTAGTTTGTTTTCGTCCCTAGGTACCGCATATCTCAATGTAAAAGTATCCATAAAAAATATATATTCTAGTGCATGATCCACTAGAATGGAACAAAACCCATAACCTATTGGTCCCCTACATCATCATCATAACATATTTAGGGTTGTAATATTCAAAAATTCTACATGAAACATGTAAAAAACCACTTTGGATCACTAGTATACTAGTACACGCCCACCAACCTAAATCCCCGGGTTTCTCTATTTGTGATCAAACAAGTAACACATGATATCAAATGACATTTCCCCAAAAAAATGGTTATGGTAATACACACTAAAACTAATATCCAAACATTCTTTGTACCCCTTGTATAGCTCAAAAAACCATTTAGATTTTTCTTAAAACCATTTCAAGAGAGATAAAAAGGATTTTCCCATAAAATCAACTCAATAGTACAAATTTAAAGAAAAAATACCACAAAAACCAAAAAACAATATTTTTCAACCCACACATCATTTAATAAATTCATTTCATGAATCATAAAATGACCCCACTTGGTGCAACATTGAACACAAATGAAAACCCTTTTCTTATGAAAAATGAATAATGGGCCTTTATTAATTTTGCCAAACCCACATTAATCAAAGGTAAAAATTTCATCTTTCATAAATATGTTTAATAACTTATTAGTATAATAAATAAATTACATAAAACCATTAAAACACATAGTATAAACATTCAAAAAACCACAAATTTCAAAGAAATGTCGAATAGGACACTTACTGGAAACTCTTTCCAATATCTGTCAAAAACCAAAACCTATATATTTATAAAAATAGAAACCCTTTCTAAATACATAAAAGTACCCCAAAATATCAATTTTATTTCTTCTAATACTTTAATAAATTATAAAATGTCGTTTTATTTCACATTTATGACAAAAAATCATTCAGGTCACTTTTCTGAAAACTAGCCATCAAATATATAGTAAAAATAGTTCTTTTAGAAACTGAAAGGGGTGAACAAACCACTTTTTTAGTATAATGTTTTTTTAAATTAGTTAAAAAGGTCATAAAAATCATATATAATATGTCAAAGCTTGTGTAACACTTATTTAATCATGTGATGTTCACCCTTATTATAAAATAACTACTTTATACACAAAACAATTCCTAAAGAACTATTTTTTCACACCAAATTAATAATACAACGGTTTTAGATAAATAATAAATATGTATAAAAGGGGATATTAACATGAAAAATATTATTCATAAGTTATAAAATCAATTACATGGGAGAACCTACCTAAACACCATATAAGAATGGAAAGGCACACTTGAAAACCTTCCACAAGGGTTCACAAACCATATTTCTATGAATATTATCCCTAAAATAAGAAAATACCTATTATAATTAATGTTATATTATAACCGTAAGTTGTTCATGACGATGTAAGAAGAGATATCTAGGAAAAAATAGAAGGTGGAGGTGGAAGTATAACAAAGGAGGAGGAATCTCACCTTGTTAACTACAGAACTATTCATCTTTCATTATACCACACCCATTGAAGATTGGTAAAGGCTTGGAACTCATTGGAGAGTCTCTAAATGTATTGAAGAAAAACATAAAAAATATTTGTATGATAATGAGTAAAAAATAATTATTTATGAATGAAACAACTTTCATTTTCAAATCCGGATGATTTGACATACATTAAGAAATTTCTCTCCTATCAACGATGAAGATGGTCTATAAATAGCTAAAATATAGGGGATATCCTAGGGTTTGTGGTTTATAATGAGAGATGAAATTACCTAAAATTTTTAAAAAATGAATGATAAATAATATAAATTATTTATTTTTTGACATCTTGAAATGGGATCATAGGCTGCCCCAATGCCTGAATAAATAACAAAAATAATCTATGATTATTAATTCCTAAGTAGAAAAAATTTAAATGGTTGTTTTTATAAGGAAGGGGAGGACATTTGGTAAGTTTAATGGGTGAAAAATATTGGAATAAAATTGAGTTATAAATGAAAAAAATTTTAAATATAGAAATATGCTCACATTTTGGCCTAAATCTTGAAAAAGCCACCATTTTCTCCAAAAAATGAGTTAGAATCCCCTAAAAGAAAATAATGAATATAATGATAATGAAAACTACCATAAAAAAGAAATTTATGTGACAATTATACCCACCATAAAATCATTCCTCCACCATAAAGCCATAATACATTCCAGCAGAATGATCAACACCTCAGGATTCCCTATCAACATGATCCATCCTGTTAAGAAAGGAACAATTCATCCATCATCAACAGATCTTAATCCTCTCTCCCAAATAAAACCCCAACTCACAAACACATTGTGAGAATCAATGTAATGATCAAGCTAATGCCTCTATATCCATTCCATGAAACAAATTGTTGGTTCTTCTCACAATAAACCCAATGATCTCCCAAACTAAAGAGCACTCACAAATGCCAACAATTTGGACGGATGTCAGAACAGAATCCTCTCATTTATAGAATAACTAACTTCAAACAAATACTTAAAATAAATATATACAATACCCACAGTGTGTCTCCCCCACATTAAGAACTAACATGAAATGAACAATTAGAATTCAACATGCACTAGGAATGGGCCTCTACCACACATTCCTAAAAAAACTCCCCCACAACAAAATACCTGTCACAACCCGTCTTTAGGCCACATTTCGTGACTACCCCAACCCCACCTTCTATATAATAGGGGCTCGTGACTATCACCCAATGAAAGTAATTTATTAAAAAGGAAAAAATTGCCTTTTAACCTATAATTCATGAAATCTGAACACAAGAAGAAGAAGAAACAAGTAACAAAATATAAAATGAAAAGTGTTCTAAAAGTAAGTGTGCTAGTATAAAATCCCAACTTAACAACATCTACAAGTACCATATGGGAAAAAAAGCTCATGGATCGTCCACTAGTAAATCCTACCAGAAGGGTAGGTACAGAACTCGAACACTCATCCTTGAGGTACGTCCCATCTTGTCCAGCTCCGTGCATCCTCCCATCTGTCATCCTCTGCCTCGATCACTAATAACTGTCATCTGCAAAAAACACAAAAAGGTGAGGGCAAAGCCAATGTATGGGTCAGTGTAACAATACTCAATAGGGGACCCGAATATCCCTAAGGGTCTCCAAGAATCCACTAATTTTAAACCACCGAAGAAATATACAATCCAGAAGTATCAACCAACCCTTCTTATGTATATTCCCATATATATACCTAAGTTTACAATCAAAGACCAACAACAACTCTTTAGCCCAAGCACAAACCATTCCACAAATGAAGTAAAGTCAATAATCTCAATGATATCGACTGAATGTCAAGACTAAGCTCACAAAGGTATACTTCTCATCTAGAGGGGTAGAAATGATTATTTTTAGCCACTGAATCATCTCATATGTCAAACCAATGTTGGATCCTGGAATAGTGTCAATGTTGTCGAACCCATGTAGGATCAAGGTACAGAAGTCGCCACTGTCGAACCCAAAGAGGATCCCGGTACAGTAGTCATCATTGTCGAACCCATAGAAGATCTCAGTACAGTAGTCACCACTGTCAAACCCATGGAGGATCCTGATACAGAAGTCATCGCTATCGAACCAATGGAGGATTATGGTATAGTACCGTCACTATCGAACCCACGAAAGATCCTGTCATCTATGTCACAGCCATCCTTAGGGTTCCCGCACTCACCAAACTCGATTCTAGGTGGTTCTGCTTCTCAAGCCAAGTGTCAATACATCAACTAACAAAAAGTCTCAAGTTGATTTATATTCTAGTTATTACTAATCATAAGCAACCCAACGTGACAGACGACACATCAATCGGATTCCTGGTCTGTGAGATATTGGCATTTCCGTTCTAGGGGCCTGGTTGGTTTTTAGTTTCAAACCAACCCGACCGTACCCCAACTGTATCCAAACCTCAAGCAGGGTATTCTATAAGAATCGCCTTGATCGATGAATTCTATCGCCGTAGGAAGATTTTCAATTGGATTCTTATAGACCATGATACAGGCAAAATGGGTAAATGTCCTTAGCGGGTCCGGGTCCGGTCTGACGTAGTGGGACCGACCCAGCCTGACCCGGTCCAAACCGGGGGCTCACCCGGTCTGCGGGTGCGGCCCGACTAGAGTGGATGGCCTAGACTGAAGGTGCTGCTCATACCGAAGGAGTGGCATAGCCCGTGGAGGCCTGACCGAGGGGCGGCCTGACCTGTGGCGGCCCGACCGATGGGCAGCTCTACCAAAGGGCAGCTAGGCCATGGCGGCCCGGTCGAGGGGTGGTCCTTCCGGGGAGGTCTGATAGAGGGGAGGCCTGAACGTGGTGGCCGAGATGAGGTGAAGTGAGGCCGTGGGGTGGCCCGGCCGGGGGGTGGCCTGGCCCGGGGGTGGCCCGACCATGGCGGCCCGGCTGAGGGGTGGCCCAGTCGTGGGGCGGCCCGACCGAGGGGTGGCCCGGCCGTGGGTCTTCCTTGGCGCATCGTGACGGTGTCGCGTGGTCATTGTCTGCCGCAGCCCCCTTCCTCCATCATGGGTCGACGGTGCCCCACCTCTTCCGTCTTCCACGGTCTGCATGGCCACGACCCTCTTCCTTCGGTGCGGTGTGACGACACTACGCCCTTTCGGCATAACTCCATTTTCAACAAAACAACAACTAATGGAGGTTTTTCGGGCCATGTTTGTTCATCTTGTGCCCTCTGAATTAGGTTATGAAAAATGGACATCATAGAAACAAAATAGATTATGAGGAACGATTATATAATTCATACATTAAAATACCAAATCCCCCTACCTCGTAATCAGTGTTTTCTCGACGGAGTCACGGGAAGGCATCATCATTCTATTGACATCGGGAGTAGATAATGTCGTTGTATGTGACATTCATCAAGGCCAACGTCTTCCATTTCTCGCGCCGGTTAAGAGGGAGAATATGTCCATGGAAGTTGTCTAAGAATGGAGGACATCACCGGCATTCTTCACGGTCTTCCTTGGATGGAAAATGCATTCTTTGAAAGGGATTTTTATTCACTGGAGAGGATATTCTCCAATGATTATTCCAAATTTCCACCAAATAATGATAAGATAAAATAATAGAGGACGTTCTCTGTTATTTTTATTGCACAAAAACAGAAGAGTTTTCATTAATAAAATGTGACAACTAATTTAATTTAATTCGTAGAAAAGTATTCAAAATTCAAATTCAAAAATAAAGGAGGTGGAGAGATTCAATTAAATAAAGGGTGGTTTAGAACCATTATGAGGGTAGGAAAAGTGATTCTCGCATTTATGGTGATCTCAAGGGGTTTAAGGGGGTTTGAGCTCATGTGGGCTCTGCTACGTATTATCCTCCCTGGGGAGGTTAGGCATGGGTGGCCTCACCTCCATCCTCCCCTTGGAGGATTAATCATCCACTCGAATAAAAATATGTTAGACATATTTTTATATAATTTATTTAGAAACCAGAAAAAATTAACTTCAAATATCGATAAAACACTACTACAGTGAAAGTATTCTTATGAGAATACTTGCACTGCAAGTTCAACAGTGCCCTTGGATTTCAATTTTGAGCACGGGCTGAAATGATATAAAACCTCACATATACAGTTACTAAACGTACCCAAACAAAAATTCAGAAATTGATTTCGGGCACACAAGGCCTTGGAATCCTGCGCCGTCAGAAACTGCGAACACATAATTTTCCCATTTATTTAAAAAAATCCACGAAAAATTTGGGTCTTTACATTCTCCCCACCTCATGGATTTATGACCCTGGAAGCTATAACTCACACTAATGATACAAATGGGGGTACTGAGCATGCATATTTGCCTCCCGCTCCCATGTGGCTTCTTGAAGGTTCTCGTGTTACCATCAAACACGCACAATAGGTATTGACTATTCACAGAGGACCTAATCCCATCGATCCTCAATCTCTACTATAACCTCTGTAAATGTCACCCAATCATTGATGTCCAGATCCCCATGGTCGATGATGTGGGATAGGTTGTCCACGTATCTCCTCAGCTAAGATACGAGGATGACGTCGGGCACCTTGTATAACTAAGGTGGAAGATCTTGGCGGTAAGCCACCTCGCATACTCTACTGAGGACTTGGAAAGGACCGATGAATCGTGGAGAATACTTTCCACCTCATCCAAATCTATGTATACCTCGTCGAGGAGTGACCCATATAAAGACGTGGTCTCCACCCACAAAATCTAGTAGCCTCCTTCTGTTATCAGCATAGGACTTCTGCCTGCTTTATGCAGTCTTCATCTGCTCTTGGATGATCTGCACCTTCTCTGTCGTAGCCTGCACCATCTATGGTCCCATCAGTGCTAACTACCATGGATCAATCCCATACATAGGTGATCTTAAATTTCATCCATAAAGTTCCTCTAATGGTGCCATCCTGATGGTTTTGTGGTAGCTATTGTTGTTGGAAAACTCTACCAAAGGAGAATAATCCTCCCAACTATGACCGATGTCGAGGACACATAAAAGAAGCATGTCCTCGAGAGTCTATATGGTTCTCTCAGTCTGACCATTCTTCTGATGATGGAAGGTGGTGCTAAAGCAAAGCAGTGTCCCGAAAGCCCCCTGCAAACCCCTTCCATAGCTGGGAAGTGAAACGAGCATCTCGATCAGAGACGATCATCAATGGCACACCATGAAGTCATAAGATCTCCTGTACATAGAGGCGTCCCATGATCTCTACTGATCCCTAGTCTCTGATCGGTAGGAAGTGGTCCCACATGTTGAGTCAGTTGACAATCACCAAGACAGAGTCGTTTCCTCTATATGTACGTGGAAGTCTCGTCACAAAATCTATGGATATCATGTCCCACTTCCACTCTGGGACCTCTAAGGGCTGAACGAATCCTACTGGAAACTGGTGCTCGACCTTCACTTGCTTACAAGTGAAGCATCACGAGGCATGCACTGCTACTACCTTCTTTATACCCAGCCACCAATGCTGTTGTCTGCGGTCCTGATACATCTTCTCCACTCCAGGATATACTGCTATAAGAGATGTTTTGAACTCCCTCAACACTTACAACTGGTACCATGGTTGTAGAGACCCAACACTTGACGTACAAGGACATTACATTACTTTTGTGGAATACTTAATACATAACAAACACAGACACACAAGGACCATAATAGTTTAGTTTATTTGGAAACACTTAATTTAATCTTTTTATTGTGGTGAAAGATCTCCAACTTCTCCCATAAATATCTTCACCTTTTGTTTTCTTACCTAAAACCTTCTTAATATCCCAGGGAAAAGAAAACATAAAAAGGGTGAGCTCAAATGCTCAGTAAGGGTAAGCATATAGAACATAAAAAAACCCATAAACATTTTAATGCAAAATCTTGAACATAAAATCTAAACATCAAAATCTTGAGTGAAGACATAAATCTTAGAAGTACGTAAGGAATATATCATAAAGGAACATCAATCTTGATAAAATATCCTAGGAATAAATAATGTAATTGTGGAAACCATTCAACACTTGTTATGATTTCTACAGTATCCAAGGCATTACTACCAAAACCATCTTAGTGGACAAAGTCCCTTTCTGAATCGAGTTCACTCCTCGTTCCAGTCATGTATCACTGAACCAAATTAAATTACCGTTCCAGCCATGTATATCTCATGAGATATATTTATTTACCCAATGCATTGGAGGGAGATATATGTCCCACCCATCTCAAAATGAAATCATTATTTTTTGTGCCACAAAATCGTAAATCATACATCATATAATAACCCATGTAATAGAATGAGATTATTAAACATCATGAAATCATAACATAATCTATATCAAAAATCGATATATTTTCATCATAAGAAGAATCAATCCATGTAAATAATGGAGACATAATTATTAAATCATAAACATATTAAATAATGTAATTTTAGATGGAAAATAGTTTTGATACTAAACATTTGAAATTAATTCTTGAGGAAAATATCCTTTCTTCCTCAAAATAATTTTCTTTTCACATAATGCCATAAAATTTTAAAAGAAAAGGGTTTTGATGAAAATTATCATTCAATATTGTAGAGGAAGATTCATGAAAATGAGGCATTATGAAACCGTAAAAATCTATTCATTCCATATAAGTTAAAAATAACATTCTCCTCGTACTTTTTTCGGAAAAGTCAAAAAGTACCTCATATGGTAAGCAAAAGAAATATTCCTTGCAAACTTTATAGTAAAAGTTATAAAAGGGTAAAAATGAATTTAAACATACATTGAAGAATAATAAACATTTTATGAAAAAGTTTTTAGAAAACATGGACATGGATGATAAAAATAACCCCAGTAAAGACTTACGAATAAACAATCTCTAATAAGAATGAGATTGGAATATTTATCCCTTACCTTAGCTATGATATGCTTCGTATGTATCAGAACATCTAGTATAATGATTTAAATAATTTCATTGACTTATTGAATAATCATATTCATTATTATGATGTCATTAATGGTTCACTTATGACTTTATATTACCCATTCTTTTGTAAATTCCATGTTAAAGCAGTGTTTTGGGTAAAATCATTTTATTTATCATACATGATTGGACTTGTTGTTCTCGATATTATTACTTATATCCTGATTTAATTAATTCCAAAATTTAAAGCATGATTTTTATATAAGATATATTCAACATATACATATATATTTGATAGATCGTTAAATGTAATGAAATACACCATTCATGGAGATGGTAGGCCGCACGTACGCATGAACATTGTTTTCTTTTCTTTATTGAATTGAATGGAATTAAGTTGATGACATACATATAGATACATAAATTCAGTATCATAATTATGTCATATATTTCATGATTACTTATTATATATACTTTATAATCATTCGTGAATGGTTAACATGGAGAATGAATCTCATCGCGTCGTGTAGACGGTAATCTGTACGTACACACGAGCGATGATACCATTCCCATGATCATGGAATTGTATTTAAGTGTATATATAATATTTCAGAATCAATATCACATTACAATAATCATATATTGTTATTTATTTACACAATTATACCTATCCAAGTAAAGTTGTGGTCGAAAACAGATTACACCACGTCGTGGAGATGGTATTCCGTACGTATGCAAAAGCAGTGATTTTATTTTCCATAGGATGGATAGAAGGTGAAATATGGTTGTTTCATGTTTATAATAACATATCAGTATATATTTAATACAGATGTTATTACTTTATAATGAGTCAAATAAAGAAGAACATGTCGAAGAAGAAAGAAACTTGAGAGAATCAGAAGAAGAGATTACCTCTTCTTCGATGCACCTACTTTAAGCCTTCTCTTAAGGAAGTAGAGTTGGAATTTTGAGAAGACCAGAACCTCCAAAATGTTTCTAGGGAAGTGTATTAGATAATTGGGCAGGTTTTGGAAGTGCTTCAATGCTCAAAAGTGTGTTAAGAGAAGAGGTTATGAGTGCCATTTTTATAAGGGAGGAGAGGGGCATCATTAGAAAAACTAAAAATATTATTTTATTATAAAGTAATATTCAGTTGTAAATATCTCCAAATTCATTTATTTCGATGAAAAGGTAGGTATGGGTCGCAATTATCTCAACCAATATATTTTAGACAGGTTTGGGTCATTATATTAACCTTATCATTTATTTTTAACTCTAAGTTAATTAGATTGAAATTTACCATGTCACTTTGTATTTTTATAATATATAATAAATAAGAATACCATATACATACATGAGACCCCCAAGTAGTCAATTAATGATACACATAACATGATATAAGTATCATGGCCGAACCATAGATTTTTTTAAATATAATAACAATTAATAATATAATATTTGTTTTTAAAAAATATTTTCTGTCAATTTAGTCTGTATTTGGTAATTGATTTTTGAGAAAATTATAACAGCATTATTAGTTCTAAATAAGTTGATTAAATCAATACTAACATGTCATAGTAACCTAAAAAATTAGTTGAATTCATAAAAAGTATCAAATTACATTTTTTTGAGTATTTAAAACATTAATTATGTTAATATTTCATTAATAAGTTAATTAATGCATCATCATTGTGTCATAAATAAATTAAATTATTTAATGTCTAAAAATTATAAAGAAAATACCATTATGTAGGAAATATTTTTATCTTTATAATTAATATTTATAGTCAAATTTATCTTATGTATAACTATATATTGAAAATGATTTAGTTACAAAAAATTGATATTAACTATTATAATCCTTCTATAAATAGTGTAAAAATAAATGTCCTAATCTAATCCATGTGGACCTAAATGGTAATATTTTATTCCTATGGTTGTTTATGGTCGAATTACACTTATCCAAACGAATTAGGATATGTTTTAGGGTAATAATAATATCATTTTACCCTTAATTGTCGTCTTTTCTTTTAAACGTGCTAAAAAAAGTAATAAGTTACAACTCACCAGAAATTATTTTCATCTCATTGATCCAAATTTTAGTCTTTGATATTAACCATGTATCTTGTATTTTCAAAATTCCACTAACAGAAGTGGTAAAATTATGTTTTATATGAATTTCCAAATTCTCCTAGGAGGTGGGTAAAAGACGGTGAAAAGTTCAATAAAATTTTTATATATCTAAAATTGTTATAAAATGTCTCCAATTAATTACATTTAACTTATATAGGTATTATGTATCAATTATGACCTAAAATAAATTTAATTTAAATAAATAATTATTTAAATAAAATGTTGGTTTTTAAATAGTAACCCAGTGTTTTCACTATTTATGAAAAATGGAAAGTTTTCAGAAAAATACCAAATTTTCAACTTATTCTAATTTCAATATTTTGAATCCAAAAATGAAGTCCATTTTGAAAAATAAAATTTCAAAAAGTGGGTATTATTATTCATAATATCTTATTTATATAACATATCGTTGTTTAGTAAAACTCGGTATTGCGTACAACAAACGCTATCATGGAAAGTCGTGATTACATGTAATGCAAGCCAAGCCAGGGATGCGTGTAGTGCATGATCCTTTTGGTGTAGCATACAACACAAGACATCAATGAAATTAAAAAATTATTTTCCATAAAATATCGGGATGTTACATTCTACCCCCCTTAAAATGAATTTCGCCCTCGAAATTCGTCGAGGATATAAATGGTTTACTACTCGAAAGTTTCCTTTATAGATACCCACATCATAAAATGGAATACCAAAACATATCTTTAAAAACTAATGTATGAAATGTAACGATTTCCCAAATTAACTAATCACTGGGATTCCACATAGGAGAACATAGGTGAAAATATGGATATGGAATAGAATTCTAACCGTCATGTTCTGATGGAGAGTGGTAGAGAACATAGCTATGAAAAATCCAAAAATCACAATGCCATAAATTTGTGATGATCTAGGGTACCATCTAATTTATCAGATATAAGGGAACTAGGACAACATTTTTGGTTTTCAAGATCATTTCCCTAATGTTGAAGATTTTGAATTTGAAGTAAAACGTACTTTATTTTGGTATAATCTTACCATTGTTCGTGCCTTGAAAAATTTCAACATCACCTCATTATGAAATGAAGTTGAATTTGTCTTTCGTGAAGTTTTAGCAGATCATATGATAGAATGATAGGTCATTCCATCTGTCTTAAACAGTAGTCCATCTATGTTGTGATTAATCAGATATGGTTCCAAAATGGACTTATACTTCATCTATCATCTTGAATAATAAAATAAAACTATTTTCTACTAACCAGGTACATCTTATAGGCCAGTGGTAGGAAATAAAGGCCTGTCACACTTCGGTTGTCGGTTCGATTCCCACAACCTTGTCCGATGTGACAGTTTGTTTCCCATCCTGCAGGTTGTCCATTTTTCTAAAAATATATTATTATAACTTTCCATCAATAATATTGAAAAATTTATAGCCTTAAACAATAATAACTTCTGTTCAATATAATCCATTCCAATCTTTAGGCTTTTCCAAAATTATGCTGTCCAATATCCTATTATAGTGAAAACGATTACCAGAGAGTTCATATAACAAGCATGTTAATACCATCGTTGATCCCCATATATCATAAGATATGTCTTGTTGGTCACATTCCCAAAATTTGAATTCCTTAATCTTGTATTCTATTGAAAAATGAATACCCATTGAACCTTAGTGAAAACATGAGTGTTGTCAAAAGATAACTCTTTCCACATTCAAAAATCCCAAAATTATGTTTACTCAAAATGTGATATAACATAGTCCTTATAACAATCATGATCTCATGAATACTATCAAACATATTATTTCCTCCATATATGTAGAGACCCGTATCCTGACGTACATGGACATTACATTACTTTTGCGGAATACTTAGTACATAACAAAAACACACACACAAGGATCGTAATAGTTTAGTGTCTTTGGAAACTCGGAACGTAATCTTCTAATCGTGGTGAAAGATCTTCAACATCTCCCATAAAGATCTTCTTTTTTTTATTACCTAAAACCTTTCTTTATATCCTGGGGAAAAGAAAACATAAAAGGGTGAGCTCAAATGCTCAGTAAGGGTAAACAAAGGAAATAAAAATCATATCATATCTTTTTGAAAATCAAAACCTGCAAAAGAGATCATAATATCTTATCATGGAACAAATCATAGAAGTGAAAATGAGATCACCATAATCATAACATGAAACTTGAAACTTTGTGGCATGCACACATAATCATGGAAAATCATTTCTTGTTAGTCATGACTCATTGCCAAGACTATCATTGTGGACAAAGTCCCTTTCTGAATCGAGTAAACCTCGTTTCAGTCCTGTTTCACTGAACCGGTATAACCTACCATTCCAGCCATGTCTATCTCATGAGATATAAAATCTTTACCCAATGCATTGGAGGGAGATATAGGTCCCACCCATCTCATAATGATACCATTCTTATGTGTGCCACAAAATCATAAATCATTGCATAACCCATGTAATAAAAATGGGATTCTTAAACAACATGGCATCATAAAATCATTCATACAATATAAACGAATTCATAAACATAATTCCATCACAACATGGTCAAATCAATGAAAAAAATAGAAACAGAACCCTTTATTATCTTAGATGGAAAATAATTTTGATAAAACACTTGAATTGAATTCTTGAGGAAAATATCCTTTCTTCTTCAAAATCAATTCCTTTTCACAAAACATCATGAAATTTTAAAAGAAAGAGATTTTATTGAAAATAGTCATGAAATCTTTTGGAGGAAGCTTCATGAAAATAAGGCTTTATAAAACCGTAAAAATCCGTTCGTGCCGTATAAGTTAAAAAAAACATTCTTCGTACTTTTGTCGGAAAAGTCAAAAAGTACCTCGTACGAAAAATGAAAAAAAATTCCTTTCATATCCTTTACTAAAAACTCATAGAAGGGTAAAATTGGATTTAAACAATTGTAGGTGGATGGAAATAATATTACATATTGAGGGAACATGGATGTGGATGATAAAATACACCCCAGTAAATACTTACGAATAAACAATCTCGGAGAAAAATGAGATTGTGATATTTCCCTTACCTTAGGTCCGATTTGCTTTGTTCGTGTCCGAAGCTCCTGTATAACGGTTTAAATAATGTTATTGACTTATTCCAGAATCATATTCATTGTTATGATATCATATATGGTTCACTTATGACATTATATTACCCGTTCTTTTGTAAATTCCATGTTAAAGAAGCGTTTTGGGTAAAATCGTTTCATTTATCTTAGGTGTTTTGACTTGTTGTTCTTGACATCATTATTACTTATATCATGATTTACTTACTTCCAGAATATAAAATATGATTTATATATCATATATATTCAGTATATATATATATATAATAGATAGATAAATAAAATGAAAAACACCGTTCATGGAGACGGTAGTCCGTACGTACGCATGAACGCTGTTTTTCTTTCCTTATTGTCTTGAAATGGAAGTAAGTAGATGACATACATATGTATATATATACATAAATCCAGTAGCTTTATAATGTCATATATTTCATTATTATTTCTTATATATACATTATAATCATTCTTAAATGATTAACATGGAGAATGAATCTCATCGCGTCGTGGAGACGGTATTCCGTACGTACGCACGAGCGATGATATCATTTCTATAAATATTGAATTGAATTGGAGTGTATTATACAATATATCAGAATCAATATGATGTTGTAATAACTATGTATAGTTATTCTTTACACCATTATACCCATCCATGTAAGGTGGTGGTGAAAAATAGATTACACCACGGCGTGGAGACGGTATTCCGTACGTACGCACGCGCGGTGATTTCATTTTTCCGTAGGATGGATAGAAGGTGAATTAGGGTTGTTTCATAATTATAATAACATATCAGTATATGAGTGATACTGATGTTATTACTTCATAATGAAACAACCTAAGAAGAAGAAGTGGAAGAAGAAATAAAGAGGAAAGAATTGGTAACGGTAATTACCTCTTCTTTGAAGCGCCTCTTTGAGACCTCCTCTTAGGGCACTAGAATTGGTCTTTGAGGAAGACCAGAACCTCTAGGATGTTGCTAGGGAAGTGGAGAAGAGATTTTGGCAGGGGTTGGCCGAGCTTGAGTGCTCAAATTGGTGTGAGGAGGAGGGGGAGGAGGTGTCCTTTTATAGGGGAGGAGAGGGGCACCTTAGGAATTCTTAAAAATATTAATTTATAATAAATCAAACCCCACTTAAAAACCTCCAAAAATGACTCATATTCGAAGCTTAGATGAGATAGGGTTGTAATCTCATCAACCAATCAAATTTAGACAAGTTTAGGGTATTATTTTAACCTTATCAATTAGATTTAACTCTAAGTTAAATAATTTAACTTTTACCATGTCTTTTTGTTTTCTTTCACTCTATGGTTAATACACTTACTATAACATGCCAAACGAACCCCAAATTGTTTATTATTAATGTATATGTCCATATCTAAGTCATTTGGCCGAACCTTAGATTTTTAGGAATAAAATAAAAATTAATAATATAATATTTGATTTAAAAACTATTTTGTGTCAATTTTGGACACTATTTGCTATATGATTTTTATGAAAGTCATAACAGGATTAAATGTTCGAACCAAGTTGATTAAATCAACACTAATATATCATATTAACCTAGAAAAGTAGTGGAATTCATAAAAAGTCTCAAATTACATTTATTTTGGTGTTTATAACATCAATCATGTCAATATTTCATTAATAAGATAATTACTGCATCATCATTGTGTCATAAATAAATTAAATTATTTAATGTCTAAAAATTACAAATAAAATACCATCATGTAGAAAATCTTTTTATCTTTCTAATGAATATTTACAATCGAATTTATCTTATGTATAACCCCATATTAAAAATGATTTACTTATTAAACTTTGATTTTATCTATTTTAACCCTTCTTTAAATAAATTAATAATAAATGTCCTAATCTAATCCAAGTGGGCCTAAATGGTCATATTTTATTCCTAAGTTTGTTTTTGGTCGAATAACACTTGTCCAATAGAATTAGGACATGAGTTAGGGTAATAGTAATATCATATTTACCCTTAGTTACCCTATTTACTATTAACCGCGGTAAAAAAAGGTAAAAAGTTACTATTCACCAAAAAATTATTTTTATCTCATTGAACCACATTTTACTTACTGATATCAACCGTGTCTGTCGGATTTTTGAAATTCCATTCACAGAAGCGGTAAAATTATGTTTTATGCAAAAATTCCGTTTTTAACCTACCACTTAGTAGTTTCACTATTCATCAAAAATTGAAGGTTTTCAGAAAAATGCCAAAATTTCATCCTAAGCTATATTTCATATTCCGAATTCAAAAATGAAGTCTATTTTACCAAATTCATAACATAGAAGTTGCATTAATTAATTTTATAATTAAATCCCGCTGTTAAAACAAATAGCGTGTTTTTAAGAAACAATATCTATCAAAAGATTGACACTTGATTATGTCTAGTTTAAATGTGAAATTACATCCAATGACCAACATTGTATTAAATTGTAAAAATATATTCTAAATATACTTTAAAACCACTTAAATTAATAATTTATCACTATTAATTATTTCGATTAAAAAAGTTGTTTTTTAATTATAATTTAGTAATTTTCACTATTCATCAGAATATGAAAGTTATCCGAAATGTACCAAAATTTCACCTTAGGATATATTCGATACTACGAATCCAAAAATGAATTCCATTTTGAAAAATAAAATTTACAAAATTTCAAAAAGTGGTTATTACTATTCATAACGGCTAGTTTTAATAATATTTTAATAGCATATCGTTGTTTCGTGAAACTCAGTATTGCGTACTACACACGCTATCGAGGAAGGTTGTGATTGCGTGTAATGCAAGGAAAGTCAAAGATGCGTGTTGTGCAAGATTCTTTTGGTGTAGCGTACAACACAAGACATTAATAAAATTAAAAAGAATATTTTTCATAAAATCTCGGGTTGTTACATTCTACCCCCCTTAAAATGAATTTCGCCCTCGAAATTCGTCGGGATTATAAATGGTTTACTATTTGAAAGTTTCTTTAATAGAAACCCACATCGTAAAAAGGAATACCAAAACTTGACTTTAAAAACTAAAGTATGAAATGTAACGATTACCCAAATAAACTAATCACTGGGTTTCCACATAGGTGAAAATATGGATATGGAAGAGAAATCTAACCATCATGTTCTGATGGAGAGTGGTAGAGAACATGGCTATAGAAAAGCCAACAATCACAAATCCATAAATTTGTGACGATCTAAGGTACCATCTGATTCATTAGGTATAAGATCACTAGGACAACATTTTTGGTTTTCAAGATCATTTCCCTAAAGAATAAATACTTACTTTATTTTGGTGCAATCTCACTGTTGTTCGTGCCTTTTACAATTTCCACTTCATCTCTTAAATAAATGAAGTTGAATTTGTTATTCGTGAAGTGTTATCAGATCATGTGATAGAATGACGGGTCATTCCATCTGTCTCAAACAAAAGGTTAGCAAAAATTATATGCATAAATCGATCTATAGTGAGATTAATCATATATGGTTTATACTTCATATATCATACTACGTAATATAATAAAACTAGTTTCTACTAAACAGGGACTTCCTGTAGGTCAGTGGTAGGCGAGAAAGGCCAGTCGCACTTCGGTTGTGGGTTCGATTCCTACAGTCTTGTCTGAAGCGATGGGTCGTCGCCCGTCCTGTAGGTTGTCCTTTTTCTATCCCATCAATAATTTCGAACACTTCTGTCCTTAAACAATACTAACTTATGTCCAACATAATCCATTTAAATCTTTAGGCTTATCCATAATACTGCAGTCCACTCTCATAACAAAGTGAAAACGATTACCAGAGATTTAATACCATCGTTGATCCCCATATATCATAAGATATGTTTTGTTGGTCACATTCCAAACATTCAAAGTCCTTAATCATGTATTCTCTTGAATACCTTAGTGAAAACATGAATGCAGTTAAAAGTTAACACTTTTCCACATACCAAAATCCTCAAAATTCTATATACTCAAACCATGATATCACTTCGTCCTTATATCAATCATGAGCTCATGAATACAATCAAACATCTCATTGTATTCTTATCCTTTCATTATGCACTTATCATATACTTTCCAAAAGTATCTGAATAACCTTTCATGGTTACTGGTACCATTCATCATACACTTTCAAAACATAAGGAAAGACAACAGTGTAACAATCCTTAGATGTCTCCTTATTCCCTGGGATTACTTATACAACATTACACATGATAAACATGTAATCATTCCACTACATTCTTAGACCATTGACTGAGCTTTAACATTTCTTTCATCTCACATATCATTTGTAGTTTCTTCATCATCATCCACATAAATACTACCCATATGACCATACTGATTCTCTTCATGAGTCTTTCCCTTAGGGCATTTGTTTGCATAATGCCCATACATTCCACATTTAAAACACTTAACCATTTTTGATGTCGTAGCAATACCATTATCCTCATCCATGGTGTTAACCGACCCTTTTACTTTGCACTTACTTGCTTTGTGTCCTTCTTTTCCACACCCAAAGCATCTTCCAATTCCTTTGAAACATTCTCCTTGATGCCTCTTTCCACATGATTTACAAAGGTGGAATTGAACTTTCTTTCCTCTATGATCATCATAAAACTCCATCTTTCTCTTATTAGCCGAGTCAGGAAACTTACCAAATTTTACTTTATTGATCATATTATGAGATTGCTGATTCGGCATAATAATGATGTTTGGACTTCCAAATCCCATTTCATTATGAAGAATATCATTCCATTGTCCATCATATCCTCCATTATCGTGAATCATCTTGTTTCCATCCATTTTCTAAAACCCAAAAAAGAATAGTGTGAGTGGCAAAAATCATGCTAGGGAAAACAACATCATAAAGGGGGAGTACCCTCAACATCTAACATCTTATGTTAAATTCTATGATCGTTACCGTAGTTCTAGGACTATATCCTATACGTATACTTATCCTTAGGGACATCCCTAGACATACCTTATAAATATCTCTAGGGATCTCACTAAAGTTCTTGCATCCTAGTTTCCAAAGGTTGACTTAACCTTTCCTCTGATACCAACTGTAGAGACCCGTATCCTGACGTACATGGACATTACATTACTTTTGCGGAATACTTAGTACATAACAAAAACACACACACAAGGATCGTAATAGTTTAGTGTCTTTGGAAACTCGGAACGTAATCTTCTAATCGTGGTGAAAGATCTTCAACATCTCCCATAAAGATCTTCTTTTTTTTTACCTAAAACCTTTCGTTATATCCTGGGGAAAAGAAAACATAAAAGGGTGAGCTCAAATGCTCAGTAAGGGTAAACAAAGGAAATAAAAATCATATCATATCTTTTTGAAAATCAAAACCTGCAAAAGAGATCATAATATCTTATCATGGAACAAATCATAGAAGTGAAAATGAGATCACCATAATCATAACATGAAACTTGAAACTTTGCGGCATGCACACATAATCATGGAAAATCATTTCTTGTTAGTCATGACTCATTGCCAAGACTATCTTAGTGGACAAAGTCCCTTTCTGAATCGAGTAAACCTCGTTTCAGTCCTGTTTCACTGAACCGGTATAACCTACCATTCCAGCCATGTCTATCTCATGAGATATAAAATCTTTACCCAATGCATTGGAGGGAGATATAGGTCCCACCCATCTCATAATGATACCATTCTTATGTGTGCCACAAAATCATAAATCATTGCATAACCCATGTAATAAAAATGGGATTCTTAAACAACATGGCATCATAAAATCATTCATACAATATAAACGAATTCATAAACATAATTCCATCACAACATGGTCAAATCAATGAAAAAAATAGAAACATAACCCTTTATTATCTTAGATGGAAAATAATTTTGATAAAACACTTGAATTGAATTCTTAAGGAAAATATCCTTTCTTCTTCAAAATCAATTCCTTTTCACAAAACATCATGAAATTTTAAAAGAAAGAGATTTTATTGAAAATAGTCATGAAATCTTTTGGAGGAAGCTTCATGAAAATAAGGCTTTATAAAACCGTAAAAATCCGTTCGTGCCGTATAAGTTAAAAAAAACATTCTTCGTACTTTTGTCGGAAAAGTCAAAAAGTACCTCGTACGAAAAACGAAAAAAAATTCCTTTCATATCCTTTACTAAAAACTCATAGAAGGGTAAAATTGGATTTAAACAATTGTAGGTGGATGGAAATAATATTACATATTGAGGGAACATGGATGTGGATGATAAAATACACCCCAGTAAATACTTACGAATAAACAATCTCGGAGAAAAATGAGATTGTGATATTTCCCTTACCTTAGGTCCGATTTGCTTTGTTCGTGTCCGAAGCTCCTGTATAACGGTTTAAATAATGTTATTGACTTATTCCAGAATCATATTCATTGTTATGATATCATATATGGTTCACTTATGACATTATATTACCCGTTCTTTTGTAAATTCCATGTTAAAGAAGCGTTTTGGGTAAAATCGTTTCATTTATCTTAGGTGTTTTGACTTGTTGTTCTTGACATCATTATTACTTATATCATGATTTACTTACTTCCAGAATATAAAATATGATTTATATATCATATATATTCAGTATATATATATATATAATAGATAGATAAATAAAATGAAAAACACCGTTCATGGAGACGGTAGTCCGTACGTACGCATGAACGCTGTTTTTCTTTCATTATTGTCTTGAAATGGAAGTAAGTAGATGACATACATATGTATATATATACATAAATCCAGTAGCTTTATAATGTCATATATTTCATTATTATTTCTTATATATACATTATAATCATTCTTAAATGATTAACATGGAGAATGAATCTCATCGCGTCGTGGAGACGGTATTCCGTACGTACGCACGAGCGATGATATCATTTCTATAAATATTGAATTGAATTGGAGTGTATTATACAATATATCAGAATCAATATGATGTTGTAATAACTATGTATATTTATTCTTTACACCATTATACCCATCCATGTAAGGTGGTGGTGAAAAATAGATTACACCACGGCGTGGAGACGGTATTCCGTACGTACGCACGCGCGGTGATTTCATTTTTCCGTAGGATGGATAGAAGGTGAATTAGGGTTGTTTCATAATTATAATAACATATCAGTATATGAGTGATACTGATGTTATTACTTCATAATGAAACAACCTAAGAAGAAGAAGTGGAAGAAGAAATAAAGAGGAAAGAATTGGTAACGGTAATTACCTCTTCTTTGAAGCGCCTCTTTGAGACCTCCTCTTAGGGCACTAGAATTGGTCTTTGAGGAAGACCAGAACCTCTAGGATGTTGCTAGGGAAGTGGAGAAGAGATTTTGGCAGGGGTTGGCCGATCTTGAGTGCTCAAATTGGTGTGAGGAGGAGGGGGAGGAGGTGTCCTTTTATAGGGGAGGAGAGGGGCACCTTAGGAATTCTTAAAAATATTAATTTATAATAAATCAAACCCCACTTAAAAACCTCCAAAAATGACTCATATTCGAAGCTTATATGAGATAGGGTTGTAATCTCATCAACCAATCAAATTTAGACAAGTTTAGGGTATTATTTTAACCTTATCAATTAGATTTAACTCTAAGTTAAATAATTTAACTTTTACCATGTCTTTTTGTTTTCTTTCACTCTATGGTTAATACACTTACTATAACATGCCAAACGAACCCCAAATTGTTTATTATTAATGTATATATCCTTATCTAAGTCATTTGGCCGAACCTTAGATTTTTAGGAATAAAATAACAATTAATAATATAATATTTGATTTAAAAACTATTTTGTGTCAATTTTGGACACTATTTGCTATATGATTTTTATGAAAGTCATAACAGAATTAAATGTTCGAACCAAGTTGATTAAATCAACACTAATATATCATATTAACCTAGAAAAGTAGTGGAATTCATAAAAAGTCTCAAATTACATTTATTTTGGTGTTTATAACATCAATCATGTCAATATTTCATTAATAAGATAATTACTGCATCATCATTGTGTCATAAATAAATTACATTATTTAATGTCTAAAAATTAGAAATAAAATACCATCATGTAGAAAATCTTTTTAGCTTTCTAATGAATATTTACAATCGAATTTATCTTATGTATAACCCCATATTAAAAATGATTTACTTATTAAACTTTGATTTTATCTATTTTAACCCTTCTTTAAATAAATTAATAATAAATGTCCTAATCTAATCCAAGTGGGCCTAAATGGTCATATTTTATTCCTAAGTTTGTTTTTGGTCGAATTACACTTGTCCAATAGAATTAGGACATGAGTTAGGGTAATAGTAATATCATATTTACCCTTAGTTACCCTATTTACTATTAACCGCGGTAAAAAAAGGTAAAAAGTTACTATTCACCAAAAAATTATTTTTATCTCATTGAACCACATTTTACTTACTGATATCAACCGTGTCTGTCGGATTTTCGAAATTCCATTCACAAAAGCGGTAAAATTATGTTTTATGCAAAAATTCCGTTTTTAACCTACCACTTAGTAGTTTCACTATTCATCAAAAATTGAAGGTTTTCAGAAAAATGCCAAAATTTCATCCTAAGCTATATTTCATATTCCGAATTCAAAAATGAAGTCTATTTTACCAAATTCATAACATAGAAGTTGCATTAATTAATTTTATAATTAAATCCCGCTGTTAAAACAAATAGCGTGTTTTTAAGAAACAATATCTATCAAAAGATTGACACTTGATTATGTCTAGTTTAAATGTGAAATTACATCCAATGACCAACATTGTATTAAAATGTAAAAATATATTCTAAATATACTTTAAAACCACTTAAATTAATAATTTATCACTATTAATTATTTCGATTAAAAAAGTTGTTTTTTAATTATAATTTAGTAATTTTCACTATTCATCAGAATATGAAAGTTATCCGAAATGTACCAAAATTTCAACTTAGGATATATTCGATACTACGAATCCAAAAATGAATTCCATTTTGAAAAATAAAATTTACAAAATTTCGAAAAGTGGTTATTACTATTCATAACGGCTAGTTTTAATAATATTTTAATAGCATATCGTTGTTTCGTGAAACTCAGTATTGCGTACTACACACGCTATCGAGGAAGGTTGTGATTGCGTGTAATGCAAGGAAAGTCAAAGATGCGTGTTGTGCAAGATTCTTTTGGTGTAGCGTACAACACAAGACATTAATAAAATTAAAAAGAATATTTTTCATAAAATCTCGGGTTGTTACAATATACATACATTATGTACATATCATCTTCTTACAAAAATATCTGAATAACCTTTCATGGTTACCGGTAGCATTCAACATATAATTTCAAATACTTTAGGAAAAACAATAGTGTAAAAATCCTTAGATGCATCTTTATTTCATAGTTCCACTAAATTACCTATATAACATAACTCTTGATAAACATACAATCATTCCACTACCTTCATAAACCATTGAACAAGCTTCAACACTTCTATCATCACATATATCATTTTTAGTCTCCTAATCATCATCCACATAAATACTACCCATTTGACCAGGCTGATTCTCTTCATGATATTTTCCCTTAGGGCATTGGTTTGCATAATTCCCATACATTACACATTTAAAACATCTAATCAGTGCTGATGTCATAGAAATACCATTATCCTTATCCATGGTGTTAACTGAACCTTTTCCTTTCCACTAAATGAATTTGTGTCATTATTTTCATCACCCAAAGAATCTTCTAGTTCCATTGAGACATTCTCCTTGATGCCTCTTCCCACATGATTTACATGAGAGAAATTGATCTTTCTTTCCATTATAATCATCATGAAACTCCATCTTTCTCTTATTAGCTGAGTTGGGAAACATACCAATGTTGAGATTATTGATCATATTATGAAATTGATTATTAGGCATAATAATGATATGTGGACCTCCAAATACAATTTCATTTGGTTTTTTAGAAAGAATATCATTCCATTGTCCATCATATCCTTCATTTTCATGAATCTTCCAATTTCCAGCCATTTTTTAAAACACAAAAAAATATTGACAGAGGATAAAATCATAATGAAGGAGGATTAACATCAATATCTAACATCTTAGGTAAGATTCTATGATCCTTACCATAATTCTTGGACTATAACTTATACTTATACTTAACCTTAGGGTCATACCTTGAGATACCGTAGAAATATCGCTAAGGATCTCACTAATGTTTTTGCATCCTAGTTTCCAATGGTTAACTAAACCTTTCCTCTAATACCAACTATAGAGACCCAAATCATGGCATACATGGACATTACATTACATTCACAGAATACTTAATACATAACACACAAAGACCCAAAAGGACCGTAATAGTTTTATGTCTTTGGAAATTCAGAATTTAATCTTCTAATCATGGTGAATGATCGCCAACTTCTCCAATAAAGATCTTCCCCTATTGTTTTCTTAACTAAATCCTTTCTTTATATCCTGGGGAAAATAAAACATAAAAATTGTGAGCTCAAATTCTCAGTAAGGGTAAGCATAGAGAACATAAAACAATGCATAACATTTGAATGTAAAATCTTGAACATATTATCTAAACATAAAAAATTTGAGAAAAGACATAAATCTTGGAAGTACGTAAGGGATATATCATAAAGGAACATCTATATTGTAAAAATAGAATTGGTATAAATCATGTATTCGTGGAAACCATTCAGCACTTGTTATGATTTCTATAGTTTCCAAGGCATTGCTTCCAGGACCATCTTAGTATAAAAAAGTCCCTTTCTGAATCGAGTACACTCCTCGTTCCAGTCCAGTATCACAGAACAGGATTAACTTACCGTTCCAGCCTTGTCTATATGTTGAGATATAAATAATTAAGTAATGCATTGGAGGGAGATATATGTCCCACCCGTCTCAATATGAAATCATTCTTTCGTGTTCCCCAAAATCATAAATCATACATAATAGCATAACCCTTGTAATAGAATGGGATTCTTAAACATCATGCCATCATAACATAATCCATATAAAATATCAATATATTTTTATCATAAGGATAATCAAGCCATGAAATAATGGAAACATTATACTAGAAACATAAACATATTAAATAATTTCGTTTTAGATGGATAATATTTTCGATAAAAAACACATGAATTGAATTATTGAGGAAAATATCCTTTCATCTACAAAATAATTTTATTTTCACAAAATGCCATGAAATTTTAAAAGAAAAGGGTTTTATTGTAAATAATCATACAATATTGTAGAGTAATCTTAATGAAAATGAGGTTTTATGAAACCGTACAAATCCCTTCACGTCGTATATGTTAAAACTAACATTCTCCTCATACTTTTGTTGGAAAAGTCATAAAGGACCTCGTATGGTGAAAAAAAGAAATATTCCTTCCAATCCTTGTGGTAAAAGTCATAAAAGGGTAAAAATGACTTTAAACATAAATGGATTAATAATAAACATTTTAAAGAAAACATTTTCTGAAAACATGGACATGTATGATAAACATAACCCCAGTAAATACTTACGAATAAACAATCTCAGATAAGAATGAAATTGGAATAATTATCCCATACCTTAGGTCTAATGTGCTTCGTACATATCTGAACCCCCTGTATAATTATTTGAATAATGTTATTGAATTATTACAGAATAATATTCATTGTTATTATGTCATAAACAGTTCACTTCTGATGTTATATTACCCGTTCCTTTGTAAATTCCATGTTAAAGCAGCGTTTTGGGTAAAATCGTTTTATTTATCGTATGTGTTTAGAATCGTTGTTCTTGATATTATTACTTATATCCCGATTTACATAATTCTAGAATTTATAACATTATTTATATATAATATATATTGATCATATACATATATATATGATAGATCGATAAATGGAATGAAATACACTGTTCATGGAGACGGTAGGCCGTACGTACGCATGAACACTGTTTTCTTTTTCCTTATTGAATTGAATAAAATTAAGTAGATGACATACATATATGTATATAAATTAATACAGCATCATTATTATGTCATATATTTAATTATTACTTATTATATACTCTTTATAATCATTCATGAATGGTTAACATGGACAATGAATTTCATAGCGTCGTGGAGACGGTAGTCCGTACATACGCACGAGTGATGATACTATTCCCATGTTCGTGGAATTGTATTGATGATTAATTATAATATTTCAAAATCAATATCACATTAAAATAATCATATATAGTTATTTAATTACACCATTATAACCATCCATGTAAAGTGGTGGTCGAAAACAGATTACACCACGGCGTGGAGACGATATTTCGTACGTACACACGCGCGGTGATTCTGTTTTCCGTAGGATGGATAGAAGGTGAAATTGGGTTATTTCGTGTTTATAATAACATATCACTATATATGTAATACTGATCTTATTACTTTATAATGAGGAAAATAAATAATAATAAGTTTAAGAAGAAAGAAACTTGAGAGAATCATAAGAAGATATTTTCTCTTCTTCGATGCACCTCTTTTAAGCCTTCTCTTAATGAAGTAGGGTTGGCCTTCTGAGAAGACCAGAACCTCCAGAATGTTTATAGGGAAGTTTCAAAGATAATTGACCAGTGGTGCACCAATATTCAATGCTCAAAAGGGTGTGAAGAGAAGAGGGATGGGGTGCCCTTTTTATAAGGGAGTAGAGGGGCACCTTTGGAAAAACTAAAAATATTATTTTATTATAACGACATATTCGGTTATTAATAGCTCCAAATTGATTTATTTGGAATCTAAGGTGGGGATAGGTCGAATAATCTATAAAAATAGAATTTAGATAGGTTTATGTCATTATATTAACCTTATCTTTTAGTTTTAACTCTTAGTTAATTAGATTGACATTTACCACGTCACATTGTATTTTTCTATTATATAATTAATAAACATACCATATACATCCAACAGACCCCCAAGTGGTTCACTAATGACACAACTATCATGATATAATTATATTGGACTAACCATAGATTTTTAGGAATATAATAACAATTAATAATATAATATTTGTTTTTAAAAACTATTTTATGTCAATTTAGACACTATTTGGTAATTGATTTTTGTGAAAATCATAATAGCATGATTATTTCAAAAAAGTTAATTAAATAAACACTAATATGTCATGTTAACCTATAAAATTCGTTTAATTCATAAAAAGTCTCAAGTTACATTTATTTGGGTATTTATAACATCAATTATGTTAAAATTTCTTTAATAAGATAATTACTACATCATCATTGTGACAAATATTAATTAATTTATATAAAGTCCAAAAATTATAAATAAAATACCATTATGTAGGAAATATTTTTAGTTTAAAAATGAATATTTATAGTTGAATTTATCTTATGTATAACCGTATATTGAAAGTGATTTTGTTATTAAACATTGATTATAACTATTTTAACCTTTCATTAAATAAATTAATAATAATTGTCCTAATCAAATCCATGTGGACCTAAATGGTCTTATATTATTCCTAATGTTGTTTTTGGTCGAATTAAACTTATCCAATAGAATTATTACATGTGTTAGGGTAATAATAATATCATTTTTACAGTTAATTACCCTATTTACTTTTAACCGTTGTAAATAAAAGTAAAAAGTTACTATTTACTAAAAATTATTTTCATCTCATTGAATAAAATTTTAGTCCTTGATATTATCTGTGTCTCTCCGATTTTCGAAATTCCACTCATAGAAGCGGTAAAAATATGTTTTATGTGAATTTCCAAATTCTCCTAGGAGGTTGGTAAAAGAAGGTGAAAAGTTCAATAAAATTTTATATATCTAAAATTATTATATAATTTCTCCAATGAATTTCATTGAACATATATAGGTATTATGTATAAATTTTGACATAAAATAAATTTAAATAAAATAAATAATTATTTAAATAAAATGTCTGTTTCTAATTAGTAACCTAGTGTTTTCACTATTCAAAAAAAATGAATGTTTTCCAAAAAATACCAAAATTTCACCTTAGCCTAATTTCGTTATTCCGAATCCAAAAATTAATTCCAATTTGAAAAAAAAAATTCAAAAAGTAGGTATTACTATTCATAATGGCTAGTTTATGTAACATATCCTTTTTTATTGAAACTCGGTTTTCATACAATATACGCTATCTTGGATGGTCGCGTTTGCATGTAATGCAAGCCCAGTCAGGGATGCGTGTAGTGAAATCTCCTTTGGGTGTAGCGTACAACACAGGAGATCAATGATATTAAAAAGTATATTTTTCATAAAACCTTGGGTTGTTACAATTGTACATCCTCTAAAGATAAAGAAATGATCCCCACCTTCAGAAAATCTTCCAGGTGCCTAACCTAAGGATATCAGAGCACGTCGCATCTCACAGTCAATGTCAGTATCCCTTAATCTCTAATGAAGTGGAGGAGTGACTGCGAGAGACTGTAGAGTGGACTCTTTATCTCCATCGACAAAGGAAAATTTAAACGCGGTCAACAACTATGTCGCATCTCCTAGTAGCTTAATGTCTGATCTCATGTTGAGAGCATCTACTACAACGCTCCCCTTCCCAGGAGTATAGACTATCCTAATGTAATATACATGGAGGAACTCAAGCCATCGTCGCTAGCTCATGTTCTGGTTCTTCTGCAAGAAGATGTACCTGAGACTCTAGTGGTCAGAGTAGACTGTAAAACACTCGCCCGTCAGATAGTGCAGCCACATCTTCAAGGTGAAGACCATTACTTCTAACTCCATTTCATGGGTAGTGTAGTTCTGCGCGTGCTGTCTCAACTGAGAAAAACCATACATGATCACTGCTCGCTCCTGCATCAGGACACACCAGAGCCTAGTCCTTGATGTGTCACAGGAAAGTACATACCCAATTCCCTACTTTTAAAGCCTCAAGATGGCCACACAAGTCATCCTCTGCCTTAGATCTTGAAAGCTCTACTGGCATCTCTCTAACCACACAGAGGGTTGCTTCTTCTTCGTCAATGCTGAAAGTGGTGCTGAAAGACTAGAGAAGTCTTGAAAAAATCCCTGATAGTACCTAGCAAGTCCCAGAGATTTTCATACCTCCGTCACACTCCAAGGTGGCTCCCAACAATGAAATGCCTCAATATATTCCGGATCCACTCAAACTCAAGCCTCCGAGATGACATGTCCTAATAAGTGAAAATATCGAATCCAGAACTGCCACTTCAAGAGCTTACTATAAAGCTGGTGCTCTCGGAGTGTGTCTAATACTACCTTCAAATGGAAGGCATGTTCCTTCTCAGTAGCTGAGTATATCAGTATGTTATCGATGTTGTCTATGAAAAAGTGATCAAGTTAAGGTTGGATGATCTTGTTCATGAGACTCATGAAAAATTCTAGAGAATTGGTTACACTGAAGGGAATAATTGTGAACTCATAGAGGCCATACCAAAACCTGAAATCCATCTTCTACACATCCTCATCTCAAACACTGAGCTAGTGATTTCCTAACCTATGGTCTATCTTCGAGAACCATCATTCTCCCTTGAGCAGATCAAATAGGTCGTCAATACTCATGAGTGGGTACTTATTCTTCATGGTCACCTGGTTCAGGTGATGGTAGTCAATGCACAGTCACAGGCACTCATCCACCTTCACGGTGAACCAAATCAGAGATGCCCAGGGTGAAACACTAGGTCAGATAAATCCCTTCCACTACTAGTCCTCCAACTGTACCTGCAGCTCATGAAGATCGGCGGGGGCCATCTGATATGATGGAGTATATATCGGTGTCATCCTTGGGTATAGGTCAATGTAGAATTATACCTCTCAGTGATAACATAGTCCTAGTACATCTTTATGGAAAACGTTTGTGTATTGATCCACCACAACAAGAATACTCAGACTCTGCACATCAACCACTCTAAGGATGAGACTATCCAACTGATGTGTAATTGACTTACCCTTCCTTTGTGTAAGTCCAACCTGTGCGGCAAAGGCTCCATTCTTGCTAGTGAAGATGAACATGGCCCCATCCTTGCTTACACATCGCACTTTGTGCCTAATATATTCAATCTGAGTATGAACTTTGGATAACCAATCCATACCCAAGATGATGTCGTAAGGCCTCGACGCCGCTACGAGGAGATCCCAGCTGGAGTACTCTCCTCCTAGAGTAAGCTCACACTACCGGCACCAGTTTTCAATCATCGAGTCTTCTCCAGTGTGACTCTCTAATCGTAAGTATCGAGCCATCGGCTTCGTTAGAAACTCCGAGCTACGAAAGAGGGAAGCGACAATAAAAGAATGACTCGCACCACTGTCTATAAGTACTTCATCAAGGGGAGAGTAGACCCAAATAGTAACTTGTATCATCTCAGGTTTGCCGTGTTCGTAGGCCTCGACTTCCTTGAACTGAGACCACCTATGTTCGCCAGCTCCCTGTGGTCGGGGTGGACCTACTAGTGGTGGTGGTTGTAGAGCCTCGAAACGTCACCCACCACCCACAGCTCGACCAGCTCCTCTGTCACGTCCGCCTGCTCCTGGCAGACCACTATGGTCAAACCTCTGTCTCTTCCTGGGAGGTCCCTATACTCTCTGCTACTCTTTTGCATAGCGGTTCCGGCAATCTTGATCCATGTTACCCTGCCCGCCACATGCATAGAACTGCTTGTTCCTCATATGACTGGCTTTGTGTCATGTTCCCCTCAAAACCGAACATGTATATTAGTGTCACCCACCTGATAGCCTGGTCTGCTTGGACCTCTGCAACATTTTTCTATAATAGGCTATAGAATACTCTGCTACATGTTTCTCTGTGGTGGGTCTCGCTACTTCTGTCTTTTCAGCAAGAAAGCTCTACACAAGAAGGGCTTGCTCCAGTACCCCCGTCTGTGTCTAGATGTTGAGGGAGATCGTCAAATATATGATCTCAAAACTGAGTCCCATCAAGAATGTCTGGGCCTCGATTAGAGGGTCTTATACCATATCTGTAGAGTTGTGCGAGAGGTTAGTAAACCTCGTTGATTACTGATCAACTGTCATGCTACCCTTCTGCGGATTAAGTAACTCTTTAATCCGCACCGCACAAAGGGTGGATGGAACAATCTATGACATGAAGAGACTCTCAATGTCTTTCCAGAGTAATGATTCCTCTTCATTCACCTAGAGCATCAATATCCACTATCTACCTACTGCTTCATGCTGGATACTCATGAAAAGGATCACCATGAGGTCGGATAGTGTCCCATCCAATCTGAAAACTATCACGATAGCCTCTAGGCAATCCTCAACATCCCGGGGGTCCATCTCTACCTTGAACCTGGGTGGCCTATGGCGCTGGAACTCATGGAAGACACTCAGATGGCGTGCACTCTCTACTGCTATATCTTGTTTCATCGATGACCATGTGGGTAGTGGTACCGCTGGTACCTCGGCTGTGATGGGGCCCCACTCTGAGGCCTCGTCGCTCGGTGGGCTACCATCTCATACCAAACTAAGAACCCTATCTGGATACCTTCATGGGGCCATCCTTAAAAGAAACAGGTGTTCCATGGTTAAAATAGAATACCTAGTGAGTTGACACAATGTAGTCATGAAGAAAACTTTTTAATGGAAACTAACACGCAATCAGTGTTTTCGTGCACTGAGTCTGAAATAAGATTTCAGAGACCGAGTGTATCGGTACATCGGTCTCCACACCAACAGCTATTTCCCTATACTGTTAACCACAACCAAAACACATAACAATATTTCCAATAAAATAATCAAAGTCCAATTTTTGCGGTAGATCCTCCCTATGACACCAATTTGTCACAAACCATCCTCGGGGCCTGATCCATGAACAACACACGCTCTCCTTCCATAGGATAAGGGATGGTGACTAGATCCAAAGGAGAATCCCTAATAAAATGGGAAAGAATTGCCTTTTAACCTATAACTGACCCAGTCTGAAAAAAAGAAGTAGAAGAAACAGGTACTAAAATAGAAAATGAAATGTGTGATAAAAGTAAGTGGGACAGTATACAAATCCATCTAAACAAAAAGTAAAAGTACAAGTGAGAAGGAAAAAACAGATCCTGGATCATCCACTGGTGAATCCTACATGAATGGTAGGTACTAAACTCGAATACTAGTCCATGAGGTACATCTCGTGTAGTCCATCTCTAAGTAGCCTCCCATCTATCATCCTCAGCCTCGATCACTTCTCAATGTTGTCTTCACAGGACACAACAAGGTGCGGGGGAACCCTGTGCAGGGTTGGGTATAACAATACTCAGTAGGGGACCCTGAGACCCCCAAAGGACTCCCAAAATCCACAAAGGATAAACCATATAAGAAAGATACAATCATGATGTATCAACCAAACCTACTTAGGTATATACCCATACATATACCTAAGTTACCAATAACAAACCGCCTTTAAGTCTCGATCCCAAGAACAACCCATTCCACAATGAAAGTAAAGTCAGTCATCTCGATGATATCGACTGAATGTGATGACTCTTCTCACACAGGTATACTATTAAAGCAGAGGTTTAGAGATGATTGGTTGTAGCCACTAAATCATCACCTTTGTCGAACCCAAAAAGGATCCTGAAATAGTATCAGCGCTGTCAAACCCACGAAGGATCCTTGTACAGAAGTCATCCCTGTCGAACCCACAGAGGATCCATGTATAGTAGTCCATGATGTCAAACCCACAGAGGATTCCGGTATAGTAGTCACTTCTTTTGAACCCACAGAGGATCCCGATACAGAAGACATCACTATATAACCCACGGTGGATCCTTTTAAAGTATCATCGCTGTCGAACCCACAGAGGATCTTGTCATCTCAGTCACAACCATCCCTAGGTTTCCCGCACTCACCACGCTTTATTTTTAGAGGGTCCGCTCCTCGAGCCAAGTGTTAATATATCAACAACGCAAAAGACACAATTAGATGTATCCCATAGTTCTGTCTCATCATAAGATACCCAACGTGATAGACGACGCTTCAATATGATGCACGGTCTATGAGTTATTGGCATTTCCTTTCCAGGGGCCATGATGATTTTTAGGCTCAAACCAACCCGACCGTACCACAACTGCAACAAATCCCCAAGCGGTGTATTCAAAAAAATCACCTTGCTCCATGAATTCTAACACCTTAGGTGTCTCATCAATCAGATACTCATAGCCCATGATACGGGAAAAAAGGGTAAATAGTCATAGCGTGTTCGGGCTCGGTCTCACCTAGTCAGACCGACCCAGCCTGACTCAGTCCTATCTGGGGTCTGACCCGGTCCGCAGGTGTAGCCTCACCCTAGTGAATGCGTCCTGGCCCGAAGACGTAGCCCAGCCCGACCGTGGCGGCCCAGCTGTGGCGGCCCAGCCCATGGCGGCCCGGACCATGTCGGCCCGACCATGGGGCGAACCAGACATGGAGGCCCGGCCATGGAAGCCTGGCTGAGGGGAGGAACGACCGTGGTAGCTTGGCTGAGGGGTAGCCCGGACGAGGGGCGGCCCGGCCATGGCGGCCCGGCCGAGGTGCGGCCCTGCCGTGGCGGCCCGGCCAAGGGGCGTCCCGGACGTGGTGGCCCAGATGAGGGGCGGCCCTACCGTGGATCTTCCATAGAGCGGCACGACGACATCATGCTTCTTCCATCTTCGGTGGCCCTCAAGGCCGTGGTCCCCTTCCTCCAGCGTGGTGCGATGACACCACACCGTTCCGGCTCCGTCTCCGTCATCAACCAAAAAAGAACCAACGGAGGTTTGTCGGGCTGTGCATGTTCGGACCACGCCCTGCACATTAGGTGATAAAATATTTCCATCATCGAATGAAAATAAAAAATGAAAAACAAGGGAATAATTCCTACATTATAATATCCAAATCCCCTACCTCGTAATCTGTGTTTTCTCCGCAGTGTCGCGGGAAGGCGGCGTCATTCCGTTGACGTCAGGAGGAGATGAAATCGTCGTAGGCGACATTCTTTGTGGGTGGCGTCTACCCATTCATTTCCCAGTTGGAGAGGGAGACGATTTCCAAGGAATAAGTCGAATAACGAAGGATGTTGCCAACATATTTCACGTTCTTTGTTGGAAGGAATAGGCATTCTTCTATTGCGATGGTTCTTTGTTGGAGTGGATAATTCTCCAATGATTCTCCCAAATTTCCTCCAAAGAATGATAAGACAAAATAATAGAAAAAGTTCTCTATTATTTTTATTGAACTACAACACAAGTTTGTACATTAATAAAATGGGACAATTCATTTAATTTAATCCAGATGAACGGATTCATAATACAAATTCTAAAATAAAGGAGCTGGAGAGATTCAATTAATTGATGAGTGGTTTGGCTCCATTATGAGGGAAGGCTATTATTTTCTCCCATTAATGGAGAAGTCAAGGGGTTTAAGGGGGCTTGACCTCCTATGGGCCCCGCCACATAATATCCTCCAATGGGAGGTTATGCGTGGGTGGCCCCACCTCCAACCTCCACTTGGAGGATTAAACCACCACTCAATTAAAAATATGCTAGACATATTTTCATTTAATTTATTTAAAAACCCCAAAAATTAACATCCAATATCAATAAAACGCAACTGAGGTGAAGGTTTCCTTATGAAAATATAGGCACTGCGAGTTCATCATTGCCCTAAGATTTCAATTACTAGAACCAGTTAAAAAGATATAATATTTCGTACATACGTTTACTCCACGAACCCGAAAAAAAAATTCAAAAAAAAATTCCGAGCACACCGGGCATCAGAATCAGGAGCTGTCAGAAAATGCAAACTCGTAAAATTCCTATGTATTTAAAAAACATACACGAAAATTTTGGGTCTTTACAAAACCAGACCAACTTAAGAGGAAGAAAAAATGAACATTTACACCACCCATTCTCAAGCATAGGGGACATGAACTTGGACAACACATTTTGCAATGATCCAGACCCCAACCACATGGGGAGGGGAGGAATATGAACCTAATCATTAGGTCTATAAAACCACAAAAGTAACAAAGGAAATACCCAACACTCTCCACCTATGAGTAGATAAAACTAATACCTCAACCAATTCACAATGTTTTTCCACACATGGAAATTGATCAGAAACCCACATAGAAGAATGCATAACCCCAGACATTGTGTGTGGGGTAAGTCCACAATGCTCATTGCAACAAGTAAAAATTCATATTGATGAGGAACAAAAATAGGGACATAGATACTACCTTGCCACAATGGTGGATGTATGAGCTTAGTCAATGTCCCCACACTAATTTATATTTCTTAACTCTTGGAAAGGATTCATTCTGAGGCATGTGGATGTAGCCCTTATGTTTGAATCATCTTCTCCACCATAGTAAAGAGTTAATGATCATAACACCCCAAAAAATACCACTAATACAAAAAATATTGCATAACCCAAAATAAATATAAGGATACAGAAAACCATTCTACATAACTCTGAAAGAGGTTAATAATTGACAAGGAACACAAAAAATAACACCTCAACACCAACGGGCACTTTTACCACAATCGAGAGAGTTAGCATAACTGAAATACACGATAATATAACCCCAAATAGATATATATTCCAACAATCGTTCTACATAATCATTCAAGTTGGTGTATTTAACCCTTGAATAAAATCATTAGGTACATGAACTATAAATATTTCCAATGGAGAACCATCCATGGCTGCATCACATTATCCAACTCATCTATATAATCCCACTAAACATTACTCCAATATTGATACATCAACAAGATCTCATCTCAATACGCATCAAAAGTATGACTTCAAAATCCTATAGAAGCTTACCAAACACACCACAATTCTAAAAAATGAAAAGGAAACCCACAAAATCATTAATTTACATATTAAAAACAAATTTTCATCTTAAAACACTTTTTAAAAACAAACTAACTTTGTTGTTTTTCACATTCACCAATGGTGGTCCATCAAGTCTTAGTCACATGAATATTACCGTGCCACACTGAGCACCCATCCCAATTTGAATATCAGCCATCTATCAACATATATATGCAATACCATGCATGTGAGAACCCATGAAAACACTGATGTCTAAAACAAAAATCCTCATCTTACTTGCAAAAATAATCAACCCATTTATAAAATCATGTAACTTTAATAGGCACACTAATCAACAAGTCAAGAACAATTTTCATATTTCCAAACAACAAACCATTTTACCAATACCATAAAACAAAACCCATATGTGTTCATCAAAATCCTCTCACTTTGTTCAAAAAAATTCAGCATCTCAGAAAATCAATCATTTTGAAGAATAGTATGATTTATGACCAATTACATTTTATTTAGTATAACATCAAAACAAACATTCTATTCCAAAAACCCATTCCCATTTAAATAATTAATCATGGTCCCCTTTTATAATCTGATCGCCACATGTGCCAAAAACATTTTTAGAAAAACACCAAGAGTTAAAAACTGATTCCCAACCCAAGCCATTGGATTCAATCACTTTTAAAAAAACAACTCATAACATTTAAAATAGCTTTTTTAGAATCTCATTATAATAATCCTTATATTCAAAAATCTTATTTCAGCTACCAATATATTTAGATTATGTACAATCCAATCCAATTAAATCCTTTTTTACTTTATTACAAAATTTTTTTTCAAAAAACACACACCCTTCTAAAACATTTCCTATATTAAATTTTCAAAAATAATTTTCAAAATTCTCACATGAGTATTTTAAAATTTATTTTTTTAATGCTAAAATAGTTCAACAGACCCAATAATGTAACTAGTATTGGTGATTGCCATGACCAAATGGTTGGAGGCCATATTCCAAACACATCAAAAACATAGAGAGCCTTCTCAAGTCCATGCCCAAGCACCACCGGGATTCCAAGAACTAGCGATCTCATAGTGACTGTTTGTCCAACTCCCATTTTTGTTTCCCAGCACACAAAAAACAGAAATCACCAAGGACACTAACAAATATGGAGATCCCATAAAATCCTAATGATCTAAATGTTCAAGATTCAACGAAGTTCTTCCCACACATATCGTTCATGTCTTGTCAATCATATTCCTTCTGCATTGAAATCCCCAAAATAAAATGGATTCTCTTAAAAGCAAGGTATGCTAAGAGGCATCCTCCTTTGATTACATTTTTTCATGAACCAGTCTGTGTTAAACAAAAAACGACCCCCCATACCACTTGATGAAAAATACCAAAAGTAATTCTTGATCCCCTCGGGATAGTGACAACCAACGTTGGAATATGTTAGAGTAATAAAGTGATCATTTTCTCCAAAATATAAACAATAACTCGGAACTAGAATTTAATTTAACATCCAAAAATATTCTTATAAAAATATTGATATGAATATTATTTGTACATTGAAGATAATGTAAAATAGAACCAAATAACTCAACTAATCAAACCTGACAACCAACTGACTCCATGTGACCCCACCACCCAATCTCTAATATAAAGGTCACACATCACCCATGGCGATCGAACTCGAGTTGAATCCTTCAAAAGGGATTAAAAAATATGAAGAATACAAACATGATTATTAAAACCTAGTAGGATATCCTGATATTCTATCCCAAATGAATATCCATTAAAATAAAATTAACATCAATTTCATGTTTTAAATACAATATATAAAATCATATTTTCCAAACATGGTTCCATTCTATAATCATTATAAAATAAAATGCTCAAATGTTTTCATGTCCATAAAATGTTAGTAACTGATTTCAATGAAATACAACTATAAAATGAAAATAGTTTTCGAGAGGTTTGAAATAATAAATGTACGTTTTTAAATAAAACACACAATCATATGAATATAATAACTAAACTCACCAAATTCTGTCAGTGAGTAAAAATTTCCAATGAGCACAAGTCATGAGAACACCCCAATCCACTATTTTGTTGGGGACCCCAGGTACCACGTATATTTTTGTAAATGATACCATAACAAATATTTCTTCTTGTGAAGGTGCCACTAGTAAGGAACAAAACCCCCAACCTTTTGGTCTCTAACATCACCATAATAGTTTATATTGTGTTTTATCATCAAACTTTCTTTGTGTAAAAGGGACAAAACCATTCTGTATCAATAGCTTAATAGTACTCGTCGGCCTATCTAGATAATTCAGTTTCCGTCATTGTGCTCAATAAATTTTTAAATTATATACAATCCCATTTTCACATAAAAAATCTAGTTCTGTTTATACATACTGCAAATAGTATCTAATAATTCTTTAAACAGTTTGTATAACTCATTTAACCTTTTAGAATTTTCATATATCCATTTCATGGGGGTTAAATTTGATTTGAAAATAAAATCCATTCAAAAGGGAAATATTAATGTTACGCACCCACCAATACCATGAAAAAACTATATTTTTAGCCTAATCACCATTTAATAAATCAATTTCATAAACCATAAAATGACCCCATATGGTGAAACATTGAACACAGATGAAACCCATTTTCTTATAAAAAATTCCAAATGGGCCTTTATATATTTTACCGAACACACATGTATCAATGGTATAAATTTAACCCATTAAAAATAGTTGTACAAACAAAATTATTAGAAGAAATTCATTTACATAAATCAAATAAAATTTTTAGGTTGCTCATTCAATGCTCAACCATTTTCTTAAAAAATCCAAACTGACCACTTACTAGAAACTCTAGAAAAAACATGTCAAAAACCAATACACATCAATTTATATTACCAAAACCCATTTGAAAAGCCATAAATAACCCCAAAATATAACTTCTAATTCTAATAAAACTTTAACAAATCCCCAAACAACATTTTATATACCATTTAATAGATAAAATTCAATCATGAACTTTTCTAAATATGCATTCAATATTTATAGAAACGTCATCTATGTAACACCAAAAAGGGTAAAACAAGACTCTTGACACCAAAAATTTATAACTATTATATAATAAGGTCATATAAATGAGAATCCATATCCAAAAACTAGCAGAACATTTATTTAAACAAGGAGTATGCACTTTAATAATGAAACAACACCATTTTTCAATAAAATTGCTTAAATAACCACATTCCACACAAAATATATCATAAAAAGGTTGAAAATAAATACCAAACTTTTATACATGGTTATAAATATAAGAGAAAAATGAAACATAAATAATAAAGGCATGGTATTGGGGGAACCTACCTCATTACCATGACAGAATAAACATACACCCAAAATCCATCCACGAGGGTTCACAAACCCTATAACAATGAAGAAAAGTTCTAAATGAATGAAACCTCAATAATATTTCAATGGAAAATTGAAACATAGGACATAAATGACCATTTAGTAAGATAATTCCATGATATAATGGATGGTGGAGGAAGAAAAAGGAGAAAGGACAAGGAAACTCACCTTTTTAACTGGAGAACTCTCTATCATCCCTTTAGATCCACTCCCTTAGAGGGGAAACAATTTCTAGGAACTCAATTTAGAGTACCCTTTGTCAGGAAAACCCATGGATATATCATTATGGGGGAAATAGTAAAAAATGAATGATATATGAAAGAAAACATTCCCATTACAAATCTGGACGATTAGAGATACCTTGAAAAAATTCACAATAATTCATGATGATGATGTGATCCAATGAATAAAAATGGAAAATTGAGGTGCTCCAAGGTATTGTGGACAGGGGTGAGTGGTTGAATTTCCAAAAATGTATAAAAGATGAATTTGATATAAGAGAAAAAAATTATTTCCTTAAATATGAAAATATGATCATAGGTTAGCCCAATTCTTGAATAAATCAACCAAATTTTCCATGATTATCATTTATTATGAGAAAAATGGATATGGTGATTTATATAAGTCAAGTGATGTGAAGTGTGATGTTTAATGGGTGAATTATTTTAAAAAATAAAATAGTTATAATAGTAACAATTTTTTTTAAATCTAGAAAGGGCTCACATTTTGGTCTAAATCATGAAGAAACCACACTTTGATCTCAAAAATGCATGGTAAATTATTGAAACCAAAGAAATAATATAATTTACTTGATAAAAACATTTATAATAATTCATGTATCAGACAGATACTATCCTCATTATTTCTGTTGACATATTTTTACTATTTCAATGATATTTTTGTGAAACAAGTTTCTTTTGCACATGATCATCATGTTTCAAAGATATATTAATGAAACCCATCTATTTTTTATGGGTTAATCATTTTTAAAAAGAACAAATGTTGATATAATGAGTCAGGTATAAATTAATTCCCTATGTTATTTATTCATTATTCGATTCATGGACATTATAAATTAAGGATGCACCCAGACAGTGCGGGGTGGGCATATTGTAGCTTATACGACAGTTTCCCCCAGATATATACCCAATTCATTAGGTGGTACTTATGTTCTCTAGATAATTATATTGTAATTCATATGAATGTTAATTGAAATTTAATGTGTTTTAATCATTCTATATGATTATGTTCAACGATACCAACTATATTTTATCTGTTCTTTCTATAGGTTTAGGATATATTATTTGATCAAAAATGATATAACATTAAACATGATTATTGAATTTTATTAATTTTTAATTTTTTAAATAAATATTCTTTAATTTTATGTTTTAAAATTTATATATTTACTAGAATTGATATTTTTAATTTATATTCATTAGCTATTATGATGTAATCATTAACTTGTGAATTTTCTGTTCTCATAAATGTCATTTAATTGGTAATGCTTATGTTTACCCCTAAAAATAATTTGATATCACAATTATTATGTTTATTAATCCCCATGACATAAATATTAATGGTGAATCAGTTATGTATATAAGGGATTAAATATTTATGATGATAATTTATTAATGTGAAAATGAAAAGTGATGTTAATTGGTAAAAATCCTCATTTTTGGTCAAGTGAAATTTTATTGTAGTAGTATTTCCAATTTCCAAATATTTATGAACCTAAAATATCCTTTATGTTGTAAGTGATGCAATTTTTCCTTTTGATGTTTTATGGATTATAGGAATAAATAATTGGGTAATAATTTCCAGTATCAACGTCAAAAATTTAATGTTTTAGATTTCAGAACTGATTCAATGTTTGCAGGATTAGGGATATGATAGTTAGTATCAGAGGTCAATTTAGATAACATTAGTGATTATGAGGATTTAATGTGAAGGTAAATTGAGTTACTTAACAAGTGAATATAATATAATCTTATGGATGATCATATGTTCAAATTTTAGGCATCCTTTTTTAGTTTTAAATGTTAATAATTTTGAATTCAATGATGGTATTTTGGGAACTATTTCATTGTGTTAGGTTGTTTATAACCACTCATATTAATATAAGGTGTTATTCAGTAAGGAATTTTATATTAACGAAGAAAAGGATATCCAAAACTGTGGGTGGAAATTATGTTATATCTTTTAAGTTTGTGGGATGTGAACCCATAGTCAAAGGCAAACAATAATTTAACACCTTCCATGACAATACATGATGTTCTAGTTAGTTTGATATTTTTTAGGTAAATATAATGTTTATATATGAATAATGCTTTATTTTTCCTTTTAGTAATTATTTACATAACATTTAATACTATATTATCAAATCCTTCTAATCCTTCTAAACCTTGGGATTTAAACATAGTTAAGAAATATTTTAAGAAATATTATGAAGGTTTTTATTTGATTATTTAGGATAAAAATTGGGTATAACTATTCAATTTGGATTATTATTATATCTTATGATGTTTTATTCAATATGGGAATTATCATACCATGTGATAAACATTTTGGTTTTTGTTAATGTCTAAATATTAAAGGATTATTTATTTATACGCATTATGGTTATGTGGACTTAAGAAATTTTATTTTTTTTCATTGTGTCAGAAAATTATTTTCAAAAACTCTATATTTAGAGAAAAAGATTTTATTTTTGTTGAAATTGAGTAAAGGATGAAATTAAACACATCATGTATATTTACTTATTCTCCAGGTATTTATTGTAATAAAATTCACTAACTCGGGGAAATGTTTTTTTTTAAGTTTTATTATTTTACCTTTAATTATGAAGAACCTGTTATCTTTTCCATCATCATAATTTTATGATTTTGAGTCCCTCAATAATAAATTGTTAATTCAAATAGTTTTGAAAATGACCTCGATCACTATATATAATTATTATACTATTTTTTTTCCTTGTTATGTTTTAATCCATATAAACATTGTACTTAAATTTATCTATTATTAAAATTGAATTTTATTAATCCTATTAATGATGTCTACTAAACAAAAAAGAGTTTTCAAATTTCAATCCTTTGATTATAGATAAAAAGATAAAATTATAATGTAAACATTAAATAAAATGGGGTAGAGGTTGTGACACCAAATTATTTAAAAAATAAACTATAATGTATAGTGTAAAAGATAGGAAATACTCAGTTTATCATGCACTACATGTTACCCCAAGATTATTATTTTCAAGGGTGGATTTAACAAACCACAAATCATAAATTCCAATGATATATATTACAACTATAAAATAGCCACTAAATTTTATTGTATGTAGATAACTAAATATATAATTATATATATATAAATATATATATATACTTTACTTACTAATTATAAAATCATGAGGAATGTTTATTAAATAGTCATTCATTTTTCAGTAACATGGTTTTTTCATAAAAAATTAGATCTGAATAAAAGAATATTATTTCAATTTCATAAATAAAATATTATAATATTCTATTATATTAAATTTATTTTATAAAATGAAATTAATTTTGGGAATTTTAATATAGAGACTTACATTGGATGAAATTTTAGGATATTTAAAAAAATTTGATTTTACTATGATTTGTGAAAATTGTAGATCATTGTAAAATGTATTTTCCATTAATTAAAACAACCAATTTTAAAGTACCAATCTATATTGAATTTTTTTTTGATGAATTTTTTTTTCTATTTAGTTAAATTCAAGTCATTATTATATTAGTTTTTTTAATAGATTATTTTTTGTTTAAAATGGTTTCTCTTAAAAATGATTTAAAATGCATAATAATTCACAATTTTAATTAATTAAAATAATACATAATTGGTAATTTTTTAAATAAAAAAAATATATTTTATATCAATAAATATTATTTAAGTATTTTTAAATGATTATTATTTTTATAGATTTAATATGAAATCGAATTATAAAAACACTATTTTGGAAAACCTCTTCTATCATAACTTCTACAAGATTAATATTAAATTAAAATTTTCCAAAAAAGAGATTTGAATTTGAAAAAATAGATTCCATATTTGGGATCAACATAATTTAATATTTATATCTAGATATAATTAATTTTATACCACATTAAATAATGAAAACATTTGACATTAATTTCAATGAGTAAGGTAAAAATGATTTTACCACGAGATTGAGCTTTAATCATATAGGGTTAATGTCCTAAAAACATATAAAAAATCCATTGAATAAAAATATATAATCCCTTATCACTATAATATATAATTTTATTATATTTTGGATAGTAGTCTAAGAATGTTTCTCGTTTAATAATCAATGTAATGAAAATTAGAAAAAGGAACATGTTTCGATTATATTTATTTAAATCCTTATGACACGAATAATAAAAAATATGATTTGTTATATATATCTTTTTTAAATCTAAATGATTTGTTTTTATCATTTTAAAATGTATATTATCTTTTAGTATAAATAATTAAAAAAATCCTTGTGAAAGGACAATATAGTAAATATATAGCTAATAATTTACTAAAATTTATGCTGCTACAAATATTAAATGTGATGTAAATTTAATGAATTATTCTATTAAATAAAATTTTAAAATATATAAATTGTGTCACATATTTTTTATCTTAATATATTTAAATTCAATAATTTTTTACATTTATAAATTTATATTAAATTAATAATGTCTAAATTGATAATAATTTTATTTTATAGTAATAAATATTTTATTAAAGATTATAAATTTACAAAAAATATTACAATACTACATTTGATTTTTGAGTTCCAATTTATATTAAATACTATCAATTCATGAAAATATTGATCTTTTATAATGAAGTCATTGACCCCTAAAAAGTAAAAGTAATTTTGGCACAATTATGGTTAATGTATTGTTTGGTTTGTTAATTGTGATTATGTCAAAAAAAAATTATCACACAAATGGGATTTTTATTTAATAATTATAATTTTATATTAATAATAAATGGCTATAATTTTATAATAATTTTCATATTAATTTAGTCTTAATGGTACAATTAGTCATCCTAATAAACTAGTTACCTAAATGAAAAACCATATTGAAAAAATAACAAAACATAAGAATTATTGAATTAAATGTTGAAAAATTTTGTTTCTTTATGTTTTGAATGTTTTTATCTGCCATATCATCTCAACCAACCTTTATTTATAAATCTTTTAGTCACATATTTTTTAATTATTACCGCACAATAGATTATACACTTGAATATTAACAAAGATAAAAATCATCCTAAACAATAAAATGTAACTCAATAACCTCAGTTATTAAAAAATATAAAAAAACATTGATAATACATCCTTGGAAAAAAATTTCCAAAAATTCGTTCTCACATACTATAGGCATTATAATTAGAATGAAGAAATCTAATGATGTTAAAATTCAAGAATTGTATTTTTTATTTTATTTCTTTTTACACCTCCTTTAATTATGATTATACCATGATTATATAATAACATATGTTCCCCCATAATAGTTCTATGTTAATATGTTAAGGGTGAGACAAATAACTACATAAACATCCATTAATTGGGATGTGAAATCATCCTTCATGTGTACAATAGACTACCACCTCTTGAATTGATATTGTACATTTTTTACAACCATTCAAGTGTTTGAATAGTGAAGGATGTAATGTTTATATATGGTATAAATAATATAATTATACCTTTTTATTAATTATATCATATATAACCATTTTTACATTCCATTTCATTGTGGATATGAAAATGTTGATCGTGTTTTCGATTGACTGTGTTCTCATAATGTGATGTGAATCATTTTTAAATAACATGTTACATTGAAGGTAATATGGGAAAAAATAAATAATACATATGATATAAAATAAATAATTACAATATTCATGATATAAATTTATTTTATTCATTATAACATATCATTTAGTTTATTATGGTTTCACTCTGTCAGAAATGTGATAACATCATTCGTGTATACTAGGACTACCACCCCTTCAAAGCAACATGATTACTTTTTCATCACATGAATTTTATAAATAAGTATGTATGATTATATAAATATAATATTTATGATATTATTGTTATGCTATAAACTAAAAATTTTAATTTCTATCTCTCTATAATGATAACTGTAAAAGAAAACATTTCTCCTTCAAACATATGACATACAATCTCTATGATAGGAACATATGTTTAATATTTATAAACACAATTCATGATAATATTAACAAGTATAATGAATTTATTAATTTGATAATTATTTCATTTTTTTTATTCTGTAGATGTTGAAATAATGATCTTGTTTACGATATCCATCCTATGAATTTAATTCTTGACACAGAAGACAAATATTACCAAAACATCTAACATAAACCTAATTTATCAAGAAATAATATAAAAAATATTTACTAGTTAAAAATATGTATTAATATATATTAAAATTTTTCTCATGAAATTAAATTATTAACATAATTTAATTATTCAGAAATATAAATATCCAGAATAAGAAATCCAACCCATGGTAAGGGTTTTTAAAATAACACATTTATTCATATTAGATATATGAAATATTGAAAAAATATTTTTTGCAGTTGGTATAATTCATAGAAATCTATTTTATTATTCTAATTTTATTTTTATGGGTATTTTCATGTCCATTTGTGGTTCTCTATTTCATAGGGTTTATAGATTCAATGTTAATATAGAGGAAATTTATTTCTATCACATTTTTCCTTCATTGAGAAAATATTTATATTATAAACCCATCATCATTCTTGAGGTGTATATAAATAAAATTTGATATTTTATATCATGAATATCCATGATTAAATTATATTTTATGTTTAAGATAATGTTAATAATTCATGGGGATCATGATTCACAGTTATAAATGTGTTATTAGTATTTTATTATAATATCATCGTTTATCAGGACTGTGTATGATTATGTATCTGATGATGAAATGTTATAATTACCATAAGTTTTCATATAATCTAGTTATTCATGATTTTTTCATATAATAGTAACGTATTTAAAAAAATTCTTATAATAACTGGAAATATTTTTAATAAAAACCAATTCCTATTCTCTCTTTTGTAAGAAATGTATTTTCTAAAAAAATAATGATTTAAAATAATGTTGAAAAACATTACACTATTTCAAATGATTTATTCAAGGTATTTTTACATATGTTGAGGTTTTCAAATAAATAATCTTATATATTTTCTATTAAGGAACATTTATAATAAAAATTATGTGCCATATGAATGTATTTTTGGTCATGTAAAACATTACCCACCTACATGATTATCTTTTCGTGGAAAATTTATTTGAATGTTTACAAGGTTGTTTTAATTTATAATTATTTTTTAATTTTCCAGAATGTATTTTTTTAATTAATATTAAAAAATGTATTTTCGAAATGAAAATTATATTTTCTTTATGATTGTTTTTAATGATATTTTAATGGTATTTTTATTCATCGACATCATAAACACTTGTTATTATTATTCCTCAAATGTGGATTATTCATGTTTATACCATCTCCATTCAATCTCTAGATGGATTTTTTTGTTTTATAGACAATGTTATGGATCTCATCTCTTTTCCATGGGTTAACCATGTTTCAAATATATTTTCATGAAACCCAAAACATTATTTTTAGTTAATAATGTTATTAAATGAATAATGGATCATCAATCATTTATGTTTTCATTATTTTTCTATTTTCTATATTTATTATTTAATTTTTGTACATTATAAATGATAGGATCCCATATTGCTCCAGGATATCCCAATATAACCTATATTATAGTTTCACCTTGATAGTGTTCTTATGTATTGGTTAATTTTAATGTTATATGGGAAATTATATTAGTGTCGACCATGTTGATATTCGTGTTTTATGTGTTTTATAATAGTTTAAGGATATGATGTTAAAATATAAAACTATGTTTTTATATTCTTTATATGGAATTATGATTATTCATTTGATCAAGATTTATATTGAATAGAACAAGATTATTAATTCATAATAGTTTTTACATTGTTAATATTTTATAGCATTATTTCTTGTTTAATGATCCAGGAAATAATGGGTATGAATATTCATATGTTATAATCATTCATGTTGATTATGTAAACTTACCATTATGCTCATCTTATTATCACTGATGAAATTGATATGAAAATTCTTATGTTAACCACTATTAATAAATTCTTATATCCCTTGTTATGATTCTTTTTATACTTGTTTTCAAGAATTATTTTGAACAAGTTATGTCTAGAAGGGTCTCATATAGATCATGATAATTTTTTATTGCGAGAAAGATAAAATATGTTATATATGAGAGACATTAATTTAATGTTATGTTAATTTTTTATGTTATCGTTTTTAAAATTTCCCTAAAACAATAAAAATAAATGGTCCTCGATGATTTATGAGATATAAAGATTCTTTTTAATTTTGTAATTTGATGATGTAAAATATTTTTGATCGCAATTATCATCATCCAAAATAGAAATGTAATGTTTAAAATTTCAGTTCTACATCCAGATGTACGAGCTCATGGATATTATAAATTTACATAAATAATGACCAACAATTACCACTAAAATTAATGGTGTTTTTCAAGAGGGTATTTACCCCTGATCTCACCTACTAAAGATCACATATAGAAAAATTCTTGATAATAAGCCTGGATTGTTTTGAGCCCCAATCACATGATAATCAAAGATCATCTATGTCTAGTTAGTAAGAAGTAACTAGAAAATAATGCATATATTTGACATTAATATCATAGTATATATAGTTTCTCATTATGTCATGGGGATAGTCATAACATTATTATGTGACAATGAATCTATGGATATTTCTATGTAAATAGTGTATAAATACATATCACCACTACTATAAAATGTCTAAATCATGCATAAACCACTTTATAAATTAAAAACTCATTTTAGTTGTTTTCATTAAACTAACTATTACGACACTCCAACTTACTGCATAGCCTAATTGATAACTATCCTTGTTATCAATTACATGATATGATCTCCATTCATCAGATCTAAGGATATAGTCATGGTAATTCAATGAATTTTTTCCTAACTACTCTACTATTGGTGATTTTATCTACTAGAATAAGACATCTAAATACATTTCACCCGTTATTACATTCCATTTTTCAACTATCGAATCATGAAATCCTAGATAGTATTGGTAGTATATTTATCACAATTTTTTAATGAGAAAAAATTAATTACATAGTATGTTTCAAGGAAAACTAACAAATAATTATGTATTTTATATTTATTATTTTTCTGCATAAAATTCATACAAATAGATTTTATATATAGACATGGATACCACTGGAATTAATGATAATCTATTGCTCATTATGTTATCACGATGGTTAAAGTACATCATTTTGATCCAAAGGATGACTCATTTGTATCACTTCAAAAATAGTATGCATTTGTATCCTAGCATCATGTACATATCCTTTATACTACCTCATGTAAAACAATATAGTTCTAACCACATCACATGCAATTATACATTATATAAGTGATATTTTCAAACCATTATTCATTTTCTGGAAGAATTAGATATATTATAAAATATTTCATCTGTGATTGATCCATATATAGTTCGAATTGAATTATAAACACCACATTAATCTCCTCTTATTCCTAGTAATGTATTTTGATAGTTATATATTCCATGTGAAACTAGTAACTATTCAATCACAAATTTTTATAATATGTATCTATTAAAACCTTTTCAATAAATGTAATAATGTCTAGGTATATGAAATCATTAAATATAAAATGTAGATCCCATTCTATAGAACATATGTTTCTATATTATTTTAAATACGTAAGTTGTTATATTAATTATTTTCTAAACTATATATAATATCAATAATTGTTTTCATTATGTTATGAAACAAAATTTCCTTAGAAGCAGTGTCTCTCTCACTAAAATCTTATAAATAGATAAAATTAATACATTCAAAATAAGTATTCTTTGATCTTATTTATTACATAAATACTAAAATTTATTTAATATCTTTTACCTTTAATGTGATTATATGGTGCTTCCATCCCTTTCTACTTTCACATTATAGACACCTTACCTGAATATTGGTATTGAAATCCAACACTCAACAAAATTACTATTGAAGGTGTTTATGAAAAGTATAATTATACTTTATTTATTTGTAATAACGTTTAATTGGAAACAAATCCACATCTGTACCATGCTTCATCCACCAATTTCTACTAACCATAGTTTTGAAATAGTATGACTCACATAATTTAATACATGCAATCCATTATTATATTTTAATTGTACATTTCAATCATAGTTGTTAATATATAATAAATATTCATAGGATCCATAATTCTCATTTAAAAATGTATCATCATAAAGGGTTGAGTAAAAAAATTACTATCATTATTTCCTTCATACACAGTTAGTTTTTTAGGAACGTTCAGTATCCAAAATATCTTGTTTATTTTTTTTCATTTTTCAACTACATTTTCATCTTATAAATATAATTATACTCTTTAAATGATTTTTACACTATTTAAAATAAATGTATACACCATTTTATTGAATTAATTTCAGCAACATGTTTATACCTTTTCAATCTTATTTAATTATGTAATATCTTTTGAAAAAATAAGATACCTACATTAGATAAAACTGTTGTTTCTCTTCGTGAAATCTTTTTTATATACACATTAGACCCAAATCATTTGAACATATGTTATTATGTAATAATGAATTTATAGAGTATTATAACTCATATAATATATATTTTCCATATATTCTCCATATGGTCATAGGATAATTCCATTATACTTGATACATCTCTTGAGAAAAAATGCATGTGTCCATAATGGAAATAAATTTTCACTTTGAATCTCCTTTTAATTACATCATGAATATTACATGTATAAGGATGTTTATATTTATGAGTTAATTCATTATACAATATTTTGATCAATGTAAATATGTAAGACTCATCATCAATATCACTTAGTATAATAATATTTATCGTGTGGATAAATTTAGGTACATTTAAGAATCAATCCATTTTGTATTATATAGATTGATTGTAATTTGAAGAAGATATTCTACAAAACAAAGGCATAATCAAAGTCAAATATTCTAAAAATGATTAAATTATTCATCAATTTTAAATTTTTTAATGAAAAAATAATTAAATTTATGATATCTATTTACCAATATCATACCCTTGAAATAGTTCGCATTCTCAAGTAAAAGAAATTCTGAACCCTTAATAGGGTATTTTTTTATAGTTAGTTTATATTAAAATAAGTACTCAATTATGCTGATAATACCTACGTCCTATAACTATAAATTATTGAATGAATATTTTTATATTATTGAATCTACATTGTTTTTGTTAAGAAGTTATTATCTTTCCACAAATGTGTAAAAATGTGTCTTTTAGTCATTAATCTTCTATTACTACAAATGATGCATGGATTACTGAAATTTTTCTTTGTATTTAAAAACATAAACAACATTCATTACAAAACTAAAATGATGTTTCTTTATGTTCAATAGACATGTGATATAAATATTTTGGTTGTTCTAAAAACTTCTTAATAAAAACATTTATAATTGGAATTATATGTTTCGTTCTTCATAAAATTGACATGGGAATCACCATTTGTCAGCTACATCAAGATATTTCAACACTTATTATAACATTTTTAATGTTACACAGTTTCTATATTAAAATTATGATTTTTAATTTTCATATTTTATTTAATACCCATAATGTATAATAGAAAAACTTTATGTAATACAGATCATATCTAAAGAATATCTGACTACTTACATCTTTAATTTAGTTAAATTCAACAAAAAATTTATATTATTATTTCATTAAATTAAAATTTAACATCCTCATCTTTGATAACCAAAAAATACAAATTATAATATATTAATATGTTTCCTTTGGTTTTTATCATTCCATTTCCCTTTTCACATTGTTTTTCCGCTTGATCAATAAATTATGTAAAACTTTTTGTATTTTCTTATTGAATTGGAGATCCATACATATAAGAAAAGGGTGGGTTTTTCACCATATTTCTCATTTTATAATATTAAATGAATATTTTTTAAATGTGTAATACTATTATAATTTTGTAATTTATTGAATTATTTTATACCATATTTCATATTTACATGTAACTAGTATAATCGTGACCCCATAATTTATTGCTTCACATTCTCCTTAAAATATTCTTAGACAAAAAACAACTTGTAAAATCATTATTATCCTGATAATTTATCGAAAATCATATATTATATTGATGAAAATATTTTAATGTTATCTAGAAATGAGTCTTACATGTGTCTCGTGTAATAATCATTACACCTTTTCTACCCGAGGTGGACTAATATTTATTGGGAAAATTGACACCTTTAATTTCTGGTATCATATTATTTTTTGCATTTTACTATTATATTATTTAAGATTTATTAGATTTTAGACATTAATAATCTACAAAATAAATTTTTTTGTACATGTGGTTTTACTCGCCATTATTTAAAAACATATTTTTGAAGATTATTAGACATAACATGTTATATTGTTAGACAAAAAGAATAGATTTAATCATAAAATTTATAACAACTAATTAAAAATTATATAGTTTCTCTCAATATGTGACTTTTAATAAACCATCTCTTCGATATTATAATTGAACAGATCCTTGATACCCTTGATCATAGTCTATAATCAATGGATACTCCAATACTCTGAGTGATTCTATGTAGGCACTGATCTGGCCAACTGCATCAACTTATGTATCAAGTATCTAATATTTTATTTCATATAATCTAAAAGCTAAACATTATTTTACTCAATTTAATCATATAATATTGTATCATGATTTACATGTATATTTCATTGAATCAAAATTCAGGCATCTCGACCCACCAATCTTAGATGAACTACCCATTAGTTGGACGTACCCACTAAAATGGTTGAGAAAAACTCATACACATATTTGTTTTTCTAATTCAGATGATGGAATGTTATTTTATCGTAATATTTAATTTAGGGTTTATAATATTTCAGGATAAATTTAACCCATTTCTATTTAACTTTTTCATACATAGTTGTCGTGCCCACAACTTGATATGCATTAATTGATAAAAATTCATCTCATCTTTATAAATATTTTTATCTCTTATTATTTTTGTTTCCTATATATATTCAAATTCATAATATAATAACAAATCCATGAAGAAATTAAAATTTCATGACTAATTTTTTGCATCTTATATTCCTTGATCTATTTGAACTCAATAGATAAACCATGAAAATGGGGTATCATACCTTATTCTGCCATGATTTGCAATGTAGCTCACCCATAGTCTAATGTTTTTACTTCTCAGATAGTGCACCACCTCTTCAGGGAATGGTCAATTTCTTACATCGTCATCATAAGTATTATAAATTTACTCAAACACATGTGAAGTGGTCTCAATAAGAAGAATATACAAACCGAAATGAATTGAAAAACAAGACCTTATATATATTGAAAAAAATTATGATTCATATTCCATTAATAAAACTAACTAAATATTAAGAGCCTCACAATTAGGTAATAAATAATTTAGTAAATAAATACAAGAAATGAAATTATCGTCACTACATAGCACCATATTATGGGAAATTGAGAATCTTGATATAAATAAAAATACAATTAAGTAATGTGTTTCATCCCTGAAATAATTTTATTTTTCATGAAATAATCAAATAAATAAAATAAATTATTTTTATACCAAAATTAAACTAATTAATAAAATATTATTATAAATATTATTTTTTATCCAAAAAGAATTATTTTTACTTTTGGGTATATTTAATTATTCGTAGTGTCCGAAAAACAGTTATAGTGCCAATACAGGTTAGGTCTACCCCATGAAAGTTTGTTCTAGGTCTCAGAAGCCTGATCTAAATAGATTTCGGTCAGTAATAATATAGGAAACTATGGAACCATATGAGGGGAGGGTTAAATCTTGGTTTCATGTTTTCATTTAATGTGATGGATCTTCTTCCCACATTTATTTGAAAATGAAAAACATGTCTAGTGGAGTCGTGCTGTTATAAAAAATTCACATGCAGAGAGATAATAGTCAATTATACATTTTTCACCAGTAAGGTATGCTCTATGACGAATACAACTGTAGTGTGTCAGATATAAAAAATACATTCTTCTTTTGTAGTTAATGTGAAATACGTATTATTAGACAGAGTAACATTGTTCTAGGAACATTTAATTTTAAATAATTATCAGGATAACACATTTCCTCCTTCAAAACAGATCCATCGACTAAAACTAGTGCACTTACTTAGGAGAATTATTACTTTGTTTACTAACATAATGGTAAAAAAAATTTCTTAGGAATTAAATTATTTTTAATTTACTATAATGAGGCTCTTCTTCCATTTTATTGTTGATTTTATTCACTTGAATGAACTTCTCAATTAAACAATATATTAATCAGTAATGATTTAAATGCACTATGACTTCAAAAATACCAATATGTGTTTCAATTAAATTATAATTTTCCAAAACCCACAAACCTTCACAAAGCTCTAATCCATTGCTGAACACTATTTATTTTTAGAGACCCTAAATAATCATTGAACCAACATTTCTAAAAAATACATCTCGGGATTCAATAAATAAATTATCTTTTTGATATGTTCATAATTTTAATGAATTAATGACTGCTCAATCTCACAAAATTATTGAATTCAGATTTATTTTTCGATTTATCAAAATATATTCATATATAATGAAGTGGGTGTGCCGCATATTTATAGATTAATCCATTTTTTAATATGCTAAGTTCCTATTATCCTTTTTGGGAACCTCTTCACTCATGCTCATAAATATCCCATTATCATGAATTTCTAATGAAATTTTACCAATTTTCAAATATTTTCATAGTAAAATATATATTTTCATCCCATCAAGAATCTGTGAACCTTCTAATATTAGTGTGAACTCCATATTTCCCCCATGAATTCAAGATACTATACACATTCATGGAATCAGATTCCTTTGTGAAGCACTATAAATTATGAAATTTCAATATTCACTATATCTATGCCTTTACCATATCATTAATGTCTTATTCATGGAAAAAAATTTACAATTCCTTCTAGATAATCTATAATTTTAAAACCCAAAAAATTGGATAATACTAGGAAATGAAACTACCTTCTTCAATGATTCCATCTACATTGTAAGATTACATTCCTTGAAAACCTAGTGATCAGACCTATTATAGATTCAAAAATAGAAAAATTAACCTTCATTTCTAGGTTTTAAAATCCATGGTTCCAACACAATCCCACAGAGTAAAATTGCATGTATTTTCATGTCATATTATTCACTTGGAATGATTGTTACTCAGTGGAACTCGGAATGGGTTTGTTGGAATGGAGTTTTCACATGTATGGGGCAGTTAAAGTAAGGATGAGGTAACCAATAGAGAGGGAATACGTTGAATATTTATCACAAATGGGATATTCACATATGGTGGAAGATGTGGCGTTAGTGACTAGAAAATAATTTCAATGTGTGGCATAAACAACCTGAAAATGGTGGGTATGAATATAGGTAGAGTAGGAAAGGGATGCAGTGGTCGGTTTGTGATATGGGTAGATGAGGAATATGTAATCAATGCAGTGTGTCCATCAGAATACACATCTAGTGTGGCGGGAATTGATAGGTGTAACCATTTAAAGGATGAAAGCAGTATGTCATGTTAGTGGAGGACATCTGGCTATGTTGACTAGCGGGGGACAACAATGGATACAACTACATTGGGGTAGGGCTGACACAAAGAAGGGGAAATTCGGGTAGCATGTCACTATATTTCATTAATGGAGTCTCATCTATACCTTGCAGTAGGGAGGGTCCAATTCTTGATTATTAGATTCGTTTTTTATATTTTTTTCTACATATCGGTTTCCTCATAAAAATTTTCACTACCATTTTGAAATTCCCTTTACCAACCAATCAGGAATCCACTAGTTTAAAATAGTATTTTAATTATAAAAATTCAGCATCGGGGGGAAATAATACTACCTCTATCTATTTTAATTTCTATCTAGATGATTTAGTTATGATCTTGGATAAAAATAATGGATCAAAAAAATGACACGGACTAGTACAATTGTTAAAATTAATAATAAGATATTTAAATTTATTAAAAAATATACACATTATGGGAACTATTTAGTGTCAAATAAATTCCATATGAATTCTATAACATGTATTTCTAAAATTAGATCAATGTTCATATAGAAAAAATGAGTCCAAATTAAATCCATTTAAATAAAGTAATAAAATTTTAATTTATCATTGAAAAAAAAATTTACATGTTCACTATAATAAAAATTGATTGCACGTGGGTTCATAGAATTAGATTCATGATAAAGAGATTTAAAAAATATCATTATTAGAGTGAAAATCATTCATCAACCCTAGAGATCAGATCCCTGGTATATGACTGGGAATATTAAATGAACTTAATAAACACAAAAAAGTACAGTTACCTCCATTGAAATAGTGGAATATTTGAATTTTTTTTGATGCTGGTGATCTTTTAAAAAATTACTCATTCCCTAACCCCTATGTATCCTCCACAAATACATTAGGAATTCATTTGGATTCTGATTACTGAACATTGGGATTCTTTGTATAGATCGAATTATTTATTTGACATGATGAAGATAACAGTGCTATTTTTCCTCGATCCTTGAAGTAAATCATGGTTTGAATGATCATATGGAGGCATCCTCCCTCTAGGATGTGGGATGATAAGGATAATATAAATTCTATTTTAATTTACATTGATTATAATAGAACTAAACTTCCTTATACAATGAATTTATAAAATACCGTAAATTAGTTTCTTTTACCCTAAAACAAAACACCAACTAAATACGTAGTAAATGAAATAATATGATAAACTTAATCAATGAAAAATTTATTTATATTTCTTAATCTCTTACATTTAATATATAGTAAATATATTACATGGTTAAACAATTTCATTTACTCGATTATAAAATAGATATTATATTTAAATATTCTCTAATTTTAAAATAACATTCATTTATATAATATTTTTCACAAATTCAATTAATTCGTATGCAATAATTTAAAATTATAAATTCAAAAAAATTATTTCATACCTTAATATTAATTTATTTATTTATTTTTTCAGTGATTAATAATAAATGGAAACATTCTAACACCAATGGTGTTCTCCCATATGTTTTTGTCCCTTATTCACTAAAATATGGAAAAATATTAGATATAGTATTATGTGTTACCCTATATGACCTTATCTAAATAGGAGAAAATACAATTCATAGTGAAAGATACAGGTCTAGAAACACATCAAGATCCCTATGAAGATATGAAAAATTCAATGAAATGAAAATCCTTTCTATGAACATGCACTGTTTAATATAATCTCTTTGTCTTTGAATATCTCCCATGGAAGGATGAAAACATGAGTCATAATCCTTCATTAATTTATTATATGTTGACCTAACTAGAAATACATAATATAGAATTACATCATATAGAATTTATTATGGAATTTAAATCCTTTTCATATTGGCCTAATATATCACTTCATCATCAATGATAAGGAAAATTATATCTCGTCCATTCCCCCAATGACAACCATTAGTGATGTACACAACTCAAACTACCTCCCAATGACTTTAATGTCATGATTATTTCCTTGAATAAATTTACATTATAAATGGGTACACATTTATAATGACCTCATGCGAGGATACCAACACACATAGAAGTATATAAGAACAACCATTGACACCTAAAATATATGTTGTTCCAATTGGAGAGTATATGCAAATTATCTCACCTAATAATGACCTATATATGTGAACTACATTATAAGACGAAACAATTATTGTGATAAAAAACACATAATAGTCCAAAATCAACTATTTCTATAGTTAGTATAATATATCTTACAATAGGACATAATATTATGATTAAGGCCTTAGTATCTAAATATTCATATTATGGTTTAATATTTACTAAAACCTTATGATAGAAAAATTACTTTAGGAAAATTAATATATAAATATATGAAGACTAAATATAAAAACATTTAATATAGGGGAAAGACATGCAATACTCACTTTATGCATGATATAGTAAACAAAAATAACTATTTAGTTGGTTCTATGGAACATACTATTACAATAATTTATAAGAGAATTACCAACATCAGATCCTTAATATTTACAATCACATAGAATTTTATTATTATTATTCCTCATCCAAATTTTTTAACATCCAAATATAATGAAAATATAATTATTTATATAGTTAGTTTTTTATATTGACTAGGTTTTTAGTATTAAATACCTTCCATATAAAAAACAATATCAAATCAATTGTGTGTTTATGAAAACAACCTCCTCCAAAAGAAATGATTTTTTTGTCATGGCCATGTTTTTTTGTTCATAATATTACACCCCAAAATGAAAAAGGGTTAAAAGCTTTAGGTTACCATCCATCTAAAAAATGATAACTTTTCTCGTCATGTGATTAGATGATTAGAAATTTATATTTATGTGAAGAATTTCTTGTTGTAGTTTCATGATGGGGGTCCTTTTGGGATGTTTTTTAGGAAATGTTTGACTTTTGAATAAACACATTGAAATTACCTTTGTAGGAGTTTTAGAACAATTTTTATTATGATGAATCATTTAAGTATTTTGGATGGTCATTAGGAGGTGACAACATACGTCTTCCAAGAAATTTTTGTTACCTAGTGTGGAAGAACTCGGGGACCATAATTAGGTGGAATCACTATTATAATATTTTGGCCTACTTTATATTGTTGTATTATAGTGATACATATCCTTAAGTTCATTGAATGTGAATAGATTGAATAATATGTTCCACAATAATGATTCTAGATCTAGTTGGCTAAATAATATATATTATATTAATGAATTTTTAATACGATATATAAAGAAACTATTCATTTTTAAATAGTTATTACATAATGCTGAAGAAAAAAACCCAAAAGTGGTAAAAAACTATGATTCAAAGGAGTATTTTCATGGAAAAATTCTTACCATAAATAATGTTTACATAAAATCTTATTAAATTATTTCTTATCTAGCTTTTTATTGGCCCTCATGTTTTCTTTACTACAAGTATTCACCTAAGGATATAAATCAAAAGAATTAGTGAGGTAAAAGAAATGTAATAGAATTAATAAGGGACATGATTACGGGGTTCTCATAATCATCATTATCATAATATATGAAAAGGTTCATAATCATAATCATTTGTGTAAAAATTATATAATTTCATGGAATGTGGAAATGTATTCATATGAAACATCATGTCTTAGTTGTCAAATACGACAAATATTTTTGAAAAAAATACAATTATGTTCACTCTTATTAAACATTATATAATTAAATTTAAACCATTTACAATTTCTTTGGAGTGATATAAAATTCTTGGTGCACCCATCATATCATAACATTTGAAAGCGATATACAATTCCTTGCACACTCATAAAATTATAACATTTACATTATCATCCCTAGATTATATAATATATATCAATATAAGATATAATGTAAACCATGGAAAATAATTTGATTCATTTAATCATAAAATAGTTTATAATTTTGGATCTCCAAAAACATGAATAATATTCTTGGTATTAGTCTTGATTGACAAAGAAAAAGTCTTATGTGATGTAAAGATGAGTTTTTTAGAAGATAATATATTTTTATAAAAATAATTTCATTTATAATATATCATGATTAAAAACATGTATATACCATATTTGAAGAGTGAAGGAAAAATAAATTATATTTATATTAAAATAAATGAACATCAATAATAAAAATCGAGTGAAAGATAGAAAACACAAATAAAGAGAGTTGGGTTCAAGAATCCACATAACTTATATATAAATTCATTCTTCACTTTAATATCCTAGATTAAAATTTCAATTTAATTAATTCAAAAATCTAGTTAATTATATAAAATATTTTGATTCATTATAGTTTGGTTATTTTCTTTTATGGGAATTTTTTTATAATTTATATAGTTCAATTTCGTCATTCATGAGTAGTTATTTACATGGTTTTCCTAATTGGTTTTCTTATCTATGAGTATAGAAGTTATTTTGAAAATGGAAATGATTGTACAGAATTTAAATAATAATTTATTAATGAAAATTTATATGTTTATTTGGTATTATCTTTAATTTGGTTATATGTTATGAATATGAATAAAAAGATAAATAGTTAATGAAAATGAATTAATTTATTTGACTGATTTTAATACCATAACAAACTCATATCATTTTTTTATTATCATGTTTATATATTGGTTCTATAAAATTATATAACTTATAATGTGAATAATTAAATGTTATTTAACCATAATAATGTTTTTATAACATTCCATGAAGGTGGTAGTGAAAAATGAAAGTGCATCCTCCACAGAGGCAGTAAATTGTCACACCACAAATGATATTCAATATTTTATAATCAAATGTAAAGGGAAGATATTAAGTGATTAATTAAACCCTTAACTTTATAAAATCACAATGTATAAATGTTATTGGAGTTATCATGACTCTTGGAATGTTTTAGGTTGCAAGAGGGTAACTAAAGAAATGAATGTGGACATAAAATAACAAGAAAAATAATGTGGGATTTATCTCTTGAATTTCTCATCCATTGGATCCTCCGTAGAGAAATGGGTTGGTATTATTATGAGACCATGAGATCATGGATATAGTAAATGGACATGAGAAAAGTATTGGGATGAACTATGTTAAGGGTAAAATCTACGAAGTTGTGAGGAGAATGGGTGGTGATTAGTGGTATTTATGGGGGAGGAGAGAGGCGTTTTCTCAATATTTTATCCATTAATTTATTATATTCTATCATGAATGTCATGTTTTTTAGTGTAATCACTAAATATATAAAAATAATTAATTAATGTTTGTTATTTTGTGCTTAAATCAACCTTACATCCTCTATTACTCAAAAATATCGTTCATTTTGATTTTTACATAAATTATCGTATTTTAATATTCACCAAGAAATATTTTTAAAAAAATTCAATAAATTCCACCAAAACTATTTACTAAAGTATATAATAAAAAAATTGAATTAATTTTATCAAAATATGTTTCTATATATGAAAAATTATATTTTTAGTTTAAATCCTCATTTATATTTAAAATAACGATTTTAAATTTACAACAGATTTTATACCACTTCTAAAAAATTATTTTTCTCATATAATTATATTATAATAATTATACAACAAAATCATAATTTATGAATATATTTTATGGTATCTAATTTTCATTTAAATAATTATATTATTTATAAATTATAAATAATCATTTATGTTGTATAGAAATACCAACACTTAATCACTAATATCGAAAATATTTATTTACACAAAATATGATATAACTATATCAAATTTTCATTTATAATATCCTAAAATTTTATATTTACATTCATAGATTTCATTAAAATTCTATTTTACAGTTAAATTTCTTAATGGTGAAAATACTATTCAAAAGGTCATATTACTATTCCATCAGGATAAGTACCAAAATTTTTATAAAAACTTCGTATTTCATTCATTATTAATTTTCAATGTTTATATTTCATTCTCTAAGTGATTTTTTAGTTAATATACATTACATAATTATGAGAAGGTTCTTTCTATTGATAAAAATTTGGGTAATTACATTTATCCCTCTTATGAACCTCCTCCATCTAAATATTGTTTCATGTACAATAGTGAATCCATGTGAGGGAACATCTCCTTTATTTCTTCCACTTTTTATCATTTTTCCTCTATCTACTTATGGTTCCACCATATTACTTTGACTAGTTGAGTAGTATGGGTTAATATTATTTTTTCTCTATTTTCCAAGATCTTCACACTATTATCTATGTAAGAGATATTATCTTCCAATAGTACCACATCTAGATTCAGTAAATGTGAATGATCGAGATTTAACTTCCTCAAGAAAGATATATAAAATACATCATATATTTGAGATGTAGATGGTGGACGATCCACTCAATATCATGATGCTTTGAGTCGATCAAGAATCTCAAGGGGCTGATATAGATGGAACACATCTTTAAATTCTTCCCAAATCATATGGCCCTATTCAATGTATATATGTGGAGAAATACCATGTCTCAAGCATCAAATTCCAGGTCTCATCAATGATTATCTACGTAGATTTTTTTTGAATTTAGCATACCGTGACCTGCTTCTGAATTCATTTCAAATTTAATTCACTTCATCTACCATTTCAAGACATATCAATTTTTGTTTAAAGAAATCAAAGCAGTATGCTAGAGTTCAACATATTTTCCCATAAATTCTTTTATATAGATCCATTTGGATGCTCGAGTGAAAACTGTTGTTCTATGAGAACTCACCCAGTGTAAGATTTTAGTCTCATCGTCTTTCTAAGTACATAGAACATTACCTTGATATATCTTCAAGTGTTTTAATAGTTCATTCATAATGAGCAGTAGTTTTAGGATGATATGTCGTTGTGAAGTTCATCACATTTGTAGAGCATGTTAGTTACTATTCTATAACATATAGGCGAATCATATATCCCTATAGGATAAATAGATAATGGTAATTCATTTAGAGTTACCACTTATATTATTTATATTTGTGAAATTTCTGTCTAGTTATAAGCCCTATCAAATTTTGATAGTGAGATATCTTTGTATGATGATCCACAACAACCCATATATCATTGAATCCTCTAGATATTTATAGATAGCTGATGTCAAAGGACATTGTGGTGTTTTCCCAATTCTATGTCGATATGGGTAATGGATTCCCCAACCCTATATAATGTTTTCTTTCATCCTTCACTTACTGACATACTATGCACATTGAATTATAATCAGTGATCTCCTTCTTCATATTTTCCAACATATAGTTACCTTGATGATCTCAATACACCATTCTCTCTCTAGGTAAATAGAGACGGTTGAGCTATGTGCATAATTTAAGAATCTATTACATTATATATGGATCATATGGTAAAAAAATCATTACCCAAATCATACAAATCCTTCCAGATCAATTTTATTCTTCGAGGAATTACACTTTTTCATAGCTTCGGCTGTATTTAAAATTTACACATTATTCATTTGGGAACCCTTTATTTTATTCATGTGTGATGGTTGATCAATTATTTGAGAAAATATTGATAATGTTCCTTAATTAATTATTCCCATGTTAACCCTCTTCAAATATCTGAATATTTGATCCTTCTAAATTATCATCATTAATAATGTTTCACAATCAATTCTACTTATACTATATGCCATTTATTATATTTGATAGGATTATAGTGGAATGAGAATTCATAATCTCTGATGTGATATAATAATCAACATTATAACATATTAAGCTCCTTATATGTGAATATAAATATGAGAAACTTATAATTAGAATATTTTTTAAACTTCTCTCCATATAGACAATTCCATTAGATTTTCAACAACAATATCATAGATTCCAACTCCAGATCAGGCATATGATAATTTTTCTCATAAAATTTCAACTACATTCAAGGGTAGGTTATCCCTTTATAATTTTCATTAGTACACAACCTAATACTGTCTTTCAATCATCACTATATACTTCCAATAGTTACCCACTTTTTGAATGTGATAGTACTTCAATGGTGATAAGCCTCTTTTTATTTCTTTGATATAGTCTTAACATTAACTAGTGTAGACAAAATTTTCTTGATTCAATGTCTGCTACTTTAGTTGGTTTTAAAAACATGATATGTTATTTAAAAATATTAGATAATACCCAACCATTCCATGAAACTATGAATAAAGTTTTCAAATATTTTCTTGGCTAACACATTGATTAGCATTATTATAGAAGGGTCCACCGATATTCCTTTACTTGTGATAGGATCCCCCAAGAATGATACTTCCTCCCTCTAAAACTCAATTGTACAATAAATGGAATCCCTTAACATATTATTTAGAATAGAAGTGTAATAAATTTCATGTTTCTTGATTCACTTTATGTGTATAATTATATCATCGATAAAAACTACTTAAAATTTTTCAATTTAATACACAAAAAATATATTCCTTATTTCAATGAATATTTCTAGATTATTACTTCTAGTGAAAGGAATCACTGTTAACACATAGTTTCCCAACCTCATTAAAAATACAGACTTAGTGATATCACCCTTCCTCGCCATTATTTAGTGATATCCCAAAAAACGTCCACCTTTGAGAAATACATGTCCTCAAGTAGTTTATTGAAGAATTGTTATATCTATTGAATCTAATACATGTGCTTTGACATGAATTTTTTCAGCTCATGATATTCAACAAAAAGGAACATTTATCGATTGTTCATAATGAAAAAGTGGACTGGTGAACCCTATGTTGTGTGACTCAAGTGTATTAGACCCCTTTTCGGATTCTCTTGTTACTGCTAGATCAATTCCTCTAAATCAATGATGGATATTCTATAATGTGTCATTTGTATAGTTATAGATCTAGGAATATGTTCAATTGATAACTCAACCTCTTATTCCATTGAATGATTATTCAATTCCTTAGGGAACCCATCAGTGTAGTCCATCATAATGGGAATGTCGTCCATAATGATTCTCACATTTTTCACATTCACATGCACCAGATATACTTTCCCATTAGTCAATAATATCCACACATGATACGATAGATTTCAATACAACTCATCCTTGTCATTAAGAATTTATATAATTGGGGTATTCATTAAGAAGTGAGGTGTGATATCCCTTTACCAATAGTTTATATTCCATTTCTATAAAAATATCTAATCTACGCTCAAAATATCCTCAAACTCCCCCAAATGATGTAATAAAATTTTTGATGGATGGTTCATTACAAAAACAATAAATTGGGATGAGTTAAATACTTTGTATACAATAATAAAAAAAATTATCATTTATTATTCATAACAAATATTTTTAGGTGGTTTTGGAATAGTTATACTAATTCTTTTTATGATATGATCGAATGTATAGAACCAAAATAAAATATATTGTTATATATTCTTGAATGAATAATTAGCGTATCTATCACCACATAATTTTTGTGATCCACCTCATCATTTGTGATAGAATGAACCCAAACTATATCCTTTTGATTTGGTGGGGGATTATACTTATTACACTTGGGGACTTGAGGTTTAATGCACTCTCTTGTTTAGTGCCCACGGTCCCTACATTTGAATCAATGAACCATGTGTTCTTATCTCTTTTCCTCCAGCACATCATTTTGATTCATAATGTCTCTTCGACATTAATGAGCATGGAGGCCTTCTCTCTAACACTTCTAAAATTTCACTATCCCTTTGAGGCAATTCCCGTGAAACTTCTTACCAGATTTTTGACATATGGCTAGATGAGGTTTCTTTCCCCTATTTTCATTAGATCGTCTAGCATGAAAACCCATCTTTCAATTCTTATCTTCATAGGCTTCCAAAAATTTACAAAACACCATATCAACTTTCAGATCACATCAACCAACATTTTAATAAATGTCAATGTATTTAATTTATATATCATTTCAATAGTGTGGTTTGAAAACACTAAAGTATCTAACTATTTTTCTATCATTTTTTATAACATCATCCAAAACACACCTTGCAATAATTTTGACACACTCTTCATATGAAATGACATATTATCCTTCCTTTTTATTCTTATCTATGAATAATATCTTCATATTTATATGATGTGTTTGAGGGAAATAATTGTTATGAGACATTATCTTAATGTCTTCTTACTCCATTTCTATAATTTTATCCTTCGGCTTGGGGTTCTTAATCAAATTCCACCAATATTATACATCTCTATCTAAATGAAAAAATTTCAGTGCCACTATATCCATATCAGAATAGTGAAGCTTATAATATATTTTCACAATTGAGTTGAACCACTACTCTGTGATGAGTGGATCAGAAGATCCACCATATGTTGGAGGTCGTTCCTATATAAAATACTCGATTGACTGTTTCTCCCTCTTAAGTTAAAAATTATGTTAGACATTATTTCGGTTATTTATTGAATGTTAGATGTTTGTATGAATTTCCATGAAATTTTTTTATTCAATTCTTTAGTAAATGGGTATATCAAATGAGAAAACACTAGATTTTCCCTTCACATGACTCTTTGGACTAGTTTTTCTTAAATCCCACTATTTTCTAGAATAGAAACGTTTAGAACAATAAATGTGTCAAAAATTCATGAATTAATAATTTTTTCTCTTTGTAAAATTATGTGTAAAGGATAATATTTTTTGGATCTATATTTTTATAATTTCACAAAATAATATATCTTCAGTGATTACATATACATATTCACATACTAAGTGTTTTCAATAAGGTTCTGTACTACTAATTTTAAAAATTAATTAAACCATGTCTTGATACCAACCAAAGTGACCCTGATTTTTTTTACAAAGATATTAATTTATTTTAAAGATAAATAATAAAATACCATTTCCCATCCATGATACAAATGGTTAGTGAATTAGGAAATACATGACCATACATAAATATTTTTTTAAAAAATCATTAATTCTTACTTATATAGAATCTTATTTTGCATCGTATTCTACTATGTACTTGTATTCACTTGGAGAAATATATAAAAATAATGGGTTAGCTAAAATACCAATAAGAGGATGACTAAGAGAAATGAAACTTGATGAGAATAATTTTAATCAACATAATATAATAAAAGGATCAAAATCATAACAATGATTGCAAGAATTAGATAAAACCATGGATTGTGTACATGCATAAAAATGAAACATAATTTTATATTGGTCAATTAAAACACATATTTGTGAAACAATATAGAATCATTTTTACAGTTTATTTAACATTATATTAATATATTCATCACATTAACCAATGCATTGGATATCTATATAATTCTAGAATCCCCCTTCACATCATGACATTTATGTGCACTATATAATTTCTAGCACACTCATCACATCTTAACATTTACATTATATTGATTGAATCATATAACATATATCAATCATGAAAATAAAATGAACCATGTAAATGAATCTGTTTGATTTTGTAATGAATAAATTCATAAACATTATAGTAACTAAGAAGGTAATAATATTCATAGAATCAATATTGATTGAAGAAGAACCTATATTATAAGAAGGAAATTATCTGTTTTTTTTTTGAAAAAATAGTTCTTGTAGAAAAATATTTACATTATTCTGAAAACCTGATTGGAAACATCTATATCTTAGAAATTAAAATGTAAAAAAACTGGAATGATATTTATTAAAAAATAATAGTATAACCACACTGAAAATGGAGGGAAATAAAGAGAACCAAATGATAAAGTGTTGGTTTCGAGAATCTCTTTACCTTATGTCTAAATGATTTTTTCAGTTTATTATATTCAATAATAAAATAAAATAATTTAATTTAAAAATCCAAATCCCTATATAATTTCATTATATTAGTTATTGTTTTATTATGTTAATTCATATTCATTTCAATGAGTTAAATTGAATATTTTCATCTTTAATGGGTGTTCCTTTTCATTGTTTTCATGATTAGTTCAATTGTATATGAGTATCGATGATTATGTAAAATTTTAATGATTCTACTGAATTAAAATTATATGTTATTAATGAAAATAAAAAAAATTATTTTTTATTATATTTTATTTTTTTTGTATTCTATGACGATGATTCATTAGATAAATAGTTAAGGAAAATGATATAATTAATTTGATAAATTCTACATCCATTAGAAACTCATATAATTTTATTTAATATAATGATTATACACTGGTTCTAGAAAATTATATTCCATATAATATGTATAATACAACATTGTTAATAAAAAAATCTGGTTTTATATATATTCTTTAAATAAGTAGTGAAAAATAAATTGCATCATCCACGATGGTGGTAAATCGATAGACCACATATGATATATTCAATTTTTGAATAAAAGGAAAAGGGATGAGAATATAAGATGAATTATTACATTTACATAATAAACATAAAATATGTAAATCTTATTGGAGTTAATATTCATCTTAAATAGGTGGATGTGAGGAATGGAAAAGAAATAAAGTGAAATTGAACTGATATAAAAACAAGGAATAGGGTTTAACCTCTTGAATTTATCCTCATTATAACCTCATTAGAGAAAAAGGTTTTTTCATTTGATGAGACCACAGGAACATGGATATGGTGTAGGGTCTGAAAAACTTTTTCTAGAATATGGACATGGATCATTTCTTTGAATGTGTGATTAGAAGGGGTGATTATGGGTAGAATTTTTACGGGAAAAAAGTGTGTCTTCTAATTTTTTTATTCATTAGATCATTATTTTGAATGAAAAATATATATATTTTGAGCCTTATTAAGAAATATATAAAATAATAATGGTTTTTATGTGATCATGTGAGTAAATATTATTACATAATATGTGAATCAATATTTCATGCATTTATCTTATATCATTAATTATCATCTTTCATTATTCCCAAAAAATTCAACTATTTTAGAAAATTCCAAAAAAATCTCCAAATAAATTTTCTAATGAGTATAATTAAAATAAAACTATTCATTATGAATAAATTTTTCTATATTTTATAAATATAAATATTATTTAAAATAATCATTTACTCTAAACATACTGATTTTAAGATTAAAACTGATTTTCAACACTTAGAAATATTATACAAGGATTCATTAATTTTTTAAAAAACATAAGCCCATAAATTGTTAATTAATAAATATATTTTATGAAAAATTAGTCTCCCTTAAATAATTATATTCATTATACAGTTACAAAAAATAATTTATGTTGTATAAAAATACCTTCTCTTAATAAAAAAATTTTAAAAAATTTTATTTGTTATAATATTATGTAATTACACAGTATTATCATTTCAAAGAAAACTAAATGTTATTTATACAAAAATAAATGATAATAATATTCATTTTTTTAAATTTTTTATTCTTAATGGTTATAATATTATTCCAAAGATCATGTAACTTTTCTATTGTGGTAGGTTCCTTAATCTCTTGAAATGCATATTCTTTCATTCATAATTATATTAAAAGGATTCTACTTATTTCTTGAATATGTTTTATATGATTTATAATATATGACATACTTATAAGAAATGAATTTAAATTAATATTGTTTAGGTTAATTACATTAAATGTTACTACCAAGATCATCTAGGTGTACCATTGTTTTCAGGACCCTAACTGATTATAAATACATTGTTATGTGTGGATTGGACATGATTAATATTATCTTGTGTTATGAATGGAGATGTTGTGGGTTCTCTCAAATGATGATCATTTTGGGTTTATTTAGGTATAGTAAGGTGGTTGACCTACGTCGTCTCCCAAAGTTGTAATAAGTAAAAAAATTATAATGGCATTTTGTATAGAAAATTAAATAACTCAATCAAAAAACATGAATGTATTGGGGGGTTATTTAGCATTTATAGTACTAAAATATGATTTAAAGAAGAAGAGTTAATGTTTAAATTAATTTTAAAATGTTGTTCGGTTAAAAAGGCACAACAAAATTTGTTTTTTATATAATTCTTTTAAAAGATGTAATTGATATAACTCTACGTATTCAATTATTTATTAATAATTATAATTTAATTTAACATACACTTAATTATGACCTCCTAAAATTTTATTCCTCTTTCCCAGTAAGAGATATCATTATAACAATGATGGGAAGAATTAATCTCGAGGCAAGCTTTGGAACATGAAATCAAAGAACCCTACTTTGATTAACATTCTAAATACATCTTATAGTCAGTGTTATGATAGGGAAAATTCTCATTCTTGAAAATTAGGATGAATTGTTTTTATGGATTATATTTTAACACTACAAATTTATCATGTCAGGTCTTTTTTTCTGATTATGTTTTTACTCTCACAATTTACTCAAATTCTCGACCTCACATGTTTTTGTGTTAATTATTAAATTTCTTACCCAATTTATTATAATTTAAAAACACAAATCCTATATCATATTAAATTTATTATTGTATCTCATATATTCAAAATAAATTAATGAAGGATATTAGAGATGTATCGATTTCTAAATAAAACTACTCTTCTATGGGGAATATAGTCATTATAGAAACATTTTTCATGTGAAAATGTTTTAGAAAAAGTATAACCCAATTTAGTTCAAATCAATAATTCAACATCAAAAAGAATGAGTTAATAATAATATAATTAAATAGAGTAGAATAAAATAGAAGAGACAGAATTGGAACAAAATTGTTAATTATGAATATGAAAACATTACAAAAGAAGAAGAAGAAGAATGTTTACAGACCTGTAAAATTTATGGAATTTTTTTTAATTTTCGTGGGAATTTTAATAGAACGCAGTTTCTGACGGCACCTGATTCCGAGGCCCGGTGTTCTTGGAATCATTTTCCGAATATTGGCTCGGGTACGTTCAGTGAACGAACGAGTGAGTTTTTCTAACATTTGAATCGGTGCTCGGAATCAAATTCTGAAGGTACTGATGGAATCACAACGCCGATATTTGCATAGAAACACCTTTCCGAAGTTGCGTTTTCTAGGGTGTGGTTTTTAATTTTTGGGGTTAAGTTAGGAAAATAAAATAAAGTGGTGCGACAACATTATTTTATTTCACATAAAGCCACGTAAATCCACTTAATGCCACTTAAGCTATGTTGAAGAGGATAGGGTGGAACCCAAAATATCCTACCCTCTTGGTAGGATATTTGTGAGGTGGGGCCCACACGAGCCCCACCGTTTCTTTTCATCTAAGTAACGCACCCGCAAAAACTCCTCATTAATAAAAGTCAACTGGTGCATTTTCTAAACTCCTTATGCTACTATTAATTGGAAAGTTAATACATTACCATTAATTTACCGAATTAATGGTTCATTTCTTAACTTGTTTTTCAAATTGTTGGCATTTAAATGAAATAAGACAAACACATGTCTTTCTTGAGGATTTCTCGTTGAGGGGATTTGGAGATGACTCTAAGGCTTGAGATCTTCATCCTCCTTCGTGAAGAATGCGAAGAACGTGAAAAAATCCAAACCCTCGGAGATCAACGACATGACACCCACGATTCTCCTTCCGCGACGCTTCTTCCGTGACGTTTCTTCCCCCCAACAATCTCCGATCATCAACTACTTGAGGTAGGGGATTACGGTTCTCTAATTATTTTTGGATTTTATCCTCAACATGGGTATAAACGTGCAATTAAATATGTGTGTTTTCATTAACCCTTGGAGATCGGTGACGCGGAGCCGTGTACCATGACGACGCGACGCCCCATCAGTGACGCGACGATCCTCTTCTTTCACGATGGACAATTCCGTGAAGAACTCACGTTCAACAACTACGACGAGGTAGAGGTTTGATTCATTAAATCATTTTGATTTTATACCTGCGGCATTGATTAATTAATTGTTGTGAGACTTTTAAAACTGCTAACGCGGTGGGTGCGGACTAAAGAACAATTCTGAACCCAGCGCCCCTTTCATTCATGGTGTGTGAAATAGCGGACGTCGACAAAGCAGGCCGTACGGGAGATGCGAGGTCCTTGCATTGAAGAACAGACCCTGAGATGACCTTTGGCGTAGACGACATGAATTTCCAACCACCGGAACTCGTCCGGGGGTCCGCAGAGCAAACCGCCCGGGCACCACGCTGGTACGGCGGGGCCGGCAGAGGTGCCCGGCGCGACGCCGTGGTGACCCGTCGCCGCTGAAGCTACGGCAGCGGGCCGGCCGTCCCGTGGGGTCGCGACTTCTTCACGCGGGGGCCTCGTGCCCCTTGCCTACGGCTCAGCCGTAATAGCCGAGCCGACCCGCCGGCCATCCGGGTCACGCCCAGGCCGGGCCGAGTCGCGCACAGCCGGGTCGGACCCAGACCCTTATCGGGTTGACCCAGTTCAGGCTGACCCAGGGGGGGTTGGTCCGGGTCGGTCCGGGCCCAGACCCCCCGTTTTTGGACCTTTTTGGTTTTTTGCTCATAACGTGAGCTACAGGCCTCAGATCGACGCACCGTCAGCGGAGATGTGATTCTTGGATAGAAACGGTCATTTTGGTATATCACAATCAAGGTTTCATAATACTTTGGGTTTGGCCAGGTTGGTTCGTACACAAAACCAACCAGGCCCTCGGAGCGGAAACACTTATAGCATGAGCTCCGGACGTCCGATTGACGTGCGTCGACTTTGATGGATTAATCTACATGAGACGGATCTTTTGTCTTACTCCGCCCGAGGTTTGGATTCAGGTGGAGTACAGTCGGGTTGGTTTTGCTTTAAAATCCAACCAGGACCCTGGAACGAAAAAGCAAATAACTCTCAGACCGGGCGTCTGATTGACACGCCGTCTACGACGTTGATTTCCGGTTGTCAATACGAAACTTTTGGATACATAAAATCTAGAATATGTGTCAGTTGAAGTATCTGCCTCTCGGCTCGTTGAGCGGACCCTCCCGAACGATCTTGCTGTGTGCAGGAACACTAGTGCTGGCTGCAACTGCGACGACGAATACTGTACAGAGATCCTCAGTGGATTTGACAAAGATGAATACATCACTCAGCGATACTACGTGGGTCAGTTCTACAGATCCTGTGTGGGTCCAATCCTGTGGGGGTCAGTGCTCAGCGGTCCTGTGTGGGCCAGCGCCTACAGATCCTGTGTGGGTCTGATCCTTTGTGGGTCTTTGCAATGGTTAGTTATCTATCGATCCTTTGGGGGTCATTACGGGGGTTATTAATTATTGATACTTTGTGGGTATGATGACTTAGATTAATCAGTGGAAATATCTGATCATCTCTATCATCATATAATGAAGTATTCCTGTGTGAGCTGAATCCTGCTTTGCTATCCTATGTGGATTGTGTTGTTCTATCCTGTGTGGATTTACATTTTTCTTTCCTATGTAGATTGTGTTGTGCTATCCTGTCTGGATTTACGTTTTTCTTTCCTGTGTGGACTGGGTTGTACTTTGGATTGGATGTTGGAGCGTACTGGAATTGATGACTTAGGTATATGTATGGACATATACCTAGGCTGTGTCGGATGTTACTTCATGATTGTATCTTTACTTGTGGATTATCCCTTGTGGATTCTGGGAGTCCTTCAGGGGTCTCGGGGTCCCTACTGAGTAGCTTATACTCACCTATGCAGGGGCTATGCCCGCACTATGTTGTGTTGGTTGCAGACGACGAACATCGCTGATTGTGGTTGAGGCTTGCGGAGTAGGATGATACCTGGAGGTGGTCCACTGGGCGGGACGTACTCGGGGCGGTCTGCTGGACCCGAGGAGCAGTGGAGGATATTTGTACCCACCCTTCAGGTGGGATTTTAGTGGACAGCTCGACATTGTGGCTTTACATTCAGTTGTAGTTTTCCCTTTCCAGTTGTACTTCACTTTTAGTTTGGGGTTGTATACTGGCCCACTTACTATTCCGCTCTTACGGTTGTACTTAGTTTTTACATAGTGTTTACTTCTACTATTGCTTGCTCTATGGTGTTTTTTTACTTTACAAAGGTAATGCCTTCCCTTATTACTAGGATTTACACCTTGGTGCTAGTTGACAGCCCCTGGCCTATGGAAAGTGGGCTTGGGGTAGTAACGGCATGGGCCCTGATGACGAGTCGTGACAAATTGGTATCAGAGGAGTTCAGTTCTACCACAGAACTTGGGAATCTGATCATTTTATATGTGAAGCAATTGTGATAAGCGTATTGGGTGTGGTAATCAGTTCAGGGAGTCTGGTGTTGGTGCGGCAGCCGACGTATCCATACACCAGGACCCTGACTTCTGATTTCCGACTTAATGCATGAAAACATTGATTGCATGTGTGTTTCAAGTTTTCTTTGTGATTACTTTATGTCAGATCACAAGGTATATTGTTCTGACCATGGTTCACCTGTTTCCTTTTCAGGATGGCCCCACGATGGCAGCATGCTGGGGTTCCGAGACATGAGCGTCACGACAGCCCACCGAGCGACGAGGCCTCGGTACAGGGCCCTTTGACAGCAGAGGCACCGACGGTACCTCTACCCGCCGAGCCACCGATACTTCTACCCCAGTCGCTGACGATCCACGTCGCCTTAGTGAACTACACAGGATCCATCGCCAGTGACCACCCAAGTTCTGTGGGGAGATGGACCCCCATGCAGCCAAGGACTGGCTGGAGGCAGTGGTATGAGTTTTCAGGTTAGTGAGGACACTAGCAGACCTCATGGTGATCCTCGCAGCGAGCCTACTGCACACGGCAGTGGGCCGATGGTGGAGCATGATGCTTCAGGTGCACAATGAGGCATCACTTCTCTGGATAGACATTGAGAGCCTCTTTTGCTCAGAGTTCTTCATGACCACCCTCCGTGCGGTGCGCATCCAGGAGCTTCTCCAGCTGCGGCAGGGCAGCTTGACGGTCGCCCAGTACTCGTTGAGATTTACCGATCTCTCGCGCTACTTGACATACATGGTACGAGACCCATTCTTCAGGTCACAGACCTTTGAGCAGGGGTTGAGACATTAGATCAGGGCATCGTTGATCACCCTCAGCATTCCAACTTAGGTAGGTGTACTGGAGTGAGCCCTTTTGAATGAGAGATTTCATTCTGAGACTTCATCAGCACCGAGACACACCGCAGGGCGTCATGTAGCAGAGACTTCTGCAGCAGGCAGTCGATGGATGACTCATGGGTCCAGGCAGAGCAGACCCTCATGCAGGCAACCTCAGGACACTGGTTCAGTAGTGTGGGGCCCACAGCATGGAGCCAGTCTTTCGAGAGGTAGGCAGTGCTACACATGCGGTTGGTAGGGCCACATGGATCGTGACTGCCCGACCCACCATGATGAGGAGCAGCAGACGGTTGAGGGGCCACCCATGCAGAGGCATAGGGTCAACCGCGGTGGTCCGCATGGAGCCGGAGGACGAGGCAGAGGAGCTAGCCGAGCAGTAGGTGGTGGGTGACGCTTTGAGGCTCTACCACCGCCACCACCAGGAGGTCCACCATAGCCACCGGGAGCTGGCGGGCAGAGTCAGGCACAGCTCCAGGCAGTGGAGGCCTATGACCATGGTGCACCCGAGATGATTCGAGGTACTATCTGTGTCTATTCCACCCTTGATGCAGTTTTTATAGACACGGGAGCAGGTCATTATTTCATAGCCGCTACCCTTGTTCGGATCATAGAGATTCTGACAGAGCCATTGGCTCGATCCTTACGGCTAGAGACATATAAGAGAGCAGACTCGATGATTACGCATTGGTGTCGGCAGAGTGAGCATACTCTAGGAGGCGAGAGCTTTGGCTGGGATTTTCTTGTAGTGAAGTCGAGGCCTTACAATGTCATCTTGGGAAAGGATTGGTTATCTACAGTCCATGCTCAAATTGACTATATTAGGCGCATGGTGCGATGAGTACGCACCGACGGGAGCAGGTTCATTTTCACCTGCGAGAAGGGAGCCTTCGCAGCACATTATAGACTTACGCAGGGGAGAGGATAGCCCATTACTCATCAGTTGGCTAGCCTCATCCTAGGAGCAGTTGACGTGATGAGTCCTATTTTTCATGCAGTGGTGGATCAGTATGCGGACGTCTTTCCTGACGACATTCTAGGACTACCTCCTCGTTGGGAGGTAGACTTTTATATTGACCTGTACCTCGAGACAGCCCCAATATCAAATCCAGCATATCGGATGGCCCCTACTGAGCTTCGAGAGCTACGGTTACAGTTGGAGGACTTCCAGGGCAAGGGATTCATCCGACCTAGTGTTTCACCCATAGCTTCCACGATACAGTTCGCCAATAAGGCGGATGGGAGCTTGCGAATTTGTGTCTATTATCGTCACCTGAACCAGGTGACAGTGAAGAACAAGTATCCTCTACCATGGATTGATGAACTCTTCGATCACCTCAAGGGAGCATGGGGATTCTCTAAGATAGACACCAGATCAGGCTATCATCAGCTCAGAGTTCGGGACGAGGACGCGCAGAAGATGAAATTCAGGTGTCGGTATGGCCACTATTAGTTCTTGGATATGCCATTTGTCATAACCATTGCTCTGTCAGTGTTCATAGGCATCATGAATAGGAACTTTTAGCCATGCCTCCATTGATTTGTCGTGGTCTTCATTGACGTCATTTTTATATACTCGATGACTGAGGAGGAGCACGCTTACCACTTGGGTGTTGTGCTGGACAAACTCTGAGAGAACCAGCTTTATGGAAAGCTCTCGAAGTGTTAGTTCCGGATACGCGAGGTCCACTTCTTGGGGCACGTCATCTCTGAGGCGGGAGATGCCGTGTATCCTGCGATGATCGAGGCAGTGCTTGCTTGGGAGCCACCCAAGATCATGACGAAGGTGCGGAGTTTATTGGGACTAGCTGGATACTACTGAATATTTGTGCCATACTTCACCAGAGTTGTGGCACCACTCTCAGATTTGACGAAGAAGGAGAAACCCTTTGTGTGGTTAGACAGATGTCAGCAGAGCTTCTAGGAGATGAGACAGAGATTGACCAATGCACCTCTCTTGAGGTTGCCGGAGGAGGGAGTAGGGTATGTAGTTTACTGCGATGCATCAGGGACTGGACTCAGATATGTCCTAATGTAGGAGCGGGTAGTGATCGCCTATGGATCATGTCAGTTGAGGCCGCTTGAGAAGAACTATGTAACCCATGACCTGGAGTTAGAAGTAGTGGTCTTCACTCTGAAGACATGGAGACACTATCTGATGGGCGAGCGCTTTACAGTCTTTTCTGACCAACAGTCTCAGGTACATCTTTTCTCAGATGGACCTGAACCCGAGACAGCGGTGATGGCTCGAGTTCCTCTAGTACTATGAATTTGAGATAGTCTATACTCTTGGGAAGGGGAACGTGGTAGTCGATGTTCTCAACAGGAGGACGAGAATTCAACTACTTGAGGAGTCGACAGAGCAGCTAGCCTCTTTGAAGATATCCTTTGTGGATAGAGATGAAGCATCTTTCCTTCAGTCACTCACAGTCTCTCCTCCACAACTTCAGCGGGTTAGAGAGGAACATCGTGGGGACGCTGACTGTGAGACGCGGCGTGCACAGATATCCTTAGGTCAGTCACCTGATGGTTTCTCTTTTGGAGCAGAGCACGACGTCATTTTTCAAGGACGTACCTTGGTACCAGTTTCTTTACGAGAGGATGTGCTGAAAGAGTTTCACACTTCCCCTTTGGCGGTACATCCTGGAGTGGTGAAGATGTACCAAGATCTCAGACGATAGCACTGGTGGCCGAACATGAAGAAGGTTTTGGTGGAGTTCATTTCTCGATGCCTCACCTGCCAGTAGGTGAAGGCAGAGCACTAGGTACCAGCAGGCTTGGTACAACTCTTGGAGGTCCGAGAGTGGAAGTGGGACGAGATATCTATGGACTTCGTGACTCAGCTTCCACACACTTCTAGAGATCATGACTCCATTTGGGTTATTGTCAATGGACTCACAAAGTCGATTCAATTCTTATACATCAGAGAGGAGGGCTCAGTGGAATGCTTGGGATCTCTCTATGTTCAGGAGATTGTATGGCTTCATGGTGTGCCATCATCTATCATCTCTGATCGAGATGCTCGCTTTACTTCCCCGATTTAGAAGGGGTTATAGGAGGCGTTCGGGATGCAGCTACGTTTGAGCACTGCCTTTCACCCTCGGACGGATGGTTAGATGGAGAGGACCATTCGGACTCTCGAGGACATGCTCTACGCATGTGTCCTAGACTTTGGTCGCAGTTGTGAGGACCACCTACCGTTGGTGGAGTTTGCATACAACAACAGCTACCACTCCACCATCGGGATGGAACCATACGAGGTGTTGTACGACGGGCCTTGAAGATCTCCTTTGTGTAGGGTAGACCCTGGGGAGTCAGCACTGGTGGGACCAGAGATGGTTCAGGCCATGACAGAGAAGGTCCAGGTCATCCAGGAGCGGATGAGGATAGCTCAGAGCTGGTAGAAGTTGTATTCTGACAGAAGGTGGAGGCCACTAGAGTTCGAGGATTGCGACCATGTCTTCTTTCATGTCACACCTCAATGTGGATTACAGAGATTTGGACGAGGTGGCAAATTTTCTCCACGCTTCATCGGACCATTCCATGTCCTCAGCAGGATTGGTGAGGTGTCTTATCGCCTGACTCTACCATGGAGAGTTGGATGTTGATGATGGGGTGACTTTTGCGGAGGTCCTGGTGGAGATCGAGGATTGACAGGAGCGGGTCCTACGTGGACGGTCGATTACTCTAGTGTGCATCAGATGGCAGCATGTGAACCTCTAGGAGAGCACTTGGGAGTGGGAGGCTCAGATGCGTGCTATGTACCCACTTTTGTTTCCCTAGTTTAAGATGTATCTTAACTGGGATGTAAAGCCCTAAGGTGGGAGTGATGTAAAGACCCGTAAAATCCAAAGAATTTTTTTCTTAATTTTCATGGAAATTTTACAAGAACGCAGTTTCTAACGGCACCTGATTTCGAGGCCTGGTGTCCCCAGAATAATTTTCCGAAGTTTGGCTCGGGTACGTTCAGTGAACGAACGAGCGGGTTTATGAAACTTTTGAACTGGTGCTCGGAATCGAATTCCGAAGGCACCGATGGAATCACAGCGCCGGTATTTGCTTAGAAATACCTTTTCTGGAGATGCGTTTACTCGGGTGTGGTTTTTAATTGTTGGTGTTAATTAATGAAAATAAAATAAAGTGGTGCAACAATATTATTTTATTTCACATGAAGCCACTTAAAGACAGTTAAAGCCACTTAAGCTAGGTTGAAGTGGATTTGGTGGAACCCCAAATATCCTACCCTCTTGGTAGGATATTTGTGAGGTGGTTCCCACACGAGCCCCACTATTTATTTTCTTCTAAGTAAGGCACCCCCTAAAACTCCTCTTTAATAAAAGTCAATTGGTGCGTTTTCTAAACTCTTAACGCTCCTATTAATTGAATAGTTAAGACGTTACCATTAATTCACCGAATTAATGGTTTGTTTCTTAACTTGTTTTTCAAATTTTTGGCATGTAAATAAAATAAGACCAATGCATTTCTTTCATGAGGATTGCTCGTTGAGAGGATTTGGAGAAGTCTCTAAGGATTGAAATCTTCATCCTCCTTCACGAAGAATGCGAAGAACGTGAAGAACACCGAACCCTCAGAGATCGATGACACGACGCCATGTTCCGTGACGCTGACGATTCTCTTTCCGCGATGCTTCTTCCGTGACGTTTCTTCCCCGCAACAATCTCCGATCATCAACTGCTTGATGTAGGGGATTACAGTTCTATAATTCCATGTGGATTTTATCCTCAACATGGGTTTAAATGTGCAATTAAATCTTTGTGTTTTCTTTAACACTCGGAGATCCTCGACGCAACGCCGTGTACCGCGACGATGCGACGCCCATTCCGCGACGCGACGATCCTCTTATTTCGCGACAGTCAATTCCGCGAAGAACTCACGTTCGACAACTACGACGAGGTAGGGGTTTGATTCTTGTAAATCATTCATATTTTATACCCACGACGTTGATTAAATAATTGTTGTGAGACTTTTAAAATTGGTAATGCGGTGGGTGCGGACTAACGAAAAAGATTGAACCCACCGCCCCTTTCGTTCTTGGTGTGTGTAACGGCGAACGTCGAGAAAGCTGGCCACAGGGGCGATGCGAGGTCCATGCAGTGATGAACGGACCCCGGGAGGACCTTTGGCAATGATGGCATGAATTTCTGACCACTGGAACTCGTCCAGTGGTCCGCGGAGAAAACCACCGGCCTGCCATGCCGGCACGGCGGCGCCGGAGACAGAAGGCGGCGGCGCCTGGTGCACCGCAGTGGAGACCTGCCGTGGCTGAAGCAGCAATGGCGGGCCGGCCGTCCCGTGACCGCATGGGACCGGCGAAGGATGGCCCACAGCAGGCTGCCGCGTCCACTGGCAAGGGCGGCCCCACGCGGGGCCGCGACTTATTCACGCGGGGGAAGCGCGCCCCCTACCCGCGACTCGGCCGTAACAGCCGAGCTGACCCGCTGGCCATCCGGGTCAGACCCGAACCCAGGTCACATCGACCCGGCTCAGGCCCACCCAGGGGGGGTTGGTCTGGGTCGGTCTGGGCCCAGACCCCCCCATTTTCGGACATTTTTGGTCGTTTGCTCATAACTTGAGATACCTGCCTCCAATGGAAGCACCGTCAGCGGCGATGCGATCCTTGGATCGAGACGATCGTTTCGGTATATCGCACACATGGTTTCAAGAAATATTGGGTTTGGACGGGTTGGTTCGTACGTGAAACCAACCGGGCCCTCGGAGTGGAAACGCTTATATCTTGAGCTCTATACGTCTGATTGACGTGTCGTCGATTTTGATGAATTCCTCTAAGTAAGACGGGTCTTTTGGCTTAATCCGGACAAGGTTTGGACGAAGGTGGAGTACGGACGAGTTGGTTTTGCTTTAGAAACAAACCGGGCCCCTGTAACGAAAAAGCCAATAACTCTCAGACCGGGCATCCGATTGACGCGCCGTCTGCGACATTGAGTTCCTGTTGTCATTACATAACTTTTGGATACATAAACTCTGGACTATGTGTCATTTGATGTATCATCCTCTCGGCTCATGGAGCAGACCCTCCCGAACGAGCTTGCTATGTGCGGGAACCCTAGTGCGGGCTGCAACTGCGACGACGACGACTGTGCAGAGATCCTCAGTGGATTCGACGGTGACGAATACAGCACTTAGCGATCCTACCTGGGTCATTGCTACAGATCTTGTGTGGGCCCGATCTTGTGTGGGTCAGTGCTCAATGGTCCTGTGTGGGCCAGCGCCTACATATCCAGTGTGGGTCCGATCCTGTGTGGGTCTTTGCGGGGGTTAGTTACCTATCGATCCTTTGTGGGTAATATCCTTTGTGTTTCATTGAAGGGATTAGTACCTATTTATCCATTGTGCGTCTGACGGCTTAGATGAATCAATGGAAATATCTGATCATCTCTATCATCATACAAAGAAGTATTCCTATGTGAGCTGAATCCTTCTTTTCCTTCCTATATGGATTGTGTTGTACTATCCTGTGTGGATTTAAATTTTCTTTCCTATGTGGATTGGGTTGTGCTCTCCTGTGTGGATTTACGTTTTTCATTCCTATGTGGACTGGGTTGTACTTTGGCTCGGATGTTGGTGCGTACTGGAATTGATGACTTCGGTATATGTATGGGCATATACCTAAGCAGTGTCAGATGTTACTTCGTAATTGTATCTTTCTTTGTGGATTATCCCTTGTGGATTCTGGGAGACCTTCGGGGGTCTCGGGGTCCCTATTGAGTAGATTATACTCACCCCTGTATGGGATATGCTCGCAAAACATTGTGTTGGTTTCACACGACGGACATCGCTGATTTTGGTTGAGGCTTGCGGAGTAGGACGGTACCTGGAGGAGGACCACAATGCGGGACGTACTCGGGGCGGTCGGCTGGACCCGAGGAGCAGTGGAGGCTATCTTTACCCACCCTTCAAGTGGGATTTCCAGTGGACAGCTCGACATTGCGGCTTTACTTTCAGTTGTTGTTTTCCCTTTCGAGTTTTACTTTACTTTCAGTTCGGTTTTGTATACTGGCCCACTTACTTTTCTACTCTTACTGCTGAACTCAGTTTTTACTTAGTGTTTACTTCTACTCTTGCTTGCTCTGGGGTGTTTTTTTACTTTACAAAGGCAATGCCTTCCCTTTTTACTAGGATTTATGTCTTGGTGCTAGTCGTCATCCCCAGGCCTATGGAAGGTGGCCTTGGGGTAGTCACGGCATGAGCCCTGAGGACGGGTCATGACAGAATGATTCGATGAAGGGATCATTGCTCTAATATATACGCCTCTTATAATAAATAGATAATTTGAGTGAATCCTATTTTCTTCTGAATTCAATCTCTTAATACAAATCCCAAACATTTAAAATAATAAAAATACATAATTTATTGAGTAGAGGGGATGTTGGGTTACAAGTGGTTTCATGTAGGAATGGGGAAATTCATCCAAATATTTTAATCCCACTTACACTGACTGTTTTCCTCCAAAACACATTATTTAGATATACTTCTAGAAGAACGAAATCTGGATAATTTGGTCTCCTAGTACCTCTAACAATTTGATCCAAATCCAAGTTTTTATGAACGTTTTATCGCTCAAATGAAGAACTTATATCCAAACTAGAGGATGCAAACCATTTTTGACTTCATGTAACTTTTACACCAACCAAATTCACGATTTAGATCCAATGTCCAAAATTAAAGTTATATCCCATTACATCAGAAATATATTTATAAAATTTAATTTTCATATATAACATAACATTATATTTATGATCAAAATGCTATAGTAAATTTTGAAGGTTAAAACTATTATTTTTATCAAATATTAAAATTAATGATCTAATCCCAAATGATTCATAAATGAAAATATTTACCAAACTGTGAGGAAATTAATCCATTTATTATCAATAAAATATTCATAAAAACTTATTTTAACAAATCCCCAACACATACCATTTTTCAATCATTACGAAAACCTCATATCATGTATTCTAAAAAATTGGAATAGTATAGGTATGTTTGTACTCTTAAATCCAGAGAAAATGAATACAATGTATTAGATGATGTGGGAAACAACTCTCTTATCACAAGAAACCCTTGACGTGAATCCTAATCCACTTATCACATATGATGCTTAATCCTTGACCCACCAAATCATCTCTACTATGGGATCTTTCCATCCAATTTTGGAATGGTATACTGATGTGAAATGCATCAAAGAGATGACAATGAAATAAATTGAAAGAATCAATCTATCTCAAACATAAAATCTGACTTCGAGAGTTATCTCTTTTCACGATGCTATTAAAGGTTCCTCCACCTCTTATTAAGAATTATGAAATCAATCTTCGATTAAAAGACTATAGGATGGAGGCTTCTCTATCGATGCTGACCCAATTGCGATTCAACAACGCCAAAATCTCTGTATTTTTTTTGTTATGGATCAAATTTCATGTTCCAAAGGTGATAAAACCTGGTTGTATCATGAAATAAATAAACGTATTTATATTTTCTAGGGTTTTACGAATTGGAAATCAATTCCCCTTGGTAGAGGGTATATATTCATGCTTTTAACTAGCATGATGACATCGATAGTGTCTGGAGACTACGAAACATACAAATGAGTATTGTTTTTCATTGAATATCAGAATGGGACTTCACATTAAACCCAAATACTCAAATGAGTAAATTGGCCTAGATCTTCGTAAGATTCTATAACCATAATTGGTTATTTTGGAATCCTATGAACCTAAACAATCTCTCTTATTTCATTGTCTCTCCTATAATGATAGATCCAAGAACTCTAAATTCTTATATAGGCATGTTTTATAGGATATTTATTGAGTTTAATTTAGAAGCAAAACAACCTCAGTGCATCATCTTTAATAAAAATGAATTTAAAACTAAGGTAAAACTAGAATACGGGAAATTATCCACCTTTTGTGACTTTTATAAGATTGTAGGACATTCAATACCAAGTTGCAGAGTGGACCATTGGGTCTCCAATCACCACAATTCCTCGAAATGGAACGTAGTGAAAAAACATAAGATGGATAAAGTCCCTCCCCCTGAAAATATAGTGCCCCCAAACAGAAAGCTGAAAAATGGATTGTCAAATCACATCCTTTTCCTGGAATTTCATGGGATGACTTGGTGGCAGATCATGATAAAGAAATAGAAGAATAATACATTAGACACAACTTTGAAAGAGAGATTATTAATATTATAGAAAAAATAGTGCTAGATGCCTCAGATAAATCCAATGTTTTGTCTTCACTTGTTTTGGGTGATGGCAATGAACCTGTCCTCACATCTATTGCCCTAAAGATCCATCCTGAATTGTAAAAGGGTAAGTGTATCTTGAACCAAAGTGTGATTGGGGCAGTTTTTGGGGCTCACTCCTCTCTTCCATCCTCTATCAATACATAAACAATAAAATTTTCATCAATGCAAGGGGATAGTCCTTTTAATAATGCGAATAAGATTTCTGATGGCATCATTGTCACTCACACCTACCGTAAAGTGAACAAGATTTATGATGGAATTTCCAGTATCAGATTTCCTCATGAAGTTATTTGGAGGAATGACCTTCCTTTAGTATTTCTTCATTATTATATTAGAGACACCAAAAAATTTCATACTTTTCATCTGAAGTCAATTCACCTTGTACTCCTTACTTTTTTGAATAAATTATAGTGTCCTGGTCTTTTACAAGAACAAAACCATTATTAAAAAAATACACTTAAATACATAGTCAAAATATATGAGACGTAATAATCCCAAATAAATTCAATATAAATTTTTTGAAGTAATATCCCGAAAACATATTTAAAAAAATCTAGTGAGATTAATAACACTAATTATTGAGAAAACCAATCATGGGTATGTAATTAAACTAATTCCCCTTGTGGGATTGTGTTAATCATTTCAAAAGTCTCTCTCCACCCTTTTTTCAATATATTCAAGAGAATAAAATATTTTCTTCTTACCTGATTATATTCCACCGAACATGCTCAGCATCATTTGTAAACAAAATCCAATCCCCATTCATTTAATTATTCCCTGAAGTCAAACCATGATCCCTTGACCTAAATATCCACACATATTGTACATTTCATCACTCCCATGTTTATTGTTTTTTTATTCTAATTTTTCATATTGGGTTTTGATATTTTTTTATTTTTTTACTTGAGGGCTTATAATAGTAAGATATTTGGTGAAAATGCATTGGTCAACCTAGTACAATAATTGAAAATATCAAAAGATAAATGAACGTATGAAAAGTCAATGTTATAAGTTGAAATGAATTACTATCATCTTATATACATTATATTGGGTAATAACAACTCACAAGTCCTGATTGTGTGAAAAGATGTGCATATAAATTAAAAACACAATTTAACACTAACCAAAATCACAAATAATGGGCAAAAAATTCTAAAAGGTTTCATTATGAAACAACCAATCATATCATCGATGAATTTAATTTTAATAAAAATCATCCATTATTGATGAAATATTTATCATTCTTATCATGCCAGCAATTAATTTTGAAAACATGAATTTTCCATATATAAATGAGCATGTTACATGAAATATTTTTTTAATTAAATAGAAATAATAACATAAAACAGAACAAAAAATGAGAAATCCTAAAAAACAACATCAAATTGTTGTCCCCTCCCCCACACTAAAAATATTTCATTTTCCTCGTTGTAAACCCATGAGATTATATTTCAACATGTAATTACATATTTTAAAGAGGAAAAATAATATAAATTTGAAATGGTTAGGAACACGCTAATATTTTCATGTGATGATAGGGTCATGTAGTGTGATGAAATATTCTACATGAGTATAATATATATCATTGTATAGATTCAAACGATTTCCATTGAATATAATGATATTATATCTGTCCTCTTGTGTATATCCACTACACCATAAGGGAAACAATCAGACACAACAAAAGGACCTAAGCATCTAAAACACAACATACAATGAATCATATTCAGTCGTGAACTATAGATTTGGACATACTCTACAACATGAAACTCCCTTGTTGGATCATTCTGTCATGTGATTCTTTTGACATTTCCTCATAGTGCCTTGAGTTCTCATATTTTTATAATCCAATCGCCTCAATCTCTTCAATTCGTATCTTCCTTTTATATCCATCTTGGTCCAAATCCATGTTTCAATTATTTATATACCAATTTTTCCAATGCTCGTCTTCCAGTGAGAGATGATATGATTTCAAAAAAACATCCCAAATGGGGATATGCTAATTGGAGTTTTGTATGACATCTTGAAAGCCCAAATATCATTATCCAAGCACTTGATCTAATCCTACCTATTATGTTGCACAGTTTTCTCCAAAATCTGTTTCAACTCACGATTTGAATCCTCAGTCGGACCAATTGTTTGGGGATTGTATGTTGTTGATGTTTTGTTTTTATCCCCATACTTCCAAAAGAGGGAAGTCAAATTTTGATTAAAAAAGTGTTGCCTTGGCCACTAATTATGTCCTTTGATACTTTAAACCTACATAATATTTATTCATTGAAAAATTCTACTATTACACTAGAATCATCAGTCTTGGTGGCCTTATCCACCATCGACATTCTCGAATAATCAATTGTGACCAAAATATATTAGAAACCAATAAAACATGGAAAAGGACCAATAAAACCAATTCCCCTCATATCAAAAATCTCATAGAAAAATATGGGATGTTGAGGCATCTCATGTCTCAAAGAATTGTTTATCATGTTTTATAAATGGGAGCATGACTTACAAAATAGCGATCATCATGGAATAAGATATGAAAATATAATCCAGTGTATCAAACATTTCTAGCTATCTGTTGGGGTCCATTGTGTCAACCGCAAGCATGTGTATGAAAAATATGTAAAATAAACTGATACTCATGATCCAGAACACACCTCTTAATAACTTAGTCACTATACATGCTCCATAAGAATGAATCATGCCACACATAAAATCTAAACTCACCATTTATTTTTTGGATTTGATGATTCATTAAATTTATTGGAATTTCAAAGGAAAAATGTAGTTAACTAAATCAACATATCAAGGATGTGTACCTAAAATGGAATAAATATTGTCCTCATAGAATGTATCCCAAAGTGGTACCTAGTCCACGCTTTAATCCTCTAGTGTGTTAGTAAGCCTACTCATGGGGTCCATCACTAGGTTTTCCAACCCCTTCTTCTATTTTATCTCAATATCAAATTCTTGAAGGAGCTTCCACTAGATAAGTATAGGATTATCATCTAACCTATTCAAGATGTACCTCAGTGTTGCATGATCTTAAAAAAAATACTTTAGATTCCAAAAAATAAGAATGAAATATATCTAATGAAAATATGATGGAAAGATACTACTATTCTGTGATAGTGGTGTTTGATTGGGCTGAATCCAATGTCCTCGAAGCAAAATAAATAACACGTGAAAGTCCCTCCACCTTATAAAATAAACTAGTTATGGACACAATGATTAAGGCATCACACATAATCTCAAAATGGAAGCTTCAACCAATGAGGTTGTATGATTGGTAGTGTGGTCAGACAATACATTTTCTCATCAAAGGATGTCCTTATAGAATAATCAAACACAAAAATAGAATCATTTTGATGTAATCATTACATAAGATGAGAAATCATTCTAAAATCATTGATGTAGCACTGATAACATAATGCATGCCCTTGGAAATATCAAACATCACACACACATTAAGGTTATGGTAAGGATGAAATGATATCTACCACAGATCTCTCAACTTATATCCCATGTTTTAACACTACATGTGTAACTCCCCATGCTTCCACGATATGCTTCTCTTTGAATAATACAATAGTGTGAGTTGTACGCAACTTTGAGTTCTAACACACAAGAACCAATCAAACTAGTCATTATGAATAGTAATACCCACTTTTTAAAATTATATAAATTTTATCATTCAAAATGGAATTCATTTATGGATTTGGAATATCTAAATTAGCTTAGGGTGAATTTCTTGTATTTTTCTGAAAACATTCAATTTTTGACGAATAGTGAAAAAACACTATGTTATAGTTTAAAACATAATTTTTATTTAAATAATTTTTTAATATATTGAAATTTAATTAAGATAAAAATAGATACATAATACCTATATAGGTTCAACGTAATTCATTGGATTAAATTTTGAATATTTTTAGATATACATAATAATTTTATTGATCTTTTCACCGTCTTTTACACATATCCTAAGAGAACATGGAAATTCAAATAAAACATAATTTTACCACCTATGTGAGTATAATTTAGAAAATCCAAGAAACACAGTTAATATCAAGGAGTAAAATGTGGTTCAATAATATAAATATAATTTTTGGTGAATAGTAACTTTTTACTTTTATTTACCACGGTTAAAAGTAAATAGTGTAATTAATGGTAAAATTGTTATTAATATTACCCTAACACATGTACTAATTCTATTGGAAAAGTGTGTTTCAACCAAAAACAACCTTATGAATAAAATAATATCATTAGGTCCACTTGGATTAGATTAAGACATTTATTATTATTTAATTCAATGAATAGTTAAATGAGTTAAAATCAAAGTTTAATAACTAAAAAATTTATAATATAGGGTTATACATAAGATAAATTCAATTATAAATATTAATTATAAAGATAAAAATATTTCATACATAATGGTAATTTATTTATAATATTTAGGCATTAAATAATTTAATTTATTAATGACACAATGGTGATGTAGTAATTACCTAATTAAGGAAATATTAAAATAATTGATATTATACATTTCAAAATAAATGTAATTATAGACATTTTATGAATTAAAATAATTTTCTAGGTTAATATTACATATCTTTATTTTTTATATAAATATATTTCGAATTAATAATGCTATTATGAATTTATCAAAAAAAAATAGCCAATAGTGTCAAAATTGACATAAAAGAGTTATTAAAAATAAATATTTTATTATTAATTGATATTTTATTCCTAATAATATAAGGTTCGGGAAAAAGGCTAATATAATGATAGGTGTATCATTAATTTACCATTTGGGGGTCTCATGTATATATATAGCATGTTTATTTACTATATAATGTAAAAATACAAAGAGACATGGTAAATGTCAAACTAATTAAAATAGAGTTAAAACTAAAAGATAAGATTATTATAGTGACCCAAACCAGTATAAAACCTATTGGTTGAATGGGTTTCGATCTATAATAGCCGTAAATTTTAAATAATCGAATTTGGAGCCATTAGAAACCGAATATTAATTAATTGTAATATAATATTTCTTGCTTTTCCCAAGGGGTCTCTCACCCCTCTTATAAAAGGCCAGTCACCCCTCTCACTATGTCACACATTCAGAGCCTTTTGGCTCTTCCAATCCCTGCCCAAATAATATCTCAACTTAACTCACATCAAACTAGAGGCCTTATTTTTATCATAAAGCCAACTTGATGAGCCCTTTTGATCAAATCAATAGGAAGATCAAGAATAATATGTAATGTTTTCACCACCCTCTACCAAGTTCCTTTCTTCTTCAACTTCTTCATTCTTTGTTATTTACATTCTAAAAGAATTCCTCCAGTATCACCTATATAATTTTATGTTATTATAAATATAGTACAACAATATTCAGTATTCTATCCATCCTTTGAATGACATTTCACCATACGTGTGTACGTACGATTTACCGTCTCCACGTCGTGGTGTAACTGTTATTCAATATATTATGGATGAGTATAATAATGATGGGTAATTCATGTAAATAATAAATATAACATGATAACGATTCCTTATATATGATATACCATCCACGTATATATTATTTTAATATAAAAATGATGATATTGTCCCTTGGGCGTACGTACGGACTACCGTCTCCACAAACGAGATGAGATTCATTCCTCATCATATCCATTGAAGACTAATTATAATTTTATGATTAAAAGTAATGTTTAAGAGATTTATATAATTTTGGATATTATTAATATACGACCTATCCATAACAAACACCACTTATGTAACAAAACATATAAAATAAAATGCATATGTTAACAACTGAAACGACGATAATACTAAAATATTATTAACATATCATTAATAGAAATCATATATGATATCATAATTATCTGTATAGTTCTTGTATAACTTAATAACAATTTTTGAACTATTATACAAGATGTAAACATACCATCTATTAAGGGAAAGTAAAAGGTAAGGGCTTATTTCACAATCTCTTCATTATCTGAGGTTGCTTATAAGTAATTATATCTGAAACCTCTTTATCATCCAAATCCATGTTTCTTAAAAATTTATTTCAAATCATTATTAATATTTTATATACTATGGGTTAAAGTAATTTATACCCATTTTGACATTATATAAGATGTTTATAAAGGAATATTTCCATCATATTTCAAACAAGGTCCCTTTTAACCTTTTCGACAGAATTATGGTAAGAATGTATTTTTTAAACTTATACGGCTGGTACGGCTATTTGATGCCATTATAAAATCTTAAAAGCTTTTCTTAAAAAATTATAAAGTTATTTTCAAAGTAAATGATTAATTTTATAATTATGTGTCTTTTAAATGATCTAAAAATATATATATTTCAATCAAATAGTTTTGATTTCGTCTATTTGAACATCCGTTGATGGATTTTAAGCTTATTTGAAGATTATTTATTATGATACAAAACATCCATAATGTATTGAAGGTTTTGTGATATGTTTGAATGTGGGTGTGTTATTTTTATACCATTCATGGTTTATGGATAAAGTATTGACATTTTTTATTATTGTTTTAATATGAATGTTTGTGTTATGTTAAACTTGTTCATATGAGGAATGAATTGGACTTAATAAGTGACGGGTGGAGCCCGATATATCTTCTCGATGCATCGGTAGGTCTAATGAGAAAAACTAGTCTCTTGTCATGAGGCCTTGACAAAATCTTATTTTTAGTCTTGGCACGAGGCATTGGCTACGCGGTTATGATTGTGTGGCATTATGCATTCCATCATTTTGAAAGGGGTTATTGATATTGCATGTGAATATTCGATTAGTAGAATATCCATGTGAATATGTAAATGGAATTATTTCATTTTATTTCTTCCATATTATGCTGAAGTTCAAGTTTAAAATTCTTTTGATTTAGTTATACATTGCCTTATATTTTTATGTTTATTTATGAAAGTTTCTTCTATATTGTTATCTTTACTGGGCATCTAAGCTCTCCCCTTTATATGTTTTATTTTTACCAAGTTGTGAAGAAGTATTTTATGAATTACATACAGGGATAGTATGAGGGGATATGAGTGTGGACTATGGAGTCTATGTTGTTGTAGTTTTCATTTCTTGATATAATGTAAGCTTTATGAATGTATCTAGTGTTTCCATATCTACTAAACTAATTGGTCGTTCGAGACATGATGTTTTTTGATCTGGACAATGTTATGTAATAATGCACCGACTCTCGGTAATTGGGGTCGGGACATTACAACATGCATTAAAAAAACCCCATGAAATACCATTAAAATGCAATTTTAAATGATTAATACTAGATTATTATCAATAAAATTATTCCAAAACATTCCCAAACTCGAGATAAAACCATCAAATGGGGACCCATACAATTTAAAATAATCCATCAATACCACGTTGTAGGTCTCAATAAAATAAAAAAAAATCTCCATGCAACTTTTGATTGTACATGGGGAATTGAAAAGTCCAAATGGAATCCTTATGTAGGAAAACGTACCAAATGGGAAAGTTAACGCTTCCTTATTTTGAACCTCCAGAGTAATAAGAACATGAAAATAATATCAAAAATCCATACATGTAACAATAACGTGTTTTCCCAGCTAATATCTCAAGAATATGATCAATAAATGGGAGGGTTAAATGGTCCATGCATGTGGTCTTGTTTAGATTCATATAATCAATACACACACGCACACTGTTTTACACCATAATTGGAACTAAATCATTTATCTCATGTAAAATAATTGTAAGACAGCTTTTCATAGGCAAAAAATGAATACGACTCACCCACTGGGAATAATAAATGTGATAAATTATTCTTACCTCAACCAATTTTTCAACTTCTTTCATAACAACAGACAAAATAGTTGGATTCGGCCAGTTTTGGTGCTACTTGACCTGTTTGTCCCCATCTGCCAAAATAATCCTATGCATACAAATTGAGGGGCTAATACTTGATATGTCTTCATAGGTCCACGTGATTAAATTAATCTTCTCCCTCAAAATATTCAAATTTAACCTTCATGTTCAAACTAAATATTGTTAGAAACTATAACATGTAATTTCTCACCACATAATTATTAAGAGTCTTTGAGATTCTATGGAAATGGCTTGAGTTCCATTGTAGGGGTGATTCATGGATGGAACAATTGAAGGAAATTAATTATGTGAACAATGGAACTTTATACAACATTAATCAACATCAAAATCAGATAAGGATGTATCAAATCCATCAACAATCTCTATATACATGGAATAATAATTGTTTACATGATCAAAATAAAAATATGAATCAATTTAAAAATAAATTCTAATTGAGGAGTGTGTATCAGAAATATGTGTGAAAGTTTTATTAGACATAAATCTGGAACCAATACACATTATTTCCCTAATCATGGGACAATAAAAATGAATGTTGTTTTTTATTGGTGATTCCAAATATGTGATAAGAAAATAACAATGGTCATGTGAGGTGTATTTCATGGAGTCAATAAAATTAAATATCACAACATCATCTCTGATATACTTTGAATGTGTAGCCTCGTGAAAATTTATGGTAGTTTTTTTGTTTTGATTAAGTCCCTACCTAAGATAATTGGAGCATTAGAACATACATTATCATCCTCCATTTTAAGAATATAGAATTTTTCAGGAAAGATCCTGTCTCTTACCCCAAACAATACATTCTCACTGACTCCTTCTAGATATGTCGAAGTTATATTTTCCAACTACACAACTACTCTCATGGGTTTCAACTCCACAACCTATAAAATAAAGAATATAGAGTGAGGCATCACATTTATTGAAGCTCCTAAATCACATAATGAATTGTAAAATTGTAACTCCCCTATGATGAATGGTATGGCTAATGTACATATATTCTAGCTCATTTTTGCCATTGGTTTTTTGGTGTATTGAGTGATGAGACATTATTTACAAGATTTAACTTATCATTTACATTGATCCCTCCTCGATTGGTACAATGTTCTTTTAATAATTTTTCATACCATGGGATTTGAATAATGGATTCATATAGAGGGATTTTGATCTCCCGAAAATTGAGTTTTTCCAACTATTCTTTTCTTCAATACAACATCATCGTTATTTTTTGTTTGAATAACTATATATTGAAATGTTAGGTTTTTTGGATGAAAATCATTAATATTTTTCTTACCTGTATCATTCTCCATGGATTTATCATTAGCCGGTATTTAAAAAAGCTCATCCATGGTTGATGTAAATCCTAGTGGAATGATAGGTGTATAAGTATCAGTTTTTTGCATCCCACATCTCAATGTTATGGAAATAACATTCCCCTTTGGATTTAGAGTAGGTTGGAAGGATTATTTCTGAAGTTCTTACTTACCAGTTCATGGATGGTCGTGAAAATATGTCTTATATTTGTATTCAACTCCCCCAACTCTGAACCATGACTCTTAAACTAATTCTACTGATTAAGAACAATTTGTTTCAATAGATAATCATTGCTATAATGTAGATTGGTTTGGGGATTCCATGGTGATTGACATGTTGATTCATTAGCTTCAAATCACCGTTGGGGTTGTCATATACCTTGTATGTAAAGTGGATTCTCCACGATGTTTTCTGGAAAGGGGATCATTGATGTTTTCTAGAGCCATACCTCATTTATGATTGATCCTTCGTCCTTTAGCTATATACTGGTAAAAACAAATAAAACTTCTTTATGGGATGTGGCTGTTATTTATTCTGATAATGTCTCCCAGAAAATACTACCAAACAGTTGTTTTCCTAGTAGTTAGGGGAAACAGTCAGCTAGGTGGTCTTTTTTAGTGAAAATGCAACAAGGCCTCGATGGAGTGAGATTGGACTTCTTTTGAGCCAATGTAATCTTCATCACCATAGTGGTTAATTCTCCCATCTTTGTATCAATTAAATGACTTTTAAAAGAAGTAGGACTTACCTGATGTACTCCCTTAACATGTGGTATACCTCAATCACAAAATGATTCTGTGTTTTGGAAATCTTTTCAATAAATGCATATGAATCTACTGCTGTCTTGTCCAATAATGCTTCTTTAACTGCAATATCCACCTTGATCCTCTCCGTAGGTGTGATTTCTTCATAGATGTAATATATGAGGAGTTTCTCATTGATTTGGTGACATTGAATGCTTTCAATTAACTTCATGAATTGCTCCTAGTAATCATACATTGACTCACCTGGTGCTCTGTTAGACCCAGAGATCTCTTTCTAGATGGATCTTATCCTTTATGTTAGAAAAAAATACATTCATGAAAAGGCATTTCAAATCATTCCATCAAGTTACATTTTTAGGTAGTAAATAAAACATCTAATATTTTGGAGCATCATCATGTGAGAAGGTTAATACTCGTAGTTGTATTTGATATTCAGATAAATTTAATGGTTTTAGGGATGATAAAACCATATTTAAATCATTAAGGTATTTTTGGATCCACAATAAATAGTCTGTGAAATATTTGAAGAAGGTGAATTGGTCTAGATTTTAGGTCAATCCCCGAATTGAGATTTTGGAATTCAATACAATTTGGTTTATAGTCAATATCATGTGAAAAAAATTATTGAATTTTTATATTATGTTCATTTCCATTATTTTCATCGAATGTTTTATATTTTAGATTTTATATAGATGTTTTTTCTAATTTTGTTATTTGTGCAATGGATGAATTCCCCAACTATTTTAATGTTGAAACATCCCGCAAACTGTAAATGTTAGATTCGAGCCTGAAGGCTACATTATATATCAGGGTCAAGATCTAAAATATACTTTGGATTAGTTCATGTCATTAATCATATAAAAAATAATGAAAGTGTTCTATAATAAATATGATAATTTTGAGTTGATGGTCCAAAAAGGAGAAGAATAAAATCAAAGAATAAGAAAAAATTCACTTTGTCTAAAGAAGGAAAAAAGAAGTGAAGAATAGAATAAAATGTAAACTAAAATAAATACCTCTAATTGGTGAAATAATTACTTCACTCACTGCAAACAAAACAAATTTGAATGGTTCTATTTTGGGTGCTCTCAAATGATGTTCAGTTTGGGGTTATTTCAGTGCTGCTGGGTGGCTGACATAAGTCATCCTATAAATATGAAGTAATTTATATAACATTATAAAGGAATTTTAAAAATAAAATAAAATTACTCAAGCACACTACATAAAAGGATGGGTTTTTTTATTTATTATAAAACTAGGAGATGTTTTCTGGAAAAATAATGAATTATTATTATTTTTTAATAATGTTAGACTAAAAAGACATAATAAGAAGATGTATATATGAAAATATTTTTAAAAGTCATTATAGATCTTACTATACCTATTAATTTATTTATTTATAATTATCATTTAAATTAATATCAATTATTTGTTATCCCTTAATTTGTTTACCCTTGAACCCTATAGGAGTTAACATTTCCACAATAATGAAAAGAGATAACCAGAGGATAACTTCAGAACATGCAATCGTGCACAATGCTTTGATTGACATTCTAAATAAAGCTTATGGTCAGTGGTAAATTAGGGAACATATAAATTCTAGAAAATGAGGATGCATTTTGATTAGGAATTATATTTGAACTCTAAAAATTTATCTCAGGTGGTCTTGTTTTATAGATTATGTCTGTTCTCTCACAATTTACAAAAATTATCAACCTCACGTGTTTTTGTGTTAATAGTTTAATTTCATACTTGTATTCATCTAATTTAAAAAAAAATTAATGGATCATATTAATTTAATTAAAGTATTTCATTGGTTCAAAATAAATTAATGAAGGATGATAGTGGTAGCTCAATTTCAAAAAATAACTACAATTTCATGGACAGTGTAGTCATTGTTGAAATGTGTGCATGTGAAAAGGATTAGAAATTGTATAAGCCAATTTCGTTTCTACTTTTGTTTCCAGAACAAATAGGATATGTAGAGTAGAAGAAAACTGAACAAAAAATAATAATAGAGATTATATATAAGAGGAACAAATATGTTTCTTATAAAAATGAAAACATTACTACATGAAGAAGTAGAAGATGAATTTGATTTAGGGATCCTTGCTTCTAGAGATACCTCTATTACAATAGATAGAGAATTGGGGTGATATGAATTATCCTCTACCTTCAATCTCTCAATACACATTCCAACCCCTCCAATTGAGAATGATACGTATTTATAGAGTCTAAGGGAGGCTGGGTTACAAGTTGTTTCATGTGTGAATGGAGAAATTCGTCCAAATATTTTAAGCCATGCTGCACCACATGTTTGACCTTTAAAATGCATGATTCAGATATCATTCCAGAAACATGTGCTAGGGTAATAATAATATCATTTCTCCCCTTAATTACCCTATTTACTTTTTACTGTGGTAAATATAATTCAAACGTTACAATTCAAAAAAAAATTATTTTTATTTTATTGAACCACATTTTACTCCTTGATATTAACTGTATCTCTAGTTTTTTTGATATCACACTCACAGAAGTGGTAAAATTAAGTTTTATGGGAATTTGAATATTTTTCTAGGAGGTGGGTTAAAGACGGTGAAAAATTCAATAAAAAATTTTAATATCCGAAATTATTATAAACTGACTCCAATTAATTGCATTGAACATATATATGTATTATGAATCTATTTTGAAATAAAATAAATGTAAATAAAATAAATAAGTAGTTAAATAAAAATATGGTTTTAAACTATAAGTCATTGTTTTTCACTATTTATAAAAAATTTAATGTTTTCAGAAATATACCCAAAATATACACTAAGATAATTTTAATATTCCGAATTCAATAGTGAAGTCTATTTTACCAAATTCAAAACATAGAAGTCGAATTTATTAATTTAAAATTAATTCCCCTTGTCAAAACAAAAAGGCATAATCTGATGAAATAATAATTATCAAAACTTTAACACTTGTGTCTGTCCAATTTCAAAGTTAAATTACATACAATGTCCATCATCGTATTAAATGGTAAAAATATAATCTATTTGTACTTACAAGGCATTAAAATGTCTAATTTAAAAATACAAATTATTTTGATTTAAAAAGATGTTTTCAGTTAAAATATAGTATTTTTCACTATTAATCAAAATATGAATGTTTTCACAAAACCACCAAAATAATATTGAAATTAAATTCTTTTATCACGATTCTAAATAAGATGATTATTTTATAAAATTGAATATATAAAAGTTTCAAATATTTTAATTAGAAAGGCATCGCCATTAAAAGGCCGTAAAATTGTTTTTATTTTGAATAATTATTCTTTTATCTGAAAAAATATAATTTTGCTTTCATTATGTCTAAGAAACTCATAATATGGATTCTAAAATTATAAGGATTATATAAATTTTAAAATTCATTTAATACTATTCATAACCGCTTTTGAATGGCTATCTTGGTAACTCATGGTGCTCTAGAACTCGGTGTTGTGGGCAACACACACAACTATATTATTCAAAGAGAAAGGTACCGAGGAAGATTTGTGTGTTACAATCTAGGGGGTGATGTATGGATGGATAAATTTAAGGAATCCAAATATTAGAACCATGAACATTTGTACAAGAACAATCATCCTAAAAATCAGTTAATAATGAATAAATCCTTAATCATACTCATCTACCATGTCATAATTAGTGTTTACATGATGAAAATAAGTATATGAATCCATTTAAAAATCCAATCTAAGATATTTTTATGTATCAAAAGCATGTGTGGAAGGTAACATAGACATCAAACTGGAACCATTACTCATAATCTCCCTAATCATAGGATAATAAAAATCCTTGGGGTTTTTACATTGTGATTCCAAATGGGGGATAACAATAGAATAATGTCCTTTGAGGGGTATTTCATGGATTCTATAACATTAAACATCCCAACATCATCCACAAGATCCATTGAAAGTGTACTATCATAAATATTTATTAGATTTTGGAAGTTTTGATGAAGGACCTACACATGATAGTTGGAGCACAAGAACATACCTGGTAAACCTCATTGTTAAGAATATAGAAATATACTGGAATGATCATGTGTCTTACCCAACCAATTACATCCTCAATGACTTCTACTGGATATTCTGTAGCACTATTTGCCAAGTGCACCACTACTCCCATGGGATTCAAATCACTAAACTATAAAGAAGAGAATACATAGTGAGGAATTAAATGTACAGATGCTCCCAAATCAACTAAAGCATCTGAAATGTGTAACTCCATAATGTTTCATGGTATAGTGAATGTACTTATATCCTTTCACTTTGATAGAATTTCTTGAGTCGGTGTAATATTTGCTGACACATTCCTTTCATGAGTGATCCAATAATTTCACTCAACTTTGAATGGTACAACATTTTTTTGAGAATTTCACATACATTATGATTTGTTTAATGTATTCATGTAGGGGGATGTTGATCTCCACATGTTTGAACATGTAAAAAACAATTTTTTCAATTCTTATTCATCCATATTTTTGGTTTGAACAATAATATTTTTAGGTGAATCACGGTGCAATAATGGGTGAAGATGTATAAGTAGTTTTCGTTCCACATCTTAATGTGATGATACTGACATTACACATAGGATTCAGAGTAGGTTGGTAAGGATGATTTCCAGAGTTCTTACTTACCAGTTCATGGAGGGTGGTGGAAATCTAGCTCATTTGTGTCTCCAACTGCCTCAACTCTTAACCTTTACTCTATAACTCATTTGGTGAATTATTAAAAATTTGTTTTAAAATGTCATCAGTGTTAGAATCTACCTTGGTTTTGGGATTATCTTGTTATTGACATGATGATACATGAGCTTAAATTCACATTTGGGGATGTTTGAAACAATGTTGTTATGAGGAGGCTGCTGGATGTTTTATTTAAAAGGGTGAAATTGTTGTTGTATTGAGGAAGACCTCATGTCTGATTGATCTATATGTCCTTGGTTACATGCTTGTGAAAATGAATATAACTTATTTTTCAGATGTGTCAATTGTTTCTCCTGATATGGTCTCCAAGGAAATAGTACTGCACATTCAATTATTAAATATAGTATTAAGAAACAATCAATTGGGTGGTATTTTTTTAGTAAAAATGCCACAATTCCTCAAAGGAGTGGGTTGGGATTTATTTCAAGCCAATGAAATTGGTCTCACCATAGTAGTCAATTCGTTTAAATTTGAATCAATTAAATAATTTTTAAGAGAAGAAGGACGTAACTGTTATACACCACTAACATGTGGTGTACGTAGATCAAAAAAATTGTATGGATTTGTGGTACATCATGTCAATAAATGCATTTGAAGATATTACTGTCATGTCCAAAAATTCTTTTATATCCTCTACATCTACCAAGATCCTCTATATGGGTGTGATTATTTTATTCAATTACTGGATGTGGCCTCACAAATTTTGCGATGTGAACATCTTTTGCACAATTTCTTGAATCGCTCCCAGTATTCATACATTGACTCCCCTTGTACATTCTTCATCCCATAGATCTATTTTCATTAGGATATGAATCCTGATTCTGGATAAAATCTCTATTTGAGAAGGAGTTTAAAATCAATTCAACAAGTAACATATTCAGTTTATAAATAGTACATCCAATCTTTCGCATCTCCATCATGTGAGAATGTGAATTATCCACATTTGATTTGATTATCAGATAAACTTCAATGTTTTAGGTTTGTGTAAAACATATTTAATTATTTAAAGGGTTTAGTGTACCCTCACAATATAATCCATGAAATTTTGGAAGAATGAGAATTAATCCATATTTCAGTTCAATGTCTGATTCAATTTTTTCGTATGCAACACAATTTTGATGAAAGTTAATATCAGGTGTATCCAATTATCAAATGGTTTTGGTAAGTAGATTTACATTATTTTCAGCCATTTCTTCTTGTTTTAATTTTTATATAGAATTTATTAATATTTATGTGTTCCCATAAAGGATGAAATCTCTAACTAGTTTAATATTGAATCTTCTCATAGACTGAGAATGTCGAATTTGAGCCTGAAGGTTACGTTCAATCTTAGTGTCAATATATAAATGATTCTCAGGATTATTTTATGCCATAAATCATATAAAAATATATATAAGGGATGTGGATAATAATAAAAATGATTAGTTTGAGTTGATGTTCCAAAATTAATTAGAAGAAAATAAAATAAGATGAGAAAATTCATATTTGTTAAAGAAAGAAGAAATAAGAGAAGAACAAAATAAAATGTAAAATAAAATACATAACTCTAATTGGTTGAAATTAGTATTTACCACCATATAAATGGGTCTAATTTGAACGTTTTTGTCATGGGATCTCTATAATGATGTTTTTGTTGGGGTTATTTAGTTATTACAAGATGGCTGGTGAAGGTTGTTTTTCAAAGAGGTAATAATTAAAACAACATTATATAAGTATTATCAAAACAAAATTAAATAAATCAAACACACTACTTGAATGGATTTATGGTTTTTTTATAATTTATAAAATTAGAATACATTTTTTGGAAGAAGATTTAATTTTTTGATTTTATTTTTAAAATGAAGGTTTCTTATAAGTTCACAACAAGAAGATGTTTTTTTATAATATTTTTAAAATATATAATCAACATAAATCTACATCTTAATTTGTTTAATAATAATTATAATTTAAATTAATATCATCTAAAAAATGATCCCTTACTTTTTTACCCCTTTAACACTACTATAGTTGTCATTACCAAAAACATAAAAAGAATTAAACCTGAGGCTAGTTTCAGATCATGAAATTGTTGAAACCTACTTTGATTGACGATCAAAATCTAGCTTATGGTAAGTGGTAAATTAGGGAACTTATAAATTTTGGAAAATAAGTTTGATTTTTTATTTATGGATTATATTTTATATCTAAAAATTTATGTTGTGTGGTCTTGATTTATCAGTTATGTTTGCGCTCTCACAGTTTACACAAATTCTCGAGCTCGCTTGATTTTGTGTTAATTGTTCAACAGCTTACATTTTTTCTTATTATTTAGATACTCAATTCAAGGAACATATTAATTTAATTAAAGTATCTCACAGTTTCAGAATAAATTACTAAAGTAGTATTTAGGAAGATCGATTTTTAAAAATAACTACTCTTCTATAGTCGTTGTAGTCATCGTAGAAATGTTTTGAATCTGCAAGTGTTTAGAAATGATATGACCAAATTTCATTTATACTATTTGTTCCAACTCAAATTGGTTGAGTTAAAATGAAGTTAATTGAACAAAATAGCAAAAAATAGAAGAAATAGAAGATGAACAATGATGTTTATTATAAAAATGAGAACATTAAAACATGAAGAAGAAGAACAATGCTTCATTGAGAGGATCTCTTCTTAAAGAGATACCCCTCTTATAATGGTTAGATATTTTGAGTGAAACCCTATATCATATTCCTAAAATCTCATAATTCACTTCCCAACCCATCAAAATGGAAAATAATAACATTTATTTAGTGTGTGGGAGGCTGTGTTACAAGTGGCATCATGTGTGAATGGGTAAATTCGTCAAAATATATTAATCCCCCTTTGACACCCTGTTTGACATCTAAAAAGCGTGATTCGCCTATCATTAAGGAAGGGTGAAATTTTCTGAATTGGTTCCCAGAGAGCCTCTCAAAATGAGGTCCAAATCCAATTTTTTTAAGAATATATAACCAGAATATGGAACTCATGTCCAAACAAGTAGGTCTATCCCATTTCTGACACCACTACCCTTTTGCACCAATCAAAAGCAAGAATTTTCTCCAATGTAAAAAATTAAAGACTTATCCCATTATGTGTGGAATAAATTTGAAAAATAATATGTTTATATAATACATATAAATATATTAATGTTCTAAATTCTATAATTAAATTTAACGTGTAAAACTAGAATTATCATGAAACATTCAAATGATTTATCTAATCCAAAATATTTCATAACAGAAAACATTCACCACAATGTTATAAAAATATATGATATATAAGAAATTAAATATTCAATAAAAATTTATTTTATCAGGTTACCTCCTAGAATTTCTCTCAAGGTTTGTGTGAATAAGGTTAAAATAACCCTAAATTATCCCCCTTTTAAATGTGGGGTAGTTTATTTTACTAATGATTCTCTATAGCATGTTTTTGGTACACATTATGGCAATAAATCCTTTTTATGGGAAAATTAGTGGTGCCTAGCAGGCCAGAACACGATGACCTTGTTATGTTAGGTTGTCTATGATGGTAGTGGGGGGCCATCAGTTAAAGGAAGCAATGATTTATTTGATTAATATATATATAATAATTCAAAATTTAAATTATTAATACTTAATTAATCATATATTTTTTTTCTATACCCTTCGTTGAGATTTTATGTTGTAAATCATGTATATGTGTCGACTACAACATCCATCAATGAAAAATTATAATTTATATCACCATACATCATTGATATTTCTATGGCTTAATATAACAAAGGTAAATTATATTAATTTAATATATTATCCTCTGAAAATTATATAATGTAATTATATAAATTCATTCCCATATTCATTATATCATTATATAATGTTCTCCATTGGATTTTTTTAACAAAAAATCATGAATTATATTGTAATGTATATATCATTAATTATTTTGGAATGTCTTTTATTGGAAATAATATTTAATAGTAATTTATTTAATACGTTCAAATTTTTATAGATATTATTTATTAATAATAAATTTGTTTATTAACATACCTCCCATTTAACGTTACAGACTATCAAATTATTGATAAAAATTTCAATTTTCACAAACTATATCCATGTGTGTTAAATAATTAAAGTATTTATATTATATCAATAAAAATAATGATTATTAAATCATGAATAATCCTAGTGTGATGATCATTTATCAAATATGTGTGATTATATCCCCTCAATATGACAATTGAAACGAAACTACTAATAAAACACATGTATAATAATTAAAAAAACAATAAATTTGTAAAATATTTTAGATATATGTTAATAAGTAATGTGTATAAATGTTAACATCTTTTAATTACTTCCTTAAATTAGTGATAGATATATGTATGTTCATTATAAATCATGTTAGATAGTGTATGACTATTTGATACTTAATATTGGGGAATATTTGAATTAAACTTTTTCATGTCAAATGTATCATTATTTGAATAATGGTATAAATAATATGGTTTATTTAGAAAATAATATGTTTATTTTATTACATTCAATTAATTAATAGTTTTTAGTATTCCATATCATGTTGTTTTATTTACTGGAATTTATTACAAAAGATAAAATTTTTGAAAGGTTGTTTTTAGGTCCACACATTTCATTATGAAATAATTTTTCTCCTTGAACATATTTAATAATAAATTATATTTCTTCAACTATAGGATTTTATTATAAATAATAATTACCTTGAAATCTGGGAGAATTAATTTTAAATTAAAAAATTATAATTTAATTATTTCCTTCTTATAAAATTATATAAATTTTATAAGCATTTTTTCATCATTAAAATGGATTCCCATCCTACATTATATCATTTGTTTAAAAATTTTCCATTTATAATTGGAAATTAAAGTATATATTATCTATTTTGAACCACATATTTCTATTATCCTCATTTGATATGGCTATTATGATTTTCTTTTAGAAAATGTTTAATAAAAGATATTTCAAACTATTAAAAAATTCATTTTTATCAATTTAATTATTCAAATTTTTTTTCTCTAACATATTCTTTTAAACAAATGGTAAAATATTTTTTTAGAAATCTTTTTCGATCTCATGAACTATAATAGATCTCCTCATTATGATGATTCCATAATACTTATTTAAATTTTTTCCATTATTATTTTAATTCATGTTGATTTTTCAATAGTAAATGTTTAATATGTAGAGGAATTATATATTATATTTTTTTAAATGATTTTTTTTAAAAAATAATTTATTAATTTTTATTTAAAATATAATTCTTTTATGAAAAATGTCATTTAAAATTATTTTTTTAAATTTATATCCTTTTAAATGATTTATAAATCTCATTGTAATTTATTTTAATGAATTCATCTGTATGATATTTCATGGATTTCAAAAATGGATTCTTCATAATGTTTTCCAACATGGTGTGTCTAGTGAAATAAAAATTTTGTTTTTTATCTATGTCAAAGTACATTGAAATTCTTTATGATACACTACGGATAAATATTAAAAACCACCATCAATTTAAATCATTTAATTTACAATTGAATGTGGTAAAAAAAATTTCATAAAATAATATATTTTCCATGGAATACATTAGTGATGTTTTGTGTTTGATTTTTTTTTTCATGTGAAAAAAAATATGAATGATTTATTGGAGGGTTCCTATATATCTATCCAATAAATTTATAATTATTATACATTGTGAGTTAAAATGGGAACATATGAGGTTTATCACATTAAACTAGTAAAAAAATTATTATCACAATGTAATTTGTACACTGGATGGTTATATCTGAAAAATATATAAATAAGAAGATTATCCAAATCCCAAGTGTTCTTGGAAGGATTATCCCAATCCCAATATTGTAAATTTGTGATAATACCATGAAAAAGGTTACAAAGGTGTTATGGTGAAATCACAACCGATTGTCGCCTATTGACCTTTCAATGTTCTGGTGCTCTTCTAACGTGTATAGCAGCACTCAGGTTAAATCATCAGTGATGATACTTTTTATAGTTGATTTTTTAATTGATTGTATTTTCATTAGGGGATTTTTTGTATAGTTATTGAAATAATTAATGGATGATTTTTGATTTCAAAAATTTACAATTATTGGGGGATATCATTATTTGGGATTTAATCTAATGATTTTCTTTGAGCATTGATCTATATTGAATTATATTAACAGGCACTTCACAAGATGATTCTGATTGGAATTCCCAGGTGTTAAGGCATTAATACATGCCGTAACATAACATAGGGTTATAATCATAATCATTACTTTTTTATGGTTGTGTATTTATGGTTCCAATACTCCATTGTATCCACATATTAAACATAACGTGTCATTAATCCATGATATATATAGTTCAGCATACACAATAATAACATAAATAATACTCATCTTGAAAAATCTCTCAATCACATAGTATCCCCAAATTAAGACACCACCCAATGGTAGATTTACTAATCTATTGAAATTATTTTTAATCTAGTTAAAAATTTGTAAGGTGATGAATTATAATGAATGTGAAAAGAAAGGGATTATAAAATAGTAGTGCCTCGGACACACACTCGGTCGGTGAATAGAGTTACAAAAACACATTCTATTGAATGAACATAAAAAATAAAGGAAGGGGTTTTAACATGATTTAAATTATATTAAAAAAATTATTATTAAAACTATATAAGGTGGATTAGAATTATATATTTTAAATATGAAACATGCATTAAAACAGAATTACAATGACAAACACATGAAAAATTACAAATGAAGAAAACTATAAAATTAAATTAAAAAATGGTGGAGGAAATGTTCTTCATGTGAAAAATTCAGATTGGGAGACCATCCCAAGGCATTGTTAGGGCCTTATTAATTCCAAAATATCCTCTTTTTCTCTAATATTCCATCCTCTTGCATGGAGTATAGGGGGATGTATTTATAGCCAAATGTTGTGGTTTGATTGTATTGGAAAACCGACCCTCCAATTTTATCTCCACATTGATAAATTTTACTTCCACATCTAGAGATATTATCTTATTTAAAGATGTATGTATTTATCCCCTTTATGTACTCATGAAATGTGGTAGCCATTTGACATAAGGATCCAATGTTATGGTGGTTAGATTAATGAATGTTAATCTTTCATTTCAATCCAATCATTTTAATGCCCAAAATGTTAATGGATTTTTGAATTGGAATATGCCCTAAAATATGAACACATTATTCAACAAATGCATCTTCCTATATCACCTCTTTAAAATTAAAAAATATTAGCTGAAAAGGATGTATCTATTAGGAAAAAATCAATAATGGGGTGATAATTTAATTTCCAGGATAGAATGGTGGGTTGGGATTAAATTCATCAGTTGGGCCCCATTTCATTGGAGTTGGGCCTTCAAATTTTTATCCCAGAAGAATTGAATTGTCCCAAGATCATTGGAAGAGATTTTACAAATTTAGATCTCTATAGTGAGTCCTGCAATTCCATCTTCAGGGATTGTGCATTTTCTATATAGATTATTATGGCCTTTTGTGTTGACCATATGAACATCTAAATGGGAAAATTGGTCCAATATCCCTTACAATGAAATTTTTTATATTAAATTTGAAATCCTAAAGACAAAAAAAATCCATTGAGATAATTCAGGTAAGATTTATAATTAATATAGTAAACTGGCATAAATCTGGATGAATTCAAATAGTGCTAAAAAATTATATTAAATATCTATTCCTTCATATTTCACAGAATTTATGCACATTTCATATGAAATATTGAAAGGTAGTATATAAAAAGTTATGAAAAATATTAACAACATCATATGAACAATACCAAAAAGCTATATGGATCATCTACATAATCATACAATATAATGAATGTAATAGTTGTTGTCTATGATATAAGATTGATATGGTTATTTTTAACCCTTAGCCTTATTTCCATAAAAAAATATTATATTAACATTCATCATTAAATTTTATTATCCCATGATTATATAATCATTTTCCATGAAATTTCATTGTTCATTTGAAATTACATGTACTTTTATCAGGGCATAATATCAACTCTTACTAATTAGTGTACTTTATAATAAGATGATTTTGTTATCATCATTATTTATCATATTCTTATTATATCCATTTGTTAATTATTATTTTTTCCCCTTACCGAGTACATATGGTATCATAAATTTTATAACAATATTTTGTTGTTCAGAAAGATAACTGTATCATATATGGTGCCGAATTGGGGTCTAGTGTATTGTAATTATATTTAAATTTTCCTGACATTTATAAAATTTTATTCATATGTATTTGGAACTTAATAAAAATAAACCATAAATTGATAATATTATTTTATTACAATGAATTTTAATTTTTTACATATGTAAATGTTTTAAAATAAATATAACTTCCCCTCACATTGTATCAAATCCATTATTTATATAATGTGTTGCTATCATTGGACCTTATAGTGTAGTTATTGGACCCCTCAATCATTATGAATATTAAAATGAAAAAAATGTATATTATTATTATATATAATATTATGTATAAAATTATGATGATGAATGATGGAAACAATTTTTTCGATATGTAGGCTATGCATTTTTTATAGAATAAACACATTAATAAAAAAATTGTACAATAAATAATACATTGTGGTGGCCGATGAGAGAAAATATTTATTTAGATATGTTCTTGGGATAAGAATATGGTAATAAGAAAAAGTCTAATAGTATCTAATTTTAGAAAAGAAAAATATTCTTCACTATAGAGTGTCACTGTCAAGAGATGATTTGAAGTTTATTGATTTTTTACATTATGAAGATGTATTGTAAATGAATCTATGGTTCATGAACAATGTTTTTGGACTACAATCATTTAGAGATAACAAAAACATGGAAAAATTATATATAATTATGTTAATATGAATTCATTTTAAGTAATGGGGATAAAATATAAATTATATTGACAACACTACAAAGTTTACTATGTTGTGTCTTGATGATATCAATGGTGTTTAATGAAATATGATATCTAATTGAAAAGTGAGGATGATAATTGGAAATGGAATCACATATTTTATTATGAATCGACGTATGGTTCTCAAAATTATAAATATATTTATTTAAATATAAATTCTAATAAAAAGTGAGATATTTTTCAATCAAAAAAAATTGAAGGATATCCATTGCCAAATGAAATATTTTTTAAATGTATAAAAATATGAACAAAACAATTATGTGAAATGGAAGGATAAAAAATTGAAGGATAAGAAGAGGGAATATTTTTTAATCAATTTATATTGATATTATTAATGAATGAAATATAATTCCTAGTATTACAATTATAAAATACACGAGTATAGATGAATGAACTATGTTTAAAGAAAGGATATACATTCGTTACTAATGATATATTGAAACCGTGAAGGGATTCATTAACTAATTGAAAAATTTAACCTATATAAATTTTTTTTTGAAGGATAAATGATTTCTAATTTATTATTTAAAATAATAATATGTGTGTCATTGAAATAATTTTTCTATTGGATGTTAGTGAATAATATCAATTTGAAAAGTATTAATATTGGAAATAAACGAAGAAAATTGTTCATTTATGTAATGTCTCGGATCCTGGCGCCGCCCAACGGTGCCCCGAACACGGGTGTTCACATGACCTTAGGTGAATTTCCCTAAATTCCATAAATTATCGATTAGCTTTGATGAATAATGTGTTATATTGGTGAAGCTATGTCCTTATTGGCATAGAATACATATCATCAAAAAAAAAATATCTAAAGCAATAATACCAGACAAGAATAGCAGTAGAAGGCTGAAAGTAAAATAAATAGAATCCATTAATTTATATAATGATTCATATCATATGTGACTTGGAAAATAGCCAAAACATGTAACAATGCTAGAAACAAAACAATATCTAATATAAAGAAAAATAAGTAAACTCCATCGGCATCACAAGCCTCAACATGGTCCCATAATCTCCATATCCAATAGAAATCATGTATATGAGGAGAAGGGTGGATGAACATACATATAACAACAATCATATAATATACATGGTTCCAAATGAATGACCCAAATAGAGTGTGAGATGAATCGTAGAAGGCCACCACAAAAATATTTGTGCATATCTATCAGTGAATATATATAGTAGTTAATTTGAAAAAAATGAAATAATAAACTAGGAAGTAATAAAAAGTAAACAATTATATAGATTTTAATTAAGTTAATTTAATATTTATTATTCACCCGTTGGATCATAAAACCATAGGATCTAGGCTAGGATCAGAATCCCCGATTTAATGTCAAAAAATAGATGCCTCAGAAGACCATCTAAACAATCATGTATGATCAAATCCAATATTGTTATTTGGATTGGAACAGTCATCATAATAATTAAATCATTCACAATGACCATTTGGGAATTCTATCACATTCTAAACCCTTCGGTCTAATAGAAAAAATTCATTTAAGAAAAAAATGTTTGGTAAATCTCTCACAGTCTAACCCATTTGGTCCGACATGGCTACATGAAAACTATAAAAGACCCCATGGGAAAGTTCTCATAGTCTAATCCCCTCAGGTCAAATATATACACCAAGGATCTCACAGTCCTGTGTAAAAACATAGGAATCCCACTCATTCCCCTTGTTCTAAGGCTGTCATGGACCATTAGAAAAATATTTCACATATCATATAAAGCAGTACATATAATCTAAAACTACTACATGAATAAAAAATAAAAATTAATATCAAAATAATTGAATATAATATCATTAAAATTATACACTAATCAAACAATCCATAGAAAACAAGTTATGACTCATATGAAATGTAGACCAAGTGGCCATAAACAATTAATCAATGGAAACACACCCATGGTGTGTCACTTGGAAAATTTATTTAGCCTTACGCATAAACAAAAATCCTTATTCAATTGATCAAACCAAAGCAGGTAAGTAATAAGGCTTAATTCATGGTCAAGAAATAACTAAAATGTGGGTATGTGTACCTTTTAGCTTATATAATTGAAAAATAAACAACTAAAGGCACAAACCATCTTTCTCGATGACGTACGACTGATATAAATGAACGAAGACCCTTCAATAGGCCTAAATCAATGTAGATATACAAAACGGTGAAAAATCACAAACATTAATAATTCACAACAGATGATGGATCAAGATGAAAGGACCAATGAGTTTTGACAACTCACTGGTGGGATTCCAATGCACCTAATTGTGTCTCAATCGGAGCTCAGATATAGAATCTAGAGGGGTTCAAAGCTAGTCGTCCATTCCACAACCCTCATGTACAAAACATGGGGAGAAGAAATTGTTTCTAAAAATGAGATGAGACCCCCTTAAAATATATCAAATAAAAATAAAACTACTAAATTTGTTCATTAAAACAACATGTCTTGTAGTAGAATTAACCAATCCTCGACTTAAGTCGGTCTGTCAGGTCACCACATGTCCATGTACTCATCCATTACATGGTTAGTTGGTGGTTGTGTACTACTACTAGGTACACGGTGTGCACATAGAAGTACCTGGTGGGTACTCAGAAAAACCCCCATTTCTTCTTTTTCAAAAAAATAAATTGATAAAAATCTACATATCTAAAAATAAGATTTGAGATCCTAAAAAATTCACCCCTTAAATCAATTCATCGACAAATTTACAATCCAAGGGTGTTAAAGAAGAATATCCAATAAACTCTAGTCACTACAATCACTCATTGTCCCCCTCCCCAATGTACTATCCTGCACTAGCCCATTATTGAATAGCACCCGTACCAGAGGAAGCATCCATCCATGAAGAACCTTTGTGCTTTGATTTACAACTCAAATAGCGTGCTCCATGAAGGATGCATCCTCCTCCAACTCAATATCCTCATGTTAATGAACATGAGACAAGTCTCAAAAGTAACGTCGTAGCAGAGAAAAATGAAAGAGATTTTCATATCCCAATACCGCATTGGTAACTAAAACCAATAGGATAATAGTATGAATCACTCGAAAACCATAAATATCCTGACATATATCATTGATCACATCCCCAGTCTTCTATTCCTTTTATTTTCCAACCTCGATGTGACAGACTGGGAAGGCTGATCTCTGACCTTGAACTCCAAAAGCCATCTCCATCCATAATCATTAGATTTATGGTCATAATGTTCAATATCCATACTCTTCTCAATCTACCCCACCTGATCTGTGTTCTCTTATAAAAGATGAGGTCCCAACATAGACGTCTCTTCTACCTATGACAAACATTGGGTTGATTGGCATGTACTAACATACAAATCCTCATAAAGTTCCATCCGAATCATTACCAGAAGACTATTGATGTGGTAAAACTCTTCTAGGGGTATCTGTCTCTCAAAAGAGACCCTAAAATCTATGAATAATTATCTAAACATGTCTTCCAATAACTAAATCGTGTGCTCAGACTGTCCATCTCTCTAGAGATGGTATGTTGTGCACATATTTACATGTTTACCCAATGCCCTCTACAGTCCCCTCCAAACATGAGAAGTAAAACAAGCATCCCTGACTGGAATGATATTGTGTGGAACCCCATTGAAACGTATTATCTAATAGATCTATAAACATCCAAGATAATCAACATTGAATGTTTCCCTATTTTCTTGTAAATTTACGAAAATCATTGTAATGTCAATAACAACACATAAAACATCATTTCCTCGAGGCAACCTTGGTAAAACCATCATGAAATCCATCATGACATAACACCACTTCCACTCGAGAATGGGTAACTTCTATAAAATATCATATCGTCGCCAATACTCGTCCTTCACTAACTGATTGGTGGTACATCTAATAACAAAACCAACATCATCTATTTTAATTCATGGACACCAATAATGATGATGTATATATTGATACATCATGGTGACACCCAGATGAATTGTATACATGGATGCATTAAAATCATGCAGGAATTCCTCATTCTTGTTTGGTGACACCCATATGAATCCATATAAATGCTAAAACTCAACCTCGCCAACGGTGCACCCAGTATTAGGGTAATTTCCTATCACAATATCACATAAGAGTAGAACCTCAGAATCCTATAGCTACCTCATTCGCACTCGATCCAAAAGAGAAGAGGTAACAACTATAGAAGAAATAAATGTCTTCCCTCATTTTTCGTGCACCTCCAAATTCATCTAATAGACCAGATACATAAGCTTCCAATCACATGTGGCATCATTAATAGCATGACTCTATGTCCACTAACTCAACACATCACCAACTTTTCTTCCATTCCTAGGCATGTAAGAAAGATCAACATCAAAGGAATGATATTAATGAACCAAAATTCCCAATCTCAAATTCGTATCATGTTGAGTAAATATATAATTGAAGGTTTTGGGGTCCGTGTATTCCAAAAAACTCTAACCCAAATGCTAATTACTCCAACTACAAAAACCATACACAACTGCAACTAACATGATATCATACGTTGGGTAAATTATCTCATGTGGCCTCAACTGGTGAGACTCGTTTGCAGTGACTCCTTACTCATGCATAAGAACTGTTCCCTGACCAATAACTGATGAATTGTAGTAAATGGTGAAGATCCTTCCCCGAAATTGAAAAACCAGGATCGATGCTGATGTCAATCATCCTTAAATCTCCAAATAGAATAAATCGTAGTTATCTATCGACAATTACTTCACGCCCATATTAGTAAATCCTATATGTGGAAGTGTTATGATTGAAAATTCATGAATAAAGTATCTGTAGTAACCATACAGCGTTATAAAATGTCATACCACCAAATTGTTCTTTAACTTATCATAGAAAACTACCTCTCTAACCTTCTCTAGGTTTATTGATACTCTTGTGTCTGAGATGACATGTCCCATGAAATGAATTTGGTCCATAAAAATGTGGCATTTTGAGAGCATAGAATATAACTGATGATCACTCAGTGTACTAATAATGATCTCAAGACTATTGGAATGGTCGTGTTGTGTATGAGAGTACATAGAGATATCTTCCAAATATTACACTATAAATTAATGCATGTATAGATGTAACACATGGTTAATCGATTTCATGAGAACATCTTGCATGTTTGTGAGACCAAATGGCCTAACCAAATACTCAGATTGATGATACCTACATAAAAAGGGTGTAATAGTTATATCATATGGTATAATGTGCAAATGATGATGTTTGGATCTCATTTCAATCATCAAGAACTCCCAGTTACCTTGAAGATGCTTACATATATCAGAAATCCTCAGCAAGGGATATTGGTTTCTATCCATCAACTGGCTGAGCTTCCTATAATCCAGGAAATTTCTATGGGTACCATCCACCATCTTCGTAAAAAGGGCAGGAAAATCCCATGGAGAAGTTTTGGGGAATATGAAACCCTATTCCTATAACTCATCTAACTACTTCTTGATATGTTGTAAATCATTTGTAGACATCCTATACGAAGAAATGGATACCAATACTGCTCATAGAACAAGGTAAAAAGATAATTCCTTCACTCTCTCTCTAGAGGTAAACATGGAAATTCTATTAGGAATAAATCATTATAATGAGCCACCACATGAGGAATGTACACTTGGGATGTCCCCTGGTCACCCAAAAATAGATAAAAAATCTAGGCTGTAAAACCACATAACCCATGATTCTCAGTTCCATCTATTCCTACCTTAACATCCCTTTAAGCCTTGTGTAGAAAAGATCCTCCCTCAATTGATGTGAAACCCACCACATAGTGATAGTAGTCAATAATGTCATGATAGAATACCAACCAATACATTCTAAGAATGACATTGAAGCCTATCATCTCTAAGTCATATAGGTCCCCAAATAAGTGACAACCACTATCTTTAAGAGGGAACTCATTGAACTAACAAACTTCTGCCTTATTAATCACAAAAAGAGTTTATATCATCATGAAATCATCATATGTAAAGATACATATAGCAAGGCTCTCACAATGGAATCATTTATAATACAATTAGAATCTCCTTTAGCAAAAGGATCAGAAGATAAAACCATGGCAATTAGAATCACACCTCTAACCGTAGAGGGTCTAGTATCTTACTCTTGTTGGGTCAACTCCATCACAAATTCATAACATGTACTATATTTATGTGACCTTTCATGGGTACCCTGTGATGATCAACCCTACTGTCTCTGAAAACCTTTCATCTGGCTACAATTGTCACGACCACCTCCTTGGACTGAATGGCCTGATGAACTCCAGTTCCATGACTAATGAGGAACTAGTGGACCAGCTCTTATACATTGATTCTTAAAAGATCCCCTCTCTAATGCTAATGGTGAGAACATCATGCTAAAATGATAATGTTAACCCATCATGCAATAAGACCAGAACTCAAATCAGTCTCTCGAGCATTGCAGTCTCGTGTGCCCACTTTTCGTGCGCTGGTCGTACCTTTGCTAGTTACATAAAGATATATTATAGGTACTAGAATCACCACATAAAGGATCCATATGTATCATCCTTCTATAATTCAATGGATTACCATCCCTAGATACTTATCAAAACTGGCTCACAGATCCAAAGTCTCTAAAATTTCACTTGTAAATCGGCACCTGGTATACAATTTCAGTCACTGAAATCAACCTAAAAACATTCACATGAAATCAGATGTCGTACATGATACCATCTATAAATTTTCTATCCATTGATAAGTTGTCATCCCCCCCAGAACAGGTGTGAAGCACTGAATCTCATTTAAGGGAGTAGAATAATCAATTTCTGAAAGAAGGCCATGTTCCAAAATTAATGAACTCCCAGACTCGGTTGGCCACAGACATCTATGGGTAGAAGTAATCATAAAAGTTCCTATAGAACGCTTCCCATGTCATAACTTTATGACATGACACTAGTGATATAAAATTCAATTATCAATTCGAAGAGTCACGTAGAATATAAGTCAGGAGTTTCACCCTCCTCTAACTATGAATCTCTAGATGATCCAAGGTAGTAATAATGTCCTCCAAACAAGTCCATATAGCTTATAGTCGTACATCCCTTGATAAAAGCAGATGGATAATGCTACTGGAACACCTGTGTTTACACTTCTATAATCGGGGAGGGATGTGGTTCTCCCTAAAAGGTATGAATTATCCTTATAAAGCCTTTAAATAACAGTGAACCAGAACCTATGTTTAGTATAACAGCTGGTTCCAAGAATGGAATGATGGGATGATCTATTAGTAGTCTTTTATTTACCATTTCTAGTGTCTGATCTTCACCCTTTACTTGAAATACAACCAGATGACGTTTGGGTTGCATGAATATGTAAGGCCAAAAACACAACTTAGTACTTGATTAATGATAAATCCATCTCTGAAGAGGATGAATGGATTACATTGAGGGAAGAATTCATATTCTTCAAAATAGTGTTACAGAGTGTGTAGAACTACTACACATTGTGTTCCCCTATGTATTATCATGGATGTGCACCCCAACCAACCTAGTCATGTAACATTGTTTGCACATGACATGTTCCTCTTGGGACATGGTGTTTAATTTAATATTCACATCTAAAAGGTACTTATACAGGGCTAGAGCTACACTATTAAACTGGTTCTCACTACACAACGTTCACACTCGAGAAACGACATGTACAACCAAATTTCCACCTTCTAATGTAATTAGTCCCGCGTTCAGATACACTATTTAATACGACATGGAATGTGAACCCAATACATGACATATTCTATTAAAATTTTAAAACCTCACGTTTTATCTCACATATTCAGTTACATGGTCAACAAATACATTACATGTACTTAGGAAAATCCATTTTTTCCAAAACATAACACATGGTGTGGGTTCATAACATCACACATCTTTTTTTCAGGGATTTTATGATAACAAGCCTCTAAAATATATCTATAACCCAAAAAATCATAAAAGATGGCCATGAAATTCCATTTTCTAATCTGAAAGATCCCATACTCCTTGTGGATAAAATTTTGGCAACCTTATTCAAATTATATTTTAAAAGAATTCAATTAATATTCCAACATGATCCACCAAATTTCAGTCCACTAGGTCCCGTAAAACCATAGTGACCACAGATCTACACTCATCCAAATAAAACATTAAATATACCAATAACCTATCAAAATAGTGGGTATTTCTATCAAGACATAGATCACAACAACATTCATATCTAGCACAACATCTATCACAACAAAATGAAATCTATAATACACCCTACAAGGCATGAAAAAAATGCATGACATTTGATCTATATATAGTTACTAGATGATTCATGAGATGGAATACCCTCATTTCATTAGTTTTCAATAAAATAAAACTCTAATGATATCAATATTAGAATCACAAAACTAATGCATCACCAAACTATGAAATCAAATCATCTGAAAAAATTGAAAAACCCAGAAAAATTACAATATTTTAGGTAACATGGATTTCCCCTGTACACTTATTATATACTCTTGAGCACATCTTATTACCAACAACCTATTCATTTCTATCTATGTCTATTGTCTCAGAATATTAATGAAAATAGGATAAAATGTTCCCCTGATACCACATTTTAAAGTCCTAGATCTGGGCGCGGTACAACATTGCCCCAAACCAGGATGGCATATGACCTCTAGCGTATTTCCACTAATTCTAGTTGTTTTAGACTAGTAGTGAGGGACAAGGAGTGATATTGGGGAATCTATACCCACACTAGTAGAGTATACATTGTTGAAAATAGATAGTAAACAATAGAGGAAGTAATAGTACCAAACAAGAATAAAAGCAGAAGACTGAAAGTAAAGTCAATATATTCCACATAATATATACAATGATGCATGTCATATGTGTCTAGTATAATAGCCAAAATAGATTCGAAAGTAGAAAAAATACACTATACAATATGAATGTGAAAATGTAATCTCCAACAGCATCACAAGCCTAAGCTTGCTCTCATTCTGTCATGATCCAACAATAATAAAGTACCTCATGATGATTGGTGACTTACCTTATAAATTCATGCAATAATATAATTTATTTTCATACAAAACCATGGCACAAACTAGGTGTCAGACAGATCCTAGTTGGTAACTACAAAAATAACTGTTTCTATCTGTTAGGGAATATATATATTAGGTAATATGGAAAAATAAAGCAGCAAAATACATTGTACTCAAAAGTAAACAATCCTATAGTTTTCAATTAAATTTATTTTATATTTATTTTTCACCTGTTGAATCGTATAACCTGAGGATGTATCCTGATAAAATTATCTATTTAAATTAACAAAATAGATGTCTTAGAGGACCATTTAAACAATTATGTATTATCGAATCCACGCCTGTGATTTGCCTCAGAAAACTCATCACAATCATTCAATTATTCACAACAACCCTCTAGGAAAGATCATATGGTATAACCCCTTGTGTCTAAAAACATCAATTCATTTAAATAATGAATCAATGGGAAATAACTCATGGCCTATCCACTTTGGTCCAACATAACTTCAAGAGAATTATTAATGTCCCCAGGGAAATCACTCATGGTTTAATCCACTCGGTTTAAATATCTTCACTAAGGCTCTCATAGTGATGTGTAAATAAACTAGAATCCCTCTATTTCCCCATGGTACAAGGATCGCATGGTCCATAGTAAAATTATTGCTCATATCATATCTAGAATATCATCTAATCTATAACTACTACATGGATAAACATTCTCAAAGCATATCAAATGAATTTCATATAATATCAATCAAACTAAACTATAAAAAAAGTAATGAAAAACAATGTATCCATCATAGGAAATGAATAAAAATTTATATAATCAATAAATTAAGTGAAATAGACCCATACTAGGTCACCTAGGCATGGTAATTAACCATACACATAATCAACCACCCATATTCAATTAATCAAACTGTAGAACATGAATATGAGGGTTTAATTACAAGTTATGCAATACCCAAAACATGTGATTGCAGCTTGTTTTGCACATATAATCCAAATACAAAAAACAAAAGTCACAAAACACCAACCATGAAGTCATATGATTGGTATACTTGAATGATAACCCATGAATCATCCATGATCGGTGTAGAATTACAAAATGGTGGAAAACACCCAACCATGAATAACTCACAAGATATGATGGATCAGGAAGAAAGGATTTAGGTATTTTTAGAACACATCAGCTGGATTCCAATGCTCCCAATGATGTCTTAATTGTAGCTCATATAGACAATAAAAAGGTGTTCGGAGATCGTCAAACATTCTATAGTTCTCTTATACGAATCCTATGGTGAATAATGTGTTTCCAACCATGAGATGTAACACCATTATGATATATCAAATTAAAATAAAATTTCAATTTGTGATCTTTAAATCTACATGTTGTGTAGTAGCCATTACCAACTTCTAATTTAAGCTGTTTTTCATGGTAACCACATGAACATGTACTCATCGATTGCATGGTCAGTACACAATTATGCACAACAAATAGGTGCAAGTCTTGTACAGGGATGTACATGGCGTGTACTCATAAAATCTCCATTTCTTCTATTTCCTCAAAAACTAATTGAATACAAGATCCATTCCTAAAAATAAAAAATGGAATCCCACAAACATCCCCCTTAATGAAATTTGTTCCATGATATCCCTCCCAAGGGTGGTGAAAAAGAATCTACAAACAAATCTGGCCACTATGATTTCACATTGGCCTCCCCCTCCCATGTCTCGTCCTTTACAATATCATGCTTCCATAGAAGATATTCATGAGGAACATACATCCCACATAGAAACTTTGTGCTACAATCAGTATAACATGTATTTTGCACCTTGAAGGATGAACCCCCCTCCAATTTTCCATCATCGGGTTGAAAAAACAAGATTTCAGTCTCAAACATAATGTCGTAGATGTTAAACATGAATGATATCATTCATAACCCAGTACCTCTAAGGTAACTACAACTGATAAGAAACCATCCCGACTCTCTCTAAAACCTCAAATAGCCCGACGTATCTCGTTGAATGTATAAACTATCTCTCAATACGCCTAGGTCCCATCCTTAGTGTTAAATGTAGGAAAACCTTTTCTCTGACCTCAAAATCTCGAGGTCATCTCCGTTGAAAAAAATAAAATTTGTGGATTGAATGTGTTTTAGCTATCCGCTTCTGAATCAGCTCCACTGGCTTAGTGGCCTCTTAGACAAGATGAGGTCCCAGCAGATCATCATCTCCTTCCTCTATCAAACATAGGGCAGATCAGCATGTCCTACCCAACAAAGACTCTTAAGGTTCTATCTGAATCATTTCTAGAGATCAATTTTGGTATGAAGACTCCACACGGGTTATGTTTCTCTCCCAAGATCTCTCAAAATCTAAGACGCTTGCTTGAGGATTTTCCTCCAAAAAGTAAATTGTACACTCGGACTAGCCATCTAACTTGGGATGGCTATCTATGATCAGGTGTAACTGTGTACCTAAATCCCTCTGTAGTCCATTTCAAAAACAAGAATTAAACAAGGTGTCCATGCCTAAAATGATAGTTTGTGGAATTCCATGAAAACATACTATATCTAGGATGTATAACCTTTCACGATCATTAACACGGATGGTCTCCTTCATTTAATAGAAATGGGAGAACATCGTATGTCTATAAACAATAGGCCATACAACATCATTTCCCTGAGGTGAGCTTGGTAAACCAGTCATGAAATCCATCATGAAATCATTCCACTTCCACGTGGGAATCATTAACATATGTAAAATCTCTGCTGATTGATGATGATATGCCATCACATATTGAAAGGTGAAATATCTCATAAAAAATGAGCTACATCAATTTTCTAGCCTAGCCATTAATATTGAGGAGGAAGATCATGATACGTCTTGGTGACACCCGGATGAAATGCACATATAAAGCCATGAAAATAATGCAACATCTCATCATGCATGTCTTTTGACACCTATTTTCATCCATGAATAAACAAAACCTCATCCTTGCTTGAGGTCCACCCAGGCATAGGTTGCTCACATGTCACATTCCATTGTAAATCTAGGACATCATCGGATAATAGAATCCTCATCCTCCCTCGATCTAAAAGAGTACATGTAATAGAATTGATGAAAGAAAAATCTTCATATGTTTTTCATCAACCTCCAAATGAATCTTAGAGAATATATCATTAACCTTACACTCACTAATGGCCTCTTGAACAGCTTGTATATGATTCTTCCAACTTAACTCATCGTCCACTACGTTTTATATTCCACGTATGTAGGCACACTCACTGTCAAAGGACTGAAGGTACTCAAACGACCATCAATGTCTCAAACATAGATCGTGCAGTGTAAAGATATACTCAAGGAATTTGAGGTTAATGTATAACACACAAAGTTCTACCAAAAGATAATTTCCCTAACAGCGCAATGCGTGAACAAATGCGTCTAACAAATGATTTTGAATTTGGTAATTCATCCCATGTGACCTCAAAATCCAAGACTAATACACAATGACTTTATCCTCCAATATAAGAAATATTCTTAGGCTGATACATAATGTGTCACAAAAAATGGTGTAACTCTTTCCCAGATCTAGAAAAATCAAGATCAGTGCTAAATTCAATCTACCATTCAGCTCTTAAAAGGATGAATCATAGGAATCAATTCACATGTACTTTTAACACTTCATATTCAGGCTAGTTTGTGGCACAACTAAAGGTGAATTGTTTTGAATAAACCATTTGAATTAACCACCCCCTAAGAAACATTGCACCTCAATGACGTTCTTCTAATGATCCTAAGAATCTATCAACCTCACCTTCACTGGGTATACTAAAATTCAGGTCTCTGAGATGAAATGATCTATGAAATGAATGTAGTCTTTAAAATTGTGTCACATAGAGATATTTGAAAATAAATTATTATCTCTCAGTGCATTCGATGTGATCTAATGTTGGATTTCATGGTCATGTTTAGTGTGAGAGAACACTATGATATCATCCATGATAACTACTAAAAAAAGAATCCATGAAATGAAGGAACACATGGATGATCAGTTCCATGAAATCTTCCAGTGTGTTCATGTGACAGAACAACATAACCAAATACACATATATATCATACCTTTTCTAAAAGATCATAAGAGGTATGTATGATGATATAATATGGAACTGAGGATATATAGATATCAATTAAATATTAGAGAACACCAGGGATCCACATAATTTATCAAAAAGTACTTAGATCCTAAGAAAAGGTTATTGGTTATTGATCGTCAACTAGTTTATCTATCGATAATCAACACAATTTCTTAGGGTAACGTCCAACTTCAAAGAAAAATGGATAGGCAAACCCCAATGAGATGTATTGGGTTATGTTGGATCCCCTTAACTTCAAATCCTCTAACTATTTCTTGTTCTTCTGTAACCCTAGTGTATCCATATTATAAGGGTGAATGGGCTCTAGTGAAGCTACTAGAACAAGTTCAATAGAGAAATAAATCCCTCTTTCTAGTGGTAATTCATAAATGTCGAATAGGAAGACATACTTAAAATGATAGACCACCGGAGGAAAGTACTTTTGTGATGTCCCTTGGTTATCCAGATATATATTAGCAATCTGGGTTATATAACCACCTATGGCATGATACTTGGGTATAGCTATACCCACCTGGTCATCCCATTATCCATTTTATAGAAAGGATCTTCCAACTTGTGATGTTAAACTAGTCCTACGACGATAACAATATACAAATTCATGAAAGGAGACCCACTAGTTCATTCTGATTATGACATAAAAGCCTATAATCTCTGAGAAATATATGTCCCCAATGATGTGACACCCACTAACCACAAGAGGGAACTATTTGAACTAATGTGAACTAGCTGTTCAAATCCCCAGCAAAGTGTCTAGAATAATGACATCATTAGAGGTAAAGATATAGATTCCAAGGATCTCCAAATTTGAAAAATGATATAAAAATATTGGAATCCCTTGTGTCAAAAAGATCAGAATCTAAAAAAGAGCCAATTATAATCCTACATATATCCATATAGGGAATGAGATATTTATCATGATGGGTCTTCTCCGTCAAAAATTTCGGACCTATACTGAGGTCCATTTAACCTACATTGCAACACTGAGCATATCCACCCTACTATCATTGAAAATATTTCGTTTGGATACCATGGCTACGACCACCTCCCTAGCCTAAATGGCATGACGAACACCCGTCCCCTTACAAATGAGGAACTGGTGGGCCCACTCCCATGTGTGGAGTCATTCCAGATCCCCTCTCACTAGCTTCTCGTAAGAAGATTCAATAGACACGACAACGATGACCCATCCTATCACAGGATCAGAACTCAACTAGATCTCTTAAGCATTGAGTTCTCGTGTACCCGATTTTCACTTATTGGTAGCATCCCATGTGGTTACCTAAAGATACATCATGTCTACTAGAATCACCTCAAAAATGTTCCATGCAGTGATTCCTTCTATCATTATAAGGATTACCATCCCTGGATGATGAACCACCCTTTCTCGAAGCTCCAAACTCCCATATATTTTACTCGGTAATCCATGCCTGGTTTAATATACTAGTCAGCAAAGACAACCTGATAACATTCACCTATGAACAAATTTGGTACCTAAGACCATCATAAATCCACCTAATATGTGATATATTATCACCCTCATAACATGTGCAAAGCACCAAACCTCCATGAAGTTATAATATCAATCCATCATACCACCTTTCATCATATTCATGAACTCCCAGGCTTGTTCGGCCCTCAACATATTAGGATAAAAGTAATCATAGAATGTTATATGGAATACTTCCCATGTCATATCTTTATTAAATACCACCTATCATATAACATTCCACTGTCTAATGGAAGAAACATGTATCATGTAAGTCATGAGTTTCTCCCCCCTCATAGGGGGTATATCCATATGCTCAAAAATAGAAATGATGGCATCCAACCATGAATCTGAAGCCAATGGTCCTCCATCACATGAAAAAGCTAGAGGACTCTACTTATGAAACACATGTTTCAAATCCTACGTAATCAGCACCGGATGTAGTGCTCCCATAAAGGTATTAATCATTCAAATAAAAGATCCCAGGAACTGTGCATCAATACCTACGTCCGGTTTAATTTCTACTTATATGATGTTCATTATGGGAGGATTTTTTGGTAGTCTTTTATCTACCATTTCTAGTGTCTTATCATCACCTTGAACTTGGAATACAACTAGAGGATGTCTTTGTGGCATGAATCTATAAGGTCAAGTGCACACCTCAATACATGAATAAAGAATATTTTAACTCAGAAGTGTTGGAATAAAACATATGAAGGGAGGCAATCATGTTTTTCAAAAAAGGGTTACACGGTGTACAAGTCACAATGGTTTTATTAATTTAAAATTAAACAAATAATTTATATGATATATAAGAAATAAGAAATTTGAATGAATTAATAGAAGATATTACCTTCTCCTTTACATGGCGGTTTTACATTTTCACATAGGTCACTAGGGTTAGTATTTTGAGAAGACACAAACCACCAAAATTCACCTAGGTAAGTTTATAATGGAAATGGGCTAGTTTTTTTTATCATAAAGGCCCAATAATGAGTGGAGAGGAGAGCGGGGAGTTCTCTTTGATAAGAGAGGAGAAGGTCATTTTTAGAAACTCTCAAAAATATTAATATATAATAAAATAAAAACCTAACAAATAACCTTAAAATTGTCCAAAATTAGAATATTAGATGAGATAGGGTTGTAATATCTTCATTAAATAAATTTTTGTCAACTTATTTTGTCATTTTAATCATTTTCATTATAATTGACAAATAATTATTCTTTTAAATTTTAATATTCATAATAACATTTCAGATATTTAATGGTAATTAATATTTTATGATGCGGTGTTAATTTACCATAAATGGATACTTTATTCTATTTTCAACCATACTACAATCAAATTTTAATTATTAATTATTTTTATTATTTTAAAAAATATTTAAAAAAATGTTATGTTTATAAAATGTTAATACTGTCAATTTTGAATGTATTCATTTAATAAACATTAAATAAAATTTAAAATGAATATAAATTCAGTAAAAAATATTTAATACACTCTTAACATTTCATAGTAACCTAGAAAATTCTTGGATAACATTAATTAGTTTTTATAATATTTAATTTAATATTTTTAATACCATTCTTATGATATTTATCTTAATAAAATAATTTCTACATAAATATTATGTTATCATTAATGGTAAATATATAATCTATTAAAATAATAAATAAATTTATAATTGTTAGGTAATTATATTATTATTATAGAAAATATATATAGCCTATTTTATTATCTAATAACATATAAATTAAAATTAATATACTAATATAAAATGAGATTGTGACATTTTTCCCATTTAATTAGTTTTTATTACATCCATTTAATTTTCATATGTAAGTGTCCATAAAGTGATTAAATTTATAAAAATATATAATAAGGTATGAATATAGTCATCCAATAGGATTTTAATTGGTTTTATTGTAATTTATAATAGTATTTTTACCATTAATTACATGATTTTCTTTTAGCCATTGTAATAAAATTAATTACCAAAGCCACTATTCATAATTTCAAAAAAAAGGTATCCTATTAACATAATTTGGACATATTGATTCAAAATATTCAATCCATTTTTCAAATGTTAATATAGTGATGTTTCAGTAATTAATATAAAAATAACCTCATTGTTGATAAAATGGTGTTTTAATGTTAAAATATTGCAAAAGATTAAAATGTTTTTTCCTATAAATTCAATGTAAAAATAATTATAATAAAATATAAAATATTAAATGGTAAAAATATATTCTATTTATACTTTAAAACCATTCATTATTATAATTTAATGATATAAATTATCTCGATGAAAAAAATTTATTTTAATAAAATTTAGAATATTTTTACTATTCATGAAAATATGAAAATTATCAGAAAAATTTAAAAAATATATCGAAAGTAAATTTTAATATCCTTCTCCAAAATAACATGTCTAATTTTTCAAAAAAAATATTTATTTGTGGGAATATTAATTTAAGATGGGTTCTCCATTCATTCGTGTAAAATTATCTTTGTTTTTAAAATACATCATATATAGTTTTATTCATAACCTACGACAAAAATATGCATTGGTTGAATACCTAAAATATTTTATTAAGTATATAACACATATATATCTCATTAATTTAATCACCAAAAGTATTTATCTATAAAATAAAAATATCTAATTGATATTTATTTTTTATAAATATTTCAAAGTCATTGAATTCATAATGCATTTTCTTAAGTTAGTAATAATTATTTCTACAACCCTAAAAACTAGGCTATAATGTTAATTTTATATATAGGGAGTCTTGTAGTTCATATAAACTCGTTTTTTCAGGAAAAGAAACATAATTATGAATAAATTTTATTTAATAAAAATATATCATAAATACATTCAGGGGTTACAAATTTAATAATTATAGTACCCTTGAACATTTTTTATCATTATCCCCTTCAATGGTTGTGTTAGAAAAAGGTCACCTATGATTCTTTTGAGGTAGTTAGTTTTATAAAAAAAATCATTGTCTTATAGAATTGTTTTTTAATGTTATCTAGTTCAGTACAGTTAAAGCAATGAGAAATGTAGTGATGGTTTATTGGAGAATTCTTTTCATCTGCTGCATTATTGGGATTCCCTTGTCTACAATCTCTAGTTGTTTTCCCCTCTATCTCAGGACTAAAATTTTTTATCATCCAACTAATTCAAATCTTTACTGTGCATTTTTAAGAAACATTGAAATTTTGGAAGTTAAAATTTCATTTCACCATTATATTTCTCCATATGACTACTATAATTGAACATTATATTCCCCTTCTAATCCCAGTGATACCCTTGAGATTCACTAATCTCCATTTCTACATTGAGGGAAATTTTCAAATTTTCCCCATATATATTTATGTCATGGATCACCATTGTTTTTAATAGACAATGTTTTATATCACCAAAAAATCTTTCAACCATTAAATTAGGGGTAAAGACAAAGATGGAGGCATATTGTGACTGTATTGTGTTGTTTTCCTCAAACACCTTGATTGATTCATCGTCTATTTTTCTTTGGGACAGTGAAAACCATTTCCCTTTTAAGATGGAGAGTGTGAAAAAAATCATTATCAAAAAACATTTTATGAAATTCCTTTTATCCCATCTCATAGATCACTTTTAGGCATCAAATTCATTGCCAAAGTCCACTACTGATAATCATCACCCTATATATTATTAATTTCCAGGAGAGCATTGAATTGTTATAATCCTTGTTGGATTTGTTAGATCATCTCAATGGATATGATCTATTGTTCCATGGATGAGGGATCAGATGATTGATTGAAATAAGGAGGCCTTTGTCACATAATTCTTTTAATTGATGCTTTTTATTTCATAGAGCGATTTGGGTTATCCTTCTAATTAGGGTTTATATGCAGAACCTCAGTAATCTGAGAGATTATCATCAAAAATATTGTGATTCCCTCTCCCATACGTTTGGGTTTCTCATTGTGGTATTCACCACAATGTGCATCACAATTATTATTCACCTAATTAATTGTTTCTATAACCATTGTTTCGAATTATGATAATATTAGATATCAATAGTATTGAACTGTGAAACACATAAATTGGAAGTAAATTATTTCAAAAAGATAACATATAAACTACAATTATTTTCATAACATTTGAATTTTAAAACATAAAGCTTTTTTATCCATGGTATATTTAATAACATATGATGTTATGTGTATTTTTTGTTCCATTTTTAATGTTTTGTAATGATATTACTAATTTTAAAAAGCATGTCAATAAGGATTTTAAAACCTGTCATGCAGTAATTCCCATAATCTTGTAATAGATTATGATGAGTCCTGTCGGATGCACCATATAAAAGATAATACCTATAGGTACATCTATGAGAGAACAACATCCACTTATAGTATGTAGCAGTGATAAATTTTCATTGTAATCCAATAACTAGATACATTACAAATGTTATGTATTTTTTCATATACATAGATGTATTCCCCATGCATTCACTATTGTTTTCTAATAATAATCCCAAAATAAGAAAATATTTCCTCTGATACCAACATTAACATCACTTCACTTTATTTAACACAACTAAATAATGGATTACATAATATAACACTTAACATAACCAAAATAAATAAATAATTATAGTTTATTTGATTATTACATAAATTACATAACAATTTAAAATAAGAAAACATCAACTTTTCTGAAATATTTATTAACATGATCCCACTTAAAACTGAATGGGATTAACTGGTGGCATCTATAAGAAAGGGATGGGCAATAAAGAATAGGAATGGAATAAAAATGTAATAACATTAATAATTTAACACATGTAGGAAAATATTCAAATCAATATGGTATAATTGGAAAATGAATAATAAGTCATGACATATTAGGATAATAATAACATGTGAAATGTTGTAACAAGTAAAAACCAGGCATCAAAAACATAAGTAGCATATAATTGAATAAAAATATCAATGAAAAAATATCCACAATGGAATTAGGTTAACATCCTATAAATACATGTTGTCTTATTAGACTAATAATTTTTCAATTCAATGAAGTACTATATAATATTTGGCACACCAATCACATTCTTTTTATTCTCAAGAAAAAATAAACCACATAGATCATACAGCATGAATTCAATATAAAAATTATTTCAATCCATGATTATGGTCTGTTGAATAAATATATGTATGTCTAATTCTAAATAACTATATATATATATATATTGGTGAAAACACATGATATGAAATGATAATGATATTCACTACACAATTGTTTTGGCATCAGAAACTATTGTGCAACTTCGGCAGCACAACGACATCACATTAAAGTTAATTCATTAGGTTGATGAGAGACAATGGGTATCATATAATTTTTACATAAAATATGATGTAATAAGACATGGAAAGGCATATAAAAACATTTGGAATTGAAAAAATATTGTATAATATAATAAAGATACATGAATAATAAAAAGAAGGTGGGGATTCTTTACTTTTGTGTGTGACCGAAAATGACGGCTGGAGATTCTTGGGTGATTTGGGTTACCATAGGAGGACACTAGAGAAGTGATACAAGATTATGAATATGTGTAAAATATTTTTAAAACTGATGAATGGGATATTCGGTGTGTTTTTATAGTAAAAGAGTTGATACATCATTATTATTTTCAGAACATATGTTTTGGACTCTATATTAAAAAATTTTGAAAACCACAAACATTACAAAGCTTTTACACATTTATTCTGAAAAATGGAATTATTTTTAATTATTTTATATTTATTAGGGACAAAATTAAAAAATAATTCCCTTGCTTATGTGTAGGTTTGTAATACTCTTAACAATATGATATTAAAACCATATAATATATTAATGGTTTTGGAGTATTCATAATGGATTTTAAAAAATAATCAAATAAACATAATATCCTAATATTTTAAAGAGAAAAAACATATTTGTTTTTGGAAAACATTTATATTTTTTATTATATCAATTTTGGGTCATTATGATGTCATAATAGTCACAATATATTTATACGGTTTCTAAGGTTTACTAAAAATTTCTACTTTCTCAGAAAATTATGACAATTTCACCATTAGATAATTTTCATGTTTATCTTAAAAAAATATATTCATTATATATATTTATATTTTATATATGTGAATTTTTTATTTTTAAATATATTTTACATTTATTGAAAAATGATTGTTTTTTGACAATAACTATTTTCAAACCCTTATAAAAATTACATTTGATGTCATAAAAATTATATGATAATTTATATTAAATAAAAAATATTTAATAATAAAATATTAAATAATTATTATTATTTGAAAAAATAAGTTATTCACCAAAATAGGTTCCATAATTGAATTTTAATATTAAACAAAATTCAACTTTATCTTTATTGTATAAAAATAATAATCACTCATAATGTAAGAATAATAGGATGAATATATAAAAATAATTCTTAAAAAAATACTGTACACATCAATATAAATATGTACTTGATACATATCCCAGTAATAAAATAGAAAAATCACTATGGGTAAGGTGTGTCAAGGTGAGACTTTATTGGGATATTTCTACAAACATGGTTTGGTTTGTGATCTTGATGAGCCCGAGCTTCTCCCAAAAAGGGTATCCATTATCAATAAGTTGATGGATCTCAGATTGGGCTAGTCAATTGAATTCACAAAGATAATATCTCCCTTTTATTATTTGATTAATCGTATTTATAGGGTATGGACCTACTATTTGAGTTCATCACATCCAATATATGTGTAAATAATATTTGTTAAAATAATATATTTATACTCAACATGTGATCACTCTTAAACAACTATATAATCACTTGTAAATATACATAACAATCATTTAATTATGATAGGATATAATATAACCAATAAAGCTAATGTCTTTTTTATATCCATATTTTATAATAATACATTTAATTGAAATTCAAGGGGAATTTTGTTAATTATAGTGTGGGTCATTACATTAATCATCTTCATAAAAGATTAATCATTAAATTTATTTAAATTATAAAATTTTATTAGAATTAAACTAGATTAATATATAATTATCCATGAATGATGGGAATTCCAATAGATATTTCATGAGAAGAAGTTGTAGTATAGAACACTTGCATTTGTTTATATCATCATTTATTAATGTATCATGGTGTTATCTTCATTGGGTTTTGATTGAATTTATTTAAATTTGACATTGTATAATAAAATTGATTTGGGACATTTTCATGCCTTTGAACCTGAAGTGTATTTGGGGAGGAATATCTCTATCAGATGATGTTATATATCTGGTAAATCACAGTTTTTTATTTATTCTACATGTATGAATTTAATTATATAAATTTTCATTTATTATTTTTACTCAGTATAATAATTTCCCCACCATAATGACATCACATTGGTGATACATACCTACCAAGGGTGTCTTGATGTTATTTCAACTATGTGATGATAATTAATTTTTTCTTTAAAAATTATTCATTACAACTTGGAAGTATTTTTATAAATAATATAATTAATAATAATTATGTTATAATTAGTTATTTTTAATAGTTTGGGAATTAGATAAGACAATATGGTAATATATATTGAACAAATTGACTTGAAAACATAGATAAAGTATCTAGGAACTTCTGGGAAGGGATTTATCTCAATATTCCTGTATATAATCCAATAAACACTATCCTATGATATTATCCATTTTTATTTACATGAGATATGGGGTAAATAATTTAGGTTAATTACCCATTTTTTCATAATTGAGTTATAAATTATATGTATGTGTTAATTAATTTAATTTTCTTATAAGACATAAGAAATAAAAAAATGGTTCATAACGTAAAAATACAGTGTTCTAAAGAAATTGATCGATCATTGTGAACTACATTGATGCATGTTATTGATGGATACGACTTAATCAAAAAAAAATATCCATAGATTCCAAATACCATGTCGGTTTAGAAAATGTATGATATGATACCTAGATCAAATGACAAAATGTTTTATGTATCAATCACAAGGGTGTCTATGAGTAGCTTGTAGAACCATGATAATGATTTGATCACATGTGTGTTTATGTTTATCATATTAGACCATGTTTAACACAAATTTCGCATGTGAGTCTGTGTATAGACTATGATATTATGTTTGAATAATTGATCACATATGTGTGTGTGCAACATTTGTGACCCATATATTATTCTTCCTCAAATGAGTAATCTTGTATATCATTTTAGACAATTTATGATGAGGATCATATGTATATTAATATTTGTACTAAATTATCTTGATGAAATATTATACCATTCCCTTATATTCTCAACCTTATTATGTGTTATTACATTTCTATTGAATAAAATTATTTGGAACATGGGATAAGTGTACTGTCAAGACATAGGTATATAGTATAGGTTCTGTAAACATGGATTTCAACAATTTTGAATATATACCTGAACATAGGGTTTTGGAATTGAATCCCTAAGGGAAGAGAAATTGTAATAGTTATAGGAGAATGGTGGAATTTTTCTCCAAACTGAGGCTTTATGCTAGGACACGACCCCCTTATGAATATCCCATGGTATTATATAGACATGAAAACCTTATGGCCATATCCATATCAATTCCATTTTGATTGGTGTTAGAGGGTTCATATCCAGGAGTTTTGACATAGAATCTAAAGGCCCTTTTTTCCAGTTAGTAATTTACCAATTACAACCTTACCATCATACTTTTATTTGAAAATGGACCCACATATCCAATGAAAATGAGCCGTATCAGCTTTCTATGTGCAATATTTCTCGACATATGAGTGTTGATCCTTACTAGGGCACACTGATCTTCTATTATTCATGTGAAATTTATATATTTTATATTTTTTTCCCACTATTATTAACACTTGTATGAAAATTTTATTTACTAGTTAGGTTTATTTCATATTAGTGGTTTCCGATGGAGTTATACTCCCACCCTTATAGGTTGGACATATTACATGTGTACCCAAGCAACCCTCATTCATTTTAGGTACTTTATGGGAGGAATCCAAATATTTATTTTCAAGTGGGATAAACCATTATAAGTCTCGATATTTGTAGGTAGTGCATCCCCCATTTTGGTTACAAGACTCTTATACATTTATTCTTTTTCTATATTTTGTTTTTGATCAGTCAATTTTGAGATTAATGGCATGTATTCATGTAAGACTTTTTAGATCATTTTTTCATCATTACTTATTTACATAATGTATGCTTAGTTGTTCCATGTACTGTTATTGTATATTTTTTATCTATTTTTATTTATATAGTATTTATTAATCTACTTAATATTATATTCCTCCCACCATATTACATTTGACATTCACTGCTAGTCATAACCATGTAGTGTACATGGAGGTGTGCCTGAGGTTATGTGGCACTCCAAATCAGATCTAATAATTTTGGATAGGGGGTTACACAATGTTTGAGCTCATGATGAAATACCGGATGAATATCGTATTATAAGAGTAAAATGTGAATTTATAAATAAATTCGACAAAAAATGGAATCACATAAAAAATATATTTCAATAGTTTATCGAGATATAGTTTATAATAAGTAGTAGATTATGGTGAATGATTTTCATCCATATTTTGAGTTGAATTCATACAAAATATTATTCTCCGTTAATTATCATTTTATAATTACTTCTTTTAAATTTGATTTCAAAATATGCTTTCATAGATTATATCTAAGAATGTTTAATTATGTATATTAGATAGATGGATTTGAAAAATTTATTTTTTATAAACATGTTATTAAAAATTCCAGTGAACTTAGTGATCATGAGAAGTAATTATGATCATTTTTAATGTTTTTATTTGCAAATTTTTTTCAATGGAATGATATTTACAACACTTTTAATAAGAAACATTATTTACATCATAATATTTAAAATTTATCTTCATGACATAATATTTGTTTCAATAAAAAAACCTATATCTGAGTTTCTCAGATCATATGCATTATTATTTTGAATTTTTCATGGTGGTGGATGACAAAATATTACATTATTTCAAAAAAATTCAAAAATTTAAATTTTAATATTTCTTTCAAAATAAGTACATATTAGACTTAGGTAAATGATTATGTTTTAATAATACATCTAGTATATATATTATTGTGTATACCCCCTCTAAATTAGATTATGATAAATCCATGTGACCAATTTATGGAATGCTATTTTGAGGGATATTTTATTATATAAAAGTTTATTTTTAATAGTTATTATGTATTCTGTATTGTTATATATTAGATTCAAGAAAAACATTAAGGACTCACCCAATATAGGTGTTAATTTTTTCTATTATCTTAATTGAATAGTAGAACATCAACTTTTTTATGCATTCAAAACATAATATTATCATATAAGATATATTTATAATAAATTTTGATAAAAATGAAAGCATATAAAATGTAATTTTGTATCATTTATTTTCATTTGTGAAAAATTCATTACATGGTGTTGTATGATGAAACAAAATTTTTTACATTCCATATCTAATCATAAATATGTGGCCATTATAAATTTCTAAATTAATGGGTTGTGTATTTGTAACTCACACTACAAATTTTACATGAGTTTACTAAACGAACTAATAATTGTAAAAAACAATTATTATTTTACTTCATATAATACTATCTCTTCAATCATGTGATAAAATAATGATATAAGACACAACATCAATATGTATCACACACAAAGGCTATATTATTCTCTACAGTAGCATAATGAAAAATCAACAAGATGGATTTTTTAGGAGTATTAAACTATTAATTGATATAATCATAGTAAATAGTTGTTAGGTATGATCAAAATAAAATTTCTATATATAATTATTTCTTCTACATATTTATCATTTAAAAAATCCCATTAAAAATTACCATTACATTAAATGTGGTTAATAATTGTTCAAACCATTTATTAATTCTTATTCATAATTTAAATTTAAATGATTGAAAAATATATTCATTTTTATTATGATCATTTTTAGAAGGAATATAATTAAATTTCATTATACATTCATCCAATAATAGAAACATTAATTCTAAATCCATTTTATTCATTTCATTATTTTTAAAATATGAAACTTTTATTAATTCTCTTATATTTCTAAATATAATTATATACATTTCATATTTTCTATTTACATTGGCTTTCCTACAAAAACTGCCTATTTATTTTTAAATTACACTTTTTCACTATGTAAATTATTGGGGATTTTTTAAATTTTTTATAAAAATATTTTAATGTAGTAGATAAATCATTCAAATCATAGGATAACATCTAGAATGACTACTCTATTTAAAAATATTATCAATAATTTTTAATGTGAAAAAATCAATTTAATTATTTTTCTATAAATTAATATGACATTAAATACATATTAATATATTTATTCCATGATTCTATTATTACAATTTAATAAAGGAATATGTAGTTGTTTTCAGTAATTAATTTTTTATATAATTATTTAACCAACAAGATTGCATCATTAAAATAAAAATGTGGGTTAAATATATGAAATATTAAATTCTCATAGTGAGAAATTTATAAAAAATTAAATTTGTATTAGTTTTCATTAATTCTATTTAAATATGTTATTAAAAATATATCTTGTATGATTTTTTTGGGAAAATGGGTAGAAATGAATCATTGATGAATAAATATTTTAGTTCCAAGAAAGTATCTTAAAAAATTATTTTCAACCATAATTTTTAATCTAATTATTTATTTTTCTTATAAATATATATTATCGATTCAAATGATAATTTCAAATTTTCGTTGAAAATTTCAATAAATAAATGATTAAATTTTATTTAATATTTATATTCTTTTTTTTCTTGTTCAGGATGGTGAATGTATAGGAATTATATTTTCTAAAAATCATATTTGTTCTTATGTATAATCCTTGTATTATAAATTAATTTAAATTAATAATTATGTGATATTTCATGCCTTTTTACAGAGTGAAATATACATATTTAAATTTTAAAATTAACTAAAAATTAATTATAAGGCCTGCAAATAGATTAAAAAAAGTTTTTAATGGAAATTAAAGACCCCTGTCCAAAGGGATTATTTCTTTTATCACCTATGATGAGGCCTTCATGATAAATGAATTATATATTATATATAATCTCAATGATTTCTATAAATTAATTGAACTATGACTGATAAGATATAATATAATTAGTAATGGGTCGCAGTTGTGACCTCTATGTATAGTTTAGTAGTGAACTAGGATGGATTTCATTGAGATTGGCCTTGTGTGGTCATTGTGATTCCATAGAGCCTTACATTTGATGGAACTACCATGTGGAGAGTGATACATAAACCTTAAGACTTGATTAACTAGGTCATATGGCTTTGTATAGACTGCGAGAAATGTTTGGTGTTAAATTAACCATGTAGGAGTTTGAATGGAGATTTGTTTAATTCCAACTCTACTATGATATATTCTTATGAGGTTAATGAGTTTTCATTGATATTTGAATTTTTTGATTGATATTATGATGTTCTTGCATTGAATTAATACCTATGAAAATTAGTTTATATAGCGTATCAAGGGATTTTTTGATATGCTTTATGATACATAGGGGATCTTGGTTAGTGTCCCATTGACAAGTTTATCACAGTGATAGTTTGTTATAAGAATAATTATAATAAGTATTATGAGTTTCACTTAAAAACAATTCTCATTTAGTCAAGTCTATTATATATATGATGAATACATGTGATTAATTTAAGTATCCTTCCATGACTACATGATTAGTTTACATAGTTTTGGAACACCCTAGAGTTCAATATATGATAAGTTACGTCTTGGAAATTATATCCATATGAAATCTATGTTATTAAAAATGTTCATAGGATTAAATATATCTTTCTTGAAATATTGTTGAATAAGAAAATACCAATATAAACACCATGTGTATAAAAATTACGAATAGTGACTATGGTTGTTTAGGATTACCTTTTTTAGATTGACAAATATTCCTGAAAATTATCAATCAACTAGTATCATCACTGAGGGATTCAATTAGAGAATAGTGAATATATGTTAAATTTGATTATTTTGAAGGATTAAATGATGATTATCGAAGTATATGGATCTCTTTGTTATAAGACATGATTATTCTATAAGAAGTATTGTGTCTTGACTACCTTGTGTCACCCTATTGGAATCATCAAATTCATTAGGATAATCATAGATGTCTTGAAAAATCTCCTCACATCTAGTGATAACTCTTGATACTAAGAGTCTCCTTGGAAATTTTACCATGATCTAAATGTAATTATTGATACTATAAAAAATATAGGATGAACTATTAGAGGTTAAAATCATTGTATATTTTTTATGGTATTACATCATGATATGATAGATCCATACCCAACAAAAGTATATATTTTCTCTATATCAGGTGTTGTGAAAGAACTAATGTTCATTATAGATTCATTATTTTTTATTTTGAACATGAATTTGTTATTTTATATATACAAAATTTTTACATTTATTGTATATATTATGTATCATTCCATGTTTCTAGTTTAATTTTTAGTTTTACTCAATCCCAACTTGAAACGAGAAGGATTTTGGGTACCTGAGTAAATGTAAAAAGGTATGGGTCCACTATTCAAAGAGTCAGAGGATATCATGGTAAAATTGGATAGATCATATGATATTAGATATATTTATGAGTTTATACTGAGGCATATATGATATCATCTATTTCGTTTACTTATTTATATATTTATTTTTGATATATAGTTTGAATGGTTGTTAGCTAATGATTCAATATGATTATACGGTTCTATATTTTTATCATGCAACATTGTGGGACATTCATTCTCTTACAAAAAATTATTGGATGTCAATTTTGGGTTGATGATGTTTGGTTTATATTACATGTCATTCTGTAATATGATATGTGGGGTATAGTCTCCGACTATTACACCCTAGACCTATTTAACATGTCAAAACCCTTCTGGAACATGAGGAGGCCCACATGATGTCATGTAACACGTTAGTACAGACACTATTTAGTGCATATTGAGTTACTGACATTGCACATACTATGTGTGATATTCTATATAATCACACAACATATCAGACCATGATAATCTAATATGTTATATTCAATATAATTTTTTTACCATAGATTATCTTATATATGTCATCCGTGAAATGGATAATATTATCTAGTATTTTTCTTAATTTAGCATTAATCATTCATTAATACAAAGGAGATAAAACTTGTAACACCCCAAGCTTCCATGGTACGTATCTCTTTGAATAATATAGTAGTGTGTGATGTACGCAACTTTGAGTTCTAACACACACCATAACCAATCAAAATAGCTGTTTTGAATAGTAATACCCACTTTATGAACTTTTATAAATTTTATCTTTCAAAATAGACGTCATTTTTGGATTTGGAATATCAAAATTAGCTTAGGGTGAATTTATGGTATTTTTCTAAAAACAATCACTTTTTGATGAATAGTGACAAAACACCATGTTATAGTTTTAAACCGAATTTTTATTTAAATAATTATTTATTTAATTTAAATTCAATTATGGTCAAAATAAATACATAATACCTATATATGTTGAATTTTATTCATTGGAGTTAGTTTAGAATAATTTTAGATATAATAAAATTTTATGGAACTTCTCACTGTCTTTTACCCACCTCCTAAGAGAATTTGGTAATTCAAATTGAACATAATTTTACCGCTTCTGTGATTGGAAATTTGAAAATCCAAGAGACACAGTTAATATCAAGAAGTAAAATGTTGTTCAATAAGATAAAAAGAATTTTAATTGAATAGAAACTTTTTTACTTTTATTTACCATGGTTAAATGTAAATAGGTAATTAAGGGTAAAAATGATATTAATATTACCCTAACACATGTTCTAACTCGATTGGACAAGTGTATCTCAACCAAAATCAACTTTAGGAATAAAATATTATCATTTTGGTCCACTTGGATTAGATTAGAACATTTATTATTATTTAATTCAAAGAAGAGTTAAAAGAGTTAAAATCAATGATTACTAACTAAAACATTTTTAAAATAGGTTTATACATAAGATAAATTCAATTATAAATATTAATTTGAATGCCAAAAATCTTTCCAACATAATGTTATTTTATTTATAATTTCTAGTCACTAAATAATTTAATTTATTTATGACACAATGATAATGTAGTCATTACTTAATTATTAAAATATTAAAATAATTGATATTATAAATATCGAAATAAATGTAATTTGCGACTTTTTATGAATTACACTAATTTTCTATGTTAGCATGACATATTAGGACTGATTATATAAAATTATTCCGAATTAATAATGCTGTTATGAAATTATCAAAAACAAAATACCCAATATTGTCAAAATTGACATAAAAGAGTTTTTAAAACAAATATTATATTATTAATTTATATTCTATTCCTAAAAATCTAAGGTTAGGCCAAGATACATAAATAATGATAGGTGTATTATTAGTGGACTACTTGGGGGTCTCTTGGATGTTTATAGTATGTTTATTGACTATATAATATACAAATAAAAAGGTACATGGTAAGTGTCAAACTACATAACTAAGAGTTAAAACTAAAAGATAAGGTTAATAAAATGACCCAAACCTGTTTAAAACCTATTTAATGAGTTGTTTTCGATCTATCCCCACCATAAACATTAAATAATACACTTTGAAGCCATTATAAACTGAATATGAATTTATTTTAAAATAATATTTCTAACTTTTCAAAAGGTGCCCCTCACCCCTCTTATAAAAGGGCAGTCCCACTTCTCTAATTTCACAACTTCATAGCCTCTGGACATGGCCAAACTCTGCCCAAATAACCTCTCAAATATCATCCCTTCGTCATTGATTCATTACATTAGTCATAAAGCCAACCTAAAGAGCCCTTTTGACCAAATCAAAAGGAAGAACCTCAAGAAGAGGTAATGTTTTCACCACCCTCTTTTAAGTACCTTTTTTCTTCAACGTCTTATTTGTTTTACATTTACATCATAAAATAAAAACTCGAGTATCTTCTATATACTATGATGTTACTATTAATATGGTAAACCATGTTCATTATTCAATCTAACCTTTGAATGACACGTAACCATACGTGCACACGTACGGCATACCGTCTCCACATCGTGGGGTAATTGTTATTCAATATATTATTATTTGGAAGGGTATAATAATGATGTGTAATTCATTTAAATAATAAATATAACATTATAATTAATCTGTATATATGATATACCATCCACTTATATATTATTTTAATATCAAAATAATGATATTGTCGCTCATGCGTACGTACAGACTACCATCTCCATGAACGTGATTAGATTCATTCCCCAGCGTATCCATTCAAGACTAATTCTCATTTGATGATTAAAAGTAATGTTTATGAACTTTATATCATTCTAGATATGAATAAGATACAACCTATCCATAAAAAACATGACTTATGTAACAAAACATACAAAATAAAATGAGTAAGTTAACACCCGAAACGATGATAATACTAAAATATTATTAACAAAGAATTATTAGAAGATCATATATGATATAATAATTATGTATATGGTTATTTTATAATTTAATAACATTGTTTTAACTATTATACTGGAGGTTAACATACCATAGAGTAAGGAAAAGTACAAGGTAATGGTTTATTTCACAATCTTTTAATTATACAAGGTTGTTTATACATGCTTATCTAATGGTACCTCTTTAAAATCAACATCAGTGTTTCTTAAAAATGTATTCCAAAACATTTTAACTATTTACTAGACAATGGGTTAAATTCATTTATACCCTTGTTTTAATTTTATAAAAAGGTTTGAAAGGAATCATTCTGTCATTTTCCAGACAAGGTCATTTTTAACATTTTCGATAAAATTATGGTAAGAATGTCTTTTTTTAACTTATAGGGTGGGTGCCGCTATTTTCCACCATTGTAAAATCATAAGAGATTCCCTTAAAAGCTTATAATAATATTTTTAATCTAAATTTTTTATTTTATAATTATGTGAATTTTAAATGATTTCAAAAAAAAGTGATATTTCTCTCAAATAGGTTTGATTTCATCTATGTCAATATCTTTTGATGGATTTTAAGCTTATTTGAAGTTGATTTGTTATAATACAAAACATCCATATTGTATTGAAGGTTTTGTGATATGTTTTAATGAGGATGTGTTATTTTTATACCATTCATAATTTATAGAGAAAGTATTTCCATTTCGTATGCTCGTTTTAATACGAATGTTTATGTTATGTTTACACATGTTCATATGATAAATGAATAAGACTTAATATGTGACGGGTGGAGCCGAATATAGATCCTCTATACATCGGTAGGTCTCATTATACAAACTAGTGTCTTGGCACAAGGCCTTGACAAAATCTTATTTTTAGTCTTGGCACGAGGCCTTGGCTATGTGGTTGTGATAGTCTAGAATTATTCATTCCATCATTATGAAAGTGGTTATTGATATTTCATGTGATTATTCGACTAGTAGAAAATCTATTTCAATACGAAAATGAAATTATATCATTTTACCTTTCACATATTATGATGATGTTAATGTTTTTAGGCCTTTGTTTTTGTTATACATTGCCTTAAATGATTATACTTATTTATGAAAGTTTCCTCTATATTGTTATCCTTACTGAGCATCTGAGATCACCCCTTTCAATGTTTTATTTTTCCCAGGATATGAAAAAATAATTTATGAAAGAACTACAGGGATAATATTAGGGGATATTAAGAGAATATGTTGTTGTGGTACTTTTCACAATTTGATGTAATCTAAACTTTATGAATGTATCTAGTTATTCCAATGCTACTAAACTAATCGGTCTTTTGAGACTTGATCTTTTATGATCATACCAATATTATGAAATAATACATTGACTCTGGTTAACTAGGGTCAGGGCGTTATAGTTGGTATCATAGGAATTTTAGTACAAACCTTGGATATTAGATTTAAATAAACACTGATTAGAGCACATAGCCCTCAGATAGACATTGAGGATTAGAATAGAAGAACTTCCAAGAATTTTTGTATTGTAGAGATTTTGTGAGTTTTCTGAGAAATACATCCTTGTCTTGATATAAACAGGTAGAGGTGGCTCTAGCACATATGTACCTAGGGGTAAAACCCAAAAACACTTCTTTGAGATAGACTCAAACGGGAACTGGTGCACGACAACGGCCCATGCTGCACTCTAGTTTACGACACTCCTGGGGTATATTCTTAGGATAATTCCCATTTTCATTACAATCCATTATGAAGGGATTATGAGTATATAATTCCTCAACGAAAACAGTTTTATGATAATAGATTATATCCTTAAATAGTTCAATTTATGTTAACTGTTTTACAAGTATGGAATTATGTATTTTGATTCATAAACTAATCTAGTTTATTCAATTGTTTAGAAATGGAACCTAGTGGATGAAATGGAAACCGTATAAATACACACAATATATGTAGGGATTGTTCTCTTGATCAAGATAATTATATTGGAGCAGGTGATTCAACAGGTGTTGATCATCTAATCACCATACTGGGACAACTCACTCATGTTATGAATAATAACCTTACCCGTATGGAGCACCATGATCCGCAGCGTGGAGGATCAATTTTAGATCGCTTCAAGAGGACAAACCACCAATATTAAATGGGACTACAAATCCCATAGTAGCTGAGAAATGGATAAATTCCTTAGAGAAAATATTTCGGGCTTTGGGGAGTAGTTAAAAGGAAAAAGTTATCATGGCAGTTTACCACTTCAATGGAGATGTTGATCAATGGTGGTCTTTAATTCAAAACACAATGGATGACTGGGAATTATCAAATATGGAATGGAAGGTAGTTATACGTTTTGGTAAGAAGTGTAAATTGAGTCTCAGGTACATCAGAACTTTTGAAATTTTAGAAATAATTGGGGATGTAGCCTACCGTTTGGAAATGCCACCAGGTCTCTCCAAAGTTCACGATGTCTTCCATGTATCACTGTTGAGAAAATACATTTCTGACCCAACACATTTACTCACCTATGAAGAATTAGAACTGGAACCTGATCTATCTTATTTCGAAGAGCCTGTAAAGATTCATGAAATGAGAGAAAAAGTTCTGAGAATCCGGACGACTCATCTGGTAAATGTTTTGTGGAGAAACTATAAGATGGAAGAATCAACGTAGGAACCCTAGGAACATATGATGAAGAACCACCCTAGTATTTCATGCAGAAGTATTCGAGAAATTTTGAGGATGAAATTATTTGAAGGAGTGGAGAATGTAATACCCCATGCTTCCCCGGTATGCTTCTAATTGAATAATACAGTAGCGTGTGTTGTACACATCTTCGAGTTCTAACACACACCACAACCAATCAAACTAGCCATTATGAATAGTAATACCCCATTTTTAAAATTTTATAAATTTCAAAATTCAAAATGGACATCCTTTTGGGATTTGAAATATCCAAATTAGCTTATGGTGAATTTTTGTTATTTTTCTGAAAACATTAAATTTTGATGTATAGTGAAAAAACACTGAGTTATATTTGAAAACCGATTTATTATTTAAATAATTATTTATTTTATTTGAATTAAATTAATGTTAAAATAGATACATAATACCTAAATATTTTCAATGTAATTCATTGGAGTTAGTTTAGAATAATTTTAGATATATGAAAATTTTATGGAACTTTTCACCGTCTTTTACCGACCTCCTTGGAGAATTTGGAAATTCACATAAAACTTAATTTTATAGCTTATGTAAGTTGAATTTCAAAAATACAAGATAAACAGTTAATATCAAGGATTAAAATGTGGTTCAATAAGATAGTTTTTTGGTGAATAGTAACTTTTACTTTTATTTACCACAGTTAAAAGTAAATATGGTAATTATGGGTAAAAATGATATTAATATTACCCTAACAGATGTCCTAATTCTATTGTACAAGTGTATATAGACCAAAAACAGCCATAGGAATAAAATATTATCATTTAGTTCCAATTTTATTAGATTAGGACATTTGTTATTATTTAATTCAAAGAAGAGTTAAAAGAGTTAAAATCAATGTTTAATAAATAAAACATTTTTAATATACAGTTATACATAAGATAAATTCGATTATAAATATTCATTAGAAAGATAAAAATATTTCCAACATAATGGTATTTTATTTATAATTTTTAGACACTAAATAATTTAATTAATTTATGACTCAATGGTGATGATGTAATTACATAATTAATTAAATATTAAAATAATTGATATTATAAATATCAAAATAAATGTAATTCGAGAATTTTTATGAATTAATGTAATTTTATAGGTTAATATGACAAATTAGGACTAATTTTATAAATTTTCTTCTATGTAATAATGTTGTTATTAAAATTACATAAACAAAATACCCAATAGTGTCAAAATTGACAAAAAGGAGTTTTAAAATAATATAATATTATTAATCTATATTATATTCCTAAAAATTTGAGGATTGTCCAAGAGACTTAATTAATGATAGGTGTTTCTTTAATCGACCACATGGGGGTCTCTTTGATGTTTTTAGTATGTTTATTGACTATATAAAATAAAAATACAAAGAGACATGGTAAGTGTCAAACTAATTAACTAAGAGTTAAAACTAAAAGGTAAGGTTAATAAAGTGACCCAGACCTGTGTAAAACTAATTTGTTGAAGGTTTCTCGACCTATCACCACCTTCACCTTTAAATAATCCACTATTTAGCCATTATAAACCATATATTAATTTATTAAAAAATAATTTATCTAGATTTTCCAAAGGTGCCCCTCATCGTCTTATAAAAGGGAACTCACCCTTTTCCAAATTTCACACGTTCATAGCCTTTGGGATCAGTAAAACATTGCCCAAATACCATATCAAATATCCTCTTATAATACTAGAGGCCTTCCTTTAGTCAAAAATCCATCCTAAAGATCCCTTTTTATCCAATCAAAAGGAAGAACCCAAAAAATAGTTAATGTTTTCACCACCCTCTTTCAAATTCATTTCTTCATCAACTTCTTCATTCTTATTATTTCCATTCTAAAATAATAACTGCAGTATAATCTATATAATGTAATGTTATTATAAATATGGTATAACCATATTCAGTATTCTATCCATCCTTTCAATGACATGTCACCATACGTGCGAATGTACGTCTTACCATCTCCACGTCGTGGTGTAATTGTTATTCAATATATTATTATTTGGATGGGTATAATAATGATGTGTAATTCATGAAAATAAAAAATATCACATGATAATGATTCTTTATATATGTTATACCATACAATTATATATTATTTTAATATAAAAATTATGATATTTTCACTCGTGCGTACGTACAGACTACCGTCTCCACGAACGCGATGAGATTCAGTCTCCATCATATCCATTAAAGACTAATTCTCATTTAATGATTAAAAGTAATTTTTAAAAACATTGTATCATTATGGATATGAATAAGATACAACCTATCCATAACAAACAAGACATCTATAACAAAACATATGAAATAAAAGGAGTTAGTTAACACCCAAAACGACGATAATACTATAATATTATTAACAATGAATTATTAGAAGATCATATATGATATAATAATTATGTATATGGTTCTTTTGTAATTTAATAACATTGTTTTAACTATTATACAGGAGGATAACATACCATCGACTAAGGAAAAGTATAATGTAAGTGTTTATTCCACATTCTCATCATTATCCGAGGTTTTTTATACGTGATTATCTATTGGGACCTCTTTATCATCAACATCCATGATTCTTAAAAATATATTCCAAAACATCTTTACTATTTACTTGACAATGGGTTAAAGTCATTTATTCCCTTGTTTGACTTTTATAAAATGGTTTGAAAGGAATCCTTCCATCGTTTACCATACAAGTTCCTTCTTAACCATTTCGACAAAATTAAGGTAAGAATGTCTTTTTTTAACATATAAGGCGGGTGCAGCTATTTTCCATAGTTGTAAAATCGTCGAAGATTACCTTAAAATATTATATGAATATATTCAAAGTAAATGTTCTATTTTATAATTATGTGACTTTTAAATGATTTAGAAAAGTAATATTTCTCTCAAATTGTTTTGATTTCATCTATGTCAACATCATTTGATAGATTGTAAGCTTATTTGAAGTTGATTTATTGTGATATACAACATTCATATTGTATTGAAGTTTGGTGATATGTTTTAATGTGTATGTGTTAGTTTTGTACCATTCATGGTTTATAGAGAACATATTTACATTTCGTATCCTAGTTTTAATATAAATGTTTATGTTATGTTTACACATGTTCATATGAGGAATGAACAGGACTTAATAAGTGACAGGTGGAGCCCGATATAGCTCCTTGATGCGTCGGTATGTCCCATGAGACAAACGAGTGTCTTGGCACAAGTCCTTGACAAAATATTATTTATAGTCTTGGCATGAGGCCTTGGCTATGTGGTTATGATAGTCTGGCATTATGAACTCCATCGTTATGAAAGTGGTTATTGATATTACAAGTGATTATTCGAGTAAAAGAATATCCATGTGAATAAGAAAAACGAATTATTCCATTTTATCTTTTCCATATTATGCTGAAGATCACGTTTAAAAGGCTTTTGTTTTAGTTATACTTTCCCTTAAATTGTTAATCTTATTTATGAATGTTTTTACTATATTGTTATCCTTATTAACCATCTCAGCTCACCCCTTTCAATGTTTTATTTTTCCCGGGATGTGATGAATTAAATTATGGATGACCTGTAGGGATAGTATGAGGGGATATGAAGACAAGATGTTGTTGTAGTAGATTTCACTTTATTATGTAATGTAAATTTTATGAATGTATATAGTTATTAAATGCCTAATAAAATAATCTGTCTTTTGAGACTTGATCTTTTGTGATAATTCCAATATTATGTAACAATTAATTGACTCTGGGTAACTAGGTTCGGGGCATTAAAAACCCATTATGATAAGATAATAGGTAATATAATTTGGTTAATCCATAAAATTGTTTTTTCAAATGATTTTCCCCTAAACCATCTAGGTTACAATCATGATATGATTTCCTTGATAGATAACAGAAATTGTTATTTTCTATGGGGATGAAAGTATAATGCAGACATATAAAAACAAATAAATTCTAATTCTAATGGTTATTTTTTGAAATAATAATTATATTTGAGGTAGTAATTTCATTAAAATTCGATAATATAATAACAATTTTCATGATACTCAACCATAAATATTTCTCTTTTGTAGATAATGGAATCCATTGGGATTATAATTTTCAAATCTCACTATGTATGAAAAAAATATATTCATTCAAGATTCTCAATTAGGATGATATGTGTTCTATATTACAAAATAAATGAGAATATGGGTGAAAATGTTATGTAGATCAATTTTGTATAATCAAACTCACTTTTAATTGATACATGGTTGGCATAAAAATTTTTGGTTTTATAATAAGAGAGTCGAATATATTGATGAATTGAATAAAAGTGATATAGATACAATTAATATTATTAGGGAAAGGGTTATTTATTCTGAAATTTTATGTTATGATATATGTATACCTAGAGGATTTGTTCTATAATTTTAAAAATGTCATTATGTTCTAAATAGGATTACAAATTTTATATCTTCGACTTATTTGTAAAAGATTTTATATTATTTAATTGTTTATAATACGTTTTCCCCATATATGTGTATTATTATTTTTAATTTAATTTATATTATGAATAATAGATTATGAATTTCAAAAGGGGATAATCAAATATTATTGTATTTGAAATGAATGTTATGTTTTATTCAAACAGTACATTCAAATTTTTTTTGTCTCTATAAACATATAAATTTGAAACACAATCAATGAATATTCTTATAGGTATTGTTTTATTCCTTATAAATGGAGTACGTTGTTAATGTGAATAGTTTTTATTATATATGTGAACTAATGTATTTTATTGAAAATTTTTAGGGGTCCCGTTCACTCTTGGATCTTTCACATATTGATGTATGTGATCAATTGATTACAGAGTAAAGTGGTCAATATAGGTAAATAATATCATTATAAAATTAATTATATCAATAAATACTATTATGTTTTTATAAAATCGATGATTGAAAACATTGAATCATTATATATTTTGTACCTTGATGTAAAGACTCTCCTATGAAATGATATTATTATTCATAAGTTTGACTATGATATTCAACACTTAATATAAACATTAAAAATCCTATAATAATGTGTGTAATGGTTCCAAAACTAACCCCTCGTGGAATACTATATTGAAATACATTTCCTGAGAGAATAAATCATACCCTTCCATAAATGATTCAATCAAATGAAGTGTCACTGTGACATTTATATAATTTTTTTGTGATATAATATATAATCTAGTGGATTCAAGATTTATCGAGTTCCATTTAGTGAAATCATAAATATAATATTTTATATTTGATTTGGGTGATATAAAAATTAACTTTTATAGGGATTTGGAATTTTTATGATTAATAATAATGAAAAACTTATGAAAAGATAAAATGCTAAATTAAAAAAGTGATATTTTTAATCCCAATGTTACTACGATATATTTGTTCTCTAATAAAGCATATAAAAATGTTTTTGGTCAAGAATATATCATTTTATAAGGGTGAAATTACAATATGTTAGGATTTGTTGAGATTAACGTTAACCATAAATATCATCAGGTCCAATTGATATTAGTTGTTCATGATAATGATGTTTAGAGAATTATAAAAATCGTAGTGATGAAATAACTGAATAAAATACATACGAACATCAATGGTATGATAATATTTTTCAACATAACGATATATATGGATTTAAAATCTAAATTTATGATAGAGTAATGTTCAAAAATAGTTATCCTAAAACCATTAAATGTCCATACGAGTCACTAATTATGTGACATAGTTAACATTCGAGAAACCTATGATGGAATCCATATTCACAAACCATCGAATATGATAGAAATAGCATAATGAGCTATAAAAATATAGTTTAAAATTATTTTGAGTATGAAATTTATATTTATAGTATTATGTCATCATATATTGTTCATTTTATATGAAATGGATATAATAAAAATAATGGTATTTTCTTTTCAGAATGATTTTGATAATTGTAGATATAATGCCTTTTACAATATTAAATTTTTGAAAATATAATAAATATTATTAAAAGAATATAATTATATATGTGCGGTTAATAATTAATAAATAGTAGTCCATGGAGGTAATTGGTGGGGGGATAATCAAGGGAATCACCATATACTATAACCGAACACTCATGGGGAATAGAGCCAACAGTACTAGAAATACGATTTCTGTAATTTGGTTCAAAATTCAATTTTTTTATATAATAAAAATTAATTCCCACATGAAATGACTAAAAATTATATTCATAATGATCAATTATCAACATTCATTATTATATGATGTAGGAAGTGGATGTGTAAAGTAGAAAAAAGTCACCTAATAATCACTCCCATAATCGAGTAATATACCAAAAAACATGGGGCATATTAAATATTCATTAGAGCATGAAATTTATTTATTTAGTGTTATAATGTTCCATTTATGGTATAAATAATGAACCATGGGGATTAAATAATCAGATTAGTGATTCCATAATATATTTAGGTTTTGTAATGAAGATGGATGTTTTTCTACATAGATGTACCTTTGTGGATGTGTTACTTTTTTTATAATATATAATGTTATTGACATATTACTTATTATAAATTTTTTAATGACATTACATATATTCAAATTTAGAGAAATTATTCTTTTTTAGTTAAATTACAGAAACATCATATATAATCAAAACATAGATATATCAAAAAGATCAATTAGATTTATAAGGCTGATTGAAAACACATATATAATTGAAATGATACATTAGTATAGAATATAGAAAACTATGAATTGTTATTTATTAGTGTTTTAGGTAATGAGTCATATGACTATTCAAGTTCATACTAAAGAGTTATAAATTATCATTATGATTTCTTATAAATATTTTTTGGAACTATTTACATAAAACATTTTTTATTTTAGGTGAATAAACCCATTTATTTTTAACATATTTAATTTACGAGATTTAATATTTCATTATAATTGTATGTTTTAACTTTTTTATTGTTTTATAGAACTATTAATTGTTTGTGAATGGTTAGGAAAAACTGTGTGGGTCTTTTCAGAAAACAATTCATTTTAAGTTGGAGTCCCAGTGATATGGGTAGGGTTTGTGAAAAACATGTGTCCATATACTCAAAACACATTTCAAGGTACATATTTATGTTTCATGGTTATTAAATGGTTTGTAAAACTATGTGTAAAAACCATATATCTTCTATAGTAACTCAAAAAGTGGTGCATGGAAAATATATAGCATCAAAACCCTTATGGATACACCAACTGATGTGTATTAATTAATCATAAAATATGTTTCAAGACACAAAACTCACCTAATTATACCCACTCAACTCATGATAGAATATTACCTCAAAACATGAGTGTCCTATTAATTATTTTGATGATTCATTTCTTACATGTGATATAAGGACCCAGCCATAAACATTACATAATCATTATTTAAGTAAATATTTAATATTGAGGATCTTTTCAGGTTTAGTGTTTTATTGAATTAGGCTAAAACTACAACATTACATCACAAAATATGACAATGTAGACACATCTACTCAGTATACATTTTTTTCATAAATTTAAATCTCTTAAAAAATATATGAAATATTTTCATGACATATATCTTCTTGAATTTTTTGTTTTTATTACCCTGCCTTATATAGTGTGAAAAACATTTCAAAAAAACATGGGATGAGCATAAAATGCTCAGTATGGGTTTAAAAATAAAGAAAGAATTTATTAGTCCCTAAATACATGTAAAACATAATATATTTAACATACCTCATGAAATCAACAATTTTGTGAATGAAAAATAAAAATCATAAATCAAAATGGAAATTGTGGCATCCATAACAAACTTGTGTGGTTCCTTTCATAGAAACATATGGAGTTATGTTTGGAATACCCATGATATTATATTCTATATATATCATAGGAGAAACATTAATTTTTACATCTATCATGATATCCAATGGATTGCGTAGCTATATCGGACTCACTGGCCCTCGGATAATCATGGAACCAAATGTTTACGTAAACAATTCCCAAGAAGCATAACATATTAATATCACATAAAACAAACATAAATGGAGGATAACACTTACACATTTCAATCACAATATAAAATGTAATTATATTAAAATTGTTAATCTATTATCAAAACCATTTTCAATAAAAAGATATGTAAAAAGTGTATATGGTATTTCTTTTTCATTTAAAAACACTATGGCATGTAGAGATATGACGTAATGATCGCATGGGCGGAAAGGACATTGTCACTGTATATGTTAAAAAGATCATTTTCATTCTTTTTTTAGTAAAATTTCACATAGAAAAATATTCCCTTTTAATGAAATTAAAAATAAATGGGGGTTATACAATTTATAAAATAAAGTAGTGTATAAATCAAAGTATGCCTCAATGAGAGTAGATAGATATGATCTCCCTTACCTTGTATCCGATATGACTTGTTAATTCTTCAATCATACGAATAATATACTAAATAGAATATCTATTCTCTTAAGAACCTCTTCCAATATTATTATTCCATTTATATCACTCATTCCAACGTTATTAATATTACAAAATCATTTAAGTCAATAACCGTCATTTTTTCAATATTAGGTACATAAGTAAAAAAAATGAACCTCTTATAATTTAATGTTGTTCGTGTGGTCAAAAGTACATTATCTCCAGAATTTTATTTCGAATTTAGATTTCATATATATCATATATATTCATTATATATATGTATTTATAATATTACAAAACATTTAGAGGTAAGAAATAAAATGCACCGCTCATGGAGACCGTAAGTCGTACGTACAGATTTACAATTCATTCATTTCTATATATTATTTAATGGAATGAGAAAATAATGATACATCATAAAATTATAATTCTAGTATAATATAAAATATAATTTCAGTAACTCCATCCTTTACATGTATCACATATGGAATGAATGACTCATTTAACTTTGAGGTAGTGGTAGTCCACACTTTTTCAAATGAAATTATCACGTTTACCAATTATGGAATCCTTAAAGGTATGATATAAATGAAATATAAATAATTATATAGAAAATATAAATATAATATATATCACATATAAATATAGTTCCATATTAATGGCCACCATGATAAAAGGTTGGAGATATTTGAAAATTCATCATTTCATGAGGCATTAGTTCACCGTCCACAGGAACAGTATGGTCATATCCATGAAATGGAGGTTTGTATAAGTGTAGTTAGAATAAATATCATAACAAAAATCTACTATTTTTTGGATACTTTTTTTCTTATAAAAGATACTATTAACTAGAGTTTTAGGGGCTGGAGGAGTAAAATAATAGGAATTAACTTATGATAAGATGATACCATTAAATCAGGTATCTCCCTTTGAGTTAATCCAAAAGGATTAATTGAATTTCCTTCTACCTAGGGGGAGTATTAAAAGAGAAATATAATTATTTAGGGAGATAATTGGGTAGAGGATGGAAGAGATAAGGGGCTTTAGAGGAATGAGTAATATAAGGACCAGCACTTATTTCATACATTATCTTGAATTTATTTAAGAAAACACTTCATTATACATTGAGGATCTTTTCAAGTTTAAAGCTTTAGAGAATTAAGACAAAACATTCATAACATTACACATTGTTACATAGTGGATACCATAAAATCAGTTTCCATTCTCCTCGGAATATAAAACATTAAAACACAAAACAAGACTCCTTGACAATTCTTCAACATTTAACATGTCTTTCTTCCTTGTATTACTCATCATTAACCTGTGAAAATCATTTAAAAACTTGGGATGAGCACAAAAGCTCATTAAGGTATGAAAAAGAAGGAAAAATCACATTAGTCCATGAATATGCATGACGTATGAAGACATTTCAAAAAACATGCTTTCCACCGATTAAATCTTCCTTAGCGTAACATGAGATTATACAATATCCACAAAAACATAATTATAATCATAGAGGTATATTGGGGCATTACTTACATAATCTTGTAACCATCTTGGCTACCTTAAAATTTGTAACCCTCACGGCTACCTTACTTTGTGTGACCATCACAGTTACGCTTGGAGTAACCATACGGCCGACCTCCAACTTACTCATACCCAATGCATTGTAGGGAAATATAGGTCCCAACCATCATCATAAACAATGACCAATAACAAAAACATAATCATACAACATAAACAATAGCATAAAAACATTGCCTTTGAATCTTATAAAACAGAATTCTAAAAGAGGATTTTAGAATAAAAGTCCCTTATAAACATCATATACTTGAAGTGAGACTAAATTGAGTGGATGGAATATGTATATAATCTGTATATACACATAATTAAACATAATATAATCATAACATATCACACAATCAATTTAAATAGCACATAAATTATAAAGTAGAAGGTTAACCCAGAGAATGGAAATCGGGTTAAGAATTCCCTTACCTTGGGCTTCTATTACTTCAAAATTGTTTAAACCTCCTGTATAATGGTTAAAAGAGTGTTATTAGTACTTTAAAGAAACATTTTCATGTTTATAACATCTTATATGGTCATTTCATAACCTCATTTCACCCCTTAATTGTTAGTATTTTGTTCCTTGCATTATTTTGGGTGAGTTCTTTTGTGATTTTCACAAACGGTTCATGATGAATCGTTCTTGTTGATTGGAAGTGAAACTCCAGAATTGGAATGGAGTAGTATTTACATAATTCCAGTACCATAAATTATACCATTTATCACTTTGGTGCTTTATATGATGATGATTTATAAGTTAGAACCTTAATTATGTTTATTTAGATAATTTAAGTGGTTCTTTGATAATTACAACTTCATTTAGTCTTATAAATTTTAATCATGAGTACAAAAGAATTCCAGAACCTTATATGATTCATAAAACATATATTATAACCTGGTTAAACCATATAAATGGTTTCATGTCCAGACTTGAAATAATTAATGGAGATTGAAAATACATCGTCCATGATATCGGTAATTCGACACAAATGGACAATGTTTTTTGATTCTTTAAATAAGTGAGAGAGGAGAGGAATTATGATTTTTAATTTTCCATAAACATGAAAACATCCAGAATATACATGATTCTGGAGATTTCATGCCTCTTGGATAAGAGGGGGTGAATAACGAAGAGAAGGGAATCTTGAAATGAAGAAAACATGAGAAATTTCTTACAAAAATTCGGCAGCCTAACAGCGTCTCTTAAAATTTCATAAAATTAAGATTGATGAGAGGAATGGAATATCTCATCATTCATAAAAAATTTGGACAGTAAGGGGAAATATTAAATGAAATATCCCAACAAAAGACAAAGGTAAAGGAAGAGAATAACATAAAATGGAAGGAAAGAATGAAAATGAAAGAGGATGTTTACCTCTTGATCTCTTCTCCTTGAGATCCTTCTTAAGGGCTTTGATTTTGGTCTTTTGGTGAGACCAGCAGCTCTAGGACGTGGGGAAGAAGATTGGGGAGGGAATTTGGCCGAAATTAGACAATGCTCATGGCTTGAGAGGTGTGGGAGGAAGAGGGGAGTGAGGGTGGTATTTATAGTGGAGGAGGGGAGGTATTTTAAATTATTTTAATTATTATTATTATAATATTTTTATCAAGACTATGAATAATCTCAAAACAAGTGGCCTTAATTAATGAAAATATCAAGTGAGTTCGAGGCAAGTGGCCTTTCATCACTTATGATGTCATAAATAGTGCACTTTTACTGATAAATTGATTATACGGTATTTTACCGTATTTCACTATTCACCGAAAATTCAAGAGTTTCAGAAAAATACCAAAAATTTACCCCAACCATTTTTCGATGTGTAGAATTCAAAAATGAACTCCATTTTTCAAAAATAATTTTCAAAATATTATTAATTTAATTTTTAAATAAGGTCACAGTTAATTCGAAAAATAACAATATTTAAGTTCAACTAGTTTCATGTGACATTGGAAAATTAATTAAGATCCCATTATCCTATTCCCATGGGAAAATAAAATAATAATATTATTTACTATTCATGATGTCATATTAATATTCATATTACTATTCATATTTCTATTCATAAGGGCATGTTACTATTCACCAAAAAACAAGTTTGTTCCATTAGACTCTAAATAACATTCTGAACAGAATTGTAGATGACAATTTCTTGAAATTCAAATTATAGAATAAATAAAATTATATTTAAAGGATACTTATAAATATATACCTTAAAAAAATTTCAAGCATTTTCAATTTATTTTTAGAAAACATTGGGATGTTACATTATCCCCACCTTCCTGAAATTGCATCCTCACAATTTTATTTACTTATTAAACAACTCAGGGTATTTTTCCCTCAGCATTTTCAGAATCCCATGTTGCTTCTTCAACCATGTGGTTTCTCCACAAAACCTTTACCTGGTGGATTACCTTATTCCGCAATACCTATTCTCTTTGATTAAGAATCTGAACCGGTTTTTCTTCATAAGAAAGGTTCTCTGCTAGCTGAACTTCTTCCAGCCACAAGACATGTGATGAATCTGGAACATACTTTCTCAACATCGAAACATGAAAAACATTGTGTACCTGAAAAAAGCTCGGAGGCAAAGCTACGCGGTACGCAACTGTTCCAACTTTATCCAAGATTTCAAAAGGACCGATGGACCGTGGACTTAGTTTCCCTTTCTTACCAAAACACATCACACTTTTCCAAGGAGATATTTCAAGGAAAACATGGTCACCTACCTTGAAAGAGAAGTCTTTCCTTCTGTTATCTGCATAACTTTTCTGCCTGCTCTGAGCTGTCCTCATGTGTTGCTGGATCATCCTCACATTCTCAGCCACTTCTTCTACTAATTATGGCCCCGTCAACTTTCTTTCACCGACTTCATCCCAAAACGCAGGAGTCCGACACCGCTTTCCATACAAGGCCTCAAAAGGTGCCATCTGAATACTGGAATGGAAACTGTTATTATAAGAGAACTCAACTAATGAAAGATGTTGATCCCAACTTCCCTGATAGTCCATTGAACACGCTCGAAGCATATCCTTCAATGTTTGAATTGTTCGTTCTGACTGCCCATCTGATTGAGGATGAAAAGATGTACTGAAATTCAACTCTGTGCCCAAAGTCTTCTGAAGTCCCTTCCAAAATTTAGAAGTAAACCTGGGATCTCGGTCAGACACAATGGAAAGAGGAACTCCATGTAACCTGACAATCTCTTTGAGGTACAATCGAGAAAGCTGATCCAATGTCATTGTATCTCGAATAGAAAGAAAATGAGCAGACTTTGTTAGACGATCAACAATAACCCTCATCGCATTGTTACCTCGAGAAGTCTTTGGTAGTCCCACCACAAAATCCATGGTTATATTCTCCAATTTCCATTCTGGCACTGGCAAAGGCTGAAGCATCCCCTTCGGTAATTGCCGCTCTTCTTTAACCTGCTGACATGTCAAACATTTCATTGTAAAATCAGCAATATCTCTTTTCATCCCATTCCACCAGTAATACTCCCGAAGGTCTCTGTACATCTTAGTACATCCAGGATGAACAGAAAATGGGGAACTATGAGCTTCACACAACAATTCTTTCTTCAGCTAGGAATCACAAGGCACACACAACCTTTTTCCAAACCTTAAAACACAATCTTTATCAAGATTAAATTCTGGAAACATACCCATTTTAACCAATTCTACCTTTTTCTGTAGCTCACTGTCTTCCCTCTGTGCTTTCAAAATTCTGTCTGACAACGAAGACTGCACTGAAACTTGAATCAAAACAGATATATTCCCTGCACCAACAACTTCTAAGTCAAATTTTATCAAATCATTAATCAAGGGATCACATTCCAAACGTAGCATGGTTAATGATGCATGATTTTTCCGACTTAAGGCATCCGCTACTTTGTTTGTTTTCCAGGATGGTAATTAATCATGCAGTCATAATCTTTTATCAGTTCTAGCCATCTTCTCTGCCTCATGTTTAATACCTTCTGAGTGAATATATACTTAAGACTTTTATGATCAGTATATATTTGGCATTTGGTTCCGTATAGATGATGCCTCCATATTTTCAAAGCAAAAACCACAGCTGCCAATTCCAAATCATGTGTGGGATAATTTAGCTCATGAGGTTTATGTTGTCTCGAAGCATAGGCAATTACCTGATCATTCTGCTTCAAAACACAACCAAGTCCCTTCAAAGAAGCATCACTGTAGATGACAAACTCACCATTCCGGGAAGGTAAGGCCAAAACTAGAGCATTCACCAATCTCTTCTTTAGTTCTTGAAAAAAACATCACATTCCTCTGTCCAAACAAATTTAACCCCTTTCCGTGTTAACTTAGTTATTGGGCTAGATAACCGTGCAATGTTCTTAACAAAGTACCGGTAATAACTTTCTAAGCCCAGAAAACTACGAATCTCTATAACATTTGTGGGTCTTGGCCATTCATCAACTACTTTTGTTTTGGTAGGATCAACTGCTATTCGATCCTTATTTACAATGTGCCCAAGAAAAGAAATCTGTTGCAACCAAAAATCACACTTTCTGAATTTTCCATATAGTTTCTTATCTTTTAAAGTTTGTAAAACAACCCTTAGATGTTTTTCATGCTCCTCTTTATTTTTAGAAAAAACCAGAATGTCATCAATAAATACAACCACAAACTTATCCAAGAACTCATGAAATACTCTATTCATAAGATTCATGAATACAGCAGGTGCATTAGTTAACCCAAATGGCATAACAAAAAATTAATAATGCCCATATCTAGTATGAAAGACTGTTTTCGGGATGTCATCCTCCTTCACCTTTAGCTGATGGTATCCGGATCTCAAGCCAATCTTGGAAAAGTACTGAGCTCCCTAGAGCTGATCAAACAAGTCATCAATATGAGGCAAAGGATACATGTTTTTAACAGTGATGTTATTCAAAGCTCTATAATCAATGCAAAGTCTCATGGACCCATCTTTATTTTTTACAAACAAAACAGGGGCTCCCCATGGTGAAGTACTGGGACGAATGAAGCCTTTGACAAGCAAATCCTGCAACTGATTTTTCAATTCAAGAAGTTCTATTGGAGCCATACGATATGGGGGTTTTGAAATTGGCTTAGCATCAGGAACTAAGTCAATTGTGAATTTGACTTCTCGTTTAGGTATGACACTGGGTAACTCCTCAGGAAAAACATCAAGGTATTCATTTACCACTGGCACATCATTGATTTGAATAGTTCCCTTGTTTTCAACAATATGAGCCAGATAAATTTCATTTCCATCTTTCAGTAGTTTCTATGATTCTTGATATGTTATCAATTGTATGGGTTCATTCTTGTATACAAACTGAAACTCTTTCTGAAAAACAACTTCTTTAGCTCTACAGTCAATCTTAGCAGGATAATCAGAAAGCCAGTCCATCCCCGGAATAACTTCAAACTCGACTAAGGGTAAAACAACAAGGTTTGCAGGTAAAGTCTTTCCACATACCACAATAGAAATATTCTTATAATTCCTCTTTGCTATAACATTTACCCTGGTGTTTTAACAACTAGTTCAGGTATCATTTGTTGAGGTGATATTTCCAGTTTACTAGAAAATTCCTTAGAGATGAAGGAATGTGTAGACCCCGTATCAAACAAAACTTTAGCAAAATCTAAGTGAACAAACAAAGTACCTGATACAACTTCATTGGATGGCCCAAGATCTGCTTACATAGTCCCAAAGGATCTTACTACACCTTTCTGCTTGTAGTCTGGCTCCTTTGCATCATTTGGATCCCTCTTTGGATAGGCATTTGCATAGTGACCCATCACACCACATTTAAAACACTTTACAGTTTTCTTATCAGGATTAGTCTTTGGATCATTTTCATTGCAATCTAGGGCCATGTGTCCAAACATACCACATTTAAAACACTTCCCAGTTTTGATAAGACATTCCCCAGGGTGCTTCTTGCCACACTTTTCACAAACTGGAAACTGTATTTTCGTACAATCAGATTTCATTGGTTGATTCTTACCCATTTCTTTCAAATTTGACCTCTTCTTCTCTTTGTTTCCAAATTGCATGTGATTGTCAGCAAACTCCATCTCTACCCTCTCAGCACATTGGACAAGTTTCTCGTAACTTTTGAATTCATGGGAGGCCAACACCCTTCGATACCTTGGCTTCAATCCTGAGTAAAAGCGGTTGATTTTGCAATCGAGATCCAGAATAAGATTTGGAGCATACCTCGCTAGTCGGGTGAAGTTCGCCTCATACATAGCCACTGAATCTTCCTCCTTTTGTTTCAGTTCAAGGAATTCTTTCTCCATTCTATGTCGCACCACCTTAGGAAAATATTTTTCAAGAAAAAGACTTTTAAATTCATCCCATTATAAGGAATCAAAATCCTCTCTACCCCTGATATTCCTTACCATTGACCACCACTGATCAGCTTCCCCTTCAAAATGATAAATGGAAAGACTTACCTTTTGATTGTCCGAACATCGCATAACATCAAATATCTTTTCAAGGGCTTTAATCCATCCTTATGCTGCCACTGGGTCAGAATATCCATTGAATGTAGGAGGATGTTGTCTCATAAAATGTTCCACCACTATCATGTTCCGTTGGGGTACCTCTATTTGTCCTCTTGCATGGATGCCACGACCATTTATTGCCTGCGTTAGCTGAGCCATTACTGTCACAAACTGCTCGGTTCCAATCCCTACCATTCCAGGCTGTTGATCAGGAAGGATGTCATTCTGTCGGTGAATATCCTCTTCGGCATCCATGTTCCTTCTGCGGAAAACCATTCTAAACAAACATTTCTTACATGAAGCAACATGGTAATCTTTAAATTTAATAACAAATTAAACATAGGGTGAGAATTATTTATGGTATTCTATTAGCAACACCTTAACCCCTAAAGTTATCTAAACCATCCTCTGATACCAACTATAAGGACCCACAATTATTTCATACATTATCTTGAATTTATTTAAGAAAACACTTCATTATACGTTGAGGATTTTTTCAAGTTTAGAGCTTTAGAGAATTAAGACAAAAAATTCATAACATTACACTTTGTTACATAGTGGATACCATAAAATCAGTTTCCATTTTCCTCAGAATATAAAACATTAAAACACAAAATAAGACTCCTCGACAATTGTTCAACATTTAACATGTCTTCCTTCCTTGTATTACTCATCATTAACCTGTAAAAATCATTTAAAAACATTGGATGAGCACAAAAGTTCAGTAAGGTATGAAAAAGAAGGAAAAATCACATTAGTCCATGAATACACATGACGTATGAAAACATTTCAAAAAACATGATTTCCACCCATAAAATCTTCCTTAGAGTAACATGAGATTACACAAGATCCACACAAACATAATTATAATCATAGAGGTATATTGGGGCATTACTTACATAATCTTGTAACCATCTTGGCTACCATAAAATTTGTAACCCTCACGGCTACCTTACTTTGTGTGACCATTATAGTTACACTTGGAGTAACCATACGGCCGACCTCCAACTTACTCATACCCAATGCATTGGAGGGAAATATAGGTCCCACCCTTCATCATAAACAATGCCCAATAACAAAAACATAATCATACAACATAAACAATAGCATAAAAACATTGCCTTTGAATCTTATAAAACAGAATTTTAAATGAGGATTTTAGAAGAAAAGTCCCTTATAAACATCATATAATTGAATTGAGACTTAATTGAGTGGATGGAATATGTATATACTCTGTAAATACACATAATTAAACATAATATAAACATAACCCATCACAAAAACAATTTAAATAGCACATAAATTATAAAGTAGAAGGTTAACCTAATGAATGGAAATCGGGTTAAGAATTCACTTACCTTGGGCTTGTATTACTTCAAAATTGTTTAAAACTCCTGTATAATGGTTAAAAGAGTGTTATTAGTACTTTACATAAACATGTTCATGTTTATAACATCTTATATGGTCATTTCATAACCTCATTTCACCCCTTAATTGTTAGTATTTTGTTCCTTGAATTATTTTGGGTGAGTTCTTTTGTGATTTTCACAATCGGTTCATGATGAATCGTTCTTGTTGATTGGAAGTGAAACTCCAGAATTGGAATGGAGTAGTATTTAAATAATTCCAGTACCATAAATTATACCATTTATCACTTTGGTGCTTTATATGATGATGATTTATAAGTTAGAACATTAATTATGTTCGTTTAGATAATTTAAGTGGTTCTTTGATAATTACAACTTCATTTAGTCTTATAAATTTGAATCATGAGTACAAAAGAATTCAAGAACCTTATATGATTCATAAAACATATATTATAACCTGGTTCAACCATATAAATGGTTTCATGACCAGACTTGAAAGAATTAATGGAGATTGAAAATACATCGTTCACGATATCGGTAATTCAACACAAATGGACAATGTTTTTTGATTCTTTAAATAAGTGAGAGAGGAGAGGAATTATGATTTGTAATGTTCCATAAACATGAAAAAATCCAGAATATACATGATTCTGGAGATTTCATGCCTCTTGGAAAAGAGGGGGTGAAGAACGAAGAGAAGGGAATCTTGAAATGAAGAAAACATGAGAAATTACTTACAAAAATTCGGCAGCCTAACGGTGTCTCTTAAAATATCATAAAAATAAGATTGATGAGAGGAATGGAATATCTCATCATTCATAAAAAATTTGGACAGTAAGGGGAAATATTAAATGAAATATCCCAACAAAAGGCAAAGGGAAAGGAAGAGAATAACATAAAATAGAAGGAAAGAATGAAAATGAAGGAGGATGTTTACCTCTTGATCTCTTCTCCTTGAGATCCTTCTTAAGGGCTTTGATTTTGGTCTTTTGGTGAGACCAGCAGCTCTAGGACGTGGGGAAGAAGATTGGGGAGGGAATTTGGCAGAAATTAGACAATGATCAAGGCTTGAGAGGTGTGGGAGGAAGAGGGGAGTGAGGGTGGTATTTATAGTGGAGGAGGGGAGGTATTTTAGATTATTTTAATTATTATTATTATAATATTTTTATCAAGACTATGAATAATCTCAAAACAAGTGGCCTTAATTAGTGAAAATATCAAGTTAGTTCAAGGCAAGTGGCCTTTCATCACTTATGATGTCATAAATAGTGCATTTTTACTGATAAATTGATTATACGGTATTTTACCATATTTCACTATTCACCGAAAATTCAAGAGTTTCAGAAAAATACCAAAAATTTACCCCAACCATTTTTCTATGTGTAGAATTCAAAAATGAGCTCCATTTTTCAAAAATAATTTTCTAAATATTATTAATTTAATTTTTAAATAAGGTCACAGTTAATTCGAAAAATAACAATATTTAAGTTCAACTAGTTTCATGTGACATTGGAAAATTAATTAAGATCCCATTATCCTATTGCCATGGGAAAATAAAATAATAATATTATTTACTATTAATGAGGTCATATTACTATTCAAATTACTATTCATAAGGGCATGTTACTATTCACCAAAAAACAAGTTTGTTCCATCAGACTCTAAATAACATACTGATCACAATTATAGATGGCAGTTTCTTGAAATTCAAATCATAGAATAAATAAATTTATGTTTAAAGGATACTTATAAATATATAACATAAACAAAATTTCAATCATTTTCAATTTATTTTTAGAAAACCTTGGGATGTTACAAGTAATGTGGTAGAGGTGATAGTTTTTTATAAGGGGGGAGGGGCTTTATAAAAAATGATGAAAACATTATTTTATTATAAAGAATTTTTATTTTGAAAAATTCCATAACTCATTAAACAAGAATATAATATGACTATTGTTTAAAATTAATTCATACAATAATAATTGGATAGGTTCTAGATAGTTTTTAAATTTTATAATATCATTTATTTAAAACCTTTTTTAATAAGATGATCAATACATCATCATTGTATCCTATGTAGTTTTATTTATTTGATGTCTATAAATTATAAATAAAATTCCATGATGTAGTAAATAAGTTTACTTTCAAAAAAATATTTATAGTGTAAGATATAACTTATATAACCTCATGTAAAAATTGATTTCCTAAAACATACATGTTTATATCATTTTCATCTTTACATTAAATTAATTAATATTGTATCATTATCAATTCTATGTGCCTCCATGGGGTACCAAAATAAACCCACAGATTCCCATGTTCGGAGATTTCTTGAACAATTGTAATAGGACACATTTTAGGATAATTTAATATTATTGTAATATTATTTTTTACCATTATTTACAAGATTTACCATTTAACCGTGGTAAATAAAATATTTTCTGAAGAAAATATCCATAATGTCTAAAAATAAAGTTATCTATTTAAAATATTTGGAACTTTATATTCCAAAAATAAAATCCTTTTTTCTTAAATTCAAAACATATAACTTGAATAAATTAATTTAATATTAATTTCCATCATCATAATAAGAAGCGTGTTTTAAAAAATAATAATTATCTGAGGATTGACACTTGTTAATGTGCAATTTTCTAAGTGAATTTACTTCCAATTTCCAAAATTGGATTAAATGGTAAATGAATCTTTTAATTACACTTTAAAAACCCCTTAAAAAGATAATAATACCATATAAATAAATTATATTATAATTTAGTTTTGAATTAATATACAAGATTTTTAACTATTCATTAAAAAATGAACACTATTAGAAAAATACCAAAATCTCATTCAATGTAAATTTATATGACCCAATTATAATTAAGAATACTATTTTGTCATATCGAGCATATAAAAGTGATGAAAACAAGATTTAATAATGGTTCTCCATTAAAAGGTGGTAAATCGACTCTTTAAAGAAAAGTAGAGTATTTATGCTTAAAATTGGATTCTTTCTTATTTAAAAACTCTAAAATTTATTAGATACCTGTATGAATATTTAAAAAACATGTATAAACATATTGTAGTTAGTTTTTTTCATTCTAAAAAATACAATAAATATTAGTTAACTACCATTTTAAATAATAATAATATATTATTTTTCGGTATAAATCAAAGTACTTTGCAATGTAAGATTTCAAAGAAACCCACTATTGCATGTCGGGTACTCCATCAAACATTGAGTACCCTTTAATGTAAAATTAAATTTTAATACAAAAATATTAAAATATATGAAAATTTCTTATTCTTTATTTTTCTAGAATGTTACATCCTCAATCCTTTTGGAAATTCCATTCTCACAATTTTATTCACTTATCAAATAAATGGGGATATTTAACCCTAGTAGAGTTATCTGATTCCAATGTTTCCACTTCAACCATATTGTTTTTCATCAAAACCTTTCCCTGTTGAATTACTTTATTCTGCAACACTTTTTTCCACATTCAAGAATCTGGATTAGATATTCCTCGTTAGAAAGATTCTATTACAACAGAACTACCTCTAGACTCAAAATAAGAGATGGATCCGGCATATACTTTCTCAACATTGAAACATGAAAAACATCGTGTACATATTATTAACAGAGAGGTAAAGACACTATGTTGGAAACTAATCCTACATTCTCTAGTATTTTATAGGCTCCAATGATCCTAAGACTCAGATTTTCCATCTTACAAAAACACTTCTCACTTTTCCATGTAGAAAAACTTATAAAGACATGATCATCTACCTCGATTGAAAGATCATCCCACTTGTTATCTTCATTCATTTTCTTCTAGATCTAAGTTCTTCTTATTTTATTCTAAATCAACTGAACATTATTTTCTATCTCATCTACCAATTCTATTCCCATCAACATACTTTCACCAAATTCATCCCAAAATGATGGATTTAGACATCTCTTTCCCAACAATTCCTCAAATGGTTCCCTTTGTACACTGGAATGAATAATTATTTTTCAAGAAAGATAATCCAAATAAACATGTTGGTCTTAAATTCCATTTTAATCCATTGAAAAAGAACATAGAATACATTCAAATGTTTGAATTGTTCATTTTTATTGCCCATCTAATTGAGGATAATAAGTTATACTACAATTTAATTCTATAACCAACAACTTCTGATGGCCATTACAAATGTTAGAAGTAAAACTGGGACAATGATCAGATACAATAGAGAGGTGAACTCCATGAAACCTGATTATATCTTTAACATACAATTGAGAATGATGATCTAGAAACAATGAATCTCAAATAGGAAATGAAAATGATCAGATTTAGTCCATTGATCAACAACAACCCAAATTGCATTATTACCTCGATATGTCTTTGGTAATCCCGTAATGACGTCCAAGGATATATTTTCCTAGTTCTTTTCTAGAACCAATAAAGGCCAATGAATTACATTCGGTAACTGCCAATAAACATTATCTTATGTAAAAATCAAACACAACATATTCAATTCATCAATGTTTCCATTCATTCCATCCCACCTGTAATAATCTTAATGATCTTTATACGTCATTGTACTTCCAGGATGAACTAAAATATGGAGAACTATGAGCATCACATAAAAACTCTTTCTACTGCAAATCACAACACATACATAATATCTTTCCAAATCTCAAAATACAATCATTATAAATGTTATAATTAGGTAACATAACCATCTGAACAAATAGAATTTTATTCTATAACTCAATATATTCCTTCTGTGCTTGCATAATTATGTTTTATACATATTATTTCAATAACACCTGAAACAAAATAGATGAATTTCCTACACCAAAAACATCTATTTCAATGTTCATCAAATAATTAATCAAACTATTTTGTTCCAAATGTAACATGCTTAACGTTGCATTAATTTTTCGACTCAAAGCATCAGTCGCTTTATTTTCCTTTCCTGGATGGTAATGAATTGTGAAATCACAATACTTGATTAATTATATCCATCCACTTTGTCTGATGATTAATTATTTCTGATTGATTATATGCTTCAAACATTTTTTTTCGGTATATTGTTCATAATTTACTTCATAACGATGATGCCTCCTAATTATTTAAGAAAAAATTAGTAGCTAATTCCAAATCATGTGTAGGGAAATTTAACTCATGAGGTTTCAATTGACGTGATGCATAAGAAATTATTTCATCATTCTACAATAGGACACAACCATTTCATTTCAACAAAGCATCACTGTAGACAAAAAATATACAATATCTGGAAGGCATTTAAAAAAATAGATCATTCACTAATCTTCTTTTCAAATCCTAAAAATAATCATAAAATTATTTTTTTCCAAAAGATCATAATAGCTTTTTGAATTAATGTAGTCATTGGACTATATAACCATGAAATATTTTCAACAATAATCTGGTAATAACCTTATAAAATAAAAAAACTACGGATCTATGTTATATGTGTTAGTCTTGGTTATTCTCTAAAAACTTTTGTTTTAGAAGTATCAAAAGTAATGCAATTTTTAAAATAATGTGACTCAGGAATAAATTTTTTTTAACCAAAACTCACATGTACTGAATATACCATATAGTTTCTTTTTATGTAATGTTTGCAAAAAATCTTTAAATGATTTTAATGATACTATTAAATTTTTTAATCATCCAAAAAAACATCAATGAACACATCCAAAAACTTATCTATGAACTCACATAATATTATATTCATAAGATCCTTGAATATTGTAGATTTATTGGTTAACCAAAAATGAAATACCAAAAATTCATAATGTTCATATGAAGTATGAAACACGGTCATTAAAATGTCTAATTCCTTTACTTAAAACTAATTGTACCAAGATGCCAATTTAATCGTTGAAAAATATTGAGCACCCTTTATCTTATCAAAAAATAAATGATGTGAATAAAAGGATACTTATTCATAAAATGGATGTTATTTACGGGTCTATAATAAATTCAATGTATCATTGAACCATCTATCTTTTTAACAAAAAATACAAAAGCACCCCATGGGGATGTGATAGGTTGAATGAAACCTTTATCCTATAACTCCAGTAGTTTCTTTTTTTAACTATAAAATTTCAATTTGAGCATTTTAATTTAGGGGTTTTTGAATTAATATAGCTTCAGTAACTAAGTAAAAAGTAAATTCACCATCCCAATCATGTTTATACTAGGAAAATAATCATGATATACCTAAATATACGCATTTACCACTATAAAAACATTAATCTGAATAGTTCCTTTGTTTTCAGCAATATGTGAAAGGTACATTCATTCTATCATTTATGAGTTTATCAGCTTCCTGATATGTTATCAAAAGTAATGGTTCATTCTTGGACACAAACTGAAATAATTTCCAAAATGAAATCTCTTTAGCTCTATAGTGAATGTTAGCATGAAAAAAAATTCCAATCCCTAACCAAAATAACATCAAACTCTACTAGAGACAAAACTATAAGGTTTTTAGAATGATTTTTCCCACAGACAAGGATAAGAAGGTTATCATAATTTCATTATGTCTCATTATTTACTCCCATTTTTTTACAATAAGTTTAGGTTTCATATCTTGAGATGAAATTACTATTTTGCCCAAATATTTCCCAGATGTAAAATAATGTGTAGAACCTGAATAAAACAAAAAATTGGAATAATGTGAACAATCAAAAAGTGTACCTAACATGAATTTACTAGATGGACCAACATCATCTGAAGTAGTAGAAAAGGATTTAACCACCCATTCATTCTTGTAGTCTAGCTTCTTCTCCATAGTTGAGTTCTTAGTTGGATACTCATTTTCATAATGAACCATTTCATTGCACTTAAAACATTTTATTGTCTGTAAAACATTTATCTTCTTTCTATTACCCTGATATTTTTCAGCGAAATTACAATCCTGAGGCCTAATTTTATCACATCAATAGATGTTACCAGAGTTCAAAAGACATTACCAGCATGCTTTTTACAACAATTTTTACAAGCTGAAAACTTAAGTTTCTTTCTATCATGATTTTTTGAAGAGTTCTTCACTTTTGTTTTCCACTTAAATCTCTTATTATGTTGCCTATCAAAGGACACCAGATCATCAACAAACTCCATTTCCACCTTCTTCTCACATCGAACATGTTTTTCATATCTTTTAAACTCACGAGAAGCTAAATCCCTTCGATTATATGGATTTAATATTGGGTAAAAATAGTTGCTTTTACTATACATATATAGTATGATGATTGGAGTATAAATTTCCAGTCGAGTGAATTTTGCTTCATTATTATCCACTAAGTCATCTTCGTGCCTCAATCCATGGAATATTATTTCAGTCCTAAGATGAAACATATTTGTATTATATTTCTTTAGAAACATTTCTTTGAGTTCATCCCAATCAAGAGAATTATTTATATCACTATCCTTGATATTTTCAACCATCGACCACCACTGATCGGATTCACCATATATATGGTAAAAAACAAGACTAATTTTTTGATTTTCTAAACATCCCATGACATTGATAAGAATTTACAGTGCTTTAATCCACCCTCATGCTAGAACATGTTAAGAATTGTCCTCTGATTGAGGGTTGAATTTTCCTCATTAAATGATCGACTACTTACAAGTTCTTCTAGGGTTGATCTAGATGATCTCGTGCATGGATACCACAATCATTTATAACATGAGTCAAAACTTCTATAACTACAACAAACAATTCAGTTCCGATTTTGACCATCTCAAGTTGCTGGTTTGGAATGTTGTCTTCCTCCAGATGTATTCCCATCATATCTACATTATTTCCTCTGAAGAAAACCATTTTGAGAACAAAATTTTCTTTTGTGAATCAACATGGTAATCTATAAAGGCTATATCATTTTAATCTTAACATAGATTAATTTATGGATATTAATTTAACAATATTATAACACATAATGTTATCTAAACCGACCTATGATACCAACTCTAAGGACCCAACCTTAAACATTAGATAATCTTTAATGAAGTTAATAATTCACATTGAGGATCCTTTCAGGTTTACAGTTTTAGAGAATTAGGCCATAACTATTACATTACATGTCAAAAAATTTTTAAAGTAGACAGTTCTACTCAGTATCCATTTGTTTCATTAAATACAAACTCTAAAAAGAAATGAAGATTCTTTTATTGATATAGATCTTCTTGATTTTTTCATCTCACTTACCCTGCCTTATACCCCGTGAAAAAAATATAAAAAAATATTGGGATTAGCATAAAAAGCTTACTATGAATTATAAAATAAAGTAAGAAATTATTAGTCCATCAATACTTATAAAACATAAGCTATTTAACATAACTAATGAAATCATAAGATTTATGAATAACACATAGAAATCGTAAATCATTAATGTATATTTTTGCATCCATATCATATTTAGGTGGTAGTTTTCACAGCTACAGAGGGTGTTACATTTGAAATACCCATCATAGTATATTTCCAAAATATTTAAGTAGAATAATTGATGTCTAACTCTATCGCATTACCAAATGCATTGGAGATCTATGCTGGGATCACCTTCCTTAGGATTAACATGGAAACACTCATATGTGTAAACAATTCACATGAACCATAACATATTCAAAACACTTAAAACTAACACAAAACAAAGATAATATTTCTACATTTCAATCACAATATATCATTTCTAGATATTGAAATAATCAATCCATTATGAGAAAAATATTCAATAATAAAATACTAAAAAAGAATATATAGTATTTATTTTTATTATAAAAACATTACAGCTGGTAGAGGAAGACAAATATTTTATAATACTCGATGTTGCGGAAATGTTATTGTCACCGTATATATTTAAAAAAAATTCTTTTTGTCAATTAGTAAGATACTATAAAGAAAAATAGTCCAATTTAATGAAAATAAAATTCAAAAGGGTTTATACACCATATAAAATATAGTAATGTATAAATCAAAATTGGCCTCAATGAATGGAGATTGAGATGAAGTCCCTTACCTCATGTCTGACATAAATTGTTCATTCTTTAATCTCTTGAATAATAAAAAATAGATAATTTCTACATGATTAAGAACCTATTTGAAGTTTATTATTCAATTAATATCACTTATTACCATGTTATGAACATTAAAAAATCATTTAATCCACAAACTGTCATTTTGTTAATATATGGTACTTGAGTCAAATATGAATTTCTTATAACTACATGGTGTTCATGTAGTCAAAAGACCATTATCTACAGAATGATATTCATGATTTAGATATCATATATACCATATATAATCAGTATATATATATGTGTATTTATAATTTAACATGACAGTTGGATGTAAGAAATTAAATGCATCATTCATGGAGATAGTAAGTCCAATGTATGCATGAATGATACATTCATTTCTATTTTGAATTTAATAGAATTTAAAATTAATTTTATATAGGTATATTAAAATTCCAGTATAATATAATATATAATTTTAGTAACTCTATTTTTTATACAATCCACAAATGGAATTAATGAGTCAATCACATTGAGGGGGCAGTAGTCCACACATCATCAAATTGAATTCTCACGTTTACACATTTTGAATCCCATAAGGTTACACTATAAATGAAAAAAATGTATATAGAAAAAAAAAATATATCACATGTAAGTACATTTCCATCAAAATTTCCACTATGATAGGTGGTTGGAGATATTTGAACAATCATCATTTTGTGAGACAGTTGGTCACTGTCCATAAAAATAGTATCTTCATATCCATTAAATGGAGGTGTGTGGAAGTGTAGTTAGAATAATTATCACAAGAACAAACTATTATATTTAGGATAGATGTGTTTTAATAAAATAAATGAATAATGAGAGTTTAGGGGGTTGGAGAATTATAATAAATGAAAATAACATAATATAAGACATTATATTTAGATCGTGTATCTCCATTTTGATTGAACCAATGGATTACAGGAATTTCCATATGCCTAGGGAATGTCTTCTAGGAAGAATATAAGTATGTAGGGAGAATATTTGGGCAGAGTTTGGATGATGTCTAAAAATTATAAATAAAATACCATCATGTGAGAAATATTATTATATTTCAAATGAATATTTATTGTTAAAGAGAAAACTTATATAACCCCATGTAAAAATTAATTTACAGAAATATATATGTTTATGTAATTTTTGTATTTACTTTAAATCAACTAATATAATGTGACATTATAACTGCTATCTAGCTCCATGGTGTCCCAAAATCAACAAAATAATTCCCATGTTCATACATGTATCAAAAAATTAGAATAGGACACATGTTAGGGTAATTTTTATTATAATAATATTACTTTATACCCTTATTTAGTAGATTTACCATTTCACCAAGGAAAATAAAAATTCTTCTGAAGTAAATTTTCATAATGTCTGAAAATAAAAGATACCTTTTAACACTATATAGACATTCTAATTCCAAATCTAAAATCCATTTTTCTAAATTCGAAACACTTAAGTAGTATAAATTAATTTAACATTAATTCTAGCTGTAAAAAAAGCGTGTTCTTTAAAAATATAATAACTATCCAATGATTGACATTTGTTAATGTCCAATTTTCAAAGTGAAATTACTTCTAATGTCCAAAATTGGAATAAATGGGAAAAAATATAATATAATTATGCATTAAAAATATTATTAAGATAATCAGAAAATATAAATAAAATATATTGAAACACATTTTTGAATTAATATATAGGATTTCTCACTATTCATTAGAAAATTAACCTTATTAGAAAAATACCCAAATTTAACCAAAAGTAAATTTCTTTGTTCTGATTATAAAGAAGAATATTATTTAGTATTGTAGAACATATATAAATGAAAAAAAAACTATATTTAAAAATGGTTCTTCATCAAAAAGTGGTGAATTGACTGCTTAAACAATATTTGAGTATTGATGCTTAAAATTTCATTCATTCTTATTTTAAAACTCTAAAATATAATGAATAAATGTAAAAACATTTAACAAACATGTATAATAAAATTGTAGTTAGTATTGTTCATTCCCACATATACAAGAACTATTATTTAACTACCATTTAAAATAATAATAATAATATACTATTTTTTGGTATAACTCAATGTTCTATGCAACATTAGATTTCAAGGAGACTCATTATTTCGTTTTGGGTACTCCATTGAACCTATAATACCCTTTAATGTAAAATTAATTTTTAATTCAAAAATATTAATAAATATGAAAATGTCATGTTCTTTATTTTCTTGGGATGTTACATCCTTCTCCCCTTTTTAAAATTTCATCCACGCTATTTTATTCACTTATCAATTAAATGGGGTTATTTATCCCTCATAGTTTTCTCAGATTGCTGTGTTTCCACTTCAACCATATTGTTTTTCAAAAAAACTGTTACATGATGAATTTATTTATTCTTCAACACTTGCTATCTATGGTCAAGAATCTAGAATAGATATTCTTCATAAGAACGATTTTATTCCAACTAAAATACCTTTGTACTCTAAACATGAGATGGATACTATATATACATTCTAATCATTGAAACATGAATAAAATTGTGTACCAGGAATAACATAGAGGTAAAGGCACTATTAGGCAACTGATCTAACTTTTTCTAGGATTTCATAGTGTCCAATGAACCTCAGAATTAGTTTTTCCGTTATACAAAATGGTGTCACTATTTTCCATGGAGAATCATTAATAAATAGATGATCAATTTCCTTAAATGAAAGTTCCTTCCTTCAGTTATCCGCATAACTTTTCTGCCGGCTCTGAGTTGTTCTCATGTTTTCTGAATCAACTGAACTTTTTTTGCGGTCTCTTCATAAAATTCTGATCCCATCAATGTCCATTCACAAAATTCATCCCAAAAATATGGAGTTAGACATATCTTTCCATACAATGACACAAATGGTTCCCTCAGTACACTGTAATTAATACTGTTATTATATAAAATTTCAACCAAAAATATATGTTGGTCCCAATATCCATAGAAATCCACCGAGAAATCACATAGCATATATTTCAACGTCTTAATCATTAGTTCTTACATCCCATGTGATTGAGGATGAAAAGATGTACTAAAATTTAATTCAGTATCCAATGACTTCTGAAGGCCTTTATAAAATATACAAGTAATCATAGGAACACAATTAGATGCAATGGAGATAGAAACGAAATGTAACCTGACTATCTCTTTAAAAAAACTGAGAATGTTTATTTAGGTACAATGTATCTCGAATAATAAGTAAATTAATATATTTAGTAAATCATACAACGAAAAACCATATTGGATTACTACCTCTATTTTTCTTTTTTAATCCCACAACGAAGTCCAATGATATATTTTCCCATTTCTTCTCTATAACCAGTTAAAGATTAAGAATAGCTTCTAGAAACAACCACTCTTCTTTAACCTATTTTAAAATCAAACACGACATAGTAAATAAAAATATGTCTCTTTTCATTCCACCCCACTAGTAATACTCTTGATGATCTATGTACGTCTCTGTACATCCAGGATGAACTGAAAATGGAGAACTATGAGCTTTACATAACAACTCATTCATCAACTGTGAATCACAAGGCACACATAATCTCTTTCAAAATCTAGAAATACAATCATTATCAATGATAAAATCAGGAAACATACATATCTGAACCAACTGATCATTTTTCTATAAATTGATATCTTCTTTTTGTGCTTGTTGAATTCTAGAGATAATTTCACTGACAACTGAAAAAGAGGAATTTCCTGCACCAACAAATTCTATTCCAAATTTGATCAAATAATTCATCAAATTATTTTTTTCAAATGTAATATGGTTAATGAAGCATTACTCTTTCCACTCAAATCATTTGTCACTCTATATGCCTTTCCTGGAAGTTAATGAATCATGAAATCACAATCCTTGATTAATAATAGCCATCTCCTTTCTCTCATTTTAAATTATTTCTGATTGAATATATTCTTCAATATATTTTGGTCGGTATATATTTCACAATTCTCTCCATACGGATTATGGCTATCAATTTTTAAAGAAAAAAAACAGTAGCTAATTAAAAATCATATGTTGGGTAATTTATCTCATGAGGTATTAAGTGACGTCAAGCATAAAAAATTTCATCTTCATTCATCCTTCAGGCACAACCATGTCCTTTCAATGAATCATCAATATAGATATCAAATTTACCATGTCTGGAAGGCCATGCCACCACTGGCACCTTCACCAATCGTTTTTTCAAATCATGAAAACAATCAACAAAATTTTTTGTCCAAATGAACATTACACAATTTCCAATTTACGTAATCATTGGTCTAGATTACCATGAACGTTTTTCAATAATCTTCTGGTAATAACTTTATAAACCTAGAAAACTATGAATATTAGTTTTATTTGTTGTTCTTTTCCATTCTACAACAACTTTTGTTTGAGAAGGGTCAACAATTATGCCATTTTTTCACTATGTGACCAAGAAATGAAATTCTTTGTAACCAAAACTCACACTTTCTGAATTTCCCATATAGTTTCCCTTATTTTAATATTTTCAAAGCCACCATTAAATGACTATCAAGATTCTCTTTACTATTGGAAGATACTAAAATAAAATCAATAACCACAACCAAAAACATATCTAGAAACTCATAGAAAATTATATTCATAAGATCAATGAATAGAGTAGTTTCATTGGTTAAACCAAAATGAATAACCAAAAATTCATCATGGCCATATCTAGTACATAAAGTGGTCTTCAGAATGTTAGATTCCTTTACATTCAAATGATGGTACCCCAATGCGAATTCAATCATTGAAAAATACTGAGCACCCGGGAGCTGATCAAACAAATCATTGATATGAATAAAATTAAACTTTTTCATAACAACGATGTTATTCAAGGATATATTATCAATGAAATGTCTAATTAAACTAACATTGTATTTAACAAAAAATACTGGAGCACCCCATCGTGATGTTCTAGGTTGAATGAAACCTATATATAATAACTCATTCAATTTCATTTTTAACTCTAAAAGTTTAATCTGAGCAATTTGATAAGGGGGTTTTGAAATTCTCATTTCATCAGGTACTAATTCAAAAGTAAATTCAATTTTTTCATCTGGTATTATACCAGAAAACTCATCAGAAAAAACATAAAGATAAACATTTACCACTACAACATCATTAATATGAACAATTCCTTTACTTTCAATAATATGTGCAAGGTAGCATTCATTTCCATCATTAACTAGTTTATCATCTTCAAAATATGTTATCAAAACTAAGGCTTCATTATTGTACACAAAATGAAATTATTTCTGAAATGAAAGCTCTTTAGCTCTGCATTGAATCTTAGCATGATAAAAGGAAATCCAATTTGTACACAAAATAACATCAAAATCAACATGAGGAAAAACTATATGGTTTTAAGGTAGATTTTTTCCAAACATAAGGACAATAAGGTTCTCATAGTTTCTTTTGGTCTCATTATTTCCCCCAAGTGTTTTAGCCATAAGTTCAGGATTCATATCATGATATGTAATTCCCAATATATGCGAAAATTCCTCAGAAAATGAAAATTTTAGACCCTGAATCAAACAAAAAATTGGCATAATCTAAACAAACTAACAGTGTACCTGATACAACTTCATTTGATTGAATAACATATGCTTAAATAGATGAAAAGGATTTTACCTCCCCTTTCTGGATGTAGTCTGGCTTCTTTCCCTCAGTTGAATTATTCATTGGACACTCATTTGCATAATGAACCATTTTATTGATCATATAAATATTTATTCACTGTTAATCATATTTTGAGTTACCATTACCCTAATTATCTGATGTGCAATTATTTGACGTATGCCATATTATATCACATTGTAAACACTTACTCGAATTCCAAAGACATTCCCCATCATGATTTTTACCATAATTATCACAAAATATAATCTTAAGTTTCATTCCATCAATCTTTTTTAAATACATTCCCCCTTTCATCAACCACCTCATTATCTTATTCAGTTGTTAGTCAAAGAATAACATATAATATGAAAATTCCATTTCCACATTATCTGTATATCGAACATGTTTTTCATAACTTTTGAACTCATGGGAAGCAAAATCCATTTGATATTGTGGCTTTAATCTTTATTAAAAATGGTTTCTTTTACTATCGAGATCTCATATAAAGTTTGAAGCATAACATGCCAGTCGATTGAATTTTTCCTCATTATTTTCCACTGATTCATCTTCCCACCACAATTCTAGGAAATGTTTTTCCATCCTATGATGAACCACCATAGGAAAATATTTCTAAAGAAACATAACTATGATTTCATCCCAATCAAGAGCATCAATTTCATAACTATCCCTATTTTTTTTAACCATTGACCACCACTGATCAGCTTCAACATCTAAAAGATAAACAATAAGACTAACAATTTGATGATCTAAACACCCCATGAAATCGAAAAGATTTTCCAGTGCTTTAATCATACCTTATGCTAGAACATGGTAAGATGATCCAGTTAATGAACAGTGATGTTGCCTTAAAAAATTACCCACTTCTAACATGTTCATCTATGGTTGATCTATATAATCACATGAATGGATACCACCATCATTTATAACCTATGTTAACTATTCCATAACTACAAAAAACTATTTAGTTCCAATTCTGACCATCTCAAGTTGCTGATTTGGAAGGTTGTCTTCCTCATGATGTAGTCCCAGCATAGGTTCCCTATTTCCTCAACGAAAAAACATTTTTTGCACAAAAATATCTTAGGTGAAGCAACATGGTAATCAATAATGGCTATGTCATATTAATCTTAACATAAATTAATATATGAATATTTATTTAACTATATACTAATATATAAATTTATCTAAAATGTCCTATTATTCAAACTATAAGGACCCACCCTTATACATTACAAAATCATTAAAAAAGATAATAATTAACATTTAGGCTCTTTTAAGGATTAGAGTTTTAGAGAATCAATCCATAAATATTACATTACAAGTAAAAAAATTACAATGTAGACACTTCTACTCATTATCGTTTTGTTCACAAAATTAAAAATCACAAAATAAAAGAAGAATTATTTTCTTGATATATATCTTCATGAATTTTTCATTTATCTTACCCTACCTTATACCAAGTGAAAAAATTCCAATAAAACATGGGATGAGCATAAAAATATAAGTAAGGGTAATAAAATAAAGAATGAAGTTATTAGTACAACAATACATATAAAACATAAGATATTTAACATACCTCATGAAATCATATTATTTATGAATAATACAAAAAAATTGTAAATCAGTAATGTAACTTCTGGCATCCATATCATATACAGGTTGTAGGTTTCACTACTATAAAGGGAGTTACATTTGGAATTCCCATCATAGTACATTTCCTAAATAAATTAAGAGAATCATTAATGTTTACCTCCATCGTGATACCAAATGCATTGGAGAGCTATCTCAGGCTCACCCACCCAAGGTTTATCATGGACCCCCCCATATATGTAAACAATTCCCATGAACCATAACATATTCATAACATATAAAGCATTAAAAAGGAAAGATAATATTTCCACATTATAGTAACAACTTATCGATTCATGATATCTAAATAATCAATAAATTTTCAGAATTATTTTAAAAGAAATACATAAAAAGATGATATGGTATTTTATTTTTCTTTTAAAAACACTATGACTATTAGAAGCATCCGAATATCAGATCATTATCTTGGTGGCAGAAAAGTTTTTGTCACCACATATGTTAAAAAGAAACAATCAATTTTTTCATTTACTAAGATGATAAAAAGAAAAATATTCTCATTGAATGAAATGAAAATTCAAAGGGCTTTCTACATGATATAAAATAATGTTATACATAAATCAAAATTTTCATCAATGAGTGGAGATTGCGACGATGTCCCTTACCTCATGTTCGACTAGACTTGTTCCATCATTAATTTTCTATATAATAAAATAATGTTAATTTATACATGATTAAGAACCTATTTTATGTTTATTATTCCATTTATATCAATTATTACCATGTTATAAACATTAAAAAATCATTTGTGTTAATAACATTCATTTTGTCGATATTTGATACTTGAGTCAGAAATGAATTTCTTATAATTACAAGTTGTTCATGTTTTTAGAAGAACATTATCTCCCAATGATATTCAGGATTTAGATATCATATATACAATATATATCCAGTATATATTTCTATTTATAATATAACATAACATTTGGATGTAAGAAATGAAATACACCATTCGTGGGGATGGTAAGTCATACGTACGGATAAATGGTACATTCATTTCTATTTCATATTTAATGGAATAAAAAATTAATGATAAATTGGAATATTATTATTCAAGTATAATATAATATATAATTTTAGTAACTCCATCCTTTATAAATTCCACATATGGCATTAATGATTCATATAACTTTTTGGCGGTAGTAGTTCGCACTTCCTCCAATGAAATTATTGTGTTTACCCATTATGAAAACCAAGAAGGTATGTAATAAATGAAAAATAAAAAAGTATATAGAAAATAAAAATATAACATATATCACATAAATATACATTTCCATAATAAAGGCCACTATGATAGGTGGTTGGATATATTTAAACAATCATCTTTTCATGTGGCAACAATTTGCCATCTACAGAAATAGTATGATTGTATCAATTAAATGAGGGTGTGTGGATGTGTAGTTATAACAATTCTCATAACCACAACTTAGATTACTGAGGATACTATTTTTGTTATATTAAAAAGAAAAAAAATATAGTTGATGTGGTTGGAGAAGTAAAATAAAAGAAATGAACTTAAGAGAAGACATTGCCTTTAAATCGGGTATCACCCTTTGGTTTGAACGAGACATTTTAATTGAATTTCTATATGCCTTGGTATAGGATTATAGGAGGATGATATGAATATAGGGAGATTAGTTGTACAAAGTTTAGATGATACAAGGAGATTTAGAGGTGTGATTAATGGGTTAGAGGTGATGGATTTTTATAATGGGGGAGCTCCTTAGAAAATTTTGAAAATGTTATTTTATTATAAATTGATTTTCTGATTAAATTGGTCCAAAATCATTAAATTAAAATATAATATGACTATTGCTAGAATTAAAATTATCCAATATGAAAAAGATATGTTTTTAAATTTTTATTCATTTTATAATCACATTTATTTAATACCTTTATTAATAATGTAATCACTGCATCATTATTGTGTCATAATTTATTTTATTTATCTGATTTCTACACAATATAAATAAAATAACATGATGTGAAAAATATTTTTTATATTTCAAATTAATATGTATAGTTGATGATATAACATTTCAAACCCCCTGTATAATTTAATTTACTAAATGATATATGTTTATGTCATTTTCACATTACTTTAAATCAATTAATATAATGTGTCATTATCACTGCTGTGTGGCTCAATGGGGTCCCAGAATTGACCTGAGGATGCCCATGGTCATACATGTATCGACTAATTATAATAAGAATCATGATAGGGTAATTATTATTATAATAATATTAATTTTCTCCCTTATTTACCATATTTACCATTTAACCATGGTAAATAAAATATTTTTTGAATTAAATATACATAATGTCTAAAAATAAATGATTCCTATTTACAAAATTTGGAAATACTGATTCCAAATATGAAATTAATTTTTTAAAAATCAAATCACAGAAGCATCAGAAATTAATTGACAATTAATTCATGCTAACAAACAAAAGGCGTGTTTTTATGAAATAATAACTATCCAAAGATTGAAACTTGTTGATGTCCAATTTTCAAAGAGAAATTATATAAAATGAAAAATATTGGAATAAATGGTAAACATATTATCTAATTAATCTTTTAAATAAATAATAATGTTATTCTAAACCTATAAGTAAATTAGATTAAAATGAAGTTTTAAATTATAATAGTGCATTTTTCACTATTCAATAAAAACAAACATTATCTGAAAAAACAAAAATTTCATCCAAAATTAATTTTGATTTTCTTTATTCTAAAGAAGAATACTATTTATTAAAATATAAAATATAAAAGTGTCAAAAACTATATTTAAATAATGTTCTCCTTTAAAAGGCGGTAAATCCACTCATAAAGGAATATTAGAGTTTATATGCTTTAAATTAGAATCTAATTTATTTTAAGACACTACAAATTATTTGAAAAATCTAAAAACATTTAAAAAACATTTATAATAATATATTTGATAGTTATGTTAATTTCCTCAAATACAATGACTATGAGTTAACAACCATTTTCTATAATAATATTATTATATTATTTTTCAGTATAACTAAACATTGTTTGCATCATAAGATTAAAAGTAACTCATTGTTGCGTGTCAGGTACGCCATCAAACATATAATCCCCTTTAAATTAAATTATATATTTAATTCAAAAATAATAATAAATATGAAAATTTAATATATTTTTTTCTGGGATGTTACATGTGATAATTGTCCATGGATATATTGGTTATGAATATACTTTTGAAATTTAATGGGAGAATTTCTTGCTATTATTTATTATTTTTCTAAATAAACTATTCACTTTTTAAAATAATCCCTATATCATGGTGTTTTTTACATGATATGTGGATTATTAGATGATCTATATGGGTTTCATATGGATATTTCATAAAAATGGTTTTTGTTAATGAATTTGAACTTATATTTAGGGATTTTGTTTCTAGGGTTTTCCCATGGTTGTTTTTATATTGGGAAAACCATTAGTCCCTCTGATTTTGGATCTCATATTTTTTCAATACTATTATTTTCATTTTCTTTTTCATAATGTTTTTCCTACCAATTGAAAATATTATTGAGGTTATTATTTTGTATTGATTTATAATTCAATTTCAAAGCATGAATTCGGATGAATGAATATTTATTTCAAATGTAACACTATGGGAAAAAAATAAATGCAAATAAGATTTCAAATAATGTGTTCATCAATAAAAAAATGTTATCATTGAAAAAATTTATATAAATATTTTATTTGATTATGATTTTATGAAAATGAATGCATTAAATATTTTTAATGATTTTAAATGAAATGAAATATTGAAAAAGGAAATAAATTTGATAAAAACTATATAGATTCTGTTAGAAATTTAATGGTATATTGAATAAAAATTATTTTAAACCTATTGAATGATAGTTTATTAAACTAATTTGAAAAGATTATTTTTTTCATGATTTAATTATTAGATGCACATGGGAGCCTAGATTGCTAGGTGGGTATTCTAGGATAATCATGGTAGTCATGTATAAAATCTACCATGAAATTAAATGATGATTAATACTATAAAGATAGAGTAATAAGTTCAATGGAATCAATTTTTAGTGTATTCTTATTCCCCCAAAATCTGAAACCTATGGAATTGTGTGCATTAGTCTCCATATTTCACAGATATGTGTGAACATCCTTGATCCTAGATATTACGAACACAATTTATTTAAACCATGGTTCTTTTAGTGAATTTTATTTATAAAAATCAATTTTTTTATGAACTGAATTTATCAATCCTATTTGATAGAAATATTTATCCATTTACATTTTATTCAAGCTCTTGAAATGATTTCAAAATAGTATTTGATACGAATTTTAGAAAAGATTACCATGCTATATTTTTTTCAAATTGTGTATATTAGATTTAATTTAAATGGACTTCTTATGGATTATATATGATAACTACTAAAATGAATTTATTTTTCAAATCCTAAAAATTAATTCATTTATATATTTAATTTACTTCATCGACATGGAAAAAGAAAATGGAAAAAATTAATTTGGTTGGGGTTCTTGATCATTATACCATAGGATATGTCACTAACAGGTTGTGTGTATGATCAAAATATTATATAGTGATCATGTTCTAATCTCATCAATGTTTTTAATGATCACTTGTATTGATATTAAATTTAGGTTTTTTTACTTGTGTTACATTTGTTTTGATGGTTGTATTAACATACTAAATATTTCAGGATTATTTACATCATTTTTGTTTTATATAGATATCCTTTTTGAGAAATAATTAGACTTCATCATTTTTTGATAACCATGTGTTAGTCTCCAAACGATGTAGGTAGATAAATCCATTTGGGTAGCGCTAGGGATGGCTCGTGTTCCAGCATAGAAGTTGTTTGGTGTTGGTTTATGAAAAATATATATCAATGGGATGTTACAACTCTTATTAGATATTGGTATGTTATTTTTAATGTCTTGGTGGATATGAAATTTCATTCTTGGGGCATTACTTATAGGATGTGATATATTTTATTGTTGTCTGTCAGTATAAGGGGGAATATATTACAACAAGTTGTTAAGAATAAATATCTGTGAAGAATTTATTAATCGGAATCTATAATTTTCATGAACAATGAATAATTATTTGTATTCCCAAGTAGAGTTCTAAACAATATAATGATATTATTATTTAGTAATTATTTATTCATATTTTATAATTTTTTTGGTACCGTGGCCCTAGAAATGTATTTTTTTATGGTTAAGGATCGATCTATGGATGAACTATAGAATAAACATCGAATAATTGACTATAATCTTAACAATATCATTTTTTTGTGTGGTCTATGATATGTGCCAATGGGTTTCACATGTTCCATTATTGGATACAATAGTAGATCCCCATATGGAATATTGCAGATATCAATCCCTAGAGTTTATAATTAAAAATCCACAATCATTCATGGTGAATATTGATTATTTAGAGTAATGATTTGTTAGGAAAATTAAACACATATTTGAGTTCATGAATATTATTAATTCTATTATGGTGATGTTTTCTATGATCAATCATGTGGTTTTGATAAGGATATAGTGGGATGTTATAGTTTACGTGATGTGGAAATTGTTATTAGACAGGAAAGACAATAAGAAGATTTTAATATAAATTTTTTATCAATGTTGATGGTATTAGACATGAATAAGGTCTTCCTCAACCATCAACAGGTTGATGGGATAAGCAATCCTAATGATAATCAGATTACAAAAGATGATCTATCAATATCGGAGGTAGGATCTGATAAAAAGATGATGGCCTAGATTATTATATTGGGTTATCGACTAGATATCTGATCATATTTCATCTTTCTGAAGATAACATCTTATATAGATGTTTTAGAAAGGACTTTATAGAGTAAAGAGATCATTCTTGTATGACTGTTTTATAAATTTTTAACCTACTTCTAGGTGATTATCTATCAATAAAATTAAATTTAAAATAATGTAGAATGATCCAAATAGTGTAAAAAATATTAGAGGTACTAAGTAATCAATTTATCCGAAATTACATACATTGTATTATAAAGTCCATTTGGATTTTTATTCTATTTGTGATGGTGGCCCAACTGAATTATACATTCATAAAGTCATTAATTATATTTAGTTCATGAAAAATTTCATGCCACATGGAGTTGGTTATAAATTATTTTACTTTCCTGGGTAGTGGTGTTGGCTAGGAAGTACAAATATTATATAAATTTCTGTTTTATTCTTCATGAAAATTCGTTTTCCATCCACATGAATAAGAAATGATCAAACATCACATAGTGGATGATTCTCAACTGGGATCTAATATAGGATCGATGATAGTGGAAGGATATTAGACTTGACCTTGCCCACTAGGTTCTAAGATAAAAATACCCTAAGAACATCTCTAATAGGTTTGGGGATACAAAATAAGGACATGAAATAACATAACACACATGGGAAGAATTAGCTTATGTACATGTATGCATGAAAACATATACAATAAAGAAGTACTACAACGTGGAAATACTAATAACACTAAATGAATTCATATATTATCCCCTAATAAATGTTCATTATAACGTATTTTAAAATTAAAAAATGGATAACTTAAAATCCAAACTATGATAAAATATAATTTCTAAACAACCCAATAGGAAATAAATTATCTCAAATGAAAAACTAGTATACACCTCCCCTCATATTGCCTAACTAATCTTTACATGCTCTTGGGCATCTAAGGAATCTATAAATATGATCTTTGTTTGAATATTTCAGAACATGTGTGGGCAGTTCCCATGCAATGGTGAGTATAATGACACCCTATATGAATCCTTAAATAACTATGAATAAATAATAAATACTATTACTATCATAAAAAGATATGAAAATCATGATATGATACATACAATAAAACATACAGATTTACTTGTAAAAGACTCTGAGTGTCCGCGGTCTCAACCACTACCTCACATATTTATATTTTGAGAATTCATGGTAACAATCATCAATTATATCTACCTCCTTGATCCCTAACATCCCTTATGGAACTAGTGTATGATATATCATTATATTTTGAATCAGTAAGCTGATTTCACATCTCGTCAATACATTATGCCATAAATTGTAGATATATTTCTTAACGGGTCTACCCATGAAGAAAAAAAATGAAATTGAGAGGTTTTTCCTATGATAAACACATAATTGAAAAAATAAACCATTATAATGATTATATATCAATACAAAGATAGGTGTCAACACATAGGTCTCATTAGGGGGACACCAAACAATACTAAAAACATCTTCTTATATAGGGTATTGATGCCCATGTAAATATTGGTCCCTAAAATTCCATAAAACACCATATATGTAAACACTAATAACATTAGGATCACTATAAGCCTATTACAAGAATACATGATCCATATTATTGAGATGTCAATCAAAGTGGACTAGGTAAACACTCTATAGAAAAAGGGTTATATCCCAAACTAAAATTATCCTTATGAATCCACAATTAGGTCGCCCTATCTATCGTGAATGTTATATCACATGGAACAATAATATTAATGAACTAGTGGAACAAAATCAAAATATAGTAGTACCCGGATGCTCACACAATCTCATAAAAAATTTAAACAGAGAAGAAAATGGAATCCATCTTGTCATCAAAGGAGTACCAAACATGTTTCTGTGAGTACAAAACATATCGCATTATTCTTGGTGCTACCTGTGTATCATGGTCACTTGATTTTTACTTTTACACAACACACATAATGTCCTGAATATATAAGAAATTTATGATTCTAGTTTATCAATAATCACTTAGGAAAACTATGTCTATGTACATTCCTAAGTACATTAGCTGAATACTACCAGCAGGTAGGACCACATGATCTCCTAGGAATGAAATTCATTTAAATTATACTCTATATTCTAGTGAATACATGTTGTGTGGCATAAACAACAAGGTTTTTAATCCCACTCTCATATTTCTGTACTCCAAATACACACCAATATGGGTGGAAAATGGTCACATGGTTTGAGACCCAAGTAATACATCTTGTGATATTTATTTCTATGCCAAAAACCTAGCACCAGATAAAATTTTACTATGTAGAATGTGTTCATAGTACTATAAGGCATCATGTTATGAATTTCATATAATCCATGTGATTCATCCTGCCGTAGAATCTGTCTCCCAAACAATTTGATTAAATTGTCTAATGTGGTATTTTTTCATATATTTGAGGGTGACCAAACATTCCACAATGTAGTTATCAAAAATTGGGTAGTATCAAGTGATAAAGAATCATATTCATCATGCCTAATGAGAACCACATACCCAGAACTTAACATTGGTATAGAAATCAATGTTTTTGCTCGATATTACGACCATTCCAATCCCATATTTGAAGTATCAATCTGTTCCATTATGAAATGAATTAGAAATGAAATATTTTTATGTATTTTTCAAACAAAATTTAAATTTAATTTACCATGATGAATGTATAATGGGGAATGAAACAAAAAATATTGGAAAAATGTGAAATTAACAATTTACAATTTTCATGTTGGTCAGTATTTTTTCTTTATAATGAAGAACATAGTTAAATGTTATAATCATCAATTATGTCCAAAATAATGATACCTGAATTAATTCACTAGATTATTGTTTCACGTTCATCATTTTAATAGTGAAACATTATAATTATAATTATATCAAACAATCTACGTCATCATGGATACCTCACTGAAAATGAATGGACACACGTCATTTTCATTGGGGAGATTTAAAATAAGTGTTGGCCCATGATCCACGGTCTAACGTAGATATGAAAACATTTTCAAATGATCTCCCAAGTACTCATCTTTAATGAATACTATTAATTACTAGGTTATGGCTAACACTAGGGATTATGTATACTAATGTTTAATTATATTTATCTATGATTTCCTGTCAAACTAAATAAATAAATCATTTAAATTAATTTGTTTTTATAATTTTGGACCATGATATAACTTTAATAAAACACAAATAAAATAATATATATAATGTTGATCTTATGGTATATAAATAATTATTTACATGGTGACTGATAAATAATTTTCATTTAACAATCTATTTAAGAGTTATTCCACAATTTTGGGTAAATGGAATTACATAATATTAATATATTTGTAAAATTAAAAAATAATTCATGTCTCACCGGGCCTCTAAATATATTGTTGTCTTAGCACCATGATTTTGAATGATTACTAGTATTATTTAAATTTATTAAATGGTAAAAAGTATGACATTAAATTAATCCATACATTAACAATTTTAATCCCCAAAAATAATAAAAAAACATAATAATGGGGATTTTAAACACTCAATTGTGTCTTCCGATCCAATGATTTTCACTATTTAATTACTATACTTTCATAAAACATGCACCCAAGGAAATCACTTTATCATGAATGAAATTTCTCTACATGTTATTAAATCCACTAGAATCATGAAAAAAACCTCCAAAATAATGATAGAGTGTATCCAAGTAAATATTCAACAATGTTTTATGCACATACAACCTCAATGTCCATTAGTGGAGAACACCAATATACCAAAACTACTAATCATGGGGTTATTTAGTACACAACCTCAATAAATCAATATAGAATACGGAAATGATATGGACATAGAATTTTGATAACAACCTATCACTATGGATAAAACTCTTGTATTATTGATCTCTAATGGATTATGCCATTAGTCTGTAAATATATACTATAGTTTACTAGAAATATGTTATAAAAGTCATTATAATTTGTACCATTTATAATGATATATAGAACAAAAAACAACTCAAATTTGATCATATACAATAAATGATAGTCTATAGTCGTGTTTTTCATGGTCTCTAAAACATGGCCTTGAAAAACTATTACTCTAAGGATGTAGTGCTATTCATCAGGATATTCATACAACACTGATGATAGATAATCCTACCAGATTTGGCTCAAAAAGTCCATGAAATCAGGAATAATTTTCAATAGATCATAAATGTTCCATGTTAAATTTCCAAATTATTGGGATCAAACACCATGATCAAATAAAACCTTGTCCAAAAAGGTTTCTGACATCCTCTACGGAATCATTCCATGAATAGAGTATCATAGATTGAAACTATTGTCAAGGGAATTCCATGAATCCAAACTACCTAATGTAGGAAAAATATTCTCAATCTCTTTGTAATTCATTGTCTATGACAACCATATATATTTGTGAAAAAGTTTAACATGAAATAATTCTCCATTGCCATCAAGTTCCCAACTCATGCAAAGAGATCCTGACACATACTCACCTACTACAGATGTATTGATAAGGGTAAATAACCTCTTTATTAAATCTTAAGACATTGTGGTTGATCTCACCATCTATCCTTGATCAATGATGAAGAGATTCAATCTATCATAGAATATATTCATAATGTATCTGTAGGATATCTAGTAATGTAAAAACCGACCATCATTTTCCCAAGATAGTGCCTGACATTATATATCATGAATTTTCGGGGTAACAAATATCAATTTGATGTAAACCATAACATCCTAAATTATCTCATGTGTATATATGAAACACAAAGTACAAATGTATTCCATCAACGAAGACCATCATTAAATGATCCAATAATTGTGAATGATCTAGCCTATAATTATAATGATTCTTATGTGGTTTACATCTCACCAAAGGTATCCCCATTATCCCAAAAACACATAGTAGAATTACAAACACACATATTTTATATCATGATATAGAAACTAGATTCATAAATACACTATCATGAGGCTAAACTCTATGAATAACATCTCCCTAAGAAACTAACCAGAAATCTATTGATTATCAGGGGTGGTTACATAGCCATGGGTGTTCTAGTCCAACTGACATGAATCCACACCCGACGTCATGTAAAAAACCTCTTCATGGTTTAATAGTCATAGAGATACGTAGGAAAACATATTAGGCCATATGAATACCCTTCTTTGTATACACTAATAATTATACCACCAACTCTCATAACTACAAGTGGTTATATGATTTTATAGCCTCCATGTCAGGTCAACCTTAGTTCATATCCACGAAAAAATAGTTGATGGGATGTTTTACTCATAACTTTATCAATTTGGATTCCAACATACTCATCCACCATTATTGGAAATTGATTGCTCACAGAATTTTCTACTACAATGTAAAATATTTCAGCTAATAATGAAGTTTCGAAAACCTCATATGAGTGAGTTCAGATGAATATTCCTAGGATTAATCCATTTCAAATGATGAAATCTCCAACAGAAAATACTTCAAGTACTTCTAATTTTATTGTTAGTAAATAATGGGAATATATTCATGTATATAGTTTATAATTAGAAAAACATTTTGGGGTCTCAATAAAAAGTTCAAGAGATTCTATGTGAGACAACCTCTCTTCCTAATTCCAGGTCACAATATCATTAGTAGAGTATAATTACCGATCAACATTATAGGAACCACCAATTCATGGTTTGATAAAAAATTGTCCACTATTATCAATAGGTCTATAATAGGTGACACACCTAGGGAAAGGTGTGTCATAGCACTCAGGGTGAATAGTAACTAGGGAATGGGAGACACATGTTATACAATGGACAACACTCAAAGTCTCTATAAACTCCCAATTATTATTACATAATTTTTCCATAACCAACTAATATACTATAACCAAGGATTTCCCCAAATAATTAGGAAAAAAATAACCTCAATGACCCAATTCATTTGAACTCATCCACCACGCCTCAACACCATCCACTTTTAGTGAAATTTATTTTCCCGCAATGTTTAGGATCACATCATGAGAGTGTATCTCACTATGGATGTTACACCTCTTAGTGTCATTTCAATTTTTGTTTAATGTCTTCAATATTATTGGGCTATACTGACACCTGGTTATACCTTATAGAATTCGTATTACTAGTATCCCACTAAGAATGGGTACCATAAGAGAAGTTCATTCATACAATTGCTTCTAACATTACCCAACACAATTCAAAAGAGAATTGACCACCATATAACGTAGATATATATAAATATAAGACTAATGATGTAACCTTATCAATGTCGTGTCATCTATCTATGCCAAGAGAGATAACTATATATCTTTAAACAAAAATGGTTGCGTTAAAAACCATCTAATCAGTCGAGGGTTAACAAATTATGAAAAACATAGACCATCACCTTGAGTTAACTGAATATTACTAGATTGTCTAGATTTCAACAAAACATGAGCGATATATTCCTTTAGAAATCTAATAGAAAAGATAATCCTTGACATAACATCATCCAATTATTCTAGAGAAATTAAATGTACCTCAAATGTAAAATCATCTTCATGATCCACAAAAGGGTATATTCATCAACCGATAGTTGTTATCACTACCATGGGATTTCCTAGAGGGAACACCTCATGTGTGGGTCTTGAGAAGTAAGGCCATTCCACTCAACCAGTCATCAACATGTAAATTTCCAAGATTCCTAGATGGATATCGTCACATTGATATATTAATAATTACCGAGACAAACCATTTTAACTGAATAAATCACGGGAAATGACTCAATAAATATATGGAGACCACAAATAATTCCAATTTGAATAATAGACCAATTATATACTAATAATTAGTTCATACATGTTTCAAGTAAATGACTTAGTTATCAACGTCTTGGGGAATCAATATATTCTCCACTGAACAAACACTAGACACCATTTAATTAGATATTGGCTCAAAAAAATTTAAATCTATATTTGTAGATCCTAAACCAAACCTCACATCTATACAACGAGAACTCCAAAAATAAGTCCAAAAACAAGGTATTTTCATAACACATTATGTTGGGAACCCCAAGGACACCATTCAATCAGGTGCTATCCAACTATGTTCTAAGAAACAACTACCCCAAGACCACCTCTAATAGGATTGGGTTGGTGAATAACGCATAGAAGAAATATCATAAAAACTGGTGGATTTATCCTAAAGTACTTATATTCAAAAACACATTCTAAATCCCATAAAATGATGAAATTTTAAAAGACATAAAAAAATGAATGAATACATCTATAATCCAAAAATCAGTCTATGAAATAATGTATAGGAATCTGTAAATGGGGGCTGAATAGAAGCCCATCTATTCAATAAAATAATCTCTTAGATTCTCATAAGGAGGATGTTGTTGTCACATGAAACACTAGTATACACAATGATATGTATATCCAAATTAAGAACCATATTCACCTAGTCCTCCAATAGATTTGTATGTTGGTTTACATTCTACATATGATGTAATATCGTGACATGTCCTCGGGGCCGGTGTCGTGACTACCCCAAGCCCACATTCCATAGGCCAGGGGCTGGCGACTAGCACCAAAGGCGTAAATCCCTAAGCTAGGAAGGAATTTACTTTAAGAAAGTAAACAAACACAATAGAAGATGCAAATGATGTAATCACTATGTAATAATGTATAAAAAAGTATGTACTAAATGGAAAAGGGGCCGGAAATTCAAGCATAATAGTAAGTACAGTACAAATGAAAAACTACTACAACTGAAAACCAAGTACAATTCTAGTAAATTAAAATAGAAACTACTGAGTTGTCATCCAAAATCCCCAAACGAAATGTGGGTACAGATGGCCTCCTCTGCACCTCAGGTCTTTCCATCTGCTCCACGTACATCTCGTCGTGTGGTCCACCTCCGAGTATTGTCCAGCTCTACAAGTCTCTACCTCTATCAGTGTTGTCAATCATCTGTATCCAACACAATGAAGTGCAGGAATAACCTGTCTAGGGGTGAGTATATGATACACAGTAGGGACCCCAAGACCCTGAAGGTCTCCCTGAATCTACGAATTATAAATCACAGAATAAATATACAACAAAGAAATATCAATGAACCATACATAGGTATATGCACATAATTATACCAAAGTTATCAATATCAGTTTGGATCCAACTCTCGAGCCCAAGCACAACTCAGTACACATAATAAAGAATTCAATAAAATATATGATAATGATTGAAATTCAAGACTCATTTTACATAGGAATACATCTTTCAAATAGTGATAGATATGAACAGATGTAGTCACTGATTCATCTAAGATGTCTGTCCCACATTGGATACAAGACCCGCTCAACTGTCAGACCCACACAAGATACAAGACCAGATACTCTACAGGACCCACACAAGATACAATAATAATATTCATCACCGTCGAACCCACAGAGGATTCCAGTATGGTAGTCGTCACTGTCGAACCCACAGAGGATTCTAGTACAGTAGTCAATGTAGTCGCAACCAGCTCTAAGGTTCCGGCACACAAAACACTAGATTCCGGGTGGGTCTGCAGCTCGATCAAAAGGGTTCGATACTGGAACTATCAAGAATTCCATAGTTGATGTATCCTGATGTTCTGACTCATCAAAAAGAACCCAACACAGTAGATGGCACATCAATTGGATGCCCAGTCTGAGCGTTAGTGTCTTTTCCGTTCTAGGGGCCCAGTTGGAATTGCGCTCGTTCCAAACTCGGTTGTTTCCCAAAGATGCCCGAAACTCACTTAGAGTATCTAAAAGGACAAACTCCTCATAAGGGTCTCAGTGGAGTAGACGACGCATCGATCAGACGCACGGTCATGAAGTTATTTGTATTTAAGTAAAATGGTTTCGGCTCGTCAAGCCTGGTGGGCAGGATGGTCGGCCCGTACTAGCTCGACGGGTCCGACCATGAGAAGGGGTCGGCCCAGCCAGGTGGGGAACTACCCAACCTGGCATGGAACGACCCTACCCGTGGTTGGCCACGGCTTGGCCAGTTGGATAATCAAATCATGGGCGCAGCCCCCGGTTTCCCGAAACGTCGGCGCTGAGCGGCACCGCCCCTCCTGTCCGGCCGGCCAAATCTGGCCAGTCTTCTGCAGCCCATGCGGGCCAAACGAGGGGGGGGGGGGGTGGGGGGCGCTGTTGCTCCTAATACATCACTAGAGGGTGCCATGACTCTCTTCTACCCGTATGGTAGGTGGCTGGCTGGTTCGCCACCGAAGCAACCCGTGGAGCGAGGGCCATGGTTCTATACAGGGTGACGCCAAAGTGGAACCGTGGTTCTCTAGCCCGGCAAGCTTAAGCTGGTCAGTTCTTCTTCATCCAAGAGGATTGAGGATTCATGTTGTGGTCTCCCTTGGACGTGGCACCTGGTGCTGCAGTCCTTTTTGGGGTAGTGCACAACCACCGTTGCCGCCGCCACCTTCGGTCATCACCGCCCCCGATCATCAAAAACTCCGGTCGCCACCACCTCTTCCAACACTATCTATATCACGAATAAAAAAAGAAAAAATGGAGGGTCATCAGGATATGTTAGTTCGGCCCATTCCCTCCGTGTTAGGCAGTAACAAATGGAAATAACCAATCACTTACATTAAACAAGAACGAAGGTATAATTTATTTAATTTAAATTATACAAACCCCCTACCACGATCTCAAGAACATTGCACTTCGACGAGCCATAGTATCAGAGCATCGCAGAGGTTAGACGTTGTCAAAGATGGATGTAGATTCAGTTGATGTTAGGGTGTGTACCAAGAAGAAGTGGCATCTCCTCTCTCATCGCGGAGGAAGAGGAAGGAAGACACATCATCGTTCTTCGGTGGAATCGGCGTTCTTCGTCGAAGAGGCCATCGTTGTTCAGGAATGATGATGCTCTCTTCTATTTCTCCAATGGCTCCACCCAGAATATTTGGCAAGGAAAATATAATAAAAAGTCCCTCTAATATTATAAAATTTCCATGTAATTAAAAACAATTCAACAGAATTGTTGACACCACAAAAATAATTAATGAAGGCATTAATTACATGTGTTGGCACACTTGATGGGAAGGAAGATGAAGAGACTCCACCAAAATAAATGAGGGGTGTGGTGGACTTATTATTTAAAGGGAGATAAAGGGGATTTAATGGGGAGTTGAAGAGTTTGGACTCGTGTGGGTTCCACACACATTATCCTCCCATGGGAGGTTATGTTGGAAGTGGGTCCCACCACCAACTCCTCTTAGGAAAAAATAACAACCCTTAACAATAAAATTGAATACAAAAATATTTTATTTAAAAAAAGAAGGAATCCCCAAAAATTAACATCTCCTCCGACACAAACGCAACTGCAGTAAAGGTCCCCAAAAGTGAATATCGGTGTTGTGAGTTCATTGCTGCCCTCTGATTTCGATTCCGAGAACCGGTTTTAATGATAGAAAAACATGTATGTCCATTTACTAAATGAACCCTAAGAAAACATCATAAATTGATTCTGGGCACACCGGGCCTCAGAATCAGGTGTCGTTGGAAACTACGGATTCGTTAAATTCAAAATATTATAAGAAAAAAAAATTCCTTAAAATTTAATGGTCATTAAATTACCCCAACCTCAGGGATTTACATCCCCGTAAAGATAAAAAATACACTACAAAAAAATGGGGGTACTAAACACGCAAATGAGCCTCCCGCTCCCATGTGCTCTCCGAGAGGTTCCCGTGATTCCAGTGAATGTGAACTAGAGGAATAAACTGTTCACGCATGACCCACTCTTTTCAATCTGTGATCTCTATTGGACCCTCCATGAATGTCACCCCTTCATCGATGTCGATCTCCCCATGGTCGATGAGGTGGTACGGGTCGTGCACATATCACCCCAACTGAGACACGTGGAAGACATCATGCACTTGGTGCAACTGAAGTTGAAGGGACAGGTGGTAAGCCACCTCACCTACCCTTCTGATGGCCTGAAATGGTCTGATGAATTGTGGATATAACTTTCCACCCCAGAAAAATATCTGTAGATCCCGTTGTGGTGAGACCCGTAGGAAGACATGGTCGCCATCCTCAAACTCCAGTCGTCTTCGTATCCTATCAGCAAAGGACTTTTGTCTTCTTTGTTCAGTATTCATCTACTATTGGATGATCTGCACCTTCTCCATAATAGCCTGAACCATCTCTGGTCTTATAAGTGTTGACTCCCCTGTGTTATTCTAGAATAGAGGATCTTTGAAATGTCATGCATACAGTGCCTCATAAGGTGCCATCCCGATAGTGGAGTTATACCTATTGTTATAGGCAAACATCACCAAGGGTATGCGATCCTCAGAGATATGACCAAATTCAAGGAAACATGCACATAGCAAGTCCTTGAGGGTCTGAATGGACAAATCAGTCTGGCCAACCGTCTGAGGATGGATGGTGGTCCTCAAGAGAAGCTGTGTCCCAAAATCCTCATGTAAGTCCTTTCATAGGTGGGAAGTGAAACAAGAATCTCGATCAGAGATGATAGTCCGTGTCACACCATGAAGCCATATGATCTCTTGAGTGTAAGGGCATCCCATGTTCTCTGCTGAGCCATGCTCCCTAATCGGTAGGAAGTGGGTAGACATTGTGAGTCGGTCTATGATCACCAAGATAAAGTCATGTCCTCTGGATGTATATGGAAGATTTATCACGAAATCATTGGATATCCCATCCCACTTACACTTTGGGACCTCTATGGGTTGTACCAAGTCGGTTGGTACTTGGTGCTCCACCTTCACTTGCTGAAAAGTGAGGCATTGTGAAATGAACTCTTCTACTTCTTCTTCATACGCGAACACCAGTGTTGTCATCTGAGGTCTTGATACATCTTTACAACAGATGGATTTACTGCTATAGGGGAAGTGTGAAACTCTATCAGCACCTCCTCCTGTAGTGAAATTGGTACCATGGTATGTCCCCTGAAGAGGATAACGTGCTCCTCTCCTTAAAAAAAACCATCAGGTGCATACCCTGTGGATATCTGAGCTCATCATGTCTCAAAGTCAACGTCCCCACACTGTGCCTATCTAACTCAGTGATGAAGTGGAGGAGTGAATATGAGAGACTGAAGAAAGGTTTCTCCATCATTTTCCACAAAAGCTATCTCCAACGAGACCACCTGCTCTATTGCCTCTCATAGAACCTGAATTCGTGATCTCTTGCTAATAGAATCTTGTACAACGTTCCCCTTCCCGGGAGTATAGACTATCTTGATATCATAGTATTAGATGAAATTGAGCCAACATCGTTGTCTCAGGTTCAGGTCCTTCTACGAGAAGATGTACCTCAGACTCTGGTGGTTAGAGTAAACAGTAAAGTGTTATCCCATTAGATAGTACCTCCACATCATCAAGGCTAATACCACTACGGCTAACTCCATGTCCTGGGTACCGTAGTTCTGCTGGTGCAGCCTCAACTGTCATGAACCATACACGATCACCGCTCGTTCCTGTTCCAGGAAACACCCATGTAAGGTCCCTGACACGTCATAGTAAACCATGTACCCTATGCCCTCCTCCAGTATTCTCTAGATGGGCGCACTTTTCAACCTCTGCCTCAGCTCATGAAAGCTTTGTTGTCATCTATCTTACCACATGAAGGTTTCCCCCTATTCGTCAATGTGGAATGTTGTGCTGCAACTCTAGATAAGTCAAGCACAAATCTACGATAGTACACAACCAGACCTTGGAAACTCCGCACCTCCATCACACTCCTATATATCTCCAAATGAAGCTCTACATCGATCTTCGTTGGATCCACTGCTACCCCAGCCTCCAAGATGAGGTGTCCCAAGATTTAAACCTATCGAATCCAGAAATGGCACTTCGAGATCTTACAATAAAGCTGAGGCTCTCGACGTCTGTATAGTACTACCCACAAATGGTAGGCATGTTCGTCCTAAGTACTCAAGTATATCATTATGTCATCAAAGAATACTATGGTAAATATATCAAGGTAAGTCTGAAAGATCTTGTTCATGAGACTCATGAACACTGCTAGAGAATTGGTTACGCATAAGGGTATAACCAATAACTAATAATGGCCACACAAACACCTGAAGTATATCTTATGCATATCCACATCTCGAAATCTGAGCTAGTGATACCCTGAACTGAGGTCTATCATTGAGAACCATCGTTCTCCCTTTAGGTGATCAAAGAGGTCTTCAATACTCAGAAGTGGCTACTTGTTCTTCATGGTCACCTTATTCAGGCGACGGTAGTCGACATAAAGTCGCAACCTCCCATCTGCCTTCTTGTAAAACAAAATCAGAGATTCCCAGGGTGAAACTCTGGGTCTGATAAATCCCTTCCCCTGCAAGTCATCCAACTGTAACAGTAGCTCATAAAGCATAGCGGGAGCCATTATATATGATAGAGTAGATTTCGGTGTTTTTACGGGGTACAGATCAATATAGAAGTCTACCTCTCTTCACGGAGGTAGTCCTGAAATGTCATTAGGAAAAAATATGCATACTAATCCACCACAATAGAAAAACTCAGACTCCACAAATCAACCACTACAAGGATGAGACCAGCCAACTGATAAGTGATCTGATGCCATCTCCTCTACGTAAATCCATCTTGTGCTGCAAAGGATCCCTTCTCACCGGTGAAGGTGAGCCTTGTCCCATCCGTGAGGACACACTGCACCTTTCACCTAATATAGTCGATTAGAGCATGGACTCTAAATAACCAGTCCATACCCAAGATGACATTGTAAGGCCTCGACACAGCTATAAGAAGAACCCAGTCGAATCTCTTGCCTCCTAGAGTAAGCTCACACTTCCGGCACCAGTGTGTAATTCTCAACTCTACTCCTGTAGGAGACTCTAGACATAAGGATCGAGCCAACAGTTCCATCAGAATCATTGTGTTCTGAACAAGGGCAGTGGAAATAAAAATAATGACTCGCACATGTGTTTATTTGTAAATCAATAAGGGTGTAGTAGACACAGACAGTACCTCTAATCATCTCGTGTGCACCGTGGTCGTAGTCCTCGACTTCCGGGAGCTGAGTCTTCCTCTGCCTGCCAGCTCCCTGTAGTCTAGGTGGGTCTCATGGTGGTGGTGGTGGTGGTAGATCCCCCATACATTGTCCACCACCTGCTGCTCGCCCAGTTTATCTGCCTCATCCGCCTGCTCCCGACGGACCACCACGGTAAAACCTCTGACTATGCATGGGAGGTCCTTCTACTATCAACTACTCATCTTCGTGGTGGTTCGGGCAGTCACGATCCATGTGGCCCTGCCCGCCGCAAGCATAGCACTTCCGGCTCCATGTAAGACTGGATGTGTTTCGTGTGCCCCACACAACCGAACTTGTATCCTGAGGTCACTCACCTGATGGACTAGTCTGCTTGGACCTCTGTGACATCTGTGTACTACCGGCTATAGAAGACTCTACTATATGTCGCGTTGTGGTTGGTCTCGCTATCGGTGTCTGCTTAGTGAGAAAACTATCCACTAGAAGCGATTTCTCTAATACCCTCTCCAGCGTTGGAATAATGAGGGGAATCCTCGAAGCTCTGATCTCATTCTTGAGTCCCTGATCGAATGTCCGGGACCAAATGAATGGGTCCTGTAACATATCCCTAGAGTAGTATGAGAGTTCAGTAAACCTCGCTGAGTACTGAGATCCTGTCATGCTGCCCTGCCACAGATGTAGTAACTCCTGAATACACACTAAACGAAGGGTGGCTAGAACAAACTCTGAGCAGAAGAGACTCTCAAAGTCTACCCATAGTAATGATGCCTCATCCTCCACCTGGAGCACTAGGCTCCGCCATCTACCTGCTGCTGCATGCAAGAGGCTCGCGATAAGGATCACCATAAGGCTGACTGGTGTCCCTAACAATCTGAAAACTCTGACGACAGCCTCCAGCTAATCATCAGCTGCCGGTGGGTCTATCTCTCCACAGAACCTGAAGAGCCTCTTTCGCTGAAACTCATGAAACGCACTCAGGCGGTGTGCACTATCTCTTAGTGGAGCTGGTGGTATCGGTGGTCCAGTGGGTAGAGGTGCCACTGGTACCTCTGCTGTGATAGGGCCCTACACCGAGGCATCGTCGCTCAGTGGGATACCATCTCGTACGGAACTCGAAACCCTAGCTGGCTACCTTCATGGGGCCATCCTAAAAATAATCAGGTGCACCACGATCAAATAGTATATCTGGTGAGTTGACACAATGTAATCACAATGAATAGTTTTGAAACCCACATTTAATAAATGTTTTCATGCACTATGTCTGAAATCAGCAGTCGGGGTCCGGGTGTATGGATACGTCAGATGTCGCACCAACAATGGACTCTGTGGACTGAAAACCACACTCAATACTCTTAACAATATTGATTCATAGAAAATAATGATCAGAGTAATGAGTTCTGTGGTATAACTGATTCCTATGATACCTATTTTTCATGACCCATCCTCCAGGCCCGTGTTGTGACTACCCCAACTCTGACTTCCATAGGCCAGGGGCTGGCGACTAGCACCAAAGGCATAAATCCCTAAGGTGGGAAGGAATTCCCTTTATTAGTGTAATCAAACACAATAGAGTACGAAAATAATGTAAGAATTAAGTAATACTATATAAAAAATTAAGTACTGAATAAAAAATGGGTCGGAAATAGAAGCACAATAGTATGTACAATACCACCAAAAATCTAGTACAACTGAAAAGCTAGTATAACTGCAGTAAAGTAAAACAACAACTACTAAGTCATCCTCTAGATACCCCACCTGAAGGGTGGGTACATATATCCTCTTCTACACCTCAGGTCCGTCCGTCTGCTCTGTGTAGGTCTCACTGAGTGGTCATCCTCTATGTACTGTACAGCTTTACAAGTCTCTACCTCGATCAGTGTTGTCCATTGTCTGCATCCAACACAATGCAGTGCATGAATAGCTCATGTAGGGGTGAGTATATGATACTTATTAGGGACTCTTATAGCCCAAAGGTCTCCCAAAATCCACATAGGATAAACCATGAAGAAAGATACAACCATGAAGTATCAATGAAACCTACTTTGGTATATTCCCATACATATACCTAAGTTATCAATCATAGTTTGTCTACAACTCTCTAGCCAAAGCACAACCCAGTACACATAGGAATGATGTCAATCACATCAATGATAATGATTGAATGTCAGGAATCATCTCACACAGGTATACATATTTTTAATAGAGTTAGAGATGATCAGATGTAGTCAATGATTAATCTAAGCTGTCGGACCGACACATGATACAAGACCAGCTAAGCTGTCATACCCACACAGGACACATGACCAACTACTCTGCCGCACCCACACAGGATACAAGTACAGAGGTCAAACTACTGGAACCACATAGGATACAAGAATAGTAGTCACTGTCGTATAACCCATGGAGGATTCCAATATGGTAGTCGTCACTATTAAACCCACATAGAATTCCAGTACAGTAGTTTATGCAGTTTCAACCAGCTCTAGGGTTCCCGCACACAACACGCTCAATTCCGAGAGGGTGCGCTTCTCGAGCAAAAGGTGTTGATACATCAAATGTCATTAAGTCCAGAGTTTATGTATCCCAACGTTCCGTCTCATCAAAAGGTACAAAATTCAACAGATGTCGATTCAATTGGATGAACGGTCTGAGTGTTATTTGAATTTCCATTCTAGGGGCCCGGTTGGAATTATGCTCGTTCCAAACCCGACCATTTTCCCAAGTTCTCCAAAACTGACAATGAGTATCACAAAGAACTGTTTTTTCTTATATGTCTCAGTTCCGTAGATGGCACATCAATTGGAAACATGGTCCAAAAGTTATTCACATTTAAGTGAAACGGGCCTGGCCCACGGCTTGCCGCAACTCGGTTAGCTGGCCGAACAGACTGGGGGTGCGGCCCTCAGTTTTTTGAAATAATGGCTTCGTTGGAGCCACCACTCATGTTCAGCTGGCTGAAGCTAGCCGGTGTTCTCCAGTGTGAGCGGCCTGCATGGGCGGTCCGCTTTTCCTCTGCACGTGGCACCAGCGGGTGTCACAGCTCCCTTCAACCAGGCTAGCAGGCGGCCGTCTGATTCACTTTTGATGGGGCCCATGGAGGGCGGGCCGCAGTTCTCCATAGTATGACACCAAAGGGGCGCTGCGGTTTTCCAGACGAGCAGGCTAAAGCCAGATGGTTCTAATGCCAGATGTTTCATCTTCGGCTGTGTGGCCCGCAGTTGCGGGTCGTGGTCTCCCTTCCCTGCAGCACCCTGTGTCACAGTCCTATTCATGCTGACGCGTGGCTGTCGTCGCCTTTGATCATCACCGCCCCCGATCATCACCTACTCCAGTCACATCCACCTCTTAAAACTGTATCTCCATCATGAATAAAAACAAGAAACAAAAGATGGTTGTCAGGCCGTGTTCATTCGGCCCACACCCTCTGCATAATGCGGTAACAAATAGCCACATATGATCACTTATATTCAACAAGAATGAAGGTATAATTTATTCAATTGAAATTATACAAACCCCCTACCTATATCTCAAGAAAATTTCACTTCGGCAAGCCGTGGAAGACGAGTGTCACATAGGTCGGGTGTCATGGAAGACAGACATCGATTTTGTTGATGTTAGGGTACCTCTGAAGAGGAATTGACTTCTCCTCTCTCGTCATGGAGGAATAATAAGGAAGACATGCCATCGTTCTTCAGTGGAATCAGCATTCTTTGTCAAAGAAGTCATCGTTCTTCATCGAAATATGATGCTCTCTTCTAATTATCCAAAGGTTCCACCCAGAATGAAAAATATAATAAAAAGTCCCTCCAATATAATTACATTGCCAAGAAATTCAAAACAATTCAAATGAATTGTTGACACAAAAAAAATAATTAATGAAGGAATTAATTACATGAGTTGGCACAATTGATGCGAAGGAAGATGAAGAGACTCCACCAAAATAAATGAGGGGTGTGGTGGCCTCATTAATTAATGGGAGATAAAAGAGAGTTAATGGGGAGATGAACGGTTAGGACTCATGTGGTCCCCACAAACATTATCCTCCCATGGGAGGTTATGTGGTATGTGGGTCCCACCTCCTACTACTCTTTGGAGTAAATAACAACTCCTAACAATAAAATTGTATACACAACAATTTTATTTAAAAAAAGAATGAATCCCCAAAAATTAACCTCTCCTCCTGCACAAATGCAACTGCGGTAAATGTCCCCTTAAGCCAATTTTTTCTCTGAGAGTTCATTGGTGCCCTCAGATTTCTATTCTGAGCACCGGTTCTAAAGTGGAAAAACTCGTATATATGTTTACTGAATGTACTTGAACAAAACATCAAAAATTGTTTCTGGGAACACCAGTCCTCAGAATCAGGTGTCGTTAGAAACCACAGACTCGTAAAATTACAATGAATTTAAGCTATAAAATTTCCTTGAATATTTTGGGTCATTACATGAATCATGTGTGGAAAGATCCAATGATGGGGGAGTATAAAAATATATAGTAGGACAAGTGGAATCCATAAGAATAGACCATTAGGAGCTTATAGATTGTCATAAGATATGTAAATCATAATAAGAAACATACAATAAATCATCCTGATGCACTTATAAAAGATTATGAAACTCAATGGCCCAAAAAAGTACATCAATATTTCTACTATGATGTTTAAGGTAACACTCATCCATGTTATTTAACTCCATGAGCCCTTTCATCATTTTTTCAAATCATAGGAATGATTCTACTCTATCATGAAATAGTAAGATTACATAACATATCAGCGATATCATATGTCTTAAATTTGTGTGATATTTCTAGTAGGTTCTAGTGAATAATAAGAACATAGGAAACTGAGAAGGTGTATCTAAGATACAATCTCCAACAGTATAATACCACATTTGAAATATCAAATCTCAATACATAGATAGATGTCAATTCCTATGTCTCACTAGTTGGACTGTAAACCCTTTGGGAAATATCCTCCAATATAAGTGATCGAAACCCCATTAAATATTGTTCAAAAAATTTAGAAAAAACCCCATCTAATGAATTATGAATTAAATAAGGATCACTCATAGACTCTCTGAGGGATATATGATCCATTATATCTATTTATGTGGACTATGAAAACTCATCACATAATAATGGATCTCACTAACAATATAATGATGATTCAGAATCCAAATTGGGGTCACCCTCTATGATGGGGATGTGATGCCGTACCAAACCCTCATAGGATTGTAACAGGGGAACACACTCCAGGGAAGGTCTTGCATACCGAAAATGATGTTGTGTGTAGATTAAATTGGAATCCATCATATCATAAAAATACTATATTTAAAACCCCTTGGAGTAAATGGTACCTCTCATTCATCATGGTGCAGCCCATGCCTCACACTCACATGACATTCACATTTCCAAAACACAGAGAATGCCTCATAGGTATAAATATTATATGTTCTTGGGCTGGAAAATTGAATTAATCCTAACATATCTCCTATAATTTCATAATTACAAAACTTGTATAACACCACACATAGTGTTGGGCCACATGATATCCATATCGTTTACTCCCTGTATAGTCAATTGATTTTCTATTGTACTACAAACACATTGCAAGGGCCACATTGCATATAACATCACATAGTTTCATAGGATATTACCCGCAATACACACAGATTTTTTGTTAAATGGGTCACGCAATGTGGTACATGATTCACATGACATGCAGTAATTATATCTATGAAAAAACACTAGTGCTGCATAAAATGGGACTATAATGAATGTTTTTATATGAATAATCACTATATGTACATTTTTTATATAATCCATTAGATTCCTCACATATCATAATCTACATCACAAACCCTTTTATTATTCCATGGAAATGAACCATTCTACACAGATCAAAGGTTAATAGAACACCCCTAATCATCATTGCCCAGATTCAGGCTATATTTGGTGCTCAAGAACCATTTTTGTTGTGCGGTTTTGATACTACATGCCCAAAACATGGTCTTAGTTTCTAGATATGTAATCTTATCTTAAATAAATCACCTACCCAAACATTAATTTTTGGTATTCAATAAATATTTCAACGAAATGGATGTGCAATGATTAATTTCTGCATATTCTTTGAATTGTGGGGTCGATGAATTTTCTTCATTGAACAAACAAACTGAGAATAAAATGAGAAAAAAATTAATTATCAATATACCATTAACTTGTTCATATATTCATCAATTCTTTGTTATGATGAGAAAAAATTTCATTTGAAAAAATCAATAAATAAATATCCAATCATTGGTAATATTTATCCCATAGACGTAAAATCCATGATCCTTGAATCTAATATTTTGTTAATTGATTATTGATCATCATTAGAATAATCAAACAAGGATTTACATAAAACTAATATTCCACATAAATATAAATATATTACTGAGGAATAATTATAACACAATGTTTTCATTTTTGAGATCCAAAAGCCATGTTGGAGCATAATCCTCTATCTAATCCTGATCCAGAATCATTTTCTAATGATCATAAAATCGCTTCTTTCAAATGGATCATATAAATTACTAGGTTATGTATCTAACCCTAAGAAATAGGAATTTATTGTTTAGATATAATATTCTAGTTCTCTATATCAAAATAAAGAATTAAATTAATTATATTACTGAAATACATGATGTTGACAAAAATTAACATTTCTCTAAGGATAAATGTATCATTTTCTTACAAATAAAATGACTTAAAATTGTGTTCTGACACTCTTCTCAGGATTTATACCCCATTTGTAAAAAAACAATGCACATGTGATATTAAAATATTTAATATAATTCAAAAATTTATTCTGATATTACCAGGCTAATGAATCTTATGTATTATTAGTGCATGGATTTGAAAAAATCATTAAAATATTCTAAACTCTTATATTGAATAAAATGGTACATTACATTAAATTTATAATCTATCAACCTTAATGATTTCTTTATTTTCTACTAGTTCCTCTAAAATTTTCATTTCAACTATGTAACACTCTTACCCTAGAATCCTTGAACCCATGGATGATTTTAATAAATTGGAATGACTACAAGGAATCAAATCCGTATGGACCGACCAATTTAGCAGTCATGTAAGAATATATTACAATCATTATACCCATAATAAATTTGAAAAATAAAATTAAACAAGATAGAATATGACATAAACTAAACCAAAGAATTATTATTCTATTATTTCATAATATTTACTTTTGGAAAAGAAAAATAAAAAATAAGGGAGGTTATATACTCAGAAAGGGTATGTGATACATAAGAAGATATCGTAAAATTATAAGTCAACTTTAATAAATAGTCACACATAAACATAATCTTAAAAAAATATGAAATATATAAAAACTAAATTAATAATATCACATAAATAATCACATGAGAATTCACCATATATATTATACTAGATGAATAATCACATTATTTTACTATTATTAATTTAATAATCAGATAATACATATGTAAAACATCATAAACCTTTTCATCAATGCCACAACCATGAATTCTTAAAATAAAAGGGTATGTCCTCACCCAAATCTCAATTCTATATTGTCTCATTAGACCTTCTGATGAATTGAGGGACTATTAAGGGCCCCACCTGTCACATGATAAGTCTAATTATTTCTTTAGTTGTTTAATAAAAGATATATTTAGATCAAAGTGTATGATACCACATTGATATATTTGAATAATAATAATAGGTGAAAATAATCTGATTTTATCATTAATAAAATCGCAAGGAAATGATCAATAAACATTCTAATGATTCACATACCACATTGAAAACTATATTTCATAATTTCATAAAATATCATTATAATAATAAGTCTCATGATTTGATATATCATAGGGAATTACATACACTACATGTAGCGAATAATATAAAATTGTAAAAATATATATACCAGAAAAGATATGGTAAAGACATTGAAAATATATTCGAGGCCTAAATGTAGTCCCACTGAAGTGAAATCATGTAAAAAGGTTTTTTAAATGAGCTTTATAAATAATAGATTTTTGTTAGGTCTAAGGAAAATATTATAAAGATTTTAATGAGTAAATTATAGTTTGTTATCAAAAGAATAGAAATTCACAATGATTATTTTTCATGTTAATATGTGTGATTTTAAAGAAATAATCTTTTCTTAAAACATATTATATAGAGCACTTGAAAATAAGTAAGTATTTGAGTAGTTCCCTTGAATCAGACATGTTTATTGTAGAAAATTAAAAATGTAACTTTTTCAAAAAATATACTCCATATAAATTAATGATTAAATTATCTAAATATATGATTCTGGAACATGAAAACAAAATATAAAATATTTACACAAAAGGAAATAAACATTTCATTTGGGTAAGTGTATCATCCCAGCACGACTCACCTCTAACATGGTGGCTGAACTGGAATTTCACAAGACCTCATGTGTGTGTCTCTGTAAGACATGGGCTATTAAATAGTTGTGAGGGTGTAAGGATAGTCCTTGGGGAGACTATAACCTCTTACCATAGTTTCATTATTTTATAAAATTGTAAATAAAAATCAACAATCTAAAGAAGTAATACATAATTGACTATGCAGTGGAAGAAAATATTGATATAACATAACAAATGTAACAAACTTTAGTTTATACAATATATGAATTCCTGACATGGTATTGATTAATATTTGAAAATAGTAAATAGTACAATATTATTTCCAATACAGTACAAAAAAAGATAGTAAATCCCCATAGGTGATCTCCTTGAGCATCCTTAGCACTAGCTCAGTCCTTTTCTACTAACTACATGTACAAGCAATTCAAAAAAATATCATGGTCTGGTTTCTTATAAAATATAATGTTCTACTCAGTTACAATAGGGAAATGGGGGCCTTTTTAGGGTGTGAGATATAAATCATAGTAGGACGAAACCAATGATGTCTAGCCCAATCCCGACAGTTTGATATAAATTAATTAGGTTGAAAGAATTAATAAGGTAAGTAAACATTATATGAAACTGAATACCCATGTACTAGGTTCAGCCATCGGCTGGTAGTTGAACATGTAACCAGTTCATTAATTATGTGACTACCATTTGACATTAATTATTCACGTGAGGCTCAACCAACACATGCATCACCTTGTGATAGTATATATAGTGAATGTCCCAAAGTAGTACAATCCTTAGGGGTTGAAAACGTAGTATAATCTGAGTATAGCAATGAGGTATGTGTCTAAACAAATAAGAGGAGTCCAATGTATTACACTATGAGATGACAACCTAGCCAAAGAGTTCATCTAAGGAAAAATGATTCTATGAAATGATAGGACATGAAGGGATTTAACCACAGACCTACTTTTCAAGTTGGATCCAATGAGTTTATCTGAGGCATCCTGTGATATTTTGTATGTGATCCTACAATGACATACAGAGAATATATTAAAGGAAAAGGGATATAGATTATATTCAGTTTCAACCAAACCAAGCATCATCCTTGAATTCAGAATGGGGACCTTGAGTGATCAAGGCATTCTATGATCTTAATCCATGATGATATCTAGTCAATACATTCCTATTTATTAATGAAGTCTAGTAAGTTTCTATATTTCATCAATCCATTCCAACCATTAGTGTGAAATGTTCAAGTTGAATTGAAAAATTTTATTTATTGGTACATTCCATTCCATTCATTAGTGTTGAAATGCTAAGTATAATTGGAACTATTTAGTTATTGTTTCAAGCCTTTCCATGTACTAGTGTGACAAGGCCATGTAGAATGGATCCATTTATTCAATCTATTTAAGTCATTATCAAAATAAAATCAATATTCCACTAACTTCTGTTAACATGGTATGTGGTGCTATAGACATACAACCTATTATTCAACTAAATAAAATATATACAAGTTATATACTAGTATGTATTCCAATTTCCATTACACATTTATTTATCACATTGTAAAAATTACCTTAGGCTGGTCAAGTGGTGGGAAGACATGGTACAATACATTATACAATTCACTATTCTATAATATGATATTTAATTTAGGAAAGCATACCCTATGAAATTTCAAGCCAAGGTGCACCCAAACGGTGGACTGAATGTGCAAAAACAACAAACTACAATTATGGAAAACATCACAAATGTATAAATAATGTTGGAAACTGGGCCAATAACATAGGTGGTTCTTTTCCCCATTGATTTTTTAAAATGGTGACTCTATTTTTATAGATCAATTAGGGCCATGTCCTAAAAATTACATATTTCAATGAAACATCATGAAAATATAAAAAACCACTACAATAAGCCAAGAAAGAATAAAATACTAATCAATACTTTTATATTTAATATAGGTCATCTCTATTGGAGGGGTTTTATTATAAAATGATGATATTTTTTATCAAGAAATCACTATTCACTGTAATCATTAAAGACATGTAATATACAGAAAACTTATTTAAGAGGCATTAAATATAACAACATCACTACATCAATTTAAATTTAACAAATGTGTACTATGAAATTATTTATTAAATTTTTAAAATATGAGGGATTTGAAAGGGACCATACCTCGAGGGGGAACCCTTTTAATACTCAACACTCTAACATAACTGGCAGCCACTAAGCGTAATCAATTCACAGTCACATGACAATAAATACATGTATATATAAGTATAAATATATATCATTGTATATATGTAAATGGATACTACAATGCACACATTATCCATAACATGATTTAATGCATATATGGAGGAAATATATATCTATATTATAATTATATATAACTTAATTATTTGCATGTATTCAATCAAACATTAATCAAACCCCACTCCAACATTACATTGAATCACAAAACATAGAGAAAATAATTAACACGCCTATAAAAATTACCCCAAATCCATATAAACCATGAAAACCTAAATTAAAGGGTAAAAACATCAAAATGGTTGTATTCCCTTACCTGAAAATGATAGAGCTGAACCACATTGAGGAGGATGACCTCGCTTTCACTGGTGTTCACTAGAATATGGACCAACAGTTCCCAAGACATCATCTGCACCACCTAGAATTGGAAAAAACAAGAAATCTAGATCAAAGCCTCAGTTAGAGTTTTGGTCGAACTGAATTCAGGTGACGAGAAGATGAAATGTCCAATGGGATGGAGGAGACACATATAGAATAATAAATCCCATTGTTCCACTAATAAGGATTAATTTCAAGAGAGAACTAGATTAATTTGTTTTGTAATGAGGGAGCCAGGATGAGGGGTAGGACACCAACTTGGGAGAGCGGGGCTGTGGTGACTTTTTGGTTCTATGTGACTCTCCCTATGGTGTCCAATCTAAAAACAAAAACCTTATATTAAAAATAAATTGATATAATAATAATAATAACTCCCATTAAATTTTTATTATTATCAATTAATTAAAAAACCTCTTTCGTAAACACATAAATTCCAATTTAACATCATTTAATTTAATTTATTCAACAGAATTTTATTAAATAAATTCACTAAATCATCATCATCTATAAAAATAATTAAAATTTACGAAGATATTTCCACATGGTTAAACCAACATGGTTTGTAAAACAGTGTGCCAACCGTGTGAATACCTTTGTCTACAAAAATCACCATGAAGGGTCTACCCACACGGTTTTCCTAATCGTTTACAGACGGTGTTATCTCCAAAGTCAATATAATTTATCATTAATTTTTTCCTATTATGGGATGAAATATTTCATTAAAACCATGCGCCCTCTGTAGATCCTTAAAATTGGACATTTCTAGATCTGGTGATCCTGAAACTCCTTGGGTCACCCGAGTAACTTATCAGGCCTTCTCCCAAGTCCAACGACGTCACGTTATAAGTGTTCCAACACTCAGTATTTGGTTATAAATCTATTTTTAAATCCATTACAACGATAGAATAAAACTTTTCAAAAACAATATTATTTTAGTCTAGATAATAAAATTGATATTCTACAAGAAGGATATTGAATGATTAACCTAGATGTAAAAGTGAAGGTTCAGGTTGTACCTATTACCACTTAGTATCAAATTGAATCTTATTCCACAAAATTTATAATAATCAAATGATACATTGAATAACATGAAAATAAAGATATTAATTATTTGATACATCAATTGAATGTAGACATACACCAGACATAATAAATTGTGGTGAATAAAGAATATCTCACAAAAATGGAAGTGAAATTAGAAAACCCTTACCTATTGTCTGAATGTATTCTGTACATAACCATAATGTGTGGGATAAGGAAATTAAATAAATAAATTAATTCAATAGGAACTTTATCTACATATATTGAATTATTTATAGTTCTATTATGTTCAGTTATGTAATTATTTATAATTTATTAGATTTAATTTGTTCGTTTTGGGGGTGTTCATTTCCATGATTCATTGATCGATTCACTAGATTATATGTAATGAAGTTATTGTGGAATGGATATAATTCTCCAAAATTGATCATATATATTATTAAAGAACAAAAAAATGTGTAAATGGTTATATATAAATTTTAATTAAGTGGTATTTGGTGGAATAAATAGATAAAACATTTTCTGATTGTCATTTAGATTTTTATGATGGTTTTTGGATAACAATGAACTAGTTTTGTTCTTTTATTTGATATCACATATAAATGAGGGTGAAAAAATCATTACATAAGATATATTACATATTATACAATTTTTTATCCATAAATATTGATTTCTAATATTCCATGATAACTAAAACGTCGTCATCTATGAAGGTTTTAAATTTGCACCTAAAGGATGACAATTTTGTTTATAAAATAAAAGAGAGGCAGAGTGAGAAGATTGATAATTATTATTACATTATCATTATATAGTTCATGTATATAGATGATACTTTAGAAATCAAGATAAATTGTTCAAATGATTTTATGAGTGAAAAATGAACGAATGAATAAAATGAAATTAATTTGAACTTTTTTGTGGAACATTCAGTAAATGTGCTGGTGGAATATTCTATCTTAGGAACAAGTACTCAGATTAAATATCTCAGGGAACCATTGATTTCATAATCCTGAATTCATCTAAGGGATTAACAATATCGACCATTGTAGGTGGGGTGGAAAATTTGGTTTTTCAGCATTTAAAAGAATAATAAAATGACATAAAATTGTTATTTCATTTTCCACAATTGGTTGAATGGAAGTAACAACACCAATAAGTTGTCAATCCATTTAATTGAATGAATCTTTGTATTGTAACCACAACATTTATATTAAGACTTTATTTCATTAATGAAGCTTATTAATATCTTATAGCGTTAATCACCAATCCCCTCTATTTAAATGAGTCTTGGGTTTGGGTTTTTTGAAACGGAAGTGAGGAACCTCTTACGATGTACCACATAATCTATAACCAAAGAAAAATAGAGGCTCACACTTCATCGTTGGAGTAATTGATCTGGGATCAACGAATGCTGACGACTATATCAAATGAAGATTCTTCTTTTAAAACTGTGATGTCTTCTCCGAATCCAAGCTATGTGATGTTTATATTTAAATTCATCATAATTTTTTATTTTCATGTTCTCAAAACATGATGAATTGTAAGAGTGTTTAATGGTGTTTAACATTATTTTTTCCGAATGTATTAATTACTCCCACTTTTTATAATGCTAACGTGGACGGTGCAGGCCTAACAGACAAGTAACGCACCCTCTACTGCTTCAGTATTTGTCTCGTTCTTCAAGGAAAAAATTTCAACTTGGAGGAAAATTGAATCCAGAAACCACACAGTGATGAAAACATCCTAGGATTCCCATATGCACATTTGAAAGGGAAAACAAGCAAAAGAAGTTCACCGAAGGCCCCACAGAAGAACCTTTGGTGGTGGTCACCATTGGCATGCAGTGATGGTAGTGGGCGGCGTGTCAGCTCACGCAATGAAGGGGAGTCATGAAATCATTCCAAGGAGGTAGCAAAGAGACTGGATATCAGTTAGCCGCATTGGTGGAAGGTTCCCCGCCATCACGTACTATAGGGAGGAGGCCACAATTTGAAAGTTGTGGTGGAGGGGAAGGGGACTCACCCCCTGCTGGTCTTACTGCCAGGGAGGCAACACCACGTGGCACCACCATTTAAAAATCTGAATGGATTTTAACTACTCATGAAGGGGGAATGACCCCCCTCTATGAAAGTCTCCCAGGTGGCAGACCGCGCCAGCCATCATGCCAGATTGCCCATCGGGCCATGACCAGCTGAGGCGGGTCGTGCCGGTCAATGGCCAAGTAGGCCAAGCCCATGGCCCTTCCCCCTCCTTAAATCCAATCCTATTCATTCGGACTGGGTTCGAGTCGATTCGGGTCGGGTCTACGCAACCCGGATCGGCCCAGGTCGGGTCAGGACACCCGGGTCAGACCAGACCCGAACACTTTTCAGCCCAAATGTACTTATAAAGGGTGTATTTCAGAAACTTGAAATATGTTTGAGGAACATTCTATGGAACTGGAATCCTTGGAACGAGATAGTTCGTTTGACCCACACCAACATTGTTTTGGAGAAATTTGGAGTATGGACTGGATGGATCAAACATGTATCCAATCGGGCCCTTGGAACTAAAATGCCAATAACAAACATATTGGGCATCTTATTGACACGATGACTATTTAATTGGAACCCTTATGAGATAGAGGAACATAGATTTACTTCTTCATAGAATTTTGTTCTAGTTTAAATATGTCCAATGGCTTGAAGAGCAGATTCTCACAGAATAAAGTGTTCTTTGTGCGGGAATCTAGTGGCATGTTGTGAGGTGAAGATTGGAGGTAGATCTTATAGAGAGTAGTATCTGGTGATCTTGTGTGTGTCAGCACAGAGAAATCCTATTTGGGTCAGCAACTATGGATCATGTGTTGGTCATCACATATCATGTTGGGGTTAGATCCTGTGTCGGATATCACTCAGTTATCCTATGTGGGTCAGCACATACAAATATTGTGTTTGTCAGATCCTATGTGTGTCAACACTCAGCGATATTATGTGGGTCAGTGCATAATGATCCAGTTTTGGTATGATCCTATGTGGGTTAGTGGGGGTTAGTACCTATCGATCATGCGTGGGTCATATCCTTTGATGGTCAACAATAGTGCCTCTGGACAAAATATGATGATCAAACGTGATGACTAATCATATGTACTTTATACTAATGTTATTCCTAGTTTTAGATGAGTCATTCTCATTGGTCCTTTTTATTGAGATCATGATTTTTGGTATTACATTTTGGAATTATGAGTGGCCTTTGGGGTTATTAGGGTCCTCACTGGGTGCTATTGTACTCACCACAACAATAGCTTCGCCTCCACCTTGTTCTGTGACTTGTATAGAAGACGAGCAGCTTGTCTGAGACATTAGGAGCGAGGACCAAGAAGTACAATGAGGTGACTGGTTGTTGTAGGGATATGTGGAGACGATCTGTTTCTACCATTCAGGAAGGATCCCCTTTGAAAAATCTCAAGTGAAGTTTCTTGTTTATTGATTATGTTTTATGTTGTAGTTTTATCTTTTTAGTTTGGCATGTATTGTGGCCCCTTTTTCATCTAGTAAACACCTTCAACACAGCAATTTTACTTCTTGGTTTCATCATCTTGTGTTCCTGGACTGTGTGTCTGTTCATGTTTGAAGAAATGCCTTCCCGTTTTTGGGATACGACTTCTCGGTGCTAGACTCCAACCACTAGAATATGGATGCTGGTCTTGGGGTAGTCAGGAAACGGGACCCGGGGGACGATTCGTGACAATGTGGTATTAGAGGAGTTAGTTCTACCAAAGAACTAGAACTCTTATTTTTCTAATGCGGTAATAGTGTTATGAGTTTTGAGTGTGGTTTTCTATTCTTGGAGTCTAGTGTTCATTCACCGGTTGACGTATCCATACACCCGAGCCATGAATTCTGATTTCAGACACAGTTCATGGAAACAGTTATTTCGTGTGTTTTGGAAATGTTTTAATTTTTATCTCTTTTGAGTCCACTCAACAGAAAAAACTTATTGCATGTGGAAGACCTGTTTCATTACGAATGCCTCCATGTAGACCGCCTGCTATGATTTCAAAGGGATTTCTTGATGAAGACCCACAGAGTGATGATTATTCGATGTAGTGCCCCATTATAGTGATGGAACCTTTAGGTGGTGCACCAGTAACACCCCAACACATTGGAAAGTAGTTTCCAGCAACCGCACTAGCGGACAGTGAAAACCGACTGAGCAGGATGCACGAGTTCCAGCGGCAGGGGCCTCCAAGGATTGGAGGCAAGAAAGATCCCCAAGCAGTTGTGAACTTGCAAGAGGATATGGATAGAGTTTTCCACCTAGTTGGGACACTGACAAATCATATGGTGATCCTAGATACTAGTATTTTTGCTGGAATAGTATGGAGATGGTGGAGCCTGACGCCTGAGTTAAACAATGATGCCGCCATAAACTGGACATACTTCGAGATCCTATCCAGGTTATATTTTCCTATAGATACACTATTCTATATGCATATTAAGGATCTATTGCACTTTCATAAGGGTAGAAAAATAGTAAAGTTGTACTCTGGGAGATTCACTAACCTCTTGTGCTACTCCACTGACATGGTATGAGACCCTTTATTTAGGACCCAGACCATTAAGATGGGTTTCCAATGGGAGATCAGGGCATCAATAATTTCACACAATATCCGGACGCAGGCTAGAGTGCTCGAGCGACCATTATTAGTGGATTTCTTCTTAGCTGAGCACGAACCGACAGTGAGATCCACTACCGGATGACAATTAGTCAAGTCATCTATAGCAGGAAGTAGGCAGATGATGCAGACATCTATGAGAGCTAGGCCTTCTGGAGGAAAACCTTAGAATGTAGGGTTGGTGGTGCAGAGTTCACAAGGTAGAGCAGGCCAACAGAGGAGAAGATTATGCTTCACATGCGGTAGGTAGGGAAATATGGCTGGTGACTGCCCGACCCATTGTACCAATGATCAGAAGACAGTCGAGGGACCACTAAGGTGGTGGTAGATATTCATGTGAGGATGTCTATTGGGAGACATATGTGGCATAAGATAAGGCTGTGTAGAAGGTGTTGGGTGGCGATTTGAGGTCCTACCGCCACCACCTCCAGGTGGTCCGCCTAGATCTCAGAAAGCAGGCAGACATGGATGTGCTCTTCTTCAGGAAGCTGAGGCCTAAAACCCCAGTTACCCATAATTGATTTGAGGTTCGATCTGTGTATACTCCAACCCAATTGCAGTACTTATAGACACATGTTTCAATCACTCTTTCATTGACACATCTCTCGTTCAGAGCATGGATGTTCTGGTAAGCCATTGGCAATATCCTTACATTTAGAGACCCCTACGAGAGAGGACTCGATGACTAAATACTAGTTCAAACAATGTGACCTTACACTAGGAATCAAGTTCTTTGGATGGGATATCCTAGTAGCAGCATTGAGTCCTTAATGTTTCATCTTTGGTATGGACTGGTAATCCATGGTGTATGCTCGGATAGACTATTTTCAGCACAATGTGCAGTGTGTCCATGTGGATGAGAGAATGTCTTCCTTTTCTAGAAGGAAGGGAACATGTGAAGAAAATGATGGTCTTTCTCAGTGGAGGGTGAATCCAATCCCACATTAGTTGGCTAGAAATACCCTCAAAGCAATTGATGTGAAGAGACTGATTTATACTATAGTGGTGGAACAATATGCTGAGGTGTTTTCTGATGATGTCATGAGACTACCTCCTCGTAGAGAGGTTGACTTCTTGATTGACCTATACCTTAGGTCGACTCCCTTATATTCACAAGAATATTTAATCGCCCTCGCACATCTTAATGAGTTACAGGTATAATTGGAGGACATGCAGTGGAAGGGGTTCATAAGGCCAAGCTTTTCTCCATGGTCATCAAAAATTTTGTTATCCATGAAGGTATATGGGAGTCTAAGGTTTTACATGGACATTCATAATCTGAACCGGCTGACCATGAAAAAAAGTAACCACTCTCAAGGTTTAAAGATCTCTTCAAATAAATAAAGGGATATCGAGGGTTTTTGCAGATATACCTCAGATCAGGCTTTCATTTGATTAGGGTACGAGATGAGCACATATTGAAAAAAGATTTCAGATGTTGGTATAGACATTATAAATTATTGCTAATTCCCCTTGGCTTGAAAAATACTTTGGTAGTGTTCATGGGGCTCCTGAACAAAATCTTCCGGCCTTAACTTGATTGTTCATGGTTGAGTTCATTAAATACATCTTGATATACTCAGCGTCAGAGGAGGTGCATTTTATGAATCTTTAGATAGTTCTGGATACACTCCATGGGCACCATCTTTATGGAAAGCTCTCAAAAGGACATTTCTAGATACAAGAATTCCACTTCCTGGGGAATGATATCTCAAAGGTTGGGGTTGCAGTCGATCTAGAGATGATAGTGGAATTTCTTGCTTGAAAGCCACCCAAAAGTGTAATCGAGGTGTGGAGTTTACTAAAATAAGAAGGGTGATGTCAGATATTTTATACCTAACATTTCCATATTTCTGAAACCCATGTCAGCTTTGAAAAATAAGGGACAATCATTCATGTGAATGAAGAGATGCCAACAATGTTTTCCGAAACTATGGAGAAGAATGACGAGGTTCCCTTATCTTGAGGATACTAGATGATAGTGTGGGGTATTAGATTTTTACAACGGATCATGGAACAGAATACATTGTGTCATGATGGTGGAATGAGTGGTGATTTCCTATGGCTCACGGTAGTTGAGTCAGAACAAGTAGAACTACACAATTCATGAATTAGATTAAATAGTAGTGTTCATTGCGTTGATGATTTGGTAGCAGTACTTGATAGGAAAACGTTTTGCAGTCTACTCTAACCACAAAGGTCTTAGGTATATCTTCTCATCAAAGGAACTGATCCCGAGACAGTGAATATGGATAGACTTCTTCCAGGACAACGACATTTAGATATTCTACAATATTGGGAAGGGGCATGTGGTAAAAGATGCACTCCGTAGAAGTTTTAGACTATAGTAGCTAAGTCAGGCGACAATGCAACTAGTCACGTTGTAATTATCCTTCACAGATAGTGATAGAACAGCTTGCCTCCTATCAATGAAATTTACTCCCGCACTCCTCCAGTGAGTCAAGGAGTCATAGTATGGAGACATAAATTGCGTGGCCCAACGTGCTCAGATATCCTCAAGACAAGCTCCTGATCGATTTTCTAATGGTGGGGAGAACATAATTTTATTCTATGGACACACTATGGAACCAATGCCCCTACAAGATAAGGTTTTAAGAGAGTTCCATATAGCCCCATTGGCTGTACATCCGGGGGTGGAGAAGATGAACCTGGATCTGTGGCATCAGTACATGTGGCCAGAGATAATGTAAGTAATGGAAGAGTTCGTATCGTGATGTATCACTTGCCAACAAGTAAATTTCGAGAATCAGGTAACAGCAGGATTACAACTTCCACTTGAGGCCCCAGTGTAGAAATGGGATCTTATGTACATGGAATTCATAACGAGGCTAACACATATGTCAAGGGGACATGATTCAATCTGTGTTATTATGAACAACTCACATAGTCGGCCCACATCCTACCCATCTAAGAGCTGGGATCAGTAAAGAGCTTCAGACATCTCTAAAAATAATAGATTTTACGACATCATGGGGTACCATCATCGATCATCACCGATCGCAACACTAATTTTACACATGGATTTTTGAAGGGATTACAGGAGGAATTTGAGAATCAAATAAGTTTGAGAGCCGCCTTCCATCATCAGATAGAGGGTAAAATAGACTGGACCATTAAAACACTCGAGAACATGCTTCTTGATTGGGTCCTTTATTATGGAAGTAGTTTAGAGGAGAAAATTATACATGTCGAGTTATCTTACAATAACAGTTTTCACTCCACCATTGGCATGGCCCCATTTAAGGGCCCGTATGGGCGACCTCGTAGGTCACCAATATGCTAGAAAGACCAAGGTGTGTAATCAATTATGTGTCCAGATCTGGTACAGGCTACCACAGAGAAGATGAAGATCATCTAGGAGAGGAAGAAGACTACATAGAGTTTGCAGAAGACTTATCCAGACATTAGATGGAGAGAATTGGAGTTGGTGGAGGGAGACCATGTCTTTCTATGGGTATCACCCCGAATATGATTACTATAGTTTTGGTCGAGGCGACAAGCAATCAGTGATGTTCATCCAACCATTAAAAATCCTCAATATATTAAAAGAGGTGGTGTACCATCTAGAACATCCCCTATAGATGCACCAGATGCATTATGTTTTCCATGTGTCACAATTGAGGAGGTAAATGCAAGATCCACCACACGTTATCGACTGGGGAATGTTGGACATCGATGATGGGGTGACATTTGCGGAGTTTATGGGGAATATAAAGGATTGACATTAGTGTGTCCTTTATGGGCGGTCATTTCTTCTGGTCCAAGTTCTATGGTACCATGAGAACCTCCAAGAGAGCACCTTGAAATAGGTGGCTTAGATACGTGATCAGTACCCCATTTTTTTACCTAGATTTTTTTCGAAACATTTGGTGAAAAACAAATCCTAAGGTGGGGAGAATGTAAAGACCTATAAATTCAATATAATATTTTTTTTAAATTATATGCGATTATTTCGCATCTGCAAAAATTGATGGTGATTGATTCCGTGACCTGGTGTGCCTGGAACAGAATTTTGTACTTTTTTATGACACATTTAGTAAACACACGTGCAGTGTTTCTTATCATTTGAACTGGTGCATATATTATATATATAATGGAACCATTGAATCTGCAGTGCTGGGACTCACATACGGGAGAAATTCATTGACAGTAGTAGGTTCGGTGAAGGCAATAATTTTGTGTCTCTTAAAAGAATAATAAATAACATAAAATTGTTATTTTATTTTCTACCAATGGTTGATTAGTAGTAGTGGTACCACTATGTTTTCAATCCATTTAGTGGCTTGAAACATTGGGTTTTAACATCACCTTTGAGATGAAGTGGTTTATTCATTAATAAACCACATTAATCTCCTGTTTTGTTAATCCGTAAACACCTATATTTAAATAAGGCTATGGATTGGGATTGACATGGATGTGAGGAACCTCGGGAAATGTACGACGACATCTTCCCCCAATGAAGAACAGTGGCTTGAATAACATAATTGGAAGAATCGATTTGGGATCTATGATCACAGTTGACTACATAAAATGAGGATTCTTCTTCCACTACCTCAATTTCTTCTCTGAATCCAAGGTAGTAGTATCTTGTATTTAAATTCATGAGAATTTTTTCTTTTCTGCATTCTTTATGCATGATAAATCATGGGAGTTCTGAGTGGGAGTTAAGATTATTTTTAAGTGATGTATTAATTTATACCTCTTTTTATAATGCAAATACAGAGGGCGCAAGCCATACAAACCAGGTACATAGCCTCCACCACTTCATTTTTGTCTTGTTTTTCATGGATGGATTACAAATATGGAGACAACATGAATCTGGGAGCCACTCAGTGATGGAAGCAACCCCGTAGGCCTAGAGGCATGTTCATAAGAAAATGAGAACCACCGAAGGTCACCCGGGGCCCCACAAGAAGATATGTTGGCGTGAAACCAGTGTGTCAGTAAACAATATTGGACGACCATTGGATTATCGTGTGGTGCACCATCACGCTCAGTGGAGGGAATCCGTGACATGTAGCTATGAAAGTAGTAGGGTGGCCGACTCTCGTCCAGCCACATCAGTGGAAGGCGGTGTGTCGTCGTGCGCTGTGGGGAGGAGGGCGCGGCTTTGAAGTCGTGATAGAGGTGAAGGGGACCCATGCTCGTGGGTCCCATATGGAGTGTTCTGCTTTTACGTGTCACTGAATTTTCAATTACTAATAGGATTTTCAGCCATTCAAGAAGGGGGAATGATCCTCCCCCCTCCTTGCGGGTTACCCAGATGGCTGACTGCGCGAACCATCGGGTCGGACGTCCCGCCGGTCTACACCCAACTGAGGCAGCCCGGGGCGATCCTCGGACCTACCCCCTCGGGTCTGCATAGACTATTTGGTCTGGGGTAGGACTATCCTAGATCGGTTTGAGTCACGTCGAACCTACAGGACTAGACCGTACCTGAATCCTTTTCAGCAGAAATATGCTTAAAAAGGATGTATTTCACAAACCATACATAAATTTTACATACCCTATATGGAGCTAGAATCGCTTTAAGGATAATGTTCTATTGAGATACTCCAACTATGATTTGGATTAATTTTTAGTATGACTGAGTTGGATAGATCCTGAACCCAACTAGGATTTCAGTATTAATATGACCATAACTTATAGTCTACGCATCCATTTGGAGCACCGTCAATTGCATTGGAACCCTTATGAGATAGAAGATAAATATGTTATTTCTTCATGGGACATCGTGATAATTAAATTCAACTGATGTCTTGAAGAGAATACTCTCCCAATATCATGCATGCTTTTTGTATAAATCTAGTTGATGGTTGTGAGGTAGAGATTGGGTGCAGATCTTGTAGAAGTTAGTATCTAGAGATACAGTGTAGGTCAGCACTGATTGATCTAGTGTTGGTATGCGTTCTTTGAGTCTATGTGGGTCAGCACATACTGATCTTGTGTGGGATAGATCTTGTGTGGGTTAGGGCACAACTATCTTGTGTGGGTCAGCGCAGAACTTCTGTGGGTCAGGACCAATGCCTCTTGAAAGAATAATAAGATCTAGCTTTATGACTAAACTTCTGTAATTCTTCACTGAAATTATTCCTAGTTTGAGTTGAGTATTTTTTTTCTTGGGATTGAGATCATGTTGCTTGGTTCTCATTTTTGGATTTATGAGAGACCTTTGGAGTTCTTGGGGTCCCTACTATATCTTGTTATACTCACCAATGCACGGGATATGCCCACACCTTGTTGTGTGTCTTGTGCAAATGACAGGCATCATGGCTGAGACTTCAACAGCTAGGACATGGCGTTACACAGAGGTGACTGGTTGACCTGGAGAGATTTGGATATGATATGTACCTATCATTCAGTAAGGATACATTGTGAACGATCTCAGGTGCTGTTTAATATTTTCAGTTTTCTATTTTAGATGTATCTTTTATGTTGGGCGTTGAATTTCAGCCACTTTACATTCACTAGAAACATTTTACTACTGCAATTTTACTTTGTGGTTGCATCTTGTTGTGTTCTTGTATTGCGGGTTGGAACAAAAATATGACAATGCCTTCCCGTTTTAGGGATACAACTTCATAATGCTAATCGCCAAACCCTAGCCAATCGAAAGAGTGTTTGGGCTTGTCATGACCCATGCCCTGGGGGTTAAGTCATGATAGGTTTTGGTAATTTGGAAAGAGATATTGGTCATGGAATTAGGAATATAAATCTGATGAGTATTTTAGAGTAATTTTGAGAAGGTTCAAGGATTATTGGAGTGAATATAGGAGGGAGTGGGGTTTGTCTTTATAGTAGATTATAGGTGGGGATTTCCATTATTTTAATGATTACTTAGTTATTCTTTTCAATACTATGATTCTAATTTAATACTATGAAGAAAAATATTAATATGTTCATGTGAGTTCAAACCAAAATAGTAACACGTTCATGTTAGTTCAACCCAACTTCCATTTAAATCAACCATGGCCCATGATTGATAATGAAATTCATTTGTTATCATATTTCGTAAATTATCGAATTTCACTATTCACAAAAAATTCAAGTATTTTAAAAAAATTCAAAATATTTACCCTGAATATTTTTTTGATGTGTATAATCCAAAATTTAACTCATATTTATGAAAATAAATTCTTAAATTGGATAAAGTAAATTTTTAATTATAATAAACATTTACTAAAAAAATTTACTTTTTAAAATTATAACTAATTGTATAATACCCTGCAAATTTATCTAATGTCTCATTAAATTCTTCAAAAATCATTGGAAAACAAAATATTTATTTATGAATACAATTTTTGATGGTTATTTACATTTTAAATTGATTTATTATTTACAAAATTGTATATAAATATTTATTTCCAACAAAAAAACCATCACATTATTATTAAATATTTAAATATTCACTCTCATTTGTATGTTTCCTAAATTATTTTTATACTTATACAGATAAGGTTAATATTAATAAATGTACATTTCTATTAATAGTTTTCATGTAACTATTCATAATGGTACATTACTATTCCTAAGGGTTATGTTACTGATCACAAAGAAAATATGTTGATCTTATCATAAAGTAAATATCTTTCTAAACACATTTGTGTATGTCTGATTTTGGATATTCAAAAAAATAAGTGGTAAAATAGTGTTTAACAAAAAAGATATAACTATAAATAAATGTTTATTCTGAGAGACCAAGTGTTTTGTACATATAATATTCTAATGAATAGAAATTATTAATGAAGAAACATACCATAAAATCATGGGGTGTCACAATAATATCGAACAAATTCGTAACATAAGATAGTAGAGATCAATCAAAATATTATAGTGAATATATATATTATTATTAAAATATTTAGTCAAATAATCTATTGAAAAAATTTAATTTTGTAATAAAATATAATCAAATACATATATTTATATTAAAATATTTTCTCATAGAAAATTATAATTTATAACATTATTTTTAGAACATTAATTAAAAAGTAATTTGAACACTATAAATGTGAAATAATAGTATGATTAATTAAAAAATAGTATTTTAAATTATTATTTTTTGTAACATAATGTATTTAAAATTATAAAACATATATCTGGACTATTACATTATTCCCCCACAAAAGAATTCTTTCCTTATAATAAGAAAATTCACTTCGAAAGTTAATGGATGATACTTGAAAATTATTTTGTGGGAAACCCTCATTAATAAGTGGTTTAATAATATATTCTCACAACAATGGAAAAAGTAAAATGCATAGATTGACACAAAACTATGCATTCGAAAATGATAAAATTATTGTGATGTGAAAAAATGGACACGGATGAATAATCTAACCATAATGTTCTAATTGAATGTTATATAGGGCATGGTAAGGAGGAATTTAACAATAACAACACAATAAATTTGTGATGATATAAATAACCATTTGATTCATTGTAAAATAAGGTACTAGGATAATTTCTTTTCGTCCAATATTCATTCCCTAATGTTATGAAATTCATTCACTCAATAATGTAAGGAAATATAAGTGCATGATTCAAAATTTTATCATACAATTGTTCCTTTAACAATTCATACTTAATTTCAGAGAAAAAAATGTATCATAGGGGTACATAATCTATAATATCTTGTCCAAAGATAAAATTCAACCATATCATAAACAGATATCTTTTCCAAACCATTTTGATCCAGTTCAATATAAATAAGTGACCTGAATTTCCACACAGTACTTATAAATAAACATTAAGCGTCTCTTAATCATCACTTACAAATGTGTGAGTGCATTCTCTATGTATTATCATATGGAATTTTAATAAATTTATTGACCAAAAAAACAGTATTCAATGTTTTAATGATATTTGATTCCTTATGTGAAAGAAATAAATTTAGATATATTCCTCAATTAAAAAATGTGGTAGACTCTTCCACATTGTCAACAATACATTATTCAGATCCAATATATAATGTGCTACCCAATTTATTTTATCCAAATCAATCTTCACTTTTTTTTGTTATTTAAATCCTATTATAAAAGATATAGTAAGTATTTTCCTTTAATCAACCATATATTTTCCAAAATTTTACCTTGTTACCGAGTCACTTTTCCTTTGTACCATACAACATATGAACTCATGTCCTTGATGGAATAGTATTACATTACAATCCATGTAAATTATATAATTCATATAACAAGAATATCATAACATGGTTATTTAATCCATAAATAAACTAATTTCTCTACATTGACCATAATGACATCATAAGCTTGACCATGATGCTGTTTCTTTTTTAGATCCACATTTTCATGATACTTGGAAAATTGATTTTCATAGTGCCCCATATACATACATTTGAAGCATTGTATATTAGATAATTCTTTCCTTCTATTAAATTTTTTATCATGGTGGCCTTTCACATCACACTTGATGAAAAATCCTTTTCCTCTTTTTCATATACCAAGGTGTATCCATCCACAATTATCAAAGGAAGGAAAATACATATCTCCCTTATTACCATTATCTATATGTTTCATAGATTTCATCTTCTTGATATTCTTCAATATGAATCCATAATACCTATATTACACTTTCTCTTTCTTTTTAGTAGATGATATTAACTCTTCATATGATGAGAATGTTTGAGATAATAATTCCATTAGGAATACAAGCTTAAACCCATCGAAGGACTAAACATTCTTACTCTACGGATCATGTTGATTGATGTAGTTACCAATACATCCACTAGAATCCACATCTATACAATTTAATACAATATATTAGACAATATCATTGTTAAACCTAATGTATAATCCTAATATTCGGTAAATACATAACAAAAATTGGAAAATTTATGTGTAGCTAGTCCAATAATGATGAACATTGTTTCATTGAGGACATGTTAAAATTTAAATCCTTCATATAATATTGTAAATAATATGGTAATTACTTAATAATATACACTAGTAATGAAAATCCAGGTTTGTAGTAATGCCTATTGTCATGTAACAGGTTACCCTAAGTCAGGCCAGAACCACCATGCCAGAGTTGTTACACTTAGGTACATCTATATCAGAACCACATCCAATTGTAGTATTCATTCAAAGATTTATTTTCTAGGAGGATACACATATATATATATTGTAGTAAAATTATATGATTTTCTTGTATACATATGCTCAAATTCTAGTTTATGTTTACATTTTGTATCATATTGTTTTCTAAATCTAGGATCAGAGATTGATGCTAAACATCCAATGATACAAACTGTAATGCCCCGACCCTAGAATCCTAGATACAGTGTAATATTTTAATAAATTATCATGATTATAAGATAGAAAAAGCTGAAGTACCAATCAATTTAACAATATTGAAAGACCATAATACATTCCATATACCAATAATACATTGGAAAAAGAAAACAAAACATGATGCAATATGAAATGAACAACATCCTTGAATATTTATTCAAAATTTTCCTCTTCATAACCAGTGGAATAGAAACCGAATAAAGGGGTGATATTTGATGATTAGTAAGGGTATATGATAAAATAAAAGATACCATAAAAAATATGTCATTGTGAATAAATCATTCAACTATAAAAGAATCCTAAGCATATTATGTATGATTTAAAAAGTAAAATAATAATGACATATAAATAATCACAATAATATTCACCATGGATATTAAAATAGATGATTATTATCTTGATTTATCTATTACTAATATGAAAATTTGGGTGTTCATATGATATAAATCACAACACTATCATTGGTGGCTCATCAAAGACTTCTGAAAATACAATGTTAAGTCCAAAACTAAATCTAAAATCTAATTTTTCTCATGAGATCTACTGTTGTATCGAAGGTTTATAGAAGGCATCAAATATCACAAAGTATGTCCAATGAATTCATAATGTGTATAATAAATGATTTATGTATATCAATTCTTCCCATACCACATTGAAATATTTGAATCAAAACAATATATTAAAATACTCTAATTAAATCATTGATACACTCTTTAGTAAATTGATAATTAAACAATCCAATTTTTCTCATACCACATTGAAAAATGTAATTATTAATAAAATATTATATAATAATAATAATACATCTCATAATTTGATATATCATATGGAATTACATACACAACTTGAATGTTATAATTAGTGAAGAAGTTGTTAATCTCATAGAATTAAAAGTTAGATGATAAAAAACCTTTTATTTCATAAAGATGAGTTATTTTGGAAAACCATTTTTATTTTCTAGAAAATATGTTTTCAAACATGTATACCGAAAAAATGAAATATTAAATACATTGAAATTATATTTCATTCATAAATGTCTTCCCACTGAAGTTAAGTCATGTAAAATGTGTTTTTAAAGAAGCTTTATAATTAAAACATTTTACTACGTTTTAAGGAAAATAATAATAAATTTTTAAAGAGGAATGGGATGTTTGTGTTCATAAAACCATAAATGTACCATGATCATTTTACAAGATAACATAAATTTTTTTACCGAAATAATCATTTTTGAAAACAGATTATATTGTGTACGTGGATTTTTGTATGCATTCAACAAGTTCTCCAAAATGGAGCTTGTTTATCGGATAGAATTTAAAATGGAACATTTATATTGCATATAATCATCATAAATTAATGATGAAATGATCTAAATACATCATTATAAAACATAATTAATAATATAGTAGTTTTATACAAAAGGAAATAATAATTACATTTGGGTAAGGATAGTGATGTAATAACACAAAAGAAAAAATTATGGTACGGTTATTCATCAAATTATACATTTATTAACATGAAAATAAATACATTCATGATATTATAATTAAATGGGATGTATACATATACCATACATATGAAATAGTGATGAATAGGGAGTATCTCACAATAATGGATGTGAAATGAGAAAACCCAAACATTATTTCCGAATGTATTCTTTACATGACCATAATGTCCTAGATAATAAAAATAAATAAATCAATTAATTATTTAATTAATAAAATTATATATATATATTAATAATTAGAGTTATTTTAAATTATTTATATCATTATTGATAAATTATAACAATGAATCTCCTCATTCTAGAGTGCTCGTTTCCATGATTTCACGATCGGTTCTCTTGAATATATATAATAGTGTTCATTTGAAATAGATATAATTATACATAATTGAAAATATATATTATTAATGAACATAAATATGTTTATATTGTTATATATATCATTTGGTTACGTGGTATTAGGATGAATAAATAGACAATAAATTTAGTTATAATCATTTATATTTTAATGACTGTTTCTCCATTATAACAGAAAGTACTTTTTCTATTATATGATATCATAGATAAATAATGGTTCAAGAATAATTACATATGATTTAATAAATATTTTATAATATATTTCAACCATTAAAATGGTTTCATCACCATCCTTGAAGAATAAATTGATGAATAAACCATTTACCTACATCAACGTTGTATATTGGCACCTCTCGGATGATGATTTTGTTTGTAAAATAAGAGAGAGAGAGAGACTGTGTGTGAGGATATTGATAATGGTTATTACAATAACACGATATAATTATTATATTTATATATGATAATTTTTACATCAATATCAATTAGACATATAATTTTATTTGAGAAAAATAAAATAAAGAAATAACGTAATAAAAATGAAAAAAGGAAGAGGATTTTACCTCTTGAAATATCATCCTTGAGAAGCACATAAAGGTAAATGGTTTTGGTATTTTGAAAAAAAGTGGTATTTTATATTGGTACAAACATAGGAAATAGTATTTGGGATGAAAGTTTAGAATATTATAGGATTATATGATTGAAGATAAGAGGGACATAGGGTGGTTTTTATAGTGGAGGACATGATGGGTTTCATATTATTTTTATCATAATTTCTTTATTTTGGCATAAGTAAAGGAATAATATTGATACTTGTGAATAAAAATAGTAAAAAGTGAATATGAGTTCAAAAAATGACCATTCATTTCATTCATGACTCAAGCATGGGGTATAAATTCATTTATTTTTCAAATTTCATAAAAGTTTGAATTTCTCAATTCCCCAAAAAATTATTTTATTTCAGAAAAACCCCTACATTTTCCCCTAACCATTTATTGATGTGAAGAATAAAAAAATGAAGTCCATTTTATGAAAATAATTTATAAAATATTATAAAATGTAATTTTTAATAAAATCATTATTTACATGAAAAATAGATATTTTAAAATTCTAACATTATTTAAAATACCCTTAAAAATTAACTACTATCTCATTAAATTATCAAAATATCATATGAAAATAAAATATTCCTTTATGAATACGTTTTATGAAAATTTTAATTGTATTATAATTAAGATAAATTATTAAAAAATTGTAATTAATTATTTATTTCTCAGAAAAATACAACACATAATTATTATTATTTATAATATTAACTCTCATATATAAGGTGCCTTAATTTTATTTATGCGTACATGTGTGAGGTTACTATTCATAATGGTGCATTAATATTCATAAGAGTGGATTACTATTTATAAGGGCCTTGTTATAATTCACCAATAATATAGTTGATTCTATAAAATTCTAAATTTCATACTGAATGAAACCGTGTATATCCATTTTTTGTAATTCAAAAAATTGAAGTGGAAAAATTATTTTTAAAGGCTTTGATATAACTATAACAATTTTTTTCATAGAGATGTAGTCTTTTGTGCATATATTCAATAGAATGAATTGTAATTATTTATGATGAAACATACCATAAAATCTTGGGGTGTCATATTAATAGGTAAAATATTTGTAACATAATATACTAATTATCACAATAATTATAATAGTCATGATACATTATATTCATAAAAAAATTAATTAAATAATATATTTACAAAAAATAATTTCGATATAAAATTATTCAAATAAATAAATTCATATGAAAATATTATTTTACAAAAAATTAATATTATAAAATAGTATTTTTTTGAACATTAATTAAGTATTTATTTGAAATCTATAAATATTAAATAAAAATATTCTTAAATATAACAAATTATTTTAAATTATTATATTCATAAAATAATTTTTGTAAAATAATAATAAATATTTACTAGGCTATTACAAAATATATATGTGGAACTAGTTAATCATCCTAAAGAGATCATGTCTTCATTGATGGAGATTGTCATACCTTTTTGAGGAAGATAAATCATGGTCTATGATTCCCAATTTTTCCCTTTCTATTTGTAATCTATCGAGTTAATATGAGACTACATGGTCTTGAGATAAATCCTGTAGTTTTTATTTTGATAATGGACTAGTCGGCTTCCCATAATTCTCAATCTAAATTCAATAATTGGTTGGTTTCATATATTTCCCAAAATGGATTGTTCCTTGTTTTTCCAGGATAATTAAACCCAGGTGATATTTGAGAAAGAAATCCTTAAATGATTCTTTGTAGGTTGTTATTTTTTTATATTATATTCGATCTCGAGATATCATGGGTGAAATACATCTAGAAGTTATAGAATATTCAATAGTGTTTAAATGTATATTGTCTAGTATACCAAAGGAATTAACGGTGGAGTTCAATATCAACAAGGTTCCATGTATATATACCATAGATATTCCATTATACTATATAGAAGTAGTTGAAATAATAAATTTTACAAACATGTTTTAAAATGTAATGTTCAATGGATTCATTAAACTAACTATGTCTTTATGGGAATCACTATTGATTATCAACAAAAATCCTAGTGGAAACCTCCACCTATGTGTTGATTATCAAAGGTTTAATTATTTTTTGGCCAAATACATGAAATAATATACCAATAATTAAAATTTAGTTTATATGTTGAATTTTATATGTTGGGCCTATATGATTGATATTTGATCTAGTGACCTCCATCATAGGATCATGATGTTGGGTATGTTGTTGAACAGTTCTAATAGTTCGAATGAGCTATATGAGTATCATGTTTTTCCATTTTTCATTTCCATATATAATCTGTAGTTTTTAGATTTTATTATTATATATTTACATAGGTATCTTTATATTTTAATTTATTCAAAAAACATTGATGGTAGATTTCATTATTTAATATTGGTTTTATATATCATGATGAATAATTAACATTTTATAATGCAATTGAATTTCCATTTTTTGATTTGGGAGGTGATTTTGATGAGGAACATGGTATTGTCTCTTAGTTTATCAGTTGATCCTAAAAAAATTTGAATTTCTTAATTTAATAATACGATTCGTTTAATTGATTTTAAATTTAAATATTTTGGGTCTTATCAGGCTATAATAACCTATTCATAAAATACTTTTATTTGGTTCCTCCACCATTTAATTCTAACAATTTTGAGGGAGTGGAATCTATTATTTTTTTAAATGTCGAAATCCCATTCATGGGTTGAAGTGAGGTCTGATATTAAATCGTTTAATGACTATTATTGAGGCATTGAATGTCTATATAGACATTTTTAATGCATCATGATTGAGTTTCAGGTGGAGTTTTTTTCATGGTGGTCACATGGTGGCCCATGTTCCTAGTTTATTTTTTCATCCAGAGAGAATCTATACCACAACATCTGTATAAAATTAATACATAGTAAAATAAATATAGAGTTTGTGGAACTAGTTATTCATGAAAATGGTTCTTATTCAATCTAATTATATGATCATGAGCTCTATAATTTCATAAATATTTGAAACACCCCATATGCGATGGGATCCCATGTCATACTGGTCATTTCATATAATAATTAGATGAATAGTATGATATATTGTGATATAAATTTTCATAAATACATTATACGTGCATTGATCCTTATCATAGAGAAGAAAGATGTTTCCATTTGGTACTAGTTGATTTTAACTACAATAAATTCTTACATTTATCCATTAAAATGTCTCCCATTGATTCCATCTATAGAGGACCTCATAATTATCTTACGTATATGATGGAGGTTGGTGAAGACCCTTTAATTGGACCTAGCATGCTCTATGAGAGTAATATTTGGATATGTATTATTCATTATTGGTTAGTAATTGATCAGATATAATATAAATTTTTTAAGGTAATCATCGATACAATTTGGAATTATAGGTTGTTTACTAGGCTTTATTTAATATCTCACAATGACTGGGTCAGTAGTGTATTTAAAAATAGAGAAGATGGCATTAGTATATGTGGGAAAATATGGGGATGTTGAGTGGATAATAAATTTGGATTTATATTTACCCCATCAAAAAAAATTATTTCAAATCATTATGTTGTTCATATGACATTAAAAATGGAAAAAATTCAGACCCATCTAATATATTAAATTTGGAATAACATCATGAAAACCTAATATGACCAAGAATGTGAAAATAATTCTAGTGGATGATTTTTTTTCTTATTATTCATGGAAAATATATATATATATATAATGTTATTTTAAGAAACATGTTCTGATTCTAATTATATTTGGATTCCTAAGATGATGATTAGAGTGATGTGGTTTTACCTGTAACAAACTGAGATTTTTTGAAAAAAATTATTTCGAAATTATTTTTAAATTTTTAATGAATATTTTTACAGTCTATTAAAATATTATCTTTCATCAAACATAGTACAATTTTTTTATTTTGTTGCATGTAGCATCAAATCCATTTAATGATTTCTGTAACACATAATCCCGAGTCATACAAGAAATATTATTAATAATATTATGATATTAATCACATTGATATTGGAATGATAGGACTGAAAGAGAATAACTAAATATTTATATTATTGTTTAAACATGAAAATAAAATGATTTCATTGGCTACCAATTAATTATAAATAGAATGATATACCAATTTAATATTAATGACATAACAACTCATATAGGTATATAATTACTCTTTAAAATATTTATTATTGTCTTTGAATTAGATTTTGATTTTACCTTAATTTATTCTCTATGTATATTAGTATACCCAAAACAAAACAATTAGTTCTTATATATATTTCACATTATGAAAGATTGAGTTATACCGATTCATAATATACTGTTAATATTATCATTTAATAGGGAGATTTTGACTCATTTTAACGATAAGAATATTCTAATGTGAATTTCTAAACCTTTTTAATATTCATAAGAAACATTAATCTTAAATTTTTCAATCAATGTATCAGAATTTAATTCTGGTGATAATTCAGAATTTTTTTAGTACATTCATATTTAGATGAATAGTGAATAATACAATATTTTAGATCAAACCATTTTATCTTCCAATTTGATATTATAGAAAAATAATTTTATAATATATGTTATTTTTTAATTATATAAATTTTAGACCAATTAAAAAAATTATCTCATTGTAATCAATTTAACATAGACATTTTAGGTAAATAAATAGAAACCCTTAGAACATTATTACAATAAAATCGTTCTTTTTCTTCTCTCCTACTAGAATAATATTAAATTAATTTTTATATATTATAATATTATAATTTGAAGAAATGGATTCAATATTTATAAATATAATAATTTATAATTTATAATATGTTCAACTTATTATTTGACCAAAAAAATTAGTGAAGGTAATTAAAATTAATTTGATTGAATAATGTAAAAATGTTATTACATAGTGGTTAGACATCAATATTATGAATAAAAATGACCTCGAAATATTTACAAAACCATTATATGGACATGATTCAACCATATCACCTCATCTATAAAATTAGGATCGTTATTCGAGGCACATGATGTAAGGTATAACTATCAACAGTGTTTACCCTATTATATTTACAATAATTCTACCCCCCTACACTATAAAAGTCATTCATCCTTCCAATTTAATCACTACACTCAATACATCTAGATCATAAAAAACAATATTGAATAGCCTCCCAATATCCCTACATTCAATATATATTCATCACATTGGTTGTAAATCCAAACATGAAATCCCATCTGAACAAACCAAAAGGAGTTACCTGAAAAGTTGTAACATTAATCAATGTGTACTTATGATTCCTTTCATTATCCTCACAAAAAGTTATACATATTCCCCGATTATATAAAAAATATATATCTATAATATAATATGATTTTTATATTACGGTTTAAATCTACAAATATAGATAGTTACATCTAATGGGTAATGAAATTTTTGTTCGTGTACGACAAACTTCCACTTCCCTAGATAATGTTGGATTTTTCTTTTAACACCTCTAATGGATGGGAATTATTATTTAAATGATATTTTTATATGAAAAATATATTTATATAATATTTAAATGAATTATTCATATATTTTTAGTATATATATACACATTAAATCATGTCTCCATTTTGGGGAAATTTGATAACATTGTTTGTGGATGCATGGTCTACCACCACTTCAAAGTGATGTTATACGTTCACAAATTAAGTGGAATAAATTAAATATGGGTCTAAAAAAAATATTATAAATAAATAAATTCTGTACTATATTAATGAAATAATTAAATTTTTGGATATATAATATATCATTTTCTTTATTAACCTTCCACAAACTGAAAAAGTTATAATGTCATTCTAGAATGTGTGGACCACTGCCTACTTGATGAGATGTGATTCATTTTAATTAAATAGAAATAAAAATGTAAGTATATTTTATTAAATAACATTGAATTTATAATATAATGAAAATTATTTAATGAAAAATTTAGTTAAATTTTTTTCCATAATGGTCATTGGAATGTGAGAACGATGATCATGTGTACAATTGACGTACCGTAAAAATGATTATAAAGTTTGTTCAGTTTTCATTACCTTTTTTATTTATTTGTTTAAAATTTAAAATTTTTGTATGAATAATATAATTATTTACTTATTACTATTCTGTATATTTTTAAATAATGAACCCTTTAAAAAAATAATTGTTAAAACATTTCATTACAACATATTAAAAAATAAAATATGTAACTCCCCGATCCCAGTTACCCTGAGTTGGTTCATTATTACATAACATTTTCATGATCACAAGTTATCATATCCCAAGAGACCGATCATTTTAGTAATCTTGGAAGTACTATATACATTCATATGTTTTACATTACAGTATAAAATGAAAAACTAGAACATCATTGTATGAATTGACCAAATTAATATACCTTATACTATCCTAGTAGGTATGTCATAATTCACTACTTCACATACATGGAAAAATAAAGCATAGACATGTGTGAGCTCAGATGCCCAGTAAGGATAACAATATAGCAGAAACATTCATAAATAAGCAAAAACATTTAAGGAAATTGATAAGACTAAAAAATAATCCATTAAAAAAATAAACTTCGGCATAATATGTCCAATATAAATCAAATATTTCAATTTAATTATTAACACAGATATTCTACTAGTCTAATAATCACATGCAATATCAATTGCAAATTTCATAATGATGGAATGCATCATGCCAGAATTCATTACCACATAGTCAAGGCCTTGAACAAAGAAAACAAATAATTTTTTTCAAGGCCTTTTTCCAGAACACTAGTTTGTCTTATGAGACCTATCTATTCATTTAGTTGTTATAGAAGGCTCCACCTGTCACTTACTATGTCCAATACATTCCTCATATGAAAATTTGAAACATAACAGAATCACTCGTATTAAAACTAGCAACAAAATATTAATACATTAACCATAAACCAAGAATGGTATGAAAATAACACATCCACAGTCCAACATTTGACAAATACATCAATTCAATTTGGAATAATTATATCATAATGAATCAATTTCAAACATGTGTAAAATCTATCAAAGGATGTTGACATAGATGAAATCAAAACTATTTTAGTGAAATATATCTTTTTAATTAATATAAAAGTCATATAAATATAAAATAAAAAATTTATATTGAAAATATTTGTATAATAATGTATGATTATCTTTGAAGATGTTATAAGGGCGGGAAATAGCCGCACTCACCGTATAAGTTAAAAATACATTCTTATCATATTCTTGTCAAATAGGTCATAAAGTAACTTGTTTGTAAAATGACAGAAATATTTCCTTAAAAACATATATTATAAAATAAGTGTATAAATGAAATTAAAACATAGTCTAATAAGTAATAAAAAATTTTGAATTTATTTTTTATGAAAACACAGATGTGGGTGAGAAAAAGTTCCTAGTAGATACTTACTTATTAACAGCCTTGGATAAGTAAAGTAATACGATAATTAACCCGTAACATGTACTTATCCTAGGTTGGTGGTATTTTAACCTCTTGTATAATAGTTAGTTCAATGTTATTAAATTATAAAAGACTCATATACATAAATATGATATCATATATGATCATCCAATATTTCATTGTTAATTATATTATAGAATTATCATCGTTTCAGGTGTTATCTGATTTGATTTCCTTTATATGCTTGGTCACATAAGTCTTGATAATTTTGAATAGGATGTATATGATCCATATACAGAAATATTTTAAGTTCCTAAACATTATTTTAAATCATAATATGATATTTTCTCAGGAATTATGGCAATAGGGAATGAGTCTCATCGCGTTCGTCGAGATGGTAATCCATACGTATGCACGAGCGAAAATATCATTATATTGATTGTAAAATGGTTTATAATTTGATGGTATATCATATATAGATAATTTATAACATGTTATAATTAGTATTTACATCGTTTATACTCAATTTTATACACATCCAATTAATGTAGTGTCTGAATAACAAACAACACCATAATGTGGAGACGGTAAGTCGTACGTACGTAGGTATGGTGTCTTCTTCATTCAAAGGATGGATAGAATAATGAATTTTGTTGTGACATATTTATAATAACATCAACGTATTTATAATTTACTAGAGTTGTTATTTTGAAATGGAATTTAAAAATAACAAAGAAGTGGAAGAAGAAAAGAAATTGTAAGATGTTAGTGAAATTATTACCTCTTCTTCGAGTTTTTTCTTTTGAGTTGATCCAAAGGGCTCCATAGGTTGGCTATCAGATCAATGTAAGGCCTCTAGTATTAATAGAGGAATGTTGGGAAGATATTTGGGCAGTGGTTGGCCTAACTAAATGGCTTGATGGTGTTATTTTGAGATAAGGGGAAGTGACCTTTTATATGAGACATGAGTGTAAATTTATGAAAAGCGTGAAATATTATTTTATAATAAAACCATTTTAGGTTTCTAATGGATGAATAATTATTTATTTCAAGGATATTGGGATTATGGGTATAACAAATCTCAATCAATAGGTTTTATATATGACTAGGTCACCATATTAACCTTAGCTTTTATATATAACTCTTGGTTAAATATTTTGACATTTACCATGTCCCTTTGTATTTTTAAATTATATGGTTCATAACCCTACAGTAACCTACCTATCGAACCCCTAGTGGTTCATTATTAATATATATATAACCTTATCTTAGCCCATTTGCCTATCCATGAATTTTTAGTAATATTATATCCATTAATAATATAGTATTTTTTTTAAAAAACTCAATTTGGTCAATTTGGATACTATTTTGTCTTTGGTTTTTGTGAAAATAATAACATCAGGATTAGTTTGAAAAATATTATATAATTTACACTGACAAGTCATATTAACTTATAAGAAATGTGGAATTCATCAAAAGTATCAAATTACATTTATTTGGATATTTATAATATCAATTACTTTAATATTTCATTAATAAGGTAATTATTGAATCATCATTATGTCATAAATAAAATAAAATATTTAATTAATAAAAATTAAAAATAAAATACCATTCTGCATGAAAATTTTTTATTTTTATAATTTATATTTATTTTCCAAATTTTAATTTTTATAACCCTATATTAAAAATGTTTTAGATTTAAAATTTTAATTTAACACTTTATCCCTTATTTAAATAAAATAATAATAATTTTCCTATTCTCATCCATGTTTTCCAAAGGGGGTCATATTTTCTTCCAAATGTTGTTTTTGGTCTAATTACACCTATCTACTAAAACTAGGACATGTTTTTGGATAATTATAATATCATTTTTACCCATAATTTCCGTATTTAATTTTATTCGTGGTAAATAAAAGCCCTAAGTTACTATTCACCAAAAAATGTTTTCAGCTTGTTGAACAACATTTCACTTACTAATATTAACCACATCACTCGGTTTTTTGAAATTCAACACATATATGTGGTGAAATTATATTTTATGTATATTTTCAAATGCTCATAGAAGGTGGGTAAGTGACGGAAAAAGTATGATAAATTTTATATATCTAAACTCATTATGAAATAAATTCAATGAATTACATTTAACATATATAAATATTATGTATCAATTTTTTTTTAAAAAATTACAATAAAATATATAATTATTTAAATAAAAATTCTGTTTTAAATAACACATTGATTTTCACTATTCATAAAAATTGATTATTTTTTGGATAATACTAAGAAATCACCAAGTGCTGATTTTAATAATCAGAATCCCAAAATGAAGTCCATTTTGAAAATAAAATTAATAAAATTTCAAAAAGTCTTTAATACTATTCATTACGGCTAGTTTGATTGTTCTTGGTGTTAAAACTCCATGTTGCGTAAAACAAAAGCTACTGCATTATTCAATTAGAAACGAACTGTGGAAGCTTGGGGAATCACATTCTCCCCTCGTTAAAATAATTTCGTCCTCAAAATTTCTAGAATATTACTATATAAAAAGATTCAGGTGGTTCTTCATCATATGTTCTTCTGGTTCCCACGTTTTCTCTTCCATATTATGGTTTCACCATAGAATATTCATGAGATGAGTCATCTGTTTTCTTAACACTTGTTCTCAGGTATCAAGAAGTCCGATAGAATCATTTCAATAAGATAGATCAGGTTCCAGTTCTATTTTTTCATAGATGAGTACATGCGTTGGGTCATGTATGTATTATCTCACCTGTGTTATGTGGAACACATCATGAACTTTGAAAAGACATTGAGGCATTTCCAAATGATAAGCTACAAATCCAATCCATTTTATAATTTCAAAAGTTCTGATGTACCTGGGACTCAATTGACCCTTCTTACCAAATCGTATAACAACCTTCTTTGGAGATAACTTCAATAAAACATGATCTCTTTCATGAAATTCAAAATCCTTCCTCCGGTTATCACCATGGCTCTTTTTTCTACATTGAGATGATTTGATGTGGGTTGGTATAATCAACACTTATTCCATTGTTTCATCAAAATGTTCGGAGCCTACGAGTTTTCTTTCACCGACATCATCCCAAAAAGTTGGTGTGTGACATCTCTTTCTATATAACACTTCATATGGTGCCATATGAGTACTTTAATGGAATCTATTGTTATAAAAAAGTTATAAAAAAGGTAAATATTGATCCCACATACCATTAATGTCATGTGAAAAGGATCTCATCATGTCTTCTAATGTTTGAATAGTACATTTTGATTGTCCATCAGTTTGAGGGTGGAAGGCAGTGCACGAACGATGTTCAGTATCCAAGGCCTTCTGAAGACTTTTCCTAAATCATAATGTAAAATAGGGATTGTGATTAGAAATAATAAATTGGGAAATACCATGGATTCTTAAAACATCATAAATATGTATTCTTTCCAAACATTTAATTGGTAAATCATCTCTTATAGTCGTAAAATGAGATGACGTGGTAAAATGATCAACAATGAACCATATTTCATCATTCCTTCTAGGAGTATTTGGTAGCCACCAGAAAAATTACATCGGAATATTATCCCATATCCACTCAGCTATGGGAAGTGGTTTCATGACTCTTCCAGGCCGTTGCCTTCTAGCTTTCACTGGTTGACAAACCATACATCATGACACAAAATCAGCAATATCCATCTTCAGGTAGTCGCACAAAATATGTTCATTCAAATCTCTATACATCATGGTGCTCCAAGGGTGTATAGAGAAATTAGATCTTTGAACATCATCCAAAAATTCCCTTTTTAGATCGGGTATGTTAGGAACACAAAGTCTCTTCCCAAATTTCAAAATTCCATCTTAATATATGATGTCACTCATTCTGTCATCATTCACATCTATAATCTTCTTTTGAAACTCCTCATCATCGGTCTCTTAACCCTTTATCCTTTATAGTAAATATGGTTTTGAAACGATATGAAAAAGTATTGTTGTTTCACATTCCATGGTTATTCCCATGTTCATCATTACTCGTACCTTAAACATAGGATCCCTTTCAACTCTCGTCTTGTTCAAGAATCCATGATCATTTCTACTAAAAAAATATAATACCTTATTTTCCTTCCCCTGTGGTAGTGTATTGTTCTATAATAATCATTGAGTCATTCAAGACATCACCATTTCCTCATTTGAGTTCTTTATATAAGAAAGTATACTTCAAACTCTTGTTATCTATATATATCACATATTTTTCACCATAGAGATATTGTCTACATATATTCAAAACAATTATTAGAGCTTCTAACTCAACATCATGAGTGGGATAGGATATCTCATGAATTATTAGATGTCGTGATGCATAGGCAATAACACTATCATTATTTATGAATACACAAACATGTCCATTATTTGACACATCACTATATATAAAAAATCCATCATTCGTGGATGGTAGAGTAAGGATATGATAATTGACAAATATTATCTTCATTTCATTAAAACTTTCTTCACACTCTATTGTCTAAACAAATTTAACACTTTTACATGTCAGCTTGGTTAATGGGTTAGCCAAACAGGAAAAATTCTAGATGAAACATCGATAATAAATAGCTAAACTGAAAAAACTGTGTAACTCAGTTTTACTCATTAGAGCATGCCATTGTTGTATTTCTCTTGTATTAGAAGGATAAACAAATATTCCATCCTTATATACAATATGGCCAAGAAAATAAATCTCCTCAAGCTATAATTCAAAAATTATAAACATCGCATTTATTGCATTTCTTCTAAGAGTCTTTAGAACAATTCCCATGTTATTTTCATGATCTTCATATCTTTTGGAGTATACGAAGAGATAATTAATAAATTCCACTAAAAATTCATCAAGGCATTCCTTGAAAACTATGTTCATTGGATCCATGAAAAAATAGGGTGCAATAGATAGTTCAAATGACATTACTGTAAACTCATAATGCCCTTACCTAGTATGAAAAGTTGTGTTTGGAATGTCATCCTTCTTTACAAACAACTTATGATATCCAGAACGAATGTAAATCCTTAAAAAATTTTGGGCTCCGTGAAGTTGGTAGAACAAATTCTCAATGAAAGGTAGGGGATACCTGTTCTTTATATTTATTGCATTCATCTCCTTGTAGTCAATGCACAACCTCATTGATCCATATTTCTTCTTAACAAAAAGGACATGGGCTCCCCATGGAGAAACAGTAGGGTGAATAAATCCATTATTACTCAATTCCCCTAGTTGCTTCTTTAGTTCCACTAGTTCCACAATTTCCATTCTATATGGGGTCTTCTATATGGACCGTGAACCAAGAATTATGTCAATGGAAAAATCCATTTCTAATTCTAGAGGATGTCCATGTGCATCCTCTGAAAACACATCAACATATTACTGCACAATATGTACGTACTGAATATGAACATTATTTTACTCACCCATAGTCATTCCATTCTCTACTTCCCCAATAATAGAATTTATAAGATATAATAGGTGTGGATCTAGATAAGAATTATGTGGTGATGTTTATGCTCTAATGATAAAGGTACTCTTTATCATCATCAAAAAATTTAACCTTCTTCTTCTTACATTAAATTTTCACATCATGGTCCAAATTCGAATCCATACTAAGGATTATATCAAAATCAATCAAGGGTTATATGATGAGATCATTAAATAATGAACATTTTTATTCTCTAATGGGAACTGATTTAGAAAACTTTGTAGCGATGATACTTCCCTTAGGAAATTTTGACTGACAGCTCCTTTGTAAAGTAAAATTTAAAATATTTAATTTTCCTAGAAACTGGGATGATATGAAACAATCCGATATTCTAGAATCAAATAAATCATTGGTTAAACATGAGGATACCCTTAAGATACCTACGACCATGACTTTCGGAGATTGAACCTCAGTATTGCTAATCGCATAAGCTTGGCATTTCTCCCTTAGCCTTTTCTGAGTTATGTTTCAGTGGCGGTTTGGACATTCCTTTTCATAATGCCCCTTTTCTCTAAAATTGTAGCATTTAACATTGACTGGATCTTTCTTCCCATTGAAATAATGGCCTCTGTTGCCTTTTTCACCAAACATGTAACATACTCACATTCCCTTCAGGCAAGAACAGTGGTGTTTGTAAGGACCCAACGATAAACATTGCATGATCTATAATTAAATGAATAATTCACATTGGGGATCATTTTAGGATTATAGTTTTAGAGAATTTGGTAATAAATATTACATTTCCTTTAAAAAATTTCAAATTAGAAACTTATAATAACATTCCTTATTTTAACAAAAAAAATCATAAAAAAGAGTCATGTCAATTTCCATGTTTAAGATATCATGACTTTTCCATGATCCCACACATGACCCTAAAATTCTGTCCGTCCTGTGAATTTTTTTTTGAAACATGGGATGTGCATAAAAAGATCATTATGGAATACATAATGAAGGAAAAATGTTAATTTGTCAATACAATTATTAAAAAACTAATACTTTATCATAAGTAATACTATTCACCTTTAAGAAGTAGTAAATAATCATCATTTAATAAAATATCATCACTTACCATTTTATAACCAAAAGATTACCATACAAACCATATTAAGATAACATAACATATAATGGTAACTTGAGACATAAAAATAGTTAAATGGAATAACCATATGGTTGAAATCCACAGATATCACTAACTGGAATAGCCATACGGGCGACTTCCATACCCAATGCATTGGAGGATATATCGTAACCACCCGTCATGGTTTATCACGGCACCACCCGTCATATGTTTTATCATGTAACCACCCATCAAATGTCTATGTAATATCATTACACATAAAATGTTGAAAATATAAACATTTTTGTAATAATATTTCATTTTTAATTGTAAGAAATAATTTCATGATATTGAAATAATCAATTCATTTTCAAAGACCATTTAAAAAGATATTTTTGAATCAAAGTGTCCAATACCACATTGAATATTTTAATGGTATTAATATTTTAAAACATTAATGTCCATATAAATAATTAAAACCATTTTAAAATCATGGACATTAATGTGAAATATATAGAATAATAAATCATTAAATCATTTAAAACGATATTTTAGTCAAATAGTTTTTAACAAAATGAGAGAATCTTGAATATTAGTAATTGAGGAATAACATTTAATCATTACACTGTATTATCATTGGAATAATGCTATTCATGGTATTATAGGCCACAATACATTATATACACCATATCAATGTGAATAAGCACATAACAAAAATGAATTCTCAATGGAATGTAAATTTAGACAAAATCACTTATAAAGACGGTATCCTTTGATTAAGGATAAATTGATTACATAATTATGTGTGAAAAATAATAATACACCCAATAAATGTGGATATTAAATGTAAAAAATTAGTTTTCTTTCAAACATATTCTTAGGAAGAAATATTCAAGAAGTACAGGTTTATCCCAAAGAATTGAAATTGGTTTAAGAAGACCCCCCGCAAAAATTCGACAGCCTAACGACATTACATTAAAATTCAGATAATGAGTTGATGAGAGTGAAAATGGGATCTCCTGAATTGGGAATAAAATTTAAATCAATAATTATATATAAAAACATATCCCAACATAATAAGATGTAAATTAAAAGTTAGAACAAAAACAAGTCTTTTAAAAAAATGGATGTTGGAAGGCTCCCTTACTAATTGGGTAACTTATGAGATATATGCTACAAGAAAGAAGAATCATAAAATAAATATGTAAATACCCATAAATTAAAATATATTACACAAATTTCAAAATCATGGGAAGTACATACACCAAATAGAATTATATATTGGAAAATATAGCATGAATCTCACGGGAATAAAGAATGAGATGAAAACCCCTTACTTCGTTCTAATCAATCGAGTCGTATGACCCAAAAGATAATAACAATCATATGAATCACAGTATATCATGAATATAAAGTTAATCATGATAGTATATATGAAACTTCAGTACATAATACATCACATTTTAAAAATAAGTTGCAAATAATGGAAATCTAATGGAATTAAATGTGAGATGAGAAATCCCTTACCTCATTGTCTTACATGACCCAATCGTTCTTTAATCTCTGGAATAATAAACTAATGTTAATTTATACATGATAAAAAAAACCTTTTTCTATTTTATTATTAAATTTATATCAAATATTACCATGTCATAAACATTATGTAATTATTTAAGATAATAATGTTCGTTTTGACGATATTTGGTACTCGAGTAAAAAATAAACACCTAATATTTACATGTTTTACATGTCATCAATAGTCAATTATATCCAGATTTATATTAATTATTTAGATATCATATATCACATATATATCTTGTATATTTGTATATTTATAACAGTATATATCATTTGGATGTAAGAAATGAAATGCATCGTTCATGGAGACGGTAAGTCGTACGTACACATGAACACTACTTTCATTTCAATTTATTATTTTAATGGAATTAAAACATAATTATACATATATATATTATAATTCCAGTATAATATCATATATAATATCATTATATCCATCCTTTATACATCCCACATAAGGCATTAATGAGTCATATCACTTTGAGGGGGCGGTAGTGCGCACTTCCTCAAATGAAATTATCACGTTTTCCAATAATGGAAACCATAATGGTATGATATAAATGGAAAATACACTATCATAAGGAAAAAATAAACATAATATATATCATATATAAATATAGTTACATCATAATGGCCATAATGGGGGCGGTATGAGGTAATTAAACAATCATCATTTCATTATGAGTAATTTTACCATCTATATAAACATTATGTTCAACAACCATTAGATAGAGGTGTGTTTATGTATTGATATAATAATTTTCATATAATCATCCTAGTATATTTTTAATACTAATTTTTTTATAAAATAAGGGAATAAAAAGAGTTTAGGGGTTGGACAAGTATAATAAATGAAAAGAAGTTAAGAGAAACTGTTATCTTTAATTTGGGTAACTCCCTTAGGTATGAACCAAAATGGATTGTTGAAGTGAATTTTGCTAAGGTATGTATTAGAGGTGGAAGATAGGGATTTATGGAGCTTAATTGGGTAGATGTTGGATGATCCAAAAGGATTGAGAGGTCTATAGAAATTGATAGAAATGGCCTGCTTTTATAAGGGGGAGGATGGGCTCTTTATGAAAGTGTGAAAATATTGTTTTATTTTATAATTATATACTGTTTATAAAGTTAAAAAAATAATTATAGTCAAATATTAGATGACGCATGGTCAAAATAATATCATCCAATAATAATTGGATAGGATTTGGATGTTATTTTAATGTTTATAATTTTATTTTTATATATGATTTATTAATGAGTTAAACACTACATCATTATTGAGTAATGAATAATTTAATTTATTCTATGTCTAATAATTATAAAACAAATACCATGATTTAGGAAATATTTTTATCTTTCGAATGAATACATAATGTAAAAAATATTACTTATATTGCACCATATAAAACATAGTTTACTAAAAAAACATTGTTTATGTTATTTTGGCCTTTACATTAAATTAAATAATCTAAAGTGACATGATCATTTATAAGTGGATATATCGGGTCCCAAAATTGACCCAAGGATGACCATGACTTGAAATGGCACATAAAATAAGGTTAATACACGTGTTAAGGTAATTTTGAATAATTATAATATCATTTTTACCTTGAATTACCCTTTTAATCTTTAACCGTGTTAAGAAAAGTAAAAAGTTGTTATTTCCGAAAAATTATTTTCATCTTATTGAACCAAATTTTACATACTAATTACATCCATGTATTTTGTAATTTCTATATTCTATTTACAGAAGTTGTAAAATTTCATTTAAATGAAAAAGTCAGTTTTTAACTACTTCTTAGTGGTTTCACTACTCATCAAAAAATGATGGTTTTCAGAAAAAAATAAAAATTTAACCGTAAGATAAATTTGATATTCCAAATTAAAAAATGATGTCTATTTTACAAAACTAAAAATATATAATTTGAATTGATTAATTTTATAATAAATTCCTGTTTTTAAAACAAATAGCATGTGTTTAAGAAACAATAACTATCAAAAGATTGACACATAATTATGTCAAAATTCAATATTAAATTAATTCAATGACCAAAATTAGATTAAATGGTTAAAATATATTCTAATTACTCTTTAAACCAAATTAAAAATATAATTTAACCATATATATAAATTAGAATAAAATGCAGTTCTGAATTAAAATACAATATTTTTCAGTATTAGTAAAAAAAATGAACTTTATCATAAAAAATCCAAAAAATTACACAAAGTAAATTTTTATGTCTCCATTGTAAAGATTAATTTATTTTTGGTAAAAATGAATTTATTAAAATGAAAAAACTATATTTAAAGATGATTCACCTTTTAAAGGTGGTAAGTCGACTTTTTAATGTAAATTATGCTTAAAATTAGATTCATTCCCAATTAAAGTCTATATATTTTATTGGATAAAAGTAAATACATTTAACACACATGTATAATCATATTTTAGTTAGTTTTGTTCATTCCTACCAATTGAATGGATAGGAGATAATTTCTATTTAAAATAATAATATTATATTATATGTGTGCAACATAAGATTTCAATGAAACCCATTGTTGTGTATTAGGTACGCCATTAAACATTGCATCCCCTTTAAATTAGAATTAATATTTAATTCAAAATATTAATAAATATAAAAAATTTCATGTTTTTTATTTACCTGGTATGTTACATATGTCCCCCCTTTTAGGAACTACATCCTCAAAATTTTTAAATAGGGCTTGTTAACCTCATTAAAAGCCTCACATTTCAAAAATTTCAGCAAAACTTTAAGTTTAATAGAATGAAAGTGAAGTTAGAAGTTCACCTAAGATAACCCACACTAAGATTACATGTAGAAATACATGGATACATAATAAAGAGAAAATGGTCACATTCTGATGGAGTGTGATAGAAAACATGATTAGGAAGAAGTTAACCACCAGAAAATAACATACATGTGATCAGTTAAAGGTTCATTGATTCCCCAGTAGGAAATGTTAACATAAATAGTATTTGTTTTATGTTACATTTCATAATGTTGAGAAATTTATTTATGAGCTTAACTAAAAACATAAGGAAACATAATTACTTATCATATAGACTTTCATCCTTTACTAAATTTCTACAAAAAATACAACTTTTCTCCGATCGATGAGTATTCAAACTGGTTTGGTCTTATCAAAATCACAAGAATCAACTTATAGAGAATCACATAATCCACAAATAATTCTATATATTTCCCTTGTCTTTATACATTCACCAAAACAAAAAATGGTTAGTATGAGATCATATAATCCCCAAAAAGTGTAATCCTTTATAAAATGTTATATTACACTTAATCTGTAAAATTCAACAAAATGTACCCAAAGTTCAATAAAGACCATTCAATATACCATTGTGCTTAAAATTATTCAAAATAAACCTAACTAAGATTATAACCCAAAACCTGGAAGGATTTAGTCACATAGTCTTCCAGTGTATATCTTAATATTTATCTCCAAATAAAAATAAACTACTCTTAAAGTCTCATACTGATGTGTAATTAACCAAATCACATATTATATATTATAGTTTAATCATTTATATAAAAAAAATTCACTATATGTCCATAATAAAAACATAGATTCTCCAAAAAAAATTTCCATCATTACTCATCAATTAAAAAATAATTATTCCTTGAATAAAATTCTAATATATTAATCTTCTGGGTTAAACATTCGATAAAAATCCATCCAATATAATCCCATCATCAATAGAGCCTTAATACAATTATGTATTTCATCATCCAAAAATCTTCTATAACACGTGAATCCCTTATATGTTCACTTCTTACTCATTCAACGTCCTTCATGATCCATTAACCATTCCTTTAAAAAAATTTCCAAAATACTTCTATACTACAATCAAAATCATGAATCATTTCCTAATATTCGATAATGTCCAAACATATGTTAATAAATAATCCAAACCTTTCAATGGTCATTGTTGGTTTCTTATTCCTCAATTGGAATGGCATTAGATGTTGGTAAACATATATTTTTACTAACACAGTGATCCAATTCTCGAAACATCTTCGTAGGACATATTTTTGTATAATGACCATGAACATCCCAATTAAAAAATTAAATTGATCCCTCATAAAGAACTTATTTCCCTTTCATAGAGTCAACTGGATGCTTCCTTTTTCTATGGTAGGTTCTAGGTTTATGAACTTCATTCCCACGTCTCTATCATATTCCCTTCTCTTTAAAGCATTTTCCTAGTTAAATTTTCCCACATCCTTGACACATAGGTTTTTGAACATACTTACCTTTATGATTATAACCTGATCATCTGTAGGGATTTTTTTCTCATATATATTATGCCTTATAAAAATCACCAAGGTTATGGTGTTAAATCATGACTCTATATAGTTTGTTCAGAAGAACCACAAGGCTTTCCATTGCTATAAACATTTCATTCAGTTTCTCATTTAGAAAATCATCACAGTTTTCTTCACATCCATTGTTATTTAGTGCATGCTAGATCCAACCATTTACTGAAACCAAAAAGCTCAGTGTGAATACATTAGTAAAATCATCATATAATATCATAAGGGCAGGGTAAAAAATAAGATATACTTATTGATGTTATCTTAAACACATTCACTTTATCTAAAATAACACTATCTCTTTCTAAAATCCTAACCATTATCGTAATGTCACTTTTGCTTAATGAACATCAAAACCTCTAAAGTTATCTAAACAGAACTCTGATACCATCTGTAAGGACCTAACCTTAATCATTTCATAATCATGAATTAAATGAATAATTCACATTTAAGATATTTTCATGTTTATATTTTTAGAAAATAAGGTCATAACTATTATATTTCATTTAAAAAATTACAATGTAGAAACTTATACATAGTTTCCATTTTTGTCACAAAACAAAAACTCATAAATATGAATCATGTCTAGTTCCTTGTTTAATATAGAATGACTTTTCTTTGATCCCATCCTTGATCATATTCATCACTAAGTCCTGTGAAAAACATTTCAAAACATGGGATGGGCATAAAAAGCTCAATAAGGGATACATAAAGAAGGAAAACTGTATGTTTTTCAAAACAACAAGTAAATCACTAATACTATATCATAAGTAGTACATTTCACCTTTATAAAGTAGTAAATACTCTTCATTGAATAAAAGATCAATACTTACCATTTTTTAACCAAAATATTTACATAAAACCCATATAAGGAACACATAACATATAAAGGTAACATGGTACATAAACATACTTATATAGAATAACCATATGGAAGACTTCCACAAATATCACTAAATGGAATATCTATTCTGCCAACTTCCATTCCCAATGTATTGGAGTTTATAACGTAACCACCCGTCCTGGTTTATCACAGCCCCACCCTTCATTTGGGTTTTCACGTAACCACCTGTAAAATTTCAAAGTACCACCATTATACATAAAATGTAGCAAATATAAACATTTCACTAATGATAGTTCATTTGCAATCATAAGAAATAATTTCAAGATATTGAAATAATATATTCATTTTCATAAACCATTTAAAACGAAATTTTTTAATCAAAGTGTCCAATACCACATTGAAGCATTTAATTATATTTAAATTTTAAAACATGAACGTAGATAGTAATCTAAATAACAATTTTCAAAACATGGACATTAATGAGAAATATTTACAACAATAAATCATTAAATCATTAAAAATATATTTTAGTTAACGATTTATTAAAAAATAGAGAGAAGCTAGAATACAAATAATCGAGGAATAAAATCTAATAGTAACATTATAATATCATGAGAAAAAAAGTTATTAATGGTATAATATACCAAAGGATTGTATATACACCATATCAATGATAATTGGTACATTACAACAATGAAGTCTCATTTAATTGTAATTTGAGACAAAATCCATTATTAAGATGGTATCTTTTGATTAAAGATATATCTATTACATAATTATGTGGGAAAATTAATAATACACAAAATATATGTGTATATTAAGTGTAAAACAATAATATGTCATTCACTCATATTCATTGGATGATATATTCATGAAGAACATGTATAACCCAAAGAATTGAAATTGTGTCAAGATGATTCCCAGCAAAAATTCGTTAGCGTAACGACATTATATAAAAATTCTTAAAATGAGTTGATGAGAAAAAAATTGTATCTCATCACATGGACATTAAATTTACATCACTAAAGATACATAAGAACATATCCCATCATAATAAGATTTAATTAAAATACATAACAAAAATCAGTCTTTATAAATAGGATGTTCAAAGGATCCCCTACCAATTGGGTAACTTACGAGACAAACACAACATAAAAGAAGGATCATAAAATTTAGTGGTAAATACCCATAAAAGAAATTATATTACACAATGTTTACAATAATAAGAAGTACATATAAAACACAAAAATAAATAGGGGAAAATATAGCATGAATTTCATGGGAATAAAATGTGAGATGAAAAACACTTACTTCGTTCTAAAAAATCTCGTCGTATGACCCAAAAATTAATAACAATAAACTAAAACAAAAAACACCATGATTATACAGATAATCCTGATAATATATATCATATTTCAGTACATAATACACCACATGCAATAAATAAGTGGCGAACAATGGAAATCTCACAGAATTAAATGTGAGATGAGAAATCTCTTACCTAATTGTCAGACATGACCCGTTCATTCTTGAATCTCATGAATAATAAACTATTGTTAATTTATAATTTCATAAGAACCTTTTTCAAGTTTTTTCTCAATTTTATAACACTTATTACCATGTTATAAACATTATGTAATAATTTAAGTTAAAAATGTACGTTTTATTGATATTTGGTACTTGAGTCAACAATGAAGACCATATATTTACAAGATGTCCATGTGGTCAATAGTCCAATATATCCATAATGATATTAATTATTTAATGATAATTTAAATAATATATATCCACTATATATTTATATTCATAACAGTACATATCATTGGAGGTAAGAAATGAAATGCACTGTTCATGGAGACGGTAAGACGTACGTACACATGAACACTATATTCATTTCTATTTATTATTTTAATTGAATTATAACATAATTATAAATAATTATATTATCATTAATGTTTAAGATGATATATTATATCATTATCTCCATCTTTTATACATTGCACATTAGGCATTAACGAGTCATGTCACTTTGAGGGGGCAGTAGTCTGCACTTCCTCAAATGAAATTATCGCGTTTACCCATAATGGAAACCATAATGGTATGATATAAATGGAAAATACAGAAGCATAAAGAATACATAAACATAATATATATCATATATAAATACAATTCCATCATGATGGCCTCCATGAGAGGAGGTAGGAGGTAATTTAACAATCATCATTTCGTGAGGCATTAGTTGTCCATCAAAAGAAACATTATATTACTCACCCATTAGATGGTGTTGTGTGTAATTTTATTTCTAATACATCTCATAAAAACACCATAGTATATTTAGGATACTGGTGTTGTTATAAAACAAGGCAATAAAATGAGTTTATGGGTTCGAGAAGTAAAATAATTGAAAAGAAGTTAAGAGAAACCATTACCTTTAATTTGGGTTACTCACTTTGGTTTGAACCATACTGGTTTGTCGAAGTGCCTTCTGTCTATGGTAAGGAATCTAGATTAAGGAGAGGGATATAGGGAGAATAATTGAGCAGATTTTGGATGTGCCAAAGGGCTTTAGAGTTCTGAGGATTTGGATAGAAATGTTCTCCTTTTATAAGGGGGAGGAGGGGCTCTTTAGGAATATTTTAATATATTATTTTATTATATAATTATATTCTGTTTATAAAAGTCATAAAATCATTAGAGTCAAAAATAAGATTAATCTTGGTCTAAATAAAATCATCCAAAAAATAATTGGATAGGTTTTCGATTTTATTTTAATATTTCTAATATTATTTATTTTTATGATTTATTAATGGGGTAAACACTGCATCATTATTATGTCATAAAAAGTATAATTTGTTCATTTTCAATAATTTATAAATAAATAACATGATGTAATAAATAATTTTATCATTAAAATGAATATTTATAGTCAAAAATATTACTTATATAACACCATATAAATATTATTTTACAAAAAGATTTTTGTTTATGTCATTTTGTCCATTACTTTAAATTAACTAATCTAAAGTGACTTTATCATATATAAGTGGCTCCATGGGATCCAAAATCGACCCATGGATTTCAATGGTCAGCCATGACTCATACAATAATGTTAGGACAACTGTTAGGGTAATTTTTAATAATTACAATATACTTTTGACCTTGAATTACCCTATTTACCATTAACAGTGGTAAATAAATGTCAAATGTTACTATTCACAGAAAATTATTATCATCTTATTGAACAAAATATTAATTAACAATAAAAACCATGTATGTAAGATTTTCAAAATTCAATTCACAGAAGTGTTAAAACATCATTTAAATGAAAAAGTCATTTTTTAACTACTACTAAGTTGTTTCACTATTCATCAAAAATTGATGTTTTTCAGTAAAATATCAAAAAATCACCCTAATATAAATTTGATATTCCGAATTCAAAAATGATGTCTATATTATCAAATTCAAATAGTATAAGTTGTATTAATTAATTTTATAATGAATTATTTTTGTTAAAACAAATAATATGTTTTTTAAAATTAATAACTATCAAAAGATTGACAGTTGTTTATGTCCAAATTCAAAGTGAAATTAATTCCAAGGACCAAAATTGGATTAAATGTTAAAAATGTATTATAATTAAACATTAAAACCCATTAAAAATATAATATATCCATATAAATAAATTATATTAAAACAATGTTTTGAATTAAAATACAATATTTTTCACAATTCATTAAAAAATGAACTTTGTCGTAAAAATTCCAAAAATTTACACAAAGTAAATTTTGATGTCCCCATTCTAAAGAATTATTATTTTGTGGTTAAATATAATGTATTAATTTGATCAAACCTGTATTTAAATAGGGTTCTCCATAAAATGGCAGAAAATTGACCTTTTAATGTAAATTATGCTTAAAATTTGATTCATTAATATTTTATTCCTCCATCTTTTATTGGATTAAATTAAATATATTTAATAAACATGTATACCCATATTGTACTTAGTTTTTTTCATTACCGCCAATACAATGGAAAGGAGTGAATTTCCATTTAAAATAATAATGTTATATTATTTGTGTGCAACGTAAGGTTTCAAAGAAACCCATTGTTGTGTATCGGGTACTCCATTGAACATAGAGTCCCCATTAATGTAGAATTAATATTTAATTAAAAAATATAAATAAATATGATAAATTTCACGTTCCTTATTTACCTGGGATGTTATATTGTTTCATCCAACATTTACCACAAGATGGATATTGAACATTTCCCTTCTTCCCCTTATATCAATTTCTAGACTTTCTAACACCTCACTTCTTATTTTTCTTTTCTTTGATGTCATAAGGCATAGATAATTACTTTTCTTTTTTGATAGCACTTAAAAAAATATCTTAGTATAGTGAGAGGGATTGTAAGAATAATTCTCGATATAGAAATGGTTTTAACCCATCAATGAATCGATCAATATTACACCTTGGATTTTATATATAATCTACCACATGCCTTGATTACCTTGTAATGATAGCCTTATACTTTATGATATTATCATCCTCTATTAGCATTAGACTCAGAAAATGTCATTCTATATCCACTCGATGTTCCCAAGAAATGTATTTTTATATAAAAATATCTTTAACCTCCCTCCATTCCATGTTATATATTTATTCATCTTAATTTTTGTTTTGGATTAATGACCACCATTGTAACGCAACTACCGTGAGGCTATAAACTGCCATGAAAACATTTTTCATTACGCTACTCCCCAAGGCATGAAATAATTTCTCTAAAGAACTTATCCATTGATTAGCTACTAATGTATATTTACACACATTGAATGTCTGTGGTTGTTTCCTCATGATGAGGTCTATAATTAATCTTCTTCATTGTGGATCAGGGTCCTCCATACAGATAGGGTTATTATTCATAACATGAGTGAGTTGACCCAGTATTGTGAAAACCTGATTAGCACCAGTTGCATCACCAGCACTAATATAAATATCATGAGTAGTAGGGAAATCCTTACATGGATTTCATGCATTGATACAGTTTTCATTCCATTTACTAAGAGCCATTTCTAAAAATTAGAATACACTAGATTAGTTTATAAATCGCAATACGTAATTATAAAATTGTAAAAAACTTAACATAAATTGAACAGTTTATGGGTGTAATCCATAATCATAAAAATGTTTTATTTTAGGAGGTATATACTCATAAATCCTTTATAATGGTTTGTAAATAAAATGTGTGTTATCCTAAGAATATCCAACAGGAGTGTGGTAACTAAGAGTGCAGCAAGGCTCATTGTCATATACCAGGATACCCAGGGTCTAGACTGAAACTCCTTGTCGTAGATTTCACTCGTAGGTACAATTTTTTCAGATCTAGCTCTATTTATCATGTCCAGACAAGGATTGTTTTCTTGGAATACTCAGAAAATCTATAAATTCCCAAAATTAAATGAATTTATTCTATAATAATCCTCAAATTATATCTTAGGGTAATGTTCATTAATTAGAGTTTTTCTAAATCTAGCTTCCAAAGATTGTAGTAAACTTTATCTCATACCAACTATTACACCCTGACACTAGTTTTCTAGAGTCTGTGATTTTTAACATAACATTGGCATGATCACAAGGTATGAAATACCAAAAGAACGAGCAGTTTAGTAGTCTTGAATGTACTAGATACATTCATAAGATGTAAATTACATTATAAAATAAATAATAACAACAAAATTGTCTTTATTGGCCATATTCATATCCATTTTATTATACCTACAGGTCATTCATAATATTCTTCTTCACATCTTGGAAAAAATTAAACATAGAAAGTGGTGATCTCAGATGCTCAGTAAGGATATCAATATAGCATAAACATTCAGAAATAAGAATAATCAATTAAGTCAATGTATAAAACTAAAACATAATCATTTTAAACATAAATTTATTTATAATATGGAAAATAAAAATCAAAATATTTCATTTACATATTCACATGGATATTCTACTAGTTGAATAATCTCTTGCAATATCTATAGCCAATTTAATAATGATGGAAGGGATAATAATAGACTTCATAACCCCATAGCCCTGCCCTTGTGCCAAAACTACAAAAAAAATTCAAGGCCTTGTGCCAAGACACATGTTTGTCTCATGAAACCAACCAATGCATTGAGGAGCTATATCGGGCCCCACCCATCACTTAATAAGTCCAATGCATTCCTCATTTGAAACGGTTGAAACATTACAAAATCATTCATATTAAAAAAAGAAAAATAAATGATAATATATTAACCATATACCATTAATGGTATAAAAATAATACATCAATTGTCAAAATATATTAAAACCATCAATACAATATGAAATATTTGTATCATAATGATTCAACTCCAAAAAATTGTAAAATCCATCAAAGGATATTGGCAGAGTTGAAATCAAACCTATTTGATAAAAATATCTCAGATTTATAATCATTTAAAAGCCACATAATTATATAAGAAAACATTTATTTTGAAAATATTTTCATTATCTTGTATGGTATGCTTCGACGATGATATAATGATGGAAAATACTCACACCCTCCATATAATTTAAGAACACCTTCTTACATTAATTTTGTTGAAATTTTCATAATTTACATTGTTGAGAAAATGACGGGAATATTCCTTTCAATGCATATATATTCAAATAAGGGTATATGTGACTTTATCCAATAGTCTACTAAATATTAAAAAAATTGAATTATATTTTTTAGAAAACATAGATGTGGAATATAACGAGTTCCCAGAAGATACTTATGTACTAACAACCTCTGATAAGTAATGAGATTGTAGAATTAACCATTACAATGTACATTTCCTTGGTCAAGGGTGCGTTAAAATCCTATATAATAGTTAATTAGTTGTAATTATATTATTCAATACTCATATTGATAAATAGTATATCATATATGACCTTCTAATATAACTTTGTTAATAATATTTTAGTAGTATCATCGTTTTAGGTGTTAACTGATTCATTTTCGTTCATATGCTTTATTACATAAGCCTTGTGAGTTTTGAATAGGATGTATGTGAACCATATCCCGAACAGTATTATGTCAGTAAAAAAATTTTTAACCTAAAATGAAAATTATTCATGAATGATTATGATGGGGAATGAATCTCATCATGTTCGTGGAGATGATAATCCATACATACGCACGGGCAACAATATCATTATATTGATTATGAAATCATATGTAATTGGATGGTATATTATATATAGTGAATCATTGAAATTATATAATAATTATTTACAGCAGTTATACTAACTATTATGCCCATCCAAATAATGATGTGTTTGAATAACAAAATACACCACCGAGTGGAGATGGTAAGTCGTACGTACGCATGTATGGTGAATTTGTCATTCATAGGATGGATAAAAAAACTAATATTTTTGTTCCATATTTATAATAAAATTTAACTATATAAAGGGTACTGTAATTATTATTTTGACATGGAAACAACAAAGAAAGAGGAAGTGAAAGAAGAAAAGAACTAGAAAGAGGGTGGTGAAAATATTACCTCTTCTTCGGATATTTTCTTTTGAGATGATCAAAAGGGATCCTAACGTTCACATTCTGATCAAATTAAGAAAATTCAGTTGAATTGTGAGAAGTTGGGAAGATATTTGGGAAGGGGTTCTTAGAGTCAAATGGAATAGAAGAAGTGGTTTTGAGTGAAGGGGAGGTTCCCTTTAATAAGAGAGGTGAGGGTCACATTAGGAAAATCTTGGATTATAGTTATATAATAAATTAATATTCTGTTTCTATTGGCTCCAAAATAATTTATTTCCAGGTTAAGGTGGATATGGTCCTGGAAAATCTCAACCAATAGGTTTAGACTTGTTTAGGTCCACAAATTAACCATATCTTTTAGATTTAACGCTTAATTAAATAGTTTGACATTTACCATGTCTTTTTGTATTTTTATATTAAATGGTCATTAAACCAACTATAAACTAAAAATAGAACCCCATGTGGTACATTATTAATATATATAACTTTTTATATGTTCTTTGGTTGAATTTTATATTTTAGTAATATTATATCAACTAATAAAATATTATTTATTTTAAAAACTGAATTATTTGAATATGACAATATTTTGTATTTGGTTTTTGTGAAAATATTATCAGTATGATTACATAAAAAAATTATTTAATTAACACAAACAAGTCATATATACATATATAATTAGTGGAATTCCTCAAAAGTCTAAAATTTCAATTAATTGGGTATTAAAATATCAAATTTTTTAATCATTCATTAATTAGTTATGTTCTGCATAATCATTGTGTCATATATAAATTCAATTATTTAATTTATAAAATTTATAAATAAAACACCAATATGTATGAAATAATTTTATCATTCTAATTATTATAAGTAGTCGGAATTTTCTTCTTTATAATCCTATATTATAAGTGGTTTAGTTATTAAACATTCAATTTAACACATTTAACTCTTCATTAAATAAAATAATAATAATTGTCCAAATTTAATCTAAGTGGATCAAAGGAGGTCAGATTTTTTTAATGAGGTTGTATTTGGTGTAATTAAACATATAAAATAGAAGTAGGACATGTGTTAATATAATTAATATATAATTTTTACCCTTAATTACCCTATTTAATTTTAACTTTGGTAAATAAAACTGAAAGGTTACTATTCACGAAAAATTATTTTTATCTTTTTGAACCAAAGTTTGCAAATTGATATTAATCATGTGTCTCAAATTTTTGAAATTCAACTCACATAAGTGATAAAATTTTGTGTTATGCAAATTTTCAAATGCTCATAGAAGGTGGGTAAAAGACCGTAAAAAGATCAATAAAATTTTATATATCTAAATTTATTATAAAATGAATCCAATGAATTAAATTGAACATATATATTTATTATGTATCTATATTGAACTAAAATAAATTTAAATAAAAAAACTAATCATTTAAATAAATAGTATGTTTTAAACAACAACACAATGTTTTTTTACTTTTCCTAAAAAATTGAACGTTACTAGGAAAATACCAAAAACTTACACTAAGATAATTTTGATACTCAAAATTAAAAAATGAAGTCTATTTTGAAAATTAAAATTTATAAAATTTCAAAAAGTGGGTATTTCTATTCATAATGTCTAGTTTGATTGGTTGTGGTGTTTTAAAACTCAGAGTTGCGTATAATGAAACTACTGCATTATTCAAAGAGAAACGTAGCATGGAAAATTTCAGTGTTACAAAATAAATGAAATTATTAAATATAAACATATCTAAAGCATGAAAATATTTAACATGTAATTATTAATTATGAATATAAAGACACAAGTGACAAGTTAGACACGAGGTAACGTGTTTTCATTACACTTGCTACATCTGGGGGATATATGTCATATTCACCACTTTGTAATTTATTATGGTGTATATAATACCCATTTTGATATAATTTATTATTAATTACATAATATTTATTTAATTTAAATATTTAATTTAATGATTTTTACTTTTTGGTTTTCAAATTCAAATTTTACCATAGTTGTATGGGAAGTAGTCTCAATCTATTTTCATTCTGTATTTTCATGATAATAGGCTCCTTTATTATCATATACCCATTGAAATGATATTTCCATGTTTTATATAATATAATTTTATTTAATATTTTGTTATAGTTTAATATTTAATGGTTTTTACAACTTAAACATTCAAAGTAAAATGGGAATCATTGAATTTTAAAACATTAAATTTAAAATCATTATATTTATGTCCATATTCAACATATTATTTTAAATATTTATTTATATGGTACTAAAAGAATGATAAAAGAATTTTTTTAGTCTATTTATAGATTCAAAAAAAAATTATTAAAGAATCCTTTTACATGTCTTAAAATGAACATTAAAAAACACAACTGAAATGACCTATTTTTACATTATGATTATAATGAACTTTCATGTCATCATAACATTTATTTTATTTACATATTCCATTTAAATATACATTGTTTTTTAAATGAAACCCCTATTTTTTTTATATGATAAGTTTGGCTTTGGTAATGGTTTCTCAATGAAAAGGATTTTTGGGTACTGAAATCAGTTATAAAAAAGGGTATTTTTAACCAAATATGTTTTTATATGGATTTTAAATGTTATTTTTAATGATTTTTATTTTTAGATTTTTTTACATTTGATATTGAATATGAGAATTATTTCAAATGGGTGAGCCCAATAAAACATATAAAAAGGGTAGAGCCTCAATATACATTGTGAGAAAATTTGAGTATGATATATCTTATATGAAGGGTTGGTTTACCATTTTTCTCAAAGGTGAGTCTGATGTTTATTATATAAAAGGTGGTCCCATTATAGATATCAAATTCATTGTTTAAGGATAATGTTTTAAATCTTCCTTATGACTATTCCAACTAAAACTGTTTTGAAACTATTTTATGTATATGATGTTCTATGTCACCTAAAATAGTTATAATTTATTATTATGGGTTTTAATGATTTATTTGATCAATATGTGTGGTTTTTTCTAATTAAAATTTATTTATTTAATATTCTAAAATAACAACGAAGATAATGATAAAATTTATTGGAGATTTATTATATTTATTGAAATCATAATTTTATTTATTTTTATTTCCCTTACATTACTAGTGTTACCCTCCCATGTTTTTTAAAATATGTTCACAGTGATTAAGGATTAGTAAGAGAATTGAAGAATTCATATTAAATGTTATGGATATTTTACAATAATATAATTTAATATTTAGTTTAAAATTTTTATATAATACAACAAATGGATATGAATTACATGATTTTATATGAAATTTTAGAGTTTTTTGTGTTTCAGATATGAATTATTTATATATAACATTAAAGATGAAAAGATCCTCAATATTAAAGAATGTAAAATTAATTACATAAATCAACATTATATAATGTTTAAGGCTGGGTCCTTATTTTTTTCAAATGGTTTTTTATAATTATGTATGTTTGTATAGTATTAATAACATTCCCTTGGAATATTTTACTTTATGGTTTTGTTGAAAAGACATAAAATATAAATATTTAAAAGATTCTTTGTCAAAAATATATCTAATAATGATGATTTTTCAAATAGTAAACAAGTATATGTATTAAAAAGTCACTATGATGGAAATATACATAAAAAATGAATCCTGAGGTGGTTAGAATTGGAACTGAGATGTTTATTTCAATGATTTATTAGTTTAATCAATCTGTAAATTGTTGTGGTGTCTATTTTAAAGATGAATCCACCCAACCATAATGAAACTAGATGATATCAAATTATTTAATGAGGAAACATACCCCTTATTTAATTGGATCATATGAGCTAGTGTTAACCAATGTATGGATAAAAGCATTGGAAATGATATTTCAATTCATTGGATGATTGGAATGTCAAAAGATTACACCTTCCATCTATCATATTGAAGGTGAATATGATCTATGTTGTTCACTAGATAAGAACACAATATCTAAATAGGGTTATTATTTTAGGGAATTAGAAAAATTCAATGATATTTTCCATTGAAAATATTTCCCTATGGTTTTTTTCATGGTATGGAGAAAGATCACAATATTTGAAGGGATGCATGATGATTTTGTATCTACATAAAAATAAAACATCACAAGATTGACTAGGAATGTTCCATAACATATCTAATACATTGAATATAAAATTAATATATAATTTCAATTATTTAAACTATATCTACAATGATCAATTTTCAATCCAGAATATAAAATTTATGAAAAATTCACTCATTGTGCTAAGAAAGATGAAATAAAGCTTGCCGACACAAATGTTCCACAATATGAAAAAGTAGCAATGATCAAGGATGATGGAACTACAGAATAATCCAACTAAAAATTGTGTAGGTAATTCTAAAACGTGTTCCATGTATGGTAAAATACATTTTATGTTAATGTTTGTCAGAATATGAAAAGTGTTACTCGTCTGGCATGCTTGGTCACAATATTAATGACTGTAATGAAAATATTCATTAAAAATACCATAATGAGATAAAAATTCCATTAAATTGTTTAATTGTTTATCTACAATTATTTGGGAAAATATAGTTACTTGTGAATGATGAAACTAACTCATTGTAAAAATAATTATGGTAAGAAGAAAAAAGTGATGTTGAAATAATGTTCTAATTCTATAGTTTATGTTGTGTCATCTAGTGAAGTGATCAAGGCTCTAACGAGTCATATATTATTTGATGTTTTATCATATGATCAATGAAATTGAAACCCCATTTTATTTTTTTAAAATTATATAAATACAATTTGATTCATCTTATGTGATATTATAGATATATGATGTATATGTTCAAATTCAATTTGAGGAAGAATACCTATACATGGATGGATGTTTTATTAATGGTAATGGTGAACATTATGGTAATATATCTATCTATGTATTTAATATTAACATTTTTTATTACCGTTTCATAATAATGTTTAATTCATTTGTAATGAAATGATTGTTTTTATTATCCGAAAAGGAGGCAAGCATGTTTGTCTTGGTTAATATCTTAATTTTATAGAAATATCATGTTATCCTTTTAAGGATTATGTAATCCACTAGAATTTTATTGTATTTAATTTATCAGGATATATCTTCTTGGATTTCCATTTTTTGGAGAAAAATATTATTATACAATGGATCTTTATTTAAGGGTGAATATCTTATCATCTAGAAAATATATTTTCTTATGTTATTATATCGTAAAATAATTCCTCAATTCTAAGAAAAGGATATTAAAAATTATATATCATAATACCTTAATTAATATATAACTTATTTCTTATAAATCATCATATATTTAGGATTCTGAGGCCCATAACATTATATCTATCATTCACTTAATAATGATCAATAATATTTATAACATTCTATATTATTTTATTCTTATCATCCATTTCCAATCATCAGCCCCAACTGATGTTCAACAACATAGAAACCCATTTATGTGGTAACATTATTAACCATTATAATTACAACATTACCTTTCAAAGGATTTTTTATTATTCATAATTACACTTTGTGTTTCTATGGCATGGAATATGAAAGTATAAACCCCTAGATAACCCAAAAGAATATCAAGGGACTAATTTATTTTAGAAGGGGGTAAGATCTAACATCCCATGAAATAAAAAAAGATATTATTTAAAATCATATTATATTTATTAATTTATTATTTTATATTTTATACATAATTTATCTTTCATTGCATAAAATAGCGGGTTATCTTGTGTTCCACACAACATTAACTTCATTTAATGACTTCTGTTACACACAATCACGATTTATTCTGAGAAACATAATATTATTAGTATTATTATCTTATTTATCACCTAGTCATTGGAATTATGGAAATGAAATACATTAAAAATGATGAAATTATTGTTTATAGATTTTTATAACATGAATAAATTGGTTACTAATTAATAAGAAAAGCCATAGAGGACGACTGAATATAAAGGATGTAACAGCACATGCAATGTTATAATAAATCATTTTCAAATTTATTAATGTTTATAAATTAGATAGCAATTCTGCCATAAAAAAGATTATATGACTAATATCTTATGGGTCACAAAATATGTGTTATTCAAAATCTTTTTTTATTCTATACTTAGTCATACTGATAAATATTATATTGTAATTATTATTATTTAATATGGTCAATCTAAATACATTTAATGGAGAGCCTATTTGAAATAGTTTATTTAAAATTTTTAAATATTTATTTTATAAAATAAAAATTTATTTTTAAATAGAAATATAAAAATTTACTTTGGGTTAATATATGGTATTGTTTTGATAAAATTCATATTTTGAAAAATATTGAATTTTTGTTCAAAACTATTTCTTAGTCCAATATTTGTATTTTTATAAATTTTTTTATTAATTTTTTTAATGTATAATTATATCTATTTTATATTATTAATTTAAATTAAGGACATTGGAATAGATTTCCCAGTAAATTTTTATATATAAATATTAAAAACTTTTGAATATTATTATTTAAAATACTAAATTTTTCTTCCCGAATGTGGGAATAAATTTAAATTAATTTCTATAAGGTCTTTTATTCGAATATTTAAAAATTTATTACTTATTGGTAATTAAAATATTTTATAATCTATTTTATGGTTGAAATATATTTTTAAAATGTTTAAAAAATGTAAATAAAAATATTTTCATCGATTTATGTACAAATGTGGTTACATAGTGCTTAAACATTATTCATAATAGTCTACAAGACCTACAAACATGTACGAACCCATATTGTGACAATTTTTAGACCATATAACCTATTTCATCAAATTTGTATCTTCATTGGAGGAACATAATTTATGTGAAACCTTTAAATACTGTTATACATAATAAATTTATAAGAATAACACTACACCTCCCCTATAAAATAGAACCCACACTACCCATTTCAAATAACTTATCAATCCCATTGTCTCATAAAAAATACCCAAATAAGCTCCCAATATCTATACATTCTCTCCAATGTCCTCATTTTCTGGAAAATATCCATCCATGGATTCCATTTGGAGAAATCCAATTGGATTGACCTGAATGAGAGGAATCATTCTCCAATGTGAATTAATGATTCATTTATTTCTCCACCCATTAAATTCATTCTATTACATTCTTATATAAAAAAATATATATCATAAATATAGATGATTTTTTTATTTTATGTGTTATTCCCTCACATATATACACATCCATCAAATGGGTAATTAACATAAAATTCATGTCTGATAAACTACCACCTCAGTAAATGATATAATTTTTTTGTTCCATTATCTACACCTAGTAGAGAATTAAAATGGAGAAAATATTTTTATATGATATATATACGATATTATTTATATATTTAATCTTATTAAATTTTAATATACACTTACCTTCATTAATTCCATTTTGTGGTAATGTGATAATTTTGTTTGTAGACGTGTGAATTACCCCCTCCTTAATGCGATGTGATAAAATCACACATTACATCGAATGTGTTAAGGATGGTTTTAATTAAAAATAGGTGACGTAAATAACTTTTTATATAATATTAATTACCTAATTAAATTTATAGAAATCATAAATATAATTTTCATTATTACCCTTTAACTCACTGAAAACTAATAACATCGTCTGTGGACTTGTGGACTCTTGTATCCTCGACACGATGTAATTCATTTTACATCACAATATATAGATATATAATTATATATTACTTTAAAATAATTTATTTATTAAATAATTAGAATTTTTTAAAATATAAATTTTATTTACCTTCTTTCAATAATGGTCATTTAAAAATTACAATGCTATTCATGTGTACTATAACGACCTGGTTCAGGGTGCCGCCTAACGGTGCCCCATACTCATTTTTCCACATAGCCTCATCAACATTTTGACAAACACGATAGGAATCTGACTTGTAGAGGGGTCCATTTTTATGATAGTGGGAAAACAACTCCATCATTGGTAGAGAAACACAATGTAATTAAAATAATATACAATAGCAGAATCCAGAATACCGTACAATAAGAATACAACGGAAGACTACAAGTAAATAATCAACTGGAGCAAATATATAAATGATGCTTGTCACCTATGACTTTTAATGAAGCAAAAAAAGTCACATAGTATGAAAAAAATACTAATCCAATTTGAAAAAAAATAAATAAACTCTAATATAATTGCATCCTCAGCTTGGTCCCACGCTCAATAGCTCCCCTTAAATCATGTACCTAATGTTGAAGGGGGGATTTTCCTTATCTATACTTGTAACAATATAATCTTTATGGGCCCAATGTAAAAACCCAAAAGGGTGTGAGACGAATCCCAGAAGGAAACCACCCAATGATCTTTTCCTAACTGTCATTGAATATATATAGTTTGAAAAATGAACATTGAAGTAATAAAAAAGGATATACTCAAATGTAAACAGTACTACAGTTTCAAACAAAATTCATTTACCTTAATTAATTATTCAACCAATAATTCACAAGAATCCATCATGGAAATTTCTCATAGTCTAACCCCTCTGGTGTATCAAGGAAAAATACTCAATGAGGAAGCACTAACTATCAATTACCCCTGTGGTATTTTAATGATAACTATAAACTCTCTGAGGAAGCACTCAATGTCCATTCCCCTAGTGTTATCGAAATGATATATTGTAGCCACTCTGAGGGAGAACTCAACATCAATCCCCCCTATGGTCTGGAAATATAAAAAGTATAACAGACACTCTGGGGAATCCCTCAATGGAAATCCCCCATGTGGTTCAACTATAACATGTTCTCCCAACCCTGTGTAATAAAATAATGAACAAACAATATTTTGTAGCCAAATTAATCTCAAATAATACAAGGCTATGTAGCTATAAAGCATCTCAAAATCATGTCATATAAAATCAACACCATCCCAACAGCACTAGGAATGATGAAAAAATAGTATAACAGGCATCTCTAGACTGAATTTTCTATATAAAAAATGAATAGAAAAAGAAATTAACAGAAAAGGAAATAAACTTAAATCATAAAAAAATCCAATTCTCATGGAAACAAAGCATAGAAGGAATCAAACATTGTTAAATATCTAAGTCACGCAATACCATAAACTAGTGTATTCATCAATTTATTCACATATACTCCAATTTCATATACTGAAAGGCAGAAACAACCTACCTCGACATTGTACAATCTGTATAGATGAATATCACCCATTTATTCGACCAATAATGATGTAGATCAAAAAAAATTAAAAAAATGATCAAGCACAATTATCTCGTGAAAGAAGATATATCTTGAGGAGAGGGTCTAGAAGAATTATTAACTCACTGAGGCGATTCTAACTCAATCAACAGTGTTTTATTCTCAAAATAGATGATGGATCAGGTGATAACAGATGATTCATTGATTCACGTCGCTCCCAAATGAGACATGTCTATTAGAAGGTGTTCCTGGAAAATTGACCCAAACCAGTTATTATTTAATAAATATCAAAAAAGTACAAGGAATTTACATTTAATGTGCATTTCATGTATAAGACTTTATCGGGACCCAAATTAGGTGGTGTCTAGATCAACTCACTCTACCATGTACACTATGTTACACGACCAATACACATCTACCCACAGAAACCGAGTATACAATGTGTACTCCAATGTACATGATGAGTACCCCATAAATTTCATGATTCTCTCATTTTCTTCAGAAACATGCAAAATCATGATCCATACCTGAAATGATGATGCATGTTTTTAAAAACATCCCCCCTTAGTCAAATTTGTCCTATAATTTCATTAACTAGGTGTCACAGAAGAATCCTTGAAAAGTTCCGACCACTTTGAATGAATATAGGTCTCTGTCACCCATGTCTCGTCCTTCACATGGACATGCTTCCCCAAGACTCCAACGAGCGAAACGAATTAGTCATGTAGAACCTTTGCATTGTGATCCACCGTCCAGATAGGATTCTCCTCAAATGATGCGTACAACTCTAACTCATTATCCTCATGTAGAGAAACATGATATGGGTCTGATAATTAATGACGTAGCTAAGAAAAACATTGATGACGTCAAACATAGCCAGATACCTCTGATGTCACTTCAATTGATAAGAAACTGCCCCGACTCTCTCAAAAACATCAAATGGAATGACGTATCTCAATGAAATTTTTCCTTGTCTCCTAACCGTCTTCTGTCTCAACCTCAGTGTGACATGTAGGAAAACCTGATATCTTTTCTCAAACACTATTGGTCATATCAAACAATCATTATAAGTCTTCTACCATGACTATGAAATATCCATATTTTTTTAATCAACAATACCTACTATATGGTCTCCTGGACATGATGAGGTCCCAACACAACTACCTCTCATACTTCCAACCAAAATTGTGAGGATCCACATGGCCTACCATAAAAATCCTCAAATGGTTCAATTTGAATAGTCTCTATAAAATAGTTATTGAAGAAACAATAAACCGTAGGAATGTGATTCTCCCATTAACCTCCATATTCTAGGAAATATGCTTGATGCATCTCCTATAGCTCCTAAATTATATGCTCGAACTGACCATCTGTGTGGTGATGGAAAGTTGTACTCAGAAGGACCTGTTTACCCAAAACCATCTTTAGACCCCACTATACACGAGAGAAAAAAAGACATCCCTTTATGAAATGATGGAGTGTGTATCCCCACGAAAATGTAAAATCTATTATATGTACAACCTTCCCAGCTCATCAACACCGATGGTCTCTATTATCGGATAAAAATGGGAATCCTTCGCGAGTCTATAAATCAAAACCCAAACAACATTATTCTGTTGAGTAAACCTTGATAAACATGTCATGAAGTCCATCATGACATTGTTCCACTTCCACATAAAAATTTGTTACTTATTCAAAATCATTTTTGGACATTGCTGCTCTGCCTTCAGCTACTGACTGGTGGAAAACCTCATGAAAAAACCAAAAACATCTCTTTTCATGCATGACCACCAATACTGATAGTGTAGATATGGATATGTATTATAGACACCTTGATGAACTGATTAGTCTAAAGAGTAAAAATCCCAAATAAATATCTCACGTATGTCTTTTAACACCCATACGTGTCCATGGAAGTACAATATCTCATCATCTCTTATGGTCAATCAAGGAATAAGGACTTCTCCTAACAAAATCTCTAGTAGCATTATGTTGTCAGAATCAGATAGATGACTCTTTCTCACTCAATCAAGTATAGTATATGTAACCACTATAGAAGAAAGAAACTTATTCCCCTATCTATCATCCACCTCCAAATGCATATCAATGAATAGAACTATAAGTTGCCACTCACTACTAGCCTCCTAAACTGCCTGTATTTGAGTCCTCCTAGTAAATGCATTATTCACTATGTCACCTTTCCCAGGATTTTAGGGAAACTAAATGTCAAATGACTGAAGGAACTCAACCCAACATCACTATATTAAATTCAGATCTCACTGTGTTAAGATATTATTCAGATTTTTGTGGTTAGTGTACAACACAAAATGCGTTACCAAAATTTAACATCTCCAAAATGCAAGGCCAGAAAAATAATAACCAACACGAGATCGTGCATCATGTTATTCCTCTGATGTGGCCTCAAATTCCAAGACCCAAATGCTTGGACTCCTTCCCCATCATAATAGCTACTCCAAATATGATACAGCATGAATCACATTAAATATTACTACTCTTACCTAAATCTATAAAAAATACTATCGGTGCTGAAGTCAACCTTACTTTCATCTCTTGTAAGTTTGAATAATAGGAATCTATCCACTAGTAATTTTCACCATCTATAGTTTGTCACATCATTGGTGCTTTTAAGAATGTAATGTATTAAATAATACATATTTTGTAACTGTATATCGCTAGAAAACAATGTACCTCAAATATGTTCTCTGACTTCTCCCAAGAAACCACTGCTCTCACATTCTTTGGGTTTAATGATAATCATGTCTCTGAGATCTCAGGACACAATAAATGAATCTGTACTATCCATAACTGTCATTTTGAAATCATAAAATAAAACAAATGCTCTCTCAATGTACTAAAAATTATATCATTATGAATGGAATGGTCTTGTAGAGTGTAATTGTACACAAAGATATCGTCCATGAAGTCTACCATAAAAGAATCCAAGTATGGACAAAACACTTGGTTCATCAGTTACATGAAAACTATAGGTGTGTTCGTGAGAACAAATGATATAAACTCATACTTTTATGGACCAAACCTTCTCTGAAAGGATGACAGAGGAATATCTAATGGTCTAACATGAAATTAATGATAACTGGATCTCAAGTCAACCGTTGAGAACAACATGTCTCCTCAAAGTTGATCAAACGAAATCATTAATCCTCAGCAATGGGTATTAGTTCAATACCATTAACTAGGTAGGCTTTAAATATTCCACAAAAAATTATGAGGGAACCATTTTACATCTTCCCATAATGATATTCCATACCCAAAGAGAAAAACTGGGTAAGATGATACCCTTTTCTAGTAACTCCTCTAACTGCTTCTTGAGCACTATTAACTCTAGTGTAGATATCCTATAAGGAGGAATGTAAACTGGTGCTACTCCAAGTAGATGTTAAATAGGTAAATATTCCTCTCACTCTAGAGCTAATCATAAAAATTCGTCTCGAATTACATCCCTAGAATGATCCACCACTAGAGGAAAGTTAATCTATTGTGTCACGTGGTCATCCAAATACAAACTAGAAATCTGGGTAGTAATTCCTCTCAATCTTTGATGCTTGGGTCAAGATATACTCACCCATAAATCCCATTCACCCTTATGTAGAAACAATCCATCCTCTAGTAATGTGTAACTCACTCAATAGGGATATCAATTGAGAACTTCTTGGAAGGGAAATAACTAGTCTATTTAGAGAATGTTCTCATAAACTGTCACCTGTATTACAAAAAGGTCCAAAAGAAGTAACACCCCCCAACCTTAACAGGGAACTTCTTGCACTAGCGTACAGTGGTCGTTTGAATCAACAACAGTGTGTCTAGCATCATGATATTAGTTGATGTAAATATAAAGAGCCGAAGGTTCTCTACAATATGAAGAAATATAAAACCATGGAAATCCCTTATGTCAAAAAGCATAGAATCAAAATCTAAGGAAACCAGAATCGTACCTCCAACTATAGAGGGTCTGGGGACCTGCTCTTACTGGGTCTACTATAGTACAAAATCATGACTTATGTCGCAACCCACTAAATTTTCATGTGATCCATGAGCTTATCCACCCTATGGCTATCAAAAACCATATGTCTTACCACTACATCCATGACCTCCACCTTGGCTGCAATGTATGGAATAACACTAGTTACATGACTGATGAGAAACTACTGGTCATGATCATGAACATGGACTCATAGAAGAAACCTTATCATTGGATTCTTCTGAGAAAAACCAAATAAAATACTGAAGATGACCCAGCATTCTACACAATTGGTACTCAAATGGGTATTTTGGGAATTGTGGCTTCATATCCCGACTCATCCCACACTCATAGCATACCACATGTCTACCCGAAGGTGTGTCCTGCCAAGTCGAATCTCCACATGTAGACTCCATGCGGTGCTTACTAAATCTGATGGAGGAATATCAACTCTGGATGTCGATCCACCCTAGCTCACAGCTCTAGAATCCTTTAGGTTGCACTCTGTAATCAGCGCCTGGTTGAATGTAGAAGTTATGGAAGTTATCCTGATGATTTTCACAAGAGAGAGGATGTCATGCCTATGACCATCCTCAAAATTCCTCGCCATAAATAAGTCATCCCCCCTAGAAGGGGTGTGAAGTGCTACAGCTATGTGAAGTGAGAAGAATAATCCATGACATAGAGAGTACCCTTCTTCAAAATCATTAACAATTAGGCTAAGATGTACCAAAAATTATACGAGAAAAATTAGTCATAAAATATATACTGGAACTCATACCAATCCATAACTCAATGGAATAAAAGGATGCAACATCACATCCCATCATCTCTTAGATGAATCCTGATGCATGTACGTATCGAGTTTAAGCCTCCTCTATAGAGGTGTCATGATATGTTTGAAGATAGAAATCATGGATTCTTACAATGACACTACAACCTGGAATCCTCTATTCCATGATAATGTGAGGGAATTTTGCTACAAATAAACCAAATCTAACACCCCCATAGACTAGGTAGTATGCGGTTCTCCTAGGATAGACTTCATAAACCCATTAAGCCTTCTTAGAAATATGTATCGACACCTGTATCTAGATTGACATCTGGTGACAAGATAGACACGATAGGATGATCTAGAAGTAGTCCTTGATCTACCATATCTATTATCAAAATTATGCCCTTTATCAGGCATACAACAAGAGGAAGTCTCGGTGGAATGACTCTTCAAGGTAAAGAGTACACCTTAGTTCAAGATTACCGGCGACTCAATCATAGAATTGAATGAAAGGGATATGAGAAATAAAACATTAAAATAAATCAAACCATGGATAGATGGCATTAATTTCACCAAAAGATGATGTTCCCTTATTCATTTACCTGGGTGTATACTTCTACACAAAAATGGACGCGTAACACCGATACAGACGACGTGTTCTCCTTGAGACACAATGCATTTTTGAATCATTTTCCCCATTCCATAGATCCTCTACAAGGCTATACACACAAATCCTACTTGGGAAACTCTACACAGCATGTGTGCTCGGGATACAGCATGTTCCCCTTATGTTATAACCATATATGTCTCAAATCACTTGTTTGGTGACATGGTCGACTCTACATGTCACGAAAGAACAAAACATGGTGTTCAATATAAGGATCTCACCGACCTAGGTCATTAGTCAAATGGATTGATACAAATATCTTATAACATTGTGTGTACACCATGTACACGACGTGTATCGCCATACATTTCCTTACACTGTGTATCAGCCCACATATCCATTCACATGGTTATGAACTACACGACATGTACATAAATTTCACATCAGGTACATATGAAAATTTTTTCCTTATTGAATAGAAGGATACATGGCATGTATTCATCATTACAAACTGTGTATTATGGGATTATCTCGACAGTAAGCCTTAGAAACTACTCTGAAACCCCATAAAAGCACCGAACCAAACACTAAAATGCAAAATTCATATCCTTGGGGGCCCATAATCACCTCAAATAAAATATTCGAATCAAATTCATGTATATCACAATGTTTAACAATGCAATCAATCACGTGATCCACCAAATTATGATACCTCAGGTCATATTAAACCTTAGGGATCGTAATTTGGAATTAGAAAAAATGTAAAATCACACATTAAAATTCCCAATCAAATTGTATGTATTGTACCAAGGCATCTATCAAAAAATTATGCATATCTAGATCAACATCTATGACAACAACATCCAATCGTTAATGCACCCTAAATGAAATGAAGAGAATTCATTGCATTTGTTCTCTAATATGTACAAATATGTAGCAAGATAATGCATACCATCATCTCATTGAGTTTCAACTAATATAATTCCTCAAAATTATCAATGATAATAGCATAGAACGTGTGAGTCCCCCATTGGTTAAATTAAATCAATTGTAAAAAATAAAAAACCAGAAAATTGCAATAATCGAGGTATTTTGGCATTTCCCTATACACGAGTTAGCTAATCACGAGAACGACTCATTTCCAACTACATATTCCTTTATATCCCTATCTATCTACTCCAAACAGTATGGAAAAATATAATGGATCCTCCCTCTGATACCACATTTTAATGACTCGGTTCTTTTTGCTGCCCAACGGTGCCCCAGACTCAGATGCTCACAAGGACTAAATAGAATTTCCCCAAACGGTAGAGATTGCTGACTAGTAGTGAGGGCTTTGGGTTTGATAGTAGACAAAATATGCCCTAATTTGAAGGGTAACCGAATAGAATTACAATAATATATCACTATGGACGTGGTAATACCATACAATAAAAAAACAACAGAATACTAAATGTAAATAATCAACTAGAGAACAAATAGAATTGATGCAAGTCACATATGTCTTAGAAAACATTAAAACAAGTTAAAATACTGAATAAAATACTAATGCAATGTAAAATGAAAAAAATAAACATATTAGCATCACAAGCATTATATTGATCCCATTCTAGGTAGCTTCACATCGACCAGTTATGTGCAGTAAAAGGGTGCTTTCCATTATCTACACCTACAACAATATAAAAAGTTTTGGCGCAAAATCCAAACCCAAATAGTGTGTCAAATGAGTCCAAGTAGGAAACCACCCAAATATATTTGATTTACTATCAGTGAATATATATAGTAGGAAAAATGAAAAATGAAGTAATAAACAAGGAAGTACTCCAAAGTAATCTGTACTATAGTTGAAAACTACATTCATTTTCATTTATTAATTAATCTACAAAACATTCAAAATAAACCCTCTGGGAATGATTTCATACTCCAACCCCTATGGTTTCACTAGGACAATGACCCCTGAGGAAGAACTCACTGTTACATCCCCCTATTATCTTTTAATAATAACTGTAGACTCTCCGAGGAGTCACACAATATCCATTCCCCATATGGTCTCGTAACGGTATTGTATAGACACTACGAGGGATCATTTCTCTTCCATCCATTATATGGTATCACAATGTAAAAATTATAACATACACTTTTTGGATGCCCTCATCGAAAATTCATTCATTGTTCTAACTGCACTAGGATATCACGGCACATATGTAGTAAAATCGTGCAAAAACGATGTCTAGAAGGAAAAGTAATCTCAAGTACTGCAAATCTAAGAAGCTATAAATCATATCACAAGCATGTAATGTAATATAAAATCAATCCTAGAAACACTAGGCATGGAAAAAAATACTCTAAAAGGTTGTTCTAGACCCGATGACCAATATAAAATATGCATGAGAAAACAGATGCATAAAAAAGGTAATAAACATAAACCATATCCAAAAACCATTCTCAGGAAATCAAAACAAAGTAGGAATCAAACGAGGTTAATTCTAGAAGTAACATAGTACACTAAAACTGTGTATTTAACAAATTTTTCACATATAATTTAATTACAATTACAGATAGGGACAAACCACCTACCTCGACATTGTACAATCGATATAGTTGAATTTCAGTCATTGATTAGGCATATAACCTACTAGATCTAGAAAAACATAAAAATTTATCAACCACAATTATCTCATGAAAGAAGATAAATCAAGAAGAGAGACTATTGATGAAGGAACAACTCACCACAGAGATTCCAACACAATTGACGGTGTTTGACACAGAGAACATATGATGAATTAGGGTCTCAGAGCTGATTTGGCAATTTCCATTGCTCACAGACGAGACTATGAACACAGAATATATTTCTAGAAATTAGACGTGACATTGGTCAAATTTAAAAAACATATTGAAAAGTACATGAAGAGTTCATTTTGTGTAAACATTGTGTACATGCCTTAACCGGTCAATGCATTAGGTTTTCTTTAACTCACCTCACATGTCCATGTACTGGCCATTACACGGCTATTACATGGCATGTCCTTCAAAGTACACTACATGTACTCTATAAATTTCTAGATTTTCTTCTATTCCTAAAGAACAAATGAAATCATGATCCATACCAGAAATGATGATTTGGTTTCTTACACATATGCACGACCTTCAGTTTCATCGTTGTTAACTTTTTTTCATTTTTCATTACCATATTTCATTATTGGTTACAAGATTACAATTGATGGCTAAATATGATAATTATTTAATGATTATTATTCTAGATATATTTTAAGGAACCCTATTTCCATATTTGATGTACAAAAATTGTATTAACACATAATGAAAATGTGGTCAGAGACACTGATGTAAACATAATTGTTAAAGTTGTTGTTTAAATCTATTTAATGAGTTTCATAAAAATATCTATAATTATTTAAATTTTACGATTAAATTAAAAACAATAATTTATCTTTATTAATGAAAAATTAAAAGAGACTCTTAAAATTTTAGACTCAATTTGATGGTTTTTATCTCAATTTTTCACATCAGTTAGAAAAATGTCATATTCACCAGTTACATCTATTGTGTGGTGATTCAACTACCCCTTATGATATATTATATCTTTATTTATTTATTTTTAATTTTATTTAAATTTTTAATATTATTATTAGTTAATTTGGGGTATCCTATTAATATCTTAAAACATTTGTAAGAGATTTCATCTCAACCTCATTTCATTGATCCATTTAATGATGATATGAACCTTGATTCTTTAATATGGTCTATATTAATCATATATAACATTATATATCCATATTTAAGCTATTATCATGTTAATTAATTATTTATTAAATGATAATATTTCACGAGGTTTAGGATTTATATATTATATGAGGCATGGTATACGATGATTGTTAAAAGATCTAATATTCAAATCCTTTTCAACATATCAATATACTTGATATTATTTTACATCAATATTTATAAGTATATAAATTTATTATAAAGATATTTTATTTTTATTTTTTAATTCAATTTAAATGTTTTCAAATGGAATCCTTCTATGTGTCTTAAAAACAATGTTTTTAAAAACGACAACTGATATGTATTATTTTTAATGTATGAGAAAATGACCTTTTATGTCACTGTTGCTTTTATTCTATTTATATAATCCATTAAATCCTTAGGTGTTTTAATAAATGAAAATCAATTTTTATTTTATGCGTTTATTATAGTATTATAAATTCTTTCTTAATATAAATTGTGTTTGGTTATTGAATATGGGTTCTCAAAAGTAATTGGTATTTTTATACAAATGTGTTTTCATATGGATGTAAAATGTGTTTTAAGTGGATTTAAGATGATATATTTTTTACTATTGATATTTTAAATTAGAATTAAATAAAATGTGTTAGCCTAAAAAAGCTTATATGAAGGGTTAAGCCCCATTATAGCTCACAAGATACACATATACATCTTATTTAATTAGTTGAATCCATTGTATATCATAAAAAATGAGTGAAGATGATATATATTATATGAAGTGTTGAGAAATGTTCTGGATTAGAAGTGAGCTTAATATATATTATTCCAAGGTTGATTCTCATCATAGATATCCAATAAATTGTGGAATGATAATGTTGGTATTTAGCCTAATTTTTATTACAATTAAATTGGTTTTGAAGGGGATTTTTGTATATCGTTTTTAAAGTTACCTATAAGTGTTATAATTAATTACTATTGGTTTTTATTGTTTCATTTGAGAATAATGAATATTTTTCATATGAAAATGATTTATTTAATATTCTTAATGAAATTTTGATATTATGTTATGTTTTATATCAGTTTTAATGTTTTTACAAAACTATGAATTACATTTATTTTTGTATCCCTTAATAAGATTTTGTGATCATCCCATGTTTTTTTAAAATGTTTTTACATGTTTTAGGGAATGATAATAGAAATAAATAATTATTGTTTTAAATCTTGAATAATTTCCCAAAAAATAATATATACTTTTTTTAAATGTGTTATATATTGATAATTACTCATACTGATTAGATGTGTACAATTTGTATTTTATGGTTTTGTTATGTATGAGTAATGGATTTAGTATATAAAAATCTAAACCTAAAAAGATCATCAATGTGAATGAAACTAAAATTCTGGAAATATAATAATATAACGAAGTCTTTACGGTTGATTCCTTATATTATCACCTTGCACACAATTCTTAATAATGTGGATATATATGGGAAAATTTTTTATGGTGGGGAGAACATTCATAAGTCGATTTTTATTTTTATTTCATACAAACATTTGTTTTGACTATATTTATTTTCATGGTTTCATAGGCTATAAGGAAGGGTTTATTGGTATTTTAGAGTTTTATGATCTTGTGGAAATTTGTTTGATGGATATAGAATACCCTGTGTGCTACCATATAAAACTGGTCAACTTTATTTAGAGAGAAAATTTGGTGTATGTGGTTTTGTTTAAAAGTCAGTCTATACTAAGAAATGTTTACCTCGAACAATGTTTCATGGGTCTAAGTAATATTTAATAATTTTTGAATGGTTTAAAAACAGTATAGCTAAACATTTATGCATCTCTATTATATTAAAATGGTTCACACACATGGTGTACAACATGGAAAATGGTGCATCTATAAAGTTACATGTGAATTAGTTAGAAGGATATTTGTTCATAGAGAAAAAAAAATACATTTAATTCAATCCAGTATTATCAATATTAATTTGGTGTTGAATTAATATTCTCAATTTCATGATCTTATTTTTTTTATTCATCATTGTTTTAATAAATACATTTTTCACTTTTATAATATAACCTTAGATCATGGTTATGGAACGTAGATCTATTTTTTAGGCCATTATCTACTTTTTCTTATAGATCCATCATATAATTTACTATGTTGATGAACCCAGATCTTGATTTGGGAAATATTATTTTTAGAATAATTGTTGGACTAGTTCATGTATGGTTCGATACTTCAACTATTAGATTTTGTAACCCTTTATAGGCTGTTTTTAATAACATATTTTACTGTATTATGTTGCAAAAATAAATAACTATAAATTAAATCCACTATTTCATTATTGGATATATATATATATATAATTTGTTTTCAAATTATGATATTATAATCATGAAAATTATTTTCAAATGGAGTGGTGGGTGTTTTGATCCACATTATGTAGGGATTTTTAATTAATGTGTTGATTTTCATAAAATAAATTTTAATTGAAAATAATTTTTACATGATTTTATTTTATTATGACTCTTTAAATATAAAAAAATAGAAAGTTTTCAAAGATATTGAATGAAATTAATTATTATTAATGGAATGTGTTTTGGTGAAAACCATTTTTTGTTGGATTACTGAAATGAAATTGAATTTTGAATAGGTGATTCAGTTATTCATTAATGATTTTTTACTTGGTTAATGTCATTATATCACATTATAGCCATGGTAGATAGTATGGTAGTCAAGAACATGAAAACAAGGAATATTTTAGATTATCCTTAAATCAAATTGATGATGGAAATACTAACTACAAAATATTGACGGTAGGGAGTTCATTGATTTGGGTGAAATTCTACTATCGAAAGGCCTGAGATATTTTGACATTTGAATAAATTTTTCCATAATTCAGAAATATTTATGAGGATCAATTAGATATTATATAAATTTTGTAGTGTCATAGAACAATTAACATATTATTTATTATGATCATTATTGACCGAATGGCCCTAAGGTGTAACAGCCCGAGATTTTATAAAAAATATTCTTTTTACTTTTTTTTAATGTCTTGTGTTGTACTCTACACCAAAAGGAGATTTCACAACACACATCCTTGACTTTCCTTGCATTACACGCAATCGCGACCTTCCTCGATAGCGTGTGTAATACGCAATACCAAGTTTCACTAAACAACGATATGCTATTTAAAATATTATTAAAACTAGCTGTTATGAAGAGTAATAACCACTTTTTAAATTTTAGAAAATTTATCTCTCAAAATGGACTTCATTTTTGGATTCGGAGTATTGAATTTAGCCTAAGGTGAAATTTTGGTACTTTTCGGATAACTTTCATATTCTGATGAATAGTGAATATTACTAAATTATAATTAAAAACAACTTTTTTAATCAAAATAATTAATAGTGATAAATTATTAATTTGAGTGGTTTTAAATTATATTTAGAATATATTTTATCAATTTAATACAATGTTGGTCATTGGTTGTAATTTCACATTTAAACCAGACATAATCAAGTGTCAATCTTTTGATAGATATTGTTTCTTAAAAACACGCTATTTGTTTTAATAGCGGGATTTAATTATAAAATTAATTAATGCAACTTCTATGTTATGAATTTGGTAAAATATACTTCATTTTTGAATTCGGAATATGAAATATAGCTTAGGATTAAATTTTGGCATTGTTCTGAAAAACATCAATTTTTGATGAATAGTGAATCTACTAAGTGGTAGTTAAAAAAACTGAATTTTTCATAAAACTTAATTTTACCTCTTCTGTGAATGGAATTTGAAAAATCCGAGAGACACGGTTGATTTCAGTAAGTAAAATGTGGTTCAATGACATGAAAATAATTTTTGATGAATAGTAACTTTTTACTTTTATTTACCACGGTTAAAAGTAAATAGGGTAATTACGGGTAAAAATGATATTAATATTACCCTAACACATTTCCTAATCCTATTTTACAAGTGTATCTCGACCAAAAACAATCTTAAGTGTAAAATATTATCATTTAGGCCCACTTGGATTAGATTAGGACATTTATTATTAATTTATTTAAAGAAGGGTTAAAATAGATAAAATCAAAGTTTAATAAGTAAATCATTTTTAATATGGGGTTATACATATGATAAATTCGACTATAAATATTCATTATAAAGCTAAAAAGATTTCATACATAATGGTATTTTATTTATAATTTTTAGACATTAAATAATTTAATTCATTTATGACACAATGATGATGCAGTAATTATCTTATTAATGAAATATTGACATAATTGATCTTATAAACACCAAATTAAATGTAATTTGAGACTTTTTATGAATCCAACTAATTTTATATGTTAATATGATATATTAATGTTGATTTAATCAACTTGGTTCGAACATATAATTCTTTTATGACTTTCACAAAAATCATATATCAAATAGTGTCAAAATTGACACAAAATAGTTTTTAAATAAAATATTATATTATTAATTGTTATGTTATTCCTAAAAATCTATGTTTCGGCTAAATGACTTAGATAAGGATATATATATTAATAATAAACATGTTGGGGTTCTTTTTTCATGTTATAGTAAGTGTATTAACCATATAGTGTAAGAAAACAAAAAGACACGGTAAAAGTTAAATTATTTAACTTCGAGTTAAATCTAATTGATAAGGTTAAAATAATAACCTAAACTTGTCTAAATCCTATTGGATGATAGGATTTCGACCCATTCCCACTTTATCTTCGAAATAAGTCCATTTGTAACCATTATAAACCGATTTTGACTTTAATATAAAATAATAGTTTGAGATATTCCTAAGGTGCCCCTCTCCTCCCTTATAAAAGGGCACCTCCTCCCCCTCCTCCTCACACCAAATTGAGCACTCATGCTCGGCCAACCCCTGCCAAAATCCCTTCTCCACTTCCCTATAATAATCCTAGAGGTCCTGGTCTTCTTCAAAGACCAATCTTAGTTCCCTAAGTGGAGGATTCAAAGAGGCGTTCTAAAGAAGAGGTAATATCCATTACCGATCTTTTTCAATTTATTTCTTCTTCAACTTCTTCTTCTTTAGTTGTTTCATGATAAAGTAATAACATAAGTATTTCTTATATACTGATATGTTATTATAAATATTAAACAACTATAATTAACCTTATATCCATCCTACGGAAAAAGAAAATCACCGCCCGTGCGTACGTACGGAATACCGTCTCCACGCCATTGTGTAATCTATTTTCCGCCACCACCATAATTGGATGGGTATAATGGTTTAAGGAGTAACTATATATGATTATTATAAAGTGATATTGATACTGAAATAGTATACATTCACTTCAACACAATTCCACGACCATGGGAACGATATCATCGCTCGTGCGTACGTACGGACTACCATCTCCACGACGCGATGAGATTCATTCTCAATGATTTACCATTCATGAATTATTATAAAGTATATATAATAAGTACTAATGAAATATATGACCTAATAATGATACTGGAATTATTTATAATTATATGTATGTTATCTACTTAAATCCATTCAATTCAATAAGGAAACGAAAACAGCGTTCATGCGTACGTACGAACTACCGTCTCCATGAATGGAGTATTTCATTCCATTTACTGATTTATTATATATGTATATTATTAATATATATATATAAATCATGTTTTATATTCTGGAATTATGTAATCATGATCTAGGTAATCATATGAATAATTACAAGTTAAAAACACGAACGACAAATGAGACGATTTTCCCAAAACACTACTTTAACATGAATTTACAAAAGAACGGGTAATTTAAATTCATAAGTGGACCATATATGATATAATAACAATGAATATGATTCTGGAATAAGTCAATAACATGATTTAAATCATTATACAGGAGGTTCGGACACTTACAAAGCAAGTCGGACCTAAGGTAAGGGAAATATCACAATCTCATTTTTATCCGAGATTGTTTATTCGTAAGTATTTACTGGGGTGTATTTTATCATCCAAATCTATGTTTCATCAATATGTAATATTACTTCCATCCACCTACAATTGTTTAAATCCATTTTTACCCTTCGGTGAGTTTTTAGTAATATGTATGAAAGGAATCTTTTGTCGTACGTGGTACTTTTTTACTTTTCCGACAAAAGTATGAAGAATGTTTTTTTTAACTTATACGGCATGAATGGATTTTTAAAATATTATTTCCAAGAAGCTTCCTTTATAAGTTTTCAAGTTTATTTTTAATCAAATTCTTTTATTTTAACGTCGTATGACATGTTATGAAAGGAATAATGTTTTTAAAGTAGAAAGGATATTTTCCTCAAGCATGGATTTCAAGTATTTTATGAAAATTATTTTCCATCAAAGATAATAAAAGGGTTCTGTTTTTATCCCTATTATTAAATGGATTTGATTATGTTGTTATGGAAACATTTTTATGAATTCCTTTATCTTATATGAATTGTTTTATGATGTCATGTTGTTTAAGAATCCCATTTTTATTACATGGGTTACGCTATGATGTATGGTTTATGATTATGTGGCACACATAAGAAAGGATTCATTATAAGATGGGTGGGAGCTATATCTCCCTCCAATGCATTGGGTAAAGATTTTATATCTCATGAGATAGACATGGCTGGAACGGTAGGTTATACCGGTTCAGTGAAACAGGACTGGAACGAGGGTAACTCGCTTCAGAAAGGGACTTTGTCCACTTTGATAGTCTTGGAAATGAGTCTTGACTAACAAGAAATGATTATCTATGATTATGTGTGTATGCCACATAGTTTCATGTTTTATGTAATTATTATTGTGATTACATTTCACTTCTATGATTTATCCCATGTTATGATATTATGAGCTATTTTGCAGGTTAAGATTTCCAAAAGTTATGTGCTTGTGTATACGATGTGATTGATATTTATTTTCTTTACCCTTACTGGGCATTTGAGCTCACCCTTTTATGTTTTCTTTTCCCCAGGATATAAAGAAAGGTTTTAGGTATAAAAAGTATATCTTTATGGGAGATGTTGAAGATCTTCCACCACGATTAGAAGATTACGTTCCGAGTTTCCAAAGACATTAAACTATTACAGTCATTGTGTGTGTGTTTTTGTTATGTACTAAGTATTCCGCAAAAGTAATGTAATGTCAATGTACGTCAAGCTTCGGGTCTCTATAGTTGGTATCAAAGGAAAGGTTTAGTCAACCTTTGGAAACTAGGATGCGAAAACGTTAGTGAGATCCCTAGAGATATTTCTACGGTATGTCTAGGGATGTCCCTAAGGATAAGTATACGTATAAGATACAGTCCTAGAACTATGGTAACGATCATAGAATTTAACCTAAGAAGTTAGATATTGAGGATACTCCCCCTTTATAATGTTGTTTTCCCTAGCATGATTTTTGCCTCTCACACTATTCTTTTTGGGTTTTAGATGATGGCTGGAACCCGAAGGAACCGTGTTGATCAATGCAATGGACAATGCAATGATTGTCCTCTTGAACAAACAAATGTTATGGGAGATGGAGTGAAAAATCTTTTTGCTATCCTTACACAAGCTATGAATCATTCTGGACTTCCAAATGAGCAGAGAAAGGAACAGTATTCTATTGAGTCCTTCATGAGGCAACATCCACCTTCTTTCAGTGGGACTTCCGATCCACTTGTTGCTGAACACTGGATCAGTACCAATGAAATGATATTTTCAGTTCTTCAATGTTCTGAGCATGATAAAGTCATTTTAGCAGTATATCGTTTGGAAGGTGAAGCTGATTAATGGTGGAATCTTATCAAGAATACGAGGCAAAGAGATGAAATTGAGTCCACGGAATGGGACAAGTTCAAGAACTTGTTTTTCAGTAAGTACTTCCCTCGTATTCTCCGAAAAAAGATGGAGAAAGAGTTTCTTGAACTGAAGCAAAGGGATGATGAATCTGTTGGTACCTATGAAGCAAATTTTACAAGACTTGCAAGGTACGCTTCTGGTATTATCATCCAACCTGAAAGTAAAGTTGATCGATTTTTCAGTGGCTTAAAACCAAGTCTTCGAAGGGCATTATCTATAAGAGACTTCAGTTGCTATGAAGAAATTGTGTTTTGTGCTATCAAGGTAGAAATGGAAGTTGTTGTTACATATTCATCTCATGGTTTTGAAAAGAAATGAAAGATGGAGTTCAAGGAGAAATATCAGAATAATGGTGAAAAGAAAATGAATGTTTCCTTATGCTCAAAGTGTAAAAAGAAGCATGGAGGAGATTGTCTTAAAGGGACTAGAAAATGTTTTAAGTGTGGAAAAGAAGGTCATCGAGTAGCTGAGTGTCGAAGTAATGGAAAAAGGGTTCCTAATGATGTGAACAAAGCAAACAGTGCAGAGAACGCACCACCAACACTTCAATGTTTCAAGTGCAAGTAGATGGGACATTATGCCAATAAATGCCCTAATCCAAGGGTTAGTGATGATCAACATGAGCAACCACATAAGGCGAAGGACAAAGGGAAGTCACATGCGATCACTATTGGCGATGTTGAATATGACAATGATGTGGTGGAATGATTAAGTGTTTATGTAATGGGATTCCAAAATAGTGTTGTATATAGTATCGTGGAATATTGGAATATTTATGTATTGGTCTATTGTGGTTTTCAATAATTTTATGGTACCAGTAACCATGGAAAGTGATTGAGATATTTTTGGAAAAAGAATGATATGCGCATAATGATGGGAAAACGAGAACATTAAATGTTTCACAGTATTCATGAGCTCATGATTGATATAAGGACTAAGTGATATCATGGTTTGAGTATATAGAATTTTGAGGATTTTGGTATGTGGAAGGTGTTAACTTTTAACTGCATTCATGTTTTCACTAAGGTATTCAGGAGAAAACACGATTAAGGACTTTTAATGTTTGGAATGGGACCAATAAAACATCTCTTATGATATATGGGGTTCAACAATGGTATTAAATCTCTGGTAATCGTTTTCACTATGTTATGAGAATGGACTGCAGTATTATAGATAATCCTAAAGATTGGAATGGATTATGTTAGACATAAGTTAGTATTGTTTAAGGATAGAAGATTTTCTATATTTTTGATGGGATGTTATAGTAATATAGTTTTAAAAAAAAGGACAACCTGCAGGACGGGGGACAGCCCATCACGTCGGACAAGGCTGTGGATATCGAACCCACAAACGAAGTGCGACTGGCTTTTATCGCCTACCACTGGCCTACAGGAAGTCCATGTTTAGTAAAAACTAGTTTTATTATTAAGCAGTATGATATATGATGGATAAGTCCATTTTAGGAACCATATATGATTAATCTCACTATAAATCGACTTATGTATATAATTTTTGCTAACCTTTTGTTTCAGACAGATGGAATGACTCGTCATTCTATCACATGATCTGCTAACACTTCACGAATAACAAATTTAACTTTATTTATTTAAGAGATGAAGTGGAAATTGTTCAAGGCACAAACAACAGTGATATTGTACCAAAATAAAGTAAGTATTTATTCTAATTCAAATTCTTTATCTTTAGGGAAATGATCTTGAAAACCAAAAATGTTGTCCTAGTGCTCTTATATCTGATTAATCAGATGGTACCTTATATCATCACAAATCTATGGATTTGTGATTACTGGATTTTCCATAGCCATGTTCTCTACCACTCTCCATCAGAACATGATTGTTAGATTTCTCTTCCATATCCATATTTTTACCTATGTGGAAACCCAGTGATTAGTTTATTTGGGTAACCGTTACGTTTCATACTTTCGTTTTTAAAGATTGGTTTTGTTATTCTTTTTTACGATGTGGGTTTCTATTAAAGAAACTTTCAAATAGTAAACCATTTATAACCCCGACGAATTTCGAGGGCGAAATTCATTTTAAGGGGGGTAGAATGTAACAACACGAGATTTTATGAAAAATATTCTTTTTAATTTTTTTAATGTCTTGTGTTGTACGCTACCCCAAAAGGAGGTAGCACAACACACATCCTTGACTTGCCTTGGATTACACGCAATCGCGACCTTCCTCAATAGCGTGTGTAATACGCAATACCGAGTTTCACTAAACAACGATATGCTATTTAAAATATTATTAAAACTAGCTGTTATGAAGAGTAATAACCACCTTTTAAATTTTAGAAAATTTAGCTCACAAAATTGACTTCATTTTTGGATTCGGAGTATCGAATTTAGCCTAAGGTGAAATTTTGGTACTTTTCGGATAACTTTCATATTCTGATGAATAGTGAAAATTACTAAATTATAATTAAAAACAACTTTTTTAATCGAAATAATTAATAGTGATAAATTATTAATTTGAGTGGTTTTAAATTATATTTAGAATATATTTTTACAATTTAATACAATGTTGGTCATTGGTTGTAATTTCACATTTAAACCAGACATAATCAAGTGTCAATCTTTTGATAGATATTGTTTCTTAAAAACACACTATTTGTTTTAATAGCAGGATTTAATTATAAAATTAATTAATGCAACTTCTATGTTATGAATTTGGTAAAATAGACTTCATTTTTGAATTCGGAATATGAAATATAGCTTAGGATGAAATTTTGGCATTGTTCTGAAAAACATCAATTTTTGATGAATAGTGAAACAACTAAGTGGTAGTTAAAAAACTGAATTTTTCATAAAACTTAATTTTACCGCTTTTGTGAATGGAATTTCAAAAATCCGAGAGACACGGTTGATGTCAGTACGTAAAATGTGGTTCAATGAGATGAAAATAATTTTTGGTGAATAGTAACTGTTTACTTTTATTCACCACGGTTAAAAGTTAATAGGGTAATTACGGGTAAAAATGATATTAATATTACCCTAACACATGTCCTAATCCTATTGGACAAGTGTATCTCGACCAAAAACAACCTTAAGTGTAAAATATTATCATTTAGGCCCACTTGGATTAGATTAGGACATTTATTATTAATTTATTTAAAGAAGGGTTAAAAAAGTTAAAATCAATGTTTAATAAGTAAATCATTTTTAATATGGGGTTATACATAAGATAAATTCGACTATAAATTTTCCTTAGAAATACAAAAAGATTTCCTACATAATGGTATTTTATTTATAATTTTTAGACATTAAATAATTTAATTTATTTATGACACAATGATGATGCAGTAATTATCTTATTAATGAAATATTGACATAATTGATGTTATAAACACCAAAATAATTGTAATTTGAGACTTTTTATGAATCCCACTAATTTTATATGTTAATATGATATATTAATGTTTATTTAATCAACATGGTTCGAACATATAATTCTGTTATGACTTTCACAAAAATCATATATCAAATATTGTCAAAATTGACACAAAATAGTTTTTAAATCAAATATTATATTATTAATTGTTATTTTATTCCTAAAAATCTAAGGTTCGGCCAAATGACTTATATAAGGATATATATATTAATAATAAACAAGTTGGGGTTCTTTTGGCATGTTATAGTAAGTGTATTAACCATATAGTGTAAGAAAACAAAAAGACACGGTAAAAGTTAAATTATTTAACTTAGAGTTAAATCTAATTGATAAGGTTAAAATAATAACCTAAACTTGTCTAAATCCTATTGGATGATAGGATTTCGACCCATCCCCACTTTATCTTCGAAATAAGACCATTTGGAACCATTATAAACAGATTTTGACATTAATATAAAATAATATTTTGAGATATTCCTAAGGTGCCCCTCTCCTCCCTTATAAAAGGGCACCTCCTCCCCCTTCTCCTCACACCAAATTGAGCACTCAAGCTCGGCCAACCCCTGCCAAAATCCCTTCTCCACTTCCCAAGAATAATCCTAGAGGTCCTGGTCTTCTTCAAAGTCTAATCTTAATTCCCTAAGTGGAGGATTCAAAGAGGCGTTCCAAAGAAGAGGTAATATCCATTAACAATCTTTTTCAATTTCTTTCTTTTTCAACTTCTTCTTCTTTAGTTGTTTCAGGATAAAGTAATAACATCATTATTTCTTATATAATGATATGTTATTATAAATATTAAACAACTATAATTAACCTTCTATCCATCCTACGGAAAAAGGAAATCACCGCGCGTGCGTACGTACGGAATATCGTCTCCACGCCGTGGTGTAATCTATTTTCCGCCACCACCTTAATTGGATGGGTATAATGGTTTAAGGAGTAACTATATATGATTATTATAAAGTGATATTGATACTAAAATAGTATACATACACTTCAACACAATTCCACGACCATGGGAACGATATCATCGCTCGTGCGTACGTACGGACTACCATCTCCACGACGCGATGAGATTCATTCTCAACGATTAACCATTCATGAATTATTATAAAGTATATATAATAAGTACTAATGAAATATATGACCTAATAATGATACTGGAATTATATATATTTATATGTATGTTATCTACTTAATTCCATTCAATTCAATAAGGAAACGAAAACAGCGTTCATGCGTACGTACGGACTACCGTCTCCATGAACGGTGTATTTCTTTCCATTTACTGATTTATTATATATGTATATTCTGAATATATATATATATATCATTTTTTATATTCTGGAATTAGGTAATCATGATCTAGGTAATCATATGAATAATTACAAGTTAAAAACACGAACGAAAAATGAGAAGATTTTACCCAAAACGCAACTTTAACATGAATTTACAAAAGAACGGGTAATATAAAGTCATAAGTGGACCATATATGATATAATAACAATGAATATGACTCTGGAATAAGTCAATAACATGATTTAAATCATTATACAGGAGGTTCGGACACTTACAAAGCAAGTCGTACCTAAGGTAAGGGAAATATCACAATCTCATTTTTAACCGAGATTGTTTATTCGTAAGTATTTACTAGGGTGTATTTTATCATCCACATCCATGTTTCATCAATATTTAATATTATTTTCATCCACCTAAAATTGTTTAAATCCATTTTTACCCTTAGGTGAGTTTTTAGTAATATGTATGAAAGGAATCTTTTGTCGTACGAGGTACTTTTTGACTATTCCGACAAAAGTACGAAGAATGTTTTTTTTTACTTATACGGCATGAATGGATTTTTAAAACATTATTTCCATGAAGCTTCCTTTATAAGTTTTCAAGTTTATTTTTAATCAAATTCTTTTATTTTAAATTCGTATGACTTGTTATGAAAGGAAAAATGTTTTTAAAGTAGAAAGGATATTTTCCTCAAGAATGGATTTCAAGTATTTTATCAAAATTATTTTCCATCTAAGATAATAAAAGGGTTCTGTTTTTATCCCTATTATTACATGGATTTGATTATGTTGTGATGGAAACATTTTTATGAATTCCTTTATCTTATATGAATTGTTTTATAATGTCATGTTGTTTAAGAATCCCATTTTTATTACATGGGTTACGCTATGATGTATGGATTATGATTATGTGGCACACATAAGAAAGGATTCATTATAAGATGGGTGGGACCTATATCTCCCTCCAATGTATTTGGTAAAGATTTTATATCTCATGAGATAGACATGGCTGGAACGGTAGGTTATACCGGTTCAGTGAAACAGGACTGGAACGAGGGTGACTCGCTTCAGAAAGGGACTTTGTCCACTAAGATAGTCTTGGAAATGAGTCTTGACTAACAAGAAATGATTCTCTATGATTATGTGTGTATGCCACAAAGTTTCATGTTTTATGTAATGATTCTTGTGATTACATTTCACTTCTATGATTTATCCCATGTTATGATATTATGAGCTCTTTTGCAGGTTAAGATTTCCAAAATTTATGTGCTTGTGTATACGATGTGATTAATATTTATTTTCTTTACCCTTACTGAGCATTTGAGCTCACCCTTTTATGTTTTCTTTTCCCCAGGATATAAAGAAAGGTTTTAGGTATAAAAAAAAGATCTTTATGGGAGATGTTAAAGATCTTCCACCACGATTAGAAGATTATGTTCTGAGTTTCCAAAGACACTAAACTATTACGGTCCTTGTGTGTGTGTTTTTGTTATGTACTATGTATTCCGCAAATGTAATGTAATGTCAATGTACGTCAAGCTTTGGGTCTCTACATAAGGCCATCTTTTTGTATTGATTTTATGACAATCCTCCTCTCAGGGGATGAGGGGGAACCCTTACGAGGCCCGTAGGCTTAATAAATATACTTCCCATTGGAATATAGACATTAAATGACCGGTAGGCCTTACGAAAATCATACAGACTATGACTACTAGAAACTACTCCTCCCTAGCATCGATATCATGATCAAAACTCCACATTTGCATGACTGTTCAGCTAGCATGTCCATGTGCAAGGGTGCACATGAACAATACCAATGATGAATTCCATACCCTCTCATTCTTAAAAAGTCATTTTATCCCTTGAATAGTTGATGTGACATGCCCTTTCCTCCTCTAGAGTGGTTCCTTGTAAAATCTGTATGTGAAACTGCAAATCAAGTGGCCCTGAAGCTCTTGAGGTGGAACGAGACCCATGTTCAAAACCAGGCGGACGCATTATTTTGAAACTGTAGTAGTACTGTATAAGGGACTCTAGCAGTATTAATAATGAAAAATATGAATTATTTGATCAGATTTCTAATAGGATATTTTGGTTAAGGCCACACACATTTCATATAGAGTATATATAATTTTTATTTCTATGTCAATGGAAAGGGAATGAACAACATTTATATAATGGATATTAATGTTCATAGGTAAAATATAGTTTTCAAGATAGGTAGATTATTTGATCGACATGTTCTAGGAGATTTTTGATAATTTCATAGATTTATTATATAATGACATTAATTTATATTCCATTTTGGGTTTTGAGATTTGTTATCTTGTTGTAATTTAAAAATGATGGATGTGTTTTCACATTGATAGTTTTTTAATTATATCCATTAATTTACTTTTATCTAGATACACTAGTGTGGAAATAAGTCACCATGAATGATTTTGCATTTAGAAGAGATATTCTCCATCCCACGGGGATCAAGAACATCCTTTTGAATGTGTTAGTGATTTCTGAGTGTATAGATTAGTACGTTATAAAAGGCTATTTATGAAATCAGTTATATAAGGAATGTTCATTATAAGACCCACTATAACTTATGTTATAATCATAAAAAATATATTCCAATCCAATTATTGTGAGAGTAACTAGATTACTATTTACAATATCTTAATATATTGGAGACGAATTAATTACATGTTCATAGTAATAATAGCTTAGGATGAGTTAACTGTTAGTGGTTACAAGGAATTTTGATATCAAAATTACAATGTTAATATGAAAATTTAATATGATTTTTTTCCCTCAATGATCAAGTTATCAGTTAGATGTGTTTTAAAGAAGCCACAATGGTGTGGTGATGAATGAAATAAAAATATGACTCTAAAAATGATGTTATTTAGATATATAATATTATTACTAAAAATATTGTTGTTCCTACAAATTTAGCACCAATTGTGAAATATTTTGATAACAAAATAATTATATATCATACTATAGATCTCCAGTTTCATCCATGGATTGACACATCATTTTAAAATACCATTCCATTAAAGATATAATTTTGAGGGTTAATATAATGATGTATTGTGTGAATTTTGTAGAGATTGTTATTGTTATATTGAGAATAATGTTTAGATATAAATATACCGCGCGTCATGTATATTTTATATGTATATGAATCAAATTATATTGGAAGTAATTATTATTGGGGATGGAAATTTATCACAGTATTTTGATATAGAAGGTCAACATTATTTCATTTTTATGACTTGTACCATTAAAAAGATACACGATTAATAAAACTCTATATGGGTATGGAATTTATTTTTTAGAATGAATTATCCTCATCCAGTATTATAATGTTTATTATTATATGATAATATTATCATAATTAGAATTTAAATGTGATATAAAATGAAAACACATGAGACTGTATGTGGATACATATTTTCTGGATTGATAAGTGAAATTATGTTACATGGAATGTTAAATACATATTGATATACTTAATGGTGAATGATAATTATATATAAAAATTATTAGATAATGGAATGATACATAATGTTGAAACCGTTAAAAATAATATATTTTTCCTGCCATTCTTGAGTAGAGATAATTATGGGTGCTTCGGTATTTTCAGGATCTGATCATCAGGTAAGGTTAACATTGAAAGGATTTGTCACCATATAAAATTATTATAACATCTTGGACTATAATTTAATTATAAAAATGAAATATTAATCCATTCATAGTTATGTTCATGTTAAGTGATCATCTATTTAAATTATTAATGTATGATGTACATATTTGATTCATATACTCTACTTCATTTAATAATTAATGAATGAAATTTCATATATTTGATTGACATAATCCCTATATAGATTCAGCAAAATAACATGAAAATTTTGAATATATATATATATATATATTTGATGTATACTGACACATCATGTTGTGGTAATTATTTATAGAGATATTATTATGATTGAAAAATATCACACTGTAATCCTTTGTAAATGATCTATAATAAAGTTTCTCTATCGAAATATAACTTCATATAATTATATAATATATAATTAATAATTTTTTCAATTTTACAATGTACTCCAATGAAGCACATAGATCAATGGAATGGGGATTATTGTTTTTATAAGGATATTGTCTTAATTTTAGAGAGACTATAATAAATTTTTCCAAAAATAATCAAATGGGAACTGAATGAGTTCTTATATTTTCAGTAGTTTATATTATATATTACTGATAACAAGATATTCTAGTGTATTTTTCACTACATTTCTCAAATTCTACTAGTGAAATTCACTATGCTGTGGTGATATTATTCTAAAAGTTCATGGTGGTAGATTAAATTGATCACAAACAATGATATATGATATCCCACTATATACACTCAAAAAATAATATATTAATAAATTAGTATCTTTTAAACATGATATTAGGTATGAATAAAATATTTATTTTCAAGTGAATTAATAATTTAAACAATAAATTTTACTGGTGTCAAAATCTATTATTTCATTTATACCATCTTATATATTATAAATTTTTGAGGATCCATTCTATGTTGACCACGGTTAAGAAGTTTAGTTATATTTGACTAATTCATGAAAATGGTGTTGATTATCTACCTGATAAAACTATGAATGATTATCATATCTCATTTTTCAACTATAGAGGTGTTGTGAGTAACCTGTTTTAGAGAAGAAGATCCATAAAAGAATTTTGTATTGTTGAACATTACCCTGAATTTTTTTTTCATTCTATAAACAATAAAAAAATTTATGATTCCAAATGGGTATCTATTTTTTCATCAAATATGAAATTAATATATATAGAAAATATAAATTAAAAAATTAAACAAATTTATGATATAAAATAATGAAAATAAGTAGGAAATTATTAAATTATCATCCCATGATATAGGAAATTAATTTGATGATAATTAATTTTAATCATATGATATTTTTTATTATGTTTCTCAGAATATACCCTCAAATTCAATGAATATTAAAAAAATATTATTTTTTCAAAATCTAATATACAAATAATAAAGTGTTTTTGTCATAACCATTAATTTTTAATAATATTTTAACAAATTTATCTTAAAAAAAGTGGAATAATGGTAAAAATGTTTTATGATACTTTTCTTAGTCGTATTAATAATGAAAAAAAAGAAAATAATTAATATATAAGAGGTGAAAATTTTAAATCATTTTCATTTTGGGGTACGATTTTAATAGATATATCTAATGATTACTTATCAGAATTAATGTTTTACTAGTAGAATTTTGAAAAATTCATAAATAATATTAATATTTCTATAATTATATTCTTTAAAAATGTATAATGACATTATCTTTGATAAATTAATATAGATCTCAATGTTTCTTTTGAGATAATTACGACCTAGATTAATTTTTTGATAAATTCCACAATTATTTTAATAATATATCATATTATTATTATTAACATCATGACTAATATCTAATGAATAATGTTTAGTATATAATAATATTGTCTGCCACAAATAATGGAAAAATATCATCTATAAAACATATTGAAGTAGTCAATTATATGATTAATATTGATCTTTTAATTTTATCTTTTTAATTTTATATCTTATTGAATAATATATTTTATATTTAAATTATAATCTATATATCCAGTTCATTTAATGAAACATTATATGTTTTATGTCCATTATATATACATTAATAAAAAAATAAGGGTTCCTTTATAACAGCTCTTCATCCACATAAATTTTATATGTTGTTATCTCTCACCATGAATTTTTCACATAAAATAAGTAGTTATTTTTAAATGGAGTAAATAAATAATAAATCAAATGTTTATTTAATTAATATATTAATAATATATATAGAATTATTTTATTATAATTACTATAAAAATAAAGAAATTTTAAAAATTATATTTAATGATTCATTATAAATTTTATATTATTATAATTAGTATATATCTATTTTTAAATTAATATTTACACTCATCATTGATTGGATTTCTACATTGTGATGAATTGAGCCACCCAAATAATCCACATAAAATATTCATGTCAATGTAAATTTTGGAAAAACCCAGAGATTATGGACTTTATTCATCCAATGGTTATATCATCATTAGTGATGAATAATAATAATAATTTTTTATTTATTATCTTAGAATATAATATATGATCCTTTATAAATCATTTAAAATATAACATATTCTAGAGAGAATCGTGTACTATACACCATATGCAATGTACTTGTTTCAACCAGTACTATTCCATCCAAATGTTAAGAATATTTATTTCATGAATGAATTTGGTTTCAGTTTATATAAATTGGTTCATGATCATAACAATTTAATATAGCATCATCTTTTTTCCTCAGAACTTATTAACATAAATTCATTGTAATTATTTAAACGGACTCTCAAACAAGAATATTGTGTTTAAATATTCTTTATATAATATTAGAGATCATATAATTTTCTATTTGATAATAAATATTCAATATTAATACCCATTGATTAATCATTTTAGAAAACATAAAATATTCCAGGCTTTACATGAGTCAGAAAATAATTGACACTCAATATTTCTCCACTATGTATTCACTAGTTCTTTTAATTTAGAAATAATATTTCATCATCAAATATAATTTTTTAGATCATACTCTAGGATTATGACTAATTTCACCTAATTAATCATCATGACCATAAAAATCATCTTTAATTTAATATACATTAGAATTTTAGAATGTATATAAAAATTTAATTTTCCTATTGCAACCACAATTATCAACTTAGTCAACATGATATATAATTTTATTTAGACTAGCATCCTACACATTCATATAAATTCATCAGAAAATATATTTATAATTATATTTAATCCTATATTAAATATTATAATTCTAGAATAATCTATAATTATAATATCACATTAAGGATCACTATATTTTCATTAATTTATATATTATTTTTTAAATAAGATTATTTCACAAATGATTTTTAATATTTTTTTTGTATCATTATAATATATATCTCACTAAGAGAATGTTTATCACCTATAATTCATAAGTATTAATTTTTAATATAAATCAGCACATGTACTACGTATAGTCTATAATACAATTTCTTGATACGTTCAATGAGTAATAAATTCTTTATGTTGTTCAATTTATAATTAATTGGGAAATTAATTTATTTTATTAGACAGATCTCACTGATGATGGTTATTATTTTTTAATATTTTTCAATAGTATATTTAGTGTATATTTAATGTTAAATCCATAAAATTTATCAATTATTTTAATTTTATTGACCATATAAATTGAATTTTATTAGTAATTGAAACCACATGATAAAATCCATCACTTAAATTGTCACATTTATTAATATGATACACATTTTTGTTGAATTATCATTAATAGTGAATATTTCTTACATAAATATTTTTTAATAGATTAAATGAATTACATAAATTTATATGCAACTTTTTGTGAGTTTTTATTGAAATTGGGTTAGGTTTATATACAAAATAATTAAATATCATGATTTTATTAATATTATGTGACAAATATGTAGCATTATAAACGGGAAATATGGAGTCATTAGACTGTGCATCACAAGGTATTCTTTATTTTAGTGATAATCTATTGAGGATAATTATAAAAAAAATATTATTGATTTTATTATAAAATTAATAGACTATAGTGTAAATTGTTTAATTAAATATTAATCTTATTAAATATATAATAAATTTTTTGAACAGTTTATTTTAACATTGTTGGTATATTTTGAGAATATATTATTACATAATCATAATAATAGATGTAATGTTTTATAACTTATTAACAAGTTACTTTATCAAGCAGAGTGTTATAGGTGATCAGAGGATAGATGATGAAATTTTAATTTTTGTAGAGGTGAAATTGAAATGGAAATGGTGTTTTATAATCTTAATATATGATTATAATGTAATATAATATTCCTAGCCTTTATGCTAGAGATTCACCATTCCTAACATTATTTGAGATGCATGTATATAATGAATTGATGATTTGATGTAATTGTTCCTGATGTAAAAAATAAATCATAAGAATCCCAAAAATTGGTGTATACCAATCATGTTTTGAGTTTGGTAGAAAATTGAAATAAATATTTCTCAAAAAATTAAATAGAGGGCCTCACCAATTATCATGCCAAGAATCTTTATTTTACAACGTTAATGTATTGAGTCCCATTTTTTTTATATATATTTTTCATCACTTTAAGTAGTTGATTCTTCTATATTATTTTGAAAAATAGGGTATTTTAGGAAAATTAATATCCCCCTTCTCAGCTCTTTTCCATTTATTAGTAGGGTGATCTACGATTATCCACATTGAGTAAAAACAATTCATATATTATTTTATAAAGTTCCTATTGGGTAGTTTGTAGTGGTTATGTTGTCCTAGAACATGAAGTGTTTGAGTGGAGTTTTTGATAATTCCTTGTTGTTTTCCTTGTGCATATGAGGCTTTCAAAATCAGTTATAGTATTCATGTTGTTTCACCATATCCATGATATGTTTAGTGACTCAGTAAGCATTTTTTTTGGTTGGGGAGTCCTCTTTATCTACCTTATTTATATGAATATGTTGTGAATGGATAATGTTTCCTTAATATAAGTGGTAAATAAGTGGATAATTAATAAAAAAATTAATTGGATTAATCATAAATTTCTATGGAAGGGAGAAAAATAAATTTATTTCTATTTTTATTACATTTATGATGACAAAATGCATGATTATTTCAATTTTATAAAATCCCCATTTTATGATCTTTTCTTGTATTATAGCTGATATGTACAGGAGACCCTTATTGTATTATGTTTTTGACCACACCATAAATAAAAGGATAATTTTTAAATATCATGTGAATTGGATTCCAATGGAAATATATAATTTCTAGGAGAATACAATTTCTAAATAATGATGTAACATATAGTTGGAACTTAAAACCTAATTACTGAATAATGTTAGTGGTTTTGTGTGTTTTTGTTCATGTAGTATTTCCGTTTGTGTGGTTTTATTTTTAGGGTAATGGTATTCCTTATGTGGTGTGGTTTATATGATTTATGTGTTAATAGAAAGACATTCATAGTGCGGGGGTGGTGGTTTCCCTGAAATACTTGGACTAATTTTTAATTCTTTAAGAAATGTGGAATGATATTTAAAAAAGTTATAATTAGTTATAAATATTATTTATTAAATGGATTAAAATAATTTAATCAAATATGTTTTGTTTTTTCAATGTTAAATCACATTTTTTATTATTTGACTGTTAGTGGAAATATATTAAATCTAGAAAAGTGGAATGTGTAATTGAACATCAAATTGTAAGGTTGTCTCTATTTGTTGGGTGGTTTAAAGAATCTAGTGGTGATAGTGGCTATGAAATCTATTTTATGGTGTAGTATCGGTGATGTCGATAATGAGATTTCATTTATTATTAACCTATTTTGGGTTATTGTGCTCTACATAACCCTCATGTATTATATGTTATTTTTATACAATACCACCCCATAAAGATAAAATTTACAATGACTAATTTGTTTGGGATACAACTATTTTTCCCTATCATAATTCATTGTTGTGATACGGTTGAAAATATAACCCTTTAATTTTGTTCCTTACGAGTTAGTGATGATATGTGTTAGTGTAAGAAAATAAATAGAGATGATACAGGTTAGTTCTAGAGATTAGTTAATGGGGTTGATAATGTGATATGTGGTAGGGGTCATGCATGGTGGTAGGAGGACATGAAGTTGATATATTTTATGATGGTGACATGATAATTCCATGGGAATGTGATTAGGTCTAATGATAGTAATATATAAATGATCGTGTTGGGGTATGGTGAAGATAAGGGTGTGTCCTACCCCACTTATAAGATGGTAGGATACGTGGCATGAAATGTGTTAAAGGGGTTTGAGTATATGATTTTTGAAATTAGGGAATGAAATAGGAATCGTAGTGGGTAAATTGATTTTTTTTAAAAAAAATTTGTGATGATATGTTAATATATTTTATGTGTTTAATGATTATCAAGTCGTATTGAACCTGTGATTGGATTATTTCCATTTTTTGTGGAATATTTGTATTCTTATTTTTTCAGTTACACATTAGTATTTATCATTACACATGTGATATATATATGTTAGGTATGATCCTATGGAGTGTATTGAATGATATAAATATAGGAAAAAACTACTGTTAGGTTACCAAATGAACATTATAGACTGATCTATGCAGTAAAATATTGTGTGTTGGTGATTATGTAGAATTTTTATTGTATACATTTTTGAGGTATTTACATGATGAAATTTATTTTTAATTTTCAGTATTGATCATTCATTGTGGTATTGTTTGGGATAAAGTTTATATTATATGTTTGATCATATTGGTAGAGGATAACAATATATAATGATCATGTATTATTATAGATGGTGATGCATTATATATGTGATGTTTTTATACCTTATTTTAGATTGAAAAAATTTGTCCTACTAGTAGACAAAATCAGATGTCAAATTTGTATACCGTTGTCACCCAACAAGGATGGGTACAATTATAGTGAGTGGGTCATTAAATAGTGGTACAATATGATTTTTTTGAATGAGGTATATACTAATATTTAATTTTATTAACAATGATTTATTAATATTTTTTATGGAAATGGATAATGTTAATCCTGGTCTATGGTATTGGATAGGGAGACTATAATGGATACAAGATGATATAGTTAACCATGATTGGATCAAGGGTCATTATAATTATTAAAAAAATCTATGGGCTGACATCAATTTTTTTGATAAAATCCTCATATTTGTACATGTATCATGATTGAATGATAATGGGTATAAATTATGTGTTTTCATGAAAATAAAAATAATATAATAAATCAATAAAGAAAAAATTTATTTTTATATGCAGTATAATTTCTACATTAATTTTTGGAATGGTTCTTGTTCCTTTTCCATGTTTAAATAAATAATTATGTGTTCATCTAGAATATATTTTAGTTACTAGAGTATCAAATAGTCAAATGAATACGAGTAATCAAATAGGGTCATTCGTACATTTTTGTTCTAGAGTTTGAGCAATTATTACTAGAGGATATCTAAACTGGATATAAAGGGCCAGTTTGATGATATAAAGATTACATTAATTTTTTTCAGCACTTTAAGAGTTTGGTGATTATTGGTGGTTTTTAATATATATGAACTATAATTTATTGGTGGACACATTATTTCAATTATCTGAAGGAGGAATATGTGTTATGTCTATACATTCATAAGGTGTTCATCTTGGATTTCGTGTCATAAATAATGATAGAAGAAAAGTGGAAATATATATTCAAAAACTAACTAGGTATATTGACTGTGTGATAGAATGGTAAAATATTCAACAAACTCCAAAAAATGTATCCTCATCATTTCCCAGCTGGTGCGTCTGGAGAACTGTGTCTGAAGGGGGTAGTTGAACCCAATCATAAGTTTACAATATCCAATTTTATGATTCTCATATAACTATTGGTATATGAAAAGGTGGAATTTATCATTAATATTCATTAATTTTAATGTGATCCTAACTAGATTCTCTATAATGATATCGTTATGATTATTTCATTGAGAAGTGGGATAAAAATGTTTTGTTATTTAGGGTTCCAACTAGTGGGGTACCAACCACAAAAGATACCTCCAAATATTTCTAGGGATATGTGATTCTAAATACCATCCAAGTGATTCCTGTTATGATGATATGTCTTTATGGCACATAAATACCTACATCCCTAATTCCTAAATACATTGGGGTTCTAGTTTCATCTGGGGAATCTAATCCCATCTAATAGAAGTAACAGTTTCATCCCATGTATTTTCAACCACATACCACTAATGATTATTCTATATATAAGAGACGATGGTGCTGGTTGGGGATCTATATAATAGGATTCTAATAATTAGGATAATATGATAGATATTTTGAATAAAGGATGATGCGAAATGGATATAGGGACTATCTGGGGTCAGATGCATAATATTGATGCCACTCTACTTGCAGTGCTAGAGGTTGTATGAGGTTTGATTAGTTTAATTTATACCATTTTTTATACCTTGTTTATTTTTTGATCCTCACACTACTTAATTTATAACTCTTTGGTCCATTACATTGGACTATATGTGGAGATACATCACATGAAACTGATGTTATCCTAGAAAATTAGAGGATAAAATAAATTGTATGATGTGATCTAGAAAGGTATAATTGTTACATGGTTACATGATTTGGTGGAATATATTTTTTATCTATATTTTCTGATTTAATGAGATCTGTAGTATGTATTGACTATATTCCGTGCATTTATTCATATAATATTTCCAATGGAATGAATTTCATATTATTTCGAGTGATAGTGAGTAGAATTTTCTTGTGAGTGATGTGATCGCATGGATGAAATTAATATTGATCTTATTTTGACATTGTTATTAGAGCTGTAAATGGATGAACAAGAGAATGAAGTTCATTTGGGTTTTGAGGATTTTATGGATTATAACATCCTATCAATTTCATAAAAATATTTTCCATCTTAATAATTGAATATGAATTTTATAACATTAGATACCTGTGAGGAGATAATTAGTATATTGTATTTGGAAACTAGATACACAGTATTCTGATTTCCTAAAATATCATAATCACCACCATTAAAAATCATCCCATAATGTACTATTATTAGTCATACCAAATTTAAAGTCATAATTATAATCCTAGTGGTTGAAAACCCCTTGAAATGGTGAGATACATTCTTTATAAGTGTAAACATAAGAGATATCAATGAATGGTATTACATTACCTAATGATAGGGATGATGAATTAGGAAATGATCATAACATTGAAATTCCATACACAATATGTAATATTTCATTGAATACATTTATGGTCTAAATCATAATAATAGTAATAATAAAATATACATAAGTTTGTGTAATCATAAACAAGAGTCATGAACCATGATAACATAAAATTGACATAGTAATGTGAAGAAAACAGTTTCAAAAAACATTTTGAGCAAGTATAAATATAAAAAGTCATACTCATTATGTTAAGGAAAAGAAATTTCGAATTCTTTTAAAACCATGTTCATGAAAACACTTTCTATACATAATTATATGGTAATTAAATAAACTTCCAAAAATTATTTTTTTGACAAGAAAACTAGGTACACATATAATCTATTGAAAATGAAAAATACTTCCATTTATAAAACTATGAAAATTAAATTATTTTCACAACTAATATATTTATCTCATCAGTTATACATAAATAAAAAATATTATTAAATAATTTAATATACCCACTTGTCATATAATCATATTCCATTCATTTTGATAGTGTATGATACTCAATATATTTTGTATTTTATAATAATATATCCTATTTAAAAAGGTATTATAAAATATCTTAAATTCATAAAATTGTACCATCCTATGAAATAATTATGAATGTATCATAGAATCAAATTCCTAGTGAAACATAAATATCATCAAAAAATGTAATAATATATTTAAATTTCATTAATATATTAATAAGACCATTTCTTGATGAATTGACTGTTTTAATTTTCAAACAACTTTTCTAAAATAAAAAAATTAAACAAATTTAATTGTAATATATTTAATTCAATATTAACATGGAATCATGCCAAGAAATCATCAAAACATTTATCATTCATATTATTATGAAAATATATTTATCCTTTGTATATTAAAATTATTATTCATTTAACAATTATGTTAAAAATTAAAAATTAAATATTCCCAAAAAATGTAAATATATTTAATTTTTTTAAATATAAATAATATGTAAAAAAATAATTTATAAAAATAAAAGTTATTTTTAAAAATAATTTTTAAAAATAATTTTATGAAATCATGGACATTGAAGAAATTTATTCATGATAAATTTGAAGAATATAGTAGTTTTCCCCTTAAAATTTTATTTTGGGTTCCAGTGTATTTAATGTGAGAAAAAATAATGGATATTTTTTTTTTCAATAAATAACGATTTTAGTATAAAAATTTAGGTAATTTAAAATATATGTATCATATAATCCCCAAAATTTAAATTCAGGAATAAAACTCTTCAATAAAATGGGATTGAGAGATAAATCTCTTTCCAATTTAGTAACTTTTGATTCAAAAGTCCCATAAAAGAATAACATAAAATGAATTTTTTTAATTAACATAATAATATTAACTATATAACATGTCATAAATCATCAATGTACACTTCATAAATTTTGACATGAGTAGAAAGGAACATATTTTCCAAAGAAATAAAATTTATGTGACAACCCTTACCTCAAGTCATTTATCGCTTCATTCATTTCTGAAATTACTATTTACTGGTGAATGTTTTATTATAAATATATCATTAAAAAATATTTATATATCTTATTCTATATATTATTTAATTTTTAAATATTATCACTATGTTATTAAGAATTTTTAATTTGATTGATAAGGTCCATGTGAAAACTACTTTATTTTTCATTATTATTTTAGTTCGAATGTCTGAGTCATTATATATTGTCAATTTTTACTAAATTTATAGACTTTTAGCCATGATATAAATTGAATCTATATATAATTTTTTCATTCATAAATTATATATATATTTAAATTTATTACATCATTCCTAGAGACTATTTATTTTACGTACACGTGATCAATTAAATCACATTTCGATGGATATAATGATTGATGGTAAATAAGAATTCACCTTCATGGAATAATTGTTTTATAATTTCTAATACATATTAAATAAATATATCCTTATTAAAATCTATTTAAATAATAAATGAATAAAAATTGTATTACTTTATTGATGGGGCAGTTCACACAAATGCACAAGTGACATTATCATTTTCTAAAGGAATGCATGGTAAATAGAAGATATAATATTATTTTTTCTAGTAATTTTTTTCATATATATCAAAAATAAACATAAATAAAATCCATGAAATATGGTGATATAAAATGACCTATATATTTACAAAAATTTGATAATCCATAAGTAATAATGTTAAATTTATTCAATACCAACTTGGTGGAAATGATGGTGAATAAATGTGTTTTATTATAATAAAAATTATATTTTAGTATATTTTGGAAAAAAATGATATTATTCTATGAATAATTTCATATATTTAGGGAATGGAAAAGAATTTAAAATTTCAATGACGTTTTGAAAGATGATAACATATTTTTTGGTGGTCTTACATGAGATCTGAATTTAATGATCCTTTGAATTTCATTTTCAGAATAAAAAGACATCCAAATTATGGGAATTGAAGTTTTCAAGAGAATTTTATACGGTTTTGTAGAATTAGGTTGCTCAAATATTGGTATAGAATACAATGGTTAGGTTCCCTAATATACGTCAAGAGAGGTGTCACATCCCTTGATTGAGTACCCTCTCCCGTGACATAATCAGGCTTGTTAAGGGACCTCAATCATTCATCCCCATAAAACTGAGATTCTTGACTAGTAGAGGGAGTGTGATGATATATTTGGGGGATAACGAATCCTTCTAAAAAATATCAAACATCAAAAATAAACATTATTGAATAATATCTTTGTAATCAAAAGGTGGAAAGGAAAAAACATTCAGCAGGGATATGAACGACGGAATGGTAAATCAAATAAGATAGATTCATATAATGATATAAAAAATGTTTCTAAATGTCAAAATATATTTTATACAAATAAATGAACCAGATATTAAAAATAAACTCAATATAACCCTATCTAGAACCCATGTTAGTCCCATCTACAATCCTTATCCCTTCCAACAATAAATAATCAATAACAAGGTCCCAAGAACATATCCAAACCTAAATCCATTTAATCTACTCAATTACTAGATGGAGACCCAAATAAGGTTTCAATTAAACTCATTAGGTCAAAACCACTCTATCTAAAAAAAACAATCCTAAGAATAAGTGTATTAAATAAAGTGATAAAAATTATTATTAATTATTCAATTAATATATTATTATAATAAAATTAATTTGGACACACTTAAAAATATCGTTGAACTTGTCGAACTACCATGCTATCCATATCTATATAAATATGAATGAATTTAGAAAATATGAAAATAAATCTATATATAGTTTCAGCCTCCAGGAAAATAAATGTATATGAATCTTTGATCATCATGTTGGATAAGACCTCAATATAACATTTAAACAAAAATACAATAATCACCAAAAACACACGGATTTCCACATCAACTTGAAAAATACCCCAATTTAATCATTAAAACATCATCGTGAATAGACCAATATCTAGAATTACCAAATCTCAATGAATATCCCTATATATACGAATTAAAAATAACCACAAATCATGTCATAAGATAAAGGATATCAAAATATCACAACATATTACTCACTGTTTAATTCTAAAAATTATTAATTTTTATTTAATTACAGATTAACTTTTTTATAAAATTATGTACATCATTTTAAATTAAAAAATAATTTAACAATATTATTCTACATTACACAGTCTCCTAGGTTATCAAATCATTCTCAAGACACTATAAGTCATTAAAAAAATATTATTATTCAATGGTTTACTCATGCAATAGGTAGCCACAAGACATTTCACCTCAAAATTTAAGCAACGAGATCAAATGAATAATACAATCCATGATATAACATCAGTCCCCATAAATTAATTATTACACATGTTATATTAGAGAAATTATCAATATTTCACAATCAAGATAAATAATCAAGCTATATGGATAGGATTTAGATAACATACATTTAACATCTGATCAAATCAATGATTAGAAAATTTAAGGACAAAATGAATGATGATGATAGAGATCTGAAGAAGAATCCAAGATCAAGAAAGACTAAGATCAATAACTGATTACACATCAGTCAAAAGGATACACAAATACTTCTGAAGGAAATGTATAGGAGGAATGAAAACCTATGAAAAAACTAACCAAAGATAAATTTCTTGAATGAGATTTCCATAAAATAAAATTCCACTAAAAAACACTTGGAATACTATTAGTCATGAAGGAGGATAGATTAACATGGATGGAATGGAAAATAGAATCACTAAGTTCCCATAACATCTCTGAGACCCAGAAATACACGAAGTCTATCCCCCATTCACATCCTATATCTTATATTTATGAGATATTATAAAAACCCATATCCTCACCTATATTATAAACAATCTGAACATTACATGTCTTCTATTGTGGATTCATTAAATACTACCGATTAACACTATGATCTATTTCATGGACAATAACATGTTCATAGTTTTATCTTGGACATATTTATTCATCTGGTTATCAATTCACACAATGTGTAAATTTCCTATAGATAGTTTGATGCCCAAAAAATCCGTAAATAATCCTGAATTGCCTAAAATACCTTATAAACTCACCAAAAACCCTCATAATACCATTCCATTCATTTATTTTCGGACTCTGTTAATTAAAAATAACATACCTCAAGAAAAATTATTTAATTTTCCCCAATAATGATCTATATCTTCAAAAGAGACTCGACCCCCAAGGATTACTAAAAAATAAAATACTAAAAAACAATGGATCTGTTGAAAACAAAAGGAGGGATATCACTAAACAAGGATGACATATTACAAGCTCCACAACATTTGAAATTTAATCCCTATGAAACTCCATGATTAATTATGGGGTCTCATGAATCATTTCATTCTTTTTTGAAAAATTATAAGAATTCCTCAGACATGTATCCTCATAAAAACACCCATGATATTGTTGTACGTGAACAATATATATGGTTCTACTTGATATATATTTCTTACTATAGTATAAATTCTTTATTAAATGTTCCATAACAATGTCATCTATAATTTATCATTTCCCTCAATGTGTATCATAGTAGAAGGGTTATGATAATATCTCTGATGGTGCGACATGTGAAACATTACATGCATTCCATTATAGCCCTATGAAAGGGATAATAAGCACAAAAATGGACAGACACTATCAACTATAAAAAATGTCTCAAAATTCCTAATTAATACATTACCTATTTCCTAATATGGTGTCCCCCCAACCAGAGAAACACCGAAAGAAAAAAATTATGGAATACATCAATCTTATTAGGTTTCCATTGATGGTTAGCATAATTTTATATCTTCTCTGCATATTTAGTAACAATCTCCCGATGAACCAAATCTGCTTATATGTATCTATCGTGAAACTAGGCGCAAAAAAACACCGACTCATATAACTCAAATAAAAAAGATGAAAAAACATTATTTACTTAAAATTCACATAAGGATTTATTTAGGTCGATGTAAGAAATTATTTATTATGAAAAACCTATACTATTTATATATGTTACTCCAAAAACCACCAAAATCTAGGGGAGAGTATCTTATCATATCCCGCAAAATCTAAATAGTTTTCTCATATTAAAAATCAGTCTGAGGATGGTTTGTTGTGCACAATAAAACCAATAGTCTCAAATCCTTTAGATGAACTTTCCCAAATTACATCATCAAACATAAATCTATACCTAAAATGACAGTTCTAATATTACTATCCAACCAAACTACCGAAAACATTTAATCACTTCTATGATCATCAATGATGAATGTCTATTTGATGGGTATTAAAATGGATATCTTCTTTAGATGATTCATGATCACCGATATTTCATTATTCTTATGGGTTTACATAATAATCCATTTAAACAATTCAATGTGACATCATCCCATTTCAAATCTAGAATGTGAAGTGATTTTAAAATCATAGCTAGATATTAATTGTTTTCATTGAAATAATGATAGTTGAATCATCTCTCCATTAATCATTCAACATCCTCATTTATTCTTGACCACTAGTATTATCTATGAAATCTATGATAAATTATCATCATACCATGATGAATTCATGATCTATAATTTTAAAAATATATCACAAGATTCTCATGAAACCTTCTAGGAAGCCATACATGTCCATAGAAGAGAAATAATATTCCACTTTAAAGGGAACGTCTCGGTGGTTACTCCCCACCATATTATCCATCCCTTAGAACGTATCCCTATAGGTTAGAAAAATTTAATGTCATGATCTGGTTTAAAGGAATTATTATAAATGATGTCTAATTCAATGACAACAATCCAAGGACACCAAATCATAGAGATACATATCTAGAAATAATAACAACATCCACCACTCATTGTAAGACACCCACACAACTTCTATCTATATCAACCAACTCATTAATGAACAATGACTTTTCCCATTCTTGATGTATTTTTCTACTCATAATCAAATAACAATAGTTACTCGACCCACCTCCTTTCCAAATGTTATGGTCTTATTGAGAGAAATTATTCCTTAAGCTCTTGCGGTTTCTGTACACAAAAGTCCAATTTTTCAAAATACAGTGTTCATAGTATTTATGGATATATACAACCATGGATATCTCTAGATCATGAGAAGGATAGTTTTTCTAATGTTTTATCAACTATATAGAGCCATAAGAAACCACTCTATCATTATATATTTGATCTACTCAGATTCCATCATTGTATGTGTCATAGTACATGGTATATGATTTACCAAGTACATGTAATGTGAGGATGACTGTTGACTTCAAACATCATTTTTGCACTAGAAAATCCCTCTCAAAATATTATGACCAAACTTACTTCATCATTTTCTGGCATATCCAAACAATTTGTTATTATATTTGTTATATGTCTAAGATAATTCGTCGATAATATATGTATAATATGTGAATTATAAAAATCATAAAGTAATTCATAGGCCTCTCTCATGATACTATAAATGAAGCCTCCAATAGTTCAACTAACATTCCATCCTATGAGATAACATGACCCATAATGTGTATACATTCATTCCTAAAACATCATTTGGTTATTATATTTTAAATACAATTCTCTCATAATATACCCATGGTTATTTTAAGGACGTACTAATGAATTAATGTTGACCAGTGAATTTCATCAACAAAAACCACAAAAAATTGTTCAATAAAATGTTGGAAGATCAGATTTATTGATTATATGATTACCGATGGGGCTTTATTATTAAATAAATAATCACTATAAACTCATACATCCATATATTCATTGAAAATCCATATGATGTATGTGTAAGTGTCTCACCCTCAACTAGTGGTATCTTAATCACAAATAGACCAAGGTAAATATTTAAGAACCCTATACATTATTCAAGAAATCATTAATATGTGGAAGGGGATTCTAAGACATGATCGGTATCTAGTTCAATCTATGTTAAGCCACAGAAAAGGCAAATTTACCATAAGCCATATTCATGAAATGAACTAGAGAAACCCATTAAGATATACTTAGACATATGAACTATTAATCTTCTTGTTCTTCCAACAGAACTATCTACCCCTACAGATCTACTAGTACAATTATATATTGAATGATAGAAACCAGATCTACTACCAGTAACAACTCTATCATGAACTCAATCAACCTCATAGTTAGTAATCCAAAGAAGTCATTGTTATATAAAATCCCAAAAATGGTCTACCATTTGAAGAAATGCATTATTCTTGCATCATGACATCATCTATTAAAGGGAATTTTATTTATATATTGAAATAAGAAAATATACACAAAAATTGACATCTACAACCAACCAAAATATATAAATCACCCTTGTGATAATAGCCATAACCTTATTTATAATGAAAGATAAATCTATTATTACAATATTAGGCTAATATAGAACAAGAAAATCCATACCGTGAATTAAATTGAAAACTGTCACATCCAACACAAATGTTCCCATAAGAATCATTAACCATAAATATTTATTGAACACACATTTAAATATTTGATATTATATTTCTCTGCAAAAAGTGGTGTATCGATAGTTAAAAAACCATCCAAGAGTTCCCCATAAAATTCCAAAATAAAAAAAAATTGTAAATAAAATGGAATGGGATTATTCTATATTAAATTAAACATAAATAATGGATGTTGATAAAATAATCAATCTGTTTGTTATAGAAGTTCCTAAATAAAATGTAGTAAGAGTGTTTTTTCATTGAATGAAACTCACTCACCCAACTTCATTTAGCTCTAGTCTAACTCCCATGTGCTCATTCTTCTGATGGGTACTGTTGCACATGCACTAGGGTAAAATGACCCCTACCATGACCTGAATATCAAATTGAACAATATTTTCATTTCTACCATGGGATTGTTGAGTTTATTCAATGCGCTAGTACATATCATGATCAAATACCACTAATTTGGTCGAATATGATCTAAAAATCATATTGACCAAGTTTAGTAGAAGTATGAGACTCCCAATTATCATATGGGCACTGAGGAAATTTTTTGAACTAAAATGAAACACAAATAACACTACATAAGAACACATTCAGGAGATAGCATCCCACTAACCTCACTACACATACATTGTTTCCTCAGTAATAATTGTAAAATCATAACTTTATACCTTCATAGGAATATCTCCATGTTTTCCTTGCAAATCAAACATTTCTGCATCTCAAGGCCTCACTCATATCCTCCTTAGTAAAATGTGAATGATCCTTCACATCCAAATATGTACTCAATAAATGGGTATTAAAATGTGACATGATTATCTAGACAATCTTATCCATTAAATGCATCATCATTGATATCACATTAGCAGCTATTCATGGTGAAATGATTTATAATTTCGTAAAACAACCAATGTAGCACATGACTAAAACATCACATGAATCATGTGCATGATGTTATGATCAATATCATCCATTATAAGGTTGGTTAAGGGAAAAGAATTGTCAATTACTAAAATTAAAACATGTGTTAGGTGAAAAAACACATGATCATTATCGTTCCTCATAATCATCAGATATTAATATCTCTGAAACATCATCTAGATTCCCTTCCATGATAATTTATCTAGATCCCATACTTGATCAAAAATTTCCCAGAAAATATTTTTTTACAAATACAATATGTATAAAAAGATTAAAACAACAATAGGTGGGTGTATCCAGGTTAATTAATATAATTTTATCTATATATCGTCTTCTAGAGTCTATCCCTCCATAATGATCATAGTTGGCTGATGTAGCTGATACTCTCTTTTCATATCAGACATCTAATTAATTGTAAAAAAAATCCTTCAATTATAAATAACATGAACCAATGATATATATTACAATTATGATAATCTATATGATTCTTAGCATCTATTGGAATCTTTATCATAGCTATATAATAGAATGTTAATTTCCACTCTACTGGCATTCAATTTAATGATGACAAAGAAGAATATTATATAAAATTAAAACATACCACTTAGAACACTAACTAAAATCATGTTTGTCCTAAAAAAGTTTCAAAAATAGAAATCCACTGGACCATATTCTGCCAAAATATGTGTTATATGTGTTTTGGTATGTCATATTTGATGTTTTATTCCCATTTACCAGATTATGTAGTTAATTATTTTCAAATAATATAGCGGAAAAATATATTACGTGCAATTAAAATGTCCACATAATGGAAAATTCATTTCATGATATATCCATATGTTTATATCATGATGCATACATAGTTATCTCACAACAGACTCATCCAGGAGTATGAATCTTCATTAAAGTTGACATAACACTACATGTGAATCACCTTGGAAAAATAAAATCCATTTCAAAAAGAAAAAATAATGACGGTTAACTCCATTGAAGTGATCAATGAACTTCCCCATATGAAGGTTAGATTATCCAATACACATTCTCGTTACCATGACCAAAAACATATTAATATCTTTTGTACCTCCTCGAAAGAGTTAATCAATATAAATGTAAAACCCCCACTAACTCCACACTGTTACACACACCGATTAGACACTCTCTCTCAAAACATTTTTTGGTTGAATATGGGAAATGAAGCCTTCCCCCACATATGATTGAGTTTTCCAACCTTTAGTGAGGGTGTGATGATATTATTCGGCGACTATACCCCATGATATATAGATAAAAATATAGATGAAATAATGAATTTTCATAAATATAAATGAAATATTAAATCATAAATAGAACATAAAATGACATAGAAGTGGATGAGGAACCAATAAATCATATAGTAATGAATAATGAAATTAATAATTGATTTGAATCTAAATAAAATAATAAAATTAATATAAATAAAATAACCAACTAACAAAAATAATGTCAAAAGAACCTGGTCATGAATCCCATTTTGGCCCCATATCCCAAATCAATTCTATCATGCAATAAAAATAATTAACAATGTCCCTTTCCCTAGTCCAAACCTATATCAATGTAAAATACATAGATACAAAATGGATTTTGGAATACGGTGTAGGTACAACTCAATTGGATGATACCACCATGTCTAAACACTACTTGTATGAAATTATGTAAAAATAATAAAGATAAAAAATGTATTTTTAATTAATAAATTAATATAATACAAAAATAACCCTATATTGTAACCTTTGTGTAATATATCTAAGCATATGAAACTACCATTCCATTAATATACATATCTCCATTGCATAATAATTAAACTGGAAAATCCCCCTATATAATCATTTCACCCTCCAATCAAATCCCTATATATGACCATCTCATCATCAACTATTCCAAGACCTCCCCGAGCATCACATCATATATATTAATTTCAATGTCAAATATTCCAATCCCACTATATAAGAATTACATAATCACCAAGCATATCTCTAAATACAAGCATTAATACATACCTTTGAAGAACACCTTATATATGAATTACATCAAAACCGAAACACCTGTAATAACTGAAAGGACATAATATTCTCACTTTATAAGACATAATGGTTAATTATGAATATTTTCATTTGTATTAAAATTACACATTCATTTATTTATCAATTTTTTAGAAAATTTTTGATAAATGTAATCTCTAACCAATTTGATTGTACAAATGAAATATATAAAGTTTACATATCATGATAAAAAGAATTTATGAAATTATAAAAATTATTATTATTTAATGTTTCATGCACCCAATGGGTGGAGAAATAGAAGGTCACATCAAACTTGAATCTAAAGGGATCAATTGAATAATCCAATCAACTATTTATCATCTTTCCTCCTTCAATTATTATTTCGAAAATTATATCAGAGAAAGTCTAAATATTTCATATTAAAGACAACTAAATAGTCCATATGGTGTAGTATTAGTCCACCTATATTGGTCTTGGTAAAAATGAAACACTTCTAATGGGAAACTCCAAAAACAATGAAGGTGCATAAGAATTCAAGAAGAATCAAACATAACACCAGATAATGTTCAACACCAGATTCCATGGTGGTAGAAAGGATATATCGCTATAATGGGGAAAAATACTGGAGGGGGAGAAAATATTAATGATTTTATATTAGTGGAGATCAATTATTTGAGTGGAATGTACAAAAAGTATGATGGGATACTAAATATTCCTTAAAATTTCAAATTTATTTTATAATATGACTACACCTAAAGGTAATGAAAACGTAAGCATTTCATACCCATAATATAGTCAATTGTGAGATATATATATTTTATATAACTACATGTCTCATTATGTAGGTTCTAATTTAGAATTTATGGGTAAAAACCCATCAACTAGGATAATGTTAACAATGCTAAAAAAATACACCTCGGGTAATGTACATTCATATTGTGTGATCAGTTCAAATAATGAACTCATTCATGAAAAGTAGTCATTTAATAAAATTTTCGGGGAGATAGTTATAGACCATGTAATACATTTACACAATATTTAAATGACTTATCTACAGTGTTATGACCATAAAAACCCAAAATATCATAAAGCACCTTCCATGCCTTCTAAACACACAGAAAACCCTCATAATCCATTTTTACACAATTATATCCATGATCAATAAATTCATACAAATATAAATCTCCTGATATGAGTAAATTTTCCCAAAACAATATCCAAATATATAAAATACGGTTGACCAAGAAGGTTTTATTAAAAATAAAAACCAAATATGAATAGGTCCAATGAAAAACTCAAAGAGAGAGTATCCAGAAAAAATGATAATAATATAGGAGAAAACATGAAATTTTATAAAAATAAAATAATATATATTATTTCGCATAACACATATTTCAAAACCACATGATATTTCATGATATGTTATGATTTACCTGATACACCCTCATAATATAAAATTTGGATAGATATAATGTAACATCCCAAGTAAGTAATGAATAATAGATATTTTTATCTATGTCTATTAATCAATTAGATAGTGTTTTAGAGGCTTAAAATGAAAATAAATCCTATCTTAAGCACGGAATACACTAATATTTGTAAAAGATTGTTTTGCTGCCTTTTGATGGAAAACCATTTTTGAATCTATCTTCTGACAATTTTATAAACTATGTCTATAAAAAAAACTTATTCATAATAATTGGGACATCAAAATTTACTTTGTGGGAATTTTCGGTATTTTTCTGACAATGTTCATTTGTTTAATGAATAGTAAAAAATACTGCATTTTACATCAAAACTGCAATTTAATCTTATTTATTTGTATGATTAGATTATGTTTTGAATTGGGTTTGAAGTGAAATTAGAATAGATTTTTACCATTTAATCCAATGGTGGTCATTGGAATCAATTTCACTTTGAAATTGGACTTAAACTGGTGTCAATCTTTTGATACTTATTGTTTCATAAAAACACGCTATTTGCTCTGACAGCGGGAATTAATTATTAAATTAGTTAATGTGACTTATATGTTTTGAATATTTTAAAATAGACTTAATTTTTTAATTCAGAATATAAAATATATCTTAGGGTGAAGTTTTGGTATTTTTCTAAAAAACATCAATTTTTGATGAATAGTGAAATCACTAAGTGGTAGTTAAAGAAAACGATTTTTCGTTTAAATGAAAATTTTTCCACCTTTGTGTTTTGAATTTCCAAAATCCGTCATACATGGTTGTCATTAAGAAGTAATATGTGGTTCAATGAGATTAAAATAATTTTTTTGGTGAATAGTAACTTATTAAGTTTTTAATCGCGATTATTGGTAATTAGTGTAGTTTAAGGTTAAAATAATGCTTTTAGAATATGATATGAACTAGAAAAATGTCCTAACATTATTAGATGTGTCATGGCCGACCACGAAAAGCCATGGGTCAACTTGGGGACCTCATGGAGCCACTTTGGTTGAGAAATGACATAAATAACTTTTTATTTAATGTAAAAGTAAAATTGACACAAACATAATATGTTTTAGGAAAATAGTTTTTATATGGGGTTATACATATCAGATTTTTCACTATAAATATATATTGGTAATCTAAAATGATTTTCTACATCATATTATTTTTTTAATAATTTTTTGACATTAAATAAATAAATGTATTTATGACATCATAATGATGTAGCGATTACCTCATTAATAAAGGATTTAAATAAAACGAAAAGATAATGTAAAATCTATGACCTACACATGTCCAAAACCTATTGGATGGGTGGATTTCTAACCCTTATCACCTTATCCTCTAATTATATAAATGTGGGACCTTTTTAATCCGAAACACATTTTAAAATAAAGTAATTTATCTTTACATTCCAAGAGTGCCTCTCCTCTCCTCTTATAAAAGGCCCCCAACTCTACCTCTTTTCCCACACTCCCAATGCCTATGGCTCGGCCAACCCCTGCCCATTTTGGCTCTCCACATCCCTATCTTACTCTTTTAAGCCTCCATTTGGGCATAAGTCTTCCCAATGAAGCCGTTGAGCTCAAACCAAAGGGAGTTACCCGATTTTAAGGTAATGTCTTCTTTTGAGTCATTTTTTTATTTTGCTTCTCCAACCAGCTATACTCTTTTTATTCCTTTATTCTGTAACAACTCAAGTATCCTAAATATACCAGGATGTTGTTATAATATGGATTCTAGCTAAACTTACACACACCTTCATCTAATGGTTAATGAACATACTATTTCCGTGGATGGTGAAATTAGGCCTCCCGAAACGATGATTGTTCAACATTCTTTTAACACCATAAAAGGTGGCCATTAAGATGTCACTATATTTTTATATGATATATAATATGTTTATGTTTGCCTTAAGCTTTTGTATTTTTCATTTTGGGTATACCTTTATTGTTTCCATTATGGGTAAACGCGATATCTTCATTTTAGGAAGTGCGGACTACCACCCCCTGAAAGTGAGTTGATTCGTTAAATACCATATGTGGGACGTATAAATGATGGAACTATGATATTATATATGAAATTATACTGGAATTATAATATAACATTATATCATTATGAATCCATACTATAAAATATGAAATAGAAATGAAAGTATCATTCACACGTACGTACGGCTTACCGTCTCCATGAATGGTGCATTTCATTTTTTACCTCTAAATGATTATGTAATATTATAAATTCATGTATATACTAGATATATATGATATATACATCATGATTATAATTCTGGATATAATGGATACATGAACAACTTGTAATTATAAAGGGTTTATTTTTGACTCAACTACCATTGATCGTTAAAACGACCGTTATTAACTTAAATAATTACATTGTGTTCATGACATGGAAATAAGTGATATAAAAGGAAAAATGAACATGAAAAAGGTTCTTAAGAAAGTATAAATTTACTCATGTTTATTATTCAGGACATTATATAACGATCGAGTAAAATGAGACCCGAGGTATGGGACTTCGTCTCAATCTCCTTTCATTGAGGCATATTTTGTTTTATACAGAACCTTATTTTATATAGTGTATAAACCCCTTTGACTTTTACGTTTATCCAAAATAAATCTTTTTTATATGAAGCGTTTTACTAAAGGACAAAAGGGACGGTTTTTGTCGTACGTATGCGGTGACAACGACTTCTCTGCCGCCATGAACGTTATTTGAGTTTCAGCTTCCTCTACAAGCCATACCATTTTTTAAAAGAAAAATAAATACCATGTTTTACTTTTCTTTTATTTTGTTATTGAAAATGGTTTTCATGATATCAATGTGTTTTATTGATATCTTGTGATTGAAATGTGGAAATGTTATGTTTTCATTACGTATGTTTTATGTGATACGATTATGTTATGGTTCATGGGCATTATTATGAAGATGGGTGGTTCCGTGATAAACTAAGGTCGGGTGAGCCCTATATAGCTCTCCAATGCATTGGGTAACACGAAGGAGTGAAACGTTAAGGTTTATCCGAAGAGATTTATGGAATATACTATGATGGGTATTCCAAACATAACTAAGAGGGTTACTCACTACATAATAATGATATGAATGCCTCAAGTTACCTTTATGTCAAATGATTTCTATGATTTATGCATGATTTGATGAGGTATGTTAAAGTGCTTATGTTTTATGGGTAAAGTATGATTTCATTATTATGTATATATGTACCCATGTTTCCTTTCCATATTTTTATATCCCTTACTGAGCTTTTTATGCTCATCCCAAGTTTTTTATGAAATGATCTTCACAGGTCAAGGGAAAGGTACATGATATGATGATAGTGTCAAGGAAGTGTCAAGAAAGAATCCATGTTTTATTTTAGATATGTTTCCATTGATGGGAAATAAGAATACTATCTTTATGTAACAACTTTTTTCATATGTGGAATGTAATGACATTTTTATGATATATGTCTCTAAAACTCTAAACCCGAAAAGATCCTCAATGTTTAATCTTGTAATAACTCAAGATTAAGTAAGGATTAAGGCTGGGGCCTTATAGTTGGTATCAGAGGTCCGTTTAGATAACTTTAGGAGTTAGAATTATATTAAATGATTATCCAAAAATATTTTTTTATGGTCAAATTGAAGTGATATAGTATTTGATGATCACCATGTTGCTTCATCTAAGGCATGTTTGTTAAGAATGGTTTTCCACAGAGGGAACATGGAAGCAGTGTTAGGAAGGCATGCAGAAGGAAATAACCTTCCAAATCAGCATCCTGAGATGGTCGGAATTGGAACTGAATAGTTTGTTGTAGTAATGGCACAGTTGACTCAAGCGATAAATGGCGGTGGTATCCATGCACGAGATGAGCCAGATCAACCGCAGAGGAACATGTCAGTGGTGGAACATTTCATGAGGAAACATCCCCCATCATTCAGAGGATCATCTGACCCTGTGCTAGCTGAAGGGCAGATTATAGCACTTGAGAAGATTTTCAATGAAATGGGGTTTTCAGACAATCAAAAGGTTAGTCTTGCTATTTACCGTTTGGAGGGTGAGGCAGATCAGTGGTGGTCGATGTTTAAAAATATCAGGGACGCTGATGAGATTGATGCTCTCGACTGGGATGAATTCAAAGGTATGTTTCTTGAGAAGTATTTTCCTAAGGTTTTTCGACTTAGTATGGAAAAGCAATTCTTGGAATTGAGGCAAGAGGAAGACTCAGTGGCTGCCTATGAAGAAAGGATCACTTGATTGGAAAGGTATGCTCCAAATTTTATCCGAGACCTTGATAGTAAAATCAATCATTTTTACTCAGGATTAAAGCCAAAATATCGAAGGGCATTATCTTATCGTGAGTCTAAAATTTATGAAAAGCCTGTTCGATGTGATGAGAAGGTGGAAATGGAGTTTGCCGATGATCAATTGTTCTATAACAACCAACAGAAGAAGAGACCGAGGTGGCAGGAGAAAAGTAAGATTTCTTCAAAAAAGTCTGATGGTAAGAAAACTAAGTTTCCAGTTTGCGATAAATGTGGAAAAAATGCATGCGGGGGAATGGCTTTTGAATTCTGGAAAGTGCTACCGATGTGGTAAGATGTGACATAAGGCTCGTGATTGCACTAAAAAGGATCAAGGTGAAGGTAAGACCAAATTTGATTTACAGTTAGTGAAATGGTATAAGTGCAATGAGATGGGTCACTATGCAAACGAGTGTCCGACAAAGAGCATGAGTGATGGGAAGCAGTTAGACTGCAAGCAGAAAGGGGTCGTGAAATCTTTTGCAACTACTTCGGCAGGCGACGGGCCATCAAATGAAGTTGTATCATGTACTTTGTTTGTTTTTTCAGATTATGCCAATGTGTTGTTTGATTCGGGGTCTACACATTCTATTATCTCTGAAAACTTTTCTAGTAAAATGGGAATTCCATCTCAAGAAGTGACTCCTGAACTTTTGGTAAAAACACCTGAGGGAAATGTTGAGGAAAAAAGAATTTATAAGAATCTTCATATCCTTATTTGTGGAATGATCCTACTTGAAAACCTTATTGTTCTTCCTCTAGTATAGTTTGATGTTATCCTGGGTATGGATTGGCTCTCTATTTACCATGCTAAGATTAAAAGTAGAGCTAAAGAAGATTCTTTTCAGAATGACTTTCAGTTTGTGTACAAGAATGAACCCTTACTATTGATAACTTATCAAGAGGCCAAGAAACTTTTAAAAGATGGAAATGAATGTTACCTTGCACACATCGTTGAAAATAAAGGAACTGTTCAAATTAATGATGTGATAGTGGTAAATGAGTATCCTGATGTTTTTTTTGGATGAGTTTCCTAGAATAATACCAGATCCGGAAGTTGAGTTTACTATTGACTTAGTTCCTGATGCTAATCGAATTTTAAAACCACCTTATCGAATGGCTCAAATTGAACTTTTAGAGTTAAAGGAGCAATTGCAAGATTTATTAGAGAAATGTTTCATTCGACCTAGCATATCACCTTGGGGTCCTCCTGCTTTATTTGTTAAAAAGAAAGATGATTCTATGAGACTTTGCATTAATTATAGGGCCTTGAATAATATCACTGTTAAGAACACATATCCTTTTCCTCATATCGATGATTTGATTGATCAGCTCCAGGGAGCTTAGCTTTTTTCAAAGATTGACTTGAGATCGGGGTACCATCAGCTGAAGGTAAAGGAGGCAGATATTCCGAAGACCGCGTTCCGTACGAGATATGGCCATAATGAATTTGTAGTAATTTCTTTTGGGCTAACCAATGCACCTTCTGTATTCATGGACTTAATGAATAGAATTTTCCATGAGTTCTTGGATAAGTTTGTGGTGGTTTTCATTGATGATATTTTGGTGTTTTCTAGAAGTAAAGAGGAGCATGGAAGACATTTAAGTGTTATCTTGCAAACATTAAAAGAAAAGAAACTGTATGGAAAATTCAGCATGTGTGAGTTTTGGTTGCAACAAATTTCTTTCCTTGGTCATATTGTTTCTAAAGATAGAATAACTATTGATCCTACAAAAACAAAAGTTGTGGATGAATGGCCAAGACCCACAAATGTAACTGATATTCGTAGCTTCTTTGGTTTGGTAGGCTATTACTGAAGGTTTGTTAGAAATTTTTCACGATTATATAGTCCAATGACTAAGCTAACTTGGAAGGTGATAAGTTTAACTTGACAAAAGAATGTGATGATTGTTTTTAGGAATTGAAAAGAAGATTGGCGAATGCTCCAGTTTTGGCACTACCTTCCAAGAATGGTGAGTTTGTTATATACAGTGATGCTTCATTGAAAGGACTTGGTTGCATCCTAATGCAGAATGATCAGGTAATTGGTTATGCTTCACGACAGTTGAAAACTCATGAGGTAAATTACCCTACACATTATTTGGAATTAGCTGCTGTTGTTTTTGCTTTAAAAATTTGAGGCATCATTTGTATGGAGAAAACTGCGAAATATATACCGATCACAAAAGTTTAAAGTATATATTCACTCAGAAAGAGTTAAACATGAGACAAAGGAGATGGCTGGAATTAATCAAGGATTATGATTGTACAATTCATTACCATCCGGGAAAAAAAAATAAAGTGGCAGATGCTTTGAGTCGAAAAGGTAATGCTTCATTAGCAATATTTCACTTAGAACGTGATCCTTTGGTTAAGGATTTGATGAACTTTGGAATAGAAGTTGTTGGTGAAGGAAGTTCTTCTGTTTTGTTTCAGGTATCAGTGAGATCATCTCTATCAGATAGAATCAAGCAAGCACAGAAGCAAGACAGTGAGTTGCAGAAAAAGGTAGAGCTGGTTCAGAAAGGTAAGTTGCCTGAATTCAACATTGATAATGATTGTGTTTTGAGATTTGGAAAGAGATTCTGTGTGCCTTGTGATTCAAAGTTTAAGAGAGTGTTGTTATGTGAAGCTCATAGTTCTCTATTTTCAGTTCATCCAGGCAGTACTAAGATGTATAGAGATCTGCGGGAGTATTACTGGTGGGATGGAATGAAAAGAGATATTGCTGACATTACTATGAAGTGTTTGACATGTCAACAAGTTAAAGCAGAGCGGAAGTTACCAAAAGGGATACTTCATCCTTTACCAGTGCCAGAGTGGAAATGGGAGAATATATCCATGCACTTTGTTGTGGGATTACTGAAGACATCTCGAGGTAATAATTCAATCTGGGTTATTGTTGATCACTTGACCAAATCTGCTCATTTCCTTGCTATACGAGATACTTTCTCTCTTGATCAACATTCTCGTTTGTATCGTAAAGAGATAGTTAGGATATATGGAGTTCATCTCTCCATTGTATCTGACCGTGATCCCAGGTTCACTTCTAACTTTTGGAAAGGCCTTCAGAAGTCGTTGGGTACTGAATTAAATTATAGTACAACTTTTTCATCCTCAATCAGATTGGCAGTCAGAATGAACAATTCAGACCTTGGAGGATATGCTACGTTCATGCTCTATGGATTATCAGGAAGTTGGGACCAACATCTTTCTTTGGTTGAATTTTCATATAATAACAGTTTTCATTCTAGTATACAAATGGCACCATTTCAGGCATTATATGGGAAGCGGTGTCGAACTCCAGCTTTCATAGATGAAGTGGGTGAAAGGAAGTTGATGGGACCAGAATTGGTAGAAGAGATGGTAGAAAAAGTTCAGCTGATTCAGAAGCCCATGAGAACAGCTCAAAGCAGGCAGAAGAGTTATGCGGATAACTGGGGGAAGGATCTATCTTTCGAGGTAGGTGATCATGTTTTACTCAAGGTTTCTCCTTAGAAAAGTGTGATGAGATTTGGTAAGATAGGAAAGCTGAATCCAAGGATTATTGGACCATATGAAAATTCTGGAGAGAGTTGGATCAGTTGCTTACCGAGTGGCTTTACCTCAGAGTTTATATCAGGTACACAATGTTTTTCATGTTTCGATGTTGAGAAAGTACATGCCAGATCTATCTCATGTTTTGAGTCCAGAGGTAGTTAAGCTGGAAGAGAACATATCTTATGAGGAACAACCGGTCCAGATTCTTGACCACAGGGATAAAGTGTTACGGAATAAGGTGATTCACCAGGTAAATGTTTTGTGGAAAAAACACATGATTGAAGAGGCAAAATGGGAATCTGAAAATGCAATGAGGGATAAGTACCCCCATTTATTTGATAAGTAAATAAATTGTGGGGACACAATTTTCTAAAGGGGGAAGGACGTAACATCCCAAGTAAGTAATGAATAATAGATATTTTTATCTATGTCTTTTAATGAATTAGATAGTGTTTTAGAGGCTTAAATGAAAATAAATCCAATCTTAAGCACAGAATACACTAATATTTTTAAAAGATTGTTTTACTGCATTTTGATGGAAAACCATTTTTAATCTATCTTTTGAAAATTTTATAAACTATTTTTTTCAAAATAAACTTATTCTTTATGATTGGGACATCAAAATTTACTTTGTGTGAATTTTTGGTATTTTTCTGACAATGTTCATTTTTTAATTAATAGTTAAAAATACTGGATTTTACATCAAAACTGCTTTTTAATCTAATTTATTTATTTGATTAGATTATGTTTTGAATTGGTTTTGAAGTGAAATTAGAATATATTTTTACCATTTAATCCAATGGTGGTCATTGGAATCAATTTCACTTTGAAATTGAACTTAAACTGGTGTCAATCTTTTGATACTTATTGTTTCATAAAAACACGCTAGTTGCTCTGACAGCGGGAATTAATTATTAAATTAATTAATGTGACTTATATGATTTTAATTTTGTAAAATAGACTTAATTTTTGAATTCAGAATATCAAATATATCTTAGGGTGATGTTTTGGTATTTTTCTGAAAAACTTCAATTTTTAATGAATAGTGCAATCACTAAGTGGTAGTTAAAGAAACTGATTTTTCGTTTAAATGAAATTTTACCACCTTTGTGTTTTGAATTTCAAAAATCTGATATACATGGTTGTCATTAAGTAGTAAAATGTGGTTCAATGAGATTAAAATAAATTTTTGGTGAATAGTAACTTATTATGTTTTTTATCGCGATTAGTGGTAATTAGTGTAGTTTAAGGTAAAAATAATGTTTTAATAATATGAAATGACCTAAACACATGTCATAACCTTATTGGATGTGTCATGGCCGACCAAGAAAAGCCATGGGTCAACTTGGGGACCCCATGGATCCACTTTGGTTGGGAAATGACATAAATAACTTTTTATTTAATGTAAAAGTAAAAATGACAGAAACATAATATGTTTTACGAAAACAATTTTTATATGGGGCTATACAAGTCAGATTTTTTACTATAAATATTCATTGGAAATATAAATCGATTACCTACATCATAGTATTTTTTTATAATTTTTTGACATTAAATAAATAAATGTGTTTATGACATCATAATGATGTAGCGATTACCTCATTAATAAAGGATTTAAATAAAATGAAAAGATAATGTAAAATATATGACCTACACATGTCCAAAACCAATTTTATTGGTGGATTTCGAACCCCTATCACATTATCCACTAATTATATCAATGTGGGACCTTTTGAATCCGAAACTCATTTTAAAATAAAGTAACTTATCTTTACATTCCAAGAGTGCCTCTCCTCTCCTCTTATAAAAGGCCCCCACCTCTGTAACAGCCCGAGATTTTATGAAAAATATTCTTTTTAATTTCATTAATATATTGTGTTGTACGCCACACCAAAATGAGCTTGTAAAACACACATCCTTGACTTGCTTGGCTTGCTTTACACGCAATCGCGACCTTCCTCGATAGCTTGCGTCGTACGCAATACCGAGTTTCACTAAACAACAATATGCTATTAAAACTAGCCGTTATGAATAGTAATAACCACTTTTTGAAATTTTATAAATTTTATTTTTCAAAATGGACTTCATTTTTGGACTCAGAATATCGAATTTAGCCTAAGGTGAAATTTTGGTACTTTTCGGATAACTTTCATATTCTGATGAATAGTGAAAATTAATAAATTATAATTAAAAACAAATTTTTTAATCTAAATAGTTAATAGTGATAAATTATTAATTTGAGTGGTTTTAAAGTATATTTAAAATATATTCTTACAATTTAATATAATGTTGGTCATTGGTTGTAATTTCACATTTAAACCAGACATAATCAAGTGTCAATCTTTTGATAGATATTGTTTCTTAAAAACACGGTATTTGTTTTAATAGCATGATTTTATTATAAAATTAATTAATGCAACTTCTATGTTATGAATTTGGTAAAATAGACTTGATTTTTGAATTCGGAATATGAAATATAGCTTAGGATGAAATTTTGGCATTGTTCTAAAAAACATCAATTTTTGATGAATAGTGAAACTACTAAGTGGTAGTTAAAAAACTGAATTTTTCATAAAACATAATTTCACCGTTTCTGTGAATGGAATTTCAAAAATCCGAGAGACACGGTTGATGTCAGTATGTAAAATTTGGTTCAATGAGATGAAAATAATTTTTGGTGAATAGTTACTTTTTACTTTTATTTACCATAGTTAAAAGTAAATAGGGTAATTAAGGGTAAGAATGATACTAATATTACCCTAAAACATGTATTAATTCTATTGGAAAAGTGTATCTCGACCGAAAACAACCTTAAGTGTAAAATATTATCATTTAGGACCACTTGGATTAGATTAGGACATTTATTATTAATTTATTTAAAGAACGGTTAAAATAGATAAAATCAAAGTTTAATAAGTAGATCATTTTTAATATAGGGTTATACATAAGATAAATTCGACTATAAATATTAATTAGAAAGATAAAAAGATTTCCTAAATAATGGTATTTTATTTGTAATTTTTAGACTTTATATAATTTACTTTATTTATGACACAATGATGATGCAGTAATTATCTTATTAATGAAATATTGACATAATTGATGTTATAAACACCAAAATAAATGTAATTTGAGACTTTTTATGAATTAAACTAATTTTCTAGGTTACTATGATATATTAGTGTTGATTTAATCAACTTGGTTCGAACATATAATTCTATTATGACTTTCAACAAAAATCATATATCAAATAGTGTCAAAATTGACACAAAATAGTTTTTAAATCAAATATTATATTACTAATTGTTATTTTATTCCTAAAAATCTAAGGTTCGGCCAAATGACATAGATAAGGATATATATATTAATAATAAACAATTTGGGGTTCGTTTGGCATGTTATAGTAAGTGTATTAACCATATAGTGAAATAAAACAAAAAGACACGGTAAAAGTTAAATTATTTAACTTAGAGTTAAATCTAATTGATAAGGTTTAAAATAAGATCCAAACATGTCTAAATTTGATTGGTTGATGAGATTACAACCCTATATCATCTAATCTTCGAATATGAGTCATTTTTGGAGGTTTTATGTGGGGTTAGATTTATTATAAATTAATATTTTTAGGAATTCCAAAGGTGTCCCTCTCCTCCCTTATAAAAGGGCACCTCCTCCCCCTCCTCCTCACACAAAATTGAGCACTCAAGCTCGGCCAACCCCTGCCAAAATCCCTTCTCCACTTCCCTAGAATAATCCTAGAGGTCCTGGTCTTCTTCAAAGACCAATCTTAGTTCCCTAAGTGAAGGATTCAAAGAGGCGTTCCAAAGAAGAGGTAATATCCATTACCGATCTTTTCAATTTCTTTCTTCTTCAACTTCTTCTTCTTTAGTTGTTTCATGATAAAGTAATAACATCAGTATTACTTACATACTTATATGTTATTATAAATATGAAACAACCCTAATTCACCTTCTATCCATCCTACTGAAAAAGGAAATCACCGCGCGTGCGTACGTACGGAATATCGTCTCCACGCCGTGGTGTAATCCATTTTCCGCCACCACCTTAATTGGATAGGTATAATGGTTTAATGAGTAACTATATATGATTATTATAAATTGATATTGATACTGAAATAGTATACATACACTTCAACAAAATTCCATGACCATGGGAATGATATCATCGCTCGTGCGTACGTACGGACTACCGTCTCCACGAAGCGATGAGATTCATTCTCAATGATTAACAATTCATGAATGATTATAAAGTATATATTATAAGTACTAATGAAATATATGACATAATAATTATACTGGAATTATTTATATTTATATGTATGTCATCTACTTAATTCCATTCAATTCAATAAGGAAACGAAAACAGTGTTCATGCGTACGTTCGGACTACCGTCTCCATGAACGGTGTATTTCTTTCCATTTACTGATTTATTATATATGTATATTCTGAATATATATATATATATTTATATATCATGTTTTATATTCTGGAATTAAGTAATCATGTTCTAAGTAATCATATAAATAATTACAAGTTAAAAACACGAACGACAAATGAGACGATTTTACCCAAAACGCTACTTTAACATGAATTTACAAAAGAACGGTTAATATAAATCATAAGTGGACCATATATGATATAATAACAATGAATATGATTTTGGAATAAGTCAATAACATGATTTAAATCATTATACAGGAGGTTCGGACACTTACAAATCAAGTCGGACCTAAGGTAAGGGATAAATTTTCAATCTCATTTTTATCCGAGATTGCTTATACTTAAGTATTTACTGGGGTTACGTTTAACATCCATGACCATGTTTTCTAAAAATGTTTTTATAAAATGTTTACCATTCTTCCATGAATGTTTAAAGTCATTTTTACCCTTTATTGACTTTTTACCACATTGTATGAATGGAATCTTTCCTTTGGTTACCATATAAGGTATTTTTTGACTTTACCGACAAAAGTATGAGAAGAATGTTTTTTTTAACTTATACGGCATGAATGGATTTTCAAAACATTATTTCCAAGAAGCTTCCTTTACAAGTTTTCATGTTTATTTTTAATCAACTTCTTTTAGTTTAAAGTTGTATGACATGTTAAGAAAGGAAAAATGTTTTTGATGTAGAAAGGATATTTTCCTCACGAATGGAGTTCAAGTGTTTTATATCAAAATTATTTTCCATCTAAGATAATAAAGGGTTATGTTTTTATCCCTATTATTACATTGATTTGATTATGTTGTGATGGAATTATTTTTATGAATTCCTTTATCATATATGAATTGTTTTATGATGTCATGATGTTTAAGATTCCCATTTTTATTACATGGGTTATGCAATGATGTATGGTTTATGATTTTGTGGCACACATAAGAATGGTATCATTATGAGATGGGTGGGACCTATATATCCCTCCAATGAATTGGGTAATGATTTTATATCTCATGAGATAGACATGGCTGGAACGGTAGGTTATACCGGTTCAGTGAAACAGGGCTGGAACGAGAGTGACTCGATTCAGAAAGGGACTTTGTCCACTAAGATAGTCTTGGCAATGAGTCTTGACTAACAAGAAAGGATTCTCTATGATTATGTGTGTATGCCACAATGTTTCATGTTTTATGTTATGATTATTTGGATTACATTTCACTTTTATGATTTACCCCATGTTATTATGAGCTCTTTTGCAGGTTAAGATTTCCAAAAGCTATGTTCTTATGTATATGATGTGATTGATATTTCGTTTGTTTACCCTTACTGAGCATTTGAGCTCACCCTTTTATGTTTTCTTTTCCCTAAGATATAAATAAAGGTTTTAGGTATAAAAAAAAGGGAAGATCTTTATGGGAGATGTTGAAGATCTTTCACCACGATTACAAGATTACATTCCGAGTTTCCAAAGACACTAAACTATTACGATCCTTGTGTGTGTGTTTTTGTTATGTACTAAGTATTCCGCACAAGTATTGTACTGTCCATGTACGTCAGGCTATGGGGCTCTACAGTTGGTATCAGAGGAAAGGTTTAGTCAACCTTTGGAAACTAGGATGTGAGAACGTTAGTGAGATCCTTAGAGATATTTCTAAGGTATGTCTAGGGATGTCCCTAAGGATAAAGTATACATATAAGATACAGTCCTAGAACTATGGTAACGATCATAGAATTTAACCTAAGAAGTTAGATATTGAGGATACTCCCCCTTTATAATGTTGTTTTCAATAGCATTATTTTTGCCTCTCAAACTATTCTTTTTGGGTTCTAGACGATGGCTAGAACCCGAAGGAACCGTGTTGATCAATGCAATGGACAATGCAATGATTGTCCTCCTGAACAAACAAATGTTATGGGAGATGGAGTGCAAAATCTTATTGCTATACTTACACAAGCTATAAATCATTCTGGACATCCAAATGAGCAGAGAAAGGAACAATATTCTATTGAGTCCTTCATGAGGCAATGTCCACCTTCTTTCAGTGGGTCTTCCGATCCACTTGTTGCTGAGCAATGGATCAGTACCACTGAAAATATATTTTCAGTTCTTCAATGTTCTGAGCATGATAAAGTCATCTTAGCAGTATATCGTTTGGAAGGTGAAGCTGATCAATGGTGGAATCTTATCAAGAATACGAGGCAAAGAGATGGAATTGATTCCATGGAATGGGACGAGTTCAAGAACTTGTTTTTCAGTAAGTACATCCCTCGTATTCTCCGAACAAAGATGGAGAAAGAGTTTCTAGAACTGAAGAAAAGGGATGATGAATCTGTTGGTACCTATGAAGCAAATTTTACAAGACTTGCAAGGTATTCATCTGGCATTAACATCCAACCTGAAGGTAAAGTTGATCGATTTTTCAGTGGCTTAAAACTAAGTCTTCGAAGGGCATTAGCTATACGAGACTTCAGTAACTATGAAGAAATTGTGCGTTGTGCTATGAAGGTAGAAATGGAAGTTGGTGTTACATATCCATCTCATGGTTTTGAAAAGAAACGAAAGACGGAGTTCAAGGAGAAATCTCAGAATAATGGTGAAAAGAAAATGAATGTTTCCTTATGCTCAAAGTGTGGAAAGAAGCATGGAGGAGATTGTCTTAAAGGAACTAGAAAATGTTTTAAGTGTGGAAAAGAAGGTCATCGAGTAGCTGAGTGTCGAAGTAATGGAAAAAGGGTTTCTAATGATGTGAACAAAGCAAACACTACGGAGAACGCACCACCAACACTTCAATGTTTCAAGTGAATGAAGATGGGACATTATGCCAATAAATGCCCTAATCCAAGGGTTAGTGATGATCAACATGAGCAACCACTTATGGCAAAGGACAAAGGGAAGCCACATGCGATCACTATTGGCGATGTTGAATATGACAATGATGTGGTGGAATGATTAAGTGTTTATGTAATGGGATTCCAAAATAGTGTTGTATATAGTATCGTGGAATATTGGAATATTTATGTATTGGTCTATTGTGGTTTTCAATAATATTATGGTATCAGTAACCATGGAAAGTGATTGAGATATTTTTGGAAAAAGAATGATATGCGCATAATGAAGGGAAAAAGAGAAAATTAAATATTTGATAGTATTCATGAGCTCATGATTGATATAAGGACTAAGTGATATCATGGTTTGAGTATATAGAATTCTGAAGATTTTGGTATATGGAATGTGTTAACTTTTAACTGCATTCATGTTTTCACTAAGGTATTCAAGAGAATACATGATTAAGGACTTTGAATGTTTGGAATGTGACCAACAAAACATATCTTATGATATATGGGGATCGACGATGGTGTTAAATCTTTGGTAATCGTTTTCACTATGTTATGAGAATGGACTGCAGTATTATGGATAAGCCTAAAGATTGGAATGGATTATGTTAGACATAAGTTAGTATTGTTTAAGGATAGAAGTTTTGTGATATTATTGATGAGATGTTATAGTAATATAGTTTTAGAAAAAGGAAAACCTGCAGGACGGGCGACAACCCATCGCGTCGGACAAGGCTATGGGAATCGAACCCACAACCGAAGTGCGACTGGCCTTTATTGCCTACCACTGGCCTACAGGAAGTCCCTGTTTAGTAGAAACTAGTTTTATTATATTAAGCAGTATGATATATGAAGTATAAAGTTCATTTTAGGAACCATATATGATTAATATCACTATTGATTGTCTTATGTATATAATTTTTGCTAACCTTTTGTTTGAGACAGATGAAATGACCCGTCATTCTATCACATGATCTGCTAACACTTCATGAATAACAAATTCAACTTGATTTATTTAAGAGATGAAGTGGAAATTGTTCAAGGCACGAACAACAGTGAGATTGTACCAAACTAAAGTAAGTATTTATTCTAATTCTTTAACTTTAGGGAAACGATCTTGAAAACCAAAAATGTTGTCCTAGTGATCTTATACCTGATGAATCAGATGGTACCTTATATCATCACAAATCTATGGATTTGTGATTACTGGATTTTCCATAGCCATGTTCTCTACCACTCTCCATCAGAACATGATGGTTAGATTTCTCTTCTATATCCATATTTTCACCTATGTGGAAACCCAGTGATTAGTTATTTGGGTAATCGTTACATTTCATACTTTAGTTTTTAATGCCAAGTTTTGGTATTCCTTTTTACGATGTGGGTTTCTATTAAAGAAACTTTCAAATAGTAAACCATTTATAACCCCGACGAATTTCGAGGGCGAAATTCATTTTAAGGGGGGTAGAATGTAACAGCCCGAGATTTTATGAAAAATATTCTTTTTAATTTCATTAATGTCTTGTGTTGTACGCCACAACAAATGAGCTTGCACAACACACATCCTTGACTTGCTTGGCTTACTTTACACGCAATCCCGACCTTCCTCGATAGCTTGCGTCGTACGCAATACCGAGTTTCACTAAACAACAATATGCTATTAAAACAAGCCGTTATGAATAGTAATAACCACTTTTTGAAATTTTATAAATTTTATTTTTAAAAATGGAATTCATTTTTGGACTCAGAATATCGAATTTAGCCTAAGGTGAAATTTTGGAACTTTTCGGATTACTTTCATATTCTGATGAATAGTGAAAATTACTAAATTATAATTAAAAACAATTTTTTTAATCGAAATAATTAATAGTGATAAATTATTAATTTGAGTGGTTTTAAAGTATATTTAAAATATATTTTTACAATTTAATACAATGTTGGTCATTGGTTTTAATTTCACATTTAAACCAGACATAATCAAGTGTCAATCTTTTGAAAGATATTGTTTCTTAAAAACACGCTATTTGTTTTAATAGCGGGATTTACTTATAAAATTAATTAATGCAACTTCTATGTTATGAATTTGGTAAAATAGAATTGATTTTTGAATTCGGAATATGAAATATAGCTTAGGATGAAATTTTGGCATTGTTCTAAAAAACATCAATTCTTGATGAATAGTGAAACTACTAAGTGGTAGTTAAAAAACTGAATTTTTCATAAAACTTAATTTTACCGTTTCTGTGAATGGAATTTCAAAAATCCGAGAGACACGGTTGATGTCAGTAAGTAAAATGTGGTTCAATGAGATGAAAATAATTTTTGGTGAATAGTAACTTTTTACTTTTATTTACCACGGTTAAAAGTAAATAGGGTAATTAAGGGTAAGAATGATACTAATATTACCCTAACACATGTATTAATTCTATTGGACAAGTGTATCTCGACCAAAAACAACCTTAAGTGTAAAATACTATAATTTAGGCCCACTTGGATTAGATTAGGACATTTATTATTAATTTATTTAAAGAAGGGTTAAAATATTTAAAATCAATGTTTAATAAGTAGATCATTTTTAATATAGGGTTATACATAAGATAAATTCGACTATAAATATTAATTAGAAAGCTAAAAAGATTTCCTACATAATGGTATTTTATTTTTAATTTTTAGACATTAAATAATTTAATTTATTTATGACACAATGATGATGCAGTAATTATCTTATTAATGAAATATTGACATAATTGATGTTATAAACACCAAAATAAATGTAATTTGAGACTTTTAATAAATTCCACTAATTTTCTAGGTTAATATGATATATTAGTGTTGATTTAATCAACTTGTTTTGAACATATAATTCTGTTATGACTTTCAACAAAAATCATATATCAAATAGTGTTAAAATTGACACAAAATAGTTTTTAAATAAAATATTATATTACTAATTGTTATTTTATTCCTAAAAATCTAAGGTTCGGCCAAATGACTTAGATAAGGATATATATATTAATAATAAACAATTTGGGGTTCGTTTGGCATGTTATAGTAAGTTTATTAACCATATAGTGAAAGAATACAAAAAGACACGGTAAAAGTTAAATTATTTAACTTAGAGTTAAATCTAATTGATAAGGTTTAATATAAGATCCAAACATGTCTAAATTTGATTGGTTGATGAGCTTACAACCATATCTCATCTAATATTCGAATATGAGTCATGTTTAGAGGTTTTTATGTGGGGTTGGATTTATTATAAATTAATATTTTTAAGAATTCCTAAGGTGCCCCTCTCCTCCCTTATAAAAGGGCACCTCCTCCCCCTCCTCCTCACACAAAATTGAGCCCTCAAGCTAGGACAACCCCTGCCAAAATCCCTTCTCCAATTCCCTAGAATAATACTAGAGGTCCTGGTCTTCTTCAAAGACCAATCTTAGTTCCCTAAGTGGAGGATTCAAAGAGGCGTTCCAAAGAAGAGGTAATATCCATTACCGATCTTTTCAATTTCTTTCTTCTTCAACTTCTTCTTCTTTAGTTGTTTCATGATAAAGTAATAAAATCAGTATTACTTACATACTGATATGTTATTATAAATATGAAACAACCCTAATTCACCTTCTATCCATCCTACGGAAAAAGGAAATCACCTCGCGTGCGTACGTACGGAATACCGTCTCCACGCCGTGGTGTAATCTATTTTCCGCCACCACCTTAATTGGATAGGTATAATGGTTTAATGAGTAACTATATATGATTATTATAAAGTGATATTGATACTGAAATAGTATACATACACTTCAACAAAATTCCATGACCATGGGAACGATATCATCGCTCGTGCATACGTACGGACTACCGTCTCCACGACGCGATGAGATTCATTCTCAATGATTAACCATTAATGAATGATTATAAAGTATATATAATAAGTACTAATGAAATATATGACATAATAATTATACTGGAATTATTTATATTTATATGTATGTCATCTACTTAATTCCATTCAATTCAATAAGGAAACGAAAACAGCGTTCATGCGTACGTACGGACTACCGTCTCCATGAACGGTGTATTTCTTTCCATTTACTGATTTATTATATATGTATATTCTGAATATATATATATATATATATATATATATCATGTTTTATATTCTGGAATTAAGTAATCATGATCTAACTAATCATATGAATAATTACAAGTTAAAAACACGAACGACAAATGAGACGATTTTACCCAAAACGCTACTTTAACATGAATTTACAAAAGAACGGGTAATATAAAGTCATAAGTGGACCATATATGATATAATAACAATGAATATGATTCTGGAATAAGTCAATAACATGATTTAAATCATTATACAGGAGGTTTGGACACTTACAAATCAAGTCGGACCTAAGGTAAGGGATAAATTTTCAATCTCATTTTTATCCGAGATTGCTTATACTTAAGTATTTACTGGGGTTACGTTTAACATCCATGACCTTGTTTTCTAAAAATGTTTTTATAAAATGTTTAGCATTCTTCCATGAATGTTTAATGTCATTTTTACCCTTTATTGACTTTTTACAACATTGTATGAATGAAATCTTTCATTTGGTTACCATATAAGGTACCTTTTGACTTTACCGACAAAAGTATGAGAAGAATGTTTTTTTAACTTATACGGCATGAATGGATTTTTAAAACATTATTTCCAAGAAGCTTCCTTTAAAATTTTTCAAGTTTATTTTTAATCAACTTCTTTTAGTTTAAAGTTGTATGACATGTTAAGAAAGGAAAAATGTTTTTGAAGTAGAAAGGATATTTTCCTCAAGAATGGAGTTCAAGTGTTTTATATCAAAATTATTTTCCATCTAAGATAATAAAGGGTTATGTTTTTATCCCTATTATTACATTGATTTGATTATGTTGTGATGGAATTATTTTTATGAATTCCTTTATCATATATGAATTGTTTTATGATGTCATGATGTTTAAGATTCCCATTTTTATTATATGGTTTATGCAATGATGTATGGTTTATGATTTTGTGGCACACATAAGAATGGTATCATTATGAGATGGGTGGGACCTATATATCCCTCCAATGCATTGGGTAACGATTTTATATCTCATGAGATAGACATGGATGGAACGGTAGGTTATATCGGTTCAGTGAAACAGGGCTGGAACGAGAGTGACTTGATTCAGAAAGGGACTTTGTCCACTAAGATAGTCTTGGCAATGAGTCTTCACTAATAAGAAATGATTCTCTATGATTATGTGTGTATGCCACAATGTTTCATGTTTTAAGTTATGATTATTGGGATTACATTTCACTTCTATGATTTACCCCATGTTATTATGAGCTCTTTTGTAGGATAAGATTTCCAAAAGCTATGTTCTTATGTATATGATGTGATTGATATTTATTTTGTTTACCCTTACTGAGCATTTGAGCTCACCTTTTTATGTCTTCTTTTCCCCAGGATATAAATAAAGGTTTTAGGTATAAAAAAAAGGAAAGATCTTTATGGGAGATGTTGAAGATCTTTCACCACGATTACAAGATTACGTTCCGAGTTTCCAAAGACACTAAACTATTACGATCCTTGTGTGTGTGTTTTTGTTATGTACTAAGTATTCCGAAAAAGTATTGTAATGTCCATGTACGTCAGGCTTCGGGTCTCTACAACCTCTACCTATTTTCCCACACTCCCAAAGCCTTTGGCTCGGCCAAACCCTACCCATTTTGGCTCTCCACATCCCTCTCTTACTCCTTCAAGCCTCAATTTGGGCAGAAGTCTTCCCAAATATTCCTTTGATCTCAAACCAATGGGAGTTACACGATTTTAAGGTAATGTCTTCTTTTGAGTCCTTTTGTTTTATTCTGCTTCTCCAACCCCCTAAACACTTTTTATTCTTTTTTTTTTGTAACAAATCCAGTATCCTCAATATAATAGGATTTTGTTATAATATGGATTCTAGATACACTTACAAACACCTTCATCTAATGGTTAACGAACATACACTTTCCGTGGATGGCGAAATTAGGCCTCCTGAAACGATGATTGTTCAACTTTCTTTTAACACCTTCAAAGGTGGCCATTAAGAAGTCACTATATTTATATATGATATATAATATGTTTATAGTTTCCTTATGCTTCTGTATTTTTCATTTTGGGTATACCTTTATGGTTTCCAATATGGGTAAATGCGATATCATCATTTAAGGAAGTGCTGACTTTCGCCCCCTCAAAGTGAGTTGATTCGTTAAATACCATATGTGGGATGTATAAAGGATGGAACTGTGATATAATATATGATATTATACTGGATATATAATATAAATTTATTTCATTATGATTTCATTCTATAAAATATGAAATAGAAATGAAAGTAGCGTTTATGCTTACGTACGGCTTACCATCTCCATGAACGGTGCATTTCATTTCTTACCTCTATATGATTATGTAATATTATAAATCCATGTATATACTGGATATATATGATATATACATCATGATTATAAATCATGATATAGTGGATAAATGAACAACTTGTAATTATAAATGGTTTATTTTTGACTCAAGTACCATTGATCATTAAAACGACCGTTATTAACTTAAATAATTACATAGTGTTCATGACATGGAAATAAGTTATATAGTAAGAATAATGAACATGAAAAAGGTTCTTAAGAAAGTAAAAATTAACTCAAGTTTATTTTTCGAGACATTAAAGAATGATCGAGACAAGTCGGACCCGAGGTATGGGACTTCGTCTCAGTCTCCTTTCATTGAGGCATATTTTGTTTTATACACAACCTTATTTTATACGGTGTATAAACACCTTTGACTTTTACGTTAATCCAAAAGGAATATTTTTCATATGAAGCATTTTAATAAACGACAAAAAGAAATGTTTTTGTCTTACATATGCGGCGACAACGACTTCTCCGCCGCCCTGACCGTTATTTGAGTTTCTGCTTCCTCTACAAGCCATACCATTTTTTAAAAGAAAAATAAATACCATGTTTTAATTTTATTTTATTTTGGTATTGAAAATGGGTTTCATTGTGTCAATGTGTTTTATTGATATCTTGTGATTGAAATGTGGAAATTTTATGTTTCCTTTATGTATGTTTTATGTGATACGATTATGTTATGGTTCTTGGGCATTATTATGAAGACGGGTGGTTCCGTGAAAACCAAGGGTGGGTGAGCCCGATATAGCTCTCCAATGCATTGAGTAATGCGAAGGAGTGAAATGTTAAGGTATCTCCGAATAGATTTAGGGAATATACTGTGATGGTTATTCCAAACGTAACCAAGAGGGTTACTCCCTACGTAAGAATGTTATGAATGCCTCAAGTTACCTTTATGTCTTATGATTTCTACGATTTATGCATGATTTGACGAGGTATGTTAAAGTGCTTATGTTTTATTGGTAAAGTATAATTTCATTATTATGTATATATATACCCATATTTCCTTTCCATATTTTTATATCCCTTACTGAGATTTTTATGCTCAACCCAAGTTTTTTTTGAAATGTTTTTCACAGGTCATGGGAAAGGTACATGATATGAAGATAATGTCAAGGAAGTGTCAAGAAAGAATCAATGTTTTATTTTAGATATGTTTCCATTGATGGGATAGAAAAATACTATCTTTATGTAACCACTTTGTTTATATGTGGAATGTAATGAATGTTTTATGATCTAATTCTCTAAAACTCTAAACGAAAAAGATCCTCAATGTGTAATCTTGTTATAACTCATGATTATGTAAGGATTAAGGCTGGGGTATTATATTTAAGTAGGGTTATAAACATTTTTTTAGTCTAAAGGATTTGTTAATCAATTTTTTCGTTAACCTCAGTATTTATTTTTTCACAATTAATGTTTTATAATTATAATTTTAGGTTAAAAATGGAACATTAATAGAAAATGAATGATAATTTATTATATTAATTATCCATATATACAAATTTTAAATTAAATATTGATTTTTATATAACTAAATTAAATATTAATTTTTATAAAATATTTTCAATTTCTTCTTTGAAGATATTAACATATGATTACATTTACCACATTATAATAATATTGGAATGAATATACACAACTTTCACAATTCTAAATTATGTTGTACATGTCAAAAAAATTCATGTAACATAATAATTCATAAAAATTTTATTACTTTTAATATTTCTAAAGTCATAAATTGTAATTTTTAATTAATTGAATAAGTATTATTTTGTTTTTCAAAAAAATTCATGATAATTATTCCATCCATAAGAAGATGAAAAAATTATTCTTAGGAAATAAATAATTCATATTTAATGTATACATTTTGAACTAAAGGTATCATATTTATACAGTTATGATAAAATATTTTAAATTTTAATGTCAATATTGTGATACTTTTTCTATACCTTTTACAAAAACAATTATAAAGATATCAATAAAAATATATAGAACCAAATGGACATATATTCTACAATTGAATATTGATTGAAAAAAAATCCAATGATCCAATTAGATAATTTTCAATGTTACATTAATATTAAATCTTTATCCCAATGTTGTAACCATATTTTACCTATTATTATCTTACCATGGTGATAATAAAATCACCATGGTTACTACACGAATTGAAAAAATAAAAAAGGTAACTATTTATCAAAATTTGAACTCATAATTACAAATATGTGATCCAATGATTATTGACTCAACTTTTGCATTTGTATGAAAGTTATTTTAGAAAAAAACATAGAACACAAAAAAATGGATTGTAGAAAAATTTAATTTTAAGTTTAAAATATTAATTATTAAAATTCACAACAATAGATTAGTTTAAAAATTACATAATTATATATTCATAATATAAGATAAGTGATTTTACTTTGTAAAAAATTAATATACAGTTTTAATTTTTTAATGCATGAAACAAAAAATTTATTTCCTCTAAAATTAAATATTTATGAATCTTCATAGAAACATAAATATTTTCATAAAATTCTTAAAAATTAACTGTAAGATATTTTTGACATATTAAATACAATTTTAATTTCCATTTTATCGAATATATTAATTATTTTTGTCAAAAAAATTAATGGTTTTTAAAAAAATCCAATAAAAATAATATTGAAGGAAAACATGTTTTGAAGAATAATATAAAATATCTAGTAAAATTAATTTTTATTTCATAAGGATTAAATAGAAGTTTATTTTTCAGTAGTATCATTATATATATTTAATTTTTTAATACTATTCAGATAATCCAATTTAATGATTATATTATAATGTTTAAATTTAAATAATATATATTTTTTTATTTTGTTAAGATCATTGTTACTTGTTGTATATGTAATAGAAAATAATTGTCATAATTTAAAATTCCATGTTATCAAAATCAGAAAAACCATTAATAAAATGTAGACATAAAATTTGAAAACGTTCTTCGAAATTCATTGTTTAATAGTTGAGAATTCCTTTTTGGAAAACCACATTCTAAAATAGGTTAATTAAATTTTTATTTAAAAAGGAGGAATCATAAAATATCACGGTTGCCTAAAATAAAGGAAAACATGGTTTTTATATAGTATACCATTACTGGGAATTAAAAATATTGACATGGAAGATTTAATTCATTCTAATTGGATAATAGTGAGTGGTCTAAAACAAGATAATAAGGATGTTAATTACTAAAAAATGATAAATTCGTAATAGTAAAAAAGGCCATACATTCATTAGAAATGATATAAATAGTATAAATTTTTTATTTCAAGATCTATTTCTAAAAGTGGTAAGATAATTTTACTTACAACAAATACAATGTAATGAAACACTCATAATTGATCTATTTACATTTCATAATCAATATTTGTTCCTTTTGATGTGATTTGATAAATTTTCACATTATCTTAAACACTATGAAATGTATTTTCATGATTAATTTTTCATTAATAAAAATATATTATTAACATTTAATGTATAATATGATCCATAAAAGAATTATAAGTCATTCCATGAACATCAAGTTATCTAGAAGACCAAAGTAATTATAACATGTCATCACATATAGATTAATACAATACATTATTATCTAAAACAACCAAAATAGCACCTATAGTTTAATATAACCCATATCATAAATGTATAGCCTAATTAATCTTAAAAAAATATTTTTTCCTATATTAAAAAAAATATAATAATGGTTTGATCTCATATCATTCCAATATCTTAACAATTATAAATTATTCCCTCATAAACTCTCAAACCAAAATGTATATACCATGATCATATATTATCAAAAATATAATATTAATTTCCAGAGCTAAAGTCACAATAAGATAATTTATTTATCTAACATATAATTCATCAATTATTCTTTAGATAATAAAATAAATTTGAAAAAATATTTCTATCGCATCCATATTTTCATTGATAGACGATCCTAAGTTGATTCATAATACAAACTATGATTTCATTATTCCATAAATTTATATGGAATCTATGTAGAGAAGGAAAAAATTATGAAATCATCTTAAATTTCACTAATGTATGAATAATATAAATTTCATATGTATCATTAGTAAAAACTCTCGTATGGAACACTCAACATTTTAGTGAATCAGAAATGTTATTTAATTATAATTATTCACCTTTTCAATTGTATTTTGATTATAATTACATATTTTCATTTTTATATTAGATGTTATTGATGATTATTTTCCTAATTATCCGTTGGATTATGGTATTTATTTGAAAAATAAAATAACTCAATTAATCTATATCACTTAATAGTGAGTGGCATATTTTTTTAGTCTATCATTATATACTTTTAACTAACTATCCTCATCACATCAATTTGATATTTTTATTAATAACATTGAATATTATCACATTGGAATCATATTATTGTTCCTTATGGTAATTCACCATTTTTAAATTTCCTATATTTTATTCAAGGAGAATTTTGAATCTTTTTATTCCATATATGTGACATACCACTTGATCTAACATGAAACTCCCACTCCGATTTATTATAATAGTACCATGATGGTATCTTATTTCTATTTCCTCATTGAATTATTCCATCATAGATTTCAAATTACATTATGGATAATTCATTTTGAAGACATATTTTCCAACCACTAAATAATACAATAATAATTTCATCTATGATAAGTAATAATCTCTAAGGATACAATGCATGACATGTATGATTTACCTCATAGATACCAATGTATTCATCCTCTATTTCATATTCTTATGTAATTCCATGAATCATCATTGACATAATATTATAAAACTATATATTGAAAAATATCATCTCAATCAAACCACATAAAATTTAATCAATTTCATTTTATTGAATTGTATTATTATCAATATTCAATAATTGATCAGCTTCATGTTTAAATTGAAATATTTTATAAACAAATTTCATGGTCTGTATAATAAAGAATATATAATACCTTTTCTATCACAATGATATATTTCTCATTAACTAGTGGATTAAATTTATCCTAGATAGATTGTTGATATACTAAAATAAAAGATTAGATTACACCTTTATCCATTCTTCATGCATTTAGAAGTTAAAAATGAAACATGTTAGAAGTTGTGTTTTGATATTGTAGAGTGTGAATAGAAAAAAAAATATCACATCATTTCCCATTATCCATTTGGTTTAACATGAGGATAGTAATTGTATTATATCTCAAATTATTTGTTCACATGACTCGTTTATGACCAACCCAGTGACTAAAATCCAAATATAGAGCCTAATTAATAATATTTATATTGATAAATCATTTAATAATGAAAAATAATTAAATGTATGTATAAAGATAGGACCATTGTTTTAAAAATTAAAACCATAGGCTTATTATATACCATCTTTTATACTCATATAATGAAATCCTTAATAACATATCATAATGAAAGTGTCAGTGATCTTAGAAATATCCAATGGTAGTTTTAAACCATGTTAATAATAAGATAACAACCAATGTGTACTAGAATTATGGATGATATATAACCATCCAAATATTTTTATATAACATAGATATATATATTCCAAAATAATAATGACATATTTTATTCATACAATTTTTCTTTTCATGTAAACCCACAAAAAATTGAGCATAATGTTTATTATGATTTTATCATATAGGAAACCCTGTTTCCATTCATAGCCATTACATATCGTTTCTAGAATACTTAAAAACATATTACAATTGAACTCCCATAGAGCATAGTAGTTTATTGCCTTTGGAAACATGGAATGATAATCAATAGGTTGTAAGTGAGATAAATATTCTCACAGTAGGATCTCCATGATTAGCTCCCTCCTCATAAATATCATACATGAAATATATAATCGTAGCACGAGGATGTAAACTTATAATTGTTTGATCGAAAATTTATATTAAGGGTGAAAATGGATACATATAATATTAATCATGAAAATAAGGGTATGAGAACCTGGTCATAACAATGGATGATCATACCTAACATTTTAAATATCATAAACATGACTTATTGGATAAATACAGGTAGTTCATAAGACTTGAGTCATAAAGAAATAATAATCATGATCTATGAAATCATAATTGAGAAATAATACATAGAATTTGTGGCATACTACAAATAATAGAAAACATTACATTAAATATACATGGAAATACATTTATATCATGTTAGGATTAGTTTACGACAAATGTACCTTCTTCAAGATTGGTCTAACACCCCATTTACCATCTTAATTTTATGTTTATGAAACAACCCATATATTGTTTTATTTTTGGACTTCCGCAATTACTCGTTTACCATAATAAATTTAGGCATGGGAAACAACTTGTGTAACATATTGTTTTTAGGCATAGGATACAACCCATGTACCTTATATTTTTTGGGAATAGGATACAAATCGTATGCCCACCAAGATTATATAAAACATATCATCAACAAATGAATTAGAAAGAGATATAGTTCTCACCGATCGCATAACAAAATCAGTGATACATGTTCCATAATATAATAAAACATTCAACATATCATGACATATTAAAATAGATAGGTTATATAAACAGAAAATAATATCACATGAAATTAAATGTGTATCATTAAAATTTCATCACATCGAATCATATAAATATAGATATGTTTTATAATAACCACATGAATGTATAACCAGTGAAAAATAAGTGGGTTTTAGAAGCATAATTTTTGTGGAAGTGAAATGGGTTTAATATGAATCACTCGATCAAAACATAACAATTTCAAGATAGAATATGAATGTGACATTTGTATCATTTACTATAATTTCATGAGTAACATCAACAAAAGATATCGTAGATGGAAAATAACATAGAAATATATTGATAAAACATTTATTATCGAAAATATCATTTCATTATTGAAGAGGGTTCATTAAAACATAAAAAATTTTGAAATTATTTTTATTTTAAAATATAATTTAAAAACATTTTCATTAAAATAGTACATTTATACATTAAGAATAATATTAATTGAATTGATGGTGGGTAAGTCCATACTCTTTATTTCAGGTAAAAATAACATTCCTTTTTCTAAATAACAATGTTATAATAATTGCTCATTCAAAAAGTGAAAAATATTCATGTAAACAAATTGGTAAAATAAAAAAGGTGGAAAATGAGTCTCAAATATATTTGTATAATTGTAGAAATTCAGAAGATCACATTTTTTAAAACATTGTTTTTAAGGAATGCATAATTCCGACCCAAGGGCTGGTAAACTCAGACATTCAAAAAAACACATTCTTAACTATCATATATACCTAATAAAGGAAAAATAGAACCAATACAAGAATATATATTGAATAAATAGAGTGGAAGGTATTTTATGAGTATTTTGGTATATTTATTATAGGGATTCACCAAATGAAACATAAATATACACAATCTTGAAGAGTGATGACAATACATCAACAAACTCTTACCCCTTGGTAACATTGAACTATTGACCTCATTTAAGAAAATTTAATTAAATTTATATTGAAAAACATTATTAGAATAATAATAATGATATAGACATTCAATGTCAGTATATACACCTCATTGGACAGTATAGTTGTATAACATGACATGTGTCTCAGTGATGGTAATTTGTGATGAAATTAATTTTCCTATTTGGTATCATTTCAAACATAAACCCCATGAGATACTTATCATGAAATGGATATATAAATAAAAATATATTTTAGTGTACTAATAATAAAATACAATAATGGGCATTATAAACACTAAACAAAATTAATGGGATGTTAATAAAGTATGTATGTAACAAAAATAAAAATTTAGATTTAACACCGTTACCTTGTTTCATGACTCTCATCATACAGGTACACGATTTTTGAATAATAATTATATGTTTATTATGAATAATTGTAGAAGAATATTCATATATTAAGTTACATTACTGGAATAATTATGAAATTATATTTACCTACTGTTAAGATTTATATTTGAATGCTTCAATACGGGTAATATCCTCATTGAATATGTCTGAATTTGTAATATCTCTAATCATTATACTTATAAAATGAATAAATTTATGTTAAAATTGATATAAATATCATATATATTAATTAAATATATTTTATAATAATATATATAATATTGAATTAAGAAATTGAATTCACCTCTCATGGAGACGGTAAACATTACAAACGCATGAACATTATTTCAATTTTTATTGTCATATTGAAACAATGAATAAAAATGAAATATTTTTATATACGTATATATGTATATACATATAATTTAACGATATTTTATTAAATCAATAATATCCTATATTTTTTCTAAAATCAACCCTATAAAATTTCATGTAGTTTGTGAACGACTAACATCTCTTGGAGGGAGTGGTAGTCCGGACATCCTCAAATGAATAAATAAAATAATGAAGAAATAAAAAATATTAAATTTAATACAATAAAAAAATAAATTGTTTTTACATTATATTTTTTCCATGACATTTTGTAAAGATAAATTGAACAATAATCATTTAGGGACATGATATTTCACCACACACATAAACAGTATGTTTATTATTAATTAAAAGGATGTGTATGTAAGTGTAGGTCCTGAAAATATTAAAATAAAATCCTGATATATTTAATACACAACTTTTATTATATAATCGTGGACTAAATTGAGTCTCGGGGTTGGAGGAAGAGAATAAAATAATGGAGCTTGAGAGAAGTCATTACCTCCTTATCAGGTAACTCCATTTGGTTGTGGAAAAAGGCATCCATGGATTGATTTGTTTCCAATGGGCTGATAATAAGAGGTATTAGAGGATAGTTTTATGTATATTTATCATAAACATTCAAAATATAAGTTATTTTAGAGTTTTTTAGAAGAGGTATATGTGGGGGGACTTTAATAAGGAAGGGAATGGGAACACTTGGTATTTTTTAAACCATGTTAGTAGAACCTGTTTTTTAACTCATTAAAGACATAAAAAACCATGTAAACTCACTTATGTAAGGTATATAGATTAATAATAGAAATTAATTTGGATTTGTATAATAATATAGGTTCTTTTGGCCTTAAATTTATGGTTTGGTACATTATTAACAATAATTTTCACATAATCGTGTAATGAATTTTAATAACATTCACAAATATTTTTGGTCAAAAACAAACTTTACATTACTAGAAATTATAAATAATTTGTACTCCATTTATAGAATCCATTTTACCATAATATAATCACATAAGTGGGAGAAATTAAATATAAATTAATCTTGTAGTCGAGTTGAAAACAAGGAATTTGAATGTAAAAATAGTCACAAGTATGCTATGTCTTTGTAGCCATGTTTAAAAAAAGTTAACCTCAATGAACTAAATTTAATTAAATGATAAAAATATTATATTATTTAACATAGAATCCAATTTATAAAATTATTTAAAATTTTAAATAAATTATATACAAATATCTGTTTTGAATTAAAATCTAGTATTTTACACTCTTCATCCAAAAACATAATTTATCAAACAAATCTGGAATAAATTTCTAAAGAAAATACAAACATTATATTTTCAAATATTATTTTTATTTTATAAAATTAAATTTCTAAATGTCAGTTATATTAATTTTATTATCTTAAAAAAATACATTAAAATTTGTATATTAACTAAAATAAAATATTTAATTATATAATGAATTTACAAAAAAATAATTTCATTATTTATAAATATGTTTTATTTATATAAAACCATCAAAAAATATTTTAAAAAAATTTAACACTGTTCATATTACTAATTTTAATGGGTAGATTGTAGTTATAATATTTAGATAATTATAACATCAATAATATGTTACATAGAAACTCAATGTTGCCTGTAATGTATTCCATGTAGGTTCTTCATGTTGAATATGAATATTAGGTGCTGCATGTGACATATTATATGTTGAAAGATAACCTCGATGATCCTTGTAGAGAATTTTAAAATGTATGTTTTGTGAAATTCACTGTTAACTTTGTGATTTTTATTATAAAAACAAACAAATCTATCATTACATTACAATAAAATATTGTTACTGATATGTGAAATGAAACATATTAAAAATGATAAATTTATTCAAAAATATTAATTCAAAAAAAACACATGGTGTTAAATTCTACCCACCATATAATGAATTTTCCCATGAAATTTTTCTTGGTTATCTATGGTTTAATACTTGAATATTTCATTAATAGATACCCACATCATAAAAACAGATAACAAAATTCCCCTAAATGGGAATGGTGGATCATAATGGTTAACCAAATTCACAAATACCGAGGATTCCACATAAGAGAACATATGTTGGGAGTGGTGATTAGAAATGGAGGAAAACGTTGAACATCTACCGAGAGTGATTGTGGCCATCAATCAAAAAATAGTTATTTATAGGTGAAATGTTGAGTGTATCAAAGTCGTAAATATGTGAGGATTTAAAAGACCATTGGTTTAATAAACATAAAGCATTAGGGCTACAAAATTATTTTTTATCATTTTTCAAAGATTGAGTAATTATTTTATTTAATACCAATATAATGATATATATATAATTGATATATTTATATAATAAAAAAAATTCTTTAATTTTTAATTTTCAATTTATAATTCATCCCTTTCTTCATGTAATGAAAATCAAGATATTAAATTCGATTCTTGATGTGATAGAATAAAAATTTTACATATCTTAAGGCACATATAAGAATAATTATTTTAACCATTTCTCTCTAAAAATTATTCAAAACCAATAATTTTTTTATATTACTATGTAAAAATAAAAAGATTAACTACTGGTTCATTATTAATTATAACACAAAAAAATTATGACATATTAACCTGGATATTGCATAGGCATGTCGTAGGGGTAAAACACTTTTCATCATTTTATCATGGGTTCAAATCCCACAACCTTGCCATACTTGATTGATTTTTACCCAAAATACACGGGTTCCTTTTCATATAAAATAGTAATATATATTCATAAATTATATGGAGATACATGAAATAAGATTAATCTATAAATAGCCTTTTATTTATATTTTTCCATACATCCTTGATACATTAATACATCATAGACTGTTCAACAAAATCATTTCATGAATTTGTAACCATCTAACAGTTCTGAAATATGAAAATCTAAAACAGTAGAATGAAGGTCATGAAATTAGCTTAATATTTACCCCTCATAGTCATCAAATACCATACACATGAATAACTTCATTATATATTTTGTTGAAAAAATAATCATTTTCTGAATTTCCCTCAATACTTATTAAAACATACATACTTCAAATACAAAATTCACCCTTTATTCATTAAATAGGCTCTCATATTAAATTTATTTTATTAAATGATTGGATTCATCATTGTGAAACTATAAATTCAAAGTGATTTTATTAATAAAAAATTTATGCAGAGAATTGGAAAAAATTTATATATTTAGAAGATGTTCAAAAAAAAGATCAAAAAGATTTTGATATATCTTACTTATACAAAATACAATAAGAAATTCCCCAGAATGGAGTTTCCCAATTATCATGGTTCACATCATTCATTGTGATTGAATATTCATTTCCTTTATCATTTGGCTTCAGAGGTTGAGTGTGATGATCAACATTATTAACCCATGGATTTGTTTACTTTTTGATTAAAGTACAAAACTATCTATACATGGAACACTACATCCTGAGAAGTGCATCATATGTAGTTTTATCATTAGTATCATCATTATATAACCATTTCTAGTCACATCCACATTCATCCACTTGATATCCTTTCATTACACATATATAACAGTTACATGTACCTAAAAGACAATTTCCACTGTGTTATGTTCAAAATACAGAGCAAAAATGAATGAACCAATTCTTTTCAATATGGCATGTTGAATTTCCATCTAACTGTATACTCATTATCTTGTAAAAACAACGAGATCAATATATAACTCAATACTCCATTTCATCTTCTATTTGACAAAAAAATCTATATATCTACCAATGTATTAAATTCCCAACGCTCTTTTGAGACATAGATTAAAGACATTGAAGAACTCATCACCCTATCTTTTTGGTTGGATTGTAATTCAAAAAGTCTACATTGAATGTCTTTTAAAATTATTATAGTATGCACGAAAAGATTCATCAAACATTTTATCCAACAAATAAAACTAATTTTCTATCTTTGCATGAAGAACTTGAGGAATGTGATTCTTAAAAAATAATTTTTTCATCTCATCCAAATCCATGAAATCAATTTCATCTTACATAATATTATTATTCAATAGAATCCACCACTTCTCTTATTTACATTATAATTGAAAATAAACCAGAATGAATTTCCCATGATCCAAACATTTTGGAACTGAGAATATCACTTTAGTGGTATTGATGTAGATTTTAGAAACATGATAATTAGAAGACCTGTGGATTGAAGGATGATGTTTCTTCATGAAGGTGTCAAAACAATTTTTATCTCTCTTTTTAACCTTTAAAAGTTTGTTGTGATTTAGATATTGAGAATGATTTCTGAGAAAAGAAAGAAGATGTTTCATTACAGGTCCCATATAATATGGATCATTCGGGGAGTAATCATTGCATTGTACCTCACAATGACTAATAATGTGGTGCCATCAAGTCCAATCCATTGAATAAATTCCATAAATGCATTTAGTAATTAACAATAATAATAGAGTGGAACCAAAAAATCATGAAAAATCACTTCTATAATATATAATTATTGAATCATTCATTAATTTATGATAAATAGGTTTGTCATAGGTTAATTGTAGATATATTCTAGTTATATAATTTATGATGGTTTGTAAAATGTTTGTGAATTCACAAATCATATCCTGTGGGATTGTAAAACCAGGTTTATAGCATGATTTCTTGTTGTATACCAGATTACCGTGAGGCAGTTCCAAAACATATTTTCAGTGTTTTTACCCCTTTGAACATATGTGCTAGAGCCACATCCACTTGTAGTATTCTTTCATGTATGATTTTTTTGGAAACCAACAACTACATCCTTTACCAAAATTCCATGAAAATTTCAAATACTACTTCATTATCCATAGACTTATCCTTCGACATTTAATTATAGTTATTCAAGGGTTCTTTTATCCTACATTATAAAGGCTAACTCAGTAGTTTCTATGATACGAACTATATATACCCTTAAATTTCAAACATAGTCATTACATAAAATTTATGTAATACATAAAAAAATTACAATAAGACTCCAAAAGACCATATTAGATTAGTTCATTCAGAATAATAAAATCATAAAAAAATTGTGAATAAGTCAAATAAATTTTCTCTACTAGGATCTCTAAGATAATCACTATTCTTAGTCATAGAATAAATTAAAAATATATTCATTATCAGGGGAATTTAAAAAACTAAGTGGGAATATATTCTTAGTATGGGTAATCAAGGGAGACAAGTAAGCATCAACAAGAGGATAGGGGTATGTGAATTGGATAATAACATCAGAAGACCATAAACTTCATATAAAATATAATAAACATGAGTTGTGGGGAAAAAATTTGTTCAAAAGTCATGAATCCTATGAAAATAATCACCATGATCCATGAAATAATAACGGACAAATTAGACATAGAATTTTTGGTATGCATTAAATAATAGAAAATCAGGTGTCAGGGAAACCTACCTAGACCATTACAATATTTTAGGATTGGTCTATGACATGTGTACCAAAAATAGTATTGGTTTTATAACACATATATACTATTAATTCTTGTTATGGGTTACAACCCATGTACATTTTTGTTTTCGTGATTAGGCTACAATCTGTGTACCATCTAACTGTTATACTTGGGATACAAACCATTTACCTTATTATTTTTAGTATTGGAATAGAAAACATAAATGTTAATATTTTTGGACTTGTGGTACAACCCATGTACCATATTATCTCTTATAAAACATATAATTACATAATCATTGTAGTGATATAAATGTCCCGGCCATCCCATAAGAAAATCATACATAAATTTTTGACGAGATAAAAAAATATTCATTATATCTTGAACTATAAAAAGGGACATTATTTTAAAATAAAAAATAATAACCAATTTTATTAAAAGAATATCATTAAAATTTCATCACATCATTACATATGAAAGGGGAAAAGTTTCATAATTACTACATGAAAGCATAACCTATGAAAAAAAGGTGGTTTCAAAAGTATAAAACCAATGGTAGTGAAACATGTTTCAAAATCATCAATCCTTCAAAAAATATACCATACCCGAAAAATATGAATTTATCAATGAGATAATTTCTTCTAAGGACATGATAAACATCAACGGATATTATCATAGATGGAAAATAACTTTGAAGGATATTTTGAAATCATTTCTTTTAGTAAGTATCTTTTATTCATTGAAAAGGGCACTTTATAACATAAAACATTTTGAAAAACATTTTTCATAAAAATATTGTTTAAAAACATTTTTTTCAAAATTATCATTTTGTTTATGAAAATAAATATTCTAATAACTTATGGCTTTTCATTCCTTACATGTTGTACAAGGTAAAAAGAACATTCATTCTGCACATTAAAAGTGTTAAAATGGACTCATTCAAAAAGTGTAAATAATATTAATTTTAAATCATTGGTAATTGGAAAAGGGTAAAAATAAATTTTACATATTATATGATCATAGTATAATATTCATGGGATCCCTTTTAAATTTTATTTCACATAACTAATATTTTTGACCGATGTAATGGTAATTTCGGGCTATCTTAAATACATATTATTGGAAATCTTATACATGAAATATTTAAAAATGGTACTTGTAAATGAATATATATGGAAAATCTTTAAGGTGGGATTATTTATGTGGTTTTTTGATATATTAATCATATTGTTTTATCAAATGAATATAAAACATATATAATCATTATAAGTTATGATATTTTTTCAATAAACTCTTACAACATGGTGATTTTAAACCATACTAAAATTTTAAAAAATAAAAATTAAATAATGCCTAAAATTGCATAAAAATAATGATATTATTTATTTGAAATTTTAATTGAAGTATATACACCACCTAGAAGAAAATACTTTCATAACATGGCATGTGTCTGAATAAAGGTAATTTGTTACGAAATTACATTAATGATTTGGTAACTATAAAAACCTAAACCCCAAGAGGGAAAGTTTGTACAATAGGTATGAAAAAACAAATAAATGTATTCTTAATAATCATATAATATATCCATGATATGTATTAACTCCAAAAAAATATTATGTGGTGAGTAAATCATGTATCTCATGGAAATAAAATGTGAGATGAAATTCCCTTACCTTTTGTATTGACTTTCATCATAATCATAAAAGCATCATTTATAATAGATTTACGATTATTAAAAATATTTTACTAAGTAATATTATTATATGTAATTTTATTAATGGTTTTATTATGACATTTTATTAGCCTCTTGAGAAAATTCTATGTTACAGTTTTACATTGGGTAATATCCTCTTGGAATGTGACTAAATTTGTTAAATCATTTGTCCTTGTAATTATTCACAATTTTTCTGATTATCGTACATGATATAAATATCATGTATATTTTTTATATTTTTTTATAATAATTTTTATAATATATATTTACTAAATTAAATACACCATTCATGGTTATAGAATGTGGAACGTACGTATGAACGTTTTGTCCCATTTTGTTGAAGCATTAAAAGAATGAATTAAAGATAATTATATGAATTGATGTATATATATATATATAATTATTATAGAGGAAATATTACATTATATATATCATATATGTTAACTAAATACATCCTTAAAATATTCAATTTTATGTTTGAACAACCAACATTTCTTTGAGGGGGATGAGGTCCACACATCCACAATCGAAATTATCATATTTAAACCAAATGGAAAGTAAAAAAGATATGTGTTGTAAAATGAATACATAAGATTAAATAAATAAATATTTATTTATATTACATATATAAATAGTATTTCAATCATAATTCCCAACATGATATGATGTAACAAAAATTGAACAATCCTTGTTTAGTGACACGATAGATCACCACACATATAAATAGTATGTTCATTATCCATTAAATAAATGTGTTCTCAAATGTAGGTTGGGAACTTATAATAAAAAATATCCTAGTAGATTATTGATTACGATGTTATTATATATTAATGGATAATAATATTTTTGGGTCCGGATAAATAATATAAAATAAATGAGCATTAGAGAATATGTAACCTCTTAATCAGGTCCCTCCATTTGTTTTTTTCCAAGAGGGTTCGTTGAAATGAATTTTATCAAAGTGGAGGATTATATGAGGCTGGAGAGATTTTTTTTATGTGGAATGGGTAGTGATTTTCCATGTCTATGTGGTTTTAGTGGTGTGTTGAATAGGTAGAAGTGTTGTCCTTCTAATGGTAACAGGAAGGACACACGTGGGATTTTTGAAACCAAGTTAGGTATACCCATGTTTTTTACAAAAAATATATATACAACTAAAAAACTCAATAATGGATGGTCAATGGATGATTAATGTAGCAAAAAGGGGTTTTGAAAAATGGTTTTGGTCTTCTTGGGTTTTAAATTTTGTGTTTAGTACATTCTTAACCTAAATTTTCTTTTAACCAATGTAAATAATTATTATCAATTTCCCTAATAGTTTTTCAAAATAAATATTTTACAATATTAGACCTAATAATTATTTAAATTCCAAATATAAAATCACATTTTCAAAAATATAATAAAAATTTGCTATAAATTAATTTAAAATGAATCATGCGGTAGGGTCGATAATGTGGGGTCTTGAAGGGAAAATATTCAAAATATTGCTATGTTTTTATACCTGTGTTTCACAAGAAATTGATCTCAATGACCAAAATTATATTAATTTTTCAAAATATTATATAATTATACCTTTAAACCAATTAAAATTTTTATTTAATAATAATAATTAATTAATGAAAAATATCTTTTGAATTAAAATTCAGTATTTTATAGTATTCATAAAAAAGATGTTTCTCACAAAAATTCAAAAAAAAATTCTGTATTCTTTTTTAGAAATTATAAATTGAAAATTTAATTTCATTTCAACAATATAATTTTATAATTTTTAACAAAATTCATATTATATTTTTTTACATAAGGACATAGAATGCAATTTATTTGTCAAATAGTGTTTTTAAACATATAAAGAATTTACCAATAATTAAGTCTTTCATTATCATTATGTTTTATTTATATGAAGACATTATAAAATATTTTTTAAATGTAGTTATCACATTTAAAATTAATAATATTAAAAATTAGATTATAATTAAATCATTTATGCAATTATATCAATATAAATATGTTTCATTAAAACTCATTGTTGTGTGTAATGAAGGCCAAGATGGTGTTGTGTGTGGCCTATTCCAAATTTTTGTTGTGTGTAATATTAGAAAAGTTGAAATCTAGATTCAATGATAATTATTGAGAAATATATAATTTGTTTTGAGTTTAGTGAAATATTAACTTGGTGTTTTATATAACTCATAACATATATCCAGCTTTCAGATAAAATAAACTATTTTTAGTGTTATGTGAAATAAAAAAAATCCCTTGGGATAAATAAATTAAAAAATTAATATCTCAGAAAATCATTGTGGGTTACATATCATTACATAGATTTATTCTTAAGGCCTCCATAAATGATCCCTAATAAATTTTTTCAATGATTAATTATACCTTGTGCTGATTCAAAAAAATAGGACATGATTTTCATAAAAATATATCACATTATAATAGATTAATATTAATTAAATAACATTAAATTTCACACCTTAACTGTAAATTGTTGACACATCCCATCCCCCAGGGCCCGTATCGTGACTACCCCAAACACGCCTTCCATAAGCCAGGGGCTGGCGACTATCACAAAAGGTGTAATTCGATAAAAACTAGGAAGTCATTGCCTTTATAAAACATAAACACACATAACCAGAGAACAAGAAGATGAAAACACTATGTAAAGCAGTAACAAGTGTGCTGGACGTACAATGGTTCTGGAAATATAAGCCCAACAGAAAGATACATGTTCAATTGAAATAAAGTACAACTAAAAATACATACAGCAGAATGGCGATGTAGCTCCTAAATCGTCCATTGGGTATCTACCTGAAGGGTAGGTATAGATGTCATTATTAGAACTCTGCGTCTATCGGGCCGCTCCTTGGGTCATCACACTGAGGGTCCACCTCTGGGTACCATCTAGTACTCATACACTTTTTCTCGATCACCGCTGTCCGTCGTTTGCATCCAACACAACGAGGTGCATGCATAGCCCATGAAGAGTTGAGTATAATGATGCTCAGTAGGGTCCCTGAGACCCTCAAAGTCTCAAAAAATCCATCAAGGATAAACCACAACGAAAGAACTCAACAGATAACCATTAATTAGGTATATTCCCATACATATACCTATGTAATCACGTAAACCATCTCAATCATGAGGAAAACACAAAGGTCATTGACTCAACTCAAACTAGGATTTTCATTCACGATATTGAAATCATGGTTGTTGGAGAACTCATCCTCTGTCAAGCACATTAGTCCTATTACAACTCTTTTGTAATACTCACTAACCTCAGACTGCTAAGTTTCTCCTCTTGTCAAGTACTGCAGGTCTGTCGCCCCAACACGGTAGTGATCCCTGCCATGGGTCTGTCGCCCCAACACAGTAGAGCACCCCCTAATAGCCTACAGAGGTACCTCTCCTATCGAGTACCATGGGTCTGCCGCCCCAACACAGTATCAATCCTCTCCTATGGGTCTTCCGCCCCAACATAGTATTTCTCCCCACTGGGCTAGTCATGTCAGTCTGATACGAATCGGACAAGGAGTCATCTGGTCTCAGCCAGCTACAACGTCTTTGTACTCCATACTCTCATCTCTGGGAGGATCCGAACCACAAGATACTGTTATATACTCCAAGTTTCACTAAGTCTCATGTAGATGAATCTTAATGTACTACCACGTCATAGGTGTCTCAATGAAACAGACGGTGTGTCAATCGAACGCCCGGTCTTTGAGTTATTAGCATATCCGTTTGAGGGGCCAGCTTGGTTTCGTGTACGAACCAACCCGACCGTATCTCAACTATACCCCAACTCCCATGGGGTATACTAAAAGAAACCATTTCTCAATGAGATTACCAATGCCACTAACGGTTCTTCAATGGAAATTTGCTCTGAATGTTATTTACTATTCCGTTCTAGGGGCTCGGTTGGTTTTTAAGATGAAAACAACTCGACCATCTCCAAATATGACTAAACCTCAAATGGAGTATGCCAAAAGAACCGTCTCAACATATGGAAACCAACGTAGTTGATGGCACAGCAATCGGATGGCCTATCCTTATGTTATAAGCGTTTTCGCTCCAAGGGACTAGTTGGTTTAGGTTTAGAACCAACTCAGCCATACCCAATCATCGCCAAAACCATTAGTATAATATACCAAAACGACTGTTCAATCAATGAAATCCAACACAACTGATGGTGCGTCGATTGGAGATACGTAGCTCATGTTATGGGCGTTTAAATGAATATGCTCTATAGAAGGGGGGGTTTGGGCGCAGTCCAACACGGCCCAACCCAGCCCGGGTCTGCCCGAACAGGGTCTGGATCCTACCCAGTAGGGCACACCCCGGCCCGCGGCTCGGCCAGCCTAACCGAGCGGGGGGGGGGGGGGGTGGGTGGCCTCCCCAACTACTGTGTCTTAATGTCACACCGCTTTACCACCAGAATGGCTCTGCCTTTCTGGGTTCCTCCCGCCGCTGTGGCTTAGAAGCGGCGGTCTACTCCGGTGGCGCGCTGCCACTGCCAGTCACTGCGGCCACCTTCCGCGGAACACCGGATGCGCTCTAGTGGTCTGATTCACCCACCGTCTACGCCTGCAGCTCCCTTGGAACCTTCTATTCACTCTGACGACTTCAAATCATCGTTGCAGTCCCGTTTCGTCGTCGCCCGTCAATCTGCGCACAAACGAACAACCAGCGGAGGGTCGTTGGGTCGTGTTTGTTCAACCCGTTCCCTCTACGCTCGACATTATAAATTGGCCAAAAATAAACATGGTTTCATGTAGAACAAATAAAAATTTTATTCAAATAAAATTGAAGCATTCCACCATAAAATTCCTCAACAAATAACTATTCCCAACCCTCAAAAGAAAACATCCGCGAATATACATGACAATGAGTTGATTCACATTCTTTGTTTTACAAGGGAATAAAATGGGTATATAAACATACTAAAATTACACCCCTACCTCATAAAATATTTGTTCTTCATAGACACGGAAAGCGATGTCGCTCCATCAACGTTGGGAGGGAACCGTCATCATTGGCATGTTTCCTATGGTTGTATTTCTTCCCTTGATACAGAAGAAGTAGAAGATCAGAGAAACATGGAGCGTTCTTCGTTGAGTCATTATTCGTCGAAGGAGATTTATCTTCATCGGATAAAAACATCATTCTTCATTGAGGATAATAATACCTCACTCTTTATTCTCAAGAGCTCTTCCCCAATATTTTTCAAACACAACAAAGCTACCAAAATAAAATATTACGTGTGGCTAATATCGTTTTAATTTAACCAATTCAAAATTAAAATTAATTAATTAATTAAATGAAGAGTTGTTTTATTAATTAATAGATGGATTGGAAAGAATTAATGGAGGGATGGGTTGGCAAGGCTTAATTGGGGGAGGGGAAGGTGGAGAGTTTACACAAATTAAGAGGAGTTACAAATTAATGAGAGGGGAGGTTTAAGGGAGTTTAGGGAAGATGAATTGTTGGGGCTCCTGTGGGCCCCACCTCTCAAATATCCACAGATGGGAAGTTGGGTGGTTGTCGGTCCCACCATTAACATCCCATGTGAGGAATTAACCTTCTTAGATATAAAAAAATTTTCTAACAATTTGTTTTTCCTTTTAATTATACCACAATTTAAAACATCAAACCCACGTAAAACACAACTGCGGTAAAGGTTCCCTTAAGCTATTAACGATTCTACGAGTTTATCAGTGCCCTTAGATTTAAATTCCGAGAATCGGTTCAAACAATATAAATACCCACTCGTTCATTCAATGAGCGTTCCTGAGATAAACATCAGAAATTGATTCTGGGCACACCAGGCCTCGAAATCAAGTGTCATCACAGGCCACAGACTCGTAAAATTCCTAAGTATTTTTGAAAAAAAATTCCATGAAATTTTCGAGTCTTTATATTACTCCCACCTAATGGATTTACGACCCTGTAAAGCTATAACATAAACTAGGATAACAAATGAGGGTACTAAGCACACATATGAGCCTCCCGCTCCCATGTGCTCTTTTGGAGGTTCTCGTGCTGCCAGTGAATGTGCACTAGAGGAATCAACTGTCCATGTAGGACCCACTCTGATCGATCCTTGATCTCTACTAGGACCTCATAGAATTTTTTCTCATCATTGATGTCTATCTCCCCATGATCAATGATGTGGGATGGATTGTGCACGCATCTCCTCAGCTATGATACGTGGAAGACATCATGCATATAGTGCAATTGATGTGGAAGGGTCAGGTGGTAATCCTCCTCGCCTAATCATCTGAGGACTTGGAAGGTCCGATTAAATGTGGAGATAACTTGCCACCTCGGCCACATATCTATAGATCTCATCGAGGTGAGACCCGTATAAAGCCGTGATCGCCATCCTCGGCCTCTAGTGGTCTCGTCCTCTATCAATATTGGACTTCTGTATGCTGCATCCGGCCCACGGACGGCTGCAGCTAGGCCAGCCTGGCCGAGCGGGGGGGGGGGGGGGGGGGGTGGGGCTCAGCAGTTGGCGTGACTTAATGGCGCACCGCTTCACCACCGAAATGGCTCTGCCATTCTGGGTTCCTCCCACCATCGCATCTTAGTTGTGGCGGTCTGCTCCATCGGGATGTCGCCGCTACCTTCCACTGACCACCAGACGCGCTCCGGTGGTCCGATTCACCCGTTGTTTGTGCCTGCGTCTCTCTCGGGACCTGCTCTCCATTGTGATGGCTTCAAATCGCCGTTGCAGTCTCATTTCTTTGTCGCCTGTTAATAAATGCACAAATGAACAACCAGCAGAGGGGCATTAGGCCGTGTTTGTTCAGCCCACGCCCTTCGTGGTAAGCATCATCAATTGTCCAAAGATATACATGGATTCGCGTATAACGAATAACAATTTTATTAAAATAAAATTAAACCAATCCACCCTACAATTCACCTGCAAATAACTATCCCCAACCTGCAAAAGAAAACATCCACAGATCAACTTGATAATGAGATGATCCGCATTATTGATTTTAGAAGGGATGAACATGTGAATATAAAAATTCTAAAATTAAACCCCTACCTCGTAAAAGGTTCATTCATCGTAGACACGGAATACAATGTCGCGCCGTCAATTCCGGGAAATAATTAATAGAGGGATGGGTTGGCAAGAATTAATAGAGGGATGGGTTGGCAATAATTAATGGAAGGATGGGATGGTAATAATTAATGATGGGAGGGGATGTTGGAGAGTTTACACAAATTAAGAGGAGTTACAAATTAATGATAGGGTAAGTTTAAGGGTGTTTAGGGAATATAAAAGGTTGGGGCTCGTGTGTTCCTCTCCTCTCAAATATCCACACATGGGATGTTGGGTGGATGTGGGTCCCACCATTAACATCCCATGGGATGAATGAATCTTTTTAGAAACATAAAATTGTTCTTACAGTTTTATTTATCTTTTTAATTAAACCACAATTTATAACATCAAACCCCCATAAAACGTAACTACGATAATGGTCCCCTTAAGAAATTACCGGCAGTGCGAGTTCATCTTTGCACTCATATTTGAATTCCAACCAATAGTTTAAAAGTTTAAAAAAGTCACTCATTCGTTCACTAAAAGTACCCAAGAAAAACTTCCGAAATTGATTCTGGGCACACCAAGCATCGGAATCAAGTTCCGTCAGAAGCCACATACTCGTAAAATTTCAATGAGTTTATGAATAAAAAATCCTTGAAATTTTTGGGTCTGTGATATTTTAGTTTCACTTAAATGTAGATATATTATTAAATTATTTTATTATTGATCATCAAAATATCACACAAATTATTTCCATCATCTAACACTTCTAATAAATACCCTATATAATATCATAAATCATAAAAATGGAAGTATAACATAATAAATGGTTTGATAGGAATCATAGAAATATATCATATATATCAATCAATGATCTTACATGAACATATGATAAATATAATTTTATCAGATAATGAAAATAAATTATGGTTTCCATAGAATATTTTTGTAGTTCATAAACCTGAGTTACGAGATATAAACTAGTCAAATCAAAATATAATAATCATTAGTGTATAAAATAATCATTAATCAGTATTTTTCTATTATATCATACCATAGACAATGCTATTCAACATAGAAATAATATTATAACATTATTTACTATGTATTTATACATAAAATTCACAAAATAAATTAATTATATTAAATAAATCCCATTCATAATCATCTTAAACAGAAAACTATATCTACACAAAAAATTATTCTAAATGTAATCTGGGTTCATGCATAATCATATGGATCTGAAAACATGGAACATCCATAATGATATTGATATGGAAAAAATCCTTGCATATAAAATTATGAACATAAAATAATGTTCCTATAAAAAAATTATCATATTATTTATCCATCATTTTTCACTATATTAGAGAGTTATAACACACACACCTCTCACGTAATCTTAAACAATTCAAATTTATTACATAATATGATGAAAATAATTAAAATTTTATCATTGTAAAAGTAGTTAGGAAAATGGTTTTCTGAACATCTTAACATCTTAATAATGAACCATATAATGGAAGTTTATTTATGGTACCATAGAATCATGTATCTTGTGAATCATACTAAATATAAAAGTACTTCTTAATAGATGGAAACACTTCAAAGATCAGTTGGAACATTTATTATATAAAATATCAATATTAATTTGACATCACTTATTTACAATATTACAATTTTATATTAAATAAGGGATTATTTTCTAATATAACAAAAAAACATGAAATGTAATCAAAAAATAATATATTGGTCTTGACTGTGAGATATTAAATGCCTATCATTTATTTTAAAATGCAGATTTATTTCATATAATACATAGAAAGTATAAATTTCTTATTTTTTAAAACAAAATAATGATTAAATATCATTTTAAAAAAATAATTAATAATTGGTTTAAAATTAATTCAATCAACCGAAGGATAATATTATGAACAATATCGAAAGCATTTTTTTTCAAAACATCGATATTGAAGGAAATAAATCATCATTAAATATCAAAACATATTTGGTGTCCCCTAAAAATGCATTTTGGATATTGACTATTTACTGTGAGAAAAAAGAAATGTTGAAATTTGTTATCATGAAATATCCATTGCAGATTAATTTTTTATTGATTTACCAAATAGGGATATTATAAATATATTAATAGAAATTTAAGAATAAGAAATCCTGAATAAAATGTTAATAAGACATAAATCCCTAACCACTTTAGTAACTTTATTTTATCATATTCTCTGTAAAATATTAACTTTTTATAAATCATTAAATATTATTAAAATTACGTTAATCATAAATAACAATTTAATAAGGTAATATAAACTCCTCATACAATAATATAGTTATATAACATAAACATATGTCCCATAGTGGGAAATGTTTTGAGGGAATCCCTTACCAAAAGTCTTGCCTCAACTAATACAAGTTGAAACCCCGTATAATATAAAAATTATTAATCTAAATTTATTTGGGAATGATTAATATTTATATCCTACTATTTATGATTTATTTTTAACATATCATAACATTTTTATCACAAATTTCTTATTAAAATCATTATTTTGTGTGGAAACTTCTTAATTTTTCATGAATGTTTCAATTCATAATTTTCAGTCCTTATACATTTCTCATGGACCCAAAATCTACAAATTTATTGTCATGATATAAATATCATATATATTAATTATATATATTGTTATATCCATCAATATAATTTATATTTTTAATAATGAATTATAGTTTTAATCAATGTGGTGGGCCGTACATATGCAAGAATTATATTTTGACCACTTGATGGATGGAAATAAAGAATCAATCAAATAATTTAACCATTATATAATTATTAATATAATTATTAAAATTTATATTAATTTTAAATTTTATTTTAAAAATCCATTTTAAAAATAAATGAAAAAAATGCCTCACTTTCCAATGGTGGCAGTCATCACATAAACACGAACAACCATATAGTTTTCAAACTAATTAGAAGGTAATGAATGGGAAATATCTAAAAATTATTGGGGAAAACATATTTTTTAAATATCATATATAACCATTAATCACATTTTAAAAACCATAAATTATGTATGTGATGGATAATTAATCTTATTTCTATGTGGAGATGGTAATCCAAACTTATTTATGAGTGATAATTTCACTTTCCATTTGGCTAAGAATTAGGTGAATAATGGTGATTTCATTTTTGAAATAAAATTTAGTATAATTATTATAAGAAATATATCATTGTTTTTTAAATATAATATAATAATATGAAGTATAATAATTTCGTAATTGAATGTTGTTGGGTAAGATTATTAGTGCATCTTTGATTGATTACATTAGATCCCATCTTATGGACCCTGGTAACGGACTTATAAGAATACCATAACCTATACATAATTGAAAGTGATATTGAAACGAAAATTTCATATATATTTTAAATCTATTATTAAAATAAGATTAATAAAGAGAAAGGAGTGGTTACATTTTAATTGTGAGGATAGGTGAACTATTGGAATATTTTATTGGATTAAGAATAAATAAATAAAACCTTAAAAAATTCATCATCGATATATATATGAAGAAAATTTAGGAAGTTGTTTATATCAAAAAATACATTATCATTTTCTATTGGATGACCAGTATTTTAAACATACATTCTGGATTGACTTTTTAATTAACCTATTTTAATCATAACCAATGTAACTATTTTTCATTCTTCATGGGTTAAATGTTTCATTATAAAGCGTCATTTGGATCATAAATTTAAAAAGTATGATATGTTTCACAATTTATCATCGTAATTATCATTTATAAATATTTTTATGATTTTGATTATAATTTTTAAAACACATTATTTTTTAATAAATATTATCAATATCATTTTTACATTATTTACTAAACCTGAATTTGAAGAAAACATGATACAAATGAAATTACAAAATATGAATTTAATCTATATATATTAAGATATATTTGTGTTACAAATTATTTGAAAAAAATTATTCCATCAAATTATAGTACATTTTATATTTTGAAAATCACCATATATATTTTAATATTAATTGAAGAAGTACTGTGTTGGTATTGTGTAAGAATTTTTGGAATGTATTCATTGAATAAAAATTAAAAATAAATTCTTTTAATAACCCTCATATCTTTTACATTCAAATATAAAATAATAAATTTAAAACACTCTTTTTTCAATATGATATTTAATTTTTGATATTAAAGTCTAGTGTGTGACATGTTTGACATTATCTTTTACATAAATTCATATAAATGTTATTATAAAAGTACTATGGTACAATGTTACATTATATTAAATACATGGATGGAGATAGACATGATACACAAATACAATATGATAAATTAAATTGTAACACATATTTTGTAGCCATATCACAATATCAAAATCCATATTTTAGCCAATATACCCTTTTAGAGTTGACTAAAATTTACTATATGTACTACTCAAATTTAAAAAATTAAAATGATTATATTTTAAGAAATTTCACCTTTTGATTCTATATATGGAAGAAATTTTTCTAGATAATGATTTTTGATGTTGGTGGAAATAATTTACTAAAATAACATATAAATAAAAAACCCAATTTTAAAAAAAATCAAATTTATTAAAAAAAAATTATTAAAAATTAAACAATAAAATTAATTCTAGTGAATCGAATTGTATTAGTAATAATATAAGAAAAATATTTACATTGAAACCATTTTTAAAAAAACTATCTTTTTTTATTAAAAAAACTACTATTTTCAATTAATATTATTATTTTTTCGTATTCATAGAAATATAAATATTTTTTTTTGAAAATTCAATAAAATTAACTAAAAGAAAGAATAATTTTATTTATTTCAATGTTATTGTCATTTTGAAAAAAAAATTATATGTCTGTAAAAATTAAATTTAAAACATTTCCCATAACATTAAGTAATAATAATGTTTTAGGGAACCGATTTTCAATTTGAAAAATATGAATGTTATTTAAAATAATAAATACATATATTATATGAAATAATCTTGAAATTTTAATTGGGTATGAATTTTATTTATATTTCATAATATTTTTATTCTGGTCCATACTTATCAATTTAACAACATTGTTATAAAATAAAAATAAAAATAAAAATATTTTTTGTTCATTTATCCTTGGTGTTTCAGGTCATATACACCATCAAAAATAATTTTAATCTTTTAAAATCTTAGTGTTACACAAGAATTATTACCTAGATGATATTAGGATAGTAACCATGAGGAAACCATTTTTATTTTGGATCATGTTTCAACTTTGATCATCCCCAGTTTTGATTCCCCCTACCGAATGTTCCCTATGACGTTTTAAATGTAGAGACTTTTAGTTGATCATCTTATGTAGTGGGTATTGATCATGCATGATATATCTCATTGGGGTGTTCTATTTTTATTTTAGAAGAAGTCATGTGGTAATATAAAGTTGGGCATTGTAACACCCCGACCCCAGCTACCCAGAGTTAGTGCGTTATTGCATAACATTGGCATGATCACAAAAGATCAGGTCTCGAAACACCGATTAGTTTAGTATCCTTGGAAACACAAGATACATTCATAAGTCTTACAATACTTCATAAAGTAAAACAAAACTAAAAAAACATCTTGTCTTCATATCCCATCATACTATCCCTCCAGGTCATTCATAATATACTTTCTCACATCCTGGAAAAATTAAAACATTGAAAGAGGTGAGCTCAGATGCTCAGTAAGGATAAAAAAATAGCGGAAGTTTTAATAAATAAACATTAACATTTAAGGAAATGTATAAGTGAAAAAATATTTTTAAACTTGAACATAAGAATAATATGAAAAAAATAGAATGATATAATGCCATTTACTAATTCACATGTATATTCTACTAGTGTAATAATCACATGCAATATCAATAACCACTTCCACAATGATGCAATGCATAATGCAAGACTATCATAACCACGTAGCCAAGACCTCATTCCAAGACTATAAATAAGATTTTGTCAAGGCCTCATGCCATGACACTAGTTTGTTTCATGAGACCTACCTATGCATCAGGGTGGTATAGCGGGCTCCACCCGTCACTTATTAAGTCTAATACATTCATCATTTGAATAGGTTTAAACATATCATAAACCATATCATAATCGTATCACATAAAACATGCAGAAAGGAACATAACATTTCCACATTTCAATCAAAAGATTACAATAAAACACATTGATATAATAAAAACATAATCAAAACCATTTTCAATATAAAAATAAAAGAAAAAGTAAAACATGGTATTTATTTTTCATTTAAAAAATGTTATGGCTTGTAGAATAAGCTGAAACTCAAATAATGGTCACGGCGGCGGAGAAGTCGTTGTTGCTGCATAAGTATGACAAGAAAAACATTCCTTTTTGTCATTTAGTAAATCACTTCATATAAAAAGATTCCTTTTGAATAAATGTAAAGGTCAAAGGGGTTTATACACCGTATAAATGAAAATTGTATATAAAACAAAATATACCTCAATGATTGGAGATTGAGACGAAGTCCTTACAAAGATCATTTATTAAAATAAAATAGAACCATTAGGTGTATTCACTATAAGTACACATAAATAAATTACAAATATAAGATAGGACATAATAATATCATGGAATAATTTGAATGTAGGGGATTAACCCAAAAAACGGAAATTAGGTTAAAAAGTTCCCTTACCTCGTGTCCGACATGACTCGACCGTTCATTAAGCTCCTAAATAATTAAATAGAGTAAACTTATAATTTCTTAAGAACCCATTTAGTGTTTGTTATTCCTTTTATATCACTTATTACCATGTTATGAACATTATGTAATTATTTATGTTAATAATGGTCATTTTGTCGATCTTTGATACTTGAGTCAAAAATAAACTTCTTATAATTACAAGTTGTTCATGTGGTAAAATATGGATTATATCCAGAATTATATTAATGATTTAGATATCATATATATCAAATATTTCCAGTATATACATTCATTCATAATATTATGTAACATTTAGAGGTAATAAATGAAATTTACCGTTAAGGGAGATGGTAAGTCGTACGTACGCATGAACACTACTTTCATTTATATTTCATATTTAATGTAATTAAATCATAATTATATAAAAGTGTATTATAATTATAGTATAATATAATATGTAATATCATTTACCCCATCCTTTATATATCTATCATATGGTATTAACGATTCAAGTCACTTTGAGGGGGTGGTAGTCCGCACTTCCTAAAATGAAATTATCATGTTTACCCATAATAGAAATCATAAAGATATTCCATAAATATAAGATACATAAGCATAAGGAGAACATAAAAATAATATATATCATATATATAAATAGTGTCATAAAAATGGCCATCATGAGAGGTGTTAAAAGAAGATTGAACAATCATCGTTTCGTGAGGCAGTGATTCGCCACCCATAGAAACAATATGTTCTTTAACCATTAGACAAAGCTGTGTGTAAGTGTAGCTCGAATACATATCAGAAAAACATCCTAGTATATATAATATTCTGGTGTTGTTACAAAATAAAGGAATAAAAAGAGTTTAAGGGGTTGGAGAAGCAAAATAAAACAAACGAACATAAGAGAAGACATTACCTTAAAACCGGGTAACACTTTTTGATTTGATCCAAAGGCTTTCTTTGGAAGACTTCTGTCCAAAGTGAGGCTTTTAGGAGTATTAGAGGTAATTTGAGAGAGTATTTGGGTAGTGTTTGGCCGAGGCAAATGGATTTTATGGTGTGAATAAGGTGGTAGAGGTGGGGGCCTTTATAAGAGGAGAGGAGGGGCACTCTTGGAAAGTCATGAAATGTTACATTATTATGAAATTATTTTCGAATTTAAAAGGTCCCAGAATTATATATTTAGAGGATAATGTGTTAAGGGTTTTAAATATACTTATCCAATTGGTTTTTGACATGTTAAAGTCTTAGATTTTACATTATATTTTCATTTTATTTAAATCATTAATTAATGAGGTAATCACAACATCATCATGGTGTCATAAAAAATTTAATTTATTTAATGTCTACAAATTATAAAAAAACTATAATTATGTAGGAAATTTATTTATCATTACAATTAATATTTATAGTCTAAATTTTATCATATATAACCCCATGTAAAAATTTTATTAGTAAAACAACACATGTTTGTGAGAATTTTATTTTTAATTCAAATAAAAAGTCATTAGTGTCATTTTCTTACCCAAGTGGATCGATGGTGTCCAAAAGTTGACCCATGGATTTTCATGGTCTTCCATGACTCATAAAATATGTTTATGACAAGTTTCTAGATATTTTCATAATTTTATAATATTATTTTTACCTTAAATTTCACTAATTACCTAAAATCGCGATTAATAAAACATAAAAGTTACTTTTCACCAAAAATTATTTTAATACCATTGAAACATATTTTAATTCCTAATTACAATGATGTATGTTGGATTTTGGAAATTCAATTCACAGAGGTGGTAAATTTTATTTAATCTCTAAAACAGTTTTTAACTACAACTTAGTGGTATCACTATTCCTCAGAAATCGACGTTTTTCAGAACAATACCAAAAATTTACCCTAACCTATAATTGATATTTTGAATTCAAAAATGATGTCTATTTTAAAAAATTCCAAACATATAAGTTTCATTAATTAATTTTACAATTGATTCCCGTTGTAAAAAACAAATACCGTGTTTTTAAGAAACAATATCAATCAAATGATTGACAATTGTTTATGTCCAATTTCCAAGTGAAGATAATTCTAATGACCACCATTGGATAAAATGGTAAAATAATATTCTAATTATACTTTAAAACCACTCAATATAATAATTTATAACTATAAATTAATTTGATTAAAAAAGTTTTTTTAACTAAAATTTAGTAATTTTCATTATTCATCAAAATATAAATGTTATAAAAAAAGATCCAAATTTTTACCTTAGGATAAATTCGATATTCTGAATCCAAAAATGAAGTCCATTCTGAAGGATAAAATTTATAAAATTTTGAAAGGTTTGTATTAATATTAATAACAGCAACTTTTATTGGATATGGTGTGTGTTAGAACTCGAATTTTCATAAAACACACACTACTGTAATATTCAAAGAGAAACGTACCGTGGAAGCTTGGGGTGTTACATTCTCCCCTCCTTCAATAAATTTTTTCCTTGCAATTTACAATTTTTCTTTGAAAATAAATGTTTGAAAATAGAAAATAACTTTGTTGAAAACCCACATCGGAAATAGGGTTAATAAAAATATAACATTAAAAGAAAGAAAAAGAAGTACATTGGTCACTCAAGATAGCCCATACTAGGATTCTATGAAAATATGGATATGGAGGAACAAAACCATCACGGTCTGATGGAGAGTTATAGAAAATAAGGTTAGGAGAAGTTAACTACAAGAAAATCGCGAACTTCTGATTGGTTAAACGATCATTGATCCCCCAGTAAGAAAAGTTAACTGACAACGTTTCTGTTTTATGTTACCTTTCATATAGTTAATGAATTTATTTAAGAGAATTATTAAGAACGTGAGGAAATATACATACATTCCATGTAGACTTTCATTCTATAATAAATTTTTACAACAAACCCATCTTTCACTCAAAAAGATAATAGAACTCAAAAATATTATATTTATCCTAATCGTACAAGGTTCAAAATATTAATACATACCATTTAGATTAGAAAAACCATTTTTTAATAACCAGGGACTTCCTGTAGGCTAGTGTTAGGTAATAAAGGCCTGTCACACTATGGTTGTGGGTTCGATTCCTCCAACTATGTCCGATGCAATTGGTTATCCCCCAACCTGCAGGATGTCCTTTTCTTAAAACTATATTATTATAATATTCCAAAAATAGTCTTCAAAAATATTTTGACCTAAAACAATTCTATCCAACGTTAGACTTAATCCATTCCAACCTTTACAGTTATCCAAAATTCCTCTATCTAGACTTTCTCTAAAAGGTCTCTAAATTCAAAAGTCAATTGTATCATCAAATTCCTCAAAAAAGTAAAGTTTCTCTTATTGTCACATACAAAAATATGATTACCTTTATCATATTAAAACCTTAATGAAAACAACAAATACTATGGTACAATCCTTCTATATATCACATTATTCTTATAACCAGAATATAATCCTTGAGTCCAAAAGCACTAATACATTAATTATTCCACTTCAACTGTAGTAACAACATAAGATTGTCCTTGATCCATTGGACTTTTATGAGGTATGTTACCCTGACACTTAGTACATTAATTTGCATAATTCCCTATTTCCCTTCAACTGTATCATTCAACGTTGATATTAATCATGAGCCTGGGGACCTTTTCTTCCACATTTATAACAAACTCCAATTCCTTTTAGGAATGTAGCGGGGTGATTCGTCCCACAATTATAGCATAATGGAAAAGCCTTATTTCCCTTTTTCCCTTTATCTGTCTCTTGTTCCACCATTCACTTATTCTTTTGCTTTCCATTATTGTCATATGATTTACATAATTCCTTTTATATCTTGATATCAAATAAGACAATATCATTGTACGATGAGAAAGATTGTGAGACTAAGGATTGAGGTAGAAATGGTTTTAACCCATCAAAGAAATGATCAATCTTACTTCTTGGGTTACGTATATAATCGGCAGTGTGTCTTTCTAACATTGTAAGTTGGCCTCATACTTTGTGACATTCTCATCCTCCTTTTGTCTCAGTCTCAAAAATTGCCTTTCCAAATCTGCTCTATGGTCATGAGGAAGGTATTTTTTAAGAAGAGCTATTTGAACTCCCTCAATTCCATATTTGATACTTCATCATCTTCCTTTTTATTTTGAATCAATGACCAACATTGATCAGCATCTCCAGTGAGGCGGTAAGCTACCATGATTACCTTTTCCCATTCACTACTTCCTAAAGACTGAAATATTTTATCTATGTAATTTATCCATTGGTCAGCTACTAAGGGATTAGTAGTACTCCCATTGAATGTTGGTGGTTGTTTCCTCATGAAGTGATCTATCATTGATCCTCCACGTTGCGGATTAGGGTGATCCATACAAGTAAGGTTATTATTAATAACCTGAGTGAGTTTTCCTAGTATGTTGATAAGTTGATCAGCACCAGTTGTATCCTTTTCTCCACTATAATTATCTTGATCAGGAGAGAAATCCATAAATGGAGTGCGTGCATTGATACAGTTTCCATTCCTCCCACAAGGAGCCATTTCTAAACAATGACATAAACTAGATTAGTATATGAATCAAAATACATAATTCCATAATTGTAAAATAATTAACATAAATTAAACAATTATGGATATAATCCATAATCATAACAAGGTTTTCATTGAGGAAGTATATACTCATAAACCCTTCATAATGGTTTGTAATGAAAATTAGATTTATCTCAAGTATATCCCCCGAGAGTGTCGTAACCAAGAGTGTAGCAAGTCCTGTTGTCGTGCACCAGTTCCAGTTCGAGTCTAGCTCAAAGTGGTGTTTTTGGGTTATTCCCCTAGGTACATATGTGCCAGATCCGCCTATGCCTGCTCGTATCCAGACAAGGATGTATTTCTTGGAAAACTCACAAAATCTCTACAACAACAAAATTCTAGGAAGTTCTTTTATACTAATCTTCAAAGTCTATCTTATGGCTATGTTCTCTAATCAGAGTTTTTCTAAATCTATATTCCAAGGTTAGTACTAAATTTCCTTTGATACCAACTGTAATGCCCCGACCCCAGCTACCTAGAGTCGGTGCATTATTGCGTAACATTATAATGATCACAAATGATCAAGTCTCCAAAGACTGATTAGTTTAGTAGCCTTGGGAACACTAAATACATTCATAAGTCTTACATTACATCATAAAGTAAAACAAAAATAAAAAAACATATTCTCTTCATATCACCTCATACTATCCCTGTAGGTCATTCATAATATACTTCATCACATCATGGAAAAATTAAAACATATAATGGGGTGAGCTCAGATGATCAGTAAGGATAACAATATAGAGGAAGCTTTTAAAAATAAACATTGACATTTATGGCAAAGTATAACTAAAACAAAAACCATTTAAACATGAAAATCAGCATAATATGAGAAAAATAAAATGAAATAATTCCATTTACTAATTATCATGGATGTTCTACTAGTCATATAATCACATGCAATATCAACAAACACATTCTTAATGATGGTATGCATAATGCCAGACTATCATAACCACTTAGCCAAGGCCTTGTGCCAAGACTACAAATATGATTTTACCAAGGCCATGTTCCAAGACACTAGTTTGTCTCATGAGACCTACCGATCCACTGAGGAGCTATAGCGGGCTCCACCCATCATTTATTAGGTCCAATGCATTCCTCATATGAACAGGTTTAAACATATCATAAACCATAACATAATCGTTTCATATAAAACATGCATAAATGAAACATAACATTTCCACATTTCAATCACAATATATTAAAACAACACATTGATATAGTAATAACATTATCAAAACCATTTTCAATACCAAAATAAATGAAAACCAAAACATGGTATTTATTTTTCATTTAAAAAAAGTTATGGATTATAGAGGAAGTCGAAACTCAAATAACGGTCATGGCGGCAGAGAAGTCGTTGTTTCCGCATACGTACGACAAGAAAAACAATCCTTTTTTTCGTTTAGTAAAATGCTTCTTATAAAAATATTCTTCGTGAACAAACATAAAAGTCAACGGGGTTTATACACCGTATAAAAGAATGGTGTGTATAAAACAAAATATGCCTCAATAAAATGAGAATGAGATGAAGTCCTTAAAAAGATCATTTTTTAAAATAAAATAGATATATTATGTGTATTCACTATAATTACAAATAAAAAAGTACAAATACAAGATAGTACATAATAATATCATGGCATAATTTGATAGTAGGAGATTAACTGAATGAACGGAAATTGGGTTAAGAAGTTCCCTTACCTCGTGTCCGACATGACTCGACCATTCATTAAGATCCTAAATAATAAAATAGAGTTAATTTTAAATATCTTATTAACATTTTTCGAGTTTATTATTCCTTTCATATTACTTATTACCATGTCATGAACATTATGTAATTATTTATGTTAATAACGTTCGTTTTTTCGATCTTTGATACTTGAGTCAAAAATAAACATCTTATAATTACAAGTTGTTCATGTGGTAAAATAAGCATTGTATCCTGAATTATATTCATGATTTAGATATCATATATATCATATATATCCAGTATATACATTCATTCACAATATTATGTATCATTTAGAGGTAATAAATGAAATTTACCATTTATGGAGAAGATAAGTCGTACGTACGCATGAACACTACTTTCATTTCTATTTAATATTTAATGGAATGAAATCATAATGATATAAAGGTTTATTATAATTCCCATATAATATAAAATATAATATCATTTACTCCATCCTTTATACATCCCACATATGGCATTAACGTTTCAAATCACTTTGAGGGGGTGGTAGTCCGCACTTCCTAAAATGAAATTATCACGTTTACCCATAATGGAAATCATAATGGTATTCCATAAATAAAAATTAAATAAGCATAAAAAGAACATAAACATATTATATATCATATATATAAATAGTTTCATCATAATGGCCACCATGAGAAGTGTTAAAAGAAAATTGAACAATCATTGTTTCCTGAGGCAGTGATTCGCCACCCACAGAAACAATATGTTCTTTAACCGTTAGACAAAGGTGTGTGTAAGTGTAGCTCCAATCCTTATCATAAAAAAATACTATTATATTTAAGATTCTTGTGTTGTTACAAAATAAAGGAATAAAAAGAGTTTATGGGTTTAGAGATGCAAAATAAAACAAACGAACATAGGAGAAGACATTACCTTAAAATCGGGTAACACGTTTTGATTTGATCTGAAGGCTTCCTTTGGAAGACTTCTACCCAAAGTGAGGCTTCAAGGAGTAATAGAGGGAAGTTTAGAGAGTATTTGGGTAGATATTGGCTGAGCCAAATGGCTTTGATGGTGTGAATAAAGTGGTAGAGGTGGAGGCCTTTTATAAGAGGATAGGAGGGGCACTCATGGAAAGTAATGAAATGTTACATTATTAAGAAATTAATTAGGGATTTCAAAGGTCCCACAATTATATATTTCGAGGATAAGGTGATAAGGGTTATAAATATACTCATCCAATAGGTTTTTTACTTTTGAATGTCTTAGATTTTACTTTATCTTTTCATTTTATTTAAATCATTAATTAATGAGGTAATCACGGCATCATCATGGTGTCATAAAAAATTTAATTTATTTAATGTATAAAAATTATAAAAAACTATAATGATGTAGGAAATTGTTTTAGATTTCCAATTAATATTTATAGTTGGAATGTTAACTTATATAACCCCATGTAATAATTGTTTTAGTAAAACAACACATGATTGTGACAATTTTATTTTTACATTAAATAAAAAGTTATTAGTGTCATTTCCATACCCATGTTGCTCCATGGTGTCCCCAAGATGACCCATGGATTTTATTGGTCGGCCATGAATCATAAAATAAGTTTATGAAAAGTGTCAAGATATTTTCATATTTTTATAATATCATGTTTACCTTAAATTTTACTAAATACCTTAAATCGCGATTAATAAAACTTAAAAGATACTTTTCAGCAAAAATTATTTTATTCCCATTGAACAACATTTTAATTCCTAAATAAATTTATGTATGTAGGATTTTGGAAATTCAAATCACAGAGTTGGTAAAATTTTATTTAAACTAAAAATCAGTTTTTAACTACCACTTATTGGTTTCACTATTCATAAAAAACCGACGTTTTTCAGAACAATACCAAAAATTCACCCTAAGCTATATTTGATATTCTAAATTAAAAAATGATGCCTTTTTTACAAAATTCCAAAAATGTAAATTTCATTAATTAATTTTATAATTAATTTCCATTGTCAAAACAAATAGCCTGTTTTTAAGATACAATATCAATCAAAAGATTGACAATTGTTTATGTCCAATTTCAAAGTGAAGTTAATTATAATGACCACCATTGGATAAAATGGTAAACTTATATTATAATTATACTTTAGAACAACTCAATACTATAATTTATCACTATTAATTATTTGGATTAAAAAAGTTGTTTTTAATTAAAATTTAGTAAATTTCATAATTCATCAAAATATAAATGTTATCCAAAAAGATCCAAAATTATACCCTAGGCTAAATTCGATATTTCAAATCCAAAAGTGAAGTCATTTTTGAAAGATAAAATTTATAAAATTTTGAAAATTTGGTATTACTATTCATAACAGCTACTTTGATTGGATATGGAGTGTGTTAGAAATCGAAGTTTCATTCCACACAAACTACTGTAATATTCAAAGAGAATCATACCGTGGAAGATTGGGGTGTTACATTCTCCCCTCATTCAACAAATTTTGTCCTCGCAATTAAAAATTTTTCTTTGAAAATAAAAGGTTGAAAATAGAAAATACCTTTGTGGAAACCCCACATCGGAAATAGGGTTAATAAAAATATATCATTAAAAGAAAGAAAGAGAAGTACAAAGGTCACCCGAGATAGCCCAAATTAGGATTCAATAAAAATATGGATATGGAGGAAAAACCCATCAAGGTCTGATGGAGAGTTGTAGAAAACAGGGTTAGGAGATAGTTAACTACAAGAAAATCAGAAACTTGTGATTGGTTAAACTATCATTGATTCCCCAGTAGGAAAAGATAACCAACAACATTTTTTTTAAGTTACCTTTCATACAGTTGAGGAATTTATTTAAAAGATATACTAAGAACGTAAGGAAATATACATATTATTCATGTAGACTTTCATTCATTAATAAATTAATACCACAAACCCATCTTTCACTCAAAAAGATAATTGAACTCAAAAATATTATATTTATCATAATCGTACAGGGTTCCAAATATTTATACATACCATTTAGATTTGGAAAAATTTTTTTTAATAACCAGGGACTTCCTATAGGCTAATGTTAGGTAATAAAGGCCAATCGCACTATAATTGTGGGTTCGATTCCTGCAGCTTTGTCCGACGCAATGGGTTATCCCCCAACCTACAGGATATCCTTTTCCTAAAACTATAGTATTATAATATTCTAAAAATAATCTTCAAAAATATTTTAACCTTAGACAATACTATCCAAAGTTCAACTTAATCCATTCCAACCTTTATAGTTATCCTAAATTCCTCTATCCAGACTTTCTCTAAAAGGTCTCTAAATTATAAAAAAATTGTATTATCAGATTCCTCAAAAAAATAATGTTTCTCATATTTTCACATACAAAAATATGATTACCTTTATCATATTAAAACCTTAATGAAAACAGAAAGTACTGCAGTACAATCCTTATATATATCACATTATTCTTATAACCGGAATATAATCCTTGAGTCCAAAAGCACCAATACATTAATTATTCCACTTCAACTTTAGTAATAGAATAATATTTTCCTTGATCCCTTGGCCCTTTCCGAGGTAAGTTTCCCTGACGCTTAGGACATTCATTTGCATAATTCCATATTTCCCTACAATTGTATAATTCAGCATTGATAGCAATCACGGGCCCAGTGACCTTTTTCTCCACATTTATAACAAACTCCCATTCCTTTTAGGCAAGTACCAGGGTGATTCTTCCCTCAATTATCGCATAATAGAAAATGCCTTATTTACCTTTTTCCCTTTATCTGTCTCTTGTTCCACCGTTCTCTTATTCTCTTGATTTACATTATTGACATAAGATTTAGGGAATTATTTTTCTATCTTGATATCACATGAGACAATATCTTTTTACAATGATAAAGATTTGGAGTCTAAGTATCGATTTATAAATGGTTTTAACCCATCAATCAAACGACCAATCTTACTTTTTGGGTTACGTATATAATCTGCAGTGTGTCTTGTTAACCTTGTAAGTTGGCCTCATAATTCGCGACATTCTCATCCTCCTTTTTCCCAGACATAGAAATTTCCTTTACATATCTGCATGATGGTCATTAGGAAGTTATTTTTCTATGAATAGTTATTTGAACTTCCTCAATTCCATTTTTGATACTTCATCATCTTCATTTGTATTTTGAATCAATGACCACAATTGATCAGAATCTCCAGTGAGGTGGTGAGCTACCATGACTACTTTTTCCCATTCACTACATCCTAAAGCCTGAAATTTTTTTCTCTAAGGAATTTATCCATTGGTCAGCTACTAAGGGATTAGTACTCCCTTTGAATGTTTGTGGTTTTTTCCTCATGAAAAGGTCTAACATCGATCCTCCACTTTGCGGATAAGGGTGATCCATACGAGTAAGGTTATTTTTCGTAACCTGAGTGAGTTTTTCTAGTATGGTGATAAGTTGATCACCACTAGTTGTATCTCCTTCTCCACTATAATTATCTTGAGTAGGCGGGAAATACCTACATGGAGTGCATGCATTGATACAGTTTCTATTCCTCCAACTAGAATCCATTTCTATAGAATGGCATAAAATAGATTTGTTTATGAATCAAAATACATAATTCCATACTTGTAAAACACTTAACAAAAATTGAACAATTATGGATATAATCCATAATCATAAAATGGTTTTATATGAGGAATTATATACTCATAAACCCTTCATAATTGTTTGTAAAGAAAATTAGAATTATCGTAAGTATATCCCCCAAGAGTGTCTTAACCAAGAGTGCAACAAGGCTTGTTATCGTGCACGAGTTCAGTTCGAGTCTAGCTCCAAGCGGTGTTTTCAGGTTATTCCCCTAGTTATATCTATGCCAGAGCTGCCTCTACCTACTCGTATCCAGACAGAGATGTATTTCTCAGAAAACTCAAAAAATCTCTACAACTACAAAGTTTTATGAAGTTCTTATATACTAATCCTCAAAATCTATCTTATGGATATGTGCTCTAATCGGAGTTTTTCTAAATCTAGATTTCTAGGTTAGTACTAAATTGCCTCTGACACCAACTATAATGCCCTGACCTCAGCTACCTAGACTCAGTGCATCATTTCGTAACACTGAAATTACCACAAAAGATCAAGTCTCGAAAGACCGATTAGTTTAGTATCCTTGGGAACACTAGATATATTCCTAAGTTTTACATTACATCATAATGTTGAACAAAACAAAAAAAATCTTTTCTTAATATCCCCTCATACTATCCCTACAGGTCATTCATAATATACTTCATCACATCCTAGAATAATTGAAGCATAGAAAGGGGTGAGCACAGATGATCATTAAGGATAACAATATAGTGGAAGCTTTCCTAAATAAACATTAACATTTATGGAAATGTATAACTAAAACAAAATCCTTTTAAACTTGAACTTATGCATAATATGACAAAAATAAAATGAAATAATTCCATTTACTAATTCACATGGATATTCTACTAGTCGTATAGTCACATGCAATATCAATAACCACTTTCATAATGATGGTATGCATAATGCCATACTATCATTATCACATAGCCAAGGCCTCGTACCAAGACTAAAAATATGATTTTTCCAAGGCCATGTGCCATGACTCTAGTTTGCCTAATGAGACCTACTAATTAATGAAGGTGCTATAGCGGGCTCCACCCATTAGTTATTAGGTCCAATGCATTCCTCATATGAATAGGTTTAAACATTTCATAAACCATAGCATAATCGTTTCATATAAAACATGCATAAATGAAACATAACATTTCCTCATTTCAATCACAAGATATCAATACAACACATTGATATAATAAAAACATTATCAAAACCATTTTCAATACCAAAATAAAAGAAAATTAAAACATGGTATTTATTTTTCATTTTAAAAAAAGATATGGCTTGTAGAGGAAGTTGAAACTCAAATAATGGTCACGACAGAGGAGAAGTCATTGTGTCTGCATACGTAGGACAAGAAAAACATTCCTATTTTTCTCTTACTAAAACGCTTCATATAAAATTAATCCTTTTGAATAAATGGAAATGTCAAAGGGGTTTACACACCGTATAAAAGAGAGTTGTGTATAAAACAAAATATGCCTTAATGAAAGGTGATTGAGACGAAGTCCTTACAAAGATCATTTTTTAAAATAAAATTAATCTATTATGTGTATTCACTGTATGTACAAATAAAAAAAGTACAAATACAAGATAGGAAATAATAATATCCTGTCATAATTTGAAAATAGGAGATTAACCCAAAGAACGGAAATTGGGTTAAGAAGTTCCATTACCTCATTTCCGACTTGACTTGACCATTCTTTAAACTCTTGAATAATAAACTATAGTTAATTTATAATTTCATAAGAACCATTTTCAAGTATATTATTCCTTTTATATCACTTATTACCATGTTATGAACATTATGTAATTATTTATGTTAATAACGGTCGTTTTGTCGTTCTTTGTTACTGCAGTCAAAAATAAACATCATATAATTACAAGTTGGTCATGTGGTAAAATATCCATTATATCCAGAATTATATTCATGATTTATATATCATATATATCATATATATCCACTATATACATTCATTCATAATATTATGTAACATTTAGATGTAAGAAATGAAATTCACCGTTCATAGAGACGGTAAGCCGTACATACGCATGAACGCTACTTTCATTTCTATTTCAAAATTAATGGAATGAAGTCATAATGATATAAAAGTGTATTATAATTCTAGTATAATATCATATAGAATATCAGTTACTCCATCTTTTATATGTCCCACATATGGCATTGACGATTCAAATCACTTTTAGGGGGCAATAGTCTGCACTTCCTAAAATGAAATTTTCGCGTTTACCAATAAATGAAATCATAACGGTATTACATAAATAAAAAAAAGAAGCATAAGGAGAACATAAAAATAATATATATCATATATATAAATAGTTTCATCATAATTTCCACCATAAGAGGTGTTAAAATAAGATTGAACAATCATCGTTTCGTGAGGTAGTAATTCGCCACCCAAAGAAATAGTATGTTCTTTAACCATTAGATGATGGTGTGTGTATGTGTAGCTCGAATACTTATCATAAAAACATCCTTGAATATTGAAGATACTGGTTATGTATCAATATAAATGAATAAAAAGTGTTTAAGTGGTTGGAGAGGCAAAATAAAACATAAGAACATAAGAGAATACTTTACCTTAAAACCAGGTAACTCATTTTGATTTGAGACAAAGGTTTCATTGGAAAGACTTCTGCCCAATTTTAGGCTTCTAGGAGTAATAAAGGGAAGTTGAGAGAGTATTTGGGAAGATGTTGGACGAGCCAAATGGCTTTTATGGTGTGAATAAGGTGGTAGAGGTTGAGGCCTTTTATAATAGGAGAGGAGGGGAACTCTTGGAAAGTCCTGAAATGTTACATTATTATGAATTATTTTCTGATATCAAAGGTCCCACAATGATATATTTGAAGGATATGGTCATAAGGGTTCGAAATATACTAATACCATAGGTTTTTTACATGTTTGTGTATTATATTTTACATTATCTTTTCATTTTATTTAAATCTTTAATTAATTCGGTAATCGATGCATCATCATAGGGCCATGAAAATTTTAATTTATTTAATGTCTAAAAAATATAATAAAGTATAATGATATGGGAAATGTTTTTATATTTCCAATTAATATTTATAGTTGTAATGTTAACTTATATAACCCCATGTAATAATTGTTTTAGTAAAACAACACATGTTTGTGACAATTTTATTTATACTTTAAATAAAAAGTTATTAGTGTTATTTTCATACCCATGTTGCTCCATGGGGTCCCCAAGTTGACCCATGGATTTTTTTGGTTGGACATGACTCATCCAATAAGTGTAGGACAAGTGTCAAGATATTTTCATATTTTTATAATATCATTTTTACCTTATATTTCACTAATTTCCTTTAATCGCGATTAATAAAACATAAAAGTTTCTATTCATCAAATATTATTTTAATCCCATTGAACTAAATATTAATTCATAATGAAAATGATGTATGTTGGATTTTTTAAATTCAAATCATAGATGTGGTAAAATTTCATTTATACTAAAAATAAGTTTTTTAACTACCACTTAGTGGTTTTACTATTCATTATAAATCGAAGTTTTTCATAACCATACAAAAAATTCAGCCTAATCTATAATTAATATTCTGAATTCAAAAACTATGTCTATTTTACAAAATCCCAAACATTTAAGTTTCATTAATAAATTTTATAATTAATTTCCGTTGTCAAAACAAATAGCATGTTTTTAAGAAATAATATCAATCAAAAGATTGACAATTATTTATGTCCAATTTCAATGTAAAGTTAATTCTAATGACCACCATTGAATAAAATGGAAAAATTATATTCAGGTTATACTTTAAAACCATTAAATATAATAATTTATCACTATTATTTAATTTGATTAAAAAAGTTGTATTTAATTAAAATTTCGTAATTTTCACTATTCGTCAAAATATAAAAGTTATCCGAAAAGATCCAAAATTTCACCCAAGGCAAAATTCGATATTCCAAATCCAAAAATTAAGTCCATTTTGAATGATAAAAATTATAAAATTTCAAAAATTAGGTATTACTATTCATAATGGCTACTTTTATTGGTTGTGGTGTGTGATAGAACTTGAAGTTGCCTACAACACATGCTACTATATTATTCAAAGAGAATCATAACATGGAAGCTTGTTGTGTTACAAGCATTGTCTTCTAGAGAAAAAATAATTTGTCATCCATGAACTGTTATCCCATTTAGAGTATTTGTGACCTATTTGGTATTATGAGGGGATACATCTGGTTTTCGGGGAAGGATTTGAGATATTGATATCACCATATGTTGTTGAAGGAGTATGATATCTCTGTGAAAAGATATTAGATTGGATATGAGGTCATTATCATTCCATATGGGTTAATGAACACACCAACTATTTTGATATGGGTTATGATCTATATATTTCATGACTTAGTGGACTAGTTTTTCAATACGTTCATCACTGGAATATTAATTTATTCAAATCTATAGTAAGATCATGTTGACTATTTCAAAGATTTATTATGGGGACTTCATTAAAATCATATAACTGGAAAATTGTCAAAGTACTTGTTCTAGACCAGAGATTTGAATACCCATTGGCATGTGGTTTCCTATATGGGTGTGGTGACGAACTAATTAATTATCTGTCATGTTATTTCTTCAGTACCATCATAGAAAATTGTTGATATTCCACGATTCCTTGGTAATAAATGAATCTATTAGTTATTTCTATCAGATTAATCTCATATTATAGACTGGGTGATATCATTAAATTGGTAGAAAAATAAATATTATCTGACTAATCATTGTCAGGTAACTTTTATCTACCAAAAGGGGATGTTGATTAGTTCTCTATGGCATTAGATTCCTAACGACGTTGTGATATTTGAGGTTAATTTAATAGAGATTGGTGATCTATTATACGTATATAAATTGTATAGTATGATCTAATATATGCCACCAATGATATAGAACTGGTGGAAGTTGTGTTTTCATTGAAAATATAGAAGAATTTCCTCATAGAATTGCTCTTTGTTGTATTCAAGAACCAACAGATGATCAAAATATTTCATCTCATATCAGGATTTGAATATACACTAGCAGAGGTGGATTGATTTTTTTTAGATTACGATTTTAAGACCATTACACCACAAGGAAGGGAAATATTATTGTCAATAAGCATTTTCAGATGTCTCAAGGAGATATTGATCAATAATATGATTATGTTTGTAAAGGTATATAGGGTAATGTAGTATTGAATCGTGTTATTGAGTATATTAGTGAAAAAAATTATATATATTAGATTATCATGAATTTATATCCGATGTTGCTGGTCGATGCTCTCAATGGTAATATTCTAATGTAGTATTCATAAGTGATAATATTGGCCATGGTTACCGACCAATGGGATGTACAGTGAATTGTTAGTGCTAGATGTTATTCCATGGGAGGTTTTTGTTCTGTTGAAAATATGTGATGTATATATCTATTTTAATCATTGATCACCCTTAAAAATATATCTTGGTATGAATTTGATATATTATTACATGGAGATATAACATTAGTTCCCCAGGATCAAATAGTTAGTGGCACTGTTTGTTGTGAAATATATTGTTATTCATTAGGTAAAAGTGTAATAACTTGTTATAATAGGTTTTTTGAATCCCGTGTATATCATTTTGTGTAAATGGGGGGAAATATAGGAAGATATTTTTAGTAGGAAATCCTGGGCTCGTGGGGGATTTGATGAATTTTGGGTTATTATAGACATATCTATTTTGTCAAATAATAATAAATACATATGTGAATGTGTGTCATGGATGTTCTAGTGAGGCAGTATGTGAATGTTGATTTTTTTATATTCATGGCGTATCAAGAACTATTACATCTAATGAAAATCCACATTTCACATCCCGATTCTGGAGAATATTACAATATTATCATTGGCTATATATTGGTACTTTTAATTGCATTCCACCATTTAATATATTTGGGGATGGATTCAACCGTGAAGATATTGTAGGATATATTATGATTGTTTTTTTTTAAATTTTATTGATCAAGGGACAAGAAAATATCCTTATATGAGTTCACCTACAAAAAATTTATTTCATTGATCCATATATGTGGATCTGTTTGAGGTTATTTTGGGGAGGATGGGTCATTATTTATTATGATTTATAAAGAATGTGGAATTTGTATTTCATTGTCTATATTTTTTGAAGATCATGATCGATAACATCCAGAGAGTGTAAGAATGGATGGGGGTGTTCAAAAAATAGAAGGGGCACTATGATTTTTGGAAGAGTCCCTTATAGTTTTATATTGGATAGTATGTATTCGTGAGGGTATTCCCAAGATGGGTGTGCAAATATTTGGTATGAGATTCAGATATCTCCCCATTTCATTGAAACTTTTTAGAAATCAGGGTGTGTAATAGCGGTGTCTTCTCAATATTTACTACCATCGCAATTGGAAAGGATCAATGAAATCTTAATTGTGTCTCATCTTTATCAGTATATTCATGATGGCTCCAAAATAATTTACTATATATTTTTAGAAATAAATGATGAAACATCATTTATCAATATACCTGTAGACATACATGATATTTGAGAAATGGGGTTGTGTGGGAAAATGATACACTTTTATAATTTTTTATGGAGATATTGTGGCATGGTGGACAGTAAACAACAGAGTGATACATAATATGTTTCACTGTAATAAGAGTTAATTTTAGATTTCATTATCCTATTTTTTATTATTTCTTAAATTCTGGAATATTTTTTATTTACTAATTATTCATTTTTTCTTTTTAGGTGTTGTGATTTATTTATTTATATATATGAATATGGGGAAATCTATTCTAAATAATATGTTGTTTTGTTTTGAAAATGTTTTAAAATAATATGGTAGAATTAAGGACTCAGAAAGTGTACAATATCTATATTTGGAGGAAGTTTTCCCATTATTTGTGAACCTGATATTGTGTTGTATGATGATTTAGGCAGTTGTTATAATGGGTAATGTAGATGTTGAAATGGTTATATGCATGGGTATAAGAGCGAGATGTGTCTTTTGGTCGATATTAAGTGGTGTGGTGTTATGTTTGGTTTAAGGTAGTTATATAGATTTGTATGGTGATTTTAAAACATTTTAGATTTTCTAATTTGGTTTGGTTGGATGGATATTCAAGGGTAAAATGATATTCATGAGAGGTATCCTATGATATTCTTTTTCAGAACATTACATTTGTTTGACGGATATAATATCATACATGAGGATTTGATTAAATGGTGTGGTATCATATATAATGTTCCATACCTATAGGTCCAAGGAAATTGAATTTTTGTGAGTTCTATTTGATTAAATAAGGTTATAGGTGGGTTTGATAGATATATAAAAATAACAATTTTTCATTAGGTAGTCCTCCTGATTAGATTTTATTGTTGTAGAATTTGTGATAGAGATTCATGGAGATAACATCATATTGAAATTCTATTATTAATGAACTCTCAGTGTAATTTAATTCCTCACTAAATGACTAAAATAAATATTATTATTCGATGAAATTTGTAAAAAATTCATTGGGATTATGTTTTGAGGGATTTGGGGTCATAGTATATTTGACGTCTTTAATTAGAGGGCCTCAAAAAAACTCATGATGTAAATATGGGTTTTACATTTTATATATGATACAGACATTATTGATTATAAATACACAAGGCCAACAGAATTTTATTATTCCTTTTAGTTTATTTGAAAAAACATGGATGAAATTTGTGTACATTCTATACACCCTTCTTAGCTCTAATATTTAGAATTGGGATGTTTATATTTGTAAATATGTGTCAATTATGACTTTATCCCATTTTTTAATTTTTTACTCTTATTTGTGGGTATTTTATTCAATGTTTGTGAATTTTCATGATTAGTTTATCATGACCCCTTCATGTTTTTCAAGATTAGATGACATTTCTATATCTGGTTGTGGAATTGAAATTATTTCTCCTTCAATATATTGTGAGATTATAAGATAATGTGTATTTGATGTGGGGATCTAAATTTTGTAGTATTAATGTGTATGTATGTGTATTTTAGGGTTTACCTTCAATTTTTTTGATTATATGTGTCTTCATGATTATGATAATAACTTTTTTTAGCATGAAATTTAGGGAAATGTGAAAAATGACATGTTTTGTAGTATTAATGATATTTTTATTTACACTATCCATGATTATGCCATTTCTAAAAATCACGGAAGATGGGTGCCTCTCTTATATTGTATTTAATGTTTATGTGATACCCTTTATGTGTTATATGTTTGATCTCACCATGAATAAATAAGATAGATCCTATATATAGATAATTAATTAGTTTCCTAATGGAATATAAATTTCTTTGGAATATAGATTCTCAACAATGAATGAATGTAATATAATTCATTATTACAAAAATTAAGGATTAGATGTCGAGGTGTTTTGTGTGGTTGTTCTTGTATTTTTCTAGTGAGATGTGGATTGTTTTGTTGATATGGCCATGATGATGATGTGTTATTGTAATGGTTGATATGATATTGGTAATTTATTTGATTTTCTAAATTGGGTTGTTTTTGGGTAACCAATTGAAAGAAAATAAATTATTGTTTAAAAATGATATTTCTTGGGAAATAAATTAGAATGGGTTGTGATTTAAATTTTTTAAATTACATAAACATTTTAAACATTAAATTATTTTTAAATTTTATATTGTTATGATGTGGTATAGTAAACGAGAGATAATGGAATCCCATTAAAATATAAAAATGGTTTATTATGTCGTTGAATATTAAATTTTGTGGCTTTGTTTTGTGGATATGCAGTGTTACAAATTTTGTGGTGGTGGTGGATTTTGATTGATGTTGTATGGTGTACTGGTGGTGACATGTATTATGTTCATGTAGTTATTTTGAACCCATATGATGATTGTTTTCTATATTATTTGAGGTTTTTTTGGTTATTTAAACACATTCCAAGAACATTTTGTGAAACCATAACAACAAAATAGGACATGGGAAAAAAATTTGAACAAAATCTTGGATGGTGGAATTATTTGTGGCCCAATACCCCCTTTTTACCACTCTTCCATCAGTATGAGGGATGATACAAGTTTGTGTTGTGGTTTACCTAGTGATGATACATGGTGGTGTTTTATATTTAATCATTGTGATTAGGATGTGATATGTGATTGGGGCATTCTAGTTGGAAGGTGGGAATGTGGTGGATGTCCTTCACATTCAGATTACATACTTTTTTAGATATGGGATGATGTATCAATGTGATTATGATTGATTCTAGGACAAGATACATGACTTTGTGGAAACATGGTATGAGAATGAGCATGTCATATGCCAGAACTATGATTTCGGGATTTTATATGAGATATGAATGAATGTGATGCAATAAAAAGACTTCTAAAATATGTTTTTAAGAGTAAAATTATATTGGAAGAGGTTATGGGAAATATATTATTTTTTTTATATTGTAGCAATGTAACTATATTGGAGGTGTGGATTTGAGAGGGTTTCATTGTGATACTATGTTTTTTCATTCAACTTGTTTAGGAGAATGTTTGTTCTTCTATTTTATACTGTTTCATTAGTATGCCCTTTTAAATATTTCATTTTTAATTCTCATGTATGATCATACAGTGTATACATGTTTTGATTTTGTTACATATATAATATTTATTTCCTAGTTTCCAAGAGGAATCCAGGGAACATGGTGGAAGTTACTAGTATAGGTTTTGGAGCTGCTATGGGGTAAATTCCACTGTATTGCCTTTTGGTAATTACATGAAGTGTTTTTATGTTCATGACATTGATCCATTCATTGTGGTGTTGTTTGGCTCACATTAATATTAATTTATATAGTTTTTTTGTGTCTAGTTATTCAATATACTATCAAATTATTATTTTACAGTGTATTATATTCTATATAATGGATTCATATATCTGTTTTCCTTGTCATCAACCTAGGGCCTACATGATTAAGGCCTCGGGGGGGGGGGGGGGGGGGGTGGTCCTTATCTGTCTTCCTTCAGGGATTTTCCAAGATGGGTATAATTATAGATAGTTGGTTATGATAATATAATCCATCTATGTGATGGTATGTAATAAATTTTGTGATCAATATAAATATGTGATGATTGATTATTAAAATATAATGTCTAGTTTGACATTAGAAGAAATAATGGTGTTGAATTCATATTTTACTTTTATAGTATCAATATAATAAAAACGACATTATGGAATATTTTTCTTATCTAAAAATAATTTATCTCAGATTTTTTAAAAAGGGAAAATAATTTTTCATTCCTCAATATTTGATTGTATTCTTCATATTAAAATTATATATTTTGAATTTATTTTACGAACCATTATTTAATTTTTTTTTATTTTATTTTAAAGTCAATATATTATTTAATCTAGTTTTATATCATTTATCATTTCATTCAATTGTGTGGTATAAGATTAGTGGGCTGTATGCAGAATTTTTTGAATTATAAACATATACCCCACATAAATGATAATTTTGAATAATTTTAGTTGTTGAACTTGTGAATGAATGTGGATAATAAATTAAATTCAATATCACTTATCAAACAGTATTATAAACCTCTAATTAATCAATTTATTTATTATATAAATTGGATATTTTGTAGTTTTAGGTGGAATTTAATGTCAACAGGTGGTTCAAAGGGAATGACATCCATTATTCTACAAAAATGGTGAATAAAAATATATGATATTTATAATGATGAATTATATTTGCATCATTATATAATGTAATTTGGAATATTTCATATCTTTGTTTAATGAGCCTAATATTATAAGATACATATCTAAATTAGAATGTTTTAAATTCCACATTCAATGTTATTCTAGCAAGATTATGATCTTTATTACTGCGTGGGGGAAGATTTTTTTAAGGTCTAGTATAATTTGGGGGATTTTTCTGGATGTTTGTGGTAGGTCACATCATAATGATATTTTTTATCCATTAGTATCTTATGATTGATTATATTTTAGTGTTTCATTATGAAAACATAAAAATTATGAGTCTACTGATTAAATCCACAAACTAATATCAGAACAATTCTATGGAGTTTTTAGTGTGGTCACGTTTCATCAAATAGAAGTAATATATTTATAAAGACGACCAAAGTAATTTATTAAGGGATTATTCATTAGGATTTAAATATTTCCTTTTTAATTTTTTAACTTATGGAAGGGAATTGAAAAATAATCTGTTTGGTCAAGGAACAATGTTTACTCATTATTGGTTTATTATGCTATAACAAACATAGATATATTATAATGATTTTCACTTTATGATATTGAAATGGGATATTTCATAACATCCAATGGTTATATATTATAATCCCACACATTATTTTAGTCTAGACACATATAATATTATGGAGATACCCTCTATGAACTTTTAATTTGTCATTGTTATCCCTTGATATATTGTGTTTCATATTATGGATTCAAGGAATGTTATCAAATTTCCATTATTTATTCTCTATAATAAATCTCCTTTGATTTTAAAATTTCTTCTTGTAAATTTTATATGTATTCCATTAGAAAATAGTTAAATTAAATCAGTTAATCTTTTTTCATATGATGTTTATAGTGGATATTCTGGAAAGAAGATTTCATTAAATCATTCATCATTATTTTAAATTTATTTTATAATTAAAATTGGTTTATAGTTTTCATTAAAATTAAATGAAATTTTAAATTAAAACAATCTTATAAATGTATAATTTTATGTATATTGTGATTATATGTGTTTAAATATATGACCATATATCATTGTGTACGAGTTTTTTACTATTAAAACACTATATGTGTTTTGTGTCATTTATTTAGTAATGCTATTTTGGATTGAAATGATTTTTTTACTAATTTATGTTGACATATGTATGAGATAAATTATCATTGAACAATTGGTGGATTTAAAGATTTTGGGGATTATTATATAAGATCATTTGCGAGATTATACATTTAAATTAGAAAGTAATATTATTATTTTGGGGTTTTAAATATAATTGTTAATTTTTTTATATTTATTCTATTTGATAATTATATTATATCATCCCAAAAAATTATAATAACACAAATTCACCATATATAAAACATGTATTTTTTATATATTTAATTGAATTAATTGTTGAGCATCATTAAAAGATGTTATGGAGGTCCATTAATATGTATTAATGGTTTTATGAATTTAATTTCAAAATGATAATCACCGTTAATTTAATAAGACCTCAACTTAAATTTAATTTTCATATAAATTTTAAGATTTGAATAATTGGGTTTGAAATTTTATTTCAAAACAAATGACTCTTTAGCACGGAACATATTCAAATGGGATTTCATCATGGGAATAATATATTAAATTATGCATTGTTATCCATTTTTAAACAGTCTATACACTAGGATTTCCATGGAATTCTATGAAAATTTTATGTTATTATGTAATATAGGGGTAAATCCATATCACCATATATTAAGGAAACTATAATTTATAAAAATTTAATTATTTAACTATTCGAATTGAGATTTTCAAGTTAATGAAAAATATTTTCTATTGATTCATGGGGGATTATGATTCCTAACATATTCATTACACTAAATAGTGGGAGGGATGCATATATTTTTCATATTTCCTTTATCATATTCTATATGATCCCCACGATACCTTGTTATAAATTTGATATATAAGAATTAACTTTGATATATATTAGACATTCCTCATTTCACATTGGATATTTCTAATCATTTTGGATGAGATGCAAGGGGTCATCATTAATTTTATGGGGAAATAGTTGGATGGATTAATTTATAGTGGTAGAGGTTAGTCCATTTATTCTAGATTCATTACATTTAAAAAATTATTAAAACAAGTAATTTTAGAATGATTATATATATACTATATCTAAACATATTATAATATATGGATAATGTATAATTATATAGTTTTGTTGATAATGGTGTGATTCACCATATTTAAATAGAATATAACTTATTTTCTATATTTTTATTAGTAATGTCCAAGATGATTTTTAATGCTTTTTTATTGAACACATGGTGTTTTTTTAATACCTACTGGATTAGACATCTTAGAAACATCAGACATCATTTACTAGCATGAGGTGGAGTAAGTTTCTATTTCTTTTGGTCATATTCTCATTGAATTTCCCCTACAAAATTATATTTCTCTCTATATATTCTACTAACCAAATGAGATTGTGAAATAGAGTGCTTACTGATGAGGATCCTCGAATGACAAGGAAATTTCCTTGGGTGTGATGAAATTATTTTGGAAATTTTTATTTACAAATTCGTCAAGTGTTCCATTATGAGAAAATATAGTGGTCATATAACAGGGTAGTTGTTGTTTCATGAAGATATCATTTCTCAGATGAGGTATAATAGTAAATATGAGGTAACATATTAATTCAGTGTGTGATAGATGGTATAATGACATACAATACCTAGGATATAGCCTATTATATGTTTTGTATAGACAGCCAAATTTCATTTGAAATGATCAATGAGCATATATGGAAAAATATGTGAGTGTCAGGCATTTAATATCATATCGTTAATTTTATCTTATTTCATTGGTTGTTTTTAAGTTGGAATAATATTAGTTATGCTTTAATTTCTATGACACCATTGATTTCCTAGTATTTCTTTATTTTTAAGAACATGTTTCCCTTGATATTTCAAGATGCTGATATGATTTTCTAGTGTGATGGTTGATGGGTTATGTGGGTTTCCGGTGAGAAATTTTGATAGATAATATAGGATTCATATACAGGTTAAATCATAATGAAAAATAATGAGTGGTATAAAAAATTTGGATTTCTTGTTGTGAATATTATCAATTATATAAAGTTAGGTTCTATATTTAGTCCCATATCATTTATGTATCTCTCCAATGTGTATGATTATTTGATAGAGCAAGGATTAGTTATTGTTGAATATAAAATTGGTGCAAGGATTTATGATGGGTGAGGTAAACTGATTAATATTTTTACTCTTATGTTATTTAAATGAACATCCACTTCATCATCATATAACTAACTATGTCATGAAAATTATAAGATTTTATAGGGTTGTTCAAACCAATACCAACCCATGTATACAATATGGTATTCATGGAATCATGTATAACTTTTTAAAAAAAATGCTTCCTTAGACAATGGCACATGGTTCATGTTTAGAATGCAACAAAGCTAGATGATTTTGTCGATATAATCATGTGAGTAGGGACATATGCCAATATTTTTTTTATTGGATTTTATAAATATCGTACTACTTTCAAATATATTTATTTAATATACATTTTTGAGTAATTTATATATTCTATTATTATTTTCAAGATACATTTTTTACATCATGTAGTATTCATACAAATTTATATTCTAAACTATAGGGAACCAGTTTGTATATATTTATGTATATATATGTTATAGAGGGGACTCCTTAAATTAGTGGAATGTAAAATTTTTTATAGAGTTAGGTATGCCACTTTTTGGTTAAAATTTGTTGAAATATCACACGTAATTCATTGTTATTCCTTCACAACTAGTTAACTTCCACTAGTATGATTTGTTTTAATCAAGTGATTTAAATTTAATTTTATAGAGGTAACATTTTGGTGTTATGAGTGAAGGAAATAAAAATGGTATCATTTTCGATTTTGAGATGTGATAGAATTATTTAGATGTTGATATAGATTTTGGAACATGTAATGTATGTTACATGTACAGAATTATATCATTACAGTTTTTATGAAACCATGTTTCTATGGGATGTTCATTGTGTGGGGTTATGATATATATGAATGAGTGATGTTTTATAAAAAGAATATAAATTTTGGAATGGATGATATTCTAGTTTTATTATTGGTATTTTTATAATAATGTGATTTGTTCATACATAATGATTTTTCTATTCATTTTCATGTATATTTACTCCTATAATTTATGTTTTACACATTATTTTGAAACAAAATCAATTATTCGTTGAATAAACATTTAATATATTCATTCATTTAATGAATAAAATTTTAGGTTAGATTAAATTAATATGTATTTTTTTTCCAGGATTGAATCAATTTTAATGTTGTTTTTTTTATGAATAGTTATATTTGTTTCTAGGGTTTCGTAATTCCTCATTCAAGATTCCATTAAACTAGTTCTCCCAGTCAGTTCTACAAAATACCTCAAGCATACCTCTTCATATTATGTTGGTTACAGGCGAGCAGTTAGGGTATTTTGTGGGAGCATGAGCAGACTATAATCCCATATCATAGCGCACAACTAGCCGAAAATAACCAAATATCATACAAACTTGAGACTTTATAATGAATATTCGAACTAAAGTAGATGTGTACAATAATAAACTCTAATTTAGTATGGTCCTAAATTTCTAGGTCTTACATATATTTCTTTAATTCAACTCCTATAATCTAACACCTACAAATAAAAGAGAAAAATGTAAACACAACTGTCGCAAGTGAAAAAATATTATCAATTTTATATAATCTGCCTCCATTAGGGTGACACCATCAGTGCTATCTTAATTAATAGTGAAACAATTTATAAGGATCTAATAAAAATACTGTATCTCTAATAAAAATGTGAGATATTATCATGTACCCATGTATAGAGGTATTCCATAATGGTTTTGAGTACAACTAAAAATGCCGCCCCCAATGCTGTCTAATGAAAATACAAGTCGTAACCAAAGTGCAAGCCAAAAAATAGTGGGATACAAAATAGTTCTGGAAAATATTAAATATTAAATGAAATAGTTATTTATATAATAACACATTAAATCCATATTTTTATGGGGGAACCAGACCAACCATAGGTACATTGACCAAGAGTGGTCATCAAAAAATTGTGGTAGGGTAATATTATACGAGTAAAACAATATGGTCTTTTCAAGTCCCATATAACTCCAAATATAATACAATTTTAACATGGATCACTACAAATTAGGCTTGGAAGTCCATTACAATCATTTAAAAACATTCATTATAATAATATTATTACGGACACATTTTAGAACATAATCATAAATTTAGATAATATTTTCTCAAATCATAAGCCTGACAACCAAACCATGGAAGTAGAATTACATGTCCCACAACGTATACCATTGATAAGTAATTATATTTCCATCACCCTAAATCATGGATCAGGAATTTCAGGTATAGTACCCCTTACCATTGAATAGGAATTCCATTTATGATTCCCTAAATTATGGATTATGAATTTAATGTACAACTCCCAAAACCTTTGATGAGGAACACAATGCCCAACACCTTATACCATGGATAAGGAAGACCATGTTCATTAAACTAAACCATAAATTTCAGGAGGTATTCCATCATTATATTTCCTTATATACATATCATGGTCTCTATAGTTTCATTGTGTATCTTAAATCATAATATATAATATGCATCATTAGAGAAACATTCTAAAATAAAAAGAATATAGTATACTACCATTTCAAGTATCATATGTCCAACACCTCAACCACATATGTGGATATACCTCACCCCCATTCTCATCGACTAATATTTGTATAAATATATTTATACCGTCATATCATACACTCTCTCAACAATACAACCAAAATCATATCATAAAATCCATCATGGCATAAAATAAGAAATAATTAAAATAAAAAGGGAAAACATATAAATGGATTGTCCAGCACCAAAGGTCAAAATCACCATCATATACATAAAGACTAATACATTACCTTATTTACCACAAAACTCCCTCTACCATTTTTATTAAACAACCACACCCACCCTAGGTAGGTCTATCAATCATGAACCCACATGGTCTTATTGGTCATCATGTAAACAAAAGTAACGCTATTACAATCCATGGTCATAGTGAAACGTCATGTCAACACTAATCTCTTGGTGGTCACGAATCCCACAACCCATAATCTAACATATCAAGTCTATACATGACTATATTTGATGATTAATAAAAGGTAAATGGTCACATGTGTATTCCATAAGAGACATCCACATGTAAATTTTCCCAATCACCACTAGAAAATATTATAAAACATATATACTAAAGAACAACTATATATTCCATATCATTTCTATTAATCCATCAAATTAAATAACCATAGTTATGATATAATCCCTAATGATTTACAATTTTTCTTCACCACTTCACTATTATATTAAATGAATTAGAAAAAGTGAGGCATAAGATATTAACCATATCACTGAAACATCTGTTAAAACCTATTTAATTAATATAGAATCAATTTAATTCCAAAAAATCATTTAATCAAATCATGGAAACATATATACAAACCTGGTATTTGTAGAATATACCACATAAAAGATGAATTATTATGAAAATTTTGAAATCTCTCAGAGTACATTACTCATTAAAAAGAATTTCAACAAATCCCTTCAGAGGGATGAGTACCTTTACAATGTCAATCCATGATCTCCATCATAAAAACAATCTCATATCATCCACATATTCTCTAAACTCATTCCAAGATGAAAATTACATTTAAATTTTATAATTATAATTATTTAATTAAATAAGTATCATTGAGATATTATTCTAGAAATCAAATAGATAGTTCATATCCCGTAAAAATTACAATGATCTAACATGAGATATACATAACGTACACATAACACCATTTTTGAGATAATACCTATTAGGAAAAAAAATTAAAAAATTAAAAAAACTAATTCATTAGGGAATAACCTGGTATATTCACTATAGTCTCTAATGAAATTGAATCACTAGAAAATTACATTTAGGAATAAACATTACAGATTTTATATTCTTGAAAACAAAAAACCCAATAATCCACAGATGATTACACCATGCTTTGATGAAAATGAGGGAAAAACTAAACTGAAAAACTCCAAATATACATAGATATAATTGAATTTAGAAATGAATTCACTAGAAGAGATGAAATAAAATAAAATTTGAAATATTATTAATTTACCCAATAAAAAATAAATAGGTTGAATAAGGATGAAGAGTGTTTAAAACCATTTATGTCATGAATATCAAATAGGGAAGAAATGGGGTGGAGTGGTTAATAATATGAAAAGGAAATTTTTTAATATATTAATTTTTTAATTTATATGAAGCAACATGGTTTTGAAAACTATTCCCAGGCCATTTATTGGGTAAATTATAAGAAAAAACACCATCATGGTTTCTCCACACAGATAGTCAAACGTTGTGCCAACCATGAAAAAAACAATTGGAGCCTTCGTCAATATGGATAAATGTTTTTATGAAATAGTGGGAAGATTGTACATCATTTCTAAAGACTAAATTTTCTTCGCATGGTTTGCAGTTGAACCATACATGGTTATTATTTAGCAATGTGGTAACTATTAAACACACATGTTTTTAAATCTAAATGATGTTAAAAACATTAGATCATCATGGTGTCACACAGTTTATCTAAAACCAATCACCCTTTAAATAACACTCCATATCAACTAAAATGTAACAAAATGTCTTTGATGCTCATCTGAAAAGTCATGATTCCACCCAATGTTAATTAGTCATCCCAAAATACTATTTTGAAGCATTCCAAATCATAAAATTACTCAAATATTCTTTTTCCAAAAGTTGATTCATCTAATAATGAAAATTAATATGCCTTACAATATTTCCATTATTTCACAACCAAGTCACAACCTCAAACTGAAGGAAATAAATAAGACAAAAGCTTAGCCAACATTATCTTTGAATACAAGAACACCATGATATAACATAAAAGTTCATTTCTAGAAAAAAAATTATTATATCATCATCTGATGCATCACTAGTGTCATGGTGAGCCCCACCATAATATTGAAATTTTAACTACAAACTATTGATTATTATATGATTTTCTATTGGGAGAATACCAAATGAACCTCAATATTGTTGTTTTATGATGTGTCCAAAATGATTCCCAATATAAAATTCCCTATGACCCCTAATAAGGCCATTTATCATTATATTACAACCTTTTTGTTGAATACCAAATACAGTAGACAAAAACCCTCCATCTATTTTGAAACTAAAAGAAAACCATATATTAATCATAATCCTAACAAAACTTCTAAAAAATATAACTAATTTAAAATGGGAAATTCCTGATAATGTATGGAAATCTCCATATTAGTTTCAGGAACTATCAAATACCAGAATATAATCAATCAATTATTCCCATAAATGATTTTCCCCAATTGATGTTCTGTCACCACCTCACGTGGTAAGGATTATATCACACCAATATGTATTCCACCAACATCCAAAGGATTACACTATGCTATATACATGAATCTTGTTGAGATTACATAGTTAGATCTTCCCCTGACAAGTAAACATCATTTTCCCACACTCAACCATTGATTTACCTCAAATAAATAATACATCATATTATATCACGAACCATATTATCCTATAGAAAACACTCATCTCGATCATCCTATATATCTATTTTCTAAAAAATCCACCATGAATCTTTGATATCATGACATCATTTTTTCTATAATGACCTAGTATAAATATACATACACATTAAATAAATATTGTGGAATACATAATAAATTACAAAATATAATCCCATAGACCATATTGGTTTAGTTATAATAGAAAAATGGAAATGTATACATTAATATATAGATGATATAAATTATCTCCAACTAGATTCTTATTGACGAGAAATCTTTTTAAACACATCAAACAGAATAAAAATTTTCCAAACTTATGGAAGGAAACATAAAAATGGGTGACCTCAGATGTATGTAATGGTAAAAACAGGAGACATGTAAGACTAAACATGATAATAGGGGTATGAGAACACGATCATAACAATTGATGTTCATAACATGTATATAATAAGATAAGAAACATGAATCATCGAATAATACTTTGATGTTAATAATACATGAATTAGAATAAAATAATTAACATAAAGAATGAAAGTATATCCCAGGAATATGACATGAAATTTTGGAATTCATAATAATGTGATATAATTCCCAATATTTCTTGACACAATTCTACAACTTATCTGGGAACATCATTGGAGATTCAACTACTAGTATGGAGACACCACTATCCCTAGTCAAATATACTTCTTTATATGGGATCATGTTTCCCCCTAATCACATAATGGTTTGTTTTCCAAATTTTACATCTTCATTGGAACTACACGTATTGGGATGGAAACACCAACATACCCAGTCATTTCCCTTTCATTGTTAGAGATATGCTATCCACTTTTTCCCATTGTAGATCAATCATGTTGACATGATTCCCATTATTATTACATAACACATAAATATTTACAAAATTAATTCGAGGGATATCTAGGTACCCCCAATATATTAATAAAATATTTCATACATTTTACACATTATAATAATAAATTTGTCATATCATAAACCATAAAAAGAAATTGGTTTTGTAAGTATCATATTATATAGAGTGAATCAAGGATTAGGGGATGATACCTGATTTTTGGAATGATGTTTTGGTAATTGGTTTTGTATTATTTTGAAACTAAGGGGTTATTCCGACTAAATACATTTTATTATTCACTATGATTTCTAATGTTGTGTTACTCTGATTTGTGGGGTGTATTGTCATAATGTTTCTCATAAGACCATCAATGCAAGTTGTAAGCCTATAGGGTATGGGGATGTATGTATTAGGACATATTATGAAATGGTACGACAACATAATTAATTTCTATTGGACTATATGTTATTATCACATATCTAATCATCATGTACCTTTTTTTATTAAGTAATTGGGAAATGTATACATGAAAATATGATATTTTGGGCAAAGGTAATGTTCATGTACCCGACAGTATCATAACCATGTGTAGGGGAAACTCTAGATCCTATGGTGGAATTATTGTTCTTATGGTTATCCTGTTATAGTTGAAATTTAAATTCACCAGTGGCAATATAATTATTGTGATATGTTAATGTTTTATGATAATTTTATATTGGGAACATATAGCATGATCATGTACAAAAAAGAAAATATTCTTCAAATAAATGGTTTCTATGAAGTGTTTCATTTTCGGATGGCAACAAAAATCTGATTATGAACAATTTTATTGAAATTAATAATATCTGGTTTTGGGAAATAATTTGTTTTCTTAATTCATTTTTCTTATAATGAATTATTTAATAATTAATATAATTTTAATTTAAATTAAAATCTGATACCTATATTTATTAAATTAATATCAAACATAATTATTTTGACATGAGATATTGTTTGTCACCGATATTTCCAGTGTCCCTATATATGGTTGTTTGCAGGTAGTGATTGTGTTTCATTTATTTTCTTTTAGGTTGTTTAAATAAATTAGATTGTTTATTGCTAGTTGTAAACCCCAGTTTGGTAACAGTGTATGTCACATATGATTTTCATAGATGCATGATTCTAAAATTATGTAGGCATTATAATTTCATTACAGTAACTTAGATAGATATTAAATCATTTTAGATTAATATTCTGCACATTAAAATAATACATGCATGAGGACAATAATATTATAGTGTCTTTGGATACTTCGAAAAAAATATTCTATCCCCATGAAAGATCTTCAGAATCACTCATAATGATCTCCACCATTATTACTTATATCTAAATCCAATATTCGTAACATGGTTAATGGAAACATAAGAAAGTTGTGAGCTCATGTTCCTAGAAAGGGTAAATAAGTGAGATATGTAATCATAACCATGAGAAAAAGTGTGTGAGCAAATGATCATGAATATATTAGATCATTCCCTACATGTCATAGATCATATACATGAAATATGGAATATGTAATGAATTTTCATAAGAAATGAATCAAAAGTAAATAAAGAACATAGTCCAACTAATGCTTACAAAAGAATAAAACATACACTTGTGGATGAAACATTATCATAAAATAATGATTTCTATAGTTTCCAAGGCATTGATTCCATGGCCAACATGGTAATATGGGATCACATCCCATACCCTAATTGTAGTCATAGTTCTTTCCCATAACCATATTAGTAGCATTATTTTACTCCCCATGCCATTTTGGCAGTTATAGTTCACTTACATTGTCATGATAGTATTATGAGTTGTCTCCAAAAAAATATCATGATATTCATAGTTAACTCCCATGTCCATATTAGCAGCCATGGTTCACTCCCCAGATCATATAATTCTAAATCATTATATATAAATCATTACCCAATTAATTAGATAGAGATATTGGTCCCACCAATCTCATAATGAAATCATACATACATGTTCCATGAGATAACAAACAACGATATCATAACCAATGTAATGGTGTTAATTTCATTCAAAAGTAATAATATAATATATTATAATGAAGTGTTAGGTTTTATAATAATTTCGTCAAAATCAAATCTAGTCAGAATAAGTGGGTTTCTTGAAAATCATTCCATCAAAACATAAACCATCTAGAGGAATAATATGAATGGTATTTTTCAACTATAACAGAGTATTTAATCATAGGTTGGGAGGATGTTTTTAGATCACATAGAAAATAAATTTTAATTTAAAATAAATTTTTAATGTATACACAGTTGTCAAAACCCTTTTCATTGAAACCAATTTGAAAATATAAAAATTATTAATTGAAATTATTAAAATTTGATCTTAAGGAAAATAAACATTCTCTTTTCAAATAGGTTTCTTTTCAAAAAAATATATTGAAATATTAAAAAAATAATTTTCATTTTAAAATAACCATTTAAGGTGTTAGGGTATGCTTATTGGTAATTAAGATTCACTAAAAAGAAAAAATAATTCATTTTTTAAAAGAGAAAATACATTCTTCAATTAAATTTTTCAGAAGGGTTTCATAGTACATCGTTTGAAAAATTAAATAATGATTCCATTTAAATTGTGTAGTAAAAATTCATAAATGGATAAAAATGAATTCAAAAATCCAAAAGATAATAATAAATTATTTTATAAAAACATTTTCTGAAAAAATGGAAATTGATGGTATATATTACCAAATGGACATGTAAAAAAATCAATCTGAAATGTGAACAAGATTGTGAAATCATCACTTTATAGTTTATAGTCAATGAAATAATATTCCACATGCAATAAACTAATAATAATAATATGGAAATATCATATTCATCTTGATTTGTCTCATAAAATTCAGTCATGGGAATTATATACACTATGGATAATAAATGTTTATTGTATGAGGCATGTGTCCCACATAAATAAAGTGAGAAAAAAATACCCTTTCATAGTGTTTTTACTCCCTTGGAACATGAACAAGATTTCCTATGTAATAAATATAAGCTTTTGATAAATATTTTATAGAATAATATTCTTATATCTAATACCACATTGTTTTATTATGATCTTATATTACTTTCTTGTCAGCAATTCTATGTTAATGTTTCACTTTAGGTAATATTATCTTTTTCTTTGAATGTGTCTAATATTTTTATGTCGTTATTCTTTATACATATATCATGAATCCAGAATGTATATCATGATATAACTATCAAGTATATCTTATATATATATAAATTATATCATATTGATATAAAATATTTAATACATCATTCATAGAGATAGTAATTTGAACATACGCATGTACGATATTTCCAAATTAATTATCATATTGATGGAAACAATGTAAATGAAATTTTTATATATATATATTTATGTATTTATTATATTAAAATTATTATAATATATATATATATATTATAATTTCACAAAACATATCCTCAATATATTTCAGGTTGTGTTTAAAGAAATCAAATCGCATTTAGGGGGTGGTATTCCACACTTCCTCGAATGAGATTATAGTATTAACACAAAATTTAAAGTAAAAAATGTATGTTTTGTAAAAATTAATAAAAAATATTAGAGACATAATATATAATATATATATCATATATATGTATATATAATTTTTCTATCATAATTTCCTCCATGATTTTTGGTAAAGGATGAAATGAACAATCGTCGTTTCAGGAGCCAGTAGTACACTATACACTGAAATAGCATATTCGATAGAAATTAAGTGGCGGTGTCAGTAAGTGTAGGTGATAACATTAGAATAAAAAATTATATAGTACTTAGGATATTTATGTTGTCTTAAAATATTATAATAATTTGAGTGTGGGCGGTGGAGAAGGAAAATAATGGATATGAGCTTGAGAAAAAGGCATTACCCCTTAACAAGGTAACTTATTTAGCATTGTGCCAATAGTATTCCTTGAGTTTCCTTATGCCTAATAGAAGGATTCTATGAGGAATTTAGGGAAGTTGTGAGGATAAATTACCAGTTGTTTTCCATGTCAAATAACTTAGTAGTGTTAATAAAATAGATGGGGATGTGCCCTTTTATAAGAGGGAGGATTTGCTCATTATTAAACTAAAAAAATATGAAATTATTATTATTTGATTTGATTTTCAAATATCTCCTATGTGAGTTATTTGTAGTTTTAGATGATTATGGGTCGAAATACCCTCATCTAATGAACTTCAGATGTGTTTAGGTCACAAAATGAACCATATATTTTGGTTTCAAACCTTAGTTAAACTATTTAAATATTACAGTGAAAACATCACTTTTTACACTATATAAATAATGTAGTTATTATAAAATAAAAAATAACCATTATTTGATAATTTATGTCATATTTATAAATATCCTAGTCATTTGGATGAATTCAATATTTTTACGACTTTTATAACATTTTAAAAAATTATTATTTACTTAAAGTATAAATTATGTCAATTTTGATACTATTCAATAATTTCATTTTATAAAAAAATCAAACCAACATGATAAATTCACACCAATCATTAAAATATTCAAATTAAATATTTATGTTTTAAACAAAATTCTTGGATTTTATTAAAGAAGTAAATATTTTTTTAATTTTTATATTTGTAATATCATTAATTTGATATATCATCTAATTAAACAACAACTGTACCATTATTATACAAGAAATTAATTAAATTTTCTATTATCTAAAAATTAAAATTAAAATATTAAAATTAATATAGATTTCATATATTTATAATGAATATTTATAATCGAATAATTATTCTGTATAACCCTATATTAAAAATTATTTAGTTATTAAAATTTGAATTTGACATTTTTAATCTTCTTTTAATTAAAACTAATAAATGAATTAATCTCAAACTGGTGTAGTAAAAAGAATCATATTTTTTTATCAAAAAATTAATTGGGTCTAGAAACACATATCCAACTAAATTTTGATATTTATTATGTTGATTTTATATTATAAAAATATTATTTTTCCCTAGGATTATCATTATCACTTTAACAGTGGTAAATGATATTCCAAAGTTACTATCCACCCAAAATTATTCTGATAATATTAAACCAAAGAATTCATACTGATTACAACAATTTATGTTTATTATTTCAGAATTCAACTATGAGAAATTTTTAAATTACATTTAATGATAATATTTCAAATGTGGCAGTCCTCCTTCTCTCTGTGCGGCGCGTTGGCGTCACTCCCCCACCACCGCGGCCTGACCTAGTCATGGCCCTCCACTCCACTGCGCAACATGATAGTTTAGCGGTTATTCAGTTATTGCGGCCCTCCCAGCCACTGTTCCTCTTCGGTGAGGCATGACAGGGCCACACCACTTTGTCATGGTCTGCCCTGGGCGCGGTTCCACACTCCCTGCACGGTGCGATGACACCATGCCCTTTTGGCTCCGCCTCCGATGTCAACCAAACAAGAAGTGACAGAGGGATGTTGTTCCATGTTGTTTCAGTACGTGCCCTCTGCATTAGGTGAAAAAAATTGTCCAACAACGATCCATAACAAACGATGAGGAACATGGATTAAATTTAATCAAAACAAACCCATACCCTATTTCTATGAACGTTGTCTATGGTGTGGGAAATGAATTTCGAAGACATCATCGTACGTTGCTCCTATCACACGCCACTGATCCCAAGATCGAGCGTCACCCTCATTCTTCATCGGAGATAGTGATGTATTTATTGGAAAGGATATCGTTCCATGAATTTAAAAAGAATTCAAAATAATTCAAATCAGTTCAAATTAATTATTTGGCATTAATTAATTCTTAGGTGTGGTGGAACTATAATTAGGGAAGGTTGAAAGTGAAAAAGGTTCCAAAAATTTATGGGGAAGTGAAGAGTTCATCCTCCTTAATTGGGGGTTCAAGGGAGTTAGAGAGGTCGGGTGGGTACCACCTAATAATCCTCTAAGGTTATGTGGGGGTGAGCCTCACCACCATAACCACTAATGAGAGGTTATGGTGTGGTGGCCCCCACCTACAACCACCACATTGGGGTTTTAACCACCACCAATAAAATTAAGTGAATAATTTATTTTATTCAAATTAATTAAAACCTCCAAAAATTATCTTTCACTCATGATAAAATGCATCTATGGTGAATGTCACACTAAGAAATCACTGACTCAGTGAGATCAACGATGACCTCAGATTTCAATTCTGAGCACCCGTTTATAAGATATAAAATCTCGCACATACGTTTACTAAACGTAACCGAACAAATATTCAATATGTGATTCCGGGTACATCGTGCATCGTAATCAAATGTCGTCAGAAATTGCGAACTAATAATATTCTCATGTATTAAAAACATAAAATTTTAATGGGAATTTAGGGTCATTACATTCCACATATATCCCCACTCTTGTGATTATGTGACCCAAAAATGAAACATTTTTAATCCCAAATTCAATTTTGGTAAATTTTTCATAATGTTTCTCCTATCTCAGAGTGTTTAGTAAAATTTTGATGTGATCATTAGGTTCATCGTTTCTCAGAGAATGTACAATAATAGCATCTATAAAGACAACCAAAAACATATTAAGATAGTCTCTAAATACTCTATTCATTAAATCCATTAATATTGTTGGGCAATTAGTAATCCTAAAACTAATCATTAGAAATTCATAGTGCCTATACCTAGTACGAAATTCCATCTTTGTTATATCCTCATTTTTACTCTTAATTGATGATATCATGAATGAATATCAAATCTTAAAAAATATTGAGCTACTCATTGTTGGTAAAATATGTCATCAATGCATGGGAGGTAATTTTTTTCTTAATGGTGATATTGTTAAGTTCTCGGTAATCCATGCATTGTCTCATTGATCCTCCTTTCTTCATAACCAACAAAACATGTTCTCCCCAAGGTGAAGCACTAGGGGATATGGATCCCTTATCATGATTCTCTTTGAGTTTATTCTTCAATTCATACTACTCAATTGAGGATATTCAATAAGGTGCCTTTGAAATAGGCAAAGCACCTGGTATGAGTTCTATTGAAAACTCATCTTTGTGATTTGGTGGATGACATGGAAATTACTCTGGATAAACATCATCAAACTCCCATTAATATGGTCATTTCATAATCATGATGTCTAATCAACTATTTGATATAAATAAACATTATTTATTGGAATCAACACCCATAAGCTGGAAGAAATTTCCGTTAGAAGGTTTTATTCATCTTTGCATAGTTAGATAATCATAGACTTATCTTGAATATAAAATGTGACTTCACTTATTTGGAATTTTTTATGAGCTCCATATAAGTAAATCCAATCCATGCCAAAAATTACATCAAATTACACTATATGAAGGATCTCATGATTTGCAGGAGGCGCTTTCCAAAAAAACATCAATTGGTGAAGAATTGTAATCTTTTTATGCGACTGTTGTTCTGTAAAAAGTTGTCATAGAAAACTAAACATCTTATTGTTTATGTACTACAGTGATACCCTTAAAAAATTGTTTATAAATAATAGAGATGGTGGATAGAGAATAAAATAAAACATTTTCTACTTTAGAGTGGATCGTAAGTGTTCCTTTCACCACTTTATTATCATACACTACATCACTGATAGAAATTTCATGTGACTTTTCTATTTATTTTTCCTTAAGAGTATCTTGAAGTGGATCACTATCAATAACCCTTGGAATTGGTCATTGATTTGAATAATGCCTCATTTCCTTGAACATGTATCATTGAAGTGTAGGTGATGAATTCAGTGTAGCATTTTCATTGTCCACATCATTATACATATTTTCCCATCACTTCAGTAGTAAAATGTCTAATGACCTTATTTTCCACACATAAATCATTTACCTGTCCCTTTAAGAAAATTAACTACATGTTTTTTTCCACCCATTGAGCATAAGGGAAAACTAATCTTATTTTTAATGTAGTGTTTATATTTTCATTTGAATTCCATGGTCCTATTCATATCAAACCCATATGACTGATTGGTTACTCAAATATATATCTCAACCAAGATAGCACATCATAAAATATCCGTGTAGCTACTGATGTACCTTAGGGATAATTCCCTTCATGGATTGGGTTTTAGGACAATAAAAAATCAATAGATTTTACTCCCAGGTTGGATTTTAAATTTGGAAGCATACCTGGAAAGTCTTGTAAAATTATATTTGTAGGTACCAATGGATTCATCATTCATTTTCATCAGTTAAAGATTCCCTTTCTCCATCATTATTATATGAATATTACTGATATTTTTACTAAAAAATATGTTCTTGATCTCATCCCTTCCATAGACTCAATTTCATTTATTTTCCTTGAGTTATTAATAATATTCCACCATTGATCAGCTTCACCTTCCGAACAATATACTGCTAAGATGAATTTATCAAGTTCATAAAATTATAGAAATGAAAATATCTTTTTAGTAATAGGGATTCATTGTTTACTCACTAATAGATGAGAAGACCCATTGAATGAATGTCGACATTTCCTCGTGAAGGATTCAATTGAATGTTCCTTCTTCATTTGACCATTTGGATGTGTTTCATGATTCATATCTTGAGAAAGATGTGTTATGAAGTCTACAAGAATTTTCAATCTAGCTCCCATAACATTTGGTTTCTCATGGAGACAATAATTGTATTTCTCAACACATTCATCATTAACACAGTTTCATTCGAGTTCAATCAATTGACTAAATAAATAAAGAATTGTTTTAGAAACGGTAATAATTATTGGAGAACCACATAATAAATAATAAATAATAAATTTAGCACACATTAGGTTTTTTTCATCTGTTATTCATGAATGTTTCTAAAACAATATGATTGTATCTTATAATTTGACATATCCTTATTGTTCTTACTAGGGATTTCTCATCCTAGATTCAAATGGTTAACTATACCTTTCTACTGATAACAATTATAACACCCCATAATTTACATACATTATTATTACTTATTAATTAAGGTATATTTATTACAACAAAAAAGAACCATTACAGGACCGTTTAGGTAATGAGTCATTAGAAATTACGAAACATAAAAAAAATGGTTCATAAAACATATTCATTGTATATTGTTTATTTCCTTATAACTAGAATAATTTTAGGAATATCACATTTATTTCCTATTATCTGGACCTGGGGAATAGGAACATAAAAATGGTGAGATAAAATGCTCAGTAAGGTTATACAAAGGAATTATCAATCATATCATATTCATAATAACATAACATTTAAAAATCTTAACCTGTATAAGAGATCATAATAACATGTCATTGGATAAATCATATAAGAAAAATGAAATCCCAATAATCCGAATAGATGACATGATACTTATTGTCATACACACAAAATCCTAGAAAATAATTTAATATTAGTCAAGCCTCTTTTCCAAGACCACCATAGCGGACAAACTCCATTACCAAAAAAGGTTCCCTCCGTTTTCCAGTCCTGTATCATTGAACCAGATTATGTTTTCCATCCATCCATTTATATCTCATGAGATATAAATCATTACCCAATGCATTGGAGGTAGATATAGGACCCAATAATCTGATAATGAAACCATTTTTATGTGTTCAAAATAACATAAATCATACCTTATAACATAACCGATGTATTAAAACGGGATTCTAAAACATCATGCCATCATAACATAATTAACATAAGATAAAAGAACTTCACAAATATAATTCCATCATAACATATTCAAATATAAGTAATAATTAGGATATAAACATAACCCTATACAAATTTATATTGAAAATAATTTTGATAAAACACTTGAGCTTAGATCGTAAGGAAACTATTATTTCTTATTCAAAAACAATTTATTTCTCACTATTTCGTGCAATTTTAAATTAGAATAAGTAAATTGATAATAAAAATAAAAACTAGAAATAAAATATTCAATAAAAATAATCCTCTAGGAAAGTGTAAAACTTCGTTTATGCATTATAATTTAAAAACACATTTTCTTCTTACATTTTCTGGAAAAGTCAACATGTACCCCATATGGTAAACAAATTAATGTTTCCTTCAATAACATTTGGTAAAAGTCAAAAAAAGAATAAAATGACTTTAAAAAATCATAAAATAATATTAAATATTGTATGAAAACATTTTTAGAAAACATGTACATTGATGATAAATATAACCACGGTAAATACTTACGAATAAACACTCTTGGATAAATATATGATTTGATATGTTATCCATTAACACAGGTCTGATATGATATATCTGTGTCCAAAACACTTGTAAAATGATTTAAATAATGTTATGGAGTTATTTTAAAATCATAAAGTTATTTATTATTACATTTATGATCATATGTTCATCCATTTGTTAGTATCATTTCATTTTTACTCTTTATTCAGGTATTAATTGCATTATTTTCGTATGTATGATTTGTCAGTTAAGTTCTTCTTCCTATTTTTATGTTATAGTTATATATTTTATAAAACATTATTAGTATAATATATATAATATATATTAATTAAAATCATTTATAATCATTGTTTAATGAATATCATGTTGAATGAATCTCATCCCACCGTGGAGACAGTAAGTCATACGTACGCATGAGCTACAATATCATTCCCATAACATATGAATGGTATTGAAGTGTTTGGTGTATATTATCTAAAAATTATCATAAATTTTTATTATTCATATATAGGTATTTTTTACACTATTATACCCATCCATGTAAGGGTGTGGTGAAAAACATAGTACACCACAACCGGGAGACGATAAGTCGTATGTACGCACGTGTGGCGATTTCATTTTCTATAGGATGAATAGATTATGAAATACTAGTGTTTCATATTTATAATAACATATAATTATATGATTGATACTGAAATTTTTTTTATAACTAAACAACTTAGGATAAAGAAGTAGGAGATAAATAAAACCTAAAAGAATTAGTAGAAGAGATTACCTCTTCCTCAATGTGCCTCGTTTGAATTTCCTCTTAGTGCATGAGAGTTGGTATTATGAGATGACCAGAATATTCATAATGTCACTAGAGAAGTTTAGAATGGTAATTGGTAGGGGTTGGTCAATCTTGAATTCTCATAATGGAGTAAAGTGGATATGGAGGAGGTTCCCTTTTTTAAGATATGAGAGAGGCACTTTAGGAAATTATGAAAAATAAATATTTATATTAAAATAAAATTATACCAAAAAAACTATAAAGCTTCTTTATTTTGAGGATGAGATTCTATATAATTGTAATGTAATCAACCAATATTTTTTTCACAATTTACTGCATAAATATAACCCTTATCATTCTAATTTTTCAATAGTTATTCTATTAACGTTTTATTTTGTTTATAACATTTTAAATATTTAATTTCGATATATATTTACTTATGTCATTTTAACTATCTATAAATGGAGAATTTATTATATTTTCGACCTTATAAATATCACTTTGTAATTTTTAAATATTTTTATGATTTTTATATTATATTTTTAAATGTTATGTTTATAAAATATCAATACTGTCAATTCTGACACAATTCATTTATTATAAGCTAAATAATGTTCCTACATATGGTAAAATAGATCCAAAATAAGCAATACACTCCAAAAATGTCATAAAAACATAGAAAACTCATGTTGAGATTTAATTAGTTTATATTATATTTATTTTAACATTTCTAAAAATAATTATTTGATATTTATATTAATTTATAAACATTTACATCACTACCGTGTCGCCATTAATGGAAATTATTTAATCACTAAAATTATACATAAATTTTTAGGATGTGGGCATTTATTTAATATTTAAAGATACTATTCATGTTCAATCATATCTCTTATTTATCCATATATTAAAATTTATACACTTATATAAAAATAGATTGACACACATTGCCCATTTCATTAGTGTTTATTACATTCATGAAATTTTAATAGGTATGTGAAAATAAAGTTATTTACATTCAATAAATATATGATAAGGTTGGAATGTAATCATTAAATAGGAATTCTATAGGTGTTAATGTGATTTTAGAATATTATTTTTACCATTAATTACTTGATTCTCCTTTAACCAAGGTAATAAAAATAATTACAAAAGTTAATATTCATAATGCCTAAAAATAAAAGTAGAATATTTACATAATTTGGACCTAATGATTCCAAATATGAAATCCATTTTTAAAATTCAAAAAACATATGTTTTAGTAATAAATTTTGAATTAATCCAGTTATTGAGAAAAAGAGTTTAAAAAGTAAAAACACTACAAAAGATTGAAATTTTTTTACCTTTGAATTCAATGTAAAATTAATGATAATGGCATACATTATATTAAATGGTAAAAATATATTATATTTATACATTAAAAATATTAAATATAATAATTTTACCATATAAATTATATCAATGAAAAATTATATTTTAATTAATATTTATAGTATTTTTACTATTCCTCAAAATAAGAATGTTATATGAAAAATATCCAAAATTTATCCAAAGTAAATTTATATACCTTACTTCAAAATAACATGTTTATAATGTCATATAAAATAAATAAGGGTTCATAGTCTTAATTTAAAATTTTTTCACTATTCAACAATACAAAATTATCCTTTTTTTTAAAACAACATCTAATAGGGTTTTATTTAAAACCTATGAATAAAATATCAATTAATCTAATATAAAAAATATTTTATTAATTATATAACACATATATATCTTATTAATTTCATTACTAAATGTTATCCAGTCTAAAAAATAAAAAACTAATTCATTTATTTTTTTAATAATTCATTTTCATCAGTTAGTTATAATTATTCCCGCTATCCAAAAACCTATTCTATAATAGTAATTTTATATTAATGGAGTCTCACGGTTCTTTTTAACTAAATATTGCATACAAATATTGACATTGAAGGATAAAAATTATTTCAAGAATAAATATTTCTTAAAAACCTCAGGGTGTTATATTTTTTTATGCACCCAATTAGTTAACAATGAGATTAGAGGCGATGAATGATAGAGGTGTCAATTAACATCTTAAATACGGGATTGTGGGGATATAAATATATATTTAACATTTGATAATTTGAGGATAGAGGGGTTACCCTGTTGTGGATAAGTCATACTTTCATTAAAGTATAAATCAATGTATTTTTATCCAATGTAATTGGATAACCTTATCATTGGGCTAAAAGACATTATTTCAATTTTTTTTCTTGTATTAATACATGATTAATTACTTCCACTAAATTTTCATATAAATAAAATGTATAACTTAATATAAATTCTCTGTTTGTATTAAGGGTAAATTGATTTTCTATCTTTTTTATGGTATAATATCTTCTATTTAAAACATTGTGTCAATCTATTTAAGATAATATTCTTTTTCAGACATAATGTATTTTTAATTATCCTTATATATGAAGGTTTAGTGAATCTAACTTGTTTTAGTTTGTTAAAAATGATTTCCATTGGACTAAAAATTAATGTTTTAAAGTTAAAATTGACCCTCTTCTGGTTGTGTTATCTTGAAACAGATATCTATCCAGAAATGAAATGTGTTGTAAAAATGAATAAATTATCTTATATAAAAAATAAATATTAAATATAACATATATATTTTGAGTTTCTATAATAATGGACACTATGATTGGAGGAAATTAAAAAACATTAAGAATCATTACTTTGTGTGGCAGTAGTTTGACAAACACAGAAACAATAAGTTTGAATCAATTAGATGGGCATGTGTCTATGTGTATATTGAAACCATAGAATATTAAAATACTAGTATATTTATGACATAGGTTTTGTCATAAAATAAAGTAATAAAGAGATTGTAGGGGTGGAGAATGAACATAATGGAAATGAGTTTGAGATATTACATTACCTATTAATCGGGTTACTTTTTTTGGTTTGTGAAAAAAGGTTTTCTTGGGTTTCCTTATGAAATATTTATGGCTTATATGAAGACATTATTGAATTTGGGATGAATGATGGGTAGGGACTAGCTGAGCTAATAGGCAATAACTGTGTGAATAAAATATAAGAGGTGTCCTTTTATAAGAGGAGGGAGAGACACATTATGTAACTCAAAAACAATTAAATTATTTTAAATTTATTTTCAATATACAATATCTTGAAATTGAGTCATTTATTATTTGTTATGAGAATGAGTCAATATAACTTCAACCAGTGAATTTATGACATGATTAGGTCACAAAATGAACTATATCTTTTGTCTTCAACACTTAGTAAAACAATTTAACTCTTACCATGACAATGTGTCTTTTTTACACTATTTGGTTAATGTAGTTTTAATAAAATGCAAAACTAACTCCATTGGATAACTCATGAAATATTAAACATTATAATTTTATTTTGGATGAGTTATAAAATTTTAATAATATTCTATAATATAAAGAATTGACATTTATTTTAAAGTAACATTTCGTCAATTTTGACACTATTCAATATGTACATTTATACAAATATCAAACCAACATGATAACATTGAAATAATAATTCAGATAAACAAATAATATGACTAACTAATCGATAATTATTTAATTCCATTGATTATGTCTTATTATATTTATTTTAATATTTTTAATATCATTTATTTGATATCTAAATAATTAAACAATTACCACATCGTTATAATACAATATTTTAACAAAATTATCTCTTCTCTAAAAATTTAATAAAATTATCATGATGAATACATAATTCATATATTTCATGTGAATTTTAATAGTTGAATTTTTCTTCTATATATCCTAATATAAATAATTATTAATTATTAAATTTTGAAAATGGAATTTTTAACTCTTGTTTAAATAAAATATAATAATTTTCATAATATAACACAACTGGATAAAAAATAATCGTATTATAAATATAAGAATTATGTTGGTGGAAATACACTTATCCAACTAAATTAGTATACGTGTTAGTTTAATTTTATATTAATATATTATTGTATTTAACATTAATTATTCTGTTTACCATTAATTGTGGTAAAAAAATTCAAATGTTACTATTCACAGTAAATTATATTAATCCAATTAGACAAAAAATTTCATATTGATTACAACTATACATGTCAATTTTTGAAAATTAAATTTATAGAAGTGGTAAAATTACATTTAATACAATTCCCAAAAATGTAGCAAGAAAGGGGGGGGGGGGTAAAAGATATGTTCAAAAGTTCAATAATTTATTATATATTTTAGTATATTATAAAAATGATACCAATGATATAAATTAGTGTAATATATATATTATTCATCTATTTAAACATTAAAATAAATTTAAATTAAAATAATTATTTTAATAAAAATGTTGGTTTTCAACAAGAATGTTTTATTTCTCAATATTCAACAAAATTGAAAAATTTTATATAAATACCAAAGATTCAACTTATCATAATTATGATATTACTAATTAAAAAATAATTTATATTTTATAAAATTAATTTTATAAATTGTCTCGATCTTTTTTTATTTTTTAAACCAATTCATTCTAGAAAATCATATTTTTATCATTTGAGGACATTGTAAAAAATGATATCATTCATTATCAATATGTTTTATTTATATAAAAAATTAAAAAAATCATTTTAAATACTTTATTACTATTCTTATATATATGTTTAATGGTTAGGATATAATTATCTCATTTTAATAATGATATATAAAAAATATCAATGAAACTCAGAATTGCGAGCATTATATGACATGTCAGTGTTCCATGTGTTGCAAAATAAAGTTTATATTTCATATAAAACACTGTTAACATGTTTTTTAATACAATTCAAGAAAAAATAGTTCATTAATAATTTAAACTATCTTTACTATTTCATGAAATGAACAAATATCAAAAAATTATTAATTAAATTTAGCAAATTATTTTGCAAAATCTTGGGGTGTTACAGGTATGTATTCATGATGATGTTTTTTGATAAGGAGATATGAAATAATTCTAGAGAATGAACCTTCAGTAGTATAAGAAGTTGCATCATTATTTCTATAAGATAATTTCCAATAAAAATTCCAATATAATTTCTTGCTCCAACAAATTATTTTTATAGATCCCATGTTGGCTAAATTAATAAAGATTTACCTAACTATATTGTTCTAGATAAAACATTCTACAATTTAATTCAAAGGGGGAGTCCTTGAGTTATCCATGTTCACAATTAAGACAATTCATTTGACAAATTACGATTTTGGAACTAATTTAGGGAGGTGTGTTATGACATTGGTATGTATTTTTTTAGACCAATTATGCACTAGATGGATATTAACGTTTAGGGTGATTAATTAGATGTATTTTATTAATATGTGATAAGAGAGTAGTTTGTGGAACATGATGAGTGAGAGAGTCCGAGTTAAGAAATGGACAATAATATCATGAATTGATCTGATGGAAATATTTTAGTGATGGATTATGTAGCATTATATATATAATAGAATAAATTTTTTGTTGTGTATGGGATATATAAGAAAAATAATAATGATAGAATTTATGTGAGATCATGTCCTAGATAAATTATTTCTATATGTGGAAGCTTACTAAGGGGGTAAATTATGACGTTATATATGAGGGGAACTTGATGAATTCATATAGTGGTGGATAGCTGGATTCATTTATTTCTTCTAGTAGTAAATACATAGATATTAAAAAGGTATATAAAATGATTAGTTTCCATGTCAGTGGTTGGTAGATAATTAAAGGTAAAAGTTCAACCACATATTGTACTGATCTTGTAGTTTTCTATCAATCAATCAGTAAATTTAACATACATGCCCAGTATCCTTAACTAGCAGTGAATTGTAGAACATGTGGTGTTTTTGGTTTCATATAGGGGTTTTGTAAGTATCCACAACATGTGTCATGTGACAAATGAATTAGGAAGAAATAGTTTCATAATTGGATCATCTACATTATAATATTGAATAACCTACATTTCATCATGATGTATGAGTTGAGATAAAGGAATAGGTACTTCTGTACAATATAGTCCTTATAAAATTATTTGTGAGGTGTGTGAGACTCAGATTGGAGCTCATGATTGTTGGAAAAGTCATCTTCATGCAGTTAGTCATGTACCATTCGATTCAAATTTCTAGCCATCAGCTTTAATATGTATTATATTTCCATATTATATTATTTCTAATATAATAGATACATTATTTATCATTATTTGGTATGTTCTATGATTTTTAGTGGTTTGGGACTAGTTATGGAGTATTAATATGCGGTTATATTGATAGACCTTCTTTTATGGGGGCGATCGATATGTATTTGTATTAATTAAAACTGATACGTCAATTTGTGTAGTTTTAAATCCATTATGATTTTTTCATGCTTTATATATTTATGATGCACATAATACTTCAAAAAGGCATGATGGTTTCATTATTTCATTGTATATAACATTAGGAGGGTGATTTTTGTGTCTCCTGAGGGACAAATCAAGGATCTTTATTGATAATGGGATATCAAGGATGTACATACAAGGATAGTTCACCACTAATATTGTGATCTCATAACCCAGGAATCACGTCTTATTCTAAAAAAGAATGAATCAGAGAAGGATATCATCTCTCTAATAGTGTTTTTATTTCAGGGCGTGTTTCATGAGAAATTTTTAGGGTTGTCATCAGATATATATATTATGTTCAATAATGATATGATGATTAGTTCCAATCAAGTTTCAATTCAAGCATAAGGAATAAAAATATAAAAATTGAAAAATCATATGACATATATAGTTTAATTGGATGATAAAAGATTTTATTTGGACAATTAGTTCACCATTGGGGACTATAGATTTAATATCCTTGTATTCCTAAGGAACATTCCATTTATGGGTTATCATATGAAGTATAAACTAGATTATAAATAATAGTAATTATCATATAACATTTATTGATTAAGTAATTTTCTAGTCGATGGTTTCCCATGAGATCTCTATAATTTGTTTGAGATTAGGGTAACATCAGGTGAGGGTGATACCATAATATATAAAATTGATAAAACATTAGATGAATGAATGGTTTTCATCTGATCATTGTAATGTAGTTTCACCTAATAGATTCATTTTCTATGTGTATAGTTTTAAGAATACAATATTTCACCCACATAAGGATATTTTAGTAAATTCATTTGATAATGAATAGATACTGTACACAATGATTTGATACGATCACAGAAAACATTGTCTCATCATCCAGAGTAATTAAAGAAAGGTTAAACTATTTTAATATTTATATATGTTTCATTTATGAAAAAATTTTATTTTTTTGGTCTTATTCTCCTGGAAGAAGGTGTGTTAGTTGATTCCAAAAGGGTGTGAGTGGCAATTTCATTTGAGAAACAAAATATTTTTATTACATTTGAATTCATTTTCTAATAGTGCTCTACCACCAACTGTTCATCATGGAATTTTACCAAATGTTGATCTCCTCTTTTAGGATGAATGAGAAGGAAATCGTAATTTATTTTACAAATGAATGTGATGATTTATTGTTGGAACAAATGAGATGTTTGACTATAAAATTCATTCTGATTTTTTTATGAACTATGTAGGAGTATACTCAGTATCGTGATGCAACATAAATTGAGATTTGTGTAATATTTACCAAAGGAATTCAATTTGTTCCATATGTATTATGAAATTCAAGGACACGTTAATTGAACTTTCATAGACATTATTATGAATTTGATGCGGTTATCCCAGAAATAAAATGTTCGAATAATTATCTGATGAGTGAATATTTTTATACTAGTCATACAATCTGTAAATGTAGCTTCTCTAATGGAGATATAAATTTCCAATAAAAGAGATTGGAAATTACATATTATATTTTATTTTGATCTATAATAAAAAAAAATTAATTGTGTTACTGACTTATTGAGTTATAAGATAATAAATAATTCTGTTCAACAGTCTATTTCCACATATAATATAATAGTATAGTTTGTTGATATGAGTAGTGGTGTTCTAGTGGAGTAGGAGAACATAAATCATAACGAATTTTCCACAGTACCATCAAATATAAAGATGATATATAGGATGAAGTATGATGATCTAGAGATCATAGTGTTAAGGGACATCATCCATGGTGGGGAGCTTCAACATGATATTATAGTTGATGGCAATGAGGTTATCTAAATTTATGGCCATGTTTACATTTTAATAGGTATGTATGAAAATCTAATACATTTTTTATTCTTATAAGTGATAAGTGCATCATATTTCATATAATATATCAATTTCCCAAAAAGACCACATTGGTGGCTAATAATGATGATTGTGGTTTATGTTTTTGGGGCATAATGATACACCTATCAACATGCGAAGGACGATAATTAGTATCTCTCAAATAATTTAAAAGGCATTTCAAAATTTATTATTAATGAAAAATAATGTTTGAATGGATTTTATATTGTATTAACCACGGATTTCTTAGATGAGTGACACAATATGGGTGATTATCGATTAGTTGATTGAGGGTTCCCATTTATAAATAATTTAATATATATTTAGAATCAATCAATTGGGTGAAATTTAATATTGAAATATAGTATGTTTTTATTGGGTCCCTCAATATATTGGTTCAGATAGGAACCCCAACATAAAACAATTATTTGGTAAATGAATCCAAAGGGATATTGGTAGTATATTGTTCTTCATTATAGAATAACACCAATAGATATATGATTAATATGAGAAGATGGTTCAGGTGTTGTAGGATGGGATATGATAATAACCCATTTATTATCATGGAATATGAGATTATAACTTTAACCTTATGGAGTCCTCCTGAAAGTAAATTTATCCATAAACGATTCAGATTGTTAAATAAGAGGAATTGTTTTGTAGGGGATGTGGATCCAATTTATGTTGGATAAATTTGATGTATTATTTTTTGTATGGTTATGTATTGGGAGAGAGATATCAGCACATGACCAGTTGAAATATAAGCATCTGTAAATTTTTCTATGTTTATAGAGGTCATATGTAAAATTACACAATAAACCATTTCTATATTATTGTGGGAAAGTTAATTCTTCTGATAGTGTCACTGATAGTGGGTCACATTTAGAATTGGAATGTGGTAAACAGGGGGCCTTAGTATTCAAAGACATTTTATATTTTTCAAAGGATCTATCTAACTACATATTGATTGTATTTTCCTTAGATTTATAATGTTATGAATTATGTATTACATATTTTTCTAGTTCAGTAGTATCCCCCTGATCCATCTATTGTGATTTATGATGATAGTGTTATATTGGAGGATGATGTTTTTAATGAGTATGATTTAATTCATAATGTGGATTTTAGTGAGAAATCTCACGTGGGTAATAATGTTCCATTGGTTGTGAGTAATATGGAACCAAGTCAATGGGTGGTAGGAGTCCTTTGGGAGGGAAGATAATATATACCATAAATGGGCCTACCATTTATCATTAAAGGCTTAATAGTTCTAGAGAGTGAAGCGCAAGGACAATCTATTATATGGTGGTTATAATTTATGATTCTGATATTTTCGCATGGTGTGTTTTTATATTGATTTATATTAAACATAATTTTAAACTGGTTCTAGAATGAAACATGATTGTATATAGGGATGTTCAATTGTTATGGTATTCAAGAAATGAAATTAGTGGAAATGGTCCATTAAACACATGGTTCAGGGTGTGAACATGGTTAGTTCAAACAATCAACCATGAAAATGTGACATGGATTAAGTGGGGGATGAATAGATTACAAAATATGTGTGGTTTCATTGAATCCTTGATATCTGGGTCAATATCCATTTTCACATATTTTAAAAAATTCTTATACCATGGTGGTGGGCATTGATACTGTTACACTTATTCATTCATTAGGGTATATCGAGTGGTTGGCGAATAGTTTGGAAATAAAATTTGTCTCATTAAAAGTGTCAGTTTTACCATTTTACACCGATCCAATATAATAATTCAACCAGTATGCTCCCTAATTTCACCCAAAATAACCTAGGGGTGGCTAAAACATACCATCCTCTCTCAATGGGGAATATCTTTGGATTATAACACATTTTATGTTACAATTTATACAATTCAATTACGCAAGAAATTATACAAATTATTTTCCTTCAATATTATAGTTTATTTATAACAATATTCTTTTCAATATCATGATCCCAATTACATGGGATTTCAATATTCTTGGTATAATTGATTTTTACACAATTTAATGGATGAAGTTGTTTGTGTTCTTTTAAAGGATCCTTCGGTAATACTTCTATAAGTTAATGTACATATAATTGATATATTTCAAGTGTATGTAGTATATGATAATATAATGATGTGATTCATTTTCATTTTCATGAATTACAATAAATATAATGATTTTAAATGATGTTGTAAACCATTGATAGGGTCCATCTGGTTCGTTGTGATTCCAATGACAAGACCTATAAACTCCCATTAGATGAAACATGAAATTAGAAATGGTATAAATTGGTTTATAGTGATACAATATATATACTATTATTTAAACTAGTTATTCCTATATAATTGATATTTATAATGGAATAATTTCTTTTGGAGTTTAATTTTGGATGAAAATGTTAATGACATGATAAGGGCTTGAAATTAAAATTGGATAAAGGGAAACCATTATGTTTTCTTACAGTTTTAAGGAAACATTAACGATTTTGTTACATCAATTAAAGATGGTTGATTTAATCTGATTAATGAGGTGAAATGCGGTGTTCATAATGGGAGATTTTTAATAATGAATGTTTAATATGGTTCACACATTAATAATTTTCATATGGGAAACTATCATGGAATATAAAAATTAGTTTTTAATGGTATTAGTTAGGATTCCTAACATGATTCTCCATACCCTTACGCAAATACGATGGAAATCTCACATTATATAAATTATTTAGGATGATTATGCCTGAGTGATGACCTAGTAGTGTTGAAATTCCATTCATGGACCTTTATATCTATGTTCAGTGTTCCAAGATGATTCTCTAAGCAGTAGTAGTTTTGAAATGCCAAAGGTACATCAATTAATGTTTCTCAATAACCTATGAATTATTCTATTGTTAAATTCTGTAAATAAAAAAATGTTCTTAACCCTAGTGGTATTTTGTATATACATTTAACATGTTCCAATGATGTATTGGTTATCCTAGTTTTCATAATATAACCTAAGGACTAATTAGATTAACCGAACAAAAATAATTTTTATAATAATATTTCTTTTATTTCAATGTCTATTATTCATTAAATATATACAAAAAATGATGTATAATCATGACACATGTTTATACACGATTTTTTGTTTCCTACTTTTTCAAATTAACACTCTGATCATGGGAAAATTGGTACCCATGTAGACTTCATGTTTGAAGAAATGCATTAGATAAAATAGAATGTAAAATATGCAGAAATTGGGAATTATGGGATGGATCATGGATACAAGGACTCTATTTTATGCCCTTATGAATTTTTGGGATGATCTTATAGGTCTTCCTTATTGGGTTACTTTATAATAATACAGATATTTTGAAATGGTATGCTTAAAAAAGGTTTCTCTAAACTTATCCTCTACCAAGATTAATTATGTGATATATGTTACCTATTAAAAAAAGATTAATATTTTGTACATTTTATTATTATTTTCATTTTATTTTATCATTTATAAAGAGGATATATTACCTTCATGGTTTCCATTAGGCCCACACTGGTATTCATAAACCTCTAGCATACACAGATGATTTCTTGAGGACATGAAACTAACAGGCATGAAACGTAGTTAGAGTGATCGAGAACATGTTGTGACATTACACATTATTGTTCTCCTATAATTACTAATCTTCCTAACACACATAGCATAGGATTTTACCTTGTAGAGTCCCTTATTATATTATTTTTTATAGTTATATTGTAAAAAATGTTATTTTAGTTTGATATGTACTCACTAACACACACATTGTCCTCATTGATGATTTCACACTATTAATAATGGTTATTCGAATTTACTAACAACTATGTATTATCACATTTAACATTATATAGGATCTATAAAACCTAGGTAGTGAACTAGTTCATCTGACCACATTGGGGTCATATAATACCTTGGTTTCATTCCTAATACACCATATGCCAATACCCACTTGGGCCACATATCATAAAATACACTCTCCCCATATAATCCCACATGTTAATTTGATTTGATTTTCCCCCACTCACACACACCATATGATAATAGTCAGGTTATTGCAACTCTTAACACTACTCTAATCCATGTTTAAGTAATTTCGGTGTTCTAAACAGGAAACTTTTCTGAGAAAATATCACCTATTCAGAAAGGATACATTCATTTAGAATATAATACTATATTTTGTGTTAATGTTACCTTTTTCATAGTTCAATAAAAGGATTCAAGAGACTAAATATCTAATAAAATGGAAATTATGTATGAATAAAAGTGAAAAAGACAATGAAATTGTATAGTACGAACACAATTGCATATTGGAGAATGATTGAGTAAAAACATAATAGAAGATGATAAATATAGTGTCGTTATAGTATTATTGTATCAAAAAAGGGGCTATAAAGGATCAAATTATTATAGTTACATTATGTTTACATCATTTCGACGTAATAATTATTCGAATGTTTATATAGTATTAAGTTATTTTATGTAATTATGTTACCCCTAACAAACATATATAATGTTATTTACTTGTATATAGTTACTGACTAATGAATTATGTTCGTATTCAAGTTCACATACTTGATTATTGAGATCATGTAATAGTGATATGTAGTTTTTATATTTTTCCAAATATATTATTTTTTACAAATATTGGTGATCAAATGGAAATACCTATTTATACAGTTGATATATAAACAATTTATAGTGATTTTTAATATGATTATGTGGGAGTGAATTTATAAAAATATTTGAGAAAACATAAAATATTTAGGTCACCCATTTACTGAAATGTATACATATTGATAAATCTATGATTTAAGTAAATGATTTAAAATTGTTAATAATTTTTCATTGGTGATCAAAATAATTCACCTCCATCACTTATATCAACCCAAACAATATCTAGGTGTGATTGGTAAATATATAATGAAGTAATTGATAGGATTATTGATTTTTAATACCTGGTAATTAATTATTTACTTTTAAAATTTTAAAAATATTGTATACATAATATTATTATTTTAATAATTTATGAATTCTTATAGAAATTAAATTATAATATCAATTTGATAACTTTGGATGTATCAAAATATTATGATTGGAAGATAATCTCCTTGATACATATGTAGATGAAATTTAATATAATGTTATTTTGAATATATTGAAATTTTTATTAAATGAAAAAGTATTATATCATGTTAAAGAAAAATAAAACATAAAAATTCAAATGTAATAATCGATAGGGTTAATGTCAATGAAATATTATATTTCATGGACTCTTGTGTCTTCTCAAAAAACAGAATAATAATAGTGGGGTGTTATTAATAAAATATGACATTATTTTTTGGTTTCGAAAAGGTTAGATTTAGTTGATAATTTATTATATGGATGGGGAAATGTTTAGTTATCAATTCAAACCATAGGAATGATATTGGGATTCTGTGTGCAATGATTTTTTTATGCAATAAATAAGTATGTTAGGATTGAAATAAAAAGATGTTATTTTTCATGAGTTGTTGGATTAATATATAATGAAAAAGAATATCTTGAGGAGTTATATTAGTCTTTTTATGATGTTTTATTCATTGAGGGATGAAAATACATTATGGATTAATCTTATGTGGGTTAGTATACCTGATAGGATGGCATTTAATTGTTTATCGATGGAATGTGTTTTTAATTTGAAAATATTTCCGGTCAATTAGGTACATTTAGATGAATAATTGTATTTTTAAAAATTTCAATTTTATCTTAATGCTCAATAAATATGGTTTTAATTTTTTTTTCATTATTTTTGTTATTTCACAAAATTACATTTCATGAGTTCACATTTGATTCATAGTTCAAAGTAAATATGTAGCTTATGGAAGGGTTTATTAGTGTCCCAATAGTTTAACAAGTGATGGTGTTCGGTATTATTTTGTTCATGGTTAGAAGAGTGTGACTTCAAAAAAATGGGATTCTCATTATAAATATGATATTAAATTTTTTTAACATATATAATTTTTATGGGAATGTGTGATGTAATGAATGCGTTTAGAGTGGAATATCAAAAAAAATAATTATTTTTACATAATAATATAATAAGATTTTTATAATTTTTACAAGATAAAATAATATTGTTTTTTCAATTTTGAAATGTTTTTTCAATATTGCATGACTTTTATTTTATGAGAATTCTATAAAGGATAATATCATTTATTTTTAGAATTTTTTTCCTTTAATGTGAGGTGTTATATTTTTTAATTATTGTATTCAATTAATATTCTTTTTTTGTTTTTATCATGTAAATATTGTTTTAGGGAGATGATTTATAGAATATAATCCATATTAAATTAATTCAGTTCGGTTAGGGGTTGTTTGGACATGATTAAGATTTTTGCCTTGTTTGAAATGGATTAAGTTAATTGGAACCTCAAGATACCATTACATAAAAATGATACATCAAAATTAGATTATCGATATGTCCTCAAAATTATCCATTGGGAATTTATTGGTTTTATTGATGAGTTTTATGGGATAATTTGTTATTTTTATGAAATCATGAACAAAGACTTTTTTTGATGGTGTTGGTTCAGTGAAAATGTTAATGAATGTAAACGTATGAAATATATGATAATCATTGACATCATGGAATGATGAATATATTTTATGGATCTGGTGATTATCTTTGATTTAGTTACATATTTTTTAATTTGAGAGGAGGCTAGTTTTTTTCATCAAATGTTATGTTTCATACTCTTATGAGATATGATGATTTTTCATGTTTATAGAGTGGATGTATATTTTTTTCAAAAACCTTATAGCGGTATGCTGATTCCTTTGGGTGGGGGATATCCGAGATGTCTGTAGGGGTTGAAAATTATCATATGAAATATTTATTTGTGTGTACATATACATGTATTATATTTCCAGATTGGATATGAACCAATATTTATTTTTCTCCTCACCATTAATTTATATACTTTGAGTGAGGATCATAATTCCTCTATGTAGGATATTGGTTGACCCATTGTAGGGTGGGGAAGGCTTTATTTAATAAATATCATCTAGATCTAGTGAAGGGGAACACTAATTATTAAAATACCCACCGATCATTTTTATTATTGGTTGATGATGGTATTATATGTGATATAAGTTATTAGTGGGGATTAGAGACTCTATAGTAATGTATTTTTAACCAAATCCTACGATGACATTCATTACATAGGAAAATGTAAGAGTTTATATATGGGTATTATATTAAGAAGGTATATAAAAGACCAGATAAATAAGTTATAACTCTGAATGATTTTTGCGATTGATATTTATTGAGTTTAAGCCTCATTTTATATTTTTCAAATTTATTTTATTGTGATTTTAGTTAAATTTATTTTATGGCCATTCCCTCTATGATCCTCATTTAATGGATTTTTTTGGGATTTATCTATCCAAATATATTTTATGTGTTTTTTATTATTTATTAGTGAGATGAATTATAGATAATATGGGGTTATGATGATATTTAACCATTAATATTAATGATTATTTTTGGTGGTTATATATGATGTGATGAGGTTGGTGTATTAGATCTCATTTGGTCATTGTGGTATACTTATTTTTGAACACTAGATGGCAGGTGAATGCTGTTGTTAGTTTTTTTCTATATGAGTATTTTAAATGTGTGGGGATTATCAATGAATGAAACTAGTTAATATTTTATTTACATATTGATTTATGTTTCAGGTTTAGTGACATATAATAATTTTCTTTTCATAAATTGAATATATTTATGAACATCCCCTTGATGACCATATCATTTAATTGTTAAGGGAAAGAGCACGAATCCATCGAGGTAATTAAACTCAACACCAAAAATAAGAATTTTTATGGGTTTAAATATAAATATGTAGTCCATAACATTTATGATTATTTACATCTTCAAATGGGGTTGTTTTAATGGATCCAATCTAAAAGTATATCGTGGATTATGATTTTTTGGGTGATTATGGGAGTTAGTGTGGTGGAAGTTGTTTACTTAATTATTATTCATTTATATAAATCTATTTGATATAGTGTTACATTATATATATTTATTATGAAATAGAAAATATTATATATATTTCTATATAAAAACAATTTATATTGTTGAATATTCTAGAAAATATTTTAATATTTTATTTTATATATGGTGTATACAGGTAAGGGGTTTAACTACTCTATGGATTGATTATACACTATTTTTTGTATAGTGGGTAATAGGTTTGTGCTTTTACCTAATGGACATTATCTCATTATGTTTTTATAGAATTTCATAACTAATCAATAATCATTATCATATGGAGAGACATATATGATATAACACAACGTATCCTAATTTGGAATCATTCATGTGATCAATGTTGATGTGTCAAATTTTTCATAATTATGAGTATATTAATGTACACAATAGTGTATGGATAATAATTTTTAGATTTGAATTAATAAATTTTCTAATGTATGAATATAGTGGATCATTTTATAAAATTTTTACTTTTAAAAAATAGTAAATAATGTGATATACTTGATAAATGTGGTTATGAATTTCTATTACAAGGAATGTATTATTCACAAACATGAAATAAATTCATTTTTTTTCAATTTATTTCTGTAATGGGTAATAATATCATGGAATAGTAACACATTTTTATTTCTATAATATATTATAAGATTCATGATTATAATTTAAGGATATTGTTTATAAATAATTTCATAATTGTAGCATTATGATAATGCTGTTCATTAGTGATATTTAAAATCCTTATATGTGGATAAGATTGTAAAATTAAGTATTACTATTAAAATAAAATATAATTCCATTAAGGGTAGAATTTAATTATGCAATTTTTAATGTTTTTTCAGTGAAATTGTATCATTAGGGGTATGATGTCATATGAGATAATTATATTTATGATAATACTAATATAAAAATATATTCAATTACTTCTGATAAAATAATAATAATAATGATAATATATGCATTGCATCCAATTTATTCTATATTTTTTGTATATTTTTAAAAATTTATTATTAATGTCAACAAAATATAAAATATTAATCAAAAAATAAAGGGTTGATAATTATTTTTATGATTCTCGTGATATTATTAAAAAATATGGAATTATATTAATCACATGGGAAGGTAATATGTGTGTTTAGAATATTTATTATTGGTCACTGGAAGAGTGAAGGATATTTTCTTATTTTATTTGTTTAATTTTATCACTATGGTATATTTGTATGACTTTAGTTTAAAATCCAATTATATATATAGATATATATATTGGAATCTAAATAATATATGATCTTTTTTATAATGAATGTTGATAATAATATTGTATGTGTGTAGAAAAAATGTATCAAATAAGTTTATTATACATGAGGAAAATGTATTTTTTGTTTTATTTTTATAAAAAATGTAAACCACGAAATGTATTTTGTTAAAATGTAGTTTTGAGGCTGGATTTGTGAAATAGTAAAAAATTATTTTCAATCCAGTTGAAAAATTATAATTACTATTAAAAAATTAACCACTATATAATGTATAGTTTAAATTATGATTAAATTTAAAATTATAAATTTTATGTGTGTTAAGAATTGAAAACATAGTGGAATTATTTTACATTGACTTTATTGGAAAAAATTTGAAAAAGATGTATGGAATTTTAGAGAATCAAATGTAAACATGAAAATACATTTTAAATAACCATTTATATTATTTAAAACATAAATGTTATTGTGAGAGATTGAAAACTATTTTTTCTTTATTTTGAATGAATATTTGAATTTCACACAATCTATCATTTAGGGATTCAAAATAGTGTTTGAGGATAGGTTATATACATGATATGCAATATTCATTTTGAATTATTTATAAATAAAAATAATTAATATGTGAACAAGTGATTTCATTTAATTTAATATGGTATCTATATTAGTCATTATTGTTTAGGGTTTTATATATAATAATAACTAGGTATGAAAGTACATTATTGATGAAAAAGACATATTATTGGTTAATTAAATTTAATATATCATGATATGATATTACATACTTAACGGAGAATACATTTTAGAAGTGGAAATAATATTGTATCAGTCTAGGTGACTTTATGAACTAATATAAATTTTGAATATAATGGTTGAGGAGACAATAAGTCATTATATATGATAATGTTTTAATTAAGGGTATTTAAATGAATTATAATGCAGAAAATATATTTTTTAAAAGATAATGTTTGTTGTATAATCATTTTATGAAATAATGAAGTATTACTAATAATGTAAGGTGTTGGAAACATATATCAATATTAATAATAAGTTTTATCGATCTAATAATTATTTTATATCAAATGGATTTTTTGAATTAATGTTGATGGAATTTTCTTATAATAACTGATGATATTGGATACAAGAAAAAGAAATATTGTCAAATATTTCGAAATATTATATAAATAAAATTACACGATTCATTGGTGATAACATTATTGTGGATAAAATACATCATTAGCATTAAAAATTTATATTTATAATGTTAACTAAATTAAAAATTAAATTTTGGATACATTTAGATGTTATTGAATCTATTCAAAACCATATAATGAAATTCTATAAATACAATATAATATATGCTCAATGGAATGTATTTGATTATAGAATATTATGGAAGACTCAAGATTCATGTTGATAATTTATGGATTATCTAAAATCATTGAATGGTCAATAAATAGTGTATTAAAATGTTTAATAAATTAATATTAATTATTCTAAAATTACGTCATGAAAATTAAATTGACATTACAAAAAATTAGTATAATTTTATTAGTATAGTTAATTTATCTATATAGATAAATGATACAATCACATGGATATATGTTTATAATGAAAATAGAATTAGAAATTAAATGTAATAAAATCTTATTAGTATATGGAACCAACATTAAAACAATACATAATCTTGATATAAGTCAATAATTTGACATTAATCCACAAAGTGTATCATTTTATCTTTAGAGTTATAGATAATTAGGTCATTATTCATACATATAATCACATTGTCATACAAGAGGATACTACCAAAATTGTATAAAATTTTTACCAAATAAAACGCTTTTAAAATTAAAACATGATTTATTTCATTGATAAAAATATTCTTGACTAATTTATTTATCCTTCCCATCTATATTCCTTGTCAAAATTGTTCAGAAACATGGGATGAGAACAAAAATCTCAATAATGGATATATAATAAAAATAAAAAATGTAAGTCCAAGAATACTATAAACCCATGAAATCATAGTTTTCACTATAAAACATAAGGTCCTTAACCTACATATTAAAATCATAAGATTCATGAAGAACTCATGGAAATACTAATTCATAATTGAATCATGTGAACTCCATATCATACATATATTGTATCTTTCGTAACTACCTAGTGGGTAACCTTCATGTTTATGTTTCGAATATCCATCATAGTATATTCCTTAAATATCTTAGGAAGAACCTTATAGTTTAACTCCGTCTCATTATGCAATGCGTTGGAGGGATATACTTTGATAATCTATGCTCAATTTAGCATTTAACCTCCCTTATAAATATGTAATACCCATTAACCAAAAAATAATCACAAAATATAAATCATTCTTATAGGGAAAATAACATTTCCATATTGCAATCACACTAAATCATTTCAAGATATTAGCATAATCAATCTCTCCAAAAAACATTCAATACCAAAATACATGAAAATATAATATGGTATTTATATTTAATTTTTTTATAATTTTTTTCTATAGGGGAATCCAAATATTAAATAATGGTTCCAACATCAAATAAGTTTTTGTCACCATATATGTCATAGAAACATTCTTGTTTGTCATATTTTACAGAAATTATGATATTCCATGTAAAAATAATCCTTTAAAATCATTTAATAAAATTATATATATAAATAAAAAACAAATATATTGAACAATCATTTTACACATATGTATTCAATGACAAAATCAATAAGTATAAATTTAATCCCACAAATTGAAATAGTGTTACGAAATTCCCTTGCCTCAAGTCATACTTGTATCGCACATTATTTAAATTCTTGAATAATAAACATAGATTATTTTATTCATTCTTTATTACATTTTTAAGTTAATTATTCATTTTTTTATCACATAATACCATGTTATGTGAATTACATAATAATTTAGGTTCATGTCAGATGTTTTGTCGATATTTGGAACATGAATTGAAAATGAACTATGCGTGATGTCAATAGTCAATGTGTTTATAAGTCCATTATATACATAATATAAAACATGATAAAAATTTCTTCTATATTCATTATATAATTAATAATAATAATATGTGAATATAATCTAAAAACACCATTCATAGAGATAGTAGGTTCTACATATGCATGAATAATATTTTCCTTTTTCCTGTCGTATTGGGAGGGTGACATTAAATGAAAATTTTATAATTATCTAGAAATATATAATATCATTATCGTATCATTTAAATTTAATTTATGTCAAATATTTTTATAAAATATCCTTAATACATTCCTAGAGAAGTGTGAATGAATCAAATCATTTTGAAGAGGCCGTAGGCCACGCCTCCCCAAATGAAATTGTCAAATAATAAAAACATGAAAAGAATGAAATAAAGATTAATATAGAATATAATGAATATTAATTTGGTTATAATATAGATAATAAAATATTATTTTATCAGAATAATGGGTTTAAGATCCTCTAAGAAGACAATAAATGAAAAATAATGAAAAATTATTCATAGTGGTGATTAATCGGCCTAACATGGAAAACAATTTCATTTATTTGAATAATAGAATATAATAAATGAAATTTATATGATATATTCCACTAGAATCATAACACTCAATTAAATATATGATTCTAGAGTAATAATTCACTTATGGACGATGTAGAGGATGATATTTTTGAAATGAAATAAATTTATAGAGGTAATTTGAGAATATTAGTTCTTGAATATCACCTATTTGAAACACAATTGATGACCTTGGATTTCTTATTTTTGGGAAACAATAATCACGTGGACACTGGGATTGATATAGGTAGAGGTTTGGGTAGATATTGGTGGTGCTATAAGGAATTTTGGGACAATATACGGTGGTGGAGAGGTGGTATATATACTTGAGTAGAGGTTAGTTCATGTGATTATTTTATTTATTTTTTATAAGAAAAGCCAATCATATATAAGATAAATTAATTTAAAAGACTGTTTATATTACATAATTTTGTATATTATGATTAGGTTCTAGCCACACCTCATCTAACCATTAAATTGGTTGTTTTTAAGTATGTTAACATTTTAACTCTTAAAATTAACCCTTGTAAGAAATCCAATTTTACAATGGTAAATAATTTTTTTACCATGTTAAATTATATATTCCTAAAAATGAAAAAAAAACATACAATGTAAATTTGACCTTATGATTCCAAATATTAATTTAATTTTATCTATTTAAAATCATCGAATACAGAAGTATTAATTTAAATGTAATTTTTGAAACAAAATTAAAAAACCGTTTTTTATTGTGAAACATTCACAAGATTGGAATGTTTTTATTTCTATTTTTGAACATAAATTTAATTAAAATGACCTAAATTGGAATAAATGTAACCTCATTTTATTTTTAATCAACTGATTTTTTCCCATCTCAACTACCAGTTCGTATCCCTTCAAACTCCTTTGACCATCATAACCCAAACAAGATGGATTTCAACATTGCATTCCATACAATGCCCCCAAATGTTCTATATGGATAATAGAATCAAGACTATTATTATATGATAACTCAACCATTGAATGATATTGATCTCAAAATACCAAGTAATCCATTTATCAAGAATGTATCATATCCTCCATGGTATGAATTGTTTGTTCTGACTACCTTGTTGATTTAGGATGAAAGGATGTACTAATATTTAATTCATTACACAATTAAATCAGAAGACCTCTCCACAAGTTAGAAGTGATCCTAGGATCATGATCAGAAAAATAGCGTATTTAACTCATTTTAACCTAACTATGACTCTATTTAACAATTGAGAAATTTGTTGTAGAGATAATGTTTCTCCAATAATTGATCACATTTAGTCAATCGATCTATAATATCCCAGTTCTAATTATGACCTCGATAAGTATTTGGTAATACCCCTATGAAATCCATTGAAATATAATTTTATTTCCACTCTGGAATTGAAAAAGAATGATGCATCCGCTTTTGAAACTATCATTTTTCATTCACCTAATATCAAGTTAGACACTTTATAGTAATTTCAACAATATCTATGTTCATTCATTTCCACCAGTAATACTTTTAAAATGATTTTTATATCATAGTATTATAAGGTTGAACTCAAAATATATAACTACGAGCTTCACCTAAGAAATATTTCTTCATTCATGATTCTTATTGAACACATAACATCATCTAAAATCTCAAAACACACTCATTATCGATGTTAAATTTAGGTAACTTACCCATCTGATCCAATTTAACATTTTTCTTCCACTCACTGTTATAACGACCCATAAATTACATACATTGATATTACTTCAAAATTAATGCATAATTATTATATCATGTAACAAAACCACAATAGGACCGTATATGTATTGTGTCTTTAGAAACTGGGAAACATAAACAAATGGTTCATAAAGAATATACATTGTCTCCCCTTTATTTCATCATATCTAGAATCCATTTTTGGAATTTCCTAATTAATACCCTTCTCCCTAACCTGAGGAAAAAAATATAAAAGGCTGAGCTCAATTGATCTGTAAGGATATACAAAAGAAATATCAATCACATCATATTCATATTAACATAACATTTTGGAAATAATAAGCTTCAAAAGTGATCATAATTTCATAAAATTGGATAAATCATAGTAGTGGAATGTAATCCCAATAATCATAACATGAAACATTGTGGCATACACACATAATGATAGAGAATCTTTTCTTAGTACTCAAGACTCATTGCCAAGACTATCTTAGCAGACAAAGTCAATTTCTGAACCGAGTTCACTCCTTGGTTCAGTCCTGTATCACTGAACTGGATTAACCTGACATTCAACCATGTCTATATCATGAGATATAAATCATTACCCAATGAATTGGAGGGTGATATATTTACCACTCATCTAAGAATGAAACTATTATTATGTCTCCCACAAAATCATAAATCATACATCATAGCACAACCTATGCAAAAAAATGGGAATCATAAAAATCATGCCGTCATAACATTATCCATATAAGATAAAAGGACATAATAAAAATTAATTCCATCATAAAATAATCAACTCAATGTAAAAATTGGGATAGAAACATAACCCTATATTATCTTAGATGGAAAATAATTTTGATAAAACACTTGAACTACATTCTTGATGAAAATATTCTTTCTACTTTAAAACATGTTTCCTTTATTAACATTTCATAGAATTTTAAACTAAAATAAGATGATTAAAAATAAACTTGAAAACGTTTATGTGATTCTTCATGGAAATAATGTTCAAAAAATCCATTCATGACTTATATGTTAAAGAAAAAAATTCTTCTCATACATTGGCCGGAGAAGTCAAAAAATTGCCTCGTACTAAAAACGAAAAATGATTCCTTTCATATCATTTACTAAAAACATACCAATGGGTAAAATTGGATTTAAAAAATTTTAGGAGGATAGAGATAATATTAAATATTTAAGAAACATGGATGCGGATGATAAATATTCCCCAGTAAATATTGAAGTACAAAAATCTCATATAAAAATGAGATTGCGAGATTTTCCCTTACCTTAGGTCTGATTTGCTTTATATATGTTCGAACCTCTTGTATAATGATTTAAATAATGTTATTTACTTATTCAAGAATTTTACTCATTGTTATGATATCATATATGGTCATATTCTTATCTTCTTATTAGTAATATTTCATTTCTACTTGTTATTCAGGTGTTTATTGCTTTATGTTCTTATGCATGTTTTGTCGAATAAATTATTATTATTCATTATAGGTTATAGATACATCATTTACAGAATTTTATTAGAGTAATAAATATAAAATTTATTCATTCAAATCATTTATACAATCATTATTCAATGATTATCATGTAGAAAGAGTCGCATCACATCGTGGAGACGGTAGGCCGTACGTACGAACGAGCAATGATATTGTTCCAATGATCATGGAATTGTATTTAATTGTATGTATACTATTTCAGAATCAATATCACCATTCAATAATCATAAATCATTATTATTTAAACCATTATACTCATCCATGTAAGGTGGTGGTGGAAAACAGATTACACCACGGTGTAGAGACGATATTCCGTACGTACGCATTTGTGGTGATTTTGTTTTCGTAGGATTGATAGAAGGTGAAATAGGGTTGTTTCATATTTATAATATCATATCAGTATATGAGTGATACTGATGTTATTACTTTATAATTATACAACTAAAGAAAAGGAAGTAGAAAAAGAAATAAATTTTAATCAATCGGTAACGAACATTACCTTTTATTTGAAGTGCCTCTTCTTAACCTCCTCTTAGGGCACTAAAGATGGTCTTTGAAGAAGACCAGGACCACTAGGATATTTATAGGGAAGTGGATAAGAGAAATTTGTAGGAGTGGGCTGAGCATGAAGGGTCAATGTTGCGTGAGGAGGAGAGGAAGGAGGTGCCCTTTTATAAAGGAGTAGAGGGGCACCTTAGAAAAAACTTACAATATTATTTTATTATATAGTCATATTCAGATTTTAATAGCTCCAAATTGATTTATTTCGAAGCTACAATTGATATGGGGGGAAATCCTCTCAAACAATAGATTTTAGACAAGTTTTGGATACTAATATAATCTTATCATTTAGATTTAACTCTAAGTTAAATTATTTAACTGTTACCGTGTCTTCTTGTATTCTTACACTATATGGTTAATAAACATACAATAACAAGACAAACGAACACGAAGTTGTTAATTGATAATATATATATATCCTTATCTAATTCATTTATCCGAGCCTTATATTTTAGTAATAAAATAACATTTAATAATATAATATTTGTTTTAAAAACTATTTTATGTCAATTTTGACACTATTTGGTAATTGATTTTTTGTGAAAATCATAACAGCATTATTAGTGCAAACAATTTTAATTAAATCAATACTAATATTTCATATTAAACAATAAAATTATTTTAATTCATAAAAAGTCTCTAATTACATATATTTCTGTATTTATAATATCAATTATGTTAATATTTCATTAATAAGGTAATTACTACATCAACTTGTGTCATAAGTAAATTTAATGTCTAAATATTATAAATAAAATAAAATTATGTATGAAATATTTTAATATTTCTAATTAATATTTATAGTCAAATTTATCTTATTTATAACCCTATATTAAAAATGTTTTAGTTATTAAACTTTGATTTTATCTATTTTAACTCTTCTTTAAATAAAATAATAATAAATGCCCTAATCTAATCCAAATGGACCTGAATGGTAATATTTTATTCCTTCGGTTATTTTTGGTCGAATTACACTTATCCAATTGAATTAGGACATGTGTTAGGGTAATAATAACACCATTTTTACCCTTAAATACCCTATTTACATTTAACCGTGGTAAATAAAAGTAAAAAGTTACTATTCACCATAAAAAATTTTATCTTATTGAACCACATTTTACTCCTTGATATTAATCGTGTCTCTCGAATTTTCAAAATTCCACTCACATAAGCGGTAAAATATTTTTTTATATAAATTTTCAAACTGTCCTAGGAGGAGGGTAAAAGACGGTAAAAAGTTCAATAAAATTCTTATATATCTAAAAATATTAAAAAATGACTCAAATGAATTACATTGAACTTATATAGGTATTATGTATCAATTTTGACGTAAAATAAATTTAAATAAAATAAATAAGTATTTATATAAAAGTCAGTTTTTAAATAGTAACATAGTGTTTTCACTATTCGTAAAAAATTGAATGTTTTCTATAAAAATAACAATTTTCCACCCTAGGCTAATTTCGATATTCTGAATCCAAAAATTACGTCTATTTTGAAAGATGAAATTTATAAATTTTCCAAAATTGGGTATTACTATTCATAATGGATAGTTCATATAATATTTTAAAATCATGTCGTTGTTTAGTGAAACTCGGTATTGCGTAGAACACACGCTATCAAGGAAGGTTTCTCTTCCATATAACGCAGTCCAATACAGGGTTGTGTGTAGTGGAATATTCCTTTATATAAAATTATACATAAAAATAAAATATTTCTCATAAAATCTCAAGTGTTACATTCCACCACCCTTAAAATGAATTTTTTCCTAGAAATTCTTCAGTTTTTAACAAACAGATGAGGATAACTCTCCCTCATTATATCCTCAAGTTCCCATATATCTTTTTCTAATTGTGGTTCCCCCATAAAAATTTCACCTAGAGAGTGGTCTTGTTCCATAGGACTTTTTCGCAACGATCAAGAATCTCTATTGGTTGTTCTTCATAAAAAAGATCTTGCTCGAGCGGTACAACATCTGATATGAGTACATGTGAAGGACCAGGTTTGTACTTTCACATGAGAGATACATGGAACACATCGTGAACTTGAGATAGATTCGGTGGAAGTTTCAATCGGTAAGCTACCTTCCCAACACGATCCAGCATTTTGAGAGGACCGATATACCTAGGGATCAACTTTCCTTTCTTTCCAAATCTCATTACTCACATCCAAGGAGATATTCGTAAGAACACTTTATCACCAAATTCATACTCAAGGTCTTTTCCTTGGTTATCAGCATAAACATTTTGTCAACTTTGAGATGTTCTTATGTGTTTTTGAATAGATCTGACCAATTTTTCCATCTCATCAATATGTTCAAGTCCTAATAGCTTTCTTTCCCCAACTACATTCCATCAAGTTGGAGTCCTGCATTTCATTCAATAGAGAGCTTCATAAAGAGCCATCTGAATACTGGAGTGAAAGATAGTATTATAAGAAAATTCCACCAAAGTTAGGTGTTGATCCCAACCACCTTTCAAATCCATAGATCAAGCTCTTAACATATCTTGTATAGTTTGAATTGTTCTCATAAACATACCATCATTCTGATAATGATAAGCAGTGTTGAAAATCAACTCTATATCTAAAGTATGCAGAAGACTTTTCTAGAACATCAAGTTAAACCTCGGATCCCAATCAGATTTAACGGAAATTTGTACTCCATGCAATATTACCATATCCTTTCCATATATCCTGGCAAGCTGATGAAGATATAAATCCTCTCTAATATCAATGAAGTGTGCGGACTTTGTAAGACGATCAACTACGACCCATATAGGATTATTGGCATTGGATGTTTTTGGAAGTCCTGTGAAAATGTACATAGTGATGTTTTCCTATTTCCATTTGGGTATGGGTAATGGTTGTAACATACCCTTTGACTTATGTCTCTCAGCTTTAACTTGCTGACAAACCAAGCATCAAGAGACGTATTTAGCTACATCTCTTTTCATGCCATCCCACCAGAAGTATTATTTCATTTCCCTATACATCTTTGTGCTTCCAGGATGAATAGAGAATAAAGAACTATGAGCCTCATCTAGCAGCTCATTCATTAATTATGGGATGTGAGGAACCCAAACTCGTTTCTTGAACCTTATTATCTCATCACGATCAAGGTTGAATTCAGGATAATTTCTCACCTTCTTTTGTAACTCTACATCTTCTTTTTGTTCCTCTTTAATCCTCACATTTATAGGTGGTTGAATAATCATTTGAAAAAGATAATATTTCCCCCATTCCATTATAATTCCTTGATCTATCCTTTGTAAATCCATAAATAGTAGATCTTTTGTGATCCTAATCATGGATAAGCTAGCATGGTCTTATCAACATAATGCATCTGCCACCTTGTTTGCTTTCATAGGGTGATAATGGATTGAGCAGATGTAATCCTTAATCAGATCCAACCATCTTCTTTGGCACATATTCAGATCCTTCTGTGTGAAAATATACATTAAACTCGTATGAGCAGTATAAATATCACACCTTTCACCATTAAGATAATGCCACAATATTTTTAATGAAAATATTACCGCAGGTAACTCCAAATCATGAGTTGGGTAATTTTTCTCATGGATTTTCAACTATCGCGAGGCATAAGCTATCACCATATCATTTTACCTGAGAACACACCCCAATCCCTTCTTGGATGCATCACTAAGATCACAGACATTTCTTCACTACAAGACAGTTTGAGCACAGGTGCACAAGATAATCTTCTTTTTAACTCTTTGAAATTATCATCACACTCCTCTATCAAAATGAACATAACACCTTTTCAAGTCAACCGATGAGTGTATTAGATAATTGTGAAAAATAATTCACAATACAATAATAATATCCAGCCAAACCAAGAAAAAATAAGATCTCGGATACTGTTGTTGGTCTCAACCATCTTTCAATAACCTCTGTTTTTGCTTGATCCACAATATCCCCTCTTTTGAGATTATGTGACCCAAAAATTAATATTTTTTAAGACAAAATTCACACATGGTAAATTTGTAATAAATATTCTCTTTTATCAGGGTCTTCAATACAATTTTCAAGTGATATTCATGTTATTCTTTTATCTTAAATTCTTCATGATGATTGGAAAAGGAAATTAGAGTTTTCTTAAGCATATATATGAGGATTGTTGTAACCAAGAGTGCACCACATCTCGTTGTTGTGCACCGGTTCTCGTTCAAGTCTAGCTCAAAGTCGTGTTTTTAGGTTTTACCACTAGGTACATGTGTGCCAGAGATGCCTCTACCTGATCGTATCAAGACAGGGAAGTATTTCTTGGAATACTCACAAAATCTCTAAAATACTAAAATTATAGGAATTTGATCTTTATTAATTGTTAATGTAAATCTTAAGGTAATGTGCTCTAATAATAGTTTATCTACATCAATACTCCAAGGTTTTTACTAAAATTTCTTCTGATACCAACTTTAACGCCCCGAACCCGGTTACCCAGTGTCGTTCCATTATTACATAACATTGGCATGATACAAGGAAATCATGTCCTGAAATACTGATCAGTTAGTAGCCTTAAAAATACAAGATACATTCATAAGTTTTAAATTACATTATTAAATGAAAAACTAAAACAACATTGTCTCCATAGACCACACTCATAACTCTTTCAGACTGCCCATACGAGTCAGTCATAAAATATATATTTTCATCCTGGGATAAATAAAACAAAGGGTTGAGCTCAGATGCTTAGTAAGGATAACAATATAGTGGAAACATTCATAAATACGCATAAATATTTAAGGAAATGTATAAGACATAAAAAATTCCCTTTTAAAACAGATAATAAGAAAAATGTGGAAAGGATAAAATCAAATAATTCCCATTACTTATAAACATTAATATTCTACTAGTCTAATAATCACATGCAATATCAATACCCACTTTCATAATGATGGAATGTATAATTCCAGACTTCATAACCACATAGTAAAGGCTTTGTGCAAAATTACAAATATGATTTCATCAAGGCCTTGTGCCAAGAAACTAGTTTGTCTCATGAGACCAACTGATGCATCAAGGGGCTATACCGGGCTGTACCCGTCACTTACTAAGTACAATGCATTCTTTATATGAAAAGGTGTAAACATAACATAAAAATTCATATTAATACTATAATACAAAATTTTAGTACTTTATCCATAAACCATGAAAGGTGTAAAAATAACACATCCACGGTCAAAAATATCACAAAACCTTCAATACAATATGGATGTTTTGTATCATAATAAATCAGATTCAAAAAACTGTAAAATTTATCAATGGATGTTGACTACGATGAAATCAAAACTAATTGATTAAAATAAATCATTGTATTTTGAATATAGTTACGATTCACATAATTATAAGGAAAAAATTATTTTGAAATATTCTTATAATTTTTTAATGGAATCTTCGACGATGTTATAATGGTGGAAAATAGCTGCACCCGCCGCATAAGTTAAAAAAATTCATATCTTAATTTTTTCGAAATGGACCCAAGGTAGCTTTTTTGGAAAATGACAGAAGGATTCGTTTAAACAAATTATAGAAAAAGACAAAAAAGGGTATAAATGAATTTAACCCATAGTCTATTAAATATGAAAAATCTTTTGGAATGCATATTTAAGAAACATGTAGGTGGATGATAAAGAGGTCTCAACATATACTTTCATAAAAACAAACTCGGATAATAAAGAGATTGTGAAATTAACCCTTACCTTGTTTTCTTCCATGGTCTAGGGTAGGTTAATCTCCTTTATAATGGTGATCAATTTGTTATTAAATTATAATATAACCATATAAACTAATATGATATCATAAATGATCTTCTAATATTTCTTTGTTAATGATATTTTAGTAGTATCATCTTTTTGGGTGTTAACTGATTCATTTTCCTTTATATGATCTGTAGTGTAGGTAATGTCTATTGTGTATATGACATATCTTATTCATGTTCAGAATGATATTAAGTCTTTATGAATTATTTTTTATCATAAAATGAAATTTATTCTTGAATGGTTACGATTAGGAATGAATCTAATCGCGTTCATGGAGACGGTAATTTGTACGTAGGCACGGGCGATAATAACATTCTTTTGATATTAAAATAATATATAATTGTATATTATATCATATATAAATAATAATTATCATTTTATATTTATTATTTACATCAATTATACATCATTATTATACAGATCCAAATAATAATGTATTGAATAACAACTAGACCATAATGTGGAGACGGTAAGTCATTCGTACAGACATATGGTGAAATGTCACTCAAAGGATGGATAAAATAATGAATATGGTTGTACCATATTTATAATAACATCATAGTATATAGAAGATACTGGAGTTATTATTTTATAATTGAATCAATAATGAATGGGGAAGTTGAAGAAGAAATGAACTCAAAAAAGGTGATGAAATATTTACTTATTCTTCATGTTCTTCCATTTGATTTGATCAAAATGGAACTATAGGTTTGATTTATGTCCAAAAGAATGACTCAAGAATGAAGGTAATATAGTTGAGAGGATATTTTGGAAGGGGTCGGCTAAGACAAATGGCTTTGTAGGTGTGGATTTGATTGAAGGATAAGTACCATTTTATAAGAGGTGTGACAGGCATATTTTGGAAAAGATTGAAACATTATTTTAAAATAAAACCATTTTAGGTTTTTGATGAGTCAAAAATAATTTATTTCGGTTATATTGTGGTAATGGGTTGAAAACAACTCAACTAATAGGTTTTATATTGGTTTGTGTTACTATATTAAACTTATTTGGTAGATTTAACTATTAGTTAATTTGTTTTACATTATCTATGTATATTTTTATTTTTATATTATATGGTTAATTAATATACTATAATCTTCTTGAGAACTACACGTGGTTAACTAATGAAATATATAATAATATTTAAGACCTTTTCCTGAATACTAGATTTTTAGCAATATAATATTAATTATTAATACAATATTTGTTTAAAAAACAATTTTATGTCAATTTTGACACTATTTTCTATTTTGTTTTTGTTGAATTTCTAACAACATTATAACTTCGATAAAAATTCATTTAATAAATACTATCATGTCACATTAACCTATAATATTCGTGGATAGAATCAAAATGATCAAATTATATTTATTTTAACATCTATAATACAAGTTATTTGATTCATTCATTAATAATGAAAATACTGCATCATTATTGTGTCATAAATAAATTTTACTATACGATGTTTAAAAATTATAAATAAAATAAGACTATGTAATAAATCATTTTTTCATTATAATAAATTTTTTATAGTAGAATTGATAAAATATATAACCCTTTGTAAAAATTATTTTACTAAAAGATATATGCTTATGTAATTTTTGTATTTACCTTATCTTAATTAATATAAAGTGTCATTATCACATAAAAGTGGCTCCATGGGGTCCCAAAATACACCAAAGGATTCACATGGTCAGATGTGAATCATTAAATAGAGTTATAACATGTGTTAGAGTAATTTATTATTATTATAAGATTGTTGGTTTACCATTATTTACCGGATTTAACATTTAACCATGGTAAATAAAATATTTACAGAAATAATTATTAAGAAAGTATAAAAATAAAAGTAACCTATTTAGACAATTTCTACCTCAAGATTATAAATATGGAATCCATTTTTCTAAATTCAAAACACAGAAGTGGTATAAATTAATTTAGAATTAATTCCCAATATTAAAACAAAAAGCGTGATTTTAGAAAATAATAACTATCCAAAGATTGACTCTTTCTTATGTCAAGTTTAAGTGTAAAATTAGGTCAGGTGACCAAATTGGATTAAATAGTAAAAATATAATATATTATACAAAATAGTATAATTTATCACTATAAATTTTTTTTATTAAGAAATTTGTTTTTAATTAATATTTAGTATTATTTAGTATTCAAAAAAAACTGAATATTTTCATAAAAAAACCCAAAAAATCACCCTAAAGTTATTTCAGTATTCCAACCCAAAAATGAAGTCCATTATGAATGATAAAATTTATAAAAAATTTAAAAAGTATGTATCACAATTTATAATGGCTAGTTTGATTGGTCCCGATGTGTTAGAATCTCGAAGTGGCGTACAACACAAGATATTTAATTATTCAAAGGGAAACATACCATAGAAGAATGAGGTGATACAAAAATCATCATGAAAAAAACATACTCATTTAGTAGTGTAATATAAATAATTTGAACAGTGGTTTTTTTATACATTATGTCAAATTTTGCCTTCAATTCCATATTTTAATAACTTCTCACCATTCCCATACATTTTGAGTGTTAAGGGTTCATTATTGTCCACATACTAAAAGTCTTTCTTTAAAGAAACATATTTATCTCTACTGTCAAAAATGGAATGGTACATAGAAATCCAATCCATAACCAAAATAAAATGAAACCCTACTAGAGGAAAACAACATTGTTTACTAGGAAATTAATTAAATAGAAAAAAGAGAAAGATTCTTAAAATTTATTTTTCCTCAACATCTCTGATTGGTGTTTTTACCATATGTTTTTGATTTATTTAATGAGGTGGAATTTACATTTTAGTATAAAATATCTCAAAAATTAATGAATTTTATGAACCTAAATACAAAAACATTTTCATTATCAATTTAAACTAACATTATACCTGATACCACATAATTTGATGGCACATAATCTCCTAATGTAGTTACAAAGGATTTCCTGACAACTCTATACTTATTTTATTTTTTCTTCCCTTCATTCGAGTTCATCATAGGACATATCATTTACATAATTTCAAATCTCATTTTACCTAACACATTTTAATGACTATAAATATTATTTTTTAACACTATAATTATATTTTTTATTTTTGAAAATTTATTGCCTTTATTCCCCATTAAACCACATCGGAAGCACTTAACAAAATTCAGAAGGCATTCCAATGTGTGTTTTTACTACATTTTTCATAAACTATAAAAATAATTTTCTTAACATCATAATCATTTTATGAATTATACCCTTTCACATTCCACTATGAACTCTTATTATATTGGTTTTCAAAGAAAATCTAATCATCGACAAAATCCATTTCCACCTACTCTATACATCATATATGTTTATCATAACATTCAAACACATTAGAATCCATCTCCACATGATATTTTTTATTCCTAATTAAAAACCATTTATTTTACTATCAAGATCAAGAAAGACATTCGAAATATACCTTTCTAATCAGAAGAATGTTTCATTCATAAGAAGCCACTGAAACATCCTCCTTCCTGTATTCCAAGAATTTTTTTCCCTCTTATATCAAACCACATTAGTTAAAGTTTTCTCAAGAAACATATTTTATAATTATTTCCACCTATGAGAAACAATGAACTGATTTTCCCTGAAAGTTTTACTATATAAAATAACTGATCAGATTCACATTCAAAAAAATAAACAACAAGTAAATCTTATTGATTATCAAAACACCCCATTAAATAGAAAATATTTTCTAATTCATTAATACATCCATAATCTAGAACAAGGTCAAATGATCCCATAAATGATGGTGGATTTTACCTCATGAAATTCTCAACTTCTGATAAGTTATATTGTGGTTGATCTGTATAATCTTGTGCAAGGATACCTCCACTATTTGTAGCCTAACTTAAATGCATCATCACTTAAAAAATTGTTCTATTCCAATATCTTATTTGGAAGGTTATTTTCCCCTAGATTTCATCCCAGCAAAGATGACTTATTTTTTCTATGGAAAACTATTTTGAGTAGATTTTTCATAGAAAAAGAAGCGAGGTAATCTAAAAATTATATATAAATTCGGTTATATAATAGTGTAAAAATAATATATATATGTTTTATTAATGATCTCCTTACCCATAAATTTTTCTAAACTCACCATGGATACCAATTATAAGGCCTAGAGAATGAAACAATAAATAATCATGAGATAAGTTTTAAATTTGAATTTATTTCACACCAAGGATATTTTCATGTTTGGTGTTTTAGAGAATTATATCATTATTAATACATATAATCCCATAATAATACAATAGGATAATACCAAAATAGAATCCATTTTTCCACTGAAGAAAACCATTTAAAAAATAATATAGGATTTCTTTTCATGGTAAAAATCACTTATTAATATTATGTTAAAATAGATATCTATATACCCTGTGAAATCATTTTAAAAAACATGGGATGATAAAATAAAGCAATGTAAGGTATATAGAAAAAATAAAAAAATAGTCCATGAATACTATAAACCCATGAAATCCTACCTTTAACACATAAAACATAAACTCTTAGACATACCTCATGAAATCATAAAATTAATGAAAAACTCATAGAAATCCTTAATCATAATGGTAACATGAGGAATCTATATCATACTAAAATTGTTTATTTCACTATAATATATTGAGTAACCTTCATGGTTAATTTTGTAATACCCATCAGAGTATATTCCTTAAATATCATAGGAGAGACCTTTTCATTTAACTCAGTCTCATTAATCAATGAATTATAGAGCCATCATGGTCTCAACTGCACTTAGTTTATCATGGAACCACCAATATACATAAGCCATTACCATGATCCAAAACATACGAAAAATATATAAATCATTCTTAAAGGGAAAATAAAATTTCCACATATTAATCACAAGATTTAATTTCAATATTTTCCCATAATACATTCATTCTCAATATGATTTTCTATACCATAATATATGAAATCATAATATAGTATTTATTTTCCTTTCAAAAAAAACAAAATTTTTTAGAGAGAAAGTGGAATATCGAATAACAGTTACAATGAAAGAGAGGTCATTGTCACCGTATGCTTAAAACAAATTCCTTTTATTATTTAGTATGGAATGTAAAAAATTACACATCATAAAAACTACTTTAAAAAAAATTTAATTACAATATTTATATATATAATATATGATATTCAAAATTAATCACAAATAAGAGTTGAACAACATAATAAATAAGTATAAATTTATCAAAATGATTGCAAAATGGGTTTTGAAATACCCTTACCATAAGGCATACTTGTCCAGTAAATTCATTATAATAATAAATAATAAAAATATATTAATGTATACTTTCTTGAGAACCTCTTACAATATTATTATTCATTTCATATATTTTCCTATAATTTTATAACATTAGATAATTATCAAATTTCATGTTGGATGGTTTGTCGATATTCGGTACATGAGTAAAAAATTAACATGGTGTGATTTCAATAGTTCATGTGGTCATAATTCCATTATCTTCATAATATTAAACATCATATATATATATATATATTCATTTTGAATTATTTATAATGATTTTTTAAAAAAACTCAAAAACCCAATCACTGAGACAGTAGTTTGTATGTAAACATAAATGTTATTTTCATTTTTCCCATCGCATTGAATGATTGAATGTAAATTAAATTTATATAATTGTGTATTCATGTATAATATCATTAAAAAATCATTAATAATTCATTTATATATATTTTTTTAACAAAAAAAATTAATGCATTCTGTTTGATGGGTGAATGAATCGCATAATTTTGATGAGGCAGTAGTCCACATGTGTCCAAACAAAGATATATTATAACAACAATATGGAAATATTGAAGGTATAATTAATAAAAAATATCCAGAATATGAAAAATTATTTACAAACTATCCATGAAATCGGTAATGGAGGAAGAATGGATATATTATTCTCAAAGGTGATTAAACGACATAACGGGAGCAACAATTTTGTTTAACTAAATAATTGGTGGTGAGAAATGAAATGGATATGAGATATTCCATTAAAAACATAACAATCATATATATACATGAATGTATATTAATAATGAATTTATCGATGAAGGATATGGGGATTATATAGAAAATAATTAATTAATAGTGGTACCTTGAGAAAATTACCTCTTTAATAACCCCTCCATGAAATACCCTTGGGGACCATGGATTTGGTTATTTAATGAGAGCAGAAGAACCTGAAATTTTTTTTTGTGAAGAGTAGTGGTTTGGGTGTATATTTCAGGAACTAAAAGGAATTTTTTGTTGAAATATATTGGATTATAGTTGGTGTTTATACTAGAGGATATGTGGGTTCAAGTGATTTTTTATTGGTAATTTTATATAAAAATCAAATCACATAGAGGAGGAACTAATTTACACAACATTGGATTGTAATTAATGTTGTATAATATGGTTAGGCTTGATCCACACTTAATATAACCATTAAATGTTCTATTTTTTAAGTATTTTATTATTTTAACTCTCCTTGTCATAATTTCACTTATGATACTATAAATAAATTTCTAACAATGGCATAATTTTTGTACTTAAAAAAATTAAACATATGACCTAAAATGGAAATTATCATTGAAAATATATAATAAATTTTTTCTAATTCACTTCATATAACTGGGAAATTTTCATTTAAAATTATTTCCAAAAACATAAATAAAAATAGTGTTTTAAAATTGAAACGTTCAAAATATTGAAATGTTTTTATAACTAATTTGAATATGAAATAGATTCCATAGACCTAAATAGAATTTAAAAAATTAAAACATAGTATACATACACACTAAAAAAATTATAAGTGAATTATTACTATTTAACTATATTATACGAAAAATCAGTTTTGAATTAAAATACGTTATTTTTCATTATTTGATAAAATACTAATTTTATCATAAATAAAAAAAATCCAAAATAAATTTTTATTTATTTCATAGAAATAAGAATTTTATTTTTAAAATATGAATAATAATTTTGTCAAAAACCATAATCATATTAGGTTTTTCACAAAAGGTGGTAAAACTACCATTACAAAATATCAGAGCTTTTATGCCTAAAATTTGATTTATTCTCATTTTATAGCTATGAAATTTATTGGATAAATATATAAATATTTAATATAAACGTATAAATATAATATGTATAGTTATAAAAATTCCTGAATATACTACTACTATGATATAACTACCATTTAAAATATTAATATTAACAATCTATTATATTTCAATATAACTCAGTATTCTGTATAATAAAAGATTTCCTATAAACCCATTGTTGTGTGTCATGTATGCTATAAAAAATACCATGCCCATTAATGGGAAATTAATATGTAGTTTATATATATTAATATATTTTAAAATGTCTACTTTTATAATTACCTTGGATATTACAATTAAATTATCAAAATGTATAAGAATACGAATATAAATCCCAAAAAGAAACTCATCAGACTATAAAAATATAATCAAAACATATTATTAAATATTACATGTGTAAATGAACATGTTAAATAGAAAAATGATACAAACAAACAATAAATAATTAATGACATTTTAAAATTTCCATCATTAATTTTATACAGTGATTAATATTATTGAAGGAAATGCTTAATAATAAATGTTTGTTGTATTACTAATAAGGTCCATATCTTATGTTTCTCTGGTAGTACATGTTTCAAGATCCAAATATATGAATTTAGATAATTATATATATATATATATATATATTTCAATTAATCAGAATATCAAGGATATGAACATGGAAATTTGAACAAATGGGACATCAATAATACAAGGATTTCCTTCACAACACACCTCAATAAAATACCCAAAAGTGTCCCTTATCATAATAATGATATATTACATTTTTTTATTAGTAATAATTTCATAAATCATTCCACTAGTTCAGAAATCTCAACACCTAGTATGCACATGAATTTATAACTTTATTGTTTTTAATAGGTATGTTCCGGAATGCAAATGTTCACCATGATGACATTTTAGTAAAATTTATCCACAATATTATCAAATTTTTATGGGTTTTATAATATACACCTTGCCAAATAATATCATATTTCTTTTAGAAAAAAAAATTCATACATAGGTTTTTCTAGTACACCTCTATATATTTCTTGGAGATCACACCATTTTCATTACTGTCCCTCAATTTTTAATAATCTTATTAATTTATCTGTCATGAGCAGTAATTTATTATATATATGTTTATTATAAATATTTTAGAATCTATTTAAAGGAATTATATGATTCTTCTAGATATAATTGAATTTCATAGTTGGAACTATGGGGTTTGGTACATGTGGAATGCTCTAAATAATACATATAACACATAAAGAATGGTTTATTCAAATATATCCTAGGTTAATGATAAAAAAACATTCGTGGTGGCATGGAAACCATATATATTTGTTGTAGATCCAGTCAAATGACTTCTAAATGGGCTTCAAAATAATATGGACGGTCAATTAGTTCATGTTAATGAGTTTTCCTTACATTGAGGAGTTCGAATCATTCGTGCATAGTTTGTAAAATTGGGTTCTCAAACTATAATGCTCAATAAATTTTTTTAATTTAACAATTATCTACATAGAATTTTAAATTTTCAACCATATTTATCCCCCATTTCACTCAGTGAAACCATGTTTTTAATCCCAACTCCCCCTCCTCTTTTAACAGTGTATCTCTATAGATTCAATAATTTTTAATGTCAAATTTTTCTTGATTTAAATAAATGAGTATGTGTTTGTTTATTTTTTTATAAATATTTTAAATTTGGTTATTTCTTCTTTTTCAAATTCTATATCCATATTTACATTTAATTATCTTATATAGTGGTAATAAATATTTCTTCTTGAGTAAAAAATCTCTATATTATGATGTTTTTCTTTTAACCTAGTATAGGTGGTGTAAAATATATTTCCCACATTATTGATATTTTTAATGGGTATTTCGTATTTTGTATTTCATGGAAATTATTTTTAATAATTGACCATATAAAATAATTATATTTTAATTTTATTTTGTGCATTAGACCCTTTTGAAACCATATTCTGTCTGTTGAAAACCCTTAAACCAGAACTACATAATTTTGTGGTGTGTAACAAATCAATCAAAATTTTATAAATGGTTTGTAAATAATGGAATGTATTTTTTATGTGTGCAAACTAATTATACTTATTTAATGGATTTTCAAAATTTATATAATTGGTTGTTTGTCTTCATTATAAATTTAAATTATTTATGATCAAATAAAAGGAATAATTGGAAAATGGTATAAGGGATTTCATAAGTTGTTAAAATTATATAATGAGAAATTAATGTTAGAGTTATATGATTAAAGAATGATATATATATATATAATGTGTGAAAAAAGAAATTGAGTATTATAGAACATAGTGAGGAATTAATTTTCAAAAATGAGAACACATGTTGTTTAAAAGTGTTATAAGGGAATGTATAATAAACTATAGAAATTAATTTTTGATATGATGGTTTATGATGTTTAATTTTATAATACATACTAAGGTGTATGGATGTTATAAAATAGGATCCACCTAAATATTAAGGATCGTTTGATATGATTTTATGGATCGTAATTTTGAAATGTTGAACATTGTGAATTAAATATCTCTGGTTTGTGTGTGGGGATGAATTTTCAGAATATAATTGTTTTGAAATGTTGTATCTACATTAAATAATTCATCATGCTACCTAATAATTATTTAATTAACGAATAACCATTTGGAATAATGCATTTATCCACTATTTTATATGTTTCAATCTTCTATTATTAGTCGATGCTAGTTTTCTTGGCTTGATATTCTAGGTGAATCTCAAGAGACCCTAAGGGTAATTGAATATTATTTATCATCATGAATGTTTTTTATTTATATACTTATTTTATTATATCTATACATGTTCATTCTCTATTTTCGAGAGTAGTTATTTCTATAGAAATCATTGGTGGTGGAATAAATTTTTTTAGTTGAACATTGTTCCTGCATCAATTAGAACCATTGTTCACAATGTTGTTGTTGATTTAGATAAGGGAAATGTTCTAATAATAGATGAATTATTTCAAACATATCAGATGGCTTGTGGAAAAGGGGAATGTGATTGATATCAAGAACATTATTTTGGGATTAGTTATGTGTTATTTGGTTACCGTCCAATTATTACAGTTTATTTTTTATTAATTATGATTTCAGTAGATGAATTTCTCTTATAATGTTAGAATAATGTCCCAAAGATTCTCTTTTGATAAAAACTGTAGATTTTTTTCCCATTGTGTATGAGGTGGAATTTATATGGCCACAACATGATCCAATATTACTACTAATTTAATTTTTGCAGGCTATGATGATACAATATGGAATCAAAGCATCTTATTTTTTCTATTTTCTTATTAGTTGGGATATGTAAAAAAGGCTAGGATGTGTCATGAATGGGTAATGAGGTTATGGATGATTGTTTCAAACCCATGTGTGATAGAATCACCCAGTTCCTAGTGTGGTATTGTAGTAACTGGGGTTAACTGGTTACAAATGAAATGTTGCTGAACCATGGGTGATACACATGTCGTGTGATGTGACCATTTCATGAGATTTTTCTCTTTTCTTATTATGGAGTGAGAATGTATAAGAATTCACAATTTCAAGATTTCAATGGATTTTGGGACACGTATCATATTAGGTAAACATGGTTTAAAATTTATGATATGTTTAATTGAACTAAAAAAGTAGTGATGTGAAATAAAATTCATTTCAATTTATGGTTTTATTTTGAAGATATATTGAATAATAAAGTGTCTAGAACTATTTTAAATTCGTATATGTGGTCATTATTTGTTAAAATTGTTTAACACCTATTAATTTTTACATAGAATATGGTTATACCCTATGATATCGACTGGCCATGTATAGCAACAGTTCGGTGTAGTGATGGTGTTTTTGTTCTGTTTATTTTGATTGTGTGTGCATAGTAGTTTATTTATAGATAATTGTGACACATTATTTTTAATTAAGTATATTATATTTTATGTTTCTAGAAAAATTAATATCTAATTATATATGGATTCTATCATGATGAAATTTATCAATAAGTATCCATTAAGTAATTCCAATGAAAAAACCTCTACTGTTGGGAAAGGATCAAACATTGTTTTTAGGTGATAGGGATGATAAAAAATAAAACATACATTATCCCCCATTCCACATTATCATTAGAGAGATATCATGTGGGATACACAAATATTGTTTGATCAAAGTATATATTTTTATCATTATCTTACATTAACGTTCAGTATAAAATGATGTCATGAGGGGTATAATTTCATTATTATTACTTTTTAAATGATTCTAGAACATCATGGATATCCTCTGCTGTGGATTCTTATGTTAGAGGACTATATGGTTGTATCAATAGTGATGTAAAACATGGATAATTAATATTATTATGATTAGTAAGAAGAAATTTCTTGGAAGATAATCTATAAGATATTCAGGTAACACAATTACTGAGAGAGTCAGATTTTTGAAAGGGTTGTAGAGATTAATCATTTATGTTATGATAATATATCACTGATGGGTCATATGGCCCAATACAGTAACTAGAATATGTTTCTTCAAATTATGATAGGGGATCAAGAAGATAAATATAAATTTAGGATATACATAGTAGAAATGTCATTTAATAGTCAATTATTATCATTTTTATTATGTTTACTATGGTAGTGAATAATACACTTTAATATGAGGGGATCCTCAAAGAGGTCTCCAGTGGGGGACATATGATAATATATTAGTGATCTAGTGGAACTATCTATGAAATTAGGAAGAATAATTATGAGAACATTCATGAAGGTGGTTGTATGAAAGGTAGTAAGGGGAGATGATCAATGTATCTGGTAAGTGATCATGTGTTCTGCTATAAGTGTATCATGATTTGTGATTTGTGTGGTCAATGTCCTTGAAAACTAGTATAGTCTTGTTATAGTGGAAGTATGTGGAACATATAATAGTTTTATTAGAACCCATGATATTTATATATTAATATATTTATGGTGTACCTACATTTGTTTATAGCACCAGAATATGATATTAAACCCTACATCATCATGGGAGCTCCAGGTTTATAGGCTGTATTATTAGGGCTAAACTAATAGGAACAATTGAATAAGATCATCCATAATAGTAACATAGATTATTTTATGGGAAATATGTTAGACATCATGGTTGAGGTACATTACATCTTTATGTTGCTAAAAATATATCCTTCAAAGATGATTTTGGACCATCACTTTCCCTATTGATGATTTTTGGTTTTAAAATGATTTTTAATGGTAAACATGATACATTACATTAAAATTATTTTCAATTTACTGTGTCTATGAGTGGTTTAATTTTAGTTATAGGTGTAATAAAATGTGTTTGTATTGATCATTATGCACATAGGGGTATGATCATCAGGGATTTAACATTATAAGATGTGTTTCTTCTAAATTTCATTGAAGTATAAACTTCTCTATATTTTCATGATATGGATTTTGGGGTCGGACATGATATTGGGAATAATCATAATTTTTTTCATCTTGCAATGACTTTCATAATATGATGATGATATTAACTTAACTTATGGGTGACATATATGATCTTCATAGATAATTTGATATCCATATATGCCACACAAGGCTATTTTTTAGCAATTCAGTGAGCTCATATCCCCGGATGCACTTATTATGATATAATAACTATGATTAGATTTTAATGTATTCCATCCACTAGTGGATTAGTTATAATAAATATTGAATGATAAATTTTTAAGGATTGAAGTACAAACTGTTATTTAGTTCAATATTGGTAGTATATGTACATATGATCTAATATCTATTATATTGTATGGAATTTAACTATGAAAACATATGGTGATTAAGTAATATGTAATGGAATTAGAGGTTAATGGTTTTATTCTGGTGATTGAAACATCGTGGGGGTGAATAGTTCTATTTTCCTTGAAGGTTGAAAGAACATTATATTTATGTGTTAATTTTTAGAATATGAACTAGTTGCTAATAAAAAGTCATTTTCTTCTCTAATTTATTTATAATTTTATTGGCTAGTTGAGGCATGCCTATGTTTTCTCTATGATATATATGAGATTATGGTAGCATAATATGAGAGTGATTCCTTTAGATATTCCATAGGAAAATTTTAGAATATTGAATGGAATACATGAGTTCATTGTGAAATGTTTTGGAAAAAATACCTTTCAATGTTTATACCAATTATAAATCAACTATTTCCCCCATAATTTGATTTTTTTTTTGTAATTTACTATTTTGATGCAACCATTTTTTACTCGTTGATTAAAGTCAATCAATGAAGAGATATTGAAATTTCCATGAGGGATATGAGATAGAATCATCTTGATTATAAACTACATATATGTTTTTAAGGGATAAAAAAGTTGCACTTATAAGGCCAATTTTTCATATTTGAATGTATGTTTGTGAACCAAGAAATCCATGGCTAGTTGTATTATAGGATAATACTATTTATTGTTGTTAAATATGAAACTTTTTTATATTATTGGGCTACCATTGAAGGTTTATTATTAAATTATACCTATTATAATATTCTCACATTGGACTTCATTGTTAAAAAAACATGATTGAGTGTCCATGAAAATGACAGGATTCCTTCCAAAAACATAGAAGCATCTTATAACATCATTGATTATGATCATATATGAAATTATTTATCAGTATAATCTATATATTTAAATACCATGAATTTTTATTAGTTATGTATTAATGAAATGATATCCAATTTTGACAAATGTATCCTGGTAGCTCAGGTTACATGAGATTAACTACAAAACCCATTATCCTTAGTTGACCGCATTTGATAATTCCTTGAAAAGATATAAACATTATCTTATGAGTGAAAATTTGTTTTCATACAATTCATGTGATCCATAAATATATGTTTTATCATTTTTATTTAAATATATAGAAATAAATATTGGGATAGAATATATAATGTTTTCATTTTGTGATATAACATAAAAAATGAAAACGAAGTAGTTTTCATAATACATTGAGTCTGAAGACATGGACATATATGGTTCTGGAGTACAATTCCATCTCCAATATAATAGACATGTTCTCTAAGAAGAACAAATATGTTAATGAGGGTTAGTTTTATTAAACCAAAATTTCATTATCTAGGTTACCTTCTCTTATGAATTTGATTTAGAGGTGAAGATATATTGATTCATAGTTTTTGATGTTAAGCTATATCTTTTAGGGTTGGAAAAAACAATCTAATAAGACTAAATATTAAAACATGTTTATCTATGTTCATGGAAATGGTTATTTTCTAAATTTTTATTTGGAGTAGATAATTCATCTGACTCAAGTTTCTTTGTTGGTAGTGAATCCCACTTCAACTCAAATTTTTCTTCATCTTAGTTCATAGTATTGATTGATTGGAATAAAAATTGTGCTTAATCATTTTGGGGAATGATTGTAAACCTATAAAAAGGTAAATGTTGAGAATCTATGAACATTTTGTATTTTAAAATCATTTCCAAGTCATGAATGTATATAGGATGATTCAATACTAAATATAATGCTTTCTAAACAATATATTTACAATAAGAGTGACACTGTTGGGGTTATTTTTTATCATTAGAAAATGGTATCACATTTCTTATATTTTTTGTAGAAATTCATATTTAAATGGTTATGTGAATTTCATAGATCAGACATAGTACAATTTTATTTTCATCATAAGAGTAATTTTTAGATTGGGACCCATTCAATACATCGTAGTTTTTTAAATAACTACAAGTGGTTCTTGGTACTCAGTTTTTCTTGAGAATTGTCTGCCACTAAAAAACAGATGTGAATTATGAGAGAATAATTCATGTATTAAAGGGAATGTTGAGATTATTATTCATATATTATGGAGGAATATTTGTGGATATACTTTCTTATTCTAATTCAATGTACAAAAATATATGTGAAGAAACTAATAATATGATACCAAAAAGGAATTGTATGATCAATAATTGAGATATCATTTTTTTATAAAATTGGTATAATAAGCGTCGTTCAACCCCAATATTGTGAGACAGATATTAGAGCATTTATTTTTTATATTTATTCATGTAGCTACAGAACATAGTAGAAAAATTTGATATTATAATTTACCCTATTGAAATTATAAATGGTATAGTGCTTCAATATGTTCTTCTTCATTTTTCACCATGAATGCATCACTATCAGATATGTTAAGAGGTTATACGAGGGACCATGGATGACTGGACATTGATAATTTAGAGAGGATCATTCAAATAATATTTTTATTAGGTTTTTATAATTTTGTAATGTTATTCATGATGTGGTACATGATTCACTAATTAAAAAATATCACTTCAACAATAATAATGTAATTGATTATATTGATGTTGAAAAGGTGATTGTTGCGTCTATTGAGATAAATCTTATTCATATTTTGGAATGTATTGAGAAAACACATATGTGTATGACCTTTAATTTTTTATTATAGTGGAGTCATTTATATGTTGAAGTTAAATATTTTGAGTGATTATATAATAAAATCACCATGTGGCCATGACATTTTACAACAAAGGATTACTGATTCACTATTTTGTAACACTTGGATATGAAATTTTATAGTTGAGTGATTTTATTATTATAACACCATGAGAAGGTAATTTTATATATTAATTTTTTTAAATACTTATAAATGGAATGTGGAATTATTCCCATGATAATGTATTTTTTTAGGAGTATCCTAGGTTTTGGGGAATGAAATTTTTTGAAATTGAACTATACAACACTTGATATATATTAAGGACAAAGAAAGTGATAACAATGGACCAAGACCATGATTAATCATTTATATGCCGGAGAAATATTAAAATATAATGTATTTTGTCCTCAAAACCATGCATGTTGTGTAAAGATCCATTTTCATATATCCCTTACTATTTTACAGACTATGAATATTGCCCGTGATATAGTGAAATTACATTTTTTCCTTTGATTGGTTTGATTGAATGGTTAGTGTATGATTGGGAAAACTATATTCCTTATTAAAATTTTCAAATTAATCACTTTTACATCATATAAAATATACTTTTTCACCTAATATTCTCTATCATTCAATCCAAATTTGATTTTGGTTTGACCCAAATTGTCCATCCCTTCCCAAGGGTGGATCTATTATGATTATTGTGTGTTTTGTAATTCATTTAATGAAAATTAATTCCTCCCAAAAAAATATATGATTTTGGACATCAATATTATGGATTATTAAAAACCTTATTCATTTAAAAATCATTATTAGTATTTTAAGGTATTTTAATTTTTTTAGTTGGATATATTTGAAATTATATGAAATTATGGGGTTAGATGAGTGATTGTCTATGAACATATTGTTTTCTACCTATAGGATATTCGACATAACATTAATACTGATCACATATATGTTGTATGTTTTACAATAGTGATGTGTATTTAATTTATTTCCATGATTAGTAAATATATATTGAGGTTATAAATGATGTGTTATACCCTTCATGGACCCCACTTGGTTTATATACAAACATCATATAAAAAAAAGACTACCCATGGGGTGCACCATTTTATTTTTAAGGATATAAATGTTTTTAGAATTATGGAATATATGAATTATACTTATGAAATTGATATAAATTTTTATGGGAATTTTTTCATGGAATGTTTTGTTAGGATTAATTTGTGTATTAAATGGTTTATTACTTGATAAAGGTTGTGAAATGTAAATTGGTAAAAGGGGAATTCTTATTTTTCAAATTATTTTAATTAGAAAATAATGGATGTGTGTATGAGTAAAGAAGGAAAATAATAAATTTTTTAATGGGGTAAAATTTGATGAGTATAAAATAAAATTGTGACTAATAAATTATAATAATGGTCTGACATTAATTGAAATTTTACAATGTAATGTAACTTGGACATTAAAAATTAGTTGGTAATGGAATTAATTAAGATATAAGACATGAATCATCAAATATATATGTATGGATGTTAGAAGACTCTCTATATAAAAATTATGATATTTGTTAAAATGATATCCCACATGTTTTTGTTAAAATTAAAAAATTCCTCTTACAATAAATATTATTTTTTTAACATGATACTCTATTAACTAGATTTATTGATATTGTGTAGGTACTTGTACTGACATTGATCAGTACCTAAGGATAAATATATTAATTAATTCTTATATTAAATGAAGTATTGAAACCCAGTATTATATGGTTCTTAATTTTATTATTGTAAGAAGAATGTTGTGTTGGATTATATGCTATTGTGGATCTTGGGGGCCGACATGGTTATTAAAACACTATTTTATTTTAAAGTATATTTTCATTTATTTAATTTCATATTTTTCAATATATATATATATATGTATACACAATCAACTAAACAGGTTAATTTGATAGTAATTACTGGTAATTTCCTAATAAGATTTAATCACAGTCATCCCAGGCCACCATTTCTACCCATGTGGAATTCATTGATATAGGACTTTATAAGGGATAAAGAATTATGAAATATAGAATAATTGAAAAGTAAATATTTATTCTAATGGAACTTTTGAGTGAAATTTTGGAATAAAAAATAGTTAAACTCAATAGAACTAACAATCAAAGGTGTTCAAAATATCATTAAATATAAGACTATGTATATTAGACTCGACCACCCAATATGACACTTATTATGGTGTTGTCGCCTGTGTGTTGAGTTCGTACTTTATAATATCTTTACAATGCCTGTATATTATCTCCCATGTCCAGATATATTGAAAAAAAAGAGATCTTCTTTTCATTGAAATCAATTTAAAAAAATGTGATTTTATTTTTTGATCAACATCCTTTTCTCCTAATTGTTATTTAAACAAATCATTCTCTTATAGATTCTATTGAAATACACTTTTGATTTATTGATATGGATGTATTATTATAATATTTAATAAATATAGTTAAGATAAAAGTTCTTATATTTCCTTATATCTTCTCCCACATATCCTCCAATCATGTTGATGACTTTGACAAGAACAGTATCCAAGACCTGTATGTGACATCAACTTGAGGTACCTTATTTTTTTACATAGAGTATGTTCACCCATCCTACGAAATACTTTCCTGACCAATTATACTTTTGTTAATTACCTTGTAACATCCTCATCCCCATTTTAAATTTTTTTACCTGAAGATATTATTATAATTGTTTCAGGAATGTTTAATTAATATTTTAAGGGTTATTATCCATTGTTATTGATAGGGAAATTCATTGAATTCTGGTTTCCTTAATATATTATCCTCAAGATCGACCCAATCATGATGGAAACTTGGGAGTCCTACACGTATTCCTTCATTATCTTAAAATATGCTCTGTTGAAACTTATATCACACTCATATGAAGACCATGACCCAAATTACTTCCATTTCTATCTTAGAATTTTTGTTTTCTATCATTGAGGGTCATCGTTCTCCATTATATTTCCATTAATTATAGAGATACTATTCTGTATTTTAATAGACTTTGATGTTTTTTATTTTTCAGGCCAACCAGGATTCCTAGGTAATGGTGCACTCAGACCCGTATATTTTTGACCCACACCAAGTGACTATGAATATGCATAAGCTCTATGAACACTAGATGCAACACATTTTTCATTATAGTATACATTATCTATACCTCTACATCTTACCATATCACTAATGGAAGGGATCTTGGAGGGACATGGGCATCCTAATGCTAGATCTAGGAAACTATAAATTAGGTATATCAAAAACCCATCCATTAGTGATGAGGTTGAAATGACTTATATCCATTTTGTGTTAATAGACCATTTACATCAATCCAAATCATCGTTGTGAATAAAATGTAATATTATATTATTGATAGACTGATGATATCCACCCATTATCTAGAAATAGATTTTATATATCGATCTATCCACCTCTAGAATCAAAATGACACAAATATATTCATTGGGGAATCATAAAAAATTCCATAGATCTCTAAGTGATGACATAGATACCCAAATTCAATATCTTCTTAAAGTAAAAAATTCAATATCTTCAGGAAATACAATGAGACTCTTGAGATACCATGTCACATATCATTAATACATGGATTCATGAAACAAATGTTCGCCTTTAAATTTACCATTCTTCCATTATTTGGTCAATATAGTGTTCAATCAACTCCAGTTAATTTTTCATGGTCATGCTAATGTGGCAGGTGATGAAAAATAATTATTCACTGTTAATATGGATGAAAAAATAATATATATATATATATATATATGGTTTTCATGATATAATTTATAAATTCACAAATGGGGTTATTCTAATTCCCATTATCTCGTTCTACATAGATCATAATTGAATTGTTTTAAATATATATTTAATAGTCACCCACAACTGTATGTGTGCATAGTGAATAAATAGAAAATTAATATATTATAAATAAACTTGGAATAATATTTGATTCAATAGAAAATAGTATATCAATTTTAAATAATTTAACAATATAATTATCATTTTATTAAAAATAAAGGATAAAAAAATACTAATGGTATATATTATAAATTTAGACATTAGAAAATAAATATTTTTTACAAATAAAAGATTAATTTTTTAATGACTAATATTTTATATTAATAATATTTATTTTAAATAAAATTTTATATTTTATTATTATAATAATAATAAAATATTACTTTATAAAAGAAGATAAATTTAAAAAATCATTCTTCTACCTAAAAATAAATCATTCCTAGAAACATACCATATAATATCTCTTACAAAAAATATTTATTTCAATTAAAAAATGCATATATAATATATAATAATAATATTGTAATATTATAAATTTTAAAACTCTAATAATTTCAATGAATTCAAAGTCATTTTAAATTTTAAAAAATTATTTTTATTAAATGTGTACTCATATAATCTATTATAGTTTTATTTGACGAAAATTTATTATATATATACAAATAATTAATTTAATCGTGTTATATATTACATATTGAGTATTTATATATTTTAATGCTTAATATACTATTCTAACAGTCTTGGTACTACTCCAATAATAATATTTTTATTCCAACTATCATTTTCGATTTATACTACTTTTAAAAAAAATTTATTTCCATTATTCATTATTTACATTATCTTTTGTTATTTTTATCTACATGAACTTCGTATTATGGATCATATATTTGATGATTTTTTTGGAAATTTTTTTGGATATTGAAATAATTTTCATAATCTATGATGCCGATGAAATTAAAATTTTAGTTTTGTTAATTTATTTTTTTGTATGATTATAATATTTTAATTTTTAAGGGAAATATTTATATTTTTTTTAGTGTGTTATAGTTTTCTAATTAAAAACTATTTTTTTATTATGTGGTGAATGTTTTTCATAATATAAAACAAAAATAAATATGTCTCATATTATTTAATAGGACTTTTTCAAATTGAAATGTATCATTGTATAAAGTGATGAATTATGTTCTAATAAATAAAAAATTATTATTGATATTTGATATTAATTTTAAAGCATTCAATTATGATTCTAATGTTGATATTTTAATTAATAATATAACTATTTATACATTTATTAGATATTATTTCATTATAGAATATAAACATAATTTGTTTATAAAAATTATATTGAAGTATATTTAATAATATAATATTATATGGAATTTTTATTACATTACGATTATGTGAGTGGTAATTATGAATATAATTCAGATTAATATTTGAAAATTACTAATTTAAATTTATAAGACTAATGAAATTTAAAAATATGATGTGTATGTCAAATTTATCGATATATATCTACAAATAATGAATATGAAATTAGAAATCAAAATGTGATTTTTTTAATATATGTCACTAATTTCTGAATCCTGAATCAAAAATAATCTAAATATTTTTATTGTGAAAATATTGTGGGAATATGTTAAAGAGATTTAATAATATTAACATCTTGATATTTAATTTCACATTTCACTTTAAAAAAATTTATTTCTTTTATAGGATGGGTTACACAGAATATCGTGTTTAAAATAATCACATGGTACAATTAAAATATTACTACTTAATGTGATTATTATTACCTAAAAATTGGATTGGTGGATATGAATCAAGGGAACTAAATTATAAGAAAATGTTTTTTCTCCAAATATATTAAATTAATTCATTGGAATTAAAATCTATATAAATAATGATAATATAATTTAATGGTATGTAGTGATTTTCTATTGAAAAATGTTTTTAATGATGTCAATGTGTTTTTATCAAAATAAAATAAAGTATTCACTATTAATGATTTATTTTAATTAAATGTAATTTTTTATAATTAAATTTTTTTTATCATTTATCTTATTATTTTTATTATGCATGGTACTTGAATAAATCATGTTTTAAACACAAAATAAATTTCCCAAAATATTGTTCCTTACATTTATTTCACTCAGGTTATATTTGGCTTCCTACAATTAATGATACATTATCATGTAATGAATATTTCCAATTCTGAATCTTCTAGTTCAAATTGGGTAATTAGGCCCCTTTTTTCAATATTTATAGTAACAATGTTAATTTTTTATCATGTTGCTAAGGATAAATGATGAATTTAAGGATAAAAAATAGATATATGGAATTAAATTATATAAAAAAAATTATTCATTAAATTTTTATGATTTTAGCATTACAATATTCATTAAATATTATAATATATTGAAATTATGTGTTATGTTTCCATGATAATTAACATTATATTGTGTTATGTGATGAATAATTAGAAAATGTCATCTAATTATATTATTTTCTGTAATATTAATTCATGAAGATAAAAATATATTAATCAAATTTCTATCATTTCAACTAGAAGATAAATATGTTTTTATTTTTATTATTTATTCATAATTTTTTTGATGGATTAATTACATGATATTCTGAATCAACTTAGACAACATAAATATTCAGGTTGTCGAAAAATAATTGAATATAAAATAATATATTTACTTCAATTTTTATGGATTTTTTTCTCCATGAAATTTGTTTATTAATTTAAATCATAGTAGATTTTTTAAAATTTTATATTCCATTTTCATTTTTGTCATTTTGTTTTTAAAATCATTCTTTTTGAATAGTTTAAAAATAAAATTAATTGAATCATAGGTTATATAATATATTATTAAATATTTGAAAATTATAAATATCCATGTGAATGGGATATTATTATGCATATGACATATTTTTCTATTATGGAAAAAATAAACTTGTATTTTAAAGAACATGACCCATAAAGATTAAAAATCACTTACATAATGGTAATCATCAGAACGGTTAACAAGTGGTTAAATGTAAAATAAATGGTTAAAATATATCGTATTTTTTAAAAATATTAATTTATTTGATAAATGAGATATTTAATCAACCAATATTATAAAGAAGTCAATTTGTGTCCACTAGAATGTAAGGATTTGTTTTTTATTAATATAATTAATTACGTAAGTCAACGTGTGGAAATATCCTCACTTATAAAAGAGAGTCTCATATCATCCACCATTAAAAATATATTCAGAACTATATAATAGAAAATACATTAAAATAATTCATATATACTTTTAATTAATCCCATAATCTATTTTCATCTCTTGTGAAAAATATTTTAGTACATAAGTTGTATGAAGAATATGTTCACCCTAAGAAGTTTGTATCATATTTATACACTCTTTTAGTGTTATTTGTAATTATTATTAAAACAAAATTATTATTACTATACTAAAATAATGAATCTTATATATTAAATATAATGAGGTGTTATTGTTATTGGAAGAAAACATTCCACCACATTTCCATCATACATATAACAAAAAACATCACTCAAGCATATATGTACTTTAATGCCTCCACGAAGAGGTGTAATTCGTCTTTTTCCTCAATTTTTTATCATGGTTATAAATAAAGAAATAAAAAATTCAAATTTCAAATATAAATTGATTATATTATCTAGAAACATGATTTCAATTACCTTATTTCCATTCCACATGTTATAATACTATGACATCACTCATGATAATATTAGGATTACATCCACCATGAAGTGAGGTTATTAATTTTTCATGACTTCCTTTCATATATGATTACAAAATTTTAAAAAATGGTTATATATGATTAAGAAATTTAAATAATTATTATATATGATATTTATATAATGGTAATTCATTCTGATCTAATGGAATGAGTATCATAATGTAGGGACTAAAATTACCAAATAGAATGAAAAATTAGTAATGAAACAATTAATACTAAGAAATGATGACAATAGTAAAGAATTATTAAAAAAACAAGGGTGAAATATTATTTGTGGGGAATACAATATATTATATGAATGTATATTATTATGTCGAATATTTAAAATAAATATATATTTTATATATATGAGCATATTTTAACATTCAATGATATTCATACCTAAGGTATTTGTTTTATTTCACAATCTCATTCTAAATTGTGATTGTTTATGTTTTACGAATCACATAAAGGAATAATTTGTTAAATCATTCTAAAAACTCATATATTTTATTCTCATTTTATTAATTTATAAATTATATATTTCCTTTCATTTTTCACATATTTAAATATCATGATACTAAAACTGTGGTTATCTTGAAAACATTAATTGATTTCAACAAGTTTAGAATTATTTTTCATCTTTGTCTATATTTCATTTTATATTATTTCAATAATTATTTTACAAACTTAATATTATAATATATGGAAACTTATAACCATTTTAGACTATCTATAAAAATTATAAAATGAATCTTATTATAAATTTTCAAATAAAAGACATTATTTTAATGGTACTAATAAAATAATTTTTTTAACATTAACTGCACTGAAAGGTTTTTACAATATCATAATAATAAATTTTATAAATACTATTTTCATTTTTTCATTTTTCATATAAATTAAATATATTTTCAAAACATTTGGAATTATTTAGACATTAAAAAACTAATTATAAATTGAAAATGGTAATTTCGTCAAGAAATTTCCTTGTAATCTATTAAAATTATTTACTTTTATGGAAATATATATTATTGAAATTTATGTCTTATTAATGTTATAATTTAATTATATGATCCATTATGTTTCGTTGGATGGATTTGTTTACTTTTATTGTGGAATTTATTGTTATTTTATATTCATATGATGAACGAATTTGACATAATCTGTGATGTGTAGGGAAAAAATATATAAACCCTCAATGTATCAGTAGGACCCTTATGAAAAAACTTATTGTGTATTTGGACATGGACATACACATTTATTTAGTAAGAGTTATCATGAATCATCTATAGTATGATTCATATATTCCAAATTATTCATTATTTCAAAATGAAATTTCTATTGATGTACATGTGAGTAATTTATCATTTATGTCAAGAATAAATATAGAATAATATTAAGTGGTTATTTATATTTAATAAATTTATAATATTTTATTTATAATATGATATATTAATTGATATTGATTCAATTATAGAGAATAATATCTCAGTCCAATATTATCATTCTTTTTCCAACAAAACAAAAAATGTAACATGATTGGCATAGAAGGATATCAGAATGATTATAGTGTTTTAATAAAATGAAATATGATATCAAATTTTTGGATGTCAAAGTTAATGTATGAATTGGGAGTTCATTAACTATCCAAAATCTAAAATAATTAATCTTCCCTATGGGTCTCGATCACCTATACCTAGATCCATATTAATAATTTCAACACTAGATCTATGATAATAGGAATTGATAGATTGTAATTGTATGATTGGTAATGGAGATATCGTTTTTTATAATGGCGGTAAAATTGTATTTATTTCAGTCCCAATATGGTGTGACATATATCAGAAAATTCTTATTTGATATAGAAGAATTTATCTCTGTAACACAGTATAATAATATAATATGATGATCAACCCTATTCAAACTGTAAATGGTATAGTGGGTGACTTTGTTCTCCTTCAGTTTTCACCAAAAATGGATCATTGTCGAATATGTAATGAGGTTAATTTTATGCCCATGGATGTTCAGTCATTTTATATTTTGGACAGGATAATGCAAATCTTTTTGTATTGTGTTGTCCAAAATTTAATAGTGTTATTGTAACACACCGCGATTTTATAAAAAATATTCCTATTAATTTAATTAATGCCTTTTTTTGTATGCTACACCAAATGGAGCTTGCACAACATGTATCCTTGACTTACCTTTCATTACATGCAATCATGACCTTCCTTGATAGCGTGAGTAGTACGCAATACCGAGTTTCACTAAACAACGATATGCTATTAAAATATTATTAAAACTAGTCGTTATGAATAGTAATAACCACTTTTTGAAAATTTTGTAATTTACATTTTTCAAAATGGACTTCATTTTTGGATTCGTAATATCGTAATTAGATTAGGGTGAAATTTTGGTAATTTTCAGATAACATTCATATTTTGATGAATAGTGAAAATTACTAAATTTTAATTAAAAACAACTTTTTCAATAGAAATAATTTTTAGTGATAAATTATTAATTTTAGTGGTTTTAAAGTATGTTTAGAATATATTTTTACAATTTAATACAATGATGGTAATTGGATGTAATTTGACATTTAAACCAGTTATAAAGAAGTTTCAATCTTTTGATAGTTATTATCTTTAAAAACACGCTATTTGTTTTGATGACGGGAATTAATTTTTAAATTAGTTAATGCAACTGATATGTTTTGAATTTGGTAAAATAGACATCATTTTTGAATTCATAATATCAAATATAGCTTAGGCCTAATTTTTGATATTTTTCTGAAAACTTTCAATTTTTGATGAATAGTGAAACCACTAAGTGGTAGTTAAAAAAAACTGAATTGTTTATAAAACTTAATTTTACCACTTCTGTGAGTGGAAATTCAAAAATACGAGAGGCACGAATGATGTCAGTAAGTAGAATGTGGTTCAATGAGATGAAAATAATTTTTAGTGAATAGTAACTGTTTACTTTTTTTAACCACGGTTAAAAGTAAATAGGGTAATTAAGGGTAGAAATGATATTATTATTACCCTAACACATGTCCTAATTATATTGGACAAGTGTAATTCGACCAAAAACAAACTTAGAAATAAAATATGAACATTTAGACCCACATGGAATAGATTAGGAAAATTATTATTAATTTATTAAAAGAAGGGTTAAAAGAGATAAAATCAAAGTTTATTTACTAAAACATTTTTAATATGGAATTATACATAAGATAAATTCTACTATATAGTTAAAAAGATTTCCAATATAATGGTATTTTATTTGTAATTTTTATACATTATGTAATTTAAATTATTTATGACACAACGATGATGCAGTAATTATCTTATTAATGAAATATTGACATAATTGATTTTATAAATACCCAAATAAATGTAATTTGAGAATTTTTATGAATTCCACTAATTTTCTAGGTTAATATGACATGTTAGTATTGATTTATGTAACTTTGTTCGAACTTATCATTCTGTTATGATTTTCACAAAAATCAATTACTAATTAGTGTCAAAATTGACATAAAATAGTTCTTAAAACAAATATTATATTATTAATTTTTATTTTATTTGTAAAAATCTAAGGTTCGACCAAATAACTTAGATAAGGTTATATATATTAATATTAAACAATTTGTAGTTCGTTTGGCTTCTTATAGTACGTTTATTAACCTTATAGTGTAAGAACACAAGAAGACACGGTAAAAGTAAAATTATTTTACTTAATGTTAAATCTAAATGATAAGGATAAAATAGGAAACTAAACTTGTCTAAATTCTATTGGATGAGAGTATTTCGACCCATCCCCACATTAGCCTCGAAATAAATCAATTTGGAGCTATTTAAAACTGAACATGACTTTATAATAAAATAATATTTTTAGTTATTCCAAAGGTGCCCCTCTCCTCCCTTATAAAAGGGCACCTCCTCCCTCTCTTCCTCACACAAGTTTGAGCCATCAAGCTAGGCCATCCCTGAAAAATTCTCTTCTCCACATCCCTAGAAACATCCTAGAGGTTCTGGTCTTCCTCAATGACCAATTTTGGTACCCTAAGAGGAGGTCTCAAAGAGGCGCTTCAAAGAAGAGGTAATTTCCGTTACCAATTCTTTCACCTTTATTTATTCTTCTTCTTCTAAGGTTGTTTCATTATGAAGTAATAACATAAGTATCACTCATATAATGATATGTTATTATAAATATGAAACAACTCTAATTAACCTTCTATACATCCTAAGTAATAATAAAATCACCGCGCGTGCGTACGTACGGAATACTGTCTCCACGCCGTGGTGTAATTTTCTTTTCAACCAACACCTTACATGGATGGGTATTATGGTGTTAAAAAATAACTATACATAGTTATTATAACAAAATAATGATTCTGATATATTTTATCATCCACTCCAATTCAATTCAATAATTATGGAAATGATATCATCGCTCGTGCGTACGTACGGACTACCGTCTCCACGATGCGATGAGATTCATTCTCCATGTCAACCATTTAAGAATGATTATAAAGTACATATAAGCAATAATAATGAAATATATGACATTATAAAGCTACTGAATTTATGTTTATATATATGTATGTCATCTACTTAATTCCATTCAACTCAATAAGGAAACAAAAACAGCGTTCATGCGTACAAACAGTCTACCGTCTCCCTGAATGGTGTATTTATTTCCATTTACTGATCTATTATATATATATATATTCTGAATATATATTATATATAAATCATGTTATATATTCTGGAATTAAGTAATCATTATCTTGGTAATCGTATGAATAATTACAAGTTAAGACATGAACGACAAATGAGATGGTTTTACCCAAAACGCTACTTTAACATGAATTTACAAAAGAACGGGTAATATAAAGTCATATGTGAACCATATATGATATAATAACAATTAATATGATTCTTTAATAAGTCAATGACATTATTTAAATCATTATACAGGAGGGTCGGACACTTACGAAGCAAATCGGACCTAAGGTAAGGGAAATATCACAATCTCATTTTTATCAGAGATTGTTTATACTTTGGTATTTATTGGGCTGTATTTTATCATCCACAACCATGTTTCCTCAATATGTAATATTATTTCCATCCACCTACAATTGTTTAAATCCAATTTTACCTTTCAGTGAGATTTTAGTAAAAGATATGAAAGGAATCATTTGCCGTTTTTCATACGAGGTACTTTTTGACATTTCTGACAAAAGTACAAAAAATGTTTTCTTTAACTAATGCGGCATGAATGGATTTTTAAAACATTATTTCCAAGAAGATTCCTTTACAAGTTTTCATTTTTATTTTTAATCAAATTCTCTTAGTTTAGAATTATAAGACGTGTTAGGAAATGAAAAGTGTTTTTGAAGTAGAAAGGATATTTTCATCAAGAATGGAGTTCAAGTGTTTTATCAAAATTATTTTCCATCTAAGATAATATAGGGATATGTTTCTATCCCTATTATTACATGGATTTGATTATTTTGTGATGGAAATTTTTTTATGAATTCCTTTATCTTATATGAATTTTTTTATGATGTCATGTTGTTTAAGAATGCCATTGTTACTACATGGGTTATGCAGTGATGTATGATTTATTATTTTATGGCACACATAAGAATGGTATCATTATGAGATGGGTGGGACCTATATCTCCCTCCAATGAATTGGGTAAAGATATTATATCTCATGAGATAGACATGGCTAGAATGGTAGGTTATACCAGATCAGTGAAACAGGACTGAAACGAGGGTTACTCGGTTCAGAAAGGGACTTTGTCCACTAAGATAGTCTTGGCAATGAGTCTTGACTAATAAGAAATGATTCTCTATGATTATGTGTGTATGCCAAAATGTTAAATGTTTTATGTTATGATTATTGTGATTACATTTCACTACCATGAGTTATCCCAGGTTATGAATTATGATCTCTTTTACAGGTTAAGATTTCCAAAAGATATGTGATTATGTATATGATGTGATTGATATTTCTTTTGTTTACCCTTACTGAGCATTTGAGCTCACCCTTTTATGTTTTCTTTTCCCCATGATATAAAGAATGGTTTTAGGTATAAAAAAAGGAAGATCATTATGGGAGATGTTGAAGATCTATCACCAGGATTAGAAGATTATATTCCGAGTTTTCAAAGACACTAAAATATTACGATCCTTGTGTGTGTGTTTTTGTTATGTACTAAGTATTCCACAAAAGTACTGTAATGTCTATGTACGTCAAGCATTGGGTCTCTACAGTTGGTATCAGAGGAAAGGTTTAGTCAACCTTTGGAAACTAGGATGCGAGAACATAAGTGAGATCCCTATAGATATTTCTAAGGTATGTCTAGGGATGTCCCTAAGGATATGTATATGTATAGGATATAGTCCTAGAACTATGGTAACGATATTAGATTAAACCAAAGATGTTAGATATTGATGTTACTCCCCCTTTATTATGATTTTTTCCTCTCACACTATTAGTTTGGGTTTTAGAAAATGACTGGAAACAAGATGATTCATGATAATGGAGGATATGATGGACAATGGAATGATATTCTTTATGAGCAACCAAATGAAATTGGATTTGGAAGTCCAAACATCATTATTATTCTGAATCAGCAATCTCATAATATGATCAATAAAGTAAAATTTGGTAAGATTCCTGACTCGGTTAATAAGATAAAGATGTAGTTTCATGATGATCATAGAGGAAAGAAAGTTCAATTTCCCCTATGTAAATCATGTGGGAAGAGGCATCAAGGAGAATGTTTCAAAGGAACTGGAAGATTCTTTGGGTGTTGAAAAGAAGGACACAAAGCCAGTAAGTGCAAAGGAAAAGGTTTATTTAACACCAGGGATGAGGATAATGGTATTGCTATGACATCAAGAATGGTTAAATATTTTAAATGTGGAATGTACGGTCATTATGCAAACCAATGCCCTAAGGGAAAGTCTCATGAAGAGAATCAGTATGGTCGTATGGGTAGTATATATGTTGATGATAGTGAAGAGACTACAAATGATATGTGAGATGAAAGAATTGTTGAAGCTCGGTCAATAGTTTATGAATATAGTGGAATTATTACATGTTTATCATGTGTAATGTTGTATAAGTAATCTCATGGTACTATGGAATAAAGAGACATATAAGGATTGTTACACTATTGTCTTTCCTTGAGTTTTGAACGTGAATGATTAATAGAACCAGTATCAATGAAAGGTTATTCAGATATTTTTGGAATGTAGATGATATGCACATAATGAAGGGATAAGGATTAAATTAAATGTTTGATAGTATTCATGAGCTCATGACTGATATAAGGAGGAGGTTATATCATGGTTTGAGTATATAGAATTTTTGGATTTCGGTATGTGGAAAGAGTTAACTTTTGACTTCATTCATGTTTTCACTAAGGTTCAATGGGTATTCATTCTTCAAGAGAATACATGATTAAGGCATTCACGTGATCATTTTCTTTATACTATGAGCTTGGACCGAAGTATTTTAGAAAAGCCTAAAGATTGGAATGGATTATGTTGGACATAAGTTAGTATTGTTTAAGGATATAACTTTTATGATATTGTTGATGGGATGTTATAGTAATATAGCTTTAGAAAAAGGACAACCTGCAGGACGGGCGACAACCCATTGTGTCGGACAAGGCTGTAGGAATCGAACCCACAACCGAAGTGCGACTAGCCTTTATCGCCTACCACTGGTCTACAGGAAGTCTCTATTTAGTAGAAACTAGTTTTATTAAATTAAGTAGTATGATATATGATGTATAAGTCCATTTTACGAACCATATATGATTAATCTCACTATAGAATGAATTATGTATATTTAATAACTTTTGCTAACCTTTTGTTTGAGACAGATGGAATGACCCATCATTCTATCACATGATCTTCTAACACTTAACGAATAAAAAATTCAACATAATTTATTTAAGAGATGAAGTGGAAATTGTTCAAGGCACGAACAACAGTGAGATTGTACCAAAATAATGTAAGTATTTATTCTAATTCAAATTCTTCAACTTTAGGGAAACGATCGTGAAAACCAAAAATGTTGTCCTAGTGCTCTTATATTTGATTAATCAGATGGTACCTTATATAGTCACAAATTTATGGCTTTGTGATTGCTAGCTTTTCCATAGCCATGTTCTCTACCACTCTCCATCAGAACATGATGGTTAGATTTCTCTTCCATATCCATATTTTGACCTATGTGGAAACCCAGTGATTAGTTTATTTGGGTAACCGTTACATTTCATACTTTTTAAAAAATTGGTTTTGGTATTCCTTTTTGCGATGTGGATTTCGGTTAAAGAAACTTTTTAATAGTAAATCAATTATAACCCCGACGAATTTCGAGGGCGAAATTCATTTTAAGTGGGGTAGAATGTAACCCCCCACGATTTTATGAAAAATATTCCTTTTAATATAATTAATGTCTTGTGTTGTATGCTACACCAAAAGGAGCTTTCACAACACATATCCTTGACTTGCCTTTCATTACATGCAATCGTGACCTTCCTTGATAGCGTTTGTAGTACGCAATACCGAGTTTCACTAAACAACGATATGCTATTAAAATATTATTAAAACTAGCCGTTATGAATAGTAATAACCATTTTTTGACATTTTTTAAATTTTATTTTTCAAAATGGACATCATTTTTGGATTTGGAATATCAAAATTAGATTAGGGTGAAATTTTGGTAATTTTCAGATAACTTTCATATTTTGATGAATAGTGAAAATTACTAAATTTTAATTAAAAACAACATTTTCAATCGAAATAGTCAATAGTGATAAATTATTAATTTTAGTGGTTTTAATGTATATTTACAATATATTTTTACAATTTAATAAAATGATGGTCATTGGATGTAATTTCACATTTAAACCAGTTATAAACAAGTTTCAATCTTTTGATAGTTATTATCTCTTAAAAACACCCTATTTGTTTTGACGATGGGAATTAATTTATAAATTAGATAATGCAACTGATATGTTTTGAATTTGGTAAAATAGACATCATTTTTGAATTCATAATATCAAATATATCTTAGGCCTAATTTTTGGTATTTTTCTGAAAACATTCAATTTTTAATGAATAGTGAAACCAATAAGTGGTAGTTAAAAAAAATGAATTTTTCATAAAACTTTATTTTACCACTTCTGTGAGTGGAATTTCAAAAATCTGAGACACACAGATGATGTCAGTATGTAGAATGTTGTTCAATGAGATGAAAATAATTTTTGGTGAATAGTAATTTTTTACTTTTTTTACAATGGTTAAATGTAAATAGGGTAATTAAGGGTAGAAATGATATTATTATTACCCTAACACATGTCCTAATTCTATTGGACAAGTTTAATTCGGCCAAAAACAAACTTAGGAATAAAATATGACCATTTAGGCCCACTTGGATTAGACTAGGACATTTATTATTAATTTATTAAAAGAAGGGTTAAAAGAGTTAAAATCAATGTTTATTTACTAAAACATTTTTAATATGGGGTTATACATAAGATAAATTCTAATATAAAGATAAAAAGATTTACTACATAATGATACTTTATTTTTAATTTTTAGACATTAAATTATTTAATTTATTTATGACACAATGATGATGCAGTAATTATCTTATTAATGAAATATTGACATAATTGATGTTATAAATACCCAAATAAATTTAATTTGAGACTTTTTATTAATTACACTAATTTTATAGGTTAATATGACATGTTAGTATTGATTTAATTAACTTTTTTCGAACTTATCATTCTGTTATAATTTTCACAAAAATCAATTACTAAATAGTGTCAAAATGGACATAAAACAGTTTTTAAAAAAAATATTATATTATTAATTGTTATTTTATTCCTAATAATATAAGGTTCGGCCAAATGACTTTGATAAGGTTATATATATTAATAATAAACAATTTGGGGTTCATTTTTCTTCTTATAATAAGTTTATTAACCTTATAGTGTAAGAACACAAGAAGACACAGTAAAAGTAAAATTATTTAACTTAATGTTAAATCTAAATGATAAGGTTAAAATAGGAACCTAAACATGTCTAAATTCTATTTTATGAGAGGTTTCTACCCATCCCCACCTTAGCCTCGAAATAAATAAATTTGGAGCTATTTAAAAATGAAAATGACGTTATAATAAAATAATATTTTTTGTTATTCCAAAGGTGCCCCTCTCCTCCCTTATAAAAGGGCACCTCCTCCCTCTCTTCCTCACACAACTTTGAGCCTTCATGATCGTCCAACCCTGCCAAATTCTCTTCTCCACTTCCCTAGCAACATCCTAGTGGTTCTGGTCTTCCACAAAGACCAATTTTGGTACCCTAAGAGGAGGTCTCAAAGAGGCGCTTCAAAGAAGAGGTAATTTCCGTTACCAATTCTTTCACCTTTATTTCTTCTTCTTCTTCTAAGGTTGTTTCATTATGAAGTAATAAAATCAGTATCACTCATATAATGATATGTTATTATAAATATGAAATAACTCTAATTAACCTTCTATCTATCCTACGGAAAAAGGAAATCACCGCGCGTGCGTACGTACTCCACTCCGTGGTGTAATCTGCTTTTCCACCAAAACCTTACATTGATGGGTTATATGGTGTAAAAAAATAACTATACATAGTTATTATAACATAATAATGATTCTGATATATTGTATCATCCACTCCAATTGAATTCAATAATCATGGAAATGATTTCATCGCTCGTGCGTACGTGCGAACTACTTTCTCCATGACTTGATGAGATTCATTCTCCATGTTAACCATTTAAGAATGATTATAAAGTATATATAAGAAAAAATAATGAAATATATGACATTATAAAGCTACTGGATTTATGTGTATATATATGTATGTCATCTACTTAATTCTATTCAACTCAATAAAGAAACGAATACAGCGTTCATGCGTACGAACGGTCTGCCGTCTCCATGAACAGTGTATTTCTTTCCACTTACTGATCTATAATATATATATATATATTCTGAATATATATTATATATAAATCATGTTTTATATTCTGGAATTAAGTAATAATGATCTATGTAATCAAATGAATAATTACAAGTTAAGACATGAACGACAAATGAGATGATTTTACCCAAAACGCTATATTAACATGAATTTACAAAACAACGGGTAATATAAAGTCATAAGTGAACCATATATGATATAATAACAATTAATATGATTCTGTAATATGTCAATGACATTATTTAAATCATTATACAGGAGGTTCGGACACTTACGAAGCAAATCAGACCTAAGTTAAGGGAAATATCACAATTTCATTTTTATCCGAGATTGTTTATACTTTGGTATTTACTGGGGTGTATTTTATCATCCACATCCATTTTTCCTTAATATGTAATACTATTTCCATCCACCTAAAATTGTTTAAATCCAATTTTACCTTTCGGAGAGATTTTAGTAAAAGATATTAATGGAATCTTTTGTCGTTTTTCGTACGAGGTACTTTTTGACTTTTCTGACAAAAGTTCGAAGAATGTTTTTTTAACATATACGGCATGAATGGATTTTTAAAACATTATTTCCAAGAAGCTTCCTTTACACATTTTCAAGTTTATTTTTAATCAAATTCTCTTAGTTTAGAATTTTATGACATGTTATGAAATGAAAAGTGTTTTTGAAGTAGAAGGGATATTTTCCTCAAGAATGGTGTTCAAGTGTTTTATCAAAATTATTTTTCATCTAAGATAATATAGGGTTCTGTTTCTATCCCTATTATTACATGGATTTCATTATGTTGTGATGGAAATATTTTTATGAATTCCTTTATCTTATATGAATTGTTTTATGATGTCATGTTTTTTAAGAATCCCATTTTTACTACATGGGTTATGCAATGATGTATGATTTATGATTTTGTGGCACACATATGAATGGTATCATTATGATATGGGTGGGACCTATATCTACCTCCTATTCATTGGGTAATTATTTTATATATCATGAGATAGACATGGCTGGAATGGTAGGTTATACCGATTCATTGAAACAGGACTGAAACGAGGGTGACTCGGTTCAGAAAGGGACTTTGTCCACTAAGATAGTCTTGGAAATGAGTCTTGACTAATAAGAAATGATTCTCTATGATTATGTGTGTATGTCACAATGTTTAATGTTTTCAGTTATGATTATTGTGATTACATTTCACTACCATGAGTTATCCCAGGTTATGAAATTATGATCTCTTTTACAGGTTTAGATTTCCAAAAGTTATGTGCTTATGTATATGATGTGATTGATATTTCATTTGTTTACCCTTACTGAGCATTTGAGCTCACCCTTTTATGTTTTCTTTTTCCCAGGATATAAAGAAAGGTTTTAGAGATAAAAAAACCAAGATCTTTATGGGAGATGTTGAAGATCTTTCACCAGGATTAGAAGATTATATTCCGAGTTTCCAAAGACACTAAACTATTATGATCCTTGTGTGTGTGTTTTTGTTATGTACTATGTATTATGCAAAATTAATGTAATGTCTATGTACTTCAAGCTTTGGGCTTCTATAATTATGCTTGAGGTATTCCTTGATTCACTAATTTACAAATATCACTACAACATTACTAATGTAATTGATGGCGTTGATTTTGAAATGGTGAATGTTGTGTCCTATGATATTATTCTTATTATTTTTGTGGAATACAGTGAGAAAACATATTTATTTAAGACCGTCCATTTTGTTTTATTATGGTGGAATCATTTCTTTGTTAATGTGGAAAATTTGAAGTGATAAAATAACATAATAGCCTAGTGGCCTTTAAATTTTACCTTAGAGGTTTAGTTATTCAATGTTGTGTAAATATTGGATGAGGTGTTATAAGGTTGGGATATTTTATGATTATAAAACTCTGAAAATATATTATTTTTATATTAAATGTTTTTAACTACTTATAAATTAAATGTGGAATAATTACCATGAGAAGGGAAGGATTTTTGAACCATCTTATGTATTTGGGCAAGAAAATAATTGAAATTTGGATATACAACAAATGGTGTATCATAAGGACATGGTTAGATATAACCATGGACCGTGACTATGATAAATGATTTGTGAGTGGGAGAACTGTTTAAATATAATTTTAGTTGTCCTTGAAACCATACATGCTAGGTCAAGATCCCTTTTCATGTCTCCCACATTATTTTACAGACCATAATGGTGGCCCAAGATATAGTAAAACATCAATGTTTCCGTGATTGGTGAGATTAAATGATCAGAATATGTTTCACATAGATGTAATATTTTAATGTAAAATTCAATTTAATTTCCATTCCTGATTTGTTTATGGGGATTATAAATCTTTAATGGAGGAATGAGTGAGTTTTCATGAATTGGGCCAAACTGTGAGCTCAATTCTAGATTTAAAATTAAATTTTTATTCTGTTATAACTCCAATATTTTTCAAAAAATTTCTTCCATTAAAATTTATAATTTTAATCCCTTGACATATTAACACCCGAATATTAAATTGGACCATTTAAAATCTGTAATCATGGTGGATATGGATTTTTATTTAAGGGATTGGGCATGCCCGAAAGCCCATTTTTTCATTAAAAATAAATTTTAATTCTTTAATATATCCTTCAATATTTATGCTGATTTGGTGATTCCTACTCTCACCCAAGACCACATTCCTTATAAGCTCCCCCATTGTCTCCTACCACAATTTTGAGCTCAATAGAATTGTGAAATTTCATGAAACCTGTCAGGATTTTAGAAGTCGCACAAATTTGCAGAGGTAAATTGATCATCTTATAACTCCTTCTATTTTTACTCTTCATCCGCCATCCTAGTTCCTACATGATCTCCTAATCCTTGTTCTAACCTCCGTCGAATTTCTTCGATGTTTTCAAATTCCGATACTGGTGGATTTTGGGTCGTTTTATTCAAGAGTGTTTTGAGTAAGTATTTCTTTCTTAAATTTCTTACATATACTTAGGGTTTTCTCCCGCTTTCATTATGTTCTAAAATTTCCAGAATATAGGGTTATAACCTACGGTTTTATTTGGTGTATATTTGGATAAATATTGAGGTCTAAGGCTGGATTTATCTTCCCTATAATGTGGCAGTGGTGCGGTTGATGTTTCACACCATGTTTTGAGGGATTCGACACGTTCGGTAGGTTGTTCCATGTGAAAAAAAATATTGATGAGTTATCATTCTGTATTTAATCATTTTTCATATTCCTCATATGTTTTTTGTGGTGCGAAAACTGTTTATGATTGATTTAGTTAAGTGTTTAATTTTATAGTTGCATTTTTACTTGAAATTCTGTGTTTTCATGTGTTACTCATGGGGTATTATTTTGGTGTATTTTATAACATATGGAATTGTTTTATAAATATTGTTTGGAATACAAAATCTGTTTTGGTAATGAATTAGTTTCATGTGGGCCTAAACAGAGGGTTTTTGAATAGGTTTTATGTGCAATATATTGTTATACATCATGAGAGCATTTTATGAAAATCTGTGTTTTCATTTGGATATTTTGTAGTATTATTCAATTTGTTTTTATATAAATTGAATGTGGTTTTATAAATGTCTCTAGGGCTTCCAATTATTTTTTTTATAGGAATTGGAATGTTTTTTGGTCTTAAATGGCTGTTTTGAAATGGGTTTTCTATGAAAGCCATATTTACACCACCTGGGTTATTTTTATGAATATTTTAAATGTTTTAGATGGTTAAACAAAATGGGAAAAGGGTGAATTTTACTATTTTGGTGTGTGTGTTCACAAATTATTTTTTTTAATGGGAAGTGATGTTTTAATATGTCAATCATTATTAGACGGATTTTTAAATTTCATAAATATTTTATTAAATTGTGATGTTGGACCGAAAATTGATTGTGGGATGTTTCATGTATGTTTGAGGATAAAATAATTTTGAAGGTAAAATGGGTATTATTTAACAAGCTAGTGGTTATTTATGAGAGTTTTAATATAGTGTAATGGTTGTATAAAATTTTTTAATGGATTTTTGGAATTGTGACTGAAATGTGAAAAGTGTTTTGGGCTATTTTGGTGTGAGTAGGATTTCAAAATCATTTTGAATGAAAAGTGGAAATTTGTGACTTCTGTCATATACATATGGGATTTTTGGTGAATTTATGATATTGAAATGATATTTTTATATGAAAATTATTTTCATTGACTTGTTGAACATGTTTGAGCACAAATTGAAATCCTAGGTATCTATGTGGGTGGACGTGTACTAGTATGCTAGTGAATCTGTGGGGTTTGGATTCAGTTTCACTTAGCAAGATTTATGTAGACAAATCTAACTATACTGGGATGATGATGATTTGGGACCACTAGGTAATGGGTATGTTCTCAACTAGGGGATTGTGCACAAGAATGGATATATGTGATGGTTACTCTCACCGAGATAAGAGGTACCTGGGACCCACATCTAGGTAGTGCCTAGGGGTTATTTCCCTATTCTTGGGCTCACTAGATATGTTGTTCTTACCGTTGGCATACAGTATGAGTGGATGGAAAATTTAGTAGCATTGGGATTGTTTTTTAAATGTTTTTATTCTTTAAATTAGCCCACATAAAAATTATTTTTATTTAATGTTTCAACTTTTAGAAATTATATCTAGCTTGTCATGTTATTGAGAAATTTCATGCTTGTTGAATTTAAATGATTATCACATGGAATCTATTAGTGGTGGAATCTTATTGGGCTTTGGATCACACCCTACATACACCCTTGTTTGTAAGAAGACTTGGTAATTTTTTGTTACAGGTTGGGTAAAATATTTAGTTTCAGTGGTTCTGGTTTCCAGTAGGTCCTTGGTGGTGACGTATTGTGGAGATGGCTTGAGGGAAGTGCCCCTTGCCATGAGGGTTATTGGGATGTTCCCATTTGGTTTTGTACCTTTGTTGTAGTAATATTGAGTTTTTTTACAATATGTAATTCAATTTGGATTTTTTGTAAATTATTATTTGGATTGAGAAATCCAGATTTGTTTTATTGGATTCTATTGTTGTTATATGTTTATACACTTGGGTATATCATTCCAAATTAAAATTTTATGACACCCAGTCACTTCATCCAACACGTGGGCATCAGAAAAATCCTTTGGTCCTTGTTGCGGCCCGGGTCAAGTGTCTGTTTTGATGGCGACTAAATTCGGTTCCTGACAAAAATTTATTAGAGGGGGTTCAGGTTAACTCTTTGGGTCATGTTATTTGGGGAAGAGTCAGGATAATATAGATTTAGGATTGTTGGGAATTTGAATTCCAGTTATGGGTAGTGTTCCTGATCACCACACCTCATGATGGGATTCAATTTTCAAATAGAAGTCAAGATTTATCTAAGTCTTTTGGTTTTCATGGTTTGATGATGATTTGGGGAAATGAAAAAGAGTTTTGGCTTAATGGTCATAGTAAGCTCACTGGGCAGGGCAAGCCATGTTATTCCAGTGATATTCCCTAGAACACTCTCTGTGACAGTGAAATGATTGGTATATAACTGCCAACCTTATGTCGAAGTCACCCACTGGAACTAGTTTCTTCGTGCACTGTTATGTGCTGTTGTTTTGAAATCTTGGCCCCTTGGTTTTAAGAAGATTAATGTTTTTGTGAAATGATTTTCATATAAATAGGGAATGGTTTTGTTTATGATATAATGGAACTAAATATTCAGAATTGTTTTGAAATAGAATATGGTGTGCTTACACCACTTTTGATAGAAGGAACTATACTGAGTTTGGTTTTGAAAATTTTTTCTAATAGATTTTTCTAAACAATCACTATTAGAAAATAGGTTTAAACCCACAGTTTTCCAAAACCATGGGTATAGGGATAGTATGAGAACCTATACCCATGGTTTTCAAAAACTGTGGGTATAGGCCACCTATACCTACTGTTGTGGAAAAAGCCATAATTATAGTTTCCTTTTATGATCTATACCCACGGTTTTAGAGAAAAACATGGTTATATGGTATTTTTCAAAGACCTATACTGATGGTTCTTCAAAACAGTGGGTATTGGGGTTTTTGTTGAAGACATATACCCACGGTTCTCCATAACTGTGGGTATAGATCTCCAACATTATGGTGGGGAATAAAATTAGGCGGCACATAAAAAAAATTTAGCGGGAAGAAATTTTATCACGGATTAGATTAATATAAATACATATATTCAAAAATTTATTACAGGGATAGTAAACCATTATCCGTAGGTGCTGTAGGTCGCGGGTTTGATTTCTGTAGTTAACATTTTTCGAAACATGAATCATATTAATATATATATATATATATATAAGTAGATGTAAATGTATATATCAAATGAAAATGATAGCTCAATTAGTCCCTTGGGGAGGCACGGCTGTGACGCCCTCTGTGAGACATGGGTTCAAATCCCCCTTCCTGCATTTTTTGAATTTAAATACCCCAAATGATAATATTAATATATAATTGTAGATATATGTATATATAATAATTAAATATTATAGCTAGGTTGGTCGCATGTTGGGGGGGGGGGCCTCTGAGTGGCAGTGTGAGGTGAGGGTTCGAACCCCCCCAGTGCTTTATTTTTGACATGAAATTCCTTATAGTATGAAAATAATGGGGTATGTTGTGTGCCACGCTGGAACAACGGTTTGCCACAATTGACTCCCCTACACCCTCCGTTTTGGTTTTCAAAAGTCGAAATAATTCTTGTTTTAATGATTTGTATTTTCTTAAGAAAACACATGAATGGGGTTATATGGGATGATGTATGGTTGATTGCTTAGATGGAAGAGTGTTAGGATGGATATGAGGAGGGAACCCAATGTGGCATTGAAACATGCATCTGTAAGGCCCATGGGGTACCATTAGTGGATGCGCTAACCATTGAATCATTCTTTTAAAAAGAATTTTTTTAAATAAAAACAAGATGTCTTGATGAATTATTTGGGATGGACTGTATTTTGTGTTTTTGGAAAATGCTGATGTTGTGGGGTGTTTTGAGTACAAGAACCCCTCCTATTAGAACTGTGTTTTAGTAATGTGTTTGGTCAGTAAATGGGGTATAAGGACTAATAAGTAGTTTCCTCTGTGATATGTTTCAAGAAAACATTATTGCGGTTCCTATAATATGTTTGGATCTAGTTTGTGGCAATTTTTAACCAATGGACCAGCTTGGTTGGGTCCTTGGGATCTCTCGTTGGATAAGGTACACCCCCACTAAGGGTTAATGCATAACTGAAGTGCAACCCGAATTTTTTTCCATTGAAAAATGCTCCAGTTGATCAATATAAGGAATCATTTATCAATATTTGTTGATTGAGTCTACACCCATTCCATTATTTATTTAGATCCTTTTGTAGCAGGATAGTTCTCGTGGAATGTTGAAAGAGACCTTAGTTTCTTAAGGTTCCTATTTCATCGAAGCCAAAAGTGGTCTAGGGTTGTTACTGAGGAATAATGTCTCGATGGTTTCTAAGAGGGCATCTGGTTAATTCACAGTTTCTTTGAAGAATGAGTTCATGTTAAACCACTAGTGTGAGAAATATGGTCATGATAGGATATTGTGGCCACTTTAAAGAATTGTGTATTGTTTGGGGAAATTTTATAAGGTCTATCTTGATGCATTGTTTATATATGTCACAATGGTCATGTTCGGTGATGCCTTATGATTTCATGTTCTCGATTAACCGTAAAAGTGAATGTTGGGAAATCATCTTAGAGTATCTCTTATGTTGGGAGAATTTTTCCCTTGAAAAAAACTTAAAAATATTCCATTGTAGAGGATGGTGACTATAAGTGTTCTTTACTTCTGTTGTTTCTCACCCGAACAATCAAGGTGTGATTTTTGTTCATCTTCTATACCCTTGTTTCAGTGAAATATTATGTTAGGGTAATGTGAGTTTGGAATGTGTTATGTATTGGAAAACATATCGGTGATTGCAGTGTAGTTGTTGGTTTCCCCGAAAGATGAATTATCATTCAGGGGGTTTCTAAAGCAAAACGGTGAGGCTGATGATGCTTCAATCATTTGAGATCCTGCCATAAGTCTCAAAGAGAAGCTGACTCATTGTTAGGGGAAATCACAGGGTTGTTTAAACCCTTGTACAAAGTCCTATCCTTAGTATGAAAGATAGGAAGGACTTAATCCTAATGTGTCATCATCTTTCTTCTCTTGTTCCTATTCAGTGGAAATAGGTGGAAGGCCTTGTACCTATTTTATTTCTCAATGTAATTCCCTACCCCTTTAGTTTCCATTGAGTCTTTGGAGAAAGGTTTGAAGTTTGGCTAAACAGGTGGAGCAAACAGTTTTCACTAGGTTAGTAGTGGCCATGCCCTATAAAACCATGTAGATTGAAGGATCCCCTATGTTAGTGCATGGTTTCCCAAACCATGCAGTCTAACCACGTGGTCATCCCAACTCTATATATTTTGGGGTCTTTATATACCGGCTCATGCTCTTCAGTTATGATTGTTGGTTATTATGTTGGGGAGACCCATATGAATCTTATATAAGTTCATTTTTAATTATTTGATGGAAGTATACCCTTGGTATAGGTGATTCCATTCATGCCTCCCCCTGTTAGTGTCCTGATTTTGTCTCAAAAAGAAATATATGTTGTCTCTTATGTTGGGGAGCCTATTTTTGTTCCCCCATACCAGACACTCAAACTTATCAATGGTATTGGCATGGTGATAGGTAGTCTTGTTCATAGTAATGAATCTACCTACATCTTCATTCGCTAAACGTTGTGATTGGAGAGTCCCCAATGGTTTAGTTATAGTAAGGTAAGTGTAACATTGTTCGATGTTGTTGTTCGTTTGGGTCAATTTCCTGAGTCTTGTTCGGATAGTGTTTAAGGAGATTTATTTTGGGATAAAGAATGAATGTGATTGATCATTTCTGGAATGTTTTTTATGTTTTAGTTGTGAGAGTAATACTTCATTATTTTATTACTGGAGGTTTTTTGGCCTTTGGGGGTGAAGCCTGGCAATATAGTACCTCTTGGTTTCTCAGTTAGGTTTGGTTGTTTCTTTGGACTCGATGTGACTTTTCAGGGCGAAATGTTTTCATAGTGGGGTGAATTGTCACATACATGACTTATTATAATGTTAAATTCCATTTATTTTCAAGTCAGGATTTGTTTTGGGGGTTCCCAAGCTTTTATTGAGGAATGGGTGAGATTTCATGAATTTGGCCAAACTGTGAGCCAAATTACAGATTTAAAAATAAATTTTGATTCCATTATAACTCCTTAATTTTTCATCATTTTTCATCCATTAAAATTCCAAATTTTCATATCATGTCCTATTAACACCACCATATTTGTTTTTACCATTTTGGAATCCATATTCATGATGGATATGGGTTTATATTTAGGGGATTGGGCCTTCCCAAAAGACAATTTTCTACATTAAAAAGAAATTTTATTTCTATAATATATCCTTCAATATTTACATTTTTTCGGGGATTCCTACTCTCCCCAAGCCTACTTAACTAAGACGCGTCTGAATTCTCTCCTCATACAAATTAGTGCTAAATAGTTTCACAAATTTTGTCGAAACTTATCTGGATTTCGAAAATCACTGAGATTTGGAGTGGTAAATTGATCCTTTCGTAACTCCTTCTATTTTCACTCCATTTCACCTATTTCAGTTCCTACATGATATCCTAATCCTTTTTCAAACCTCCCGTTACTTTTTGGATGTATTAAAATTGAGATCCTGGTGGATTCTGGGTTGTTTTATTCATGATTGTTTTGAGTTAGTGTTTCTCATTTTCAATTTCTTCTGTCTCTTTAGGGTTTTCACCCTCATTCATTAAGTTCTAAAATGTCCAGAAGTTAGTGTTAGAGCCTATGGATTGGATTGGTGTATTTTGTGTTAAATATTATGGCCTTGTTCTGGATTTATCTTCCTTGTGATGAGACAATGGTGTGGTTGATGTTTCACACCATGTTTTGAGAGATTCGACAATTTCGGTAAGTGGTTCCATTGTAAACAACTATTTATGAGTCAGCCTTATTTATTTACTCATTTTTAATATTTCACATATTTATGGTGTGGTGTTAAACAGATTATGAATGATTTGGTTAAGTGTTCAATTTAATAGTTTCATCTAACTTGAAATTGGGTGTTTTCATGTGTTACTCATGGGGTATTATATGAGGGTATTTTATAACATATAGAATTGATTTATTAAATCCTGTTTAACCTACCAATTATGGTTTGATAATGTATTAGTGTCATGTGGGCCAAAAAGGATAGTTATTAATAGGTTTTATGAGTAAAACATTGTTATACTTCTTGAGATCATTTTTTGAAAATGTGTGTTTTCATTTGGATCTTTTGTAGTATTATTCAAGGTGATTTTATAAAACATGAATGTTTTTTTATAAATGTACCTACGGATTCCAATTCTATTTTGGATATGAATTGGTATGGTTTTTTGTCTTAAATAGGGGTTTTGATATGTTTTTTTGTGCAACACATATTTACAACACTTGGGTTCTTTTTATGAAAATTGTAATTGTTTTAGTTGGTTAAAAAAAGTGGGAAAATGGTGTATATGTACTGTTTGGTATGAGTTTTCACATATTTTGGGGTTTTCAAAGGATAAGTTATGTTTTAAGATGTCATGAAATTTTAGAATGTTTTGTATATTTCTGAAATGATTTATTAAATTTTGATGTTGGAGCGGAACATATTTGGGGGTTGTTTCATGTATGTTTGATGATAACATGATTTCGAAGGTAAAAGGGGTATTATGTAACATGTGAGTGGGATGTTATGAGAGTTATAATATATTGGAATGGATATATAAAAGTTTTTAATGGATTTTTGGTAGTGTTAACGAAATGTGAAAAGTGTTGTGGGCTATTTTGGTAGGGAGTCGGATTTCAAAATAAATTTGAATGAAAAGTGGACTTTTCCACCTTGTGTTGTAGACATGTGGGATGTTTGGTGAATTTTTGATATGGAAATGATATTTTCATGTGAAAAGTATATTAATTGACTTTTTTAACTTGTCTGAGAACAAAGGAAAACCCCTGGTATCTTGCTGGGTGGACGTGTACTAGTATGCTACTGAATCTGTGGGGTTTGGCCTCAGTTTCACTTAGTAAGATTGACGCTTACAACTCTAACTATATTGTGATGATTTTGATTGGGGACCACTAGGTTATGGGTATGTTCCCTAATAGTGGATTGTTAATGATAATGGATATTTTTGAGGTTACTCTCACTGAGATACGAGGTACATGGGACCCACACCTAGGGATTATTTCCAATTACTTGTGCTAACTAGATATTTTGTGCTTACCGTAGGCATATAGTATGAGTGGCTGGAAAATTATGTAGCTTTGGTATTTATTTTAAAAGTATTTATTCTTTAATTTATACCACCTAAAAACTATTTTTATTTAATGTTGTATCTTTTAGAAATTGTTACTGGCATTTCATGTTTTTGAAAACATGCATGTTTTTCGTCCATAAATGTTTATCACATGGAATATATTAGTGGTGGTATCATATTACCATTTGGATCATACCCTACATATAACCATGTGTGTAAGTTGAATTTTTTTCATCAGTTGGGCACAATTTTTTGATCCAGTGGTTCGGGTTTCATGCAGGTCCTTGATGGTGAAGTCTTGTTGTGATGGCTTGAGGGCGTTTCCCATTTCCATGAGGGTTCTTGGGTTGTTCCCTTTTGGTTTTGTACCTTTATTATAGTCTTGGTTAATTGTTTTAAAATATGTAATTCAGTTCTGATTTTTGTAACCGATTATTTGGATTGGAAAATCCAGATTTGTTTTATTGGATTCTTTTGTTTTTATAAGTTTATAAACACAGAAAATCGTTCCAAATATTAATTTTAGGATACCCAGACACATCTGCCAACCTATGGGGAACAGGAACGCCCTATGGACCTTGTTACGGTGCAGGTCGAGTGCTTTTTTTGATGGAAACCAGATTCGGTTCATGGCATTATGACTGGGAAAACAATATTACACATTACAAGTGTTGAATTTATAAATATTCCATCCAAACCAATATATGTTTTCAAAAAATACAATCCATCATTCAATTAAAATTACATTAGTTAGTGACCCAAACTACCCCTCCTCCCCCAAGGGTGGGTCTCTTATGAATATTGCGTTTTTTGTGTTCCATATCATTCAAATTAAATCCTCCCAAAATCATATGAGATTTTTTGTCATCTATAGTATGGAATATTAAATTTTTTATTCACTTAAATATAATTATCACTCTTTGAAGGTATTTAACTATGTTTTTGGTTGAATCTATTTTAATATAATTCAATTGATGGGGTTATATGAGTGATTGTCTATGGAAAAATAGTTAGCTATATAAAAAACATTCTTCATATGATTGATACTGATCATGTGTATATATAATTTTTTATTACAATGATGTGTATTTAATTCATTTCCTTGACTAGTAAAAATATATTGGTGTTCTAAATAATGTGTGATACCCTTCTCAAAACCCATCAGGATTATTAATAAACATCATATCAGACATACAACCACCTAATTCATGCACCAATTCACAAGAAAGGGTATAAATGGGAGGAACATCATTGAATATAGGAATTATATGTTTATAATGGTTATAAAGTTTTCTTGGATTGATTTTATTGAATTGTTTTTAGAATTAAATTTGGTATTAAATGGTTTATGACATTAAAAGAGAATGAAAATAGAAAAAGGTAAAAGGGGAAATATTATGTTACTAAATGATTTTAAATAGAAACTAATAGTTGTGTGTATGAATTAAATAAGATATTAATAAAAAAAATTATGTTGTACAATTTGATGACTATAAAATAAAATTCTGAATAATTAATTATAAAAATTGCCTGGAAAATTTTAACATTTTATAATTTTATGTAACATGGATAATAAAAATTAGTTTTTAACATTATTATTTAATATATATATAACATGAAACATCACAGATATAGGTATTGACGTTGGAAATGACTCTCTATATACAAAATCTATAATGGGTTTAAATGATATCTTGCATATTTATTGGAAATTTCAAAACATCATCTTCAAATCAATAGTTTCATTTCCTACATGATTATAAATGAAATGGATGGTTTTCTATGGTATAGGTACATTAAATGTCTCTAATCATTACCTAAATATGAATAAATTAATAAATTACAATATTAAATAGTGTATTTCACTCCAAAGGTTTATGGTTCTAATTTTTGTATTGAATTAATAATGATTGGTTGGAAAATGTTGTTTTGTTGATCCAAGGGGCCCACATGGTTATATGAACACCTCTAACTATTGAAACATGTTTTTATTTATTTAATTTCTTATTAATAATTATAAATATATATACACTATAAGATAATAATATTATTCCTTTAGACATCATTGGTCTTTTCATAATAATTTTTAATCACACTCTTCTACATTAATCATTGGGGCTCATAAAGAGTTCATGTTTATAAGTTTTTATAAAGGAAAAATAATTATAAACAATAAAAATGATTGAAATAAAATCTTCATTCACATATTACTTTTGACAAAATTTGGAAAACACACCATGTAGAACTCAACAACGAAAATATTGAAAGGGGTTTAAAAATCACTAATGATAAGTCTGCATATATTAGACTCAACCACCCTATATAACTCATTTTTTGGTGTTGTTTACTATGTATCTAGGACCATAATTATAAGATATTCACAATGATTGTATATATCTCCCAAGTCTATATGTATTTGAAAAAAGTGATCCTCCTTTCACTGAAACCCCTATAAGAAAATGTTAATATTTTATTTAGAAACATTCTTATTTCCTCATTATTTTCATCCCAAATAATTCTCTTATAGTTAATATTTAAATCCATCATCTAAGAATTAATATGAGTGGATTTTTATAATATTTCATATATATAGTAAAGATAAATCTCAATGTATATATTTTTATCTCCTCTGACCTAACCTCAAATCATGTTCGAAACACTAACAATAACACTATCCTAGACCTATATTTGACATCACTATTAGGTTCCTTATTTTCCAAACATATAGTATGCTCACTAATCATACGAAATATTTTTCTGATCACTTCAACCATTGATGATTCCCCATGAGTTAATTAAACCATAGTTGTATTTTTCATCACATGAAGATATAGGTATACTATTTTTATATATGATTGATTAATATTTGAAAGGACATTATCCCACATTATCAATAAAGAAATTATAAGAGTAATATTTCCATGATTTTTATTCTTCAAGGTAGTACCAGTCATGGTGGCCCCTTGGGTGTCCTACTCATATTACTACATTGGTTGAGAGTATTCTCTTTTGACACTTATTTCATTCTCCTCTAAATTAATTCACATGTATTTCTTCCATTTCAATCTTAGAATGTTTGTTATATCCATATGGGTCATAGTTATCCTTTCTATATCCATTCAGAGTAGATATATAGTTCTAGATCATAATTTATAGTTATTTTTTAATTGGTTGGTCCAACCATGATTCTATGTAATGGTGCATTCATATCCATAAATCGTTGAACCAAAACAAGAGCCATAGAATCTACATAAGTTTTATCACCAATAGATGACAAACATTGATCATTATCATGTCTATTATTTATACCACTGTCCTTGACTATATTTGTAATAGAAGGTATCGTGGGGGGATTAGGGTCTCCCATGGATGGTTACGGGAAACTATAATTTAGGTCTATCAAACATCTAATCATTAGACATGAAGTAGAATTGAATTATATCAATTTAGTTTTAATAAAAAATTTACATCAATCAAAACAATTATTGTGATCACAAATTACAATTATACCAGGAATGTCTGAACCAGGCATAAGCCTGGTCCCGCAAATTTATTAAAAGAAAAGTGCAAGTAAAGTCAGAAGAAAATAAGACGCTACATAACATCAAAACCATAGGCATCCTTCTCCCCATCATCAGATAACTCATCACCAGGAGCAGCTGACTCCCATTCAGAAGATTTGTATTTGTGCATCATCTCATGGTACATATTTTTCTTCCGCAACATTTCCTCAGACAACTTCTCTTTGACTGGCCGTTTTCCACTGAAACCTTTGTCCCTCTTTGGGGACCCGCCTCTTCGTTTCCCACTGTACCCATTTGAAATGTCATTTCCTTATGACGCTCCAATCTTGTGTGCAGACCTTGTTGCCATTGGTTTGGGTAGATCCGTGTAGTCTCTCCTTGGCCTCCTCTTTGGTGGCGCAGTCATGACACCTTCACTTTCAGACATCTTCATTCGACCACCTTGAACAATATCACTATAGGAAGGCTGGACCATATCACCATAGGAGGGTTGGACCATACCACCATCATTTTATTTCTCACTATTAGAGCAGTCCCCCCATTTACCAGAAATATGCGCCACCCTATACCCGTCACCGCCACCATGCATGCCTTTTTTCACATTACAATCTCCAGCTAAGCTGTCCTACCTTGGACCATTGACTGTATGTGCTTCAAAGCCCTTCCCAGCACTATATGTTCTCTCATTCCCCAGAGCTTGATCACAAGTGCCAACACTAGAAACCCTTGTCTCAAAATTAGCACCTAAGGAAACAGAATTTTGATCCTCATGACTCCTTTTGGCATCCTGATCATGATCCAGGACCAAATCAATATACACCAGGCATGCAAATCGATTGTCGAGCTCAATGTTGCTCGCCTCCTTCCCAGGTGTTTCCTGCATCACATCCACTGTCATCACAGCACCAATGGCATTATCACTTTCCTTGATGGGAGTTTCTTGATTCCCAGCCATCTTCACAGCCCCAAGATCCATATGTTGAAACTGCCTCTCATATATTTTATATTTCAATCCACACAATTTTGGAATCCCTAGGACATACATAAATTCATGAGTGAATCTTTGAAAATTTACAGAGATATTTAAGTGATTATATTTATTCCCAAATTCAATTTCTTATTGAAGTGAAAAGCCAATCTCCTCATGAGATACAATGAGGATCTAAAAATTCCCTCTCAGATATAATTAACACATGGATTCATCACACAATGGATCCTCACTAAATTTTTTTTTTTTTCATAATTTGGTAAATATAGTGATCAATAAATTCAAGATAATTTTTATGGTCCTACAAATCTAGCATGTAATTTAAAATAATATGTCACTATTAATTAAGTGGAAATATTATAATATATATATATATATATCATTGTCTTCACATTATTTACAAATACAGATATGAGATTATTCTAACTACAATCCTTTCATTCATTGATGAAAATATTTAAATGGTTTTATATGAATATTTAATAGCTACCCGCCTTTTAGTGGGATTAGTGAAGAAATAAGATAAGAATATTTTAAAATTATACTATTAATTATATTTTATTCAAACCAAATTATTATATCATTGTTTAAAATTTTAACAATAAATTTATTCTTTTAATAAAAATAAATTATGAATAATGGAAATCAATTATTGATGGAATATATTATGTTTCAGACCCTAGAAAATACAGTTTTCTAAAAATTATTGTTTTATTTTTAAATTATTAATATTTTATATTAAAAGAATTTATTTTAGAAATATTTTTAAATTTAAATTTTATTTTAATAATAAAATATTATATTATAAAACATGTGGTATTTTTAAAAATATCCTTTCACCTGAAAATAAAATTTTCATAGAAAAATATAAAATAATATCTATTTAAAAACATATTTATGCCTATTTAAACAAAAAAATTAACATATAATAAATTTTTTAAAATATTTTTAATTTTAAATCTATAATAATATCAATGAATCCAACGACATATGAAATTTGTCAAATTAAGTTCTATTAAATGTGTACACATATAATCTCTTATATTATTCTATGTTGAATGATTATAATAAAAATACATATAATTAATTAATTTAAAAAGGTAATATATTATATATATGGAATTTCATAATCTTAATTTTTATGATAATATTCAAAATATCATGGTACTACCCAATAAAAATAATTACATTCAAATAATAATATTTGATTTATACTAGCATTGAATAAATATTGTTTCCTTTATTCATCATTTGAATTTTCTTCTATCAATCTCTTCTATATCAATTTATTATTTTTTATCATATTTCTTATGATTGTTTTTTGATTTTTAGAGACTGATATAATTTTCAGAGATATAGAAGCTCATGAAATTGAAATTTTAGTTTTCTTAATTTTTTTATGATAATAAAATTTATATTATAATGGGAATTTTTTTTTTCATATTTAGAATTTTATAATTTTCTATTTATGTATTTATTATGTGGTTAATTTTCTTTGTAAAATATCCTAATAATAAATATATCTCATAGATTATAAAAATTATTACATCAAATTGAAATGAATATTTATTCAATTGATGAATGAGGTGATGATGAATAAAAAATTATTAATGAGAGATGAGATAAATTTAACGGTGATAAATTTCTGTTGTAATTTAGAGTTGTTATTTAAAACTATAAATATTTTTTCATTTATAATTTAATATTTCATTATAGAATATAAAAATAATTGTGAGTATTTTGGAAAAATGTTATATTGATATTTATATAATAATTAAAAAAAATATAGAAATTTTATTACATTATGATTATATTAGTGGAAATTATGACAATAATTCATATGAATATTTTAATATTAATACATTAAATTAAAATAAAATATTTATATTTTCAAATATTTTATGTATATATAATTTAATTGTTATGTATCTACAAATATTGAATATTAAATTAGTCAACAAAATGTGAAGTTTTTTTTTGTAATTTAAAGTATTTCACTAATTTCGGAATCCTAAATAAAAATTCATTAAAATATTTGTATTTTCAAAATATTGAGTTAAAAATTTCAAGGGGATTGAATAATTTTAACCGTTATATATTTTTTATTATATTTCACTTTAAATAAATATTATTTCTCTGATATGATGGGTTAAAGAAAATATTGATTATAAAATAATTTCAAAGAATTATTAAAATATTACTATTTAATGTGATTGTTAATATCTAGAAATTGGAAAGGTGGTTATGAATCCAGATAACTAAATTATAAATTTTTTTTCCATATTTATAAAAGTATTTCACTTGAAATAAAATGAATATAATTGACCATAATATATTTTCATTATAAAGAATGATTTTGATCTCGATTTTTTTTAATGAGATCAATGTCCTTTTATAAAAATAAAATAAATTATTCAGCATTTATTTTTATTGTAATTAAATGAAAAATAATCTGTTATTAATTTTTTTATCATTTATCTAATTATGTTTATTATACATGGAATTTGAATAAATAATGTTTATGCATGGAATAAATTTTCCAAACAAATCATTACATTTATTCAACTCCTTTTATAATTGATTTCTTATAATTACATAAATATAATCATGTAATAAATATTACATATTTTTAGTCTTCTTATTTAAACATGGTAGTTATGAAATTTTTTATCATTTTGATTTGTAATAATGGTTAATATTTATCAGTTTATTAAGGGTGAATAATTAATTTAAGGATAAAAACATGTTATAGGGCTTTAAATTAAACCTAAAAACATATTTATTAATATTTTATGAGTTTATCTTGACCTTAATAATTCAGGATTCTATAGTATGGTAATTTTGGGTTATTTTCCTATAATAATTACCATATTATTATAAATAATAAGGAAAAAATGTCTTCTCATTATATTGTTCTCTCTCATATTAATTAATGTAGATGAAAATATTTTATTAATATTTCTAACATGTTATTTTGTAGATAAATTAGTTTTTATTATGATTATTTATTCATAATTTTAGTGATGGACTAATTAAATGAAATTCGTAATCAACTCAGAGAATATACACTTTCATGTAATAAAAAAAATATAAATTTATTTAAAAATAAAAATTGTAATTCAAGATTTATGGATTTTTTCTCCATGAAATTTATAAATAAATATTAAACCTTAAAGATTTATTAATCTTTTATATTATAATTTCATTTTAGTTCAGTTTTCTTTAAATAAATCTATGTGAATATTCCAAAAAATTAAATTGCTGGTATCATAGGTTATATAATCTATTATTATTTATTTTAAATTTATAAATATCCATGTCAATGGGATATGATCTTACAAATGAAATATTTTTCTATAATTTGAAAAATTCATTTTTTTATAACCATCATGACTCATAATAATTAAAAAAACTAATATAATGGTAGTCATAAAAAGGTTTAATTGGTGTTTAAAAATAAAATATAAGGTTACAATATTTACCATTTTTTTAAAAAATTATTTTATTTTATTAATGATATATATAATCAAACATGATTACAATGATAATAATTCTTTTCCACTAGAAAATGATGATTTATTATTATTAATATAATTCAGTAAAAAATTCCATGTGTGATTGTATCTTCAATTATAAACAAGAATATGACATTCTCCATTAAAAAAATATTGAGAAATCTATAATAGAAAATACCTACAAAAATAAAATTGATATATTACATTAGTTAATCCTGTAATATATTATCAGCATTTATAAAAAGTATTTCAGGACATAATGTGTATGAAAAATATGATCTCCCAATGATGTTCTATCATATTAATGAACACTTTCAGTGTAATATATTAATATTTTTCCCATATTTTATTATAAATATACTAAAATAATGAATCATATCTAATAAATATAATGATGTGTTATTGGAGAAAACATTTCCACCTATTTTTCAACAGACCTATAGAGAAAACATAACTCATGAATATATATGGGTTAATGTCTCTACAGAGAGGTGTAATTTATTTTCCTCATTTTTTCCCAGTATGGTTAAAAATATAGAAATAAAAATTTCAATTAACAAATTTAAAATAATTAGTTTTTTTAAAATATATTAGATCAATTACCTTCCAATCATTCCACTTGTTAAAAAATTGTAACATCACTCATGATTATTTTAGGATTATGACCACCATGAAGTGAGGTTTTTAATTTTTCATGACCTCCATTCATATATGATTCAAAAAATATTTATAATTATTATATATGATATATATATATAATGGTAATTATGTTTGATCTGATGGAATCAAGATTATAATTTATGGACTAAAATTACCAAATATACTAAAAATTTAATAATGAAACAATTATTACACATAAATGATGACATTAATAATAAATTATTAAAAAATGGGTGTTGAAATATTTTTTTATGTATCATATAAGAAATTATACTTTTTTAAATTTAAATTTCATATAAATATAATAAATTTAAATTTGTTATATATAAGGCTAATTTAATATTCATTGATATTTCCACCTAATGTATGTGTTTTATTTCATAATCTCATAATTAATCATGATTTTTTATGTTTTAGGAATGAAATAAATGAATTATATGATAAATATTCCTAAAAAATCATTTAATTTCCTCTTCTAATATTATTTTTAAAAATTATTAGTTTTCATTAATTATCTCTTCTATTTAAATATTATGATACCAAAATAATAGTATCATTTAAAACATTAATTTATTTCAACACTATTGGAATTATTTTTTTCCATATTTATATTTCATTTAATAATATTTCGTTAATGAATGTACCGATAAGAAATCATTATATTAGGAATACAATAACCATTTTTTACATTATATAAATATTAAAAATGAATCTTCGTATAATTTTTTAAATTAGATAATTTTTATTAATGGTTAGAATGAAATACATATTTAAATATTAACTACATTTACATGTTTTTACAAAATCATAAAAATAAATATTTTATAGATTTTTTACATTTTTCTTATTACTAATCAAATATATTTTCATAATATTTACAAGAAATTATATTTTAATTAATTTATTTCAAAATAAAAAATGGTATTTTCATTAAGAAATTGCCTAGTTATCTTTTAATTTTTTTTGTCATTTATATAAGAATAAATTAATGAATATTATTCAATATTGTTGTTATAATTATTTTATATTTTCCATTATATTTCTTTGGATGTATTTGGATACTTTTATTATGGAATGTATTATTAATCTATATTCATATGTTGAAAAAATTGGACATAATTAATGAGGAGTACTGAAAAAATTATATAATCCCTTAATGAATCAATGGTTCTAATGAGAAAAAATTCTATGTGTATATGCACATGGCTTACCCCATTATTTAGTAAGACTTTTCATCAATATTCTACATTATGATTCATAATTTCCGCATTATTCATTCATTCAATATGAAATATTTCATTGATATACATGTGAGTAATTTATTATTTATGCTTCCCAAAGATAAAAAAAATATTAATTGATTACTTATATGTAATTAATGTATAATAATTAATTTATATATTATTATTTATTATATGATATATTACTTGATACATATTTCTTTAATGATTATAAGAGCACATATCATTATTAATTTTCATTCCAAAAGATACTAAAAAAAGTTATATGAATGTCATGGAAGGATATGAGAATTATTATAGTAATTGAATAAAATGAAATATGATATCGTATTTTATGTTTTCAAAGGTAATGTTAGAATTTATAATTTATTAACTACCCCAAAATTGAAAAAATTATCTATCCTTTGGGATTCAGTCACCTTAACCTAGATCCATTTTTATAAATTAAACAACACCTCTAAGATACTAAGGTTGGAGAAATATTAATTTGTATCTGATAAAATTTATAAAAACACATAGGAAATAATTTTAAAAACATATATTAAATATAATGATCATATGACATAATAAAAATAAAATTCTATGTCATAAACCATCCTATATAACCTAGTACCCTAATATCTGATCTCACACCAACATTGGAAAAATGGAATTCCCAATCCATATGGGTTGGTGATTCCGAATTGGAACAATCCTAGATAAACTATGGAATGAATTTTCCATAATAATTAATTATAAAAGACAAATTTTGGTATTTTTAAAAATACAAAAAGATAATTTTCCTCATACTATAGGTAGAATAAAACTTAACAACATGAAACATCAATGTACTCAGTATCTAATAAGATGAAAATTCTAACTGACCATTGAATAATTGGACGAAATCTCCACTAGTTATCCCCACCACCAAATCATGGTCCAATTGATTAGTAACATGCCCCACTTCTAAGTGGTTGTTTCCATTTTCTCAAAAATGGAATAATAATGTCTAATAAAAACTAAACGAACATTTATGGGGTGATATATAAGTACCAGTTGGTCTAAATAAGGTGATTCATAATCAATATTATGAAAATTTATCTGTAATTCTATCAATTTAAATAAAATAATTTATGTTATTAAATTTACATATTTTTAACCCAATCATGGTTTAATATCAAATAGAGGCAGATATATCATTCAAAATGTACATCATGAATAAATTAATATTTTATTTAAAATATATTATATATGTTTGGTTAAATGGATAAAATAATTCAAAAAATCAATGGAAAGTATTATCAAGTCACAAAACATATAAATAAACCATTTAATAAATGCATGTGGTTTGTTTGTTTATCTGGTTATATGATCCTCACCCTTTAGTTAGTGTTTCACTGAAAAAATAATCTCCAAAGGTGGAACCCATTAGGGAAAAACTACAACCCCGTGAGAGGAACCCATAATGTGTTGTTATACTACAATTGGTTTAATATATATTTCCATTTTCAATCTATGGATATAGATTACAGGTCATTGTTTTCTGGTACCTGTTACTACTAAAATCCAACCCAAGTATGTGTTTCAAAAAATATATAATTTAAATAATCAATCAATAATTAAAAAAAATTTCAAAATTAAATTTCCAAATTTTAGTTTCCAACATTACTTTTTCTTTTCCCAACCAAATCATAGGTTATTATCGTTTTATTCCATTTCAAATTAAATTTGAATTTCAAAAATCTTCTCATAAAGAACAAAACATAATTTCATCAATATTATATTAAATTCAAATTATATATTTCCATAAATCCTCCCCTAAAATTACCATTCAATTGAAAAGGGGGTTTTCCCAAATTTTCATACCCATTTCAAATCGAATATCAATTCTTCAAAATTCAATTCATTAAATAAATTATAAACTCATTAAAATATAATCCTAAATTGCATGGATTAAATAAAATAGAAATGAATAATGTAACCACCTACCATTAAATTAATGATCCTGAAATATATACCGACAATGGGACTCATTAACGAGTAATCAAGACAATGATGATATTGGAAGACAACCCACTATTAAGATCTAACAAAAAGTATTTTAGAACCATCCATTTTTTTGTGATCCATCAATCAGTAAGGATGATAGAATAATAGATCAGAATAAATTACATGAAAGGCTAACCGTTTTTCTATTTGAGTTCTATAAAGATCACCATTGCTTTGATTTTCCAATAAAATTATTTGGATATGCCTAAATCTATTATTGGAATCCTCTAAGGAAGTCTAAATCATTTTAGTTCCAAATAGAGTGATTAATAACAAAAACTCGTGAGTTTTGTTAAAACATTAAAATACTACATGAAGTGTTTGATATATAAGGAAATGTGGTTTCCCAAGATATTGTTGAACATCATTTCCCATGGGAGTGTTCATGTTTTTGGAAAATATTTAACAATTGTGCATTCTCCACTCTTTAGGGGGATCACGATTTCTAATGGAGACATGATGTTCGGTCTAACCATGTTCTCTCCATGTATAAAATAAAAATCCTACAGAAAAAATCATAGAAAACCCCAAAACAAGAAATAATAAAAAGGAGTTTAAGAAAAAGGTCATTGAATATTTGGAAACAAGTAAATAGATGTTATAACCACCCAAACCAAAAAAACATATCCCCAAAATCAAAATCATTATTATTCTATATCACTGAGAAGAAGTCTGTTCTCTCTCGGCAAAGTATCACGATCCCATGTATCATTACTGTTAGACTAATGATTCAATAGCACACCAACCAACACTAATGTCCTCCCAAAAAGTACAATTATCTCAAAATCAAATATCCTTACTGGATACCTAGTCATAGATAAATGAGTCCCAAATTAATATTATAACATCTCAAGATAAGAGATGTATCATAATTATTTTTTATATAATGAATTATATTAAACAAATTTTGTATAGATGTCAATTTAAGAGGAATATCTAAACATTGTCTCTCTCTCCCCACCTCCTTAGATTTAAAATTTTTAGACAAATTTGGCTTCAAAATTCCAATTCCTATAATGTATTTGATCACACAAATGAGGTGACACTATAAAAATATCATATCACTAACTAAAATCACCAATGTTCTCGTATGTTTTTCATAAGAATATTTCCATCATCTATGTTCATTAAATATTCTCCAAGAAATCAACTACTTTATTGTTGTCCTATATTTGAACATGCCCAGTCCAACTAAATATCAAATCAATATTTGACCAAAATTGTATATATTTTCACAACCTATAAAGTATTCATTGTAATAATAAATTCGAGTTTTAGGATACTAACTATTATAATTTTAGAACAAAAAAACCCTAATGGACCCCCAATCTCTACAACAACCAAGGATACAGGCATGATTATGTTCTATAATATTTTTCTTTTGACACCTTTTCTTCCATCCATCCGGAGATAGAATTATATACATAGAAAAACCTGAGATCAACGTGCCTGCAGGAGACCACTCCAAAATAAAAAAGTTGAAATTGGGTATCTGTCATAGAGTATAGAAGATAAAACTCCTTGTAAATGAACAATTCATATCACATTGATATTTTCCAACTGCTCAACTATTTGTGTATGTCCAATGGATATAATGTTCTTGTATTTGAGAATATTATAAATCAAAAATGATAAAATAATATTCATTGAAGGGGAATGAGTAAAACCCACCACATTGGTAGTAGAACATTCATTCTTTATCCATGTCAGTGTTGGAAGAGACTGGGGAAAACCTAAAGGATTTTTCTGATCATCCATAATATGTTTTTAGGAATATAAATAAGAATAAAATTCAATAATGTATCATATCATACATGGAAAATATAATTAATATCACATGTCATTAAAAATATTTATGGTACCTAGGATAACTAACCTCTAGTATTTATTAAGGCCTCTGATCACATCCTTTTTCAATGAAAATTGTACTACGTAGTAGTTTCAAGAAACACATAATACACTTCATGGAGAGGTACCACTCGACAAAAGTATCATCCCCATGAATAGAGTATCTAATAACATAGATAGAATCATCATAAAGATGAATTTGAAGATTCATCTCAACACATGATTATTTGAAGAGAAGATTGGTCAACAAAGACTTAGACTCATTCACAAAGACTCCTAAATGAAATTTTGGAAATATAGACATTGTATGTCAATATTTTGATAATTCCTTCATGGACATTGTCAAATTTTTCCTTCTCACTGTATTGGAAATAACATTAAACTTCCCTAAGAAATTCATCATTTCAAAATATAATGACATTAGGTATTCCACCCTTCAAATTATATATATACTCAAATATTTTTTATAAAAGACATAATATTAGATTCTATGGTTGAAAAACATTGTAAACATTTAACCAGAATGGTAATCTATAAAACAATTTAGCTTAGGATATGTGAAGGATATTTCATGTTCATGGGTCATTATTTTTTGTGAGGGGAATAATATATATTGATCTCTAGGATACCATGTGATATCATTCCATATAAAAATGTGCAATCATGAATAATGTGTATCCCAAAAAAACCACATAGCTATACCAAATTAATTGATGAGTAATCATTGTTACATAAGTCATTTGAAATTGTCTATCAAAAAATTTATTTTGACATTTATAATTTCAAGACATGTTCAACCCCTTCCATGTTAGAGATTTCATTATAATAGAATAGATTGAGATATCCTGTATAAACCAATGATATTACCACGTTAAACCTCAGTCCCTCTATATCTCAAAAACATGCCATCATTTTTCCTATGACATAATAGATTAAAAAAATTTAGGATCAATATAAATAAATGTTTCAATGACCAATGTTCCCAATAAAATAATTTCCTAAATCTAAAATTTACATTTTTATATCTTGGAATATTGTCAATGTTTTCTCAACCTTTTCAGAATAACTCTTTGGTGAGGAATATGATCATCACTGGACTGATTGTAAACTATGATGTAATCCACTATTAAAAAATTCTCATACGTGGATACTCATTTAATATTATATATATAAACTCCAAAAATTTTGAGATATAATTGGTTAGATAAAAGTAATTAAATTATAATCATAGTGGACATTTCTACTTCCAAAAGTTTTTTCCTAAATGTCATGTTCATTCATTCAAAACTGCTGATAAAAATATCATGGAAAAATCATCAAGAACCACATAATCAATTTTAATTATTCAAAGAAAATTATCAATATTTTGTAATTGAAAATTTTCTGTCACCATAACATGATTTCTATTTTTGAAATAAATGTTGTGGTGGAGTGTTTGACATTTTTCATATAAAAGAGAACATAACAACCCCAGGTGAAAAACTCATCTGTATAAATACTTTCACTATATGACCATCTAACAATATATTGAACTCCTTATTTTCATCGAATGAAATATAGTATGAATAAATATATACTAGATTCTTTCCATATACTAAATCAATAGATAACTCATCATCCTTCACCGGTGGGAACCAATAAAAATCATAATAACATTACAACATGAAACTCAATGTCAACATAATGGAGATCATAAAATAAAGATTCTATCTCCAACTCATTAAAAGAAAATAATATTTTATTCCATTTCTCAAAACTAGAAAGTATGTGTATAATCAACCTTCTATCCCATTATCCCATGATAATAGGGAACACCCCATCATATGTAGTAAAGCAGGTCCACTATATATAACAGTCTACTCAGGTCACACATTTATCCATCTAATCTATACTGGGGGTGATGTAATGATTTTTCATGTCATGAAGTAAAAAATTATAGTAATTCATGATCTAAAATTAAGAGATGACATAAATAGGATAATTGAGACCTTTCTCTCACATTATTATGATTGACATAGTAATGTCCATCACATAAGAAGAAATCCCAGCAGAATGACTTATTTAACTGATAATAAATGTTAATATAAATTAGTCTGATGCACCATTATAAAATATTGCATTTAAAAAATATAAGTAAATAGTTGTGTTACCTATCATGTTTACTGTATATGTATAATCTTCCACTATATACTCTTCCATAGAGTGATGAATAATTTATTTGGATATATCTAGCAAGAAACACATTGTTCATGAAGAGTCTTATTAAACCATATTACTTTTAGTTTATGATTTGAACATTCTAGTAAGAAGGATATAAATTTAACATATGAATTTATGTAGGTTCCTTGAGTGTCCACAAGAAAAATATTCCATTGATTCCTAAAAAAACACAACTTGAATGCACAATAATGTCATACTAGGATTACATCAAATGGATTATTATAGGAACATTATGAGGTCTAGAAGAATACTAATATAAAGAACCTTTTCTAAACATAGTATGCGAACTATTTTAATTGATTAAACACATAGATCATCCACTAGGATAAATATGAACTCTTATCCACCATAAATTTCATGGAAAATCAAGCTCAGCCATCAAATCTCTCTCCGGTAATAAATCATATTAAGTGATATTAATCATGGATAACAATGAATAGATATGAGATAAGATAGTCATATTGATTTTCCATGCTAAAATTTTGTCATTTCATACAATCACAGGTGAAAATGATAAAAGATCATCAATTTAATTCGAATCATAGGTCACAATCCCATCACATTAATCAGGGATGAAAAAATATAAATCCTTATAAAATAACATAGAATATAGAAAAATATGATCAGTGGAAATAATTATATATGAATTATAGTTCTATCAATAATTCTTTAATAAATTTAACACCAAATGCCACCATATTCTTCTAATCCCTTCTAGGAAAAATACAGGTCAAATCACCATATTATATTTGGTTGTTTCCAATACATCCAAATGTTTCCCAATTTTCACCAACCAATCCATAACATTTTTCATATTGTTAGTTCCATGGTATGATGGTGGATTTTGGTGATGAAACAACAACGTCTAATTCTATGATTCAAGTCTTTGAGGATACAGAACAATATCCTAAATAAGACTTTGTGTGGGATCATGAACCAATGCAAGGAAAATAAAAACAATAAATAAAAAATTATTCTATTGTATAGAAAGTCCTTTTCAATGGGATTCACCAACCACATACTCCTAGGGCCTATTATATTTTTTTTCTGAGGCATGATGCTAGAAAATCAGATCTCAAAACTGATGCATCATAAAATTCCATATATTAAAAACTGAAAAACTACAATGGGATTATAAATATGATCAAATAAGATATCATGACTTTTATTCAAAACATACCCAAATCAAAATATGGATTAATTCTATAATAATATAAAAAATATGATAAATAAAAATTTATTCAAACACCAATGGTGACTTATAGATTGTTACAATGTGATATTATAATGAAATCACTACTAACTAACACCCAGGTCTCGAAAATCCTACAACTGTTTTTATAAGACTAAAAGATAATATAATTGAATCCCAGATTAATGATAAACATTACATCAAAACATATCATTCAATAACAATCCAATATTCTATTTTAAAAAGATATAAAAGATAACACTAACCTAGAACAAAGTGAGTTCCCAACCCTAATGGTTGGTGACTAGCACCTAGAAGCATAAAATAACCAAGAGGGGTTGAATTTTAAATGAATCAGTAGAAGTTAAATGAAACAATTCAATATTCTAAATATTATTATTGGACAATGTAACATAACAAAAAAACAAAAAAAACCAAAGTGTTATATCATTAATTTTCTCGATAAATAATATAAAAAAACATTAGACACCCCATGACACAAGTGGATAACATTTCCACCACCCATAGATCATCCCTCCATAGTATAAATCATCATTTAAAAATCCCCCCTCGATGTAACACTATTAATTTTCATTGAACTAGCATAATGATTTCTACAAACTCATTTAGGGAAGGGTAGTGTTTGAGATATTAAACCAAGTATGGTCATACCAAATATTCCGTCAAGAAAACCATAAAATGTTTTCATTTGTGACATCATTTTTAAAAAAATTATGTATGTCAATAAATTTATATATTTTAAACCAAATATTTTATTTATTTTCAAATATGTGTTAGATATATCTCACAAAAATTAAAACTTTCTTATGGAATCATTTTTTAAAAAAAATTTATATAAATCATTTTCCATTGTCAAAAGAATACAAAAATAAATTTATATTAAAATAAAATATCATTTAATTGATACAAATAATATAAAAATGCCTCAGGTTATTCAATATATAATTTGTTAGGATCATCTCACATCTCATAATGATCATGGATCTATTTAGGTGTTTGAAAAATATGCCTCACCATAGGAGAACCTATAAATGGAAATATCTATCCCAATATAGGAACCCATAATCACCACTAAGGATGTAGTTTTTTGTACGAGTTTTTATTAACATTGAATTTATATGGATTCATGATCCTACTATTCATGTCCTACTTAACAATAACTACATACGGCATGGTACATATGAATCCTTCCAAAGGTTCAAGCTCAACAACCATCGGTCCTGACCACTTCACACCGGTTCACCAACACCATTATGAACAACACGAACTTTGATACTTCCCAATACATGGTATGTAGGATGCATCCAAAAGGTTCAATACTAAAAACCATCTATCCTAAATCACTTCACATTAGTTCACCATATCCATCCTGAACTACATGGGCTCTGATCCTTTTCCCAGAAGGGTACGTAAAAAGCCACTCTATGGTTCAAGACCAACATCCATTTGTCCCGCCCACTTCATGTCGGTTCACCAACACCATCCCGAACTACTTGTACGTTGATACTTTATAAGGCATGATATGTAGGAAGCCTCTTTATGGTTTAATCCCATCAACCATTGTTTTCAACAACATAATTTCGGTTCAACAACACTTTTCTGAACTACACGTACATTGATTCCCTTTCATAGGGATACTTAGGAAGCCTCTTCAAGGATCTAGCCCAACATCACCATCGTCCTCACATCGGTTCCATATAATTCTCCATCCACTTCATTAAACTATTAATCATTTATCAGGATTTATACATGGTCCACCACATTTAAGTGGGATCATGTCATCAACCTCCTCACTTCTCATTAAATTACATTGACCAAAAACCATGCTTATGACACAGTATAACATCAGGTCATTGTCCAATGCACTCACCCTAATTCATCACCACTCAAAATATGTGGGTTTTGATCCGTGTCATCATTACCGGGTACGTAGGAAACCTCCACATGGTTCAGTCCCCACCGATGGTAAACCTCAGGGTTCCCCATTCTGGGGAGTTCTCTTTCTGATCTTCTCTCACTGGTGTCCAGACCATCATTCTTTGGGTGGAATCTCCATTAAATGGGACACACCACATCAGATATGTTTTTTTGGTGTTCTGATCCATCCATATGTTAAACCATCAACGTGCCCCCACCCCAAGGGATGTACTCATATGATTCATCCCTATGGGATGTTCTGATCACTCTCCTACAATCTTTTCTAGACATTATACTCACGAGCTACCTCTTGATAAACATGATATGACTGAGGAAAACCTCAGAAGACACGTTTTTGGTGTAACCGCCTCTGCAAGACGTTAAACATTTGAAATACCCAATTAAATTTCTGTAATACCTCATTAAACTTGCAAAATAACGCATCATTAAGGGAAGCACAACTTTGATCGATAAGGGCTAGAAAAAAATAGTTAATTTTTTCAGATTTTAAAAAATTATATTATAACTTTTGGTTATTTTATTTTTCCTGTGTGAAATCATTGGATAAATGGTGGTGGTACCACAGTTCAACAGCAATCCATTTAACAGATTGACTAATGATTTCTATAACCACGCTGTTGGGAGACATAAATTATCGTGTAACCACACCGTTGAGATAATTAAAGAGGTTCATTAATTTTACTCATTAATGATCCTCATTAATTCTGTTGTGCATTGAAATTTTTCTCCTCTTTCTTTAAACGAAACTTAAAATGGGGTTTCAACATGAAAGAGGGGATCCTCTAAAGAAGTGTAGTGGTGACTTCCACCAACCTAGAATGATGTATCGAGTGATAGACATTGAAGAAACTGAAGGTCAATGTCATGTTTCGATGAAAACCATCAGATGTGGAAACATCTTCCTCATCTGTAGCACCTTGCAAAGATTATATGGTCATAGTTATATGATCTATTCCTACACTTTTTACCATGTTCATGAATATTATGAAGAACATGTGTCAACCGTCCAATGGGTTGACCTGCATTTTGTTCTTTAACTCTTGAGGATAATATAGTGATTCATTATTGGAGTTTTTGTAATCTAATAATCCATCCTATGTTATTATGATAAAGAGGATGTCAGGGTTATAATGAATAGTGTGCGGAACCTCCACTGAACCCGTTATGGTTGTTTTTTATGTGGGTGACCAGAAGAAGCAGTGGTGTGATGTCGACATGTGGTGGGACCAGTGACAGAGGGGGGAAGCGACTGGAAGCCTCCAGACACAAAGGATTAGGGGCACCCGATGACACCGTAGTTGTCAAGAAGAATATTGCCAAGTCCAGATGAATTGAATAGAGAAGGCACACTGCGGCAACTTGTCATGGTGTAAGGCCATAACATCGAGCCACAGCGGAGGGCAGACTCGTGCCAGCGGGTCTATAGCGGGCTGGTCCACACGGACTGGCCAGGAGGTATGGCACCATCCGATGCTACTACTGAGACGGATGACATGCTACAGTGGTGTTCTACGGAGGACGTTTTCTGCATCGTGTTAGGGTGAAGTGTGGATCAAGACCCACGAGTCCGTAGCAGGCCTGCCACATCGACCAGCCAAGAAATGTGGTGCCACCTGGCACCGCAACATGAGGACTCGAATGGTGTTCGTCATTCGAGAGGGGAGCGGTCCCAAGGAAGTGTCCTCCAGTCTATGAAATTATGAATCCAGGTGGGCCACACCTTGCTGGGTGAGTGGGGTATGGTATATTTGAATGTGTCAGACTGGACCCATACCCAATTATAGCATAGCCGGTTAAATGATCTTATATCTTAAACGAGACATCATTTTGACGAACTTTCTGTAGTTCCAGAAAACATAAGATGAGGCAATCTTTTTGAGATACTCCACGTGACTTTTGGTGAATGTTGGAGTTTGGCTGGGATAGATCATACTCAAATCCAACCAGGCCCTTAACTCTAAAATGCCTATAACATTCAGACCGGCTGTTCGGTTGACATGTCATCTGTTGCGTTGGAACCCTTATGACATGGAGAATCATCAGGTTTCATCATTGTGGAACTTCGTGGTGGTTAAGGTAAGACCGATAACATGAGTAACAAAATAAGTTTGTTTCTTGTAGTTGGAGTTATGATGGCTACTCCCTAGATGACCCGAGGTGAAGGTATTCCTTACTCCTCTACTCTGGTAGAGACGAGACTCCCCATATCATGAGTGCTGATTCATTTTCTGATGAGATGGATTTCCTATCAATGGTGTTGGTACTCCCCAATTAGACTAGGGTGTGGTTCCCCAATTATTTAATCAGATTAGGCCAGGTACTCCCCTACTAGGTATGGTGCAGGTCCTCTATGTTAGGATTAGGTACTCAAATATCTACTTTCGGTGTGGGTCCTCCCTACGCAGTGAAATGATAGAATCGGTACTATGCTTCCATGTCGGGGTCCGAGTCATATAACCTGGGGTCAATACTCTACTGACATACTAGGGTGTGTGTCCCCCATATTGAGTAAACTACAATATTTGTACTCATTTTCTGGGTAGGTTTGAGTTCCTCACATAAGGAGTAGTACTCGCCACCACCTAGTAATGAATGGGAGAGGTTCTTTTAGGCTAATTTTGAGCTCCCTCTATTGTAGGACACATTTATTAGGAGTAGGCCCCTCAGTTGATGTAATTGATACCCAAGTTTGAAGTTTTTACCACATCAATGGACTGAGGTGCATGAAACTTATTACTGGATATATAGTTATTTATCGGGTTAGACTGGAGGAGTGCTCCTCCAACGAAATTCGATGCCGAGGAGTGGAAATCTTCACTGGGTTTCCCTTGGTCGTTCCTCAAGGATAAGACTGTGAATTCAGCATCTCTAGTGTCAGGTACTAGAGGAAGTTCTAGAAGAATGGTCCAAATGGATCATGTCCTTTCAGAAGATTCATTAAGATTGGTTGAGTTGTAACTGATGGATTACATCACTCAGACAAGTGCCATCAGGGATGGACAATTCATGGAGTGTGTACATCTAATACTGGAGTTACGCATTGAAAATTCTTTGGAAATATGGAAAATTGCTTGTGGTAGAGGCATTATGTTTCTCTATGAATAAGACAAGTTTATCTAGATGACATAGGTATAGGAAATTTCAAATACTTGAGTAAAGGTGACTATTTAAAATCATTTTGTTTTACTTTGTGGTTATTTTGTGGTATATTTTCCATTGTGGATTTCTGAGAGTCCATCAAGGGTCTTGGCGTCCCCTACTGAGTATGGAGTTACTCGCCCTTGAACGAGCTTCACCAACACATGTGGTGTCTGGTGCAGATGTTCCACATTTCAATAGGGACACTCAGGAAGATGAGCCCAATAGATGGTATAACATTGGACATGGTGTCCTATAACCAAGAGAGTTCCAGTAGTACGGGACAACCATTACAAACTACTTAGGCTTCATGTAGCTTGACTACTCCAATGATTAGGTGGGATCTTTGTTACACAGTCTTCAGTGCTCCCCGTGTTCCTTGCAGTTTTCAGTTCTTTTATTGGGCTTGTATACTAGCCCAGCTACACCACATAGTTTTTTACTTACTATTCTTCTCATGATTCTGATTAATTTTGGTTCACCTTTCAACATTGTGGTTTCTTTGTGAGTTCATGTCTCTATAGGAATCCAAGAAATTGCATCCCACATGCAGGTTGATGCTTTTGGCGCTAGTCACCATCCCTGGGCCTTTGGGAGGTAGGCGTGGAGTTTGTCACGGCACGAGCCCCATGGGACAGGATGTGACAAGATGAAACTACAAAAAACATGAATGAAGAAAACAGGTAATAAATATTGCACCCCAACACTTACTCATGGGAAGAACCCAAAATTACATTGTTCCATACGAGAACACCAACAACAAATAGAAAGCAAGAGACATTAACCAGATTTCAGACACAGAGAGTCCCAAAAGGACTCCCAACAATAAGAAATAGGATAAAATTGAATTTCCGTATAGGAAAATCAAATATAACCATGGGTGTTCAACCCACCATAAGAACCAATGAGCATAATATGACTTAGGAAACCAATCATAGTCCCCCCACCCAGAACAAGGTGTTCAATGAAAGAATCATTAATTCAACTTTAAAAAACTACACGGTTCACTACCCCTATGTGACACTATTATCCTTAGATAGAATCAAAGAAAAAATAATATTGATTCACAAGGCTGGCCATACACGAACGATCAAATTGAGTCTCACATCTAATATGGAATAACTATTGGGATTTAATGAAGATGATACATCCTCATTTTTTATAACCAAATAAGAAATATTCCACCCAAATGGGTCACATAGTGAAAATGAGGTCCAAAAACCATTTTCCAAAAAATGGGACCATTCCAAATGAAAGGGTTACACATGTAGCTTGAAATATCTTCATGTCACATAATAACATCGAATGTTATACCAAGGTTCATTACACCCATGGAGGTTCTTGACTACATGGAGGATTCACACTAAGACATATGGCTAGAGCCTTGATATTTGAGTCATATCAAGCCTCATTGTCTTTCATTGAAGTCACCCGATCAATGGTCCACTTTTTCATGAAAAATGCATCAATTCGACAACCCAGATAAGGCCAATACAACAAAAGACATCCAAGGACCCACATTACCTCAACATGGAACATCATTGCAAAAAGTACATAGAATATGCATAGACATCATCCCATTCACCTAGATCTAGAAACTACTCGAAAAGTTCCACAACATTCACCTTTTCATATGAAAAAAGGAATACATTAAATGATGCAACCGAACTTGACCATTAAAACCTAAGAGGACCTACATGTAAGGGAAACCTAATTCGAGTCTTGGGCAACATAGAATCTCTACAAGTGGCCCTTATAGCCTTGTATGACCAGATTTGACACAAAGATGTCCATTCATGATCCTTTTATTAGAAGAAACTGGAGAAAGATCCAAATTCCCATTAAGAAAGTGGCGAACACCAACATCCCAGACTGCATTCTAGTGTCCTCACTAGAATTCCCTTCTCCACTTTCATGTAAGACCTTCAAGAAAAAAGGTTACAAAAAACCACTATTTATGACTCCGAATAATCAATAAATACATATTTTTTCAATTCCAACAACATTTACTATTATTCTATGACTAGATCCTCTTAACAAAAAAATAACTGTTGGATTCAATTTTAAAATCCCAAGAAGAAATTCCTTAGAATGATCAACTGGTGGCTCTAGTGATGTGTTTTCAGCTATAGGCATACATTGACTATGCTCCAATTCTTTTTGGGGGTGTACCCCATACAATAATAAAAACCAAGGATCCAAAAAAATTAGACCACAATACATATTACTCAAAAAAAACACCATAATCATAGATGGAACCAAACTATAGATGTCCTGATATATTTCTCAGAATAACTGACTGACCACTTTTTCAATGATGACTTAACAAAATAACAAACACGAAATCAACATTTTGACATGAAGGAATATTTTAATATTTTTTTTTTCAAAAAACCATTCCCAAAATACAATGATACACAACACATAGTCACTGGAAATTGAAACATCATAGTTTATGTTATGGTTTCCTTTCTAAATAAAATAGGATTTGTGGATTGGACATTAATCGATGGTATCCCATGGAGTCACACATATTCATTTACCTATGAAAAACTGACCACTCATCACCATTCCAATCATATTCCATGCATGTTTTCACTCATGAGAATAAAAAAGGTCAATAGAAAACATTTCCACATTCTAAAACAAACATTTAAGTGACACTTCTATCTCCAATATCAACAATAATTTTTCAAAAACTATTATCCACAAAACAAAAAACCCATTTCAAATATCCCAAAGAATTTTCAAAAAAACCAACAATTCAAGTAAAACCCATTCTCAAACATTACACATCAATTCCGAAACATTTCATCCCATTTCAAAACATATTCACCAACAAAAAATCCCCACTTCTTCAATAAAGAGTTAATTAAAAACTAAACATTATTTGTATAAAGCTATAATCCAAATCCTTTTTCCGAAATAGATTCCCATTTTTTAAGAACCCATTATTTATGAACCAATCATTTGGATTATAAAATTCAAATACTGATAAAATCACCCCTATTTACTACACACCACTTTAATAAAATCATCATTTTTAGTGATCTATTTAAAATGATTCTAATCTCCATCGTTCTCCCCCTTCTAAAAATCAAAACATATCCACATTAAATTTATGATTTCCCAAATTTTTTGGAATGTGAATTCAATATAATTTTTCTAATACAAGATTGCACATTAAAATTTTCAAATTGGAAGACTACTGTCGATGTGTGACTTTTGCATATTGTTGGATACCATACAAAATTCATACCAACATCAATGATTATATTTTAAGAACATTTCCTCATATCCCTATAGCTTGTGAGGACCTGTGAGCTCATTGAGAAAACTAGGACAATTCCAATTTCATTTCTCTATCACCAAACAACTCAAATAAAACAATACTTACCATGGTAACTATATTATCATTACAATTTGTACTGGCTAAGAACCATAAAAAAATTTGGAACATCATGTTAGGAAAATCCAATATCAAGTATACCCAAACACTTCCCAAATAAAATGACCCAAAATAGTGAAAATTGCCCCAAATATCATTTTTCCATGAACTATGTTTGGACGTCATTTGAACTGACACCCAACCCAGTCCACAGAATTGCCTGAAGGGCATTCCCAATCCCAAAGAGATGGGGACAACTGCTCATTTATCATCAATCCAACATGGGAATGATTTGTAAAGATTATATAAACCTAACAACCAATAAAAAATATAAATAAACAAAATCATGAAATAAAAAAATAAACATGGCATAACAACTTTTTATATTTAATTCTTACAACATTGAATTAAACCCAAAAATACTACAATACATGTTAACTAAAACTCTATCCCACGACCTTATGTAATGAGGGGAGAAACATCCTCAACACACCACAAATAAATATCCACATTATGTGACCACTAGAAACCCTGACCACAATCACCAAACAACTTAAAATTATTAGAGTAACTAGAAAAAGTGTGCATACACCCAATAGTGTATTATGGGTGTGATTCAATGCACATTAGTATTCCACCCAAATAAATGTATTACATGATATATCATTTAACAGAAATAGAATAATCACATTTATGTAATGGTTTTTAAAACATTTCAATGAAAAAATTTAATGGGAGAACATTCTCAAACAAAAATCATTCTTGTAAAACCATATCACAAAAACATTTATTAAATAGGACTTCATAAAGACACATGTGAGGTACACTGACTGAAAGTTAACATTTTTATTTTTGGAAGATTGCAATACACCAACAAATAAAAGAATCATGGAGGTATAAAGTGTTGTAGCCCCAACGAATCTTTGACAACAAACTTCTTCCCCTATCTAGGAAATGATCCCAAATTAAAATAGGAAACCATACCGTGATTAGATGTATCCATTGACGCCAGAAAATCTGATACTGCATTACCCTCCCGACATGTATACAATATCAGCTTGTGAGACTCCATTTGCGCTTTCCATCTCTTGATAGCATAAACAATACTCCAAAGAATTCTTCCCATATCCAGCAACGCTTGATACAGAATAAGGGAATCAGTCTCCACCGAAGACACGTGAATCTTCCTGCTGGAGCACATATCCAAAACCTTGGCCAGAGCCAGGGCCACCACCTGAAAAGAATCCCCCTCCCTGAATGAATCAGTGAAATTCACCCACATGGACCCAGTTTTGTCTCTCCTGATGTCGCCCCCTGCATCTCCCCCCCCCCCCGCGCAGCGACCCGTATGAGTTTAATTTTAGCCCTTCATTCGGAGGACTACACCGAAGCCACTGAACCTGCCCTACACCAAACAATCAATGTTCCGTAGGTATATGTGGTACCCGATCACATACTGAAGGTGCAGAGTGACAGTTCGTAGATACCCGAAGCAGATCCCTAACATTGTTCTTCATTTTTAGTATACTGTAGGCCAAGGAACCAGAAGTGTTTTTGTGCCTACAATCATTCGGTGCCTTCTGAATTGTCCAACACCCATCACTTAGGATGATCAATCTGGCTTTCCTATCCGCCCCTTGGTTTCCTGCTCCACTTAACCACACCTGGAGAAAATTAAAAGGAGATCCTTCATACCCATTCCAACCGATGAGGGCCTCATAGGTTTTCCAAATCCCTCTGGCCAATTCACTATCATAGAAAACATGCCCTACTGATTCTTGGTTGAAAGCCCTACTACACCATCACCTTGAGGCCATGTTCACACCCATTTTCCGCAGGTTAACATCTATACATGTGAGGTACACAGTATGCCGAAATATGACACCACGTCATATAATAAAAATGTTCTGTTAGAGCACCATGGGTAAATATGTAACACCACAGGTAAATAATGAATATGACATTTTCATATTTATCCATATTTATGAATAAAATATTAATATGACTTTAAAGGGGACGCTATGCTCGATGGTGTACCCAACACGCAACAATGAGTTTCTTGGGAATCATACATTGCCCACTAATAATAAAATAATATTATTTCAAATGGTAGTAAACATGTAGCCGTTGTATTGGCGGGAATGGATAGAAATAACTAAAATATGATTATATATGTTTTTTTAATGTTTTTACATTTATCCAATAAAATCTAAATGCTTAGAATACGGAAAGAATTCAATTTTAGGTGTATATGCCCTAGTTTTCGCTAAAGGTTCACTTATCGCCTTTTAATGGAGAACTGTCATTAAATATTGTTTTGATCCCTCTTATACATTCTTTTGGACCAAATAAAAATATTATTAAGAATCGGGACATCAAATTATACTTTGTGTAATTTTTCGGTATTTTTCTGATAAAGTTCATTTTTTAATGAATAGTGTAAAATGTTGTGTTTTAATTCAAAACCTCTTTTTAATATAATTTATTTATATGATTAGATAATATTTTGAATTGGTTTTAAAAGTGAAATTAGAAAATATTTTTACCATTAAATCCAATAGTGGTCGTTGGAATTAATTTCACTTTGAAATCAGACTTAAACTAGTGTCAATCTTTGGATACTTATAATTGTATAAAAACACGCTATTTTCTCTGACAGTGGGAATTAATTATTAAATTAATTAATGTGATTAATATGTTTTTAATTTTGTAAAACAGACTTCATTTTTGAATTCGGAATATCAAATATAGCTTAGGGTGATGTTTTGGTATTTTTCTGAAAAACTCCAATTTTTTATGAATAGTGAGACCACTAAGTGGTAATCAAGCAAACTGATTTTTCAGTTAAATGAAAGTTTACCACTAATGTGTATTGAATATTGAAAATCCGATATACATGGTTGTCATTAGTATGTTAAATTTGGTTCAATGGGATGAAAATAATTTTTTGGTGAATAGTAACTTTTTTTCATTAATCGCTATTAGAGGTAATTAGTGTAGTTTATGGTAAATATAATGTTTTAATAATATGAAATGAACTTAAAACATGTCCTAACCTCATTGGATGTGTAATGGCCGACCAAGAAAATCCATGTTTCAACTTGGGGACCCCATGGAGCAACTTTGTTTGAGAAATGACATAAATAACTTTTTCTTTAATGTAAAAGTAAAAATGACACAAACATGCGATGTTTTAATAAAACAACTTTTATGTGGGGTTATACAAGTCATATTTTTGATTATAAATAGTAATTGGAAATCTAAAAAGATTTCCTAAATCATAGTATTTTTTTTATAATTTTTAGACATTACATAAATTAAATTATTTATGAAATAATAATGATGCAGCGATGACATCATTATTTGACGATTTAAATAAAATGGAAAGATAATGTAAAATCTATGAACTACATATGTCCAAAACTTATTGGATTGGTGTATTTAGAACCCTTATCACCTTAACCACGAATTATATCAATTTGGGACCTTTTAAAACCGAAACACATTTTCAAATAAAGTAATATTTTTTTACATTCCAAAAGTGCCCCTCCTCTCCTCTTATAAAAGGCCCCCAACTCTACCTCATTTCACACACTCCTCAAATCTTTGGCTCGGCCAACCCCGTCCCATTTACTCTCTCCACATCCCTATACTCATCCTAGAGGATTCCCTTTGGGCAGAATCCTTTCAAAGGAAGCCTTTAGGCTCAAATCAAAAGGAGTTACACTTTTAAAGGTAATTCATTCTCTCATGTTCATTTGTTTTATATTGCTTCTCCAACCCCCTAAACTCTTTTTATTTACTTCTTTTGTAACAACACCAGTATCATCAATATAATAGGATCTTGTTATAAGATTTATTCGAGCTACACTCTCACACAACTACATCAAATGGTTAAAGAACATAAGGTTTCCGTGGATGGCGAAATTCTGCCTCCCGAAACGATGATTGTTCAATACTCATTTAACACCTTCAAAGGTGGCCATTATGATGTCACTATTTTTATATATGATATAAAAAATTTTTATTTTTTCCTTAAGCTTCTGTATTTTACATTTTTGGCATACCTTTTTGGTTTCCATTATGGATATACGCGATATCTTCATTCAAGGAAGTGCGGACTACCGCCCCCTCAAAGTGATTTGATTCGTTAAATACCATATGTGGGACGTATAAAGAATGGAACTATGATATAATATATGATATTATACTGGAATTATAATATACTTTTATTTCATTATTATTACATTCTATAAAATACGAAATATAAATGAAAGTAGCGTTCATGCGTACGTACGGCATACCGTCTCCATGAACGGTGCATTTCATTTCTTACCTCTAAATGATTATGTAATGTTATAAATGCATTAATTTACTGGATATATATGACATATATGATATCTAAATCATGGATACAATTCTGGATATAATAAACATTTGGCCACACGGACAAAATGTAAATGTAAGAAGTCCACTTTCGACTTAAGAACCAAGTATCGACAAAACAAATATTATTAACTTAAATGATTACATAAATGTTTATGACACTTTAATAAGTGATATAAATTTAATAATGAACATGAAAAATGTTCTTAAGGAAGTTGAAATTAACTCAAGTTTATTATTCAGGAGATTAATGAACGATCGAGTCAAGTCGGACCTGAGGTAAGGGATCCTACTCCTCTCTTTCTTTTCAAGTACACCGTTTAATGTCATTCCTTTTAAAGCTTATCTTTCTTGTTATTGGGATGATCTTTTATATTACACTTACTGTAATTTTAATGTTCATGTGATTAGAGACCCTATTCTCTCTCATCAATCCAAATTCGGATGTTTTATGTGGCGTCGTTAGGCTGCCGAGTTTTCATAAGGGATTTTTCATCTCACTTTTATTCCCGTGAGATTTATGCTACATTTGCCACAAATTCCATTGAGTGGTGTATGTACTGCCCATTATTCTAATCTTTGTGTAATATAATTTCGTTTATGAGTATTTACATCAATGATCTATTGTCATTCTTTCATGGGGTGTATGTTTTGAAAGATACCCAAGTCGGTAAAGGAACCTTTCACCCTCCTCTTTTTTAAAAGACTTCTTTTGTTGGGTCTTTTAATTTATATATTTTTATGTTGGGATATGTTCTCGTATATCCTTACCGATGTAAATTTTATTTCCAGGTGATTAGATACAATATTTATCTCTCATCAACTCATTTTGATGTGATGTCGTTAGGCTGTCAAGGGAACTTTTTAACCCAATTTCGATTTCTTTGGGTTCAACATGTATTCACTGAATATGTCATCCATTGAATTTGTGTGAATGACCTTTTATTATTTTACACTTAATATCCTCTTATATTGGGAGTATTTATATTTGTCACACATATTTTTGAGATTGATTTGTCATTAATTTAAGGATACCTTCTTTATAAGGGATTTCATCACATTTTACATTTCTATTGAGGGTGCATTGTTGTTATGCACCAATTCACTCTTATATGGTGTATATACTGTCCTTTGGAGTATTATATCATGAATCCATTTATTCTCATGATATTATAAACTTTTGACTAAATGTTATTCCTCAATTGTTGTATTCAAGTGTCTCTAATTTTGGTAAAACCCCTTTAACCAAAATATCTTTTAAAATGTTTTAATTATTTGTTCATATTAATATCCATGTTTTCAAAATGGTTTTAAGGATTTATTTATATGGATATTAATGGTTTAAAATTTTAATCTTCAAGGTGGTATGGGACACATTCATTAAAAAATCTCTTTATTAAATTTTTTAAATGGTTTTGGAACTGGTTTCTTTTTGAATGGATTCATTATTTCAATATACTAAAATGTTATATTGTGATTGAAATGTGGAAATGTTATGTTTCCTTTATGCATGTTTTATGTGATATGATTATGTTATGGTCCTTGGGAATTTTTATGAAGAACGGGTGGTTCCGTGATAAACTAAGGGTGGGTGAGCCCGTTATAGCTCTCCAATGCATTGGGTAACGCGACGGAGTGAAACGTTAAGGTTTCTCCGAAGAGATTTAGGGAATATACTGTGATGGGTATTCCAAACATAACCAAGAGGGTTACTCCCTACGTAAAAATGTTATGAATGCCTCAAGTTACCTTTATGTCTTATGTTTTCTATGATTTATTCATGGTTTGATGAGGTATGTTAAAGTACCTATGTTTTATGGGTAAAGTATGATTTCATTCTTATGTATATATGAACACATTCTTCCTTTCCATATTTTTATAACCCTTACTGAGCGTTTTATGTTCATCCCAAGTCTTTGAAATGTTTCTCACAGGTCAAGGGAAAGGTACATGATGTGATGATAGTGTCAAGGATGTGTCAAGAAAGAATCCGTGTTATATTTTAAATATGTTTCCGTTGATGGGAAGAATGAATACTGTATTTTATGTAACCACTTTGTTTAAATGTGGAATCTAATGCAGGTTTCATGATCTAATTCTCTAAAACTCTAAACCTGAAAAGATCCTCAATGTGTAAATTTGTAATAACTCAAGATTAAGTAAGGTTTAAGGATGGGGCCTTATAGTTGTTATCAGAGGTCGTTTTAGACAACTTTAGGGATTAGGAGTTTTTGTGAGGCACATGATCAGTCCCTATAACTATTATTTCAGTTAAATCCTTGTTTTAAAACTTTTTTTTTCAGGTCAAGTAAAGTCGTTTACGAATGGAAGGAGGAGGATCTCAAACGACATTCCTATCTCTTCCTGATGACATGCTTGCAATAATTATTGCAAAGTCATATTCAGATGATTGTGAAATTTTTTCTAGCATACAACTCACTTGAAAGCATTTGTTTGAGATATCAAACACCTCCGCTATACCTCGTTATCATCTTGGATCAAGGGTTGTTTTTGGAAAAATACTATTTTCAAAATATTCTCATGTTTTCAAGAGGGGTAAATATTATCAAGGTATTTTCAAATATTTTACCTTATCACAAGAATTTGAAGCATATTATGATTTTCAAAATGGTGCTGAGGAAGGAGACCCTTGCGCAACCTATTTATATTTGCTTTTAAAATATAGTCTCACATCACATACTTATGGTATTTTAAAAGGACCAATGATAAAATGTTTCAACTCAATTTCGGTCCGACTATTTTTTATAAATCATGTTTTATCAGATGTTTTGGAATTATATTTTATACATGATTATTTTCCAAAACTTTTTTTCTGTGAACACCCATATGACCCATATTGCACGAGGTGTATTTGGATGGAGGAAGCAAATGATTTTTAAGGATCTCTAAATCATTGTTGTAATGCATGGGACTTATACCTACGTGAGCAAGATGATGATGAAACAGAGTGGACGCCATGATCAAGGTATGATGTTATTCATTTTGGGAATTGTTTTATTTTAACTTATGGTGGTGAAATAATACTTCAAGAATTTAGGTGTTGAGATCATAATGAATTTGGATGAAAATTAAAGGTATAAAGAAACTATTGAGGATAAAACATGTTAGGGTTATTTTTGGAGTTTTATAAAAAGGACAACATGCAGACCGTGTGACAACCTGTCACATCGGACAAAGCTGCGGGAATCAAAACCACAAAAAATGTGCAACTGGTATATATCGCCTACCACTGGACTACGTGAAGACCCTAGTTAGTTTGACTGATTATTTATAGTTATATGATTTTATGAATTAAGAGTAAGTTGATTTTGGGTTATTTATGAAAATGATTAACCTATCATGGAGGATATGTGATTAGGTTAATTACTTTTCAATACCAGACTTTAAGAGAAACTGATGTTGTTTGGAGATAAATGTTACGATTTAACTTGGAAGACTATGTGACTAAATCCTTCAAATATTTGGGTTTCAATCTTATATTGGTTTACATTGAAGAATTTTATGGACAAATTTTTTATCGGATAGTCCTCATTGAACTTTGGGTTTTTTTGGACAAATTTTGGAGGTTAAGAAAATATTTTCTTTTTATAAAGGGTTATCCTTTTCTGGATTATCTGATCTTGTAATATCCTTTTTGGTTTTGGTTAATGTCTAAAGACATGGGAAGTATATTGTTTTATTTTTTGGATTAGGTGATTCTCTAGATGTTGATTATAGTACTCTTAATGCAAAAAACTCTCCCTAAATACTCTTTTTTTGGAAAAAATATGAGGTTGATTAAGGAATCTAGTAAAAGTTGAAAGTCAACATGATAAGTGATTATGTTTCCTTATGAATAAATTCCTCAATAAAAAGGTACATAATGAAAAAATGTTGTCTATTAACTTTTCCTACTGGGGAATCGAATACCGTTTAACCCATCACAAGTTTGTGATTTTCTTGTGGTTAACTTTCTCCTAAACATGTTTTCTATCACTCTCCATCAGAACATGACCCTTTGTTTTTTCCTCCATGTCCATATTTTCATACCTGGAATCCTAGTATGGGTTAACTCGGGTGACCTCTGTGCTTATCTTTCTTTATTTTAAAGTGATTGTTTTACCGACTCTTGTTCCGATGTGGGTCTTTCAAGGATGTTTCGAAGCGCAATTTTAAAATTGCGAGGACGCAATTCCCAAAATGGGGGAAGGATGTAACACCCCAGGTAAATAATGAATATGAAATTTTCATATTTATACATATTTGTGAATAAAATATTAATATGACTTTAAAGGGGACTCTATGCTCGACGGCGTACCCAACACGCAACAACGAGTTTATTGGGAATCTTACATTGCACTCTAATAATAAAATAATTTTATTTCAAATGGTAGTTAACATGTAGCCGTTCTATTGGCGGGAATGGATAGAAATAACTAAAATATTATTATATATGTTTTTTAATGTTTTTACATTTATCCAATGAAAGCTACTGGCTTAAAATACGGAAAGAATTCAATTTTTGGTGTATATGCCCTAATTTTCACTAAAGGTTCACTTATCACCTTTTAATGGAGAACTGTCATTAAATATCATTTCGATCACTCTTATACAGTATTTTGGACGAAATAAAACTCTTTTTAAGAATCGGGACATCAAATTTTACTTTGTGTAATTTTTCGGTATTTTTCCGATAACGTTCATTTTTTAATGAATAGTGTAAAATGTTGTGTTTTAATTCAAAACCTATTTTTAAACTAATTTATTTATATGATTAGATAAGATTTTGAATTTTTTTTAAAATTGAAATTAGAAAATATTTTTACCATTAAATCCAATAGTGGTCGATGGAATTAATATCACTTTGAAATCAGACATAAACTAGTGTCAATCTTTTGATACTTATTGTTTATTATAAAAACACGCTATTTGCTCTGACAGCGGAAATTAATTATTAAATTAATTAATGTGATTAATATGTTTTGAAATTTGTAAAACAAACTTCATTTTTTAATTCGGAATATCAAATATAGCTTAGGGTGAAGTTTTGGTATTTTTCTGAAAAACTCCAATTTTTTATGCATAGTGAAACCACTAAGTGGTAATCAAGCAAACTGATTTTTCAGTTAAATGAAAGTTTACCACTAATGTGTATTGATTTTTAAAAATCCGACATACATGGTTGTCATTAGTATGTAAAATGTGGTTCAATGGGATGAAAATTATTCTTTGGTGAATAGTAACTTTTTTTCATTAATCGCGATTAGAGATAATTAGTGCAGTTTAAGGTAAATATAATGTTTTAATAATATGAAATGAACTTGAAACATGTCCTAACCTCATTTTATGTGTAATTTCCGACCAAGAAAAGCCATGGGTCAACTTGCGGTCCGCATGGAGCCACTTTGGTTGGGAAATGACATAAATAACTTTTTATTTAATGTAAAAGTAAAAATGACACAAACATGGTATGTTTTACTAAAACAATTTTTAAGTGGGGTTATACAATTAATCGTTTTGATTATAAATATTCATTGGAATGCTAAAAAGATTTCCTACATCATAGTATTTTTTTTATAATTTTTAGACATTAAATAAATTAAATTATTTATGACATAATATTGATGCAGCGATGACATCATTATTTGACGATTTAAATAAAATGGAAAGATAATGTACAATATATGAACTACACATGTCCAAAACTTATTGGATGAGTGGATTTCGAACCCTGATAACCTTATCCACAATTTTATCAATGTGGGACCTTTTAAAACCGAAACACATTTTCAAATAAAGTAATATTTCTTTACTTTCCAAAAGTGCTACTCCTATCCTCTTATAAAAGGCCCCCACATCTACCTCATTTCACACACTCCTCAAGCCTTTGGCTCGGCCAACCCCGGCCCATTTACTCTCTACACATCCCTCTCCTCATCCTAGAGGATTCACTTTGGGCATAATACTTTCAAAGGAAGCCTTTAGGCTCAAATTAAAAGGAGTTACACTTTTAAAGGCAATTCATTCTCTCATTTTCATTTGTTTTATTTTGCTTCTAAAACCCCCTAAACTCTTTTTATTTACTTCTTTTGTAACAACAACAGTATCTCCAATATACTAGGATATTGTTATAAGATATATTCGAGCTACACTCTCACACAACTACATCAAATGGTTAAAGAACATACGGTTTCCGTGGATGGCGAAATTCTGCCTCCCGAAACGATGATTGTTCAATACTCAATTAACACCTTCAAAGGTGGACATTATGATGTCACTATTTTTATATATGATATATAATATTTTTATGTTTTCCTTAAGCTTCTGTATTTTACATTTTGGGCATACCTTTATGGTTTCCATTATGGGTATACGCGATATCTTCATTTAAGGAATTGAGGACTACCGCCCCCGCAAAGTGATTTGATTCGTTAAATACCATATGTGGGACGTATAAAGGATGGAACTATTATATTATATATGATATTATACTGTAATTATAATATACCTTTATATCATTATTATTCCATTCTATAAAATACGAAATAGAAATGAATGTAGCGTTCATGCGTACATACAGCTTACCGTCTCCATAAACGGTGCATTTCATTTCTTACCTCTAAATGATTATGTAATGTTATAAATGCATGAATGTACTGGATATATATGACATATATGATATCTAAATCGTGAATACAATTCTGTATATAATAAACATTTGGCCACACGAACAACATGTAATTGTAAGAAGTCCACTTTCGACTTAAGAACCAAGTATCGGCAAAACAAATATTATTAACTTAAATGATTACATAAATTTTTATGACATGGTAATAAGTGATATAAAAGGAATAATGAACTTGAAAAAGGTTCATATGGAAGTAGAAATTAACTCAAGTTTATTATTCAGGAGAATAAAGAACGATTGAGTCAAGTCGGACCCGAGGTAAGAGATCCTACTCCTCTCTTTTTTTTTAAGTACACACTTTTATGTCATTCCTTTTAAAGCTCAGCTTTCTTGTTATTGGGATGATATTTTATATTACACTTACTGTAATTCTTATGTTCATGTGATGAGAGACCCTATTCTCTCTCATCAATCCAAATTCGGATGTTTTATGTGGCGTCGTTACGCTGCCGAGTTTTTATAAGGGATTTTTCATCTCACTTTTATTCCAGTGAGATTTATGCCACATTTGCCACAAATTCCATTGAGTGGTGTATGTACGTCCAATTATTCTAATCTTTGTGTAATATAATTTCGTTTATGAGTATTTACATCAATGATCAATTGTCCTTCTTTCATGGGGTGTATGTTTTGAAAGATACCCATGTCGGTAAGGGAACCTTTCACCCTCCTCTTTTTTAAAAGACTTCTTTTGTTGGGTCTTTTAATTTACATATTGTTTTGTTGGGATATGTTCTCATATATCCTTACTGATGTAAATTTTATGTCCATGTGATGAGATACACTTTTTATCTCTCATCAACTCATTTTGATGTGATGTCGTTAGGCTGTCAAGGGAACTTTTTAACCCAATTTCGATTTCTTTGGGTTCAACATGTAGTCATTGAAAATGTCATCCATTGAATATGTGTGAATGACATTTTATTGTTTCACACTTAATATCCACTTATATTAGGTGTATTTATATTTGTCACACATATTTTTGATATTGATTTGTCCTTAATTTAAGGATACCTTCTTTATAAGGGATTTCATCACATTTGACATTTCTATTGAGGGTTCATTGTTGTTATGTACCAATTCACTCTTATATGGTGTATATACTGTCCTTTGAGTATTATATCATGAATCCATTTGTTCTCATGATATTATAAAGTTCTGACTAAATGTTATTCCTCAATTGTTGTATTCAAGTGTCTCTAATTTTAGTAAAATCCCTTTAACCAAAATTTCATTTAAAATGTTTTAATTATTTGTTCTTATTAATATCAATGTTTTCAAAATGTTTTTAAGGATTTATTTATATGGATATTAATGGTTTAAAATTTTAAGCTTCAAGGTGGTATGGGACACTTTGATTCAAAAATCTCTTTATTAAATGTTTTAAATGGTTTTAGAAATGGTTTCATTTTGATTGGATTCATTATTTCAATATACTAAAATGTTATATTGTGATTGAAATGTGGAAATGATATGTTTCCTTTATGCATGTTTTATGTGATACCATTATGTTATGGTCCTTGGGCATTGTTATGAATAACGGGTGGTTCCGTGATATACTTAGGGCGGGTGAGCCCGTTATAGCTCTCCAATGCATTGGGTAACACGAATGAGTGAAACGTTAAGGTTTCTCCGAAGAGATTTAGGGAATACACTGTGATGGGTATTCCAAACGTAACCAAGAGGGTTACTCCCTATGTAAGATTGTTACGAATGCCTCAAGTTACCTTTATGTCTTATGTTTTCTATGATTTATTCATGGTTTGATGAGGTATGTTAAAGTACCTATGTTTTATGGGTAAAGTATGATTTCATTCTTATGTATATATGAACTCATGTTTCCTTTCCATATTTTTATAACCCTTACTGAGTTTTTTATGCTCATCCCAAGTTGTTGAAATGTTTTTCACAGGTCAAGGGAAAGGTACATGATGTGATGATAGTGTCAAGTATTGTCAAGAAAGAATCCGTGTTATATTTTAAATATGTTTCCATTGATGGGAAGAATGAATACTGTCTTTTATGTAACCACTCTGTTTATATGTGGAATGTAATGCAAGTTTCATGATCTAATTCTCTAAAACTCTAAACTTTAAAAGATCCGCAATGTGTAATCTTGTAATAACTCAAGATTAAGTAAGGTTTAAGGCTGGGGCCTTATAAAATACCCCTCTTAATATATAGCTTTATTGTGACAGTAGAACCACATTTATCAATGTAGGGTTGTATAGAAATGACCATCATAACTTTCTTATGCACAAGACACATGGAGGGTAAACCCGGATGGCCTAGTGGTGTCAACTAGTCAACATCGTTTTGTTAGGGTTTTAAGTGTCTATCCAGGTATGTGAAAAAAGGAATTTTCCACTTCTAAAACACTTGGGTACTAGAATTTTCTAGCCCACCTAGATAATAAGTATTAAATGGCTCTGAAGATCATGACCCATGTTTCAAAAAACAAAATTTCTCACATAAACAAACCATATATTATTAAAATGTATATAAATGACAATTTTTTATAAACCCAACTAGTTTCCATTTTACACATACATAAATCAATTTCCAATGCATTTATTATCACAAACACAACTCATAAATTCCCATTTGATAAATCAGAAGAAAATAATATAGTCAAAAAATTAATTCCATGGGCCTGTCCAGCTTACTAAATCCACATATAAACAAATATCATTTTAAATGATAATTTTAATCATTTAATAAAATAAAAATTCATATTAAATAGTTTACAATAAATTTCTACAAGCCAAAAGTAACCTAATTTTTGAATGAAACCCCATTTTTATCATGGTCACATCAAGGGATCCTTTAACAAAAATTCTGCATCTCGACATAATGAATAAAACCCTTTTGCATAAAACATCACAATAAAAAATTCACATACATAAACTTATCTATTTGATAATAAAAATTCAACATCATTGCATTCAAAAGAACCACAAATATTATACTCCATAAAACAAAATTATTTATTAACATGTATAAATACAGAAACAAGCATATCAAAAGCATCTATAAATTTGAAGGCATGGAACAAACTAACTCATTTGATGAAACATATAAAAAATGATCTGAAACCCCATCCTCACCACCACAAGAGCATAACATAGAATGATTAGACCAAAATACAACAATATTGATCCCTAAAAATAAAAAAACAATAAATCGACCACCCTTGTGACTGGAAAAATGAAACCCCAATTAGGAAAGAGAGAAATACTATAGTAGTTGAAGAAATCAAGAATTTAGAGATTTACATGAAGATAATTTGATGAATCTGAGCTGAATATACTACCAATACAGGCCCAAGGTGGAGGAGGAAAATCGGGAAGGCATTCGAATGGCCCGGGAGGCTGTGTGAGGCAGGAAAATGGGGTTTAATGATGAAAATCACAGTGATATAAAATGGTTAAACCAAAATTTAAAGACATATACAAGGCATAGGGTTAGTTATCAAGGTTTTTAACCCATGTACTAACTATGAAAACCTATATGTATTTGATAGTACCTACTGCACAATTAATCCTCACAGCTTGATTTACTGGGTAGAAGTTGAGCGACATCTTATTGCTAAAACCCCCTGTATACCACATAATTTTTTGGGTTGAGGAACACATTTTCCACAAACCATATAACACACTATATCCACCAAAACATTTATATATTTCATGAATTATCATGGTTAAAAAAACTTAAAATCACTATAAGTGGAATTACTAAAGGAAATAACTCAATATTTAAATCCCATCACACCAAGATCAAGAGAAAATAACCAAGAACCCCACTCAAAATGAAACAAAAGGAAAAATAGAAAACCAAGGCGTGCAAATTTGACCCATCATAACCCATACCGCCCCCAAAAAGAAACAACAAAGACATATCCCAAATATAAAACCAATATTCATCCACAACTAAAAGAGATTATCAACAAATGTCTGACAATACGATGGAAAGAAATCAATGTGTAGGAATAGACTTTTATAAGCTCATCTCGGAAGGCACAATAAAAGAATAGACTCCCCACTAGGCTATACACCCCCAGAAGCTAATATTCATATAGTTTATCGATTAATGAAAATGAACTCCCATATTTTGTAATCATCCTCTCATGGATATATCACCTTATACATCACCAAAAGAAACTCATAAAATGTACCTAAAATGTAGAAAGAATCCAAACAATACTACCAAAAAATTTGATAAATAAAACCACATGGAACACTTCCACCCCAACACTCACTCAAGGGAAGAACTCGAAATTTGGTGGATCTAGATGAGACCACCATTTTTACAGACTGAAACAAGAGACTAAACCATATTACTTACATAGGGGGCCTTAATGGAATTACCACTATATGAAAAAAGATGATATCAATTTACTCCAATGAAAAAACAATGAGACCCACATTCGTTATCCCCAATATAAGAACCATCCAAAATTAACCGACATAAGAAACACAACACAGAAAACCCATCAATCAAAATGGGTCTATAAAATTAAACTCTAAACCAAACAGAAGACACTATGTTGTTAACCACTCGTACATGAAACTGTCATCCATTGAAAGGCCCAAAACATAATTGAGATTGATTCAGAAGATTTTCCATACAAGGACCATCAAATGGAGACTAACATTTAATAAGGCACATTAGCATGGAAATTTTGAAGATTATATTTCCACATTTATTTATAATTGATGAGTAACTCTTCCACCCACTAGGGTCACAATGTTGAAATTATGTCCCCATGCCTCTTTCCAAGGAACAACACCATTCACGGTGAAAAAACTAAACAAGATTCTTAATATTGATGCTTATCACAAACTAAAGATGGATGTTAGACCATAGTTTTTTACACCCCTAGAAGTTTCTTACAACATGCCAGCATCACATAGTGTCCTTTGGATAGAGACAAGATATTTGAAGTGTCTCTTACATCAAAGTCTGAAATTAAATACACCTAATCAAAATATCTCATTTTTATTCTACAAGCATCCATATAGAAACCAAGGTAGCACCAAAAGAACACAACACCCCCTAGAACCCAGTTCATATTAATGTGGACATCACCATGGAAAGGACATAGAAGATGCACACACATCATCTCTATCACCTTGATTAATAGACAACATGAAAATTTCCACAATATACAATAATTAGTTTTAATGAGAAAACTATAATAGAAGACACCACCGAACATTTCCATTTTAACGTAAGGGGACATAAAATAAAAGGGACTTCCAATAAACAGATGATTTCTGCGAGCAAACAGAACATCCTCCTATGACCATATTTTTCACACTAGTGGCCTTGCCTGATTTGTTTCTTAGAATAAACAGAAGAATGATCCCAAGGTCCTTTAAGATAGTGACACACAACAAAAACTCAAACATCTTTCCAATTCCCTCACTAAAATATCATTCACTTCTTCCTGGAAGGACCATCAGGAAAAATGTATTAAAAATCACCTTTGATGAATTTGTAAACACATTAAAATATGGTTTTTTTCCATTCTTTAAACATTTACTCTTCCCCAACTAGAGGATCCTCTTAATTAACGAATAATAAGTGGATTTTATTCTTGAAGCTCAATAATGATGTCCTTACCATGATCATCAGGAGTTTCTATAAATTATAAATTAGTAGGGGCTACACATTGATTATTCATTGATTCATTATAGGGTCATAAAGTATCCAACAAGGGAAATAGGGGAACCAAAATAGTATTCCATCAGTCTAATTATAACACAAATAAACACAAAAAACAAATAGGGAATCAACAAAAATCATCCTAATAAATTTCTTAGAAGAACACACTAGCCACTATCTTGAAGCTGGCTCATCAATAAAAAAATCATGAAAACCACCTTCAGACATGAATGTCAATCTAAATCAAATATTTTTTCAAAAATCTTTAACAAAATACTAGAAGACATAGAACCTAATGAACCATTATCAAAACATCATAATTACACCTAAAATAACATTTGGAAATAATATAGGATTTGTGTGTTGTACATCCATCAATTTTATCTCATTGAGTGTAACACATGAATTTTCCCTTAACAAAATATAAAATCATCCGCATTCCACACATATCTCATTTATGTGGTCATTCATTGGAATCTTAATAGGATATATAATTTCCCGCCTTTCCAGTGAACATAAACCAACACTTCCATCGCATATCTCATGAATCCTCACTTTAAAAAAGGCTTTCTAGAAAACCCAAAACCGATTTGAAATATCACAAAAGAAATTCAGGAAAACATACATCATTCAAATAAATACTATTCTAAAACTATAATCATCAATTCAATAACATATCATCCCATTTAAAAAAACATAGATGCACTAAAAACCCCACTTCCCCAATAACTAATTAATTAAACTCTCATATCTTCTTATATTAAAAAAGGTTCCAAATCCTTTTCAGAAATAAATTTCCATTTTTAGAGGAACAAATTTTTGATGATCCTAATGTTTTGATTATAAAAATACAATCTTTTAAACTCAGTCATATTAACTCAGACACATTATAAAAATATTTTTTTCGAAGATTAATACAAAATATTTATAAACCCCCCATTCCCAACTTTTGAGAAAAAACAACCAATACTTTAAATTATAGTATTTTTTATTTTGAAAAAAGGGTTTTGAAAATGATTTTCCGAACACATTGTGGAAAAATAAAATTCTCAATGAGGAAAACTAGTGATGACTGGAGACTTTTCCATATGTTTGGTGGACATATTCTAGTCACACCACTATCCAGGAGAATATTCAAAGACCATATCCCTATATCCACATAGATTTATTGGCCCTGCGAGCTCATTGAGACCACCATCCCAATTACAGATTAATTTACCAAACTGCAAGAAAAACTAATAAAACACGAAATCCCCAGGTAAATTTATTCCCATCATGATGTCTGTTGTCAAGGAACTATACTCATAACGTTATCATCGGGTCCCGTTAATACTAGTTTTGGTATGCCCAAGATCTTTCCCTATTAAAATTATCCCAAAGTGTGTAATATATGATGATACCATTTTGTTACAAACAACAGCAGAATGTCATTTTAATTAATCCCCGACCCAGACTAGGTCATGCCTAGAAGGTCCTTCCGGATCCCCAATGAATAGAAAAAAGTGCCTGAGTATCTGTAACATGAAATGAGAATTATTTCAACCATTTACTTAAATATAGAAAAAATAGTAAATATCAATAAAAAACTAGAAATCGATAACCAAACATGGAATAACCAATTTAATGATGTAATTTTTATAAATTATATCAAAACCCAAAAAATACTACAAATGAAGGGGAAAAAACACAATCTCAAACCTCCATGTAATGAGGGGCGGGACATCCTCATTCCATTTCAATGATGTTACAGATGAGAAGTCCACTACAAACCCCAGATGCATTCACAAAACACTATTACATTATCTGAGTAAATAAAACAAGTCTACGTACCCCAATGGTGTATGTTTGGTGTGAGATAATGCCTAGTAAGTTTCCACCAAAATAAATGTATTTCATTATATAACATGTAAAGAAAACATTACACGAACATTAATTTAATGTCATTTAAATCATTTAGAAGAATATATTTTATGGGAGAACATTATCAAAAAACAATTTCATTGAAACACATTTCACAACAACTTTCTTTAAAAACATATTTATGAATGGACATGAATGGTCTACCGTATGCCAACTAATGGAAAAAAATCATATAAGAGTCATGTAAGTGTATATCAGCACGAGTATATCCATAATGTAAATATAGAATGATAGAGACACTGGAACCGTGTATATTTTTTAGTGTGGTATAGATACCACAATTATAGATTTCTCATTCTTAATCCACTAAGAGGAAAACCCATGAAACAAGTGGAATCCAATGGACATCATAGTTTAGTAGATGTTATAAGAATCAATATAACAATGTTAATCAAGGACATCACACTTCCAAATCACTAGAATAATAGAACTCGTCACCCCACGTATATACCTGAGATTCCCTTGTGCTCACGTTCATGTCCCATGTTTCAAAAAAACACCATTTTCCACATTTACAAAGCAAGAATTTTAAACATACTAGGAATTCACAATTTTCCAAAAACATACCGACATACTATTAAACACACACCAATACCGTTTTCCAATGAATTTCTTATTACTCGTGCAACTCATAAATTCCAATTTGATAATGCATACAAAAATCCTAAAGTTCATTAACTTATTCCGTAGGCCAACCCCCTTTGTAAATCCACACATAAAACATGATGAATTATAAAACATTATTATCAAAATTCAATCAATTAATAATTCATATTTAATGGTGTACAACTAAAGATCACTTGCCAAGGTAACCCAATTTCCCATCAAAACCCCATTTTGACAATGTTCACAATAATGGTTCAATAAAAATTGTTAATGAACCTTAAACACATGGACTAATCACCATTTTGGTAAAAAAATCCCAATAAAAGATTCAAAAACATAACCTTAGCCTTTTGAAAGAATACTTTCAACCAGATTTCATGCCAAAACACTCAAAATATATACTTTTCACCAAAAGAAATTAATTTATATAACATGAATTAATAGAAAAACAAGCATATTAATAGCATCTAAAAATTTTAATGTATTAAATAAACTAACTGATGAAAGCAACACCCAAAAAATGGTTAGAAACCCAATATTCACCCAAATATGACCCTAAAAAGGAACGATCTTACCAATAAGATCAGGATATAACCCTATAATGCATGAAAAACCCCTAATTTGACCACCCAAACCGCTAAAAAAACAATACCCAAAATATGATGGACCTAAACCAGATAATAGAGGGATAAATAAATAGAATAGGGACATAAAAGGTATTTCCTGGAAGAATATGAGCCTAATACACCAAAAAATTAGTCCAATGGGGAGGAGGATAATGCAGGATGTGCACCTAGAGTTTGGGAGGGAGAGGGAAGAGATTAAATAGGGTGTATGGATAAAAATTGTGGGGGAGAGAAAATGGGGGAACCAAATTTTAATGACATGGAAGGGCCTCCGAGTCTGCCAAAATATGGAATGAACATGTGAAACACTCTTACTATGAAGGTAAAAACCACACCGTTAATCCTCAAGACCTTACATACCATGAAAAATCCTTACTCTAGCTTCATGATGAAACCCCCAACCTACCACCCGGTTACCTAGGCCGTGCTGCATGGTTTTCACTAACCATGTTCTAATCATGAACCACACACTCTCAACCCGAAAACTATATATTTGGTGAAAATTCATTAGGAAACTCATAGAGAATAACTATATATATAAAAACCAATGGAATGATCTCATGAAATCAATCATGTCCCACCGGGTTCCCATGAAAATAACCAAGAACCATACCCGAATCAAAATAATCGGTGAAATAAAAAAACACAGTTGTGACATGATATTAGAGAGATGAATTTTTATTGTGATTAAGACTATAGAACATTAGTTAGAACCCTTAGAATAATTTTATCACCATGGTTATCCTAGATTGAAATTGATGTTATCAGAAGTTATTATATATATTTGATTTACAGGTTTATCCTTCTATAGTCAATGTTTTCTTTTTATATGATTATTATATATGTATTTAAGCCTATAACAATAAATTATTTTTCATAATTAATGGATGAAAATATAACGCCCCATGTTAAAAATCAATGTGATAAGAAATATGATGATTTCACTAATGATATTCCAAATATGATAGGAATTGGTTCTCAAAACATCATGATATTAATTACTCAATTAGCTTAAGTAAAGAAAAATATCATTAATCATGTTAAATTAAAGACTCCATAAATGAATAATAATGTTGTGGTTGAATCCATAATGTGAAAAAATCCACCCATTTTTATTTGATTATATGATACCCTCTTCACAGAGAAATGTATTCAACCAATTGAAAAGATATTCTATGTCCTATAGATCTCATTAGTAGAGAAATTTGTATAGGTATTTTATCATTTTGATGTGGAATCTATTTAGTGGTGGACTCTAATTAGGAGAACAATGTAAAGGAATTCAATTGATTTAAATGAATATGAATATTTCATGAAAATAATTTTCTATAAATATTTTTCCTGAACCCACTTTCTTTAGATAGAATGGGAGTTCTTAAATTGAATAATTAATAATGAAATTCTAATGAGAAGTATGAAAAATAAATCACATGGTTTTCAATATACACCTCCATTTTTTCAAGAATAAAAAATGTAAGTAGGTTCACTTATTCAGTATACTAATGATGAACCTATGAAATAAATTGGCGATTCCATACATTGAAAACTACAAGGAAATTGTAAATACATCATGTAAGGTTGAAATGTAGATTGTAGACCCTCATTGGTCTCATGAAACATATTAAAAATAGATGAAAATGAATTATAACTTTGGAGTATCAATAGCTAAATCACATGATATAACGAAGTCCAACATCCCACATATCAAAAGTATGGTAACAAGCATCATAGAAACATGCATAAATGGACCCATTTAATGGTTAAATTGTGAAATAGAGTGGATATAACTAATATCTTACAATGGGATATTGAGATTCCCACTAATTTTGATGTAGATATGATTGTTTAGATCAACACATATCATATATTGAAGTCTTTCAAATTAAATTTAAATTGGAATTATGAAAATAATTTCCCTATTCCAATGGTGGTTGGTGGAAATGAATGTCAACAACCTCCTAGGAATCATGGAAGGACATATGTTATCACTAAATTAGAGGTGGGACTTGACAATGATATGGTTATAGGAAAGTTGGTTATTCATTCAATAATAGTGAACCTACTATTTGATTCTGGTTCAATGTAATATTTCTTATCTTGAACATTTAGTATCAATATTCAAAACCCAACTCAAAATATGGTTGTTGAGCTATTTGTTAGAATAAAAGATGGAAAACATATTGCAACAAAAAATGATTCGTCCTCCCTAGTTAGTTTTTGGGAAACAAAACTCTAATAAAATATTTTATTATATCTTTTTTGGACTATTATGCTATATTGGTTAGAATTATCTATAATTATACAAATCCAACATCAACTGTTAGTTTTGGTAGATAACTCTTCACATCACAAAGCATCATCCAAATATTTTAAAGTGTAATTATGAATATGAATGCACCTATAAACATCATTTCAATTTTGGATAAAATTTTCTAATGAGGAGGATTATATACTGCAAATGATTGAGAAAAAAGAGGGAATCTTCATTGAAGACATGCCCATTGTGAGAGTGTATACTAATGTTTTCCACGAAACATTACCAAATCACCCACTTTACTAAGAGATTGAGTTAATAATTAAATTATTCATGGATATCTTCGTATATTAAATAATATTTATAGAATTTCCATCATTCAACTTCAAGAAATAAAGATATAGTTTCAAGGGAATCTAGACAAGGGGTTTCTAGGGTCATTTTCTTCAAATTAGGGTGTGTCAGTCCTCTTCGTCATGAAAACGGATGGATAAATGAACCGATGGATTTATTATCATGAGATCAAAAAACTCAAGATAAAGAGAGAGTATCCACATCCACATTTAGATTACTTTTTTGAACTACTACCTCAGGTTTTCTATTTCTCTAAGATGGTTCTTCAGTAGGGATATCACCAATTTAATTTGAGGAAAAAAGATATTATCAATACATACATTAAAATTAGTTATATTCACTATGAATTGATAATAATGTGATTTATAGTTACTAAAAATCCATTAACATTCATTAATATAATGAATTCAATATTTATAGAAAACCCCATAAAAATTGTGATAGTATTTATTGATGATATAATGATATAATCCAAGTTAAATGAGGAATATGAGGAATAGTTGGATAATGTTCTATGTACATTTCAAAGGTACAAAAAATATGAAATGTACATTAAATTTGGCATTGGGATAGAGGATGGATCATTATTAGTGAACTATATCAAAAAAATGAAATATATGTGTACCCTAACCATACCAACCTAATTGAAGAGTGGACAAGGACAACATCTATAATGGAGATCTATAGTTTCCTTGGCCTTATTGAGAATTTCTAATGATTTTTGATGAATATATCATTATAGTCATTCCAAATAAATAATAAAAATTAGAACGGACTAAAACAAACCTACAATAGTGAATGCGAAGACTTATTTAATGAGATGAAAAAGTGGCATATCACTACACCAGTGCACAAACTAATGAAATGTGGGAAATTCTTTGATTTGTAAAATTATGTTTCAAATAATGGATTAAAAATTGAGATAAACAAATATGATAATGTGATTTACTACACATCATGTTAGTTGAATATTCATGATAAAACTATCCAACACATGACCATATGTTGGTAGTTGTGATCGTTGTAGTGAAAATCTAGTTTTATTATCTGTAACGGTAGAAGTGTTTGATATTTACAAATCACAAGAGTCTCAAATATATATTCACATAGAAGGAAGCTAATATGAACTAGAAATGATTCTTAAAGATCATCAAGGATTAAGAATGCTGAATCCAATACCATCTGTGTACAGAATATAAGGTGGTAGATGCTCTATGTATAAATGATCCTACAACATTATCAATAATTATAATTAAGATGGATTAAATAATCCAGGATTTGGAATGTATGGACATGGGAATCATTAGGGAAGGAAGATAAAAAATCCCTTCATAAATGATTAATCAACCATCCAACATTTAGAAAATAATGTTTTCTCTGTGAAATGATGTTGAAATTCAATAGATGGTTAAATCCATGAAAAAGGGGAAAACCACATATTTCAAAATTTAGGCGGAAAGAGTTATAATATTTGTATCTGTACTATGTGTGGCATGAAATCCAGAGACAGTGAATGAGAACATCAGTGGAACACATATATCAACCTTCTCTAATTACCCCTAGACCAAAAATATATATCCGGTTCCCAAAGATAACTATAATAGGGAATATATAAAGAGATATGTGGTTTTATATAATACAAAGCTCATGGTATGTAAGCAAATGATTGATTAAATGAAATAGTCTAAACAGGTGATGCAACCATTAACAATACCAATATAGAAATGGTAGAACATCACCATGGAATTTTTCGTAGGACGTCTAAATATGTACATAGAAAAGAATGCTACATTAGTTTTTAAGGATCATCTTGAAAAGATAACTCACCTTATATAAATTCTATAAGAATTCTCATGAGATCAACTATAATAAATAGACATAAAAGTAGTGGTGTGGCTGCACGGAGTGTCACTATCGATTGAATATTTTTAGAATCTAATATTAACTCCAATGTAATGGAAAAGTACCCAACATGATCTGAAAGTGTATTTGAACATCAGAAATACCTATCATCTTCAAATTGATAGATAATTTGAGAAAATAATTCAGAAACTAGAACACATTTTGAGAGTGTGTTCGATGGAAATCAATGGAAAATGGGACATAAATTTTCCACTTGTCATGCTCACATTAAATATATAATATAATTAAGCATAAAAATAACTCCAAATGAATCCCTTAATGTGAAATGATGTAGAACATTTCCACTCTATGATTAAGTAGGTGAACTTTAGATACTTGGACCTGAAATTGTGGAAAAGTTGAAGACCCTTCAGAAAAACATTAAGGGATCCAAAAGTCAAAAAATTTATATATACAGACAATAATTGATGGGACCTTGAGGTTAAGGCTGGGTACATGGAATTCCTCCTCAGATCACCATGAAATTATATTAAGAGACTGCAGAAGAATGGATAGTTGAGTGCCATGTACATCATTCCCTTCGAAATTGTTAATCATATATGAGAAATGTCCTATAATTTGAAACTTCCTCCCACCTTGTATCAAGTACATGATGTTTTATACAGATCCCTCAAATGCAATTACATATTAGATCCCTCACTTGTACTAAATTCAGAGGTGTATAGTTTGAAAATAATATCTCTTACAAGTACAAACAAGTGATGATCTTGGACCGTAGAGATAATTTTTTAAACAACAATACTATTCACATAGTCAATGTACTATGGATGAACCAAATGTACATTCAGGGAACATAAGAACCAGAGGATTGTATAATGGAGAAGTACTGTCACTTATTTATTCCATAGTATATAAAACGAAATGTTGATGGTAAAATTTCATAATGGGAAAAATATATAAATGAAAAATCTTTCATTCAATTATTCCATATAGTTCAAATCACATAAAATCAAATAGAGAATAAAATAGAAAAACTATACATGATAAATGAATGAATTACTATGTATTTATAGAGGTTATATAAACTATACCAATGGAAAAGTAACAATTCATTTCAAATAGTAATATGAACATTAAGAATAGTAATCAACCAATAGTATAGTAACCATACAAGTGAATGTAAAAATAAAATTCAAGAAACATATTTAATAAATATATAAAATATATATATCATAATATAACTAAATATTTTATTTCAAAATAATAAATTAAGTGTTGGAATTTTAAAAAAAAATAAATATTTAATTATAGTTTTTTAATTAAAATAATTGTTTAAATTTAAATTATACCTCATAAAATATATTAATAAATTTACATTTTTTTCATATGATTTTAGTATATTATAACGGGACCTCAATTATGATTTTAATGTGTAATATAATAATTTATAATTTTAAAATTGGCATTTGTAAAGTAAATTATTTTTGTAATTAGAAATTAATTTTTAAATATTTAGAAATTATTTTATAAAATGGAGTTTATTATTCAACTATACATAAAAATAGTTATGATCAATTTTTGGGAGGTTGCAACAATAGTTGAACATCTGGTTAATAGTGAAATACGTTAATTTAACGTATTTTACAAATACTAGAATTTATGATTAATATATGATTTATTTCTGACCTAAGACCATAATCTAGAACTATCCTATATATTTTCAATATATATATTTATAATATTTAAATTATTCCTATTCTTGATCCAAATCAATAAACTAATGAATTAGAAAATGAAAAAACCTACATCTACTCCACTTTAAATACCACCCCTCAGTACCTATTTTTCTTCATGGAAAAAAATAATTGAGACTTATCCAAATTCATCATAATAAACCTCAGAGTATTTTTCCTCTCATCCATTAGACTACTATATCATCAAAAGACTAAAATCATTTTCCAAAATGAAGGTTATCCAGGAAGAGAAATTCATCAATTAAAATCCTATTTTTTTCTTTTAATTTATTTTCTAATGTCATTATTTTTATATTCTATCTTCATGTACCCTTATTCATGTGAAGTTATAACTAAAATATATTATAAAAACTTTAATTTTATATTTTTAATGTAATAATTCATCAATGAAAATTTTCTCATCCCATTTTTGTTTTAAAAATGAGATCTTCATCCATAATTTATAAATTTATGGAATTTAGAGACAGTGAGATTTAAATTTCCCTTACCACCTTCAAGGTTGATCATAAAACCATTATTATGTTTAATTCAAATTATAATATATCTATTACACATTATGTAATTATCATGAAATGTTATATAGGAATATATAATATTCATTAATAAAACAAAAATAGTTTTAAATGATAAAAAACACAAAAATAATCTAAATGAACATCTCTAACATATTATCTAATGATTTATCATCAACCTAGGTAGAAAAATTACATTTATAACAATTTAATCTTATTTATTTTGATAAACAAAATATAACATCAGTTCTTAAAAATGTCATAATTTTAGATTATTTATTGTAAATGTATACATGTAGACCGATCTTAAAAACGGCGGAAACCACCTCTCCAGAACGATAAGAATTACTAATAAAACCCATAAAATATGTCATAAATGTAGAAAATAAAACTATAATTAAACAAATAAATTTTGAAACTTTTTGGAAATAATTTTTTAATTGATTTAATTTGGTCACCCCTGAAATTATGGTCTGGTACAGAACACATTCAGATATAAGTTATGGCATTATACTTAAACAACCATTTATTTCCATTGGGTTACGATTTCTCTCTCATTACCCAAATGTAACTCTTAATTATATTTATTTAATTATTATAAATTATTTAAGTATTTTCTATATAAATATATCTAGATCATTTCATTCTAATTTATTATTATAAACATTTTTAAAAAAAATTTCTTCTAAAATCTTCTGAGCAAGTAAGAAAAATTAAAGGGAACTTCTTTATTTCTCAACAATTTTTTTATGTGCCCCATATTTTGTTTAAATATTTTTTTTCTAAATTCACTATTATTAACATTGAAAACTATATTGGTTTATTTATGGTTTTTTACATCCAATTATGCCTTTTCTATTTTAAATAATCCTGAATATTTTCCCATAAACTACCCCAAAATGTATTATTTATAATTTTTATTAAACACTATATTTTCATGTGTTCATTTAAATTTTAAATTACTTATCATGATATATGCTTATTTAACAATATGAATGTATATATTGGATTAAAGTCCAATATTTTATGGAAACCATTTTAATATTCCCATTTTTATACCCTTTGATATGATTACGATACACAATTCCTTCCATGGGTAACCCTTATGTTTGTATTGGATTCATTCTGTTTGATTATTTATGTGGAACATATATTTAGGAAAATTTAATGAGTGTTTACCTAGATTGTGATCTAATTCATTGGGAACTATTTTGTCTAATAAGAAACTATATTTGGATAGAGAGTGAACTCGATTCCTTTGTAGGAGTTTGCCTGCCATGTGCATTTGTATTAGTAGTTATCCTGCAATCAAGATTATTAAATGTGGTGTGTTTTTTCCACATTTCTATGATTCAATGATTATATGTCCCATAATCTATATTTTATTCTTTATTATGTTCATTCATGTTCTATTTCTTTTTATGTAATCATTTCTGGTCTTCTAACCCAAGTGTTTTTCTTTAATCTTTTGATCATTCCTATATTGAGATTTTTAACATATACCTTTTGATAATGTATTTAACCAGTTATATAATAAATATATAGGATTTAAATGGATGTGAAGATCACTTTATTGATGATTAAAATATTTTTGTTCTCTATTTCCATGTTTTTAGTTATTTTGTGCTGAATTATCCAAGGAAACAAGACATTAAAATCCTAAAATTGTAATATAATGGTTAATTATGATTACAATCACGTAATAATGTGTGTAAAAGGACTGGGTCCCTATAATATGAAATTAATTTCAATATAATTAAAACACTCCACCTAATTATAAAACCTGACTATTAAAAAATTAATAGCCTTTCCAAAACTAAACTTACATGATACACTCTGTAAATCAATTACATATATTCTACAAATAGAAACAAGAACAAAAACACACTTTTCAATTGAAACATGTTGTGATGAAGACATTAAATTATTTATAACATTTATTAAACCAATTATCCTATGCTGGAAAATTCAAAATTAAATTAATATATTACCAAACACATTAAAAAAATATTAATGTCCACGCATTATATTATATAACAATTATCATTTGAGATAAATCCACTACATGTCATTAATTCATTTTAAATTCATTAATAAAAAATAATTAAAAAATAAAATTTTATAGAAGATATATAAGAAATAATTTATAATTTCAATATATCCCAATTAAAAATGTTATAATCATTTGAGAAGTGTCCTCAACCCATTCCAATCTATAAAACCATTTAAAAATTATTCAAAACTACAACATGAATATAATATTCTTCAAAAATAAATTTAAAACATATAACACAATGGGGTTCCATATAGAAACAAACCTCAATACAATAGTGGGTGAAAGTGATGGTTTGAACCATGTCGCCTTTGGTGGAGAGCACATAAATAAGTGAGAAGGGATGTTCATGAATTCAATAACCAATTACCATAATGAAAATATTACAACCCCAAATCTCAGGTGTTCAGCCAAATCCCAAACCCCAATAGTAGAGATGAAAAACCTTAAAATTTTGGAATAATATGGATGATGCGTCCACACTATGTAAAATCATTAAAAAACCCCAAGATATCATGTGTAACATGATTAAGAGAGGGATAATGTGGGAACATGGTGTTTTCTATATAAGGAAGGTCATCATAGGGATTTGAAAGAATAGAGGGGGAAATGATTAGAAAATACAAATATATTATATTGAAGAAATAATAAATAATTTAAAAAACATTTATCGACATTTCACATGTTTTTCTAAACATTGTATAAACCATGATTTCAAAACAAGACCCCCAAAACAAGAACTCATGGTTTATTAAGGTCACCCATGACACATCATTCCATTCTCCAACCAATCCAAAATATTTTTCCCCTTTAATAGAGAAAATATCATAAATTAAATTTTAAATAATGAGAAATTATAATAATTGCTATTGGCATATGTCATATCTTTTTTTCTAATAAAAATTTTCCCAAAATTGTAAGAGTAAATAATTTTTTATTAATCCACAATGCATCTTTAGTTTATTCATAAGTATTTCCTCAATTGTAAAAATTTACCTAAGAATAATTTATTATCATAATTAAGGGTTAAAAATTGTTATTTAACATTATTTTCTCATAATCAATACCTTTTTCTAGATAGACTCCACTACAACACAAACCTACAAAAACATGAAAATCATAAGTAAGGGTGTTATTTGAAACATTAATGAATGTCATTATTTCTTCATTTATCATATCATATAGTTTATTAAACAATGATAAAATAGTGGTAAATTTTGTATTTTCAATAGTTCTAAGCCACTCATTTAATTATATAATAGGTAGCTCTTTCAAAATGTACGTACTTCAAAAAAACATGGTAAAAATTTAATATTTATATATATTATAAATTCATGCATAGACCTTATTTTTTCCTTGATCTCTACTAGAAATATTTACAATATGAATGAATTCATCAGAGAGTGAGTGAAATTATTCGTGATTTAGATGAGATCCCAATTGTTAAAAAAAACTAATGAATCATTTTATATCATATATATCTACTAAAAACATCATATATCCTGGAAAATTATTTTTAGAGGTATTTTATTATTCATTTAATGAATATTCAAGATCATTTATCTTAAAATCATTTACTGATTAATTTAACTAATTAATAAATGGATTATCTAATTCACTACATTGATTCTATTGGCGTTATTAAAAACATGTTTTGTATTTCAACAGTAAGAACAAGTAATGTCATATAGATTACCTCAATAATTTATAATTATTCTATAATTAGAATAATTTAATTTCATTATTAACACAAATAAACCCATTGGAGTATTCATATAGAGGACAATTTAAAGAATCATATTGATGTTTTTTATATCTAAAAAATTGAAATAGGTGAATAGGAAAGCCATGAAATCCCACCAATGATGGTGAAAAAGGTGACTCCTGCTCGCTATGAATGTAAGTGGTCCATCAAGAAAATATAAATTTTATCATATAATTGATCATGATAATTTTGTATTTTTTCAATAACAGTCAACATTATTTTTAGTATAATTATAACTATAAATGTAGGGACCCTACCCAAGAGAGATAATGATTGTTTCTACTACCATTTAATTGGAATTATTATAAGGAATTAAATACTGAAGGACTGATCTATTTATTAGTCTTGGTAAAACCAAAACATACATAAGAATTTTATTACTAACGAATGCAGTAATTACAACCTAAATTTTTTCATTCAAGGATTACATTATTATTTATAGTATAAATATATATATCATTTATAATATACTTCATGGATATATGGGGAAATCCAAAAAATAAGGGCGAACTCAAATTATAAATTAGTGGAATTTATAAGGGCAAAATAATGAATCAATAAAAATAAAAACTTTGACAGAGAATAGAACAAAACTCACATAAAATGTAATAAAAAATCTAATGAGAAAGTGTATTACAATTTTTTATTGTAATAAATAGAAAAAAATACATTAAAATAAGTAAAAAACGAAAAATATTTATGGTATGGTTTGAAACTAAAACAAATAATATTTTATCATTGAAATGATAATGAAATGAAAACATTGATATTTCAATTAAAAAAATTATTTAAAATTAATAACAAAATAAGAATTAATGAAATGATTAATTATTAGACATCATCTCTGAGGCACTTGAAAACCTATACATTCATGATCTATACTCGATAAAGATTAGGTATATGGGTAGAAACCCATTTATTATTCATAGAAACAACCATGGAGGGTTTGTCCTAAAATAATTTAGTCTCATGAGACTACTAATGCATTAAGGGGATTTCATTAATCAGTCCCCAACCCATGGGAATTTACAAAAATGGTCCCAAAACATTATTCTTAATTTCCCAATAATTCATCATAACAAATATACAATATGTCGTATCCCATATCTTAATTGAATAAAGGATAATGATTTATCAATATTTCCAAAAATATTAAAATATCAATCAATGTAAAAACCAAATGAAACTTTTTTATGGTTAGTGCATAATTATATACACAATAAATAATTTTGATATTTAGGAGAAACTAAATGTCATATGTTCATATGATATTTAATATTTCAAGGGGACTATAAGAATCAAGGAACTCAATTTATATACTATCATCGCTCAAATCTATCATTAACAATGCAGAGGAATAATAAGGATATTATCAATACAGCATATCCAATGATGATTAAAGTAAAGGGGGTATTCATTGACGAACAAAACTACTATACAAATATCATAAAAATGTTTTTTTAAGTAATTATCCTTTTGTTTTAAAAAACCTTTTTCAAAAATTTATTTGAAAATATGTATTTTAAAATATCATTAAAAATTAACCTTTTAAATAGGCATAGGGTGGTTCAAACAAATGATATTCGGATAATCTATTCATGTTGTATGTTTTTGAAAAACATTACTTTTTGAGTTACAAATTATTTTAAAAAAATTTCTTTTTTGGAATGAGGAAAAGAAGATTCCCTTGAAAATACTATTATATATATATAATTTAAAATAATATATTCCATAAATAAAATTGGAAAAATTATTTAAAAAATATATTTTTTGAAAATTAATTTATGAACAAAAATAGGTTTATATATAAAGTCATATTTTCTTAAAATTAAATTATACAACACATTGTGAACTAAAAATTAGTTAAATATTTTTAAAACATGAAAATGGACAATCATGACCAGATGATAGGAAAAAGGAAGATAATATGGAACAATGTTAATATAATTTACCTAAATTGAAATGCCATTGAGTTGTTAATAATATTATTAATCAGAAAAATGAACTATAAAAACACCAAAATGTTCGAGATCACCTTAATGAATTTCAAAGTATAAACCTTGTAATGGAATAACCAAAAATAAGATTCTTATAAACATGAACAGAAAATATCTCTTATTATAGTATATCAAAAATTATTGATGGTACACCCCAAAAAATAAGAATGTGTTGAATATTACATTTATCTCTTTGATGAAAACAGTTAGATGAAAATCCCATATATTAAGCCTGATTAGTCCTATGTATCATTATATTCATGAAAAAAATCATATTTTAATTTCATACATGAATTATCACTCATTTCAAGTTTATAATTAATTATAGTTCACTTATTACAATGTTGTATATGAAACATAATCAATAAATATTACATCATTGGTTTTTACCATGTTTGGTTTATTTGTAACAAACTACATTAGTATGTGAAATATGTTCAAAGGGTTAATTATATAAAACCTACAATAAATAAATCATGAAATAATTATCATATTTATACATCTGTTATAATTATAAAACCAATCATTACATATGGTTACAAAAAATTGAAAAATAACATTATGATAATAGAGATGGTAGGTCATATGTACAAATGAGTTTCATTCCTTTTGGTCGACGATCATTATAGAAATATAGTTTGTAAAATGTATCATTAAAAACATATCATTATATATTAAATAAAATATTATTTAATCATATATAAATATTTAATGAATCATTTTTATGTAAATATAGTCACATAACTTCAAGGTGGGGGTACTCAACATATCGAAAAATTACATAATAACATTTTAAATATATAAAAGTGTATGAAATAATATTATATATATATATATTATATTTCCATAAAATGAATTATTTAATTAATATCAAAATTTTTTTGTATTTATCTTATTTTCTATTAAAATAATCTTTTTATATAAAATTTATCATGAGAAAGAATCATATTTCGTTTTGGATGTTGTTGTCCACACATACAGAAACAAAGTTATCATATTTTTTGAAAATCTAAATCATAATATTAGGATTTATATACGAATTAATTAAGATAAAATACATTATAAATATCATATATATGATATAAAACATTGTTTCCATCATAATTCCAACAATGATATATTGTAAAGGAATCATGAATAATCATCATTTCATGAGGTAGTAGTTCACCGTAAATAGAATCGGTAGGTTTATTGACAATTAAATTTTTATTCTGAATGTGACAAGGTTAAAAAATTTATAAAAATATAAAAATATATTTAGTACATTTTTTTATAAAATCATTCTTTAATATGATTTTAGGTGGGGGAGAATGAAAATAAAACTAAAATTCATAAGTAAAGTTGTTGCCTCTTCTCTAGGTAACTCTGCTTGGTTTGCACTGAAGGGATTCCACCATTGGATTTATCCCAAAGGTGATGTCTATATGGTTAGGGGAGGATTCCTAGGATCTATTTGGTAATATTTTATTTGATCTAATGTTTCTTCAAATTTTTGAGGATGTTGGATGCTTGGGTGAATTTTTATAGTGGAGGACCACTGGTAATCTTGGATGTTTTAAATAAATGGAATTCTACCCATATTTTTACCATTAAAGTGGATCAAATAATGGTCAGAAGTCAATAAAAATTAGTATAGCTGTGAAATATGATTAAAAAATAAAATTTTTTAATGTGTATTGGACATTTTGACCATTTTTTATTGACTAGTCTCTAGTTATGTTAATTTTCTTATTAATTATTTTAATTTATTTTAATCACATTTAATAACCATGTTGGTCATAAACTAATATGGCCTCATTATAATATAAAATCTATTATGATTCCAAAATTAATGATCTGTTTTTTCAAATTAAATGAACAATATAGGAGGAATATAATTTAAATTTAATACCACAAATGGGACCCCAATGAGTGTTTGTAATGAAAATACATCCAAAAGTTTGCTATGATTTTATATCCAATATCAATGTGAAATTTGTTAAAAATTTCTAGATTTTATATAAAATTTGAAAAATTAATCATTCATGACCTATAATTGATTAAATATATAATTTTAAAATATATATTAATTTGATTAAAAAATAAATTTGAAGTAAATTTACTATATTTTCACTATTCATTTAATAAAGAATCCTAACATATAACTACAAAAAAATCTCCCAATGATAATTTTTATTTTTAGTCTTCTAATATTAAGTATATATGGATATATAAAATATATAAATGTAAAAAAATTTATTTCAAATTTTATCAATGTTAAAAGGTTGTAAATTTTCAATTATAAAAATACTAATTTTGAGCATAGTATTGGGTTTATTCTTTTCGTATACCTATAAATTATATTGTACAAATATAAAAAATATTTTATTAATTGAAAATATATATATATTATCATATGATTATTATATAATTGGAAATAAAATAATTTATTATTATAAAATGCCTTTCCGAGAATTGAAATGTGACTTTTTTATATACTCAATTTTGTTATTATATTAAATGAAAATTAATTTGTAAACAATGTATTCATTTGTTATTTATGTAAGCCATTTATTTTCATAAGCTATTGAGGAATTTAAATGAACTCTAAGTTGAAGAACATGTTATATATTATTATATTAAATAACAAAATGTTAATAATATTTTATTATTTTGTAAAATTTGGTTATCCGTGTAACACAAGCCATTGATGAATTTTCTTGTTTCATGTGACGTATTCTAACATCATGTTGTTTGTTTTTTAAGACACAATATATATTGAATATATTTAAAATATTAAATATATTATTAATTATAAGGATATTATATTGCTTTACATACAATGTGTTCTGTGTTATATATGTTATAAAATACAATATTTCTATATAAGATTTTAGGGGCATCAAATTCTCCCCAAATTAGTTTAATTACATCATTAGAATTTAAAATCATCCATGGTGATATATTTTTTTAATTTTCATATGTTTAAAATCTGATATCTTAGTACGGGTTTGTTTGAAATCATCTCGAATAGAAAGAATGAGATTTAAAATGGTCTCATAGATTAACATATAAATAGTTCCCAATGTATGGGAAAATTAGTGGAATATATATATATATAAGGAGGAAAAGATATACATATAGAGGTTCTGATTGAGGTAATTAATCACAATCATTTCAATGGATAATGTATAATTCATGGGCTAAAATATAGAAATCTCTGATGATTTAGAAGACCACTGGTTTAATAAAAATTCCTAGATTTAGACAGAAATTATATTTTAACATACTGTTACTCTTATAAAAGAATTCATTTATCAAACATAAATATAATAAAATATACTTACTTGATATATTTATATAAATTTAATTTTATCTTTTGGTATTATTTTGATCTATTTCATATTTACCATTTTATTAGAAGAAATTAATATCCTAAAATAAACTTTGATTCATGAGGCACTAAATTACACTTCCTAACTAACACTAGGCTCAAACAAGTGTGACACGTCTATCTATTTGTCTATTTCTATTACCCAAAGTCAATATGGATTAAAAATTATTTTATAAACCTAAAACGTTAAACTATCGGATAATACTTAATATTAATTAATATTTATTTTCAACTAAAAAAATGTCATATGAACCAGGACATTATGGAGGTAAGAGGATGTTGTTAAACACTTATCTTTCTTTTGTGTTGGTTCAAGACTCGAGACCATCCCATATATGATAGGTTGTCACTCTACATAGATGTTCTCTATTTCTAAAACCATATTAATATTATATTATGAATAAATGTCATAGATATCCTTTAATTATTCATACTTAACAAATAGGCTTTTAAATAACGTATTTATTAAATACATTAAAAAAATGCATTATCAGTTTTCTATCAAAATAGATTATTCCTTATTCTATGGTTTATGCAACTTTATTAATTTTCAGTATCTATTCAAATTACTCATAACATTTTTTAGAAACAACATGACTTATCCTGATCATATCCAAATATAATGTCAAATGAGATGCACATAATTAATCATTATCATATAGAAAGTTATGTTGAGTCAAAACTAATGAACCAAATAAAAGTTTTCAATCCTATTTACATCTAAGAATAATCTATATCAACTGGTAGTATCCTGACATGGAATTACTTTTATGAAAACCACATAATGTCTTTGTAGCTAAAACACTTGTATTTTCAAATATACTTATCATCAAATTTTATCTTATGGTATTTTCACTAAACCATGTTTTCATATGATTTGTTAACTTGTATTCTACTAAAATTAATTTGATACCAACTGTAGTGAATTGACCCTAGAGATCATAGATCTAGTATCTAGAACCATTTTACTAGAATGATGATATTTAAAAAAAATCCTAAAGGACAAAAATGATTAGTAGTATTTGTATACATGATACATTCATAAATATTGTATTATAAATGTGTTCACTAATTGCAAAATGAATTTTTGATTTTGAGGATATCATTCTTATATATAGTATATTTTTTCAAATATTTAATATAACTCTTCATGTATTTTTTTAAAAATGAATCAAAAATATTGGTGAGCCCAAATTCTTAGTAAGGGTAAAGTACGAAATAATCAATAATTAATCAACTAATATAATAATTTTGGAGTTATAAATAACTTAACAGAAAATCCATGTAATCCACAAATTGAGAAATATGTTCATAATAAATATGGAAAGGTAATTTCTGGAATCAAAATTCATTCAAATAACTAGAAATAGAAATCTCAATATGGGAATGTAAGGAACTAAAAAAATTCATTTAATAACTGAACTGAGAATGAAATGCATCCATATACATTTCTATGCAAAGTCACATTGATATATAATAACAAAATCAAAATGAAGGAAATTCATAATTTTTGAACGTAATGTCTGAGTCCTTCGAAAACCTACACTATAAACATCCTTCATTAATATAGTTTATATCTACTGTTCATAACTGTTAAATTCTACATGGAAATAAAATCTACTGTTTTTTCGTCAAATAAATTCATATCATCAGACTGATGATGCATTGAGGTTATTTTATTAACCAGTCCCATACCTATATGGATTCCCACAAATAGACCCTGATACATATATTTACTGTCCTAACAATTATTCATTTCAAACAAAACTATACGACCTATAAATTATTCATATTAAACAAAGGATATAAATATTTGATATTTTAAAAAATAATGAAATAACATTCATTATAATCAAAATTTGAAAAATATTATATATTTTAGTTAATTTTCATATCTATGAAAACGTCTTTTGATATTTAGGGAATATTCAGTGTCGAATGATAAAAGAAAATTGTATATTTCATGGGAAATAGTAGTAATCAAGGAAGTGAATATCAATACTATTTTTGGAAAAATGAATCATAAACCATACAAATGAACAATAAGTTTTATATGAATGCAACATATCCCATGTTTATTATAATAAAAGGTTTTCATCATTTACAAATATAAATACTACAAAAATATTTTTTATAACCATTTCTGAGTAAAGTAAGCTATTATTTTGAAAAAAGATTAAAAAACATTTTCATTAATTTTTTTACTTTTCTTTAAATATCTTGACTATAAATATGAAAAGGAATATTATAATAAATGAAGGTGTTTAAATACATATATGTTATACAATGTTAATAGAGCATTCCTCTGGCATGTTAAAAACATTAGAAATATTCCTTGTTTGGAAAGGGACAATAATATTTCCATGAAAACATCATTATATGAGAAAATTTCTAAAAATGAAAATAATATTGAAAAAATTGATATATATTTGGGTCTTCATATAAAAAATCATTTACAAAATAATACAATTAATTCATCTAATGAGTAAAATGGAGACATATTTTCATAAAAATAATTTCAAAATTTTTTTGAGAGCTAATAAGTGGAAAAATTGTTATAAATAATGAGAAAGTTCATTAATAACCCAATTATAAGAAAATTAAAGGTATTATGGAACTATGGTTATAAAATTTCTCTAATGGTAAATAAAATTGAATGATACTTAAAATTATTCGTGAGAAAAATTACATTTAAACCGTCCAATGTATCTCATACCACATTGAAATATTTTATATAATAATCCTAATGAAGGAATGACATTAAATTAAAGTTATAAATATCACTAAGATAAAAAAATTATATATAAAATAAACTGAAATATTTTATATATTAACACCACAAAATAACCAAGTGGCGTATATGAAATTTCTCACACACATTTGAAATGTGTGAAAAAAATCCATTAACTTGAGTATGACTTGTTTCATTCATCAATATATTTATTAATAATAAATATATGTTAAATATATAATTTTATTATTTCAATTTTTCATGTTTATAATAAAAATATTTCACTTATAATCATGTTTTATACAACTAATTAAAAAAACTTCTCCACATTGTTTTTTAACCAAAATTAATTTTATGTTCTAAAAACAATTATTAGGTCAAATATGGTCAAAGGGGTAATTATATTACATATTAAAAATAATAATCATGAAATAATTATCAATATTAGATATTAATTATTTATTTTAAAAATTATTTAAATATGCATATAATGAATAAACCAATGATACAAACGTGGAGATGGTATGTTATACGTATGCATTGGTAAACATGACATTTTTCTATGATCATTGTAGAAAGAAGGTAAGTTCCATTTATACTTCAATAATGATAATTATATCTCAAATACCATATTATTTAATCGTAAATACTTTTATATAAAATTATTTCCATTTTAAAGGAATCACAGCGTGTCGATTATGCAGTAGTCTACATATCTACAAATGAAATTCTAACATTTATGTTAGTAAAAGTGTAATAATGTAAAATATATGCATTATATTTCTATGAATGTATTTATTTCATTAATAATATACATAATGACTTATTTCTCATAATATTAATTAAATCAATGTTTTATAGATTGCATGTATCATGTGATTGAATGAAATTGCTTTTAGGTGGTGGTAGTCTATATTTCCCAAAATGATGTTATCATATTTACACAAATTTAAATCATAATGAATTTGTCAATATAAAAATTATAAAACAATTAAAACATTAAAAATATAAAATATTTATTATATAAACATCATATACACCATAACTCCCCACATGAGTTGTAATAATGGGAGAATATTCCATCATTATTTTGTGAGTCAGTAGTTTTCTGTACACATAAATGGTAGGTACATTAAGTATTATATTGATGTTTGTGAAGTGAAGGTCAAACCCATAATGCAAAGAAATCTCAGTATATTGGTTATAATTTTATTTTCAAATATGTAGGGAATAATGCGAATCATGGGGTTGGGGATTGAAAATAATGTATCGGACCATGAGTAAATATACTCATATTCTTTGGGTAACATATTTTGGTTTTCCCCAAAGTACCTATTTTGATGGATTTGTGACAATGATTTAGATTCTAGGATGAGGGAAGGGGTCTTTTTATAAAAAATATTGGAAGATCTTGGTTGAGATAATTTTTCATGGGTTTTGTGTGGAAGCAGGAGTCTTGGATTCCATTCTATAGTAGGAGAAGAGTGAAACTCATTCCAAATTATAAAAAAATCTTTTTAAATTAGGTTATTCATTAAATGATATAAAAGTTCCTTTATAATTTTTTTTTGTGAAATAAAATTATTTTTATTATCTTGTACCTATAAAATCTAATGGATTAATTTGAAAAATACATTATAATATTTAATATTACATATATATTTTACATCACGATGATTCTGTAATATTTATTAATATATTATCTTATGAAAATATGCCTTTGTGAGGATAAAAAAATAAATATTCAATTTATATACTGATGTACGTAATATTAATATCGAAAAAATGTGTAACTAATGAATTAGATTTGACATATTATTAAAAAATATAATTTTATAAGTTAGATAATATTATTCATAACATCTAATTTAACACCTTGGATAAGTCTCATTATATTAAATAATAAAATATTAATAATACATTGATTCTTGGTAAAACACGGTATTTCATGTAACCGAGAGTATTAATGAAAACTGTTGTTGTGTGCGGTGTATAAAAAAATTGTGTTTATTGCATTGAAAGATAAAAAATATACTGAAATTTATTAATTAAAATAAATACATTATAAAGTATTTAGATATTACATTCCCTTATGCGCTTCATGTTTCATTTCATACATGATATTGAATATAATGTTCACATAATAAAAATTCAATGCATTAGAAAATTATTATCAATAGTAAAAAAAGACACCACTATGAGGTATATGATGTATAAAACATGGAGCTATATGATTGAATAATTTCTACTAGAATATATCTCGATCAATAATATTTTAAATAAACTACCAGATATCCCTCATAATTGTAAAACATATTTTCCTGATGATAGGGACACATAAAGAGTACTTTCGATAAATAATTCAATAAGAGATCATTTCACAACATCAATACTATTCCTTGTATTTATCATTATTTTATATAAACCCACCAGTAGAAGTGAATTGATTATTAGTCATGATCACAATGATTTTAGTGTTTCTATTCAAAAATGTGTTTCTTGATTTCAATAAGAATATATGATCTTCATATTTGTATTTAATTATTTTCATATTTCATATATTTTTATTATTTCTGGGTAAAAATAAAATTTTTATTTATACTTCATATTATAAACTGAAAGGGTATTAAATAAACAAAATTTAAAAAATGTTGTTATTATGTTAATGAATCTTTTAATGAAAATGAATATATAAGAAAATTTTTTATAATACAAAAATGTATAAATAAAATTATAATATTTAAAAATATTTTGGGTTCTTCATATTCTCAATCCCATATAACACTCTCCATAGTTTATATCTGGAATAAATGGGAAAGACATCTAATGTATCTATAAATTATTATTATTAAATAATTATAAATAAATTTACATGTGAATTTCTCTTATATATGATATAATATAAAATAAAATATGATGTAAATGTTGAATTCATAAATATAATTATACATGATAAATTTCTATTTCTGTCCCACAATGACTTGAACAAAAATTGTGGGTTATAGATAAATTATAACTTTTATATATATTTTTACATTTTATACAGAGGATTATCTTATGAAATAGAATAATAAAATCATTAGAATCATCAATGTATTAATAAAATCTTGTTTGAATCTAATCTCAAATATTTGGTCATATCCAATTTGTGTATAAATAAATATTTATCTTATCGACTATCTAAGATAATGAATTATTATTTCACAAATCAATCCCCTTTGATTAAAGGAGTAGATGTGTGTATCCTAAAGGATGAAAAAGATATTTCTATTTTTTTGTTTAATCTATGATATATTATATTAAACATTATAGTCATATTTTTTTGTTTAGATAGTGGTTATTACATTCACAAATAATTATGATATTTCTATGGTTTTCATAAATAATATATATGAGTTATGAATTGGGAAACATAAAAATATTTTATATTTGTGATTCTAAAAAAGATATATAATCTAATTATTTTGATAAAAAGGATTTAAATATAACAAATTAATATTTGATTAATATACAAATAAATTGTTGGTTTAAACTCTTATAGTATTATTTATTACAAATAATTTTTGGATTAAAAACATATGTATGTTAGTAATTAATAAATTTTGAAAGTATTTTGTAAGAGGATTCATAAAAAATTTGATATATTAGAGAACAAAAAGTAAATTATTATTTACATAGGGGGGATATTTTTTAATTTGAGGAATTGAAAGCTAAATGAACATATCTACCCATAAAACTATTGTGTTTTGTTAAAAATAACCAAAATCCTTATTTATATTAATTCTATATTGAAATAAATCACACTATCTAATTCATATAAAATTATAATTTTTCAATTATGGATGCCATTGACTGTTTCAAATATGATAAATAGTCATTTGAAATGAATATAAAATGGATTCATGTGACAAAATATATAATGTATTGGTTGATCTATTACAATATGTAGGCTATATTGAATGTAAATGTATTTATATAAGGAAAAACATATATAGTTGACTGTATAAGTACATGGCATATATAGTGGGTAATATTTTTGTTATATACTAAAAAAATACATCAATCTGGTGGCTATGTTAATGTAAATTCATATCTATTTCTTTTATTCATATGTCGTGGGATTATTTGATAAAATAAATTGAATCCAAAATTGAGGCACATATTTTAAATTCATCCTTTAACTATTTATTTTCTACCCATAGGCATAAAATGTTCAAAAAAGTGTTGAAACTTTTCAACAGTTTGACCATTCCATTTACATATTGACTAGGAATCTATGATCCCCAATTATATATTTTTGTATGAAATCAATGAGCTTTATTTCAAAATTAATAGTATTGAATATGTTTTTACAGGTTCAATATTATATGGGAATAATTTTGTTTATATTATTCTATTTATAAAATCTATAACTTGCTAAAAAATATATACGATATATAAAATATAAAATTTATTGTTTTGAAACTAATTCTTGATAAAATATATTAATAATTAATCCTATATATTATTTATGAATATATATATATATATTGAAAATAATGTTTTATTGACATGATTTATTGTACTAAAAATAACAATTAAATAATGCCATAACTTGAGAGTAATTTAATGATTTTTATTAATACTATTATATGGTATGGTGTTTTAAAATTCATTTTCTTATTCCAGTGACACTATATGAAAATTAAGGAATTTTATTTATCATGCTTCTATTATTTACCCTATTATTCATTTAATTTTAGAAAATAATTCAAATACAACATATTATTTTATTAGAACTAATAAATAAAAATTAGAACCATGTCAAACTTTTTATATATTTTTAAGGATATCCTTAAATTTTTAGTAATGATTATGTTGGAATTCATTCTATATTGATATTGAAGAGATAAAAATATATAAAATTATGTTAATTGTAATTACCAAAGTGAAAAAAAATTATTTCATAATATGAATGTATGTTAGGACAGAATGGTAATTTATAGAGATATAATATATTATAATACAATAATATTAATATTTAAATATTTTTTTGTAAATTGATATACCAAATTTTAGACATAAATTATTTTATATGAAGATATATATAATTAAAATATGTGTAAGTCATTGAATATTAAATCAAATATATTACTATGTTTAAAATAATATAGCTATCATATATACAATGATCATATTGTGTCACAGAAGTTGGTCTCAAAATAATTAGATGTATCATTTTTTATGATAAATTATTGAAATGGGTGATGTTAGATTTTTAAATGTGTATAAAAGATAATTTATTTTAGTAGTGGATAAAAATTAAATAATTTAGATTCATGATCATATAAATAAATTCTCTTGCTGCAAAATATAATGGGGAATATATCGAATGTATTTGGTTAGACATTATTACCATAAATAATCAACATGATTTAAATAATTGGATTATGCATATGTTTTTATATCACAGTGACACTATTAATAGAAATTTTATATTATTACTTGCTTATTATTTCATTATTTTTTACATAAGATTTAGATTTTAAGTGAAAACTATAAATAATTTTTTTATTTATATATTAAACATGAAAAAAAGATATTTTTTAAATGTTATCATTACTATAAAGACGATCATTTATAGACTCATTTATTTTTGTAGAAAGAAATATATGAATAATAGTATAGAAAAAAATTATTTCATTATATTATATGAAATGTCAGCATATGTAAAATTAGTATGAATATTATTTTTTTTCTATTTATTTCATAATTCAGTATGTTTATAGATTAATCTTCATGTGAATCAAAATAATTTTTTCCTATTATAATTAAAATATTTATCACATAGATAATAATTTTGTTGTTTTGAATAAAAATGATATTATAGTAGAAATCATTAAATATAATTTTTATATAAATTCATATACGGTGTTTCATATTAATTTTCTATTTGTATAATAATATATAGGGAAACAACATTCATGGTTAAATAGGTCACACAATTGTTATCTACATGAATTTAGATATTTCAATGTACTTTTATATTTTAATAAGATCAATGTAGAAAATAAAAATTGGATTTTTTTGATAAAAAGTATTTAAATTTTTATATTTCAAATGTCCATACCATATTACATCACATTATGAATTAAATGAGAATAAATGAGATATATAAAGAAATATCACATAATAATTTTAAACAATAGATATATATTTACTGATTGAGTCAACTTTGGGTCTATTTATATCTTGAGAACCAATGTAAGGTTTTATAGGCTTATCATTACATTTTAGAAAAAAATAGGAATTCATATAAAATTTTAATTCAACTATATATCATAAATAAAAAATGAATGGAATAAAAATAATGGATATTTTTCCCAAAATAAATTATAAAATATCATTATTAAAAACATTTAACATAATATTTGACATTTATATGTTTTTCCGGACAATATATGTTCTAGAGAGTATTGAGTAAAAAAGTCTATATTAAATTTTATTTTATATCCTCAAATCCCGTCATCAATCTGAAGAATTGTTTGTCATATAATAGAAATTGGATATTTATAATCATATACATTGTAGAATAATTAAAATTCCTTAATAATCTATTTTTATTTAAATTTTATGTTATTTATTTATGTTCAAACCATTTCATATCATTATCAATCATATTTTATGTGTTTCATCACTTCTTAAATATAATATTGATATTAAAATATAATTTTATTATAACATTTGATCCAATTGATATTAGAACATCATTTATAAAATATTTTCAATTTACATAAATTTCTAATTTTAGAACAACATAGATTCTTTATAAGTCACACAGTAAATATGTTTTATATTTTACATTATTTATATCACCCTTCCAATAAAAATTCAAAAAATATTTTGAATGTTGTTTTTAATTTCAGTATTATATTAATATTATATAGTTATTATTATTTTTCTATATCGTACATATATTAAAATAATAAAATTTATTCATTTTCATATTTAATTGACAATTAATCCCTAATTAAGTATTTTTTGATACAATTATTGTAGGTTACCTTAAATATGGATTTTTAAAGATTCTAAATATGAATTATTTTAGGCAAGATGATATAATACATAAAATGTTGAAGATTAAAAATGAAATTACTAATTATATACCAAAATATATAGCCAGAAGTCCTACCATGGGTGATCTAGTTGGCTATATTAGGCGGTTAGGAATCAATTAATCATTTGTTCTAAATGAGGGAATAATAGGGAGTCGTGTGAGGGAACATGATTGTCAAATCCAAAAGTTTCATAGGTGACCAGAAAAGGGGACCACCTATTGTACCACTGGCTATGAGATTTAAAATGTGTTTTTCTCTAGATAGTAATATTATACACTTATTGGACAACCACCTATATTATGTGGAGGAAATCAATATTTAAATTTATAATGGGAAAATTCAATATAGTGGAACATTTCAGAAATGACTAAAATATAGACATTCTAAATTTTCACATCGAAATTCTACACATGATTTATTTTTCAATGGCAGTTCTCACACTTTTCCATAATCCAACATAAAAAATGATAATGGAGATCAATTCCGACTACATTTAATAAGTGGAATTAATATACACCAATACATTTCATTGTAAACTATTATAAATGTCAATGTAATGTTGAACTATTTATGAAATTTCACTATTACTATCTCACACTACCATTTAAATCATATTTTCATGTAGAAACTACATCATCAATTGATATTTATTTTTTATGGAGGTGGTTTTAAATCAAATAATTATTTTTCAAGCATGATTGTGGTTTCTACATTGGAAGAACATTACACTATAAAGATCATTGGTTTGGTAGGGGAATATGTTTAATTGTTTCAGGAGAATTGATTAATAGGATACAACTGACACTATAGGTAAAAAATATATTTAAAATATTAACATTGAGAAAATGCATGGAACCTAATTCACCATATTGAATAAGGATGACATGTTCAAAGAGGATATCAATGACATTATATATTCTTAGACACTATTGTTGATGAATTATGTGGTTTTATTTCTTGTATTTATAAATTAGAGACATGTGGTTCTATTACATATTGGAAGTTCATGAAATGGTAGTGAATTAATTTTTTTCAATAAGAATACACCATTCATAATCGATCTATATTTTATTTAACTGTTATTTTTTATGGGTTTCATTATAAGAAACACTCATTACCCATATTATTTTTCATCATATACAAGAAATATCTATGAGTTATCTATATTCATTATCAAAAGGTTCAATTAAAGATATATAAAACTTGTTCATTATGCTATATTTTAAAAAGTTATAGTGGAGTCGAAGTCCTTATAAATTTAGATTTATATCGTCATAATCTAAATTGAAAAGATATAAGATATGTGTTAAGATACATTATTTGTATAATTCGGAGAAGTATTCCCTTACTAGTAGATAGTGGTTCGGATTTGGGAAAAATTGAAATTATTGTCATACAATTTCACATTTTCTATATATTATTGTGCTGTTTTTACTGCAATTTGTTTTTATTTATACTTTTTTTAAACCACAAAAGGATACTGGGATTGGCTATGTACCTAATAAAATTTTCGATATAAGGGGTTCTATTTAATAAAATGGTGATTTTGTTTTATTTAATATTTTTTTCCAGTTATATTTAATTTTTATCCTATATTGGAATTTCAATTGAGAATAACCATTTCCTATGATAGATGGGATTATTTATTTGGGAAGATATTGGGAGACCATTATCTTTGACTAGTGTTCTAGATCACATTATATAATTCCACATAGAATCCTTTTACCTATAATAATTATTAATACAATGTAAATATGAGGGGGAAGAGTGAGATTATGATAATGTTATATGTTTATGCTTATAAATGGCTCACAAGTGAATCATTCTAAAAATGACAAGTTCACCATTGAAATATTCATATATTATTATATCATTATCCTGATGTTCCATAATTTTGATATATTCTCATATCACTAGGTAAATTATATTGTAGTGAGAAGTTTCATTTCAACTATGATGATGCTCCTCCTCCAATGTCTTGAAGGCCTTCCTTTTTTATTGATTTTTTGATAATCCACTTTTAAAGGGTTGAGGTGGAACCCTTAAAAGGCCTGTAGGTATATGTATTACAAGGCCCATAGGCCACAGAGGAATTCAACATCCAATGTCCTGGCTAGATTTTTTCAGTTTTATCATATGTAAGTGATAAATAATTTTATTCAAGTACACTATAAAAATACATTTCTCTAGCCACGTTTTTTTTCAATGTTTAGTTTTTTTATATCATTATTCTATGCCTTTCAGATTGAAATTTTTTAATTGTATTATTTTTTTTCTAAGGAATAGTATTAAGTTAGTAATTACATTACATGAAGATATTCACATCCACATCATGGGCTTATCATACCAAACTGAATAACTGAGTAAGAAACACTATCATGATATAAGGATCCAATAATGATATGCTAGAAACTATGAGGAACCACTCCATTAATTTTAATTTTTATACTATAAGGTGTTTCAGAATATTGAAATAATGGAAATGTTGTATATGTATTTATTACAGTATTCCATGGATAATTCCATTGAATATGTGTAACACCCCAAGATTTCATAGTGTGTTATTTCTTCAAAATAATTCAATAACATGCACTACACGCAACACCGAGTTCAATCACACCATGACTTACCAAAAAAATCCATTAAAAGAAGTCATGAATAGTATTAACAAAATTTTAAACTTTATGTAATCCTTATAATTTTAGAATCCATATTATGAGTTTTTTAGTCATAATGCAAGAATAGATTCATTTTCAGTATTGCACTTTTATCAACAATTAATAGTGAAACCTTTTTAAAGACAATATTTTTTTAACTTTTTGACTAAATGGGGACATCAAAAAAATTAATATGAAACATCCCAAGCTTCCACAGTACGCTTTCCTTTGAATAAAATAGTAGCGTGTGTTGTACACAACTTCGAGTTTTAACACACATCACAACCGATCAAACTAGCCGTTATGAATAGTAATACCTAATTTTTTAAATTATATATATTTTATATTTCCAAATTGACTTCATTTTTGGATTTGTAATATCGAATTTAGCCTAAGGTGAAATTTTGGTACTTTTCAGATAATTTTAATATTTTGATGAATAGTGAATATTACTAAATTTTAATTAAAACCATCTTTTTTATTCAAAATAATTAATAGTGATAAATTATGAATTTTAGTGGTTTTAAAGTATATTTAGAATATATTTTTACAATTTAATATAATTTTGGTCATTGGACATAATTTTACAATTAAACCGAATATAAACAAGTGTCAATCTTTTGATAGTTATTAACTCTTAAAAACACGCTTTTTGTTTTGACAGCGGGAATTAATTTTAAATTAATTTCTGCCACTTCTGTGTTTTGAATTTAGAAAAATGAATTCAATATTTGGAATCAGTCTGTTCAAATTGTGTAAATAGGTAACTTTTATTTTTAAACATTTTGAATAATTACTGCAGTAAATATTTTATTTACCATGGTTAAGGGTAAATCCGGTAAATAAGGGTTAAAGAAATAATATTATAATAATAATAAATTACCCTAAAACGTGTCCTAACATTATTGGATGATACATGTTAGACCATATTCATCTTTGGGTCGATATGGGGACCCCATGGATCCACTTGTAGGTGATAGGGACACTTTATTTTAATTAAGTTAAAATGAGTACAAAAATGACATAAGCATATATCTTTTACTAAAACAATTTTTAAATAGGATTATGTATGTTGGATGTTCAAATATAAATATTAATTAAAAATATAAAACAATTTCCTACATACTGATATTTTATTTATAATTTTTAGACATTAAATAATTTAATCTATTTATGACACAATGATGATGCAGTAATTACTATAATTGTAAAAAATCAAAATAATTGATATTATAAATACCGAAATTAATATTATATGAAACTTTATATGAATTAAACTAATTTTATAGGATAATATGATATATTAGGATTGATTTAACTAACTTTTTTAGATGTAATCAATCTGTTATGAGTTTCACAAAAATCAACTATAAAATAGTGTCAAAATTGATGTAAAAGAGTTCTTAAAACAAATATTATATTATTAATTGATATAAAATTATTAAAAATATAAGGATCGTCCAAGAGACTTATATCATGATAGGTTCATCATTAACGGACCAATTGGGGGTCTCTTGGATGTATATAGTATGTTTATTAACCATATTATATAAAATACAAAGAGACATTGTAAAAGTGAAACTAATTAACTTAGAGTTAATACTTAAAGATAAGGTTAATATAAGTACCCAAACCTGTCTAAATTCTATTGGTTGAGTTGTTTTCGACCCATCCCCACCATAAAATTTAAATAATAAACTTTGGAAGCATTAGAAACCGAATATGAATTTATTATAAACTAATATTTCTAGCTTTTCCAAAGGTACCCCTCACCCCTCTTATAAAATGGAACTCCTCCTTCTCATTTCGTCACACCTTCAAATCCTTTTGGTTCAGCAAAACTCTACCAAAATACTCTCCCAAATTCCCTCACTACATCCTAGAGGCCTTATTTTGATCAGAAAGCCAACCTATGGAGCCCTTTTAATCAAATCAAAAGGAAGAACCTGAAGAAGAGGTAATGATTTCACCACCCTTTTCCAAGTTCCTGTCTTCTTCCACTACTTCTTCCATTGTTATTACCATTCAAAAATAATAACTCCAGTATAATATATATATACTGTGATGTTATTATAAATATGGTACAACCATATTCAGTATTCTATCAACCCTTTGAATAACATGTCACCATACGTGCGTACGTACGGCTTACCATCTCCACGTCGTGGTGTAATTGTTATTCAATATACTATTATTTGGATGGGTATAATAATGATATGTAACTCATGTAAATAATAAAAATAACTTGTTAATGATTATGTATATATGATATAACAACCATTTATATATTATTTTAATATCAAAAGAATGATATTGTCGCTCGTGTGTACGTACGGACTACCGTCTCCACGAACGCGATGAGATTCATTCTCCATCGTATCCATTAAAGTATAATTATCATTTGATGATTTAAAAATGATTTTTAAGGACATGATATCATTCTGGATATGAATATGATACAACCTATCGATAACAAACGTGGCTTATGTAACAGAACATATAAAATAAAATAAGTAAGTTAACACACGAAACGACGATAATTAAAATATATTATTAACAAAATAATGTTAGAAGATCATATATAATATCATATTAATATATATGATTATTGAATAATTTAATAACAATTATTTAACCATTATACAGGAGGTTAACCTACCCCAACCAAGGAAAAGTACAAGGTAAGGGGTTTTTATCTCACTCCTTATTCCCGTGAGATTCATGCCATATTCCCACCATCACCTTTTGTGTGGTGTATGCACTGCCCATAATTATATTCTTTGTGTAATACACTATAATTTATGTGTATTTACATATTCGTCATATGATACCTCTTTCATGGGTTGTATGTTTTAAAAGTTACCAAATTGGTAAGGGTTATTTCACAATCTCTTCATTTCCGAGGTTGTTTATACGTAATAATCTACTGGGATCTCTTTATCTTCCACATCCATGTTTCTTAAAAATGAATTTCAAAACATTTTTACTATTTACTAGAATATGGGTTAAAGTCATTTATACCCTTGTTTGACTTTTTACAAGAGGTATATAAAGGAATATTTTCGTCTTTTTCCAATCAAGGTGATTTTTAACCTTTTCGACAAAATTAAGGTAAGAATGTTTTTTTAACTTATACTGCAGGTGCGGCTATTTTCCGCCGTTATAAAATTGTCAAAGCTTCCCTTAAAAGATAATAAGAATATTTTGAAAAAAAATGTTTTATTTCATAAATATAAAAATCTTAAATGATTTCAAAATAGAAAGAGATATTTTTCTAAAATAGTCCTTATTTCATCTACATCAACATCCTTTGATGGATTTTAAGCTTATTTGAAGTTGATTTATTATGATACAAAACATCCATATTATATTGAAGGTTTTGAGATATTTTTTACTGTGGATAAGTTATTCTTATGTCACTCATGGTTTTTGTTTAGAGTATTGACATTTCATAAGTTATTTGTAATCCGAATGTTTATGTTATATTTCAAACTTTCATTCAGATGAATGTGTTAGAAAAGTATGTTCCGGGTTGGGGACTGGTAATAGTAAGCCCTCCAGTTTGGTCTCCAGTTATTAGAGGAACTCCGGTTTTGTCTCCGGTTATTAGAGGAACTCCGGGTTGGTGTCCGGTTATTAGAGGCACTCCGGGTTGGTGTCCGGTTATTAGAGGCACTCTGAGTTGGTGTCCGGTTATTAGAGGCACTCCGAGTTGGTGTCCGGTTATTAGAGGCACTCCAGGTTGGGTTCCGGTTATAGTTAGCCCCAAGGTCTTGGGACGAGGCCTTGACAAAGAAATTAAAGTTCAGCATTATGCATTCCATCATTATGAAAGTTGTTATTGATTTTTCATGTGATTATTCGATTAGTAGAATATCCATGTGATTAAGTAAATGGAATTATTTCATTTTATTTATGCCATACTATGTTGAAATTTCATGTTTGAAAGGCTTTTGTTTTAGTTATACATTGCCTTAAATGTTTATTCTTATTTATGAATGTTTCCGCTATATTGTTATCCTTACTGGGCATTTGAGCTCACCCATTTTCTATGTTTTATTTTTCCCAGGAAGTGAAGAAGTAAATTATGAATGACCTGTAGGAATATTATGAGGGGATAATAGTGTGGACTATAGAGACATTATGTTGTCGAAGTAGTTTTTCACTTTATGATGTAATGTAAAACTTATGAATATATCTAGTGTTTCCAAGGCTACTAAACCAATCGGTCTTTCGAGATTTGATCTTTCTTGTGATCATGCCAATGTTATGTAATAATGCACCGACTTTGAGTAACTAGGGTCGGGGTGTTACAGTTGTTATCAGACGAAGTTTAGTACAAACCGTGGAAGCTAGATTTAGATAAACTCTGATTAGAGCACATAGATTTAAGATGAATTTTGAGGATTAGTATAGGAGAACTTCCTAGAATTTTGGTATTGTATAGATTTTGTGAGTTTTCCGAGAAATACATCCCTGTCTGGATACGAGCAGGTAGAGGTGGCTCTGGCACAGATGTACCTAGTGGTAAATCCCGAAAACACCGCTTTGAGCTAGATTCGAATGGGAACGGGTGCATGACAACGGGCCTTGCTGCACTCTTTCTTACAACACTCCCGGGGTATATGCTTAGGATAACACTCATTTTCTTTACAAATCATTATGAATGGTTTATGAGTATATACTTCCTCAAAGGAGACATTTTTATGATTATGGATTATATCCATAAACTATTTAATTTATGTTATGTGTTTTACAAGTTTGGGATTAGGTATTGTTATTCATAAACTAATCTAATGTATGCCATTGTTCAGAAATGGCGCCCAGTAGAAGGAATGAGAACTCTAGCAATGCACATGATACAAAGAGAAAGAAGGATCAAATATTTTATGGTCTTAAGCCAGAATTTACAAGAGACATAGTCTCGCATGTATTATCATCATGTGAAGAAATAATATCATGCGTTGATATGATAAGTAAAGAGTTTACAGAGTCCTATGGCTTTGAAGGGAAGCAAGAGAAGAAAAGGATGGAAGAGATAAAGATGGATAAAGGGAAGAGGGAAAAGAAGAATTTTCTTATATGTGATAACTGTGGAAAGAAACACCCTGGAACTTGCCTGAAAGGAATGGGAGTTTGTTATAAGTGTGGAGGAAAAGGGCACAAAGTAAGTGACTGCATGGGTAAGAAAATGGTTTCAAATGTACAATGATTCATTTTCAAGGATTTTGTACACTACGCGAACCTATGTCCCAGTCATCAGACTATGCCGCAAATGATGCTATTGGATAATAATCAAGTTAGGATACTACCACAGATTAAGAGGAATGATTAGAGTTCTTATATTGATTATGTCAATTAAGTGTTGTATCAACAATGTAATTGTTATAATAATTATGGAGTATAGAAGGATTGTACTACAGTACTATTTCATTAAGGACTTGAGATAGTGTGGAACAAAGATAAGTGACTCAATAGCAGGATAAATTTTTGGAAAATATATGGTTGAGAGAATGATAAACCATATTATAGTTCAGATACTGAGGTAGTGATTTCTGAATAATACATGATTGTTTTGGATAAATTATTTTGGATATTCTTGACTACCTTGGAACTGATTAATGATTGGTATATTCCATCATTGTTGGGGTTTAAAACATTTTTGGATTGATGAAGTATATCCAGCATTCTATATGGAATAAGGGAGCATGAATGTAATCAATAAGTAATATGGTAATTCAGGATATTTCAGTGTATTAAAAGAATACATGATGAAGGTATTAATATTCTATTACGGGGTAAAAAGGATCTAAATTAAGTTTACCTTCCTTATAAATGTTGGACAGTGAGTTTGGACAGAAGTATTTTGGATAGTTCTTGTTTGGATTATTTTGGATTTCCATAAAAGGACAACCCGGAGGTCGGGCGGCAACCCGTCGCATCCGGCAAGGCTGTGAGACTTGAACCCGCAACCGAAGGGCAAAAAGGGTGTATCACCTACCACTGGCTCACGAGATGTCATGGATTAAATAATGTAGTTTTTATTAAAAGATTTTTTAGATGAATTATAAATTTTTTTATTTTGGAACCCTATACAAATAGTGTAAATAGAAATTTTTACGTTCTATTATCTTTTAAAGTGAAAGATGAGTTTGTGGTAGAAATTTATTAATGGATAAAACTCTACTTATAATGTAAGTATATCTCCTTATGATCTTATCTAATCTCATAAATAAATTCCTCAAAATTAATAAAAGGAACTTAGAACAAAAATGTTGTCCTAGATGGTACCTTAAATCATCACTAATTTATGGCTTTGGGATTGTTGGCCTTTTCATAGCCATGTTCTCTACCACTCTCCATCAGATAATTGATTGTTAGATTTCTCTTCCATATCCATATTTTTCTACATGAAACCCTAGTATGTGTTATTTTCGGTAATCTTCATCCTTTCCACTCTTTATTTTAAATAGTTGCCTCAATAATTCATTTTTCAATGTGGGATTTCAACTAATATATTTTGAAACATCAAAAATGTGTTATCCCAATACCCTATGTTTTGTTGAACCGTTGGTATTTCAAATCATTATAGATTGATGAGTTTAAGGACCTCAATTTTATACTTGTTTGTGATTGAAGACCTCAATCACTACCTATAAATATTTACGTTTTCTTCCAATTATATATCTCTAATTGCCACCAATGTTCTCTTAATCAAGATCATAATTTGGTGGTGACCCTTTCATTTCTCTTTTCCTGATATTAAGAATAAATTTTAGTAACCCAATTTCCGATGTGGGTTTTCCCACAAATATATTTTCTATTTTCATCCTTTTATTTTCGAAGAACAATTTCAAATTGCGAGGACGCAATTTATTGAAGGAGGGGAGAATGTAACACCCCAAGATTTCATAGTGTGTTATTTCTTCAAAATAATTCAACAACATGCACTACACGCAACACTGAGTTCAATCACAACATGACTTAGCAAAAAAAAATCCATTAAAAGAGGTCATGAATAGTATTAACTAAATTTTAAACTTTATATAATCCTTATAATTTTAGAATCCATATTATGAGTTTCTTAGTCATAATGCAAGAACAGATTCATTTTCAATATTGCACTTTTATCAACTTTTAATAGTTAAACCCTTTTAAATACAATATTTTAAACTTTTTGACTGAATTGTGAAATCAAAAAATTTAAAATGAAACATCCCAAGCATCTACGGTACGCTTTCCTTTGAATAAAACTGTAGCCTGTGTTGTACGCAACTTCGAGTTTTAACACACACCACAACCGATCAAACTAGCCGTTATGAATAGTAATACCTAATTTTTGAAATTATATATATTTTATATTTCAAAATGGACTTCATTTTTGTATTCAGAATATCTAATTTAGCCTAAGGTGAAATTTTGGTACTTTTTGGATAACTTTAATATTTTGATAAATAGTGAAAATTACTTAATTTTAATTAAAAACAACATTTTTAATAAAAATAATTAATAGTGATAAATTATGAATTTGAGTGGTTTTAAAGTATATTTAGAATATATTTTTACAATTTAAAATAATTTTAGTCATTGGACATAATTTTACAATTAAACCGAACATAAACAAGTGTCAATCTTTTGATAGTTATTATCTCCTAAAAACACGTTTTTTTGTTTTGACAGGGGGAATTAATATTAAATTAATTTCTGCCACTTCTGTGTTTTGAATTTATAAAAATGGATTCCAGATTTGGAATCAGGATGTTCAAATTGTGTAAATAGGTAACTTTTATTTTTAGACATTTTAAATAATTACTGCGGTAAATATTTTATTTACCATAGTTAAGGGTAAATCCGGTAAATAAGGGTTTAAAAAATAATATTATAATAATACTAAATTACACTAAAATGTGTCCTAACCTTATTGGATGACACATGTTCGACCATTGGAATCTTTGGGTCGATTTGGGGACCACATAGAGCCACTTGTAGGTGATAGGGACGCTTTATTTTAATTAAGTTAAAATGAGTACAAAAATGACATAAGCATATATATTTTAGAAAAAAAAATTTTAAATAGGGTTATATATGTTTTATTTTAGACAATAAATATTCATTAGAAATAAACAATGATTTACTACATAATTATAATTTATTTATAATTTTTAGACATTAAATAATTTAATTTATTTATGGCACAATGATGATGTAGTAATTCCTATAATAGTGAAAAATCAAAAAAATTGATATTATAAATACACAAATAAATATAATATGAAACTTTTAATGAATTAAACTAATTTTATAGTATAATATGATATATTAGGATTTATTTAATTGACTTTTTTTGAAGTAATCAATCTTTTATGAGTTTCACAAAAATCAACTATTGAATAGTGTCAAAATTGACATAAAAGAGTTCTTAAAACAAATATTATATTATTAATTGATATTAAATTCCTAAAAATCTAAGGATCTTCAAAGAGACATATATCATGATAGGTTTATAATTAATGGACCACTTGGGGGTCTCTTGGATGTATATAGTAAATTTATTAACCATATTCTATAAAATACAAAGAGACATTGTAAAAGTGAAACTAATTAACTTAGAGTTAATACTTAAAGATAAGGTTAATATTAGAACCCAAACCTGTCCAAATTCTATTTTTTGAGTTGTTTTAGACCCATCCCCACCTTAACATTTAAATAATCAACTTTGGAGCCATTAGAAACCGAATATGAATTTATTATAAACTAATATTTCTAGATTTTCCAAAGGTACCCCTCACCCTTCTTATAAAAGGGAACTCATCCTTCTCATATTTTCACACCTTCAAAACCTTTTTGTTTGGAAAAAATCTGCCCAAATACTATCCCAACTCCCCTCAATACAACCTAGAGGACTTATTTTGATCAGAAAGCCAACCTACAGAGCCCTTTTGATCAAATAAAAAGGAAGAACCCGAAGAAGAGGAAATGATTTCACCACCCTTTTCCAAGTTCCTTTCTTCTTCCAATTCTTATTCATTTGTTATTACCATTATAAAAAAATAACCCTATTATCATATATATACTATGATTTTATTATAAATATTTTGCAACCATATTCAGTATTCTATCCACCCTTTGAATAACATGTCCCCATACGTGCGTACGTACGGCTTACTGTCTTCACGTCGTGGTGTAATTGTTATTCAATATATTATTATTTGGATGGGTATAATAATGATATGTAACTCATTTAAATAATAAATATTACATGTTAATGATTCTGTATATATTATATAACAAACATTTATATATTATTTTAATATCAAAAGAATGATATTGTCGCTCGTGCGTACGTACGGACTACCGTCTCAACGAACGCAATGAGATTCATTCTCCATCATATCCATTAAAGTATAATTATCATTTGATGATTTAAAAATGATGTTTAAGGACTTGATATCATTATGGATATGAATAAGATACAACCTATCGATAACAAACACGACTTATGTAATAAAACATATAAAAGAAAATGTGTAATTTAACAACTAAAATGATGATAATTAAAAGATATTATTAACAAATTAATGTTAAAAGATCATATATGATATCATATTAAAATATATGATTCATGAATAATTTAATAACAATTATTTCACTATTATACAGGAGGATATCCTACCCCAACCAAGGAAAAGTACAAGGTAAGTGGTTTTCATCTCACTCCTTATTCCCATGAGATTCATGCCATATTGCCACCATCACCATTTGTGTGGTCTATGTAATTCCCATAATTATATTCTTTGTGTAATACACTCCAATATATGTGTATTTACATATTCGTTGTATGATACCTCTTTCATGGGTTGTATGTTTCATAGGTTACCAAATTGGTAAGGGTTATTTCGCAATCTCTTCATTATCCGAGGTTGTTTATACGTAATAATCTACTGGGATCTCTTTATCATCCACATCCATGTTTCATAAAAATGAATTTCAAAACATTTTTACTATTTACTAGAATATGGGTTAAAGTCATTTATACAATTTTTTGACTATTAATAAGAGGATTATAAAGGAATCTTTCCGTCGTTTTCCAAACAAGGTGCTTTTTAACCTTTTCGACAAAATTAATGTAAGAATGTTTTTTTAACTTATACGGCGGGTGGGGCTATTTTCCGCCGTTATAAAATTGTCAAAGCTTCCCTTACAAGATAATTAGAATATTTTCAAAAAAAATGTTTTATTTCATAAATATAAGACTCTTAAATGATTTCAAAATAGAAAGAGATATTTTTCTAAAATAGTCTTTATTTCATCTATGTCAACAACCTTTGATGGATTTTAAGCTTATTTGAAGTTGATTTATTATGATAGAAAACATCCATATTTTATTGAAGGTTTTGTGAAATTTTTGAGTGTGGATAAGTTATTCTTATGTCACTCATGGTTTTTGTTTAGAGTATTGACATTTCATAAGTTATTTGTAATCCGAATGTTTATGTTATATTTCAACCTTTCATTCAGATGAATGTGTTAGACAAGTATGTTCCGGGTTGGGGACCGGTAAAAGTAAGCCCTCCGGTTTGGTCTCTAGTTATTAGAGGAACTCCGGTTTGGTCTCCGGTTATTAGAGGAACTCTAGGTTGGTGTCCGGTTTTTGGAGGCACTCCGCGTTGGTGTCCGGTTATTAGAGGAACTCCGGGATGGTGTCCGGTTATTAGAGGCACTCCAGGTTGGTGTCCGGTTATTAAAGGCACTCCGGGTTGGGTTCCGGTTATAGTTAGCCGCAAGTTCTTGGGATGAGGCCTTGACAAAGAAATTATAGTTCAGCATTATGCATTCCATCATTAAGAATGATGTTATTGATTTTTCATGTGATTGTTCGATTAGTAGAATATCCTTGTGATTAAGTAAATGACAATATTTCATTTTATTTATTCCATACTATGTTGAAAGTTCAAGTTTGAACGGATTTTGTTTTAGTTATACATTGCCTTAAATGTTTATTCTTATTTATGAAAGTTTCCGCTATATTGTTATCCTTACTGGGAATTTGAGGTCACCCCTTTTCTATGTTTTATTTTCCCCAGGAAGTGAAGAAGTAAATTATGAATGACCTGTAGGGATATTATGAGGGGATAATAGTGTGGACTATGGAGACATTACGTTTTCTAAGTAGTTTTTCACTTTATGATGTAATGTAAAACATATGAATATATCTAGTGTTTCCAAGGCTACTGAACCAATCGGTCATTCGAGATTTGATCTTTCTTGTGATCATGCCAATGTTATGTAATAATGAACCGACTCTGAGTAACTAGGGTTGGGGCGTTACAATATGTAAACTATGGGAATATGATTTAGATATATGATTCATCTAATCTCTATTATGAGGAAACTAATATGTCTGATGTTGAACTTCATTCAATGTATGATTCCCTAGCAACAGTAACTCTAGGTGATGATGGAAAATAATATGAAGAGGAGGATTATAGTATGACGGTTAAATAATTCATAATTTATTATTTGAAGGGACATTATATTTAAACAACAAAATTAATAATTAAAAAATATAATGAGTTGGATTTGCGAACAAAAATAAATATTGATAGAATTTAAATGTGTAAAAAAAAATTGAAAATGGATTACCATGTTTGGGATAACAAATAAATAATTTCCTAAATTTAACTACTATATATATATATTATATAATCCTTTTCAACACACTTATATGATTAACACAATGTGAAATGAGAGTAGTGATACACTATTTGAACTACAAAATTAGTCACAATGAAATATGAGTTGGTTAACTGTATAATGAAATAATTAAAAGTGAGAATAATTTGTAAGATTAATGTTTCTATAATTAGAAAAATAGAATTGAGAAAATCTAGGTAATTATTTTTTGTTCATTAATGACATTTTTTTATTAATTTTTAATAGGATTACAAGAATATATTATAAATTAGTATCAATCACATTTTATCTTTTTTACAATAATGAGAATGAACTTTGCACTCTCATTGGATAATTAATTTCTAATTACATCATTATAATGGAATAAAATACATACAAATGAATATGATAATCATTATTAAAAAAATAATTTGAATAAATGGATTATATTAAATCCACCCTATATTTTAACATTTTTTAAGATTTACCTACAAAACACATGCCCAATATTTTAATAATAACATAATTTTATGGTCTAAGATTAAAAAATGCCAAATAGAAAAACTGATTCTATTTTTTTGATTTAGTTTTTGATAATACTAAATATGAAATAACATAGATTTAATGATTAAATATTGTTATAGGTGTGTCCATATGAGGAATAACTAATTAGATAAATTTGTTAATTTTTATCTATGTAATTTTGTTTCATTTTTTCATTAAATGTATTTTTTAAACAATGGATTGTTATATTTTTATTACTATTTTTTATATGAGTAATTATAAAAAAAAATTTCATTTCTATCCAAGTTCTAAGAAAATGATTCATTATATGTCTTATAATTTTTTAATGAGTCATAATTGAGACATTTAAACCTACTTGATAATTCATTATTTTTTTTTGTGATATGATCATATATAATCATTATTAAAATGAGGTTAAAATTCTTTTTAAGACCATATCATTGGGACGTACCTCAAATGTTCAATATTTCATAGAGATCATAGAATCTATGAATATAATTGATTAGGAAGGCCCAAAATTTTCATTAATATTATCCTTGATACACTTATACTTGGTATGTTTTAATGATATTAAATAGTTCTTCTTTAGGGGAAATGTTTCCATGTTGGAACGAGATGTTCTTCATGAAATAGATAATGTTGGGATTTTCCATGGGATTTGGTAAGGGTTAATTTAAATTAATTATGATTCATTTTATCCCATTTAAAAAAGTTATATGTGGATGAAAACAATTTCAAATTAATTTAAAAAGAATGATCATTGAAGATAAATATTGATAAAATGTATGATTTAATGAAATAAAATTTAAAAATACATAAGTTGGAACCATTAACTAAATTTAATTATATATATATACGAGACTCTACATTTAGTATAGGATGTGGGGTTAATTTAATTTTATTATATGACTCCTTTAGTGTGTTTCATTATTGAATATCATTCAACATATATAAGAGTCATCCTTGTTTCTTTACCAATATTTATTATATACAATTTAAAAATAAATTCTATGGTTTAGATTAATTGGAACCTAAACAAGAAGGTCTCATGAATATTTGATATCATTTTCAATATATTTTTAATATTATACATCCCATGTAAGTCAATTATTTGAAGATATTTCATAAGGTATGATTATAACTCAATTTTAAATTTTATCCCATGTGATGGGTGATCTGATTACAATTTTAGATAGGAAAAAGATGAAATTATATGAAATAAGAATGTAAAAAATTTCAATTGATGTTATTATGATTTATATTGATTTTCATGTTATAATGTAAAATGCATGACTGATTGGTGTATTTAAAAGGTGAATATTTGAAGAGATATTAGCCAGTGGACCTTGAATGTTTATTTTCAAACTATGATAATTTTTTTAGATTGACATTTAAATATTGGTATCATGGGTTCCAATTATGGTTTATGTTGAGATTTCATGATTGGGTACAATCATGGTATAGGTAAATGAGTTTTTATCACTCCATTTTAGGAATATGTATTCATAATAGATTTAATTAACATTGGACTTTAATTGAAATTTTCATTAAATGTTCTATTTGATCATATACAGTAATGGTAGGGAACATTAAATTTTATATTTCTATACATATTATGAAAAGAAAATTATATATGATGTTTGATGAAATGTTTTGGGGAATGATGAAATGGGTAAATTAAATGAATGAATATATGGTAAAATTTATATCCAACTAACCCAAAATTGGAGATTCAGATACCCTCATGAAGAGGGAAAGAACCCATTATTCATATTGGTAAGTTGATTAAAATTTAGAGAGTATTTGGAGTGGATTGGTAATGTTGGGGGTCTATTATGGGAAGTGCAAGTTTGAATAAAAAATCACCAGTTATGTGGAGTTGACTTATAGGGTAGTTAGAAAGATCTATATTGAGGTTGAAAATACAAAAAAGTGATGAATCCTAAAATATTTTAATTGTCATGTATCCTTAGATGAATAAAACTTGGAATATAAGAATAACCTCAAAATATTTATTATTATTCACAAAAATAACATTATAATCATACACATGTTATTTCTTCATTAGATATATTTTGAGACATAACCACTCACGATGTTACATAATCTCCAATACATGATAATGATAGACCTTGGAATAAGTTGTATTACAGATGTGGCTTCAACTATGTATAGTTCCTTAATTTTTGAACTACTATATGAATTAGTGTAAGCCCGAGCTAGATTTAATGTATCTTGTATTTTGTTGTATACAACAAAATAGAGATGATTTACATGAAGACTTGTATGAATCATAGAATAATTGATTTCAAAATGGTAGTTTATAAAAATAAGATTTATAATACATTTAGAAATAATTTTAAAATGTGGGTAGTTCAATATGATATTCAGGGACTCTGTAATGACATGGAAATTTCATGTAATTTTTTTATTACATTGTATTATATGAGTTTACAAATATTGATGTCACGTGATTCCGCGGCCCGAAGTGACCAAAATGAATTTTTTGTCTTTTTTTAAGGTACATTCTGTAAATGTGAAAACAATGATTTCTAACTATTGAACAGATGATCAGATTAGAAAATTGTGGGAACCATTAAATTCTTAGTGCCATGATTCATATAACGGAAGTTAAACATGTTATTGAAAATATCTGACCAAAAATTAATAAAAAAACTGAATGAGATATTTTGTTTCTTTCATTGCAACTGATTGGAGATGATGGCATGGATGCTAGGTTGTCCGACAATTTAAATGCTGGTTACATGTGTTAGTGTAATAGCACCATCAGGCAATTAATGGGTTTGTTAGTTAAACTCATTAATGAACCACATTAATTGTGTGACATGATAAAATATCTTTTTTCTCTATTTAATCAAAGCATCAGCATTGGTTTTGGGAGGGCTACTAAAGGAGGCTCTGTGGAATCATAAACGACATTCCAATCTAACGAAGAACAGAGATCCAGTGAAATTCATTAGAGGAATTGACAGGCAATAATGAATTTCGACGAACACCTTCTAACAGGAACCCTCCTTCATCATCTCCAACGCATTCCAATGAATTAAATGTATGGGTTTGTTTATGATGTTGTATTAATTTATTACTTTGATGATCCGGAAAACCTTCCCTTGATATAATGCTAACGTGGAGGACACTGGAAGAATTGAAAAAGCTGAGACCCTATGCTAATGTTACATTCATTGCATTCATATTGGGTGACTGACGAACACAACATCAACCGGTAGCGGCAGCCGGCTCTCGCTGACCTCGAGAATGAGTCAGTTCTTGAAGGCACCTCAGTGGATTAATGGGGCGGCCATCCATCATTGTTAGCCTTGATGATGGTGGTGCACTTTGTTTGTGCACCGTAGAGGTGGGCTTCAACCTGCAAGTTACTGGCTCAGTGCCGTGAAAAACGGTGGACCTACATCCCACAGGTGACTTGTTTGAACAAACCGGTCTGCTGGAGTGGTGTGAACTAGATCCATTATATTGATGACCTAAAAGACCGAACCATTTGAAAGGGGAGGGGACCGCCACACCAACCAGTGGGCTTGGAGGTTCTACGGACCAGCATACCATTCCCCGAAAGGTGGGCTAGACTTGACCCACAGCCCACCCGAACTGGGCAGGGCCGTATCGGTCTGACCAGGATAGACTGGACCTAGACCTACATAAGGCCCAGTTTCACATAAATGGTAATATCACAGAAACTAGACATTCATTTGATGAGCTGGCTATAGTGCTTGAATCCTAATTATGAGGTTGCCTTTTTGAGATAATGTATTTGTGTTATGGAAAAATTTGGTGTATTGTTGAGTCACATCGAACCTGAATCCAATCTGGCCCTCCAAAATAAAATGCCTATAATATATAGATATGGGGACCGATTGACGCTGCGTTATTGCATTGGAAACATTTTTATAAGTTAACTCTTCGGGTTACTTATATATGGTACATCATATTGGCTGATGTGTGATAATGGTTAAAGTAGAGGATCCTTATGGAATCAAGAATGATTATTGTGGGAATTTAGTGGCTCGTTGTGACGTGATGAAATAATATCGATCATATGTGAGTCTGCAACTGGTGATCTTGTGTGGTTCAACATATATAGATCAAGTGTTGGTCAGTTTCTAGAGATCCTATGTGGATCAAATATATTAATCTAGTGTAGGTCATCACCTATTGATACTGTGTGGAATAGCATCCATAGAAATTTTCCAGGTCAGTGCCTTGTGATATTGTGTGGGTCAAAATCTATCGATCATGTGTAAGTCAGCAGGAGATCCCCTTGAAGGAATAAGATGATCCCGATTTACAATTCTTCATCTATACTTCTATACTTGATTTATATACCAGGTTTGAGATGAGGATTTCCTTGCGCTTTTAGATCGAGATCAAGCTTTGTGATTATTCCATTGTGGACTTATGAGAGACCTTTTGGGGTCTTAGGGTCCTTACTGAGTATTAGAATAATCACCCCTACATGGTATGGGCCCACACCATGGTGTGTCTTATGTAGATGATGAATATATTAGCTGAGACTCTTAGTTCTTGGACTCAACGGTGTACATAGGTGACTAGTTAACTTTGATAGCTATAGTGATGAGCGGTACCAACCCTTTAGGTAGGATTTATGGTGGGCGTCCTTAGAATATGTTTTTACTTTTTATTGTACATCTTTTTTAGTTTGTCTTGTATTCTGGAACATTTACATAATGTACATATTATTACAATCAGTGATGGTTATAGAGGTGGTTTCAACTTTCTTCTTCAATAGTATTTTAGTTGTGTGTAGCGTGCTCTGTCCGTATGTGTTAATGTTTTAGAGGCTATTCCATCCCATTATTTGGATTTTCCTTCCTGGTTCTAGTCGTCAACCCATGGACAATGGAATTCAGGTATGGGGTAGTCACTATACGGGACTTGAGGGACGATTTGTGACCCTGTGGTATCAAATGAGTTTGTTTTACCAGATTAACAATGATTCTAGGTTTTCAATTGAGAAATTGAATTATTATTCATTAGATCATGATTCAATTTAGGGATTCCAATGTTGGAGTGGTGGCTGATGTATCCATACACCATGACCCTAGATTCAGATTTCTAACTCGGTACATAAAAACACTTATTGCGTGTATTTTGAAAATGTTGATTTCTTTTTCATCTCTTTGACTATGCTCACTAGGTATAACTAATCAACCATATCACACATGTTTCTTTCTGGATGCATCCGCGTAGACAACTATCTAGGATTCTTGGGAGAGGTCATGATGAAGTCCTACATAGTGATGGGGCATCAGTGTTAGGCCCTCTAATGGTGACAACACCTTGGTTGGTGTACTATAATTACCACCACTCGTAGGGAAGTTGTTTCCACCAACAACTTCTATCAGACCATGCACACCAACTGATTCTATTTCACGTGTTCCATAGATATATTCCCCTATGGTTTCAAGGCGGGATTGACACGCAGGGGGTTGGGGACTCATTGGAGGATGTGGCACATGTTTTTTTCTTGGTTGAGACACCATCGGACAATATGGTAATACTAGCTTCTAGACTATTTTAGGGAACAACAGGGAGATGGTGGTGCCTGAAGATCCAAACACATGAGGAAGTGGAACTCTCCATGTTGTAATTTGATACACTTTTCCTGGAAGAGTGTGTACCAGCGACTCAATTCTATGTGCATATTAAAGAGCTAATACACATAAAATAGGGCAGCCTGACAGTGGCCCAATACTCGGAGAGATTCACTAACAACTCTCATTACTACACCAACATGGTATGATCCCCTTTTTGCAAGGCCTGAACCTTTGATTCGGGCCTCCAATGGGAGATCAGAGTGTTGATGATATCAATCAATATCCTGACGCAGCCTAGACTTCTAGAAAGAACACAATTGGAGGAGAGATTCGTAGCTGAGTAGGCACCAATGGTGATACCCACCACAGGGCGACAGATAGCCAAGTCATCTTTAGCAGGTGTTAGTCAGATGACCCAGAGGTCCAAGTGGTCCAGACCCTCCGGTGGACAACCCCAGGATGTAGGGTTAGTGTTATGGAGATCATAGGATTGAGGTGGTTAGTAGAGGAGCAGCTTGTGCTACACGTGCAGCGGGTTTGGTCACATAGCTCATAACTGCACGACCCTTCGCACCAACCATCACCAGAACGTTGAGGTACCTCTGATGTTGAGACATATATTCTAGCATTGAGGTCCACATGGTGGAGAACGTGGAAGAGGAGCTGAATGGGCAGCATGCAATGAGTGGGGATTTGAGGATTTCATGCCACCACATCTAAGAGATCTAACCCAACCTCAGTGAGTAGGTGTAAAGGGACGATCTCATCTTTAGGTAGCTGAGGCCTATGATCATGGCACAAAAAATATGATTCATGGTATGATCATTTTATACTCCACCATAGTTGTTGTACTAATAAATATTGTTCCTAATCAGTCTTTCATTTATACAGCTCTTGTTCCAAGAAAAAATACCATGATGGAGTTGTGGGATCGATCCTTATGTTTAGATACCTATACAGTAGAGTATTTCACAATAACACACTGGTTTTAGCTGTGTGAGCTCACTCTAGAAACTGAGGGATTTGGCTAGGATCTACTAGTAATTTCTTTGAGTCCTTACAAAGTCAACTTGGGTATGGACTTGCTATCCGCATTCCATGCTCAAATCAAATAATTTAGGTGCAAGGTGCATTTTTTCCATGATGATTGGAATGGATTTTCTTTCACCAGTGACAAGGAAACCTTTGCATCACAAGATAGACATTCTGAGAGGAGGGTGTAGTCGATCAGTAATCAGTTGGCTAGCCTCAACCTCATTGTAGTAGATGAGAGGAGTCGATGCTATCCTATTGTGGTAGACCAATATGTTGATTTTTTCAGGATGAGGTTTTAGGACAACCTCCTTGTTGAGAGGTATAATTTTACATCGATATGTACCCTAAGATGTCACCGATATCTAAACCATCATATCAGATGGAGCCTGTGAATCATAATGAGTTTAAGGTACAATAGGAGGACTTACATTGTAAGTGGTTCACAAGGCCTGGTGTTTCCCCATTGGTAGCCCCAATTTTGTTTTCCAATAAGGCAGATGGGAGCTTAATACATTATATAGACTATTAGTGCCAAAACCAGGTTACTGTGAAGAACATGTATCGACTCATAAGGACTGTGGTGAACATGTATCCACTCCTGAGAATTGATGTATCAACTCCCAAGGATTTATGATCACATAATTTTCTGGATATGGAAGGCCCATATAATGGGACACCTTATCTCAGAGTCTGGAGTTGAAGTGTATCCTTCAATGATAAAGATAGTTCTTTCTTAGGAACCATCTAGGATTGTGATTGGGTGCGGAGTTTGCTAGGATTTTATGTGTACTACCAAATATTCGTAACTGAAATTTTCAGTGTAGCATCACCTTTGTCAGCATTGACAGAGAAGGTACATCCTTTCACAAGGACATAGATATTCTTGTAGTGTTTCCATTAGCTGAGGTGGATATTGACGAGTTTCCCCATCATGAGGCTACCAGAAGAGGGCGTTTTGTAGGTAGTCTATTAAGACGTAGTAGGGACTGGACTTGGGTGTGTCCTTATGACAGATCAAGCATTGATCACATATGACTCAATACAACTGATGAATCATGATTAGAACTACGCTACCTGTGACATGGAGTTTGCAGGGATGGTCTTTTGCTTGATTATGTAGTGACACTACGTAACGGGTGAACAGTTTAACTTCTACTCCAATCATAATAGTCATAGATATATCATCTCATAGAAGGACCAGAAACTAATACCACACCGATGGTCGCAGTTCCTACAATATTATGACATTGATATAGTGTACACTCAAGGGAAGGTAAATGTGGTGGAAGATGCACTCAGTAGGAGTCCTGGATTACATTTTCTGAGTTACGTGACAAAGAAGCTAGAATCATTTTAGTTATCCTTTGTAAATACTGATGGAGAAGCTTACCTCCAATCAATTATTGTTACTCCCCCACTGCATCAGTGTGTTGGAGAGGCATAGCTTGGGGACATTGTGTGGGAGACCCAGTGATCACAGATTTCTGTGGGATGGGATCCTGAAGGATTTTATAAAAGTGGACAACAAGTCATCCATTATAGAGGATGCACCATGGTAGTAGTTATTATATCGGAGGAGGTGGTGAGGGAGTACCAAACATCTCCTTTTTTAGTACATCCTATTGTGAAAAACATGTACCATGACCTCTAACATCAATAATTGTGTCCAGGGATGAAGAAAGTATTGGAAGTGTTTGTTTCATGATGCCTAACTTTTCAATAAGTGAAGGTCGAACATCATGTTCCATCATGCATGACTCTTTCACTCGAGTATCCAGATTGGAATTAGTATGGAATCTCCATGGAATTCTTGAAAGGGATTCCACATACATTTTGAAGGAATTATTCCATATGGGTGATCATTGACCGACTCACCATGTATTCCCACATCATACCAATATTAATGCTAGTATCTTTGGATGGCTTGAGCTGCCTCCATGTACATGAGATTCTACTTATTCATGGGGTTCCACCAACGATCACTGGATATTTTTACGCTCATATTATATCTCGGTTTTGGATTGGATTGCAGGAGGCATTCAGGATTCAACTACAGATGAGAACAAACTTTCACCACTAGACAGATGTTCAGATAGATCGAACCACAAAGATGCTTGAGGAAATGTTGTGTTCATGTGTGATTTTGGTAGAAGTACGGAGATCCACCTCCCACATGTGGAGTTCTCATACAACAAATGTTATCACTCCACCATTGGAATGGATCTATTTGAGGCCTTGAATGAGTGACCATGTAGATCACCACTATGCAGGTGAGACATAGGAGAGTCAGTACATATGAGTCCATAGTTGGTGTGAGTTATAACTGAGAAGGTTCATATCATCAAGTAGAGGATGAAGACTACATAGATATGAAATAAGTTGTAGGAAATACAGGAGATAAAGGACCTTGGAGTTTTAGGAGGGAGACAATGTTGTCCTATGGGTCTCATCATGATGAGTATTGTAGAGATTTTCATGGGGCGGATAATTATATTTTAGGTTCTTCATACCATTCCAAATCCTCAGCAGATTATTCTATGTGTCATACCACCTAGTTCATCCCACACAAACGAACCAGTTTCATAATGTTTTCTATGAATCACAGTTGAAGAGTTGTGTTCATTATCCATAGTAAATTATCGAGTGGGGCGAGCTGGACATTGACAATGGGCTGACGTTTGCGGAGTTCTTGGTTGAGATATAGGATCGACAGGAGTGGGACCTTCAGGGATGATTGATACCTCTGGTGAGAGTTTTTTTGGAATAATGAGAGCCTCCATTAAGGAAAATTGGATTCGGAAGATCTATTAAGTGCTCAATACCAACCATTTGTTTCCCTATCTTTTGTTGTAGCTTTCAGAGTTGAAACTCCCTATGGTGGGGATAATGTAATGACCTGGAAATTCCATTTGATATTTTTAGTAATTAAATGAAATTATTATGAGTCTGCGAAAATTGAGGGAATGTGATTCCAGGGCCTAGATATTCCCGAAATAATTTCTGAACTTTTTTTATGGTACATTCAGTAAACGTGCGAATGATAATTTATAACATTTGAACCAGGGCTCAGATTAAAAAGATGAGGGAATCAATGAATTCACAACATTAGGATTCATTTAAGTGAATCATAACATTTTAAATAACAGGTCAGAAGAAACTGATAATTTTTGGACTTTACAGAAAAATAAAAAATCAATAACTCAATGAGTTATTTTATTTTTTTTCATTGTAACTAATGAGGAATGGTGGTCGGGTTGTTGGGTTGTCAGACAATTTAATGTCTGATTAAACTTTCTTTTGTAACCTCATCATCGAGAGATTAATGGGTTCATTAATTAAACTCATTAATGGTCCAAATTAATTGTGATACTAGTTAAACTCTCCGTTCTCGGTATTTAATCAAATTTTTGTCATATGTTTTGGGAGAGATACAAAAGGTGGCTATGAGAAACACCAATAACTTTACACTCCAATGAAGAACATATATCGAGCAACAATCATTAGAGGAATCGGCATGGGATGAAGAATGCTGACAAACACCTTTAGACATAGACACTCCATCCTCATCTACATTACCTTCCAAAAAATTCATGGTAGGGGGATTTGTTTAATTTTTTTTATGATTGGTTTAAATTGATGATTTTGAAAATCATCCCATGTTATAATGCTAACACATAGGGCATAGGACAAACCTAACAAGGTTTGGAACCTCTACCAACATTACATTAATTGCATTCTTCATGTGCAAGAGACTAACACGGTAGAAATAGGTAGCAGTGGATGGCTCTCACAGTCTGTGAGAAGGTGGCTGTGCAAGAAGGTTTAGACGATAGGTTATGGGGGTGACTAGATATTTTCAGCCAGGTTGACAACAACGGTATGCCACAACAGCGTACCAGAGAATAAATCAACTACTCGATGTCATGCCTGACTAATATTGTAGGATGGCCATCATCGCCCGCATTGATGTTGGATGGAAAGACACTGAGGATGGCCATGACAACGAGTTGCAGTAGAGGGAGGACTCGTGCATCGTGAGTTTTGTGGGTTACTGTTCAAAGAGGACCAGCCAGCTGGAGTGGCACAAATTGGTATTGATGCTTTGATGACCCAAACGACCGATCCATTCTGTTGGGGAGAGAACCTCTGCACAAGCCTGTGGTCCGGGAGTTTCCATATCCTGACGGATGAGAAGCCCTGTGGTTCCATGGCCTAGTGTGCCACACCCATCAAGGTGGGCTGAGTCGATCCCATAGCGAGCAGGCTGAACCCGCCACCAACTGGCTGAGCGCAGAACCTAGCAGACCGAGCACGTGGCCGAGTGGGCTGGACTGGGCCCAGCCGATCTACTCCAAGACCAGCCCCTTTGGCTCGGGGCCAGCTGGAGGGGTTGGGTTGGTCCGACTAGGTCAGACTAGACCCATACCTACTTATGGCTCAATTTATCTTAAATGGGAAAATCTCCAAAACCAGACGTCCATATGAAGAACCACCTATGGTGCATGAATCCATTAGATGAGACAATCCTTTTGAGATACTCCACTTGTGTTTTGGACAATGTTTGTGTATGACTGGGTTGGATCAACCATGAATCTATCAGGTACCTCAACACTAAATTGCTTATAACATAGAGACCAGGTGTCTGATTAACATGCTATCAGTTGTGTTGGAACCACCATGACATTGGTGTTCATCGGGGGATCTACACATAGTGATCCATTGGGGGTCATCATCTCTAGAATTTATTTGGATCAGCACATAGTCATCCAAATTGGGTCAGAATCTATCGATCATATGTGGATTATCACCTAGCGATCATGTGTGGGTCTATAATGATTGATCTTGTTTGGTGCAGCAGTAAAGCCTATCAATAGAATAAGATGATCTAGAGTTATGACTAATCATTTTTACTTATGTACTTATTATATATACCTTGTTTGAGATGATTCTTTATGTGTGATTTTACATTGATATCATGGTTTGTGGTTACTCATTTTTGAAAAATTTTAGGGACCATTGGGGTATCAGGGTCCCTACTGAGTATTTTTATACTCACTACTACATGATATTTTTCCTCACGATGTAATATCTTGTATAGATGATAGAAAGCTTGATTAGGACTTGTGGAGCACGAAATTGAAGGTTTACCGAGTTGACCGGTTGATGTAGAGATCCGTATTGAAGAGTTGTACCTACCATTCTAGAAGGATCCATGGTAGGAGACCTCATGAGTGGTTTTTCTTTTTCATGTAGTTCATTTATATTTGGGCTTCTACTCTTCCCCCTTTACTTTTAGTACATAATTTTACACTTATTGGTGGATTTTAGAGGTGGTAATACATTTATTCTTTTGTTGTGTTTTAATGTGCTCAATGTTCCCTATCATTGTGTGTTAGGGATTTGAGGTAATGCCTTCCCATTTTAGAGATATTTTTTTTGGTACTAGTTTCCAACACCTGGCCTATAGAAGGCGAGTTTGGGGTAGTCACATCATGGGCCCTAGGGGATGGGTCATGAAATCATTGATATGGGTATGGTAAAAAAATGGTGGTTAAAATATAATAACCTTAAATGTTATTACTTCAACTATAAAAATACTTCTATATTTTGAGGACAAAGATTGTTTTTTTGAATAAATACTCTTTGATCAAAATGCTAACGATTTATTCTAGGAGGGTTCAATATAAGGGATGTAATCTAATTTTTCAAAATGTAATGTTTGATGGACTCTGTTTTTAGAGATTTTTAGATTAGTAATATAATGATTTATTTCCCCATTTAGGGTTGATATATGGAAGGAACATGATTTTTGGGAGGTAATTATCACCATGTAAAATCAGTATACATTGAATAATGGTTTCATGGGGATCAACTTTAACATCATGCATTTTTAACATAAATATTTTTTTAAAGACACTAATATGAATGATTGATGTTTTTGCCTTATATATGATACAAAAATTATTTCATATATATGATATATGGTGACCATGTGATTTTACTCCATGAATATAGTTTTATGATAATTTCATTCTGAATATTGATATATTGGATTTAAAAATAGTGGATAAATATATGTGTAACAAGGTGATATACATCAGAGATACAATTTAATGGTGTTGTCTACTAATTGTCAAATTTAATAAATATATATGAAATATTCTTGTTTTAGTTCTATATCTACACTAATTATAGTGGCTTATGTAATTTCCCTCCACGGTATTATTTTAATTGTAATTATTTTTCTTTTTTAAGGGAATTTGCAGAGTGTATGTTCATTACCATGTTTTTTTTGTTATATATGGGGAATTTTTTAAATAACACAATTTTATTTTGTGATTAATTGTTTGGTTCTCAATCTAACTACAATTTTCCCATATCTATGTATTTTTAATTAGATTTATCATTTCCTTAGTCATATAGGTTCAATTCCATACTACCAATAAGACCACGTATTTTGCCAAAACTAGTGGGTAAGTTCATATTATATATGTAATAATGGATTTTTATTACCCTTCTTAATAATTACACATATGTTACTAAAAGTTTAAACATTTATCATTAATGGATAGAGAGTATTTACACATAAAGGTGGATCCCAAGTTATGTATTTAGACAACTTCATGGTTCTAATTACATAATTTCTTCCTTTTTATTTCATAATCCTTATGTTAAAAATTTCACAATAATTTATAGGTAAATATAATAATTATAGGGTATTTTTTCACATTATTTAGGTTGATGTCATATGCATCAAATCATTGAATTTTCATACTATTTGTATGTTAGACCATGTTCCTTTATCTTCATTACTAATATATAGTTACTGTGTGTTTTTATTTTATTTTTTATAAATTCAAAGATAGGTCAAAGACCATAGAATTAGTGACAACCTATTTTATGAAAATACTATTACATTATTAACTTATTGAAATAGAATATGAAAAAATTTAAAAAATTAATATTATTTTTATTTTTCCAGAATAAATTTAATTCTAATAATAGATAAATCAATTGATTTATCATTTAATATTTTCCTTTTTCAATTAGATAAGATATAAAACTGTTTGTTCTATTAATAAATTAATTTAGTTATTCACTTTGATACTAATTTCATCAAAATTATAAAATAAACTTTTTTATTTGTATGAATATTGTGTATGAGAAAATTTATGTTTTAATGAGATTTTTATTTACAAAAAGATGGTTTAGTTAATAACTCCTATAATTTCACTTTATTAAAGAATAGATTAATAAGTCAAAATTAATTTAATTTTATTATAAACACACATATACATTCATTTTACTATAACAATATTTGGATTAATTCACCAAGTATAAGACATGTTAGAATTGTTTAGTAGTATTTTTATGATAGAAATTTAATTTTTATATATATCAGTTTCATTTTTTTAAAATCAATATTAATATTAATTAATAAATAATTTTATTTGTTATATTGATGAATTTAAAAATGTTTTTATTATCCACTACAATATAATACATGGAAATTACACTGATTACTTCAATAGGGATAATTTTGTACAAAATTTGTGCTTCTTTAACATTTTAAACGTAGTCCAATCACGTGCTAATGTTTGGTAATATTACCTAAAGAACAAAACACAACATTTTGAGTTGCAGCACATAGTAGTGAATTCCTATTAGTAGTGTTTGGATCAATATAAAGTTATACAAAGCAAATAATATAAATAATAATAATAATAATAGAACTACCATATAGATTATCATTATTATTTACACTTAAGTAAATATGAAATTATTAATTAGTAATAAAATGTTTTTTTCTTACCAATCTGACAAATTAAATGAGCTAAAAGATAAATGCCATGGTTTTTTATAAGTAATTAATTCGTAAAAAATATGATGAATATTTATTGAATAATAGAGTCCTATTATTGTAGTTTCAAATAACTATTTCACAACACTATTTATGATACTCATGTGGTTGAAAAACTCTCTCAATTTCTACTATGTATTTTAATTTGAGAACATGGTGTCTACACATGAGTTTATTTAATAAGGTCAACAAAATATTTCCATTTTTCCTTAGTCCAATAGATTCCAAAGTAGGAATCAATCCAATAGTTATTTATTTGATAAACCAATAATAAATTCCATAGAATATTGAAATTTTAAATGGGGTTATATTTAAATTTATTGTTATAATTACTCTAACATATTTATTAATCATTCAATTTAATATATAATGGTTTTCATAACATCATGAAATTTTAGAAATAAAAAAATCCAACATTTCTTATATATTATATCAGAGGATAGGGTCATGAAGAATTTATTCATTAAAGATTGTATATAAAACTAAATATTATTTTTCTAGGGTTCCATGACATGGTCGACCCATTATATTGTGGCCTATATGGGTAGCACAAACTTGGTCTTTATTAATTATTAATTCATGATTTATTACATAATATTAGACATAAAAAAATATTGATAAGTCCATCGTTTTTGGGAATTTGGTAAATAGACTAAAATCATCAACACTAGATACAAAAAAATTTCTGAAAACATCTTTATCATGATACTAAATGTCTATACCTCTTCAAAACTGCACGGTATAATCATTGGGAAATGAATAAAAAATAGAAGAGATATAAATCTGATTAAGTTAATAAATATTAAAATACATTATTAATGTATCAAATGATAAAAACTATGAAGATAAATGGGACCTAAAATCAGTGAGATTCATTAAAATGAACAAAGAGGCATGATATAGAATGAATACACAATGGAGAGATAGGAAATGTGATAACAACACAACACACTACATAATAAACATAGTTAAATGATAAATTCAAAGAAACTATGATTGAGAATGTCCCATTGTGAATTAGGATAAATCTTTATTCACTTGAATTATGTCTCATGTGACTAAAACATCACCCAATTAATTGGATATCTATTTAATTTTTGGCATGCCAATAACATTCATTACAATATCATACATAAGTGTACTATATTGATCATTAAAACTGGAATAATTTATTATCACATTTTATTCATCAATAAATGTTCTTGGAATAAACACATGAATATATCCAATAAATGATATATAATTTCAAAAAATTTAACACACTTGATAGTAAATTGTTAAGGGTATTCAGAACAAAATTGTATGGCATGGAAAACACCTAGTGATATTTCAAAAACATAACTAGGGGTGTATATAAGTTCATGAAAGGGATTTATGATAAAGAAAGGTTCCTATAATAATTTATATATAATATATAACATAATTTGGAAATTTTATAACATATCAAAAAATAATTTAATCTTTATAAAATACATAAGATAAAGAAGATACATCCAAAAATCAGAGAAGTGGGGGATCCCTTACATTATGTAGGTTATGCCTAATGTTTGGGAGGATCTTATGGAGATGTTGATGGATCCTTGGTAGGAATATATATAGAATAGGTATGTATATATAAAATATACATGGGTTCTAAGTGAAATAAAATATAGTGATGGGTGGGTTTATATTTGAAATGATTGGTGAATTAGTTATTATTTATAAAACATCATTTTTCTTGTATAATAATGTATTTGAAACCATTAACCATATCATTTTTTCCAATGGTTTTTGGAAAATATGAGTTGATATAATTATTTTATATGTCAATTGGAATAATATATTAATATTTTTCACTCGGTGATGCAGAATTTAGTCATTTCCTAAAATAAGTTATTTAGAAACCATTAAATATATTAGTGGTTTTAGAGGATTAATAAATGCTCATAAAAAAATTAAAATAATTATAATATTATTACATTATATTAATGTAAAATAAAATATTTGGTCTTTTATACATTTTTTTATTTATTTCATAATTTGTGTGTCATTATTATTTCGTAATACACCAAGTACATTTATACCATATTTAAATTTCACCCAAAAAATCAATTTTATAAGAAAATTATGAAAAAATCAACAATAGAAATTTTATAAATTTTTAACCCATAATTATATTCATTTTATCTAAATTTTCTTATATATATATATATATATATATATATTTTAAATTTTAATATATGAATCAACATTTATTTAGGATTTTTGGGTTGTTGGACAATACCATTTTTCAGGACCTTATAAAAATAACAATTTACTTCATAATGGTTATATGATTATTTATATAAAATAAAAAATATTAATAATCCTATTATTATTATTATAAAATATTATAAATTTCAAAAATCCATCAATTCATTAATACCTTTATTGAATTTGAATATTACCTAAAAATATAATTTTGTTTTTATTGTATCGTAATCAGAAATCATTTACAATGTGATCGTAATAAAATGAAAATAAATTAATAATTATATAAAATATAAATATTATTATTATTATGGTGTTGATACATATCCATGATCACACTTGAAAATTATTTAAGGGTAAGGTTCAATATAGTCATACATACAGGGGTTGGTATGTTAAATTCCCATATCCGGGTGCCACATAATGGGTACCTTGAATAGGATTGGTCATATGACCTCAAGCACATTTTCCCAAATGCCTGAGGCTACAGAGTAGTAGCAAGGGCCTAGGTCTGGTCATGGGGAATATATGCCCTCATTTGTCAAGATGTTGTGCAGCGGAAATAAATATTGACATACCACAACATAAGAAGTAAACAATATAAAGTAGAAATGGGCCACAGAAAGAAAGATAACTAGCATTCAAACATATATAATGATTCAATATGTACTATGACTACAAAATCAGTCAAAAAAATATACTGCAATCAAATATAATATAGTACAAGTACATCAAAGCAACAGAATGTAGCGCAACAAGATCTCAGCAGCATTGCAAGCCTATGATCTGTCCCATGCTCTCATACTCCTCTACAATAATCAAGTACCTGTATGGGGACTCTTTCCATTATCCACACCTACAACAATATAATCTATTTGGGCCCAAGACATGACCAAAATATGGTGTGAGAAAAAATCACAGTAGGGAACCACCAAAGGCCTGTGCCCAACTGTCAGTGAAAATGTGCAGTAATAAAATATAGTAAACTAGGTAGTACTCAAATGAAACAATCACTACCAGTTCAATTTCCATTTTAATATTAATTTAAAAATTCCAAGCCTTTTCTTTTTCTTGGTAGGTATAACCAAAAAATTACCACAGTGAATAAAAAAGTAAAATGTTGTCTACAGAACTGAAAATCCGTACCCTCAGGTAATCAGAAACAAAACACGTAGGCAATTACCCATAGGAATAACAAATATTTTCTACAAGCATATGAGGATTCTTCCACAGGAACATAATATACTACCCAAAGGCATGAGAAGTGTTTCCCACAGGCTAAACGAAACACTGCCCTTGGGCTAAGCAAATTACCGGGCCGATCCCAACACATAAGCAAGAAATTAAGATACAATTCCTCTCAAGGAAATTTAAAGCATGCTAATAATCACAGTATATGCCCAAGTAACCTGAAAAAAAGACTAAACAAGGGAATGCACCCATGGGTTGGCATTGGATCCAAGCATTGATCCAAAATTGCAGTTGTACATATTTATTAAATTACCTATGCCATTCAACGTATTTAATTAATCAAGGCCTCATCCATACAACACCACAACATCGGTGCATTGCAAAATGGTACAAAAAAGATCTCAATAGTTGGAATTTTAACATCATACCACAAATCATGATCTCCTCTGATCGATATAAGTGAACGATGTCTCCCAATTCAACTGAGAATGACAAAGATCTGGGAATAAAACATATCTGTTAAATCTCAAATAACATTACATTGGGAAAGAATTTGTATAAAAGGATCTAGGAGAAAAAAGATATTACTCATGCCTTTCAAAGGAGATTGACAGTGCAGTAATCTGGTTCCCAGAGTGCGGATGGGAGATCTTCCAAGGTCTGGCCATCTCTCATGCACTCTAAACGAACCTGCAGCATCCTCTGCCAAATGAGGAGGCTACTGGCCATTTTAAGAAAAAAAAATAAAAATACATGACGTGTACTCTCATGTAAATGGAATGTAATTTTAATTTTTTAAACTATTCCTCTGGAGGCTTCTTTCCACCACGGCACAGTTCATCCATTGACATGAGTATATGACGTGTATTTTGGATTACATGGCACGTATTGTCGCTCTGGTGGCATCTACCACTACCGCCTGACTGTTCACCTGCTGACTGAGTACATGGCGTGTAAATACTAGTTACACTACATATAGTCTGTTTTTACAACCTTCATCGATAACATGCCTACATGCCCTATGTACTCATCCCACACGCCCAAAGTACATTGCTTGTGGAAAAGTACACAGCGTGTACACCGAAAATTTAGGATTTCCCCCCTTTTTCCTTATTTTCTAATTAACACTTAAGGGAAATGGAAAATAAAAAACCCATACCTCAAAAATAAGAACATGGTTCTTTCAAACATCCCCCTTAAAGCAATTTGTCCCTGAATTTTTCTTACAAGGGTGTTGAGGATAAAGCTATGAACAACTCTTGCCGATAAGCACGTATGTTGGTCTCCCACTCCCATGTTTTTTCCTACTTTCAGTTGTGCTGTCATAGAATCCGAATGAGATGAACTAAATGGCCTTGGAGAACATTCGTTCTCATATCAATAATATGAATTAGATTCTCTTAAAAGGATGCATCGGCTTGATGCTCAAACTCCTTAGTCTGAATGATGTGAGACGATTCTGAGTGATAATAGAGCATCTGAGATACAAGGAATACGTTGTGCATGTCCTGATACCTCTATGGTAACTACAACTGATAGGCAACAGGCCCGACTCTCTCAATAATCTCAAACGACCCCACATACCTCGGTGAATGTTTACCATGTCTCCTAATCCTCCTTTTTCATAACCTTGGTAAAACACGCAAGAAAACCGAATCCCCGAACCATGAACTCCAAGGGTCATCTATGATGATCAGCATTAGATTTCTGAAGAGATAGTATAGTATCCACCCACATATGAATCAACTAGACCTATTATGAAGTATCCTTTATGAGACGTGGTCTATATGAATATTCCTCGCCAAACTCAATCCATCACAAAGGTGATCAACATGGCCTAACCTAAAAATCCTTGTATGATGACATCTCAATAGTTTCCTGAAAACTATTATTGTATGAAAACTCAACAAGGGGTTTTTACTTCTCCAATGAGTCCCCAAAGTCTAGGACGCTTGCACGTAGCATGTCTTCTGGCACCTATATCATACGCTCTGACTGTCCATCGATCTGTGGATTGTCAGCTGTGCTCAGAAGCACCTATGTACCCAGTGACCTCGAAAAACTCTTCCAGAAACGAGACGTAAATAAGGCTTCCCTATCTGAAATTATAGAATGAGGGACCCCATGAAGGAGTCCTAACACTCGAATATATAACTTTCCAAGATCATCAACACCGAAGTTATCCTTGATTTTTATAAAGTGAGGTACCATTGTAAGTATATCCACAACGCCCTATATTACATTAATGCCTCGAGGTGACCTCAGAAACTCTATCATGAAATCTATCATGAAATCATCTCATTTCCCCTCTAGAAAGTGTAACTATTTTAACAGTCCAACTGGCCTCTGATGCCTTGCCTTGACCTGCTGACAGGTGGAACATCGGTTAACAAAACCAGCTACATCCCCTTTCATTTCTGGCCACCAATACTGTCATCTAAAGTCACGGTACATTTTGATAACTCTAGGAAGAACATCCCAATCTGAAGTAATAAATTATCACCTCAACTCCTCGCGTATATACCCTGGAACCCACATTCATCAATGGATACATAGTACCTCATTATCGCCTATCCTCCAACAAAGAAGAGAGTCCTCGCATTCCACCGACTCCAGTAGAACCAAGCCTTCAGAATATGATAGTTGTCTCATCCTCACTGTACCCAAAAGGGTATAAGAGACAGCTAAGAAAGAAATATAGGTTTTTCCCTAACTATCGTGCACCTCCAAATGCATCTTAGAAAACAAAGCAATGAGCTGCCACTCTCTAGTAGCCTTGTGAACTGCCCGAAACTGAGTCCTCCTACTCAGTGCATCAGCAACTATGTTACACATACCAGGTGTATCGGTAAGCTCATTGTTTAAGGACTGAATGTATTCAACCCACCATCATTGTCTCAAATATAGGTCATGTTGGGAAAAATGTACTAGAGACATTCATGGTCTGTAAACACCACAAAATTCTCTCCCAAGAGATAGTGTATCCAACAGTGTAACACATGAATTACTACCGCAAACATGAGATCTTGTATCGGGTAATTCATCTCATGGGGCCTTAACTTGAAAGACCCATACACAACTACTCGATCACCTTGCAACAAAACAGCTCCAAGTCTAATACATGATGCATCATAGTAAACTATATAGTTCGTCCCTTTATCTGTAATGTATTAGTATAGGTGCTGATATCAAACTTCCCTTTGGCTCCTAAAAGGATGTCATGCATGATTTTGACCAAATGGACTTCTCACCCTTCTTAGTAAAACCCATTAATAGTGATGGTAAGAAAGAGAAGTCCAATATAAAGAACCATTATTAAGCAGTCACCCCAGGAAACTCCCTATTTCAAACACGTTCTTAGGCTGCTCCCAAGAAACAAATGCTCTCACCATCTCTGGGACTACTGCAACTCTAGCCTCAAAGATACTATGACCCTGGAAGAGAATATGGTCCATCCAAAAGTGTCACTTAGAGTGATTAGCATATAGCTGATGCTCTCTCAGTGTACTAAGAATGATCTCAAGATGGGTAGCATGGTCATGTTGAGTATGAGAGTACACCAATAAGTCATCCATGAAGACTAACACAAATGAATTCAGATATGTTTGGAACACACGATTCATCAGAGCCATGAAAATAGCTGGCATGTTCGTGAGTCCGAACGGAATAACCATGTACTTGTATAAACCATATCTACTCCGAGAAGCTGCAAATGGTATGTCTGATGGTATAATGCATAACTAATGAAATCCAGATCACAAGTCAATCTTCTAGAACACTAGTACTCCTCGATGTTAGTCTACATAGTACCTAGACAAGACTCCACTGCCTTTGGTCTACCATCCCCTGAAAACGTAGGCGAATGATGCTGCTGGAATATACACGTTAGCTCTTCCATAGATGTGTCAGACAATGGTGTTCCCTGGAAGGTCTACATAAACAACATGAATCCTTCACGGAACTGCACCTCAGCACCTATGCCTGCTATAATGGATGGCGCCAGATCTGTCTCTACTGGAGGATCCATCGGTAGCCCATGGTCTACCATCTCTAGAGTATACTCGTTTCCACTTTCCGGGAGATCAACTCTAGGTCATCTCGGTGGCATGAATCAACAAAGTCAAACATACGACTTAGATTAATATTATCAGGCACTGAAAACAAGGAGTGTAAAAAGGGAACCTGGGAAAAAAATATTCATTTTTCACAAAACAAGACTACACGCTTTGTATAAATACTACATTGTGTGTTCCACTAAGTCTTAACTTGGGTGTGTAATCTTCCAAAATAGGTCCTCTGACACCCCAATCACAAGGTTTTTTGTCCACACTCATGACGTGTACTTGAATTTTATTCCCGTTCCATGTCCTCCAACACAGCTTATCCACACGACTCTATTTTGAATGCAACTACATGGTGTGTATAAGGTCTACATGGTGTCTACTAGATGAGCTTCACTAACCTATGTTGTCTATTACATGGTCGGTACCTATATCACACTACACGGCGTGTTCCAGAGAGACACACCATGTACGACATAGATTCCAACTGCCAGTGTTTTCGTGATACAACCGGCTACTCGGCTAACACTACATGGTGTGATACACCCACAGAATGTGTGTACTCCACTCCATCATCCCAGCCACACTTCCAAGTCCACACAGTCTGTCTCTAGTAAATATTACCCTCATATCCCTCAGGTACATGACATGTGTAGGAGAAGGTAACATCGACCTGTGTTTGTTAGTTACACGGCCAGGTCCTGAGGTCAAACTACACGAAATGTTCATCATTGACATGGTGTGTATATGCTCTTATTTCTCCGCCCGTGTTGTTAGTTACACAGCGGACACAGGTTCAACACAACATTCCATATATAATCAGCACACATCATGTGCTTTCAATGTTTCATTACCTCTTTTTTCTTCCCACATGGTCTATGACAAGGGTAACAACAACACAGCGTGTACATATGGTACACGGTGGGTACTTAAAATATTTCGTTTCTTCCCAAATAGAAGAGTACAATGCATATAGTAAAAACTACATGGTGTGCATTCTGGGTTTTTCTTGATAGTTAGCCTTAGAAACTACTATGGAACACATCAAAACATTGAAACGAACAACAATGTTCCAACTTCCAATCTGTGAGGGCCCATACACCCGACGAATCAAATCTTGGCATCTTTTACATGTTATAACAAAGTAAACAGGTCAATGATCCACCAAATTCCGGTCAATGATGGCCCATACTATTTATGAACCATAGTTTGGCGTTCATTCCAGAAAACCTTACATAATAATACCCTATCAAATTGTATGTATTTTATCAAGGAATATATCACAACAACATGCATTTTCTAGCAACACATTTATCACAACAACATGCAATTTCTAATGCACCTATATGTCATTGAAGCATTGCATGGCGTGTGATTATAACATGTGCCTATATGATGCATGCGATGGCAGAACCTTTTATCATTGTGTTTCCACTAAATAGAACCCAGTAAAAAAATATAAGTAGCACACCACAATTGCATCACCTAATGGTGAAATCAAATTCATTGAAATACTCATAAATAGAAAATCATAATTTAATTCAAGGCAATTTGGTCTTTACCTATACATGGGGTAGCTACTCCCAGGAATTGTTATTACCAAATCCCTTTACAGTTTATCTTTCCGTCATTGAAAAATATTAAAATAACTCAGAGAAATGAAATCCTATGATACCACTATATAACGTCTGAGATCCGAGTTCCACACAACAGGTGCCCCGAACTTGGTTGGTCACATGACCTCAAGAGAATTTCCAGAAATTCTAGAGGATTCCAACAAGCAGCGAGGGCCAAGGTCTGATCATGGGGAAACTATTCTCCCATTTTTCATGGTGTAGCACATCATAAATAAATATGAACATTCTATAGTGGAAGCACTAAAAAATATAAATAAAAAATGGACAACATAAGGAATGATAACTGGAAGTCATACATATTTGATGATGTAATATGTCGTATGTCTACGAAATCAGTCAAAAATAATACACTAAAATCAAATATAATGTAGTAAAAGTACATAAAATCAAAATAAAGTAGTGCAGCAGGAACTCAGCAGCATCACAAGCCTAAGCTCGGTCTCATGCTCTCCTACTCCACTACAACAATCTCGTACCTGTACATGGACACTTTCCATTATCATAACCTACAAAAATATAATATTTTTGGGCCCAAGACATGACCCAAACAAGTTGTGAGAAATAAATCCCATTAGGCTACCACCAAAGTCCCATGCCCAACTGTCGGTGAAAATGTGAAGTAATAAAATGCAGTAAACAAGGCATTACTCAAAATTAACAATCAATTCATGTTCCATTTCCATTTTAATATTCATTTAAAATTCCAACCCCATGATTTAGATCAGTAGGTATAACCAATGAAATACCCATAGTGAATACACAAGATAAACGTTGTCTGTATACATGAAAACCCTTACCATCAGGTAATCCGAAAAACACGGCAGGTGATTGCCCAAAGGCATACACAATATTTCCCACAAGTGTACAAGGTGTTTCCCACAGGCACAGAATCTACTTCCCACATGCATGCGGGGAGTTTCCTACAAGCTAAACAATACACTACTCTCAGGATAAGAAAATAAATGCTCTAAGCCCAACACATAAGCAAGCAATTTAGTACAATTACTCTCAAGGCATTTTAAAGTATGCTAATAATCACAGTATACCCTTGGATAACCTGGTCAAATGTCTAAATAAGCCAACGCACCCACGGGGTGGCCCTGGATCCAAGCAATGATATATAACATTAGTTATAAATATTCATTAAAATACCTATGCAATTTTAGGGATTTAATTAATGAAGGACTCATCCATACGACACCCCAACATGGGCACGTAGCACAATGGTACAAAAAAAACTAAAAAGTAGGATTTTAATCACTGTACCACATACCTCAATCTCCTTTGACCGACATACATGAATGATGCCTCCCGAATCAACTAAGAACGATGTATATCTGCAATAAACATTTATCCTTTCAATCTAATATATCATTACATTGGGAAATAATTGTTATGAAATGATCGAGTAGAAGGAAGAGCTTACCCGTACAGTTCAAAGGAGATTGACGGTGCATGAATCTGGTTCCCGGTGTGTGGTCAGGAGATCATCCATTTTCTGTCCATCTCTCACGCTCTCTAAATGAACCCACTACCTCCTCTACCAAATAAAAAGGCTATAACCAATTTTATGCGAAACAAAAAATATATGGTGTGTACTCTAATGTACTTGGATTGTACATCTCTTTTTTTAAATTTTTCCTCTGGAGGCTTCTTTCCACCGTGGAAGTGTTCATATATTGACATGAGTACATGGCGTGTATTCTAGATTACATGGCGTGTAATGTTTCTCCACTAGCGGCTGCCTCCACTACCATACTATTCCCCTGCAGATAGATTACACGGCGTTAAAATACTAGGTACATGGCGTGTAGTCAGTTTTTACACCCTTCATCACCGACGTGCCTACACGCCCTGTGTACCCATCCCACAGGTCCAAAGTACATGATGTGTGGTAAAGGACATGGCGTGTATCCCTAAAATTTGGGATTTTCACCATATTCCTTATCTCCTCAAAAACACTTAACAGAAAGGGAAAAAAGAAACTCGTACCTCAAAAATAAGAACCGGGTTCGTACAGGTTCGATGTACATGGTTTGGGTCACAATATCAATAATCCTTATCTTCTCATGTAAATAGTTTATTTTAGGATTATGTTATTTTATATCAGCTTGGTCTTGGTTGTGGAAAAATATTAGTGATAAAATCACCCTCAAAATTTATAAAAAATGGGCTTCATAGTGTATGATCATACTAATTGATGTCATCACTTATATAGCATCTGTTAATTGAATTTTTAAAACCATTTATTAATAATAATCATATGATAACTATTCAGTGAAATAATAATCTAATGTAATGTTTCTTAATAGAAATTTCAGTCTGATATAATATAATATAAAAAAATAAGTTTATTTTTTTATACCAACATGAAAAATAATATGAAATTTAATTAAACCACAAATCGTATTTCATTTAAAATAGTTTGAGTTGTTTCAATATCCCCTTCCGAAATTTCACCTTCAATATTTTAATTTCGCACAATAAACTTGAAGCTGTAAATTTCATTTTATCAATTCATATAGTTAGAATATATGTTCTTCCATCTTTTAGATTCTCTAAAACACTTTGAAAATGTGGAATTCAATATATCATAGAAGATTATCCATTTGATCATTGATATTCACCATCTTGTACTCATATTAGAGAATATTCTCCAACTGTAACACCTCTAGATTGAGTACATATGAGGGGTATGTTATGTACATACATAAAATAGATACATGGAATTCATTTTATACTTTTTATACATTTGGAGTGAGTTATAGTTGATATTCTACCTCACTAATGCATTCAAGGAACTCAATGTAATTGAGGTATATTTGATTATGATTCAAATAATTACAATTTTCATATATTTCATTAGTGGTGATATGTGGTTGAATACCTTATCTCCAAACTGATACACTATATCATGTTAATGAATGTAATCATATCTCTTTTATTGACAATGAGAATCTTTGATCTCCTCCTATATGGCCATCACCTTTTCCATTATATCATTGACTACTTCAAGACTAAGTAGTTTATTGACCCCAACATCATCTGGTGATGTATGTGTTCTTCTACTCTTCACCTAAAGGAAATCATAATGATCTATTTGTATTAATTTGTGGAATCAGTTATTGTTTGATTACTTTAGTAGGGGAATATGTTGATCGAATCATTCTTTGATCACAATTGACATTTCTTCAACATTTCTCAATCTGTCTAGACAATTTTTTCATATTAGACATCATTTTAGGGGTGGTATGTTTTCATAAATCTCTACAATATATTTTTAATGTTATGGAGACTCTTCCATAACTTGGAGGTAAATATTTTAACTCTGTCACATTCAATGTAGAGTTCTGTTCCATGCATCTTAACCACTTTATTAATGTATATCCTTTCACATTGATTGATTAGAAAGTCCTCAATAAATAAAACGATGTGGTAATACTTTATGTGATAGTGCACCATAACCATTTAAAATTATATACCTTGATATCATTGTAAGGATAGTGAAAATGTAAATTGTGATGTATCATCATAGGTCTCAACATATTTTTTGTACCTCCATGATAGGTGGAGAAGGATGAGTTATGTACATCATCCAACAAGTCCTTATTTTATTTTGAATTTTATAGCAGTAATAGTTTTGACCCCAACCCTACAACTCCTAAATCATTAAAATATTACTACAAGGAATTCTGTTATCAAATAGCATCAGCTTTCTTTTAAATTTCCACATTTTAACATTAATCAAACTCCCTCATTCCAATAATGGCAAGTAAAAGTATCATTTGTGATTTTATTTATAGTGTTCATTCCTCTACGATTCCCAATTCCATCCTCTTCAAGTATAATGTGGTCATATGTCTCTAAATTTGCATTGATGATTGAATTGTTGGACCCTATCTACATGGAGAATCTACCACTTTATTCACTTTTCCAGGATGATAGTTGATTGCAATGACATTGCATTTAACCTTAACTTATAATCTTCATTTGTTCATATTTATTATTATTTATGTAAATATATATTTAAGCCCTTTTTGATCCATATATATTTCTTCTCCTAAAAGTGATAATGCCACTATATTTTCAACATGAATATCAATGCAGCCAACCCTAGATCATGTATTGGGTAGTTATATTTGTGGACATTTAATTTCACTGGTTCAATAGATATCAACTATTCATTTTATATTAACAGAAAACATAATCCATTATCTCAAGATTAAATATACAACATGAAATGTTCTCTAGTAGGAGGTACTATATATACAAGTGAAATGATAATACTATTCTTAATAACCAAGACTCTCTCTTAACATTTATTATTCTAAACAAAAAATGTCTCCCTTCAATGTTAGAATATATTGATGGTTTGAGAACTATAAAAAATTTATCCAAAATTAATTATATTACCCATATAATCCATGTATCCTATATAATTATATAAAAAATGTTGTCCCCATTTCTCACTAAATTGATTATATTTTTAAAGTGTACCAAAATATCCCATTACATTAAATAATAATCTTCATTAATGACACTTACACCCACCACAGCTCATGTTTTCTATAATTTTCATAATTCTTATCCAACTGTATATTTTTCAGCAAAGTGGTAATATTATCTTAATGTTATTTATTTTAACTAGATTATATTAGATTGTCATCTATAGATACTACCAGAAAATATTAATGGTAATGTATAATGGCTCTATTCATCAACTACATAAATATTTCATGTTAATTATTGACTCTAAATGGAATTACTATAAACTCATAACCCTCATTCCTTGAGCAGAATAGGTTTTACGGTGGTTTCTTATTTACCCAGATAAGATAATATATCAAAAAAAGATCCAACTTGGATATGTATTATACTACACATTGATAATTGAACAATTCATCAATCCATGATATAGGATACCTGTTTTTTATGATGATCTTTTTATTATCAAGATAAAAAATGAAATGCTTCATTGATCATTCCATCTTAATGAAAAAGTGGATTGTTGAACAATAATGTGAGGTACATGGGAATATGACCCATTTTTCCATTTTCTCATGTATTTGTTTCATCATATCCTTATGATCTATAATATCCATTCTATATAGATTCTCGGATAATGGAAATTATATAGTTATAAGCTTGATTGAATATTCAACCTCAAGTAATGAGGATGTCTGAAAAAATAATCATGAAACACATCAACATTTTCCATTAAAATGGAATTTTATTCCAGGATTATCAATTTTTTATTTTCAATAATCATAGATAATTATGATTTCTTTTATGTAGATAATATAAAAATTGAGATTTTCGATGCTAAATTTGATTTTTTTCTCTTCATTGCAATTCTAGAGAATCATATGATGATTTCGGGAATAGGGAGTGACTTTATTCTCAATAAAATTTTCATTGGGTCTATATATGGAATGAAAATCCATGCCCATAATTACATCAAATATTACTATATGTATTATCACAATATCTTCTTGAAATTGTAACCAACATTTTTTTAAGTGGTGGAGTTATATATGTGGGATGCATTAATTTCCCCTTTTCATTTTACAATGAGAACTCAATTTACACGATTTGTGATGGAGTTTGAATATTTCTTCTAAAAAAGCATGATACGAAGGAATTATATGAACCATAATCAAAAGATATGATTACTTTTCATGAATGAATAACTACTGTACATGTGATCACATTATTTTAGAGATACTACTATGTTGTTGAAATAGTATAATCTCTCACATGAAACCATGGAGATTTTCGTTTTCTCATTCCCCCATTAAATAGTTCCTTGCTTTCGAAAGTGCCCATTTTCCATGGAAATTAAAATATGAAATATTCCATAAAGGTGGACTAGAGTATTCCATTCCTCTAGTGCATCAGTGGGACTCCCACATTAGTAATCTCTATCTAGGAACACATCCTTCCATCACCTAAATCATAAAATCATTCACTATAGTAAATTTATAGGGTGCTACAACTTGCACATAGGAAATGCGGGACATGGAATTTTCAAATCACCCTTATATTATGCCATTAGACCACTGGAATTAATCTCCCCATTCCACGTCTATAAAAACACATCACATTATTACACATTAATTAATTAAATAATTAATTACATAAAATTTAAGTTAATATATATCGAATGATCGATATGGATAGTGTCTTTTGGGATTAAATACTTTTAATTTCCACATTAAACAAGAATAATAACATCATTATTAAAAGATAATTAACATTCTTTAGGTGAAAATTACATTTGATTAATAGGGGAAAACATAAGAAAGGGAGGATCCCTAAATCCTAGTAAGGGAATAAAATGTAAAAACATGTAGGTAAAAATACATGTTAGACAAGTCATATCATTTATTCAAAAAGGAACATGAACAAAAAGTCATGAAATATCATGATAATAATAAAAATGGAAATATGGAAATGTGGAAACCGCATAATACACTGCATCATATCTCTTAGAGAATCCACCATGAATTTAGGGTGTAAACTATCATAAATGAATATGGTACACCCATATCCCAATGTAAAGTATCGTGACACTAAAAATTACCCAAATCATTGGATTACTATATAATTTAAGAAAAACCTATCACTTTCATTACATTCATATGCTTAAGTGTTACATATAGATATTAATACATGGATTGATTCATTATCGTAACTTACTTCATGATAAGGTGTGATGAAAAAAATCATTTATGTCTCAAAATAAAACGTATATATGCATAAAAATTAACACCTTTCATTGGAAATGGATATGGTATTCACTACACAATTTTTTTGGCATAGAAATTCATGTTAAAAATTTGACAGGACAACAATGTATCATAGTCATTATTAACAATGTGTTTATGATAGAGAAATGGTTCCCCAAAAATTTGGAATTGAAGTCTATATTAATATGTACAAGGAAGTATATTTTCACACAAATAGAATTATAAATAGATGGCATAAAATAATAAATATGCCTAAATAAAAAGTGAAAGTAATTTATGCTTATGAGGAAAGAAAGGATACATACCCCAAAATTTTTATATGAAAATAAAAGGTCATAATATGTTAATGAACTATGGAAAAATGAGAATGGAAAGAACCATGATGATTTTCTTTAAGGTAACGAGTGTTCTTAGGATATATTAACGAGATAGAAATGGGTCTCTCATAATTTATAAATAATAACAGAAGTATTATGCAAGATAAAAAACAATCCCTATCATTATTTAAACCTTGGATTTTAAAAATTGGAGAGGTTTTCATTATTTAATTATTAAATGGGCCAAAAATAATATAGTAATTCATTTTCATTTGTCTAGGTGAGTCAAACATTAAAATTAAAAAATTTAAAACATAAAAATATATTGAATACTTTTGAGGATTCATAATGGATTAATAGCATTAATAAAGTAAACATTAAATCACATCATTTTAAGGGAAACATATATATTACTATGGATACCAACTATAGTATTTATTACATCATTTTAGGATCATGAATAAGTCATAAAATGTATTGTATATTAATATGATATTTAATTAATAAATGAAAATTTGATTCTAAGAAAAGTATAAAAAATTACCATTATATAATTTCGACATTATGATTTTGAAAAAATGGATTCATTTTATCTAAATAATTTTCTAAATATGTGATTTTTTAATATTAATATAATATTATACTTTTATTGAATAATGTTTGGTTTTTTGAAAATAATAGTTTTTGGAAACTTTTTAAAAAATATATTTCACTTCATAAATGTTTTATGAAAATTAGTAATTAATAACACTTATTCTATAATAACATGTTATAAATATAATGTTTTATAAATTACATGTAATGTTATTTTATTATATGCAACTATTCTAAGACCATGTGCTTTGAGGACACATGATTTCAAAGCCCAATGAGCCTGGAATGTAATTTTGATCTTTTTTTAAGAATGATCAAGTAAATTTTAGAGTGCGTTTTTTGATAATTTGAACCAGTGCTCAGATTGAAAATATGAGGGAAACCTTGAATTCATAATTTTTGGTTTTTCCTAGAAATATTTTTAATTTGGATGGTAGTCTCCGAATGAAAAAGATAATTTTCGGTCTTTTTGAAAAATTATAAAATAACGGTAAAGAGTTATTTAGTATTCTTCTTACGTTGAAAAGAGGATGATGACAATGTGGTGAATTGACAAGGTATATTGATGAGGCACATTAATGTATCATTAACTCATAGTTTAATGATGCTTTACTGATGTCTAATAGTGATGTCATTTCATAAATGAAACAGTGTAATCGAGCAATGTCATTGTGTAACAAAAATGAAGAGATGAGTTTTCAATTATTTTTGTTGACGTGTTGGTGGAACGATTACTTAAACTTGATGGATTATCTGAAAAAAATCATATTGAATTCCTCTCTAACAAATAATGAAAAAATGCAATGAACATACATCATTTTTTATGCAGCTTGAGGAATTATGTTTTAACCGATTAATGACATCAACGTCTTGAAAGCTCGATGATGTAACTCTATGGAAACTAACCTCAAAGAGGTAGTGGGTTTATTAATTTCATCCACATTAATTTCATGAAATGAATAATGTGAATCAACCAACATTCAATTTCAACCCTGAATACTGTTTTTATGATGGATGGTAACATTCTATGGGGGATTCACTATCAGGGATTAGTTTATATTTTTCTATGATTGGGCTTATCCACTGAGCGTCCCTGGTTTTAAAACATCTAACACTGAGGGTGAGGGGTGATGCAATCAAAGTCCAACACCCATCAACATGTTCACTCCCTGGGAACGAATTGTCTGAAATGGGGGAAATGTGTATTTGAGACCATCACAGTGATGATGGGGAACCGAGAGGCCTGTAGGAGCAACCAGATCAGAAAACATACCTCCAAATAATCTATGAAGGCTACTGGATGGTGTCTCTGGTGTGGCAACACTGGTTTGGTGGTGGTGGCCGACCAAAATCAACATCGTGGGTGGGGTGGCGCCAACCAGCGTTCTGGGAGAGGTGGTGGCCGACCCTCGCAGACATGGCTGAAGGATGGTGGCATGCCACTATGGCTGGATAGCCATGATTTTTGCGGGGTGACGCGGCACCTGGTCGGTGCCCCATGGAGGGATAGATTGCATCTAGACCCTCTAGGTTGAACGGAAATATGTGGTTTCCAGAACATGGCTGGAGGGCCTTGGGAATCTGTGCTGCTAACAGAGTCCGGAGGCGGGTGCCGACCGCATCTCGACATGGCTGTGTACACCAGCCCACATCATGCGGATCGGGATTTGGACAGGTGGGTCATTCCCCTAGCCAGTGGGCCAAAACTGTGCTAGTGGGTAGGACCCACACCCAATGGTCTAAAACTGCGACCTTCCTGCCGGGTTGGTCTTGCTGGGTTACCAAGAGACCCAGCAAGCTTGACCATCTTCCAAAATGAGTCGGGTCCAACGAAGCCCATTGGTCATGGCCCACTAGGCAGGCCAGACTGTATAGACCTAGACCTAAACTAGGTCAAGTCGATTTAGATGAATTAAATAAGGGTATGTAGGACCCATAACCAGAGTCAGACCAGACCCTGATCTAAATGACCATAGTTTACTAGAACCCTAAAAAATCTATTCCAGATGTCCCATTGAAGAGCTGTGTACGGTTTTGGGACCCTCTAAACAAGGTGGATATTTTGGAATTCCATGATGGGAGTTTCATGGATGTTGGGATGCAACTAATGTCTTGAGTAACAGATCTTCCAAATGCGCTACGTAAAGAACCAGGTGGTTGGTTGAGACATGAAGTCAACAGACTTTCGACTCTGTAAGACTCGACTATATCCAGAGGTAAGAAATTACGTGTGAATATAAAGGCCCCTGGTGGGAAACACTACTGTGTGACATTCCAGGAAAACAGTACGCGATGATGAGTTTTACCTAAGAAACCCAAGGTTAGTGGGAATAACATATGTGTGACTTGAATGGCCCACTATACATGATAGATGAGGAGTTATCCAGCAACCAAATTTTTTTAATTTGACAAATGATTCATCAATCACTACTATAAATGTATACCTGGTGTGAGTTGTCTTGTGATTCATGATTTACATTATGTATTAATTTCCCACTATTCCTTTTTCTTTTGGGGTCCCTAATCACTAATTTTTTACTCACCCCTGGATGGGATTCTCCCACATGTGTTTTTTTCCAGTGAAGATAATCTTTGTTTCAACCGAGATATCGGAGAACAGTTCCCAGACATTCTCAGAGATATTTGATTGATGAACGGTATGAATATGGACTTGGTGGCCAAGGACTAGGTGGTGCCCAATAGGATATGATAGACATGATTTTGTACTTCATCTTCCAATTGATACACTACCCTCATGATTAGGTGGGATTTTCCGCGAATGGCCAATAGAGATTACATTTTTGTACATGTTTTTTCAGTTCATTTGATGGGTTTGTATTCTATCCCACTTATATTTGTTTTACATGTACTAATCATATTTTTGAGATACTTGTTTCTTTCTTTGTGTGTGGGACTTTGATGTGCATGTGGTGGTGTATGGATACTAAACAAAATTAATCCCACTTGAATATTGACACCTTCAGCGCTAGTTGCTAGCCCCTGTCCTTCAAGAGGTGGGCATGGGGTTGTCACAACACATGCCCTAAGAGACCGATCATGAAAAAGGATTATTAGGACAATGATGCTCTAGAAATTATCAAAGGTACGATATGCTTCTTCTCCACCATAGTTGTAGTACTTATAGAGACTTGTTCTAGTAAATGTTTCTGATACATGGCTCATGTTCAGAGCTCAGAGATTTCAGTGGAGCCATTATCTCGATCCTTAAAACAAGAAACACCTATTGGATGGAATTCAATGATTCCACACTGGTTCTAGAAGTGTGAGATTACTCTAAGATGTGAAAGCTATGAGTGTGATTCTCTTGTAGCTACCTCAATGCCTTACAACGTCATCTTGAGTATTTACTTGTTATCTACATTCCATGATTATAATGATTGTTTTATGTGTACAATGTGATTTTTTTCATAGATATGAGACTATGATTTTAATCACTGGTGAGATGGAAACCATTTCATCGCTTGATGTACTTTTTCATAGGAGAGTGTAGCGGATCACTCACCTGTATCCTAGCCCCACCCTTGGTATAATGGTTGAGAGGATTCCAAGATTTCATGTAGTGGTAGACGAGAATGATGATGTTTTTCTGGAATATTTTCTAGGAATTCCTCATCATATGGAGGTAGAATTTTTCATGAACTTGTACCTCGGTATGGCACTGATATCCACACTCGCTTAAGAGAATTCTCTGGTGAATCTTCATAAGATGAGGGTATAACTAGATTAATTGTAGGACAAGGTGTTCGTCCGACCAATAATTTCTCTCTGGGTAGCCTCAATTATATTTTCCAATAAGGGATACAATAATTTGAGGTTGTGTGTGGATTTATGATGCCTGATGTTGGTGATTGTGAGGAACATGTATCCACAACATTGAGTTGACGATATCTTCGACCAGCTGATGTGGGAGATGTGGTTATCAAAGATAAACCTCAGATCAGTCTATCACATGCTTCATATACAGGAATAGGATGTACCAAAGACATCCTTCAGGTACCGGTACAACAACTATAAGTTCCAAGTGATTCTTTTATGAGTGACAAATACTTCCTCTATGTCCATGGGACTCAGGACCAGGATCTTTTAGACTTATCAGGACTGGTTTTCTATTTGTCTTCATTGATGACATATTTTTTTACAATACAATGGGGGAGGAGAACGGTATGCACAAGTGGATAGTCTAGGATACACTACAAGAGGCCTAGCTTTATGGAAAGCACTTGAAGATCCAGTTATTAGATTCTGGAAGTCCACTTTTTGGGACACATCACCATAGAGGCTAGAGAGGGAGTGGGTGTAGTGAATATAGTGTAGTAATTTCATGGGAGCCTCCTATAGACGTTTCTAATGTGAATATGATCATGGGGTTGGATGGTTACTATCATAGGTTTGTGCCCAACTTCCCCTGAGTTGCGGAACCCTTGTCAGATTCGATGCAGATGGGAATGACATTTGTTTACAAAGAGAAATTTCAGTAGATTTTACATGATCTGAGGTAGAGACTAACTTGTGCCACCATCATGAGACAACCAATGGAGGGAATTGGGTATGTAGTTTACAATGGTGCCTCATGTACTAGACTCGATTGTGTCCTGACGCAGGAGTGAGAGATGATCACATACGGCTCACACAAGTTGAAGAAGCATGAGAAGAACTATGAAACCAATGACTTGGAGTTATCATTGGTGGTCTTTTCCATAAATATGTGTTGGCACTACATTATGGCTGAAAATATTATTTTTTACTATTATCACAAGATTCTCAGTAATATCATCTCCCAAAATGACCTGAACATGATACATTGGTGATAGCTAGAGTTAATCTAGGCCTATAACTTTGAGATTGTCTATACTACATGAAAGGGTAACATAGGGGTAGACATGCTTGAAAGGAGGACCAATTTTCAGCTGTTATGTGAGGTGATAGATCAGTTGGCCATGATGATGATATCCTTCGTGGAAGATGTTGGACATGTATACCATCAGAAAATTACTATTGCTCCACCACTCTTACAACGAGTCAGGGAGTAACATCTAGTGGATGTTGACTACGAGGCCCAACATGCTGGGTTAATCTCATGAAAAGCTCATGATGGATTTTTGATAGGTGGGAATAACATCATCCATTTCAGCGGGTCAACCATAGTGCCAGTGACATTGAGGGAGGAGGTGTTGAGGAAGTTCCATACATACTTCTTGGCAGTACATCATGTTGTGGAAAACATATATCCAGACCTCCGATGTCAGTACCAGTGTCAAGGGATGAAGAATGTAGTTGCATGTTTGTTTCACGATGCCTCACTTGCCAGCAAGTGAATGTCGGGCATTAATTTCATATAGACTTTTCCAACAATATCGAGGTACTATAGTTGAAATGGGATGGTTTCTTGATGGAAATTGGGACGTGGCTACAATGTTCATCTAGATTCCATAATTATATCTATGTAATAATTGACTAACTCACCATTTTAGATCACTTTTTACTCATCTAGGAACATGGACATGTAGAGAGAATGGGATGCCCTTATGTCTAAGAGATAGTGAATCTCCATGTATATCCATTGAAAATTTTCTAAGACTGTGATGCAAACTATACATATCTATAATATAAGGTATTATAAGAGGTCATTGGGACACAACATCTTTTGACCATAACTTCTCATCCCCAGATGTATGGTTAGACAGAAAATACCATACAGACATTAGAGGAAATTTTTCGGTCTTGTGTCCTCGATTGTTTTTTTATAGTTTGTTTTACCACCTTACTCTTGTGGATTTTTTATAACAAACAACTATCAATCCAGCATTGGCATGGCACCATTAGAGTACTTGTATAGGTGGTCGTGTAGATCACCCCTATGCTAGACATACCTACGTGCTTTTGCACTCATGGGATTGATGTCGTAATGCCTAGATCCCCCCCACAAAATGAACTAGGTGAATGATGTTCTCCATAGGTCGCAGCTGAGGAGGTACATGCATGATCTCTAAAACATCATCGAATGTGATGATTTGGAAATTGAAAATGGGGTGATGTTTGTAGAGTTCTCGGTGGAGATAGATGGTTAACATGAGCGGGTCATACGTGGGCGGTCTATTTCACTAGTGCGAGTTTGGAGGCATCACAAAAATTTCTAGTAGTTCAAATTGTAGTGGGATGATCAGAATTCTGATCAGAACCTCCATCTATTTGATAAGATTTTGTTTTGGATTTTGGGGACGTAATGTAATGTCCATAAATTTCTGTATATGTTTTTTTAATTATATGGAATTTTGATGAGAGTGTGATAATTGACGGTGTGTTATTACGGGGCCTGGTGTGCCAAAACATAATTTTGAACACTTTTAAGGTAAATTCAGTAAACCTGCGAGTGCGAAATTATATTTTTATACTGGTGCCTAGATTAAAAAACTGAGATCATCGTTGAATTTGTAGTGCCAAGATTCACAAAGGAAAAGAATAACATTGTTTGAAAAAAGTCTGAATAAATTATTAATATTTTACTTTTCAATGAAAATAATAAAATAACCAACTAATTTATTTTACTCTTTAAATCCAATGAGAAATGGTGGCAGTACCACACTATTAAAAGGTTATTTAATAACCTGATTCACTAGGTTGTGAAATCGCCTCATTGGGTAATTAATGAGTTAATAAATTGACTCTTAAATTAATAACATTATTGAGTAGAGAGTAAAACTATTTAATTCTAATGTTAAAAAACCATCGGAGAATGGATTTGGACAATCACAGGACAACACATGATGAAGCGCTAGAAGAAAATATTCTCTAATGGATAATGAATGATTCCATTATGGATCGATCTAGATGTAAATGAACGACGAACGAAAATGCATGCCGACCTTCTTCTTCATACACAAGTGAACCAAATGTATTCATTGTAGGAGAATTAATCATTCTATGAGTTTAATCATTCTTCATACCTGGTTAATAAACAATATAGTTAATGTGGAACAAACTACTAATGTGTTGATCCACGATTCGCTTAAATTTTAAGGACTTTGATGATCATTTTTCATTTTGCGGTTTTAATTATTAGCATACCTTCTTGATGTAAAAATCACTAATGTGGAGGGCTCAAGCCAATTCAAATAGGGCACAATCACTCTATGTTTTGATGTGTTCTACATGGGAGAATGTTCAATTTGAGGGAAACATGAAAATGTGGGTCATGAAGTGAAGGTGGTGTCCTGGGAGGTAGGTAGTCGCATATAGAAAAAAGATCATACCACTTGAGCTTCACTGGTGGCTTTTGGAAGGGAAGACATTGGTGGCGGCAGGCCAGTGATAGCCTCATGAAGGTGACAATGGCTGCAGGTTCCATGGAAGATAGGGGCGGCCAGACGATGCTAGCCACCTTGATAGCGGAGGATGCACCATGGAGGAGACATTGTGGTGCCGGCCGCAACAGAGACGTCACACCTCCGATATAGGAGAAAACACCAGCCACGGTAGTGGTGGACCCACATATCTGGGTCCCCCGCTGAGACAGCTCACCTGACCGGTCAACCGAAAGGGCGCCTCTAGCATGGAATCCTTGGTTAAAGACTTAATAGATATAGTCTGTTCAGTGGGCTGGGACCGCCTCCCGCTGGTGGTCGTGGCTAGCAGATGGACCGAACCGGGTGCATCTAGTCAAGCCCGGGTCGCCCTCAGTTTGGTCAAATCAGAGTCACACACAGGCTGGGTCTGGATGACCTTGACCATGTCAGGTCGGCCCAGACCAGGTCGGGATGGCCAAGAAGGGGTCGGCTCGGCCCAGACTAGGCCGGGTTGTCCAAAAAAAGGTTGTTTTGGAATAGTCTGACTGGTTCGGTGTATCCCCTTATGATTTCATAGTACATTATTTCTTAAACTAAATTCAATAATGTGTGCTAAATGCAACAACGAGTTCGATCACAGCATGACCAACCAAAATAGTCGTTCAAATTCTATTATGATTAATATTGACTAAATTTTCTATTTCATATAATCCATATAATTTTAACATCTATATTCTATTTTTTAGACATAATATAAGATCAAATTAAATTTTTTATATAAAAAAACAATTTATAAAAAATGAAAATTTACCACCTTTTAATTGCGAACCCTTTTTAAATACAATATTTGAAACTTTTTTATATTAAATTTGAAAAAATTAATTATTATTTATAATCGGGACATTGAAATTTAGTATCGATAAAATTTTGGTGATTTTCTGATAACTTTCAAATTTTGATGAACTCTGAAAAATACTAAAATTTTATTAAAAACAACTTTTTTAATCGAAATAATTTATGGTGTTAAATTATACATTAGTTTGGTTTTATAATATCATTAGATTATATTTTTATCATTTAATATATTTTAGGACATTGTATGTATTTTCACATTTAAAGAGGACATAAAAAGGTGTCAATATTTTGACAGTTATTGTTTCTTATAAACATGTTTTTTGATTTGACAATAAGAATGAATATTAATATAATTTATGCCACTTCTGTGTTTTGAGTATGTAAAAATGGATTCCATAATTTTAAACAGGAGAACCTAAATGTTTAAATAGAAAAATTTTATTTTTAGTCATTATGAATATTATTTTCAGTAAATATTTAATTTACATTGGTTAAATGGTAAATCTGGTAAATAAGGGTAAAAATATTATTATTATACTATTAAATTACCGTAACATGTGTCATATTTTTATTGGTTGATACATGTATGATAATTGGCTTCCGTGGTTCATTTTGGGGACCACTTGGATCCACTTGAGAGTGATAATGACACTTTATATTAATTAATTTAAAGTAATGACAGAATGGCATAAACATATATCTTTTAGTAAATAATTTTTTACAAAGTGTTATATACATTATCATTTAGACTATAAATATTATTTAGAATGATAAAACGCTTTCATACTTAATGATATATTATTTATAATAATTAGATGTCAAGACCCATTCCCCGAGGTCGATGTTGTGACTACCCATAGCCTGCCTTCCATAGGCCAAGGGCTGGGGACTAGTACCGAAGGAATATTCCCTAATACTGGGAAGAAATTGCCTTTATAATATACAATCACACATAACAAAGAACACAAAATGATAGAAACACAACAAAACTGAACTGTAAATAGAGTTATTGATGTTAGAAAAAGAGGCCCAAATAAAAGTCCAACTGGAAACTACAAGTACAATACTGCTACAATACAACTGCAGAAAATGAAAATTCAGTTGAAGGGCCATCCTTTGAGGTTATTACCTGAACGGTAGGTATAGTTCGCCTCCACAACACTCCAAGTCCACCCGTCTCTTCTGCATACTACCAAGATGTATGGTCCACCTCCAGTTACCGTCCAGTCCTGGTACTCTCATCCTCAGTGAGCATTGTCTATCATCTACATCCAACACAACAAGGTGTGGGAATAGCCCATGAAGGGGTGAGTATAAAGACACACAGTAGGGATCATGAGACAATCTAGGTCACACAAAATCCAACAATGAAAAAACAAAATATATGAAATCAATAAATACCCATTCATAGGTATATTCCCATACATATACCTATGTTATCATGTAATCCATCTCAATCATGAGGAAACAAAGAGATTCTGACGTAGCTCAGACCAGGATATATTCTAAGGGTAGTGTTATGTATCATTTCCCAGTCACAGCGTCGAACACCTCAACTGCAAGAGAACTCCTCATCTATCGAGTAATGTGGTCCTACCACATCACACAGAGATGCTTCACATTAACCTTGGATAGCGGAGCTATAGCTCATATCGATTACCGTGGCTCTGCCATGTCACCAAGTTGCTCCCCACTGTTGGTCTTCCTCGTCACATAGATCTGCTCCCCCTCGTGGCCTGTGGAGGTACTTCTTCTGTTGATTATTGTGGGTCTACCGCATCACCAACGCTCTCCCCAATTTGAGTCTTCCATGTCACCAAGGCAATCCCCACTAGGCCTATCGAGTCACTTTGAGTCGAAATGGTCGACATTCATCATGTCTCAGCAAGCCACTAGTATCCTGCACTATGCTCACTCTTCTCTGAGAGGATCCATTAAACAAGCTACTGGTAGATATTAAAATTTTCACAAAGTCACACGAATAAGTGTCTCAACGGTCTGCCATGTCATAGGGGTCTCAACATAACAGACGGCGCGTCAATAGGATGCCCAGTCTGTGAGTTATTATCCTTTTAGTCCCAAGGGCCTAGGTGAATTCGTGCTCGATTCAACATTACCAATCCCCAACTTAATCAGAAACATAGTGGGGTATCAATCAAATTAAATGAATCTCTCCAAGGATCCCAAAATTGCAGACGGTTCGTCTACCAGATGTCTGTTTCCAAAGTTGTGGCAAAAAGAAAGTAAAACGGTCGTAGTGGACCTAGGTCCAGCCCGACCCAGTCTGGCAGACCCATACTGACCCGGCATGACCCATTAGGTTTGGCTCATCCCGCAGTGTAGGATAGCTCATAGGATCCGGCCCGGACCGTGAGGGTCGGGAGGGCAGCTCGACCGAGGGGTACCACGAGGGCGTAGACAGGACTCATGGACCGTGAGGGCACAGACCGGCCGTGGGGTTGTGGAACGACCATGTGGGCATAGACCGGATGTGGGGGAACAAACCTGCCATGGGGGCACGGACCAGCCCCGAGGGCGCATACAGGCCCTGGGGGTGCATACCATCCCCGAGGCCGCAGACCGACCATGTGGGCATGGACCGGCCACGAGGGCGTGTACCGTCTGCGGGGTCGCATACCGGCCGCATGGGCGTGGATTGACCGTGTGGGTTCGTACCGGCCGCGGGGGTGCAGACCTACCACATGGGCGCATACCAGGCATGGGGGCACGGACCGGCCCTAGGGACACGGACCGAGTGCTGGGGCACAAACCTGCCATGGGGGCACATACCAGCCACGGGGGCACAGACCAAGTGCGAGTTTACAGACCGGTCACGTGGGCGAAGACTAGCCACGGGTGCACAGGCCAGGCACGGGGGGGCACTGACCAGGCGTGGGGCAGCAGACAAGGAGCGGGGTCACAGATAGGTCGTAGGGTCGCATACCGGCTGAGGGTGCACAAACCGGTTGTGAGGTCACAGACCAGCTGCGGGGCAGTGGACGGGCCACCAGAAGGAAGTTCAGTGGTGGCCGATCAGCGGACGACGGACGACGGAGCCACGAGTGGTGGAGCCAAGGGCTGGTTTCGTTGCGCTGTTGCCTTCTTCCCATTCAACACCACAAATAATCACAAGATTTGTGGAGTGGTCAGGCCTTGTCTGTTTGTCTCATACCCTCTGCATTAGGGTACTAGTATAAAGTTCATCATAAACAAGAATGAAGAACTTCAAACCCTTCCATGGTTATTAATCTATATACCTCCATGAAAAACCTATGCGGATCAACAATTTATAAAATTGATATGCATTCCTTGTTTTAGATGGGATGAACATGGGTAAAAATATAATCTTTCACAAATTAATCCCCACTCTCGGGTTGTTCGTTGATGTTGGCACGAGAAGAAAGTATGGAATTCGATTTTTCGTAGATGGAGATTTCCCATTTCTGATGAACTATTGATGAAGAAGGTCAAAGTCGAGGTCGGTGTTCTTCCTTGGCGGAGAGCTCTACATTTTGAGGTAAAGATCTTCATTGGAGAACATTATTTATCCCAAGGCTCTCTCCTCTCCCAATTCCACCCAGCAAAAAGAAATAGGTGAAATCATTTTTATATTAAGAAGTTATTATGTTGGCACACCCATGTTGGCATAATTAATGTACCGTGTTGTCACAATTAATTAGCTCAATTAATTGCCCCAATTTAATGGCTCAATTTAATGGCAGGGGTGGAATATTTGGGAGTTGGGAGGTTTAGGCCTCGAGTGGTCCCCACCACCATAACCACTCATGGTAGGTTAGTTTCGGGTGATCCCCACCACCATAACCTCTCATGGGAGGTTATATTCTCGTGGTACCCATTCCTTAACTTCCACATGGTGCTTTCAAATAAATGTAAATTGATATATATTTTTAATTTTATTTTATTAATTTACGTAAATTCGAAAAATAACAATCAATCTCGACGAACTACCATCATGGTGAAAGTCTCTTTAATGGAAAAATGATGTTGCAATTTCAACGGTGCCCACAGATTTCAATTCTGGGGAACTGTTTAAAAGATAGAAAATCCTGCTCGCACGTTTACAGAATGTAACTGAAAAAAAGGTCAGAAATTTATTCAGGGAAATCTAGCCCTCAGAATCTTGTGCCATAATTTTTTGTGGACTCAAAAATTTTTCATATACTAAAATAAAGATTTACATTGAAATTTTGTGTCTTTAAAATCTCTCCAACTCAAGGATTTACATCCGCATAAGACACAACTCATTACTAGGTAAACTAGTGGGGGTACTGAGCACGCATCTGAACCTCCCACTCCCTTGTGCTTTCCTAGTGGTTCCCATGATACTAGAGAATGCTAACCAGAGGTTTTGATAGTCCATGAAGGTCTCTCTCTTTTCAATCCTCAATCTCCACTGAAACCTCTATAAAAGACTCCACATTATCAACATCCATCTCTCAATGGTTGATGATGAGGGAAGGGTCATGCACGTATCTCCTCAGCATGGACATGTGGAAGAATTTAAGCACCCGGTGCAACTAAGGTGGAAGATCTAAGCATTATGCCACCTCGCCAACCATGCTAAGGACCTAAAAAGTTCCGATGAAACTCAGGGATAACTTGATGCCAGGACCAAATCTCCTCAAACCTCATCACAGTGAGACCCATAGAAAGACGTGGCCGCCATCCTCGAACTCAAAATGTCTCTATCACCTATCGGCAAAAAACTTATGCCTGCTATGTGTAGTATTTATCCACACATAGAAGATATTAATCTACTCTGTGGTATCCCATACCATGTATTGTCCCACTAGAGCTGACTGCCCAAGGCCAGTCTTGCACATTGGTGTTATGCATACTTGCCCATAAAACGCATCATGAGGTTCCATCCCATTGGTAGAGTTATAACAGTTATTGTATGAAAACTACACCAAAGGTATGTGATACTTCTAGCTGCGACCGAAGTCGAGGCCACAAGCACGCTGTAAGTCCTCCAGGGTCTAAATTGTTTGATCAGTCTGGACATCCGTCTGAGGATGGACGAAGGTGCTCAAACAAAGCAATGTCCCAAAATCCTCCTAGAACACCTTCCATAGATGGGAAGTAAAATATGCATCATGATCGAGAAAGTATTTGATGGTAATACATGTATTCATACAATCTCCAACACATAAAGGCATCCCAAGCTCTCTACTGAACACTACTATCTGATCGATTGGAATTGGCCAACTTGGTGAGTCTGTTAACGATCACCGAGATCGAGTCATGACCTATGGATGTGTGTGGATGTCCTGTCACAAAATCAATGGATATCATATGACACATCTAATCTGGAACCACTAAGGGTTGAACCAAGCCAGCTGGAACTTGATTATACACCTTCACGTCCAGAAATGTGAGGAAGAGAGTGGCAAACACTACCACTGCTTTCTTCATTCATGGCCACCGATGTTGTTGTTAGAGATCCTTGTACATCTTCGCCACTCCATGATGTACCGCTAGAGGGGTAGTGTGGAACTCCCTCATAACCTCATCTTGAAGTGGCACTGGTACCATGGTATGTCTTGTGAATAGGATGACGTGATCCCCACCTTCATAAAATCAATCAGGTACTTGCCCTATGGGTATCTGATCACTTCAAGCCTCATAGTCCGTGTCCACATGATGCGCCTCCCGGATTGACTGAAGAAGTGGGGGAGTTACTATAAGAGACTTAAGGAAAGTTGCCCCATCATGATCCACGAAGTATATCTACAATGAGTTCAACTACTCTATCGCTTCGCCGAGCAGCTGTATACCAGATCTCCTGCTCATTGCATCAGATACAACGATCCCCTTCCTAGAAATATAGACCATCTCAAAGTCATAGTCCTATAGGAACTCAAGCCAACTTCATTTTCCTAGGTTTAGATACTTTTGAGAGAAGATATTCCATAGAATATTGTGATTAGATTACACTATAAAATGCTCACTCATCAGATATTGTTGATGCATCATCAGGATGATGACCACTGATAAAAACTCCAGGTCATGGGTAGTGTAGTTCTGCTTGTTTTGTCTCAACTGTCGAGAATAATATGTGATCATTGCTCGCTCATGCATCATAACACATTTGAGTCCTTCCCCCAATGTGTCACAGTAGACTACATACCGGATACCCACGTCTGTTAGCCTCAATATGGATGCACTAGTCATCCTCTTCCTCTGCTTCTAAAAACTCCGCTGGCATTTCTCCATCCAAAATAAGGGTTGCCCCTTCATCATCAAGGCTGATATTTGTGTTGAAACTCTGGATTAGTCTTGGAAAATCCACTATTTATATCCATCCAAACCTATAAAACTCTATACCTCTGTCACACTCCTGGGTGGCTTCCACGCATGCACCGCCTCAATCTTCACTGGATCTACTCCAACTCCAGCCTCCATTATGGCATGTCCCAGGAAGTGAAACTCTTGAATATATAACTATAACCTCGAGATCTTACCATAAAAATGGTGCTCTCTGAGTGTGTCAAGTACTAGCTGAAAATGATAGGCATGCTCCTCCTCAGCAGTCGGGTAGATCAGAATGTTGTCCATGAAGACCACTACAAAGTGATCATAGTGTTTATGAAAGTTCATATTAATGAGTCCTAGGAACACTACTAGAGCATTGGTCATGCCGAATGGAAAAATGATGAACTCTTAATGGCTGTACCGACACTTGAAGGACATCTTTTTCAAATTCTCATCTCATACATTGAGCCCGTGATAGTCTGATACATGGTCTATCCTCAATAACCAAAATGCTACCATCATCTAATCAATGAGGTCATTAATCCGCGGGAGTGGTATCTTGTTATTCATAGTCACCTAGTTCCAGAACGGATAGTCAACACAATGTCTCAAGCTCTCATCTGCCTTCTTGGTGAACAAAATCAGGGCTACCCAAGGAGAAACACTAGGCCAGATGAATCCTTCCCATGCAAGTCCTCTAGCTGAACCAGAATCTCACAAAGCTTCATGGGAGAAATCTGATATGTTGGGTTAGATATCCATGACAACCCAAAGTACATGTCAATGTAAAATTATACATCTCTGTGATGCGGTTGTCCAAGAACATCATTAGCGAAAACATTTACATACTGTTCCACCACTACAGGATAGCATGAACTCTCTATATCAATAGCTCTGAGGGTATGGCTACCCGACTGATGTGTAATCGGTTGCACCCAACTCCGGGTAAGTCTATCTCATGCTAAAATTTCTCCCTTCTCGACGTTGAAGGTAAACATGGTCCCATCGATGCACACACACTGCACCATGCGCCTAATATAGTTAATCTGAGCATGGATTGTATATAAGCAGTCTATACACAAGATGATGGCGTAAGGCCTTAAAACCACTACTAGGAGATCCTCACCGAAGCCCTCACCTCCTAGTGTTAGCTGACACTACTGACACTCGTGTGTAATCATTGATTCCCCTCCTATAGGAATCTCTAGTCCAAAGGATTGATCCAATGACTCTGTCTGAATCTCCGTGCTCCGAGTGAGTGTAGTCGCAATAAAAGAATGATTGGAACTTGTGTCTATATGTAATGCAGCCATGGTGGAGTATAGACATATCATATCATGTATCATCTCTAGATCGCCGTGATCATAGGCCTCACCATCTTGAAGATGAGCTCTCCCCTATCCTCATGCCCATTACAGTTAGGGTGAACCTCCTGGTGACGGTGGAAGTAACATCTCGAATCATCGCCCACCACCATCTGCACGGCCTACTACTTTGCCACATCCACCTGCTCCCTCTGGAACTTCTCGATCGAATCTATGTCTCTGTCTGGGAGGACCCTCAACCATCTGATGATCATCGATACCGTAGGTTGGATAGTCACGAGACATGTGACCCTGCCCGCCGTAAGTGTAACAATTCCCACTCATAGTATAACTGGATCTAACTCGAGTGCCCCGCACAACCGGTCATATGTCTTGTGGTCGTCCACCTATAGGTCTGGTCATATTCGACTTCTGTGGCGTCTATCTACTACCAGCTGCAGAAGACTACACTACGTGATGAGTGGTAGTGGGTCACGCTACTGGTGACTTCTCACCAAGTAAACTCTCAACCAAGAGGGCTCTCTCTAATACCACCGCTTGTGGCGGGTTGCTGAGTGAGATCATCAGAGCCCTGATCTCCTACCTGAGCCACTTCTCAAAGGTCTAAGCCATGAAGAATGGATCCTACACCCTATCGATGAAGTAGCATGAGAGGTTACTGAACCTCGTTGAGTACTGAGCCAGAGTCATACTGCCCTGCTACAGGTGAAGTAGATCCTGTATGCGCATTGCACAAAGAGTCGATGGGGAATACTCTGCACAAAAGAGGCTCTCGATGTATGTCGGAGAAGCATCGACTCATTGTGAACATGGAGCATCAAGCTCCACCATCTTCATACTGATTATTGTTGAATGTTGGTGGCAAGGATCACCATGAGATTTGCTGGTGTCCCTACTAGTCAAAAGTCTCTCACTACACCCTCTATCCAATCCTCATCGCTCGGTGGGTTATCAAGGCATACAATTATCAAAACTCTAGATGTCTATCATTGTGGAGGAATCTGGATATGAAAAAGGTGTGCCACGAAATAATGTTATACCTGGTGAGCTGGCTGAAAAGATAACAAGGAAAACATCTGAAAACACACATGCAATCAATGTTTTCATTCACTGAGTTAGAAATCAGAAGTCAGGTTCCTGGTGTATGGATATATCATCCACCACACCAACACGTGACTCCCTGAACTGAAAACTGCACACATTAACCATTACACTCTTGCTTCACAGAAATGATCAGTGTCCTAGTTTTTAAATAGAACTGAGTCCTTTGATACTAATATGTCACGACCCATTTCCTAGGTCCCATGTTCTGACTACCCAAATCCTATCTTCCATAGGCCAGGGTCATGTGACTAGGACCGAAGGTATATTCCCTAAAATTGGAAGGAAATTCCTTTATAAACAGCATTCACACATAACCATTTAACCAATAATATAGGAACACATGTAAACTGAACTGTAAAGATGGTGAGCGCAGTATGAAAAAGGGGCCAGAGCCCAACTGGAATGTACAAGTACAACTGTGATACAATATAACTGATGAAAAGGAAATGTTAGTTTATGGGGAATCGACTGAGGTTCCTACCTGACGGGTAGGTACAATATGCCTCCACAAAACTCCACGTCCACCTGTCCCCTCTATGTACTGACACACTATATGGTCGACCTCCAGGTACCATCCAGTCATGCTACTATCACCCTTAGTCAACAATGTTCATCATCTACATCCATCAAAACTAGGTTCATGCATATCTCGTGTGGGGATTAGTATAATGATACTCAAAAGGGACCCCGACACCCTCTAGGTCACACAAAATCCATCAAGGATAAAAATAAGTATGAAATCAACATATAAAATTACATAGGAATATGCCCAAATATATACATAAGTTATTAATAAATACATCTCATTCATGTGGAAAACACAGAGGTTCTAACTCAGCTTACACCATGATTTATTCTAGGGGTAGTGTTATGTAACATTCTCAGTCACAACATCGAACACCTCGGATGTTGGAGAACATAGCCTTTATTGAGTACAGTGGTCCTACCATGTCACATAGAGGTGCTTCCCAGTTACCTTAGACTACTGAGGTACTCCTCCAGTCGAGTATTGTGGGTCTTCCGTGTCACCAAGGAGCTCCCCACCATGGGTCTGCAGCATCACACAGAGTCGCTCCACATCATGGCATGCTGAGGTACACCTCTTATTGATTACTGTGGGTTTTTCGTCTCCCTAAGGAGCTCCCCAACATGGGTGTTTCAGATCACCATGGTTCTTCCCACTAGGCCTATCGATTCAATCTGAGTTGAAATGTTCAGCATTCATCAAGTCTTAGCCAGCCACTGGGTTCTCGTACTACACTCGCTCTCCTCCAAGATGATCTTCTCCACATTCTACTAGACGATAGTCTAACTAAGAATAATTCCCATGAAGAAGTGTTCCAATATTCTGTCACATCACAGGGGTGTCAAAATAATAGATGGTGTGTCAATTTGATACTTGTTCTGTGAGTTATTATCATATTAGTCTCACAGACTGTTTGGATTCACGCACAATCCAACCTGACCGTTCCCAAAAGTAATTCAAAAGACAATGGAGGTATCTCTTAATGGGACTGACTTGCTCCAAGGATCCCAACTTTGTAGATGGTTCATCTATCGGATGTCTGGTCCCAAAGTAATGGCCAAAAGAATGTAAAAGGGTTTTAGTGGGGTTGTGTCTAGTCTGACCCATCCTGAACCGTTTGGTCTAGTCCATCCCACAGTGTGGCCCAGCACGTAGGGTCCGGCCTAGCCTACGAGGGCCACGGGGGTGCCATAATGGCAGATCAGCCGAGGGGTACTGTGAGGCTGCGGACCAGCCGTGGGGGCGCAAATCGGTCATGGGGGCGTGGACCAGCCATGAGGCGGTGGTTCGGCCGTGGGTAGATGACCTGTGTCGAGGCGGTGGTCTGGACGTGGGTCAGATAGCAGGTCACGGGGCCGAAGTCTGGCCGTGGGATGGCGAACCAGCCACGGGGCGGCGGTCCAGCCGCGGGATGTTGGTCCGGCGGCGACAGTATGACAGATGGCGGTAGGCATCTCGGTCGATGACCGAGGCAGCTCAGCAGATGGAGAAGCTGCCACGAGCTGAACCGCGGGGCAGCGTCATTGATCTGTCGACTTCATCATGTTAATCATCACAAGATTTGTGGAGGGATCGATCAATGTTTGTCTTGCTTGTACCCTCTATATTAGGGTCATAGAAAACGACTCAACATAATCAAGAATGGATAAATTCAAACCCAACCTTTATGATTATTATCTAATCCCAAAAAATAAAACATATGCGGATTAACTATTTAGAAAGTTGATATGTGTTCCTTGCATTATAAGGGAAGAACATTAATAAATATATAATCATTCACAAATTAAACCCCTACCTCGGGTTGTTCATTGAAATTCGCATGAGATGGATGTATGGACGACGATTCGTCGTAGATGAAGACATCCCACGTCAGATGATGTCCGTAGGAAGAAGGTCAAAGTTGAGGTCAGTGTTCTTCGTTGGTGGAGCACTCTTTTTTTGGAGGTTATGTTCTTCATAGGATAACATTATTTCTCCAACAGGTCTCTCCTCTACCAATTCCACCAATCAAAATGAAAGAGGTGCAAATATAATTAACTTATGAAGAAATTATTTTGGCATACCCATGATGAAATTATTACTATACTACATTGGCACAATTAAATAGATCAATTAATTTACCCAATTCAATGGAAAAATTTAATTACAAGGGTGGAATATTGGGGAGTTGGAAGGTTTTGGCCTCAGGTGGTCCGCACCACCATAACCTATCATGGGAGGTTAGGCTCGGGTGGTCCCCACCACCATAACCCTTAATGGAAGGTTAAGGTATGGTGGTCCCCACTTCTCAACTTCTACTTGGAGGTTTAAAATAAAATAAATTGGTACACAATTTTATTTTTATTTTATTCTTTATTGTAAAACCCAAAAACAAACCTCCACTCTCGACCAACTTCCATCGAGGTGAATGTCTCTTAAAGAATAAATGATTGCCATGTGATCAACGATGCCCTCAAATTTAAATTCTAATCAATGGTTTAAATGATAGAAAACCCCACTCGCACATTTACTGAACATACCTGAAAAAAAAGTTCATAAATTTAGTCCGGCCACTCCGAGCCATAGAATCACACTCCACAAATTTATGTAGACTCATAAAATTACCTTAAAAAAAATTTACATGGAATTTTTTAGTCTTAACATAGAACATTAAATAATTAGATTTATTTATGACACAATGACGATGCAGTAATATCCTTATAAACGAATGAATCAAAATAATGGTATTATAAATATTAAAATAAATAAAATTTAATGTTTTATTTGATATCCTCAAATTTTCTAGGTGAATATGACATTTTTTGAATAATTCAATTTATCTCTTTCAAGGTAATCATGTAGTGATGACTTTCACAAAAACCAAATACTAAATAGTGTCAAAATTGGCTTATATTAGTTTTTTTTTAAATATTATATTATTATATTATATAATAAACCTAAAAGTATAAGTCTCAGCCAAAGAACATATATAATGATAGTTATATAATTAATGAACCACTTGAGGTTCCCTTTTCATTTTATTGTATGTTTATTAACCAGTTATTATAATAAAACAAAAAGACATAGAAAAAGGTAAACTATTTAACTATGAGTTAATTCTTAAAGAGAAGGTTAATATGGTGACCCAAAACTATCTAATACATTTTGGTTGATATTTTTTCCACCCATCCCCACTGTGACATCAATATAAATCATTTTGGAGGAATTATAAACTGATAATGATTTTAGTATAAAATAATATTTCAATATTTTCTTATGTTGCCCCTCATATCTCATATAAAATGGCACTCCCCCTTCTCTAAAATTCACATCCCCAATGCCATTTGGCTCTACCATCCCCTACCCAAATATCCTCTCAATTATCCTCCATTCAATCTAGAGGACTTACATTGATCAGAAATCCATCTTATGAGCCCATTTGATCATCACAAAATGAAAAACCCAGAGAAGAGATAAATATTTCACCACCCTCTTTCAAGTTATTTACTTCATCCACTTCCTCTCTTTTTGTTGATTCCATACAAAAATATAAAATATTTTACTTTATAAATTATTTTATGTTGTTATAAATATGGTACAACAATTTTCGTTATACTATAGATCCTATAAATGAAAATGTCACCAAATGTGTGTACGTATGGTTTACGGTCTCCACGTCATGGTGTAGTTTGTTATTCAAACACTTAATTATTTGGATGGCTATTATAATGAGTATAACAGATGTAAATAATAAATATAAAATGTTAATGATTATTTATATATGATATACCATCAAATTACCTACTATTTTACCATTAATACAATGATATTGTGGCTCGTGTGTACGTACAGATTATCGTTTCCACGAACGCGATGAGATTCATTTCCCTTCATAATAATTAAAGAATAATTTTTATTTTATGATTAAAAATAATGATTATAAACATAATATCATTATGTATATGAATAAAATACAGACCATCCATAATAAACATGGATTACGTAACCAAGCATATAAAGGAAAACGAATCTGCTATCACCTGAAACGATGATAATACATAAATATTATTAAAAAAGTAATAATAGAGGACCATATATGATATTATATTTACGAATATTGTTCTTGTATAATTTTATAAAAATAATTAACTATTATATAGGATGTTAACGTACACTTGACCAAAGAGAAGTTCATGTTAAGGGTTAATTCTGAAATCTCTTCATTATCCGAGGTAGTTTTTTTGTATGTATCTACTGTGACCTCTTTATCATCCACATATGTGTTTCATAAAAATATATTAAAGAGAAATATTTTAAGATTTTATATAATGGGATATTTAATTATATCATCATTTTAAATGGTATAAATATTTATTCTCCTAAGTAATTCTCATTAATGTCTATGTTTTCAAAATGGGTTTTAAGGATTATTTAATATGGACATGATTTTTTGTAAAATGTTAATTCATTTCACAATTTTCAAAGAGGTATGGGACACTTTGAATCAAAAATGTATTTAAATGTCTCCCTTTCTAAATTTTTTGACTTTTAATTTTTATCATGATAAAGGGATATGACTCTCAAAGAGGTTCACATATCATTTTCATCTATGTCATCATCCTTTGATTGATTTTAAACTTATTTGAAGTTGATTTATTATGCTATAAATCATCAATATTATATTGAAGGTTTTGTGATATGTTTCACTGTGGATGTGTTATATTTATACCATTCATGGTTTATGGATAAATTAGCGACATTTCATATGCCAGTTTTAATATGAATGTTTATGTTATGTTTCATCCTTTTCATATCAAGAATGCATTAAACATAGTGCGTGACGGGTGGAGCCCACTATATCTCCTCGATGCATCAGTCGGTCTCATGATACAAACTTGTGTCTTGGGACATGGTCTTGACAAAATCATATTTGTAGACTTGTAACTAGTCCTTGACTATGTGGTTATTATATCTGGAACTATGCTTTCCATCGTTATGAAAATTGATATTTGATATTGCATGTGATTATTCGACTAGTAGAATATCCATGTTGATAAGTAAATGGCATGATTTTATTTATATTGGCCATATTATGATGAACTTTATGTTTAAAAGGATTATGCTTTAGATGTAAAAATTTCATTAAATGTTTATTATTATTTATAAATGTTTCTGGTATATTGTTATCCTACTAATCATCTGAACTCACCCATTTATTTTTTTTCCCCCGGATGAAAATAAGTATATTATGACTAACTTTTCGGGATAGTCTAAGGGATATTAATGTGGTCAATGGAGACAATGTTGTTGTTTTTTTCATTTTATAATGTTACTCAAAAATCATGTATATAATCTACATTCCAAGACTACTAAACTGACCGGTCCTTCCAGATTTGATTCCTTGTAATCATGCCAATATATTAAAATTATACACCTATTCTGGGTAACATGGGACAGGGCATTACAGTTGGTATCATAAAAGGTTTAGTATAAACAATGGAAACTAGATTTAGATAAAATCTGATTAGATCACATTACCCTAATATATACTGTGACGATATGTATAGAAGAACATTCTAGAATATTTTCTAATGTATAGATTTTGTGATTTTTTCAAGAAATAAATTCCTGTCTGGTTATGACAAGGTAGAGGGAGCTCTGGAACGGATATACCAAGGAGTGAAAGATATGAAAAGGAGTTTCGGGTTTGACCTGGGGTATCCTGGTACACGACAACGGGGCTTGATGCACTCTTAGTTACGACACACCTGGGGGATATGCATATGATAATTAACATTTTCATTACAAACCATTAAGAAGGATTTAAGAGTAAAAACTTTTTCAAAGAAAACATTTTATGATTATTGGTTATGTTCATAACCATTTCAATTTACATTAGGTATTTTACAAGTTTGGAATTATGAATTGTGATTCATAAACTAACATAGTGTATGAAGTTGTTTAGAAATGGAACCTAGTAGAAATAAAAATAATTCCAGCAATACGCAAGATCAAAAGAATAGGAAGGATTATATATTTAATGGTATTAAGGGAACATTGAAAAAGAAAATAGTGTCTCGTGTATTCTTAACATATGAAGAAATTGTATCATGTGTTAATAAGATAAGTAAAAAATTATCAATGTCCTGTGGCTTTGATGAAATGATAGAGAATAAAAGGATGGTAGAGTGAAAGATGGATAAAGGTAAGAGGGGAAAGAATAATTTTCCCTAATGTGATAAATGTGGAAAGAATCACCTTGGTAAATGCATGAAGAGAATTGGATTATAATTTTGATGAAAAAGGACACCAAGTACTTGATTTCTATGGTATGAAAAAGGATTAAAATGTACAATCCTTCATCTGCAAAGAGTTGAGAGACTATGTGAATCAATGCCCAAATAATCAGAGTATGCCCCAAAATGATGCTATTGGATAATAATCAAGATATGATACTACCACAGATGAAGAAAAATGACTAGTGTTCTTATGTGGTTATAAAATAATTATTTCATTTGAGTGTTGTATCAATGATGTACAAGTTATATGAATTTTGGAAATAAATTAGGATTTTACTATAGTAAAATTTCATTAAGGACTTGAGATATTGTAGAACCAAGAAAACAGACTCAATAGAAGGTTAAAATTTTTTGGATGTTATATGGTTGAGAGAAAGATAAAACACAATATGTTTCTAATACCGAGGTTCCAATTTTTGAATAATATATGATTAATTTGGATAAATTATATTGGATATTCTTGACTACCTTGAAACTGATTAATTTTTGGTTTATTCAATCGTTATTGGAATATTAAATATTGTTGGATATAAAGAATATATCTAGTATTTTATAAGGAATAAGGAAGAATGATTGTAATAAATATGCTTTTATGGTAATTAAGGGTGTTACCATGTTTTAATAGAATACATGATGAAGGTATTCATATGTTATTATGTGGAAAAAGTGGTCTTCATTTTGATTTCCATCATTATAAATTTTGGACAGTGAGTTTAGGAAAAAGTATTTTGTATAAGTCAAAAGATTGGAATGTATTATGTTTGATGTTGGATAATATTATTAATCTTAAATCATTTATTAGGATTATTTTGGTATTGCAATAAAAAGGACAACCCGGAGGTCGGGCAACAACTCGTCGCATCTGGCAAGGGCGTGAGAGTTGAACCCGCAACCGAAGGGCGACAAGGGTGCATCCCAGAACACTGGCTTACATGATGTCCTTCTTTGTGTAATGTAATTTTATTTATATATTATAGAAAATGAATTATAAATTAATTATTTTTGTAACCCTATATTATTACGATAAATAAATTTTTTTTAAATCTATTATCTTTTGAGTGAAAGGTGGGTTATTGGTAAGAATTTTTTAAAGGAAGATAATCTACATATCAAGTATATTTTTTTCCTCTTATTATATGAATAAATTTATTCAATATCTTTATGGAAGAGATCTTAATACCAAAAGTGTGTAATCCTAAAACCTTATGGATTGATGAACCCACAATTTTTTAAATCACCATATATTCATGGCATCGAGGACCTCAATTTTTCAATTATATGTGATTGATACCCTCAACCACTCCATATAAATATTTATGTTTTTTCAAAAATTATGTCTCTAATAACCACCAATTCTCTCTTAATCATGATCATAATTTGGTGGTGAACTTTCCATTTCCCTTTACCTCTTATTAGGACTAAATTTTATTAGACGAGTTTCTGATGTGGGTTTTCGAAAAATGTATTTTTCAATTTTTATAAATATATTTTAGAAGAAAAATATCAATTTTTGAGGATGAAATTTATTGACGGTGGGGAGAATGTAACCCCCCAATTTTTCATAGTACGTTACCTCTTCCATAAAATTCAATAACTAGCGCTACACGCAATACAGAGTTCGAGCGCACTACAACCTACCAAACTAGTCATTCAAAAAGTAGTTATGAATAGTATTAACTGAATTATTTATTTTATATACATTATATATCATTTACATACATATTGTGTTTTCTAGACATAATATATAATCAAATTGAATTTTTTTGATAAATGAATTATTTTTCAAAAATGCAATTTTACGGCTTTTAATGGTGAACCATTTTTCAATACAATATATGACACTTTTATTATATAAAATTTGAAAAAATATACTTCATCATTAGAATATATACGTACAAAATTTAGTTTGGATAATTTTTTTTAGTTTTTCTTATATCATTCAAATTTTGATGAATAGTAAAGAAAACTAAATTTTAATTAAAAACAACTTTTTAAATCCAAATAATTTATTGCGCCTAATTATAAATTAGATTGGTTTTAACACATCATTCGATTTTATTTCTATCATTTAATATAATATAGGTCATTGGATGTAATTTCACATTTAAAATGGACATTAACATGAGTCAATCGTTTAATTATTATTATTTCTTAAAAACATGCTTTTTAACAATGGGAATTAATTTTAAATTTATTTCTGCAACTTCTGTGTTATGATTTTAGATAAATGGATTCCATTTTTAGAATCAGGAGGTCCAAATTTTATAAATACATATCTGTTAATTTTTATTCATTATGAATATTTACTTAAGTAAATATTTTTTTTACATGGTTAAAGGTTAAATCTAGTAAATAATGGTAAATCATATTATTATAATAATAGTAAATTACCCTAACATGTGTCTTATTTCTATTGGATTACACATTTTCGACCATGGGAATCATTCTATTGATTTTGGGATGACTTGGATCTATTTGGGAGTGATAATAACTCCTTATATTAATTAATTTACAATAAAGAAAAAATTTACATAAACATATATCCTATAGTAATTTTTTTTTGAAAGGTGTTATTTAAGTTATATTTTTTACTATAAATATTAATAATAATGTTAAAAATATTTTCTACATAATGTTATTTTATTTAAATTTTTTTACCTTAAATAAATAAATTTATTTTTGACACAATGATGATGCAGTAATTACCATATTAATGAAAGAATCAAATAAATTGTATTATAAATATTAATAGAACTGTAATTTCAATTTTATTATGACATCAATGAATATTCCAGTTGAATATGACATGTTAGAATTCATTTAATGTATCTTTTTTTATGTAATCATGTTGTGATGGATTTAAAAAAAAGAAATACTAAATAGTGTCAAAATTGACATAAATGAGTTTTTAAACCAAATATTATATTATTAAATTTTATAATAGTCCAAAAAATCTAAGGTTCTTCATAAAAATATATATAATTATAAGAATATAATTAATGAAAATCTTGAGGTTATCTTTTAAATTTATAGTATGTTTGTTAACCAATTATTATAATAATACAAGTATACGTGGTAAAAGATAAACTATTTATCTAAGAGATAAATCTAAATGATAAGGTTAATATGGTGACCCAAACCTATCTAAAACCCTTTGGATGAGTGTTGTCTGACCCAAAGCCACCTTATCCTTTAAATAAATCATTTTTATTCCATTAGAAAAAGGCAAAAATTTTATTATAAAATAGTTTTTCAATCTTTTTTTAAGGTGCCTATCACCTCTCTTATAAAAGGGCACATCCCATTTTCATAAAATCACATTCCAATGCCTTTTTGATAGGCCAAACCCTGACCAGATAAACTACAAACTACCATACCTTCGATCTAGATGACTTACATTGATTATAAATCCAACTTTTGGATCATTTTTGATCAACTCAAAAGAAAACACCCGAAGAAGAGAGAATAATTTCACCACAATCTTTCAAGTTCTTTTCTTCTTCCACTTCCTCTTTGTTTGTAGTTTCAAAACCAAAATAATAAATACATTAACTTATACATACTGTGATGTTATTGTAAATATGGTATAGCCATATTCTATATTCTATCCATGTTATAAATGAGAAAGACACCATGCGTGCATACGTACGACATACCGTCTCCACGTCGTGGGGTAGTTTGTTATTCAAACACTTAATCATTTGGATGTGTCAAATAATGAGTATAACTGATTTCAATAATAAATATAACATGTTTATTATTTGGTATATATGATATGCCATCCAACTTCATATGATCTCACCATCAATATAATGATATTGTAGATTGTTTATGCGTATAGATTACCGTCTCCACGAACACGATGAGATTCATTATCCAACCTAATCATTAAAGAATAATTTTCATTTCAGGATTTAAAATAATGTTTATGAACATAATATCATTTTCTATTTGAATAAATAAATCCTATACATAAAAACATGGCTTGTCTAACCAAGCATATAAAGGGAAATTAATCTGTTAACACCTGAAATGATGATAATACAAAAATATTATTAAAAAAGTAAGTTAAGAAGACAATATATGATATCATATTTATTTATATTGTTATTTATAATTTTATAACAATTATGTGACTATTATAGAGGATGTTAACGTACCCTCATGTAAAGGTAAGTACTGGGTAAGGGATAATTCTACAATCTCTTCAATATCTGATATTGTTTTTATGTGAGTATCTAGTGGGACATCATTATCATCCACAACCATGTTTCATAAAAATATTTTCAAAATAATCATTTTAAGGTTTTATGGAACGAAATCATTAAATATATCATAATTTTAAATGGTTCAAATAATTATTCTTCTAAATCATTATCATTAATGTCATTAATTTTAATATGGTTTTTAAGGATTTATTTATAAGGATATGAATGTTTTAAAATTTTTAATTCCCTTGAAAAGATTTAAAGTGGTATGGAATAGATTGAATCAAAACTTCATTAAATTTCCTTCATTCTAAATTTTTTGAGTTCTAAATGTTTTCAATAAAATGATATATTTCACTCAATGAGGTTTACAAATAATTTTCATCTATGTCAACATCCATTGACAAATTTTAAACTTATTGGATGTTGATTTATTAAGATACAAATTTCATAAATTGTATTGAAGGTTTTGTGATATGTTTGTTAATGTATGTGTCATTTTTATACCATTAATGGTTTATGGAAAGTGTATTTAAATATCGTATGCTACTTTTAATACGAATGTTTATGTTATGTTGAAACCTTTTTATAAGAAGAATGCATTGGAAATAGTAAGTGACAGGTGGAGCATTCTATAGATCCTCAAGGCATCACAAGGTCTAATGAATAAAACTAATTTCTTGGAATAAGGCCATGAGAAAAATTTATTTGTAGTCATGGAACAAGGACTTGATTTTGTGGTTATGATGTCGGGAATTATGCATTCCATCATTATGAAATTGGCTATTTGATATTTCATGTGATTATTCGACTAGTAGAATATCCATGTGGACAAATAAATGGTATTATTTAATTTTTATTGGCCATATTTTGTAGATTTTTATGTGTAAAAGGCTTATGTTTTAGTAGTATACATTTCTTTAAATGTTTCTGGTTATTTATAAAATTTTACACTATATTGTTATCATTACTGGGAATTTGAGCTCTCCCCTTTCTATGTTTTATTTTTCAAATATATGTAAAGAAGTATATTATGAATTAACTGAATGGATAGTCTATGTTATATTAATGTGGTCAATGGAGTCAATGTTATTGTTTTCTTTTTATTTTACAATGTAAAGTAATGTTCATCTATGTAGTCTATTTTTTAAGACTGATAAACTGATCTGTCCATTTGGAATTGATTCCTTTTAATCACTCCAAAATATTAAAATAATTCACCGGCTCAGGGTAACTAGTGATGGGGAATTATAGTCAGACCGGACCTGGGCCCGGTTTGACCCAGTTAAGCTTAATGGTCCATAACTCCTAAACCCAATGTTCGTTTGATGATAAGTCGTCAACACATGAACCCTTGGGATGAGTCCGTCCATTAATGATACTCCACATGGGTTTTGAAAATGAATATGTATGGCCAAGTTGGATCAGAATCACATCCAAAAGGGCCCATGACACTAAAATGCCTATAACATAAAGACCGAGCATCCGATTGATGCACCATATGTTGCGTCAGAATCCTTATTACATAGTTGTTCGTTAGGATCCCTCTTCACTAGACTTAGTGGTAGTTGAGGTATGTTTGATGGATATATGATGAGAATATATGGAACACAATATAATTTAGGGTTTTAATATTTTTCCTTGATGTCTAGTGACACACAAAACTGTGTAGATCGACAACAGAGTGACCCTATGTAGATTTGTAGTAGCGTAACCTGACAAGGACTACATTTATAGCGGTCGATCAATGATTAGTGACTTATAACCCTATATGGATCGACAACATATAAATATATGTGTATTGAGGAACTACAACCATGTGTGAATTGACTAATTACAACCCTGTGTGGATTAGGAGTAGCTCGGCATGATGAGGACCAACTTTAGGGCTGCCCATCGGGGATTAGTCACTTACAACCATGTGACCATCAATGGCCTACAACCCTATGTGGATTAGTGACATGTGACACTATGTGGATCAATGACATATGTACTTGTGTGGATCAAAAATATAATCACTTCATCCTGGTTTAGCAGTGGAAATTTCCAATTGAATAATGATGAGTTAGCTTTAAAACTAATAATCATTATTTATGTTTTTAATGCTATATACCTCATTTTAGATGATTCTTTTACTTATGCATTGTGATTGGCTTCATGCATTATGGTTTTTCCTTGGTGTAATATTTGGAGACCTTCAGGGGTCTCGAGGAACCTATTGGGTATTTTCATACTCCCCCATGCATGGGCTTTTCCCGCACCTTGTAGGGTCTTATGCAGACATCAAATATCATGGACCGACGGTAGTGATCCAGAACTATACTATGCACGAAGGTGACCTATTTATGAGCATAGCCATAGTAATGAGATATATATAAACATCATGTAGGATCCTTGGTGGAAGACCTCATGAGCCATTTTTCCTTTTAATGTATTTTCTTATAATAGGGTTTTTATTCGGTCCCATTTTTATTTCTATTCACACATTTTCTTTCTGTAGTTAGACTACATGGTTTGTTTTTGTGGTGTACTAGGTATGTGTGTTTTTATGATGAAAGGAAATTCCTTCCCATTTTATGGATATGCATTTCTACCACATGTCCACAACCCCTGGCATATGGAATGTGGGTTTGGGATGTCACGACATGAGACATAGGGAACAGGTCATGACAATGTAGTATCAGAGGAGTCAGTTTTACCTAAGAACTGAGACTCTGATCTTTCCAATGGGGACATATTTTTAAGAGTTTTGAGAATTATTTTTTAGTTCAAGTTGCCTAGGGTTGGTGCGGATGCTGATGTATCTATACACCATGACCCTATGTACTGATTCCTGAATCGATACACAAAAAAAAAGATTTCATGTTTTTTTTAAATGTATTTCTTTTCATCTCTTTTGAGTCAGCTCATCAGGTATAACATATTTAATGTAGAGCATTTTTTATATTTTTAGGATGTCACCTCATAGATAGGCAGCCTGGATTCTAGAGGGAGATCATGCTATTTGACCACTGAGTGATGAAGATTTGGTGAGGGCCCTCTTAAAGAGATGGTACCTTCAGGTGCTGTACCAGTAGCACCACTACCCATAGGGCACAAGTTGCCACATTACCAACCAGTAGATGGTGCATGCCAACTCATCACTCTGTATGAGTTCCAATGGTTGAGGCCTCCATGGTTTTGAGGTGATATAGATCCGCATGTGGCTGAGGTCTATCTAGATGTTGTGGCTATAGTTTTCTACGTAATTGGAACACCAGTAGACTATGTGGTGATCCATCTTTCTAGTATCTTCTAGGGAATATTACTGATATAGTGGAACCTGACACTCCATTTCCATGATGAGGACACCGTCACCTGGTTGTACATTGAGAGCCACTTTGAGGCGGAGATCATACAAGAGACACTACGCTCTGTGCGTTTCCATGGTACCTTTCACTTATATCAGGGTATCCTAACAGTACCATAGTAATCGACGATATTCACTAACCTCTCCCGATACACAAACCACATGGTACATGACCATTTACCTGGCCTAAAAACTTTGAGAAGTGTCTCTGATGGGAGAATATAGAATCGATAATATCTCTTAATATACCGACATTGGCTTGAGTGCTAGAGGGTGCACATCTGGAGGAGGGATTCCTAGGTATGCCATCACTGTCAGTAAGAGCCACCACCAGATGACACGTAGCTAAGTCCTCTACAGCCAGCAGTAGGTATATCATGTAGAGGTCCAAGCGGGAAAGACCTTCTGGTGGACGACCCCAGGATGTATGGTCAGAGGTGAGAAGTTATTAGGAAAGAGGAGGTCTGCAAAAGAGCTGACTATTTTACTTGTTATGTGTTTAGGTTCAAATGGCTCATGACAGCCCATCCTGCCTCAATGAACATCATCAGTCATTCAAGGGACTACCGAAGCAGAAGTAGAGATTCAAGTGGGGATGTCTACAGGGTGGCAGACATGGTAGAAGAGATATTCGTGTAGTAGGTGGTGTGTTTTGATTTGAAGTTCTACCGACACCACCTCTAGGACGTCCACCCCGACCTCAGGGTGTAGGTGGACTGGGATCAGTTAATCATCATCCAGTTGGGGCCAATAACCATGTCTCTTTAGATATGATTCGAGTTACAATCTAGGTCTACTCCCCCGAGTTGCAGTTCTTATAGACACTGGTAGGAGTCACCCATTAATTAACACATCTATGATTCATAGCATGGAGATTATGATGGAGTTGTTGGCTACATTCTTATGTTTATATACTTTAACGAGAGAGGATTCGATGGTTACACACTATTTTCTACAGAGAGATATTACTCTATTATGTAGAAGATTCTTCCGGGATCTCATAGTAGCAGTGTTGAGGCCTTACAATGATATATTGGTTATGGATTGGTTATCTATGGTTCATGCGTAGATTGACAATTTTAGGTGAAATGTGCGGTGTTTCCATGATTAAGGGACCATGTTTTCCTTCTGTGGTGAGAAGGGAACTCTTTGCAGCCATGATGGACATTATCGATAGAGGGTGTAGCCTTTCACTTATAAGTTGACTAGACTTACCCATGGAGTAATTGAAGAGAAGAGTTTGTGATATCCTATAATGCTGGACTAGTATACTGATGTCCTTCCAGTGGATATTCCAGGACTACCTCCTTGCAGAGATGTAGTCTTCTACATCGACCTTTACTGAATGATTACATTGATATCTACACTTGTATATCTGATGGCTCTTGCAGAGCTTCGGGAGTTGAGTGTATATGTAGAAAATTTTCATGGGAAGGGGTTCATAAAGCCCATCTTTTCTCCTTGGGAATCCTCAATATTTCTTTCCAATAAAGCAATCATGTGTTTGAGGATTTTTTTGGACTATCGGCTCTTGAACTAAGTGATCGTGAATAACAGGTATCCACTTTGGAGGATTGATGATCTCTTCGCTCAGATGAAGGGAGCTATATGGTTCTCATTGATAAACCCGAGATTAGTTTATCATTAACTCATGGTATGAGATGAGGATGTACTAATGATGGCCTTTAAATGCCGGTATGGCCACTATGAGTTCTTTGTGATTCATTTTGTCATGACCAATGCCCCAATATTATTAATGGGATTCTTGAACATGATCATCCGGCCATACCTTGATCACTTTGTGGTGGTCTTCACTGACGAAATCTTGGTTTACTCAGCATCAGATGATGAGCATGCCAAACATCTATAGATATTTATAGATAAAATATGAGAGAACTAGCTCTATAGAAAACTCTCGATGTGCTAGTTCTGGATATGAGATTTCCACCTTATAGGGTAGTATATCTCGGGGGATGGAGTTTCAGTAGATCTGGAAATGATATATGTAGTTCTTGATTGGGAGACACATATGAGAATGAACAAGGTGTTTAGCTTCATAGGGTGGTTGTGTTCTACTAGGTACTGGACTAAGATGTTTCTGGATGTAGGATCGAGAAGAGATTGCCTACGAATCTCTACAGTTAAGGAAACATGAGATAAATTATGCGACCCATGGCCAAGAGTTAGTGTTAAGGGTATTTGCATTGAAAATGTGGTGGTACTAATTAATTTGGGAATTGATTACTATCTACTCTGATCACAAGAGTCTCAGGTATATTATCTCATAGAAGGTCATGATCCTAAGACAATAGTTATGGCTGGATTTCATCAATGACTATGTCTTAGAGATATTCTACACTCTTGGGAAGGGGAACATGGCCGCAGACGTACTCTGATGGGGGTATGGATTAGAGTTGTTGCATGAGGCAACTGAGTAGATAGATGTGTTGAAGATATTATTGTGGACAGTGATGGAGTAGCTTACCTCCATTCAATGATAGTCACCTCCCCAGTCTTTCAGTGAGACAGGGAGGCACATTTTGCGGGCGTTGAGTGCAAGACCAAATATTATCCTATATCATGAGGACAATATCCAGAAGGGTATTATGATGGAGGGTAACACTTCTTCTTTATCAATGGATGCACTAAGGTACATGTAATGATATGATATGAGGTGTTAATGTAGTTCCTAAAATCTCCTTTGGAGGTACATCCTGGTGTGGATATGATGTACCAGGAACATTGACGCTAGTACTCATGGCCAAGAATAAAGAATGTAGTCGCATAGTTTGTTTCTTGATGCCTTACTTGAGAGAAAGTGAAGGCCAAGAACCATGTTCCAGCAGGATTGACTCAGACACATGCGGTGCCAGAATGGAAATGGGGTGGCATCTCTATGGACTTTGTGACATAGAAAAAATGTTAGTCCAGGGGCCATGATTCCATCTGGGTGATTGTTGACCGACTCACCAAGTCAGACCTCATCCTACCCATACAAGGGTAGGGATCAGTAGAGGGCTTGGGACCCCTCTTTTTATAGGATATAGATGAGATTCACAGGGTCATATCACTGATTTCCTCAGACCATGACAATATTTTTACATCCCAGTAGTGGAAGAGATTGTAGGTGGAATTTGGGACACAAAAACGTTTGAGCATCGTGTTTCATCCTCGGACAGATGGTTAGATAGATAGAACCATAAAGACACATCAGGACATGCTTCATTCTTGCATCCTTTATATTTTCCACAGTTGTGATGATCACTTTCCCTTGGTGGGGTTCTCATACCACAATTTTTATCACTCCACTATAGGGATGGAATAATTTGAGGATTTTTGCGGATGACAATACAGATCACCTCTTTGATGGATGAACCTACAAGAGTTAGCACGTATGGATCTAGAGATGGTATGGGATATCACTAAGAAGATGCAGATCATCAATGAGCATATGCATACTGCACAAAGCATGTAGAAGTCTTATGCAGACTGGATACAGGGACCCTTGGAGTTTGAGGAGGGCATTCATATTGTCCATTGGGTCTCACCTTAACAATTATTGCCGGGATTTGACATGGGAGGAATTTTATCTCTGATGTTCATAATTCTATTACAAATTTCAGCACAGTTTGTGAGGTGGTTTGCCATTTTTCTATTCCCCCATAGATGCACATGGATCCTCACTTTTTACATGCATCACAGCTATATAGATATATTAATGATCCATCACACATCTTCTATTTTGGATAGATAGACATTGAAAATAGTGAGGCATACACGATGTTCCCTATTGAGATAGAGGATTGAAATGAGTGGTTTCTTCATGGAAATTTTATCCCTCTACTGTGATTTTGGTGGCAGCACATGAACCTCTATGAGAGAACATGGTAGAGGGACGCTCATATTCATGTTAGTACCCCCATTGGTTTTCTTATCATTTGTAGTGCCGTTCGGGGAGGTAAATACCTTAGTTGGAAATAATATAAAGAACCATAAATTCCATATAATTTTTTAAATTATATAGAGTTATTATAAGACTACGAAAATTAACTGCGCTTGATTCTGAGGCACGGTGTGCCTGATAAGTATTTTTTGAATTTTTTATGTTATATTTAGTAAATGTATGGGTGGGAATTTATATCATTTATACAGGTCTTCAGATAAAAAATCAGATAGAACTGTTGAATTCACAGTGACAGAATTTTTTTAATAGAAGCTACCATTATTTCAAAAAAAAATTCAAACAAGTTAACTTGAAGAATTTTCAAAGAAAAAAATAAAATAACTAATTGACTAATTTTATTCTATAATATCATTGATAAATGGTGGATGGACTATACGGTTAACAAGTTATTTAATAACATCATTTAATAGGTTGTGTAACTGCTCCTTCGGGTAAATAATGACATATTAATTAATTCATTAATTAAACCCATTAATGACCAGAGTGTTAATATTATTATCTATAATGATAAATAAAACATTGGCGAAATGGTTAGGACAATTATGGGAGAACTCTCAATGAAGCACTGGTAAATCTTCTCCACAAAAATGAACGAATGACTCCATTGGGGATCGATCTGGAGGTCAAAAAATGACAAACGACAATGCACAAAGACCTTGTTCCTCTTCCACAAGTGGACCCAAAGTATTCAAGGTAGATGAATTTCTCTATCTATGAATTTAAAGATTTATCATACCCTATTTGTGAAAAATATGATGAACCTGGATCAACTGACTAATAGGTTGATTCTAAATTTGCATGAATCTGTGAGAGGTTGATGTGGGGTTATCATTCTGAGGTTCTAATAACTATCATTCCTTCATAATGATTAAAACAATAATGTGGAGAGCACAAGACAATCCAATCAAGGTCTTGACCCTCTGCCACTCTTGGTTTTGATGGGTTCTTCGTGGGCGAATGTTCAAATTGAAGGCAACACAAATCTAAGGGTCATACAGTGAATGTGGTATCACTAGTGACCCATAGGCATAGAAAGAAAGATGATCGGACCACTAGAGAATCACTGGTGGCCCGTATAATTGACACCAGCATGACACCACCATCCATGAAGATGTGGTAGCTCCCGTAGTTGTCACAAAAGACAGGGGACGACCGGTCGACATTGGCTGCGTCGGGGGAGGATGGCGTGCCTCATAAGAGACGCTATGGATCAGGCTGTTGAAGTGGTAGTCCTACATCCGCGGGTTACTCTGTAGACCAGTCCACTGGACTGGTCAACTGATGTGGTGTTTCTATTCTGGCACTGCCGATTGTGGAACTAATAGATAGAGTCCATTCGGGGGGGTGCAGGGACCGCACCCAGCTGGTAGACATACCCAGCCGGCATACCGGACATGGTCAGTGCAGGTTAGGTCACATCTGGGTCAGACATGGGTCGGGTTGGGTCAACCCAGACCGGGTCGAGGCGGGGAGGTCTGACTAGGTCAGAACAGACGTTGACCCATGTTGACCCAGTTACCCTTATTAGGCCATTACTCATAATCAATACATCTGTTTGACGAACCATCATCAGCATTGTAACCCTTAGAATGTAAATTTCCCTTTTAAATTCATCTCTTGGGTTTTGGAGAATAATTTAGTATATATGGGTCGGATAATACTCGATTACAAATAGGATGTCAGCACTAAAATAACTATAAATTACCGATTGTGCATCCGATAGAGGCTCCATCTATTGCATTAGAAACCATATGACATGATGGTTATTCATGTAATTTCTTTGTGGGACTTAGTATAATTTGAGTAATGACAAGTGTGTTGATAAGAATAATCTATGGAACTCAATTTCATCATGTGCGAGAATCCTATGGCTGGATGTCCTGTGACATTTGACCCTTTATGGATCAGCAGTACAGTGACCCTGTGTGGATCAACATTAGTGAGAAAAGATGAGGACCGACCTCAAAGTGGCCCACTATGGATCATCTATATACGACACCTTGTGGAATGAAGACATAAAACCCTCAGTGGATCAATGATTTACGACCATGTGTGGATCAGTAGGAGCGTGACCCGAGCAGGACCATCCATATAGTCGCCCGTCTTGGGTCAGTGACTTATGACCCTGTGTGGATCGACGATGGACAATCAGGTATGGATCAGTTACATATGAAGCTATGGGGATCAGTGAATTATGACCCTGTATTGATTAACAATAGATTCAATTCTTCTTGGTTCATTATTTGAACATATCCATGAATTAATGTTGATTTATTTATATAAATAATCAGCATTTTTCATATTCTTTATGTTATATACTAGTTATGAGATGGGTCTAATACTTTTGTTTTTTGATTGGGATCAAGATTTGTGGTTTTTATTTTGTGTAATATTTGGAGACCTTTGTGGGGTCTCATAGTCCCTATAGGGTGTTGTTAAAATCATCCATGCATGGTTTTTGCACACATTTTGTTGTGTCTTGTGATGACGACATACAACTATGACTGATGTTACAGAAAAAGGACAAGATAGGGAATCGAGGTGACTAGTTGATGTGGGGAGCTACAGTGATGAGTTGTACCCATCCTTCATTTCGGATCATTGGTGGATGACCTCATGAGATATTTTCCCATTTTCTCTATTTTCATTTATATGGGTTTGTCTTCTATCCCATTCTACTTTAGTTCACATATTTACATTAAATAATTATACTACATTGTTTGTAATTATTTTGTACTTGGTATCTGTGTTTAGATGTTTTATGGCAATGAAATCCCATTTAGGGATATGGCGTTCTAATGCTAGTATCTAATCCTTGGACTATGGATGTCAGGCTTCATGTTGTCAGATTACAGGCCCTGGGGGATGGGATACAAAACAGAAATATCTAAGGTGGGTAGAATGTAATGTCTGCAATATTCCATTTTTTATTCTAATTATATGGAATTATTCTATGACCACACACTTTGAAAACATGTGATTAAAAGTCCTTGTGAGACAAGAACATGAATCTCAATATTCTTTTACGTACCCATAAGTAAACATGTATTCCAGTTTTTCAATCCTCTGAACAGATGGTTGAATCAAAAATATGATGGCACCATTAATTTTAGAATGTCGAGATTCACATAGAAAGTACATAACATTGTCCATCATGGGCCAAATGGGAAAAGTTATTTTTTTGACATATTACAAAATAATAAAATAACTATAAAGAGTTATTTTATTTTCTTTTCTCATCTGATGAGAAGAGGACATTAATGTTGTGGAGCAGTTGTGAAGCATAATGATGGGGCTCATTAACGACTTATTAACTAGTGTGTAATGACACTTTAATGAGTCATAACAATGATAATGTTTCATAAATGAAACTACATAATAATTTGACATCGTAATGTAATAGAAACATTGTGACACATATTCCTTTTATTTTGGCTGATTCATTAGTGGAATGTGGATTTAAACAATGGGGATTCTCAAATGATCCTCATAAGAATTTATTATACAAAAATGAATGAAAAATGCCCGAGAACATCAAATGTCTTCGAGGAACCTTAATGAAAAGAGTTGGAAGTGATGAACGACGTTGATGTCTGGAACCCTCGACAACATAACATTGTGGAAACAAACATCTATGATGTATGGTAGTTTATTTTTAGGTTTATCCCATTTCCTTCCTATAAATGAAAAATACGATTCAACCCATGAATAGGTTGATTCACAAATTGTGTTTTCACGTATGAGGGTAACATTATTTGGGGGGTTCCCTATTTAAGATAAGTTTACCTTTTGCTATGACTGAACATATCCCTTGAGCCTTCACAATTTTACAACTTCTGATGCGGACAGTGTGGGATGAAATGAACAATGGCCTAAAACCCTATGCATGTGCGCTCCTTGTGACCAAAATATCCTAAATAGGGGAAAGTCACATTAGACACCATCATGATGATTACAGCGACATAAGAAAATTTTAGGTGAGGCCTGATCCGAAGACTGACCACCAATGGAACTCTGATGGCCCGTGGAAGGTGACCCCAATGCGGAACCCCCAGCGTGGCAGTGTCGGTGACTGCCGATGGCAGTCGGCCCCTACTGGACACATTGTGGTAGTGGATACAACTGGTATCATGGTACAAGAGGTGGTCGGCCCTTGCCAGCCACACATGATGACAGTGTGACACCATTTGGTCGGAGGCCATGAACAGCTTGTCGCAACAATCATGGGTGATGTGGCGCCATGCAGGCACCCCATAGCAGGAAGATGTACGTCTTGGTCATCCGGGTGGTTCAAAGATGTGTGGACACCCAAATGTGATAGGAGGGCCTCATACATCCATAGGGCCAGTGGAGGCCGGACACCGATGTCGGCCACATCCCAAAATGTTGGTTCACACTGGCCCACACCGGGCAGTCCGGGCATTGGGCTGGCTGGCCACACCACGATCCAATGTGCCGGAGCCATGTCTTAGCAGACTGGTCCTACAATCAAGGAGGCTGGAAAAGAACCTGTCTTCAAGACTCAGTCCGTGAGGCTAGACATGGGCTCTTCTGTCCAGGCCAAACAACATCAGGTCCCCGGGCGACCTGTTTGGTGGGACCCTCAAACAAACCACGTCGAGTCAAGCGTGGCGCATTAGGCCTGGACCACAAGTTAGTCCAGACCAGAATGACCAATATCCAAACATGGTCAGGTCAAATCAGTTGAATTAAACATTGGAATATTGGTCCCTCGGGCCGAGTTGGTACGGTCAGCCCGACCGGTTTGGAAAGGACCCAAGCGCTACCTCTCCCTATTTACTAAAATTCATAAAACATACAAAACAAGAATATGATTGATGATTCATTTGTAGCGTTGGGACCCTCTAAATGAGTCAGATCTCTTTTTACACCCAGAGGGGGAGTTCATGGATGTTGAGATATGACAAATTTCTTGAGGAGACTCAACTATGGCCCAGTGGTAAGAACATCTTTGTGAATTTGTAGGCCCATAGTTGAAAGAATTTCTATGTGACTTTTCATCACCATATTATGTGATGAGGAGGTGTACCTAAAAATACCCAGGATAGTGGGATGTACTTTTGTGTGACTTAGAAGTCCCACTATTCATTATAGAGAATTGTTTATCCAGCAAGCAAGGTGTTTGATTATATGACTAATTATTATTCTATAACTACACTATATGAATACCTGGTGTGAGTTGTCTTGTGATTTGTGCTTTAATATTATGATTTCTATGTTGTCATCTGTTTTTGATTTGGGGTCCCAATTAAGTATTTTTTTTTACTCATTCATGCATATGCTTTTCCAGAATGTGTTATGTCTTGTGCAAATGATCAATGTTTTCACAGAGACTTTGGTGGTCTAAGGCCGAGTGGTGCACATGGAGATGAGGAAAATAGTCTCTACGACATAAGACTTGGTGAAATAGGGACTAGTTTGCCCATCTAGGATTGGGTGGACTATTCATTCTACATTGGCTTCCAGTGGAAACCATATTCTCACAATCAAGTTGTGTTTTCTAGGGATGACCATAAGTGATTCTTTTTTTACTTGAGGTTTTTAAATTTTTTTGTTGGGTTAGTATTCCAGACCACATATATTATTTCTACTTGGACTCATCATTTTTTTAGTTATCCTGGTTGACTTTTTACTATTTACAACTTTGTTGGTCATGTGTGTGTATATAGATACTCCAGAAAATACCTTCCATGAGTTGGATGACACATTCGATTCTAGTCTCCATCCCCTGGCCTTCGAGAGGTGGGATTGGGGTAGTCATGGAACGGGTCCCATGGGATGGTTCAGGAAAATTAAAATAACATTAATTTAGAAAATCCATCACTTCATCAAAATAAATTACATTATTGAATTTTAATAATACACTAAAATAGATTTTTTGATTAATTTAATCATAATCATTATCCTTTATAATATAAAAATAATAATGAAAAAAATACATTTTTATATAAAAAATATATATTAATCATATTTTTTTTGATACTCATACCTTTATTATAGTGAATTACTATATATTATAAAGATGTTCAATTATAATACTTTCATGGGGTCATTCGGTGAATATGGTTTGGATCGTGATTTTGATGAGCATGAACTTCTACCATAAATGGTTTCGATCATTCTTTAGTTGTAGGATCTCAAATTTTACATGGTCAAGGGAAACTTATAGTGATTCTATATCCATTGTAATCTATGATAAATAGGCTTCATAGGTTACAATCATACTAGATGAGGACATCCATCCTTTTTTGGGTGAATTGGATTTGTTAAATACCTATATTTATATTTATAATTCATACACTATCTAACAGACATAAAAATTTTAATACTATTAATGGTATATTAATTCCAAATATATAACAAATTTAGTTCATGTATTATCTATTACAATATAACATAATAGAAATTTAATTAAATTACAAATGGAATCATCATTTATAATTGTTAGGGATGTTACAATCATTCCCCCCTTGTGAAAATTTTGCAAATAAATTTTCATTTCTCCCACCATAAAACAAATGGTAGAAATTTTATATCATCAATTTATAAGGTTGAAATATTTCTTCATCAAATAATTTTTTTTCTCCCAAAGAATTTGACAAGGTGGATTATCTTATTTCAAAGAGCATTGTACCTATGATATAAGATATTCACTAAATACTCCTCGGAGTAATGATCATTCTCCAATGGTACAACCACTTGATTGATTACATGTTAGGGGTCAATTATGTAATTCCTCAGGTGATATATATGGAGTAAAATATTAACTCGATATTGTTTAGGTGGGACTGAAAGTTGATAGCCAACCTCTCTAATGTGATAAATGATTTCAAAGAGGTTGATGTATCCTGGACTAAGATTTCCCTTATTCTAAAATATCCTCCCATTATTCAGTGGAGATATTTAGAGGTATTCCATGTCTCAAACATCAAATTCTAAGTATTTTCAGTTATTGTCTGCATAATTATTTTGTCAAAAAATGAGTAAACTTGATGTTCTTCAAAATGTTCTTTACCTTTTCCACCATTTCCATAACCATTTCAGGACATAGATATTTTTCTTCCCTACTTCATCCTAGCATCCAAGTGTACTGCATACTGTCCAATATAGGGATTCATATGGATCCATTTGTATGCTCATATGGAAACTAATGTTGCAAGACAACTCAACCAATTGATGATGGTAATACCATCATCCTTTTAAGTACATTAATAATTCTCTCAACATGTCTTAAACTGCTAGGATTTTCCAATAATATTATCCATAATTATGATGGTGATAGGCCATGATGGTTTTCAACTCAGTATTCAGAGATTGCAATAGTCTCTTTCCTATCATAGATTTGAATCGTGGATCTAAATTGGATTCAATCAATAGTGGTAATATATTCTTCTTGACCACATACCAAATTTATATATATGAATGTTGGTACAGTGAGAATTCATATCAAATAAAATAATGAAGTGTGTAGTATTTTTAATATGATCCACCACTACCAGGGTAGGATTATTCCCTCTTTATGTCTTTCGAAGATAAGTGATAATATTCAGTGTGATATTTTTCGATTTTAATATAGTTATGTGTAATGGTTGTGTCGTCCCTAGGGATTTTTTCTCATCATGCTTTACATTATGAAATACATGGAATCCTTATGTATATTTTGTGATCTCATTCTTCATATTTTTCCACCAATACATTTCTTTGAGATCTCGATATATATTTGTTCTTCCTAGGTGGATAGAAAATTGTGACCAATGTGCATTATCCAACATCTCATTCATCTTATAGTAGCCAAGTTATGTGCTACTAGTGCGGATGATGTGGGCATATGATGCCATAGTGTCAGAGAGACCCAGTGGAGTGATGATCATGACGCATGTTGGGACACCTTTATCATTTCGTCCAGGTATTCTCACTAGCAGTCCGGGATCAGGGTTTTTCTATGACTCCTTTAAATGAGCAACTCCACCAATTGTTTACCAGTCCGGGAACTAGAGATGTTCCAATTGTTCATGCCAAGGTGTAGGTTGCATCCGCAGTGGTCAGTTACTAGTCCTGTAGCGACATCTGTGTAGATTATCTCAGATCAGTCAGATAGGTTCACAGAGCTATGGATAAGGCCAGCCATTTCCAGTTGAAGAGACCTATGAGGATTAGGTTCTCGGCACCTCTACGGTTCGAGATACAATTCAAGTTTCCTCGATATTATCTTCATCTCTTTTTGGTACTGGTGCTACGCATAGCATTATATAAGTCATTGTTGTGTAGAGCCTTGGGCTCTGTTTCATTTCTTCTACCAATGTTTTGAAACTGTAAACTCTGTTGGGCAAAAGAACATTTAGTGCACATCAGTGCAAGGAGTGCCCTCTTGAGGATTGTGGGTTTCACTTCCATTGGGATCTCTATGTCCTAGAGATCACATGATATGATGTTATTCTCAGAATGGGCTGGCTAGTACCTTTCCTAGAATTCATCGACTGTTATCACCTCAAGGTGAGTTTCATATCACCAGAGGGTGGGTCATTTCTTCATAAGGGTGAGTGGGATGTCCCGGTGTGCAGAGTGGTCCCATAGCCTCATGGGATGGGAGTAGTTACAACCATGATTGATTGTCCTTATCTGGATGACCAGGGCACTTCACAGTAAGACTTTCTACCAGTGGTGGATTGTTTCGGAGATGTATTTCCAAAGGACATGACAATTTTTCCTCTAGAGTGTGAGGTACAATTTTCTATTGAACTTGTGCCTGGGGCGGCACTGGTGTCCATTCCTCCATATAGGATGGCTACACCCGAGATGCAGGAGCTAAAGAAGTAGTTGGAGGAGTTGAAGGAATTGGATTTCATCCGACCCAGCACTTCTCCTTGGGGTTCATATATCCTCTTTGCAATGAAGGAAGATTAAAACATTATGATTTTTGTGTATTATTAGTTGTTGAACCAATTGACGGTCAAGACCTGATATCCCTTATCGAGTATTGATGATCTATTTGATCAGCTTCATGGAGCCTAGGTGTTCTTGAAGATTGACTTGAGGCATGTTGCCATCAATTGTGTTTGAGACCCTCCAATATACCTCTATCATCCATCCGGGTCATGTATGGTCTATACGATTAATTGGTTATGCCGTCTAGTCTCATGAATGCACCTGCAGTTTTCATTGAATTGATGAATCGAGTGTTACATCCATAAATGGATTCCATTGTGGTTTTCTTCATGGATGATATCTTGGTGCACTCTCACACTCGACACATCCATGATACACATTTTGATATTTTTTGTGTACACTAAGAGAGAATCTGATATATGATAAGATCTCAAGATGAAACTTTTGGATGGATCCGAATAACTTCTTGGGTCATGTAATCTCGGAGTCAAGAGTATCAGTAGTGTCACGACCTGTCCTTAGGGCTCGTGCCATGACTATCCCAAGACCGCCTTCTATAGGCCAGGGGCCCAAAAATTTAAAAACCACACCCGAGAAAATGCAACTCCGGAAAATGTGTTTCCATGAAAGTATCGGTGATGTGATTCAAATGGTGCCCTTAGAATTGGATTCCGAGCACCGGTTCAAAAGTTAGGAAAACCCGCTCATTCGTTCACGAAACGTACCCAAGCTAAACTTTGGAAAAAAATGATTCCGGGAACACTGGGCCTCGGAATCAGGTGCCGTCAGAAACTGGGTTCTTGTAAAATCGCAAAAAAAATAAAGAAAAAATTTCCCTTCAATATTATGGGTCTTTACATTACTCCCACCTCAGGGATTTACATCCCCGTAAAGATACATCATAAACTAGGGAAACAAATGTGGGTACTGTGCAGACATCTGAGCCTCCCACTCCAACGTACACTCCTGGAGGTTACCGTGCTGCCATCTGATGCGCACTAGAGAAATCGACCGTCTATATAGGAGACACTCCTCTTGATCCACGATCTCCACTAGAACCTCAGGAAAAGTCACCCCATCATCAACGTCCAACTCTCAATGGTCAATGATATGCATCGGGTCATGCGCATATTTCCTCAACTGGGATACATGGAAGATGCCGTGCACCCGGTTTAACTAAGGTGGTAGATCCAGGAGATAAGCCACCTTGCCAATCCTGTTGAGGACCTAGAATGGACCAATGAAGCTTGGAGACAACTTGTTGCCTCATCCAAATCTCTATAATCCATGTCGAGGTGAGACCCGCAAGAAGACGTGGTCGCCATCCTCAAACTCCAGGGGCCTCCGCCTCCTGTGAGCATAAGACTTCTGCTGGCTCTGAGCTATTCTCATCCGCTACTGGATGACCTTGACCATTTCTATCATGGCATAGACCATCTCTAATCCCACAAGTGCTGACTCTCTAGGGTCTGTCTAGCACAGTGGAGATCTGCAAGGTCGGCCGTACAACGCCTCATATGGTTCCATCCTGATGGTGGGGCGGTATCTATTGTTGTACGCGAACTCCACCAAATGTAGGTGGTCCTCCTAGCTTTGACCAAAGTCCAGGACACATGCACAGAGAATGTCCTCGAGTGTCTGAATGGTCCTCTCCGTCTGAAAATCCATTTGAGGGTGAAAGACAGGGCTAAGACGTAACTGCATCCCGAACGCCTCCGGCAACCCTTTCCAAAGCTGGGAAGTAAATCAAGCATCTCGATCAGAGGCGAAAGATGATGGCACACCGTGAAGCTGTACAATCTCCTGAACGTAGAGACGTCCCAAGATCTCTACTGAGCCCTGCTCACTGATGGGTAAGAAGTGGGCCGACTTGGTGAGTCGGTCGACAGTCACCCAAATGGAGTCGTGACCTCTAGAAGTGTGTGGAATTCCATTCAAAAAATCCCTAGATGTCTCATCCCACTTCCACTTTGGGGCCTCCAAGGGTTGTACCAAGCCACCTGGTACATGGTGCTCTGCCTTCACCTGTTGGCAGGTGAGTCATTAAGAAACGAACTCTGCCACAACCTTCTTCATACCCAGCCACCATTGGTGTCGTCTGCGGTCCTAATACATCTTCTCCACTCCAGGATGTACCACCAAAGGGGAAGTGTGAAACTCTCTCAGCACCTCCTCCTGTAAAGCAACTGATACCAAGGTACGTCCTCTGAAAAGGATGAAGTGCTCACCTACCACAGAGAATCCATCAAGTGAATGTCCTGAGGATATCTGTGCACGCCGTGTCTCACAGTCAACGTCCCTGCACTGTGCCTCTCTTACCCACTGCAGAAGTGAAGGAGTGACTGTGAGTGACTATAGAAAGGATTCTCCATCACTATCCATGATGGATATCTGCAAAGCGGCTAGCTGCTCTGTCGCCTCCCCAAGTAGCTAAAAGATAAGAGCGATGGTTAACCTATGTCTCACCTCCTGGAAGACCTGCTGACATCTGTCTATCCAAATGAATGGTTTCCCATTCATCCATAACGTTCTACAAAGCTGCAAAGATTTCTCCTTTTCTGAAAAGAGAAATCCGGTCTGATCCACTGGATGAACCACGATCCTTGCCTAAAATGTCAATCCCGTCATGATCAGTTAAATCATGCCATGGATGACGTCGTAAGGCCTCGACCCTGCTACTAAGAGAACAAAATGTTACTCTCACCTCCATGTTTGATTCACACTGTCGGCATCAGTGTGTGGTCACCAGGTCTCCTCCAGTAGGAATCTCGTATGTGAGGGTCATGTAAATAGTTTTTAACCGGAACCTCTTAGTGTTAAAAAAAGACAAGAAAGCAAACATCACTATTACAAGTGTATTATATTACATCAACTCAAATTACAAGGACACAAAAGAACACAAACAACAAAGATAGAGGTATTATGGGAAAACACCACCATGCCTAGAGCTAGTCCCGCACTTGTCCACCTGCTTCTAGAGCTCCATGATCGTAATCTTCAACTGCCTGAAGTTGTGCTCTCCCCTATGGTTGGGGAGGACCTCCTAGTGGTGGTGGTGGTGGTAGAGCCTCAAAACATTGTCCACCACCTGTCGTTCGACCAGATCCTTGACCTCGTCTGCCTGCTCCCTGTGGACCGCCATGGTTAAACCTCTGCCATGCCTGAGTGGTATGTCAACCGTCTTCTTCCCCTCTGCATGGAGGGTCGGGCTGTCACCAGCCATGTGTCCCTACCCGCCTCATGCATAGCACTATCTTCCACTTGTAAGACTCGTTTTGCTGCGTGTGCCCCGCACCTCCAAGCCAGTATCTTGTGGTCATCCACCTGATGGACTTGTCCGCTTGGACCTCTACGACATCTATCTACTGCCGGCTGTAGAAGACTCTGTTATGTGCCGCCCTACGGTAGGTCTCGCCGCTGGTGTATACTCAGAAAGAAAGCTCTTGATGAGAAGGGCTCGCTCCAGTACCCCTGCCCATGTCAGAATGCTGAGGGAGATCAGAAATGCCCTGATCTCATGCCTCAATCCCTGCTTGAAGGTTTGGGCCTGGAATAATGGGTCTCGTACCATTCCCGTCTAATAGCGTGAGAGATCTGTAAATATCGCTGAGTACTGGGCTACCGTCAAGCTGCCCTGCCGCATATGTAGAAGCTCCGGGATGTGCACTGCATGGAGGGTGGCTGGGACGAACTCTGGTGGAAGAGGCTCTCAATGTCCATCCAGAGGATAGATGCCTCCTTGTGCACATGGAGCATCAAGATCCACCATCTGCCTGATTATGCGTGCAGGATGATCACTGCGAGAATCACCATGAGGTTTGCTGCTGTCCTCACTAACCTGAAAACTCGTACTGCTACCTCCAGCCAATCCTCGGCTGCTGGAGGGTCCGTCTCCCGGTGGAACCTGGGCGGTCGCTGACGCTGAAACTCATGCAGTTCACTAAGGCGATGTTTATCGTCAGTGGATAGGGCTGGTAGCATCGGTGGATCGGCGGGTAGAGGTACCGCTGGTGCCTCTACTATCAAAGGGCCCTATACTGAAGCCTCGTCGATCAATGGGATGTCGTCATGCACAACGCTCGGAACACTAGATGGATGTCTTCGTGGGGCCATCATGAAAAGAAACAGGTGTGCCATGGTCAAACAGTATACCTGGTGAGCTGACACAATGTAATCACAATGAAAACATGACACACACATGCAACTAATGTTTTCGTGCATTAAGTCGGAAATCAGAAGTCAGGGTCCTGGGGTACGGATATGTCGGCCGCCACACCAATAGTGGACTCCCATGACCGATAACCACACTCAACACTCTTAACACTATTGCTTCACATAGAAAAAGATCAGAGTTCTATGTTATGTGGAATAACCAAACTCCCCTGATAACAATTTGTCACGACCCATCCTTGGGGCCTGTGTAGTGACTACCCCAAGCCCGCCTTCCAAAGGCCAGGGGCTGGAAACTAGAACCAAGGCATAATTCCCGTTAAAAAGGGAAGGAATTGACTTTGTAAAGTAATCAAACACCACAGAGCAAGCAAGCAGAAGTATACACTATGAAAAAACTGGGTACAACAGAAGTGCGGAAAAATAAGTTGGCCAGAATTAAAACCCAAACTCAAAGTAAAGTACAACTAGAAAAGGGTGTTCAACAACTGAAATGTAATGTCGCAGCCTCGAGCTGCCCACTGGAAGTGTCACCTGAATGGTGGGTACAGATATCCTTCACAGCTCCTTGGGTCCAACCATCCGCTCCGAGTACGCCCTGCCCAGTGGTCCACCTCCGGGTACTGACCTGCTCCTCGTGCCTCAACCATGATCAAGGATGTCCGTTAACTCCAACCAACACAACGTAGTGCGGGCATAGCCCGTGCTGGGGTGAGTATAAGCTACTCAGTGGGGACCCTGAGACCCCCGAAGGTCTCCCAGAATCAACAAAGGATAAACCACAAAGGAAAGATACAATCACGAAGTAACATCCGACAGTACTTAGGTATATGCACATACATATACCTAAGTCATCAATTCCATTTCGGCTCCAACATCCAAGCCCATGTTCGATCATGTCTACACAGGATAGCACAACACAATCCACACAGTAAAGCAAGTCAATCATATCGATGATAATGATTGAAAGTCAAGATACAGCTCACACATGAATACTTCTTCGTATGATGATAGAGAAAATAAGATGTAGCCACTGATTCATCTAAGCCATCGGACCCACACATGATCTATAGGTACTAACCCCCGTAATGACCCACACAGGATCGATAGGTAACTAACCCCTGCAAGGAACAACACAGGATCAGACCCACACAGGATCTGTAGGCGCTGGCCCACACAGGACTGTTGAGCAATGTACCACATAGGATATGACCCACACAAGATCGGTAGCATTGATCCACGTAGGATCGCTGAGTGTTGTATTCATCACAGTCGAATCCAACGAGGATTTTTTACAGTCGTCATCGTCGTCATAGTCGCAGCCAGCTCTTGGGTTCCCGCACACAGCAAGCTCATTCGGGAGGGTTCGCTCTACAAGCCGAGGGGCTGATGCATCAAATGACATGAAGTATGGAGTTAATGTATTCAAAATTTCTATATCGTCAATAGGAACTCAATGACACAGACGGCGCATCAATCGGACGCCCGGTCTGAGAGTTATTGGTCTTTTCGTCCCATGGGCCCGGTTGGTTTTTAAGTCAAAACCAACATGACTGTACTCCAACTACATCCAAAACATGAGCGGAGTAAGCCAAAAGGTATGTCTCAATTAGAGGAATCCATCAATGTTGACGACAAGTCAATCGGATGTCCGGAAGTCATGTTATAAGTGTTTCCGTTCCGAGGGCCCAGTTGGTTTCGTGTACGAACCAACCCGACCGAACCCAAAGTTCTCTAAAACCTTAAGTGGAATATACCGAAACAACCGTCTCGATCAAAGGATCACATCGCAGTTACCGTTGCGTTGATTGGAGGTCCACACCACAATTTATGGGAAAAAGACAATGAGAGGTCTAGTATTAGGGGGTTCGGGCCTGGTCCGACCCGCCTAGTACCCCCTAGATTGGCTCGAACTAGGTCGACACGACCCAGTTCTTCGTCGCGTCGACCTAGGTCCTGGTCCAGCCCGTTAGGGTGCGGCCCGGCCCGGCTTGGGCATGGCCCGGCCAGGCCTGGGCACGCTCGGCCTGGCCCGGTGGCCAGGCGGCAAGGTGGCTCGGCCGTAACGACCGAGCGTAGGGGGTTCGGGGGGGGGGGGGGGGCATTCACCCACGCTAGTTCGAAACCGCGGCCCCCGCGAATGGGGCCACTCCTGCTGGCCAGCCGGGGGTTAAAACCCCCAACACCTCTCATAATCCGGCCAGCCCGGCTGTCCGGCCGTGCTGCTGCCATGGGACCCCACGGTCCCGCCCTCCTACTTCGGCGCTGGTGGCCAGAAACTGGCCGCAGCTCCCTGCTCCGACCTGGCCTATGGGCGTGGCCTTGGTCCGTTCGGCACGGCGCGACAGCGCCTCACCCCTCCATCGCGGCCCCGCTCCGGCCACGGTGCTTTTGTGGTTCTCCGGCGCGGTGCGACTGCGCCGCACCTTGTTCGACTTCAACGGTGCGGAACGACGTTGCCGCTCTTATTCTCCCAAACTCATAGCATCTGCATGGTGCAATGTCACCGCGCCACCTGACATGTGCCGTAACAAAAATCAACAACCAAGGGGGGAGGAGGGTCGACTGTGTTCGTGCGGTCTGACCTCCTCCCATTATTTTGATATCAGGTGACTCAAAATGATGAGAAGAATGGTGGCGGGAGTATTCACAAGCAAACAATTAAAATAAACACATACCTCAAACGTAAATGAAAGAAGGCTCATCGTGGGATTGCAGGTCATGGAAGGAGGTGTCGCAGAAGGAGGATCATCGCGGAATTGATCATCGCAGAAGACGGCGGATCGTCGCGTCACGGAAGAATGGTGTCTCCCTTCCATTGACGTGGAAAGAAAGAATGAGGTGATGTGCGTCGGGTCGATGATCTCCAAGGAAGGAATCTCTCATCATCTTCTGTTGTCAGAGGTCGGCGTTCTTCGTGTTCTTTGTCGAGGAAGAATAACATCAAGAACTTTAGAAAATTCTCCCATTCCCTCACACAAACCAACAACCTTTAATAAAATAAGAGTTTTCCTTATTTTATTTTTCAAGCCATGCGTTTTGAAAATCAAAAACGAAACAATAAATTAAATTAATTAATTGCAATGTTTAAACCGCCCAAATTAAATGAGGCATTTCATAAATAGAAAAATGCAAGGGTTGACTTCCACATAATAGGGGTGCAGATGCGTTACCATAATTAATAGTGGGTTGAAGAATTTGAAAGAAATTGAGGTGCACGTGTGGGCCCCACCTCACAAATATCCTACCTTGTGGGTAGGATATTGTGGGTCCCACTTCATCAACATAGTTCAGGTTAAACAACATAAAATAAATTGGATGTAGTGGGACCGACTATATCCTACTCACTAGGTAGGATATTTGTGAGGTGGGGCCCACACAATCCCCACTGATTCTTTCAAATTCCTAAACCCCCTTTTAATTAAGGTAACGCAGCCGCACCCTTATTAAGTGGAAGTCAACCCTTGCGTTTTTTTGTTTATGAAATGCCTCATTTAATTTGGGTGGTTTATATGTTGCAATTAATTCCTTAAATTGATTGTTTCGTTTTTGATTTTCAAAACGCATGGCTTGAGAAATTAATAAGGCAAACTCTTATTTTATTAAGGTTTGTTGGGTTGTGTCAGGGTTTGGGAGAATTTTCTAGAGTTCACGAATTTCTTCTTCCTCGATGATGAATGCGAAGAACGCCGACCTCCAACGACAGACGACGGTGAGAGACACTGTCCTCAGAGATCGACAACCCGATGCACATCACCTAGTTCTTTCTTTCCGTGTCAATGGAAAGGAGACATCATTCCTCCACGACGCAACGATACACCTTCTTTCTCAACGATCAATTCTGTGACGATCCTCTATCTGCGACGCCTCCTTCCGCGATGTGAAATCCCGTGATGATCCTTCATTCATTTACATTCGAGGTAGGGTTTTATTTAAATAGTTTGTTCATGAATACTTCCACCTCCATTATTCTTTTCATTTTAGCCACCTGATATCACAATAACGGGAGGAGGTTAGACCACACGAACACGTCCATCCCTCCTCCCCCTTGGTTGTTGATTTTTGTTGTGGCACGTGTAAGGGGTCGCGGTGCTGTTGCACCACGCGGAAGCTATGAGTTTGGGAAAAGAAGTGTGGCGTCGTCGCGCCACGTTGTTGAAGTCGAAGAAGGCGGGGTGTCGTCGCACCGCACTATAGAACCACAAAAGCACCGCGGTTGGAGCGGTGTCACGGCGGAGGAGCATGGTGCCGTCACGCCGCCCCGGATAGAGCAATGTTGTGACCATAGGATATGGCGGAGCAGGGAGCGACAAACAGTTTCTTGCCGTCGGCGTCAGAGTAGGAGGGCGGGACTGTGGTGTCCCGCGGCAGCAGCACGGTCAGCCAGCCTGGCCGGCCGGCTTTCGAGATGTACCTGGGGTCATAACCCCCAGCTGGCCAGTAGGAGTGGCCCCCCTCATGGGGGCCGCTATTTCGAACTGACGGGGGGGGGGGGGGGGGGCAGCCCCCCCCCCCCTCCCCCGCACCCCCTACACTCGGCCGTTATGGCCGTGCCACCTGGCCAGCAGGCCAGGCCGAGCGCGCCAAAGATGGGACGCGCAGGCCAGGCTGGGTCGTGCCAGCCGGGCCGGGCCACGTCCTAGTGGGCCGGTCCCAGACCCTGGGCGGGTCGACCCAGTTCATGCCAACCTATGGGTACAGGGCCAGGTCGGACCTGGCCTGAACCCCCTAATACCTGACCTCTCACAGTATTTTTCCCATAACATGGGTTGTGGACCTCCGATCGATGAACCGTTCACTGCGATGAGATCCTTGGAACGAGATGGTCGTTTCAATAAATTAAACTCAAGTTATATGTAAGGGAATATACCTAAGTAGTGTGGATGTGACCGAACTTGGGCTCGGATGTTGGAGCCGAACTAGAATTGATGACTTTGGTATATGTATGGGCATATACCTAAGTAGTGTCAGATGTTACTTCGTGATTGTATCATTCCTTTGTGGTGTATCCTTTGTGGATTATGGGAGACATTAGGGGGTCTCGGGGTCCCTACTAAGTAGCTTATACTCACCCCCACACGGGCTATGCCCACACAACATTGTGTTGGTCGCAGATGACGGATATCACTAATCGTGGTTGAGGCACGAGGAGCTGGTCGGTTCCAGGAGGTGAACCACTGGGCAGGGCGTACTCGAAGCGGACGGCTGGACCTGGGGGGATGTGAAGGATATCTGTACCCACCCTTCAGGTGGGACTTCTAGTGGACGGCTCGAGGCTGATAATTTACTTTTCAGTTGATGTACTCCATTTTCCTGTTATACATTACTTTCAGTTTGGGTTTGTATTCGGGCCCACATACTTTTCCGCATTTCTATTGTACCTAGTTTTTACTTGGTTTTACTTCTTCTTTCTTTCTCTATGGTGTTTTTTTACTTTACAAATGCAATGCCTTCTATTTTTACCGGGAATTATGCCTTGGTGCTAGTCGCCAGCCCCAACCCTATGGAAGGAAGGCTTGGGGTAGTCACGACATGGAACCCGAGGACGGGTCGTGACAAGTAGACCCCGAGAAAGTGAGAGCTGTTCTTTCATTGGAGCAGTCAAAAATGTCTTTGAGGTGGAGAGTTTCCTAGTTCTGGCTGGATAATACAAATGTTTAATACATGAATTTTCATGCTTAGTAGCATCATCAACGAGCCTGAATAAGAAGGTTGCAAAGATCATATGGTCAGATTCTTGTGAGTCATCCTTTTAGGAGCTGAAAGGTAGGTTGACTTCAACACCGATACAAGCCTTTCCAGAGCCGGGAAAGAGCTATACCGATTATTGTGACGCATCAAGTATCATGCTGGAATCTGGGCTTATGCAGGGTGATGTAGTAATTGCATTTGGGTCTCGGGAGTTGAGGCCACATGAGGGAATTACCCGACCTATGATCTCATGTTGGCAGCTTTTGATCATGCCTTATTCTATTAGAGACATTATTTTTTGGGTGAGTATTTTGTGGTTTTCACAAACACAAAATCCATAATTATTTATTCACTCATCATGATTTTAATTTGAGCCCATTAAGGTCAGTTGAGTACGTTCGGTCCTTTGAATTTTAGCTGTCCCACACACCTAGGAAAGGCAACCAAGGGGCAGATGCATTGAGTAAGAGGACATAGATACAGATAGTTCACGAGGTCAGTGGCAAGTGTCTGCTTATGGATTTGTTCACTGAGATGCACTTGGAGTACACGACAGTCATGGGTAACCATTCTTTCTTCTATAGCCATTACCTCTAACCTCATCAATCAGGTACGAATGAGGCATCTATTAGATTATAAAGGCCTGGGCCTTCAGCATAGTCTGGCAGGAGAGTAACATATTCCTAGATGGGCCATAGATGAGGATGAGATCCTGTATTTCCAGGGATTCATATGGGTGCCAGCAGATATACACCAGGAGCTATTACGGGATTTTTATTCCACATTTTGTGAAGTTCATCTTGGCGTCACCAAGATGTATCGTGATCTACACCATCAGTATTAGTGCCCTGGTATGAAGAGGGATGTTGCTTGTTTCATCACCAGGTGTTCCAATTGTTAACAGGTGAAATCGGAGAATCAGTGACCAACATGGCTTTTACAACTGTTACCCATTCCCGTGTGGAAGTGGAACGATGTCGTGATGGATTTCATGATAGGGATGTCGAGGTATCCCCATGGGAACGACATAGTATGGGTTATCATCGACATACGTACAAAGGTTTATCACTTGATTTCAGTCAAGAATACCTTTAGTGTTGATGAGCTGGGATGGTTGTACATTAGTGAGATTGTATGTTTTCATGGAGTCCCACACTCCATCGTTTCAGACAGGGATGCTCGTTATACTTCTCATTCCTAGAAGGGGAGACATGAATCATTGGCTAAACATTTTGAGTACAACATTCCATCCCAATACAGATGGTTGGCTAGTCCGAGCGTATGTTTTAGGTTCATGAGGACATGCTCCAAGCATGCATCCTAGATTTTGGATGTTTTTGGGAGAAACATATATCTCTTAAGAAGTTTGACTACAATAATAGTTTTCATGAAACTATTCAGAGGGAACATTATGAGGCTTTGTACGGTATGCCATTCCGATCACCGTTATGTTGGCTGGAGGCAGGAGAGGAATATTTTCTTGGACCTCGTCTTGTTCAGGAGACCATGGAGCCGATAGAGTTGATCCGAAAGAGGATGGCTACTGCACAATCTTGTCAAAAGTCTTATGTTGATCACCTGAGATGAACTCTAGAGTTTAAGGACGAGGATCAGGTTTTCCTACATGTCACACCGAGGTTGGGACACAAGAGGATCAATAGACATGGTGTAACACTACATGCTTCGATGGTACGCTTCTCTATGAATAATACAGTAGCGTGTTTTGTACGTAACTTAGAGTTCTAACACACACCACAACCAATCAAACTTGCGGTTATGAATAGTAATACCCAATTTTTGAAATTTTATACATTTTATCATTCGAAATGGTAATCATTTTTGAATTTTGAATATTGAAATTATCTTATGGTGAATTTTTGGTACATTTCTGATAACATTCATATTTTGATGAATAGTGAAAATTACTAAATTATAATTAAAAAAACTTTTTTAATCGAAAAAATTAACAGTGATAAATTATGATTTTGAGTGGTTTTAAAGTATATTTAGAATATATATTAAGAATTTAATACAATTTTTGTCATTGGATGTAATTTCACATTTAAAATGGACATAAACATGTGTCAATCTTTTGAAAGTTATTATTTCTTAAATACACACTTTTTGTATTGATAGCGAGAATAAATTTTAAATTAATTTTTGCCACTTTTGTGATTTGAATTTAGAAAAATGGATTCCATATTTAAAATTAGGAGGTCAAAATTGTGTAAATAGAAAACTTTTATTTTTAGACATTTTGAATAATTACATCGGTAAATATTTTATTCACCATGGTTAAAGGGTAAATCCGGTAAATAAGGGTAAAAATAATATTAAAATAAAAATAAATATCTCTAAAACGTTTCCTAACCCTATTGGTTGATACATTTCCGACCATGGACATATTTGGGTCGATTTTGGGACATCAAGGATCCACTTGTAAATGATAATGACATGTTATATTAATTATGTTAATGTAAATACTATAATGACATAAGTATATATCTTTTATGAAATCAATTTTTACATAAGGTTATATATGTTATATTTTCTATTATAAATATTATTTAGAAAGATAAAAATATTTCCTACATAATGGTATTTTATTTATAATTTATAGAAATTGAATAAATAAATATATTTTTGAGATAATAATGATGCAGTAATTTCCTTATTAATGAAAGAATCAAATAATTTGTATTATAAATGTTAAAATAAATATAATTTGAAAGTTTTGATGACATAAACGAATTTTATTGGTTAATATGACATGATTTGATTGCATAAATAAATTTGGTTCGAATTAATAATATTTTTATGACTTTAAAGAAAATCATTTATTAAATGTTGTCAAAATTGACAAAAATGAGTTTTTAGAACAAATAATATATTATTAATTGATATTCTATTCCTAAAAATCTATGGATTGGCAAAATGATATATATAATGATTGGTGTATTATTAATGGACCACTTAGGGGTCGCTTGGTAGTATATACATAGTTTATTAATTATATAATATAAAAATATAGTGAGAGATGGTAAATGTGATTCTAATTAACTAAGAGTTAAAACTAATGGATAAGGTTAATTTAGTGACCCAAACTTGTCTAAAATCTATTGGTTGAGTGGTTTTTGACTATCCCCACCATAAACATAAAATAATCCACTTTGAAGCCGTTATTAACCGTATATGAATTTATTATAAAATAATATTTCTCATTTTTCCTAAGGTGCCCATCACCCCTCTTATAAAAGAGCACTTCCCCTTCCCTCTAATTAACACCATCAAAGCCATTTGGATCGGCCAAACCCTTCCCAAATATTCTATAAACTTAGCTAAATTTTCCTAGAGGCATTAGTTTGATCAGAAATACAACTTAAGGAACCCTTTTGATCAAATAAAAAGGATTAACCTGAAGAAGAGATAATGTTTTCACCACCCTCTTTCAAGTTCCTTTATTCATCAACTTCTTCCTTCGTTGTTATTTACATTCTAAAATAATAAATCCATTATCATATATATACTGTGATGCTATTATTAATATGGTTCTTCTATATTCAGTATTGTATCCATCCTTTTAATGACATGTCACCATACGTGCGTACTTACGGCTTACCATCTCCACGTTGTGGTGTAATTGTTATTCAAAACATTATTATTTGGATTTTTATGATAATGATGTGTAATTGATGTAAATAATAAATATAAAATTATAATTATTCTGTATATATGATATACCATACAATTATATATTATTTTTATATCAAAATAATGATATTGTCGCTCGTGCGTATGTACGGATTTCTGTTTCCATGAACGCGATGAGATTCATTTCCCATCGTATCCATTGTAGTATAAGTCTAATTTGATGATTTAAAATAATGTTTAAGGACTTGATATCATTTTGAATATGAATAAGATACAACAAATTCATAACAAACGCGACTTATGTAACAAAAAATATAAAATAAAACGATTAAGTTAACAGCCGAAACGACGATAACAATAAGATATTATTTACAAAGAAATGTTAAAAGATCATATATGATATCATATAAATGTATATTACTCTTGTAAAATTTAATAAAAATTATTTCACAATTATAAAGGAGGTTAACCTACCCTTATCCAAGGAAAAGTACAAGGTCATTATTTATTTCACAATCTCTTCATTATGTGAGGTTGTTTTTACATAATTATCTACTTGGGCCTCTTTATCATCCACATCCATGTTTCAAAAAATTTATTTAAAATCATTCTTACTATTATATAAACCATGGGTTAATGTCATTTATACTCTTTTTTACTTTTTATAATATGTTTATTAAGGAATATTTCAGTCGTTTTCCAAACAAGGTCATTTTTAACCTTTTCGACAGAATTAAGGTTAGAATGTCTTTTTTAACATATACAACAGCTGCATCTATTTTACACCATTATAAACTCATAAAAGCTTCACATACGAGCATATAAATATACTATCAATGTAAATGTTTTCTTTTATAATTATGTGACTTTTAAATGATTTCAAAAAAAGAGATATTTCTCTCAAATAGTATTGATTTCATCTATGTCAACATCATTTGATATATTTTAAGCTTATTTGAAGTTGATTTATTATGATACAAAACAACAATATTTTATTGACATTTTTGTGATATGTCTAACTGTGGATGTGTTATTTTTATACCATTCATGATTTATGGAGAATATATTGAGATTTCATATGCTATTTTTAATACGAATGTTTATGTTAGGTTTAAACCTGTTCATATGAGGAATGCATTGGACATAATAAGTGACAGGTGGGGCCCACTATAGCACCTCAATTCATTGGTAGGTCTCTTGAGACAAAATAGCTTCTTGGCATAAGGCCTTGACAAAATCTTTTTTGTAGTATTGGCATAAGGCTTCGATTATCTGGTTATGATAGTATGACATTATGCATTCCATAATTATGAAAGTGGTTATTAATATTGCATGTGATTTTTCAACTAATAGAATATCCATGTGAATAGATAAATGGAATTATTTAATATTATTTCTACCATATTATTCTGAAGTTCATGATTAAAAGGCATTTGATTTAGTTATACATTGCCTTAAATGTTGATGGTTAATTTTGAATGTTTCTGAAATATTGTTATCATTACTAGGCATCTGAGGTCACCCCTTTATATGATTTATTTTTCACAGGATGTGAAGAGGTATTTTATAAATGACCTTTAGGGATAGTATAAGGGGATATGAGTGTTGAGACATGATGTTGTTGTTGTTTTTCAATTTATGATGTAATGTAATCTTTTTGAATGTATCTAGTGTTTCCAAAGCTACTAAACAAAAATGGTTTTTTGAGACTTGATATTTTATGATCATGACAATGTTATCTAATAATGCACCGACTCTGGGTAACTGGGGCCGAGGCATTACAGTTGGTACTATAGAATGTTTAGTACAAACCATGGAAGCTAGATTTATATAAAGTCTAATTAGAGCACATAGAACTAAGATGGACTTTGAGGATTAGTATATAGGAACATCCGGAAATATTGGTATTGTAGAGATATTGTGAGTATTTTGAGCAATACATCTCTGATTGGATACAAGCAGGTAGAGGTGGGTCTGACCCAGATGTACCTAGCGGTAAAACTCTAAAACACCACTTTGAGTTAGACTCGAATGGGAACTAGTGCACGACAATGGGCCTTGCTGCACTCTTGATTATGACACTCCTGATATATATGATTTGGATAATTATCATTTTTTTTATGAACCATTATGACGATTTTATGAGAATATACTTCCTCAATGAAAACATTTTTATGATTATGGATTATATCTATAAACTGTTCAATTTATGTTAAGTGTTTTACATGTTTTTATTTATGTATTGTGATTCATAAACTAATCTAGTGTATTCCATTGTTTAGAAATAGTGCCTAGTGGAAGAAATAGAAACTGTATAAATACACGCACTCCATGTACACTACTACAATAAAGTCCATTTAAGACTGCCAAAAGCGGTTGCTATAGGCCTTCAGAGACCGCCTGGAGACCGCTTTGGGCGGTTGCTATTGCTTCATCGATAAAGAGAAACATTGAACGCCAATGTTGGTCACTAATTCCACTATCGATATACAATAGATTTGTGATGCATGGATGACCGATGGACTCAGGAAGTGGTGATGAGGGATGGTGAAGCTTCGACGACCGGTCATGGTGGATCTGCAGCAACCGTTGGGATGTGCCGAAAATTGATGGTGCGTGTTGATGGTAGTCTGATGATTTGGGGGATGATGGGGGTCACCTATGAGGGTGTACGAGGATGTGTGGGCTAACAAAGGCGGTGGCATGGGTGACCAGATGAGGTGGTGCGTCGGTGGGGGAAACTGTGGGTAGCGTCTTGAAGTTGCAGTGGCGAGGAAGGAAAGTGGAATGATAGGGCGAGAAACATCCTGCGTTTTTTAGGTGGGATAAGAAACCACCATTGGTAGTCACTAATAGTACTAATAGCGACCGCCAATGGTGGTCTCCCGTGGCCTGGGGCGCAGAAACAGAAAATTCTAGTAGTGGTAGGGATTTCCCTTCTGCTAATGATAATCATTGTGAAGCTGGTGATGCAACTGGTGTTGATCAGCTAATCACCATACTGGGACAACTCACTCAGGTTATGAATAATAACCATACCCATATGGAGCACAAAAATCCCCAACGTGGAGGATAAATGTTAATCACTTCACAAGGCAACAACCACCGATACCTCACAGGAGATGCTGACCAATGGTGGTCATTGATTAAAAATGTAATGGAAGATGATGAATTATCAAATATGGAATGGAGGGAGTTCAAAGATCTTTTCATAGAAAAATAATTTCCTGATGACCATCATGCAGATATGGAAAGGCAATTTCTGAGTCTGAGACAAAAGGTGGATAATAATGTTGCGAAGTATGAGGATAACTTTACAAGGTTTGTGAGGCATGAAGCAGATTATATACATAACCCAAGGAGTATGTTTGATTGTTTCATTGATGGGTTAATTCCGTTTCTCAATCGAGCATTGGACTCAAAATCCTTCTCATCAATCGAAGATATTTTCTTTTGTGCTATCAAGACGAAAAAGTAATTCTCTAAGTCATTCGAACATAATGAATAGAAGAGAAGAAAATATTTTCTGATCAATATTGGATTGGAAATAAGGGGGGAAGGGAAATGATGAATATCCATCCTATAGTAAATGTTTGAAGAAACACCCTGGTACTTCCATTAAGGGAATGGGAGTCTGTTACAGGTGTGGTGAAAAAGGCCACCAATCTCGAGATTGCATGGTGAAGAAAGAAGCTATCGAAGTTCAATTCTACAATTGTAGGGATATGAGACATTATGAAAATTAATTACCAAAGCATCAGGGGAACTTACATAAAAAAATTCAAAGGGATCAAGGCCCAGCTTATGTTATCACTACTGCTGAGGTAGATGCTCCGAATGATGTGGTGGTAGGTAATTTAATGGTTTCTACAAGTTTCTCTAATTATATATTTGATTCTGGATCATCAAATTGTTTGAAATCATCCCATTTTTCTAGGAAAATTATATACTTCCAATTTTTTTTAACAAGGGAGTTGTTAGTAAAAACTCCTATGAGAAGTATCATTGGAAATTTTTTTTTGAATCAGTCCCCATTAAAGAACATAAATGTTCTTTATCTGCTGATCTCATCGTCATGCCCATGATTTAATTTGATATAATCCTCATTATTGAATGTATTTAGGAAAATTATTCTATGATTTATTATAATAATAAGGAGGATAACATTTTTGATGATTATGATAAAGAACACTTTATCTTTAGATCAGAATAGTCACCACCTGATTCTTATCTAGATCCATCCACAGTAGCTCAAATAAATTCAATTATCAGGGAGGAAGAGAATGAAATAACTGTGGTTGAGGAAAGGAATATTTAAATAGAGGATGTACCTATTGTAAAAGAATATGTAGATGTATTTCTGGAAGAATTACCTAGACATCCTCCAGAATGAGAAATTGAGTTTTCATTGATTTAATTCCTGGTTCAAGTCATATATCAAAGACCCTTTAGAGAATAGACACTATGAAATTAGATGAACTAAATAAAAAACAAGAGGAATTGAGTTAAAAGGGATTTATTCACCCTATTGTCTCTCCATGAGGATCCCCTATCATTTTTGAGAAGAAAAAATATGGATCTATGAGGTTATATATTGACTACAGGGAAATCAATGACATAACAATAATGAACAAGTATCACCTACCTCACACGGATGATTTATTTGACCAACTGAATAGATCTCAATACAATTCAATGATTGACCTTCGATTTAGATACCATCAGTTGTGTGTGAAGAAGGAATACGTTCCAAAAATAGCATTCCAAACTAGGTACGTACATTATGAATTTATAGTACGGTCATTTGGGTTGACTAATGCATCCTCTACTTTCATTGATCTAATTAATAGAGTTTTCAAGGAATATATCGATGATTTTTTGGTGGTATTTATTGATGATGTATTGTTCTACTCTAAAAGCTACAAAGATCATGAAAATCACTTGCGCATTATATAGAAGACTCATAGAAAACATGTATTATATGGGTTGTTTTGCAAGTGTGAATTCTAGCTTCAAGATATCTCTTTTCTTGGCCATACTGTCTATAGAGATGGAATCTCTATTGATCTTTCTATGACAAGAACAATCCAATAATGGCCACCACCAATGTGTATACTTGATGTATGAAGTATTATTGGTTTAGAAGGTTATTATCGATGTTTCGTCCAGAATTTTACTCAGTTGGAAAAACCATTAACAAGGCTCAGACATAATGGGATTAATTTTTTTGGAAAAAATTGTGTGAAAAATGTTTTGAAGAACTGATGTGAATATTAGTCAATTTTCTTATTTTGAATCCACCATCGGGGAATGATGGGTTTGTTATTTATATTAATGCATCGAAGAATGGACTTGGTTGTGTCCTTATATAGAATGATTGGTTAATTGCCTATTACACACAACAACTAACAATTCATGAGAAATACAATCCTACTCATGATCTTGAGTTAGCTGCTTTAATTTTTTCTTTGATGATATGGAGACATTATCTCTATGGTGAAAATTGTGAGATTTATACTAATCACAAGAGTTTGAAGTAAATTTTTTCACTGAATGAACTCAATATGAGGAAAAGGATATGGCTTGAACTAATCAAGGATTATTGTTGCACAATACAGTACCACACGAGGAAGGAAAATAAGGTGGCAGATGCTTTATGTATAAATGATCATGGGGTTTTGAAAAAATAGAGAGTTGAAAGGGATCTTATTTTCATGGATCGAGTAAAGATATATATGGGAATCACAATGGAAGGTGAACATCAATACTTTTTCAAATGGTTTCCAAACAATCTATATTAGAAATGATAAAGAGTTATCAGGCTGATGATGAAGAGTTTAAAAGGAAGAATAAAGCTGTAAATGATGGGAGATTGAGTGACAATGTGAATAAAGATGGAATTTTGAAATTTGGGAGGAGACTTTGTGTACCCGATATACCGGATCTAAAATGGGAATTGATGGACGATTCTCATAGATATAATTTCTATATACACCCTGGGTGCACCAAAATGTACAGAGATTTAAAGGAACATTTTTTGTGGGACAACATAAAGAGGGAGATTGTGGATTTTTTGTCTGGATTTATGTTTTTTCAACAAGTGAACACTAGAAGGAAATGACATGGCGGATTCATACAACCTCTTCCCATAACTGAGTGTAAATGGGATAACATTACGATAGAATTCACCATGGTACAACCAAGACTCCTTAAAGGAATGATGAAATATTCGACATTGTTGATTGTCTAACCATGTAAACACATTTTCATGATATAAGGGAAGATTTTCCACTTGAACATATTGCATGACTATATATTAATGATGTTTTCATGTTTCATAGAGTAACCCTATTGATTCTTTCTGATCGTGTTCTCCATTATAATTCAAAATTCTGGAAGGGTCATCAGAAGGCCTTGGATACTGAACTTCGTTAGAGCACTGCCTACCACCCTAAAACAAATGGACAATCAGAACAGACTATTCAAACCGTAGAAGACGTGTTGTGATCATGATCACTCGATATTCAAGGTATGTGGGAACAATATTGACCTATGGTAGAATATTTCTATAACAATACCTTATATTTGAGTATTCAGATGGCACTAAATGAAGGATTATATAGAAAGAGATGCCACACACCAACCTGTTGGGATGATGTTGGTGAAAGAAAACACGTTGGCCCAGAACTGGTGGAGGAGACGATGAAAAAGGTTAAGGTAATCCAAACCCACATCAAAGAAGCTCAAAGTAGGTAGAAGAGCTATGCTGATAACCGATGGAAGGATTTGGAATTTCAGGTAGGAGGTCTTGTTTTCTTAAAGGTATATTCATGGAAGGGTGTTATACATTTCGGTACAAAAGGTAAATTGAGTCCTAGGTACATCAGACCATTCGAAATTCTAGAATGAATTGGGGCTATAGCATTCCATTTGGTAATGATGCCAAATCTCTCCAAAGTTCACGATGTGTTCCACATAACACTATTGAGAAAATACATGCCTGACCGAACGCATGTACTCACCTATGAGAAATTAGAATTGGAACCCAATCAGTCTTATTGTGAAGAGCCTATCAAGATTCTTGATATTAGAGAACAAGTGCTGAGAAACTGGACGACTCATCTAGTAAACGTTCTATGGAGAAAACATAAGATGGAGGAGGCAACTTGGGAACCCGAGGAACATATGATAAAGAACCACCTGAGTCTATTCATGTAGTAGTATTCTAGAAAATTTTTTTGGACAAAATTATTTAAAGGAGGGGAGAATGTAACATCACAAGCTTCCACGGTACACTTTTCATTGAATAATACAGTAGCGTGTGTTGTACCCAACTTTGAGTTCCAACACACACCACAACCAATCAAACTACCTATTATAAATAGTACCTGAAATTTTATACATTCTATATTTCAAAATGGACTTCATTTTTTGATTCAAAATATTGAAATTATCTTAGGGTGAATTTTTGGTACATTTCTGATAACTTTCTTATTTTTATGAATAGTGAATATTTCAAAATTTTAATTAAAAACAACTTTTTTAATCCAAATAATTAATATTGAGAAATTACGAATTTGAGTGGTTTTAAAGTATATTTATAATATATTTTACCTATTTAATATAATTTTGGTCATTGGACTTAATTTCACATTTATAACAGACATAAACAACTCTCAATCTTTTGATAGTTATTATTTCTTAAAAACAAGCTTTTTGTTTTGAGAGAAAGAATTAATTTTAAATTTATTTTTTCGACTTATATGTTTTGAATTTAGAAAAATGAATTCCATATTTATAATCAGGAGGTAAAAATTGTGTAAATAGGTACCAATTATATTTATACATTTTGAATAATTATTTCGGTAAATATTTTATTTACCATAGTTAAAGGGTAAATCCTGTAAATAAGGGTAAACAAATAATATTATTATAAAAATAAATTATCCTAAAACATTTCCTAAACCAATTGGTTGATACATGTCTGACCTTGGGCATCATTGAAAATATTTTGGGACCCAATAAATCTACTTGTAAGTGATAATGACACTTTATATTAATTAAGTTAAAGTAAATACAAAAATGACATAAGCATATATGTTTTAGAAAAACAATTTTTACATAGGTTTATATAAGTTATATATTCGACTATATATATTCATTATAATGATAAATATATTTCATAAATAATGGTATTTTATTTATAATTTTTATTCATTGAATATTTAAATATAATTATGAATCAATTACGATGCAGTATTTTCTTTACTAATTAAAGATTCAAATAATTTGTTTTATAAATATGAAAATAAATATAATATGAAAGTTTTGATGACATCCACGAATTTTATTGGTTAGTAACAAAAGTTATTATTTCATAAAATATTTTTTTAATTAATAAAGCTGTTAAGAATTTAACAAAAATCATTTAATAAATGTTGTCAAAATAGACATAAATGAGTATTTTAAAAAAATATATTATTATTAATTAATATTTTATTCATAAAAATCTAAGGTTTGGCAAAAGAACTTATATAATTATAGGTGTATAATTGATGGACCACTTGGGGGTCTTTTGGAAGTACATACTATTTTTATTAAATATATAATATGAAAATACAATGAGACATGGTAAATGTCAAACTAATTAACTAAGAGTTACAAGTAAAAGATAAAGTTAATAAAGCGACCAAAACCAGTCTAAAATCTATTGGTTGAGTATTCTTAGAACTATCATTACCTTAACATTAAAATAATACACTTTGGATCCATTAGAAGCCGACTATGTATTTATTATAAAAAAATATTTCTAGCTTTTCCTAAGGTGCCCCCACCCCTCTTATAAAAGGGAACTTCACGTTACCTCTTATTCACAACTTCAATGCCTCTTGGATCGGCAAACCCCTACCCAAACATTTTCTCAACATCTCTCAATTTAAGCAAGAGGACTTTTTTTGATCAAAAATCCAACTTAAGAATCCATTTTGATCAAATCAAAAGGAAGAACCCGAAGAAAAGTTAACGTTTTCACCAAACTTTTTCATGTTCCGTTCTTATTCAACTTATTCATTCCTTGTTATTTCCATTCAAAAATAATAACTCAATTATCTTCTATATAATATGATTCTATTATAAATATGTTACAACTATATTCAATATTTTATCCATACTTTGAATGACATTTCACCATACATGCGTATATACGGCTTACCGTCTCCACGTCGTGGTGTAATTGTTATTCAAAACATCATTACATGGATGAGTATTATAATGATGTGTAATTGATATAAATAATAAATATAAATGATAATTATTCTTTATATATGATAAACCATCCAATTATATATTATTTTTATATTAAAAGAATGATATTGTCGCTCGGACATACGTACGGACTACCGTTTCCACGAACGCGATGAGATTCATTTCCCATCGTATCCATTCAATTATAATTCTCATTTTATGATTAAAAATAATGTTTAAGGACTTGATATCATAATTTATATGAATAATATACAACTAATCCATAACAAACACAGCTTATGTAAGAAAAAATATAAAAGAAAACGAGTAAGTTAACAAACGAAATGACGATAATACGAAGATATTATTTACAAAGCAACGCTAATTGATCATATATGATATAATATAAAGGTATATGATTCTTGAATAATTTAATAACAATTATTTAACCATTATATAGGAGGTTAACCTAACATCATCTAAGGAACGTATAAGGTATGGTTTTATTTCACAATCTCTTCATTATCTGAGGTTTTTTATACGTAATTATCTACTAGGGCCTCTTTATCATCCACATACATGTTTCTAAAAAATTTAATTCAAACCATTCTTACTATTTTATATACTATGGGTTAAAGACAATTTTACTCTTTTTGACTTTTTATAGGAAGTTTATTAATTAATCTTTCAGTCATTTTCCAAACAACGTCTTTTTGAACATTTTTTACGGAATTAAGGTCAGAATGTATTTTTTAACTTATACAGCAGGTGCTGCTATTTTCCACTATTACAAAATCTTTGAAGAATCCCTTATATGATTATAAGAATATTTTAGAAATCAATGTTTTCTTTTATAATTGTGTGACTTTTATATGATTTCAGAAAAAGAGATATTTCTCGTTAATGTTTTTGTTTTCATCTAGGTCAACATCCTTTGATGGATTCTAAGCTTATTTGATGTTGATTTATTATGATACAAAACATCCATATTTTATTTAAGTTTTTATGATATGTTTGACTGTGGATTTGTTATTTTTATACCATTCATGGTTTGTGGAGAATGTATTGACATTTTGTTTTCTAGTCTAAATACGAATGTTTATGTTATGTTTAAATCTGTTCATAAAAAGAAGGCATTGGACATAATAAGTGACAGGTGGAGCCCTCTATAGCTCCTCGATGCATCAGTAGGTCTCATGAGGCAATCTAGTGTCTTGGCACAAGGCTTTGAAAAAATCTGATTTGTAGTCTTGGCATAAAGACTTGACTATGTGGTTATGATAGTCTGGATTTATGCATTCCATCATTTTGAAAGATGATATTGAGATTTCGTGTGATTATTAGACTAGAATAATATCCATGTGAATAATTAAATGGAATTAATTCATTTTATTTCTTCCAAATTATTCTGAAGTTCAAGTTTAAAAGGAATTTTTTTTGTTATTCATTTCTTTAAATGTTGATGCTTATTTATGAAAGTTTCTACTATATTGTTATCATTACCAGGCATCCGATCTCACCCCTTCATATGTTTAATTTTTCTTAGGATGTGAAGAAGTATTTTAAGAATGACCTACAGGGATAGTATAAGGGGATATGAGTGTGGAGACAACATGTTTTTTGTAGTTTTCATTATATGATGTAATATAAACATTATGAATGTCTCTAGTGTTTCCAAAGAAACTAAACTAATCGGTCTTTCGAGACTTGATTTTCTTTGATCATGATAATGTTATGTAATAATCCACCGACTCTGGGTAACTGGGGTTGGGGCATTACAGTTAGTATCAGAGAAAGTTTAGTATAAACCTAGGAAGCCAGATTTAGATAAACTCTCATTAGAGCACATAGACCTAAGATAGAACATGAGGATTAGTATAGAAAAACTTCCATGAATTTTGGTATTGTAGAGATTTTGTGAATTTTCCGAGTAATACATCCCTGTCTGGATACAAGCTGGTACAGTTGTCTCTGGAACATATGTAACTAGGGGTAAAACCTGAAAACACCGCTTTGAGTTAGACTCAAATGGGAACTGGTGCACGACAATGGGCCTTGTTGTATTCTCCATTACAACACTCCAGGGGGATATTCTTAGGATAATTCTCATTTTCTTTATGAACCATTATGAAGGGTTTATGAGTATATACTTACTCACGGAAAACATTTTCGTGATTATGGATTATATCCATAAATTGTTAAATTTATTTAAAGTGTTTTACAAGTTTGGATTTATGTATTGTGATTCATAAACTAATCTAGTGTATCCCATTGTTTAGATATGGTGTCGAGTAGAAGAAATGGAAACCGTATCAATACATGAAATCCATGTAGGGATTTCCCTCATGCTCAAGATAATTATAGTGGAGCTGATGATGCAACCGGTGGAGATCTTCTAATCACCAAACTGGGACAACTCACTCAGGTTATGAGTAAAAACCTTACTAGTATAGATCACCTAGTTCCCCAATGTGGAGAATCAATGTTAGATCGCTTCATGAGGTAACAACCACCGACATTAAATGTGAGTACTAATCCCTTAGTAGCTGAGCAATGGATAAATTCCTTAGAGAAAATATTTCATGCCTTGGGGATTATTGAAAGGAAAAAAGTCATCATGGCATTTTACCACCTCAATGGAGATGCTGAAAAATGGTGGTCATTAATTCAAAACACAAAGGAATATTATGAAGTATCAAATATAGAATGCAAGGATTTCAAAGAGCTTTTCATAAAAAAATACTTTCTTCATGACCATCGAGAAGATATAAAAAGGAAATTTCTGAGTCTGAGATAAATGAGGATGAGAATGTCGCGATGTATGAGTCTAACTTTACAAGGTTAGTGAGGTATGCAGAATATTATATAAATTACCCAAGGAGAAATATTGATCATTTATTTGATGGGTTAAAACATTTTTTCATTGAGCATTGGTCTCAAAATCCTTCTCATCATACAAATATATTGTCTCTTGTGATATGAAGACGAAAAAGTAATTCTCTAAGTCTTACGACTTTAAAGAAAATCAAGAGATGAAGAGATTTGATGATCAATCTAGGAATGAAAATATGGGGAAGAAGAAAAAAGATGAATATCCATCCTACAGTAGATGTGTGAAGAAACACCCTGGTACTTCCTTGAATGGAATATGAGTATGTTACAACTATTTTGAAAAAGGCCACCATGATCTTGATTTCAAGGGGAAGAAAGAAGATATCAATGTTAAATGCTACAATTTTAAGGAGATGTTACATTATGCAAATGAATTTCCTATGAATCAAGGGAACTTACCTCAAATAATGCCATGGTATCAAGGATAAGCTTATGATATCACTACTGCTGAGGAAGAAGCTCTGAATGACATGGTGGAAGGTAATTTAATGGTTTTCTCAAGTTTATCCAATGCTTTATTTGATTCTGGATCATCACATTGGTTCATATCATCAAAGATTTCATAGAAAATTAGATATTTCCAATTTGATTTTACAAGGGAATTTTCAGTTAAAACACATAAGAGAAGTATCATTGCAACAACATTTTTTGAATCAGTCCCCATTAAAGCACATAAATATTCTTTATCTACTGATCTCATCATCATATCCATGATTGAATTTGATTTAATCCTTACTATGGAATGGCTTTCAAACCATGATGCGAAGATTTATTGTAAGAAGACGGAGGTTATGATTTTTGAGGGCGATGATAAAGAACACCTTATATTTAGAGAAGAATCATCACCACATGATTCTTATCTTGATCCACCTAAAATAGCTCAACTAAATTCAATTATCGGAGAGGAAGAGAATGAAAGAACTATGGGCGAGGAAAGAAATATTCATATAGATGATGTACCTATTATGAAAGAATATGTAGATGTGTTTATAGAAGATTTAGCTCGACATCCTCCCAAATGAGAAATTGAATTTTCATTGATTAAATTCCTGGTTCAAGGCTTATATCAGAGAACCCTTATAGAATGTCCAATGTGTAATTAGTAGAACTAAAGAAAAAACTAGAGGAATTGAGTAATAAGGGATTTATTCTCCCTAGTGTTTCTCCATAGTGATCCCCTGACCTTTTTGTTATGAATTAATATGGATCTATGAGGTTCTGTATCAACTAGAAGGAAAACAATTATATAACAATAAAGAACAAGTATCCCCAACCTCGCACTGATGATTTATTTGACCAACTGCATGGATCTCAATACTATTCAAAGATCGACCTTCGATCTGGATACCATCAGTTGTGTGTGAAGTATAAAGACATTCAAAAAACAACATTTCTAACTACATTCGGGCATTACGAGTATAATGTAATTCATTTTGGGCTGACTAATGAACCCTCTGTTTTCATGGATCTAATGAATAGATTTTTCTAGGAATATCTAGATGATTTTTTGGTGGTATTTATTGATGATATCTTGGTATACTCCAAAATATACTAAGATCATTAAAATCACGTGCGCATTATCCTAACGACTCATAGAAGACATGAAGTATATGGGAAGTTTAGCATGTGTGAATTCTAGTTTCAGGAGATATCATTTCATGGCCATATTGTCTCTAAAGATAGAATATATGTTGATCCTTTTAATAAAAGAGAAATCCAAGAATGGCCAGCACCAATGAGTATAATCGAGGAACGCAGTTATATTGGTTTAGTTGGTTATTATCGATGTTTCATCCAGAATTTTGAGCAGTTGGTTTACCCATTAACAAAGCTCACACATAAAGCGGTTAAATTTTTTTGGACAAAAGAGTGTGAAGAATGTTTTGAAGAACTGAAGAGAATATTAGTCAATTCTCTTATTTTGACTCCACCATCGGGGAATGACGGGTTTGTTATTTATAGTGATGAATCGAAAAATGGACATGGTTGTGTCCTTATGAATAATGATAGGGTAATTTTCTATGAATCACGACAACTAGAAATTCACGAGAAAATCTATCATACTCATTATATTGAGTTAGCTGCTATATATTTTTCATTGATGATATAAAGACATTATATCTATGGTGAAAAATGTTAGATTTATAATGATCAAAAGAGTTTGATGTACATTTTTTCATAGAATGAAATTAACATGAGGCAAAGGCGATGGATTGAACTACTCAATGATTTTTATTGAACAATACACTACCACCCGGGTAAGGAATATAAGGTGGAAGATCCATTGAGTAGAAAGTATCATGGAGTTTTGAACAAATTGAGAGTTTAAAGGGATTCTATTTTCATGGATCTAGTAAATATGGATATAGGAATCACCATGGAAGGTGAAAAATCAATAATTTTTCAAATGGTTGCCAAACCATCTTTACTAGAAAAGATAAAGAGTTCTCAGGACGATGACGAAGAGTTTAAAAAGATGATTAAAGTTGTGAATGATGGGATATTGAGTGTAATGTGTATGAAGATAGAATTTTGATATTTGGGAGGAGACATTGTGTTCCCTATATACCTGATCTAAAAAGGGAATTGTTGGATGATGCTCATAGTTCAAACTTCTGTATACACCATGAGAGCACCAAAATTCATGGAGATTTAAAGGAACATTTTTTGTGGGACAACATGAAAATGGATATTGTGTATTTTGTGTGATGATTTATGGTTTTTCAACAAGTGAAAGTAGGAAGGAAATGTATTGGAGGAGTCACACAACCTCTTCCCATACCTGAGTAGAAATGGAATAATATTATGATGGGCATCGTCATGGGACAACCAAATACTCCTAGAAGGAATGATGTAATATAGGTCATTATAGACTGTCTTACCATGTCAACACATTTTCTTCCTATTCGTGAAGATTTACCACTTGTGAGTCTTGAAAAAATATATACTAATGAATTGGTCAGGCTTCATGGAGTACCCCTATCGATTCATTCTGATCGTGATCTCTATTTTACTTTAAAATTATCAAAGAGTCTTCAAAAGTCCTTGGATACTAATCTTCATTTGAGCACTGCATATCACCCTAAAAAAGATGGACAATAAGAATTGAATGTTAAAACCATAGAAGACATGTTGAGATTATGCTCACTTGACTTTCAGGGTATGTGGGGTCAATATTTACCTCTGGTAGAATTTTCATATAACAATAGCTTACATTGGAGTATTCAGATGTCACCATATGACACGTTATATAGAAAGAGATGTCTCACAACAACCTGTTGGGATGATGTTAGTGAAATAAAACTTGTAGGCCCAGAACTGGTTGAGGAAACGATGAAAAAGGTGAAGGTAATCGAAACCAACATCAATTAAGCTCAAAGTATGAAGAAGAGATATGCTGATAACCGATGGAAGGATTTAGAATTTCAGGTATGAGATCATGTTTTCATGAAGGTATCTCTTTGTAAGGGTGTTATATGTTTTGATAAGAGAGGTATATTGAGTCCTAGGTACATCAGACCATTTGAAATTCTAGAACAAATAGGGGGTGTAGCTTACCGTTTGGCAATGCCGCCAAATCACTCCAAAGTTCACTATGTGTTACACATATCACTGTTGAGAAAATACATTCCTGACCCAATGAATGTACTCTCCTATGAGGAATTAGAACTGGAACCTGATCTGTCTTATTGTGAAGAGTCTATCACGATTCATGAAAAGAGAGAACAAGTGCTGAGAAACCAGACAACTCATCTGGTAAATGTTCTTTGGAGAAACTATACGATTGAAGAGGCAACATGGGAACCCAAGGAACTTGTGATAAAGAACCACCCGAGTCGTTTCATGTGGTGGTATTCTAGAAATTTCAAGAACGAAATTTCTATGGTACACTTCTATTTGAATTATACAGTAGCGTGTGTTTTACACAACTTCGAGTTCTAACACACACGACAACCAATTAAACTAGCCGTTATAAATAGCAATACTAGCTTTTTAAATTTTTAAAAATTTTATGTTTCAAAATGGACTTAATTTTTGGATTCATAATATTTAAATTATCTTATGGTGAATTTTAGGTACATTTCTGATAACATCCATATTTTGATGAATAATGAAAATTACAAAATTTTAATTAAAAATAACTTTTATAATGAAACAATTAGTCGTGATAAATTATGAATTTGAGTTGTTTGAAAGTATATTTAGAATATATTTTTATCATTTAATACTATTTTTTTCATTGGACGTAATTTCACATTTACACCTAACATAAACAACTTCCAATCTTCTGATAGTTATTATTTTTTAAAAACACATTTTTTATTTTGAGACCAATAATTAATTTTAAATTATTTTGTTTCCACTTCTGTGTTTTTAATATAGAAAAATGAATTCCATATTTTGAATCAGGAGATACTAGTTGTGTAAATATGTAAATTTTATTTTTAGTCATTTTGAATAACTACTTCGGTAAATATTTTATTTACTATGGTTAAAGGGTAAATCTGGTAAATAAGTTCAAAAAATTTATATTATAAATATAATAAATCACCCTAAAAAGTGTTCTAACCCTATTGGTTGATCCATTTCCGACAAAATGCATCTTTTGATCGATTTTGGGACCCCAAAAATCTATTTGTAAGTGATAATGACATAATATATTAATTAACTTAAAGTAAATAAAAAAAAGACATAAGCATATATCTTTTAGAAAAACGATTTTTACATAGGGTAATATATATTATATTTTCGACTATAAATATTCATTATAAAGATAAAAATATTTCCTACATATTGATATTTTATTTATTATTTTTTGACATTTAATATTTAAATATATTTATGACACAATAATGATGTAGTATTTTTCCTATTAATGATGGAATCAAATAATTGGTATTATAAATATTAAAATATATATAATTTGAAACTTTTGACATATTCAAGAATTTTAATTGTTAATATGACATGTATTTATTACTTAAATGAAGTTGGATTAAATTAATAATTTTTTTAAGACTTTAGAAAGAATCAATTATTAAATATTGTCAAAATTTACATAAATGAGTTTTTATAACAAATATTATATAATTAATTGATATTCTATTCCTAAAAATCTATGGTTTCGTCAAAGGACTTATATAATGATAGGTGTATTATTAAGGGACCACATAGGTGTCTCTTATAAGTATATAGTATGTTTATTAACTATATAATATAAAAATACAATGAGACATGGTTAATGTCAAACTAAATAACCAATAGTTAAAACTAAATGATAATGATAATATGGAGACCCAAACCTGTCTAAAATAAATTTGTTGAGTGGTATAATAACTATCCACAAATTAACCTTTAAATAATATACTTTGGAGCAATTATAAATAGAATAAGAATTTATTATAAAATAATATTTCTAACATTTCTTAAGGTGCCCCTCACCCCTCTTATAAAAGGGCACTTCTCCTTCCCTCTAATTCACACCATCAAAGCCTTTTGGCTCATCCAACAAACGCCCAAATATTCTCTTAACTTCCCTCACATCAACCTATAGGCCTTATTTTTATCATAAATCCAACTTATAGATCCATTTTTATCAAATGAAAAAGAAGAACCCGAATAAGAGGTAATGTTTTCACCACAATCTTTCAACATCCATTCTTCTTCAACTTCTTCCTTCTTTGTTATTTCTATTTTAAAATAATAAATCTAGTATATTATATATACTGTGATTTTATTTCAAATATGGTACAACCATACTCTGTATTCTATCCATCCTTTTAATGACATTTCACCATACGTGTGTACGTACGACTTACCGTCTCGACGTCATGGTGTAATTCTTATTCATAACATTATTATTTAGATGGGAATGATAATTACGTGTAATTGATGTAAATAAAAAATATAACCTGATAATTATTATTTATATATTATATACTTTACAATTATATTTATTTTAATAACAAAAGAATTATATTGTCGCTCGTGTGTACGTACGGACTACCGTCTCCACGAACGTGGTCAGATTAATTTCCCATCGTATCCATTCAAGTCTAATTTCATTTGAAGATTAAAAATAATGATGAAGGACTTGATGTAATTCTATATATGAATATTATGAAACCTATCAATAACAAACATGGCTTACGTAACAAAACATATAAAATAAAACGAGTATGTTAACACCCGAAACAACGATAATACTAAGATATTATTTACAAAGCAATGTTAAAAGATCATATATGGTATCATATTAATGTATTTTGTTATTATATAATTTAATAGCAATTACTTCACAATTATATAAGAGGTTAACCTACCCTCAACCAAGAAAAAGAACAAGTTAAGGGTTTATTTCACAATCTCTTCATTATCCGAGGTAATTTATACGTAATTATCTAATGGGAACGTTTTATCATCCACATCCATGTTTCTTAAAAAAAGTATTTCAAATAATTCTTAGAATTTTATAGACTATGGGTTAAATTCATTTATACAGTTGTTGACATTTTATATGATTTTTATAAAGGAATCATTCCGTCCTTTTCCAAATAAAGTCCTTTTTAACCTTTTCGACAGAATTAAGGTAATAATTTATTTTTTAACTTATAAGGCGGGTGAGGATATTTTCCACCATTATAAAATCTTAGAAGCGTCCCATAAAACCATATAAGAATAATTTCAATGTAAAAGTTTTCTTTTATAATTAGTTTACCTGTAAATGATTTTAAAAAAAGAGATATTTCTCTCAATTAGTTTTGATTTCATCTATGTCAACATCCTTTGATGGATTTTAAGCATATTTGATGTTGATTTATTAGGATAGAAAACTCTCATTTTGTATTGAAGGTTTTGTGATATGTTTGATTGTGGATGTGTTATTTCCATACTATTCATGGTTTATAGAGAAATTATTGACATTTCGTATGCACGTTTTAATAATAATGTTTATGTTATGTTTAAACCTGTTCATATGACGAATGCATTGGACTTAATAAGTGACGGGTGGAGCCGGCTATAGCTCCTCGATGCATCAGTAGGTATAATGAGACAAACTAGTGTTTTGGCACAAGTCCTTGAATATTTTTTATTTGAAGTCTTGGCATAAGGCCTTGAATATATGGTTATGATAGTCTGGAATTATGTATTCTATCATTATGAAAGTGGTTATTGATATTTCATATGAGTACTTGACTAGTATAATATCCATGTGAATATGTAAATTTCATAATTTCATTTTATTCTTTCCATATTATTCTGATTTTCAGGTTTATAAGGCTATTATTTTAGTTATACATTTCCATAAATTTTTATGCTTATTTATAATGGTTTTTACTATATTTTTATCCTTACTGGGAATCTGAGATCACCCCTTTCTATGTTTTATTTTTCTTAGGATGTGAAGAAGTATTTTTTGAATGACCTGCGGGGATAGTATAAGGGGAAATGAGTGTGGAGACAAGATGTTGTTGAAGTTTTCACTTTATGATGTAATGTAAACCTTATGAATGTATCTAGTGTTTCTAATGCTTCTAAACTAATCGGTCATTCGAGACTTGATATTTTGTGATCATGCCAATGTTATATATTAATGCACCGACCCTGGGTAACTCGGGTCAGTGTGTTACATAGGGTAAGCTTTCCCTGAGATACGTCGGCATGTTTGGGGTGCTAGAGAGAGTTGGGACGGTTGCCTATCAGTTGCAGTTACCTTAGAGGAACCGAGGTATGCATGATGAATTCCACTTTTCTCAGCTTCTTAGTTACTTTTCAGACCCGTCTCATACTATCCATCCCATGGAAGTCAAGTTGGAGGCGGATTCATCATTCTAGGAGAATCCTATCTGGATTGTCGATTATAGTACAAAGTTTCTCTATGGCCAGTATATTGCTCTGGTACGAGTGTTATGGAAACACAGGCGAGTACAAGACAAGACATAGAAGAGGGTGGCTGATGAGTGATTACATTGGCCGAAGTTGTTTGGGGTTTCTTCTTCTACGCCACGCTAGGGAAGCTCAAGAATGAATTTCATTAAGGGGGGATATTTTAAAGAACTCAGATCTTTTTGTAGGTATTTTTTCCCTATTTCTAGAGTTCTTCATAAAATAGGAGTTTCTCAAAAAATTTAAAATACATGCTGTATACTTTATTTCCATATAAGGTCATGTGATGGCCATGTCATGGCCACCCACACATGAGTGTGGGTTGATGTGGTGGACACGTAATGAAGAGTGCAGAAAAGGTGAGTACACGTCGTGTACTCCAAAAGTACACGCTTTGCATTTTTTTCATTATATGCACCAGGGTCGCTTCTGATGGACAAAACTGTCTTCTTCTAGGCTTTCTTATTCTAAGAGAAACTGCACTACCACTGATCTTCAAAGAACCCTCGAGCCTCCTTCCTTCCTCCAAATCGATCTTTGTTACTTGTGTTGGAATCCCATCGGTGATTTCTCTCTTTCTCTATTGAATCATCTCCCAATTCCACCTCCTTTTCAATTTACTATGGGTTGAACATATTATGTGTTTATGTGGATCTATGACGTTCTAAAGAGATTCAAGCTTCTAGGTTCAAGTATATTGATCTCTTAACCCTGAGGTAGGTGTTTTGTGCCTTATTGTGGAATGTCATTGAGTATTATGTTAAAATTCCACCAATACCCTTGAATGGGGTATTGTGTGTTTACTGGTTTTCCCGTGTTGTTTTCTTGCATTTCATGTATGCCTGAGTAGAGGTTATTGTTTATGAATAGGGTAATTTTCGATGCTTTGGATATATTTCCCATGCATGATTTTCTTGTTTTTGACCTTTGGGGATAGTTTCCTGTTATGAAGCAGTTTACTTTACCATACATATTATTGTAGGATGGAGTGACTTTTATTCTAACATATTGTTATGAGGTAGACTGATATCCAAGAAGTTCTTGAGGTTTACTTTGGCTATTACACACTGCTACTCTTTCTTGAATTACACATGTCCAGGAGAACCTGGTGTATAGACCATAAGAATAATTGACGTTGAGGGCTTCTCCAGAGTGTCAGTATAATTATAAGACTTGAGAACATAGGGGGAATTGATGTTTTGTGCTTCCCCAGAGTGTCTATATCTTTTTGAAGTGGGTCGCATGGGAAATTGATGTTGAGTGCTTCCCCTGAGCGCCTTCAGTACGATATGAGATTGTAGGGGGAATTAACAGTCAATGCTTCCCCAGAGATTCTATTCATTAGCTAAACAAGAGGGGTGAGACTGTATGTGCTTCTCAAAGGGTTTCTTGTATCTTCTAGGTAGGACCAGGGGGGATAGGCTGTGAATACTTCCCTGAGGGATACCATTTTGTGTTATTTGTCTCACATAGCTATTTCATGATAATTGGACTGTGGATTGTTTTCCGATGATGACATTCTTGTTTACTGCTTTTTGTACTTTTACCTTCCATATATTCACCGACTATTATGAAAAGATCTTATGGTGGTTTCCTAATAGGATTTAATCTGACACCCTATTTGGGTTATTCTTCTGGGACCAAATAAATTACATTGTTACAGGTATAGATAAGGGAAAGAACCTTTATAATTCAGTCTCTTGATTGCTGTGGAGATGGAGATCATGGGACCAAGCTTAGTCTTGCAATGTTGAGGAGTTTTTTATTTGTTTCTTTTGTACTTTGGTTTATTTCTTGTTGTATTCAGCATTGTGACATGTTTGTTAGTCTCCTGGACATATTTAACATGCATAATTTCATATATATGTTATTCAACTGTTAAATATCTCAGTCTTATACTATTTAATGTTATTGGATATTTACTGTTTCTACTATTGTATATTTGTTCTCTTTTGCTTTTTTACTCTACCATTGAAGGCATAGTTTCCCCAAAATCAAACCTAAGGCCATTACTGCTAGTCGGTTGCCTCTGGAATTTTGGAAAATGCTCTTGGGGTTATGTGAGCAACCTGGTACCGGGCGCCTCTACGTGGATTCTGAAACCGGGATGTTACACACTTGAGTTATTTAAGTGAAAATAACATACATGGACCAACACTCTACACAAAGCGAACTAGGAACTTTATAAAAACTAGGAACCTAATTTTGTAGGTGAAACCCAATAAATAAGATAAAACCCTCGCATTATATATCAACAAAAATCATAATCTATCCAAACCTCTTCGCCATTAGCAGTGTTTATTGGAACATGCACCAAAGGACCCCATAAGACCATTAAAAACAAACTCAACCAAATGAAAAAGTAAATAAAAGGAAACCTCACACTAGAGTGTTCATGAAAACTAATATAGGTTAATGGGGTGGGTGAATATAGACCATGGAAGGGATCATGGGAGGGGAGATAGATTACAATGAATATTTTGTAGAAGATCCAATAGATAACCTTGATAAATCTGCAGAAGGAGAGGATGTTGTAAGGGGGAGTGGAATGCGTCAATGGGGAGATCTCTGTAGTTGTGTTGTGAAAATATGAGATATATGAGGGTTAAGATTTAGTTTTAGGATCAATTTTTTCTTTTATTTTCATATAATTAAAATTTTATAAAATTGGGCACCTATCATGGTTAATCCACACAGTTGGGAAAACAGTATGCAAACTATGCATCCACCATTGGAAAACTAGATCACCCTCCTAGTCTAGGAATATGGTTTTGGAAATTTTATGCAGGCCATTCGAAACATCTATATCCACTTATATTAGTTTGGCACAGTTACCTGCAATGGGCCATATAGTGAAACAGACTATGCACCAATCGTACACACTATACTGCACTTAAAAAAATGATTTTTTCATGTCTGGTGCTCCTGAAATTTCTCCATCCACCATGGGAGACATAACATGTCATCATACAAGTCCAAACAAATAAATTTTAGGTGCAAAGACTCTCATATTTCTGTGATGTTTCTTGGTCTTAAAAATGACACTATATGTTGTTGAAAAATTTAAAACACCATCATGTTTTAGCCCAGATCAAAATGTGGATCATTACGACCCTCCCACCATAGAAATTATCAACCCCTAGAAGCCTCTGGAAACAACAAAACACATCACCTGACCAACATGGATTACAAGTCTTTAATAAAACCATGGAATTGCATTCCCAAATGCCCTACCCACCTTAAATTAATTCATAAGAAATCGACATAGATTCCATTTAAAATCCACAATTAAAAGTTCAATTTCAATTATAATCATTGAGACAGAACTTACCTGAGCCCATTTAACAAGAGAAACGATCACGTCGTCATCTCATTAAGAATATCTACAGAGTTTCTTCCCTCTTTAGGATTTAATGTTACGTAAAAAATTCCAAACCACGACTCACCCCAGTTTTAGAATTTTCATTAATAGAACTCCCTTAATCATTTGGTGATGCTCCAGGAATGACTTTTATATAATCGAACAGTTAATTTTTCATAGACCCCAGAGACCATGTCGATTACTCTATTTATTAAAATCCCATACCGAATTTAATCACAATTGCCTCACCCTATATATGATCCCCAAAAGGGGATTTCACTAACCATTACAATCAAATATGAAAATAAATAGTCAAGCCACAACAATGGACAAACTAAGAAGATGCCTTACATAAAATACTATCATTTTATAAGCTGAAACATGGTGGCTTCTTCGAAGTCATATTTATTTGAGAACAACCACATTCATCAAATCCTACACCAAAGATACAATTACTTATCTACGGTCGAATAATGAATTAATCCAAGAATCCCATGTGCAACACAAAAATAAAATCACTCAACCAATGCCAAAATAATTGAAAGAATTAGAGAAATATAAGACAAACACTCTATAGGTTCATCTAAGAAAAAGACAATATGTGGGACATGCTCATAGCTTAGCAGATTAAACCAAGAGGATTGAAACCACTCTTACTTAAACATAAACATCTACAGGAAGGGAAAAAGGTTGAACCGAAACTATTAGACATAAATGATGCAACCCGACTCCAATTGCAGATGAAATGTGACTAACTGAACACAAGACATTATTTCCTTATAAAATTATACATTTATTTCAACTACCAACCATAGTCAACCTAAAACAATGGTGCTTTTCAAGGGCTGCATACACTGCCATCCTCAATAATGTTGTGCTGCGATGAAAGCGCTGACATTTATTTAATGCTCACAAGACTCAAATGCAGTCTAGAATAAACTAACCATCTCACAATGGTCCTCTTATGCTAGGTTCCTTCTACTTGGAAGTACCCAATAACCATATTCGACATAAAACTCACTACTATAGGAGTGTTTTAGAATCGTAAAAATAAGTAAAAAAATATTTTTATAAGAAATCTAGTACAGAAACACCATAAAAAATGTTTGATTATCCTTCTATCCACATCCACGACATAAATAAATATAATTAAAACCAAATTAATGACACATTGCATTTTAATACATCTTAGATTTAGAAACTCATCCTGAGAAATGGTAATATCCTCTTCATAAACTCTCAGGTCAATCTACCTAAAGATAACCCGCGACCACTTATTTAGGATCAAAACTCATCTATTTAACCGAACACAACTAGTTGTAATTTCATTTAACATTTTACAGTATAATGTATATAATAGCGTACTACTAGAGTAAAATTGAAGGGGTCCCACATCCAATGAAACTCTTGACCATGCCTATGGAATGTATATGATGATGATAATGAGAATTACACAATGCTCAAACTCATAGAATGTTAAAAGAAAGCATGATCACCCATCCAAACAATGGTTTCAGTGGAATCCAAAATACATACAAGGAACAACGGTTGTTTAACGTCACAAAATTTAAAATAACACAATAGAATTACTAAAGAAATAGCATTATATGGGTGATAAATACCATGGGATATCCCCTCATGAAGAATAAATATCGATCCTAATGATGTGCCATGTTAAACAAAAGTCATAAGCTCAATAGTCTAACTGTTTATGCCATTTATAATAAGAAAGTAGCCTACAATAAAAACATATGACTCAATTCTAAGGAAACTAAATTGGAAAGATCAAGATACCAATACATGAGGGTTTACCAAGGTCACCACTTATGGTTCATTTTCCAAAACCTTTATATTTGTTCACATTTAATATATAAACATTAAAATATTTAATCAATCATCAATTACAATTTTTTTTGAAATGTAACTCAAAATACATGATTTTAAAATGATTCCCCAATGGAAAAAAGAATGATTCTCAAACATTTTTTTATGAATTTATGAATCAATTAGATACCTTCATAAAAAGAAAATTTATTATAATAAATTATTTTTAACAGATATGGAAACCTATGAGGGTTTGACCAAGCCAACATCAGTATTCTAGAAAACCACCCAGTAGAAGTTTCTCCATTAAATTAAGATAAAAATTAAATAACTTTCTCATAAAAACTCATTTCAAAAAGAATCATGTCATTACATTTAACATCTGTTTACATTTCCCAATAATTGAAGTTCCCATACACTCCATTAATTTAAAATTAGATCCTATTTATCTAAACAATTTACATTTCAAAATAATAACAAGCATAAAATCCATGGTTCAAACATAAAGGTGAAAACCTACTAACTTATAAATAACCCACAAACATTATATTGTTTCAATTTCATACCATATTAAAAATCGGTTCATATATTCATTTAATCTTAAGCAAGCCATACATTTTATCAAAAGTCAAAACAAGGTTAAATATATGAGTTACATTTTCCCAATTGTAATGTGGCCATACACGTCATCATGGAAATTGGCTCTCATTATAATTACATCCAGTGTACACTATTCAAAACAATACAATCATGATATCACAACTTGAACTTAGAAAATCATATGTTATTAAGAAAAAAAGAATGTTTTCCTGGAAAACATGTTAAATAAGAGGGAAACATGGAATATAAATATGGCATGATAAAAAACAAATGTGTGGAATAAGATGAAGATAACACAAAATCCTGTTATAAAATCAATCATGGTATAACACTCATCCCATCATAACAACATGAATATCTAATAATGAAACTACATTAAATGGTATGTGCATGACGTGTTAATTATTATGTGCCCAGTATGATGCGTGGAATGAATCATCATTACCAATAAAATCCAAGGGTATAAATACCATAGATTCCATAAATCATAAATAGTTTAAAGTGCATCATTCACTCTAGGATGAATTATATGTAATTTAACAATGAATAGCATAAAAAACAATCCCTGGACACTATGTCATTTCCCATACATGTGGTGACTAGTCCTAAGAATGAATGTAAACCAAGAACCAGAACATTCCTAATATCATATATACCATACCAAAATATTATGACAATGGAAATGAAACAACTGCGGATACCACATCGTAATTTCATGGCCCGATTGACCATCAACTCCGTAGCGAAAACGGTGGATCACATAGCCTCAAGCGCATCTCCCTGTACAACTCAACCTGGTGACTAGTAGAATGTGTCTTAAGTGGTGATTGTGGGTAGACTATACCCTCTTATTTGAGTTTAATAGAAGTATAATAGAACATCAAGTGCAGAAAAAGGTTGAAGTAATGAGTAATAGATAACATAGTAGTGAAAAAAATATATTCAAATTAACAAAAGTATCCAATTCCAGTTATATAGTAAATTAAATCATGTAATGTGGAGATACACATTAAATTTTTTAAAAAATAGTATGATTTTCATTACCTAATAGTACATTAATCAAATTAAGTAATGATTAAAAAGACATTAGGCTATCTCCACAAGTATACTTAGCTCTGGCTCCATTCTGTGATCCTAACTCCAGGCACTAGCAATTAACTCCCTGACACTAGAATCCAGGAGCCAGTGCATTATTTTAACACATTGGAATGATTACAAGGAATCATGTACCGAAGGACCAATAAGTTTATTAGTCTTGTAAAAAATATACATACATAATTTCAACACTACATCATGAAATGAAAAACAATAAAAATTTATTTCATTAGAAACATCAAATCATCCATGATTATTACTACAATTCACTAATAACAAACTTCTGTGTATCCTGGGAAAATGAATCATGAGAAAGGGGTGATCTCAAAAACTCATTAATATTATGAAATACAATGGAAGATAACAATAAAATTATGAATGGTTACTAATTAAAAACAAATGACTTTAAAAATGATAAACATGAACACTTTATTGCAGAAATATGAGCTAAGTAAACAAATACATAATAAAACATAGACATGGGTATTATAATTGTCTAAAAACCACATGAAATATACATATCTAATCTCATAATGATGGAATGCATAATGCCTGACATCATGACCACATAGTCAAGGCCTTGTGCCAAGACTACAAGTAAGATTTTGTCAAGGCCTTATGCCAATACACTCATTTGTCTCATGAGACCTACCGAATCCTCTAGGAGATATAGTGGGCTCCACCCTTGACTTACTATGTCCAATGCATCCATAATATGAAGAGGTTGAAACATAATCTGAACATTCGAATTAAAACATGCATAAAACATGTTAATATTTTAACCACAAACTATGAATGTTATTAAAAAAGCACATCCACAGTAAAACATAACTCATTCCATAAAATATGGAAGATTGTATTATAACAGATAAGCTCGAATAGAAAATAATTAAGGATATTGAAATAGTTGAAAATAATCACCAAAACTATTTGAGATAAATATCCTCCTTTTCCATGAAAATATTTAAAACTGACACTATTTTTCAAGAAGCCATTTGAAAATTGATTTTTGAATAAAAGTGTCCAATACCACATTGAATATTTTAAAAGGATTGTTAATTTTAAAACGTTAATTTCTATATAAATAAATATTTCAAACCATTTTAAAAACATTCTAATTAATGAGAAAGATTTAGAAGAATAAATCTTTAAAACATTTAAAATGATATTTTAGTTACAGTTCCTAACAAATAGAGAGACACTTGAATACAAATAATTGAGGTAATAATAATATTATAATATAATGTGAATAAAGGGATTCCTGATATACTATGTCAAATTATATTATATACACCAAATAAAAGTGTATTGGTTTATAACATCAAAGAAGTCTCAATGGTATGTAAATTAAGATGAAATCTCTTATAAAGACCATATCCTTAGGTTAAGGATAAATCAAGGACATAATTATGTGTGAAAAATTTAAACACACTCAATATGATTGGATATTCAGTTTAAATCAATAAAACTACATTCACACATATTCTTGTAAAAACAACACCAATTAATTGGATGTTCAACTCAATAATTGGAGATTGAGTTGAAATTACTCATATCAAGTTTATATAGTTGAATTGAGAAATTATTAATAGTGTGATTAAGTTTATCAAAAGTACATAAACAAAATGGGGGTGGAAATTAATTCCCAAATAATATATAGTGATTCCTCACAAAATCATTGATCAAAATAATCAATGATGTATGCGTAAAGCCCAATGAGTGGAAATAAATATTTGAAACTCCCTTACAGATTTGGTAACTTATCAGACATACACCCCATGAATGAAGAATCATAAAATGAAGATGTAAATAAACATAAATTAAATTATATTTCAAAAAATATAATAATGGGTATTACATACTCCACACAAAAGGAACTAGTTGCCAATATTGCATGAATCTCACGATAATAAAAGTGAAATGAAAAATTGTTACATCGTTATAATCAGTCGAGTCATATGAAAAAAAGTTAATAACCACCAAAGGAATAATATATTACCGTGAATATAATCTGAATAATGATAATATATATATAATGGATGTACACAATACAACATATGCAGTAAATAAATGTCAAACAATGAAAATATCATGAAATTAAATGTGAGATAAGAATCTCCTTACCTGAAGTCCGACTTGTCTTATATGTTCCACATTATTCATGAATAATAAACATAAGTTAATTTGTACATTATTAAGAAAATTTTTCATTTTTATTATTCCATTTATATCACTTATTTACTTTCTATAATAATAAGTTAATTATTAGAGTTCATTTTGGATATTTTATCAATGTCCAAAACTTGAGTCAAAAATTGAACTAGTTAGAAATTATAATTTATCCATGTGGTCAATAGTCCATTATCTATAGAATGATATAAATTATTTAGATACAATATATATATATATAATATATCCATTATATATATATATTTATAATAGTACATAACATTTGGAGATAAGAAATTATATGTAACGTTCATGGAGATGGTAATCCGTACATACGCATGAACGCTACTTGAATTTCTATTTTTTATTTAAATGGAATTAAAACATAATGATAAATAGGTATACAATAATTACATTATAATATCATATATAATATCATTATGTACATCCTTTATACATTCCACATAAGGCATTCACAAGTAATCTCATTTTGAGGGGGCAGTTGTCAGTACTTCCTCAATTGAAATTATCTTGTTTTACCCATAATAGAAACCATAAAATAATGATATATAATTGAAAATAAATAATCATGAAGAAAACATAAAAATAATATATATATATCATATATAAATACATTTCCATATTAATGGACACCATGAGAGGTGGTAGGAGATAATCGAACAATCATCATTTCATGAGGCGTTAGTTTTCCATCCGCAAAAACTGTATGTTCTTCTTCCATTAGATGGAGGTGTGTGTTTTTGTAGTTTGAATTCGTCCCATAACAACATCCTAGTATATTTTTTATACTTGTTTTTTAATAAAATAAAGTAATAGAAGTGTTTATGGGGGTTGGAGTAGTAAAATAAAACAAAATAAAACAAATAAATTTAAGAGAAAGTGTTACCTTTAATCTGTGTAATTTTCTTTGGTTTGAACAAAAAGGACTTCTTGATGTTCATTATTCTTAAGGTAAGGCATCTGGGAGTAATAAAGGGATATTGAGAGATTATTTTGGCAGGGGTTGGACGAGCCAAGGGGGATGAGAGATATGTGGAATGGGTTTGAAGTGGTGTTCTTTAATAAGGGGGAGGAGAGGCTCTATAGGAAAGGGTGAAATTATTATTTTATTATATAGTAATATTTGGTTTCTAAAGGTCATAAACTAATTAAAGTCGAAGATAAGATGACTCAAGGTCGAAATAAAATCATCTAATAAGAATTGAACCAGTTTTGGATATTAATTTATTATTAATAACCATATATAAATAAATTAGTTTTTAATGAGGTCAATACAAGATCATTATTGTGTCATAAATAAATAAATTTATTTGATGTCTAAAAATAATAACAAAATTACCATAATGTAATAAATCGTTTTTCCCTTCCAATGATTATTTATAGTCAAAAATATGACTTATATAACCCCATTTAATAATTGGAATACTAAAAAATATTTGTTAGTGCCATTCTTGTCTCTACATTAAGTTAATTATAATAAAGTGTCATTATCTTTCTTAAGTAGCTCAATGAGGTCCCAAAATAGACCCAAGGATTTCCATGGTCAGCCATGACTCATACAATATGTTTTGGATATGTTTTAAGGTAATTATTTTTTATTAGTGTTTTCTTTTTACCTTGAATTACCAATTTTACCTTCAACCGTGGTAAATAAAAGTCCAAAGTTACTCTTAACCAAAAATTATTTTCACCTTATTGAACCACAGTTTAGTTATTAACAACAACCATGTATCTCTAATTTTTTAAATTAATATCATCGAAGTGGTAAAATTTCATTTAAATGAAATAGTTGAATATTTAACTACTACGTAGTGGTCTCACTATTCGTAAAAAATGGTTGTTTTTCAAAAGAATACCAAAAATACAGCATAAGATATATTTGATATTCCGAATTCAAAAATAATTTATATTTACCACATTAAAAACATAGAAGTTTGACTAATTAATTTAAAATTAATTCTTTTTGCCAAAACAAATAGCTGGTTTTTAAGAAACAATAACTATCAAAAAATTGACAATTGTTTATATATAATTTTAAAGTGTAATTAATTCCAATGACCAAAATTGGATTAATGGTTAAAAATATATTTTAATTACACTTAAAAAAATTTATAATATTCTCTAACCATATTAATAAATTATATTAAAAGGTAGTTTTGAATTAAAATACAGTATTTCTCACTACTCCTAAAAAATGAATATTTTTTAAAAAATACCAAAATCTCATCCATAGTAAATATTGATGTCCCTATTCTAAGGGTGAATTTGATTTTGTAAAAATGAATATATAAAAGGGTCAAATATTTTTTTTAAATGGTTCTCCCTTAAAAGGCGGTAAAATAGAATTATTTTTGAAAAGTTTGTTTTTTATATGAAAAATTGAATTTGTTCATATAATATGTCTAAGAGTCACATAATACATAAGTTAAAATTATATGGAGTATATAAAATTCAAAATCCAGTTAATACTATTCTTAACTGCTTTTGAATGACTAGTTTTGTATGTCGTGGTGTGCTCGAACTCGGTGTTGCATGTAGAACAAGCTATTTAATTTAATGAAAATATATTACTAGGAAATCATGGGGTGTTACATATAATATAACTACAAGAATGGTCCAATGCCCTATAATCATGAAAGATATGATCTAGTACCCCATACAATGGTGTCCCAAATAGGCTGTGAGATATAAATCTTAGTAGGCCTTCTACACCAATGCCTAGACCTATCCCAAAAGTGTAATATAAATTTAACAGTGTTCAGGTATGTCATATTAATAAAATAATTCAATATGTAAACAACACCCATACAGGTTCTTAAGGGACTCATAACGATGATACCTACATCATCACATGGATGGCGTGTCTAATCAAGTCAACATGTATATATATTTATATTATTAGAAAGAGTCTATAATTCCAACTACCTAAATATAACCGAATTGCTCCAAGATATAATGCCTACCACCCACATTATACAGATTGGATCAATGCTATAATGATTTCCCCGAACATTTAACTGAATTCCTTGAGAATAAAATTCATACCCCCAATATTTAACATAATGGAACCAGGAAATATTGACTACCTCCCACATTTTGCCAAATGGATCTGGGTTATAATGCAAACGATCCACATTAATCAGAATGGCTTAGTTCTATAATTCTGACACCTCATATCTAACAGAATGCCTCAAGGATATAAATTCTACGGCCAACATATTACATAATGGCTCAAGGAGATAATGCCTACCACCAACATTTAACAGAATGGGTTGGGGCTGTAAATACTAACACCCACATATTCATCATCATCAAAATAAATAAATAAGAATTTGAAATATATAAGGTAAGTCATACAATATCACAGAATTTTATTTCATGAATGAAACCATATGATGTGTTGTCCTTAAAAATAATACTATCAAGGGAGAGTCTATTACTTCCCTTGATCAATTTTGTTTATGAAATATCATTTAAATTGGAAATTAAACCATATCATGTGTCACAATCAAATCATTAACATAACTATCATTTTAAAATCATTACATGAGGCATATCCATCTCATCCATGTTATTTGGTGTAAAGCATTCCCCTAAAGTTTATTTCACCAAATTTTTCTTTATCATGTTAATATTGTTTAATGGTAATGTTCTTTATCATAATCCATGCGTACCATATTACCCAAATAGTGTAGTCTTACCACCCTAATGTGTTTAATTTCATGTTTTACCCTTTAATATATTCCAATATAAATCAAGCTATAAAAACATCCATAACAATGTAGAACGAATCAAGGAATACAAATGCAATAATTCAAATATGTATTCCAGTGTTTCCCTACATTTTAAATTGAAAGAAATGCACCTCCATGGGACCTGATATATTATAAAACCATTGACATTTTAATAAACAATAATTTATATTATTTAATTATATATTTCATTTCACCATATAGTATCATATATGATAAGATACCATGAAATGAGAAGAATTAATAAGAATACAATAATGATAAATTAACTAATTAGTTGACAGTATCATAATTTTAAAATTGAATAGAATGGGACCCTACCTCGATATGTAACCAACCCATCCACATTAATACATATAACTCTCTAACTAATGGATGATACTCCACACTATGAATACACACTTTTATATACATGAAAGGATACCTATCCCTTATGCACACACTTTCATGGCCATGATCATGTGTAAGGGGATCCTTATATGTATTCTTATATGAACATACCTGTCTCCACTCTCTTTCACATGCATGAATATGGGAACACCTCTCCCCATACATGTATAATTACTACCATGGATGATTATGATGATAAATGGTCCCCCCCACACACACATAAATAAATATTTTCTTCCCTATGCTCATACAAGAAAGCTTCTTTGTACATGGAGACTCGAAACAAAAAAGTAAAGACCAAAACACCTCCCAAAATATACTGTGAACCATAAAAAAAATAAGGAACCTAATTTGGTAATGAATAATCAATCAAAAATATAAAACCCTCACCTAAGATATCATCGACCACTCAAAATGGTCAGAATAACCTCAACTTTAGCAACAGTGGTCAGAACACACATACAAGGGCACCTAGTGACCATTCAAACAAACCTAGACCCAAAAGAAAACCAACATCAATGACACCCCCAAAACTATTGTTTTTGGAATGTCAAAAATTTGGAAGGGGTATTTAACATGGAATGAAATATAGGATAGGACAAAGCTTACTATGAAGATTTAGATGAAGATCTTTTGGTGATCTGGGAATATTAGTGGGAACAGAGGATGTATATGGGGGGATCATTGTATGTCTATGGGGATATCCCCTGGTAGAGTCTAATATTATAAGAGAGGGTTAACATGATGTTTATTTTTAGTTTTTAATTTTATTTAATTTTAAGATAAAAATTTAAATTTGATAAAACTAAATGTCACAGACAGTTAAGCCTCAATGTTTAGAAAATCATGAAGTAACCATGTGTCCACCACTGGATATCTGGAGCACCCCGCTAAGGATAGTTGCACGGTTTTGGAAACCATGTGTTCTTTATGAAATACATAATTTTATCCTCGAATTATTGCCACATTGTTTCTTGGAGTTTTTAGAATGGTTTATCATACAGTCCAACAACTATGTGCCCTTTATTGAACATAGATATATGATGTCTTTCCAGTCTGATGCTCTCAAAACATTTTAAGTCACATGGGCCGACTTAATGGGTCCTCAACCAAGTCCAGAAACATTAATTTTATTTGAACCACCTCTCAGGTATCCATTCTATGCATTGGTTATAAAAATAATTAGTTAGGTAATTATAAATGTTCAAAAACCTAAGTGTTGTAGCTCGATTCAAAACATAGAACATTACATTCAATTAATCGACACCATTTACTAACTCTATTGTTCAATACAAAAAATGTGTTAAATGTTATTAGAAAAGAAAATATATATACCCTAAAAAAATTATATGTTGATGTTCGACATGGAATTTAAGAATACTTTTCCCACTATCATATATAAGATCATATTGACCAAATCTGTTATCTTTTGAACCAATATTCTCAAACTCAATACCACTCTACATTATAGTACCCAACAGAAATGATATCTACATGGTTACAAGTAGATTTATTTGTGGGAAATAATTTTTATCAAATACTGATAAATATTGAAATAAATGAACTAATCCTAGGAAGATGAATTTCCTATAAACCACACAAATAATTCATTCACTCCCAAATAATACCATTAATAATTTCTATGGATAATTTATTGTTACCCTAAATTCTATGGTGACACTTCATGATTAACATCAACTGGGGGAACATTTCATATTTTATTCATTTATAAAACAATGAGGTAAATCAGATGCATAAATATCAAATAACAGTAGTTGAATCTCAAATGGATTTTGATGATCTATGAAATGTAATTGTGGATTTTCTCAAGAACGTTTACATTTGTGATATCATCAAAACCCCATTGGTATAATACTAGAATAGTCTAATATTGCGTATGCCATCATGATTCAATATCTTCAATCGATATCATCAAACCATCATACAATAATAACTTATTAAAACTAGATTAATCATTCTTTTGACATATAGTATGTAATAAAAATATTATGGCCATTATCCATCTACGTCAACACTAAAGATATCAAAACAACCAAAAATATTTGTATGCAATTAATAATGTTAGGAAACTAAGACGAGTCACCTGATGTATCCCAACTATTTATGATTTATCTAAAATACATAAAATATATATTTGTTATATTTACTATTCATAGAGGATCATTATATGAATAATCAATATACAAATGTGCTAAAAAATATTCCTATTGTCTACGTATATATCCAATAAGGTCTCAATAAAATTATTCAACAAAAACCCTTCTTACCAGATTTATTAAATCATTGAGTTCAAAAAATCTTATAAAACACATTATTGATGAAATTCTATTTTCATTGTGTATCAAAATTATTAATATTATAATTATGAATATACTCTTCTTGGTATAATTTATATATGTTCATTTCCCTCTTGATGAAAATACACTTACAAATCGTCTAATTTTAATATAAAGTAAACTATTATCTAAAAAAAATATCCGAATAAATTTGGAATTAGAATAACAATAACCCTTTCCAAATCCTTATTATTATAGTTCATCTTTTGAGGTGAAATTTTTTTATATATTATAGTCACCACTTATATCCCTTGAATCAAAACGTGTCCTAATCATGTACCACGAGAATTAAACAAAACCTCATATCTCAAGCCTCATTCTAGACGAACTTGACCTTGAAATTAAGAAAAACCCACCTTAAATTCTATAATCAATAATTGAAATATATCAGTACATCCTTATATAAAACACTTATGGGTTAAATCTATTATAGGATTAGAATAATTATAGAAATATTGGAAAAATGAATGTAAAAAAAAGTTTAAACCAAGAAGCTATGAATCTAAAACATGTTATGGATTATATCTTCATAAAAAACAATATAAATAATTTATATATTAAAAATATTTTATTCTAGATATAAAATTCATGGAAACATTTATTAATGTATCCAAAAATAAAATTTTGCAATCATTTAAAATATGTGATACTTTTTTATGGGTTTGAAATAAAAATATAAATGTTCTCCTGGTACATTCACTATTACATATAAAACCGAATAATTAATAAAAAAAACAAAAATGATGGAGTCCATGAATATATGATATATTAGATTCATCAATCTAATAAATATCACATGTTCATTGGTAAGACCAACTAACATGTCCATATAAACATATTTAAAATATATTACTTTTAATATTATTTAATTAATATTATTATATCATAATCATAGGTAATATAACACTAATCATAGATATATCGTGGAAAAAAATTAGTATTACATAATTTTATCTAATTCAAATCAACAACAAAATGAAATGGATAGTATTTCATAACAGTGAATTGATAAAAATATTATTAAAAGGAAAAAATAAAGTCTTTAGAATTTATTCATTAAAAATTGAAGAGTATATAAACATCATGATACACACTAATGAAAAAATAAAATGGACTTGAGATCCTCAAGCTCAAAATTATGTTCCTTAAATTAAGTGGGTATAAATATATAATATGGAAATTGTAAGGGACTGATCAATATGAGTAGGTCAGTAGTTAAATCACCCTTTCAATATGGTTGTAAACCAATAAATTAATTAAGAACATCCTTACTTTACTTATTCACACTAGTATGAATAAATTTTCTTAATTACGGGTCAATAATTTCAAGGATCATCTCCAGAAATTATAATTATATCACTTTGAATAAAGTTAAAACATTCGATTCCTTCCCAGTTCTTGGATCACACTCACACATAATGCTTTGATTTACCCCATCATATTATAGAAACTAATATAATTGATGTTAAAATATTATCCAATCCAAATAACTAACAGTCCAAACAATTAAAATAATATGTTTCATGATACCATGTTTAACAGAATGAAAATCCCACATAAATTCATGGTCTGAATTTATAACCTAACACTTGGAACAATTAAATCTATATTTCTTCCTCCTTTACAATGAAGTGGATGTATCTATCATGAATGAAATAATAATTGAGAATACAAATATAAAATCATCCATCATAGATGATGTAAAATAAAGATAAACAATAATTAAAAAAAATATATGAACCATAAAGGATGAAATAAAAACCAAACCTAATATAGTATTAGGCCCCAAATCAGAATCCAAGGGTGTAAAAAGTAATTAATAATATTATTTTGCCTCTTAATCCCCCATATAATTTTTAAATACATTATTATTCACCATTTATAGAGGAATCTATCGATCAACTTTCTATGTATCTTACAACTGCTGATATCCATTGGTATGAGATTAAATTTTTTTTATTCATTATGATACTTTTGTTTAAAATAATTATGGTCCCTAGATTTTCCTCAATGATGGAGAATCCTATGCACCACTAAACAAAAATTCATATAATGTACCCTAATTCCATTATAAAAACATACCACATAGTATTATCTAGAATAATAATCAGAGACAAATTCTCACATAAAATGTTCACCCTTACTATGATTCATTTTCTATACATTTGTTACAACCCAGCTAACCCAATCCAACAAAACCTGGAACAAGAAGATCGGCCTTCTAGGATATTTTTTCCAATATATAACATATTTCACAAGAACATTGAAATTTGACACTAGGGACATAAGAACGAGACTAATCAGATATTAGGATTAATGACCATCTCAAACAAAATATCCTTTTTGTCATCAATATTTCTATGTTTTGTATATATATAAACAAATATAGTGAAATAAAAATCCTAATCCATCAACAAACAATATATTTTTTTTCAAGGATATAATCACATGATATTTATTGACATGAAATGTATCATGATAGAATAATTTGTTTAATGTGTTTTGGATTTTAGAAATGGTAATTAACTCTTGTAATTTATATTTGAAGATATTATCTCAGCATTTACATTCATGTTATTATATAATAAATGATGATACAATGCATCATAGAGTATGATAGTGTCCAAAAACATTTTAAAATCATATATATTCTATAAATTCATTGATCGTGTTATTAACTAATGTTTTATCATGGTTGATAAAAGGATTAATTTTCTACACTCCAAATCATGATCTACCGTCCTCTCCTAGTTCTAGCAACTATCTTGGTCGATGGATTGAATAATCTTGATTTTTTTTTCACTATTTTAGTATCTATTAGAGCATATTACTATAGAAAATTCAATACATGTCATTCCATGGGATTCAAGGAGTTTCTTTTAGGATGAATTATCAATTAAACTCAATCGATAACAACTCATTATCTTAGTAATACATCTTCATTTCGAAGTAATAAATTCATGAATACATATTGCGGAACTTAATTAATCATCATATAATAAAAAAGAGACAAAGAAAAATATGAAAATGTTTATCTAAATAAAAAAATAATGCATTAGTCTTGATGAAAATAAATTCTTGATCACCCATTGTAACATTGAATTATATACGAATGCAAGGTAGTGAGGCATAATTACACAATTATAACCGGAATATTGATAGTCAAAATATTATTATACATAAAACCCACATATATATATATATATATAATATTTTGTGACTAAAACATCTAGCATGGAATAATAGGTAACCAATTTATTCTTGTCCTAAGGGATGCAAAAAATTAACAATCGTAGTGGGATAATGATAATCACCGGAGTACGAAATAACACAACCACATTAATGATTTTAGTAAAACAAATATCCATAATCAGTTAAAATTATTTGATGATAAAAACATATTACATCAAGTAATATGTGTTATATAAGCCTATAAAAAATAAAAAATCAAGTTGTCTAATCTTTATGTAAATAAATCGATGAAAAATTCTAAATCAAACTCAATAAGAATCATTCAGTAACTAAATTAAAATCCAAGAAAAAAGTGACATTTACCATGATATTTATCAATGAAAAATGAAGATTTTTTATTTTAATATTTCCTACAATGTTAAGTCTTTTTATTCCCATAGGAATATGTACATTGTTATAAAAACACCATGTAGGATACATATATGAATATATATAATTTATGCCACCGAGAAACTATGAATTCGAATATTATAAAAACTATTTTTCGAAAGTAACTTTTATAAATAAAATTCTCACAAATAATCTATTTATTTTCTTTAAATAATAATATAACAAGATAAATAATTAATATGAATAATTTTATTAAGGATAAATAAGAGGATGTAATAAAAACCATACACAAAAAATAAAATGATAAATATGTTATCAATGAAAGAAAGAAACATTAATATTATGAAAAAAACAATGATTAAATTTTTTGTGGATTATGGTAGTACTATACAAGAGGAAAAAAAGAACATAATATTTTATAATGTGAATCTAAATGATACCAAGGCCAAACATTGTTTATCAATTTTATAAGAGACATCCTTCTTTTTTCAAATAACAATAATTGATCAAATATCCATAACACATTTTACAAAAGGTACCCATGTGATAGATTTTCCAAAAATATACCTTAATTCATTTTCTTTAAAAAATAAATCATTTCCACATTAAATTAATAACATAACCCATTATTGAAAAACCAATTTATTAGGAAAATCTATCATTGAGTCATTTCATCAAATTCATGAAGTTTGTATAATTTATTTAGTAATGAAACACCCTAGATAAAAAATTTCTATTCGAAATATTATTTATTTAAAAAAATCCCTATTTTTTCAATCCATGTTCATAGACCAGATCAAAAGAAATTAAAATAATTATAAAGTATTAAATTAGGCAGAATGATTGCATATAGACAACAAACTTAGTATCAAAGGAGACATGGATTCATTAAAAAAGGTTACTATAATATTATATAATATGTACTCTCAAAAAAATTTATATAAAAACCCTCATTAATTACAAATAAAATCCATTAAAAATTTGAGGATAAAAAAAGGAATAGAAACATATCATGCAAATATCCACCAAAACAAGAGTAGAAACATCAATATATCATATAAATAATGTTACATAAGAGGTTTTCATATATATCAAGTCAATTAAGTATATAATTTCTTATATATATACCATATTATATCCGACATGGGATGATATAGAGTGGGAATCTTATAGAATATATATTCTCTATTTTCATTATTTATAACATTAATAAGATAAAACCAAATTACCTAAAAAGGGTGGTTTGAAAGAAGAATGTAATATAAACAACAATTAAATAATAAAATTAAATGAAATAATAATAAAAGAATAATTAATGAATTAAAATAGTTTTAGGAGTTATATTGATTGGCATCATTATTGGAAGTGAAAATTAATATTTAAATCACTATAGATATCAATATTTGTCACACTATATCCTCTTACTTGAAATGACATCACCATATATCCACATGAATTAATTTAGGGTAATTGCCTTTCTTTATGAATCAATGAGAAAAGTTTTAAAAGCAACAGTACCCATTCCAAGTTCTTCCATATGTAGAAAAATAGTTAATAGAAGGTAGATTAGAAAACAAGATGATGAAATTTATAATAGGAAAGATGGGGTTACCTTTTACTCTGGTCAATTTAACGACCACCAAAATACCAATAGATGAGTAAATAGATGAAATTAAAAAACATGAATCTTATTAAATCCAAAATTACCTCCTCAAAAAAATTATAATGTTATTTTACAAATTTTAATATAGTTCGTAAGGGAAAATGCTGTGAGAACAAATAAAAATGAAAATAAATGAATATAGTTAAGATAAATAAGGATAATATATATTAAAATTAAAAAACTATATTATATAGTATAATAAACTGAAATTGTAAAAAAATAACCAATAAGATTCCATAAAAAGTTTTCTCCAAGTTTCCAACCCTTTGAAAAGAAAACGAAACACATTTATACATGTATAGAGTAAAGAAATTTAAAACCCCATTCTTTTAATCTAAATAAATGTTTGTGATAGACCCATCAAATGATAAAATAATTATATATGGTCTTCATAACTGGTATTCATCGTCAACCATTATGTGCACCCTCCAATATTTGGAATTATTGGTCATCAAATGAAGGATTGAAAGTTATTTTAGTAAAATACATTTTATATCTATATATGACTACTCATATTCATGTGATGCATGTTTGACTAACATTATTACCTTGAAAGATGCAGAAGAAGGCTTGTTAACAACAAATAAAATTGTTATGTGATATCATTTTATGATAAATTTACAATTTATGTTCTTAAAATTTGGATTTTGGGATATGTGGTCCCATTATAAATAATAACCTATTATGTGCATAGATTTTAAGACCTAACCTGTGAGTTGGTTTTGTACATACAAATTATTTGTTGAGATTTGGTTCATGATGATGGGAATCAATCCCTTTAATTATGGAATTCTAAATAAGTAATATCATAATTTAAATGAGTGTATACAATGTTATGGAAAAAATATTTAATAATATAATAATAGATAAAACCAACAATTATTCAATTATTGGAATTATGCAAAATTAATTTTTGAAAAATAAAAATGTGATCATTACACATAATCTGCAACCCTAGAGGGATAAAAAACATGAATTATAGTAGATAATATTAGAAAATATACCCTTCAGTACTCCCTACAAAAAACCATTTTACTCTTGGGGTTTTATAAAATACATAGACCAAATCATAATTTCAAATCTTTAAATGTAAAAAGAAATCAATTATCAAATGTAATGAAATATCATACCTTATATATGGATAATAATTTTGTAACACATCAAAAATAATAAAAATAATTTAAATATCATGTTAATATTAATATTAATTTCCAACATATGTCCCAAAAAAATATTTGTCTCTTCACTCCTGTTTTTTTGAGTGTGGAGTTTTTCTTGTTTCCAAAAACATCGGTGTTGTCAATAGGATTTATGTTCTCCTAATATCTGTAAAAATTATAGTCCAAAATGGTTCAATAATGAAGGACTTATCATGATTTTTTTATACTGACATATAGATAATAATAAAAGTAAAAATATAAGAATCATCATGTGAATGGATGGTATCTATGGTGATGTAAATTAATGAATTTTGTTTCACAAGGATGGTGTTATCATCAATCATCTAAAAACAGATAACCTCAACAAAAAATTCATTAATTGGGTAGTCCACCTTTTTAATTTTTTAATCAATGATATATTTCTACCCTATATTCCCCCATTTGAATCATTATTTATCCTGATTTCATATTTGGAATTTCACTCCAAAATAATATTTTCCAGGAAAATGAGGAGAAACATTTGATATTCTAATATTTTTCAACTCACGGCATAGAATTGATATTATACATAGTCCACCCATCCACCATAACAATAAAAAAATTCTACCAAAGGATCACTAAATATAGAATCAGATTTTTTCGATTAAAGAAATTTACGATGAGATAAAAATAAAGCCCATATTATCTCTCCATGACACATGGGTTCAGAAATAATCATATATTCTACATTTATTGTCGGTAGGAATTGGATAAATTTTACACAATATTGAATACTAAAAATTTATTCCATTTATTAGAACATAGTAATGATGTATAAATGTAATGATATATTAAAATAAGAGATCAATGTAAAATGGTCTTCCAATGTGGTACCTAATTCATACATGACACATTCCCTAAACACTAACATCATTCAAAATATAAAAAAAACATGTTTTAGATCCCCAAAATTTTTCATGAATCTCATTATATACATAAATGTAATGAATAATTCAAACCAGTTTATGAACCTATAAGGATGAAAATGATTTTAAAATTTGATCGCACTAGTTACCATGAGTTTCAAAATTTATGATACATTATTAAATGAATAGATACAAATTCTTGAAAAATGTCCATCTAGACAACATTTTAATACTCAGTCATTGATGTCAGGAAATATGAATAAATAACATAATGGTTTTAATTTTCCAAAGTGTTATATTCATCTCTTGAATCCCCAAAACACTAATATTATGTAATTTTAAACAAGAAATAATTAGAAAAATAATTAAATGAAAAATAAAATGGGAACATGCATAAAAATTATAATAACATGTTGAAATCCCCTACACTTATTCCATTTAGAACCATATATGTATTTTAATTTGTATATGTATTTTTATTCTATGTTTTATTTTTAAAAAAGGAATATAATATAAAATTAATGTAAAATCTTTATTTATTATGTGGAATCCTTTAGTTAGGATCTCATACACTACCAAATTTACCCAAAATTTTCGAAATACATCTATTATATATGGTAATGGAAAATTTAGATATATGGTATTGAAAATGGATAATCCTTGGATTGATACTCTAGTAGGTGCAGGGTTTTAACTTCCTATAGTAAGGAATCTGCAATTATTTAATACCAATTTAAAGGAAGATGTTGTTTCCTTCATAGATACAACCAGAAAATCATTCTCCCATTATTCATCATCTTTATCTTTTTTGGAAGGATTCCATGTATATTGTACTAAATATTATCTATCATTTAAATGTAATATATCTTTTATGATCGGGGAATCAATATGTATAGGTCCTCTTCAGCTTCTGACACAAATTTATTGGTCTATTCTTTATTTTATAATGATTACAAATTTTCAACATCATTTGAAATTTCATCAAATGGTATATTATCAATAAATATATTCTGAGAAATATTATATTATTATGAATCACGAAATAAATATTATTGTACATGTTATGTATATTGAATTATGATATATGCAGTCAATACCATTTGGAATTCTATCATTTTATAGAAAAATTAATAATTTCCCAGGAAGGAGAGAGGTGAAGAAGGGATTATTTTAAATTTTTATAAATGATAGAACTAATTTATTATTGTGTTTTAGTGAAATCTAACAAATAATTGACCACATAGTGGTGATCTATTATAATTGAAAAAACAAGAACTAAATCATTAGGAAAATATACTTCTGAAAGCCAAGGAGAGATAGTTAGGTTATAAAGTTAAATTTTTAATTCTTCCTTGGTCTGATCAATATTAAATATAAGAGAACTATTATTTAAATATTTTTTTTATCTTGTTTATGTTTTATTTTCCATTCTAGCCATAGAACATTAACTACTTCATCTTCAGCAAAAAATTATGCTACCTGATTTTTAACTTCATAGACAATTATGAAAATTCCAATGAACCATCATAGAATTTTCTTGTATGTAAATATTCAATATCTCATCACTGATGGACTCACCATTACTGATATCAATATCTAATAAATATTAAACATCATAATAAAAATCCTCAATAACTATTTAAATTAATTTTATAGAAAGAAGATATTTTTTAAATTTTAGATATATTTTTATTATGAAAATTTTTTCGAAATTAAATTGGGCTCCTTGAAAATGACTCCAATTTAAAATATCTGAATTTTTCATTAATCCATGGTAAATTAAAATCTAATTTACTAAATATTGTACTATATTGGGATACCCTAAGGTTAATATCACGGGGGCCCCATACTCATAATATATCTTCTATTGTCAATATTTATAATCAATCTGTAAAAAAAATGGGGGGGGAGGTTGAAAGAAGAATAAAATATAAAATAATAATTTAATAATATATTGAAAGCACTAAAATAAATTAAAATCGCTAATAACGCAAAATTTTCATGTGCGATTAATTCTATTAATATAAATTTTCAATTCAATGTAATGATCAATATCTACCACATTACAATGTCTGATTTGAAATTCCATCACCCTATAATAAGAGATATATGCATGGGTAAATGTTATTTCTTTGGTCACCTAGGATACCTCTCTGATAACCATCACTACGACTACCAATCTACAACATTTCAATGGCAATAAAAGGACGGTTACGAAGATCAATAAATAAAAAGAAGAACATGATGGTTTTGTAAATGGGGAATCATATTTTTGTTCGGAGTGGATACTCATGGGGGGGTGAATTGAGTTCTAATCAAAATTTATGTTAAAATATTTTCTATTAAAATCCACCAATTAACAAAATAGGTTAAACTATAGTGAATTTGTAAAACTGTAAAGGTTCAATTAGATTCTCAAAACAGTTATTAGTTCTCATTTAATCTAATCAAAAGATTAAATAATCTTTTGAAACTAACCAACTGAATTTAAAGAGATACAATAAAATTCTAAAGTTACTATCAAAGTAACATTAAAATAGATTTTTATTTCAATGTATTAAGTAGCAGAATATAAATTAGATATTGTATATTTTGAACATAAACTAAAAATGCAAAACATATATAACCAAGAGGTTCAGACTAAAGATGTGACTTAGTCCTCTCAAATTTATATATATAATTGATCCACACCCTAGATAATGGTTAAAAACACTACAAGACTGTCCCGGCCATGCAGGGAGTTGTACCACTATTCTTCATGTAAAACAAAAATAAAGACCCGGCCACACAAGGACCTCTTCCACAATTGTTGTGGGTAAACAAGAGTAAATATTTTTGGTGTTATTATTGCAATATCCTTCAATCCAGCACTGGAGACAGTGTGTGTGTAAAATAAAGAAGATACACACACTGCTCTAAAGTAAATAATAAATCACTTAGAGATAGTATGTGGAAGTTTAGAAAGCTCTATTGATTGAAAGTGCACCTCTAGACTCGATGGATTCATCATAAATTTTTCTGAGTCCCCCGGTTTTTCTATTAAAAAAAGTGTGTTGTGGTTCAGCTTTTGTTTCTTTATGAGAGAAGGTGTTCTCCTGACTCCAGTGTACCTCGTATGTTATTCATTAAGTTAGGATTTCATTTATGGAACTACTTTGAGGATCATGAAATGTGTTCTTCACAGTTGTGCTCAGGATTATTCTTCGGTTCAGTACAGAGCTCACGTGTATTGTAGTATGTGTGTCGAGACGTGTCCTGTGCAAGAGTATCCTCTACTGCAGCTCAATCTTGTTTATATCCCACGAGCTCTGGCAATATGAATGATTTCATTTCCATAGGTACAAGGTACAGTTTCATGACATGCAACAACTATCATTAAATAACATTAATTGCATTAAAACATCAAATATGACCGTTATAAATATTTATATAATATTGAAAAAAAGGTTAAGAAACAATGTCACAGTTGTTGTGAAAATGTTGCCTCTTTGAACCGGTGTCTCCTTCACGATATGTGCTTCACGGTGTGTCCATGCCACGGGGTCTAGCTCACAGTGTCTGACTCATGGTGTGTAATTCATAGTGTCTGGGTCACGGTGTGTCCTTCATGGTGTCTACATCATGGTGTTTCCTTCACAGTGTCTGGGTCACCGTGTGTCCTTCACGGTGTCTGGTTCGTGGTGTGTCCTTCACTATGTCTGCGACTTAGACTTCACTGTGTCTGTGTCTTTCTCATACTCTGTCTTACTATGTAAAACATTACAGTGTCTTGATACTTAGGCAAATAATTGTATTCAAACATTTAATGTAATATTCATAATGTCAATTAAGATTAACAATTATAAGGTAAGATATAATGAAATAGAAATACAGAGGTTTGATAAGAAAAGTATGATTTGTGATCATGCATAAGATTTGGAAAAAAATAATGAGATTAATTAACAGTAATAATATTTGTGATCATTAAAACATGATTAATACATGAGGAGTCCTACAATCTCCACCATTTTGAATATCACAAATCATGTATAGTTCAAATATAAATGAAATGCAATGTTAGAGAAAATAAAATATATAATAAGAAGAGATAAAATACTAAGAGAAAACTCTTCTCACTATTTCTACCCTTTTGGTATTATCAAAAGGTAGAGAGAATGGCGTGAAAAACTTCATTTGTCATTAGTAAGGTTCATAATAAAACATACAGGAAAAACGAAAATAGGAAACAACAAAAGACATCCCATCAAAAATTAAGAAACAATGGTTGGCATCACGGATTGGATTTCTCTTTGCGTCTATCTACAAGAGATGGAGATGATGTAGAATAAGGCATGGATTTTGTAGTCAATGATGGTAACGGTAGACCTTCAAATATGGAAGGATAAAAAGTAGGACCTGTAGAAGATCTAGTTTGTGGTTGATCAAGAATGACTGGTCTGATCTGAGAAAGGGCTTGGCTGATAGACATAGCGGTTGAGGGTAGGGAAGGTAGACAAAGTATAAGGGGTGAAACAGCTGGAGAAACGATAGAAGTACTCTACAAACGAAGAAACAACTTGAAAATATTTATGAAATCAGTAATGATTTCTCCACTATATTGCATAGCCTTTTCAAAATCAACTTTATTCTCCATGAATTGGTTCAACAATCTGGTGAACTCTGTAAGATTCTGAACATGAGCTTTAAAAGCGTGAGTCACAAGAGTGATTTTCAAATTCTCCACAAGATACATAAAGTGATTGGTCATATCACTTTTGGAAAAAATCCGGTTGAGATAAACATCTATCTTCTTGGTGGTCTCCTATTAAGCATCATTGGAAATATTAGAATGAATTCTGACAAGGTTCAGAGCACTCTCACTATTCATAACCACTTCTGACAAAGGAGACAGATCTAAACCACTATGTTCATTCTGAATTTCTTCCTTGATTATGGATCTCAGAAGATAATCATCCAAAATGGGAACTGAAGTCTGACCAGGGGGGAGGAGTAGCCATTATAGCTATGGTGAGAACTTTGAGGTGTTTCAAAACCTTTTTAAGATAGCCAGTGCACTTATTTGTGAGCTTATTCAGATTTTCTACAAGCTCCCTCATGCATTGCATCATCTTTGTGTGTATTACACCAATCTTCTCATCAAATGACAGCAAATATGGATGAACATGAGATACAAACTCTCTAGAAATGTTGGAAACATTTGGTTCAGGAGAAGTAACAATAGATGCAAGAGTAGAAACAAGTGTAGGCTTGGATCTCAAAGTTAGCTATTTCTGGATGTCTGCTACCATACTTTTCAATGTTGCAACATCAGAACGTAGAAGCTTATTTTCAACTCTGTCTTCTTGAATTTCAATGATCAACCATGGTTGAATATTCATAATGATGTTTTCCAAAAGAATCTAGGCATCTTCTTGACTTAGTTGAGTCACAGGACAAGGTTGAGAGGATATAATATTCTAAACTACATCTAAGATAGTCTCTCCAAAGACTTTCAAATCATCTTTATTTACCAAAGTGTATTGGTCAGGTAAGGGAGTAGTTGAAATAGTGGTACAAGTTCTGGTTGAGATTCTGCTTCAGGTTCTGGGACATAAGCAGGTTCAGGATGAGGCTCTGGGATAGTATGACTGAATGACTTCAAATGAAATATAGAAGACAGGTCAATTCTAGTTGTAGTCACTTGCTGTGAGTCACTCACATCATAAAAACCTAGAAACGCATACCGAGTGTACACAAAATATGTGAAATTTGGTTGATAGTTTTTAGCAGATCCAGCTTCATCAATCTCATTGTTTTGAGATTCCTCCCCGTCAAAATGTGCTTCCATTTAAGATTCATGAGGCTCTGGAATTGGGTTCAGATCCACATGATCAGCTAAAATCTCTTCAGAAAATTCTTTCCATGGCATATGAAAGGCAATTTCCATCCTCTCTTCAGCAGAAGGTATGTACTCAGGAATAGATTGTTCCATAGGCAGTGCTTTCAGACTTACTTCCTTTTCAACAGGGAGATCCTCTTGATTAACATTTGCCCTAATAGGGATTTCTCCTGGATAAATTTCTTCAATGACAGGGAGGTCTTCTACACCACCAGGCTCTTCTATGGGTTGCTTCTCTAAAACAGGGATAATCAAAACTCTTGCATCCTCAGGTTTAATTTCCTGATCAACATCATCTCTAGAAGCATGAGTTTCTTCTCTAAAAAAAGATACTTCTTCTCTAGAAGGTATTTTAGCACGAACATTACCAGGGAAAACAATCATTTCTTTCTCAATAGTAGTTTCTTCCACTTGAGTTATTTTAGCCTATTCTTCTTCTTCTTCCTCTACTCGGTACTCTGCCACTTAATCTAGTTCCAAACTAGGATCAGTTATATTCTTTGTCCTTCTTGTATAATCAATAAGATTTTACATCTTATAAAGATGATCATTATCCTCAACCCACTTCTTCTTATAGGGGTTCCAATAAATATTTATCCTTTTTATGTTAGGCTTGGATAAAGAGAAATCAAAATACCATATATTTTCTTCATTCGGTCCAACAACTCCCTTGGAAACTAACATGGCCGAAATAATCCTTGAGTAAAACAAGGAGGTGGATTTGGAAGTCACTTTAATCATCTCACATATGTGGTGAATGACATATTTGAAAAGATTGATCTTATAGATATTCTTCAACAGGTGAATCAGGAACACATCCTGATACTTCATCGCAACAAAATCTAATTTTCATGGACAAATCAAATTTTGAAAAAAAGTGAACATTAGTCCTATCTCCCCAACCAATTCAGCTGCTATGGCCCTTCACTTGGTTCCATTTCCAGTCAGGATCTCTAGTTCATTTACCAGATCAAATATGTCAGTTTTTGGAGGGTCTCCCTAGTAATCATCACAAATCCCATCATGAGGAATTATCAGGCATACATCCCATAACCTTGAAGAGAATGAACACTTTTGTCCACTGATCCATCTTGTCACCATAAAATATTCTCCACCATTAAAAGAAAACATTACATACTGGTAAAACTAAGATACCAAACTTGGGTATATAGGTCTATATTTTCTAGAAAACCATTCGATCAATCCTTGTTCTCTTAAGACATTTAGATCCAAAGACATAAGAAAAAACAGGTACTCATTGAAAATCTCTTTTTTAGGTACTACAGTATGGCTTAATAGGTTAGGATTTAGAGGTCCTTTGGGTTCAATCATCAGTGCCATTTTCTGTTTCTTCGTGTGACACTTCTCCGATGAGGGTAAATATGGACGCCTCTTCCTGGACATTCATTGAAGGTTATGGTGAGAGAGATGGAGAGAAGTTTTACAAGATTGAGAAGGTTCATGAGAGAGTTCGGGTGAGGATTCGAGTGAAAAATTTATGTTTTATCATTTGGGAATTTCAAGCGTCACAAAAATAAAAACAATAGAAATCAAATATCGGTGAAATAAACATTACCATGATATGGGTTAAAATAAAAGTATAAATAGTCTTCATGGTGAAACTGTGAGTAGGTATTACAGTGCGATGAAAAGCAGTCGTCACGGTGAGACAGTTGGTGGTCTTCATGGTGAGACAATGACCATTCTGTGCAGTCACGGTGAGACAGTGAGTGAATATTTCTGTCATGGTGAGACAATTAAATGACATATCGTGAACATAAGGTGTTTACTATGAGACTATAAGCATGAAACAGTAACTGAGAAACAGTGAACACGAACTGTAAAGTAAAATATAGTAAAAATAGTGAACAGTATGTTCTTTAAGATGACTATTTATGATTGATCATACCAAGATCATGTATGATGCAATCTAATCTCTCAGAATTTAATTGTTTAGTGAATATATCAGCAAGATGATATTCAGTACCAATGAATTCTAAATTGATATCATCCTTTTGATAATATTCCCTCAAAAAGTGATGTCTTACATCAATATGTTTTGTACTATACAGTGAAACAGGATTCCTTGAATTGTTAATAGCACTTGTGTTGTCATAATTTTGTGATACCTGTCTGAATTGATATCCATCGTATAGTAATGTGTGTTTTATCCACAGAATTTGTGCACAACAACTTCCTGCATCTATGTATTCAGCTTCTTCCGTAGACAATGCAACAATTTTTTTTTCTTACTACACCATGACACTAATGACATTCCTAAAAGGTAAATTATTCTAGAGGTGCTTTTTCTATCTAACTTACATCCAGAAAAATCAGAATCAGAATACTGATTAGTTCAGATGATTGTTCTATTGGATATAACAGTCCTAAATTGGGTGTACGCTTGAGGTATTTGAAAATTCTCTTTTCAACATTTAAATTTGACTCTTTAGGGTTTGCTTGAAAATGAGCACACATACACACACTAAACATAATATCAGGACGACTAGCAGTCATGTAGAGTAGACTTCCAATCATTCTACTATAAGTGGATTGATCAAAATATTTTTTATCTTCATCAAGATCCAACATAATGGTGGTTATCATGGCAGTGTCACTACTTTCTGTGCTATCCAATCCTAAAAATTTTAAAAGAACTCTAGTATATTTACATGGTGTTAAAATAAATCCATAATTGTTTTGAGTGATTTGAAATCAAAGAATGAATTTATGTTCACCCATTAAACACATCCCAAATTTATTTTGCATCATTTTAGAAAAACTAGTACATCACGATGTTTTTGATGATCCAAAAATAATATCATCTACATAAATTTGTACAAATAAAACATCTTTATAAATTTGTTTTATAAAAATACAATGATCAACCATACCTTTTCTAAAACCATTTGAAATTAGAAATGTTCTTAATCTTTCATACCAAGATCTTTGAGATTTATTTAAACCATATAAAGCTTCTGATAAATTGAAAATATGATTGTGGAAAAATGAGGGTTTGTAAATATAGGTTGTTGTTCAACAAAAACATCCTCTGAAATATATCCATTTAAGAAAGCACTCTTGACATCCATTTGATAAAGATTGAAATTTAGATGTGCAGTATAAGCACGTAGAATTCTAATGGCTTCTATTATTGCTACTAGAGAAAAAGTATCCTTATATTAAATTCCTTCTTCTTGACTATACCCTTGTGCAACTAATCTAGCCTTGATTCTTACTATGTTTCCTGATTCATATACTTTATTTCTAAACACCCATTTTGTTTGAAATATATTTTGTGTTGTTTTCAATTTTTGACATGGATTACAAACTTTGTCATTTGTAAACTCATGTTTGGGTAAGTCTCTAACTAATTTCTTCCTAGTCAATTTTCTATGTGAATGGATGTTGCAGTGTCCTAATCTTCTATTCCTAAGGCATGAATCTTTTGAAAAGCATTTAAGCAAGTAAAATTTCGCTTGGATAAAGAATTTAAATCAACAGCATAAACATTTGTATTTCTTAAAGATGAAAATAATAAAAAATTCTTATAATTAAAAACATTACAAGATTCATTTTAAAATTTAAAATTAAATCCATCATCTCATCATTGAGATATACATAACAAGTTATATTTCAATCCATCAACAAATAAAGCTTTAGAAATTAAAACTGAGTAACTGTTACCAATTTGGCCTCGGCCGATGATTTTTCCTTTAGAATTATCTCCAAAGGATATATAGCCTATATCAACCATTATTAAGCTCTTAATGCATGAATAATCCCTAGAACTATGTCTTGAACATCTGTTGTCCAAATACCATGTCTTCTTATGGGTACTCTTAAAACAGGTATCCTACAAAATAGTTTTAAATAGAGAATGATTTTGGTGCCAAGATTCTCTTGGGTCCAGACATGATAGAAAGAAAATCATTAGGTACCCAAATTTCTCTTATGGGTCCTATATAATCAATAGATTTAATAGATTTTTAGTGATAAAGACAATTTGATCTATAATTATGTGAATAACTAGTTGATGAATATGAATTTCTAGAACTAGAACTAGCATAATTATGTCCAGATTTAGGAATAAATCTAGTTTTAGTGAACAGTCTTTTTCTAGGTTGGTAAACTATTAAAATAGTGTATTTTGGATCCACAATATTTCTTAGTATTTGAGTTAGAGTATCCTTTCCATTTTTGAACTTTTCTAAGTCCATTTTTGAGTTTCTCATTAGAAATTTTCAGTTTTTAATTTTCCTTTAACAGTTGAGAATTCATTTCATTTTCTATATCAAGGGAAGATTTAACATTTGAAGAGATATAATGCTATTTCTTTAATGACTTATATTTGTCATTATGTTCATTGCATGTTTTCTTTATCATGTTACAGTATTTAGATAATTCATCTTTATTCATGTCTTAAGAATTTGTATCAGATTCCTCATCAACTACAGAATAATACGAATTTAAAATAGGAGTATCTAAGGTTACCTCAGATGTGTTGGTCATGAAACACATGTTGGCATGATGTATTTCATAATCAGTAGCTTTTGATTCACTTGTGTTGTCTTGTGAAGCACTCCATGTAGCTTTCATGGATTTTTTTTGTACTTATTGTCCTTGTAGTTGTTTTTTTTAACTTCAATGTTGGACAATAATCCTTTAAATTTACTTTCCTTTTGCAGTCATAAAAGACTATTTAATCACTTTTATCTGGCTTTTTCCAATCATTTTTCTAGTTACCTTTGTTGTCATATTTACCTTTGTAGTTTGTTGTTCTGAAGAATTTGATCATCCTATAGAATTTCTTAAACCTTTTGGCTATCTGTTCCATTTCAGCATCACTGCCAGAGTCTGAATCGTCACATATAGAAATTTCAGTCTATTTTTGAAATTTGTCTTTGTACTTATTCTTTGAAGCAGTAGTCTTAAATGCCACAGATTTTTCCTTGGGTTCATTATCATCCTCCTTATTCACTTTGAGTTCTTCCTCATATATCATAAGCTTACCAATATGTTATTTGACAGGCAGAGCTCCAATGTCACATGATTCTCTGATTGAAACAGAAGTGCCTCTCCATCGGTCTGGTAGTCATCTCAAGATTCTCATGATTTGTTCCTATACTATAATAGCCTTACCAAGTGAACTCATAGTGTTGAAAATCTCATTATACCTGAGATACGTGTCAGAAATAGGTTAATCATTCTTCATTTTAAATTTATCATATTTAATAGTATAAGTATTTAATCTCATTTCATTAACATTGGTTGTTCCTTCATGAGAAACTCCCAAAGTATCCCAAAATTTCATCGGTAGTTTTTCAAGTAGATATTCTGCTAAAATCTTCATCACCTAAAGTACAGTACATGGAATTCATAGAATTACAATTATTATTGTATGCAGTTTTTTTAGGTTCATCCCATGTTGTTCTTTCAATTTCTGGAATTTTACATTGCGACTCTATAGTAGTCCAGATATCTAAACCCATAATTTCCAAATGAATTTTCATCTTCTGTTTCACATGGCATAGTTTGTAACATTAAATAAATGTGGATGGTTATAAGCATAAAATTCTAATCTATTATGAATAACTATATTTCAATACATAATTTTAAAGAGATAAAATTTAAAACTAACATAAATTTTAGATCATTAATGATGCAACTAAAATCACAGTTGAAAAACAGATTGTTTTGAAAACATGTATAAAAAGAACCTCTGATACTAAATGTTTGTCAGATTGGATACTCACGAGGGGGTGAATTGAGTTCCAATCATAATTTCTGTTAAAATATTTTCTATTAAAATCCCCATTTTTATAAAATATGTTAATTTGTAGTTAATTTGTAAAACTGTAATGGTTCAATTAGATTCTCAAAATATTGATTAGTTCTCAGTTAATCTATGCAGAGATTAAATTAGCTTTTGAAACTAACCTACTGATATACAATAGATACAAACACTTGATGTATTAACTATCAATGTAACTTTAAAACAGATTTGTATTTCAATTTAATAAGTAGAAGAATATAAATTAGATACTATATATTTTGAACTTAAACTAAAAATGAACTACTAATATATCCAAGAGGTTCAATCTCAATCTGATACTCAGTCCTCTGAAATTTAAATATATAATTGATCTACACCCTGGATTGGGGTTAACAATAGTACAAGATAGTCAAAGACATGCAGGGACCTCTACAACTGTTCTTCGTGGGAAACAAAAATAAAGACCAGGCCACATAGGGACTTCATCTACATTTGTCGTGGGTAACCAAGAGAAAGGAGTTTTGGTGTGAGGACTGTGATATCATCCAGTTCAGCACATGAGACAGTGTCTGTGTAAAATAAATAGGATACACACACTGCTCGAAAGTAAATAATAATTCAGATAAGGAAAGTATATGTATGATTAGAAAGCTCTAGTGATTGGCAGTGCAGCTCTGGACTCATTGGATTTAGCAGAAATGAAATTGAGTCATTCTCTGGTTTTTCTGTTGAAAAAAAGAGTGTCGTGGTTCATATTTTGTTTCTCTAGGAGAGAAGATGTTCTCTTGAATCCAGTGTACTTCGTGTTTTCTTTAGTAATGTAGGATTTCATGTATGGAACTTCTTTGAGGATCGTGCAATGTGTTCTTCATAGTTGTGCTCAGGATTGTACTTCCGTTCAGTAAAGAACTTGCGTGTATTGTAGTATGTGTGTCGAGACAAGTCCAGCGCGAGAGTATCATCTACTGCTACTCAATCTTCTTTATATTCCATGATCTCTGGAAATAGTAATGATATCCTTTCCATAGGTACGAGTTACGGTCTCCTGACATGAAACAACTATCCTTAAATAACATTAATTGCATTAAAAACATCAAATATGAACGTTAGAAATATTAAAATAATATTGAAAAAAGGTTAAGAAACGGTGCCACAGTAGTTGTGCAAATGGTGTCTCTTTGAACCATTTCCTCCTTCATGGTATGTGCTTCACTGTGTGTCCATGTCACAGTGTCTAGATCACGGTGTCTAACTCAGGGTGTGTCATTCACGGTGTCTAGGTTACAATGTGTTCTTCATGGTGTCTGCATCATGGTGTGTCCTTTACTATGTCTAGGTCACTGTGTGTCCTTCACGGTGACTTGGTCATGGTGGGTCCTTCACGGTGTCTGCGACTTAGACATCACTGTGTCTATGTCTTGCACACAGTCTCTCTTACTATGTCAAACTTCACGGTGTCTTGATACTTAGAAAAATGACTGTATTCATACTAATACTTTAATACGAATAATATGAATTATTCTTAACCATTATAAGGTAAGATAACTTGAAACAAAAATATAGTGGTTTGATAAGATAAGTAAGATTTGTGATCATTCATAAGATTTGGACAGAATATTGAAATAAATTAACAGTAATAAGATTCGTGATCATTAAAACATGTTTAATACATGAAGAGTCGAACACTTATCACCATTGTCAATTTATCCACCACTATATTTATATCAATTTTAAAAATAAATTAAATTAATGAACAAGAAACTCAATAAATACACCACTAAAACCATTAAAAAATTATTGTGTTTAGTTCTCCATTCATAGTGGTGTTGAAAATGGAACAATGATGGAATAACACATAAGAATAAAAATGAATGAATTGAACTAAAATTAAAATATTTATAAATATTAAGTATATAAAAACATATTATATAATAATATAAAATAAAATTATTGTGATAATGTACAAAACTTTTCCAAAAAAGAATACCCAATGTTTCTAACCCACTAAAACGAATATGAAAAAAAAATTATAGTTAGTTTGGAGAGAAATATTTAGATCAACGATTCTCATCTGAATATTTTAAGTGATTGACACATTAAATTATAAAAATGTTAAATTTGGCCAATTAAAATGTTATTCCACAATTTCCTTGGTGGCCACCATCGAAATTTATAATTATTTTATACTATATTTTGTAAATATATCAATTTTACTCTGAGACTTTTACTATATTCATGAGACTATTCTTATTCTAATTTAATAAGTGAAAATGTCTTCATGGACCTTAATAAGGGAGAATAGGTAAGGGAAACAATTATATAAAATGATATTTAATACTATATCCAGATCTATGAAAAATTTAATAACCATTTTGATTTTGGTTATGGACATATGGGCCAATATTTTTATATTATCCATATCTTTTTATAGATTTCTCAATCCAAATAGTTAGTTGGTCTTGGGCCCCAAAATGGTGGATTAATATTTGGATCAAATTTGATAAAATAATACCCCGGATTTATGAAATCCAAAATAACCTTATTTCACTTATTTATCTACATTATACAATTTTGTGGATGAAATAAAGAAGAAATATTAATTAGTTATAATATAAAATTGTTTATTTTTCAATTAAAATCGATTTATTAATAAAACATGGAAATTTGGTAATTTAAATAATCAACATAATAGTTGGGTTATTAACATTTAATTATAGTAGAAAATATATTGAATATTTTGATTTATCATATAAATTTATAATATGTCAAGAAATTATTGGATGAACATAATGAGAAATTATATTATGAATCATTTTAAAAATAATAATGGGTATTCTATTAATTATACCATTTTATGAACTCTATATGGGTAACATATATTTGGAACATTGTTTTAAAATAAATTGTTTATTGTGTGGTCCCTTGTTTATCTTGGAATTAATAGGGTATAATTACTTAGGTATAGCTCTACATTTAAGATTATCAATAAACAACACACGATACGACCTGAGGACCCAAATCCATCCATCCAAGTAGATCACATGTGAAGTAATATGATTAGATAAAGATTCCTCTACCCATGTAAAATAATATTTTTACTAATATATACAAATTTCATTGTAACAAATATGTACATAATAATATTATATTAAATGTGTTTCTATCCTATTATATTATGAATATAGAATCATGACCAATGACTCCAAAAAAACATTACAACATATTTTGTGACTAAAGGGTAAGAAAATAAACCATACATATATCTTGGAGGGTATCACATAGGAAGTGTTCAATATTTGAATTTTTTTATAATTTAATGTCAATTTTATAGAAGTAATTTATTGTAGTTATGAGTAATGTTTTACGGAATTATTTATTATCAGACATTTTCCTAAGAAAAATTCATAAAATATATAAGAGAAAAATGATTAATTATAATGTATATAATTATTAGAAATGAGGAAAAATAAATCAGTAATTGTTCGAAATTATGTTATATGTATACCAAGATGATTTTTTCATATATTTAAAGATATTAATTTGATCTATATCTAATTATAAATTTGATTTAAATATATATATATTATTTGTATGATGGTATGTTGAAAAATTATTTCATATAATATTATAACCCATTAAAAATTAATTCTCTAATGTAATTTAATAGATTTTGAAGGGTTTATATATTCATAACATGATCAAACAATTCTATAAAATTTAGGCTAACACCATTTCTGTTATAACATAGAACAATCATCTTTTTTATTTTCATCTGTGATATATAAAATTAATCCAAGTAAAAAACCACCATATATACCATCGTAATGATTCAATTTATTATAATTATATTTTTGTATATTATTGATTTATTTATAAAATATGACCACAATTGTATTTGTGAAAAAAGGTGTGTTGGGTAGGGAACTACTAGATCTAAAAATTTAGTGATTTATATAAATTAATGAGTGAGAGTTTTATGGATGGAAATAGATACATTGAAATTTTTATCGATTAATATAGAAATTAAAAAAATGTTTTTCTGGTAAATCTAACATAGGAATCTTATGATAGGGTAAAATTTGTCATAACTGATAAATATATTCAACGAAGAAATAGTTTTTATATTATTGGGCGTTAGAGGTGGTGAATCAATTATAACATAATTTAAAAATCATAAAATATATTATTACATGTTTTCACTCTACAATCCTATTAATGTAATAAATTTTAATGCTCTCTCTAAGTGAATAAATTAAACCATTTCAAATATGGTTCAATAACTGATGTGTTAGTTAGACATTCCACATCATTTTACGTTATATCCTCTAGAATATAATGTATTAATTATTAATAAAGTTTCTTCTTATGATAATCTATAGAAAATATATGTTTAATGAATTAAGAAACACAATCACATATATGTTTTTGGAAATTAGTGGTAGTGAATTACAATTAAGATCTTATTCTACATAAAATAATAGCCCTAAAAATATATATATTTTTTCTTCTCCAATGTTTAATATGGGATTTATTTTGATAATACAACATATCAAATTGTGTATTTAAATTCATGTGTTTTTTTAACATGAAGGTAATACATTTTTCAAAGAGTAATTTAGATGAATGCTATATATATATATATGTTGAAAATGAAAAAACATGCAGTTTTCCTATGATGGAGGTTATGAATAATAATAACGATTGTGAGAGGGATAACATATATAAGTAATATTAAAATGTTAATTAAACGGTCATATTTTTCAACATAATAGTATAAATAATACTAATATGGGAAATTTTGAATGATTATAGTTCATAAACTGTGAATGCAATAGCTATTGAGCATCTATAGAGTATTTAAATTCCGAGAAAACATTATTTTTAATAAAATCCAAGGTATAATACTTGTATAGTAACTATATAATAAAGTAAATATACAATATTTGCATAGTTTGGTTGGATAAATGTTTTTTTTCAAATAATAATATTAACATAGGATGTCTTCTGTCAACAAATAAATAAAATCTTATTTCTAGTGGTAACATGAATGTATATAATATTTTCTAAGTGTTTTAATTTCCTATAGTTGTGAGTAGACATTAAATTATTAAATTTATTTTCATTGTTATTAAAATTTATTAATAAATATAACAAATATATTTGAGATATAGAACAATTAATTGATATTTGGTAAAAAGAATTTATTGCTTCACCTAATGGTTTGGAATTTAAAAAATAATATATTTTCAGTTGAATGATTCAATACTATATTTTTATATTAAAAAATTACTATTAGTGTAACAAGTATTTATTAATAAGTTAATTATAGTGATTAATTACATTAAGAATTTATTTTTATTCTTCTATGTGTAGGTAGTTTAATGGGAATTATATCTTATTTCAGATATCCTATGTTATTGAGAATCAACATATTTTATAATATTTCCCAAAATATAATTATTTTATGTTTATATAAATATTTATTCTAGAAGAAATAAAATTATCATGAATTATACATATTTGGTATAATTATCTATAGAGTTGAAAAAAAGTGATTTCTTGTATTGATTCAAAAAAAGTTCATTAGATGCATTAAAATAAGTATATATTAGAGAAATAAATATGTTATATTTTCATGAATTTCAAGGAATGTGTCTTATAAAGATTCAATATCACCATATAGAGTTTGATGATATATATATAATTCGTTAAAAAAAATTGAGACTTTAAAGTATTCTATGAAATGTACATGAAACGTTGTTGTTTATAATATTCTCATAAAATTTATATTTAATTACAATCATTCTGGGAGATAATAAAATTGTTTTATGAATAATATTATGTACTTATGTTGGAGTATGGATGTCTTTATAGAGATTTAATGTGAGTATTAGATCATCGTATGTGGTAAAAAAATTATGTTCCCAAAATTTTATTAATGGCCTTTGATTTTAATTTGTTTTTTGGACAAATTGAGGGTCTATTGATTATAAATGTTCTATAAATAGAAAGTGTTGGTAACTAGAGAGGAGGAAACATCTGATGTTGTGAAGGATGAAAATGGAAAAGGTAGTTTATTAGTATACATTGGGTGGTGTTCATAAATATATTACTAGTTTATAAAAATTGTGATTATATTGGAGCTATAGTTTTGGAAGGGAATATATGCGATAAAACAATAACATATAAATGATGAATGCTTATATAATTTTTAATGTAATTATTTGAAACATCCTTAGATGATACAACTAGGAATGTTTATAAATAATATTCTACGGTTATAAATAATGCTGAAATTATTTTTATATGGTTATTACACATTGATGTGTTATTTTACCTGAGTTACTTAGTGAGGATGACATTAGATTCTTGACCTATTTTTGTGTTGTATGTTATATTTTTTTCTTAATAGTATACTAGTATTCTATTTTCACATGAGTTTGAGATAGTTCAGTATGATCACATTGAGTATACATTAATTCAATCTCTATGTATTTAATATCTAATTATAGTTTCTCATGTCGTGTAGGAGGACCATGTTAAAAATTACTAGCTCGATCCTTTGGGATTTTTATATGATGTTATCTTAGGGTTTTTATTGTAAATTTTATTTTTAGTAATTTAGTAATATGTAATTTACTTATACATTATTTTTTGATGTTTCATCCACTTTATATTATTCCATGGATTTTCATTTATTTTAATTTTCAACTTCTTTGATCCTATTATAATAGAGTGTAATATAACCCATTTTTGAGATTATTATACCCCCAATGCAGTTTGTCAATCTGGGTCCTTCTTGATGTTGGACGCAGGTGTCAATGTCACCCGTCTATTATTTTTCAAACATGGAGGGATACCTTTTGATGGAGGGTAAATGGAAAATTTGATGTGATTTAATATTTTAATAAAATCCCTAAAAATTAAATATATATATATATATATAATATCTAGTTGTTAATCATATATGATATGATAGAAATTTTTTATGATGGGATATTTAAATAATATAAAATATTCATATTAATTTGAAATTTATAAATATATATATATATATAATGAAATCTATTTTTATAATTCATTTAAATTTGCTTAATATATGAATGTAATTTTATAAATTTCATTAAATTTAATAATAAATTACTTGTAAATGTATTTTTTTGAGTAATTCATAATGAATTACTATAAAAATGTGTTATAGTATATGTGTAAGTAGTTATGATTTAATTAGTAGCATTATAGTATAGAGATAAAGAAAATACCCATTAGTCACAATAATGGGTTTTTTAGAATTAAAAAACATAATATGTAAAAAACATAGAATGAAATCAATATGAATTTGGAATATTATGTATGCATGGATCATATGTGAGTGATCACTAATAGAGGATGTTATGAAACCTATAAATTAGAATGTATATAACTTGATTCCCTAATTATGAATGTATTCATATTTTCATTAATAATATCTGGTATGTAGGTTTTTTATTGATATTATCATAATTAATGATCTAATAGATATTATATTTTCCCTCCTACATAATTAGGAATAAATATAGCCCCTCGATATTGATAGAATATGGACAGAACATTCACTCCATGAAATTGCATATGGTTTTATTATTTATTCAAACGAGCAATATGTCTTGATCATATCCACATAGATAGATGATGTTTTACATATCAATTTATTAGGTCAATCTATACTTTGTGAATCCATAATAAATGACATGGAAATAGGGGGTTGACATACAAGGATACCCATGGGAACTTGATTTATTGGACAAAGGGAATAAATGAGAATGATTAATATAATATTATTTATATATTTTATTATAATTTTAGATACATGTTTGTTTATATTAAATAATTATTAACATAATATATCATGTATAGACTTGATATTATGTTAGAGTCATCCATTAACATTCTATTAAGGATCCACTTGATTTAAAAAAAAAATATATAATGGATTATATGTTCAAAATAAATTGAATAAATTTGGATTGAGTGATCCCCATAGGTGTGATTTAAATATTTTTATAGTGTCAATTATAAATAAGTTTAAACTGTTTTCAAAACATTATTATATTTTTTGTTAGAGAGTGTAAATTTAAAGATTGCATCAAAATTTGTATTGCAATATATCCATAGTAATTTTATCATATAGTATAAAACGTTATCATATATGATAATATATAATTTTTAATGACATAATGTATTTAAATCATTAATTAAAGTGGGACATTGACATTGATATATTCTTTAATGCCAAATTATACTTGTGATGAAGGGATATGTCATTTTTAATTGAATATTATTCCATTATTTTTTATGAAAAGACATAAACAATGTATAAATCATCCAACTAGTCCATTACATAAGAAACTATTTGAAAAAATGAAACATGGACCGATTTGATGAATCAGTACATGTAATGCATTAATTACCAAAGTAATTATATCATTATTTTTAAATATTATTTTCACATGATAACTCAAAATGAGAATCTTATGAGGTTTCATTAATTTGACCCCCTTATATTTTAAATTGAAAAAATTATTTTTGATAATGTAAAGGATTGGAATCTCAAGAAAAGCTAATTTTACCAACAAAATTTATCTTTTTTGATTACATTCATTACACGAATGACCACGATTTACCAAATACAAATATTCTATTAATATTAATATTTATTATCATAGATTTCACAAATATTTTATAACTGAGTGTATGAATTTGATTATCTAAATTTTGATAAAATATATTTAATATTTATTTATAAAATTTATATTGATTATTAATAAAAGAATTATCATTTGTAATAGATATTAATGTATTATGGAAAATTGTATTTTTCTAAAATTTTATTTAATCATTATTGTAGATAATATTTAAGAATAAAATTTTAATACATTTAAACACTTTAACTCAAAAAATAGACACCATAATTCAAAGTGAAATAAAAAATAATATTAGGGTAAATATTTGTAATATTTATGAGAATATTAATTTTTATAAATAAAAAAACTAATAGAATTTTAATTGAAGATAACATTATTTGTTAATGCATTAATAGTGCTGAATTAAAATTTTAATTGGTATTAAATTAAAAACAATTCAATTATACATATATTAATAAAATTTTGTTTATTTAAATAATTTTAATGTTGAACTGTGACATACAAACAATGTAGACATTTGAAAATTTTCATTTTAAATCCACCATTTAATATAACATCTTTGATATTAATTTTAAATTAAATTAATTCACATTTATTATTATGTTTTTGATAAATGGAATCTATATTTGAAATAGTCATAATTTATATTATTCAATATTTTATATTATATTTTTGAACATAACTTTTATTAAATGTAGTTAAAATCCGTTATAGTGATTATGGTAAACAGAGGTTTACATAGTGGATATTCTAATATTATAAGGATAAAAATGGACTACCAACATGTCCAACACCCATTGAATGGAAATATTTCATATTTATCACATATTTATTGGTTTTAATATGTTAATAGAAATACTATACTGTTCATGTGTCGAAAAAAATGTTAATTAATGATTAAAACAAATAAGGAACCGTCATGATTTTAATATCTATAATGATTTTGGATAGGTAAAAAATCCATATTTTTTTCATTTATAACTATTATATTGTTGTATAAATGGTTTTTTATAAATTTAGTAAAGTATATTTTATTTGAATATATGAATTAGTTAATTTAATTTCTTATGAAACAAAAACACAATAGTTATTCAGTCAATAGTAAACTGATAATAATGATACTGAAATAAATAAAATTTAAGTTAATTAAATGAATTGTTTTATTAAATTAAATTTTAATAATAATATATCATTTTTAGTTGCTTATAATTTGATATATTCCAATTATATTAACCTATTTTTGTGTGAAAAATAATATTAAATAAATTATGACAATGTTTGTAATAATGTTATTTTATAATAAACCATATTTTTTTAAATGATATAAAATTACTAAAAGTACTATCTAATTTCATGTTGTCTTCGCATATTAATAAATATAAAATATGGTACATTATTTTACCGGTTTTTGTTTTATAATGAACATATAGACCATTAATAAAGAAACACTATTAGCACAGTTAAGGTGAATGTAGTGTTTTTGTGTGTAACTTTTGATTTTGTTAAAAATTATATTTTCATTGACATGAGATTTTAATTTTATAAATTAGATATGATATTTGTAATAATAGAGTGTATAATTTATAAAATTATCAATTTAATATAGACTTAAATGATAAATTACATATGTTATAAAAATAGATAGCATATTAAAAATACAAAGGATAAGATTGTTTAAACATAATGATTGAAAAAGTAATTATTAAATATAATTTATTTTTGTGTGTTTTAAGAGTATAATATAGGGACCCAATACCATTACAGAAATTATTATATTATTTTACAAACAATAACCGTTAAAATTACAATCCAAGGTTTGTAAAGGATATTGTCATTGGATGAATAGATTTATAAAACTAGACATAATTAAATTTAATAAAAAAAATTTATTTTAATAATAAAAATTATAAAAAATAATCCATTCATATCCCATAGATCCATTGGATATCTTGAGTTATAACTAATAAAAAGGTATAATCTAATAATTCGAGTAATGGTTCAAATATATCAATAAAGAATAACACATGGGTTAGAATGCTTAACATGATGAGACAAAAAGGCATGGATCATGAATAAACATAAGGAAGAATAACATGTTTACTATACGGCCCCAGCCTTAAACCTTACTTATTATTGAATTAAATGAATAATTCACATTGAGGATCTTTTCAGGTTTAGAGTTTTAGAGAATTTGGTCACAACTATTATATCTCAAAAGATTACAAAGTAGACACTTATACTAAATTTCCATAAAATAAAAACTCTTTATAAGAAACATGTCTAGTTCCTTGTTTTAGATAGTATTACTTTCCCTTGATCCCATCCTTGACCCTATTCCACATTGAGTCATGTGAAAGACATTTGAAAAAAAACATGGTGTGAGCATAAAAAGCGCAGCAAGGGATACACAAAGAATGAAAACTGTTAGTTTTTCAAAGCAAAATGTAAAGCATGTATACTTTATCAAAGTAATACCTTTCACCTTTAGGAAGTAGTAAAAACTCTTCACTGAATAAAATATCATTACTTACCCTTTTGTAAACAAAATATTACCTTAAAACCCATATAAAGAACACATAACATATAATGGTAACTTTGGACATAAACATACTTAAATGGAATAACCATACGGTCAAATTCCACACATACGTATTGGAATATACATATGGCTGACTTCCATACCCAATGCATTGGAGGTTATAACATAACCACCCGTCCTGGTATTCATGGCACCTCCCGTCATATGGTTTATCACGTAACCACCCGTAAAATGTCCAACTACCATCCTTACACATAAAATATTGAAAATATAATCATTTCAATAAAAACATTTCATTTTCAATCACAATAAATAATTCCAAGATATTGAATTAAGCAATCCATATTCAAAAACAATTTAAAAGAGATTTTTGAATAAAAGTTCCGCAAACCACTTTGAAGCTTTTATTGGAATTAGAATTTAAAAAAATTAAAGACCATATAAATAAATACTGAAAACCACTTTGAAAACATGGACATTAAAGATAAGGGTTTATAATAATAAATCTTTAAAACATTTAAAACGATATTTTTGTTAAAGAGTTTTTAACAAAATGAGAGACTCTTGAATACAAATAATTGTGGAATCACATTTAATCAGAACTTTATAATATCATGAGACTAAAGGGATTCATGATATAATATGTCAAAGGATAGTATACACACCATATAAGAGTGAATTGGTGAATAACAACAATGAAGTCTCAATAGAAATGTAAATTGAGATGAAATCCATTATATAGATGGTATCCTTAAATTAAGGATAAATCTATCAAATAATTATGTGTGAGAAATATAAATACACCCAATATAAGTGGATATTATGTTTGAAACAATAAGAGGTAATTCACACATATTCATATGATTAAATGTTCAATAAGTACAAGTTGAACCCAAAGAAATCGAAATTGGCTTAAGACGTTCATTTGTAAAAATTCGACAGCCTAATGGCGTCACTTCAAAATTCAGAAAATTAGTCGATGAGAGGGTGAATGGTATCTCATCACATTGAAATATACTTTACATCAATAATGATATAGAAGAAAATATACCAAAAAAACAATATGTAAATTAAATGACATAACAAAATAAGTCTTTTAAAAAGAGGAGGGTGAATGGTCCACCTAACAAGTTGGGTAACTTTTGAAAAGTACAACCCAAGATAGAAGGGTCATAAAATGAATATGTAAATACCCAATAATGAAATTATACTACACAAAGTGTATTATAATGGGAAGTACATACACCACTCAAAGTAAATAGTGGCAAATGTAGCATAAATGCCACGGGAGTAAATGTGAGATGAAAAATCCCTTACGAAAACTCACCAGCCAAACGGCGCCACATAAAGCTTCCAAAAATGGACTTATGAGATCAAATAGGGTCCCCCATCATATGAACATAAAAAACTACAGTAGGATTAATATAAAATAACATCACAATCATAATAAGGATGATCTTAAAAGGAATGACATAAAAGAATGTACTTAAAAAGAAAGAGAGGGGTAGGATCCCTTACCTCGGGTCCGACTTGACTCGATCGTTCTTTAACGTCCTAAATAATAAATGTGAGTTAATTTTTATTTGCTTAAGAGCCTTTTTCAAGTTCATTATTCATTTTATATCACTTATTTCCATTTTATAAACATTATGTAATCATTTAAGTTAATAATGTTTGTTTTGTCGATATTTGGTTTTTTATGTCGAAAGTGAACTTCTTACAATTACATGTTGTTTGTGTGGTCAAAGGTTCATTACATCTAGAATGATATTCATGATTTGGATATCATATATATCATATATATCCATAATATACATTTATTTATAATATTACAAAATCATTTAGAGTAATGAAATGAAATGCATCGTTCATGGAGACGGTAAGCCGTACGTACGCATGAACGCTACTTTCATTTCTTTGTCATGTTAATGGAATTAAAAATAAATGAGAGGTATCCATATTTTAATTCCAGATTTATATTCATCATTTATATGTAACATACATTATATATATCCATTATAAATATGTTATTATATTAGTACATTACATTTGGGGAGAAGAAATGAAATGCACCGTTCATGGAGACGGTAAGTCGTACGTACACATGAACGCTACTTTCATTTCGATCTCATACATTAATGGAAAGAAATAATAATCATATAGAGGAATATTATAATTATAGTATAACATCATATATAATAACATTAAATCCATCCTTTATACATCCCACATATGGCATTAACGAATCACATCACTTTGAGGGGGCAGTTGTCCGCACTTCCTAAAATGATATTATCGTGTTTACCCACAATGGAGACCATAAAGGTATGACACAAAATTAAAATACATAAGATTAAGTAAAACATAAACATATTTTATATCATATATAAATATAGTTACATCTTAATGGCCACCTTTGAAGGTGTTATATGAGTGTTGAACAATCATCGTTTCGTGAGGCAGAAATTTGCCATCTACGGAAACAGTATGTTTTTTATCCATTATATGTAGGTGTGTGTAAGTTTAGCTCGAATCCTTCTTATAAAAATATCCTAGTATATTTACGATACTGTAGTTTTTACAAAATAAATGAATAAAAAGAGTTTAGGGGGATGGAGAGGAAAAATAAAACAAAATGACTCAAGTGAAGACATTACCTTAAAATTGGGTTACTTTCTTTGGTTTGAGCTCAAAGGCTTCCTTGGGAAGACTTATTCTGAAAGTGAGGCTTCAAGGAGTTAGAGAGGGATGTGGAGATACAAAATGGCAAGGTTTTTTCTGAGCCAAGGCTTTGGAAGAGTGGGTAAAGAGGTAGAGGTGGGGGCCTTTTATAAGAGGAGAGGAGGTGCACTCTTGGAATGTAATGAAATGTTACTTTATTTAAGAATGATTTTCGGATTTTAGTGGTCCCAAATTGATTTTTTTCGGGGATAAAGTGATAAGGGTTCGAAAGCCACCCATCCAATAGGTTTTGGACATGTTTAGTTCTTATATTTTACATTATCTTTCCATTTTATTTAAATCTTTTATTAATGTTTTAATCGCTGCATCATCATAATGTCATAAATAATTTAATATATTTAATGTATAAAAATTATAAAAAAAATTTCATCATGTAGGAAATCGTTTTATCTTTCCAATGACTATTTATAGACAAAAATCTGACTTGTATAACCATATGTAATAATTGTTTTAGTAAAACAACTCAGGTTTGTGTAATTTTTAATTTTACATTAAATAAAAAGTTATTTATGTCATTTCCCAAACAAAGTGGCTCTATGGGGTCCCCAAGATAACCCATGGATTTTCTTGGTCGGTTATGACACATCCAATAATGTTAGGACTTGTGTCAATCTCATCTCATATTATTACAACATTATTTTTACCTTAAACTACACTAATTACCTCTAATCGCGATTATAACATAATAAGTTACTATTCACCAAAAAATTATTTTAATCCCATTGAACCACATTTTACTTATTAATGACAACCATGTATGTCAGATTTTGGAAATTCAAAACAAATATGTGGCAATGTTTCATTTAAACGAAAAATCAGTTTCATTAACTACAATTTAGTGGTTTCATTATTCATCAAAAATTGATGTTTTCCAGAAAAATACCAAAAATTCACCTTAAGATATATTTTATATTAAGAATTTAAAAACGAATTCTATTTTACAAAATTAAAAACATATAATTTGAATTAATTAATTTAATAATTAATTCCTGCTGCCAAAACAAATAGCGTGTTTTTAAGAAAAAATAAGTATCAAAAGATTGACTCTAGTTTACATCCAATTTTAAGATGAAATTAATTCCAACAACCACTATTGGATTATATTGTAAAAATATATTCTAATTTATCATTAAAACCAATTCAGAAGATAATCTAATAATATAAATAAAATAGATTAAAAAGAGGTTTTGAATTAAAATACAACATTTTTCACTATTCATTAAAAATTGAACTTTTTCAGAAAAATACCAAAAATTTACACAAAGTAAATTTTGATGTCCCGATTCTAAAGAAGAATTTTATTTAGTCAAATATAACATATAAAATTGTCAACAAGTGGATTTAAAAAAGTTTCTCCATCAAAAGGCGGTTAATCGACCTTGTAAAGAGTATTAGAATGTTTACACTTAAAATTGAACTCATTCACATTTTTTAATCCTCTAACATTTATTGTAAAAAGTAAAAATTATTTGACAAACATATATAATCATTTTGTAGTTTGTTCTGTTCATTCCCTCCATTACATTGGCTAGGCGCTAACTACCATTAAAAATAATATTATTTTATTATTATAGTGCAATGTAAGATTTCAAAGGAACCCAATGTTGCGTATTGGGTAAGAAATCAAGCATAGCGTTCCCTTTCAATTAATATTAACATTTTATTCACAAATGGGGATAAATATAAAAATTTCATATTCTTTATTTACCTGGGGTGTTACATCCTTCCCCCCTTTTGGGAATTGCGTCCTCGCAATTTCAAAATTGGGCTTGAGAACTCCATTGAATGTCCCACATCGGAAAAGGAGTAAATTAAACTATAACTTTAAAAGAAAGAAACAGAAGTACCAAGGTCACCTGAGTTAACCCATACTAGGATTCGATGTATGAAAATATGGACATGGAGGAAAAAACAAAGGGTCATGTTCTGATGGAGAATGATAGTAAACATGTCAAGGAGAAAGTTAACCATAAGAAAATCACAAACTTGTGATGGGTTAAATAGTATTCGATTCTCCAGTAGGAAAAGTTAACAGACAACATTTTTGTATTAAGTTAATGTTTATTGAGGAATTTATTTTTGAGATAACTAAATCATTATGAAACATACTTACTTGTCATGTAGAATTTCAACTTTTACTAGATTCCTTAATCATACTCATATTTTCTCCAAAAGACGAGTATTTTGGAAGACTTGTTCGCATTAAGATTACTATAATCAACTTCTTGAGAATCACCTAATCCAGAAAAGAGAACTATATACTTCCCATGTCTTTAGACTTTAACCAAAACCAAAACCAAAAAGGACAGTACAAGATCAGATAATCCAGAAAAGGATAAACCTTTATAAAAAGAACATCTATTCTTAATCTACAAAATTTGTCCAACAAAACTCAATGTTCAACGAAGACCATTAGTAAACCAACATAAGATTGAAACCCAAATATTTGAACGATTTAATCACATAGTCATCCATGTTAAATCGTATCATTTTTCTCCAAATAAAATCAGTTGCTCTTAAAGTCTCGTATTGAAAAGTAATTAACCTAATCTCATATCCTCCATGATAGGTTAATAATTTCCATAGATAACCCAAAATCAACTTACTATTAATTCATAAAATCAACTAATTAAAAATAAGTAGTCAAACTAACCAGGGGCTTCACGTAGTCCAGTGGTAGGTGATAAATACTAGTTGCACTTTGGTTGTGGGTTCGATTCCCACAGCTTTGTCCGACGCGACGGGTTGTGACACTGTCTGTGTGTTGTCCTTTTTCCAAAACTATATGATTCTTAAAACATTCCCCAAAATCAGATAAAATCTTTAAAAATATCATAACATATTTTAACCTCAATTTTATCTCATGACTTTCACTTTCCATTATATCGTATAGTAACCCATAATTACTTCAAAAGTAAGGATCATATAAACCCAAATAGTTCTTTACAACTATGTCCACAAAAGAACAGATAACTATTCCTTGAATAAAATCTTCATATATCAAACATCAGGGTTACACATACTATAAAAAGACTTATAATGTAACCCCATTATCACAAGAGACTTAATACTCTTAATAATTTCACCATAACTCTTGAAGCCTTTATATGTTGACTTCTTACTCATTCAACATTCTTCATGATCCATTAACCATTACTTTCCAACTTATTCTGAAATAATTATTTCCTATAAAAAAAATCATGAATCATATCCTATGATTCCAAAATAGGAAAACAAATGTTATGAAATAATCCATACCATTGATTGGTCATTGTCAGTTTCTTCATTTTCAATCGGAATGACATTAGGTATTGGTAAATGAATATTTGTACAATCTTGGTGATCCCATTCCCGAAATATCTTCATAGGACATTTGTTTGCATAATGACCATGCACACCACATTTAAAACATTCAATTTATCCCTCAGAAATAACTTCTTTCTCGTTCCTCGAGTCAACTAGATGCTTCCTTTTTCCATGGGAAGTTCTTGCTTTATAACCTTCATTTACAAAACTATAGCATATTTATGTCCCTTTGAAACATTTTCCTATGTGTTTCTTTCCACATATTTGACACATAGGTTTTTGAACAAACTTACCTTTATGATTATTACCTATAGTTCTGTAGGGATTTGTTTCTCGCATATATGATGGCTTATAGAAATTACCAAGGTTTAGGTGGTCAATCATGACTCCAGATAGTTGGTTGAGGATAAACACAAGAGTTCTCACTGCAGCTCTCATATCATTCAGTTGCTCGCTCAGAAAACTGTCACAGTTTCCTTCACATCCACTGTTACTTTGCTTCATACTAGATCCAACCATATACTAAAACCAAATAGGGTCAGTGTGAGTATATCAACAAAACCATCATGTACTAATGGGGAATATATACTTACTCATTCACTTTATCTAAAAACTCTGACTCTTTCAGAAATCCTAACCATTTTGGTAATGTCACTTATGCTTAAAGAATACCCTAACCTCTAAAGTTATCTAAACCTACATTTGATACCAACTATATGGCCCCAGACTTAAACCATACTTATTATTGAATTAAATGTATAATTCACATTGAGGATCTTTTCAGGTTTAGAGTTTTAGAGAATTAGGTCATAATTATTATATCTCAAAAGATTACGAAGTAGACACTTCTACTAAGTTTCCATAAAATAAAAACTCTTTAAAAAAAACATGTCTAGTTCCATGTTTTAGATAGCATGACTTTCCCTTGATCCCATCCTTGACCCCATTCCACATTAAGTCCTGTGGAAAACATTTCCAAAAAAAACTTGGGGTGAGCATAAAAAGCTCAGCAAGGGATACACAAAGAATGAAAACTGTTAGTTTTTCAAAGAAACAAGTAAACCATGTATACTTTATCAAAGTAATACCTTTCACCTTTAGGAAGTAGTAAAAAATCTTCACTGAATAAAATATCATTACTTACCCTTTTGTAACCAAATGTTTACCATAAAACCCATATAAAGAACACATAACATATAAAGGTAACTTGGGACATAAACATAATTAAATGGAATAACCATACGGTTGACTTCCACACATACATAATGGAATAGTCGTACGACCGACTTCCATACCCAAAGCATTGGAGGTTATAACGTAACAACCTGTCCTGGTATTCACGGCACCACCCTTCATATGGTTTATCACGTAACCACATGTAAAATTTCCAAGTACTATCATTACACATAAAATATAGAAAATATAATCATTTCAATAAAAACATTTCATTTTCAATCACAATAAGTAATTCCAAGATATTTAATTAAGCAATCCATTTTCAAAAACCTTTTAAAATAGATTTTTGAATCAAAGTGTCCCATACCACTTTGAAGATTTTATTGGAATTATAATTTTAAAAAATTAATGTCCACATAAATAAATACTGAAAACCAATTTTTCAACATGGACATTAAAGATAAGCGTTTAGAATAATAAATCATGAAAGCATTTAAAACGATATTTTTGTTAAAGAGTTTTTAACAAAATGAGAGACTCTTGAATAAAAATAATTGCGGAATAACATTTAATCGGAACATTAAAATATCATGAGAATAAAGGGATTCATGATATAATATGTCAAAGGAAAGTATACACACCATATAAGAGTGAATTGGTGCATAACAACAATGAAGTCTCAAAGGAAATGTAAATTGAGATGAAATCCATTATAAATATGGTATCCTTAAATTAAGGATAAATCTATCAAATAATTATGAGTAAGAAATAAAAATACACCAAATATAAGTGGATATTATGTATTAAACAATCATAGGTCATTCACACATATTCATAGGATGACATGTTAAAGAATTACAAGTTGAACACAAAGAAATAGAAATTGGGTTAAGACGTTCAATTGTAAAAATTTGACAGCCTAACGGCATCACTTCAAAATTCAGAAAATTAGGCGATGAGATAGTGAATGGTATCTCATAACATGAACATAAAATTTACATAAATAAGGATATAGAAGAACAAATCCCAACATAAGAAGATGTAAATTAAAATACATAACAAAAGATGTCTTTTAAAAAGAGGAGGGTGAAAGGTCCCCTTAACGAGTTGGGTAACTTTCGAAAAGTACACCCAAAGGAATAAGGGTCATAAAATGAATATGTAAATACCCATAAACGAAATTACACCACAAAAAGTGTATAATAATGGGTAGTTCATACACAAATCAAAGGAAATATTGGAAAATGTTGCATAAATGTCACAGGAATAAATGTGAGATGAAAAATCCCTTACGAAAACTCGGCAGCCTAACGACCCCACTTAAAGCTTCCAAAAATAGATTTATGAGATCAAATAGGTTCTCTCATAATATGAACAGAAAAATTACAGTAGGAGTAATATAAAATAACATCCCAATAATAAGAAAGATGAGCTTAAAAGGAATGACATAAAAGTGTGTACTTAAAAAGAAAGAGAGGGGTAGGATCCCTTACCTCGGGTCTGACTAGACTCGATCGATCTTTAACATCCTGAATAATAAACTTGAGTTAATTTATATTTGATTAATAGAATTATTCAAGATAATTATACATTTTATATTACTTATTTCCATTTTATAAACATTATGTAATCATTTATGTTAATAATGTTTGTTTTGTCGATATTTGCTTCTTAAGTCGAAAGTGAACTTCGTACAATTACATGTTGTTTGTGTGGTCAAAGGTTCATTATATCCAGAATTATATTCATGATTTGGATATCATATATATCATATATATCCAGAATATACATGTATTTATAATATTACATAATCATTTAGTGGTAATAAATGAAATGCACCGTTCATGGGGACGGTAAGCCGTACGTACGCATGAACGCTAGTTTCATTTCTTTGTCATATTAATGGAATTAATACTAAATGAGAGGTATGTATATATTAATTCCAGAATTATATTCATCATTTATATGTAACATACATTATATATATAATATAAATATGTACTTATAATAGTATATTACATTTGGGGATAAGAAAAATGAAATGCACAGTTCATGGAGACTGTAAGCCGTATGTACGCATGAATGCTACTTTCATTTCTATCTCATACAATAATGGAAGGAAATAATTATTATATAGAGGTATATTATAAATCCAGTATAACTTCATATATAAAAACTTTAAATCCATCCTTTATAAGTCACAAATTTGGCATTAACGAATCACATTACTTTGAGGGGGCGGTAGTCCGCACTTCCTAAAATGAAATTATCGTGTTTACCCACAATGGAGACCATAAAGGTATGCCAAAAAAAATACATAAACTTAAGTAAAACATAAAAATATTATATATCATATATAAATATATTGACATCCTAATGGCCACCTTTGAAGGTGTTATATGAGTGTTGAACAATCATCGTTTCTTGAGGCATAAATTTTCCATCCATGGAAACATTATGTTCTTTAACCATTAGATGTAGTTTTGTGTAAGTGTAAGTCGAATCATTCTTATAACAAAATCCTAGTATATTTAAGATACTGGAATTGTCACAAGATAAATGAATAAAAATATTTTAGGGGGTTGGAGAGGCAAAATAAAACAAAAGGACTAAAGTGAAGACATTACCTTAAAATCGGGTAACTCCCTTTGGTTTGAGCTCAAAGGCGACCTTGGGAAAACTTCTGTCCAAAGTGAGGCTTCAAGGTGTTAGAGAGGGATGTGGAGATACAAAATCGGTAGGTTTTGGCCGAGCCAAAGGCATTGGATGTGTGGGTAATGAGGTAGAGGTGGGGCCTTTTATAAGAGGAGAGGAGGGGCACTCTTGGAATGTAAAGAGATGTTACTTTATTTTACAATGAGTTTCGGATTTTAATGGTCCCAAATTGATGTGTTTCGAGGATAAGGTGATAAGGGTTCGCTATCCACCCATCCAATAGGTTATGGACATTTTTAGGTCTTATATTTTACATTATCTTTCCATTTTATTTAAATCCTTCATTAATGAGGTAATCGCTGCATCATCATGATGTCATAAATAATTTAATATATTTAATGTCTAAAAATTATAAAAAAATATCATGATGTTAGAAAATCATTTTAGATTTCTAATTACGATTTATAGTAGAAAATCTAACTTCTATAACCCCATGTAAAATATTTTTTTAGTAAAACAACTCATGTTTGTGCCATTTTTAATTTTACATTAAATAAAAAGTTTTTTATGTCATATCTCTACCAATCTGGCTCCATGGGGTCCCCATGTTGACCCATGGATTTTCATGGTAGTCCATGACACATCTAATAATGGTAGGACATGTGTCAAGATCATCTCATATTATTAAAACATTATTTTTAACTTAAACTACACTAATTACCTCTAATCGCGATTAAAACTTAATAAGTTACTATTCACCAAAATATTAATTTAATCCCATTGAACCACATTTTAATTCCTAATGACAACCATGTACGTCAGATTTTTGAAATTCAAAACACAGAGGTGGCAAAGTTTCATTTAAACGAAAAATCAGTTTCTTTAACAACCACTTAGTGGTTTCACTATTAATCAAATATTGAAGTTTTCCAGAAAAATACCAAAAATTCACCTGAAGCTATATTTTATATTACGAATTCAAAAATGAAATCTTTTTTAAAAAATTCAAAACATATAAGTTGAATTAATTAATTTAATAATTAATTCCCGCTGTCAAAATAAATAGCGTGTTTTTATGAAACAACAAGTATCAAAAGATTGACTATAGTTTATGTCCAATTTCAAGATGAAATTAATTCCAATGACCACTATTGGATTAGATGGTAAAAATATATTCTAATTGAACATTAAATCCAATTCAAATAATAATCTAATAATATAAATAAAATAGATTAAAAAGAGGTTTTGAATTAAAATACAACATTTTTCACTATTCATTAACAATTGAGCTTTTTCGGAAAAATACCAAAAATTTACACAGAGTAAATTTTGATGTCCCGATTCTAAAGAAGAATTTTATTTAGTCAAATATAACACATAAAATTCTCAAACGGTGGATTTAAAAGAGGTTCTTCATCAAAAGGCGGTTAATTGACCTTCTAAAGAGCATTAGAATGTTTACGCTTAAAATTTAATTCATTCAAATTTTTTAATCCTCTAACATTTATTGTAAAAAGTAAAAAATATTTGAAAAACATATATAATCATTTTGTAGTTACTTATGTTCATTCCCTCCATTACAATGGCTAGGCGTTAACGACCATTTAAAATAATATTATTTTATTATTATAGTGCAACATAAGATTTCAATGGAACCCGTTGTTGGGTATTGGGTAAGCCATCAAGCATAGCGTTCCCTTTAAATTAATATTAATATTTTATTCAAAAATAGGGATATATATAAAAATTATTATTCTTTATTAACCTGGGGTGTTACATTTATAATGGGGATCCTTAATCCTTGAATCATATTAATATGAAAACAATAAACAACATGACATAATCATGTGTCATGTAAATCATCCAATAACATTGAAAAGGATGAATAAAGTCCCATAAAAGAATTTAAGTTCACTCCATGTCCCAACATGGCGTCTAATTATACTAAAAACCACCCATGCATTTTAGCACTATCTGGGTTCACCAATCCTAAAATGTTAATGAATACATTATCCACCTGAAGAAAAAAAAGAGGTATAAATATAAAGGTTACATAATGATAGAATTATGTATCATAAATACATCACAAGTAATAACCAAAGGGTGTATCATAAAAGAGTTCAAGTAATAATGGAAATAAATATTACATTTATATTGATAAAGGAAAATAGGCATATATAATGATAAATTATTCTCAAATGATGTGAAAAAAATTTAAAAAAGGTGTTTAAGAAACATTATACATGAGTCATTAAAGTGTGGTTTAGGAGGAAACATTAATGAGTCATTAAAACATAAAATAATAATTATGTGTGTAAAACAAGAAATTAATGAAGAGTTTATTTAATTATTAGATGAGGGATTTTTTAAAAATAATTTCATCTTCATAATTATTATTTATTATACTTGAAAATGACTAATAATAATTAAATTATGATAAAGATAAAGAATGTGCTACCCAAAGGAATAATATTGGTTCCGAACAAATTCCTTACATTATGTTTATAAGTGTTATACACATTATTAAAATATCATGAATTTACAAATTAAATCTAATAAATGTTTAATTACTAGAATTTTATAATTTTATTTTATTATTTATAAATATATAATTTTCATTATTTGTATTTTTGATGGGTTACATGATACATTTTCTTCATTCATGAGTGTTTGTTCCTTATTTTCCATTAATGGTTCATTAAAATAATTGTATGAATGATCATGTAAAATGGGAATAGATATCCCAAAATGATGTAAAATATTACTAATAAATATAAATTAAATTAAATTGTTATATAATATTTTTGTAATTTTGTGAGAGGATAAATCATTAGATATGACGTTAGTGACAAACATTTAGATTATTTTTGTGGATTTTTTATTATCACAAACTCGTTTTGTTTCACTATTCACTTTCGTGAATAAAATTTATTATAAGAACATAATAATGGTTATGAAATAAATTTTAGAATATTTACAACCATTATAATGGTTTTACGTCCATCCTTCAAGGTAGTAATAGAAAATTTAAATTTTTTATCGTTGAATGTGATTAATCGACAACTCGTCAAGGATGTTTCCATTTTTTGAATAAAAGGTAGATGAGAAGAGGCTTGATGGATGTTTTTCTCATATCATAATAGAATAAATTATATGTGTTATATTATATTTATCACAAATTTTTTCATATATTAAATGGGAAGAGTAGATGAAAAGAAAATAAAGTGGAATAAAAAAATATAGTGAATGTGGAATTTACCTCTTGAGTTCTTATTATTGAGAACATCCTTAAGGAATTATTTTCGAATTTTTTTGGAGACCATAACATCTTTGATGTTGGAAAGGTACGTCGGATGAAGAATGAGTAGAAATTTTAGAATCATTATGTTTTACTATGTGTGAGGATAATATGTGGTTGGTGTTGGTATTTATAGTAGAGTAGATGGGTGTTTTTTAAATACTCTATTAATTATATTAATATTTAGGATCAAGACAACGAATTTTTATATGTTATGTAACTAGTGCATGTGTGTTCTAAATAATGTTTCTCAAATTATCCAATAATTATCCAAGACCCAATAAACAATTTATTTAGCTTATATCATAAATTACTCTATTTCAAAATTTACTGAAATTTATCTTTTCTAGAACAATACCATATATTACATATAACCAATTTTCTATGTTTACAATTAAAAAATGTACTACATTTTAGGAAAATAATTTTCAAAATATGAGATATTTATTTTTATATAAAATGATCATTTATAAAAAAACACTATTTTTAAAATTATAACTTATTTTATAACACAATGAAAAATTAAATATGGAATAATAAAATATTATTATTATCATAAGATGGAAAAATTTAATTTATAAATAAATTTAATTATAATAACATTTCATATATATCATTATATTAATTTAGAAATTATTAGTAAAAATATATGATACAAAAAATACAAAAAGTTCATTTATAATGTTAAAAATATTTATTTACATAGACTATGATATATATATATATATATATTTTGAGTTATAAGATAATTAAATTCTATTTATAAATTCTAATTTTATTTTACATTTATATTTTCCTTTTTACTATTCACAGTGGTCATATTTCAACTTCAATGGTTGGTTTACTATTCCCATGGTATTGGTTACTTAATCTCTCAAAATGCCTCTGATTTGTTTCATTCTAAATATATTATGTTGTTTATGTTCTTTTTGTGATTTATAAAATAATACATAATTATAATTAGTAAATTGTTATTTATTAAATTATTTTTCATTATATTCTCCCCCCAGTATGAAAAATTTCAACCAAAATTTCATTTTTAATACTATTGTGTAAATAGCTGAATTTAGTTCTCCTTTATTGATTCCAAAGGTTACAATGTTTCCTCTTTACAAATATAGTTACACAAAAGTACTTTTCTTGTTGTGTGGACTTTTTTGGTAGAAAATTATCTCTATGATACTAGATCAACACTATATCTCCTCATAATAGAGATCATTTTCACATTGTACAACCTATGAATTCAGTCCAAGTGAGAGATTTGATATTTAATTCCATAAATAGGATACGTAGAAGCCTTTGTGTACACATGATAAGGTTCATGGAAGTCCTAGTTGTTATTCCAAATCTCTAATATGATCATGAATCATCTAGGGGATGATATACCATGGACATAGCTTTCCATTCTTCACAGATCTCTTGAAATTATTCCATAGAGATACGAAGTGGAATACCACGTCTCCAACCATTAACTAAATACCACATTAAGGATTTTCCACATAGTTATTTTTTATTATTTCAGCACATTTAATATGTTTTTGAATTCCTTTCACCTTTTCTACCATTTCATAGACCATTTCTATTCCTAGCAGCTTATATTCACCAAATTCAACCTATCATGCTTGTGTTCTCTATTTTTCTATAAAGGGATTTATATAGGGCCATTTGGAAGCATGAGTTGAAACTGATATTGTAATAGAACTCATCTTGAGTCATATTTTGGTCCTATACTTTTATGAATAGTATATAATAAGCTCTAAAAATGTCATTAATTTGATGAATAGTTATTTTAGACATTACATCATCATGAAGATGGAAATCCAATCTATTGTTTTGTTAAGTGTTTAGATAATGTTGGTGACATTTTACAAATGTGGAAGTGAATATCAGATCATGCTCAGATACAATCAATTGTGGTACTCAATAAGTCCATACCACTTATGTGTTTTATAACTATGAAACATTAGCTATTTATAATTCCTCTCAAATACCGATAAAAATAGATTAATTTATGAGATAATCTATAATAATTAAAATTGAATTGTCTCCTATGGATATTTTGGATATTCGATGACAAAGTCCATGTTGATGTTTTACAATTTCTATTTTGTTATGGTAATTGATTTCGTGATACCGTTATAATTGTCCGTTTCTTCATTAATAACTGACATACCAAGAACATTGTTGTATATTCGGTGATCTACATTTTCATATTGACTTTCCAATAGTGATCTTAGAGATCCTGATAAATCATTATGTTCCCAAGGTCAATAGGGATGTTTGATCTATATTAATCATTCAGAAGATCATTCTTTATCAATTGATTGGATGAAACACATATTCATGAGTCTAATCTTACAACTCCTTGCTCATTTATTTTGATCTCTGAGGATTTTACATTTCTCATGGATTCCACTTTCTAATTTTTTACATAATTTCTTTGAGAATCTTCTATTATATCCTTGACAGATGGTTGAGGAATAATTGGACAAAGGATTAATTATTTTACCTGCTTAATAATTCACATTCCCATGATTTAAATTTCTATGAATATTTGATACTAATAAATTTTCATCATTGATAATGTTGAAGTATCCTTTGTACTCAAGGGATCCACCACATTATATACCTTCCAAAGATAGCGGTGGATTGAGTAGTCCAAATCCATGATGATATTTAACATATTCACCAGATCATATTAATCTCGTTATTTATGAATATATATTTTCTGCTAATATAATTAATAAATATTTATTATTTATCCCTATAGGGATAATGCTTCTATATTTTCAATGAAAAATCATAGTTTCCTAATACTGATCTGGGGTGGCACAATTTTTCTCATGAATTTTCCACTAACATTAGGCGTAAGATGTCACAATATAATTTTTCATCTATAAAAATGATATTAACATCAATTAAGAAATAGTTTACACCATCAAGAGTTACCCAATTTTTAGTAGATTAAGAAATGGTGTAGTGATAAGCCTTTTTGCAACTCTTTAAAGTTTTATTTCACTTTACTGCTCCAATTTTTTCCAACTTTTGAGAAAACATGTATATTAGTTTTTAAAATTGTGAATATTTCTTCACTAATAATATGAAATACCCATATAGACCATGAATATTATATATCTATGTTATAGATGTTTTTGTAGGAAACTTTTTAATTTCATTTTTCATGGGAGCGTCTATAAATATTCCATAGCTGGTGATAACATTCCCAAGGAATGATACTCCCCCATTCAAAAAACATATTTATTGATCATTTCATACATTCTATCCCTTTGAAATGTCTTCAATACTATATTAAAAAGATTCTAATGTTCCTCCTTACTCTTGGAGTATATCAGGATATAGTAAATAAATACTTCCCCTTATTTTCAAGGTCATATAAAATGACTATATTCATTATGTATATTATTATTGTTGGATAAATAGTGAATCTAAAGGGTATCACTATGAATTCAGAGTTTCAATACCTCATTTTAAAGGATGTATTGTGATTATAATATTTCATTTCCTTTAATTGGTTACATCTCAACTCAAGGTACACCATTGAGAAATTTTTGCCAGACATAGTTGATCAAATAAGTCCTCTGGATGTATAAGAGGATTCATCAACATCATCATTAATTTTATTGATATCATGATAATAATTACATAGGAGAATTGATACCTTTGTATTGTAGATAAAGAGGATGGGTTCACACAATGGTGATGCAATCATGCATATAGAATCCTTATTTATATTCTCGAGTAACCGCCTCTTTTGATCATCCAACTCAACAGTGATCATTTAGTATGTCTTTTATATAGGTAGAGATATTGTAATATGATTTACTCAGAACTCCCCATATAGTATAGCAAATAGACTAGTAAATTCTTTAGGGAGCCCATCAGTGTAGTCCCTAACAATAGTCTTGCACTGAGATTTATAGGCTTTATTTTATCAATAATTTGTGATATATACTCATTATCATAAAGAAATAATATCTAAAATCGATACGATGATACTAATTATCATTAATACTCCTCCATACAATAGAATTGAATTAGACGATGCATTTTTATGTGAATAGTTTTGTCATTTTCCCAAAAATTTATTTTATATTTTTATAACGATATAAAATTCATGCCCAATATTGCCTAAATCCCCACCATAGGAAGTAAGAAAATATCTTCTTAGGGGTATAGTAAATTAATATTAACCACAGAGGAGTTATATAAATTGGATTCAATAATTTCACCATACGATTTTTCAATGATAACATAGAAACTATATTTTGTGGTGATATTATAATAGTTCATGTAATCCAGGAATATATAGAATGATTAAAATATTAAGAGTCAAATATTATGTCTCTATTCTTTAATTAATAACTAGTGTATCTATCTCCACATCATTATCATGTCCCACCTTAGCAATAGTGAGAGGATATTTCCTTTTTTGATGCCTTAGAAATTGTTTTTATTGATATCCTCCAACAAAATGTGTATTAGTGAAATGGATTCCAATATTCCCTTGATCATTGTAGTAAAATAAATACACTATTGGTTGAGTGTTCATCTAAATCATTCATTTATCTTCCGCATTAGTTGGATTTTACATATCTATTTTGTAATTACTATCAATATACCCATATCTTTTATATTTTATGTTTATTTTGGTTCAATTTAAAAATATATGAATATTTTTCTTCCTACAGCTTTGAAATATAGGATGATGGGTCTTCTTTATATCCTAATATTTATACATTATTCCAATAAAATTAAACTATAGTTTATAATTTTTTTCCTCATCCCATGAGACCACCATGAGTCTCTGATCTCTATTTCATCATTTAGGGAACAACTAATAATATCCTCATTAATATAAAATCCAAGAATCATCAATTTTTTTTATTGAATTGGAATAAGTCTTATAAATAATTTATCCACCTTACATTAAGTGTTCATGGAAAAAAATGGCCTATCATAAAAGACTTGTGATGTTCTCCTTCTACACACCAATTCACTCATAGTACTATTTATTTATTCCATGGAACCTATTTCCTATATTAAGAATATATTTTTTAGGAAAATATCTATTGATTTTTTTCCAAGAAATCTCACCATTATATAGAATAAATTTCTTTATCGGACATTTTGTTTCTAATCAGTGTCCACCATAGTCCAACAACCCTATAAACATGTTATATTACCAGAAAAACTGTAATTTTATCTATGAACTGAATGACAAATAATATCTGCTCAATGTATTTAATCCATTATTCCCAAATGAGCGGTTTTTATGGTCCACTAAATATGTGAGGTCTTTTTTGAATTATATATTAAACCCCATAATGATATTTTTTAGGATTAAGAAGTTGTTTCCAATGATTCATGATATTATTCATAACATGATTATGTACAAATATTATTTTAATGATGTTTTGAGCACTGTTCCTCATCAAATTAGTAATATCATTAGGGAAATGATCACATTTCATATGAAATTTATTATTTTCATGTGTTATTCTATTTTCATAAAAATATTAAATAAAGTACAATTATGGCGATTTGATAATTTCTAAATAATCATATTGAAAGAAGACATTTAACATAGATGAATAAACTAGTAATTGAAGAATATAACCTAATGTGTGATAACAATATATTAATTCATAGTAATCCATGGTGATATAATTATCTTTAGGATTATTAATAAAGTGTAATTGTCCTAACCCCCTTAAATAACTATACATATATATGATACTAACTATTGTGATCCTATCATTATTTAATTATTATTACATTATTTTAAGCATAAATAACCATCATATTATAATCCAAGGATATCAAATCCAAGTGTATATTAATGATTAGGTACATATAACCAGAAACATTGAAATAAAATAAAAAATATTTAATTTTATTATCTATAATGAGTTCCCATATTTCATTTTGATCATACTTCTTCACAAGATATCCTGTTGAATGCATGAAAAAGGAAATAAGCTAAAAAATGAGTAAGTGTATAATGATATGAATAAAGTAAATCAAAATGGATAAAAGGCATGACATGAAGACATAAAAAGGAATTGATAATGAATAAACATTTAAATGAATAATATATCGTTCAAGGGAAAATTTAATACTCTCATCAATGGAATGGGGAAAAACACTCAACATGAATGAAGAAAGAGTCTCAGGTAGCTACCAAGACCATTATACATTGTAGTCAACCTCCCATAAAGGAATCAAGTTCACTACCGATCCAAACATTAAATCTCACGAGAGTAAACATTATGCAATGAATTATAGCTCTATTTAGAAAAATACATAATAAAATGTTCACACATATGTGTTCCATAAGAAGAATCCAAAAAGAAAAATAAACATAATGGTTACCGAAGGAAATAATTGGGATTCATAATTATGTAATAAGGAATTACCAAAGGGCATATCATAAATGTCTTTCAGAAGGAATGTATTTAAAAAATAAATGGACATTAAAAAAGTGGAAATTAGAGTATAAAATGATAGATTTTTTTCAATTGATATGAAATGATTTAAAAATATGGTTTTGAAAACATTTCTAATAGTCCAAATTAGTGATATTTAATGGAAAACAATAACGAGTCATTAAAAAAACCATAAATTTTTTATACAAACAATAGTGAAGCATGATTTTATATAAATTGGATTTTCTTGATTTTTAAAAAATTATTTTTTCAAAAAAAATTTTAATTTTGATACATGATAATGAGTAATAATTTCAAATTTCCTCATAAATCAGGAATTCGTATCAGGAATATATGTGGATGGAAATATAAATAAATTTGTTTCCCCATAAATGAGAGATGAATAATAACATATATTTTGAAAATAAACACATAAATCATGAGGATTAAATAATAGGAATTAATATCTAAATAAGTATAAATGGAGAGAATGTTTAACCCAATCAAAAAAATGGAGGTTCATAAATAATATTGTATATTGTGTACATATGTGTTCTTCATTAGATCATAATGTCATGGGTAATCAGATAAATTAAAATAATTAAGAAATTATAAAATTTTCCTCAAGAATTCAATTTAGTAAAAAATATTTTTTTTAGTTTATTTCCTTTTAGATGACCTATATGATTCTATTTCATCGTTTGGGTGCATTCATATCCTTGGTTTTCCTGATTGTTCCTCATCAATAAATTTATGAAAGATCATGTTAAATTGAAAAAGATAACATGAATTGAATTAATTATTTATTAATGAAAAATGATTATAATCAATATATGTATATATATGTCAATGGGTTATATGGGTAGAGTATGAGTCATTAGAAAAATCATTAATGATAATCATTTATATTATTTTTGTAACTGTGTTGATCATCACAAACATGATTTTTTAATTATTCATTAGTTTTTATAACTATTATTTTCAGATTAAAAAGGTTAATAACATAAATTTTACATTCTATACCAACAATTATAATGTTTTTATGTCTATTCTATTCGGGTAAAATGAAAATGAAAATTTTCATCTTAAATGGTAATAATTCAACACCTCACAATCGATAATATCATTTATAAAATAAAATTAAAATGGGATGAGAAATGATGGTTGATTTAAAATTTACATAATAATATTATACTATATATGTTACAATGGAATTATCATTCATGATGGGATAATATACCTATGGATTGTATATGAAATGAAAATAATATGAAATGAAAATAATGAAAGCGAAAGAGGATTTTACATATTAAGTTCTCCTTAAAGAACATCCTAAGGGGAAACAATTTGGGTATTTCATCGACTAGAATATCATTGAAATTAGTAAGAGACATTCTAAGAGTACAATATAGAAATTTGACAAGATTCAAGGATTATTAGTTTCAATGAGTATAATTTGTGAGGGTAGATTTTATTGTGGATGAGAGTGGTGTTTTTTTATTAGGTTGTTCATTTGTTTGTAGTTTTATTTCATGAATATGATTAGTGTTGAATCTTGAGTCTATATATAATAACTAGTGCATGTGTTTCTGAACCAATGGTTTTTAAATCATACAATAATAATAAATTAATCTATAATTAATCTATTTATCTTTTATTGTAAATTATCATATTTCTATATTCAATAAAATCTACAATTTTTGGAAATTCTATTAAATTTACCATACCCATTTTTTGAGAAGTAGAATTATAAGATGAACTATGATTTATAACAATAATTTCATATAATTTAATAATTTAATTTTAAATAAAATTATCAATTATTTGTAATGTATGAATTTTAAAATGATAACTGGTTTGAAGATATTTTAAAAAAACATTTATGTCTATATAAAACAATCTTATAATCAAATGATATAAAATTAATTTTTAACAGTATTTAATGAAATTTAATTTTTATTAAAATAATTATATTTAAAATAAAATTTTAAATAAATAATTTTGTTTTAAAAAATTACCAAATAACAATTTTTTATTTTCAAGAAATATATTTACTTATAATACAATAGAAACATATAGTATTTTCATTTATAAGAATCCTAAATATTCTTTATACTTTTATTGTTGAGTAAATGATTATATTAGATGGTTTAATATTCAATATTATTATATTAGTACTTCAATAATCCCGTTACTATTATATTTCTATAGGTTCCAAACTATCAATGAAAACCACTTAATTCATTCATTCTTCATTTATAATGTACTTCTGTTTTTATTATATGTATTTGTGTGACTTATAATATATAACAAAATTATAATGATGAAAAATTTCATTGATAGAATAATCAATTATTAAATGGATAGACCATTAATTCCCTTCAATAGATTAATTGTCTATTATTTTGTTACTTGAGGTACAAAATAGTTAATAGTAGATAATGCATTTGTGTATTTACAATAATGAAACCCTTACTCCAATGTAAAATGGCACTACACTCATCCACTTCTACATACCTCTAAATCCATTTACTCATCCATACCATACCAATATAACCCACCAATTTACCCTACCTAATATTATATTCCTTAATTTATGAAAATATTCATCTAAGGAAGGCCAATCATGCAAACATGATAGATTTACCCAAGGAAGATATAACATTCATAAATATGATGTCTTAAATTATTCATGTCTCCCGTGCCAGCAATTATCCATATACAATAATTATATATTAATATCAATGTCCTAAATATTAAAATATGTTTCATGTTAACATCACTTATTATACACAAACCAAAACACTTCCAAAAAATGGTTTACTATGTCATAATTCTTGATTACATCGGACTACCACCTCATGAAATTATTTAGTTCTTTTTCCATTAACAACTCTCAAGGAGTGGAATAATGATGAATATTAAGATTATATATAATATATATAACATTAATATACATATGGAGTCATTATCCCAATTACAATCCTTTAACATTTAACACCTTGTAGGATATGACATAATCACTCGTGTGGAAGGCATACTACCACCATGCGAAGCGATGCGATTAATTTATCACTAACATGGTACATGTAACATTATAAGGCAAATAATACTGAATATATGTGATATAAATTAATTTATTATGATTTTAATTATTATTATATGTATCAAGTAATATAAAATATCATTTTATTCTTACATTTCATTCACTAAAATAGTGATGACGTAATTCATGGATGTGTTGACTACCACCTCAATGAAAAGATGTGATTATTATTTATTCATCAACCAATAAGAATAATGATATATATATATATATATATGAATATATATTTAAATTATTATATCTTTATTATAAACTAGTAATTATATAAATATACATTTCAGTTGCCTTCAATATATAAGGATCACTGAAAAAAATAAATGTGACTCAGGTGTATGTTCTGACTACCATATCCATAAAGATATTTTTTTATTCATTTTAAATGAACATATTTAATTATTTATTTTAATGGAGAAATTTATTAATAAATAATATAAATATATCATGACTAATATATAGGATATGTTTAAATAATGACTTCATTAACCATAGTTTACCTATGAATGTATGTTTGGACACAAAAGATGAATATGGTCAAAATATCTTACATAAATTTAATTGATTAGAAATTTCTATCTAAATAATTAATAATTTAAATAAATTTAATAATAAAAATTATTTTAAATAGATTAAATAATTAACATGCCAATATTATTTATGGAGATAAATAACATACATAATTAATCAGACTCATGTTAAGTTTTTTCTTCATCTAACATTTATTTATAAGGGTTATATTCCATAATCACCACTTATTTTTTTGATTTGAAAATAATAACAACGAATTTATTGTACTATTATTATACATAAATTTATAGATTTTCATTTTTAAGTAATATATTATTCTCTTATTACGTGTTATATAACAAATCATGTTAATTTCATGATATTATAATATATATTACATTAGTGGGATTTTGTTTCAAGGATACCAAAGCGGAAAGAGTCCTTTTTTACAATAGCATTATTTAATAAGATTGTGTATGATTAAATCTCAAAGGCTGAATATTATAATTCCCTTGAAATATCTTCTTCTATTTATATAAATTATATGTTTGTTTAATTATACCATTTTTATATTTTTTTGGTACATATAATTTTTGAGAAATATTTTTTTGTAAAATATTACTTTTTTTCTTATTTCGGTGAAATCCATTTTCTTACAAAAAAATATTTTCTAAAATTGATTTAATTTTTTAGATATTTTTTGGGAATGTGAAAATTATATTTTACTAAAGAATTATTTAAAATATATTTTAATGGTGATTCAATTAAGTAATTTAACCATCCCAAATATTAAATTATCATATACTAGGGATATTCTTAATTTATATAATTCTCATTATTTCTATGGATGAATATTTTTGCGTCAAATATAATTTTATGGAACATGTTTGTTTTTAAAAATCAAAATAATTATTAAATGATATAAAAATGGAACCCTTTAGCTTCTATGGTTCAATAATTTTTCAATGATATTGAAAATGAATCCATTTCTTTTCTATGTTGTAATCTTTTTATAAAAGAATAGTGATCATTTATATGAGTGTTATGATGATCTATAACATATATGAACTGCATTCATGTTGTGGTACATGGACAAGAAAACATACAAATTTGGAGTATATATAGTGTTGGGTAAGATCATTATAGCTTAATCGTTGGTATTCCAAGATTTTAATCGGTAAACATATTACATATCACCTTGTATTATTTGGGATTGCAATAGGTATACCTATTGCATGTTTACATAGGGTTGGAAAAAATAACACAAGGTATGCCCATAATATATTATATGATTGGTGCACTCAAATAGTGATTTAATGCATTGGGAAATGACTGAAATGATATTCATTAATATGTTTATTTTAATTAAAAGGGTTTTAATGGGTTTCATGAATATGATTCTCCATGATACCAAAGGGTTTTACATTCTTATTATGTTTTTATAATGTTTATCATAAATTAAATTGATATCACATGGCACTAGATTTCTGAATTTGATGTTATTAAATTTTCAATGTTTTGATATTTGATGATCCATGTAATAATGGGAATGAGTTGTTTTATGATTCTTGTCATGAAATCTGATTATATCATTATACATATCAAAACATCTTATGTTTGTTGATAAATTTCAATTATTAATTCTTAATTTTATATATAATATTATTTTTATCACAACCTTAACATTTTTTATTTACCCCAGTTTTTAAAGAAATATTTATAATGTGTTTTTTATTAATTATATCTCATATATATATTGAATATGTATTAATGTAAAAAATAAAATCTCTGTTAAGTGGGAGAAACTATCAGTTATAGTCGTGCTAATTATCTATGTAATAATGTTTCTTATTTATATATGAATCTAAACCTAAAATGTAAATAATTGTATAAGTTTTCTAAATATTTCTACTTTTGTAAATATTTCATGATTTATTAATTGTAACTCAATTATCTCCATCAAATTAAGAACATTAATGTTGCAGATTTCATCACAGAATAATTGAGAGTTGATCATGGGATGTTATAGTTGGTATAAAAGGGAGTGTTTAGATGAAATTATAGATTAAGGTGTTTTCATTTCATTTTATCTTAAGAGTTATGGATACCATAATAGTAATATCTTTTATTAAAAGTCAAAGTCATTCCATTTTGGGGGTTTAGGTATAAAGAATTTGATGATATTAATGAACTTTTAGGATATATTTTTTTGTTTTATGTATTTGAAAATGATTAGATCAGAATGCAATGTTATTTTTAGAGGAAGTATTTTGTGGGTATAAATAAAAATAAAAGGAAAACATGTATATTAGGTGACAACCCATCACATCTGGAAAGGTGTTGGTGCATGAATTCATGACCCTATGATGAAAAGGGTTTATTTCATACCAATAGAATACATGATTTCAATTTATGTATCAATTTTGTGTATGTAAGTATTAATTTTATTCTTAAACATATTTTTTTATTTAAAATAATAATGGTTTATTTTTTTAGAAGAATATATGGTCATTTAAATTTTATATTTTGGTATTAAACTTAGTTATGAAATAGTCACTGAATTTTACTGATATTAATTTATATAATGGTTTAATTATAATTATTGGAATTAAATTTGAATATTAATGTACAATATGAAGTAGTACTCATTTTTAGTAATTTTCATAAAATTTTAAAACTATTTTCATTTTAATGTCTAAAGTGCTGTTTTAATCCTCCACAAAACTTGTTATTGTAATTTAGTATTAAAATTATTATTATAGTTTACCCATAATATTATATTAATATTTATTACAAATACTTTGTATATAAAATTATATTGTGTTGTAAATTTGCAATTGGACGAATTTATAATCATGATATATGTATATATACATTGTTTTCATAGTATATATGGAAATATAATTATTGATGTCTTGAAAAATATTCTCAAAACCAAAAATTATCTTATTACTATCATTTATGATGATATAAATTACATTTTTTCACAACACATTAGCTTAAGGGTTTTTTATTCTTAAAATTATCTTGGAAATTAACATTATTTTGATCAATGATATTTTTCACTATATATATTTAGTTGGGTGGTATGTTTTTTCTTCCATTTTCAAATATTTTCTAACCACATATTTTTTTCTATTTAGAAACATGGTATGTGTTATTCTAGATAACCATCACACTTCCCTTCCTCATTTAATATGTGTATTTTTTTATTAGCCCCCTTTCACTAAGGGATTTTATAAAAAATGTATTTTCAAATACACATCCTCTGATTACAAATATAAAGTTAATTTTAAATGATTTAATTTATTAAGGTGGATAATAAAATAACGAGTGAATTTATAATTATAATAATATTTCAAATATAAAAAATGATATGAAAGACTTACTTATCATGTATTATACACAACAATGAATTTATTCAATATATTTCATTACATTCAAGACCGTGTTTTACCATACAACAGTATACTATTAGTATTTTTATAAAATTCGATATTTATCACCAAGATGTTTCAATTTATGTTATGAATATGATTAGATAATTTTTTTAAAAATTTTGTTTTCAAATTTTGTTAAATATATATTTTCTAGTAATAAAACAATAAAAATTCAATTGATAAAGGAATATAATCTGAAAAGTAGATAATTTTCTAAAATATGTATTAAACATTCTTGGTGAAAATATTTTATAATTAAATATAGAAATTATTTTAACATATATTGTAAAAAATATACATCATTTTTGATTTTTTATTAAAAATATATATTATGGTGAATTTTTGTTATTCATCTATGTAGATTCATTTTTACTGAATAGTATAAAATTCTATATTTTAAATGAAAAGAAAAATTTTCATTTAAACAATTTATGGTGGTAATTTATATTTTTAATTGTTATTAAAATAAAAAAAAATTATTAATACAAATATTATTCCAATATATTTAATTGGGGTAAATTTTTGTTTTTAAATTTGATATAAATTTTTTTAATCTTTTGAACATTTTCACTTTTAAAAACCCATTTTCTCTTCATATATACATGATTAATTTTATATTGAATTGTTATAAATTTTTTAGTTCAATGTGAAAAAATTAATTTATTATTTGGAATCAAAATAATTTTATTATCTAATGAAGTTATCATAATTTTTGATCACAACTATTATCAAGAAATTTTAAAATTAATTAAATTTATTTATGTGAACAAGAGTTTACTTTGTGGATAATGATTTAATATCAGGAGAAAATGACCTATCAATATGTTGAAACTCTATTGCATAGACATATTTATTACCTTATCAAGTAATAATTTTTTTTGAGTATTTTGAATTACTATTCCATGAAATATACCTATATAATATGTTTAGAAAATAAAAATTCAAAATAGTTACAATCATTTATTTAAATATCGTTAATTCTTGTGCTTAGGGAAAAAACATTGTTGGTTCAGTAATAAATATTATTTTGAATGATAAATGAGTTATTATGATCAAAATAAATTATTTTTTATTTTTAGAGACAATTTAGTTATAAAAAGTTCTTATGAAACATTAAATCAATAATTGTTTAGTTAATAATTTAATTAAATATATGATACTATAAATATTAAATTAGATGTAAATTAAATGAGTATCAATCATTAAATATTCATTGAGATGATTTTTTCATTTTTTTCATTTTTTAAATTAATATATTATAATATCATTATTTTAATTACTTATATAACTTTTTATATAAATAATGTAAAAATATATATTAATTAATGTTTATGATAAATGATAATTTTTTAAATTAATTAAAATTATTTAAAATATAATTATATTAAAAGTGATTTTTAAATATGGAAAAACAAATTACTTGGTCCATTAATTTTAAAAATGTAATTTAATAATGACTATAATTACTAATAAATAATAATTTTTTTCACAGTTAATGTTAAAGATGATAATTTTACATCACATTCACTTATGTTAAAATTAATTTTAAGATAACATGAGTTTGTAATTAATTGGATAAAATATTTTGAATAAGTGGGTATAATGTTTCTAATAAGTGTATCTTTAATTTTTTATAGATAAATTACCATAGTTTGAAAACCAATAATCAACGTAAAAAGAATAACGGAAAAATTGAGTAAATATATGAAATTTGGTTTAAAATGAAAAAAATATATATTACAATTTAAAAGTTTTTAGAGAATAAAATCCGTAAAATAAATTATTTTTAATCTTGTAAACTCAGGAGGTAATGGAAACTTAATAATAGTGAATACAATGTATAATTTAAACAAATTTCACTCCTCTTCATCTATAAATTGAACTAACTCTCTATACATCTCCACCCCTATCAACATATTTGATTCAACCATAACATTCCCAAAACACTACCAACAATCATTAATATATTATTCTAATATTTTATTTTGGAATAAATCCAGCCAAGGGGGGACTTTTTTGAAATCCTAATAGAGTTACCAAGGATGAGGTAATGTTCATCAATGTGATGTTTTATTTTATTTGGTTCTCCACCAAGTATTATTATTATTATTCAATGAATATATAATAATTTAATTTTTATAAATTTACTGATATATTAATATTTTATTTTTATTTCCTAAACACACCCAAATATACATAAAATGAGTTACAAAATAATCATCCATATATATAGAGGACAACGTCCTCAACGAACCATACTGTTTGTTTCTTCTATTTCCACCAATCAAGGATTGAAATAATTATTGATTTAGATATTATATTTGAATTTTTAATATCAATATGTATTTTATGATATTATATTATATACAACCTATTTACATTTAATATCATAAGGGATATGTCAACTTTTCTCGTGTGTATGATTGACTATCCTTACAAAGTGATCTTAAACATTTTCTTAGTAACATATGAAATTAATGTTAATAATAGTAAAAATAATTAATATATATGATAAAAATTAAATAATTTTTTTATTTATTAATATAAATATGTTTCCTTAAATATGAACTTCAATTTTCTTCATACAATTTCACACACTAAAAATCTGATATCATCTTTTATTCATGTATATGATACAACCTCCCTGAAGAAAAATAGTTCATCATATGAATTCAATATATAATTTGAATACAATCATATAATATGGTTTATATGTTATAATTATCTTAATGTAAAGATAAATGCTACTTACTTTCCTTCTTTTATGATCATTGTAAAATGTGAATATAACTTATGCATACGTACAACTAATTATCAATCTGATTGCAGCATAGATTCATCATTTATATCCATATTTCATGATTCATTTAAATATTATAAGTTATGAAATAATAAAACATGTTTTAAATGATTATTATTTTATAGATTTATAAATACTATCCTCTTTGATCGTATTTTACATACAAAAATCATTTTGGATTGCCAAACCAAATACGGTAAAACATCCTACATAAAAATAATTGATTAAGTATTTGTATATAAATTTTTAATTAGGTAAATACAATTAATAATAAAAAATTATAGTTTTTCATTAAAGAAGTTAATTAACAAATGTATAATATTTTTGAATATAAATACTATGATTAATTAATCATAAAAAAGTATAAAATTTTCTGGTCTCACATTAATTTATATGAGTCAAATTCCATAATCACCAAATATTTCTATTGTGTTATGTATCTACTACCCATGGATGTATTTTTTTAATAAAACAATTTTATGGGTATTTAGATATCCATATATGGATCTTTAATTCATGAGTATTATAGTTTCAATGCTACCAAAGTGGTAAGGGATTCCTGTCTCAATTTTCTTTTATTGTGACATATGTTTTGATAATCACATAACATTATTTATAAGGTGTTTATTCAACCTCATTGATATATTAAATATTTAATATCCTTATTTTAATGAAATTATAAATGATATTATTTTATGGAGATTCTTATTAAATGTTGTCAAAGTGGTAGGAGTGTTTTGTTACTATCACATCATTTTTCAACATTGTGCATGATTAAGAATCAAATATTGAGATCTTATAATTCTCAGGAATTATTTTTTCATCCGGTAATTAATTTTTTTTATTTAATATTACAATTAATCACACTTTTGTACCTAAAATTATTTTGATAATTTTTTAATAATGTCAAATAATATTTCTCTCTTCGTCCTGTTTTATCCCAAAACCATTTTTTCTAAAAATGGTATTGAAATTTATTTAAAAGTATATATTTTCAAATGAAAATCGATATATTACATAATAATAATAATATTTATATTTAAATTATACTTCAATTAATCATCATCCACAACCATTTTTGTTACTTATCCTCTAATGGGGCTAATTTTTTATTTTTATAATCCACATTCATTACAAAGATGGATAATGTCCATTTCAAATATATTTTTATGGATCCTATTTAATTAATATAGGTAAATCATTAATCAAATAGATTGACATGGTACCCATATAGTTTAAATGGGTTATCCTTGTTTCTATGATTTTGACATGGAACCCATTTCATTTCCATTGGATAATCACGATTTGAATGAATACTGATTGTTTCAATAATTTTTTTGATGAATTGAAATATCTATGTACTTTATTCTTATTTTTTTTCTTGGAAATTTCATTTAAAAAATGGGGGTATTATATTTTTCCAATTAATCCCATTATTATTGAAACTTGTTTTGACACATATAGCACCAGTTAACACAATTACATCTTAAATTTTTGTGGAGTAGATAGGGCAGGAAAATCATATTACATCATAACATTGGGTTTCCTATATATCACAGGGAGATACTATACAATTTTAAATAATTTTACCCGACATATTCTTTTCAAATTCATTTGGTAATGATTATATTGGATTTTGGTCATATGGTTTTTTCAAATTAAAGGGTTTTAAAATGGTTTTATGAAATTGATTATGCAAGTAACAAATAGGGATTGAATTTCTTATTCTGTGTTTAAAATGAGTATCATGATTGATATTCATATTAAATAGATCATGATTTTTGATTCTGATTACTCTTTCCTTTTTAATTTTTTTATATTTTATAATTCATTTATTTATAGTTAGAGATATTTTAGGATTTGTTCATTCACTCTCATTATGTCATCATATCTTTATCTACCTCTCATGTTAATGGATGAAACTGAATTACTGATTCTTATCTATACATGTATTGAGTTGTAGAACCAGCCATTATTAATTTTTATTTAGCACATTTATTAGAGAATTATATTTTATTATGTCATTTTGAGGTGAGATTTCATATTGATAATCATTATGTATTAATGTGGTAAATAAATGGTGTGTAATGTGTGATAAATTATTATTTAATGATTGGTGAATTTTCTATGTAAGAGTTTCTACTAATTATCTAATCCTATAATCCGTAAATATCTTTAAGGTTATATGTGATACAATTTTTCCTTTTTAATTTAATGGTTCATATGATATACTTGGGAAAATGATGTAGGAATAATATATGGAAGTTAAAGTTGTATGATTTTATCATTGTATCATTGATACTAGATTATTAGACAATATAAAAAAAACACATCCATTTTATATCTATTTCTTTCTGTGATCTGTTTATGATTGAAAATACTACTAGAAACATGAACCTTCCATCTTCGTAACAATTAGATCAAAAATTTTGTAAGAAACCACGGTTGAAAGGTAATCCCTCTCATATGATGATATAATCATCATTTTATATGGATATATTTTGTGGTGGGGGATTTTGAGTTCCAGTATAGTTATAATCATCAAATAGTTTTTTTAGATATTGAGATGTTTTTAAAAGGTTAATCACTAAACAAAATTGACATTTAAAAAGTTTCATTATTTTATATATTTACATGGTTTCAAATTTCATAGATGAAGATCCTTGAGATTCTATTTTTTCTTCTAGTTCCATGAATACATTATAATTATATCCATAAAAACTAGTCAAGATAGGAAATGTAACTCTAAAATCACTAAAAGACCAACAACACCATTCAAAAAACATATTATCCATTATATTATTTATAGTGTTGATTAAAAAATCTGATGGGTGTATTTATAATTTATTTTAATATATACCATTAAAAAATATGAATAAAAAATTATAAAATGTTTTTAATGTTATCTTTAATTATATAAGATACATTAGACTTTAGTGGTAATAATTGATGGGAATTTGATTTTATCATAGTTCAAAAGTAATAAAAATTATTGTTTTCAATCATTAATATGTTCTATATATATTAAAAATATTTCAATGATACTACAATATTTTTTTTTCTAAGATAAATATACACTCAATGGCCCTTAAAAGGTATTAAGTGGTTTTCATGACTTCATAGGATAACAACTAGTAGAATATTTTATATGATACATATTATAAACACATTAGATTGTATTTAGAAAATTATTTTAGGGATTGGTTAGTTCGAGAATATTACATGTGATATAATATATTCATTAATCGACTTAATGTAAGAAGATAATAAAAAATACAAATTATATGTGGTTGAAAATAAGCATAACAAAAGAGATGAAAATTTTGGCACCTTCCCCTTAAAAGAAGTGATGCTGGATAATATGTTTGCTCCTTGGTATGTTTTATATACGTCCATTTTTGTATTTTATCTTAGGCATTATTATTCCCCTTATTTAATGATTATTCATTATAGGCCCACTATTTCATTATAAATATTAAATTCAAGGCCATTATTAGTTGGAGGAAATATATTTTTTTAACTACCTTAATGAGCGATAATTGATGTATTCACTAAATAATGTAAATATATTTCATTAAATCGTGAATATATGATAATAAATTTACTAGATATTGAGGTTTCATGCATACTTCCCACATAATACCATAGAATAATGTATTATATATTTATAACTATGATATAGAAATATACATCTTATGATGTTCATTTTAAAGTAGGTATATATGCATGTTTATTATAGATCACAAAAAACCCAATTTTTGCATGTTTTTTGTTGGTATATTTCAATAATATACTCATTTCAAAATAATAAAAATAATGGAATTAATTTTTTATCAATTATATAGTAATGACTAGGGATATAACTATATATTTTCCTCAAATAAATATTATATAAATACTGTGTTCTATAAAAAACATCATGGATTTTTGGATACATTTACAAAGTATTATATCAATTTAATATAGTTGTGATATTAGTGAGAACAGAATTATGTAATTATAATATGAAATCAGTATCATCAATTTTTTCAAAAGGCATTGAGTAGTGGAAGAATAAAATAAGGGGCTATTTTATAGATTATGGGTTGGAGGATGCTAAAATAGTTTTCCCCCTTAACCATTCCCAACCTAGAGTCCTATAATTATTATATGAGTAAAATAAAATACTTAATAATATCACGGTCATTTAAATATGTGAATGACACATTCTAGAGGAATCACTTCCTATGATTTCAATTGAACATGATAATTTTCATAGATATTATATGGATATCCAGAGAGAAAACCCATCAAAAAATTAGTATTATGTTGACAAGTAATTATTAAAAAAAATTATTTATCATATTTATCTTATAAATGATACTTATTAACAAAAATAATGAAAAATAAATTTTATTTTATAATTAGTTATTTAAACAACAATGATCATTTTACAAATTAATATATAATTATTTTCAATAATTGGTTCTGAATGTGAAACAATTTAGAAAATTTAACATTTAATAGGAATGAATTACAGTTGTATTAAATATTGTATTAAAACCAATATAGCTTGTAGTTGATATCAAATAATAATATATACACATAAAATTATAACAACAAATTTTCCATGAAATGTATATTAACTATATTTATGATTGAATGTGAAATACTAATTATGATAAATTTAATAAAATGAAAAATATTTGTAGATATATTATATTAATTATATTTAATTATATATTTTTTTGATTTTCTAAAGTATATAATATTTACGTGATGAGTGAAAATAATGTTATTAACCAAAATAGAACATGTATGATTCTATAACTATAATTTTAAGACCATATTTTTTTATAAAATCTTATTAATTGATTAATATTTTATTTATAATATTAAACTCTATACTTTTCTATACAATTATAAATTTATAAATCCTAGGTTTCATAATTTACTATCATTAGTAATATTGACAATTAAACAAAATTTAGTCTATTATTTTAAATAAATCATAATTTAGTCATATTTTCTTTTTGAAATTTATTAAAGGAATATTGATATATCTTAATTTTATGAAACCAATTTATATTATTTTAAATTGAGTAAAATATAATGTTATCCAATATATAAATTTATTATATATAAATACATTATTTAAAAAATTTCATATTGTGTGAGCTAATGATAATGATATTTTTTCATCAACATATATATTTAATATGATAAAATTGGCTTCATAAATATATTTTTTATGTTTAAACTTTATAATATGGAATATTTTAGTTTTAGTAACTGAAAATGACTAATAGGATTACTATTAATTACTACTATAAAGTTAAAAATTTTATTGTCAAATAAATATTATATTAAAGTGTTATAATTTATATCATAAAATTTATATTAATAACTTCTAAACATTACTTATTTATTTAAGCTATTACATAAATTTATTATGAGTTATTTAAATAGTAATAAAGGATAAATACAATTAGTAACATTTAATTATAAGAAAAAAAAATTTCTACAAATTTATTTCTGTATATATTAAATAAATTCACTAATAAAATAATTTTATTATATGAGGATTTTTAATTACAACATATTTGTATTTAGATTATGGTAATCAACATAAAAAATTTTAATTGGTCTTGTCATAATTTTCTTAATAAAACATAATTCATTAATATTAAAAGTAGATACAAATATAAAAAATATAAATTATAATATGTTTAAATGAATTATTGATAGGATTAAAAATTATTTTAAACGTGTATTAATATTATTGGTAGAGGCCTTAGCAACCATATCATAGAACCAATTTCATTATTTACATCATTTTCAAACATTTACATTTAGCTTGTTTCATGCAAATATTGTAAAAATATGTGCCTTCACCGAACCAATATTTTCATTCCATATAGAAGTGGATCACATTCACCCATTCATGAATAAAAACATACTACAATATTTACAAGATATCATTCTCTATATTATTATATTTTAATTTCATATCATCTTATAAATACCCATAGCTCTAATTATTAGACTAATCCCTTTTATTTTCAATGAGTATTTTTGGAAAAAGTTCATGTTATAAATGAGAGTATTTATTCATCCTTAACATTAAAGTATAATATATTTTCAAAAAAACTAACCATTGTATAGAAATATAATTATTTTCTATGATTGGAAAAACAGTTAATAATAATTGAATAACCGTATTTTATTCTGTTATATGAGCATAAAAAACATAATAACATTGCTCATGTGTATGTGTAGAAGATATTCTCCATGATGAAATATTTTCCATTATTAATCATGATTATTATTAACTGTATAAAACATTGATAATATTATTAACAAATATAAAAACATATAAATTATATCTCTATTTTTTTATAATGAGGTTATAAACTTCAGTACCTCTACTCACCCATCATGTTAAACCATGATAAGGGTTTGTCCGGTATATCCACCTACATTTAAAATTTATGATTCGTATTTCATATATGACTATATGATCATAATTGTATATTACATTTTGAATTAATCAAATTATAGTTGTAAATTATATATTGAATTGTTATTAAATTAAATATTAGTTTATTAATTCCTATATTAATTTCATGTATTTAATAAGGATAGTTTCAATTTGAAATTCGATATAAATTTTTTTTATACATTTGAACATTTTCACTTTTAAAAACCCAGTTTCTCATCATGTCCACATGATTAATTTTAAATTCAACAATTCAAACTTTCTTAGTTCAATGTGGAATATTCAATTTATTGTTTGGAATCAAAATAATTTTATTATCTAATGAGGTTATCCTAACTTTTGACTATAAATATTTTCATGAAAAGTTACAATTATTTATAGATATTTATGTGAACACAAGTTTTCTTAGTGGATAATGTTTTAATATCAGGTGAAAATAACCTATCAACAGGTCGAAAATCCATTGTATAGACATATTTTTATCCTTATCACCTAATTATTTGTTTCTATGAGTTTTTGGATTACTATTCCTTGAAATATACCTATATAATATGTTTAGTAAACAAAAAGTCCAAATAGTTACATTCATTGATTTTAATATCTTTAATGCTTTGGGTTAGGGACAAAACATTATTGGTTCATTATTAAATATTATTTTGAACGATAAATGGGTTTTTGTGATCAAAATAAAATATTTTTTATTTTGAGAGATGACTTAGTTATAGAAAATTCTTATGAAACATTAACACAATAATTATTTTGTAAATAATTTAATAAAATATATGATATATTAAATATTAAATGTAATAGAAATTCAATGAATTTAAATCATCTAATATTCATTGAGATGAATTTTTCATTTTATGATTTTTTTTAAATTGATATATTATAATATCATCATTTTCCTTATTTAAATTTTTTTTATATAAATATAATGTAAAAATAGTTATTAATTATTGTTTATGATAAAATGGTATTTTATTAAATTATTTTAATTTACTAAAAATATAATTATATTTAAAGTAATTTTTAAATGTTAAAAAATAGGAAATGTGATCCATTAATTGAAGAATTGTAATTTAACAATGACTATAATTACCAATAAATAATAAAAACAGTTTTTTTCAAAGTTAATGTCAAAGATGAGATTTTTATGTTACATTCAATTTTGTTAAAATGAATTTTAAAAACACATGAGTTTGTTATTAATTAGATAAAAAATATTTAATAAGTGGGTATACATTTTATAATATTTATCTCTTTAATTTTTTTATAGATAAAATACCACAGTTAGAATACTAATTACCGTTGTAAAAACAAAAAGGGAAAAACTGAGTAAACATAAGAAATAAGGGATAAAATGATGAAAAATTATTTTACATTTTTAAGTGTTTTTTCAACAATAAATTCCAAAAAATAAGTTATATTTTAGTTATGTATGATAATGAGGTATGGGAATCCTGCTAATAGTGAAGACAATTGATTATTGACATGAATTACACTCCTCCTCATCTATAAATGGAACTCACTCTCTACACATCTCCACCCCTATCACAACATTTGATTAAACCATAACATTCACAAATCACTAACCAAAATCAATAACCAATATTTATAATAATTTATTTGGGAGTAAATCCAACCATGGGGGGCCTTTTGTGAAATCCTAATGGAGTTACAAAGGATGAGATAATGTTCATCAATTTGTTGTTTTATTTTATATTATTCTCCGCAGAATTTAATTATTATTATGAAATGATTATAAAATAATTTAATTATTTAAAAATATACTAATATATATATTATTTATATTTACTTCATAAACCCACACAAATATCCATCAATTGAGTTACAGAATAATCATCAATATATATTGAGGGGTACGTCCTCTAGGAAACATGTTGTTTGTTTATTCCACTTCCACCTATCATGGATTGAAATAATGATGGATCGAGATATTATTTATGAGTTTTTAATATTATTATGTATTTTATGTTATTATATTATATACAACATATTTATGTTTAATCATATAGGGGATATGTCAACATTTCTTGTGTGTACGATTGACTCTATCCTTTCAAAGCGATCTTATTTGTTTTTCAATAACATATGACTTTAATGTTTATAATAGTAAAACTAATTAATATATATTATAAATATGAAATAACTTTTAAATTACTAATATAATTATGTTTCCTAAAATATGAAATGTAATTATCTTCTTACCATTTCACACACTAAATTGTGACGTCATCATTCATGGATGTATGTGCTACAACCTCCCTGAAGAAATATAGTAATTATTTTCGATCACCACATGAAATAAATGATATATATATGTAGAAATAAAATAAAATAATATGTTTTATATGATATAATTATCTTTATATAATGATAAATTTTACTTTTATTTTTCTGTTATGATAAATGAAAAATGTGAATTTAACTAATGTGTATGTACAACCAACGATCTCCCTGATGGTATCATAGATTCATCATTTATATCAATATTTCATGATTGATTTTAATGTTATATGTTATGGATAAATGAAATAATTATTTCATGATTATTATTTAATAGATTTATAAATAGTTCCCTCTTCGATATTATTTTACCTAAATGTTTTTTACATCTAAGACAAATATGGTTCAAATTCCAACATTAAATAATTGACAATGTATTTCTACATAAATTATTTATTATGTAAATATAATTAAAAATAAAAACATATATTTTATATAAAAAAATTAATTAACATATATATAATACTTTTGAATATAAATAATATGATTAATTAACCATAGAAAAGGTATATAATTTTCTTGTCTCACTTTAATTTATATGAGTCAAATTCCGTAATCACGATATATTTTGATTGTGTTCTGTATCTAATACCCAAGAATATATTTTTTGAATAAAATAAAAGTATGGGGATTTACATTTCCATATTTGGATCTCTCAGTCATGAGTATTAGAATTTCATTGCTACAAAAGTGCTAAGAGATTATTGTCTCAATTTTCATTCATTGTGACATTAGTTTTGATTTACACAAAACTTTATTTATAAGGTTATTATTTTATCCCATTGATATATTAATTCTTCAATATCCTATTATTAATTAAATTATAAGTGATATTATATTATTGAGATTCTTTTTAAATGCTATCATAGTGGTAGGAGTGTTCTATTAAAGTCTCTTCATTTATGAGCATTATGTACGATTAAGAATCAAATATTGAGATCTTATAATTCTCATGAATTATATTATCATCTTGTTTGTAAGGAATTTTTTATTTTATATTACAATTTGTCAAACATTGGTACTTAAAATGATTTGGATCATTTTTTTAATAAAATCCAACAATATTTCACTTTTCAGCCCGTTTTATTACAAAACCATGTTTTCTAAAAATGGTTTGGATATATTTTTGACAAGATTATTTTTTTCAAAATAAAATAGATTTATTCCACAATAATTATTATATTGATATTTATATTTTACTTCAATTCATCAACATCCACAACCCTTTTTGTAACTTATCCTCCATTGGGGATAATTTCTATTGATACCATCCACATTCATTACAAAGATGGATAATGTCCATTTCAAGGATATTTTTATGGATCCTATTTAATTTATAAAGGTTAATCATTGTTCAAATAGATTTACATGGATCCCATTTAGTTTAAATGGGTTATCTGTGATTCTATGGTATTGACATGGAAGCCATTTCATTCCCATTGGGTAATTAGGATATTGAAGAATACTGCTTATTTCTATGAGTTTTATCATGAATTCTAATATCTATTTACTTTATTCTTATTTAGGTTATTTGTAATTAGATATTAAATATGGGGGGTTATATTTTTCTTATTAAACCCATTATTATTTAAACATGGGCTGACACATATATCACAAGTTAACACAATTACATCGTAAATTTTGTTTGACTAGATAGTGTTGGATAAAAATATTACATAATAACATGGGGTTACCTAGATATCACATGGAGATACTATAAAATTTTAAATAATGGTACCCCATATAGTTTTCAAATTCATTTGGTAATGATTATATTGGAATTCGGTCATACGGATATTCCAAATACAAAAGATTTAAGATGGTTTTTTCAAAATTAATTATCCATGATACAAATAGGGTTTGAATTTACTATTACCTGTTTATAATGTTTGTCATGATTGATATTCATATCCCATGGATAGTGATTATTGATTTTGATTACTCATTCCTTTTTCCTTTTTTATATTTTACAATTCATTTTTGGAGAGTTCATGTTAATTATGGATTTGTTCATGCACATTAATTATGTCATCATACCTTTATCAACTTATTATGTTGATGGATGAAACTGAATTATTAATTCTTATCTCTTCAAGAACTGAGTATTAGAACCAACCCTTCTTAATTCTTATTTACCACATTTATTATAGAATAATGTTTTATTATGTTATTTTGAGGTGGGATTTCATATTGATAATCATTATGAATGAATGTGAAAAATAAAATTCGTTAAATGTTGGATAACTGATTATTTAATGTTTGGTGAATTTTTATGTATGATTTTTTTACTAATTATCTAATTATATAAACCTTAAATTTCCTTATAGTTATATGTGATACAAGTATTCGTTTTTAATTTTATGGTTAATATGATTAAATTTTGAAAAAGTAATAGGAATAATAAAAGGAATTTTAATTTCCATGATTTTATCATTGAATCATAGATAGTAGATTCTAGGACATTAAAATAAATCACATCCATTTTGTGGCTATTCCTGTGTGTGATCTGTTTATGATTGAAAATATTATTAAAAACATGAACCTTCCATCTTCATAAAGCATAGAACTAAAATATTGTAGCAAATCATGGATGAAAGGTAGTCCCTCTCAAATGAAGATATAATCATCATTTTATATGGATACTTTTTGTGGTGGGTGGATTTTGTATTCCAGTATAGTTATAATTAACAAACAGTATTTATGAATATTGAGATGGTTTTAATGGTTTAATCGTTTAAAAAAACACACAATTACAAAGTTTCATCATTTTATTTATTTATGTGCTTTAAAATTTCATAGATGGATATCCTTGAGATTATATTTTTTCTTCTAATTCCATGAATACTTTATAATTATATCCATAATAACCATTCTGAATATGTCATGTAACCCCAACATCACTAAAAGTCCAACCACCCCATTCAAAAAACATATTATTAATTATATTATTTATTGTGTTGATCAAAACATATGATGGGTGGATTTAGTAGAATATTTTATATGATACAAATTATAAACACATTAGAATATATGTTGACAATTATGTTAGGGATTGGATAGTTTGAGAATATCACATGTTATTTAATATAGTCATTAATTGACTTTATGTCTTAATATTATAACAAATAACAATTATATGAGGTTGATAAGAAGCATAGTTATTGGGACGAAACATTTGACACCTTTTCTATACCAAAATTGAGGCAAAAAAATATGTGGGTTCCTTGGTATGTTTCATATACATCCATTTTCTTATTTTACCCCGGAAGTTATTATTCCCCTCATATAATGAGTATACCATATAGGCCTAGTATTTCATTATATATAATATTTTCATGGCTAGTATTAGTTGGAAGAAAAATTGTAACACCCTAACCCCAGTTACCCATAGTCGGTGAATTATTACAAAACATTGGCATGATCACAAAATATCATGTCTCGAAAGACCGATTAGTTTAGTAGCCTTGGAATCACTAGATACATTCATAATGTTGACATTACATCATAAACTGAAAACTAAAACAACATAGTCTATATAGTCCACACTCATATCCCCTAATACTATCCTGGCATGTAATTCATAAAATACTTTTTCACATCCTGGGAAAAATATAACATAGAAAGGGGTGAGCTCAAATGCCCAGTATGGATAAAAATATTGCGAAAACATTCATAAATAAGAATAAACATTTAAGGCAATTTATTACTAAAACAAAAGATTTTTGAACTTGAACTTCATCATATAATGGAAAAGATAAAATTAAATAATTCCATTTACTTATTCACTTGGATATTCTTCTACTCGAATATTCACATACAATATCAATAACCACATTCATAATGATGGGATGCATAATGCCGGACTATAATAACCACATAGTCAAGGCCTTGTGGCAAGACTACAAATACGATTTTTTCAAGGCCTTGTTCCAAGACAATAGTATGTCTCATGAGACCAACTGATGCATTTAGGATCTATAGTGGGCTCCACTCATCACTTATTATGTCCAATGCATTCCTCATATGAACAGTTTTAACATACAATAAACATTAATATTAAAACTATCATACGAAATGTCAATACATTCTCCATAAACCATGAAGGATATAAAAATAAAACTTCCACTGTCATGCATATCACAAAACCTTCAATAAAATATGTATGTTTTTTATCATAATAAATAAACTTCATATAAGCTTAAAATCCATCAAAGGATGTTTACATAGATGAAATCAAAACAATTTGAGAGAAATATATCTTTTTTTTAAATCATTCAAAAGTCACATAATTATAAAATAAAACATTTAAATTGAAAATATTATTATAATATTTGAAGGGAAGAATTTATGATTTTATAATGGCAGAAAATAGCCTCACCCACCAAATAATTTAAAAATGACATTCTTACCTTAATTCTGTCGAAAATGTTAAAAATGACCTTTTTTGGAAAACAATAGTAATATTCCTTTATAAACTTCTTATAAAAACTCAAAAAGGGTATAAATGAACTTATCCTATAATCTATAAAATATTAAGAATGATTTGAAATACATTTTTATGAATCATGGATGTGGATGATAATGAGGTCCTAGTAGATAATTACGTATAAACAACCTATGATAATGAAGAGATTGTGAAATGAACCCATACCTTGTACTTCTCCTTAGTCAATGGTATGTTAACATCATGTATAACAGTTTAAACATTGTTATAAAATTATACATGAATAATGTAAATAATTATGAAATCATATATGATCTTCAAATAATTCATTGTTAATAAAATTTTAGTATTATCGTCGTTTTAGGTGTTAACTTACTCTTTTTAGTTTATATGTTTTTTTACATAAGTTGTGTTTGTTATTGAAAGTTTGTATCATATTCATATCCATAATTATATATTGTTTATATACATTACTTTTAATCATCAAATGATAATTAGTCTTGAATGGATACGATTGGGAATGAATCTCATCGCGTTTGTGGAGACGGTAGTCTGTACGTACGCACGAGCGACAATATCATTCTTTTGATATTAAAATAATATATAATTGGATGTTATATCATATATAAAAAATCATTATCATGTTATATTTATTATTTACATGAATTAAACAACATTATTATAAACATCCGAATAATAATGTTTTGAATAACAATTACACCACGACGTGGATACGGTAAGCCGTACATACGCACGTATGGTGACATGTCATTCAATGGATGGATAGAATTCTGAATATAGTGTTACCATATTTATAATAACATCAAATTATATATATGATACTGGATTTGTTATATTATAATGGAAATAACAAAGAAAGAAGTAGTTGAAGAAGAGAGGAAGGTGAAATCATTACCTCTTCTTTGGGTTCTTCCTTTTGATTTGATCAAAATGGCTCTTTTGGTTGGCTTTCTAATCAAAAGAAGGCCTATAAGATTAAGGGAAGATATTTTATAGGTATTTTGGCAGAGGATGGATGATCCCAAAGGCTTTGATAGTGTGAAATTGAGAGAAGGGGGAGTGCCCTTTTATAAGAGGGGTGAGGGGAACCATTGGAAAAGTAAGAAATATTATTTTATTATAAATTCATATTAGGTTTCTAATGTCTAAAAATTGGATTATTTAAAGTTTATGTTGGGGATAGGTCTGAAACCGCTCAACCAATAGGCTTTAGAGAGGTTTGGGTCAATTTATTAACCTTATCATTTAGTTTTAACTATAAGTTAATTAGTTTGACACTTACCATGTCTCTTTGTATTTTTATATTATATAGTCTATAAACATACTATAAACTTACAAGAGACACTCAAAGTTGTCCATTAATGATACACCTATAATTATTTAAGTCTCTTGGACAAAACTAATATTTTTAGGAATAGAATATAAATTAACAATATAATATTTGTTTTAAATACTCTTTTATGTCAAATTTGGCACTATTGGGTATGTTTGTTTTGATAATTTCATAACAACATTAGTACTTTGAAAAAAATTTATATAACAAATATTAATATGTCATATTAACCTAGAAAATTATTGTAATTCATATAATGTCTCACATTACATTTATTATGATATTTAAAATATCAATTATTTTAATATTTCATTAATTAGGTAATTATTGCATCACCATTGTGTCATAATTAAATTAAATTATTTATTGTCTAAAAATTATAAATAAAATACCATTATATTGGATATATTTTTAGATTTCTAATTAATATTTATAATAGAATTTATCGTATGTGTAACCTTATATTAAAAATGTTTTAGTAATTCAACTTTGATTTTAACTGTTTTAACTCTTTATTGAATTAAATAATAATAAATGTCCAAATCTAATCCATGTGAACCTAAATGATACTATTTTATTCCTATGTTTTTTTTGGTAGATATAAACTGGTCCAATATAATTATGACATGAGTTAGGGTGATATTAATATCAATTTTTCCCTTAATTACCCTTTTTACATTTAAACGTTGTAAATAAAAGTAAAAAAGTTACTATTCAAAAAAATTATTTTTATCTTATTTAACAACATTTTACTCCTCGATATTAATCGTGTCTCTATAATTTTCGAAATTCCACTCACAGAAGAGGTAAAATTATGTTTTATAATACTTTCTAAATTCTCATAGGATGTGAGTAAAAGTTGGTGAAAAGTTCCATAAAATTTTTATATATCTAAAATGATTCTAAATTAACTCCAATTAATTACATTGGACTTATATAGATACTATGTTTACATTTTGACATTAATTAAATTTAAATAAAATAAATAATTTTTTAAATAAAAATTCACTTTTAAACCATGAATCGGTGTTTTTCACTATTCATCAAAAATTGAATGTTTTTAGATAGATACTATAATTTCACCCTATGCTAATTTTGATATTCCAAATCCAAAAATGAAGTCCATTTTAAAAGATAAAATTTATAAAATTTCAAAAAGTGGGTATTACTATTCATAACGGCTAGTTTGATTGGATGTGGTGAGTGTTAGAACTCGAAGTTGAGTACAACACACACTACTGTATTATTCAAAGAGAAGCGTACCGTGGAAGCATGGGGTGTTACATTCTCCCATCCTTCAAATAATTTCATCCTCTAAATTTCTAAAATACTACTAAATTTAAAGAATCAGGTGGTTCTTCATAATAAGTTCCTCGGGTTCCTACATTGCTTCTTCCATCTTATAGTTTTTCCACAAAACCTTAACCAGATAAGTTGTCTGGTTTCTCAGTACTTGTTCCCTCATATCAAGAATCATGATGGGGTCTTCACAATAATACAGATAGGGTTCCAGTTCTAATTCCTTGTAAGTGAGTACATGTTGGGTCAGACATGTATTTTCTCAACAGTGATACGTGGAACACATCGTGAACTTTGGAGAGACTTGGCGGCATTGACAAATGGTAAGCTACAAGCACAATTCGTTCTAGAATTTTGAATGGTCCGATATACCTAGGACTCAATCTACCATTCATACCGGAATGTATAACTCCCTTCCATGGAGATACCTTCATTAAAACATGATCACCTACCTGAAATTCAAAATCCTTCCTTCGGTTATCGGCATATCTCTTCTTCCTACTTCGAGCTGCTTTGATGTGGTTTTGGATTACCTTTATCTTTTCCATTGTTTCCTCCACCAGTTCTGGGCCGACAAGTTTACTTTCACGAATTTAATCCCAACAGGTTGGTGTGCGACATCTCTTTCTATATAACGCATCATATGGTGCCATCTGAATACTAAAATGTAAGCTATTGTTATAGGAAAAGTCTACCATAGGTAAATATTGAACCCACATACCCTGAAAGTCAAGTGAGAAAGATCTCAACAAGTCTGATATGGTTTGAATAGTCCGTTCTGATTGTCCATCAGTTTGGGGGTGGTAGGTAGTGCTCAAACGAAGTTCCATATCCAGGGCTTTCTGGATAATTTTCCAGAATCATGAAGTAAAATAGGGATCACGATCTGAAACAATCGATATGGGTACTCTATGAAGTCTCACAAATTCATTAATATATAGTTTTTCTAGATGTTCCAATGGTATATATTCTCTAATAGCACGAAAATTTTCTAACATGGTAAGATGATAAAAAATAACCTATATTGCATCGTTCCATCTAGGATTATTTGGTAGTCCCATGACAAAGTCCATCGTGATATTATTCCATTTCTACTCATTTATGGGGAGAGGTTGCGTGACTTCTCCAGGCTGCTGCCTTCTAGCTTTCACTTGTCGACAAACCATACATCTTGACACAAAATCAGAAATCACCCTCTTCATGTTGTCCCACCGAAAATGTTCCCTTAAATCTATATAAATTTTGGTTCTCCCAGGGTGTATAGAGAAATTGGAACTATGAGCATCATCCAACAATTCCCTTTTTAGATCGTGTATATTGGGAACACAATGTCTCTTCCCAAATTTCAAAATTCCATCCTCATATATAAAGTCACTCAATATCCCGTCATTCACAACATTAATCTTATTTTCGAAATTCTTTATCATCATTTTGTGAAATCATAATCATTTTTATTAAAAATGTTTAGGAAACCATTTGAAAAAGCATTGATGTTTCACCTTATATGGTTATTCCCATGTCCATCTTAACTAGAACCATGAAAATTGGATCCCTTTCAATTCTAATATTGTTCAAAACTCCATTATTTTTTCTTCTCAAAGCATCATCCACCTTTTTTTCCTTCCTCGGGTGGTAGTGTATGGTGCAATCATAATCATTGAGAAATTAAAACCATCTCATTTGGCTCCTATTGAGTTATTTTTGTGAGAAAATATACTTCAAACTCTTTTGATCAGTATAAATATCACATTTGTCACCATCACGATAATGATTCCATATCTTCAAAGAAAAGATTACAGAATCTAACTCAAGATCATGAGTAGGATTGTTTTGCTCATGAATTTTCAGCTATCGTGATGCATAGACAATAACTCTATCATTCTACAGAAGGACACAACCATGTTCTTTATTTGATGATTCACTATAAATAACGGACCCATTATTCTGCAATGGTAGAGTCAATATAGGATAATTTACTAATCTTCTCTTCATTTGTTTAAAACATTCTACCCACTCTTTTCTCCCAAAAAATTTAACCCCATTACATGGGATCTTTATTAATGGGATATACAAATGGGTAAAATTCTGGAAGAAACGTCGATATTAACCTGCTAAACCAATATAACCGTATACCTCAGTTATACTCGTCGGTGTGGGAAATTATTGGATTGCCTTTGTCTTAGAAGGATCAACAAAGATTCCATCTTTAGAGACAATATGGCCCTGAAAAGAAATCTCTTGAAGCCAGAAATCACACTTGCTAAACTTCTCATATAATTCATGTCTTCTCAGAGTCTTCAGGATAATTCCCAATTGATTATCACGATCATAATAGATTTTGGAGTATACCAAGATATCATCAATAAATACCTCCACAAATTCATCAAGATATTCCTTGAAAACTATATTCATTAGATCTCTTAATACAGACAGTGAATTAGTCAATCCAAAAGGCATTACTATAAACTCGTAATGCCCATACCTGGTTTGAAATGCTGTCTTCAGAATGTCTCCCTTCTTCACAGACAACTGATGATACCCAGATTGATGGTCAATCTTTGAAAAGTATTGATCTCCATTCTGTTGGTCAAATAAATGATCAATGCGAGCTAGGGGACACTTTTTCTTTATTTTTATTGCATTGATCTCCCTATAGTCTATATATAACCTCAAAGATCCATCATTCTTTTTATCAAAAATTACAGGGGATCCACATGGAGAAACACTATGGTGAATAAATCCCTTATTACTCAATTCCTCTAGTTGTTTCTTTAGTTCAACTAATTCCACAGTGGCAATTTTGTAAGGGGTAATCAATATAGGCCTCGATCTAGAAATTAAATAAATTGAAAACTCAACATCTTGTTCTAGAGGATTTCAAGGTAAATCTTCTGAAAACAAATATACATATTCTTTCACAGTAGGTACATTCTCTATTTGAACATTCTGTTCCTCACTCATAGTCATTTCTTTTTCTTCCTCCCCAACAATTGAATTTAGTTGAGCTACTAGGGGTGAATGTAGGTAATAATTAGTTGGTGAAAATTATGCTCTAAAGATAATTTGTTCAATATCATCATCATAAAAAATAGTAACATCCTTCTTCTTACAATAAATTTGTGCATCAGGGTCCAAAATCCAATCCATAAAAAGGATTATATCAAATTCAATCATAGGTATGGTGATGATATCAGTGGATAAAGTACATTTATGTGCTCAAATGGGGACTGATTCACAAAACCTTTTTGCTATGATACTTCCATTAGGAGTTGTAACAGACAACTCCCTTGTTAAATCAAATTGGAAATATCTAATTTTCATAGAAAACTGGGAAGATATGAAACAATACGATGATCTAGAATCAAATAAAGAATTTTCTAAACTTGAGGATACCATTAAATTACCTGCCACCACGTCTTTCAGAGATTCTACATCAGTAGTAGTGATAACATAAGCTTGGCCTAGATCTCTTAGCCTTTTCTGAGGCTATATTCTTGGATTCTTAGGTCATTAATTTGAATAATGTACCATCTCCCTGTAGTTGTAGCATTTATCATCGATAGCTTCGTTATTCCCCTTGCAATCACGTGCTTGGTGGCCCTTTTCACCACACTTGTAACAGACTCCCATTCCTTTTAATCATGTAACAGGGTGTTTCTTCCCACATTTACAACAGTATGGATATTAAACTTTTCACTTATTCCCCTTATTTCTATTCCGATAGTGATCAGCAGATATCTTCTTTTCTTGCTTTGCTTTAAAGTCACAAGATTTAGAAAATTCATTTTATTCTTTATAGCACATGAGACAATATCTTCGTACTACGAGAAGGATTGTGACATTAATGATAGACGAAGAAATGGGTTTAACCCATCAAAGAAACGATCAATATTACTTCTTGAGTTACTTATATAATCTCCAGCATACCTTGCTATCCTTGTAAAGTTAGCCTCATACTTTGCGACATTCTCATCTATCTTTTGTCTCAGACTCAGAAATTGCCTTTCCATAACTTCTTGATGGTCACGAAGAAAGTATTTTTCTAATAAAAACTCTTTGAACTCTTTCCATTCCATATTTGATACTTAATTATATTCCTTTGGGTTTTTTTTATCAATGACCACCATTGATCAGAATCTCCTGTGCGGCGATAAACTGCCATGATGACTATTTCCCTTTCACTACTCCCCAAGCCTGAAATATATTACCTAGGGAACATATCCATTGCTCAGCTACCAATGGATTTGTACTCCCATTTAATGTTAGTGTTTGTTTCCTCATGAAGCAATCTAACATTGATCCTCCATGCTGCGTATCAGGTTTCTCCATATGGGTAAGGTTATTATTCATAACCTGAGTGAGTTTTCCTAGTACAGTTATTATCTGATCAGCACCAGTTGCGTTACCAGCTCCACTATAATTATCTTGAGCAGGACAGAAAACCCTACATGGAGTGTCTACATTAAGACAGTTTCAATTTCTTCCACTAGGCACCATTTATAAACAATGGAATTGACTAGATCAGTTTATGAATCAAAATACATAATTCCATACCTGTAAAACAATTAACATAAATTGAAAAAATTATGGATATAATCCATAATCATAAAAAACAAGTTTTATTTGAGGATGTATATACTAATGAACCCTTCATAATGCATTGTAATGAAAATGATAATTATACTAAGCATATCCCCCGGGAGTGTCATAACCAAGAGTGTAGCAAGGCCCAATGTCGTACACCAGTTCTCGTTTGACTCTAGATCAAAGCAGTGTTTTCAGGTTTTACCCTTAAGAACATCTGTTCTAGATCCTCCTCTACCTGCTCATAACCAGACAGGGATGTATTACTCAGAAAACTCACAAAATCTCTACAATACCAAATTTCTAGGATGTTCTTCTATACTAATCCTCAAAGTCTATCTTAGGGCTATGTTCTCAAATCAAAGTTTATCTAAATCTGGCATCCAAGTTTAGTACTAAACATCCTCTAATTCCAATTGTAACACCCCGACACCAGTTACATAGAGTTGGTGAATTATTACATTACATTTTCATAATCATAAATGTTCAAGTCTTGAAAGACAGACTAGTTTAGTATCCTTGGAATCACTAGATACATTCATAATGTTTACATTAAATCATAATGTGAAAACTACAACAAAATAATTTCCATAGTCCACACTCATATCCCCTCATACTATCCCAGTAGGTCATTTATAAAACTCTTCATCACATCTAGGTAAAAATAAAACATAGAAAGTGGTGGGATCAAATTCACATTAAGGATAATAATATCGCAGAAACATTCATAAATAAGCATAAACATTTAAAGAAATGTAAAAGTAAAACAAAACCATTTTAAACGTGATCTTTAGCATAATATAACAAAAATAAAATGAAATAATTCCATTTTATTATTCACATGGATATTCTACTAGTCGATTATTCACATACAATATCAATAACAACTTTCAAAATGATGGAATGCATAATGCCAGACTATCATAACCACATATTTAAGGCCTTGTGCGAAGAATACAAATAAGATTTTGTCAAGGACTTATTCCATGAAACTTGTTTGTCTCATGAGACCTACTGATGAATCGAGGAGGTATTGCGTGCTACACCCGTCACTTATTATGTCCAATGCATTCCTCATATGAATAGCTTTAACATAACATAAACATTTGTATTAAAACTAAGATACGAAATGTCAATACATTCTCCATAAACCATGAATGGTATAAAAATAACACATCTAGAGTCAAACATATCAATACAAACATCAATAAAATATTTAATTTTTGTATCCTAATAAATAATCTTCAAAAAAGCTTAAAATCCATCAAAGGATGTTGACATATATGAAATCATGACTATTTGAGATAAATATCATTTAATAATCATTTAAAAGTCACATAACTATAAAATAAAACATTTATAATGAATATGTTATTAAAATCTGTTAAGTGAATATTCGTCGATTTTATAATGGCGGAAAATAACTGCACCCACCGTATATGTTAAAAAAAGACATTTTTACTATAATTTTGTCGAAAAGAGGACATTGTTTGGAAAAAGACAGAAAGATTCCTTTATGAAATTATTATAAAAAGTCAACATGGGTATAAATGACTTTAAACCATAGTTTTTAAAATATTAATAAGGATTTGATATAAATTTTTATGAGACATGGATGTGGATGATAACGAGGTCCTAGTAGATTATTACGTATAAAATCCTCGGATAATGAAGAGATTGTGAAATAAACCATTAACTTGTACTTTTCCTTAGTTTATGGTATGTTATCATCATATATAATAGTTAAAAAATTGTTATTAAATAATAAATGAACCGTATTCATAATTATGATATCAAATATGATCTTGTAATAATGCTTTGTTAATAATATTTTAGTATTATCGTCTTTTCGGGTGTTACCATACTCGTTTTCTTTTATATGTTTTGATACATAATTCATGTTTTTTATGGATAGTTTTTATCTTATTCATATCCATAATTATATAATGTTCTTAAACATTAATTTAAATCATAAAATGAGAATTATTCTTGAATGGATACGATGGGGAATGAATCTCATCACATTCGTGGAGACGGTAGTCCGTACGTACGCACAAGCGACAATATCCTTATTTTGATATCAGAATATCAGATAATTGGATGGTATATCATATATAAAGACTCATTATCGTGTTATATTTATTATTTACATGAATTACACATCATTATTATACCAATAAAAATAATAATGTTTTGAATAACAATTACACCATGACGTGGAGACGGTAACTCATACATACACATGTATAGTGACATGTCATTCAATGGATGGATAGAATACTGAATATCGATGTACCATATTTATAATAACATCACGGTATTTATAAGATACTATAGTTTTCATTTTATAATTGAAATAACAAATAAAGAAGATGTTGAAAAAGAAAGGAAGTTGGAAGATGGTGGTGAAATCATTACCTCTTCTTCGTGTTCTTCCTTATGATTTGATCAAAATGGCTCGTTAGGTTGTCTTTATGAATAAATAAAGGCCTCTAGGATAAAGTTTGTATATTTGAGAGGTTATTTGGGAAGATATTGGCCAATCCCAAAGGATTTTATGCTGTGAAATTGAGAGAAGGTGGAGTGCCCTTTTATATGACGGGTGAGGGGCACCTTTGGAAATGCTAGAAATATTATATTATAATAAATTAATATTCGGCTTCTAATGGCTCCAAAGTAAATTATTTAATGTTTAAGGTGGATATACTTCGTAAACCACTCATCCTATAGGTTTTAGATAGGTTTGGGTCACTTTATTAACCTTATCATTTAGTTTTAACTCTTAGTTAATTAGTTTGACACTTATCATGTCTCTCTGTATTTTTATATTATATAGTCAATAAACTCACTAAAAACTTCCAATAGACCCCCATGTGGTCCATTATTGATACACCTATCATTATTTAAGACTCATGGCCGAAAAATATTTTTTTTAGAAGTAGAATATAAATTAATAATATAAATTTTGTTTAAAAAACCCTTTTATTTCAATTTTGGCACTATTGGGTATTTTGTTATTGGTAATTTTATAACAGCATTATTAATTTGAAAAAAATTTATATAACGAATTGTAATATGTCATATTAACCTAGAAAATTAGCTTAATTCATTAGATGACTCAAATTAAATTTATATTGATATTTATAATATCAATTATTTTAATATTTCATTAATTAGGTAATTATTGCATCACCATTGTGTCATAATTAAATTAAATTATATAATGTCTAATATTATAAATAAAACACCATAATGTAGAAAATATTTTAATATTTCTAATGAATATTTATAATCTAATTTATATTATTTATAACACTATATTAAAAATGTTTTAGTAATTAAACGTTGATTTTAACACTTTTAACTGTTCTTTGAATTAAATAATATTAAATGACTTATTCTAATCGAAGTGGACCTAAATGAAAATATTTTATTTTTAAGGTTGTTTTTGCTCGCGATACACTTGTCCAATAGAATTAGGACATGTGTTAGGGTAATATTATTATCATTTTTACCCTTAATTACAATATTTACTTTTTACCGTGTAAATATATGTTAAAAGTTACTATTAACCAAAAAATATTTTTATCTTATTGGAAAACATTTTACTCCTTCATATTAACTATGTCTCTCAGATTTTCGAAATTCTACTCACAGAAGCGTTAAAATTACGTTTTTTGAGAATTTTGAAAGTCTCCTTTGAGGTGGGAAAAAGACTGTGAAAATTTCGATAAAATTTTTATATATCAAAAATGATTCTAAACTAATTCCATTTAATTACATTGAAATTATATAATTAATATTAATAAATTTTGACATTAATTAAATTTAAATAAAATTAATAATTATTTAAATAAAAATTCGGTTTTAAACCATGACTTAGTGTTTTTCACTATTCATCAGAAATTAAATGTTATCAGAAAAATACTAAAATTTTACCTTAGGAAATTTCGATACTCCGAATCTGAAAATGAAGTCCATTTTGAAATAAAAATACTATAAAATTTTGAAACGTGGGTATTAATATTCATAACGGCTAGTTTGATTGGTTGTGGTGTGTGTTAGAACTCGATGTTGCGTATAACACAAGCTACTGTATTATTCAAAAAGAAGCGTACCGTGGATGTTTGGGGTGTTGCAAATATTTTTTGTTTGAGTAACTTAATGATTGATAATTGATGGATTCACTCAACAAGGTAAATATATTTCATTAAATCATAATTATATTAGAATAAAGTTTCTAGATATGAAGGTTTAATGCAAAGTGTAGACACAGTTACATAGAAAAATGGATTATATATATAACTATGACATAAAAATATAAATCAAATAATTATCATTTTATTGTATTCATATACTTGTGTTTATTACGGATCACAACAAACCCCTTTTTTCATTTTTTGTGAGGATTTTCTTCAAGAATCTACTCATATCAAGATAATAAAAACCAAGGAATTTATTTTTTATCAATTCTACAAGAATGAATAGTGATATAAATATATATTTTCTTTAAATAAATATTATATAAATAGTGTTTGTAATAAAAAGAAAAAAACATCATGGAATTTATGATACATTTACAGAATATTTTATCATTTTAATATAGATTTTTAATTAGTGGGTATCTAATTAGGCAATGATAATATGAAATCAATTTCATAAATGTTTTCAAAAGGCATTGAGTATTGGAACAATAAAATAAGAAGCTATTTTTTTATTATTGATTGGAGGAAGCTATAATAGATTTTCCCCTTAACTATTCCAAACTAGAGTCCTATAATTATTATATGATTAAAATAAAATACTAAATAAGATCATGTTCATTTAAATCTATAAATTATCCATTCTAGTGGAATCACTTAAAATGATTTCCATTGAGCTTCATATTTTTCTTAGATATTATATGGATATCTAGAGAGGCCACATGTCAAAAATTAGCATTGTGTGGAAAAATAATTATCAAAATAAAAATTATTCATCAAATTTATCTTATAAATCATAATTATTAATAAAAATTAAAAAAAATTATATAATAATTACTTATTTAAACAAAAAAGATCATTTTAATCATTTAAATGTAATTATTTTCAAATATTTGTTCTGAATGTGATTCAATTTAATAAATTTAACATTTAATAGGAATTAATAACAGTTTTACTGAATGTTGTTTTATCACCAATATAGCTGCTAGTTGATATAAAATAATAATATATACACATAAAATTCTAATATTAAATTTTCCATGAAAATTATATTTACTATATTTATTATTGAATATTTAATACTAATTTTTATAATTTTTATAAAATGAACAGAAATCATAGATATAATATATATGTTATATTTAATTATATATTTTTTGGATTTTCCAAAATATAGAATACTTACTTGATGAGTGAAAATATGGTTTTTAGCATAAATATAACTTGTATGATGCTATGACTATAATTATATGAGCTTATTTTTTATAAAACCATATGAATTGATTAATATTATATTTAGTGTTAAACTATAAATTTTTATATACAATTCTAATTTTATAAATCCTAGGTTTCATAATTTATTTTCATTAGTATTATTTAAAATTAAATTTTTTTGGTCTATTATTTTAAAAAATTACTAATTTAGTAATATTTAGTTTTCAAACATTATAAATGGAATATTAATATATATTAAGTCTTTAAAAACCTATTTATATTATTTAAAATTACCAAACATATAATGTTATCCAATATATAAATTAACTAAATATAAATACATTATTAAAAAAATTCATGTTGTGTGAGCTAATGATAATGAAATTTTTTCATCAACATATACATTAAATCAGATAAAATTGGCTTAATGTTTATATTATTTATATATAAATTTTATAATATGGAATATTTTAGTTTCAGACACTAAAAATGTCAAATAAGATTATTATTAATTACTACTATAATGTAAAAATATTATTTTCAAATAAATATTATATTAAAATTGTATAATTTAATTCCTAAAATTTAAATTAATAACTTTTAAAAAATTACATATTTTTTTAAACTATTATATATATATATATGTTATGATTTATTAAAATAGTAATGAAGGATAAATAGGATTAGATACATTTAATCATAAAAACATATTTTTTCTGACAAATTATATCTTTATATATTAAATAAATTTACTAATAATATAATTATATCATATAAATATTTTTAATTTCATCATATGGGTATTTATATTATGATAATTAAAATAAAAATATTTAATTTGTCTTATCATATGTTTCTTAATTAAACTGTATTCATTTTTATTATAAGTTGATACAAATATAAAAAATATAAATTATAATAGTGTTCAAATAATTGGTAAGAGGATTGAGAATTATTTTAAACATGTTTCAATATTATTTGTAGAGGCATTACCAACCATATCTTATAACCAATTTCGTTATTTGAATCATTTTTAGACATTTACATTTGACTCATTTCATGCAAATATTGTAAAAATATGTGCGTTCACAAAACCTATATTTTCATCCCACATAGAAGTGGATCACTTCCACCCCTTCACGATTAAAAAAAGACTACACTATTTAATATAAACAATTCTCTATATTATTATTTTATATTTACATATCATTTTATAAATACCCATAACACTAATTATTAGACTAATCCCTTTATTTCTAATGAGAATTTTTGGAAACAGATCAAGTTTTAATTGATAGTATTTATTCATCCTTAACATTAAAAAATATATATTTTCATAAATACAACCAAATATATAGAAAAATAATTATTTTTTATAATTATAAAAACAATTAATAATAATTGAATAACCATATTTTATTCTTCTCTATGACCATAAAAAAACAAAATATCATTGATCATGTGCATGTGCAGTAGATATCATCTTTGATGAAATATTGTCCATTATTAAAAATGATTATTTTTAAATATATAATCCATTGATAATATTGTTAACAAATATAAAAACTAGAAATTATATGTCTATTTTTTTATAATGAGTTTATACACTTCAGTATCTCTACTCACCCATCATGTTAAAACTTGATATGGGTTGGGCCGGTTTATCTACCTACATGTAAAATTATGGAAACATATTTCATATATGAATATGCGATCTTAAATATAAATTTCATTTTTTAGTATAATATATATTTTTATTTTATTATTTTTTAGGAATTTTATATTATGGGATTAACTTATTATTTGATTGTCGTTACCGACCGAAAATGATTCAAGAGTGGGCCTAGATTGATTCCACATTCACAAAGAAAAATAAACATGTATATAGAATGAGATATCAATGCAAATAATAATTATATATTATCAATTAGTGTTCCATATCTGTTATTATAATTTAAAATTTTTTTTCTTATCATTTATAATGACTAATAGTTATAAAGTATGTTTGAATGGATTAATATTATTATAAACTAATGATAAAATAAAATATAAAGAAATATAATCATAATAAATGACCATAATAGAAACTTAAAAAAGATAATGTATATTAAATATTTTATTAAAATTTATAGTATGTTATAAATATTTTTAATTGATTTTAGATCATATTCAATTTAATATGGAAACATGATAATGGTTTTTTCATATCAATTTTGCAAAATTGAGATGTATTTTCTACCCACTCTTGTATACTTTTTATTGTGTATAAATTTTCCCAATAAAAAAATTATCAAAATATTTCTAATATCTATCATATTCACCTTTACAACCTCAATTTTAAATTATAATGGATTTATATTGAATAGAGACTTATTTTAGTGGCATTCTATTGACTATACTCACTTCATTGAGTTTTGATACATCATCATTAATTTATTTGATCCATTATTTTTTTCATCCATCATTAGATTTTATTTCATAGGTAATTATCTTAATATATATTGGTAAATAAAAATATAATTCATATACATTACCCCTAAACTGTATCACTAATGGGTATAATTCATTTAATATATAATGATAGTTTCCCCCCTTAGAAATTTTCCATTCCCACCATTTTCACTTGCAATTTTGAAAAAAAAATCATTTATCTCATGATAAATTTATATAAAATATTATTTATCAATACTAGTTTTATTTAAATTAATATATATTCATTTATATTGAGCCATTTTTGAGGAAGTTTGTAGTTTCACTATCTCATTTTGGAACCTTCTCTCGACTTTATTGGTTTGTATGGGTTTAGTTAAAACCATGACCACCTATATGATATTATGGAAGTAGAGTCACAATAGGATATTCCAAGAATATAATTAGTTCATTTTTTGGAAAACCCATGTGAATTAATAAGGGAAATCATTCAGGTTATAATAGTTAAAAATTCATGATTAGCACATAGATTGTATAACTGCGTGTGACAACTATGTCAGGCATGACATAATGATAATAGAACAATATTTTTACTGAATTTTATGAAATACCATTCTATCTAACATTTAATTTAATATTTTTCATTCCTTAAATATTGTATTTGATGTGAAATTACCCATTATTAAGCCACTTTTCCCCTAATCATCCTGAAACTGAAATTAATTTTTTCTCATATGGAGTGAGATAAAACACCCTTCGAATAGGGCGTTATCAACAGACCAACAATTATACATGGGGGGTAGAATTCATATTTATTTATCCATTATTCATTATTTTTCTTATAAAAATGGTTATCCTCTCCATCAAAACCATCCATATTTCATCTCATGGATACTTCTACGTGATATGATTTACTAAATGATGATATCATATTGGATTTAGTGAAGGGAACATGGGTTGTTATTGGATCTTGAATTATTTCTATATTCATTATTTTTACCAATCATTGGAGGGGTACATGGATCATTTATCTACTCCATATGATATAGAACATGAATTATTTTTTTAAAATAATTTATTTTTGTGCTTATTTTAAATATTCTGGTACGGATCATTGTGGAAATATTATTTAGTTACTAAAATTGAATTTTTGAAATATTTTCGTGTTTTTTCAAACAACCCATGTTTATTGTTCTACAATTATGTTTAAGCCATATGGTTTAGTTTGATTCATGTGAATTATTTATTGAAATGTCTTAACAAAATATTTTTTTTATTAAAATGAATTAATGAGTTGTTGGAATAAATTTTAGGTATTGGACTGAATGTAATAGAATATGGCAAGGATATACCACCATCAATATGTGATAGAGTATAAAAATAGAATGATAAAATTGATGGTAACCCAAATATTGTGTGAGTTTGTGGTTCTATGTGTTTGAATCGATAATAATATTCCCAATAACATGAAAAATTATTTAATGATTTTTTCGATACATTCCATAAAAAAACTGTTTATGGGCATGATATGAATTCTATTTACTACTCAAATTTTTTTTTATAAATTGTGAGAAAAATTATTATACTAATGGGATGAGTTGGGATGTAATTACGGAAATACAAAAGAGTTTTGACTCACCCCCATATTAGGAACTATTATGTGTTTTTAGATTTCATATGTCTAGACAAAATAATATGAGTTTTATTATAGTTCGTTGGTGATGATTCATGATACTATGGGAATGAAATTTATAGTTGATATTGAAGGGGGGTCTGTGTTTCTGGTTGATGGAATTATGAATATTTTAGTTTTATTATCCTTTGACCCACAATGGTATATATTTTTCTTATTGTATATTAATATAGGTTGTATTTATTTCCTTGTATTTTTCACTCAGGCACCATATTGATGTTTATTTAGTTAATTATTTTAATGTTACGTAATTAAATATTTCAATAATAAAATATTCCGTAATATTTTTTTGAACCATTGGATTTTATTTCCAAAATTTCATGTCTAGGGGTTATCAATTATGGCCTAATAACGTTTTGGTCACTCTTCAATCCATTACATACTGTTTCGATATTTTAAACAGTATCGGTTTTTTCTATTCTTTCATTCTATTCTAGGAGAAATTCAATAAACCATGGAATGTCAAAATATATTTTTGAGATAAATGATATCAATTTTTTAAATTATGGATATAAAAAATGAAAACATTTTTTGATAATTATTGTAACTATTGTTTGGTTATTTACATAGGTAATGGTGTAAAATTAATTTTTTCATGGAGTTAAAAATACTCTATTTATATCTATTGATATGGTATAAATGATTTTTATTTCATTACATTAAATGTAGATCATAAAAAGTTGTAGCTGACCTATTTATAATGAAAAATATATTATAATGGTGTTTATGTTCATGACTATTTTTAGAAACTTTTATTTTAATTTTATCTCAATGTCATGTCTTCATCTAGTGTGTGTTTTGTAACTCCCAGACACTAGTTACTCAGAGTTGGTGCATTATTACATAACATTGTCATGATCACAAGAAAGATCAAATCTCGAAATACCGATTGGTTTTAGTAGCCTTGGAAACACTAGATATATTCATAAGTTTTACATTACATCATAAATTGAAAAACTACTACGACAACATAATGTCTCCATAGTCCATACTATTATCCCCTCATAATATCCCTGTTGGTCATTCATAATTTACTTCTTCACTTCCTGGGAAAAATAAAACATAGAAAAGAGGTGAGCTCAAATGCCCAGTAAAGATAACAATATAGCAGAAACTTTCATAAATAAGAATAAACATTTAAGGCAATGTATAACTAAAACAAAATCCATTCAAACTTGAACTTTCAACATAGTACGGAATAAATAAAATGAAATAATGGCATTTACTTAATCACATGGATATTATACTAATCGAATAATCACATGAAAAATCAATAACAACTTTCATAATGATGGAATGCATAATGCTAAACTTTAATTTCTTGGTCAGGGCCTCGTCCCAAGACCTTGGGGCTAACTGTAACCGGAACCCAACCCAGAGTGCCTCTAATAACCGGACACCAACACGGAGTGCCTCTAATAACCGGACACCAACCCGGAGTGCCTCTAATAACCGGACACCAACCCGGAGTGCCTCTAATAAACGGACACCAACCCGGAGTTCCTCTAATAACCGGAGACCAAACCGGAGTTCCTCTAATAACCGGAGACCAAACCAGAGGGCTTACTTTCACCGGTCCCCAACCCGGAACATACTTGTCTAACACATTCATCTGAATGAAAGGTTGAAATATAAAATAAACATTCGGATTACAAATAACTTCTAAAATGTCAATACATTAAACAAAAACCATGAATGACATAACAATAACTTATCCACAATCAAAAATATCGCAAAACCTTCAATAAAATATGGATGTTTTGTATCACAATAAATCAACTTCAAATAAGATTAAAATCCATCAAAGGATGTTGACATAGATGAAATAAAGACTATTTTAGAAAAATATCTGTTTCTATTTTGAAATAATTTAAGAGTCTTATATTTATGAAATAAAACATTTTTTTTGAGAATATTCTTATTATCTTGTAAGGGAAGCTTTGACAATTTTATAACGGCGGAAAATAGCCGCACCCGCCGTATAAGTTAAAAAAACATTCTTACCTTAATTTTATCGAAAAGGTTAAAAAGAACGTTGTTTGGAAAACGTCGGAAAGATTCCTTTATAAACCTCTTATAAAAATTCAAACAAGGGTATAAATGACTTTAACCCATATTCTAGTAAATATTAAAAAAATTTTGAAATTCATTTTTAAGAAACATGGATGTGGATGATAATGAGATCCCAATAGATTATTACGTATAAACAACCTCGGATAATGAAGAGATTGCGAAATATCCCTTCACAATTTGGTAACTTATGAAACATACAACCCATGAAAGAGGTATCATACAAAGAATATGTAAATACACATAAATTAGACTTTATTACCCAGAGAATATAATTATGGGCAGTACATACACCACCCAAAAGGTGATGTTGGCAATATGGAATGAATCTCACGGGAATAAGAAGAGAGATGAAATCCCCTTACCTTGTACTTTTCCTTGGTTGGGGTATCATAAACTCATGTATAATGTTGAAATAATTGTTATTAAATTATTCAAGAATCATATATATTAATATGATATCCTATATGATCTTCTAACATTAATTTGTTAATAATATCTTTTAATTATCTTTGTTTCGGGTGTAAACTTACTCATTTCCTTTTATATGTTTTGTCACATAAGCCGTGTTTTTTTCGATATGTTGTATTTTATTCATATCTAGAATGATATCAAGTCCTTAAACATCATTTTTAAATCATAAAATGATAATTATAGTTTAATGGATACGATGGAGAATGAATCTCATCGCGTTCGTGGAGACGGTAGTCCGTACGTACGCACGAGCGACAATATCAATCTTTTGATATTAAAATAACATATAAATGGTCATTATATCATATATACAAAATCATTAACATGTTATATTTATTATTTACATGAGTTAAATGTCATTATTATACCCATCCAAATAATAATATATTGAATAACAATTACACCACGACGTGGAGACGGTAAGCCGTACGTACACATGTATGGTGACATGTTATTCAAAGGGTGTATAGAATACTGAATATGGTTGTACCATATTTATAATAATGTCACAGTATATATATGATACTGGAGTTATTATTTTATAATTGTAATAATAATGGTAGAAGAAGTGGAAGAAGAAAGGAACTTGGAAAAGGGTGGTGAAATCATTACCTCTTCTTCGGGTTCTTCCTTTTGATTTGATAAAAAGGGCTCTTAGGCTGGCTTTCTGATCAAACTAAGGACTCTAGGTTGTGGTGAGGGAAGTTGGTAGAGTATTTGGGCAGAGTTTTCCGAACCAAAAGGTTTTGATGGTGCGAAGAAATGAGAAGGAGGAGTGCCCTTTTATAAGAGGGGTGAGGGATACCTTTGGAAATGCTAGAAATATTAGTTTATAATAAATTCATATTCAGTTTCTAATGTATCCAAAGTTGATTATTTAACTTTTAAGGTGGGGATGGGTCGAAAACAACTCAACCAATAGAATTTAGATAGGTTTGGGTACTTATATTAACCTTATCTTTAAGTATTAACTCTAAGTTAATTAGTTTCACTTTTACAATGTCTCTTTGTATTTTATATAATATGGTTAATAAACTTGCTATATACATCCAAGAGACCCAAAGTGGTCCAATAATAATGAACCTATCATGATATAAGTCTCTTTTCCAAACCTTAGATTTTTAGGAATTTAATATCAATTAATAATATAATATTTGTTTTAAGAACTCTTTTATGTCAATTTTGACACTATTCAATAGTTGATTTTTGTGAAACTCATAACAGATTGATTACTTCGAAAAAATTCCATTACATCAATACTAATATATAATATTATCCTCGAAAATTATTTTAATTCATTAAAAGTTTCATATTTTATTTATTTGGGTATTTATAATATCAATTATTTTGATTTTTCACTATTATAGTAATTACTGCATCATCATTGTGTCATATATAAATTAAATTATTTAATGTCTAAAAATTATAAATAAAATATAATTATGTAGGAAATATTTTTATCTTTCTTCTTAATATTTATAGTCGAAAATCCAACATATATTACCCTATTTAAAAATTGTTTTTATAAAAGATATATGCTTATGTCATTTTTGTACTCATTTTAACTTAATTAAAATAAAGTGTCCCTATCACCTACAAGTGGCTCCATGGGGTCCTCAAATATACCCAAATATTCCTATGGTCGAACAGGTATCAACCAATAATGTTAGGACACGTTTTAGGTTAATTTAGTATTATTATAATATTATATCTTAACCCTTATTTACCGGATTTACCCTTAACCATGGTAAATAAAATATTTACCGCAGTAATTATTCAAAATGTCTAAAAATAAAAGTTACCTATTTACACAATTTGAACATCCTGATTCCAAATATGGAATCCATTTTTCTAAATTCAAAACACATAAGTGGCAGAAATTAATTTAAAATTAATTCCCGTTGTCAAAACAAAAAGCGTGTTTTTAATAGATAATAACTATCAAAAGATTGACACTTGTTTATGGTCGGTTTAATTGTAAAATTATGTCCAATGACCAACATTATATTAAATTGTAAAAATATATTCTAAATATACTTTAAAACCACTCAAATTCATAATTTATCACTATTAATTATTTTGATTAAAAATGTTGTTTTTAATTAAAATTTAGTAATTTTCATTATTCAACAAAATATTAAAGTTATCCAAAAGTACCGAAATTTCACCTTAGGCTAAATTCAATATTTTGAATCCAAAAATGAAGTCCAATTTGAAATATAAAATATATATACTTTCAAAAATTAGGTATTAATATTCATAACGGCTAGTTTGATCGGTTGTGGTTTGTGTTAAAACTCGAAGTTGCGTACAACACACGCTACAGTTTTATTCAAAGGAAATCATACCGTGGAAGTTTGGGATGTTTCATTTTAAATTTTTTGATGTCCCCATTTAGTAAAAAAAAAATTAAAATATTGTATTTAAAAAGGTTTCACTATTAAAAGTTGATAAAAGTGAAATAATGAAAATGAATCTGTTCTTGCATTATGACTAAGAAACTCATAATATGGATTCTAAAATTATAAGGATTATATAAAGTTTAAAAATTAGTTAATACTATTCATGACCTCTTTTAATGGATTTTTTTTGGGTAAGTCATGGTGTGATTGAACTCGGTGTTGCGTGTAGTGCAAGTTATTGAATTATTTTGATGAGATAACACACTATGAAATCTTGGGGTGTTACATTCTCCCCTCCTTCAATAAATTGCATCCTCACAATTTGAAATTGTTCTTCGAAAATAAAAGGTTGAAAATAGAAAATATATTTGTGTGAAAACCCACATCGGAAACTAGGTTACTAAAATTTAGTCTTAATATGAGGAAAAGAGAAATGAAAGGGTCACCACTAAATTATGATCTCGATTAGGAGAACATTGGTGGAAATTAGAGACATATAATTGGACGAAAAACGTAAATATCTATAGGTAGTGATTGAGGTCATCAATCACAGACAATTATAAAATTGAGGTCCTTAAACTCATCAATCTATGATGATTTGAAATACCATCTGTTCAACAAAACATCCGGTATTGGGATAACACATTTTTTACGTTTCAAAATATCTTAGTTGAAATCCGACATCGTAAAATGAATTAATGAGGCCTCTATTTAAAATAAATAGTGGAAAGTATGAAGATTACCGAAAATAACACATACTATTGTTCCATGTAGGAAAATATGGATATGGGAGAGAAATCTAACCATCAATTATCTAATGGAGAGTGGTAGAGAACATGGATATGAAAAGGCCAACAATCCAAAATCCATAAATTAGTGATGAATTAAGGTACAATCTAGGACAACTTTTTTGTTCTATGTTCCTTTTCTTAATGTTGAGGAACTTATTTATGAGATTGGATAAGATCATAAGGAGATATACTTACTTTATAATTAGAGTTTTATCCATTAATAAATTTCTACCACAAACTCATCTTTCACTACAAAAGATAATAGAACAAAAAAAATTATATTTACACTTTTCGTAAAGGGTTCCAAAATAACCGAATTTATAATTCATCTACAACATCTTCTAATAAAAACAACATTATTTAATCCAGGACATCTCGTCGGCCAGTGGTAGGTGATACACCCTTGTCGCCCTTCGGTTGCGGGTTCAAGTCTCGCAGCCTTGCCGGACGCGACAGGATGCCGCCCGACCTCCGGGTTGTCCTTTTTTGGAAATCCAAAATAATCTAAACTAGAACTATCCAAAATACTTCTGTCCAAACTCACAGTCCAACATTTATAAGTAAGATAAAAATAATGTAGATCCTTTTTACCCCGTAATAGCATATGAATACCTTCATCATGTATTCTTTTAATACACTGAAACATCCTGAATTACTACATTATTTATTGATTAAATTCATGCTCCCTTATTCCATATAGAATGCTGGATATACGTCATCAATCCAAAAAAATTTTAAACCCCAACAATGATGGAATATACAAATCATTAATCTGTTCCAAGGTAGTCATGAATATCCAATATAATTTATCCAAAACAATCATGTATTATTCCAAAATCACTACCTCGGTATCGGAAATATATTTTGGTTTATCATTCTCCCAACCATATATTATCCAAAATTTTATCCTGCTATTGAGTCACTTTTCTTTGTTCCACACAATCTCATGTCCTTAATGAAATAGTACTGCAGTACAATCCTTATATACTCCATAATTATTATAACAAGTAAATTGTTGATACAACACTCAATTGAAATAATAATCATAAGAACTCTATTCATTCCTCTTCATCTGTGGTAGTATCATAACTTGATTATTATCCAATAGCATCATTTGAGGCATAGTCTGATGACTGGGACATAGGTTCGCGTAGTGTCCAAACTCCTTACAAATGAAGCATTGTACATTTGAAACCATTTTCTTACCCTTGCAGTCACGTACATTGTGCCCTTTTCCTCCACACTTATAACAAACTCCCATTCCTTTCAGGCAAGATCCAGGGCGTTTCTTTCCACAGTTATCACATATGGGAAAATTCTTCTTTTCCCTCTTCCCTTTATCCATATTTCTCTCTTCCATACTTTTCTTCTCTTGCTTCCCTTCAAATCCATAGGACTCAGTAAACTCTTTACTTATCTCATCAACACATGATATTATTTCTTCATATGATGATAATACATGCGAGACTATTTCTCTTGTAAATTATGGCTTAAGACCATAAAATATATGATCCTTCATTATCTTTGTATCATGTGCATTGCTAGAGTTCTCATTCCTTCTACTGGGCGCCATTTCTAAACAGTGGCATACATTAGATTCGTTTATGAATAACAATACCTAATCCTAAACTTTTAAAACACATAACATAAATTTAATAGTTTATGGATATAATCCATAATCCTAAAAATGTCTCCTTTGAGGAAGTATATACTCATAAACCCCTCATAATGATTTGTAAAGATAATGAGAGTTATCCTAATCATATCCCCCGGGAGTGTCGTGACCAAGAGTACAGCAAAGCCCGTTGTCATGCACCAGTTCCCGTTCGAGTCTAGCTCAAAGCAGTGATTTCTGGTTTTACCCCTAGGTACATTTGTGCCAGAGCTGCCTCTACTAGATCGTATCCAGATAGGGATGTATTGCTCGGAAAACTCACAAAATCTATACAATACCAAAATTTTAGGAAGTTATTCTATACTAATCCTCAAAATTCATATTAAATCTATGTGCTCTAATCAGAGTTTATCTAAATCTAGCTTTCTAGGTTTGTATAAAACATACTCTGATACCAACTGTAACGACCCGACCCTAGTTACTTAGATTCGGTGCATTGTTACATAACATTGACATGATAACAAAAAAGATCAAATCTCGAAAGACCGATTGGTTTAGTAGCTTTGGAAACAATAGATATATTCATAAGTTTTACATTACATCATAAAGTGAAAAACTACTACAACAACATAATGTCTCCATAGTCCACACTATTATCCCCTCATAATATCCCTGCAGGTTATTCATAATTTACTTCTTCACTTCCTGGGAAAAATAAAACATAGAAAAGGGGTGATCTCAAATGCCCAGTAAGGATGAAAATATAGCGGAAACATTCATAAATAAGAATAAACATTTAAGGCAATGTATAACTAAAACAAAAGCCTTTCAAACTTGAACTTTCAACATAGTATGGCATAAATAAAATGAAATAATTCCATTTACTTAATCACATGGATATTCTACTAATCAAATAATCACATGCAAAATAAATAACAACTTTCATAATGATGGAATGCATAATGCTGAACTTTAATTTCTTTGTCAAGGCCTTGTCCCTAGACATTTGGGCTAACTGTAACAGGAACCCAACCCGTAGTGCCTCTAATAACCGGACACCAACCCAGAGTGCCTCTAATAACCGGACACCAACCCGGAGGGCCTCTAATAACCGGACACCAACCCGGAGTGCCTCTAATAACCGGACACCAACCCAAAGTTCCTCTAATAACCAGAGACCAAACCAGAGTTCTTCTAATAACCGGAGACCAAACCGGAGGGCTTAATTTTACCTGTCCCCAACCCGGAACATACTTGTCTAACACATTCATCTGAATGAAAGGTTGAAATATAACATAAACATTCGGATTAAAAATAACTTATGAAATGTCAATACTCTAAAAAAAACAATGAGTGACATAATAATAACTTATCCACAGTCAAAAATATCGCAAAACCTTCAATAAAATATGGATGTTTTGTATCATAATAAATCAACATCAAATAAGCATAAAATCTATCAAAGGATGTTGACATAGTTGAAATAAAAACTCTTTTAGAAAAATATCTCTTTCTATTTTGAAATCATTTAAGAGTCTTATATTTATGAAATAAAACATTTTTTTTGAAAATATTCTTATTATCTTGTAAGGGATGCTTTGATGATTTTATAACGGCGGAAAATAGCCGCACCCACCGTATAAGTTAAAAAAACATTCTTAACTTAATTTTGTCGAAAAGGTTAAAAAGCACCTTGTTTGGAAAACAACGTAAAGATTCCTTTATAAACCTCTTATAAAAAGTCAAACAAGGGTATAAATGACTTTAACCCATATTCTAGTAAAAAGTAAAAATGTTTTGAAATTCATTTTTAAGAAACATGGATGTGGATGATAAAGAGATCCCAGTAGGTTATTACGTATAAACAACCTCAGATAATGAAGAGATTGTGAAATAACCCTTACCAATTTGGTAACTTATGAAAAATACCACCCATGAAAGAGGTATCATACAACGAATATTTAAATACACATAAATTATAGTGTATTACACAAAGAATATAATTATGGGCAGTACATACCCCACACAAATGGTGATGGTGGCAATATGGCATGAATCTCACGGGAATAAGGAGTGAGATGAAAACCCCTTACCTTGTACTTTTCCTTGGTTGGGGTAGGTTAACCTCCTGTATAATGGTGAAATTATTGTTATTAAATTATTCAAGAATCATATATATTAATATGATATCATATATGATGTTTTAACATTAATTTGTTAATAATATCTTCTAATTATCGTCGTTCCGGGTGTTAACTTACTCAATTTATTTTATATGTTTTGTTACATAAGCCGTGTTTGTTATCGATAGGTTGTATCTTATTCATATACAGAATGATATCAAGTCCTTAAACATCATTTTTATATCATTAAATGATAATTATACTTTAATGGATACGATGGAGAATGAATCTCATCGCGTTCATGGAGACGGTAGTCCGTACGTACGCATGAGCGACAATATTATTCTTTTGATATTAAAATAATATATAAATGGTTGTTATATCATATATACAGAATCATTAACATGTTATATTTATTATTTACATGAGTTACATATCATTATTATACCCATAAAAATAATAATATATTGAATAACAATTACCCCACGACGTGGAGATGGTAAGTCGTACGTACGCTCGTATGGTGACATGTTATTCAAAGGGTGGATAGAATACTGAATATGGTTGTACCATATTTATAATAACATCACGGTATATATATGATACTAGATTTATTATTTTAGAATGGTAATAACAAAGGCAGAAGAAGTGGAAGAAGAAAGTAACTTGGAAAAGGGTGGTGAAATCATTACCTCTTCTTCGGGCTCTTCCTTTTTATTTGATAAAAAGGGCTCCTTAGGTTGGATTTATGATCAAACTAAGGCCACTAGGTTGTATTGAGGGAAGTTGGGAGAGTATTTGGTAAGAGTTTTTCCAAACTAAAAGGTTTTGAAGGTGCGAAGAAATGAGAAGGAGGAGTGCCCTTTTATAAGAGGGGTGAGGGGTACCTTTGGAAAAGCTAGAAATATTAGTTTATAATAAATTCATATTCGGTTTCTAATGTCTCAAAAGTGGATTATTTAAATGTTAAGGTGGGTATGGGTAGATAAAAACACAAAAAATATAATTTAGATAGGTTTGGGTACTTATATTATCCTTATCTTTAAGTATTAACTCTAAGTTAATTAGTTTCACTTTTACAATGTCTCTTTGTATTTTATATAATATGGTTAATAAACTTACTATATATATCCAAGAGACCCCCAAGTGGTCCATTAATGATGAACCTATAATTATATAAGTCTTTAGGTCTATCATTAGATTTTTAAGAATTTAATATCAATTAATAATATAATATTTGTTTTAAGAACTCTTTTTTGTCAATTTTGACACTATTCAATAGTTGATTTTTGTGAAACTCATAACTGATTTATTAATATGAACAAAGTAAATTAAATAAATCCAAATATGTCATATTATCCTTTAAAATTAGTTTAATTCATTAAAAGTTTCATATTATATATATTTGGGTATTTATAATATCAATTATGTTTATTTTTCACTATTATAGTAATTACTACATCATCATTGTGTCATAAATAAATTAAATTATGTAATTTCATAAAATTATAAATAAAATATAATTATGTAGTAACATTATTTATCTTCCTAATGAATATTTATAGTCTAAAATCCAAAATATATAACCCTATTTAAAAATTGTTTTTCTAAAAGATATATGCTTATGTCATTTTTGTACTCATTTTAACTTAATTAAAATAAAGTGTCCCTATCCCCTACATGTGGCTCCATGGGGTCCCCAAATAGACCCAAAGATGCCTATGGTCGAACATGTATCAACCAATAAGGTTAGGAAACGTTTTAGGGTAATTTAGTATTATTATAATATTATTTTTTAACCCTTATTTACCGGATTTACCCTTAACCATGGTAAATAAAATATTTACTGCAGTAATTATTCAAAATGTCTAATAATAAAAGATACCTATTTACACAATTTGAACATCCTGATTCCAAATATGGAATCCATTTTTCTAAATTCAAAACACAGAAGTGGAATAAATTAATTTAAAATTAATTCCCACTGTCAAAACAAAAAGCGGGTTTTTAAGAGATAATAACTATCAAAAGATTGACACTTCTTTATGGTCGGTTTAATTGTAAAATTATTTCCAATTACAAAAATTATATTAAATTGTAAAAATATATTATAAATATACTTTAAAACCACTCAAATTCATAATTTATCACTATTAATTATTTTTATTAAAAAAGTTTTTTTTAATTAAAATTTAGTAATTTTCACTATTCATCAAAATATTAATGTTATCCGAAAAGTACCAAAATTTCACCATAGGATAATTTCGATATTCTAAATCCAATAATGAAGTCCATTTTGAAATATAAAATATATACAATTTCAAAAATTAGGTATTACTATTCATGACGGCAAGTTTGATCGGTTGTGGTGTGTGTCAAAACTCGAAGTTGCTTACAACACATGCTACTGTTTTATTCAAAGGAAAGCTTACCGTGGAAGCTTGGGATGTTTCATTTTAAATTTTTTGATTTCCCCATTTAGTCAAAAAGTTTAAAATATTGTATTTAAAAATGTTTCACAATTAAAAGTTGATAAAAGTGCAATACTGAAAATGAATCTGTTCTTGCATTATGACTAAGAAACTCATAATATGGATTCTAAAATTATAAGGATTATATAAAGTTTAAAATTTAGTTAATACTATTCATGACCTCTTTTAATGGCATTATTTTTGGTAGGCCATGGTGTGATTGATCTCAGTGTTGCGTATAGTGCATGTTACTGAATTATTTTGAAGAAATAACACAATATGAAATCTTGGGGTGTTACATGTTTCATGACATGCTATCTCTCAAAAATTCACAACATAACTGCATAATTCATTTTGATAATATTAATTAATGAAATTGAGGAACATTGTGATATTGGAAAATAAGAAAATTGATTTTTTTAGAATGGTTGTAATATTTAAAAAAAATAGTAATTTTTTTAAAAAAATTTGTCTAATGGAATGATAAGTTGAAATGAATTTTAATGTAGTTATTTATAATAACTAAGTATTATTTTTCATCATTTTTAGGCTAAGAAGATTCTTTTTATTATTATATTGAAGGATTATAGGTAGGCATCCTATTAACCTACCAGAAGAAGATAATGGAAATTTGATTTCACATGATAAAAATGTGAAACAATTTTTGGTATAATGTATTGTTATATATTTCTATGATTTGGATACAGGTAATATGAATGAAGAACCACTGGATGGGAAAGAATTGGTTTAGTTATAAATGATAAATTCAAATAAAATTCATGGTATTTTAAGTAAAAAAAGTATAGTTTTTAATTAATATGATGTGTCAAATATTTTATTTACATGGAACATTAACATAGATAATGTTATAGTTGAAACATATATATTCGAGTATTTAAAATTCCAATTCTAGGAATAAGTAGTCCAAGATAATTTTTCTTAAGGAATTACATGGGAGTATTTTGAAGTTTTTTTTAAACAAATTATACCACCTCAATTTTATTTATCTATAATAACATACATTTCCATTTTGAGTAATTATAATTTCACTTTGAAATAATATGTGATTAAATTTATTAAATGAGACTTATTTCCTCTAAATTAGTTTATAATTCATCATCATGGGTAAAAATTCCTTTTTTGAGAATATGAAATTATATTCATTAAATTATTGACATGCACTATGTAATAGATTACACAAAGTCATTAAAAAATAAAATATATAATAAAGGTTAAAATAAGGAAATAAAATTTGAATGAATATATTTATTCCTTTAATAACATGTGGGAACTAAAATTCTATAGAAAAGAGGAAGGGAAACACTAACTTTTATAGTGGTGGTTCACCTCTCTATGAAACCGTTGGATTAGTAGTTCTTTCTCCTTACACAAAGATTACTCTGTAATGTTTGTATTTCAGTTTACTAGATCAAATAAACAGAGATTTCCTAGAATCTCCAAGGGACTGTCACAAATACATTATGATGTGAAATATTTAGAGTTATTTTTGTATTTCTCAATGGCCTGGCCCTACAAACATATCTCATGATTCTATAGAATATAATTCTATAATAGGATGACTATAGAATAATTATTCTAGTCATTATAATTGAAATGTCCAATGTGATTATAGGAACACAATGACTCTTCAACTAGTGAAACCTCAATAAGGCTACAAATATAAAAGTGAAGTGTGTATGGAATTAAATAGAGATGATGAAATGACCATGGATGATTAATATGGTCATTTGATAGTTAGTGGTAAAATTCTTTTCAATTATACAATTATTATATATTTTTTTGATAAATGAATATCCAAATCAATTATTACTTTTTCTATTGATAATATATATTTTAAAACTGATTTGATTATATCTATTTTAAAGATAAAAAATCCACTTGTAAAATATTGTGTCTAGCCTTATTGAGTAATTCTTGTTATATAACTATCTATATGTCTAAATTTCATTTGGATTTCTCTATATCAAATTGACTATAGTATTCTTGGAGCCAGTTCCATCAACCACTATGTTGGAATGTGATACAAGGAGATGAATCCTGAATTTCTAAATATTATATTTTTCTTGGTTAAATATATAATTACCTGAAAAATATATTACATTTTAATATACAAATTAGATGATAATTGTTCCAATTCAAGAATAAATTTTACCCTTTTAGTGTATCGAAAAAAATTAATCATATCAATGTTCGTATAATTATATGGATAAAAAAATATGAGGTAAAATGAAAAGTAATAGTTAATTACTATGGAAGAAATCAATTTTTTTATAATCCAAATTAATATGGGAAGGTAATAATTTAACATACATGCCATATAATCAATTAATTGGGAAGGAAGTGAATCCATTGTAAATATCATTGGGAACATCTCTTAGTAATTAATCAATATGGAAAAAATATATAACTAAAAACACCTTCCATTGAATAAATAAAAAAACACTAATAATCTGATATGGAATAATTAAAGTAAAAAAGTAAATAATTGAGAAATCATGATATTTATTGAGTAAACAAAAAATTGAAAAACCTCCAAACATAATTATATTATGAATATATAGTTGATGATAATGAAGTAGTTCTTAAATAATGAAATTATTAATTATTTTATGTCATTTCTCAAGAACATGGAATCCTCTAATATTAAGAACAATCCTACAAACATTTAAATACTACATGTACAAACATATATAATTTGAAAAAATTATTTTTTAATGTCACATGATGATTCATTAAGAGTATATATAAAGCCCAAACTCCACCAAAAACATCATATCCAAATTATTCCACATATATAAAATAATCGATTCAATTCATGAAATATATACCTTATAATAAATTATTAGTATTGAGAAAAATATATGAATTTAAAAATCTTTCGCTAGTCAATCAAATAATAATCAAAATAAACATTGTATATAAAACTAATACACAGTTTCTGAAGTAATTATTTCTTTCAAACAATAATATTGATACCCAATATAAATTTATTTTCAAAAAAAACTAATTATTTAAATAAAGTTACTGTTTCATGAGATGGATCAAAATCACCAAATAAAGTGACATTTCACAATAACATTTATAAATTGGTAGATTTAAAATAATATCACCTTGGATACAATAATTCTTAATCAAAATTAAAATACCTTGAAGAATAAATTAATCATGATATTAAATGTCTATTTGTATTTATATGCACCATGAAAAATAAATTTGGTGCTTAACTTTACATTATGCCTCAATGAAATGAAAACAAAAATAGATATCATACATTACAGATAATTTTGGTTGAACACACTTTAAAAATATTTAAAGTTTTCTTAAACATTTAATTAACTTATAACAAAAAAATTTATTTTTTATAATGTGATATATAATTATCTTATAACATATCATCACCTCGTCATTAATAATATCTACTTGTTTTCACCGTTTATAATGTTACCATCCTTGTTTCTTAGGTTTGTTTAGTATTTTAATTTTTTATTACTATTATTCGATGATAATGTCATCATCTATAAAATATAAAATATATATTTAAACATAATATATTTTCATTACATATTTATCAATAATATTCCATAATATTTGGTAATAGAAAATGAAATACACCTTCAATGGGGATGGTAGGTCGAACGTACATGTTAACATTGTTTCTATTTAAATATATAAATTGAAATAAATTAAAATATCTTATATATATATATATATATTATTAGATATTTATAATTTTTATTTTCATATATATCATATATTTTTCTGAAACCAATAATTAATACATTATAGGTAACGTTTTAACAAATCACATTACATCCTGAGAGAGAATTCCACACTGCACACAAGAGATGTTATCAAATTCCTAATTTAATTGAATGAACAATGGTAAGGGTGATTTTTTAAATCAATATTCATAATTAAATAATAAATTACATATTTATTTTATTTAATCTATACATAAATCATTATTCCAAACCATGATTTGTGGTAATTGGAAAAATAGGGACATATGTTCCTGAGGATGTAATCCACTATTCAGATGAATAAGAATTTTTTGACACAATTTATTGATTTTTTGTAGGTTTTATGCGGTTTAATTAACATAAAAACATCTCATTATATGGACGATAATGTATTTATTATATAAATCAAGTTAATTAAGATATTTAAAATGTGAAGAAGGAAATAAAATAAAAACTGTTTTCTGATGAAATAAACCTATACATCAGGTATCATTCTTAGGTTTACAATAAAATAATAAAAAAATATTCTTTAAGAAACTAAGGATCTATGGATGAGTGAAATGAATTTGGGTAGTTAATATTGAATTTCATTATTTTAATTTTTTTGAAGGTGTGAAGTGGAGAAGAGACGAGGTGTACTTTTTATTGTGGGGTTAGTGGCATAGTTTTAATTTTTTTAAATATTGAATTAATAGAATTTTTTTTTCCTAAAACCATTCCCAAACAATGAATAATTTATTACTATAAAATTCGTGTTGATTAAATAAAGAAATTAAGTGGGTTTTGGAATATTTTATCAGTTCTAAATAAATTTATCTCTGATTAACGACTAAGTAATTTTTTTTATATTACTTAAAGTGATAATCATTATCAATTTACCCTAATAAATATCATCAGAAAAATATTTTAATGTTATAATATAAAAATATTCATATTCTAAATATAGAATCCATTTTTTTTCAAATTCAATCCCTATAATTTGGAAGACATAACGTAAAATCAATCACGCATATCTGGAAATAAAACGATTTGTTAAAGTTCAAATGATCAACAGAGTAGAATGTATTTTTATCAAAATTTTGCATAAAATTGATTCCAATGACCAAAATTGAATTAATATTTGTATAGTTATACTATTATTAGTTTAAAGAAAATTAAAATTATAATTTAACATAACTATTTATTTATACGAATAAGCACTTTTCAATTATAATATAGTATTTTTCGCTAATAATAGAAAAATTAAACTTCTTGAAAATATATAAAAAATATACCCAGGCTAATTTCAATATTTGGATTTAGAAAATTATGATTATAAAATGAAATAAAATGTTATTAAATTATTAAAAGTTAATTTTAAATTATATGTACTATTAATAATAAAACATATTTTTTGGAAAATATGATTTTCCAAAAACTATTCATCTTCTTTAAAATGATTAAAATTATAATTTATAATTATTATTTAACCAAAAAACATAATAAAGTATATATTTTTTATATGTTAGTTAATCATATTCATACCCATGATTCAAAATTTTTTTTGATAACAATTATTTTAAAATAACATTTTCATACTATTATTTTTTTCAGTAAATCTTGGTATTGGGTGTTACAAAATCTATATAAAAAATTAGTTGTTCTGTGTAATGAAACATAACTCCACATCACACACAATGTGTGATAAAAAATAGATTAATTTTTTAAAATGTAAAATATATGAAATCCCATTGGGATGTTTTATTCTATTATATTCATTGTTATTCATGTCATAAACGCTATCGAATTTGAATTTCATATTTTAAAATTAGTGTTTATATCATTATTATGACAATAATTAAATTTATTCCACACAATTTAAACAGCATTTAGTAATAAATTGTTTGAATTTTTGAAAGGACATTTTTAACTCACCTTATAAATGGTTTAGATAAAATTATCTTAATAAATATATATAGTGGACTTTGATGATTATGGAAAATAACACATATGAAATATTATATGTATGATAAAATCAGTGGAAATTAAATATTTTGATATAGAAGAAAATAAAAAATATTTATGGTAATTAGTAGATGTAATTGATTATAAAAAATATAAATTTAATGTTAATATCCTCAAAAACAAAAATCTAATTGTTGTTAAAAAATCATTAATATAACTATAAATGTTGTTAATAAGATATAAATTTTCTCATGTTTCTTTCTCTATAGTTTGATAATTATTTATGCGTCTTAAAATAAAAATAAAAATATTTACTTGATACATTATTCATTCATAATAACAATTTAAAAAATTGGTAGAAGCTCAATTAATCATTAATTAATCTATTATTCTATGAAATAAATATCCAAAAATGTATTTTATGTCTATAGAACACATATTTAAATTTACTAGATATTAGGATACATTAAAAAGTGAAAAAATATTTTATGAATTTCAAAATATTTTCTATAACAAATATGGATGATTAAAAAAATTTCATAAAAAATAAGTACTAATGTTTAATAAAAAATATTTATTCATAAAATTATTTTACAAAGAACATTTAAATTTTATCTAGGACACATTTTATGATATTGGTATGTAGGAAAACCATATTATCCTTCATCCATTGATTCATTACACAAGACAATGCTGGATAGGATGAGTTTTAAGACGACATACATGTTATAATTCTTCAATAATATATTAATATAATTACTGTAATGATCATAAAACAAATATGATGGAAATCCATGAATTAATGTAATCCTTAAATAACATTTTTATTATGGTTTTTAATTAAAATGTTTCCCACAGATTATAATCATATTGTTTGAATATTATTACATTTTTATCAATGGTAATATTATCAACAAAGATTATCTATAATATTAAACTTTTGTTTAAAAATTTTAAAGGTGTTATTCCCTATATATTATTCTTACTAATACACAATATTTCAATTAATTTTTCAAAAAACATAGATTATCTCTATATACCTAATAGTAATACTTATGAATTTGAACATATGTTGACAAAGGGATATATTCCCTTAATATTGAACAAAATATCGAAATGTTTCATAAAACATTTTCCGAAAATACCATTATCAAAAAATAGTTCAATAATATGATTCTATTGACTTGTTAAATACTTCATCCCCATTATATCAACATGGGTCCTTCCATTGTTTAGGTTTTATTTTGTGTCATTTATTTTTATTATCTATTTAAATCCATCAGAATTTATTATAAATAAATTAAAAATTATCTTATAAATATCCCAAACATTGTGTAAAACTATGTTTGTTGTAAATTACATTCTCATGTACTATATTATGCATGTGTCAGGGCTATGATTCCTTTTTAGAGTTTTTACCCCAACATAATTTGTTCTCGAAACACACCCACATTTATTATCAAAAAACAGATATGTTGAATGAAAAATACACATAATCACTATCAACACAATATTTTATGCTGTTATTTTAATCTTATCCTCAAATTATTTCATTTTTATATGTTCCTGAATAATAGTTTTTGTAAAATATAGTTTCCATGAATTAATATAAATACCATTTGGTTAAAAATTATTGTCCTAACCCTAATAATATTTTATCTAATTCATTATATAATAAAATTGATATTTGTTAAAAGGAGACACATCCTGAACAAATGGATACATTATTAATCAAGGAATACTTGATACATACATGAGTCATACATTCTATTTTTTTACACAATTTTAAATAAATTTATTTCATTTAAGAAAAAAATTATTCCTTCTAGAGTATTACAACGAATCACCTTATTAAAAATAATTGAATCACAGAGAATCGGTAAATGATATGGATGAGCAAAAAATTTTATATAAGACTAACTATAATGGAACTAATCGCTAATAAACAAGATTAATAAATATTCAAGGTAATAATTGATTATAGATTCCATCTAATAACTAATTTAATAAGGATGTGAATATAGAAATAATATTAGTCCGATAATTACAGGGATAATAATTAATATTAAAAGAAATATAACTGAAAAAAATTAAATTTAATCAATTACATGTGAATAATAAGTGGATAAGGAATAAAAAATATCACAAGTTAAATATCTGTGTACACATTTTGTTTAATAGAAAATAATAAAAATGAAAAAAATTTAGTGAAAATTTCATAGTGAAAATCTCATGGACAATAATTATATAATTCTTTAATAAAAAAAGTTTTATTATTTGAACATCTAGAAATGGACACATGAAAACCACTGCTGATGAGATCCATCATCCAAAAAGTATAAAAATATATTTGAAAACATATTTAATTTTTATATGATATTTTTCTCTAGAGACTTTTCAATAGATGAAAGGGCTATATAATTTATGCTCCCACCCTGACATTACATTTACAAAACATTCCTCATATATCAAATAATTCATTCAATTAATGATCAATATGTATTCTCATAAAATATTCATGTTTAGTAAATTATACGTATTTATCCAAATTTAACCAATTAATTAAGTAACATTAATTTAAAGACCATATATAAAAATTATATACAGATTAATAAATAAACATATCCATCATCCAAGTATATAGTTATTTAAAAAATTAATCTCCAATGAAAAATTGATTATCGTAGTGTGATTATTTGAAGGGAAAATTTTCAGTCCCAAAAGAAAGTGAGATTTAAATATAAATAGTATAACATTGAATGTTGCAACCTCATCCAGACAATTATATATAAATGGGGGGAGAGAGATGATGATTTCAAAATTCCCACCTCTCGTAGGACCTAGGTTGGAGACTATAACTGAGTGTATAAAAAACATGCATCATTACACTCCAAGAGAATCATGTGGTTCAGAGGGATAATAAGGATTCACCAAAACACCATCCAATACACACACACACACTCAATAACGCACACAAACACATCAATGTATAATAAATTCCATGTGCAACATGAAATGTTAAAGAGTAATAAATCATCATGAAAGGAAACTAAAATTACCAATAGAAAAATATGACAGCAACCACAAATCCCAAAAAGATCATGCAATACCATGAAAATAAAATATCATTCCCCACATCCAAACTAATCAAACTGAACCTAAAAATATATTATATAAATAGGGTGATAGATACAATATAATCACTAGCATCCTCCCAATATCATCTCATATAAATTATAATTTATACTACCCAAATCATATTGAACAACTGTAAAAGTAACCTTTTTCTAAAAATTCTTATAAACATCAAAGACAACTCAAAATCCTCCAAATATTTTATATATAAAAATAAAAAATTAAATCCGGGAATTTAGTTCATTACTAAAAACATCTAATGAAATCATTATGAACAATAAGGTAAATAAGTTAGTGATCAATAATCCCAAACTGCTTCTGCAATACCATGAGCTAGTAATATCCATCTCAATCTCCATTTTTATCCAAATTAACAATAAAATTACATATGTCTAGTGTGAGCATTAATATATACTCCTTAGGATCCTCTTAAGATCCTCTCTTGAAAAATATAAGGAAATCATTATAAATCATAGTGGATAGTTGTGAAACTAATTTTTCACATAAACTGGTATATAAAATTCTAAACCTCTATAAGGTTATATATAAAAAAAATTATCAAATTACATAGGGAATATAATATAGTAATATAATATCACCTGTGACACAATCCCATTTAAACACTACTCTACCACTCTTCCCCAATGTCAAACATCCTAAGCATCACTCCCCAAAAGTATTCCATCCCGATGGAAAATGGAAAATGCATCACATCAATCACCTTGTGCATCCAAAACAACATTTTATCATATCACATATCATAATAATATAACCATGTTGTTTCAAAAATACATTACAGGCTATATGATTGATATCTAACATCAGGTATTGTACCTCATTTCATTACATCCCATACACTGAGCATGAAGCTCAAGAAATCACATCCTAAACACCACATACATATTATTATACATTGGATAATATATCTAGTAATACATGTATATATGATAAAAAAATACATCAAAGTAATCTATAGGCAAATATGGGGAAACTATCCTTGGTGCATAACATCTATTGAAACTACCTTGAAATTTGTGTCGTGATAGAAGGGGAATCCATCATTCTATGATCCCATCAAGTTATTAGGGAAAATACCTACTTATAGTACACTAGTTATAAGTCTTCATAAACCAAACATGGGGATTTATATTAAAATAAACAAAATCAATGATATAATATATCTCACATCCACGCTATTGGAATATCCTTTCATTTTACACTATTAAAAATTTTATCTCTCAGACACCTGATTGCTACTACAAAGACCAGATATCCTATAACTACGGAAGAATTATAAATTTTAATGTTTAATTAATTGTTTTCATTTTTATTGTGTTAAATTAATTACTTCATTAACCATTCAATAAAAAATAAAATTATTACAGATTATAATATATCACCTTACATTACATTAAAAATTATAGTAAATTCATTTCCCCTTAGAATGATTCAAACCAAGTACATGATTTTTCATTTTCATATTCTTTTAAAAAATTATATTCCATTATCAACCAACCAGAAGGGTATTATAACTATTAAAATCATTATTAGTATCATTCATACTCTTGGAACTATAGGAAAAAAGTACTCTGATAACCCCAAGTGGAAACATGAAACAAATCACTTCCAACTGTCCCATGCAATGGGAAATTAAATGCCAAAAAAATCCTAGCCATTGACCAATAAAAATATTCAAGTAAGAATACCTACTCTCAACCTATCTTCAATTATTAAGGCCATTTTAATCCATTTAATCTCATATGGTTCCATCCATGACACCCCCGTGCAAATACAAATTCATCTATCCATCATCATAATAAACTACATTCAAATAAAAATGGACTTTACACCCATATATTATATCATCTATCCCAAGATTTGGGATCACAGGCTCACATCAGATATAGGCCTCCCATGTCCATGTCTAACTTCATCCATCCATACTCATTAGTACTGATCTTAGTACACATTGATAAAGAAACAAAAAAACAATCAATAGGGTAACATTGACATGAAAAGAATGCATTAATCCTTGTAATTAAAATGAGCTCTCACATCTCCAAAACAAGGTGCTCATAATTCTCAGTAAAAGAAGAAATTAATGATATGTGAAAACACATTTATCTGAAAAATGGTTCTCATTTTATATTAAATTAACTGATCCATTAATAATATATTTCCACAAAAGGAATCCAAATGTCAAAACCAATAAACATCTATCAAATGAAAAACAATATATTCAAAATTATTAAGTTATTAATAGAACTAGAGAAGTATAATTCTCAATTATCATGAATTTTATCATTATCAACATCAATTATCTTGATCCTTAACATTTCTAAATTAAATTTAACATATGTAAGATCACATTAAAAATTAAAAAATAGATTTTAATTAGTTGTATTATCATCAAATTACATTAACCACCAGATTGAAAACATGTCTCTTTAATTTATTATGCCAACTAATTTTCAATTAATGTTGGTATTAAGTTATTTATCAATTCCAACATTAAATACATATTAATCAATAGAATAAAAAAACATTCTAAAAATGAATTCCTTTGTTTCAAACTATCTATCAAATCATTAGGAAATATACTACCACTATAGACACCCTAATTTTCTTACAATACTATTAAACCATTTAATGAGTAAAACATAACGTCATTAAAGAACGTGATATAATGGTTCAGTTTCATTGGAAAATTAGAATTATACAAAAAGTTTATGTAATTAAACACATAGATTATTTGATTCCTTATTCTATATATTATGATTTTCCATCAGCCACTCTATATTATAAGTTGTCACCTAAAGATATACATATTAGAAATGGGTGATCTAAAATCCAATTAAGTGTATATATACGAACATGAATCAACATAACATGGGTTACAATTATCATTATAATAGTAAAATAACCTTGGTATCAGGATCATGATCCTCAAATAATTTATTAGATAATGTCATGGAATGTAGTAATGCCTAAAAATGAAACATCTTGTTTTAGTGGTTAACTACCAAGAAATTCATGAGCAAAGATTGCATCAGGTTCACACAAAACATATGTTCATAAATATAACATCATAACTATGTAAAATAATATCATAATCCTCATTAATATTACTCATTATCTCACTATATATATCATTTTAAAAAATTCATTAGGGAGGTATATAATTTTAGTCACACACATCATATCATAACATTTACAAAACAATCCAAGCCAAGTGGAATTTAAATCAGTAACAGACATAAAAACATTTAAAATGGAAACAAGTTAATGAATAATTACTTAATGAAGACAATCATTAATGAATCATGTGTATCCCAAAAAGAAAATGGAATAACAAATTTTTGTAAAGAAAGATCAATCACAAGTGAAGAAATAACATTCTCAAGAGAAGTAAAACATGAATTTTTAAAAAGATGATTTATTTTTGGATAATATATTAATTTCATATATAATAAGAGTAGAAACATGTATATTCCATAAAATATGATGTAGTAGAAAATAAATTATACTTCTGTAATAATAAAAGGAAATCCAAATATAAATTTTTATGAAAGACGGAAAGCCAAAAGAAATAATTTTGGGTTCGAGAATCCCCTAAGATAATATCCAAATGATTTATACAAATTTATATCCTAGAAAATTAGATTAGAGTAATTAATAAATTAATATAAAACCACTTTAACAATTTATTTTCATTATAATTTTATTATGATCTTTTATTTCAATTTTTATGAGTTATAGTATTCAATTCCATCTTTCGAGGGTGATAATTTTCATGATTTTCAGGATCGGTACAATTGTATACATGTCTGGATGATCATCTAAAATTTGGGTCATTATCTTAAATTGATATAATATGTTATTAGGGTATATAAATACATTTAATGGTTATTATTTTTTTAATTTTTTCATGATATCTATATGATTAATTGGACGAAATGATAATGACAACCATTTATATAAATTTTGAAATTTTTTGATCCCAACGATATCATTTTTATTACTATTAAATATTTGGTATAAATGTTAGTTTTAGAATTGATATGTTTATAAGAAAAATTTTAAAATCTATTTAAACCATTATAATGGTTTTATGACCAACTTTTAAAGAACATAGTGAAATTAAAGCATGTTATCCTAGAAGGTGACAATACAACACCTCACAAACGATGTGTCTATTTTTATAATAAAATTAAGAGTAGAAAAGGTTTCATGATTGATTATTCCAAAAACATTATAATATTAAAATATATTTATAATACTATATTTATCATTCCACATTGATAATGGGATATTAAATAAGAAAAATAAAATAAAACCAAAATGTAAATATATTTGAAGAAGAAATGTGGATTTTAGCTTTTGAAATATTTTCTTGAGGACATACATAAGGATATTGCTTTTGGTATTTAGTTATAACCAATGTATCCTAAATATAGTGGAGATAATTGGTAATTGTAATGGGTCTATATTGGGAATATTTAAAGGATTTGGAGTTTTGATGAGAAGAGGTGGTGATGGGTGTTTTTTGATTATTTTATTTACTTGTTGGTTACGTTGGATCAAGAATATTAATATATGGATAATTATAAATAAAAACATTAAAATAATTAATTATATTTTATTAGTGTGTAATTATAATATCCAATATTAATCTATGACTTATTAAACCATGCATTTGTTAAATTCCATAAATTATCATATTTCACTATTCAATACAAAATTCAACTAGATTCGAAATATCCCAAAATTTACCCAAAAAATTTTTTACCTGGATAATTCAAAAATGTACTACATATTGTATAAATAATTCAATAAATATGAAAATTATGTATTGAAATAAAATCATCACTTATTCCAAAAATACTAATTTTTAAAAATATTTCCGATTTTAGGACACTTTGAAAAATTGCATAAGGTATCATAAAATTATCTTATAATAGTAATACTACAAATTAAAAATTTAAGAATAAATATTATATGAATTAATTTTATATTAAATAGTTATATTATTTATATAATTTTAATTAAATATTTAGTACATAACAAAATACCAACACATAATTTATCATTAAAAATACATTTATATATTTATACCATGGAATAAATGTATCATTTTTTCATTAATAAGGTACCATTATTTTAGTTATATGTTCATTGGTTATGTTATGATTATACTAGCTAGATTTATATTTCAAATAATCACATTACTATTCCAAAGATCAAGTTACACTTCCATTGGTATTTAGTTCATTAACATATAGAAATACTTCTTATTCCATTCATTAGTCATTCATAAAGATTATATATTTTTCTAAATGTTATTTAATGTAGTTTATAATATATTACATAATTATAAGATAGAAATATCCATTGTTTACATTATGGATCATTTCATTTCCCCCTTATAAAATTTCACCATTGAAATTTTTATGTACATTTTAATTTGAAAATAACTGAGGGAACATTTCCATCATAACATCATCCAAATCCCATTGTTCCCCTCCATAATGATGGAGTATATATATTTTATATACTATGTGAGTCTTCTTGTCCCGTAGAACATTATCCCTTCTGACCAAGATCGTCACTGGCTAATCCCCATATAAGAGATCATTTTCCAATTCATCCACCAAATTATTTATTAAATGTCGGAATATGGCATGAAATTACTCAAGAGTGTTACATAGAATATATAATGTTTTTAATACATGGATAGAATACGTTTTGGTTGATTGGAAACAACACCACAATGATCATGAATCTTGAATGGTCCAATGTACCCGGTACTCGGCATTCCTTTCATTCAAAATCTCATGATCCTATACAATTGGGATATGTGGTGGAATAAAATTTATATAGACATAAAATCTATGTATATAAAATGATTGTATGCCTATATCCTTTATAAGTTTGTGTTTCCTTGATGTGGTGATGAATGGGATTCACCATTCCGATAATTTAGATCTACAACTTAACCAATAATTGGATTCATATGGATCCATTTGTATTCATGATAAGAAAATATTGTTTTAATATAACTTGATTAGAGGTAGATGTTGGTCCCATACTCTGGTGAGGTCCATATTAAATTTTCTCAACATATATTCTATGGATGAAATTTCCCACTAGTTTTGGCCATTAAAATTAATGATGATAAATGATAAGCTATATGAACATAGCGTTTAGCGCATTTTTGATACATTTACAAAACATCGATTTGAATCATTTATTCAATAAAATTTAATAAATAGTGGTACTCAATGTTTCCTTAACACTTCACTAATACATATTTTATGATGTTGTTCAAGTGAAAATTCCAATCTATTTATAATAATGTTATTTATATTTATGAGATGATCCAAAAAACCAATAAATAATTGTTTCATCATGATTTCTTCAATAATATGATAAAAATTACTATGGGGGTGTTTTCTAACATCCATGTTGGTATGTGTAATGGTTTCATCATTCCCTTATAATATTTCATTTTAAATTTCATTATATAACATACCAATATATTTTAAGTAAATTAAGTTATATCCTTCTTCATATTATCCCACCAATCATTCTCTCTATGATCTTGATACATCGTTGTGTTAACTAGGATAATAGAGAATGTTATGTTATGTACATCTCTAATAATAAAATTTATTATATTTTTTTGGATGGTATATATGGACATGATTCAAATCTTTTAACTATGTCCTTATCAATTTGGATCTATAAGGAATTCACTTTCACATGGATTCCACCTTCTTATAAACCTCCATATAATTTCATTGGGAATTATTTATATTTTCTAAAAGGGATGGATGAGGAATCATTTGATTAAGGATTTATGATGATTTTTCCTTAATTAATTCATTTTTCATACATTATAAATATATTAATTTTGAATAATTTTCAAATATAATAATTGTTAATGTTGTCGGATATATACTACATAGATAATAATCGACTTTAATCAATTTCATAAGATGGTTTTTGATTGGTTATTCATAATAAAAGATTAGATATAACAATATAAACTATAAAATATTTAGTTCAGTCTATGTGAATATATGTTTTAGGCTCTGATGATCATTATATATCTCACAATTTTCTCCATTGAGATAATGGCACTATATATGTAAAGTCATCGAATTCCGTGGAATTTTTTTTAAATACATTGGTTTTTTACGAGTCATAAAAATTTTACGACGCTTGATTCTGAGGCCCGGTGTTTTCAGAATCATGTTCTGAAGTTTTGTTCAGGTACATTCAGTTAACATACGAGCGGGATTTTATAACATTTTATCCAATGCTTGGAACTGAAATCTGAGGGCACCGTTGAACTTGCAGCACTAGTATTCACCTATGACGACTTTCACTTCGAAGGCAATGAGTCTCGAATAAAATATATTTTTTGACTCTTTATAATAAAATAATAAAATAAAGTACAACATGTTATTTAATTCTTTACGATGCTTTGTTTTGGGGGTGTTGGTTGAAACCTCCCCTTGGGATTTTGTTGTGGGACCCCCACACTCTAACCTCCCACGAGAGGTTCTGGTGGTTGGTCCCACCTGACCATAACCTCCCTATTAATGATAGGGGTGGGGACTACCTGGCCCCTATTTATGGTGGAGAATGAAACCTCTCCACTCCCCCTCACTAATGAGGGAGGACCTCTTGACCTCCTCTATGAAATTAATTATGCGAACACACATGCCAATTAATTGTGCCAACTCACATTCCAACTAATTGTGCCAACGCACATGCCAATTAATTGTGCCAACGCACGTGCCAAATAATTGTGCCAACACATGTGCCAATTAATTATGCCAATGCGTGTAAATTTATTAAGAGAAGTTTCTTTATCCATTTGAATTTCATGACAACAATAAAATAACCGAAAAACAATTATTACAATTTGGTTGGCATTCTCTTTTAGTGGAAGGGAGGAAGAGGAGAGCTTGGGAGAACCATTCCCCAAACAAAGAATGCGAATAATGTGAATAACGCTAGTGACACATCATACTCAGCCTTATACCCAGTCCACTTTACGAAGTACATCAAATTTTCTCCTTATCTTCATCATCAAACGAACACACGAGCTTAGACTGGGAATGTGTGATGAACACATCAATCGACGAACATCCCTTTTTTCTTTCCACAGCACCACTAATGAATGCCAATCAATGACCGACGAATCAATGTTAGGGGTTGTTTCCATTAAATTACCATGTACATCTTTCCTTAAATGAATAACATTGATGTTTATATTTCGTGGGTAGGGGTGGTGTGTTCCATTCTTGAGAACCTATTTCTACATCCATAAACGTGGAGGGTGCAGGGAAAACCGACATGAACCGACCACTCAATTGTTTTTTATGAGTACTCTTCAATGGTATGTCAATGAAGCAACGATGACAAAGATGGTGAACTATGGCCATGCTTCCCAAGGCATTCGCGGATCATGCTGCCCTCGTAGCCCTGCCAGAGCCCTGCCCGACGCCCATGAGCCACATGCTCACATGCCGCCGTGCTCGCATGCCGCCTACTCGGGCATCCTGCACGTTGCCCGGCTCCACTGGCACCCCACCCGACACCCTAGTTTGATGACAGCGCCCCAGCGTGCTGCCCCGTGCACGCTACTCGATGACCTAGCGCCCTACCTAGTGCCCTAGCGACCCCCTTTTGTGGCCTGCCCGACACCCTGGCGCCCCCGCGACCCCTTGCTGTGCTGCCCAGCGCCATGGTGCCCTCGTGACCCCCTATCGTGGCATACTCGGTGCCCCGACACGATGCCCACACCCCATCGCGCTGCCTCAACACACTGCCCGACACCCCAGCGGTTATGCCTTCGTCCCTGTGGCCCCCTGCAGCGACCTGCCCAGCATCTGGCAATATTCCCACATCCCGCGAGACTTGCCCGTTGGCCATCCAGCTGCAGATCCCCCCCCACCATGAGTCACGTCCCTCGTGGTGCTAGATGAACTGGCCCCAGCCCTCTGTCCGAGCAGCCTACATAGCGGCATCCGTGCTGAACTGCCCTTGCAATCCATTGGGCCAGGCGTAGGGAACCGGGCATATCATAGTAGACTGACCCGTCCAATAGGCTAGGTCAGACCCATCAGGTCTCTCTGGGTCGACCTAGAAGGGGTCGGGCCGCGTCAGTCCGACCGGGTCGAACCGGACCCGATACCACTACCGACCATTTGCTTACATTTTCCATATCCTTTACATCAGATGTTCGTTTGACAAACCGGCAGTGTCGCTGGTAATATCATTGAGAGACAGTCCTTTTGAGAAAACTCCATTGGAGTCCGGGATATAGTTGAAGTATGGTCAGTTTGGTTTGTACACGAATCCGACCGGGCCCCAAGGACTAAAAAACTAATAACTCACAGTACTGGCATCCGATTGACGCACCGTCTAGTGCGTTAGGACCCCTATGATGAGACAAATCATTGATATACTTAAATGCGGGACTTCAAATCATGTGGAGTGCCAGCATGTAGCTCGTGGAGAGGACCCTCATGGTGACGTGTGAGCAGATTGCTGAGACGTAGTAGCTGGTTGTGACTTGACTACTGTTGACTGATTGACTCAGATTGATTCAGATGGCCCATTGGGGAGCGCATTGTTGTAGTATCAGGCCCGCTGGAGAGGAGTGCTATGTTGTAGCGGTAGACCAGCAGTACTTGACAATAGGAGTACGTTTGTAGGCTATGAGGGTCCGCTCTTGGTTGTAGCGGCAGACCCATGGTGGGGAGTTCCTCTATTTGAGCGAGGAAGATCTATAGTACTCGAAAGGTGGAGTACCTTAGCAGTCCAAGGATAGCTTGTAGGTCTTGGTTGTAGCGGCATGCCCGCTGTACTCAACAGAGGAGGAGTTCTCCAGCAGCCATGGATTTGACATCGTGATTAATATCCTGGTTGAGTTGTGTCAATGAATTTGTGTTTTCCTCATGATTGAGATGGGTTACTAGTTATCTTAGGAATATATATGGGCATATACCTAAGTAATGGTTATCTGTTGATGTTATATATGTGGTTTATCCTTTATGGATATTGTGAGACCATTTGGATCTCGGGATCCCAACTGAGTATTGTTATATTCACCGCAGTATGGGTTATGCATGCACCTCGTTGTGTTGGATGCATATGACAGACATCGCTGAAGGAGGCCGAGAGTGCAAGGACTGGACGGTACCTGGAGGTGGACCTTACGACAAGTCGGTACATAGATGAGTCTGACGGACGTGGAGTGCTGAGGTGGACATCGGTACCTACCCTTTAGGTAGGATCCAAGGAGGATGATGTAGGAGCTACTCTTTTACATTTTTTGTTTGTCCCATTTTCAGTTGTACTTGTAATTTATAGTTGGGCTTGTATTTCCGGAACCTTTTTGCTTTCAACAGACACTTCAATATTCAGTTTTACTTAGTTTTTTACATCCAATTGCATACACTATAGTGTTTGTTTAATGTTATCATAGAAATTCCTTCCTGGTTTAAGTAATGACGCCTTTGGTGCTTGTCGGCAGCCCCTGCCCTATGGAAGACGGGTTTGGGGTAGTCATGATACAGGCCCTAGGGGATGGGTCATGACAAATTGGTATCAGAGGAGTTGTTTCTACAGCAGAACATAAGACTCTGATATTTCTCTTTTGTTAAGCAATAGTGTTATGGGTAATAAGTGTGGTTTTCAGTTTACGGAGTCCTGTGTTGGTGCGGGCGGCAAACATATCCATACACCAGGACACTGACTATTGATTTTTAACCTAGTGCACAAAAACACTGATTTCATGTGTGTTTTACGTTGTGAGTTCTTTAAGTCAGCTCAGCCATGTCAGCTCACCAGGTTAAATATTTTTACCATGTTGCATATGTTTCTGTTAGGATGCCTCCCCACAAGTGACCAGTTAGATCCCCGAGAGTCGTATGTCTTGAAAGGCTGCTAAGCGATGAGGCCTCGGTGCAGGGCCTGCTTCTTGTTGAAGTACTAGTAGGGGATCCAATGGTACCAATTCCCACTAGACCATCGATGCCGCCAGCCCCAGCAGAAGATGATGCATGCCACTTGAGCACATTTCATAAGTTCCATCAACTGAGGCCACCTATGTTCAGGGGAGATATGGATCCACATGAGGTAGAGGATTGGCTGGAGGCTGTAGTGAGAGTATTCGGGCTAGTAGGGACAGTAGTAGACTTCATGGTGATCCTTACTGCCAGCCTCATTCAGGCAGCAATAGGCAGATGGTGGAGCATAATTCTCCAGATGCATGATGAAGCAACACTACTCTTACAATACTTCGAGAGCCTATTCTGAGTGAATTTTGTACCATCCAACATTCATGTGGTGAGGATACAAGAGATACTGCATCTACAACAAGGTAGCATGATAGTAGCTCAGTACTCAGCAAGGTTCACCGACCTATCATTCAGGATGAGACCCATTATTTAGAGCCCAGAAATTCATGAAGGGGCTTAGATGAGAGATCAGAGCTTCGATGATCTCACTTAGCATCATGACCCTAACGAGGGTGTGGGAGTGATCCTTCCAAGTGGAGACATTCCTTTCTGAGTAGTCTCTATATGTGATACCCACAACTAGATGACATGTAGTGGTGTTTTCTACAGCAAAAAGAATACATATGATGCAGAGGTCCAAGAGGACTAGGACTACAGGTGGTCGACTGCATGACTCATGATTGGATGTCCGAGGCACCCAGGGTGGAGACAGACCTGCGAGGAGTTGTCAGTGTTACTCATGTGGAGGACATGGTAACATTACTCGTGATGGACCAAACTGCCACACTGACAATCATCAAATAGTTGAGGTACCTCCTAGGAAAAGAAAGAGGGTTGATCAAGGATGTCCTCAAGGAGGAGGCGGACATGGAAGAGGAGCTGGTTGTGCAGCTGGCAGTGGATGAAATTTTGAGGTGCTATCACCACCGCCAATGGGAGGTCCACCCCGACCCCAGGAAGGGGGTAGACAGAGGAGCGCATAGCTTCAAGCAGTTGAGGCATATGATCACATCACTCCAGAGATGATTAAAGTTACAATCTGTGTCTATTCCACCTTAGCTATAGTTCTTATAGACACTGGTTTCAGTCACTATTTCATTGACACTTCCCTCATTCGGGGCTCGGAGATTCTGACATATCTGTTTGATCGATCCTTATGGATAGAGACTCCTATGGGAATACACTCGAAGATTACCCACTGGTGACAGCAGTGTGGACTTACTCTAGGAGGTTATTGTTTCTGCTGGGATCTCCTCACAGCGGCGTAGAGGCCTTAAAACATCATCTTGGGTATGGACTAGTTATCTACAGACCATGATCAGATTTACTGTATTAGGTGCAATATGAGGTCTATCCACATTGATGGGACTAGGTTCACCTTCACCAGTGAGTAGGGAACCTTTGCATCATAGGAAATACTTACTCTAAGGGAGGGTTCAACAAATCACTAACTAGTAGGCTTTCCTTACCCTTAGATATGTTGATGTGGAGTGTCTGACTTATCCTGTAGTGGTGGACCATTACACGGATGATTTCCCTGACGATGTCCCAAGACCACCTCCTCACAGAGAGGTGGATTTCTACATTAACATGTACCCCAAGATGACACCAATATCTACTCCAACATATCGGATGGATCCCGTTGAGCTTCATGAGCTGTAGGTACAACTAGAGGACTTGAAGGAGAAGAGATTCATCTGGCCTAGTGTTTCTCCATGGGCATCCCTGATTCTGTTCTCCAAGAATGCATATGGGAGATTGAGGCTATGAGTCATCTACCGTCGCCTGAAGCAGGTGACCATGAAGAACAAGTACCTAATCTTGAGGACTGATGACCTCTTTGAATAGCTAAAAGGATCATGGTGGTTCTCAAAGACTGACCTTAGATCAGGCTATCTCATGCTCAGATTTCAAGATGACGATGTGAAGAAGACGACCTTTAGGTGTCAAAATAGCCAATATGAGTTCTTGGTTATACCCATCAGCATAACCAATTATCTAGCAATGTTCAAGAGTCTCATGAATAATATTTTATTTCCATACCTCATTATCTTTGTCATAGTCTTCATCGATGACATTCTGATCAAAATGACTATTCAGAAGGAGCATGCCTACCATTTTCAGGTAGTATTGGAAACACTCCAAGAGAACAAGATTTATGGTAAGATCATGATGGGCCAGTTTTTGATTTGAGAGGTTCAATTCATTGGACACATCATCTCAGAGGCTGGATTTGCTGTGGATCCTGCGAAGATCGAGGCGGTAAGTGATTTTGAGGCAACCAGGAGTGTGACAGAGGTACATAGTGTTTTGGGTTTGGCGGGATTCTACGAGAGATTCTTCCATATTTCTATAGAGTTGCAGCACCACAACCAGCCTTGATGAAGAAGGGTCAACCCTTCATGTGGTCGGAGAGATGCCAGCAGAGAATTCAATAGATGAGGCAGAAGCTGACTAGTTTTCCCATCTAGAGGCTTCCAGAAGAAGGCGTGGTGTACTTAGTCTACTACGACGCATCAGGGGCTGGACATGGGCGTCTACTGATAAAGGATCGATCAATGACTGATTATGGTTCTCGGCTGCTGAAAAAGCATGAGAAGAACTACAGTACTCATGACCTAGATTTAGCACCAGTGGTCTTCGCTTTGAAGATGTGGTGGCACTATCTTATGGGAAAACATTTTACCATGTACTCTGATCACAATATTCTCAGCTATATCATCTCTTAGAAGGACCTGATCATAATACATCGACCTAGGCTTGAGTTCCTCTAAGATTATGACTTCGAGATATTCTATACTCTTGGGAAGGGGAACGATGTTGTAGATGAACATAGTTAGAGGATTTGTATTCCGCTGCTAGGAGAGGATATAGAGAAGCTGGATTCCTTACAGATATCCATAGTCGATAGGGATGTAGCATATTTCCTACAATCTCTTACAGTCACTTCCTCACTACTTTAGCTGGTTAGGGAGGCATAGCATGGGGACACTATCAATGAGACATGATGTGCTCATATATCCATAGGGCAGGTACCCAATGGATTTTATAAAGGTGGGGATCAGGTCTTCCTCTTCAGAGTACGTACCATTGTAACAGTATCACTTCAGGAGGAACTATTGAGGGATTTCCATACATCCCCTTTAGTGGTAAATCCAGTTGTGGAAAATATGTACCAGGAGCTTCGACAACAGCACTGCTGGCTAGGTAAGAATAAGGATGTTATAGATTTTGTCTCTCGATGCCTCACTTTTTAGCAAGTGATGGAGGATAACCAGGTACCAGCAGGATTGGATTAGACTTTAGAGGTCCCAGAGTGGAAGTGGGATGGGAAATTCATGGATTATGTGAAGGGTATACCACGTACATCTAGGGTTCACGACTAAATTTGGGTGATCGTCGTCTGACTCACCAAGTCGTCCCACTTCATACTGATCAGAGAGAAGGGTTCTTAAGAGAGCATGGGATTCCTTTATGTGCAAGAGATTGTGAGTTTACATGGAGTATCTTCTTCAATTGTCTCCGACCGAGACACACATTTTACTTTTTGGCTATAGAAGGGGATGCAAGAGGCTTTCAAGATATAACTTCACATGAGCATTGTCTTCCATCAAAAGAAAGATGGTACGTCTGAGTAGACAATTCATAACCTCGAGGACATGATCTGAGCTTGTGTCCTAGACTTTGGTCATAGTTTGGAGGATAAGATAATGTTGGAAGAGTTTTCCTACAACGAAATCTATCACTCCACCATCGGTATGTCACCTTTTTAGGCCTTGTATGGTCGGCCTTGCAGATCGCCAATGTGATGGACAGACCCAGGGAAGTCAGTGTGACTGGTACTAGAGATGGTATGGGCTACCACAGAGAATGTGAATTTCATACAGGAGCAGATGAAGGTTGCACAGAGTAGACATAAGTAGTATACTGACAGGAGATAGAGACCTCTGGAGTTCGAGGATAGTGACCACGTCTTCCTATGGGTCTCAACTAGACAAAGTCTACCGAGATTTGGTCGAGGGGAAAAGTTATCTCTAAGGTTACTTGGACCTTCCCAGGTCCTCAATTGAGTAGTCGAGGTGGCTTACCACCTAGCTCGACCACCTCAGTCGCACCAGGTGCACTATGTTTTCCACAAATCCCAACTTAGGAGATATGTGTTCGAACCTTCCCATATCATCGACCATGGAGAGCTGGACATCGATGATGGGGTGACATTCACGGAGGTTCCAGTGGAGATTGGGGATCTAGAAGAGTGGGTCCTATGTGGATTGTTAATACCTCTGGTGCGGTTTCGTTGGCAGCATGAGAACCTCAAGGGGAGAACATGGGAGTGGGGGGCTTATATGTGTGCTCAGTATCCCCATATTTTCCATTAGTGAGAGTTCTAGATTACGGGGATGTAAATCGCTGAGGTGGGGAGAATGTAATGGCCCAAAATTTGGTGGAATTGTTTTAAAATACATGGGATTTTTACGAGTCAGAAAAAATTTACAGCACTTGATTCCGAGGACTAGTGTGTCCAGAATCAATTTCTGAAGTTTTGTTTGGTTACATTCCATTAAAGTATGTGCAGAATTTTATAAATTTTGAACTGGTGCTCAGAACTGAAATCTGAGGGCACAATTGAACTCACAACACTAGTATTCTCCTATGAAGACATTCACTTCGACGGTAGTGAGTCGGGAATAAAAGTTAGTTTTTTATTATTTATAAAAAAATGAAATATAGTTCAACACATTATTTTATTTTATTTAAGATAACTTGTGATTGGTGTGTTGGTTGAAACCTCCCTTTGGGAATTTGTGGTGGGACCAATACACCCTAAGCTCCCATGAAAGGTTATGTTTGTGGGGCCCACCGTAGAGTAACCTATCTATTAATGATAGGGGTTGTGACCACCCAACACCTATTGATGATAGAGAATGAAACCTCTCCACTCCCCCTCATTAATGAGGGAGGACATCTTGACCTCCACTACACAATTAATTGTACCAATGCATGTTCCAATTAATTGTGCCAAAGTACGTGCCAATTAATTGTGCCAACGCACATGCCAATTAATTGTGCCAACACACGTTCCAATTAATTGTGCCAAAGAACATGCCAATTAATTGTGCCAATGCACGTGCCAATTAATTGTTCCAACACTTGTAAATTTATTAAGGGGAGTTTCTTTCTCAGTTTGAATTGTGTGCCAATAATAAAATAATAGACAACCTATTATTATTATTTGGTTGGAATTTTATTTTTTTGGAATGGAGGAAGAGGAGAGTTAGGGAGAACCATTCTCCCAATGAAGAACACAAAAAACGTGGAGAACGTCATCGTTTATTGTTCCACTGCCTATTATGCCATCCACATTCCGATGTAGAGAAACATCCCTCCTCATCATCGTCAATGAACCAATGCACAATTTTGGATTGGGAGTGCATGACGAAAATGGCGATCGATGAATTTCATCATCTTTTCGGGTGGGGTGTTGTGTTTAGTTCTTGAGAATTTATTGCTACCACTATAAATAGGGAGGGTGTGGTCCAAACTAACATGGAATAACCCCTCTGTTGTTCTAGTTTTGATGACTCTAGGATGGCATAGAAATGAAGAAACAACGACGAAGATGGCTAACAAAGGTTGTGCTACCCACGGCCTCCGCGGAACCCGCCGCCCTCGCAGCTCTGCCGGTACCTTGCCCGACGCCCCTGCACCACCTGCCCGCATGTCGCCGCACCCCATGTAGCCTGCCCACGCTCCTCGTGTGCTGCCCTACTACACTGGCTCCCCGCCCGGTGCCCCAGCACGCAGCCCACACCCAAGAGCGCAAAACCAGCGTGCAACCCGATGGCCCGATGCCCTTCCCGGTGCCCCTGTGGCCCCATGCTGTGGCCTGCCCGGCACCCCGGCGCCCCCGTGGACCCCTGTCGTACTGCCCAGTGCCTCGGAGTCATACTCTATGCCCTCGCGGCCCACTACTGTAGCTTGCTCGGCACCCCTGTGCGCTGCCCGTGCCCTATCGCCCTGCCCTGATGTGTTGCTCGGCACCCCAACGGCCTACCCAACATCCCTGAGGACCACTGTCACGGCCTGCCCAGAGTCCAGATGGCCTTCCCAGGCCCCGCGCAACTTGCCCGATGGCCTTCCGACCAACAACACTCTCCCACCCCGAGCAGCGTCCCTCGCGGAACTGGCTGAACTGGCCCCAGCCTTCGGGCCGAGCCGCCTGCGTGGCGGCATCCAGGTGGAACTGCCATTGCAATCTGTTGTGGCGGGCCCACCGGACCGGGCCTATCTTAGCAGACTAACCCACCCAACAGGCTGGGTTAGACCCATCTGGTCTGTCCAAGTTGACCCAGACATGGTCGGCCCTCACTGGGTTGGGCTGTGTTGGTCTGACCGGGTTGGACCAGTCCCGGGCCCACTCCCAAAAGATTTCATACTTTGGCCATATCATTGACACCGAACGTCCGTTTAAAAATCCGTCAACTGCACTGTTAATCTCGTTGAGAGATGGCCCCTTTGAGAATACCACATTAATGTCTAGGGTATAGTTGAGGTACGGTCAGGATGGTTCGTACAAGAATCTAACCGGGCCTCAGGACTAAAATGATAATAAATCACAATTCGGGCGTCTGATTGGTGTGTCGTCTATTGCGTTGAGACCCCCATGGAGATGTAGTCATTTAAGGTACTTCTACGTGGGACTTCACAGAACATGGTGTATCGACTTGTAGCTCGTGTAGTGGACTATCCCAGTGTCGAGCGAGAATATTGCAGAGACCCTGTAACTGGGTGAGACATGACGACTAATGACTGATCGACTCTGAGTGATTTTGATTTCCTAGTGTGGAGCACTTGGTTGTAGCAGTAGACCCACGATGGAGGAGCTCATGGTATCAGAGGTAGACCCACGGTACTTGACATAAGGAGTTCCTCTACATGCTATGTGGGGGAAAACATGGTTGTAGTGATAGACCCATGGTGGTGAGGGCCTCAGTGTGAGCATGAAAGACCCAAAATACTAGACAGGTGGAGTACCTCATCAGTCCAAGGTTACTGAGAAGTGCTTGGCTGTAGTGACAGGACCACTGTACTCAACATAGAAGCAGTTCTCCATTAGCCGTAGTTTTGACATCGTGAATAAAATTTCGGGTTGAGATGTGTTAATGACTTTTTTTCCCTCATGATTGAGATGGGTTACTAGATAACATAGGTATATGTATGGGAATATACCTAAGTAATGGTTATCCATTGATTTCATACTTTTGGTTTATCCTTGTTGGATTTTGTGAGACCTTGCGGGTCTCAGGCTCCCTATTTAGTATCGTTATACTCACCCCTGCACGGGCTATACCCGCACCTCGTTTTGTTGGATGTAGATGACAGAAAACATTGATGGGTGTTGAGAGTGCTAGGATTGGATGGTACCCAGAGTTGGACATTACGATGAGTCGGAAACAGAGGATTCCGACAGACGTGGAGTTCTAAGGTAGAACATTGTACCTACAATTCAGGTAGGAACCCAAGAGGATGATCCAAGTGCTTCTCTTTAACTTTTTCCTGTTTGTTCATTTTCAGTTGTAGTTGTACATTATAGTTTTGCTTGTATTTTCGGCACCTATTTACTTTCAGCACATTCATTTGTATTCAGTTTTACTTAATTTTTTACTTCCAGTTGTGTATTCTATTGTGTTTTTTTACTATTATAAAGGAAATGCATTCCCAGTTTAGGTAATTATGCCTTTGGTTCTTGTCTCCAACCCCTGGCCTATGAAAGGCGGGCATGGTTTAGTCATGATACGATCCCTGGGGGACAGGTTGTGAATATATATTCAACATGAAGATTACATCCACAAACTACAGATCACACATTGGATATTTTCTCTATTTAATTTTGAATGACCTTGAAGAGTAGGTGGTAACTCTATAATTTTGTATATTACATAGGCCAATCCTTTATTTTAAGCATTTTTTTTAAAATAAATAGTTCCCTACTATTCAGATGTGTGATTAATAGTGAAGAGATAATAGTATTTTTTGTAACTCATTAAAACAGTATACACATTCACTGGTCAATACAAAAATTTCTACCTTTCGAGTCAGATTATTTAGTGGATTGGAAAATAATGATAATTTCTATAAAAATAGATGGTAAAACACCACTTGAAAAAGGAGAATAGGTACTTATGTTATCGATTTTGTAATGGGCCACACCTCAAATGGCTTCTAGATATTAGTTTGGGTGTGATATTATGCCCCATGATAGAAACATTCTCCAACCTAAACATATTGTTTCTATAATTTTTATATAACTTATCTATTTTCAAGGTCCTTAGCATAATTTTCAAATTATCCCCATGCTCCTCTTTTGTCTGGGATCATATTAGAATATCATTAATATAACAAAAATATACAAATGTAATCTCTAAAAACTCAATTCAACAAGTACATTAATATTTATAGATAATTAGTTACTATGAATGGAATCACTATGAACTCATAGTGTATATAAATTTTTTGAATGGTAGTCTAGGGAATATCATCCTTCCTTAACTTTAATTGATGATATCCCAACTGACGGTCCACCATAGAGAAATTATTGTCCCCATTCATTTGATTGAAAATGTTTTAAATCCATCTAAGGGGATACATTTTCTTTATTTTGGTTTTGTTGAGATTATGATAATAAATTAAGAGGCATATTGATTCATCATTCTTCTTGTCATGAAGTACGAGTGAACCCCAAGGTGAATAAATCACTTATATAAGTCCCTTGTCCACTTATTCTTGTAACATATTCTTTAAATACTCCAAATAAATAAATTACATTTTATATGGTATCATTGATAGCAGAAAAGATACATCAATAAGATAAATTGAAAACTCTATCTCTTAATCACTAGGAATAACAACCAATTGTTTTGGGAACAAGTCATTATGGTATCTCAAAATGGGGATTCCATTGTTCACGAATCTCTCAATTATCTCAATCATTGCAGCAAGATATTCATTCCCATAAGGAAATTATATAAACACAATACCTAATGATTATAAAGGATATTCATCACAATAATTTCAATTAATAATAATTTTACGATGCCTCGGGATGTGAGAAATTATCTCCCTTTCATGATAGTTGAGGTTGGATGATTAAAATGGCAGAAAATCCATTCCCAGTATAGCATCAAAATCCACCAAATGATGAATGACCTGATTATCATGGAGGATCATTCTACAAACATTAACTACTGATGTGTCAAATACATTGGAAGCAATAATTATCCCATTTGATGGTATCATAGATAAATCAACCTACATAGTTTGAGGTGATGTCTGAATTTTTCTACTAAACATGAAATATATAAAATAATTCAATGAACTAGAGTCAAAAAGTGAATTTTATATTATTTAATGAATAACCAACATACATATCACCACATCATGGTAAAAATACACCTTAAAAGTAGTGATAGACTATTATTTTCCAAGATCCATTGTATTTTTTGTTGTAGATGATATTAACCTCATGGAATCAAGGTTTAGTGAACATGATTTAATAGTTCTCTTGATCCACATAGTTGAACCATTAAACCATTTTCAGTTCCCTCCATTCCTCCCCCAAATATTCGAGCTTCCTAATATCCCTCAAGAATTCATTATTATAATGGAATTCACTCTCACACATGATGAATTTACCCTTTCCATCATGGTGGTAACTATGCTTATTCGTCCCTATTTTTTGAAATGTCAGTGGTCATGTTTTTTCTCAATCATTTCATTAGATTCTCTAAATTGAAACGCCATCATTCATTTACTATCATATAAAAATGGGACAATTCTAGAAACACTATTTTTCTATTTGATATCACATCGAACAACATATTAATAACTCTAAATGTCTCAGTATGTATGATCTTTTGCAATGGGTGTTTTAAACCACTAAAGAATATACCAATATTTCAATCCCTATTTATAAAAACCCCATGGTGTATGATTCATGAATTGTATAATTTTCCTTGTAATCTGTGATAGAATCACCAATTTTTCAACACCTATAAGAATTATATATCAATATTTGTTTCACAATTTATTTGAAAATAATTTTTATGAAATAATTTTTTATAGCCTTCCAACTACATATCTTAAATTTTATTCCATTTATTGGTATTCTTAATCAACACCCTCAATTTATCTGCATCCATTTCTAAATGATAAATCAATAGAGTCAAATTCTTTTTCATATAAAATTTAAGATAATAATAGTTATTTTCCATTTATTTAATCCAATTTTCCCTAACTAGTGGATCAAATGATCTACTAAATGCTAGTGCTCATTTCCACCAAAAATACTCAATTTATAGTAGATCCATCTTAGCTGAAGGTTGATGTTCCACATTATTCAGGTTATGATTTATATCTTGAGATAGATGGGTAAGAATAAACATGTGATTTTGAAATCCACCTCCCAAGGAATTGCGGATTTCTTCTATGTAGTTCCTCCATTTTTTTTGTCTAGTTATTCTTGTGGATTCTCTAGATCCTATCATTTTGTAAAATATAAATGATTTTAAAAAATAAGTTATTAATATGGGAATAAATAAATTATTTCCTTAAGAAATCATCTTTAAATAAATACATTTTCATATCCTAATGTTTAAATTTTTTCTAAAAATATATTATTGGATGATTTTATATACATAGTCTCAAAAAAATGGATCTCAATACATTTCTTTATTCCAACGTCCAACAAAAACTAAATAGTTCATAGATTCCAACTATATGGTCCTACATTACTATTAAATATTCATAAAAATAATAAATATAATTATTATTATACATAAAAATAGATATAAACCAAAAAGAATATTTAATTATTTCTTCTATAGCTTCTTATTGGCCATCATGTACTTATTAGTGTATTTAGTAACCCGATTACATATAGTCGTGAAATGTGAGAGCTAATATAAAAGTAAAAGGAAATAGATGAAAACAAATAAATATAAAATGGCTGATAATATTATTTATCGTCATAACATAATATTGAGATAATAATATTAATAATGATAGGAATCATTAGATTATGGCATAGAATGTGTATATTTATCAAAATGAAACATCGTGTCTTTTTTGTCATCTACCACACATATTTTTCAACACTAATAGAATTATGTTCACACATAACATACGGGAATAACCATAAAATAACTCTTGTGAACAAAGCTATAATCATGATCATGAATTTTTCACATTATATCATATAATAAATCACATTTCCCAATTCAGCAGTGGAATATATAATTAAGAGTTGACCTGTCACATCATTTCATTTACATTGTCATGCATTCAATATAAAAAATATATCAATCATTGACATCAAAATTCCCATGGAAATTAGTTGGGATTAATGTACATTTCATAATGAATAATTTCATGAATAAACCATATAAAAAAATTTATATTTTAATAATATACTTGGTATAATAAATCATCAATCATGAATGATGATGAAATAATCTCAAGAGAAGTTAAACTTGTGTTTCTAGAATGGGGTATCAAATCGGAAAATCCAATAATTTTTCATAAAATCATATTGGAAAAATATATATCCTATAAAAAAGAGTAATGAATAATGAAATGATATATAATGAATAATAAAGGGTCATACAAACTGAAGATGGTATGGAAGAGGGAAAACCCAATGATAGAATGTTGGGTTCAGGAGTCCCTTACCTTTTTTATGAATTCATTCATTATCGTAATATCAATTCTAATTGAATTAGATTCATTAATTAATAAATAATGATCTAATATGACATGTATTTTAAATAAAATTTTACTATATTATTTTGTGGCCATTTTAATTGTTATAGTTATCAATTTGGTTAGTTGAGAGTTGTTGTTTTTCTTGATTTTCATTATCGGTTCACTTGTATATATGTATGGAAAATAATTTAAAATGGGGATAATTATCCATAATTGATATTATATGTTATTTTTCAATTTATAGAAGACTAAATGCATTTATATATTATTTTTTTCAGATACAAGGATGATTTATTAGATATAATGTTAATGGTAATCATTTAGAATATTTTTTGATTTTTTTTATCACAAAAAACTTGGTTTGTTTAATAATATTATATTATATAAATATATATATATTTTAACCAAATAATAAAATATATTAAAAAATAAATTTTTCAATACTTTTCAACTATTATAATAGTTATAATACTAGATTCAAGTGTGGTAATTGATAATGTAAACATCTCATACTAGAATGTCGTAAATCGACACCTCATGGGTGACATTTCCATTTTTTGAAAATAGGGGAATTGAGAAGATGTTTTAAGATAGATTATTGCATTAAAATATAATATTATATGATAATGGGTTTATCCTTCCCCTTTGATAACTGGAGATGAGTAGAGAATAATAAAATAAAATAAAAATGAAAATAAATTAAATGAAAAGAAAGAGGGTTTTACCTCTTGATTTATTCCCCATGAAATCCACATTAATGAGAATATTTTGGTATTATTTTCATATAAACTAATAATCGATGTGAGGTAGAGTCTTGGGAACTGTATTGGGTAAAAATTGGTCAAGATTCATTTCTTGAGAGTTTTGATAACAAGATGTGTTGAGGGGCTTTTTTATTATAATAGTATTCCTTAGTTTATTAATTTGGATCAAGACTATAAATAATTTTTAAAAATATTACTATATATATTAAAAATTTTAATATGAGTTCAATAATTTAGGCTTACATCATAAATACATCATATATGAATAAATAATTAATGAACCTGTTATATAGCGTAAATTACTATATTTCACTATTGACAAAAAAATTAAACATTTTTTTAAAAAATACAGAAAAATAAAACTAATAAATTTTCAATGTTTAGAATAATATAATAGACACCATATAATGTCAAATTATTTTAAATTTGAGAAATTAAGTTTTGAAAAATCATTATTAATTCAAAAAATATTGATTTTAAAAATATAAGTGATATTACAAATCGTTAAAAAATTAAAAAATGTCTCATAAAATTATCTTATAGTCATAATATATCCAAATAAAAATGTATAAATACATTTATTGAATATTAATTTTTATTTTTTCATTATCATAATGATAAATTTTTAATTAAATACTTATAAACTACAAAAACAACAATACTTAATTTATCATAACTAATACAATTTTCAATATATTCCATGAATTAAATGTATCAGGATTTTGTTAATAAGGAACATTTTTTTATAATTTATATGGTGAGGTTAGTATTTTATTAGCTGGATTATGACTTCTAATGGTCACATTACTATTTCAAATGTCATGTTATTAATATGTTGGTATAGGTTTTTTAACATATATAAATACCTATTATTCCATTCATTCATCGATTTTAATTTTTTATTGTGTTGCAAATTATATTTTAGATGGGTTATACAATATAAAATAATAATACGGTAATTTAAATTGGAAAAAAATTCATTATAATAATTGTATAATGAATTAACATCATTATCATGTGTTAGTTATCCAATCTCCTTAATTTGTTTAAAATGATTATTAGTTCAATTTGAATTCAATTAAAAGGGATAAACCATTATCAATTTGTGATTTCAAATAAAATAGATAGATAATTAATGAATCCATATCCTCAAAATTTGTCAACTTTATTTTCATGAGAACATACCACATATAAGAGCTTCAATTCTCTCTTCTTTAAGTACTACATCTATTTGAGGGTGTTTCTACACAACATCACCAATGAGAAGAAAAAGATTCCCCATTAGAATAATAGGAGTAAATAATACCATAAAATGATGATATATACATGGGAGAAATCTAGATCAAACATGGATATACCATAATGAAATGAATAATGAACCCATCATTGATCAACACATATCATTGCAGATCCAAGATGGAAATTCCAAGATTGATTCCAATTATAGGGATCCCCAAAACAGTTGTATGAGTACATTTGTTTCCCAGAAATTGAGATAGAGATCCACTATCCATTTTGTTTAGAGAAAACATGTCTGAATAAAACATTTAAATATTTACAACATTATGGATTTACGTAACGTGTAATCCCCATTCATGTCGAGTAATCCATAGGGATCCATTTTTGATAAAAAAACACATATAATATCTATTATTTAAACCCTAAAATTTCAAATCATTAAACATCCCTTCAAAAGTCAATAATTGAAGATGTTAAATGTGAAATTACAACACATCTTGTATTCTCTCTTATTCAAACATCTATAGTAACCAACACTTCTGATATTATTCCAAACCTCCTCTAAACAAAATTATCATTAGAAATATAAAATGTGATAGATCATGTGTATATATTAGAATATATTAGATACATCTAAAAAAACAACATCATTAATCTGATATATTTACAACGGAAAATAGAAAATCGGGTTTTCTGATTAGCCCCCCATGATATACCTCTCAAATATCTCACCACCATAGGATCTCAACCACATAACATAGAGTAAAAGAGATATAATCATTTCACGAACAAATAAATTTACCTATGAAATCTATTGGGCGGATATAAATATTAAAAGTGATTCATGAAAGAATAAGAAAAATTAAGAAATGACCTCATAAACTAGAAATTATATATCCACCAAATGAAAAATATTACTGTATAATAATTAAACCTAACAATAATATGGTACTTAGAACACATTTATAACTCATGTTACCATGCACTATCCTCTATGACACCTTCTAACCATAAAACCTGAACCAAAAGAATATGATACCCATGAAAAAACTTTTTTAGTTGTACTAGATCTACACATGATGCCCCTTAATTACTGCATCATTAACAACATTGACCATGACCCCAATTAATGAAATCGGTGTTTTTATCAAGAAAAATATGAGACATGAAAACAAATTCATGTATCCTACTAATAAATGTGAGAAATTTAATAGGATATTCTATAGCTCTAACATGATCCAACACCTCGAATAACCCATCAAATCTGGGTGAATTCCCTCTTCCGCAACTAAGCATTCACTTTACATTATTAGGGGTCACCATTACAAACATTGGATTTCCTATATTGAACTCCATAGGTCTCATAATATGATGATAATATTATTTTTATGATCTTTCTATACCTTCATCCTCTCAAGAATTACCCAATCAATCTCTATCACATTCTTCACATGTTTTTTCTTGATAATTAATTCTTCACTGACCCCGATTCTGCAGAACATGTAATGAAAAAATTTTCCATAAAAAGAATCATATGGGTCTATAGCAATAATATAGTGGAAATTAATATTGAATTAAAACTGGACAAATTTTAGGTGAATCAATCAAAAATTTCCAAAACATTTGACATTATAATGATACTTGACTTCCAGAGTCTTGATGGTATGCTATGTCAGACCGTGGGTGTAGGGACTAAAAGAATTTCAAATTATAATTGTAAAGAATATCATGGTGGAGACCTCACAACAACATGGAGTAAAAAAGAGGATATTTATCCAAAGTTATCATCCTCACGAATCTATAGAATCCACTATTTCATCTTGATACTCACTTGACAAAGGATTTACTAAGATCGAATATCGTCCCACTTAAAGTTGGACAATGTCCTCAATCATTTCACTATATACCATGCAGCATCCTATAATACTTGAGACTGATATAAAATATTAACAAAGTACATCATTATTTCTTCCCTAATCCACTGTGGATATTTTTTCTGCTGTAGAATCTCACCATGAACACAGATCTCACCATGTACCTTCTAGTAGACCAAACTTTGAAAAAAATCTAAAACGACACACTTCATCACATGAAACCAAAACTGACTTCTCAATGCTTATTAAATCACTATCATGTAGTGATGTATCACTATTAGTGAACCATGTAACTCCCGTATAATGATCTCACACATCACAAGAAGAATGAAAATCCATTTTTGGAATAAGACTCAATGATTTTCATCATTATAACAACCATCAAGGGAATCTATAAAAAATTAGTCTATATAGACCTCCAACTCATAATTCCAAAGCTCAAACTCCACCACCTCTTACACCATTGATTACTATAATTTAGTGTATAAAAAAACCTCATCCTCAATCCATTCACATATCATGATGCAATGATGATAGATCTTTCAACACTCTTCGTGAATCCCCATATTCAAAAATAACATCGCTATTTGACATCTTATTGAGTTTATTTCTACAAAATATTCATTTTATAGAGTATAAATAATATAGATATCAATATCCCATAAGAATTTCATCCACTAATTCTGACACATGGTCTGTTAACACTAGGACAATACATAACTCATGGTATTTTTTTCAGCAAAACCCACAAAATACCAATGATAAGGTAATTTCACAAAAAATTCAATGAAAATATCACTTTCACCTCCGAATGACCATGTATGTCATAGTTTTTCTCATGGTGATATAATATATGAGTCCCGTAATAGAAAACATATATTTTCTGAATTAAAAAGAATCCTAATACATGATGTGAATCATAAAAGAAAACATCAATGTGGAATACATATACTATAAAACAAGAAATCAATGTGATGGGAATATTCTCCATCAAATGTAAAAAATATTCATGACACTGGTCAGTCCAAAATATTTCATGATCCATTTTTTTCATGGCTACTAGAGTATTTACAAACACAGAGTAATCATCGAAAAACATAAGTAGATCACTTTAAATACTAATGAGAATCAAATCACATAGAACTTTTTTGGGGATTCCAAAGACTCTACCACCTCAATATTCAAAAAAAACATAGCTACTACCTATTGGGATATAACATTCCCCTTGTAATGATTTTCACGAGCCTAGAACAAAATTTTAGACAACATCAATATGATATTATAAAAATAAATAAATCTGAAAAATGAATGCAAATGCTTTTTATTATTCTCATTCAATGTGATGAACAAAAGGATGTTGTCAATGAAAAAATGATAAAACTATCCCTATAATCTCTAAAAACTATTTTTTTCAACCCCAACAAAAATAATTAGAGAATTATTCACATAATACAACATCAATATAAACTCATAATGCATATCACAATAAAAAATTCAATCTTCAAAATATCATCATCCTTTACTAGCATAAAATTATAATCTAAACTCATATCGATAATAGAGAACCAAATTTATCACATTATTTGATTGAATAAACAATATTTTAGGGAAATATGGAACTTATTATTCATTTTATCATACATAGAGAAAATATAATTGACAAAAATATGCAAAATTTAATCATCCATCTTCCTAAACAAAATTGTTCTACCCAATGGTTACACACTCAGCATAACAAAATTAAATTTTAATAGATTATCGAGCTCTATATACAACTACGGTAATGAATAAGGAACTATACATTATATGTAACATGATATAAGAGACACATATACTATTTTTAGATCTAAATCAAGATCTCATGTAGAATGGGTAAAACCACAACCTCACAATGACTCACACCAGGGTACTCAGGGAGATCCCTAGAATCACTGACTTCTGAATATGTGATAATATTAAAATTTCCCAATCACCAAAAATCCATAAATGAAACACATCTAATACCCATACATGTGTTTTAGTCACTAGTAATCTAGAATGAATACCTATTAGTATCATTTAACACACCATAAATACTAAAGAAATCATAAAATCATGTGCTAAATATAACCATTACATTCCATGGATGATTTAATATGGATATTTTGACAATCATAGGGAACATCCCAATTCTTAGGGATTCCCCATCACAAGTTTAGAGTCTTTAAATACTTATTACAAGTCTACTCGACCTCCAACTAGAGTAGTCATTATCAACATCAATAGACGTCTCTTTACCTCAACGCCAAAATCATGGACGATAGTATGTGATATAAATAACTACACCAAAACTATGAAAATAAATAAATAAACCTAATTAAAAAACAGGATATCGGTACCTTGAAATATTTCTATATTTGTTGGAAATGAAAATACTAATGCATGTTGCTGATCATGACATACTGCACAACCTCTCTAACACTTTGTATGACTAACAACATGGGTGAACATCACATTCTGATGATAGGGAGTGACTACTAGATTATATATTCCATACACATCTCTTATCTTCTGATCCCCAACTAGACCCCCTTTCCACTACTCCCTCATCTGAAATAGCCTTAATGGTGGAAGATGAACTAGAACAATTGGATCATGCTGATTTCCAAGAAATTCCATGGAATAGTACTTCTATTGACCATAAATGATATAGGATATAATAAATTTATATGCCATTTAAATAAGGATAAGAGCCACCAGACCTAGAAAAATGAGATAATAATAGATGGGATATACCCATGACAGGCCAAAAACAATTATGAATAAAAATAAGGAACCCCAGACCACAACTCTTCATGGTGTGGAATACTGATGACTCCCCTCTAAGGGGGATTTAGTTATAGATAGATTACTATAAATAAAAAATTCCCTCACTAGAAACATTTTATAAAATATGTTCTCTTATACTATATTGGTAGACACAAAGCCTCTTAAAAATGGAATCCTCATGAAAACTCATCTAGAAACATGTCTGATGCATATCACATAAGGTTCCACAAATAGACCCCATACAATTCCACAAAAGACTTCCCATGAGAAATGTTAATAATAATGTGGATACATTCCACTATTGTGGCCGATAAAAAAAAATCAATACTAGTCTTAAAACATCTCTTATAATAATATGGAAACCTCATGACCTCCATTTAATATGATACAATACTTCCTCGTTGCACCACATAACATCATCACAGCCAAAAAAACAATGTTCTCCTACAGAACATCGGTTGAAGTGGACGATATCTCAACCTATTCAATCCTTTATTCTATCACTGCATCTAAAATGGATCCCTAATACTTCTAAATACCCATTAATTGAAACTCTTGATGAGTCCTCCTCGAAGAATCATATTCCTTTTCCTCTACTCTGTGTTGATCTGTTGTCACATCTTTCTGAACATATTCTACAAAACATGATGACAATGTCTCCCTGATCCCATTAATAGAAAACAAAAAATATTTTGATATCTTAAACCAGGATGATCGAATATTAAATAATAATTTATTTGTTTGTTTGTTTTATTTTATATGGTTTTAACCTATCCCAAAGTCTACCCAATGCAGGAACATGCACAATAATGATTGATGTATGATACATTCCAAGGTCTATACCCTTAGAATACTATCCCATCATTTAGCATTCTTATTAAACAAAAAAAATCCATTGATGATACCATATGGGGAAATAAATACACATCTATCAGCTTGTCTCCCATGTTTCGATCACAGACAATACTTACCTAACATCATTCCCTTACCTTCCCATGAATCCTCACTTGTTTCTAACTACAATGAAAATCCTATCACTCCTATCTAAATCATTGATACCACATTTTCACAAAAAACCCAACATAAAGATTCAGAAATAAGAGGATGGTGATGGTGAATTCAAGAGTCCTACAACTCGTATTCCCCAGGATCGTGACCAGCACCAAGGGTATAGTAAAAAATTCATATAGGTGGAATTTCCATCCAAGGGAAATCATATAGAGGTGAGGGATTAGAAAGATAAAATAACCAAAATATAAACTTTCATATATATATATATATATATAATAAATCCCATTTAAAAAGTTAAATTTCATACCGTTGTAAAACATCGAGTTTTGAAACAATATTTACCAAAAGGTAATGAAGATAATGACAACAAAACATAAATAGCTCATGTAATCCCGTGAGATAGTAATATACATGATGATCTCATACCTTGTATAGTGGACATAAAAACAGTTTATATATATGTATGTACATAATAATGGTATACTTAGTAGGATTATCCATAGAGCCTCCTCTGATAAATATAATGAAATCATTCTAAAGTACAAATGATTATAGTAAAACAAAACCATCACATAACATGGTAAACTAAATTCCTATCATCTACAATGATACATTAACACATGTATCATATAAAATAGGAAATATTATATGTTATTATAAAATCATGGGTTGCACTCTCTTTCGTCACCACTAAATTTCCAATATTCCACAACATCAAATGTCTGGCAAATCTCTCCCCAAAAGTAAGCCAACCTGAAGACACATGGAAAAGGAATCACAACTTGCACATCACATATAAAATAACAAAAAATATTCTATATAACATATCAGAATATAGAAACCAATTAGATTCCAAAATACACAATAGAATATATTTCGTATATCAAACATGAGGTATTATAACTCATTCCATTACATTATAAACACAATGTATGTTCTTAATTCCATCACAACATATATATGTCATACCTATAAAACTTTTTAGATACTATATATTATTATAAATTTAATTGTAATAAATAATGAAATCATAAACATCTACATACATATTTGGGTAAGTTATCCTCCTTTTAATTTAGTACAGGTGACTAAAATGTGAAAAGGGTAGGGGAAGAGGTTGTAGTCATCCATTTATCATCCAAAACAGATGCTGGGGAAAAGACCCTCCTAGAGAAAACAAGGTGTCATTTTCCATAACTGAAATTTCTATGGAATCATATGACATCAAGAAATATAATCAATAGAATATAGTTCAAAACTAGACTATGGTAATAAAATACACTTATACCCAAGTGTAGATTACATTGTGTAGACTCTTGGCTTCCCCTTCTAAGACAATATATCATATAAGGACAAAATAATTAAAAAGAGGATTTGGATGTGGGGCCCACACCCCACAAAACCTTCCATGGGAGGATAATGTTGGTCGGTCCCACACGATCCCTAACCCCTTAAACCCACCTCTTTAACTCCCTTTAACTCCCTCTCTTAACTGTCCACCTCCCACTTTAATTCTAACTGTCTACCTCTCTAATATCAATTAATTTTGCCAACACCATCAAAAATTAATAGTCCAGCATGAAATTAATTATTTGGCTCAACCATTTGAATTATATTAAAAATTCATGTTGAAAATAAAATAATAGCTTAGGATATTATTTTTTGGGTTGGCTTTTGTTGTGATTTGAAGGCTCTGGAGAATTGAAAGGATATGGTTTCTCTCTCAACAAAGAATGATGTCGACTATGAAGAATGACGCCCTCTACGACGAAGAACGCCGATTCCACAGAAGAACAACAACGTGCCTTCCTTCCTCTTACTCTATGACAGGGGAGAAGATGCTTCTTTCTCTTTGGATGCACCACAACTTCAATGGAATCAACGTATGTAATCCGCGATGCCCAACCTCCACAACGCTCGTCTTCTGCGGTTTTTCGACATGCATCTTTCTTGAGATCGAGGTAGGGGTTTGAATAATTTTAAATTAAATATGTATTATACACTCCTTAATGATGTGTTCTTTGGAAACATATTGGAATCATTATATCGCCTAATGTGAATGACACGGGCCAAACAAACACAGCCCGATGACCATCCGTTGATCCATGTTTATTTTGGTGACATAAGCGGTGTTAGAGAGGCGATGACGAGCAGAAGCAATGGAGACCAGAGGCGGTGGAGACTGGAGGATGTGGCCATGTGCCAACCACATGGAGAAAATCAGCAGCCCACAACCACGACCGTTTGTGATGAAGAACCGGCAGGCCATGGCCAGCCAGGTTGGTGACCCGCAACACCCAAAGGTGTCGCGCGGAGGAGGTGTGGCCCGCATCCATGGGCCGCCTGCTGGAAGACCGACCAACTTTAGCCAGCCAAACCTAAAAACCATGGCACCCCCTTGGTGCTGCGCTATGGAGAACTGGGGCCCGCTTTGGGTGGGCCACTTCGGAGGCCGAAGTGGCCGGCTCGGACGTCGTCCGGGTGGAAGGAACTGCGTCGCCTAAGGGCGCCGCGTGTGGAGGATTAGCCGCCTACTCGTGCTGGCCGTTTGCTCTGGAAAAACTGTACATCATTGGCCATCTACGAAATAGAGGTGGCACCGGTCAGCACCTCAGTTACAAACCCCAGCCCCCCCCCCCCCACCATCTGCCGCATCATGCTTGTCCACCTGGCGAAGCTGCGGCCACCTACCGAGCAGGGACGCATGCGCGCGGGCTAGGCCGCCTCCGCACGGGCCGGGCCACCAGCCACGCGGGCCAGGTGGACCTTGCATGGGATGGCCACAACCACTAGGCTGGGTCACACCCTACTGGTCTGGAGCTGGACTCGGGTCATGTTGACAGGTTCGGTCTGACCCAGGGCGGGTTGGGTCGTGTCGAACTACACCCAGAACCCCGTATTCAGACTGTTTAGGGTTTTTCACGCAAAACAGGAGCTACGAAATTGAAATTGACTTAACTTTAGTTGTGTTGGATTCCTTGGATCGAGATTGTCTTTTTGGTTTATCAAACTAAAGTATTTTTAGAATTTGGGGTAGGTCAGAGTTTTTTATATCCCATAACCAACAGGGCCCCTGGAGCAGAAACACTTATATCTTAAGGACCGAACATATGTTTGACGTGATGTCAACTACGTTGGATTACATTTGATGAGAAAGTTATTTTTTAATACTGCACTTTAGGTTTGTAAATAGTTGGAGTATGGTCGGGCTACTTTTTTCTTAAAAACCAATTGGGCCCCTGGTATGGAAAAGCTAATAACTCATAGACTGGTTGTCTGATTGATGCACCGTCTATTGCATTGAGACACCTAGGATGTGGAATTCCTTTGTTATATTTCTATGTGAGACTTCGTGACACATGGATTATCAGCTTGTGGAACGTGGAATAGACCCTTTCGATGACAAGCAAGCAGATTGCAGAGACCTAGTAGCTGGATGTGACTTGACGACTGTTGATTGATCGACTTAGAGTGATTTAGATGACCTAGTGGGGAGCGCTTGGTTGTAGCAGAAAACCCACAGTAGAGGAGCACATGGTTGTAGCTGCAGACCTGCAGTTTTTGATAGAGGAAGTGCCTCTGTAGGATATGAGGTGAAGCACTTGGTTGTAGCGGCATACCCATGGTGGGAGGCTTATGTTTATAGTAGCAGGACCACAGTACTCGACCGGTGGAGTAATTCAGCAGACCCAGTTTACTGGGAAGTGTTTGTTTGAAGTGGAAGGCCCACTATACTCTACAGATGAAAAGTTATGTAGCATATGTGGTTTCGATTCGAGAATAAAAATCCCAGTTTGAGTTTAGTCAATGACTTTTGTGTTTTCCTAATGATTGAGATGAGTTACACGATAACATAGGTATATGTATGGCCATATACCTATGTAATGGTTATCCGTTGAAATCATACATTTTGGATTCTCCTTGTTGGATTTTGTAAGACCATGAGTGTCTCTGGGTCCCTACATAGTATCGTTATACTCACCCCTGCACGGGATATTTTCGCACCTCGTTGTGTTGGATGCAGACAACGTACATCGTTGACCGAGGCGGATTATACGAGGACAGGATGGTACCCAGAGGTGGATCTCACGACGAGACGGTACCTGGAAGAGATAGATGGAAATTGAGCACTAAGGTGGCTATATGTACCTACCCTTCAGGTAGGAACCTTAGAGGATGATCCATGAACTTCTTTCACCTTCAATCTATTTGTTCCTTTTTAGTTGTACTTTCTTTCAGTTGTATTTTTACTTATTGTCGGCCTTGTATTCTGGACCCTTTACATTCAGTACTCTTGTTATACAGTTTTCACTATGTTTTTTCTTCCTCTTGTAATTTGGTTTTGTTTTTTCAGTTATAATGGATATATCATCCCAGTTCTATGGATTTACGCCTTTGGTTCTAGTTGCCAGCCCCTGGCCTATAGAAGGTGGGCTTGGAGTAGTCACGATACTGGCCCTGGGGGACTGGTCGTGACATAACCGCTCCCCCAAATAGAAGGTAGAGGAAAGACTATTCATATATGTTGATTTCGAAGCCGACCAGGTCTTATGTCATCAAGGAAATAGTTACACATCCTTATGAGGAGTTTCTATATTTGGAAAAGCTAAATCTCATAAGGATGTATGTTAAGACTCTGAAGTATTATGAATGTTCGGAATGGGAGTTGGATAATGAGGACGAGTAAATTGATCATGTTTATGACGAAGAGTATGGTTTTTATGATTTTTTGTTTTTTTTCCTATCTTGTGGTACTCGCTTGATCTACTTTTCCTTTATTCATATAAATGTCCAGAGACTTTTTCTCTGTCTGAGACTTTCTGGTAAAGTCCACTGTGACATGACGTTGGAGGAATGCCTTTTTATAAAACCGCCATTATGAGAAGATGTAATGATAAAAAGTTATCATATATAAATAATTCATTTTAGTATATGAATATTCATTACATTAACTAATAATCCATGATAGAATCAATAATGTCTATTTCCATTCGAATCATGTAATGGAATAAAATGGTTCATTTAATTAGTTATGTGTTCCATTTATATGTTATAAATAACTATCACCATTAATAGGGATAACATAAAAAATTCCTTTCATTATATCATAGGAAAAAAATCCTAAAAACGGTTGAGATAATATTCTTTTAAATGGGAAGAAATAGATATTTAAATATAACATGATTATATGGGTATAACAACATGTTAATTAAATTTTAAAAACATACCATATATAACGTAGACCATAAACATGATTTATGGAATAAATAAATCAATTCCCTACGAAATTAATAATTTAGGAACCAAAAAACAATATCCATGATATAATAATATTACCAATAGAAATATATTTTTCTCATACATATATGTGGACAAAACATGTTACACAAGATCATAAAATTTACATAATATTATAAAACATAAAAGGATTGGGTTTCATAAACATGTCATCATAGCATATCGATGGAAAATAAAGCGGGTTTCATAATCATTTATAAATGGTATAACTAATGAATGTGTAAAAAGATTAACAAACTACTTGTATTTATAGAAATAATTTATTTAGATATAGACTATGAATAGTATCCTTGGAGCATATATAATGTAATGAATATGTAAAATCAAAGGATTTCATGTAGATGAGATATTTATTTTTTAGATCACATTGAACATTTCATACTGATAATTAACTTTTAACAATAAAAAATTTTCTTTTAAAACATTAATTTTTTCAAAAAAACTTTTACTAAAAAATGAAATTTTTAAAAATAAGAATAATCATTTAGAAAAATATTTCTTGATGAATATTAATATTTCAATTTTAGAATTTATTTTTAAAATAATAAACATTTTTAAATCGAATTTCTCTAAAGATAATCTTTCAATTATTTAATGTAACAATAAGTTAAAATATTATTGATGAGGTTTGGAAATTATATTCATTCCATAATTATTAAAATAAGTATTCCCTTAATATTTTTTATAAAATAAAATTGGTCATTATAGGGAGTCAGAAAAAGTATACATATTTAAAAAAATTTATAAAATATCAAACATGGGTAAGAATCTATTTCCAAAATATATTGTATTATTTTCATAAAAATTAATACATATTGAGAGACATGAATAGATTTGAAATTGTGTTTTTTTGTTACTATAAATAGAAATAAATTCGGGTTTAAATAAAGAAATTAATTTTGAATCATGAGTACATAAATAGAGGAAAACGAATAGAAAACATGGCTTCCACAAAAACAAAACCTAGGAGGAATAATGTAATCGTTTTCCTAATTGATTCATTATTGTATTTTGTAATCTGAAATATAAATATAATAAATAATATAAATAATGACATTTTGTCATAAAACCACTAATTCTGTTGTAATAATTAATTCTGATATCCATATAAGAATCAAATTTATTGGAAGTACCACTTAATTAAATAATTTTATGATATTACATGTTAAAGAGGATATTTTTAAAACTCATAAAATAATACAGTTGAATAAAATTACATATGTCCCAAAGATGTAAAATTGACATGAATATTCCCAATCACTTTGGAAACATTTGATCTAAAATCCACATGAGTGCTGGATCATAAAATTGACATGAAAATATACATAACATTCATGGAAAAATTAAAAATATACATTCCATTATATTATATAATATATATAAAAGAAACATTTGGTGAATTTGTAATGTGTCTAAATGAAAATTGAAGTAAGACATATTTCTCTTACCATAGAAATAAGTTTCTTTCACACACATTAAAAAATCATGAATAATATATATAGTTTTATTTTACATCTAATTCATGGAAATAATTATATAGTTCATAACATATAATATTTACTTATGGAATATTATTACCTATTTCATTAAATTTCATTGTAAAAATCAAAATTTAGGCATTAACTATTTTGCATTTATTGTGTGTTTTTTGTTGAAATTTTCTATAATTTTATAATAATAATGGTTCTTTTATCACAAAAATTATAACCATGATATATATATATATTATAATAAGTATATGTGTATTTGTAGTAATCAACAAAATTTAGATATATAAAATAGAATATGTTCTTCATCATGAAGGTAGGTCATACATTCGCATGAATGTTCTTTCCATATTTTAAAAAATGGTTAAAAATTGTTATTAATAATTTCAATTTTTAGTATAATTTTTTATTTCAAATATATTTATTAAATTTATGAACCTTATCACTATTTACATCACAGTAAAATAATATGTAAAAACTAATCAAATTTATTTATGAGGGAGTAGTGTTCCATACACTTGAGTTCCATTATCATGTCTCTAGAAGAATAAAAATTACAATGGTAAATGACACATAATTTTAAAAATATAATAATTAAATTAAAAATATCTTATATGTTCAGTAAAAATTTATTTATTATCATCCATGTAAAATGATAATTTAAAAACTAAACACATTGATTCGTGACGTAGAAGTCCACCGTACACATGAGTGGTGTTATTATTTTCCACTGACTGGTAGGTACGAAGTTATATGTAGAATAATAATTAAAGAGGTATAATAATTTCAAAAAACAAACATATAAAAATTAAATCCATCATTATATCCAGTCAAGATAGTTTGTATTGGAAAATGAATTACATCACATTATGATGCATTTATCTTCTTTACAAAGGATCAATAGTTTCATTTTTAATATAATATAAGAGGATAAATATATAGAAAAAAGACTTAAAAAATTAAAATCCCACTATATGGTAGATAATGGTGCTATTTTTGATAACATAGTTTGATAATATTTGAAGGAGGTGGAGAAAGAAATACAAGATGATATAATGTTTATGATTATTATCTCTCCTTCAAATATGAAAATTAGGTTTTCACCTAAATACATACGTGGGGTTATTCATATTAAAAATAAGTAATATTTTATAATAAGAGATAATAAAGTTATGAACGTTGGAAGGGATCATATTGAAAAAATGGTTTTATATCTATGAAAAATAGAAGATAGGGTGCAGGCTTTTGGTCATGTGTGAGAGGAAAAAGTTAAAAATTTTAAAATAATTAAAGTTTACCAAATTTTTAAAATGATAAATTTATCAAGAGATATTTTATTCTATATCATTAGAATATATGAGGTATTAATATGGCCACAAAATTTGATTTTTATATGTTTCAAGGTCATTTTACTCCATATATTTTTATATCAACCAACAGTGATCATGTGGTATCTATATCTATAGAAAATAATTTTTACTATTTAATTTGTTAGTTATCGTCCAATATTATTCTAAAAACATTAAATAATTTAAATATTTAATTTCCAAAATATTGAATATGATTTTTCCAATATTCATTACAAAAATTGGAAGATAATTAATTAAAATAAAACCATAGATTGAAGAAAAAATGGATTTCTACTATAGAAATATTTAAAATATTAGAACTAAATTTTATCCAAATTCTGTAATAAAGTTATTACAATGACTAAATTGGATGAATAAATATATTATATAATAATTTTTCTTCTAAATCCATCACAATTGTTTTTATATTTTTAAATTATTTAATGGAAATGAATTTTTTTAAACCTTGAAATAATTATCTTCATGTAAAAATCTAAAAAAGTCGCCTAATGATAATTTTAAAATTACGATATAAAATTTTTTATTATATAAAATATATATTATAATATAAAATATATATATTTTTGAAACAATTGAAAGGCAGTAAATATGATAAAATTATTTTAAAAAAAAAATACTATTTTAGTTATAAAATTATATTAGTTCGAATATCACTACTTGAAAGCAAATATAATGATTGATAATATTTTTGATAAATAAATGAAAAATAATTTAAATTTAAATAATTCACTATACATAATTTATTTAATTAATTCAGATTAAGTGTATTTATGTGAAAAAATATATTTTTTAGGGAAAATTATTTTCTATATTTTCAAATATATTATATTTTAATATTGAATTTATTCATAAATATTTATTATTTGTAGATTTTCTCTATAAACAATATTAATTAATAATTTAGTTAATTATAATAATACCCTCCATTCCAACAGCTATGTGATAATAATAATAACAATATTTTAATATTATTTATCTTTTCGTTTAAAAAATGTGACAAATAACTGAATATAATAAAGGAGTTGTGTTTATATAAAACTAATTACAGTGTCACACTTGGAAAGAGAATTTCTAAAATGTAAATACAATGGAATAAACAAATGTTTTCTTCCTGGGAATAGGTAAATGGAATACAAAATGGAATTTATATAATATTTATGGTGTAAAAAATCAATATATTTCAATATAGATGCAATGAGAATTTTAAAAGGACAAATATATATTGGGGTCAATGTTCTTTTACACGGTATGAACAATTTCATCATTTGGATGTGATTTGTAAAATATCATCTTAATATCATACTTCATGAAATGAAGATTAATTTTATTCATCCCTGAATAATAAATATTATTTCCAATAAATTATAATCAATAAAATTTTTTCCCTCAATCTATATTTATCATCAAAACAAAAAAATTTAGCATAAGTTATTCAATATTAGTAAATCATAATATGATATGGTAAATGGTTATCTATAAAATCCTAATAAATGTGAAGATAAAACAAATCAATTGAAAATAATATCAATTATTAATGATTATACAAACTATTAGAATATAAAACATTAGGAAAAATATTAGATAATTTCCAATATGAAAAAACCATTTTCCATAAAACACCGTGATTTTATTTTATTTTACACATAAAAAACATCTGAATACCATTATTGTGTATTCTATTCAATCAAGGAAATAAAATAAATTACCACAAAAATATATTGAAAATATAAATGCATCCATATTTTGTTAGTAAAAAAATTATTATTTGATATATTCCATAAATCCAAAAAAATTGAACTCATTAAAAAAAGACATAAACCATATTTTCATAAAATCATTAATCACTTCCATGATAATTATAACTATATGTGTCACGACCTGTCCTCGGGGCTCATGCCATGACTACACCAAGCCTGCCTTCCATAGGCCATGGGTTGGCGACTAGCACCAAAGGCGTAAATCCCAATAAGAGGGAAGGCATTGACATTACAAAGTAAACAAACACCACAGAGTATGCAAGATGAAGTAAAAAATAAGCAAACAGTGTACAAATACAAGTTCTGGAAAGTAAAAGTGAAAGAATACAAACCCAACAGAATGTAAAGTACATCTGAAGGAATGTTGAACAACCGGAATACAAAGAAGCAACTCCGAGTCGTTCTCTGGAAATCCCACCTAAAGGGTGGGTACATATAGTTCTCTCTGCTCCTCGGATCCAGCCGTCCGCTCCGAGTACGTCCCGTCCATTGATCCACCTCTAGGTACAGTCCAGCTCCATGAGCTCCCACCACAATCAGCATTTCCCATCATCTACATCCAACAAAACGTAGTGCGGGCATTGCCCGTGCAGGGGTGAGTATACGCTACTCAGTAGGGAACTCGAGACCTTCGATGGTCTCCCAGAATTCACGAAGGATAATCCACAAGGGAAGATAAAATCATGAAGTAACAATAATCTCTACATAAGTATATGACCATACATATACCTAAGTCATCAATTCTAGCTCAGCTCCAGCACACGAGCCAAAAATACAACCCAGTCTACATAGGAAAAACATAACCCATTCCACTTAGGAATTCACAACCTAATCCAAACTGGAAACCACAATAATCATATAGATGATATTGATTGTATGTTATGACTCAGATCACACATGTATAATTCTTCATAATATGATAGAGATGATTTGATGTAGCCACTTATTCATCTAAGCTGTCGGACCCACATAAGATACAAGACCAGTTATGCTGTCAGACCCACAAAGGATACAAGACCAGCTACTCTGCCGGACCTACGTAGGATACAAGTACATAGTCAAATACTACTGGACCCACAAAGGATACAAGAACAGTAGTCACATACTGCCATAACCGCATAGTATACAAGAACAGTAGTCATCGTCGTCGAACCCAAGAAGGATTTCAGTACGGTCATCGTCGCTGTCGAACACACGGAGGATCCCAGTACAATCATCATCGTCCTCGCAGTCGCAGCCAAGTCTTGTGTTCCCGCCCACAGCATGCTCAATTACGGGAGGGATAACTCCACGATCCAAGGGGGTCGATACATCAATTGACACGTAGTCCGGATATGATTTATCCCAATGTTCCGTCTTGACAAAAGGAACTCAATGTGAAAGACAACACGTCAATCGGAAGCCCAGTCTGAGAGTTATTGGCTTTTTCGTCATAGGGGATCGGTTGGTTTTAAGTCAAAACCAACCCGACCATACTCTAACTTCATGCAAAACTCAAGCAGAGCAATCCAAAATAACCATCTCACCAAGAGGAATCCAATAAAGTCTACATCACGACAATCAGACGTCCGGAGATCATGTTATATGTGTTTCTGCTACGAGGGCCTGGTTGGTTTCGTTTTCGAACCAACCCGGACATACCAAATGATCTCAAAATCCTTCATTGTAATATACTAAAAGGACCGTCTCGATCCAAGGATCACAATTCAACTGACGATGCGTCGATCGGAGGTTCGTAGCCCATGTTATGGGATTTTGAAAAGATATGTCCTAAAATAGGGGGTTTGGACCCAGTCCGACCCGACCCAATACCCCCTAGGTCAGCCCGAACCAGGTCGACCTGACACGGGTTCTGAGTTTGACCCAATAGGGAGTGGCCCGTTCTGTCTGGCGTGGCCAGGGAAAGCTGACACGACGCAGCCCGGCGCGGGGGTCCAGCCCAACGCAGGCGGCCTGGCCCAGCGCCGGCAGGCCGACCTAGTGCATGCGGCCCCACCTAGCACGGGCAGTCCGGCACGGTGCGGGCGCGGCCCACGTGGCCAGCGGCTCGGCCATTTCGGCAGAGCAGAAAGAGGGGGGGGGGGGCTTCCCCCCTTGATGGTGAAATGGCGACCCCCACGTGGATGGGCCGCCTCGCCTGCCTCTGGGGGTTACGACCTCCAGTCTTCTTGGACAGCCGGCCATGTTGTCCGGCCAGTGTGCCACCACGGGACCCCTGTGTGTCCCGCCCTTCCTTACACCAACTACCGGATTTCTGGTCACCTCTCCCTGCACTACCGTGACCCTTGTTCGACCGGCGCGTCGCGAGAGTGTTGTGCCCCTACACCACGGCCCCGCTCCAGCCGCGGCCTCCTTCGGCCTCAACGGCACGGCGCAACAGCGCCACACTCCTTCACCATGTTTCCATCGTTCCAGCGCAGTGCGATGGCACCGTGTCACCTCCGTTCAAAAACATAACGAAGAATAACAATAAAGGGGAGCAGGGTCGACCATGATTGTTCGGTCCGGCGTCCTCCTGTAAATTTGATAGCAAGCAGCTAAATATTTAATGAAGAACACAAAAATAATAAACACGATCATAAAACAATCCCCTACCTCGATAACGAGTTGAAAATCGTTGAGTGTCACGAAAAGCGGCATCACGGGGTGAGGCTCCGTGCACGTTGATAGAGATCATCTGAGGAGGGACGGTGACTCCCTTCCTTTGACATGGGAAGAAGAACGAAGGAAGGCGTGTCAGTGTTCTTCGTGTTCTTCAAGGAGGATGATGAACTTTTTCAGAGAATAGAACGCTCCCCCTCTCAAAATCCCGAACACAACAAAACAACCCCATAATAAAATAAGAGTTATTATTATTTTGTTATAACATTCCATTCATTTAAATTTTAAAAATTCAAATGCATAACTCTCAATTAATTTAAGTGTTGGAATGATTTAATGTGAAGTAGGAAGTCACAGAATTTAATATAAGGGGGTTCAAAGGGTAAGAGTTAAGGGGGTTATGGGTAAAGTGAAACGGTGGCAGCTCGTTTGGGCCCCACCTCACTAATATCCTTAACAGATGTTACGATCACATTGTATAGAGAAATAATGTTGTGACACAACTTAATTTCACATAACACTTAAACCACATAGTAAAGAAATAAAAATAAAATTTTAAAACAATTATATTTTTATTCCCCAAATTTTTAACATCTACTTCCGAGCAAACACACCATCGAAAAAGGTGTTCCTAAGTAATTACCAGCACTGTAGTTTCATCGGTGCCCGCAGAATTTGATTCCGAGCATCAGTTCAAATGTTATAAAAACCCGGTCGTTCATTCATTGAACGTACCTGAGCTAAATTTCTAAAACTGAATCCGGGCACATCCGGCCTTAGAATTAGGTGCCATTAGAAACTGCGCACTTGTAAAATGCCAAATAAAATTAAGAAAAAATTTTCTTTGAAATTTACGGGTCTTTACATTACCCCCTCCTCAGGGATTTACGTCCCCGTAATGATACATCACAAACTAGGGGAACAAATGAGGGTACTGAGCACACATCTAAGCCTCCCGCTCCCAAGTGCTCTCTCGGAGGTTTCCATGCTTCCACCTAATGCACACTAGAGAAATCAACCACCCACGTAGGAACCGCTCTTGTTGATCCTTGATCTCCACTGAGACTTCTACAAAAGTCACCCCGTCATCAATGTCCTGCTCCCCATGGTCGATGATATGCATCGGGTCGTGCATGTATCTCCTCAATTGAGATACGTGAATGACTTTTTGCACCCGGTGCAATTGAGGTGGTAGAGCCAGGCTATAAGCCACCCCACCTATCCTACCGAGAACCTTGATTGGTACGATGAAGTGTGGAGATAACTTGCCACCCTGGCCAAATCTCCGTAATCCACGTCGAGGTGACACCCGTATGAAAACTTGGTCGCCATCCTCGAACTCTAGTGGTCTCCGCCTCCTGTCAGCATAAGACTTCAATCAGATCTGAGCATTCCTCATACACACCTCGATAACCTAGACTTTCTCTACCATGGCATGGACCAACTTTGGTCCCACAAGTGCTGACTTCCTAGGGTCTGTCCAGCACAGAGGTGACCTTCATGGTCGGCCGTACAATGCCTTGTATGGTTCCATCCCTATGGTGGAGTGGTAGCTATTATTGTACGCAAACTCCACCAAGCATAGATGATCATCCCAGCTACGACCAAAGTCCATGACACATGCATAGAGCATTTCCTCGAGAGTCTGAATGGTCCTCTATATCTTTCCATCCATCTGAGGGTGAAAAGCGGTGCCCAGGCATAGCTGCATCCTGAATTCCTCCTATATCCCCTTCTAAAGCTTGGAAGTAAAGATAGAATGTCGATCGGAGATGATAGATGATGGCACACCAAGAATCCGTAGAATCTCCTAAACATAAAGGCATTCCAAGCTCTCCACTAAGATCTGCTCTATGATGAGTAAAAAGTGGGCTGACTTGGTGAGTTAGTCGACAATCACCCAAATGAATTCGTGACCTCTGGATGTAGTGGAAGTCCAGTCATGAAATCCATAGATATCCCATCCCACATCCACTCTTGGACCTCAAAGGGATGTACAAATCCTACTGGTACCTGGTGCTCCGCCTTCACCTACTGGAAGGTGAGGCATCGAGAAACGAACTCCGCCACAACCTTCTTCATACCCAGCCACCAGTGCTGTCTCTTGAGATCCTGGTATATCTTTGCCAGTCCTGGATGTACCGCTAAAGGGGAAGTGTGAAACCCTCTAAACACCTTCTCATGTAACGCAGCCAATACCATGGTATGTCCTCTGAAAATGACGATGTGCTCTCCTCCTATCATGAATCCATCAGGTGCCTATCAAGTGGAAATTTGTGCATGCCGCGTCTCATTGTCAACATCCCCACGATGTTCCTCCCGGACCTGCTGGAGAAGTGGAGGTGTGACTGTGAGCGACTGTAGAAAGTATTCTCTATCTCTATCCACAAAGGATGTCTGCAACTTAGCTGTAGAAAGTAGAGTTGCGACTGTGAGCGACTGTAGAATTTATTCTCCATCACTATCCAAAAAGGATATCTGCAACGCAGCTAGCTGCTCTATCGCCACTACAAGTAGCTGAATGCCAGTCCTCCTGCTAAAACCATTGGCTACTACATTACCCATTCCAGGATTACAGACTTTCACAATGACATAGTCATGGAGGAACTCAAGCCATCGCCACAGTCTCAGGTTCAGTTCATTCTGCCAGAAGATTTACCTGAGACTCTGGTGGTCAGAATAGATTATACCCATCAGATAGTGCCACCACATCTTCAAGGCGAAGACCACTACTGCTAACTCTAGGTCATGGGTATCATAGTTTTTCTCATGATGCCTCCACAATCGTGATCCATAGGCGATCACTACCCACTCCTACATCATGACACACAGATGTCCGTTCCCTGATGCATCACAGTAGACTACGTATCCTACTCCCTCCTCCAGTAGCCTCATAATAAGTGTGCTGGTCAATCAGTGTCTCAGCTCTTGGAAGCTCTACTGACATCTATCTGACCACACGAATGGATTCTCCGTCTTCGCCAAAGCTGAAAGAGGTTTCTCAACTCTGGAGAAGTGTGGTACGAATCTCTGGTAGTACCCAGCTAGACCAAGGAATCTCCAAACTTCCTTCACACTCATGGGTGGCTCCCAAGATAGCACTACCTCGATCATCGCAGGTTCCACCAAAACTCCTGCCTTAGAGATGACGTTCCCCAAGAAGTGGAACTCATGTATCCAAAACTAAAACTTCAAGAGCTTAGCATAAATTTGTTGCTCTCAGAGTGTATCCAATACATCTTGCAAGTCGTAGGTGTGCTCTTTCTTAGTAATCGATTATATCAATATGTCATCGATGAAGACTACAACAAATCGATGGAGGTAAGGCTGAAGGTTCTTGTTCATGAGACTCAAGAACACTAATGGAGAGTTGGATACGCCAAATGGCATAACCAAGAACTCATAGTGACTGTAACGACATTTGAAGTCCATCATCTGCACATCCTCATCTCAAACACTGAGCTGATGATAGCCTGACCTGAGGTCTATCTTCGAGAACCACTATTCTCCCTTGAGCATATTGAAGAGGTTGTTGATACATGGTAGTGGATACTTATTCTTCATAGTCACCATGTTCAGGTGATTGTAATCGAAAAACAGTCATAAGCTCCCATCCGCCTTCTTGGAGAACAATATCGGGGAATCCTAGGGGGAAACACTGGGTCGAATGAATCCCTTGACCTGCAATTCCTCCAGCTATACTCGTAGCTCTCGAAGCTCAGAGGGAGCCATCCAATTTTCTGGAGTAGATATCAAGGATTTCCGTGGGAACATGTCAATATAAAAGTCTACCTCTTGCTGAGGAGCTAGTCCTGTAACGTCGTCAGGGAAAACATCCGCATACTAATCCACCACTATAGGTAAACTCGGACTCTGCACGTCAACTACTCCTAGGATGAGGCTAGCCAACTGATGAGTGATCGACTGTTATCTCCTATGCGTGAGTCCATTCGGTGCTCCAAAGGCTCATTTCTCACCGATGTAGGTGAACATTCTCTCATCGGTGCAGACACACCGCACCATGAACCTAATAAAGTCGATTTGATCATAGAATGTATATAACTAATACATGCCCAAGATCACATCGTAAGGCCTCGACGCCGCTACAAGAAGATCTCATCCAAAGCACTCACATCATAGAGTAAGCTCACAATGTTGGCACCAGTGCATAATCATCGAGTATACTCCGTTAGGAGTCTCTAGCCATAAGGATCGAGCCAACAGCTCAGTCAGAATCTCTGATCTCTGAACAAGGGCAACTGTAATGAATGAATAACTCCCTCCTGTATCTATAAGAACAGCAGCAACGACAAAGTATACACAGATAGTACATCGAATCATCTTTGGTGCGCCTTGGTCGTAGGCCTCCTCTGCTTATAGTTGCGCCTGCCTCTGCCCACCAGCTCCCTGTGGTTGGGGTGGTCCTCATTGTGGTGGTGGTGGTAGAGACTCAAAGCGTCGCCCACCACTTGCTGCTTAGCCAACTCCTCTGCCTCGTATGCCTTCTCCCTGCGGACCACCACAATCGAACCTCTTCCTCTGCCTGGGTGGTCCCTCAACCATCTGTTGCTCCTCTGCATGGTTGGTCGGGCAGTAATGATCCATGTGGCCTTGCCTGTCAGATGCATAGCACTGTCTACAACTCGTAAGACAGGCTCTGCACCGTGTTCCCTGCACCTCTAAGCTAGTGTCCTAAGGTCAAATGACTGATGGTCTAGTCTGCTTGGACCTCTGTGACATCGGTCAACTGCCAGCTACAGAAAACTCAGCTACATACCACCCTGTGGTAGGCCTCACTGCTGGTGTAGGCTTAGCAAGAAAGCTCTCTATGATAAGGGCTCACTCCAGTACTCCTGCCTAGGTCAGACTACTGAGGGAGATCATCGATGCTCGGATCTAATGCCTCAGTCCCTAATCGAATGTCCAGGCCTGAAAGAATGGTTCTCATGCCATGTCCGTGGAATAGCGCGAGAGATCAGTACATCTTGCCGAGTATTGGGCTACAGTCATGCTACCCAGCCACAGCTGTAGTAGCTCATGAATGTGCAACGCACAGAGTGTGGCTGGGATGAACTCCTAGCGAAATAGGCTCTCGAAATCCATCAAAAGGAGAGATACCTCGTCTTGCACCTAGAGCATCAGGCTCCACCATCTTCCTACTTCTACATGCTGACAACTCACTACAAGGATCACCATAAGGTTAGCTGGTGTCCCCACTAACCTGAAAACTCATACAACAGCCTGCAACCAATCCTTGGATGCCTAATGGTCCATCTCCCAATGGAAATTGGTCGATCTCTGATGCTGAAACTCGTGAAATTCACTAAGGTGACGTTCACTATCAATGGCTCGCGCTGGTGGCATTGGTGGCTCAACGAGTAGAGGTACCGCCAGGGCATCCACTATAATAGGGCCCTACACCGGGGCCTCGTCGCTCGGTGGGTTGTCATCTCACACAATTCTCGGAACCCTAGCTGGCTATCATTGTGGGGCCATCCTTAAAAGAAACAGGTGTGACACGGTCAATACAATATACCTGGTGAGATGACACAAAGTAATCACAATGAAAACTATTCAATCACACTTGCAGTCATTGTTATCGTGCACTGAGTCGGAAATCAAATGTGATGGTCCTGGTGTACGGATATGTCGGCCGCCGCACCCACACTAGACTCCCTGGACTGATAACCACACTCAAAACTCATAACACTATTGCTTCACATATAAGAATGATCAGAGTCCTGAGTTCTGTGGTAGAACCAAACTCTTCTGATACCAATTTGTCACGACCCGTCCTCGGGGCTTGTGTCGTGACTACCCCAAGCCCGCCTTCCATAGGACAGCGGCTGGCGAATAGCACCGAAGGTGTAAATCCCAATAAGTGGGAAGAAATTTACTTTAAGAAGTAAAAAATACCACAGAGTACGCAAGATGAAGTAATCACTAGGAAAACAGTGTACAAATACATGTGCAGGAAAGTAAATGGGCCAAAATACAAACCCAACTGAAAGAAAAGTACAACTGAAAGAAAGTACAGCAGCAAGAAAAAAAGCATCAACTCTGAGTCATCCTCTGGAAATCCAACCTGAAGGGTGGGTACAGATAGTCTTCTCTTCTCCTCGACTCCAGCTGTCCACTCCGAGTACGTCCCGTCTAGTGATCCACCTCTAGGTACTATCCAGCTCTATGAGCTCCAACCTCGATCAGCGCTGTCTGTCATCTGCATCCAACACAACGTAGTGGGGGCATAGCCCATGCATGGGTGGGTATACGCTAATCAGTATGGAACATGAGACCCCTGATGGTCTCCCAAAATCCATGAAGGATAAACCAAAATGGAAGATACAATCATGAAGTAACAACCAACTCTACTTAGGTATATGCACATACATATAGCTAAATCATCACTTCCAGCTCAACTGCAACACACAAGCCCAAAATACAACCTAGTCTACATAGGGAAAACATAATCCATTCAACTTCTGAATTCACAACCCAATCCACACAGGAAAGCACAAAAATTATATCAATGATATTGATTATACATTAAGAATCAGCTCACATATGTATATTTCTTCATAAGGCGATAGAGATGAACAGATGTAGCCACTGATTTATCTATGCTGTCAGACCCACATAGCATACAAGACCAGCTATGCTATCCGACACACAAAGGATACATGACCAGCTACTCTGCCAGACCCACGTAGGATACAAGTACAAAGTCATATACTGCCAGACCCACATAGCATACAAGAACAATAGTCACATAATACTGGACCAAAATAGGATACACAAACAGTTGTCATCGCCGTCAAACCCACATAGGATTTCAGTATGGTCGTATTCGCTATCGAACCCACAGAGGATCCAAGTACAATCATCATCGTTGTCACAGTCGCAGCCAGCTCTAGGTTTCATGCACACAGAATGCTCGATTCAAGTAGGGTCCGCTCTACGATCCAATGGGTTAGATACATCAACAGACATGTAGTCCGGAGTTTATGTATCCCAATGTTTCTTCTCTAAAAAATTAAATCAACGTGATAGATGGCGCATCAATTGGACGCCCAGTCTGAGAGTTATTGGATTTTTCATCCACGGCCCAGTTGGCCTTTAAGTCCAAACCAACCTGAACGTACTCCAACTAAATCCAAACCTCGATCAGAGTAATCCAAAAGAACATTCTGACTAATATGAATCAATAAACGTCGATGACACATCAATCGGACGACCGGAGGTCAAGTTATAAACGTTTCTGCTCTGAGGGCCCGATTGGTTTCGTGTTCGAACCAACCCACCTATACTAAAAGATCTAAAAAAACATAAGTGTAATATACCAAAACGACCTTATTGATCCAAGGATATCTACGCAACTGACGGTGCATCGATTAAAGGTCTATAGCCCATGTTATGGGCATTTGAATGGATCTGTCCGAAAACAGGGGGTTTGGGCCCGGTCCAACCAGGCCCAATACCCCATGGGTCGGCCCAAACCGGGTCGACCCGACACAGTTCTGTGTCTGGCCCATTAGGGCGCAGCCCGGCCCCGCTGGCACGGCCTGGCCCAGCAGGCGTAGGGTTCCGGCCCTGCGCAGGCGGCCCGACCCAGCGAGGGCTGCCCGGCCCAGGACGGGCGGGCTAGCCTGGCACGACCGACCCGGTCCGGTGCGGGTGCGGCCCACGTGGCCAGTGGCTCAGCCATTTCGGCCAACTGGAAATCGGGGGGTGGGGGGGGGGGGTGGGCTGTGTTTGTGCTGTCTGGCCTCCTCCCGTAAATTTGATAGCAAGCAACTAAATATTTAATAAAGAACGCCAAAATAATAAACACGAACATAAAACAATCCCCTACCTCAATAATGAGTTGATTATAGATGAGCATCATGGAATGCGGCGTCATGGGGTCAGGATCCATACACATTGACGATGATCATCCGAGGAAGAACGAAGTCTCCCTTCTTTTGACGTGGGAAGCAGAACGAAGGAAGGCGTGTCGGTATTCATCGCATTCTTTAAGGAGGATGATGAAATTTTTCAGAGAAAATAACGCTCCATCTCTCAAAATCTACAACACAACAAAACAACCCCCAAATAAAATAAGAGTTATTCTTATTTTATTATAAAATTCCATGCATTTAAATTTTAAAAATTCAAACGCATAACTCTCAATTAATTTAAGCGTTGGCATGATTTAATGTGAAAAAGGAAGTCACATCATTAAATACAAGGGGATTCAAAGGGGAAGTGTTAAGGGGGTTATGGTGAAAGTGAAAAGGTAGGGGATCGTGTGGGCCCCACCTCAATAATATCATAACCAGATGTTAAGATCACATAGTATAGAGAAATAATGTTGTGAGACAACATAATTTCACTTAACACTTAAACAACTTAGTAAAGAAATAAATATAAAATTGTAAAATAATTATATTTTTATTCCTCACATATTTAACATCTCCTTATGATAAAATGTACCTTTGGAAAAGGTGTTCCTAATAAATTATTGACAATGAGGTTTCGTCATTTCCCTCGGATTCCGATTCCGAGCATCGGTTAAAAATTAGGAAAACCGGAACTTTCGTTCACTGAACGTACCCAAGCTAAATTTTGGAAATTGATTCAGGGCACACTATGCCTCAGAATCAGGTGACGTCAGAAACTGCGCACTTGTAAAATCCCACAGAAAATTAAGAAAAAATTTCCCTTGTAATTTAAAGGTCTTTTCAATATAATTTTAATTATAAATATCACTCTTCACATTATGAAAAAATCATTTTCATAATGTATAGAAAAATTTTATATATATCTTTCCCATAATCATTTGTTTTCCATATAATATAGCTTTTTTAACTCACTTTTCAAATTCTTTTTTACCATTAATCATATTATTGAATATTTTAAATAGAAAACATATTCCAAATAATTAAAATATATTTAAGGATTAATAAAAAACATGATTTAAAATATATAAAAAATTACATCATTGCATAATTTGTATAAAACATTTACATGGATTCATCATCATATTATTTAATATGTCTTTACATTTATAAGGTATTTGTTGTCTCATAATTATCAATATAAAGAAAATAACATAAACCACATGTCTATTCATTTAATTCATCTCTCCCATTAAGACATTTATTATTTTAATTATAATATATTTAGGTTAATATAAAACCACTGAGGATTTCGTAGGGAAACCATTATTATCATTCATCAACTTAAATAATATTTTCATTTATTTACTTGGAAATTACATAATATTTTCCCCTCTAATTTATGAATAAAAAACAATATTATTCCATTGAGACATTCCCTGGACCAATTTATCCAAAATTCATGAAATAAGTAGAACTAAACCCTCTTTACTCTATGATATCGAACACTTGGGTTCTTAACATTCCATTTATTTATCTAATTTATTGATATAGATTGGTTGTTATTGTCCATTTTTTCCATCATTTATCATGTTAAATGCACATCAATAATCAAAATATATATCTTCCCATCCCTAATCCCATTTAGTTTCAAATCAATTTTTTTATTCATGATCAATATTATCATAGTTATTTCTCATGTCGGCCATCGAAAAAAATACAATAAGCGTTATATAAGAAATGATAATCATAGTAGGAAATCACATAATAATGAATAATAATTTATAGTATGAATAAATCAAGGATCATTATTTTAAATCAATGTCATGGTAGATTTAACCTAAGTCCTCAATAATCATAAACAATCTAAATCCATCATTAATTTTTTTAAATTAAATATAAACTAAACATGAAATACCCCCATCTATTCTCAAACAAGTCATGGAGTAAGGCCCAATTTCCTATACAATGTAACTCTTGAGTCTATATGTGTATTCATTACCAATAGATATTATCCCTTGGAACATATATTTCCAATCTAATCCTACATATTGAATCTATATGAGGATATATTTTATTGAAAATCACATTATTGCATCATTAAAAATTTATTATGATAATATTTTATACATTGACACATACCATAGGACCATCAAAAAATTATTATCATTATATTTTACATCGTAATCTCAAATATGCTACAAAACCAACTCAAACCCCCTATCAAATAGGTAGCCCACATGAATTACCACAATAATAATGAGTGTTACCAATACCCATGGGATGACATTTCTCACTAAAAGATCATCCACAAAAAGAGGGGACGATTTCTCCCAATCGCAAGAAGACATAATGAAATATATAATCATGTACAAAAATTAACTGTCGTAGGAAACATGAATATATATATATATATATCAAAATATGATTCTAACAATGAAATCAATAGAACATACAATGTCAGAAAAAATATCCAATAGGCATGTTCAAAATAAATTTGGTAAAAAAATAGCTACCCTAATAATATCCATACGATACCATGGAAAATATCACAACATCCCACTATCTGGGTACCTAATTCCAATTGAAAGAAAACATCACCATCTCGTTATGACACATTGTGTTTTAAATAAATATAATAACATTACAAGGTTTAAACATCATAGGATATGTATGCATGGTTTGAGAGAAATGGCTCAGTAGGGTCCCACTATGGCTTTAAAATCATTACATTAAACAATAATCAATGTATTATCACCATTAATAAAAAGATTAAATGATACATAGTTTAAAATTTTTATACCAATATCCTTGTAATGAATTTAAGGCCTTCTTTAACATTTCTAAATAATAAAGGTAAATCATTTTCCATGAATTTCATTTAAATATATTTTACCAAATATATCAAATAAATCCCAACAATTTATCATGTAACATATAAATTTCATGGAATTACCATCAAATTGTACACAACTAAATGGACAAAATTATAAAAATTCACCTGTTACATCAGGCAAAAGATAATAGTATATTAAGTTATATTGGAAACAAAATACTGAAAAAAGAAACATGAATTAAAATTATAATTACTGACATGTTCAATGATTCGATAATGTAGGGGAACATCCAAAAAAGTGAACAAAAAACAGGTATAACATGTCACTAAAATAACATGCATAGGGTAGCTGAAATCCCCGTGATAAAACCCATAGATAGTAGATGATGAATATTAATACACCTTCCATATAATAAACTAATGAATCTGATGTTGTATAATTTACAAACCATTTTATCAAAGCATTTATTCACATCATGTTTTGAATACAATTTCATAAAATTATTTCACAGTGTGTTGACAACTAATTTTCTTTTAATAAAACCATCAGAACCCATATTTTATAAAAAAACCATTTCAACAAGAAGATATATAATATTTTAATTATTAAATTTCATCTAATAAAATAATTTATCACGATTCAATGATATATAGTTCAACAACATACGATATAGACAAAATCGGCTACCTTATTACATGTGTTGAGCTCACTAAGAATGGGATACGAAAATTGGATGAAAACAGAAATGAAAAAATAGGCCACAAAATCAACATATACATATCATAATTTATTAAATTTAAGAAAATCGATTGATAAAAGGAAATAGAAATATGTTATTCAAGAATTCACACACACAAGACCACAAAAAATAAATTATCAAGCCCTAAAACAAGACCTCACACCGAACCATGAATGAAATAAAAATAAATTCCACCACAGATCCTTAGATCTGATAAAAAATAAATTGGTGTTACAATAATTAATGGAAATGAATTATTGAATTGAATTATCCTTCCATAGAAACATATCACAACCAATATAATGATCAGTCGGTGAATGAAATGGTCTATATGGATTATAGGTCTCTAAAATCATTTAAGAGTGCGTCTAGGTAGTGATAGAGTGGTCGAATAATGAAATATGAATATTATTTTCCAAAACCAATGTAAAAAACTCTTAAAATTTATATATCATATAATCCATTTACACATCATGTAATCTATGAAGATCACACATGCTGAACAACTACTCACATTTTATTAGAAACAACATTGTTATCATTTATCTGTGTTAAATATTTACCAAGGGTGTAATAAATCCATAAAAATAATTATTTCTCGATATTATCATGGTTAACATTACATGTTATTTTATACATAAAATGGTTGTATAACCCCCTAACATATCAAAAACAAAATATATCTTATAACAACCTAAAAAATCTATAAAAATTCACTAAACACAGGGAGATCCCCACAATTAAACTAATCATTTATAACCACACACAATTAATTTTTCAAAAATACAATCTTTAATAATATAAAATTCAGTCTACAAATTTCCACTATTCTATTGAGTCTATAAAAACAAAAATTTAAAGATGTAAACATGAAATGAGAAATGAATTTTCTGAAAATGAGTAATGTGATGTTAAAAAATCTGCACAAAAATATGTTCCATCCCTATGAAGTTATATAGAATAATTTTTTTAAAAGTGCTGACACCACAGATCCCTCACCACTAACTCATTCATTCATGTCACATGAAAATATGGTTCATGTTTCCATAACACTATATCCAAAAAAATATACTTCTCATGCATGATATTCACATGTGAGTTAGCGATCTCTACCAATAACTCCATTTTAAAAACTTATTACTATAGGTTAATATACATTAAACATATTACATGATAGGTTCAAGATTCTGTTTATTGGGATTTGATATGTGGATAAAATCATTAATTCTTATCAACTACACATGAAATTCCAATAGATATGAAAACGTCCTCAACTGATTTTGGATCTTAAAAGGTCTAACATATAATAGATCCAACATTATTTTTTTCTAATATGATTATGAACTAACCAAGGGGTGATATTTATTAAAACTCAGCCATTTATAAAATATAAAATGGTTATTCTATTCATTATAATGTGATTTGAAATCAATACACACACTAACTAGACATTGATGTATATCTTGAAGTCTCAAATATGTATCCTCAAACATATATAGTGCGACAAAATTATATTTTCCAAAATATACCCAAATAATAGGTGGCCTGAATGGGCGACTATACAATGCCCTGGAAGGATCCATTTTTATTGATAACTAAAGAATGTTTTTATAAGAAAACTCCCCTTATTCCATATTGCTATCCCATGATCCACCAAAGTAGAAGACACAATCATGGAGCATATCCTTTATGATTTATACAAAATAATCAACTTAACATCTATGATCTCATGATATGTTGTAATAAATATACCTATAGTCCCCATTGCATCTAGGATACTCCATCAAAACATTGATGTAATCCTATGATCCCTATTTGAAACAATTGTAGTAGGAAAACCATTTTACCTCTCAATATCATACACATATAATGTACCAAAATTGAAAAAATCATTAGTGTCCCTCATCAGAATGAATTGAGACAATATTTTAAATATTCCAATCACCACCGATATTGAATTCCTATATTAGTGTGTTTTTGGTAATCCAAAAATAAAATCTATGGATACCTTGACCGATGCCTAAAGAAGAACTAGTGGAAGATGAAGTAGACTATAATGTGTTAGATTCTCTACTGTTATATGTTAGAAGGTGTAACCATGGGACTCATATTCAACTCTATTAGACATCATAATTGACCAATAGAATTTTCATCGTATCTGAACACATCGTTATAGTGCACGAAAAAACACATGAATAAATAAAAATAATAATACATGATCCACTTATATTTTTTGGTGAACGAAAGATCATATAAATGAAGTATATCTTCTAAATAGAGTGAACAACTAGAAATTTCCCCCCCAAAATATATGGTTTCTTGAATTCCACTGTACTCATTCCCCAACTACAAACTATACTGAATAGACTAAAAGTGATATAATGATAAATGATCTCTATTCATAACCATTATAGAAATATCCTTATGATATTCCAGAGGAAAATGATAAAAAATACCCAAAAGGATTCACTCTTGCATTGATTACTAAATTTTCCATGGTATTCTTTTCCTCTTATGAATTTCTTTAATGACATTCCCTTTCTCTAATCTATTAGAAATTTTTTTCAAACATATGATATTATTTTGTACACTATATCAATTTATGAATAAGTCACTCTCTGAGTTGATATGGCTCAAACACTTATGGGTAAAAATATTCTAAACATCTCCCAAAAAAGATAGTTCATCAAAAATTTATTCATGTTCATTATTTTGGAATGTTCTATATCATGACTGTTGTGTTTATTTCCAAGTGTTCGAAGATGGAGAGAGCCATAAGACACCTCATGATCATCCTCCATGATAACACATCCAAAAACAGTGCTAGATGAATCATAAAAAACAGCTTGTCTCTATCTGTCTCAAGTAATATCAAAATGGTATTCATTGACATATTTATTTTCATATTAGTATCATTAGAATGAAACAATTCATACAATATTAATTTTAACTCATTCATCAGAAGATCATTCAATGGTGATACCAACTATGAGAGATGAAGGGTGAAGAGAAGTTAATTCATAGAAAGATCATTGATTCTCTAAATGTTAAATATATTATGTGGTTGTTCACAGGAAAAGAATAAATTTACAATATCATGATCAACAAAAAAATAAATGATTAGATACAGTGTTTAATAATAAATTTACATAATGAATCCATAAATTTAACCTTCCAATCATTAAATAAAAACAATAACTCCTTAGGATTCTAGAAAATACCAAAAATGGAGCTCACACTCACTCATATATCATGAATAAAGAAAAATATCACCAAAGAACACTATAAAATGTTATCGATATGGTGATTTAAAATCTAATTCACCAAATCCTTGAATGCTATAAGATAATATGTTATACTGAAGGAAATCAAATGAAATTTGTAATGGTCACCCCTTCTACTAAATGGCATAATCAATATTTCAAATGATAGAACTATAAACAGACAGAAACCCAAATTAATATCAATCTATGAAAACCACATGTTACTAATTTAATGATTAGAAAAAAATTCATAAATGAAATTTTATAGTTATTCATAACTGTTACATAGTTCCTCATATGATAGATAATGTATAATTGATGTGTACCATCAAATTTTTTTAAAATATCACTTCAGATACTTAAAGAGAAACAATAAGATGATAAAAACCATTTCCCCTCAAATAATCCAATAGATCCTTGAGCTCATTCAACCCCATTGGTGTCATAATATATGATATAATCAAAATAATATGAATAAATACCCCTAGAAAAAATGTAAACACATTTTACTTTTGCTAATAATCCCTATGAAATCATCCTAGGAAACATAAATGATATACTAAACAACATTATAAATATCATAAATAGTGGAAGAATCATCTAAAATAATTGCTACATCAAACAAGAAAATCTAATGATCTTGGATGGATTGTTGCACACGACCACGCCTCATTTCAAGTCTCCCTAAATCAACCATTAGATCCCATGCTCTTCAAGGAATAAGACCCAATAATGACAAAAATAAACCAATGTATGATGAGAAGTAATCCAATTAATCCTATTGATGATGTCCAAAAATCTAGTTCAAGAAATAGAAAATCACAAACTTTATTCACCATAGACAATTACAGGGAACAAAAAAACTAAATACATTATAATTCAATCTTACCAATGTGTGTGAGTAACTCAATAATAAAGCACATTATCTTCATTCTAATTTTAACCATAAAAATTAAAAACAACCAGATAGAAATGAAAAGGAATCACTTGTAACAAATAAACAAGTCGCTATTGATGATAAAATAAATATGATACCTCTTAGTAACGTCATATCTACATCTTCTTACACCGGAAAATAATCTACTACATTGTGGTTTTTTACTCTTGAAGCATGTGGATTTATCCATTTATTTGTAAAATCATACGTATATTCCACATTGGACTTTAGTGTTAATAATACATGGCCATATCAATTTGTAGACATATATTTCTGTATAGTTTTTTATAAAATGAATATCAAAATGTGTTACACATAATTGTATGTGATGGATAATAATTCAATTTGTTTCTTACATTGATCCACTAATAGATATTTTTAAGAACACCACTCGCTATATCAATATTCACCACAATGAAATTCCAATGGGAACTACATCCATCAGCCCTATTATAATCCTTCAATATAATAATTTCCAATTACTAGTAAATAAACAAAAACTTTATGGATGATAAATGGTATAAAAAACAATATTACCCACTGTATTCATATCTTATATAATATAGAAGCCCATTGTTTCCACATAGGATGAATGATTCCTCATAAATTCTAGAGAAATGATATATATCCATAAACCCAATATGTAATTCTGATCATTCATTATGTCATTCTGTAAATCCATTGGTGAAAAAAACCATATCTAAAAAAAATTGTGTATGATGAAACATAATGTTCTCCATTTTACAAATAAAGGTTATAAAAAAATTCTTCATCAGTCAATCTAAAAAAAATATCTAGAGAAATTCAATCATCAAACCCTTGTAATGAATAAACACATCAATATAATCATGTATTATAGAATAACTTTTCCTCATTCTTGTACCCTCATGTATAAACACTAAATAGTTCATAATGATACTCTCTAGGGTATCCCATAATTCCAATATCTGATGGACCTTTCCATGCAATTAATTTTCCTATTGACTATTTTTCTTATCGTCAATGAATGGTGGATTCTAATTCAACATCTCATAGGATGTAACTTAATCTCCTACAAATTTTGAATGAACTTCAATAATTGTGCTATGAGATTATGGTGAATTAATTTCCATGGAATGATCATCATACATGATAAAATAGATAAATTTATTATCCATTGTAGGATTCCATAGATAAAATATTAGACGCACACTAGAGAGGATGTGGTAGAAAAAATCATGGGGGGATATTTATGCAACCTGAAAAAAGAAATGATCACATATCAAAATAATATAAACTGAAAATATAAATCCCATAATAAATAATTAATATCAACAGCTAGAAATTTGAATAATAGACACAAATCCCAATATTATATGGTTACATGTGTCTTAATATGAAAAATGTAGGCCAGAAAATTATCAAAATATACCGCCCAATTTTTAAATATTCATTATCCATTCTACAAAAGCCCTATGAAGAGGACTCTTAAAGATTTACCTCCTCTCAAACAAAAAAATATTGAAATAGAGACATATACCCTCCCAAAATGGTACCAGATGAAAATTTCCATATACCAGAATAGTATAACATCCCAAACCTGGATTCCGATGAATATATCCCTAATAGTATTCAGCCATATAGACTCAATAGAATCTCACCAAAAACCATAGTATGTCAATTAGATGTGAGTTCCTAGGTTGTGGATTTTTTGATATTATGGAATATTTTTTTAGAGTAACACAGTGTTTTAAAACATAAAAATCAAAATTTAAAGCCCTCAGTCCAACAAAAAATAAATAAAATTCCCTAATTGTGATATATATATATATATAATGTTGCTAATATCAAATATAATGATGATAAAACATGTCATGTCACTATATATAATCCAAAACTGTTATATAAGGCATATGTAATATATATATATATATATATATTCATATATAATACCAAAATCTATACCATCTTTAATCAGGTTCCTTTTCTCAGTCCCATTCTCACAAACTCCTAAGCAAGGAATTGTGTTAAAAATCATACTATGGGTGATTTCCCTAGTCCCTAACTACATAGATAATGTATATTCGTGTATCCAAATATATCCATTACATTGTGTGAGATACAATCCTAGTATATCTACAACCAAATTTTCATTAATTAAACATTTCTAGGAAATATATTTTAATGTGCAGTTCATAATATATAATTTATTAGAATAGAGAATCTAATGTGCCAGTGGAAAAATTAAATTTTCATGTGATTCTATAAACACATATATGGGACCCTATAAAAAAGTTTCAAGATCATATAACAGGGAAACATTATGGTAAACAGATGTAAATATCATTACAATGTTGTGTTGAAAATATATCACATCCCCTACAACAACACTATACAACTTAAAGCACATATCAACCTTAAATGAGCCATAATATCAAACATGTATGAGTTTCCTCCATCATGCCCTAAAAATAGAATTATCAACCCCTAAAAGATAGATCCATGGTATAACAGACAATGTAATCCTTGTTTTGATGACAAATTATCTCAATGGAATCATGGTTAGGCTCGAATTGCGGTCTATGAAGCAATTCAATATAACATGTACATTTCACCCCCCTCAAAAAAGAACCATGGGTTATCAAGGCCCATTAAATCCGATGAAATATAAATCAAATGAGCATATTATTCTATGTAATTCACTACCATTATGATATAATATATTGTTTCACACCCAAGAAATTTTTTTGAATCATTCGTCATTGAATTAAATTGGTATTTCTAGCCATTAGTTTACCCATTCATTTCAAAAATATATAAATAATCCATTCAAAAATTTAAATCAATCAGAATCATATAATCTCAAGAAAAAGGATAAAATTTTATTATATTTATCCAATTAAATATATTTTATTTGTTAATAGGATTCATCAGTCTAGTAAAGTATTAGATCACCCCATCAGTTTTTTATAAAGGCCTGTTGAAAGGAAATTCACATGGCACACACCATGTGTGGCCTTGGTTCGAGAATGAACCTATAATACATATCAATGTCAATATATATAATACCTTTTCATCTTAATTTTTATTTAAATTAATTAATAAAATCATTATCAGGGTTCATCCTAAATGTCCAATGGGAGGGAAAATATATATCGATAATTCATAATTTCTCAATGTAAAATTGTCATCCACCGAACATAGTTTTGTAAAAGAGTTCTCATCAATTTTTATATTGAAATTCAACTCAAATTTATAAAAATATAAATAACCATATTTGAACTAACAAATAAGGAATATATACTTCAACATAAATAGTACAGTTGATACCAATAAAATGATGAACAAATCAAAAGGAATTGAGTACTCACAAAGGATAATCCAACGACACCAATAAATCTTTATTACAATAACAGATAAAAGAATGAGGTCAAATCCTATATTTTGGATTATGGAGGACATACCGCCCCCCCAATATATAATGAATGAAATATGAAATAGGTTTTTGATTTTAAACTATTTTTAATCAGAAAAGGCAATATAAATAAAATTCCCTTGGTTGCACTGTTTAGCCGCCTGATTAATCAAAACATGTACCAACATCACTCCATTAACTATATGGAGAAAAACCATACACATTTACCATGATGGTCTCAAAAAACAATTTGTGATACTTTTATTCATATCTATTAAAAAATATAATTTCCCCACATGGTCATGAAACTCCATCAGCATGGTTTGAGAAATCATGTTTCCTTCTCTTTCCCTTTACCAATGTATCGTCATAAAAATTGAAGAAATAATATAGATTTATCTACATTTTGTCAACTAATATTTTCACCTATATATAACCCTTATAATATGGGTTCTGCATTCTTATCAAGTTCTAGATAATGTTGATATCCCAATAACCACAGTGGGTATTCACATTTAGATTTAAATAATAATTAAACAAATTTTTTGGCATGTATACATGTTAAAAAAGCACGGAATGAAAAATATTCCAATATTATTGAAATTATTTATCAAATTTCCATCCCAAGGGAGATCAAGGTTAATCCGAGAAAATATATGGCCACATAACACACCATTTGACTACCACTCCCCAGTTTCATCTTGTATATAATAGTGGATCTATAAAACACATACAAGTGGAATTGGATAACCAATTAAACAATCATTATCATGTAAAAAATGCGAATATGATTATCCTCATAGGATGAATAAACATGTAACACCACATCTTTAGGATACATAACATGAGATGGTCTTCCTGATAATGGGTATTCTAATATATATGGAAGGTGTTGTGAATTTCTTGGTACTTCTATAGTTACGAAAATATAATGTATACCATCTCAACTCTCTCATGAATCTAAAACAACATGATATATCATTGTTAAATATCAATGTGTTTCCTAACAAATCTACGTCCTTGCCTTAGTTAGATAACTAAAAAATATTATATCCAGGACAATGAAGTCTAGATATTATATTTGGAAATTGGCATAAGATTTATTTCTATACTATAGAATAAAAATCCAAGTTATAATATGATATACCAACTTAAAAGTCACCAAAATGATATGTGAACCAAAAAAATTATTCTTTTACTACAAACTTGTATAGGGGGTATTGTATGGGTGTGTCTTAAAAATCCTCATCATCTGCCATATGCATTATCATCTAAAAATTATTATTGTATGTGATATTAACAAGGTGTATGTGCATATCCTAAGAGTAAAAAAATACATTATTCAAGCATGAATTATATCCTAAATAAGCAAAATAAAGTGATCGTACTAGCCATCTGTCTATAAATGGAATGTTGGTCAAAGAATCTATTATGTTCACAACTCCATCTACAAATTCATCCTATAAAATGTTTTAAACTGGTTGTCCCTATATTAATTTAAAAGATGATGGAATCCATGATGTAACACTAACTCATTGTTATACATCCTTCAATGTTAATCTATACAAAGAGTATCCTTGATCAACATGAAATCTAAAAACGTCTAGATCCTTTCAATAATAACAAATATAAAATCTATATATCGAGGATTACTTCAAAATAAACTTAATAAATCAATAATGAAATCACAAAATTTATACTCAGAAATATAAAAATTCTACTGTAGAGACCCGTATCTTGACGTACATGGACATTTCATTACATTTGCGGAATACTTAGTACATAACAAAAACACACACACAAGGATCGTAATAGTTTAGTGTCTTTGGAAACTCGGAACGTAATCTTCTAATCGTGGTGAAAGATCTTCGATATCTCCCATAAAGATCTTCCTTTTTTTTAACCTAAAACCTTTCTTTATATCCTGGGGAAAAGAAAACATAAAAGGGTGAGCTCAAATGCTCAGTAAGGATATAGAAAAGAAATAAAAATCATATCATATCTTTATGAAAATCATAACCTGCAAAAGAGATCATAATATCTTAACATGGAACAAATCATAGAAGTGAAAATGAGATCACCATAATCATAACATGAAACTTGAAACTTTGTGGCATGCACACATAATCATGGAAAATCATTTCTTGTTAGTCAGGACTCATTGCCAAGACTATCTTAGTGGACAAAGTCCCTTTCTGAATCGAGTAACCCTCGTTTCAGTCCTGTTTCACTGAACCAGTATAACCTACCGTTCCAGCCCTGTCTATCTCATGAGATATAAAATCTTTACCCAATGCATTGGAGGGAGATATAGGTCCAACCCATCTTATAATGAATCCTTTCCTATGTGTGCCACATTATCATAAATCATAAATCATAGCGTAACCCATGTAATAAAAATGGGGTTCTTAAACAACATGACATCATAAAACAATTCATATAAGATAAAGGAATTCATAAAAATATTTCCATCACAACATAATCAAATCCATGTAATAATAGGGACAAAAACAGAACCCTTTTATTATCTTAGATGGAAAATAATTTTGATAAAATACTTGAACTCCATTCTTGAGGAAAATATCCTTTCTACTTCAAAAATATTTTACCTTTCATAACATGTAATATGACTTTAAAATAATATAAGTTGATTAAAAATAAACTTGAAAACTTGTAAAGGAAGTTTCTTGGAATTAATGTTTTAAAAATCCATTCATGCCGTATAAGTTAAAAAAAACATTCTTCGTACTTTTGTCGGAAAAGTCAAAAAGTACATCGTACGGAAAAACGACAAAAGATTCCTTTCATATTCATTACTAAAAAAATCACCTAAGGGTAAAATTGGATTTATACTATTGCAAGTGGATGGAAACAATATTACATATTGAGGGAACATGGATGTGGATGATAAAATACACCCCAGTAAATACTCACGAATAAACAATCTCGGATAAAAATGAGATTGTGATATTTCCCATACCTTAGGTCCGACTTGCTTTGTAAGTGTCCGAACCTCATGTATAATGATTTAAATCATGTTATTGACTTATTACAGAAACATATTCATTGTTATGATATCATACATGGTTCACTTATGACATTATATTACCCGTTCTTTTGTAAATTCCATGTTAAAGAAGCGTTTTGGGTAAAATCGATTCATTTATCGTAGGTGTTTTGACTTGTTGTTCTTGACAATATTATTACTTATATCATTATTTAATTACATCCAGAATATAAAATATGATTTATATATCATATATATTCAGTATATATATATATATAATAGATAGATAAATGAAATGAGAAACACCGTTCATGGAGACGGTAGTCCGTACGTACGCATGAACGTTGTTTTCCTTTCCTTATTGTCTTGAATGGAAGTAAGTAGATGACATACATATATATATATATACATAAATCCAGTAGCTTTATAATGTCATATATTTCATTATTATTTCTTATATATACATTATAATCATTCTTAAATGGTTAACATGGAGAATGAATCTCATCGCGTCGTGGAGACGGTAGTCCGTACGTACGCACGAGCGATGATATCATTTCTATAAATATTGAATTGAATTGGAGTGGATTATACAATATTTCAGAATCAATATGATGTTGTAATAACTATGTATAGTTATTCTTTACACCATTATACCCATCCATGTAAGGTGGTGGTGGAAAATAGATTACACCACGGCGTGGAGACGGTATTCCGTACGTACGCACGCGCGGTGATTTCTTTTTCCGTAGGATGGATAGATGGTGAAATAGGGTTGTTTCATACTTATAATAAAATATCAGTATATTAGTGATACTGATGTTATTACTTCATAATCAAACAACCTAAGAAGAAGAAGTGGATGAAGAAATAAAGATGAAAGAATTGGTAACGGTAATTACCTCTTCTTTGAAACGCCTCTTTGAGACCTCCTCTTAGGGCACTAAAATTGGTCTTTGAGTAAGACCAGAACCTCTAGGATGTTTCTAGGGAAGTGGAGAAGAGATTTTGGCAGGGGTTGGCCGAGCTTGAGTGCTCAAATTGGTGTGAGGAGGAGGGGGAGGAGGTGTCCTTTTATAAGGGAGGAGAGGGGCACCTTAGGAATACCTCAAAATATTATTTTATATTAATGTCAAAATCGGTTTATAATGGTTCCAAAGGGTCTTATTTCGAAGCTAAAGTGGGGTTGGGTCGAAATCCTATCAACCAATATGATTTAGACAAGTTTAGGGTATTATTTTAACCTTATCAATTAGATTTAACTCTAAGTTAATTAATTTAACTTTGACCGTGTCTTTTTGTTTTCTTTCACTATATGGTTAATACACTTACTATAACATGCCAAACTAACCCCAAATTTATTATTATTAATATATATATCCGTATATAAGTCATTTGGCAGAACCTTAGATATTTAGGAATAAAATAACAATTAATAATATAATATTTGATTTAAAAACTATTTTGTGTCAATTTTGACACTATTTGATATATGATTTTTGTGAAAGTCATAACAGAATTATATGTTCGAAGCAAGTTTATTAAATCAACTCTAATATATCATAGTAACCTAGAAAATTAGTTTAATTCATAAAAAGTCTCAAATTACATTTATTTTGGTGTTTATAACATCAATTATGTCAATATTTCATTAACAAGATAATTACTGCATCATCTTTGTGTCATAAATAAATTAAATTATTTGATGTCTAAAAATTACTAATAAAATACCATCATGTATTAAATCTTTTTAGCTTTCTAATGAATATTTACAATCGAATTTATCTTATATATAACCTCATATTAAAAATGTTTTAGTAAATAAACTTTGATTTTAACTCTTCTAACTCTTCTTTGAATTAAATAATAATAAATGTCCTAATCTAATCCAAGTGGGCCTAAATGGTCATATTATATTCACAAGGATGTTTTTGGCCGAATTACACTTATCCAATAGAATTAGAACATGTGTTATGGTAATAGTAATATCATATTTACCCTTAGTTACCCTATTTACTATTAACCGTGGTAAAAAAAAGTAAAAAGTTACTATTCACCAAAAATTATTTTCATCTCATTCAACCACATTTTAGTCCTTGATATTAACCGTGTCTGTCGGATTTTCGAAATTCCACTCACAGAAGTGGTAAAATTAAGTTTTATGCAAAATTCAGTTTTTAACCTACCACTTAGTAGTTTCACTATTCATCAAAAATTGATGTTTTTCAGAACAATGCCAAAATTTCATCCTAAGCTATATTTCATATTCCGAATTCAAAAATGAAGTCTATTTTACCATATTCATAACATAGATGTTGCATTAATTAATTTTATAATTAAATCCCGCTGTTAAAACAAATAGCGTGTTTTTAAGAAACAATATCTATCAAAAGATTGACACTTGTTTATGTCTGGTTTAAATGTGAAATTACATCCAATGAACAACATTGTATTAAATTGTAAAAATATATTCTAAATATATTTTAAAACCACTCAAATTAAAAATTTATCACTATTAATTATTTCGATTAAAAAAGTTGTTTTAAATTATAATTTAGTAATTTTCACTATTCATCAGAATATGAAAGTTATCTGAAAAGTACCAAAATTTCACCTTAGGCTAAATTCGATACTCCGAATCCAAAAATGAAGTTCATTTTGAAAAATAAGATTTACTAGATTTCAAAAAGTGGTTATTACTATTCATAACGGGTAGTTTTAATAATATTTTTATAGCTTATCGTTGTTTAGTGAAACTCGGTATTGCGTATTACACACGCTATCGAGGAAGGTCGTGATTGCGTGTAATGCAAGGCAAGTCAAGGATGCATGTTGTGCAAGCTCCTTTTTGTGTTTCGTACAACACAAGACATTAGTGAAATTAAAAAGAATATTTTTCATAAAATCTTGGGCTGTTACATTCTACCCCCCTTAAAATGAATTTCTCCCACGAAATTCGTCGGGGTTATAAATGGTTTACTACTCGAAAGTTTCTTTAATAGAAACCCACATCGTAAAAAGGAATACCAAAACTTGGCTTTAAAAAACTAAAGTATGAAATGTAACGATTACCCAAATAAACTAATCACTGGGTATCAACATAGGTGAAAATATGGATATGGAAGAGAAATCTAACCATCATGTTCTGATGGAGAGTGGTAGAGAACATGGCTATGGAAAAGCCAGTAATCACAAATCCATAGATATGTGATGATATAAGGTACCATCTGATTCATCAGGTATAAGATCAGTAGGACTACATTTTTGGTTTTCAAGATCATTTCCCCTAAAGGTGAAAATTTTGTATTAGAAGAAATACTTACTTGATTTTGGTACAATCTAACTGTTGTTCGTGAATTTAACAATTTCCACTTCATCCCTTAAAGAAATGAAGTTGAATTTTTTATTCGTGATGTGTTAGTAGATCATGTGATAGAATGATGGGTTATTCCATCTCTTTCAAACAAAATGTTAGCAAAAGTTATAAGTCCATCTTGTGGTTAGATTAATCGTATATGGTTCCAAAAATGAACTTATACTTCATATATCATACCGCTTAATAAAATAAAACTAGTTTATACTAACCATGGACTTCCTGTAGGCCAGTGGTAGGCGATAAATGCCAGTCGCACTTCAGTTGTGGGTTCGATTCCCACAGCCTTGTCCGACGCGATGGGCTGTCGCCCGTCCTACAGGTTGTCCTTTTTATAAAACTATATTACTATAACATCCCATCAATAATATCGAAAAAACTTCTATCCTTAAACAATACTAACTTATGTCAAACATAATCCATTCCAATCTTTAGGCTTATCCATAATACTGCAGTCCATTCTCATAACATAGTGAAAATGATTACCAGAGATTTAATACCATCGTTGATCCCCATATATCATAAGATATATCTTGTTGGTCACATTCCAAACATTCAAAGGCCTTAATCTTGTACTCTCTTGAATACCCATTGAACCATAGTGAAAACTTGAATGCAGTTAAAAGTTAACACTTTTCATATACCGAAATCCTCAAAATTCTATATACTCAAACCATGATATCACTTAGTCCTTATATCAATCATGAGCTCATGAATACTATCAAACATTTAATTTTCTCCTTATCCCTTCATTATGCGCATATCATCTACATTCCAAAAATATCTGAATAACCTTTCATGGATACTGGTAACATTAATCATACACTTTCAAAACACAAGGAAAGACAACAGTGTAACAATCCATAAATGTCTCTTTATTCCAAAATTACACATGATAAACATGTAATCATTCCACTACATTCTCAAACCATTGACCGAGCTTCAAAAATTCTTTCATCTCACATATCATTTGTAGTCTCTTCATCATCATCCACATAAATACTACCCATATGACCATACTGATTCTCTTCATGAGTATTTCCCTAAGGGCATTTGTTTGCATAATGCCAATACATTCCACATTTAAAACACCTAACCATTTTTGATGTCGTAGCAATACCATTATCCTCATCCATGGTGTTAACCGACCCTTATCCTTTGCACTTACTTGCTTTGTGTCATTCTTTTCCACACCCAAAGCATCTTCCAGTTCCCTTGAAACATTCTCCTTGATGCCTCTTTCCACATGATTTACATAGGGGAAATTGAACTTTCTTTCCTCTATGATCATCATGGAACTCCATATTTCTATTATTAGTCGAGTCAGGAAACTTACCAAATTTTACTTTATTGATCATATTGTGAGATTGCTGATTCGTCATAATAATGATGTTTGGACATCCAAATCCCATTTCATTTGGTTGCTCATGAAGAATATCATTCCATTGTCCATCATATCCTCCATTATTGTGAATCATCTTGTTTCCAGCCATTTTCTAAAACCCAAACAGAATAGTGTTAGATGCAAAAATCATAATAAAGGGGGAGTAACTTAAATATATATCATCTTTGATTTAATCTAATATCGTTACCATAGTTCTAGGACTATATCCTATACGTATACTTATCCTTAGGGGCATCCCTATACATACCTTAGAAATATCTCTAGGGATCTCACTAACGTTTCCGCATCCTAGTTTCCAAAGGTTGACTAAACCTTTCCTCTGCTACCAACTGTAGAGACCCGTATCTTGACGTACATGGACATTTCATTACATTGGCGGAATACTTAGTACATAACAAAAACACACACACAAGGATCGTAATAGTTTAGTGTCTTTGGAAACTCGGAACGTAATCTTCTAATCGTGGTGAAAGATCTTCGATATCTCCCATAAAGATCTTCCTTTTTTTACCTAAAACCTTTCTTTATATCCTGGGGAAAAGAAAACATAAAAGGGTGAGCTCAAATGCTCAGTAAGGATATAGAAAAGAAATAAAAATCATATCATATCTTTATGAAAATCATAACCTGCAAAAGAGATAATAATATCTTAACATGGAACAAATCATACAAGTGAAAATGAGATCACCATAATCATAACATGAAACATGAAACTTTGTGACATGCACACATAATCATGGAAAATCATTTCTTGTTAGTCAGGACTCATTGCCAAGACTATCTTAGTGGACAAAGTCCCTTTCTGAATCGAGTAACCCTCGTTTCAGTCCTGTTTCACTGAACCAGTATAACCTACCATTCCAGCCCTGTCTATCTCATGAGATATAAAATCTTTACCCAATGCATTGGAGGGAGATATAGGTCCCACCCATCTTATAATGAATCCTTTCTTTTGTGTGCCACATTATCATAAATCATAAATCATAGCGTAACCCATGTAATAAAAATGGGGTTCTTAAACAACATGACATCATAAAACAATTCATATAAGATAAAGGAATTCATAAAAATATTTCCATCACAACATAATCAAATCCATGTAATAATAGGGACAAAAACAGAACCCTTTTATTATCTTAGATGGAAAATAATTTTGATAAAATACTTGAACTCCATTCTTCAGGAAAATATCCTTTCTACTTCAAAAATATTTTACCTTTCATAACATGTCATATGACTTTAAAATAAAATAAGTTGATTAAAAATAAACTTGAAAACTTGTAAAGGAAGTTTCTTGGAATTAATGTTTTAAAAATCCATTCATGCCGTATAAGTTAAAAAAAACATTCTTCGTACTTTTGTCGGAAAAGTCAAAAAGTACATCGTACGGAAAAACGACAAAAGATTCCTTTCATATTCTTTACTAAAAAAATCACCTAAGGGTAAAATTGGATTTATACTATTGCAAGTGGATGGAAACAATATTACATATTGAGGGAACATGGATGTGGATGATAAAATACACCCCAGTAAATACTCACGAATAAACAATCTCGGATAAAAATGAGATTGTGATATTTCCCTTACCTTAGGTCTGACTTGCTTTGTAAGTGTCCGAACCTCATGTATAATGATTTAAATCATGTTATTGACTTATTACAGAAACATATTCATTGTTATGATATCATACATGGTTCACTTATGACATTATATTACCCGTTCTTTTGTAAATTCCATGTTAAAGAAGCGTTTTGGGTAAAATCGATTCATTTATCGTAGGTGTTTTGACTTGTTGTTCTTGACAATATTATTACTTATATCATTATTTAATTACTTACAGAATATAAAATATGATTTATATATCATATATATTCAGTATATATATATATATAATAGATAGATAAATGAAATGAAAAACACCGTTCATGGAGACGGTAGTCCGTACGTACGCATGAACGTTGTTTTCCTTTCCTTATTGTCTTGAATGGAAGTAAGTAGATGACATACATATATATATATATACATAAATCCAGTAGCTTTATAATGTCATATATTTCATTATTATTTCTTATATATACATTATAATCATTCTTAAATGGTTAACATGGAGAATGAATCTCATCGCGTCGTGGAGACGGTAGTCCGTACGTACGCACGAGCGATGATATCATTTCTATAAATATTGAATTGAATTGGAGTGGATTATACAATATTTCAGAATCAATATGATGTTGTAATAACTATGTATAGTTATTCTTTACACCATTATACCCATCCATGTAAGGTGGTGGTGGAAAATAGATTACACCACGGCGTGGAGACGGTATTCCGTACGTACGCACGCGCGGTGATTTCTTTTTCCGTAGGATGGATAGATGGTGAAATAGGGTTGTTTCATACTTATAATAAAATATCAGTATATTAGTGATACTGATGTTATTACTTCATAATCAAACAACCTAAGAAGAAGAAGTGGATGAAGAAATAAAGATGAAAGAATTGGTAACGGTAATTACCTCTTCTTTGAAACGCCTCTTTGAGACCTCCTCTTAGGGCACTAAAATTGGTCTTTGAGTAAGACCAGAACCTCTAGGATGTTTCTAGGGAAGTGGAGAAGAGATTTTGGCAGGGGTTGGCCGAGCTTGAGTGCTCAAATTGGTGTGAGGAGGAGGGGGAGGAGGTGTCCTTTTATAAGGGAGGAGAGGGGCACCTTAGGAATACCTCAAAATATTATTTTATATTAATGTCAAAATCGGTTTATAATGGTTCCAAAGGGTCTTATTTCGAAGCTAAAGTGGGGTTGGGTCGAAATCCTATCAACCAATATGATTTAGACAAGTTTAGGGTATTATTTTAACCTTATCAATTAGATTTAACTCTAAGTTAATTAATTTAACTTTGACCGTGTCTTTTTGTTTTCTTTCACTATATGGTTAATACACTTACTATAACATGCCAAACTAACCCCAAATTTATTATTATTAATATATATATCCGTATATAAGTCATTTGGAAGAACCTTAGATATTTAGGAATAAAATAACAATTAATAATATAATATTTGATTTAAAAACTATTTTGTGTCAATTTTGACACTATTTGATATATGATTTTTGTGAAAGTCATAACAGAATTATATGTTCGAAGAAAGTTTATTAAATCAACTCTAATATATCATAGTAACCTAGAAAATTAGTTTAATTCATAAAAAGTCTCAAATTACATTTATTTTGGTGTTTATAACATCAATTATGTCAATATTTCATTAACAAGATAATTACTGCATCATCTTTGTGTCATAAATAAATTAAATTATTTGATGTCTAAAAATTACTAATAAAATACCATCATGTATTAAATCTTTTTAGCTTTCTAATGAATATTTACAATCGAATTTATCTTATATATAACCTCATATTAAACATGTTTTAGTAAATAAACTTTGATTTTAACTCTTCTAACTCTTCTTTGAATTAAATAATAATAAATGTCCTAATCTAATCCAAGTGGGCCTAAATGGTCATATTATATTCACAAGGTTGTTTTTGGCCGAATTACACTTATCCAATAGAATTAGAACATGTGTTATGGTAATAGTAATATCATATTTACCCTTAGTTACCCTATTTACTATTAACCGTGGTAAAAAAAAGTAAAAAGTTACTATTCACCAAAAATTATTTTCATCTCATTCAACCACATTTTAGTCCTTGATATTAACCGTGTCTGTCGGATTTTCGAAATTCCACTCACAGAAGTGGTAAAATTAAGTTTTATGCAAAATTCAGTTTTTAACCTACCACTTAGTAGTTTCACTATTCATCAAAAATTGATGTTTTTCAGAACAATGCCAAAATTTCATCCTAAGCTATATTTCATATTCCGAATTCAAAAATGAAGTCTATTTTACCATATTCATAACATAGATGTTGCATTAATTAATTTTATAATTAAATCCCGCTGTTAAAACAAATAGCGTGTTTTTAAGAAACAATATCTATCAAAAGATTGACACTTGTTTATGTCTGGTTTAAATGTGAAATTACATCCAATGAACAACATTGTATTAAATTGTAAAAATATATTCTAAATATATTTTAAAACCACTCAAATTAAAAATTTATCACTATTAATTATTTCGATTAAAAAAGTTGTTTTAAATTATAATTTAGTAATTTTCACTATTCATCAGAATATGAAAGTTATCTGAAAAGTACCAAAATTTCACCTTAGGCTAAATTCGATACTCCGAATCCAAAAATGAAGTTCATTTTAAAAAATAAGATTTACTAGATTTCAAAAAGTGGTTATTACTATTCATAACGGGTAGTTTTAATAATATTTTTATAGCTTATCGTTGTTTAGTGAAACTCGGTATTGCGTATTACACACGCTATCGAGGAAGGTCGTGATTGCGTGTAATGCAAGGCAAGTCAAGGATGCATGTTGTGCAAGCTCCTTTTTGTGTTGCGTACAACACAAGACATTAGTGAAATTAAAAAGAATATTTTTCATAAAATCTTGGGCTGTTACATTCTACCCCCCTTAAAATGAATTTCTCCCTCGAAATTCGTCGGGGTTATAAATGGTTTACTACTCGAAAGTTTCTTTAATAGAAACCCACATCGTAAAAAGGAATACCAAAACTTGGCTTTAAAAAACTAAAGTATGAAATGTAACGATTACCCAAATAAACTAATCACTGGGTATCAACATAGGTGAAAATATGGATATGGAAGAGAAATCTAACCATCATGTTCTGATGGAGAGTGGTAGAGAACATGGCTATGGAAAAGCCAGTAATCACAAATCCATAGATATGTGATGATATAAGGTACCATCTGATTCATCAGGTATAAGATCAGTAGGACTACATTTTTGGTTTTCAAGATCATTTCCCCTAAAGGTGAAAATTTTGTATTAGAAGAAATACTTACTTGATTTTGGTACAATCTAACTGTTGTTCGTGAATTTAACAATTTCCACTTCATCCCTTAAAGAAATGAAGTTGAATTTTTTATTCGTGATGTGTTAGTAGATCATGTGATAGAATGATGGGTTATTCCATCTCTTTCAAACAAAATGTTAGCAAAAGTTATAAGTCCATCTTGTGGTTAGATTAATCGTATATGGTTCCAAAAATGAACTTATACTTCATATATCATACCGCTTAATAAAATAAAACTAGTTTATACTAACCATGGACTTCCTGTAGGCCAGTGGTAGGCGATAAATGCCAGTCGCACTTCAGTTGTGGGTTCGATTCCCACAGCCTTGTCCGACGCGATGGGCTGTCGCTCGTCCTGCAGGTTGTCCTTTTTATAAAACTATATTACTATAACATCCCATCAATAATATCGAAAAAACTTCTATCCTTAAACAATACTAACTTATGTCAAACATAATCCATTCCAATCTTTAGGCTTATCCATAATACTGCAGTCCATTCTCATAACATAGTGAAAATGATTACCAGAGATTTAATACCATCGTTGATCCCCATATATCATAAGATATATCTTGTTGGTCACATTCCAAACATTCAAAGGCCTTAATCTTGTACTCTCTTGAATACCCATTGAACCATAGTGAAAACTTGAATGCAGTTAAAAGTTAACACTTTTCACATACCGAAATCCTCAAAATTCTATATACTCAAACCATGATATCACTTAGTCCTTATATCAATCATGAGCTCATGAATACTATCAAACATTTAATTTTCTCCTTATCCCTTCATTATGCGCATATCATCTACATTCCAAAAATATCTGAATAACCTTTCATGGATACTGGTAACATTAATCATACACTTTCAAAACACAAGGAAAGACAACAGTGTAACAATCCATAAATGTCTCTTTATTCCAAAATTACACATGATAAACATGTAATCATTCCACTACATTCTCAAACCATTGACCGAGCTTCAAAAATTCTTTCATCTCACATATCATTTGTAGTCTCTTCATCATCATCCACATAAATACTACCCATATGACCATACTGATTCTCTTCATGAGTATTTCCCTAAGGGCATTTGTTTGCATAATGCCAATACATTCCACATTTAAAACACCTAACCATTTTTGATGTCGTAGCAATACCATTATCCTCATCCATGGTGTTAACCGACCCTTATCCTTTGCACTTACTTGCTTTGTGTCATTCTTTTCCACACCCAAAGCATCTTCCAGTTCCCTTGAAACATTCTCCTTGATGCCTCTTTCCACATGATTTACATAGGGGAAATTGAACTTTCTTTCCTCTATGATCATCATGGAACTCCATATTTCTCTTATTAGTCGAGTCAGGAAACTTACCAAATTTTACTTTATTGATCATATTGTGAGATTGCTGATTCGTCATAATAATGATGTTTGGACATCCAAATCCCATTTCATTTGGTTGCTCATGAAGAATATCATTCCATTGTCCATCATATCCTCCATTATTGTGAATCATCTTGTTTCCAGCCATTTTCTAAAACCCAAACAGAATAGTGTTAGATGCAAAAATCATAATAAAGGGGGAGTAACTTAAATATCTATCATCTTTGATTTAATCTAATATCGTTACCATAGTTCTAGGACTATATCCTATACGTATACTTATCCTTAGGGGCATCCCTATACATACCTTAGAAATATCTCTAGGGATCTCACTAACGTTTCCGCATCCTAGTTTCCAAAGGTTGACTAAACCTTTCCTCTGCTACCAACTGTAGAGACCCGTATCTTGACGTACATGGACATTTCATTACATTTGCGGAATACTTAGTACATAACAAAAACACACACACAAGGATCGTAATAGTTTAGTGTCTTTGGAAACTCGGAACGTAATCTTCTAATCGTGGTGAAAGATCTTCGATATCTCCCATAAAGATCTTCCTTTTTTTACCTAAAACCTTTCTTTATATCCTGGGGAAAAGAAAACATAAAAGGGTGAGCTCAAATGCTCAGTAAGGATATAGAAAAGAAATAAAAATCATATCATATCTTTATGAAAATCATAACCTGCAAAAGAGATAATAATATCTTAACATGGAACAAATCATACAAGTGAAAATGAGATCACCATAATCATAACATGAAACATGAAACTTTGTGACATGCACACATAATCATGGAAAATCATTTCTTGTTAGTCATGACTCATTGCCAAGACTATCTTAGTGGACAAAGTCCCTTTCTGAATCGAGTAACCATCGTTTCAGTCCTGTTTCACTGAACCAGTATAACCTACCGTTCCAGCCCTATCTATCTCATGAGATATAAAATCTTTACCCAATGCATTGGAGGGAGATATAGGTCCCACCCATCTTATAATGAATCCTTTCTTTTGTGTGCCACATTATCATAAATCATAAATCATAGCGTAACCCATGTAATAAAAATGGGGTTCTTAAACAACATGACATCATAAAACAATTCATATAAGATAAAGGAATTCATAAAAATATTTCCATCACAACATAATCAAATCCATGTAATAATAGGGACAAAAACAGAACCCTTTTATTATCTTAGATGGAAAATAATTTTGATAAAATACTTGAACTCCATTCTTCAGGAAAATATCCTTTCTACTTCAAAAATATTTTACCTTTCATAACATGTCATATGACTTTAAAATAAAATAAGTTGATTAAAAATAAACTTGAAAACTTATAAAGGAAGTTTCTTGGAATTAATGTTTTAAAAATCCATTTATGCCGTATAAGTTAAAAAAAACATTCTTCGTACTTTTGTCGGAAAAGTCAAAAAGTACCTCGTACGGAAAAACGACAAAAGATTCCTTTCATATTCTTTACTAAAAAAATCACCTAAGGGTAAAATTGGATTTAAACTATTGAAAGTGGATGGAAACAATATTACATATTGAGGGAACATGGATGTGGATGATAAAATACACCCCAGTAAATACTCACGAATAAACAATCTCGGATAAAAATGAGATTGTGATATTTCCCTTACCTTAGGTCCGACTTGCTTTGTAAGTGTCCGAACCTCCTGTATAATGATTTAAATCATTTTATTGACTTATTACAGAAACATATTCATTGTTATGATATCATACATGGTTCACTTATGACATTATATTACCCGTTCTTTTGTAAATTCCATGTTAAAGAAGCGTTTTGGGTAAAATCGATTCATTTATCGTAGGTGTTTTGACTTGTTGTTCTTGACATTATTATTACTTATATCATGATTTACTTACTTCCAGAATATAAAATATGATTTATATATCATATATATTCAGTATATATATATATATAATAGATAGATAAATGAAATGAAAAACACCGTTCATGGAGACGGTAGTCCGTACGTACGCATGAACGTTGTTTTCCTTTCCTTATTGTCCTTAATGGAAGTAAGTAGATGACATACATATATATATATATACATAAATACAGTAGCTTTATAATGTCATATATTTCATTATTATTTATTATATATACATTATAATCATTCTTAAATGGTTAACATGGAGAATGAATCTCATCGCGTCGTGGAGACGGTAGTCCGTACGTACGCACGAGCGATGATATCATTTCTATAAATATTGAATTGAATTGAAGTGGATTATACAATATATCAGAATCAATATGATGTTGTAATAACTATGTATAGTTATTCTTTACACCATTATACCCATCCATGTAAGGTGGTGGTGGAAAATAGATTACACCACGGCGTGGAGACGGTATTCCGTACGTACGCACGCGCGGTGATTTCTTTTTCCGTAGGATGGATAGATGGTGAAATAGGGTTGTTTCATACTTATAATAACATATCAGTATATTAGTGATACTGATGTTATTACTTCATAATCAAACAACCTAAGAAGAAGAAGTGGAAGAAGAAATAAAGATGAAAGAATTGGTAACGGTAATTACCTCTTCTTTGAAGCGCCTCTTTAAGACCTCCTCTTAGGGCACTAAAATTGGTCTTTGATTAAGACCAGAACCTCTAGGATGTTTCTAGGGAAGTGGAGAAGATATTTTGGCAGGGGTTGGCCGAGCTTGAGTGCTCAAATTGGTGTGAGGAGGAGGGGGAGGAGGTGTCCTTTTATAAGGGAGGAGAGGGGCACCTTAGGAATACCTCAAAATATTATTTTATATTAATGTCAAAATCGGTTTATAATGGTTCCAAAGGGTCTTATTTAGAAGCTAAAGTGGGGTTGGGTCGAAATCCTATCAACCAATATGATTTAGACAAGTTTAGGGTATTATTTTAACCTTATCAATTAGATTTAACTCTAAGTTAATTAATTTAACTTTGACCGTGTCTTTTTGTTTTCTTTCACTATATGGTTAATACACTTACTATAACATGCCAAAAGAACCCCAAATTGTTTATTATTAATATATATATCCTTATCTAAGTCATTTGGCCGAACCTTAGATATTTAGGAATAAAATAACAATCAATAATATAATATTTGATTTAAAAACTATTTTGTGTCAATTTTGACACTATTTGATATATGATTTTTGTGAAAGTCATAACAGAATTATATGTTCGAACCAAGTTTATTAAATCAACACTAATATATCATAGTAACCTAGAAAATTAGTTTAATTCATAAAATGTCTCAAATTACATTTATTTTGGTGTTTATAACATCAATTATGTCAATATTTCATTAACAAGATAATTACTGCATCATCTTTGTGTCATAAATAAATTAAATTATTTGATGTCTAAAAATTACAAACAAAATACCATCATGTATTAAATCTTTTTAGCTTTCTAATGAAGATTTACAATCGAATTTATCATATATATAACCCCATATTAAAAATGTTTTAGTAAATAAACTTTGATTTTAACTCTTTTAACACTTCTTTAAATTAAATAATAATAAATGTCCTAATCTAATCCAAGTGGACCTAAATGGTCATATTATATTCATAAGGTTGTTTTTGGCCGAATTACACTTATCCAATAGAATTAGGACATGTGTTAGGGTAATAGTAATATCATATTTACCCTTAGTTACCCTATTTACTATTAACCGTGGTAAAAAAAAGTAAAAAGTTACTATTCACCAAAAATTATTTTCATCTCATTCAACCACATTTTAGTCCTTGATATTAACCGTGTCTGTCGGATTTTCGAAATTCCATTCACAGAAGTGGTAAAATTAAGTTTTATGCAAAATTCAGTTTTTAACCTACCACTTAGTAGTTTCACTATTCATCAAAAATTGATGTTTTTCAGAACAATGCCAAAATTTCATCCTAAGCTATATTTCATATTCCGAATTCAACAATGAAGTCTATTTTACCATATTCATAACATAGATGTTGCATTAATTAATTTTATAATTAAATCCCACTGTTAAAACAAATAGCGTGTTTTTAAGAAACAATATCTATCAAAAGATTGACACTTGTTTATGTCTGGTTTAAATGTGAAATTTCATCCAATGACCAACATTGTATTAAATTGTAAAAATATATTCTAAATATATTTTAAAACCACTCAAATTAAAAATTTATCACTATTAATTATTTCGATTAAAAAAGTTGTTTTTAATTATAATTTAGTAATTTTCACTATTCATCAGAATATGAAAGTTATCCGAAAAGTACCAAAATTTCACCTTAGGCTAAATTCGATACTCCGAATCCAAAAATGAAGTTCATTTTGAAAAATAAGATTTACTGGATTTCAAAAAGTGGTTATTACTATTCATAACGGCTAGTTTTAATAATATTTTTATAGCATATCGTTGTTTAGTGAAACTCGGTATTGCGTATTACACACGCTATCGAGGAAGGTCGTGATTGCGTGTAATGAAAGGCAAGTCAAGGATGCGTGTTGTGCAAGCTCCTTTTTGTGTTGCGTACAACACAAGACATTAGTGAAATTAAAAAGAATATTTTTCATAAAATCTTGGGCTGTTACATCTACCAATGAGAAACTTGTAACTGATGTTCAGAATTATCCTACCTATATGTCAAAAACATTGTATCAAAACTAGTAGTCCCAACATTAATTAATAGATACCAATCCTATAAATTTTAATCAATAAACATATTAGATATTGAGGGGTGAAATTCTTATGATAAGGCATGATACTCATGAAATAGATCATCGCATATGACTTTTAGAACCCATACATAACCAGGGATACAAATCCATAGAATCCCATCTTCTCATATGGTCCAACCAGGTGGAGGATCATCAAAAACGATACTATATTCTATAATTATGCCCTATAAATATAAATTTCATGTCATTAAACTAGTATCACGTAGGGTAGTGGTCATATTTATGTTTTGAAGATAAGTATTCCCATTATTATCATTTTCCTCCAAAACTTGTAAAATAAAAAAACCATAAGCTACAACACACTATTGACCTGCTAAAATAATTATACCTGATTCCTCATTCTCAGTGTATTACCCAAATAATTTAACTTAATGAAATGATGGGATACAAGAAATCAAAATATCATGATTACACAACCAACCTTTCTTTTCTTATATTTGGATAATGTTGTGGAAATATATATATGCCATTTTTTTGGACTGTGTACACCACAAAATGAACTCCAAATTAGTAGTTCATCATAAAACTCAAGCCATGATAAACTATAGCTATTTTGATATCATGCATGAAGTTGGTCCTCTCGTGTGGCCACAAATTTAGAGACTAGTACATTACGATTCTATCTCCATGCATCAGTAATAATCTAATAATAATATCTATTGTTTCATAATAAACAATGTTGATTCTTCCCTAATTTGGGAGAATCCAGACTAGTGATAATGATAATCACTCATTCAAATCATAATTGACATTATCACATGTATCTCTACATACAAAGATCCCACCATACTTATTAAAACTTTTCAACATTGATGTCAAGCATAATAATTCACATATGAAATTCCTATAATATCTATATATCCCTAAAAATTTCAAAATATCAATGAAATTATTGGGATGATCCCATGAAACTTCAACTAACACCTTCTATTGGTATATTTACCCAAATTCCTCAAAGATAATATCACCGCTTAATATATTTTTATGCATCTATAGGTGGATCTTTTGAGCATATAAAATAAAAAATATTTGTATCAGTGTACCCAAAACAATATCAATATTTTTGTAATGGTTATGTCAATTATGAAAATACAATGTTATAATAACCATGAAAACCCCAAAAAACGAGTCTATATTAGGATGAATTTCTTTTTCATCACCACCTTAAATAAGTATGCATATTTATGAGACCAAATGAAAAAACCAGATACTCGTATATAAAATATATACTATAAAAATTTATAAGTGATATGCCTATAGTAAGAGCAAGCATATGATGTTATACAGATCAAATATCAATTTAAGTGAAAACACAACCACATTATATATTATAAAAATTTCATTAATTAATAGAAATGGATAAAATTTATGAAAATTAATATTGTTAAACTTCGGTAAATAAACACATAGCTCAAGGTTACCATCATTATGTTTGAAAAAGGATTGGGGAACCCCACAGATATGTATTGTTTAATATAAATCCCTATTCATGAAAATCATATATCTTTCTCTTGAGATCCTAAAACCCTATCATATAAATCTTTTATGGAGGAATTGATTCTAGTAAAAATACTGGTACTAGATCATTATTGACATGTACTTATATCTTTAGTGGTGAATAGGAAGTTTCATTTGGGAAATCGTTTATGAAATGATATACTATTGGAATAAACTATTCTAGATTCACTATGTGATCATCTAGACACAAAATAAGAATCTATGTTGTCGTCCCACTAATCCCACCATTCATTAGTATATCTGTAGTTTCCTAGGCATCCCATTCACCATTCTTTTATAATGTGCAACTACTAGTGGGTTGAAAGGAACCCTTAAATGATAATAATAATAATAGGCATGATAAGTTACTATTTATTCTATTATAGGTATTATTTTAAACCTTCTAATATCAAGGAAAAAAGATTCTTGATGAATTGAAACCCATAAATCCTATGGTGTAACTCCCTAAACTGGTCTACATGATCCATTATGTTCCCTAAGGGATTTTCAAGCACCATAACACCATCAAGAAAATTGAATCATGATACCACTTATCTTCATAATATGTAAATATACTTTGTATTCATCCTATGTCCAAAAGAGTATTTAAAAGTGTTGTGTAATAAAAATATTTTACCAATCTCTATGAAAAGTCTGGAACCCAGATCAGAGGGTTTCACCAAAATGGAATTCAACTAGCCTAAACTATGGACCAGTGACACGAACACACTACATGGTGTACGCCAACTCTTCTATCATAGTAAAAAATTTCATAGATACCATGCCAATAAAATCCATTAACAAATCATTATTTAATAGTATTAACACATCTTCTTTTATGATGTGAATCTTTGAAATTTGGTCCCAAACATGGTCTGGCTTCAAACTCGCTACCACTCATTTCTAGAGGTAATTCCATGTAGAATCCTTTCATGTGACCTATTCATTAGCATTCATGTCACGAAACATGGTCACAATTTGATAAACTCCATGAATTACCATTTCTGTCACAATAATGATAGATAAACAATATTCTATTACTCATACCGTAGAAGCTAATTGTCTCATGAGAATCCATAAAATGGTGATTCCTGCCACTTGAATTCATCCAACGTGGTTTAGAGACAGTTTTTTTTCTATGCACCATGTAAGGCTTTAGACTCCAATCCTTAATTATTGAATGGTTAACAAATTTTGTAATATTGGTCAATATGAGATAATTAACCTGATGTAAAATATAATATCTCAAAGGTTCACTAATATGTCTCACCCCTGATAACTCATCAGCAATGAATTTATTCCCTAAAACTATGCATCTCTAAAACGTGTCCAGAGAAGTTAATAACATTTATATCGCCCACCTCAAGATGCATAAAATCACTATCCAATTTACCATCAGTGAATTAGGGTAAACGTACAAAAAGAAACTTGTTTGTAAATAAACCCAACATACATCTCACACTATATCGTCCATTTTCAAAACACCACATCAACTCTTTTCTTATCCGCAATGAATATAATTTTTATACCACAATTCCCACTTATGAAGTGTCTATGTATTCTAAAATGAATATATAATAGTTTCAATCCATATCTCACCACCCTATTGACCAACATCCCCTAAAATATTGGAGTGAAAAAGCTATTAGAACACCGATATCCACAAATCCCTAGAAGATCTGAGATGCAGTTCTCCAGGATAATTATTCATGATGTAGAAAAAATACCTCATAGAACTATGCATCAACACCGATGTCAAAAAATAATAGGGTTATCATCTTGTATTATAGGAGGATCCTCTAGTATCCTATGTCCCACCACCTCAAATGAATGTTCATTTCTATCATATTGGTGTACTACTAAAGGTCATATTTGTGGTATGTCCCTAGAAATTCAAACACATGCCTAAAAAAAGTACAATATCAATGTTCATACCTCAAATAATATGATATGTCAAAAAATTTAAATATAAAATAATTAATATATACCCTATTCCAAAACCAAGTATAGGGAAAGATAAAATGTCACAAACATCAATAAAGACACTACCTAAAGCCAACTCAAATGTCAGACTCGTGTCATGTTATGTGTTCATCAATATGAATTTCCATTTTATGATCATATTTATATAAAATTTTATTAAAAATGGTTAATCAAAATGGTTCAACAAATTACAATCCTAATGGGAACATACTTCTCAAAAATATAAATATGAATCCCTTGTAATCCAGACCATAACCATGTACAATTTATGTGTCTGATGGCCATCACTCTACATTACATAAGTGGCTGCATAGTGTTTCATTTTTATCATAAATAGTAGAGATGTTCCTGGGTTATGACATGTAATATAAGTAAAAACCATGTTTTCCAATTCCATTCAGTTAATATATATCAAATCAGAAGGAATATTTTTCATGGTGGCATTTATATCAATCATGGAACACAACACAAATTCAAGAAAAGGAGCACTCCATCATATATGGAATGTTATAATTTATTTCATTTGAAGTACATAAGGTGACTAAAATGATGTATAATATGGAATAATATCATCTCATCATGTTCAAAAATAAATGACTAATAATCATATCAATGATAACATATCAGAACATTTTGATCACCTAACACTTGAATCAATTCAAGAGTAATATCCACAATCTAGAAATCATAAATCAACTTAGGAAAATTTATATTTAACACATAATATATTAACATTGAATAATTGATATATATATATATTCAATAGTTAATCTAATATAAAACCAGGATTAAAAATGTCATGTCTATGAAATGAATCCAAATGTTGTATATAAGGAATTTTATAAATACATATTTCAAAATAACAAAATGAAAAAAACTATCTCACCCAGAATAATGATAATCATATCATGCACATTCTCCCATTATACAATGCATTGAACAAAGTCATGAGTCAAACTACGGGTGGATTCCCCGATCCCTAATGGAATCCATTATGTATTTGTGGGTACCAAATGGTGTCCTGATCAATGTATGAGATATAATCCCAGTAGGTCAACACCAATTATGTCTAAAAAAATCAAGGTTATAGAATAAAATATAATTTATGGATCATGATATAATATATATGATAGTTTTTAATTTAATTATTTCATGGAAAATGATAAACAAATAGGCAATCATGTATAGTGATACAAGACTCCCAAGAAAACAACTGTCAATCACCTTTAACAATGAATATTTTTGGTAAATAAAAATAATTACTATGACCATTTCAAATACACAATATATAATATTACTCACATTAATAGACTATGACCTTTATATCTTTTCAACGATGAATGAGTAGTAATTTCAAAAAATATATAATTAACGTGGTCATTTTTTATAGTCAAATGAGTTAAAACCCAGAAGGTATGATTTAAATTATATAAAACCGAGGATTCCTCTTGGACTACTAGGAGAATCTGGATGGAAACTCCATTACAGTAGAATTTGGTCCATGGAGAATGTTAATATACTATATATATTATAAGCCCAACAAAACCAGATCAATAGGATAGTAAGTCCCATGGAATCCCATATAATTAGACTCTAAAAAGTTTATAGGTCTAAATATTTATATACAGCTATCAGGGACCATGGCATACCACACCCATTAAATCTTTTGAATCATTCATCATTAAATTCAATGTAAATTTAATTACATGACTTTACTAACTCATTAAAAAAATATTTTTATAATACATGCATGAAATTTAATCTGACCCCATCATATTAATTCATGAAAATGGTGGGAAAAAATATCACATTTAATACATTTAATCAAATACTAAAATAAATAACATTAATCTAATTGCTAAAGAACCAACACACCCTATGGGTGGTATAAAAATGACTAGGTAAATTATATTCATAAGGAACACCGCTTTCATGGATGTGGATGGGGAAAAAAACTCCAAAACATCTAATATTAGATAATGATTATTTATTACATGATTCATTCTATTTAATTAAATTATTCAATTCATTATCATGTCTCCTTTATAAATTTTGGAGGGAAGTAGAATAATTACCTGAAAAATAAAGCAAAATACATTGATCAAAATTTGTAAAACGTATATGATAAGACCATAGTAGAGTGATCATCTAGTTACAACATCTGATTTAAATCAGATAGAGAGAAAACGTTGAACGAATGAAGATCCTTAAAATAATAAATATTATATTTCCCCAAAATAGCATAAATGATACAATGAAAAATGATTAACACCTCACAAAGAATGGATTACTCACCAATGTGATTCCAACATTAATGATGATGCTCGATTTGGAGTGGAGATTGAAGAACATTATAAAATTACATATTTTTTATTCTAAAAGAGCTAACAAGACTCCAATAAATCCAATAGATGACATATGATATAGATTTTAATATTTTAATACATTAATGGGGGATAATGTATTTTTACTATAATTTCCTGGGATGCCTGGATTTGATACATGGTTGGACAAAACATGCACCAACTGCAAACCCTACATAATTTGGATGGGAACCATACATGGTTTGTGTATATTGTTTGGATAACCATGCACGAACTATAAGAATAATATCTACTAAAAATTTCAGGTCCCTTACACTACCATAGACCACTATCTATATCGTTTGACAAACCATGCATGCTCCCCTTTCCCTCTACCATGGTCTTTCATGGTAACTAGTAATTTTTTTACCTATTCCACATGATTTCTACTGACCATATTTCATGTAATATGTTTGATAAAAATATAGTTTCCCAACATAGATTAAGTCCGAGACATCCCATGATAAAAATATATTCACAAAGGGTATTAAGATAATCCCATAAAAAAGAATTTAAACTGAAAGTAAGTAGATATTTACCATTTAAAAATGCTCAATATATTTTGATAATAGTTATCAATCCCAATATGAAAAACTTTAACAATTGGGAATAATAAAAAATGGGAGAACAATTCCATCAAACCTAAATCATATTAAATTAAATATATAATAAATTATAAAAATAAAAAATTAAAATGATAGATGAATATTTATAAATCAAAACATAAAGAGAAAAATGGATGAATTATAATAGAAAATGAATGAAAACAACCTCCAAGAGAAAATCCCAACAATAATGTGAAAAAATATATTAATAAATACATCAATAGTCTTTATATGCAAGACTGGGATACCACACACCATCTCACTATCCAGATACCCAAATACAATTGACAAAAAACCATTCCACCTATATGTGACACCTTCCCATTCACTATATCTAATGACATTCTGTGGTATACACATAAAAAGGGGGATAAATTGTTTGGACTAAATGGCTGAGTACAGTCCCAATAGAGTGTTTCATATCATGTATCTAAAAAATGATGTATTCGTATCTTTAAAAAGACAAGTAATGATATATAGTTATGTTTTTTTATATGAAAATCATGGAAGAAAATTTTATCTCCCCATTTCCCATAGTTCTAAATAAAGACAGTTAAATAGTTTCAAACCATTTCATTCACATATATAAAATCATCAATATAAAATCTAACCAAATCACACATTACATACCACATCAAATCCCTGGATTTATAATAAATATAATACAAACTGACACACCCCAAATCATCGAAAAGAATAGGTAGAATCATGGCTAGGATCAAACTTGTGTATGATATCTTTGGATATTCTTAACTATACCTAGAATATCCAATGTGAATAATTCCATTATACCTATGAATCTATTATATATATCTTAGAAAAATCCCAATAATTTACCACCACATCTCGTCTTATATTTCTGGTTAACAATAGGCTTATGGAGCATAAAAATGTCCGATGATGCTTCCCCTAATAGTGGATGAGTAATATTAAATTACATTCAACCTATGTAACCAAGTCTTCATATGTGATCTATTTCACAAATCATTTTATAAAAAAATTTCATCATTTAATTCTTTAAAACCAATTTCATAATACCATATCAAAAATTGATTAATATTTTTTTTTCATTTACCCATTCCCAGGGAGAAAAATATTTCCAGAAAAACCATTTTTTCAACCAAAAACTCAGATCATTCCTTCAAAAAATTTCATTTAATAAAAAGTTCATCAAAAAGCTTATAATTTTAGTTCACCTAAATAAGATATAGACAAAAACCTACTACCTCACAACTCTCTTAACACATTACTACAATTTAATCAAATAATAGGTAGAAAACAACAATTAAAAAAGAGTATCTAGAATCAATATAAATGTAAAAATATTGATTAAATATAATAAAATTTTATATGATGATGAGAGATCAGAAAATTCAACATGAATACGCACTTAAAACTCTAAAACAAATCAAGGATCACCCTAAAAAACAAGATCACACAATTGATCTAGAAATAATCAAGATAAATTCCACAATAGATAAATGGATTAGATAACAAAAAAAATTCTACCCCAATCAATGTAAATAAATAAATTGAATTCTTTACTTAACTAGAAAAACATCCAGAAATTTCTAAAGTTATTAATAACAAAAAAAACACTCCAAAATGGTTGGATGTATCCAAAATCACAAAAGAATTTAACCTGGTCTAGAGGGAGGTTTCTTATTTAATAATTAAATATGATTCAAATATGGGGTTCAATAAATACAAATATTGTGACATTTATATGGAGTGTAATCCATTTACACATTATGTAATACATATGCATTAAGTACACCAAAAAATGCATTTTATTTTAAATAAAAAACATAATGTTAAAATTAACATGTGTGATATAATTACACCGAATGTTATTTTTTGGCTATGTACTCAGATCATGACCTGATCCTGGAAAACATTACTTGTCATGTACTTCATGCGTAATTTTAAATTCCATGTTGACATTAAAAAATTATATTACTTTAAATAACCTCAAACCAGCATAGGATGTATCGAAAAATAGTAAGAACCCATGAAATCAATTTAATGATTATTCCTATAATCCATTATTTCAATTAAAAATACATCCCTAAACATTGAATATTTCATTCAGCTAATGTTCTTCATTTTCAAGAGACCAATGATCCAATCAATTTTACTAGAAAATATTAAAAGATAATTGAATTATGAGAATGTGGCTAATAAGATATTATAACCAATTCCATAATATCAAGTCTAAAGACCCATTATTTACATAAATTTATATTAAATATCAGTTGATGGAAATTAATTAGATAAGATAATGATGCAAGACAAAAATAATTTTCAATATTTACATTGTAATCCATGACAAAGAAAAAACTAGTCAATTTATTTACCTATGGTATCTCCCACTAGTTTCTTCAGAACTAGTACCCTTAACAAAAAAATCATACACAATACGATTCATTATATCATTTGGATTGGAAACATTATAAATTGATATATTTAGTATATAATAGGGTTAATTAATAATGTTTTCAACATAACAATAGCATAAGGTATTAAAAACATTAGAACAAATTTTGAAAACGACACCCACATATAATAAATCATAATCATTAGTCATAACATAAATATTCGTATTTTATATGATATTAATCCTAATAGAATGATATTAAATTATTAATGAGAGAACAAAATTTTCATGTTATTAGATTTATATTATACATATAAGAATATGATATCATATGTCAATGATATCAACCATGACATTTATAACAAGTTAGTCATAGTATAAGAACTTCTGTACAATTATCAACACTAGGATAAACACCCCTATAACAACTTTTATGATTGTTGTAACCATCCATATACTCTATTTTAGAATTGAGATAACCTCTTAGGCACCCTTTTATAATGTATTAAATTAATCATTACGAAGTACATTTGAGGGAGATATAGGCCGCAGCCATCACTTATTAAAATGCCTACATAGATGTTCCACGATATCCTAAAACATTCATCATACATTATCCCAGGAAAATAAAATTATTTCATTATCATTTATTTATATAACATAATATGGAATATATTGAGGGTTTCATATGTATGTTATGATAGAAGAACATATTTTAGAGAAATTGGATTCCTAAACATCTTTTCATCATAACCACCAAAAACTTATAGGAATACTATGAATGTTATCCTTGGATCATCTCACTAATAATTATTATGTAACATCTAAAGATGTCATCTTTTCTGGAAAAGGTATTCAATGAATACATAGAACATTCTTTGTGAAAAATAGCCTTTAAAATTTGGAAAAATCTTATCAATCATGAACAATTGTCAAAATCCTATTAATTTAAAATAAAATTAGAATTTATAAAGGAATAATTTATAGAAAAATTATAATATATCATGAAGAAAATAATATTTTCCAATTGAAAATATAATATGAAAAAATAAATAAAAATAAATATCATTTTAATTAATTTTCATCATGGACTATTGTAATTATAAATTTTATGAAAATATTAGTCTTGATGGAAGAAAATTTTGTTTTGTTCATGCATGATTAAACAAATTGTAATTTTTTTGGTAAAATCCCAGTGAATATTTTTTGGAAAAATATATGAATATTCAACTTATTGAAATAAATTTTAAAAAAATGTTGGTTATAATTTAATTTCTACATCATTTACAGATTGAAAATAAATTTTTTAATACATGATTATAAAACATGGTAATTGTGAAAAATTATTCTCAGCTAAATAGATAAATGATGACATTTATCATTAAATACAATAATTTGGAATCATAATTATATTAAGTGAATAAAACGAAGGTAAAACATATATTCTCAGAAAATTACTAGAGGATAAGAAAATATATTAGTTTTTTTAAGATATTTATCATAATATTATATGATTAGAATCATAAATATAAATAATACCTATAAACAATGTTATTGTATCATAATATTCATTCTACATTGGTAACATTGAATCATATAATCCATAAATAATAACAAAAAAATAAACATAAAATATAATTTTAATAAATTAATTGATTATATAACATGTCAAAATGGATATATATACACAATATAAAATGTGACATGTGTATAAAAAACCATATACCCCAAATAATAAAAACTGTGACAAAAAACCCTTACCACATTGATGTCATTTGAACCATATCCCTAGTGAAATAGAGTTCCGATGATTTATATGTAAATAAAAATAATATTTACTATAATAATATTAAAATAAATTAAAATATAGTATATACACCATAAAAATGAAACATATGATCAATATGTCATTTCTCTTATATATATGAAATGTTTTATGATTATAGATTATGTTTAGTCTCAATATCTATTTTACAACACTGAATCTATTATATAATAAATATAGGTATATTATAAAACTAATTTATAAGAATAATTATATATATAATTTATATAACATATATTTATGACCTTTTAATATAGTTTTAATAACAATTCCTTCGTAAAATAACATTTCACATAATGAATTCTTACTTTAAAGTATATTTGGATTTGATAATTTCATTACTTATACATCAATTAATGTTAAATAGTAAAATAATAATAAAAATAAATCAATTAATGTATATAATGACAATATATCCATTCATATTAATACATAATAGTCAGATATATAACATAAAATACTCCATTCCCCTAGATTATAGGGAGTACAAATGAATGAACATTATTTCAATTTTTTGTTGCTGAAAAAAAAATTTGTAAATAAAAAGTAACCATTAAATTATAATTAAATATAATATTTATCACAAAAAATTATTATAATTATCAAAATTACATTAAATATATATCTTTTCCTAAAAATAATCAGTACAAATCACAAGTAAATATTCTATAGTACTAATTGGCGACATTATAATATCTCTGACAGAAAGGAAATTAAAAAGGTATATGTAGAATATTTATTGAAGAAATTAAATATTTTAAAATAATTACATATATTCATTAAATAAATCCTTTTTACAATCCATGTATAATTTAAATCAAAAACACATCACATCAATTTGGGAGGTGGTAGTCCACCGTACACTTGAGAGACTTTAATATATTTCAACGAATTTTTATCTAAATTTGTATATTTAATATTAATATTAAAAAACTATATTAATATAAGATATATAATATATAAAAAATAAATCCATAATTTTATATAGTCATGGGAGTTGGTCATGGAAAACAAATAAAATTGGTTCACAAGGTGGATGTCTGACTAACATACGATCGATGATTTTATTTCTCATTTGATAGAAGAGAAGATATTTCGATGTAATTACATTAACATAGTAATATATCAATTTATATTTTAAAATTATGATATGTTATTATAATTAATGAACAATATATGAATTTTTTTGTTTTTTAAATGAAATAATAATTTAGGTTTATGAATTTTCACTCACACATAGAGAGATTTTCTTGGTTAACACAAAAATCTATCATTACATGTATAAAAATTTAAAATTAGGAAAAAATTATTTGTGTACAATGTAAGTTAATTTATTTTTTATGTTAATGTCATATAGAGAAGGCTTCCAATTAGTGAATATGAGATGGGAGGTTCATAATAGGTGGATAGGACACAAATGGATATTTTTAAATGAAAAAATTGAATATTTTTTTCACATGATAATAATCAAAATATGGTCATTCTAGATCATAATGGGTTATGAGGTGAAAATATTTGAATATAATATTATTTTGATAATTTTCCTAGACATTTTAACCCTTATATGTTCAGCATAACCCCTCATACAAACCCATTTTAACCTTATTCATGTTAATTAAATTGTATTATTTTTTCTATTGATTAAAGTAAAAAATCACTCTAAACTCATCAGATAATATTAATTATACTAATTTCGAAAAATAAATCCAATTTTTTACATTTCATTAAAAATAATTAATAATAATATTTAAAAATTATAACAGTAATAAGGATGAAAAATATGTTCTCAAAAGTGAATACCTAAAAAAATATAAATATATTGCATTACAAAATTTCATATGAAATTTTATCAAAAAGTCTATATTTAATATATTTAGTATTTTTTTTAACTAATAAATTTTTCCAAAAAAATTAAATAAATTTATTATGTTTAATTTTTTTTAAATGAAATGAAAATTATTATTGAAAACTTTTATTTTTCACCATTTCTCAAAAGATTTTTCTATATAGAAAATTCTTAAAAATTCACCCTTTGGTATTTTTATATAATGATTTCAAAAATTAATTTCATATTTTCATATAAATTTACTAAATAATTATGAAAATAATTTAACAAAACGATGATCATAAAATATGATAAATCAAGTTTTATAAATGTGCAGTTTTAATCATAGATTAGATTTATTCATATATCATGCATAAAAACACATAAGATAATTGTTAATGATTTTATTAAATATATAATATATATAGTTAATTAAAATAATATAGAAACATATTTTTAATTAATTTATTTAGATACCAATCATTTATGCACAATAAATTAGTTTTCATAAAATATTTTCCTTATTTTTCGAATTGTTATTATTTTATTCTCCAATCCAATATTCTATATTTTTAAAAAACTATTTTAAAGATAATTGGGAATGTAAATGAAAAATAATTTTATCATCCATTCACACCCTAATATAAAAATATCTCATTATTAAATTTTAATTTCAATATATTAAAAAATAATCATCTTCATCATGTTAAAACTTGCATCCCACACCCTTCATGAAAATTCATAGGATATCATTACCAGCAAAAATCATGAAAGTCATCCACGCTGGGTGAGGAATACAACTTCAACTATATCAATTTAAGTCACATCATATCTACAGATTGTTCCCATCTTCACATCACATTTCCATCATCTTGACATTATTTTACACCATGAATGGTTGTAACAAACCTAAAAAAACTATCCACCCTCGTCATTTCAATCACATTACCAATATAGAATAATAGAATCTGAAACATCTGAGACATTTATATAATGCTGAATCCATCAAAAAACATCATAATATTATCATAAACCCCTATTTACCTTGAATCAACTAGACCACCAATCAAGAATATGATCAATTCATTAAAAAGTAAAAGAAAACAACATGGAAGAGTTCAGGTAGACACTAATATATGAAACTGTAACCCATCCTGAAAAAAAACCATTAACAAAAATAAAAACACCTCCATAAAATATTCAAATAGATCAACCACTAAGAAGACAGAAATAAATCTACCATGATGAATTGATGAAGAAATCCAAAAAAACCCTATACAGGAATGAAGACCCTGTTATATGAACACTAATTCCCACAAAAATCCTCCACACAAAACAATATTTATACCACAACTATAGATCCAACCCGGAGAGGAGAAATGGATAATAATTCAAGGGAAGTGGTCAAGACATATGAATAATCCAGATGATGGAAATAATGAGAATGTATAATATCGGGATCCATAAAAACAAAAGCTATGTGACCTATGATGTGGCTTGAGATCCTTCAACTGCTAATCCAAAATACTAAAAACCTATTTGAACCAATACTCTATATGTAACCAAGATATTCAAAATGAATCATGAAGTGTTATGTAATGATTTACTAATATATTTAGCTACATATAACCCTTTTTGGGACATGAATACCACAAATGATAATAAATTATCATGATATCAAAAATATTAAATTTACTTTTAATAAAATAAAAAATAACTTATGATGTTATCTCACTAATACTAATACAATATCAAATGCATTCAACTAATAACCACTCAATCATGGTCCTCTAATATATCTGTGTAATATATTATAGCATATATATGATAAGATATATGTTAGAAGATCCCATATAGGGTGACAAAAAACATCCATAATAGGACACCTATAAATAAAAATGGTGCAACATGTTGATGATATAGTTAGAATAAACATATTACCAAAGGGTATGGTAATGGATAACACCCCAATATGATAAAAATATGACCCAAGTACCAGATTAATGTATCATGTTCATATATATCGAAGCATCACACAACCCACAATGTATTATACACAAGTCTCAATAAACTCATAGTCATTACCTATGATAAATCTCAATCATAACCAACACATATATATTGGGTAAATATAAACTCTATTATATGATATAAATCTTTAATTAGGTGATCCAAAATGTATAATAAATAATTTATAGAAAGAAAATCCTTACTCAAAATGTGTTGGTAAAATATTTGAAAGTATAAAAATACAATGGTAGAGGATCCAATACCTATGTTCACATATATTAAATAACTCTCCCCATGAAAATATCATTCCCAAATGATGATATTCAAACACTATAGAATACAATAGATGTATGAATCTATGTATAATTGTTGTGTTTTATGTAAATATGAAGTAAAACATTTTGTATAATGTGAATATGATGTTGAATATAATGGGTTAACTCAGAATGAACCACATCTAACTAAATCATGTCCCTTCAAGTGTACATGGGGAATGGCCCAACACACATGAAATATATGCCACATTGGTTTGTAGAAATGTACTTCTAGTGATAGAAAACATAGATAGGGTAGGGGTGAAACAACGTGTGACATAGATGAATGACACTATGATTTATAATTCCACCTAAAACCCTAGTTTATACATCTGTGAGACTCATGGCGTGTGATTCTCTTAAATACATTTTGTGTACCTTGGAAGTATTTCAAAATTTATATAAAATACTTGACATATGATATTTAAAGATAAACAATATATTAAATTATGAAATATATATAAAACGATTTCAATGACATTAAAAATCCTAATATCTTCCTTGAATATCAGATTCAATCCATTCACTATTGATTAATTATATCAGAATCACATCCCATATTTCCAATACCATCGATTCAAAAAAAACTTCATTTTCTATTATTCCTCCATTATTATATCCTTTGGTTTGACCGATTATTATTCATTCATCCGCTTTTCTAAACCAAATGAATTTTTCATTGTATCTAATGATTAGTCGCACAATATAAAGTGTTCATAGAATATTATATAATCTACAACCATTAAAAATATAGAGATGCATAAACATTGAATAGAGTGATAATATCATAAAAATAGAAAAGTGCTGACTTTTGGGTGCACATGATGGGTTTCCACATCATTTTATGACAAAAATTGAAAAGTATAATTAGTAATGGAAATAAATTAAAGATCCCTTGAATAATAAATATCAAATATATTATTTGGAATATTAGTAAAATTATTTTATTAATGATCTATAATTAATCAATAGTTTGTTTTAGAGTATTCCATAATAATTTTTATATAAATGATGGAGGATAAAATATAAATCAAAACATTTAATAAAGAGAAGTATAATAATTTATGACAAAATTATCTCACATAATTTCCATTGAATTACTGACTATATTACGATTTTTAAGTGATTTATCACCAATGGAATGGTCACTAAAAAAATTTTAAACTATATATATCCTCTCAAGGATCCCTTTTGTTTATATGTCCAACCTTTGTGGATCCTATAATGAGTAGATATAAATATAAAAATTCTTAATGAAATTGAATTATATGTTAATATAATGTTATATAAATTTATCAATTTCTATTATATTTTGTAACCAAGCTGTAGTGATTCAATGAATGGTCCGATGAAAATGAATCTATTACATCATATTGGGTAATAAACACATTCTATACACAGTCTTGTAATTATATTATCTCAATTACTGATATATATTGTTAGACATAACATAATTATGAGTATAGAAAATTTTAAAATAAAGTAAAATAAGCATGTATGAGGATCATATGTCCCTCGTTAATTACACCAATACATGGGAAACAATTATTGGGATTTTAAAAAAATTCATATGATTCAATCATGAAAACATTGGTCCTTGTGTTACGTAAAACATAGTCTTATACCTCACTGTAATCATAAATAATCAATTTTTTATGAAACTGAATTTTTTTTATTCCCACCATATCTATTGGATATTATTGTTCTAATATATGGATTACACATGAAAAAATGAAACAACCTAAAATATTCAATAGCACTGATCCTCCATTTATATAGTGTACAACACAAGATTTCCTCAATCATCAAATTTTAACTCATATTACATAATGAATGTTTTCATATCAATAATGTATCTAATAAATGGTGAATAATATTATTCATTGTGGAATCAATCAATCAGTATAGATAATAATTTGAGTTATGATACATTTACATACTAGTAAATGATATATAAATGACTGATGTTACATAGAGACATTATTCAACCTTGTCTAGATAATTATTAAAATTTACTATTCTGAGACCCCCATAAACTGTAGATCACTATACTCAAACTATATGGTTCATTATATAACATTTTTGTATAAATGTTTATAGTTTTAGGTTTTCATCATCACTTAACAAGTGATCTAAAAAATCATATTCATTAATTAAATTTTCCTTGGTCCCATTAGTGATGATTTTCCCAATATGGAATATCTAAAATATGACATATATAGTATTCTATTAATGGGATTAAATGTACAAATTATGATAGTAGAGTTAGTGATATTATTTAATAAAAAATATAATATTTGTTGATGATATTTCAAACTATGGATAAAAACCAAAAAAAATCCATCATTTAAACTAGAACAAGATTAGATCCCAAATCTGACCATCGGTATATGGGATAATTTCCATGAAAAGTCACAAGGGAATCATGTGGTCCTTATATATACCCATCCGTAATTGGGATATAATTTAATCATAATTTTAAAATAAGATCATATATGGAACTTAATGTGGTAGAATTATATTCATCACAATTAAAAATACCAGGAATTCCAATGAAAACTACTCCTTGATAGTGAGAAAGTCAGAATAATTGGTGAGTAATTAATATTTTACACAAACAAGTTCATGAAATATCATGTATTTTTATGTACTATAATATTATACAACATTAAAATATACTATTTCCACACTAAAACCCCATGGGATTTAATATTTCCTACTAGAATATTACGGAAAACCATTAGCTGCGAATAATTTATCATTATGAAATTGACAAAACAAAATCCTTTTTATTATTGGATAATCGTACAACCACATAGTATTCGGGTATATATTTAAAACAATAGGATATGGGATTATTGTTGATTAATTTATATATATTGATATACCCTCCTAAAGTAAAAAATAGAACCATAATCCAACCACTGGGAGAATAAAATGATTTCTATATTTATTAAATTTTTCCAAAGAATACATTGTTAATATTTGTTCAGATAACACTAATAAATTTCAATCTCGTTGTTGATAATCAATAAATAATAATAAATCAAATGGGACACTATCCACAATTTTATGTTTGATAACCCATCAATGTTCAGTAAGGATAACTATAGTGAGGTCAAATAGAAAAAAACATCAATGTGAAAATCCAAATGAGATTTCATAATAAGATCATTTATAAAAAAAATTATCCTTTCCATCATTATAGGATATAAAATTGTCAAAATCATGTAGGGACTATGAATCTATGAACTCATGCATCAAAATTATGTTCAAAAAAATTATATCTATTTTTATATGAAATTAAAATTAAGAATAAAAATATAATTTTACAATATATGACATTTAAAAATCTAGATTTCCGAGAATTGAACATATATATAACAATTTAAAAAATCTTTACAAAAAATTGTCTTCACCTCCACTAACCCATTATATGAAGTAAACACAGTATTGAAATTCTACTATACAATTGAGAATAGAAATTAACTAATAGGGTGAGAATTAGTTTTTCTAGTGAGTGTTATTAAATATAATTTAGAAATTATTTTTTAAACAATAATATTTATATCAAAAAAATTATTAAAATAAGATCATGTTATGAAAAAATTTAGAGAATTATTTCCCAAACATTGAATTTTTTTTAAATATTACATTGGATTAATCTTTTTGAAAATAATAAACATCACAAATTGATAATATTACATATCAGCCCCTAAAAACTATAAGGCAATATATTTGTATCACATGTATGATAATATGATCTATTTTTGTGGGTTAATTCACTACAACATAACCTATCATTCGATACACTAATGACAAACATTTACAAACTAATTTAAATGGTCATGGAATTCTTATTAAATTCCCAAAACCATTAAAAATATCACTTATATTATGTTTATTGAAGAAAATATTTATTTCCCATCATAAAATTTTTCAAAAATATTTAGGCGAAATCCATACCTTCACAAGATTTCATTAGTTTTAAAAATTTATAAACTAAATTACATAAAATTTTAAAATAACATAGAATTTTAAAATCATGAAATTATTATTATATATTTAGTTTATGTCCAAATAAAATTATTAATGACATTCATTTATGTTCAATGAATAATTTCATATAAAATGAAATGTTTTATTAAATTCGTTTTCATCATGCATAAAATCATATCGTATATTTATATTATATAATAAATATATCACTAAAATAGAATATATTATCCATTTTGAATTTTCAATTCCAACAATAAGAAAGTAATTCATTATGGGTTTATATTGTAGAATAAAATAAAATTACCTAGAAATTTCTTTATATTGGGTTTGTAAGAATAATTATCATTCCAAGGTTTCAAATTGAATCGATGTATTATATAAACCAAAATATATCCTTATGTAAAAAAATCATATATGAATGTATTTTTTTTATATGGGTAATAGTCAAATCAAATCTTCAAAAAAATTGGAATTGTTGTTTTAAAAAGATAACCCTAATAATTTTATTTACATCTTTTTATTATAAATTTAATAAAAAACAATTTATATATATTTATATATCTAACATTTTATTTCAAAATCACCACATAAAAAACCATATATTAGAAAATATATTGATATCTTATGAAATAAAACAAAAAACAAATCCCATAGCATAAATGGAAGAATTGAAAGCCTTTTGCTTCAAGATTCCAAAACAATGAAAAAGAGTGTGTTTGGGGAGCATTGTATTATTTACTATGGATGTCCCTGACTGATGGTTTATATGTATAATGATTAGAAATTTTAATGATTCATTAATAGAAATAAAGTGTAGTATGACACTCCTTCAGTTAGAAAATTAGTTATATGAGGGTTTATTTATTTGAAATTATTCATTTTATTAGTTTTTATATAATACAAATGTTTCATACATTTTAAATAATAAAAATATGTTTAAAAATATTCTAAAGTATATTTTTATAATGGGTAAACATTATTTTTTCATGATTCACATAAGCACAAACATTCATATTTTTTTTGAACGATAACAAATTAGAGAAAAAAAATCCCAAATACAGAAATGGATTAGTTTTTTAAATTAATCAACCAATTATTTTTACAGAAAACCATTATTGTGATAGTTGACGGTTGTATGGGGCCTCAATGAAAAAGGATTAGGTTGTGTAGGTCAAAACGATATAAGAGTTCAATGGGACAAAAAATTATAACAGTGTTTGACATTATGAGAAATGATCAACTATATTGATGATCCCAATATCAGTTGTAATTCTAAGTTAGCATTTGTATAAACCCACATAGAAAAGGGTGGTCTGTTGAGTGGCCCATTATAAGCTAGATTGTAAGTACTCTACCCTGATAAGATAAATACAAACACCAATCGATCCTTATACATGAAAACCAATTTGATTTTCCCCAACCCTCACCCCATGGGACCCTGTACATGGGTCCACCATATGAACAACTCTATCTATTATACTTCATGTAGCTACTGTGACCCTTGTTTGGGTTGACTCCTCCCACTTGGGGTCGACCGATCATGGGTCCTCTTTGTTGTTGATTCAGTCTCCGAGGCACTGAAGTCTTGGAATTTTATATTTAATATTATAACACATATATTTGTTTCAAATTATGTAACCTAATATATTTTACAAATTAAAACAACTAACAATATTTTTAAATAAATGAAAATAATCCATTTTAATGTACTCAAAATATGATTTCAATACCTCAATGTTCTTTTAAATAATCTCTATTACTTATTTGTAAAAATATGTAATAAAATAAATATTTTAAAGTTATACATTTTGATGTTTTATTAAAATAATGAACATTAAAGACTATAATTTTGAACTGATATTGTTTCTATATATTCCATTTTTTAAATAAAAAATTAAGTAATTTTTTTAATTTTTAAATAATTCCATTTAAATAATATAATTTTATTTAAAAATTCCAAAACTATTGTAATAAAATAATATTTTAAAAACATCAATATGAAATCATTACTTAAAATAATCATCCTTATATTTCAGATTTTACTATTAATCATTCTTTCATTTAAACATAATTTATTTTATTTACTATAAAATATAATAATCATTGTTACATAATAATGTAATATTTTTTTAAAATAAATTTGTTTTGTAAAAACATTTTCCAAATTTGAAACAAATTAGATACAAAATTATTATAAAATTAACTTTGGAATATCTTTTGATGTTACATTCATACCCCAATAAAAGAATTATGCCCTCAAAATTGGATCATCATGAATATTATAATTCAAAAATTCTATCCTTGAAATTATAAAAAACTATGAAGACTAATATTTTAAACTCTACCAGCAACAACTAATCACTAATGAATTCTAAACATTTTCTCTGATACCAATTAGGAATCCCGAATCCTCTGATTTTATATTGTCATAATGAAATTATTTTGTATTTTTTTATAAAAGTGAAATAAAATATTAAAAGATGATTTTTCAAACAAGGACCTTTTCCACATAGGTGTTATAAAATTATAAATATACATTATAGTTTATAGAAGATGTACAAAAAATCGTCTTTGTGTGCACTACCTCCTTATATAAAATACACACCAAATGAAGATTCATCAAAACCTATGAAAAAATATATCTTAATCAATCATTAATGAATAATTATAGTCGTTTAACACTATATATATATATGAATGTAGGTATTTAGGTGATTTTTATTGTGATATGTTTAGATATTTTATTTGTTATATAATATATATATATTATAAATTTAAAATAAAAAAAAGAAACGTTTTACAATGTAGATTTCAATGCATGATATCTGTTATTTAATTATTTTATTATAAACTCAAACAATTATATTATTTTGGGATTAAAGGTGATATAGATATTTATATATCTATAAGGCCCCAGCCTTAAACCTTACTTAATATTGAATTAAATGAATAATTCACATTGAGTATCTTTTCAGGTTTAGTGTTTTAGAGAATTAGGTTATAACTATTACATATCAAATGATTACAAAGTAGACACTTCTACTATGTTTCCATAAAATAAAAACTCTTTAAAAAAACATGTCTAGTTCCATGTTTTAGATAGCATGACTTTCCCTTGATCCCATCCTTTACCCTATTCCACATTAAGTCATGTGAAAAACATTTCAATAAAAAACTTGGGGTGAGCATAAAAAGATTAGCAGGGGATACAAAAAGAATGAAAACTGTTAGTTTTTCAAAACAACAAATAAACCATGTATACTTTATCAAAGTAATACCTTTCACTTTTAGGAAATAGTAAAGACTCTTCATTGAATAAAATATCATTATAAACCCTTTTGTAACCAAAAAATTACCATAAAACCCATATAAAGAACACATAACATATAAAGGATACCTGGGAAATAAACATACTTAAATGGAATAACCATATGGTCGACTTCCACACATACGTAATGGAATAGCCATACGGCCGACTTCCATACCCAATGCATTGGAGGTTATAACGTAACCACCCATCCAGGAATTCACAGCACCACCCATCATATGGTTTATCATGTAACCACCTGTAAAATGTCTATGTACCATTATTACACATAAAATATTTAAAATATAAACATTTCAACAACAAAATTTCATTTTCAATCACAATAAGTAATTCCAATTTATTGAATTAAGCAATCCATTTTCAAAAACCATTTAAAAGAGATTTTAGATTCAAAGTGTCCCATACCACATTGATGATTTTAATGGAATTATAATTTTAATACCTTAATGTCAATATAAATTAATACTGAAAACCATTTTGAAAACATGGACATTAAAGATAATGATTTAGAATAATGAATCATTAAATCATTTAAAACGATATTTTTGTTAAAGAGTTTTTAACAAAATGAGAGACTCTTGAATACAATTAATTGTGGAATAACATGTAGTAATCTGAGCTTCATAATATCATGAGAATTAATGGATTCATGATATAATATGTCAAAGGATAGTATACACACCATATAAGTTTGAATTGGTTCATAACAACAATGAAGTCTCAGTGGAAATGTAAATTGAGATGAAATCCATTATAAAGATGGTATCCTTAAATTAAGGATAAATCTCTCACATAATTATGTGTGTGAAATATAAATACACCCAACATAAGTGGATAATAAGTGTGAAACAATCATAAGTCATTCACACATAATCTTGGAAAAACAAAACTAATGACATAGATATTTGACTAAATGAAATGAGATTGTGTTATGACTTCCCATACAAGTTCGTAAGAATTTATCATTAAAATGATTATGTGTAGAAATAACATTTCCACAAAATCGTTTTTGGAAATTAAAAAAATAGAGATTCCATGCATAATCTTGGAATAATAAAATCAATAAGTAGAGGTTTGACCCAAAGAATTGAAAGTGGGTTTGGAAGTTCCCTTACAGAAATCTGACAGCCTAACGGCGTCACTTTAAAATTCATAAAATGAGTTGATGAGAGAAAAAATGGTATCTCATCACTTGGACATAAAATTTACATAAATAAGGATATATAAGAACATATCCCAACATAATAGTATGTGAATTAAAAGACATAACAAAAGAAGACTTTTAAAATGAGGATGGTGAAAGGTTCCCATACCGAGTTGTGTAACTTTTGAAAAGTACACCCCATGGAATAAGGGTCAAACAATGAAGATGTAAATACACATAAATGAAATTATACTACACAATGTCTATAGTAATGTGCAGTACATACACCCCTCAAAAGAAAATAGTGGAAAATTTAGTATAAATGTCACGAGAATAAAAGTGAGATGAAAAATCTCTTACGAAAACTCGGCAGCCTAACGGTGCCACTTAAAGCATCCAAAAATGGATTTATGAGATAAAATAGGGTCTCTCATAATATGAACATTAAAATTAATGTATGAGTAATATAAAATAACATCCCCTATCATAACAAATATGAGATTAAATGGAATGATATAAAAGAGTGTACTTAAGAAGAAAGAGAGGGGTAGGATCCCTTACCTCGGGTCCGACATGACTCGATCGTTCTTTAATATCCTGAATAATAAACATTAGTTAATTTATACATTCTTAAGAATATTTTTTCAAGTTCATTATTATTTTTATATCACTTATTTCCATGTTATAAAAATTATGTAATCATTTACGTTAATAATGATTGTTTTGTCGATATTTGGTTCTTATGTCAAAAGTGGACTTCTTACAATTACATGTTGTTCATGTGGTCAAAGGTTCATTATATCCAGAATGATATTCATGATTTGGATATCATATATATAATATATATCTATATTATACAAGTATTTATAATAAAAAATAATCATTTAGAGGTAAGAAATGAAATGCACCGTTCATGGAGACGGTAAGCCGTACGTACCCATGAACGCTACATTCATTTCTATGTCGTATTAATGGAATTAAAACCAAATGATAGGTATGTATATTTTAATTCCATAATTATATTCATCATTTATATGTAACGTACATCATATATAATAACTTTAAATCCATCCTTTATACATCCCACATATGGAATTAATAAATCAAATAACTTTGAGGAGACGGTAGTCCGCACTTCCTAAAAAGAAATTATCATGTTTACCCACAATGGAATCTCTGAAGGAATGCAACAAAAGAAAAATACAGAAGCTTAAGTAAAACATAATCATATTATATATCATATATAGATATAGTGACATCTTAATGTCCACCTTTGAAGGTGTTATATGAGTGTTGAAAAATCATTGTTTCTTGAGGCAGAAATTCGCCATCCACAGAAAGAGTATGATCTTTAACCGTTAGATGTAGGTGTGTGTAAGTGTAGCTCGATTGCTTCTTATAAAAACATCCTAGTATATTGAAGATACTGGAGTTATTACAAAAGAAAAGAATAAAAATAGTTTAGGGGGTTGGAGAAGCAAAATAATTCAAAAGAACACAAGAGAAGACACTACCTTTAAATCAGATATCTATTTTTGATTGAGCTCAAAGGCTTCCTTGAGAAGAATTATGCCCAAATTGAGGCTTATATGTGTAATATAGGGTTTTGGAGAGACAAAATGGGAAGGGTTTGGCCGAGCCAAAGGCTTTAGAGGTATGGGTAAGGAGGTAGAGGTGGGGGCCTTATATAAGAGGAGAGGAGGGGCACTCTTGGAACGTAAGGAAAAGATACTTTATTGTAGAATGAGTTTCGAATTTTAAAGGTCCCACATTTATGTGTTTCGAGGATAAGGTGGTAAGGGTTCGAAATATACTCATCCAATAGGTTCTGGACAGGTGTAAGTGATAGATTTTACATTATCCTTTCATTTTATTTAAATCCATTATTAATGAGGTAATCGCTGCACCATTATGATGTCATAAATAATTTCATTTATTTAATGTCTTAAAATTTAAAAAAAATTCATGATGTATTAAATATTTTTACCTTTCCAATTACTATTTATAGTCCAAAATTTGACTTGTATAACCCCATGTAAAAATAGTTTTAGTAAAACAACTCATGTTTGTGTCATTTTTAATTTTACATTAAATAAAAAGTTATTTATGTCATTTCCCAACCAAAGTGGCTCCATGGGGTCCCCAACTTGACCCATGGATTGTCTTGGTCAACCATGACACATCCAATATGGTTAGGACATGTGTCATGCTCATCTCATATTATTAAAACATTATTTTTACATTAAACTACAATAATTACCTCTAATCGCGATTAAGAACATAAAATTTACTATTCACCAAAAAATTATTTTAATCCCATTGTACCAAATTTTACTTCCTAATGACAAACATTTATGTTGGATTTTTGAAATTCAAAACACAGAGGTGGCAAATTTTCATTTAAATGAATAATCAGTTTCATTAACTACCACTTAGTGGTTTCACTATTAATCAAAAATTGAAGTTTTTCAGAAAAATACCAAAAATTCACCATAAGCTATATTTGATAATACAAATTCAAAAATAAAGTCTATTTTACAAAATTGAAAACATATAAGTTTCATTAATTAATTTAATAATTAATTCCCGTTGTCAAAACAAATAGCGTGTTTTTAAGAAACAATAAGTATCAAAAGATTGACTCTAGTTTAAGTCCAATTTCAAGATGAAATTAATTACAACGACCACTATTGGATTAAATGGTAAAAATATATTGTAATTGAACTTTAAAACCAATTCAAAAGATAATATAATCAAATAAATAAATTAGATTAAAAAGAGGTTTTGAATTAAAATACAACATTTTTCACTATTCATTAAAAAATGATCTTTATCAGAAAAATACCAAAAAATTAGACAATGTAAATTTTGATGTCCCGATTCTAAAGAAGAATTTTATTTTGTCAAATATAACACATAAAATTGTCATAAAGTTGATTTAAAATAGGTTCGCCTTTAAAAGACGGTTAATCGACCTTTTAAAGAATATTAAAATGTTTATGATTAAAAATTGGATTCATTCTCATTTTCAATCCTCTAACATTTATTGTAAGGAGTAAAAATATCTGACAAACATACATAATAATTTTTTAGTTAGTTAAGTTCTTTCCTGCCATTATAATGGCTAGGCGTTATCTACCATTTAAAATTATATTATTTTATTATTAGAGTGCGATGTAAGATTTCAAAGGAACTCGTTGTCACGTATTGGGTACGCCATCGAGCATAGCTTTCCCTTTAAAGTAATATTAATATTTTTTTCACAAATAGGGATAAATATAAAAATGTCATATTGTTTATTTACCTTGGGTGTTACATCCATCCCCCCTTTTGAGAATTGTGTCCTCGCAATTTTAAAATTGGGCATGAAAAAGCCATTTTAAGTCCTACATCGGAAAAGGAGTAAATTAAACTATAACTTTAAAAGAAAAAAAGGGAAGTACGAAGGTCACCCGAGTTAACCCATACTAGGATTCAATGTATGAAAATATGGACATGGAGGAAAAAAACAAAGGGTCATGTTCTGATGGAGAGTGATAGTAAACATGTCTAGGAGAAAGTTAACCATAAGAAAATCGCAAACTTGTGATGGGTTAAACGGTATTGGATTCCCCAGTAGGAAAAGTTAATGGACTTCATTTTTTTAGTTACATATCATTGAGGAATTTATTTTTGAGCTTAACTAAAACACATTGAAACTTACTTACTTGTCATGTTGACTTTCAAATTGTACTAGATTTCTTACACGAACTCATATTTTCTCCAAAAGATGAGTATTTAGGATGACTTGGTTACATTAAGAGAGATATAATCAACATCTAGAGAATCACCTACCCAAGAAAAGAGAACTATATACTAACCATGTATTTAGACAATAACCAAATCCAAAACCAAAAAGGTTAGTACAAGATCAAATAATCCAAAAAAGGATAACCCATTATAAAAAAATCTATTCTTAATCTCCAAAATTTGTCCAACAAAATACAAAGTTCAACGAGGATCATTCTATAAGAAAAATTTCCATAAAATTATTCAAAGTAGACCATACTAATATTGAATCCCAAATATTTGAAGGATTTAATGACATAGTCTTCCAAGGTACAAATAAACTTTTATCTCCAAATAACATCAATTGCTCTTAAATTCTCATATTGAAAAGTAATTAACCCAATCACATATCCTTGATGATAGGTTAATCATTTCCATAGATAACCCAAAATAAACATACTCTTGATTCCTAAAATCATCTAACAAAAAAGAATTTGTCAAACTAACCAGGGACTTCATGTAGTCCAGTGGTTGGTGATAAATACCAGTCGCACATTGGTTGTGGGTTCGATTCCCACAGCTTTGTCCAACGCGACGATTTGTCACAGAGTCTACATGTTGTACTTTTTCCAAAAATCTATAATTTTTAAAATATTCCCCAAAACGAGATAAAATCATCAAAAATAATCAAAACATATGTTAACCACAAGTTTATCTCATGCCTTTCACATTCCATCATAACATATAGTAACCCATAATTACCTCAAAATTAAGGATCATATAAACCCAAATGGTTCTTTATAACTATGTCCACAAAAGAACAGATAACTATTCCTTGAATAAAATTTTCATATATCAAACATCAGGGTTACACATACTATAAAAAGTCTTCTAATGTAACCCCATCATCAAAAGAGACATAATACTCTTAATAATTTCACCATAACTCTTGAAGCCTCTATATGTTGACTTCTTACTCATTCAACATTCTTCATGATCCATTAACAATTCCTTTCCAACATATTTTGAAATAATTCTTTCCTACAAACAAAATCATGAATCATATCCTAAGATTCCAAAATAGGAAAACAAAAGTTATGAAATAATTCATACCTTAGATTGGTCATTGTCAGTTTCTTCATCCTCAATTGGAATGGAATTAGGTATTAGTAAACAAATATTTGTACGATCTCGGTGATCCCATTCCCAAAACATCTTCATAGGACATGTGTTTGCATAATGACCATGCACACCACAATTAAAACATTCAATTGATCCCTCAGAAAGAACTTCTTTCCGTTTCCTCGAGTCAACTAGATGCTTCCTTTTTCCATGGCAGGTTCTTACTTTATGACCTTCATTTCCACATCTATATAATATTTCTATCCCTTTGAAACATTTTCCTAGGTGTTTCTTTCCACATCTTTAACACATAGGGTTTTGAACACAATTACCTTTATGATTATTACCTGTAGTTCCGTAGGGATTTCTTTCTCTCATATATGATGCCTTATAGAAATCTCCAAGGTTTAGGTGGTCAATAATGACTCCAGATAGTTGGTTGAGGATAAACACATGATTTCTCATTACAGCTCCCATATCATTCAGTTGCTCGCTCAGAAAACTGTCACAGTTTCCTTCACATCCACTGTTACATTGGTTCCTGCTAGATCCAGCCATTTACTAAAACCAAAAAGGACATTGTGAGTATATAAACAAAACCATCATGTACGAATGAGAAAGATAAACACTAAGATATACTTACTCATTCACTTTATCTAAAACTAGGACTCTTTCTGAAATCCTATCCATTATGGTAATGTCACTTTTGCTTAGTGGATACCCTAACCTCTAAAGTTATCTATACCGACCTCTGATACCAACTATAAGGCCCCAGCCTTAAACCTTAATTAATATTGAATTAAATTAATAATTCACATTGAGGATCTTTTCAGATTTAGAGTTTTAATGAATTGGGTCATAACTATTAAATCTCAAAGGATTACAAACCAGACACTTCTACTAAGTTTCCACAAAATAAAAACTCGTTAAAAGAAACATGTCTAGTTCCATGTTTTAGATAGCATGACTTTCCCTTGATCCCATCCTTGACCCTATTCCACATTATGTCATGTGAAAAACATTTCAAAAATAACATGGGGTGAGCATAAAACGCTCAGCAATGGATACACAAAGAATGAAAACTGTTATTTTTTCAAAGCAACATGTAAACCATGTATACATTATCAATGTAATACATTTCTCCCTTAGGAAGTAGTAAAGACTCATCACTGAATAAAATATCATTACTTACCCTTTTGAAACCAAAACATTACCATAAAACCCATATAAAGAACACATAACATATAAAGGTAACTTGGGATATAAACATACTTAAATGGAATAATCATACGGTCGACTTCCACACGTACTTAATGGAATAACCATACGGATGACTTCCATACCCAATGCATTGGAGGTTATAACGTAACCACCCGTCCTGGTATTCACGGCACCACCCGTCATATATTTTATCACGTAACCACCCGTAAAATGTCCAAGTACCATCATTACACATAAAATATTCAAAATATAAACATTTCAATAACAACATTTCATTTGCAATCAAAATAATTAATTCCATGATATTGAAATAAGCAATCAATTTTCAAAAACCATTTAATAGAGATTTTTGAATCAAAGTGTCCCATACCACTTTGAAGCATTTAATGGAATTATAATTTTAAAACATTAATGTCCATATAAATAAATACTGAAAACCATTTTAAAAACATGGACATTAAAGACAATAATTTAAAATAATGAATCATTAAAACATTTAAAATGATATTATTGTTAAAGAGTTTTTAACAAAATGAGAGACCCTTGAATACAAATAATTGTGGAATAACAAGTAATCCGAGTTTCATAATATCATTAGAATAAAGGTATTCATGATATAATATATCAAAGGACAGTATACACACCATATAAGAGTTAATTGGTGCATAACAACAATGAAGTCTCAATGGAAATGTAAATTGAGATGAAATCCATTATAAAGATGGTATCCTTATCTTAAAGATCAATCTATCACATAATTATGTGTGAGAAATATAAATACACCCAACATAAGTGGATATTAAGTGTGAAACAATCAGAGGTCATTCACACATAATCTAGGAAAAACAAAACCAATGACATAGATATTTAACTCAATAAAATGAGATTGAGTTTTGATTTCCCATACAAGTTCGTAAGAATTTATCAATGAGATGATTATGTGTAGAAATACCATATCCAAAAAGGTTTGTGGATATTAAAAAATAGATATTCTACACATAATCTTGGAATAATAAAATCAAGAAGTAGAGGTTTATCCCAAAGAATTGAAAGTGGGTTAAGAAGTTCCCTTACAGAAATCTGACAGCGTAACTGCGTCACTTTAAAAATAAGAAAATGAGTTGATGAGAGAGAAAATGGTATCTCATCACATGGACATAAAATTTACATAAATAAGGATATATATGAACATATCCCAACATAAAAGTATGTTAATTATAAGACATAACAAAAGAAGTCTTTTAAAAAGAGGAGGGTGAAAGGTTCCCTTACCGAGTTGGGTAAGTTTCGAAAAGTACACCCCATGGAAGAAGGGTCATACAATGAAGATGTAAATACCCATAAATGAAATTATACTACACAAAGTGTATAGTAATGGGCAGTACATACACCACTCAAAGGAAATACTGGTAAATGTAGCATAAATGTCACGAGAATAAATGTTATATGAAAAATCCCTTACGAAAACTCGGCAGCCTAATGACGCCACTTAAAGCTTCCAAAAATGGATTTATGAGATAAAATATGGTCTCTCATAATATGAACATAAAAAGTAAAGTATGAGTAATATAAAAGAACATCCCCCAACATAACAAAGATGAGATTAAATGGAATGACATAAAAGAGTGTACTTAAAAAGAAAGAGAGGGGTAGGATCCCTTACCTCGGGTCCGACATGACTCGATCGTTATTTAATGTCCTGAATAATAAACTTGAGTTAATTTCAACTTTATTAAGAACCTTTTTAAAAGTTCATTATTACTTTTATATCACTTATTTCCATGTTATAAGCACAATGTAGTCATTTGCGTTAATAATGTTTGTTTTGTCGATATTTGGATCTTAAGTTGAAAGTTGACATCATACAATTACATGTTGTTTGTGTGGTCAAAGGTTCATTATATTCAGAATGATATTCATGATTTTTAAATCATATATATCATATATATAGATATAATACAAGTATATATAATTTTACATAATCATTTCGAGGTAAGAAATGAAATGCACCGTTCATGGAGATGGTAAGCCGAACGTACGCATGAACGCTACTTTCATTTCTATGTATTATTAATGGAATTAAAACCAAATGAGAGGTATGTATATTTTAATTAAAGAATTATATTCATCATTTATATGTAACATAAATCGTATATAATAACTTTAAATCCATCTTTTATACATCCCACATATGGCATTAACGAATCAAATCACTTTGAGGGGGCGGTAGTCCGCATTTCCTAAAATGAAATTATCATGATTACCCACAATGGAAACCATAAATGTATGGAAAAAAAGAAAAATAAAAAATCATAAGTAAAACATAAAAATATTATATATCATATTTAAATATAGTGACATCTTAATGTCCACCTTTTAAGGTGTTATATGAGTGTTGAACAATCTTCGTTTCTTGAGGCAGAAATTCACCATCCACAGAAACAGTATGGTCATTAACCATTAGATATAGGTTTGTGTAAGTGTAGATAGAATTATTCTTATAAAAAAAATCCTATTATGTTGATTATAATGGAGTTTTTACAAAATAAAAGAATAAAAATAGTTTAGGGGATTGGAGAAGCATAATAAAACAAAAGAACACAAGGGAAGACACTACCTTTAAATCGGGTAACTATTTTTGATTTGAGCTCAAAGGCTTCCTTGGGAAGACTTCTGCCCAATGTGAGGCTTCTAGGTGTACTAGAGGGATATTGAGAGACAAAATGGGAAGTTTTTTCTCAAGCCAAAAGCTTTAGAGGTGTGTGTAAGGAGGTAGAGGTGGGGGCATTTTAGAAGAGAAGAGGAGGTGGACTCTTGGAAAGTAAGGAAAAGTTACTTTATTTTAGAATGAGTTTCGGATTTTAAAGGTCCCACATTGATGTGTTTTGAGGATAAGGTGGTAAGGGCTCGTAATATACTCATCTAATATGTTCTGGACATGTGTAGGTCATAGATTTTTCAGTATCTTTTCATTTTATTTAAATTCTTTATCAGTGAGTTAATCGCTGCATCATTATGATGTCATAAATAATTTCATTTATTTAATGTATAAAAGTTAAAAAAATATAATGATGTAGGAAGTCTTTTTAGATTTCCAATGACTATTCATAGTCAAAAACCTGATTTGTATAACCCCATGTAAAAATTGTTTTAGTAAAAAAAATCAAGTTTGTGTCATTTTTAATTTTACATTAAATAAAAAGATATTTATGTCATTTCCCAACCAAAGTGGCTCCATGGGGAACCCAAGTTGACCCATGGATTGTATTGGTCGGACATGACACATCCAATAAGGGTAGGACATGTGTCAAGCTCATCTCATATTATTAAAACATTATTTTTACCTTAAACTACACTAATTACCTCTAATTGCGATTAAGAACATAAAATCTATTGTTCACCAATAAATTATTTTAATCCCATTGAACAATATTTTACTTCCTAATGACAACAATTTATGTCGGATTTTTGATATTCAAAACACAGAGGTGGCAATCTTTCATTTAAATGAAAAATCGGTTTCTTTAACTACCAGTTAGTGGTATCACTATTCATCAAAAATTGATGTTTTTCAGAAAAATACCAAAAATTCACCCTAAGATATATTTGATATAAGAATTAAAAAATAAAGCCTATTTTACAAAACTCAATACATATAAGTTTCATTAATTAATTTAATAATTAATTCCCACTGTCAAAACAAATACTGTGTTTTTAAGAAACAAGAAGTATCAAAAGATTGACTCTAGTTTAATTCCAATTTCAAGATGAAATTAATTCCAACGACCACTATTGGATTAAATAGTAAAAATATATTCTAATTGAACTTTAAAACCAATTCAAAAGATAATATAATCATATAAATAAATTATATTAAAAAGAGGTTTTGAATTAAAATACATCATTTTTCACTGTTCATTAAAAAATGAACATTATCGGAAAAATAACAAAAATTTACACAATGTAAATTTTGATGTCCCAATTTTAAAGAAGAATTTTATTTTGTCAAATATAACACATAAAATTGTCAAAAAGTGGATTTAAAATAGGTTCACCTTCAAAAGGCAGTTAATCGACCTTTTAAAGAATATTAGATTGTTTATGCTTAAAAATTGGATTCATTCGCATTTTCAATCCTCTAACATTTATTGTAAAGACTAAAAATATTTTACAAACATACATAATAATTTTTTAGTTAGTTCCATTCTTTCTTGCCATTACAACGGCTAGGCGTTAACTACCATTTAAAATAATATTATTTTATTATTAGAGTGCAACATAAGATTTAAAGGTACTCGTTGTCGCGTATTGGGTACGCTATCGAGAATATCGTTCCCTTTAAAGTAATATTAATATTTTTTATTCACAAATAGTGATAAATAAAAAAATTTCATATTGTTTATTTACGTAGGGTGTTAAAATATCATTCTTCCTTTGGATGATGGGGAATTAAAAAATTTAAATCCATCAAAGAATATCATTATTTATTGAATCAACCATGTGAGTTTTAGTGAATAATGTTATTGATTTGGGATATTGATGAAGGGGACATTGAAAATGGTTGAAGAGGATGCATAGGTGACGTGGGTATTCAAGTTTGAATTATCATGGACGATGAAAAGTGGAATCAATCAGAAAAATTTATGTACGTTTCAGATGATCTCGATCTGATAAAATGGTAGAGAATTCATTTGTGCCATCCCACATCGAAATGGGTAGTCTATCGAGTGACCCTATAATAGATAATAAGTGTATAATGTCCTGGTTGAGATGACCACTTAGCAAAATACTATAACGGTAGTTAGCAAGGCATTAGTAATGTGTCCTTCTATGCACGAGGCTTTTGAATTTTAGTGATTCTCTATGTATATGATATCGGGGTAGTCTATAACATCATGATTAAAGTGGAATAATGTTTTCTATGATTAATAAAAAAATACCAATGTGGAAGTACTAAAATATGAATGAAAGTGAAATAGAATAAGAATATAAATTTATTATAATATGTATCTAATGAAAATGTTAAACAATGAATTATAATCCTTAAAATGACATGTAATGAAAAAAAGACATACAACATGTAGTATCAAATAGTTGAGTAGAAGAATAAGTAAATAAATATAATCCCAGAAAGTTAATTCTACTAGTATCTTAAGCTCTAGCTCAATCATGTTCTCAAAACACACAAGTACAACTAATGCAACAGAAGCCTGAATCAATGGTACTGTTAACATGATATATACTCAGGTACACTAGTGAAATGGAATACTAACAAGGGTTGGAGATAAAAATAAATAAAGTTACCACACATGTTTTCATCAAGTAAATCATCTCTGTTAATATAAGTAAATATTTGTCCATGTAACATGAATAATAAACAATAGTGAATATATAAATAAAAATTTGCATGATCGGGTTCAAATAGGGCACATGGACAACTCTACTTGGTTTGAATCACAACCGGAATTAGATTATGAATAGTAACCATAAATATATTTAGTAATACATATATAGTAAATATATATCATAACAATCAATGTGAACCTATTTTGTCAATATTTATGAGTCCATATACATAGATTAGTAATTTAAATCTATATTGGAGCATAACATAGTCATCCTTAACTAGCATTAATGAGACTATAAGCTACAACAGAGGATACATGAACTACACCTCATAATGTGTGGGATAATTCATTCTCATCACTCAAGATGGGGAGTGTAAAATCATGGCAACATTATAATGGTGGTGACTGGGACATCATGTCAATAATCATCAACGGATGTGGTGAATCATTCCCACCATCCTCCTAGTATCACTAGAGTGAGACATCAATATGAACAATATATGTAATGAAAAATGATACCTATATACTCAATGAAACCCTTATTTTCTTCCACATCTTAAATATATTGGTTATTTTCAATTGAAAAATATTAGAATCCAAGAGGCATTGCCTCTGATGATTTATATTTACTAATCAAAATTATCACTAATGGAATTAGTTTATAAATATATCATTTATTGAGAATGTAATAATTGGTTTGGAATATTTATCATTAAATTTTCCATTCTATAAAATCTTGTAATTTATTCATGTAAAGAAAACCATTATGAACATGAGATCTCATATTAACTACTCATATAGTGTAAAAAACCATCATGAATAAACTATCCAATTAATGACATTTCACTAAATCTATCAAATCCTAAAAATTATTTTATCAATTATTAATGAGGTACTAAAATGGTAGAATAGTCAATTTATAAATTCCCTATATTGATAAACCTATTTATTAAGCATGAAAAGGGATAAAGATGGTTTTTGTTCATTATTTATTTCGATAGGTGTCAGAAAAATCATTAATATACATGGTTCATTTGAAAAATATAGTTTTTATCCACATAGATATTAAACTCATTTTTAGTCCGTGCACTTATAAGGCTCCATAATTTAGATAAAAATATATATTAAAGGATGGAATAGAAATTTAGGATTTACCTATGTGTCCTTGAAGAAAACAACACATATTTCTATCAACAAGAAAACATATAGGAAAACACACCATTCATAAGTCCAAGAAAGATACAATTTAGTAAACATGTCAATGTAATTTTGATGAAATCAAAAATCAACCATGGGTTTTTTTAAGGACATAAAATTTTTTATCCACTATTCATTTCTCAAAATTATACATCAATTATATTCATCATAACTCAGTTCATATTAATAAAAATTATTAATGTATAAAAAATATAGTGACACATTAACAATGTTCAATTAGAAATTTAGTATGTATTATTATTAATTGTACAAATACCTTAAATGGAAAATTCTATTTAAAATCTAAGCTGAATTCCAAGAAAATGTTTTTGGCATTTATCAAATTAATTCTCAAGTGGGAATTCAAGTGGTCACACCCTACGTGTGTCTGTGATCAATGCAATATTAACATATTTACATAAATATTATCAATGGGTGAAATCGATTGTGTGTAAAACAGATAAAACAAAGAATAAAATTCATCAGAGTCACACGGTAAGGCTAGTTCCAAACAGAATAAAATATTTAAAATTTATAAGAAAAAGGAAAAGGAAAAATCTTTAGGCCATATAAAATTATTCTTAATAATTTTTACCTATCAAATATCAAGGGTTGATAATGTCAGTTTTGAATATTATTTTTGAAATATTTATTCAACGAAAAAACAGGGAAAATCAGATTGTACCTTGATAACATGTCAAAGAGAAGATGAATCAAAATAAATTCCAAAGCAATTAATAGATTATCGATGAAGATACATAGAGGCCAACGGAAATTGATTATGAAATCAGAAATTATATTTATCACTATGCATAGGATAGAGATAATGAGAATCCCACAAAAGAGGAGATGCCATAACTGGATAAGTATGAGAAAGAAATAAATGGGAAATGGTTATCAATAATCATTATGGTTAATGGTTAATTTCACCCATAAAACAATATGGAGAATTTTGTAAAATTATTTTTTCTACACTATGTCCCAATTTTGCGACTCCCAATGACTATGAAGCATACCTCATTCAGTTACCATGAATAATTTTTGATACTTTTTATCCAATAGTTCAATGAATTGTGTGACATTATTGCCTATGATGAACTACACTTGATGGATATCTTTATCGTTTGGATAAACCATCGAAAACATGTGGGAATCCATCAACATAAAATTTTCAGGCCACACAGTTTTCTGCATTGGTCCACAAGGTTTCTAGAAATCGATGTGCCCTATATATATCACCCAAACCTGATATTTATAGTGCCCGAGACACTATAAATAGAATGAGACCTTTGAGGGAGACTTCAGGTAGTTAACAATGTGTAATGAAATATATAGGTGTTTTTCAAATCTCATAATTATGTATTGATGTTATATTCATATAAAATATCACCCCCTAATCCCCAAAATTCATATTCTCTTTAAATCTATACCTTGAATCAACGAATGGGTCGATACAACCACTCCAACATAGAAATTTTCATCCCCGAGAAGCCTTCAAGGACAATTTAAACATTTTTTGGAAAACATGGGACGTGATACATCATTGTATTGGTTTTGTTGTCTTTAAAAATTCACAATGATCATATTAGTATTGCGTAATCACATGTTACATAAGCCTTGAAAGAATCATCTATCATAGGTATTTTTACCAGACACTCTACAGTGTTCTTACAAAAGGCTATTTATGAAGATAAATGATCATGCCGTTTTATATTTATAAATTTGGTGGTTTGAGCTCCGCATCCCATGTTTTACCATTTAATGTCTAATTATAATCTACAATACACCCACCATTATAATTTCTTACAAATCACACCATAAGAATTCTTGTGACATTGTCAGCAATATTCATTAGTAGGGTGAACCTGATGTATTCAATGGGATTATTTGTAACATCACATAAAATAAATGATTCTTTATCAATTGACATGACCAAAAATTCTTGTGAAATGTTTTGTACAGGACACTACTGACCCACAAACCAAACCTTCCATATCCTGATGATGTAATTTAAAATGGATTCCTTTGGGCATACAAATTGAACTAAAATGACGAAGTGTCAGGACACTCCGACTAATTTATCACGAAAATGAGTGTCTTATATGGATTTAGTATTTCCATCATAACTACCACGCCTTCCTCCAAACCATCTCATGTTTACGATGATTAGGTTTTCCATTTCCCACAACCAATATCTAGTGACTCTCATCAATCAAACCATCACTTGTTCATATATCGTTTCCATTCCCATACATGAACAATGGTTAAACAAACATCCATCCCAGTTGAAGATTCACCATTTAATCATTACATATGATCCCTAAAACAATTCTATTATCACATTGGATTTATAGAAATGGTTTTCATTTAAATAATCTATTATATTTCATATTCTATATATACATGGGTGATGTTAGTATGAGGCCAAACTGTACACAATAAAGCATTGACTAATACCATAGCGGTGTTTTCCTAGTGATAAAGTTAGGAGAAAATGGATGGTGCCAAAGATTTTGTCCAAGTAGTTGATACATAGAAACCAATGTAAGAATACAGACTAAGAATACCACAAAAAAATCATGCCTGTAGTTATCAACTATCAAAAGAGTTCACATATCAAGCCTAATTTGTCTTAAAACACTAGTGAATTGTACGATTAAATCTCTATATGATCTTCAAGGAAAATTTCAAGGTAGAAGACATGGTCGATGTAAATTGAATGTAAACTAATATTACATAGAATGATTCCAAGAAGATCTATCAAAAAACTACTGTTAAAAAATATGGAAAAATACGGCGTCATCATCAAACAGATCATCGAACTAACTACAATGCCTCCACCAACTGAGGTATTTAATTATATCTCTAGCATAGTAACCAATTTACATCAAGGAAAAATGATGTTTTTTGATGGTTTTTTATGCAACAAAACAAACCAGTATGATGCTTTCAAGAAAGCACCAACATGAATTTACTAAAACCAACATGTCTCTTAGCAAAATTGCAGTGTCTTATAAATAAAAAAAAATAAGGAATGACCCTCCACTCGAATGTGTACTATAGTAGGTACAACTTAAATGTATGTGTGAAAATCCTCCATGTCCTAATACCAAACATCATATCATTTGGAATAAAATTAAAAATAACATGAACGATGGGTCAAAACACATGATAATATTTTATGTCATTCCATTCAATGGTATGAATTTATTCTTTTAGCACATAGTTCACTATACATAGAAGATGCAATGTTAAAATACTCAAAAGTACAATACTCAATAATTTTACTAAACTCATCTGGTTAATTACATAATTTTTGAACTCGATGGGTTTCATGTATATAATTGAGTACTACCCTAAGATTGCATGATCTATATTCACATTCCAGATAATACCTATAGTTATATGATTCCAACAAATTCCTGTATCTGGTGTTTTTAACATGATATTTAATGTAGATTTACATATCATGATTTTATCAACCTAGAAGATGATATTCTAAGATGTCTATCATTGAGGTTGAATGGATAGCCATGTGACCTACTAAATGACCAAAAATAACCTAGTAATGTCTAACCTACAAAAACTATGCTTTACATGATGGTCACCCCAGTAAAAATTTCATGTAAAAAATGACCACCAATAATTATAAGGTATTCATTTATATACCAAATGTTCTAAAATGGATAATGACATGCCTTAGGCACCACAATAGAACAACTAAAAAAATTTAGAAAACAACTTATGTTCTAATAGTTTTACCTATCTTGATAAGGATCCATATATATTCAATGTCATCGACCATATCACTAGGTCACTGTAAATTGTTCTCTTATAGACTAATGCATATAATTTAATACCATTTTTAAGAAAGGGATAATGTCCTATAAAATACACTTATGTTTCCTTTCCATGGAAACTCGAGAGAATTTCTAATTACTCAGACATGATGGTTTATGTTATGTATACTATCTCAAGATCCATTGTCACATCCTTACATTGATTCAATTCTAGTATCTAATCATTTAAATGATTTAAATAACAATTTACTGTACCAATTAGATGAGTTTCACTTGGACAATTATAGGTGACCTATTGGAGCTAGGTTAATCCGAATTGCACACATCGTAACACAAACAAATTGTATTTTTTTACATATTAGTTTCAACAGACTCGTATAGGGTTATATCATAATAATCATGCCCCAATAGAACTATATGGGTCTATTTGTTAATTTATAAGGTTAACGATCACATTTGAGTAAAAAATTACACATATTTCATTGTTATTACTATTTAAAATTATATAATGGTCATATATCATTGATAAATTATAATATTATCTCTCTAAAATTACATAATGTGCCTATACACTATACAGATTAGAATTTGGTTCCAATTAATTGAAAAAATTAACATTTTAAAAATTAAAATTTAACAGCATTTACATTTTAACAAAGGTCACAAGGTATATAAACAAATCTCAAAATATTGTTCAAGAAAACGAGTTAGTTATCCCTATTTATAAGGTTACAATAAACCATTAAAACATAATCTAATTATTTCTTCATTTAAACCAATAATTGTAGGCCACATATTCACATATATATCAAAACCAAACTAACATGTAGTAGTTAAATCAGGTTATATGAAATATACACAATAGTTGATGAATTGTGTCTTTCAAAAATTCTAAAAAAATCTGAAAGATAATCAATTCTATCCTTCTATATTTATCAAATTTTTTGCATCAAAAATAAATAGATATTAGGATGAAATGATTTATAGTGGTTCGGGGAACAATGACCACCTTATCCCCCCCAGCAACGCTCTCATCCATGAGTATGATGATTTTCACTTGTCGATACTCTTTTCAAGAGACCATCCACAACAATGTGTAAGTAGTTGACACCTTAACAGTTTGAGGCTAATAAGATCATTTTGGTTTTGAAAATATGACTGATAAAAATATAGTATGAGAATCGAGTGCACAAAATAGAAGAGTATTGTTTTGATAAATACTTCCCAATTGATCTTCACTGTTGGAGCAGTATGCCGCTGACAATAAATGAATCGTCATCTTTGGAGATGTTTTCCATCAAGTAAGTGTAGTTATGAATCGAACTGGTTGCAATTTTCTCTTGAAATATATTTATCATCAAATTAGTAGTAGATTCATGATAGATCACAAATGTAGAACAAGTAAATATTTAACATTTATCTTTATTATATAATACAGAATCAGTTCGTTCATTGTAGTAATACATAGGTAATAAATCATCTTAAGAAATCATTAAATCTTTTTTTTGTGATACTCAAATATATCTACATTTGAATCGTCTATTTACTATGAATTCCAGAGATATCGTGTCACCCATATCATTTAATGAATTCAGATAGACTGAATATATATAATAATGATGAGCAACTTATTCAATAATTGAGATCCACAATTGTTTACTGACAGATCAAAATATTCAAAAATGATGAATGACAGCATTATCAAAACATCCCATTATAATCGGTACAAAATCCTCATATTAAATCAATCCTTTGAATCATTTATAAAAAACATTAAATCATTCCACAATTTGTATTAAAAATCAGGCATCAAAACTAATTTGAAATCAGCAAGATATTCTGCAAAATACCATTTCATGATAGAGTCACGAATTTAATTCTCTCAGGCCTGATGAGGTCAAACGTAGGGTTCTTTTTAGATGAAATTCATATATCATATGAAAGGTTTATTACAAATGTAAGGTTGATGATACATAGTTTTTATATACATTCAAATATATTGTATATCATCCATACATTTCATTGCTTCAAAATATATTGTATATGATCCATACTTCTTGATAATATTTATGGTTCATTAAAAAAGTAGGATTGATGATCCATACTTTTGTTATGAAAATGTAAGGTTCCATAATTATGTAAGGTTATTATTCAATACTTATATCATATAAAAAGGTATGGTCCTTCTAAATGTAAGGTTCTCATACCATAATTTTCTACCAATGTAATGTTGATTAACCACACTATTCTAAACTCCCATAAAATAATTTTACGATTTAATCCTTATGCAACACTATCCAACAGAGGATATGAACTGTTTTTCTAGAATACGCTGAATAGCTTTCCAAAATCTTTGAAAAATATTTCACACGACTAATATGATTTATTATTATTCCAAAAAAGGGAAAATAAAAATATTAATTTCTAAAAATGTAATTAAATTAAAATAAATCGAATAACAAATAAGGGTATTTTTGAGGATCAAAATCATCATAAAATATACAGTATTGTTGAAACTATACATGCTCCACAATATCCCCCTTTTTTATGATCACAAAACCTATAAAATAATTTGCATTCAATTAATAATTTTTCATTGATAACAATAATTTTTAGTTTTTTCTCTTAACTAGATCATTGAAAATATAAAATACGAGTTCATCCAAATTTTAGTCCAATGGTTATAAATCAAATTTATCATCATTTATTAAATGTTGTGTTTATCTAATGTTCTCCCCATTTTTTGTTATGACAAAATGAATGATAGAATATGGAATATAAATCATGTAATGTAGTAATGAAAATTTAAGAAAATGTTATGAAAAATAGTTTATCAATAATTGAATTTGGATTTTTAGGCATCCTAATAAGGTCGATTGATTAAAAATCCATTCAATATGATAATAATGAAATTTCCTTGATAAAACATTTTAAATGGACATTAATGAATATGAATCTTGGTTGGTGGGATAAAGAATATAAAGATGGAATCTCAATGATTTCGAATAACATCCTTTAACTCTACCCACTGTAACCTTAATCTCTTTCTAACAAAATCTATGAGATGAATGATCAAATATCATCCTTCTTGAGTGAAATGAATATCTTAAATGAGGTTCACCCCAAAAAACACATGATATCTTTATTCCATATCTATTAATTGATTGAACATCTTAGTGAATCTAATCTGTACATCTCTAATATCTGGTTCACTTGAGCTAAGGTGATCAACAATATGTTTATGATTTTCCAATATATCAAACAAAGGATAACTATTACACTATAACTCCTACAACATTTTATTCATGTTTTCCATTATAGTTGTACCGGTGTGTAGTCTTTTGATCAAATCAGCTGGTGTAACTAATGTAATTTCTTGACATATTGTGATTATTTAAAACTCTTGATTCATAAAACATTTCCTTTCTTCCACATCCAATTTCATTGAAACATCATAATTTAATTATTTAAAGTCTTCTAGCAATTTCTTTTTAAAATCATAAACCTCTCACATTGAAACAGAACTATCCTTTAGATTTGGACATTTCTATTTCACTTTCTCAAACTCTCTTCTTAAATTATCATTCTTTTCATTGGATTTGTTAAATTTAATGACGTATTCCTCATCATGATCCAACATAGAATTGGAGGCACCCTATATTTGATTCACTACAATATTTACCATTATCAGTGGTAAAAATTGTGCATCTGATTTCTATTCTTCATCCAAAACCACTTTTTTGTCAATAATGTTTTCTAAAAAAATCTCAATAGTGGAAAAATCATTCAAAATATATTTAAGAATTTCAGAAAAAGTTTCTAGAACATGTCAATATTCAATCTAAACATCCAAATATAGGTTATCTTCATGATCTTTTTATTTTAAAATATCTTATTTAATCTGATGAACATAGTCAGTCTAACCCACATATGGATATGTAATTTTCATTTCATGAGTTTTTTCAATCTGACAAACCTCTTTTGTTCTTTTATTTGCGTCGATCTGATGAAAATCATCCACTTCTTCTTGAGAAGCAACTTCCTCGTATATTTTATCTTGAAATGATTCTCGTAAAAATTTATAACTTCATAGATCTTTTATTTCATGAATTATCTCATTATAATGTTAGTACAATTTCAAAATCACGTAGGGACTATGAATCTATAAACAAACTCTTTAATATTATCTGCATAGAAATTCTCTGAATATTTTATCTAAATTACAAATGAAAAATAGAAATATAATTGTACAATATATTCCATTTTACATTCTATATTTCAGATAATTGTACATATATATTGCAATTTATCAATTCTTTACCAAAAATGTGTTCACCTATAGTAACTCATTATATTAAATACACAAAAAATTTAAATTTTTCTGAACAATTGAAAAATAAAAATAAAACATAGGATGAGAAATAGTTTTCATAGTGAGTGGATTTAAATTTTTTTTTGGAATTGACTTTTTTCTAAATACAATAAAATTAATCTGAAAAAGACATAAAATAAGATCAAGGGCTAAAACCATTTATGATATGATTTCTTAAACATTAGAAATATTTATAAATACTACATTGGATAAATCCTTTTTGAAAATAGTACACTTCACTAATTGATAATGTTATGTTGCATACCATATAAAAACATTAATGCAATTTTTCTATATCACAAGTCAGACAACATTCCCTATGTTCATGGGGTCATTCCCTACACCAATAGCAGTCATTCAACACTCTAGTTCCCTAAGTTATGAAAATATTTTAAATGTTCATGAATTACATATTGATATACCAAAACCATTCAAAATTATAATTATTTTATGTTTATTTTAGAAAATTTTCATTCCATAGCATATGATTTTTCTAAAATATTTTGGAGAAATCCATACCTTCATAGGATCTCATTAATTTTAAATATAATTAAACACTATTATATATATATGTTTAAAAAACATTTAATGCTAAATGAATGAAATTAAAATTATATATTTAGTTTATGTTCATATAAAATTATTAATGATTGTCGTGGATGTTCAATGAAACTTTTCACATATAATAATAAATTTTATTTAATTCTTTCTAAATAAAAATCACATATAAAATTCTATTTTATATTTACATATTATAATAAATATAATATTAAAATTGAACATAATACCATTTTAAATTTTCAATAATAACAATAAAAATTATTATTAGTTGGTTTAACATTGTAGAACAAATTAAAATTAACATTAAATTTACATATATTGAGGTTACATGAATAATTATCATTCAAGGGTTCCAAATTAAATCAAAATATTACATATATATATATATAAAGTTATATATAAAATTTATAGATTATATTTCTTCATAGAAGTGTAATAATAAAATCTAAACATTAAAAAAAATTCCTCATTTTTTCAAAATCATAACCTAGATAAATATGTTGATATATTTTGGAATAAAACAAAATAAAAATCCCTTACCTTAAGTGAAATAACTGAAATCCTTTTGCCTTCTGGAATCCAGAATAATGAAAAAAATGTTTTTTGGGGAGCACTTATTCATGTACATTGGATGTCAATAAATGATGGTTTATATATAATGATTACAAATATTAATCATTCACTCATAAAAATAATAATTAGTATAAAACTACTTAATTTAAGAAATATTTATTTTAGGGTTTATCTTTTGGAAAATATTCATTTATAATTTATTTTAGGTAATATATATATTTCATAAATTTCAGATAATAAAAAATGTTTACCATTTTTCAAAACTAGATTTTTATCAAGGGTATACATTATTTTCTCAATATTCTCATAAACAACAAATTTATACTATTTTTTGTTGAATGAAAAAATAATCATTTATATATCAATATTCCTTTATAAATTATAGAATAACTAATCCAAATTACATAAATGGACTGGTTTTTTTAATTTATCAACCATGTTGTTTTCTTGAGAAAAAATATTGTTGTGATAGTCAATGGTTGTATGGGACTTCAACGATAAACGATAATATTATGTATGTGGAAATGATATATGAGTTTAAATGATCAAGGAAGTATAGTAATGGAGGAAGATAAAAATAATGATCGACTATTTAGATTAGCCCAATCTGAATTGGATACTAAGATTGCATATGCGGCATCACACATGAAAAATGGAGGTCTGTTGAGTTTCCTTTTATAGGTTTTAAGTACACTACCCCGGTAAAATAAATACACACACCAAGGTAACCATATACATGAGATCCTATTGAATTTTTCCAAGTATCTACCCACATATCCCTATAAACAGGTCATGCCTATAAACCACTGAATATAGTCTTCTTCGAGTAACTATCATGACCCTTTTCTATGTTGATTCCTGCCACATGGGGTCAACCCATCATGGGTCCCACATGTGGTTGAGACTGTCTCCAAGGCACTGTTGTCTATGGAATTTATTTTTAATCATATATCACATTTATTTTTTTTTAATTATTTAACCTAAAAAATTTTAAATTTTAATACAACTAAATATATTTGTAAATAATAAAATAAAAATTCATTTTAATGTACATAAATTCTAATAACCATATATATAAGTTTTTAAAATAATTACAAGTACTTATTTTCAAAAATATTCTCTAACCAAAAATATTTAAAAATAATACGTGTATTGTTTTTATTAAAATAATTGTCATAAAATACAGATGTTTTGAAATTTTATGTTTTCATGATTTTCCAATTTATCGATATATAAATAATTTTTTTTAATGTTTACGTAATTCAATTCAAATAATATAATTATTAATTATAATTTTTAGATATATTTTTAAAAATATAATTTATTTTATGTATAAATATTATATAATTAATGAAAATAATGATCCTTATATTTTAACTTTGATTAAAAAAAATTCTTTCATTTTAAGAATAAATTATTTTACATACATTAAAATAAAAAAATTGTAGCTCTTGACTAAATTAATATTTTATAAAAATAAATTATTTTTGAAAAAACATTCTATTAAATTTCGAAATAAATAGATACATATTTAATATATAATTATTTTCGGATGATATTGTGATGTTACATTCAACCCCCATTAAAATAATTGTGCCCTCAAATTTTGATCATAAGACTTAATAGAATTCTAGACTTCCATCATCGGAATTATCAATAACTATAACACTGAATCATTCATACTCTACCAAGAATAGATAATCTCCAATGAATACTAAATTTTTTTACTAAATCCAATTATGAATATGGAATCCACTTAATCCAGATTCGAGGAATAATAATATTATTTATCATTTTATAAAAGAGAAATTATAAATTAAAATATGAATTTACTTACCGGGACCATTTTCAGTTTAGGTTATAGAGAATTAGAAATATAAATTATGATTTATTGAAGACATAAAAAATATTTCTTTTTGTGAAATTACACCTTATATGAAATACAAAAAAATCTAAAATTCTAAAAAACCTATGAAAAATTTTAAAAAATGTAGTGAGCATTAGTTTTCCCACTGAGGTGGTTTAAAAATAATAAGTTAATGATTTTAAAGAAAAACTATAAAATTTATTTGAAAAATATTATCAATAAAATCATTTGATAAAATCATTTAGAATTGGATTTACCCATCACTAATTTTTTTAAATATCCTTTAATATTGTATAATACATTGTAAATCATATATTTTGTAAAACAATTATACTTTTGAAATACAAATTATGATTTCAATAGTTTGAAAATAAAAATTTACAGAGATTAATAATGATAATCAACAAACTATTTTAAAACCATAACTCCACTTAGTTTTATCACATGTGGGAAAACATAACATAAAGTTATGAGTCCACTACTCATTATATAACATATCATTAGTTACTCTATTAACATAATTTATTAAAAACTCTTAAATGGTTCTTTATTTATCACTCATAACCATACACCATTAATATATATATATATATATATATTAATTGAAGAAAACATTCATTCATTAGCATTAAATATTATTAAAACATTTATGATAAATCCTTACCTTTACAGTATCACATTAATTATACAATTTCATATAAATGATTGCATATATTTTGTAAAAAACAAATTCTAAATATATGAAAATACAATTAAATAATTAAATGTATTCCATATGTAATTAAGAATGAAATTTACGTATCAAAAAGAAAACTATTAACAATAAATGATAAATTTTATTAAATATTTTAATAAATAAGCTTTTCACATAAAATTTTGACATCAACTTTTTTTATATAATAATTATATCACTGAATTAAATCCAATGTAGTCCTTTTAAAAAATTTCAACTCGAAATGAAAACATATTTTTTACATTGTATATCATAATAGAAATGCCAATATCTGTACATGGATTTGTTTTACAATACCAACAATCATTCAAGTGATTGAAATAATTTTCAATATTATATATATATATTTATATATATTAATTGGGAAATTTTAATATATATAAATATATATCTATTATTCTATTTTCATGGAAGGGTTAATAAGAAATAATTGATTTGAAGAAAATAGATTTTTTTCAAAAACATAAACCTAATAAAATTTTAAACAACCATCCATTACAAATTCTGAAATATAAATTTATAGATATAAATAAATAATAAAAACATTGTAATTAAAAATCATCCATTAAAAATCATGAATAAAAACTTAAATTGATATAATAAAAAATATATAATCAAATATCATACCTATATTTGAATATTTGATAACCTGTTAGATTTCCGGAACCACAAAAAATAAAAAGAGTGTGTTAAGGGAGATTTTTTTGGGTCCTTTGGATGTACATGAATTATTATTTCTATAGAAATTTTTTATATATTTATATATGTCATTAAATTAAAACAAAATTAGTGTAAAACTATTTAAATGAAGAAAATAGGCATTTAGGTGTTTTTTATTTTAATGTGTTTAGATCACTTTCTGATATATGGAATAAATAAATTATGAATTAAAATTTAAAAATGGTGAAAATTATTACAATGAAGATTCAAATCAATTATATATTTGATTTAATTATACTCTAATAATCATAATCTAACATATTTTTTTCGGATGAAAGGAAATATATTCATTTATATATCTGTCTTTATTTGGAAGATGGGGAATAGATAAATTGAAATATATCAAAGGATATTTTAAATTAATAAATCAGCCATGTGATTTTTTTGTGAATAATGTCCTTGATTTGGAATATGGATGAAGGTGATTTTGATGATGGATGAAGAGGATGCGTATTTGATGAAGTTATACCAGTTTGAATGATAATAGAAGAAGAAAAGTGGATGAAAGATGGAATGATTATCCATGGTTAACATGATAGTGATCTAGAGTGGATGAATGAGATTTCATTTTTTGAATCCCACATCAAAATTGGTAGCGTGTCAAGTTACACTATATATGATGATAGGTGTATAATGTCTCGTCTATGATGACCACTAAGCTGGTATCTAGACTGGTTGGTTACATGGAATTAGGCGTGGGACCTTATATTCCTTAGGCTTCTAAATATCAGCAGTGCTCTAAGTGATATTGGGGGAGTATATAACCTCATGATCACTGTAGAATATTTTTTTCACAAATATAGAAGAAAAATAAAAATGTGGATGAACTAAAATATGAATGAAATGTAAATGGAATGATAACATAAATTGACTATAATATGTATCCAATGAAAATGTGAAACAATGAATGTTTTTAATAAGAATGATTCGTAATAAAAAAATAAGACATACAATAGGTAGCAGTATATAGTATATTATGAGAATATGAAAATAAATATAATCCCAGAAGGTGAACTCCACGATAATTCTGAGCTCTAGATCAATCATGTTTTCAAAACAATCAGGTACAATGAATGCAACACAAGAAAGAATCAATGGTCATGTGAACATGATATCTATTCAGGTACACTAGTGAAATGGAATACTTAGTAGTGTTGGAGATATATATGCCAATATTTTACCACCCATTTTGTCAAAAACTAAACGTAGAGACCCGAAGCTTGACATAAATTGACATTACATTACATTTGCAGAATACTTAGTACATAACAAAAACACACACACAAGGATCATAATAGTTTAGTGTCTTTGGAAACTCGGAATATAATCTTCTAATCCTGGTGATAGATCATCAACATCTCCCATAAAGATCTTCCTTTTTTTATACCTAAAACCTATCTTTATATCTTGGGGAAAAGTAAACATAAATGGGTGAGCTCAAATGCTCTGTAAGTGTAAACAAAAGAAATATCAATCACATCATATACATAAGCACATAACTTTTGGAAATCTTAAGCTGTAAAAGAGATCACAATTTCATATCCTTGGATAACTCATGGTAAGGAAATGTAATCACAATAATCATAACATAAAACATTAAACATTGTGGCATTCACACATAATCATAGAGAATCATTTCATGTTAGTCAAGACTCATTGCCAAGACTATCTTAGTGGACAAAGTCCCTTTCTGAACCGAGCCACCCTCGTCTCAGTCCTGTTTCACTAAACCGGTATAACCTACCATTCCAGCCATGTCTATCTCATGAGATATAAAATCTTTACCCAGTGCATTGGAGGGAGATATAGGTCCCACCCATCTCATAATTATACCATTCTTATGTGTTCCACAAAATCATAAATCATACATCATTGCATAACCCATTTAATAAAAATGGGAATCTTCATCATCATGACATTATAAAACAATTCAAATACAATAAAGGAATTCATAAAAATAATTCCATCACAACATAATAATATTAATGTAATAATAGGGATAAAAACAGAACCCTTTATTATCATAGATGGAAAATAATTTTGATAAAACACTTGAACTTCATTCTTGAGAAAAATATCCTTTCTACTTCAAAAACACTTTTCCATTCTAAACATGTCATTCAATTTTAAACTAAAATTAGTTGATTAAAAATAAACTTGAAAACATGTAAAGGAAGATTCTTGGAAATAATGTTTTAAAAATCCATTCAAGCCGTATAAGTTAGAAAAACATTCTTCTCGTACTTTTGTCAGAAACGTCAAAAAGTACCTCGTACGAAAAACGACAAAAGATTCCTTTTATAAACGTTAATAAAAACTCACTGAAGGGTAAAATTGGATTTAAACAATTGTAGGTGGATGGAAATAATATTACATATTGAGGAAACATGGATGTTGATGATAAAATACACCCCAGTAAATACCAAAGTATAAACAATCTCGGATAAAAATGAGATTGTGATATTTCCCTTACCTTAGGTCCGATTTGCTTCATAAGTGTCCGAACCTCCTGTATAATGATTTAAATAATGTCATTGAATTATTAAAGAATCATATTCATTGTTATTATATCATTTATGGTTCACTTATTAATTTATATTACCCGTTCTTTTGTAAATTCCATGTTAAAGAGCGTTTTGGGTAAAATTGTATCATTTGTCGTCCGTGTTTTGACTTGTAATTATTCATATGGTTACTTAGATAATGATTACTTAATTAAAGAATATAAAACATGATTTATATATATATATATTCAGAATATACATATATATAATAAATCATTAAATGGAAAGAAATACACCGTTCATGGAGACGGTAGGCCGTACGTACGCATGAATGTTGTTTTCGTTTCCTTATTGAGTTGAACGGAATTAAGTAGATGAAATTAATATATATACACATAAATCCAGTATCATTATTATGTCATATAATTCATGATTACTTATTATATATACTTTATAATCATTCATGATTGGTTTAATGTGGAGAATGAATCTCAAAGCGTCGTGGAGACGGTAGTCCGTATGTACGCACGAGCGATGATATCGTTCTCATGATCATGGGACTATATTGGAGTGTATGTATACAATTTCAGAATCAATATCACATTAAAATAATAATATATAGTTATTATTTACACCATTATACCCATCCATGTAAGGTGGTGGTGGAAAACAGATTTCACCACGGCGTGGAGATGGTATTCCGTACGTACGCACACGCGGTGATTTTGTTTTCCGTAGGATGGATAGATGGTGAAATAGGATTGTTTCATACATATAATAACATATCAATATATTATTGATACTGATGTTATTACATCATAATGAAACAACCTAAGAAGAAGAAGTGGAAGATGAAATAAAGGTGAAAGAATCGGTAATGGAAATTACCTCTTCATTGAAGCGCCTCTTTGAGACCTCCTCTTAGGGCACTAAAATTGGTCTTTGAGGAAGTCCAAAACCTGTAGGATGTTGCTAGGGTAGTGGAGAAGAGAATCTGGTAGGTTTTTTCCGAGCTTGGAGGCTCAAAGTTGTGTGAGGAAGAGAGGGAGGAGGTGCCCTTTTATAAGAGAGGAGAGGGGCACCTTTGGAATAACTAAAAATATTATTTTATTATAAAGTCAAGATCAGTTTTAAATAGATCCAAATTGATTTATTTCGAGGATAAGGTGGGGATGGGTCGAAATCCTCTCATCCAAAATAATTTAGACAAGTTTAGTTTCCTATTTTAACCTTATCATTTAGATTTAACATTAAGTTAAATAATTTTACTTTTACCGTGTCTTCTTGTGTTCTTACACTATAAGGTTAATAAACATACTATAAGAAGCCAAACGATCCCCAAATTGTTTATTATTAAAATATATAACCTTATCTAAATCATTTTTCCGAACCTTAGATTTTTAAGAATAAAATACCAATTAATAATATAAAATTTGTTTTAAAAACTATTTTATGTCAATTTTGACACTATTTAGTAATTGATTTTTGTGAAAATCATAACAGAATTATAAGTTCGGAAAAACGTTAATTAAATAAATACTTAAATGTCATATTAACCTTTAAAATTAGAGGAATTCATAAAAAGTCTCATAGTTTATTTATTTGGGTATTTATAACATCAATTATATCAATATTTCATTAATAAGATAATTACTGCATCATCGTTGTGTCATAAATAAATTAAATTATTTAATGTCTAAATATTACAAATAAAATACCATTATGTAGGGAATATTTTTAGATTTCTAAAGAATATTTATAGTCGAATTTATCTTATGTATAACCCTATATTAAAAATGTTTTATTAAATAAACTTTGATTTAAACTCTTTAAACTCTTCTTTGAATTAAATAATAATAAATGTCCTAATCTAATTCAAGTGGGCCTAAATGGTCATATTTTATTCCTAAGTTTGTTTTTGGTAGAATTAAACTTATCCAATAGAATTAGGACATGTATTATGGTAATAATAATATCTTTTTTACCCTTAATTACCCTATTTACTTTTAACCGTGGAAAATAAAAGTAAAAAGTTACTATTCATCAAAAATTATTTTCATCTCATTGAGCCACATTTAACTTACTGACATCAACCGTGTCTCTCGGTTTTTTGAAATTCCACTCACATAAGCGGTAAAATTATGTTTTATGAGCAATTCAGTTTTATTTAACTACCACTTAGTGGTTTAACTATTCATCAATAATTGAATGTTTTCAGAAAAATACCAAAAATTAGGCCTAAGCTATATTTGATATTATGGACTCAAAAATGATGTCTATTTTACCAAATTAAAAAAATATTTGTTACATTAACTAATTTAAAAATTAATTCTTGTTGTCAAAACAAATAGCGTGTTTTTAAGATATAATAACTATGAAAAGATTGAAACTTCTTTATAACTGGTTTAAATGTGAAATTACATCCAATGACCAAAATTATATTAAATTGTAAAAACATATTCTAAATATACTATAAAACCACTCAAATTTATAATTTATCACTATTAATTATTTCTATTGAAAAAGTTGTTTTTAATTAAAATTTAGTAATTTTCACTATTCATCAGAATATGAAAGATATCCAAAAAGTAACAAAATTTCACCCTAATCTAATTTCGATATTCCAAATCCAAAAATGAATTCCTTTTGGAAAAATAAAATTTACAAAATTTCAAAAAGTGGATATTACTATTCATAACGGTTAGTTTTAATAATATTTTAATACCATATTGATCTTTAGTGAAATTCGTTATTGCGTACTACACATGCTATCGAGGAAGGTCGTGATTGCGTGTAAAGCAAGGCAAGTCATGGATGCATGTTGTGCAAGCTCTTTTTGGTGTAGCATACAACACAAGACATTAATGAAATTAAAAAGAATATTTTTCATAAAATCTCGGGCTGTTACATTCTACCCCCCTTAAAATGAATTTTGCCCTCAAAATTAGTCGGGGTTATAAATGGTTTACTATTCGAAAGATTCTTTAATAGAAACCCACATCGTAAAATGGAATACCAAAACCAATCATTATGAACAAAAGTATGAAACATAACAGTTACCCAAATAAACTAATCACTGGGTTTACATACTGGTGAAAATATGGATATGGAAGAGAAATCTAGCCATCTTGTTCTGATGGAGAGTGGTAGAGAACATGGCTATGGAAAAGCCTGCAATCACAAAGCCATAAATTTGTGACGATCTAAGGTACCATCTGATTAATCAGATATAAGAGCACTAGGACAACATTTTTGGTTTTCAAGATCATTTCCCTAACGTTGATGAAATTGGAATTAGAAGAAATGATTTCGTGATTTTGGTATAGTCTCACTGTTTGTCGTCCTTTGGAAAATTTCCACTTCATCTCTTAAAGAAATGAAGTTGAATTTGTCATTCGTGATGTGTTAGCAGATCTTGTGATAGAATGATGGGTCATTCCATCCGTCTCAAACAAAAGGTTAGAAAAGTTATCAAAAAATAATAAGTCCATCTATAGTGAGATTAATCATATATGGTCCCTAAAATGGACTTATACTTCATATATCATATTGCTTAATATAATAAAACTAGTTTCTACTGAATAGGGACTTCCTGTAGGCCAGTGGTAGGCGATAAAGGCCAGTCGCACTTCGATTGTGGGTTCGATTCCCACAGCCTTGTCCGACGCAATGGGTTGTCGCCCGTCCTGCAAGTTGTCCTTTTTCTATAGCTACATTACTATAACAACCCATCAACAATATCAAAAAAAATTTCTCCTTAGACAATACTAACTTATGTCCAACATAATCCATTCCAATCTTTAGGCTTATCTAAAATACTTCGGTCCAAGCTCATAGTATAAAGAAAATGATCACGTGAATGCCATCATTTATCCCCCATATATCATAAGATATATCTTGTTGGTCAAATTACAAATATGTGAATACCTTAATCATGTATTCTCTTGAAGAATGAATATCCATTGAACCATAGTGAAAACATGAATGTAGTTAAAAGTTAACACTTTCCACATACCAAAATCATCAAAATTATATATCCTCAAACCATGATATCACTTAGTCCTTACATCATTCATGAGCTCATGAATACTATCAATCATATTAGATTATCTTTATCCTTTCATTATGTGCATATCATCTGATTTCCAAAAATATTTCAATCACTTTTCATGGGTACTGATGCCATTAAATTATTGATAACCACAATAGACCAAAACATAAATATTTCAATATTCCACGATACTATATACAACATTATTCTGGAATCCCATTACATAAACACTTAATCATTCCACCACATCGCTGTCAAATGCAACATTGGCAATGGTGATCGCATGTGACGTCCCTTTTTCGTTTGCCTTAAGTGGTTTCTCATGTTGATCATCACTAACCCTTGGATTAGGGCATTTATTAGCATAATGCCCCATTTCCTTGCACTTGAAGCATTGAAGTGTTGTTGGTGCGTTCTCTGCAGTCTTTTCTTTATCATTAGAAACCCTTTTCCATTACCTTGACACTCAGCTACGCAATGACCTTCTTTTACACACATAAAACATTTTCTAGTCCCATTAAGACAATCTCCACCATGCTTCATTCCACACATTGAGCATAAGGAAACATTCATATTCTTTTCACCATTATTCTGAGATTTCTCCTTGAACTCCATCTTTCGTTTGTTGTCAAAACTATGAGGTGGATAGGTAACACAAACTTCCATTTCTACCTTGACAGCATACCGCACAATTTCTTCATAGCTACTGAAGTCTCTTATAGCTAATGCCCTTCGAAGACTTCGTTTTAAGCCACTGAAGAATTGATCAACATTACTTTCATGTTGGATGATAATGCCAAATGCATACCTTGCAAGCCTTGTAATATCCGCATCGTATATACCAACAGATTCATCATCCTTTTGCTTTTGTTCAAGAAACTCCTTCTCAATCTTTGTTCGAATAATACGAGGGACGTACTTATTGAAAAATATGTTCTTGAACTCGTCCTATTCCATGGACTCAAATACATCTCTTGGCCTCGTATTCTTGAAAAGATTCCACCATTGATTAGCATCACCTTCCAAAAGATATACTGCTAAGATGACATTATCATGTTAAGAAAATTGAAGAACTGAAAATATCGTTTCAGTAGTACTGATCCATTGTTTAGCAACAAGTGGATCAGAAGACCCACTGAAAGAAGGTGGACGTTGCCTCATGAAGGACTCAATAGAATATTGTTCCCTTCTCTGCTCATTTGGAAGTCCAGAATGATTCATAGCTTGTGTAAGTAAAGCAATAAGATTTTGAACTCCATCTCCCATAAGATTTGTTTGTTCAGGAGGACAATCATTGCATTTTCCATTGCATTGATCAACACAATTCCTTTGGGTTCCATCCATCTTTTAAAACCCAAAAAGAATAGTGTGATAGGAAAAAATCATAATAAAGGGGGAGTAAATTCAATATCTAACATCTTTGGTTTAATCTAATATCGTTACCATAGTTCTAGGACTATATCCTATATGTATACTAATCCTTAGGGACATCACTAGACATACCTTAGAAATAACTCAAGGGATCTCACTAACATTTTAGCATCCTAGTTTCCAAAGGTTGACTAAACCTATCCTCTGATACCAACTGTAGAGACCTGAAGCTTGACATACATTGACATTACATTACATTTGCGGAATACTTAGTACATAACAAAAACACACACACAAGGATCGTAATAGTTTAGTGTCTTTGGAAACACGGAATATAATCTTCTAATCCTGGTGATAGATCTTCAACATCTCCCATAAAGATCGTCCTTTTTTTAATACCTAAAACCTTTCCTTATATCCAGGGGAAAAGTAAACATAAAAGGGTGAGCTCAAATCCTCTGTATGGGTAAAAAAAAAAGAAATATCAATCACATCATATACATAAGCACATAACTTTTTGAAATATTAACCTGTAAAAGAGATCATAATTTCATAACCGGGGATAACTCATGGCAGTAAAATGTAATCACAATAATCATAACATAAAACATTAAACATTGTGGTATTCACACATAATCATAGAGAATCATTTCATGTTAGTCAATACTCATTGCCAAGACTATCTTAGTGGACAAAGTCCCAATCTGAACCGAGTCACCCTCATTTCAGTACTGTTTCACTGAATCGGTATAACCTACCATTCCAGCCATGTCTATCTCATGAGATATAAAATTTTTACCCAATGAATTGGAGGGAGATATAGGTCCCACCCATCTCATAATTATAACATTCTTATGTGTGCCACGAAATCATATATCATCCATCATTGCATAACCCATGTAATAAAAATGGGAATCCTAAACATCATGACATCATAAAACAAATCATATACAATAAAGGAAATCATAAAAATAATTCCATCACAACATAATCAAATCAATGTAATAATACGGATAAAAATAGAACCGTTTATTATCTTAGATGGAAAATAATTTTGATAAAATACTTGAACTTCATTCTTGAGGAAAATATCCTTTCTACTTCAAAAACACTTTTCCTTTCTAAACATGTCTTACAATTTTAAAATAAAATAACTTGATTAAAAATAAACTTGAAAACTTGTAAATGAAGCTTCGTGGAAATAATGTTTTAAAAATCCATTCAAGCCGTATAAGTTAAAAAAACATTCTTCTCGTACTTTTGTCGGAAAGTCAAAATGTACCTCGTACGAAAAATGACAAAAGATTCCTTTTATATCCTTTACTAAAAACTCAACAAAGGGTAACATTGGATTTAAACAATTGTAGGTGGATGGAAATAATATTACATATTGAGGAAACATGGATGTGGATGATAAAATACACCCCAGTAAATACCAAAGTATAAACAATCTCGGATAAAAATGAGATTGTGATATTTCACTTACCTTAGGTCCAATTTGCTTCGTAAGTGTCCGAAACTCCTGTATAATGATTGAAATAATGTCATTGACTTATTACAGAATCATATACATTGTTATGATATCATATATTGTTCACTTATGACTTTATATTACCCGTTCTTTTTTAAATTCCATGTTAAAGTGCCTTTTGGGTAAAATTGTTTCATTTGTCGTCCGTGTTTTGACTTGTAATTATTCATATGATTACTTAGATCATGATTACATAATTACAGAATATAAATCATGATTTATATATATATATATTCAGAATATACATATATATAATAAATCATTAAATGGAATGAAATACACCGTTCATGGAGACGGTAGGCCGTACGTACGCATTAACGCTGTTTTCATTTCCTTATTGAGTAGAACGGAATTAAGTAGATGAAATTCATAAATATACACATAAATACATTATAATTATTATGTCATATATTTCATGATTACTTATTATTTATACTTTATAATCATTCATGAATGGTTTGAAGTGGATAATGAATCTCATCGCGTCGTGGAGACGGTAGTCCGTACGTACGCACGAGCGATGATATCGTTCTCATGATCGTGGGACTATATTGGAGTGTATGTATACTATTTCAGAATCAATATAACTTTAAAATAATAATATATAGTTATTATATACACCATTATACCCATCCAAGTAAGGTGGTGGTGGAAATAGATTTCACCATGGCGTGGAGATGGTATTCTGTACGTACACACGCGCGGTGATTTCATTTTCCGTTGGATGGATAGATGGTGAAATAGAATTGTTTCATACTTATAATAACATATCAGTATATGAGTGATTCTGATGTTATTACTTCATAATGAAACAATCTAAGAAGAAGAAGTGGAAGAAGAAATAAAGGTGAAAGAATCGGTAACGGAAATTACCTCTTCTTTGAAGCGCCTCTTTGAGACCTCCTCTTAGTGCACTAAAATTGGTCTTTGAGGAAGACCAAAACCTATAGGATGTTTCTAGGGAAGTGGAGAAGAGAATTTGGTAGGATTTGGCCGAGCTTGAGGGCTCAATGTTGTGTGCGGAAGAGAGGGGGGAGGTGCCCTTTTATAAGGGATGAGTGGGGCACCTTTGGAATAACTAAAAATATTATTTTATTATAAAGTCTAGTTCTGTTTTAAAAAGCTACAAATTGATTTATTTCGAGGATAATGTGGGGATGGGTCGAAATCCTCTAATCCAATAGAATTTAGACAAGTTTAGGTTCCTATTTTAACCTTATCACTTAGATTTAACATTATGTTAAATAATTTTACTTTTACTCTGTCTTCTTGTGTTCTTACACAATAAGGTTAATAAACATACTATAAGAAGCCAAACGAACACCAATTTGTATATTATTAATATATATAACCTTATCTAAGTCATTTGTCCGAACCATATATTTTTAGGAATAAAATTACAATTAATAATATAATACTTGTTTTAAAAACTATTTTATGTCAATTTTGACACTATTTTGTAATTTATTTTTGTGAAAATCATAACAGAATGATAAGTTCGAAAAAAGTTAATTAAATTAATACTAACATGTCATATTCACCTAGAAAATTATTGGAATTCATAAAAAGTCTCAAATTATATTTATTTGGGTAATTATAAAATCAATTTTGTTAATATTTTATTAATAATATAATTACTGCATCATCGTTGTGTCATAAATAAATTAAATTATTTAATGTCTAAAAATTACAAATAAAATACCATTATGTAGGAAATCTTTTTATATTTCTAATTAATATTCATAGTCGAATTTATCTTATGTATAACCCTATATTAAAAATGTTTTATTAAATAAAATTTTATTTAAACTCTTTTAACTCTTCTTTGAATTAAATAATAATAATTGTCCTAATCTAATTCAAGTGGGCCTAAATGGTCATATTTTATTCCTAGGTTTGTTTTTGGTCGAATTACACTTATCCAATAGAATTAGGACATGTATTAGGGTAATAATAATATCATTTTTACCCTTAATTAACCTATTTACTTTTAACCGTGGTTAATAAAATAAAAATTTATTATTCACCAAAGATTATTTTCATCTCATTGAACCACATTTTACTTACTGACATCAACCGTGTCAATCAGATTTTTGAAATTCCACTCACATTAGCGGTAAAATTATGTTTTATGAACAGTTCAGTTTTTTTTAACTACCACTTAGTGGTTTCACTATTCATCAAAAATTGAATGTTTTCAGAAAAATACCAAAAATTAGGCCTAAGATATATTTGATATTATGAACTCAAAAATGATGTATATTTTACCAAATTCAAAACATATCAGTTGCATTAACTAATTAAAAAATTATTTCCCATCGTCAAAACAAATAGCGTGTTTTTAAGATATAATAACTATCAAAAGATTGAAAGTTGTTTATAACTGGTTTAAATGTGAAATTACATCCAATGACCAACATTGTATTAAATTGTAAAAATATATTCTAAATATACTTTAAAACCACGGAAATTAATAATTTATCACTATTAATTATTTCGATTGAAAATGTTGTTTTTAATTAAAATTTAGTAATTTTCACTATTCATCAGAATATGAAAGATATTCGAAAAGTAACAAAATTTCACCCTAAGCTAACTTCGATATTCCGAATCCAAAAATGATTTCCATTTTGAAAAATAAAATTTAAAAAATTTCAAAAAGTGGATATTACTATTCATAACGGCTAGTTTTAATAATATTTTAATAGCATATTGCTCTTTAGTGAAACTAGTTATTGCGTACTACACATGCAATCGAGGAAGGTCACGATTGCGTGTAATGCAAGGAAAGTCAAGGATGCGTGTTGTGTGAGATCTTTTTGGTGTAGCGTACAACACAAGACATTAATGAAATTAAAAAGAATATTTTTCATAAAATCTCGGTCTGTTACACTAAACCCATCCTATGATTATAAGTTAATATATGTTCATGTAAAATGAATAATAAACAATATTGAATATATAAATATACACTAGTACGAGCAGTTTCAAATAGGGAACTTGGCCGACTCTACCAGGATCGAATCACAACTAGAATAAGTATATGAAGAGTAACCATAAAAATATTTAGTAATATATATATATATAGTGTTTATATATATCATATCCCGCGATATAAACACAATATGTGCAGATGTATGTGTCCATATACATGGAATAGTAATTTCTAACTAGACCGGGGTATAACTAAATCATTCCTAACGAGTATAAATGATCCTATAATCTACAGAAGAAGTTATATGACGTACATATCATAATGTTAATGATAATTCATTCTAATCAATCAATATGGGGAGTGTGAAATAATGTGATATTTATAACGGTGGTGAATGTGACGTCATGTCAACAATCATTAAGGGACGTGGTGAATCATTCCCACCATCCACCTAGAATCACTAGTGTGAAACATCAACCTCAACACCAGAGGTAAATAAGAAAGATGCCTCCATATTCAACGAAACACTTACCAACTTCCACTTCTTAAATATTATGAGTAATTTCATAATAGTAATATTAGAATCCTAGAGGCTTTACCTCTCATGTTTTATATTTAATAATACAGATTATCACTAATGGAATCAATTAATAAATATATCATTTTTTAAGCATGGAATTATTGGAATGGAAATTTATGTATTTACTTTTAATTTCTATAAAACAATAAAATTTATTCATTTAATGAAAACCATCATGAAAATTCCATATCATAATAACAACTCATCTAGTGAAAACAACCATCATGAATAAACTATCCAAATATTGACATGCCACTGAATCTATCAAAACATGAAATTAATTTTTCAAGGATTAATGTGGTACTCAAATAGTACCATAGTGAATTTGAAAATTGACTACATGTTTAAACCCATTTATTATGAAAACAAATTCCTTAATATGATATTTGTTCATTATTCATTTAGATAGGTATCGTCCAAGACATTCATTATATGGTTCATTTATGAAATATGATTGTTATACACAAGGATATTCAACTAATATGTTATCCCATGCACTTATAAAGTATCAAAATTTAGATAAAAATATAGGTCAAAGAAGTTAAATGACGTTCATGAGTAACCAAAGTGGCCTTGTATAAAACAATCTATATTTCTACCCACTACAAAAAGATAAGAAAACACAAAATCCATAAGGCAAATAAAGATACAATTCAGTAAATATCCCAATGTAATTTTGAATAAATCTCGCATCAGCCGAGGGGTTTTATTTTAAAAACATCACATTATTTATCAACTATTCATTTCGCATATTATCAAATCAATTACAAGATTCACAACTCAATTCACATTTTGTAAGAAATTTATTATGTACAAAAACTAGGGTAAATCATTAACAATGTTCAATATAACATTTAGTATGTACTATTTTTAATTGGGTGGTATCCTACAATGGTGACTACAATTTAAAATCCAAGATGAATGCCTAGAAGATGTTTTGGGAATTTATAAATGTAATTATCTAGTGGTAATTTAAGATGCCACACCCATTGGGTGTCTGTGATCAAAGTAATAATTCCATATTTACATAAAAATTCTCAATGGGTGCAATACGTAGTGTTTTAAAAACAATATAACAATGAATTAAATTCTTGGGAATCAAACAACAAAGGCTAGAATAGAATATAAAAAACAATATAAACTATAAAAATAAGATAGAAGAAAATGTTGAGGACCATATAACATATGATAAAGATGATTAAATCACCAAATATCATTGTTTGATTTTGTCGGTTATGGAAGAAATTTCTGAAACAGAAATTGGACCTCAACATAGGGAAAATGAGACTGCACTATGATAACATTCATGAGAGAATATGAATCAAAATAAATTCAAAAGGATTGGATTACTTTTTGATGAAGATACATAGAGGCCACCGACAATTGATTATAACATTATAAATAAAATTTATCACTATGAATAAGTTAGAGAGTATAAGAAACCATTGAAAGGGGAGATACTATAACTCCCGGAACCCCATTACCCAGAGTTAGTACATTATTACAAAACATTGGCATGATCACAGAAGATCATGTCTCGAAAGACCGATTAGCTTAGTAGCCTTGGAAACACTAGATACATTCATAAATATTACATTACATAAAAAATAAAAACTACAACAACATTGTCTCCAAAGTCCACAATCATATCCCCTCATACTATCCCTGAAGGTCATTCATAAAATACTTCTTCACATGCTGGGAAAAATAAAACATAGAAAGCGGTGTGCTCAGATTCCCAGTAAGGATAACGATATAGCAGAAACGTTCATAAATAAGAATAAATATTTAACGCAATGTATAACTAAAACAAAATCCTTTTAAACATTAACATAATCATAATATGTAATAAATAAACTGAAATAATACCATTTACATATTCACTTGGATATTCTACTAATATAATATTAACATGAAATATCTATAACTCAATTCATAATGATGGAATGCATAATGCCAGACTATCATAACCACATAGTAATGTCTTTATTCAAGACTACAAATAAGATTTTGGCAAGGCCTTATTCCAAGACAGTAGTTTGTCTCATTATACCTTCCAATACCTTGAAAAGCTATATGGGTCTCCAGCCGTCAATTATTAAGTCCAATTCCTTCCTCATATGAATATGTTTAAACATAACAAAAACATTAATATTAAAATTAGCATAAATTTTTTTAATACATTCTCCATAAACCATGAATGGTATAGATATAACACATACAAAATCAAACATATCACAAAACCATCAATACAGTATGGAAGTTTTGTATCATAATAAATCAACTTCAAATAAGCTTAAAATCCATCAATGGATGTTGACATAAAGGAAATCAAAACTAGTTGAGAGAAATATCTCTTTTTCTGAAATCTTTTAAAAGTCGCATATTTATAAAATAAAACATTTAATTTTAAAATATATTTATAAGCTTTTATGGGATGCTTAGAAGATTTTATAATGGTGTAAAATAGTCACACCCGCTTTATAAGTTAAAAATAGACATTCATACCTTAATTCTGTCGAAAAGGTTAAAAAGGACCTTGTTTGGAAAATGACGGATTGGTTCCTTTATAAAAATCTTATAAAAAGTCAAAAAGGGTATAAATTACTTTAACCCATAGTCTATAATATAGTAATAATGATTTGAAATACATTTTTATGATACATGGATGTGGATGATAAAGAGGTCCTAGAGATAATTACGTATGAACAACCTCAGAGAATGATGAGATTGTGAAATAAACCCTTACCTTGTACTTTTCCTTAATATATAGTTTGTTATCCTCCTATATACTAGTTTAAAAATTGTTATTATGTTATTGAAGAAACATATACATAATTATGATATCATATATGATTTTATAATAATGTTTTGTAAATAATATTTTAGTATTATGGTTGTTTGAGGTGTTAACTTACTCATTTTTTTATATGTATTGTTACATAAGTCATGTTTTTTATGGATAGGTTGTATCATATTCACATCCCAAATGATATAAAGTTCTCAAACATTACATTTAATCATAAAATGGGAATTAGTCTTGAATGAATATGATGGGGAATTAATCTCATCACGTTCGTGGAGACGGTAGTCCGTACATACGCACGAAAGACAATATCATTATTTTGATATAAAAATAATATATAATTGGATGGTATATAATATATAAATAATAATTATAATGTAATATTTATTATTTTTATGAATTGAAAATCATTATTATACCCATCCAAATAATAATATATTGAATAACAATTACACCACAATGTGGAGATGGTAAGTCGTACATACACATGTATGGTGACATGTCATTCAAAGGATGGATAGAATACTGAATATGGAAGTACCATATTTATAATAACATCATTGTATATAGAAGATACTGGAGTTATTATTTTAGAACTAAAATATCAAATAATGAAGTAGTTGAAGAAGAATGCAAATTTAAAGAGGGTGGTGAAAACATTACCTCTTCTTTAGGTTCTTCCTTTTGATTTGATCAAAAGGGCTCTTTAAGATGTTATTCTGATCAAAATAATAACTCTTGGTTAATGTGAGGGAAGTTGAAATAATATTTGGGTAGGTGTTGGCCGAGCCAAAAGTCATTGAATGTGTGAATTATTGAGAAGCAGGAGTTCTCTTTTATAAGAGGGGTGAGGGGCACCTTAGGAAAAGCTAGAAATATTATTTTATAATTAATTCATATTTTATTTCTATTGGCACAAAAGTAGATTATTTAAATGTTAAGGGGGGTCTATAGGTCTATAACCATTAATCCAATAGGTTTTAAACAGGTTTGGATTACTAAATTAACCTTGTCTTGTTGTTTTAACTCTTAGTTAATTATTTTGACATTTACCATGTCTCTTTGTATTTTTATATTATATAGTTAGTAAACATACAATATATTTCCAAGAGACCACAAGTGGTCCATTTATGAAACACCTATCATTATATAAGTGATTTTTCTAATCCAAAAAATTTTACGAATATAATATCAATTAATAATAACTATTTTTTTTTAAAAAAATTATGTCAATTTTGACACTATTGGCTATTTTGTTTTTGATAATTTCATAAATGAATTATTACATCGAAAAAAATTTATATAAAAAAATCATAATATGACATATTAAAATAGAAAATTAATGTAATTTATAAAAAGTCTCATATTTCATTTATTTTGATATTTATAATATCAATTATTTTAATATTTCATTAATTATGTAATTACTACTATACTATTGTTTCATACATAAATTCAATTATTAAATGTCTAAAAATTATAAATAAAATACGATTATGTAGGAAATATTATTATCTTTCTAATAAATATTTATAATTGGATTTATCATATGTATAACTCTATATGAAAAATGTTTTAGTTATTAAACATTGATTTTAACTCATTTAACACTTCTTGGAATTAAATAATAATAAATCTCCTAATCTAATCCAAGTGGTCTTAAATAAAAATATTTTATTCCAAAGGTGGTTTTTGGTCGAGATACACTTGTCCAATAAAATTAGGACATGTGGTAGGGTAATATTAATATCATTTTACCCTTAATTACAATATTTATTTTTTAACCATTGAAAATAAAAGAAACAAGTTACTATTCACCAAAAATTATTTTTATTTTATTGAACCACATTTTACACCTTCATATTTACTGTTTCTCTCGGATTTTTTAAATTCCACTCACAGAAGCGGTAAAATTATGTTTTATTTGAATTTCCAAATTCTCCCAGGAGATGGGTAAAAGACAGTGAAACGTTCAATAAAATTTTTATATATCTAAAATTATTCTAAACAAACACCAATGAATTTCATTGAACATATATAGGTATTATGTATCTATTTTGAACTAAATTAAATTTAAATAAAATAAATAATTATTTAAATAAAAATTCAGTTTTAAACTATAACTTCGTGTTTTTTAACTATTCATCACGAATTGAACGTTTTCAGAAAAATACCAAAAAATCACTGTAAGCTAATTTCGATATTCCAAATCCAAAAATGAAGTCCATTTTGAAATATAATATTTATAAAATTACAAAAAGTGAGTATTACTATTAATAACGGCTAGTTTGATTGGTTGTGGTTTGTGTTAGAACTCAAAGTTGCGTACAACACATGCTACTATATTATTCAAAGAGAAGCATACTATGGAAGCTTGGGGTGTTACATTCTCCCCTCCATCGAATAATTTTTTCCTCAAAAATTCTAGAATACTACCACATGAAAAGAATCGGGTGGTTCTTCATTATAATTTCATCGGGTTCGCACGTTGCCTCTTCCATCTTATGGTTTCTCCATAGAACTTTTACCAGACGAGTCATCTTGTTTCTCAGCACTTGTTCTCTTAATCCGAAATACTAACAGTCTCTTTGCAATAAGACAGATCAGGTTCTGGTTCTAATTCCTCGTAAATGACTACATGCGTTGGGTCAAGAATGTATTCTCTCAACAGTGATACGTGGATCACATCGTGAACTTTGGAGAGACTTGGCAGAATTTCCAAATGGTAAGCTATAACCCCAATTCGTTCTAGAATTTCGAATGGTATGATGTACCAGGGAATCAATTTTCCTTTCTTACTAAAATGTATAACACTCTTCCATGGAGATACCTTTAAGAAAACATGATCTCCTATTTGAAATTTGAAATCCTTCCTTCGGTTGTCAGCATAGCTCTTCTACCTACATTGAAATGCATTGATGTGGTTTTGGATTACTTTTACCATTTACATCATTTCCTCCACCAGTTCTGGGCCTACAAGTTTTCTTTCACCAACATCATCCCAACAGGATGGTGTGCGACATCTCTTTCTATATAACGCTTCATATGGTGCCATCTAAATACATAAATAGAAGTTATTGTTATAGGAAAATTCCACCAGAGGTAAATATTGATCCCACATACCCTGAATGTGAAGTGATCATGATCTCAACATGTCTTCTACGGTTTGAATAGTTTGATAACATTGTCCATCTGTTTGAGGGTGGAAGGCAGTGATCAAACAAAGTTCAGTTTCCAAGGCCTTCTGAAGACTCTTCCAAAATCTTGAAGTAAAATGGGGATCATGATCAGAAACAATCGATAGGGGTACTCCATGATGTCTCACAACTTCATTAATATATAGTCTGTCTAGACATGTCAGTGGTAAATCTTCTATTATAGCAAGACAATGAGCTGACATTGTAAGACGATCAACAATCAACCATATTGCATTGTTCCTTTAGGAGTATTTGGTATCCCCATGACAAATTCCATCGTAATATTTTCCCATTTCCACAACAGAATGGGAAGAGGATGTATGACTTTTCCAGGCTATTGCCTTAAAGCTTTCACTTGTTGACAAAAAAAAAATCATGACACAAAATCAGCAATCTCCCTCTTTATGTTATCCCACAAAAAATCTTCCTTCAAATCTCTATACATATTGGTGCTCCCAAAGTGTATATAGATATTAGAGTTATGATCATCATCTAAAAATTTCCTTTTATTATCAGGAATATCGGGAACACAATGTCTCTTCCCAAATTTTAAAATTCCTTCTTCATACACAAAGTCTCTCAATCTCCCATAATTCACATCATTAATCTTCTTTTGAAATTCGTCATCATCGGTCTGAGAAATAATAATACTTTCTAGTAAAAGTGGTTTTCAATCCATTTGAAAATTCATTGATGTTACACCTTCCATGGTGATTCCCACATCCAAAATTACTAGATCCATGAAAATTGTATCCCTTTAGACTCTAATCATGTTCAAAACTCCATTATATTTTCTGAACAAAGCATATTCCACCTTATTTTCCTTCCGTGGGTTGTACTGTATCGTGTAATCATAATCCTTGAGTAATTCAAGCCATCACCTTTGCCTCATTTTGAGTTCTTTCTGTGAGAAAATGTACTTCAAACTCTAGGGATCAGTATAAATCTCACATTATTAACCATAGAGATAATGTCTCCATATCATCAATGAAAAAATTACAATAGATAACTCACGATCATGAGTAGGATAGTTTTTCTAATGAATTATCAAATGTCGTGATACAAAGGAAATAACCCTATCATTCTACATAAGGACACTACCAATTCCTTTCTTTGATGCATCACTATAAATACAAAACCTATCATTCCCCTATGGTATAGTCAATATAGGTAAATTGACTAATATTCTCTCCAGTTATTCGAAACATTTTTCACACTCTTTTTCCCATACAAATTTAACCCATTTATGTGTCACCTTTGTTAATGTGTTAGCCAACTAGGGAAAATTCTGGACTAAACGTCGATAATAACCTACTAAACCAATAATGAAACTTACCTCAGTTATAATCATCAGTACATTCCACTCTTGGATTGCATTGGTCATAGAAGGATCGACGTTTATTCCATATTTAGAGAAAATATGGACTTGAAATGAAATCTCATGAAGTCAGAATTCACAATTGCTAAACATACCATATAATTCATGTCTTCATAGAGTCTTCAGGATAATGCGCAAGTGATTTTTATGATCTTCATAGATTTTTGAGTATATTAATATTTCATCAATAAATACCGCCACAAAATCATCAAGATATTCCTTGAAAACTCTATTCATTAGATCCATGAATACATAGGGTGCATTAGTCAACCCAAATGGCATTAATGTAAACTCATAATGCCCGTACCTAGCTCGAAATGCAGTCTTCAGAATGTATTCCTTCTTCGCACACAAATGATGGTAACCAGATCGATGGTCAATCTTTGAAATGTATTGAGCTCCATGCAGTTGGTCAAATAAATCATCAATACAAGGTAGGGGATAATTATTATTTATTGTTATAAAATTATCACCTTTTAGTCGAAACATAACCTCATAGATCCATCTATCTTTATAACAAAAAGGATTGGGGCACCCGATGGAGAAACACTAGGGCGAATAAATCCTTTATAACTCAATTCCTCTCATTGTTTATTTAGTTCAACTAATTCCATAGTGGCCATTCTTTAAGGGGTCTTCGATATATTCCATGATCTAGTAATTAAATCAAAGAAAAAATTCAACTTCTCGTTCTGGAGGATGTCAAGGAAAATCTTCTAGAAACACATCTACATATTCATTCATAATAGGCACATCCTCAATTTGAACAATCCTTTCCTTACCCACAATTATTTCATTCTCTTCCTCCCCAATAATTGAATTTGGTTGAGCTACTGGGGGTGGATCTAGGTAAGAATTAGGTGATGATGATTCCTATCTAATGATAAGTTGTTCCTTATCATCATCATCATCAAAAATATTAACCTCATTCTTCTTATAATAAATTTTTGCATAATTCTTCAAAATCCAATCCTTACCGTGGTTTATATCAAATTCAAGCATAGGTATAACAATGAGATCCGTAGATAATGAACATTTATTTGCTTTAATGTGGGATGATTCACAAAACATTGTTGCAATGATACATCCCTTAGGAATTTTAACTGACAACTCCCTTGTTAAATCAACTTGAAAATATCTAATTTTCATAGCAGAATCAATTAATGAATTTCCTAAACTTGGGAAAACCATTAAATTACTTGTCACCATGTCTCTCGGATCTTCTACCTCAATAGTAGTGATAACATAAGCTTGGTGTTGATCGCTTGGCCTTTTCTGAGGTAAGTTCCCCCAACGCTTAGGAAATTCATTTACATAATGTCCCATCTCACTACAGTTGTAGCATTGGAAATCGAGTAGCTTCATTCCCTCCCTTGTAATCACGAGCTTGGTGGCCTTATTCACCACACTTGTAATAAACTCCCATTCCTTTTAAGAAAATACCTTGGTGCTTCTTACCAAATTTACTACAACATTTATATTCAACATTACACATATTCTGCTTATTTTCATTCCTAGAGTGATCTGTAGATCTCTTCTTCACCTGGTATGCATTAAAGTCATAAGACTTAGAGAATTCATTTTCTATCTTCACATCAAATGAGATAGTATCATCGCACAATGAGAAGGTTTGTGAGATTAATTCTCGACGGAGAAATGGTTTTAACCCATCAAGGAAATGATCAATCTTACATCTTGGGTTACGTATATAATCTGCATCATACCTCTCTAACATTGTAAAGTTAGCCTCACACATTGCGACATTCTCATCCTACATTTGCCTCAGACTCAAAAATACACATACCATATCTATTATATGGTCACATGGGAATTATATTTCTATGAAAACATCTTTTAACTCCCTCCATTCCTTATTTGATACATCATCATTTTCCTTTGTGTTTTTTATCAATGACCACCATTGATCCACATCTCTAGTGAGGTGACAAACTGCCGTGATAACTTTTTCCCTTTCACTACACCCCAAGGACTGAAATATTTTCTCTAGTGAATTTATCCATTGCTACGCTACTAAGGGATTTTTACTCCCATTTAACATTTATGGTTGTTGCCTCATGAAGAAATCTAACATTTGATCATCCACGATGCAGATCAATGTGCTCCATACAGGTAAGGTTATTATTCATAACCTAAGTTAGTTGTCCCATTACGGTGATTAGCTGATTAGCACAAGTTGCATCACGAGCTCCATTATAATTATCTAGAGCTGGATTGTAATCCCTACATGGAGTGCGTGAATTGGTATAGTTTCCATTTCTTCCATTAGGCTCCATATCTAAAAATGGAATAAACTAGATCAGTTTATGAATAAAAATACATAATTCTATGCTTGTAAAACACTTAATAGGTAAATAACTATTTATAAATGTGATCCATACTCATAAAAAAATGTTTTCTTAGAATAAGTATATACTCATAAACCCTTCATAATAGATTGTAATGAAATTGAGAATTATACAATGAATATCCCCCTGGGGTGTTGTAAGCATGAGTGTTGCATGGCCCATTGTCATGCACAAGTTCCCGTTTGAGTCTAGCTTAAAGTGGTATTTTCGGGTTTTACCCATAGGTACATTTGTGCCAGAGCCACCTCCACCTGCTCGTATTAATAAATCTATGTATTTCTTGTAAAAATCCCAAAATATCTAAAATACCAATATTCTACAATGTTCTTCTATATTAATCCTCAAAGTCTATCTTAGGGATATGTCCTCTAATCAAAGTTTATCTAAATCTAGATTCCATGGTTTGCACTAAACTTCCACTGATACCAACAGTAACGCCCCAACTCCAATTACCCAGTGTCGGTGCATTATTACATAACATTGGCATGATCTCAAAATATCATGTCTCAAAAGACCGATTAGTTTAGTAGCCTTGGAAACATTAGACAGATTCATAAATTTTTCATTATATCAAAAATGAAAACTACAACAACATAGTCTCCATAGTCCACACTCATATCCATTCATAATATCCCTTCTGGTCATTCATAAAATACATCTTCAAATCCTAGAAAAAATAAAACATACAAAGGGGTGAGATCAGATGTCAAGTAAACATAACAATATAAAGAAAACATTCATAAATAAGAATAAACATTTAAGGAAATGTATAACTAAAACAAAGGCCTTTTAAACTAGAAATTCAGAATAATATGGCAGAAATAAAATGACATAATTCCATTTACATATTCACATTGATATTCTACTAATCAAATTTTCAAATTCAATATCAATAACACCTTTCATAATGATGGAATGCATAATGCCATACTATCATAACCACATAGTCAAGGCCTTGTGCCAAGACTACAAATAATATTTTTTCAAGGCCTTGTGCCAAGACACTTGTTTGTCTCATTAGAACTATTGATACATCGAGGAGCGATAGTTGTCTCCACCTGTCACTTATTAAGTTTAATGCATTCCTCATATGAACATGTTTAAACATAACATAAACATTCATATAAAAACTAGCTTACGAAATGTTAGTATATTCTACATAATCCATGAGTGGTATAAAAATAACACATCCATAGTCAAACATATCACAAAACCATCAATACAATATGGATGTTTTTTATCATAATAAATCAACTTCAAATAAGCATAAAATCCATCTATGGATTTTGACATAGATGAAATAACAACTATTTGAGAGAAATATATCTTTTTTTAAAATCATTTAAAAGTCACATAATTATAAAATAAAAAATTTACATTGAAAATATCATTATAAACATGAAGGGAATCTTCTACAATTTTATATTGGTGTAAAATAGCCACACCCTCCGTATATGTTAAGAAAAAGACATTCTTACATTAATTTTGTCGAAAAGGATTAAAATGACCTTGTTTGGAAAACGACCGAAAGATTCCACTATAATCATCTTATAAAAAGTCAAAAAAAGGTATAAATGATATTAAAACATAGTCTATATAATAGTAATAATGATTTTAAATACATTTTTAAGAATCATGAATGTGGATGATAAAGAGGTGCCATACATAATTATGTATAGACAACCTCGCATAATGAAGAGATTGGGAAAATAAACCATTACCTTGTACTTTTCCTTAGTCGATGGTATTTTAAACTCCCTTATAATAGTTAAAACATTGTTATTAAGTTATTAAAGAACCATATACATAATTATGATATCATATATGATCTTCTATTAATGCATGGTTAATAATATTTTAGTATTATCGTCGTTTCAGGTGTTAACTTACTCGTTTTCTTTTATATGTTTTGTTACATAAGTCATGTTTGTTATGGATAGGTTTTATCTTATTCATATCTAGAATGAAATAAAATTATTAAACATTACTTTTAATCATCAAATGAGAATTTGTCTTGAATGGATACAATTGGGATTGAATCTCATCGCGTTCGTGGAGACGGTAGTTCGCACGTATGCACGAGCGACAATGTAATTATTTTGATAGTATAATAATATATAATTGGATGGTATATGATATATACAGTATCATTATCTTGTTATATTTATTATTTACATGAATTAAACAACATTATTATAACCATCCAAATAATAATATACTGAATAACAATTGCAGCATGATGTGGAGATGATAAGTTATACGTACGCACGTATGGTGAAATCTCCTAAAAAGGATGGATATAATACTTAATATGGTTTTAAAATATTTATAATAAAATCAATGTATATAGAAGATACTGGATTTATTATTTTAGAATAGAAATAACAAGCAAAGAAGAAGTTGAAGTAGAAAAGAACCTGAAAGAGGGCGGTGAAAACATTACCTCTTCTCGGGGTTCTTCCTTTTGATTTGATCAAAAGGGCCTCTTAAGATATATTTATGATAAAAAAAGGCCTCTAGGTTGAATTTAGGGAATTTGAGAGAGTATTTGGGAAGGGGTTGTCTGAGCCAAATTGATTGTAATGTGTGAATTAGTGAGAAGCAGGCGTTCCCTTTTATAAGAGGGGTGCATGTCACCTTATGAAAAGCTAGAAATATTATGTTATAATAAATTCATATTTAGTTTCTAATGGCTTAAAAGTGGATTATTTAAATGTTAAGGTGGGTATAGGTCGAAAACCATTAATCCAATAGTATTTATACTGGTTTTAGAACTATATTAACCCTATCATTAAGTTTTAACTCTTAGTTAATTAGTTTGACATTTACCATGTCTCTTTGTATTTTTTTATTGTATAGTTAATAAACATACTATATACATCTAGGAGACCCCCAAAGTGGTCCATTAATGTTACATATATCATTATATAACTCCTTTTTCTAAGCCTTATATTTTTATGAATATAATATCAATTAATAATAAAATAATTGTCTTAAAAAGTCTTTAATGTCTATTTTGACACTATTGGCTATTTTGTTTTTGATAATTTCATAACATCATTATTACTTCGAAAAAAATTTATATAAAATATACTAATATGTCATCTTAAGATAGAAAATTAGTGGGATTCATATAATGTCTAAAAATACATTTATTTTGATATTTATAATATCAAGTATTTTAATATTTCATTAATTAGGTAATTACTGCATCACCATTATGTCATAAATAAATTAAATTATTTATTCTCGAAAAATTACAAATAAAATACAATTATGTGGGAAATATTTTTAGTTTTCTAATGAATGTTTATAATTGAATTTATCGTATGTATAACCATATATAAAAAATGTTTTAGTTATTAAACATTGATTTTAAATCATTTAACTCTTCTTTGAATTAAATAATAATTAATGTCCTAATCAAATCCAAGTGGAAATAAATGATAATATTTTATTCCTAAGGTTGTTTTAGGTCGAGATACACTTGTCAAATTTTATTAGGACAAGTTTTAGGGTAATATTAATATCATTTTTACCCTTAATTGCCCTATTTACTTTTAACCATGGTAAATAAACGAAAAAAGTTACAATTCACCAAAAATTATTTTTACCTTATTGAACTACATTTTAATAATTAATATTAACTGTGTCACTCGGATTTTTGTAATTCCACTCATAGAAGCTGCAAAATTATGTTTTCTATGAATTTCCATATTCTCCTAGGAGATGGGTAAAAGATGGTGAAAAGTTCAATAAAATATTTATATATATAATATTATTATAAACTAACTCCAATGAATTAAATTGAACTTATATAGGTATTATGTATATATTTTGACCTTAATTAAATTTAAATAAAATTATGAAAAAATTAAATTAAAATTTGGTTTTGAACTATAACTCAATGTTTTTGTCACTGTTCATAAAAAATCGAATGTTTTCAGAAAAATACCAAAAAATCACCCTAAGTTAATTTTGAAATTCTGAATCCAAAAATAAAGTCCATTTTGAATGATAAAATTTGTAAAATTTCAAAAAGTAGTTATTACTATTCATAATGGTTAGTTTTAATGGTTGTGGTGTGTGTTAGAACTCAATGTTGCGTACAACACATGCTATTGTATTATTCAATGAGAAGAATACCGTGGAAGCATGGGATGTTACAACTACACTCAATGAACAAGAATAAGAAGGAATGAAACAAGAACAGATTTTCAAATCTCATTATGGTAAAAGGTTAATTTCACCCTTAAACCTATGTTGAGATGTTTGGAAATACATTTTTAAATACTTTGTTCCTATTGTGAGACTCCCAATGACTATAAAGCCCACCTCACTCAGTATCCATTAAAAATTCTTTATAATTGTGAGCAAATTGTGCATTGAATTGTGTGTGTGTACTTCCTAAGAAGAACTAATCTTATTGTATATGCATACAGTTTGGATAAACCATGCACAAAATGTTTTACACCTTCTACCCAAAATGAATAGGCCTTGTGGATTGCTTCTGGGTGCCACATGGTTTCAAACAACCCATGGTCCCTATAAAGGCCACCCAATCTTGCGTTTTATAGGCCCCAAAACACTTTATATACAACGTGACCTATTTGGAAAACTTCATGTATTTAAGCATGTCTATATAAATATATAGATGTTTTTTAACGCTCATAATTACTTATCGTTGATCTACATAAAGAACATATCATCCACTAATACCCAAAATTCAATTTCCCTTGAAATGTTCCCATGACACAAAGAACGGGTGGATACAACCTCCCAACCATAGAAATTTTCATCACTGAAAATCCTACAGGGACAATTTAAACATTACATAAAATAGAAGGGATGTGACACCGTATTCTAGAAGTCATGTTGTATTTAAATATTCACAAGGATTCTAAAAGGATTAGATAAAAACATGTTACATAATCCTTAAAATCATGATTCAAATCTAATTTTTTACCAGACCCACTTAAAATTTCATACATGAGCCTATTTAGGTAGATAAATGATCTCAATGTTTTATATTGATAAATTTGGTGGATGGTTCTCCCCACACAATGATTTATAATTTAAGGGCCAATTAGGAACCATAATACACTCCACCATCAAATTTTCCTATAATACTCATCATAAAAATTATATTGATGTTGTCAGAAATATTCTTTAGTAGGGTGAACCTGATTGATTTTATGGGACTAATGGGAACATCATGTCAAATAAATGATATATTGTTGATTAAAATTACTAAAACTGCTCATGAAATGTTTCTTGGATGACAATGATGACCCATACACCAAACACTCTTTAACCTGACGACGTACTTTATAATGGATACCCTTGAGTATACAAATTTAACAATATGGATAAATATTCAACCCACTCTGGATTACATATAACGAAAATGACTTCCTTATATACCTATAGTATTTCAAACATAACATCCACACCTTCTTTGAAATTATCTCATGTTTACTGTGATTATTTTTTCCATATCCCACACCCAATATCTATTGATGTTCTTCAATCAAGACATCACATGTTATTGTAATGATGTCATTCCCCATCATGAACAATGGTTTAACCAACATCCATCCCAATTGAATCATCACCATTTAATCATTACATTTGAGCCCTAAAACAATTCTGGTATCACATATAATTCGTACAAATTGTGTATGAGTTACTAATCTTTAGTATGTAGAATTCCATGTATACAATTTTGATGTTAGAATGAGTCCAAAACGTACACAAAAGAATATTGACTATGCCCATATACATGTCCTCCTAGTGACCATGTTATGGGAAAATGGAATGTGTCCTTGATATTGTCCAACCGGTTTCTATAAAGAAATACATGTATCAATATAGACTAACCACACCAGATAAAGCCATGCCTCTAATTAGGAACTAAGAAAGTGAACACATATCAAGCCTAATATTTTTTTAATACATTAGTTTAGTGTAAAATAGATTCTCTATTAGTGAATCAAGGTCATTGATATGGTAGATGACATAGTTTTTTTAATTTTAAGATGATAACTTTCCCAAAAGGGAAAGCCTCTTTTATTAGAAAAAAATAAGGGCAGACATAATTGAGTTTGAAGATAGGATGTTTGCATTGGTCCCTCTGAATAAAAGATAGAAGGTCATCAGGGATCACATCACTTTATAAGAATTCAATGACATTGACACCCTTATTTAAAAGAACATCTTCCATAGAATTCGCCTCCCTATAGACATGAGTGATGAAATAATTCATGGACATAAGATGATCCAAGAATTTGTCCACCGATTAGTAGAGGACATAGTGCATGCTAATTGAATGTAAATTAATATTATATTGAATGTTTCAATGAAAATCAGTCAAACAATGACTGGAAAATACTTTGAAGAAAACCACATAACCCTCCAACACGTCATCTAACTTACAACATTGCCTTCACCACCCAAGGATTTTAATGATATATCTAACATAATAACCAATATAAATCAACGAATAATGATGTTTTTAGACAGTTTTGTATACAACCAAACACACCAACATAATTCTTATGTGAATGAACAAACATCAATTTAAAAAAACAATATGACTATTAGTAAAATTGGAGTGTCTTATTCATAAATGAATAAGGATAGACCCTCTAATATAATGCACATTATAGTAGAGACACCATAAATGTATATGTCGAACCCCTTGATGTGAGTATCCCATGATTCCTATAATTGGAAAAAGTAAAAACCAAACATACTGATGTGTCAAAACACATGATGATTTTTGATTTCATCTGATGAAATGGTAGGAATTTATTACATTGAAAAATACATCACTCTACATCAAAGATATAATGTGAACGTACTCAATAGTACTATACTCTATGATTTGACTACAGTAATCGAATTTATTATATTTTTTTTCAAATCAATGGGTGTCATGTACATAATTTAGTACTACCCTATGATAACATGCCCTAACTGCACATTCAGAATACTACCAAAATGCATATCAACCAAAAAAATTCATGTATCTGGATATAAAAACAGGATATTTAACATAAAGTAATATTTCATGATTTGATCATTAACCTAGCTGATGATGGCATTCTAAGACCTCTATCATTGGGGAAGAATGGACAGTAACATGTCATACTAAATGACTAACCATAGCCTAGGAATATCTAACCTGCTGAAACTGAGCATTACAAGATGCTCTCCCTAGAAATAATATCTTGTAAAATATGACCACCCATCCATATAAATGTTTTATTTTGAAGAAAAGAGTTATATAATGGATAATGACACACCAAAGACACCACATTAGACAAACTAACACCATTTAGAAAACAATTTATCTTCAAACTATGCATCCTAGAATGGAATAGCTCCTTACTAATTCTTAATCATCGAACCAATCACTAGATCATTATAAATAGATCCCACATGGACTAATGCTTATAATTTAATCCATTTATTATGAAATGGATAATGTCCTATATAAACACTTATGTTTCCTTTACAAGGAATCTATAGAGAATATTGAATTATACAAACATGAATATTTAAATTAAATATACCATCTAAGGATCCATTTTCACATCCTTTCATTTTTTCAAAATCTGTATTTAATCATTTAAATTATTTAAAATAGAACCAAAAGTAAAAATTTGTAAATTTGAACTTGGTAAAAGATAGTGTAACCATCAATGGTAAAGTTATTCAAAATTGGATTAATCTTAACATAAAAAAATAATATTTGATTACTTATTGGTTTCAACAAACATATATAGGGTTAAAGAATAATAATCATTCCCTAACTGGCCTACATGGGTTTGTTTGTGCATTTATAATGTTAACCATCACCTTTGAGTTAAAAGTAAACAAATATCACAGTTAAAAAATTTTAAATTATATCACGGTCATATATCAGGGATGAATAATATGAATAGTTATATACCAATATATAATGTCCCCATAAACTATATTGATAATAATTAGTTACTCATTAATCAAAATAATACCATTTTTAATATTGGAATTTAACTGTTATTTCATTTTAACAATGGACAATATGTTTATATAAAAATTTCAAAGTATTGTTCAAGTAAACAAGATAGTTTTCCCAAATTATATTTTTATTATAAACCATAAAAACATAATCTAGTTCTCGCTTAATCTCATCGAATAAACTCAGGTCATTGATTTACATATATATCAAAATGAAACTAACATATAAATGTTGGATTGAGTTATACGATATATAGATAAGAGGGGGTGATTTGTGTCCTTTAAAACATCTCATGAAATCTTGATGATAATCAATTCTGTCCTTTAGGCTTTATCATATTATTTATGTAGTGGGAAAAATAGTTATCAGGACATATTGATTTATATTTTTTAGGGGAACAAAGATCCCCTTTTCCACTCCACCAATTCTCTTCTCCAAGAGCATGGTGATTTTCACAAGTCGGCCCTCTTTTCATAAGACCATCCACAAATGAGTGCAGGCAATTGACACAATTTAAAATTAAGGATAAATCAATGAATTCATCTTCTAAACACAAAACAAATCAAATCATATATAATGAGAAGTCGATACTCAAAATATACGAGTATTGATTTGATAAATACATTTCAATTGAACTTTGTATTTGTGGTAGTACACAACTGACCGTAATTGGATTGTCATCTTTAAAAAGTTTATTGTTAAGGTATGAGTAGTTTTGAATCGATCTAGTTGCAATTTTTTATGGAAATATATTCTGCAAAAAATAATCAATAGATTAATAATATATCATAGATCTAGAACAAGTAAATTTTCAATTTCTCTATTTCTGATAAAAGACAAAATCTAGTAGTTCATTGTAGAAACATATCTGTAAAAGATCTTTTTAAATAATATGTGAATCATTTATTTTGTGAAACCTGAATATCTCCATATTTGAATCATTTAATCACTGTGAATTCAAGAGATATTATAACAACCATATAGTATACAAGATTCAGATTCACTGAATATATTAGATCAAGAGGAGCACCTTATTCATAAATCCATATCAACAAATGTATCATGACATATCGCAATATTCAAAAAAGTTTGAGTAACAGATTGCTCGTAACATTCCATAATAATCTAAAAGAAATCCACCTCTAATATAAATCATTGGAATCAATTATAAACAGACCTAAATTTGTCATATATTTTTTTAAAATTTGATCTTAGAATATGAATTATAATCAGCCTAATATTCCACAAAAGACCATTTCATGATAGAGTCGCAATGTCAAATAAATAACACATGAAGAAGCCAAATGTATGGTTCTTTTTATATTCAATTAAAATTAAAATCATATGGTTGTTAAAAAATATAATGTTTATTAACCATACTTTTTTCATTGACATGTAAACATATATTATATGATCCATACACTAATTTCCTTCAAAAGGTAATGTATATGATCCATACATCATGATAAAACCTAAAGATCATTTCAAAAATAGGGTTGATAAACCATACTTTTTTGAAGAAAACTTGAGTTTCCATCCTTCTATAAGGTTTTTCATCCATCATTTTATCATATAAAAAACGTAAGGTTCCTTCTAAATTTGAGGTTCCTTTTCCATAGTATTCTATCAACGTAAGGTTGATTAACCATTCCTTTCGGATCTCTTGAAAAATAAATTTAGGGTGTAATCCTTACACTATGATCTCTAATGTTTGATATGTATAGTGTTTCTAGAATACACTCAATAGGTTTCCAAAATCATTGAAATATATTTCACACTAATCATATGAATTAATATTCTTCCAAATTTGGGAATATAAATAATAATAATTTCTTGAAATATATTTACTGTAACATCATTAGAATAACAATTAAGGGACTTTTTCTGCAACAAAACCATCCTAAAATATAGTGTATTGTTGAAACAAAACATGATCCACAGTATGCCCCTTTTTGATGATCGAAATAACCATTTAATTATTTATTAATAGTTTTAATTTTTAATTAAAAAATAATAAATTTTACATTCAAACAATTCATTGAAAATAAAAAATATTGGATTATTAAAATTTCCCTCCAATGGTTAAAAAAACAATTTCTCTTCCTTTATAATATGTTTTTTATTTATTATTCTCCCCATTTTGTGATATCATAATTAATAATAGAATTTGGGATATAAAACATGTAATGTAGTAATGAAATTTTAATAAATTTTAATGATAAACTATATTTCAATAATGTAATTTAGATTTTGGGCATGCTAATGGAAACATAAATATATTTAAAAAAAATAAATATGAAAAAACTGATTATTTTATTGATATAGAAATATATATAAGTAACATAATGAATAGTAATTAAGGTTGTTGGTCTAATGCTATAAAAAGGGCATCCTAGTGATTCTGAATAACATCCTTTAACTCTACTAACTGCAACATTAATCTCTTTATAACACCATAAATGTGATGAATGCCCCGATCTCTTCCTTCTCTAGTCAAATTATTATATTCATTTAGGTTCACATTGAAAAACTCTTGAAATTATTATTTCTTCTCCATAAATTGATTTATTTTATCAGTGAAACTGATCTGTAGTTCTCTAATACCAGGTTCACTTGAGGTAAGGTGATTAACACAGAATTTATAAATTTATAATAGAATAAACGAAGGAGAACAATTACATTGTGAATCATGAAACCTATTATTCATGTTTCTCATTACATTTTAATGGATTGGATTATTTGGATCAAATTTTTCAAAGTAACTCATGTACATTCTTGACTTCCTCCGACCGTTGCAAAATGTTTTTGTATATAAATTTTTAGTTCTTCCAAATATTATTTTAATAAAATTTCATATATTAATTTTGAAAATTTTTCACGTAATTCCATTTTTAAAAATCAACATCTTGCATTGAAATAAAATGACCATTATGACTTGGAAATTTATGTCTCGATTTATCAAACCCTCTTTTTCATGTTTAATTATCTACATTGGTTTGGTTAAATTTTTTAACACGTTCTAAACCTGGTCGATTATAGAATCAGAGGAACCGTGTGCATTATTGACAACTAGATCTACCATGATAAATGTTAATGATTGAGCATCTAATTTCTCTTCATTATCCTGGTCCATTGGTTCCTCAACATATTTGTATTCAAAAATATCAATTTATAATGATACATTTAGAAATTTTGTATGAATTTTTGATAAATTTTCTAGAATAGGTTGATCATTAATATAAATTTCCAAAGATAGGTGCTCTTCTTCAGAAATTTATTCAAAAATATTTTATTGAATATGATGTATAGTGACAATCTGATCCACAGATTGATCTATATTTTTAATTTCATTATTTTTTCAATCTAAGGCACCTCGTAAGTTCGTTTCTCTACCTCAACCTGAGGCAAAACATCGCCTTCTGCTTTTGAAGCTGCTTCATCATGTCTATCTTATTGAAAAGATTCTCTCAAAAACATATAACAGAAAAGACCACGTGTTTCAAGAATTGTATCTATAGTAGGTTCCAAAAAATAATTATATTTTTCAGGAAATAAGAAGTCCTCTATAAAATTAATCATCAGTAGGTTAATTTTTAGGTTCAAATTTGATTCTTCTTGAAATATTTGAAATTTCCCAGGTTATGGATTCAACCATACATTCTTTAGATTTTATAGGTTTCTCCCCTTGAGCATATTCCATATTATCTTCAAATCCAACATGCATAGTTTTACTTTTAACTATGGTCCAGAAAAATCCAATCATTTTAAATGTTCCAGCATTCAATACATTACTATGATGTCATCTGACTGTCTCATCAATCTTTCTTACCATATCATTTTTAAACAAATTTTTTTTAAATAAATCATCCCTATTAATAGAAATTAATTTGTGCCTCATTGTAACAACAATAATTCTAATATCTAATAAAATTACTTGTAAGGATAACAATTATGCCATATAAAAATTGAAATATTATATACTTTCTTGGAAATAGAATCATCTCTTCCTCAGACATCTCTGGGATTATCCCAAACTGAATAAACAATTCCTAAATTTCCCGATCTTGTTCTAAATAATTTGGAGACATTTTCCTTATTTTTGTACAACCAAATAGAAATGACGTAATTTCATCATATTTATAATTTTTATTCCCGATTGACATCAGATCAAAATGAAAAACTACCTAATGAGGGAGGTTCAAGATCATTTCAACTTCAATGGAAGAGATCGATAACTCCCTATCTTTAATCGTCATAATAATAGAATCTTCTATATCACCCAATCAACACTGAATAGTTTTGTTTCCTACTAGAACACAACACTAATGATTACCTACATGGATAATTATATATATTAAGTATGAAATTTCCTCCCTATATGTGTTCTTTCTTACAAGACCATGATAGTAATAATTTTCCCAAAAAGTGATGAGTTTCTGTGATGTTATTTCAATCTAATATAAAAATTAAAAAATCATTAAATGATAATGAAAATATAGTAACATCATAAGTTTTCCGATAAAGAAGATATTGGAAAACAATTCGTTTTAAATATCTAATATATCATTTGACAGTTGTAAGATGAGATTCCTTAGGTTTTAATTTAAATATTTAACAAAGACTTACACAGTATATAATATTTGTGGATTTTCAAAACCGGGATGATTCCCAACATACAATTTATCTAATAAATAACCATTTAAAAATGTATACCTAACATTTATCTTGAATAATTTATTGAATATAAGAGATTTATAGGATAAAATGATTTTAATGGGTTTTAATCTATCTATAGTGGAAAATGTCTCATTATAATTTATTCATTCTTCTTGATTATTCCCTTTACCTAAAATTCTTGAATTATTTCTAGATATAACCCTTTGATCAAATATTTTATATATGAAGAACCATCGGTTCTAATAAAAAGAAATATAGTTGGTCATACAACTAATTTCCAAACATCATTTATTTTCATTTTTTCTAGTTCTTCTTGTACTTCTATCATCCACATTCATCAACTAAGGCTTCTTCTATTGACATAGGTTCTAATTGAGATTAAGAGGCAGAAAAGTCATCTATATTACATATATATTTCCTATTTTTTATTCAAGTGATAGGTCTCCAATAATAGTTTCAAAATTGTGATTATTTAGAGTTCTTGATTGCTTAGGTAAAAAATTATTTGGTTCATTAGTGAAATATTGTTATGATATGGACTGAATTTACATATATAATTTTCCAAAGAATCATTTCGTTTTTGAGGTATCATGTTACCATTAGAGCCAGATTCATCAATCTTATGTTTTCTTTTTTCAAAAGGGAGTGATTGAAAAAAAATTACATGATGTAATTCATAAACAAACATTGACTTTATATAAATAATTATATACGTGTTTGAGGTAGTAAAATATAATATTAAAATTCCTTTATTAGACATTGGATTAAAAATACTATGATTTTTATTGGTGTTCAATATGTAAACCATGCATTAAAAAATTTTAAGAATTTTTCTTTAGGTTTTCTTTCATTCCAACGTTCAAAGGGTGTATTTTTGAAAATTTCTCTGATTAAAACTCTATTCTTTATTGAGAAGGTTGTACATACATATTCTTCCAAAAAATATGTAGGAAGACTATATTGATTTGTCATATTCTTAGCCTTTTCCTGAACAGATCTATCTCTCCAATAAACAATTTCATTCTTATGAGGTGTTCTTGGAGAAGAGAATTTGTTTTTGATACCAGGATATGAGAAAAAAAACTGAATTCCTGATTCTAAATTTCCCCTCCATGATCTCATCATAATGAAATAATATTAAAAACTTTTTAATTTTGAACAACATTGAGAAAAAATTCAAATATATTAAAATCTCCATTTTTATATTTTAGAAAACAAATTCAAAGTAAATCTAGAATAGTAATTAACTAAAACATATACATATAATTTACCAGCCAATCATGCTACTCTTTATGCTCCAAATAGATTTATATGGATAATTTATAATGTTTTAGATCTAACAATTTTGTAAATTGATTTGAAGGATTATTTTTGTTGCCTTCCAATTTTTCAGGCATCACAGAATTTTTCACTATCAAATTTAAGACTAGGTAAATGAGAGACTAATTGTTTCTTTGAAAAATATGGATAAGAAAAAATATTTAAATGTCTGTATATTCTATGAATGATCTATTATTCTTTTCTTTTAGCTGTTAAACAATTTATATTCTGTGTACACAAGGAATTAATGTTCAGGGTATAAACATTTCAAGTTCTAGGTGATCTAATCACAGGAAATTTACATTTATAAACAGAACACTAGTTGTTATAAAAGTCATCACAAAAACCATCAGCACAAATATGAGAAATACATATTATGTTATGTCTAAATACTTTTATGTAAATTACTTTATTGATTCATACAACATCTGGATCTCCAAAATTTCTAATATTATGATTTATCCATTGGAATTGTCATTATAGAGACTAATCTGCCAACATTTTGAGTTAATTATTTAATGTTTGATAAGTTTTAACTTATATGCCTGGAGAAAACATTATTGATGAACCATATCAATTTTCTTCTTTTATGACCTGCATCCTACAAAATCATTTAAACTATGTATTTTTTGTACTGATATTCTGTTGGTTCCTGTAGTGTTATCTAGTAGTGATATGGGAATCCATATTTGCATTGTTCATATATAATCATTTGAATTAAAGAAACTATTTGAAATAAAGGCATTTTCTATATAACAAATTTTTAAATTTCCTAAATGAAATTTTCTAGATGTATATTATTTAGTTCCACATTTTTTTAAAATTACTATTTTTTCCTTTGTATCAAAATAATTTTTTTATACTGTAGGTTTCTCACATTTTTTGACTATTACAGATCATTCATTCATATTCACATTCTTACCCTAAATTTAATTTAAAATTATTTTTTATTTTTTAAATAGAGAGAGATGCAGTTTTGTAGGTTTCTACTTAATATTTTAGTGTTTTTATATTAGATTCATTATCTCTATGGTTTTTGTTTGATGTGTTTTATTACTCTATTAACTCTAAATGTTGTTTTAGAAAATATTCCCTTTCATAAAAATTGACGTGTGAATTATTTTTATTGATTTACATTTATTATATAACGAATCATAACTTTCGTCTATAATTTTTTATCATGATGCATGTTTGGCATTTGAACAACTATGTTCTGAATCTGATTTGGAAGTGTAATATAAATGTACCTCGTTATATTCAGACATGAAGAACATGTTTGTATTTATATTTGATTCTTCTTATTTTGAGTCAGATATTGATGAGAAATTATAGTCTTCAGACACACTATATGACGCTTTCATTTCCATTTTATCATTCTGCACAAAATCATTATTTTTAAAAAATTTGTATTTTATTTCTAATTTTAGTAGAGGTAAATATTGTCTTATGTGGCACATTTTCTTTCATTTATAGAATTTTAGTTACATTTTAAATTTATGAACATTTACAAAGGAAATTATAAATCCATTATCCTTCTTATAAAATATTCATGAATTCTCTGGCCATTTCTGCCAGTTTCATCTCTGAATTATATGACTCAGATCATTCATCATTTTTGATCTCTTGTTTTATCATTCTACTCTTCTTCTAAAATGTAACATTCAATGTTGTGTATTCCATTTTTATCAAAACATTATTTTTATTAGGAACATCTTCTATCTCATCTTCATACTTCATTAGGGTTCCAATCAATTATCTCATTTATATATTTTTAATAGTTGATGATTTCCTAATGTATGTTGATATCCCATTCCATTGGTTTGATAGTACAGTCAATAAATTCAATGCATAATTTCATAGGTAGATATGATCTACCAAAGAAAATATATTTTTGGCTATCATTGCGAGCCTTCTATTTTTTTAGTGATTCTCTCACCATGAAGAATTATAAATGTGTAAAATTTTAGATTTGCTGTTGCATACCTCATTTGTCTGATATTTTCACTTGATTCATATGAAACTGAAATTATCTGCCTCATTTCATCAGAAACCAGGCTTTGAGATACTAAATTAAATTAATCTGGTCTGTAAACACAGGCGAAAGCATTCATAGCTTTTGAATTTATGTAATACTCTGCTTCAGTAGTTGTACTCCATGTTTTTGGTTTCTTAAGAATTTCATAAGGAGTTAAAATTTTTACTAGACCTTGTATCCAAGATTCTTTATGTAGATGATCATCCTCAATTTCCAACATCTATATTTTCCACCATTGATGTATGAAGCACAACCCATTTACATTCCATCTTGTGTGTCATCCATTGAGATATATGTTTAATCTTTAACTTTCAACTTGTAATAGCTTTTAAAAAATCGCATCATTTGATACCAATTATTGGATTGGGTAATATGAAATATGAAAAAGATGGGGGTGATTTGTATCTTTTAAAAAATATCATTAAAAACTAATGATAATCAATTATGTCTTTTATCATTATCAGATTGTTTATGTAGAGGAAAGAAACAGATTCCAGGATGCAATTATTGAGAGTGGTTCGAAGAACAATGATCCCCTAGTCCACTCCACCAAATCTATTCTCCACGATCTTGGTGATTTTCAACATTCAGTCCTCTTTTCACGTGACTATCCAAAACTAAGTGACGGTAGTTCACCCCTTAAAAAATTATCACTAAAACAACACCTTATGGTTCTATACACATAACGGATCAAAAAACATAATATGAGAATATAGTATAGAAAATTGAATATTATTGTTTTTATAAATACTTCCTAAATAAACATCACAGTTGTATCAGTACGTAACTACTAGTAAATGGATTGTTGTCTCCAGAAAAGTTGTTCTTCATGTAAGTGTAGTTATGAATATGTCTTGTTGAAATTTGAACTTGAAATATATTCACCAACAAATAAATAGTAGATTCAAGATAGTTCTCCAATGTAGAACTCATATATCTTAAATTTTTCATTTTATGATATAATATTGAGTATGGACATTCTTTGTTGAATCAAATCTTTAAAAGTTCTTTAAAAATCAATGAATCCTTGTTTTTGTAAAACATGAATATATTTAGAGTAGAGTCATGTAATTATTTCTAATTCAAGAGATATTGTGCCCCCATATCAACTTCAAAATTCAAATAAATAGAATATATAAAATAAATACAAGCTATTTTTTATATTTTCATATCCACAAAAGTCTCTTGACAGATCACAATATTCCAAAATGTTTGAATGAAAGAGTGGTCGTAACAACCCTTAATAATCGGAATGAAATCCTTCTATTAAATAGATCCTTTGAATCACATATTAATGGATTTAAAACTAGCCAAATATGTGATTTAATAATCCATCATCGAATTTGACTTGATATCATCCTAATATTCTGCAAAATATTGTTGGACGATAGAGTCGCAAATTGAAATCTATAACGCTTGATATAGTCAAATGTAGTGTTTCTTTTAAATGAAATCAATTTATAAAACGTAAGGTTGACTACCAACATAAGGATGATGATCCATACTTATGACATAGACATTATAACATATGGTATATGATCCATAATATTATTTTCTTTAGAACATAAGGTATAAGATCCAAACTTCATGATAAAATGTAAGGATTATTACAAAAGTAGGATTGATGATCCAGACTTTTCTGAAGCAATCGTAAGGTTTCATACATATGTAAGGGTATTCATCCATTCTTTTCTCATATAATAAACATAAGGGTCCTTCCAAACAAAAGGTTCCTTAACAAGAATTTTCTATCAATGTAGTTTTGATTATCCGTTCATTACTGAACACCTATAAAATAAATGTTGGATTTAATACATATGCTATGCTCTCCGACATAGGATATGAATAGTGTTTCCAGAATATTCTAAATATATTTCTGAAAACATTGACAACTATTTCACATGAATCATATGAATTAATACTATTACAAAATTGGGAATATAATGAATATTAATTTCTTAAATTATACAAAATTTAAAATCATTATAATATCAAATAAGGGTATTTATGAGTTACAAAATCATCATAAAATATTGACTATTGTTGAAAAAATACAGGAACAATAGAAGCCACAAGAAATAACATAGATAAACATGATAAATAATCCTTATGATAGGCATGTAATTACCCAATCATGTTATAAATGTTGACATGATAATGAAAAAAATTAATAGAAAAACATTCAAGTCACACAATCAAGTCAACATGCAAGCTACCAATGAAACTAAAGAGAATTTCAAATTCAACACATTATAATTTCGATGTTCCTGTAATGATGTTTGAAATAATTTATAATTTAAATACCATGAGAAGGGTAAAAAAATATAGTATCCTTAAATAAATAAGTTGGGGATGGTACCTGAATCACTCAAGGTGAAATTATAATGAACTGTAACATAGAATAAAATGAAAAACAACACCAACAATAGAAAAATTGGATTTTCCCCATACATAGTTTGGTCCCCCCCCCAAACAGCTATTTACCTAGAATAAAAATGCTCATGTCTCTTACGTACAAGTAAAACACATTTTTAAGAAGGAATATAATCCATATGAACTAATATATAACATCATAGGCCTACTGAACAAAAAAATGGTAGCCACATTTGTGCATCACAAGGCCTTAAGCCCACCTCCCTATATGAAAAAGGGTTCCAACATTCATCAATGGTATATAGAGGTGATATTTGGGAGAATATACCATCATGATTAGAGTGGAATAACAGTTTTTCAGATAATGATTCAACCAACTTTTGGAAAATTTTTCGTAATTAAAAGAAGTCAGAGTAGAAGAATAATATAAAATGAATATAAAAGGTGGAAAATTCATATGTGAAACAACTCATTGATGTATTGATGTTGATACATAATTTTAAATAATACATTTTGATGGAAATTTTATATAAAACAACAAAGTGATTAACAAAAGAAAGACAATACATGAAAGATATTCCCATGAGAAACATGTGCTCTTTATCAACCTTGTTATCAAAAGGCTCATGTACAATAGAATAATCACAATCAAGTATCCATGGTCCTATGCACATCAGGTTCCCTGGTAAAATTTTTCATCGAGTAGAATGTGATTAATAAATCCACATAGGTTACCACCCTATGTTTCTATTACTGAATCTAATTCAGGAATATAATTAGAGTAATATGAATGTATCTTAAATTATAAACAATGATGAATAAATAAAAAAACATTAGTCAACTCATGATATAATTTGACATCTGGATGTCTCTAAATTATTCATATCTCATCCTTAACATGTTTCAGAGTAGGAAGCATATATATATAGTAATATATTTATTTATTTATATATGTTCATCTTCCAATATGAACAATGATTATATAGATGTATGTGTCCATATAATTTGATTTGTTGTTGATGGATGGGAAGAGGTAAAACATAGTCATCCATAACTAGTACGAATTAAACTATAATCTGTAATAGAAGGTACAAGCCCTACATCTAATAATAAGTGAGAAAGGTCATGCTCTTCACTTGAGATGGTTTATTTTCCATAATGTCAACACTTGGGAAGTGGTGAATATGTTGCCCCTTCAAAACACAATAGCAGACATGGTGTGAAATTCCCACCTTCTTCCTAGTATCACTGGTGTGAAACATCATCTTGAACACCCTATGTAAGGGTGCATGATACCTCGATGACTAATAATACCCTTACAATCATCCACATATAATTTTTATGGCATAATCACATAACAGTAATAATAAAAACCATAAAACTTTCCATTGGTGGTTAATCATTTATTAAGCCATTTTTTCACTAAGGTAGTCATATTTCTATTATAGAATGTCTGATGAATGAAATTGTCATCCTGGAATAATCTACCAATACATTTAATTTCTATTTAGCTATTTATCTTATTCTAGAAATGAAATAAATCATGAACATTCTATTCTATGTTAAAAATTATCCAATTAGAACAACCACCTTGAAGAATCTATCAAAATAATTAAATTCCATTGAAATTATCATAACATGGAAATTTATATGATAATTCTTGTAGATGTAATCTAATATACCACAATCCATTGGGAAATTACCTAAAGGGTTAATATCATTTTTTAAAAATGACAACACCTTAGAAAGATATTCATTTATAATACATTTATATAATTGTGAGAGAATTCAAGAACATTGAAGTTGAAATAGTATTATAGGGAAGTTACCCACAATGTATATTAATTCAAAAGGTAAGACAAACACATAAGAGGTTCCATTATTCAGATTATCATTAATATCATTGGAGGAGATCGATTTAGGAGCAACCAAAGAGGCTAAATTCAAAACATTCCAAATTCCTATCTAAATAAAAAGCCATACGAAAACACCCAATCCATATTGAAAAGAGAGATAAAGTACACTAAAAAAATTTACTTTTGATGAAAACACACCTCATATAAGGGGTTAAATTATGAAAAAATGAAATTATTTATCCATAATTAATTTATCATAGTTTGCAATCAATTAATAATGTCTGAACTCAATTCACTCTATAGAATATTTTAGCAATATATAATAAATATGTTAAATATTTTACATTGATAAACACATCAATTAGGATGATATATTATTAATTGGATAACTACAAACAATGGATAATTCAATTTAAAATCGAATCCAAATGCTTAGATAAAATTCATTGAATTTAATTATTTAATTTATAAGGTGAAATTCAAGTCAACACAAGCAAGGTTAGTCTATTATTAAGCTCATAAATTCTTGTTTGAAACGTGGAAAATGTAGTCACATGGTACAACAGAAATATTTATAATTCTAATAATGCATTACAAAAATCCGAAGACCATCTAAGTAATTCATCAGACTATTTACTAGTCTAATATCATGTTCGTCTTCAGATCAACATTGAAATAGACTATTAAACAACTATATACACATAAATGAAGGAAAATGTTCATGAAAAATTGTATCTCAATAAAGAGAAGATTAAGAATTGAAATTTTTTAAATGGATTCAAGAGCATTATGATGTTAATAAATTGTGATAGATGATACTCAATTATGACTTCCAGGGGTAATTTATCACCGTACCTATGCTAGGGAGGAAGAGGAACTGATGAGAATTATATGTTCACGATGGAGAAGAAAAATGAGTAATGACAATGAAATTAATTATAAATCACATTGGATGAAAAAGGGTATTTTATCCTTAAAACTGCATAGCACATTTTTTAATCTTGCTTTTCCAAACTAGGAACCAACCATTTAGCTCCCACTTCCTCAGAATCCCTCCTCACATGGGACCCCACATGGTTTTCTGAAACATGCACAAAAAAATTTGAGGATTTTTATTACGGTACTTTCTAAGTGGCACTAAATGTGAGTGTTATGATCATAGAATGGGTAAAACATGAATACCCACTATGACAAAGGCTACCCACTAGGTTCATGATATGTGGTTTTCTACTACATGCCTCATTATTATAGACAAGACGTGCACCCTATGAAAACAAACCAAACATGATATTTCTAGGACCTAACACTCTCTAAAATAAACAAGACACCCGAATGACCCAATTGTTCGTTTACTAATGTCTAAAAAACACAATTATGCTCTCCAACTCTAGAAATTACATTCTGATGCATTATTTAAGTAACGAAAATCCCACTAAATATTAAAATTCAACATCCATTTAATATTTTTCTTCTCACAATGAAATGGTTTTTATAACATGAATGATCCCTCAACCCATAAGAAAAACACACATGAAAATGAAACCAAATAAATGGGTGCCTATGGGTTTCATCAAACCCTCTCCTCATGGGTCCATATACATGAATCCTACTAATGAAATGCACAACTTCTACTCATTTATGGACCATCCTTACCAATTGTATTGGGTTCATGCATCCCCCAAGGTATTGACCCAATATTGGTCCTCTAGGTTATTGAGGGTGTCCTCGTTCTCTCGAAGGCATATAGATTGTTTTATCGAAATTACAAAATCACAAACAAGGGAATAGAAAAAAATAAATGTAAAAAATGGTTATTTGAACTTATATTATTATCATTTCTATTGGTCAATTTATAACTATTTAAATTTAAATTTTTATATATTTTAAATTATCTTAATGGGTTCATCCTTTAAATTTATTATATTCACTATGTTATATTACAAAATTTTAATTTTTTTACTTATTTATATATATATTTAACCATGAAATGCGTATATTAGATACATATTACATTTTAATACAATTAATTGTATTTGAAAATTTAAAATAATTTAATTTATGATAATTATTAAAGCAATATATAAATATATTTCTAAATAATAACATTTTATTATTATGAAAAATAAGTTCTATCTACTAATATTTTAATGAGATAATTATATTTTTTTATTAAATTAATCGACATAACATTTTGATATTTTATACTAAAATTTTCCTATCTTTTATATTTTATAAATCACAATAAAGATAATTTTTTAAAATATTAAATACATTCATTCAAATAATTTACTTCAAGTTATAATATCAAAAAATATTTTTGAAAAATATAATATATTAATTACATTAAATATGATATCATAAATTATAATAAAAAACATTATATTTCAAATTTTATTAGGGAAAATATTTTTTACATAATAAGTTAATTTATTTGCCTCCAAATATTAAAATATTTTTTTAATTATGTAATATTTAAAAATTAGAGTCAAAACACATTCTTATTATCTAAATACATTAGTTTTGTATATCTATTATTTAAATTATAAATATTATTGATTACATAATTTTTATTAATATACTATCTTAATTTCGTGTAATTTTACATGAACTCCATCCATTACATTAATATATAGTTTCTAAATGAATGATTGAAAATGTTTTTGAGACACATATGGTACGAATAAGTAATAAAAAATCATCCAGAAAATATTGTCCTTAAGTCATTAAAAACAAAATATATTTCATATCTATATTAGTGGTTGTATAGTACTGGTCATCCTGTCTCCACTACATAAACCCATATTCCATCTTCACATATATTTTCCTCAACATACAATGAAGACCTTATACATAATTATTAGTCAACACTATATTGTAAAAAAACATTTCATGAGAAGTATGATTGGAAATTCATTGAATATATTTACAACATGGCCTTGATAGAATTTTGGCACATATCATAATACATAAAATTTTTCCCTGATCATGTCAACGATGTAAACTCTTTAACAGTATTGAGGTATTATAGGCCAAAATTTGGTAATAATCATCAAATCTAATGAACATCAACACGTTATTTTTTTCATGGCTGTATTCTAAAAATGAGCAACCAAAATCATAGTTGGGTTTATAGTTACACCCACCTCTGAGATGATATATCGTAGAATGTAGACCTCTCAAATAATTAACTAAAACATCAAGGGGTTTTACAATAAAAAATTCATTCATTTTACGTAGTGGATCATGTAGGAATAATCAGCATGTTAAACATCTAATAAATAGGAAATACTAGTTTAATCGACAACAACGACCATGAACTAGTCTATGTATGGCGGAAATATCTTATTTCAATGTCCTGTAAAAACCATACGAGGTTTCTTTATAGAAAAGGTCATCACTAGTAAAGAATAATCTTTATGAAACATTATAATTATGTATTTATTATATCATCAATTAATACACATAAGTACTTAAATTATAACCTTTTGTAAAAATTTGAGAAACTAGGTTCCCAATAAAGATGATCACATATAAAATCAATACATGGGAGGGGATGTTTATTCTTAACAATTACCTAATTTATGTGGAGAAAATCCATATATATCATCATGATAACATACAAAAAATTTATTAATATCATGATAGATGAAAAAGGGACCATATCTACCTAATAATTCCATTCATATTATGGTTTCCTAACTACACACATAGAACTCAAGGATCAGTGGGAGAAATATGATTTTGTACTACGGTTATAGAGTAATCTGTTGGTGTAACTCAAAAGTGAAATAGACTACAAAAAAGATGGTAAACCACGTAAATTAAATGTTATTATATTTATGTTATCCTACATGGTAGTTTAAATTTAATATCTAATGAGTATACCTCACCAAGGGTAGAAATATATAAGAAATATGTGATATTTTTTACTATCATGAACACAATAAAAAATATCACAATAAAGATATCATTCATTCCATTAATGGGAAATACATATCAATTATCTTTGGTTTACCGCATCATAAAATACAATCAATTAGTTTCTTCAAGGATAAGTGTAAAACATTCCACATGATGAATAAAATTATAATGACTCATTATAGCACTGATAGGGTTCCATGAATAACATTATCCACCAATTGAAATGTGACACTATAAAAAGAATAAAATTATTATAAAATACCCTCCCATGTGAGTCTCTATTAAAAAAAATGGTCTTTAGGAACTATTTATATATTTTGTCCTTAATAAATGGATCATGTCAAATAATAATTGAATATTCAAATGTCATTCAAATCATAACATGTGGTATTGATGAAAAAATTATAAATTAGATCATTGCAGGATCATATCAGTCATAATCCACCATTGTCTAAAACTATTTCTATACCTGAACAACAGCACCAAGATCATGAATGAGATATCATAGAAACTTTTTTAGTAGAAAAAAAATGATAGGATAAATAACATATTTTAGCTCTCCTAGATCCATGATTTCATGATCCACCCTGTGATTCTAAATTCATCTTTTTAAACCAATGGCTCGCATTCCTATCTAATTTTCAACATATCCACTTCGAGATGGATGGATATATAACCTCATGATATAGGACATATCTTAATAGAAAATTTCATTTCTTCACTATTGGTTTATGAGAAACACTCAACATGAACTTTTACTGAGACCCTATGGTCTAACACAAGATATCATGATGCACCATGTGTCACATCCCTGAACCCTAATACATTCAACCAATATATGTTGTGTCTTGCCTTAGATGACTTCTACCATCACCAACCAAGCATGATATATCTTCTAAAAATACATCCATTTGTGTGTAATTTGCATAGTCCATAACACAAGTTTGTGTACATTGGGGAATATCTTATGATTCAATATATATGAGAATACAAACATTAAAAAACCTCTCATTAAAGGATAAAACATATTTATTCACTTTAGAGTCTCATGTGAGTTCAGCAGAACATTAAAAAATTTGACCCACTGATTAGTTTCCATACTGTTGCTGGAGAATCACCAAGATATATAATTATCAATGGGATGTATTTATGTTATCTGTTTAGAAAATATGCTCAATCTCAATGTAATTGTTGTTCAATCATTATTTTTTCAACAATGCTCTATAATCTCCCTGGTGAGAGATTAATTATAGTCCTCATTAAAAATACTATATATTTATTTGGAATTGATTGTTGATAAATATATTATATTATAGTTTATGATTATTCAACTATTGCATGAATGAATAGGTACCCACTCAACTCATGATATATCATCCTCTAAAAGAATGAATTGATGTCATCATATGAATTCCATCATCATGAGATCTTGATATGATCTAATGCTCAGAATGACACAACAAAACATCCTTCCTAATTAGGTTTTTGACTTATGACTACATAATACGGGTAATTGTTTCTAATCATCTTCCTGAAGTGAAGACCTCCACAATATAACCCTAAATAGAGGACTTATTTCTAATTTAATTTTTATAATTAAACTATATTTTTATCCTTGAATGATTAATTCATATTTAAATCCATAATGTATGATGTTCTACCATGTTTAATATAAATTATCATTTGAAGCGAAATATTAATTACCAAAAAATACAACCCATTCATATATGATTCACATATGATATATTAAACTTAAAAATGTTTTCCATAGTACTAACTCAACAGTAAAAGTATCAAAAATATATGTGAATTCAAAAATAAATAGGGTTCCATTAATAAAATATACACATGAATCACTTTAATATCATTTTAATTATTAATAAAAAATAATCATCTTGCTATTAACTCCACTCTTAGTCCATTGAACTAATATTCTCTGCAACCACTATATCTCTTCCCCACAAATGGGGTACCAACAAGGGTTGAATATATACATAAATTAGTAACATAATACTACATCCAATAGACAGGGTAATATAGATTGTAATCTATAATGAATTGAACATATATGTGATGTAATAACCACTTTCACATTTTCACATACATAAACACACACACACACTTCAATACATACATGAGTATTGTGAGATACAAACTAGTAAAAACAAATTTAGTTTCCCTAGATTCCAAAAAATGATAATTTCCAAACATCAAAAAAGTATACATTGGAAAACAATGGACCAATAGCCATCAACATGGTCAAAATTGACATGAAGGTTGAAAAAGGTCTCATGTTCCAAAAACTGTTCACAACACATAACATAATACACCAAATGATTATTTCCCCTAAAAAACAACAACTAAAGGGCCCCAATATAGTAATTTTATATTACCAACTATAAATTTGTGATGATGCATAAGGGAATAACCGATGTAGGTGTGATTATATAATCAACTAATTTGATGCCCTCAAAGCACCAATTATTTTATATTCAAAGATATAATGACCTAACTTTCATATAAAATAACTTTATAGAATATTAAATACCATGAAAATATCATAGAATGAAACACATCCCATTCAGTTTTCACAATATCAACGCATGTAAAACAATATATTAATAGAAAAAAATATCAAGAAGTGTCTATAAACTCATGGAAATTCCATCAGATGATGCTAGAGGATACACAAACCATGTTTATATGTGAAATAAGACAAAAAAATATTATTAATTTCTTATAAGATATCTATTCTTATTAAGAACTACTTTTTTCATTTCACTGCAATTACATCATTCATAAGATAAAAAACATAATTATGATACAATATTGCATCACACGGTATATTATGATGAGTAATTTAGGTTAAAAATAACTATAAAATAATAAAATTAATCATTATTAAATAACAAATAATTTATCCTATTTCTACCTCTAACATTGCCTTTAGTACAATTATTAACATAAAGATTTACTTCAATGAATGGTGTGATCTAAAATACTAGTATGAATAAAAATAAGGGACATGAATCAATAAAACATGGTTGAACATAAACATTATCATCATATCATAATCATATAATCATTTTCATAATAAGGAGAAAATATTCTGGAAATGAAATGTGATGTGGAAATGAAAAAAAATTGAAACATCATGTCATAGTGGTAATATACACATATATTTTTAAACAAAGCTATCATCATGATCACTCGATACACATATGAAAAAATTTATAAAATTCTTATTATGAAAAAAATATAGAATCTTAGTCATGAATATTTTACATAATATATTCATATACAACACATGAACATAATAATTGGAGGGATATATAATTTTTTGCTCATCAGTCACATCATAAATGCTCCCAACCATGCATGACACATAAAATGTATTCAAATCAAATTTATGAAATAAAAATAAGAAAAACGAATGGATTTAATAATTAGTCCATAATTTAAACATTAATAGTTAAAGATTTTTTTATCAAAAATTAATATGGTAAATTATTATTGGATATAAAACATATTTATTTTTGAGAGGATAAGAAACATTTAAAGAGGAATTATATAGATATTTTTGGAAAATGAAGTCACATTGAAAAATCCATTTTCTAAAAAAGAAATTTTTCATTGTATGATCAAGTATAACCCAAAAAGAAATAAAGATATTTTTTTGTACCAAATATAAACATTCTTAATATGTTAGAGAAGCTAACCAAAATAAAGGTATCAGGTTTGAGAATACAATTGTATTAAATCAAACATTATTTTCTCAATTTTCCACCCCTATAATAACAAAAAATTTGATTATTGAAAATAATCTAGAACTGAGTATTTTTTATTGATTCAACTTTATATATATTATAATAATTAGATTCTATTTTATATCACAGGTTTTGTATGTAATAGATTTGTAATCATGTTTTAATAAACTATTCTAATTTTGTTTTGACTTCTTTATTTTTTAAAATTCATTTATAGAATAATATAATTAACTTATGATTATTATAATAAATATATGTAAATATATAGATAATTTTTTAATTGAAAATTTTCTAACATTTGATGTGGATATTGAAATTGACATCAAAACGTCTCCCTCGGTGGTTAATCAACAATTGAGAAGAATTTTTTAAAAGGCGTTGAATAGAATTTTAAAATTTATACATATAATAAATATGATTCATACATTAGGTTATCATAATTAAAATAATTATTAATTACTAAGTAATTATTCTTATAATTATTTTAACCGGATATAAAAAATAATGTAAAGAATAGTAAAAAAGATAACATTTTATCAAAATTATTATGATATATAGTGTAGATTTTCTTATACGAAAATAAAAAACCATTAATGATTGGAGTTTAATTAATATAAAACATCCATAAGGTTTACAAGGGGAATTATCAGAATATATTTTGTTATTATGGTCTTCATAATGTTTTTGAGGAGTGGTTTTCCAAGCTGAGGGTGTGTGGTTATTTATAAATTATGATAGGGGTATTTATAAAATAATGTATTAAAAATAATAATATATGAAAAATACAAAATGAAAAATGAAAATTAGAAAATATAATTCATATATTAATATAATTTAATGTTTTATAGGATAGAAAAATACTTTTTAATCTGAATTTATAATTTTTATATAAAAAATGAGGAATGAGAATAAATAAATATTTAGGGATTAAATTTCACTTTTGTTTTTGGAGAATTATTTTTTGTTTTGAAAGTCAACATTATTTTATATTCATGACCCATTTATGAAATTAGATATATTATGTATAAATTTCAATTTCTAAAAATAATTAGGCATGTATTACATCACGAATGATGTAATTAAAGATACATTGTATATGTGAAAATTAGTATTTCTACTATTCACCTAAAAAGTGATGTCTTTGAGGATATATCAAAAAAATACCCTTTTATAATTTTAACACATGTATTTCAAAAATGGTATTTATTTTCTATATTTAATTTTTTAGATAGTAATTTTTAATTAATAAATTAAAATTATGATTTTTCTGAAATAATATTGAATAATTTTTATGATAAAGTTTAATATATTCTTATGTAGTATTTTACCTTTATATTTAATATTTTCAATTGTAATATTTTTTTCCAATAAATATTCATGAAAAATATCAATGTTTATCAGAAATTATTATTTTTAGGTAAATATATTATTTCAATAGCCATGTTACTATTCCCGACAACTAGTTTCCTATTTATTATGGTCGTGTTATTTATTACAATTGTCATGATACTATTACAATCATTACATTACTATTACAACAATCAAATTTACAAATATAGACAACACATCATTCCATCACTCAAAATTCACCACGATACCTCGCATTTATTTATATTTTCATTTTCTATCTTTTTTATTGGTGAATTAAAAATATGCATAAATTCATTAATGTTCATGTATGAGATGATCCTAGTTTATTAGAGAGATCCATTTTCCCCAATTTAGATTTCATATTTTATATTTTTTGTATAATTATAATTTATGTATTTTAATTCATTTCACATTTTAATAATGTAATTAAAATATTGATGGTTTAAATTATTTAGGTTTATTTTTGATTTTTATGTGAATAATAATATATTATATTATAGGTCACACATTAATTTAGAAATAAAATATCAATATTAAACATTGTGTTACGACATTATTCACTCATTATAAAATTTTCCCCTAAAATGTCAACACAAATTCTCAGTTTAGAATTGATGAGTGTACATCTAATTCATTGTTTCCCATGGTTCCCACATAACATATTCATACATATTATTCTTCCACACTAAAATGGAAATGAATATTTAATTATTTCATATAACATCGTCTCCATTGCCCATTACAGTCAACAAATACTCCTCTTTAGAGATTTCATTCTCTATTTGTATCACTGCATTATTTATTACATATAAGAGAAAAATAATATAATTCCCCACGAAATAGGGGTAGTATAAATCATGAACATGATCTATATTTCATATATTTTTTATACTGATAGGCCATAGATCATATGAGATCATGGTTTCAAAAGGGCCTAATGTACATTGTCTATATTTTCCCACTTTCCAAACAACAGTACACACATAAGTGGTTATTTTAGAAGGAAAATTATTTCTCCTGCATTGAACTCCATGTCTTTTAAAATGTTTTCTTCAATGATAATTAGTTTACTATGAGATTTTTTTACTCGTTGTTGTATGGTGTCAACCATCTCATTCAAATCATGAAAAAGAACATGTCCCTAGAGCTTTGGTTACACATATTCATCCTAATATGTATAATTTCTATATCACTTATAATAAAGAGACTTATTTCGAGCCATAATAATATTGATCTGAACTAGTTGTTGTATGATAACTCAACTAATTATAGATGTTGATCCTATATGTCATTAAATTCCACTGAGGAGGTTCTTAGCAGGTCCTTATCTATCTTTATAATCTTCTATGAATGGTAACATTTTGGGGTAATATGTCATAGACAAATTCATCTAATTAAACTATTATAATTTAAAACTTTTCAAGAACATAGAGGTGAAACATGGATCATTATCTTGTATGATAAAAATATTATCATATTTTAGCGTCAACGTATCTATTAAAAATATCATTATATCATTTTAATTGATAAAACTTTTTAAATAATTATGATATGGGAAGTATTATTGTGTCGATCCACCATAACACATATGGAATTATTTCCTTTATGTTCATTTAGGAGACTAGTGAAAATTTACACAGTAATATTCTCCAATATCATTGTTGGTATGGCTAGTGGTTATGTTACCCCATTGGTTTTCTATCTCAATGATTTTACATGTGAACATAAAAAAACATTGTGTTTTTCTTAGTGATCACTTTTTTTTTAATTTTTCCATTGAAAGGTTCTCCAAAATATCATGGAACATCATGGTGCTTCCATGATGGATATAGAAACAAGGGATATGAGTGTTGTCTAATATATCATACATTAATATTGGTGATTAAATAATTTAATATTTTATATCCAAATAAAATTACACCATAATTATTGATGACTAAAACATGAATATTTCCTTTACTTTTTTCACCTTCTTTTGAAGTCATAAATCTTTGAACTTTTCCTCTTTCACATTCTTTTAGATAAATAGTTATGAATTTTTTTTCAAATCTTGGATTTACTCCCGACAACAATGATTTCCCAATCAACCCATTACATATCAAATTTTATATATTCTTTCTGAATCCATATCATATAAATAGTATCTTGTTATTTCCACTAAGAGAATCAACTATATTATTCGACATTCCATGATGGTACTCATAAGGGAAAATTTTGTTTTTTATTAGGTCTAATAATATTAATTTATTATTTTCAAATGATTATAATTTAATATATAATTTAGGAATATATTATAAGTATATATATCTTAATTTTCATGATAGATGTATTTTCTCTAAATCTGTAGAACCATGATCGTAGTTTCGTGATTCGTATCATGCATGGGGTAACTTTAGTCACGTATATTTAACAATCATGAGGAATATAAATTAAAATTATAAATATTCATGAGTAAATAACCCATTATAATCTTTACAGATTCATTTTATATCATGAATACTTCTCCTATTATTGGTACTATGAGTACCTGTGCCTTGATTAGCCTATTCTTAAGATACTTATGTATTTCCTAAAATACATCTATCAAGACATTCAATAATTCATTTCGAGTTAACATTGGTAGTGGGACAAAAAATCATTATAAATTAATCATAAATTTTATTAATACCCATGAAAAATATTGATTTCTATAAAACTTTTGGGACATTTATGTTCATCAATAGTATTTGAATTTTAGGTGTCCAATGAAATTACCTCACATCCTGTAATATGTCTCAAAAAGATGAATTTATATGTCTAATTTATATACATGGATGATATTTTATCCATCCTCAATGTATCCATCAAAACCATTAGCATCATCACATCCCTCTAATTTCATATAGTGGAAGAGAATATTGTTGACAAAGGTTATTATTTTTTGGAAGATGATATATAAATTATATAATCTCCAAATACATTAATATTAAAGGTGAATTATTATTTCATAATGTAATCATGATTATCTCATAGTCCCTATTACCTATATGGAGGGCTTCTTTATTAACATATTCCGTCTTCACCATTATTTGCTAACATTAAGAAAAATGATCTATCTTTGGAAAAAGTAATCTCATATAGGATTCAAGAAAAATTGACCACTCCTTCAGCTAGGATTATTATTATTATTATTGATCTTATTAATCTCTTAGTAATCAATAAACAAAGAACATTTATCAATCCTTATTTTTAAAAATGTTCACCAGTGCACACTATGACGATGCAATAGGGTGTATAAACCACTGTTTAAAATTATCTTGTATATTTTTATTAAACTCATTATGTCCAATTAGGAATTTCATATTGGGGAATTTTAAGATAGGATTGGAATAATGTATAAGTTTTATTGAGAAATATTCCTCATGGTCCTGGGGATGTATATTAAACTATTTGGGAAAAATCATGACATTCCATAGAAATGGAATTTTACTAATGGTTGGTACTTTTCATCAAGTCATTAAATTAGGAATATTTTTATTCTCTATAATTAATCATCAACAAGATGGTTAACGTACCTTCCAAATTATATTGGCGGTCCTACTTGAATGTGTAAAAAATATTCAGATGATTTGGAATATAGAATGTTGATTATTTTTTATTACATTAGATGACTATTCTATATAATGACTGAAAATTCATCCCATATATAGAAAAAAATTACATAATGGGAAGGTTTATAAGATTCTCGTGTAGAATATTTCTAAAAACATAATAGGATAATAGATCCACACTAGGGTTTCAATGACAACATAATATGTTTTATAAAGATATATCTATATCATGTAATCGAGGATGTGACACAATAGGATAATAAAACTTATAGTATATAAGGGAATACATACTTCTATAATCAAATAAAACTCTTGTAATTATTTAGATTATAAGTTGTGTGCCTTTTAAAAATTATTTAAATTATCTACCTCTAAATTTGTGATGGAATATTCATTAACCTGATCATTCAGTTTTTTATAGTTTTTGACATTGATTTCCCTAATGTAATGATGGTTTTGTGAACATGGATGAATCAGGAACTTTGTACCTACAGTTGATGTGTTGAACCAGTTAGAGTACAATCCATTCCAACATAACATTGGATGACCTCTTAATGTCTCTCCAACATAAATATATTGTTTTCTTTATCTCCTACACATCTATAACTTCACTAAAACTTTGATGAAGTAGAAAAGATTCTCCCTCCATCATTTTTGACTGGTTGAGACTTCTTTCCACCATTATAATTAGATCGTCCAACATTGAATTCCAGCATTATTTTATTAACAAACCATTATAAAAAAAGTATATATATGTTGTGAGAAAATCAAACATAGTATTCTTAAATTTTTTTTGGTCACATAGAAATAGAATTGTGGAGGTTTTGATTTAATCATCATAAATATATATTAACTATATTATCATTATGGATTAAAAACATGAGGCCTAAGGATAAATCTTTATAAATATTTCCCCATTAAATGTTTATGACTATACTCCCATTTTAATATGATCTAGAAACACTCTATCAATCATCATTCGAAGATTTTGGGAAAATTCATGCCATGATATATCATCATATAGTTATACCACTCTTTTTATTTGATTTCATTCACCATATTATTATTTGTTATTAGTAATGGCCAAATATTGAACACTACATCTAGATTATAAATAGGTAATGTAAAATCCACATTCTCATAATAATGGATAATACAACATATAAAATATACTGAGTTTACCATCTACGACACAATAACAGTATCAAAAGATCCATAATATATTGGATTACATAGATATATATAGGGTCTTAAAACTAGTTTCACTTTTTAGGTGAAGGAATATGTTCCATATTTTTTTTGATATTGTTTTTCAGCTGATATAAATAGGTATGTATCATTTGTATGATTTGAACATCACCTTTAATTATATTTATTTTTTCAGTCATAAAATCATTAATTTTTCCCTCGCATTTATTTTTGGACTAATTTCACCAATTTCCACCAATTTCTAATAATACAAATGGGTTAAAAATACCAATAATTTATTATTTTGTGTAATTATATTTAAACTAATATCTTATAATATTACTTGGATTATTTATTTAAATTACTAATATATAATGGCTCATATAACATTATATATTTATAGATTTAATATTAAGTAATTAAATTAGCTATGTATCTTTCATTATGGTTTGTAATTGAGTTTTTTATTAACAGATGCATATCCATTGGGAGTGTCAAACCCAGTGTGTAGTGTGTCTGTTATCATTATACCATTTCCCAATTACCGATAGTTCAATAATGCGTTTTCAGGGTTTTTTACAACAACAAATATTTATTCCAGAGTGACATAAACTTATATTATCCATTATGTGATTTCATTTCTCAGGAACAACAAACTATTATACATTACGAAACTATATGACATTTACACATACATAAACATAACTTTAGTATTTTCCACTAATTTTTCCAATAATAACCCCCAAATTAAGGAATATTTACTATGATCGCAATAATAATGAGATGAATTTTCCACTAAATACATATTACATAATTTTTGACATAAAAACGTAATTTAGACACAATCTTATATCCAAATGATTATTATATTGTGTAAATTATTGACAAAATTATCATTTACAGAATAAAATAGGAATATTATTTAATTAATTATTTCTGTTCCCTGAGTAGATTTAATAGTCACCTTAACACAAATAAGAACATGATGATATAAATCAGTTAATGGGGTGAAAAACAAACAAGTAATATGAGGAATATGGGAAATTAATCAATATAACATAGGTCATTAATATCATAATCATTATATAATCAATATATGATCAACATCAGAATCTTTTGAAAAAAATTATTCAAATCCAAGGAATATGTGAATAATATAAATGAGACATCCTAACATAGTGTTCATAGACTACATATTGTTTTAAAAAATTATATCATTATGTTCACGAATAATAGATTTGGATAAATTATTAAACAATAATTGTGAATAAATATAGAAAAATTATCAATATTATTTCACATAATATCTTGAGACACATCACATTACCTAATTAATTGTATGGATTCATAATTATGGTCTCACTCATCACATCATCATTTATCATATTCATGCATACAAAAATGATTTTATACCAATCATAGATATAAAACATTTTTAACAAGTATTTAATAAATCTTTAATTTTTTTAATTTTTTTACCAACGGAATAAGTTAAATCCTACATAGGAAGAGAACATCATTATTCATGAGTAGAAAAAAGGTATTTGATGAGGAGTAAAATAAAATGTTTATGAAATTTATGTCACTTTCACAAATTTATTTTCCTAGAAAATTATTTACATGCTTTGAATTTAAATATCCCCAAAAAAAATTAATTGAAATCTGAGGGATATAATATTTACATTCTTACAATGCAGTGGATGTTATCCTAATTAAAGGCCATAGGTTCAACAATCCCCTTACATTATATCCTAATTTTTTTTTTCACTTTTATTCCTCCTAATTAAAAATTATATGACTATTAAAATATAGTTATAGATGTTAATGATGATCATTGTTTTTACAATTTATCCAATATTATCATTGTATTTTATTTTATTACACACTTGGTTAAACGAGAATTGTTTTATTAATTTTTTTATAATAAATATTCATTTTTTACAGTTTTTATAAAAGCTATTTATAAAAAAAATTATTATCTCCATAATCCTGAAAAATAATTATTTAAATTTTTATCTATTACATAATCTTCATACCATTAATCACTGATTTTGGTTATAATAATTGACATAGAAATTTCTACATATATAGTTAACAAAACATTAAAAATAAATTGTCAAATTGGTATAAAATAAAATTTTGGAATTTATATGAATAGTATAACATCATTAATATATTCATAAATATAATAATAAATTATTTATTCAGTAATTTCATATTGTTTTTATGAATGGTATGTTGGAAAAATGAAGAGATGAATATAAAATTTAAAGTGTTAATCAAAACATACAAAATTTTTATAGCATCATATCTTGTATGAAACTAAAAATACTTTTTTTGGAGTTGGATTACATGAGAACACCAATTCTTAATATAATGCGATTGATAAGAAAGAATTTTTCTGGTGATTTGGATTTTTAATGTGGGGGTGGTTTGGTTTTGGAAGGTGATGGAGTGTGGTTTTTTATAATTGTGGGTAATGAGATTTTCTATAATCAAATATGGAATATAAAATTATATCAATTGTGAAACACTAAATTATTCCTTATGTAGAATATAAAATCATATATAAATATAATATTATTTTTCAATTACATTAAACATATTTTTAATTAAAAATTTTTAGTATATTAAAATTGAATGTGGAATGATAGTGAAATTGTTTTTTGAGGTAGTTATTTTGACATTAGGTTATGGAATATAATATTTATGTTTTGAATTTTGTTTTTTTTGTTTTAATTATTAATTTTACTAAAATTAAATATTTTAGTGAAAAAACAAAATTTAAATAAAGGATTATGACATTAGTATATCATAAATATTGTAATTAAACATTCTTCAGTTATGTAAAAAACGTTATTTAAACAATTTAGTTGATGAATGAAGTATTTCAGAAAAATATCCAAAGAGTATCCCTTGGATAGATACAACATACCAATCTAAAAAATGATTTTTAATTTTATTTCAAAATCTATAATTGGTAATTATTTTTTTAATTTTATTTTTTACTTATATCAATAAATTTAAATTACAATATATGAAAAATAGCCCCATATATTCCTATGATTTTGTAATCATGATATATTTTTGTGATTATAATATTAAAATTTACTTAAATTGATGATAATAAATATTATTTATATCCCAAACACTATTTTCATGATAAATTTATTTTTAATGGTCAGAATACAATTCCCCACATTAGTGTTACTATTCTCAATGGTCATGTTACTAATCTAACAGTCATATTACTATTCCACCTACCTCATAACCTCATATATCTTTCTAAAAATTCATTCAGTGAATATTAATGAAAATATATCCCACCATTAGGTATTTTCATTATCTATTAAGCTGGTTCATTGAAAAATATATTTATTAATTGATTTAATTTTGGTCCATAGGGTGATGACCATAGTAGCTTGTGGTGAGCTGAATTTTCGCAATTTAGATTATGAATTTTCTATTTCATTCCTAATTAAATAATTTAAATTTTAACTTATTCATTACAATCTAATGTAACAATTCTTACAAATGAGATGTTTTTTATTGTTTCTCAATATTTTAATGAGTAATGCATTATATAAAATTATACTGGACAAATTTATTTTTTAAAAAATCATACTAACAAATAAATTTTAATTAAATCATAGAAGAATAATACCATGTCAACTGATAGAGGATCTCCTTCCATGATATATTGTTTAAATAAATACATTATATGATCCATATGTTTGATTATCATATCCCTGTGATCGAATCCTAAAATAAGACTCCCCTATACGGATCCCAGTCACAATAGACAAGATACCAACTAATCCATTTAATTATGTGGTGTAAATTATCAATTGAATAAAGGTTTCCAGATAAAGAGAACACACATGGTGTGTTTATTGGGTACCCATTGTTGAATCTCTATGTTGGTAGTCATTTTAACTTGTTCATTTTATGACATGTGTAAATGGGAGTACACAGTGTGCACTAGTAAATAGGGTGTGTGGTCCCACATTGGTCAATGGGTTTGTACTCTAGTTAAAAAATGACATGATCAAGTAGCAGTAACACATAGTGTGATGGAGACACATGAAAATTTAATATTAATAATCCCTAAAAGATATATTTTCTATATAATAAACAATCATAATATGTGATCTAACAATCAACAAACTGAATAGTAATGAATTTTCTCGAATTTTTCACATATAATGTAGATTATTATTTTAAAAAAAAAACCTCCAATATTTCCACCATAAAAACTACCAATTAAATTACCAAGAATGTCTAACATCATTAATTATTCATCATACTTTATATCAATTCCATTTATCATCATGAAATCAGATCTATATTGTACACAACATTCTATGGAAATTTGTTTGAAAAAACATCATCTTCAATTCATTAACAAAAATTCCATTACTATACCCCATAATCTATCAGGTTAAAATGAAATATATTATACTAGAAACAACATTCCATTGTAACCCATTATTGATAAAACAATGAAATTTTTTCTGGGGAATAGTAGAATCACCAAAAAAATAAACTCCAATGATGATGTCATATTTAATAAAGGGAGATAGCCACAAAAAATACTTAACAAATGGTAGTAAATTTAACATTTCACACAATTAGTTAATCTAAATAAAAGAGATGACTTATTGAATGAATTTTAGAACCAATAAATATATAAATAATTTTAAATATATAATGAGAAAATATATTATAAATAAAAAAATGCACTCATCAATTTAGGATTATAATATTCATAACTATTATTTAATTTCATAAAAATCAATGTATGATGATAAATACTAATATAATGTCCATACCAGATAAACATATTTTCCACTAATCAATAATGATAGTATCTTCCTTTTCATTTAATTCTTACTTTTTTGTGATTGAAGCTCAATTATATGTTCTCTAAAAATGATCTATAATATTCATATCATCATAAAGTTCTTAATAGGATATCTTACTAATCCAATATTTTTGAAAAATGTGATATTAAGAAGTGAAAACCAGTTAATGAAATATAAATAAATGATATCCATTAATAAAATCAATCATCTAATTTCATCTATTATTTTATAACATCACGACATCAACCATCAGTCTATTCTGAAATAATATTATATAGATCATATAGTAAATTTCACAATTACTTAATGGATTGAGGACTTGATTTTTCCATATAATACGTTGAGCATTTCTTATGGCCAAACCCCTGATGTATTGTGACATATATTAAACTAAATAATGATAGTTCACATTGGGGTTTAAATAAATTTTTTGGGTCCACCAGGCTAGATACCCTGAGAGGGGGGGTGTGAATCAAGGTATGACAGATTAAAACAACATCCCATTTTGATCTTGTTTTGTTGTAAGAAAAAACCCTCTTCTATGTCCTTCCCATTGCAGAGTATTAATAATCACTAAAGTATACACAAGATGCAACAATTTTAACATGATTCACCCACACTCAGATACGTCCAATGGGAATACACCTATAGTGTGATGATGTACCAATTCAACTATAAGATTAATGCTATTTACAAGTTAGAAGTGGAATCATAGTCCCTCTGGGTTTACAACAACAAAAAATTTGAGAACTCACTGCTCTTTCCACTGATGTGAGCTCACTTCTTTTTCAGATGATCCACTCATAGTTTATAGACATTTGGGTCTCTTCATTTCCAATAATGAATGAATCCAACACAATATATAGATTCTCTATTTAATTCTATGTTTCATCAACTAAATAATACCCCTTTTCCCCTGAACACTGGGCAATTCATTTTGGAAACACCGTCGCAAAGCACCCTATGTTGCGAAGCTCCCAATTTCCCAAAACTCTATCAAGCCTTCTCAATGATCCTTACATTTCGTAAAGCTCAAGACATGGCAATTCATAGGCCGTCGCGGAGATCATGTCATCACAGAGAAACATACCTCATGAAGATCAATAATCCATTGTAGAGTACACATATTTTGCAAAGCATGATTAGCCATTGAGAATCTTTTCTTTCACGAAGCACACTGCCTTCAAGAACCGACTTCGTGAGCTGAGGGAATTTTTTTTCGAAAACTATGTACATCTATTGAGGGGGTTGTGGCTAACTTATACAAGATTCCAATGACCCTTGAACCTTCCGTGTAAATTCAACACCAAGTCATCTCAAATCGTGATGATCCAAAATTTCCTCTAATATTCTGGCAAAATCATGAAGCACCACAACAAATTTTCAATTTTGGAGCTCTTCATAATCATGGAGTCTTCCACCAATTAATTCACACCTTATACAAGATGATCCAATCGTAATTCCCTTCAGCACCACAATTATCTTCAATTCTTCCATTTTTGATGCTTGATGTAATTGTAAAAAATCATTGTTAACATTTTTCATGAACTTGAAAAATCTAATTCATGAATCCCACATTCACGAAACTCATCCCTTTTCCATAATAATACAATATATAGAAATAATTCCATCAATAAATTCACACCCTTTTGACGATTGTTGTAATTGTGAAAAATTGCATCCAGATCATCCATTCCTTGGTCATGGTTCATTGTTAACATGAATTGTCAACAACATCATTGGAACATGACAATTCACTATGGAAACCTGCATTGTCATCAAACACAAGAAACCAAAAAAAGCTGCAATGATACCTTTAAGGATTTTTTCCTAACAAAAAATGATAAATCTGCCCATCCTTGAACAAATTTATGTGGTAATAATAAAATATAATGAAAGATTCAAACATTATAGTAAGTGCTACAAAATATAAAATTCACGACATTATATTTTTTATTCAATGATACTCAATATTTTAGTTTGTACCACTTATTAATTTTTATATCAATATTTTATTAATGTATGTATTTATCAACAACAAAAAAATTAAATTAAATTAAATTACTCCTCCATCCCAAATGTTTGAAAAAGATGACAATATTCAGCAGTATTTGTATAATGATACCTCTCAATAATATTAATTATCAATTATATAGCTATTTAACATCACGATGGAGTGATTGTTAGAGAATAAAGGATATTAACAAATATATTTTTCTATATAATTGATTTTTTTGTAATTATATCAAATGATAAATCGTAAAATCATGAGACACCATGAATGATTTTATTTTATTTCTTTATAATTATGTTTACAATTAGATAAATCAAATTAATATTGCTAGTGTCATTTGTACAATAAAATAAATATAAAATTTTATAACTAAGAAAAAATTAATTAATGTAAGATTATTATAGAGATAATAATATACGTTATGATTCAATAAAATTTTCTCATAAATATAGTATCTCATCTTCTCAGATGTTTTTGTTGTGAGTGTTTCGGTTAGCATATCAAGAATTTCACCATATATAGGAAAAACAATTGATTCACCAATACTCCATTATATTTTTAGTAGAAGATGTTATATTTGATATCAATATATTCATGACAACAATGATTCATTGGAATGATGGATAAATATAACATTCCATGATTTTCATAGCCAAAAGAATATTGATAATTGACAATAACAGGCATATACTCATGTCGGACATAATCTAAATCATTTATATTGATGTGTCTAATGTAAAATTATACTCATCTGAAATGTTTTTTTATGAAATCATTTTTTTCATTACTAAGACACAATGAATTATATAATATATAATACCCTGTGTTATAAGGTATTATTGTCATCAATGAAACAATACTAGTCAATATCTGTGAAGACATATAATTATGGAGATTGTTAAATCTCATATAACATTCCATAACTATTGGTTAACATAATGTATATGAAAATATGTTTTGGTTATATTTTCCATGACCACAAAATTTTATATTTAATTATAGAACATTATTTAACTCTAATGAATATATATCATAATGATGGAACTAAAACAACATGTTACAATAAAATTCATTTACATATTTCTCAATAACAACATAGAATTCATAAATTTTAATCATGTAATTTTTAATCGATTTTATTATAGTTTTTCATCAATATTAATCCATCGAAAATACATTCATTTGATCATTGGAATACATATCATGATAAATAATAAAATAATTTATATATCACATAATTTCTAATCAAACTAATAAATTCATCATTCAAATCAGTAAAATTTTAAATATGTGTATAATTTTAAAATAAAATCAAAAAAATCTATTCACTACACATTAAGTAATTTTATTATAAGAAAATAAAATCTCAATTAACCATGTAATTTCTTTAAATTTTATTTTTATTTTTTATTAAATTTTTCTAATTTTATTCTCATCAGTCATGAATCTCAATTTAATATGTTGATCGAAAATTTATATTAAACAGATGGCGGGAAATTGTTTTTGACATACATATCATCATCTAATTATATTTAATAGTAAAAACATAATTAATAACTAGATAAACCAATTAATTCTTCTTACATTTCATATTTCAAAAATATTAATTCATTTTAAATATAAAATTATTATTCTATAATGTAATAAAATGAAGGATAAAAATGTCATAATCTATAGTTTTGGGGATAAATGAATATGTAATGAATAGTAATTTTATTTTTGTATATTATTTTTCTAATTGTAGTGATATATTTATTATATATTAACCATATTTAATTTTTTGGTGTGTATACACATTTTTATTCCAATGAATTTCTCTATTCATTTAATGAATAAATATTACATGTGTTATTCCTTTCAATCAAATTTTGTAAATAATTTATAGCATCAAACTATTCCACATATTTTAAAAACTTAAAATATGTTTTTGGTTCATAAAATGATTGTATACAAAAAAGCCTAATATTTTTATTTATCTTATTATAAACACCCCTATTTTTAATAAACAACTTTATTTTAAAAAGTAATATGATTTATTATCAAAACATATCAATAGTTTTACTACAATCCCCATCATCATCTATAAAATTGCTTTAATTTTTACCATCATCGTATATTTATATATTACCTTAATTATCATTGGACCCTCCTACAAAAGGTACCCCAATTTGGATGGAAAAAAAGGAAGCAACATATTGATGACTAAAGACCGCCTTAAATTTGATTGAGTCAATAATATATCATAGATTTCATATCAATCATAATAATGGTTAAAATTTATATCGTTATATTTTAATGAGTAAGAGTTAATATGTATATAGAAATTAAAAACAAAGTCCTTAATAGATAAATACCAATATATGTAATGTCATGATTATTACTAAAATAAAACTATTAGTACAACAATTTATACTAGTATGAGTTATTGATGTCCCAAAAAATTATCAAATTAAATCATCAACTACACTGATATACTAATTAAATAAAAAATAAAAACTTATTTCCACTATAATGTAAATAAGTTTCTATATATGTATGGTGGGAATAAAATTTAAAAAATTAGGATCTTCTGTAAAACCTCCCATGTAAATTGTAAAAAAAAATTATAAGACCTATTTAATTAATAAATGAAACTAATTAATCAGAAAAAATTGTAATAACTGTAATCTCATCCACACACTATATCAATAACCAAATTATTCTTTTATATAAACTAATTTACACCAAAATATTATGTTTATGTTAAGTTGTGTTATATAGAATATTCCTTATTTTTTACTCTATTAATACAATTCCACAAATCCTATACTCATAAATTCTATAATAATCTCATTTTTTATTTGATTCAAGAGTCATCAGCACACATATCAGTCAGTGGAAGTGCACAAATTATTATTTCAAAATCAATTTATATATGAATCTCATCGTCATGTCTATCTAACACATCTCCAATTATTTGTTTAGAATTTAATATAGACTATAAAAATTAATTATAAAAAAATAAATCATATGCCATTCGCAGACAATTTTGTGAATATTGACCTACCACGAAAATATACATATCTTCAATAGATATCAACATATCAAAAAACATACATAAATATATAGTAAACAATGAGCCAATGTAGGTTTAGGAGGAAGAATCCATATATTGTAATATATTATAACCTAAAACAAATTTAATCTCATATATCTATAGGGAGTTTGAGGAGGAGTGATATTTGCTTAATAAATATCATATTAACTATTTATCCTTAAGAAATATTGTGTTGAAAATTTAATTTTTTATTTCAGAATGGAAAAAAATGTTATGTTTTTATAAAATTAAATAATTGTAGGAGACCGTTATAGTAGTTAAACATGTGGTAATATGAATTACTAAATAATTTTTTATTATATTATTGATAACACATTTATACCTATTATATCCAATTATAATTTTAGTTTTATTAATTTGTTATATTAATATTGGATACAAATAATATTTATGTTTTATTAAAAAAAATTTATTTTATGTAAATAATAACGATGCAGATTTTTATTAAAATAATCTCATATTTTATTCAAATATTCCTTGAATTATAGTAAAATCCATTTTAAAAATACTATATTTTATATTTTTATATACATTATTTGAAAATAATATATTATTATTTAAAACCAATTTTTAACAATTTATAAAATAAAAAAAATTATTTTAATGAAAATTGATTCTGAATTATTTATTTGATTAAAAAACATAAACATTTAGTAATTAGTTGTTTATATTATTATAACTCAATATAAACCTTATATCTATATGAATAATATTCTAATATAAATATTAAAAAATTTCTTATTTTATATTAATCATAAATCATTTGACAATTTTTTTGCTGGAATACTGGGTTCTCTTGTTAAATTGTATAACATTAATAAAATTATCACATTTTGATTTTTTCAGATAAATTATATTTCATATTATGAATAATAATTTATATTCAGAAAATATTTTATATTTTAATTTGTATCTATTGATAATAAATGACATATGTTAAAATGTTTTACAATTTAAAAAAATTAATTATGTAAAAAAGTTACTAGTAAATGAATACTAACCATATTTAATAAAAGAGTGGAATTTGTTTAAGGATTTCATGACCATTCCCCAATTAAATTTATATTAGTAATATTATATTTTTATATATATTTATGATGCATTGATTTAATACATTCATATAAAACAATTCATAAAATAATGTTGGTAAATTTTGTGCGTACAATCAACCACATATATATGTTGATTTTTCTCTTCTGTTATCCATACCTACAAAAAGGTTTCAATAATAAATATATGTAATTTATAATAATTAAATATAACAATCCATTAACAATAAATCTTTATTATTTGAATCATATGATTATTGATATTATAAATAATATATTCATGTAAATGTAATTTCTAAAAAGTACATTTGAATATAAAATTTATGAATTTAGTCTATTCATGAACAAAAGTATTTTCATTTATAGATTATGTTATTATATAACAATAAATTACATAAAAATGTATGATCTGAGATATTGTGAATCTATTTTATAACACATTTAAATTTATAAACATAATATAAATTTTTCTATGACATTGATTTAATAACTACCAATAACTAATGAAATATAAAACAATAGTAAAACATGATGACCAATTATGATAACTGGAAATTAAACATGAAATATTTATGGTTATGGGCCATAAATAATGATTATAATATATTTTATTTGATTATCCACAAATTCAAGAACATAATTTAAATTAATTCATTCACGAGGTAATAAATCTTTACTAAAACAATTATGACATATTAATACCATATTGTATTTATTTTTATCATATTTTATGAAATATAATTCACATAAAAAACTAGTTTAATTATTTATATATTCCCTAAAAATATATTCAAAATTAAATAAAGGATTAAATTATAATTTTTCAGAATTTTTCGGTACCCTGTAAAATTCGCACTTTTATTTAATCCCAAACTAAGAGAACATACCTATTTCAAGTCTTATGAAATGAATAACCACAAAACATTATTTGAACCTATGAATAGTGTACAGTAGAACTAATTATTTTATGGATATCATTATTGATTCAATTATTTTTATTTTGAACACAATAAGTTATCTAAATCAATAAAAATATCATGATGTAATTTCATAAATCTACATCTATGTGGTGATTTTTTTAACTATTCTCTTAGATTGTTGTCAGGATCTCGATATATAAAAAATTAATATTAATAACCTATATATTGTTTTAATATATGTAGAAGAAATTTAATTCATTAATATATTCTAAACCATTATAATATATTCTTCCGTTATTCAAAAAATCAAAATTATTAAACACACAGTCTTCTAAAGGGGTTTATAATACATATGATTTATTTATGATTTATTTTCCGAATTTTGAAGAAATATATATTATTTACATTTATGTTATTTTTGTAATAGGAAATATATTTCCAATTTAAACATTGGGAAACACATTATATATTGTGAAATTTTTTTCTCTGATTATGAATTATACCTAACACCATGAGTATTTAGCAACATTATCATGAAGGTCGTGGGAGATAACCCTAACATATATTAATAATATACTATTTTTTATTTCATCAATTTTTTTATGGGTCCCTGATTTTTTAAAATAATTTTATTTTTACCTCTTTAAATTATTATAATTTTAATATTTATGACACCATGTTTTACCTCAGAAAACATTTTTACAACATTATATCTATGTTTATTACCTTATAAGGACTTATTTTTCATGCTTTTCTATATATATTTTCCCACCGTTATAATATTTAGATTTATATATATATGGTATTTTATATTAAAATGAGGGACTTCAGTAATGAATATATTTTTTACATTTATCATGATTTATTTTTTTTATGGTCCTAAATATAAACTAGACCTCTCAATCTATGGATTTTATTTGTAGAAAATTAATTTAAAATGATGAAATAAATTTGGATAAAGGCTTTGAACCCTAATTTTTTTCATAGAATGGTGTTGTTATTTATGTATTAAGATGATTTTAAATTATTTATATCAATAGGGATTAAAATATATAAATATATAATAAAACATCATAGAGAATAGTAAAGTAAGGAACCTAGGATTAATAATCCCATAAATAAAATATTGGTAATCAGATCGATCATCACATTGTGCATGACAAAGAGGGTGAATTGTACACTTAGATTGACAATCCCTAAGTATATTATTTTGATAATTATTATTGTCATTACAGGCCATTACGATGGATATGAAAAAGAAAACAATCGAATCATTAATAGATAAGATATTGTAATTGTAAAATGAGAATACCTATATTATAGTTAAAATGATGAACTCATGAGTTAGGTTATACATGTCAATAATGAGTAATTCTTTCTATGTTAAATGTTTCAAATTTATATAAAACTTCTTTTGAATATACTCAAACAAAAGAATATTAATTGTATAATACATTAATAGAAAAATAATTATATAGTTAGTGGCACAATTATTATCTAATCATGAATCAATGTATCTTATATGATTATCATGTTATGAATTTATATATATCAATCATGTTTATTATAATTTTTTAAAGTACACTATAATATTTATATGTTATATTGTTAGTGAAAACTATTTATAGATCAGTTATCGAATCACATTTCAAAAACCTTATATTTTTTATATACCTATAGTTATTTTCCATTATATACACTTTCTAATCACATTGGTGTAATTTTGGAGTTGTCTTGGAATGGAACATTCATATCAATAAGACAAAAAATTAGCAATAGAGAGAAGGAAATCAATATCTATATACCAAATTACCAAATTAATGTATAAAAGTGTAAAGATGAAGATTAATACCCATTGAGATCACCCATAGGATAATTATGTTATTACTTACTGAGAAATAGTATACACATCATGTGATTGATGGAAATGAGAGGACCAAATCTTAAGGTCATGATGATTATTATGGATACTATATATGAATTCTATGACAAATTTAATAGGATACCTCCTTAAAATTCTTTTATTTCTCAATATATGTTATCTATGGATCCATATTTATAACAAGAACTATAAGGACCTGACCATAAACATTACATAATATTGAATTTAATCAATAATTTACATTGAGGATCTTTTCAGGATTATAGTTTTAGAGAATTAGGACATAACTATTACATCTAAAACGATTACAAGGTAGAAATATCTACATAGTTTCCATTTTCTTCATAAAAGAAATAATCTTAAAAAAGAGTGATGTCTATTTCCATGTTTTAGATACCATGAATTTTCGTTGATCCCACCCTTGACCTTATTCATCTTTAAATTCTGTGAAAACATTTCAAAACATGGGATGAGCATAAAAAACTCATTAAGAGTTATAAAACAAAGAATGAAATAATTTTTTAATAAATACATACAAAACATGAACTCTTTTACTTACCTCATGAAATCATAATATTTATGAAAGACACATAGAAATCATTAATCATAAAGGTAACTTGTGGCATCCATATCATACTTACATTGTAACTATCACAACTAAAAAGAGAGTTAATTTGGAATACACATAATGGTATTTTCCCTAAGTCTCTTAGGAGAAACATTAACGTTTACCTCTGTCATGTTACCCAATGCATTAGAGACTTATCTCAGGCTCACCCGCCCTAGGTTTATCATAGAACCACCTGTATACGCAAATAATCCCAAGAAAAATATCCTGATCATAACACATAACATAATCATAACTCGAAGATAACATTTCCACATTGCAATAATAAAATATCATTTCAAGATATTGAAATAATAAATCCATTCTCAAAAACATTTTCAATACCAAAATACGTAAAAAGAGTGTATGGTATTTATTTTCCCTTTTAAAAAACAATTTTTCTTGTTAAGGAAGCCAAAGATTAAATAATACCCGCGGCGGCAAAAAGGTCGTTGTCACCGCATACGTTAAAAATACATTCCTTTTTTTCATTTAGTAAAATGCTTCATATTAAAATATTCCTTTTGACTAAAATTAAAAGTCATAGGGGTTTATACCCTGTATAAAATAAAGTCTTGTATAAAACTAAAAATTCCTCAATGAAAGGAGATTGAGGCGATGTCCGTTACCTCGCATTCGACATGACTTGATCGTTATTTAATATCTTGAAAAAAAAATATAATTTCTACTTACTTAATAACCTTTTTCAAATTTATTTTTCCTTTTATACCAATAATTACTGTGTTATAAACATTATGCAATCATTTAAGTTGTTAACGTTCATTTTGTCGATATTTGGTTCTTGAGTAAAAATGAACATCTTATATTACAAGTTGTTTATGTGGTCAAAGGTTCATTATATCCAGACTATTATTCATGATTTGGATATCATATCAATCATATATATCTAGTATATACATGTTTATTATAATAGTACATAACATTTAGTGGTGAGAAATTAAATGCCCTGGTCATGGAGGTGGTAAGTCGTACGTACGCATGAACGCGAATTTCATTTCTATTTCCTATTTTAATGGAAGTAAAATATAATGATACATAGTTATACTTTAAATCTGTTATAATATCATATATAATATTATTAAATCCATCCTTTATACAACCCACATAAGGCATTAACGAATCGCATCACTTTGAGGGGGAGGTAGTCGGCACTTTCTCAAATGAGATTATCATATTTACCCACTATGGAAACCATAAGGGCTTGATATAAATTGAAAATAAAAAAGCATAATGAAAGAATAAACATAATATATATCATATATAAATACATTTCCATCATAATGGCCACCATTAAAGGCCATAGGAGATAATAGAACAATCATAATTTCGTGAGGCATTAGTTTTCCATCCAAAGAAACATTATATTCTTCACCCATTATATGGAGGTGTGTGTATGGGTAGTTTGAATAATTCTCATAAAAAAATTCTAGTATATTTAGGATACTGCTGTTGTTATTAATGTAAGGAATAAAAAAGTGTTTTGGGGATGTAATTTAAAATAAAAGAAAACAATTTAAAAGAAATCTTTACCTTTGATTTGGGTAACTCTCTTTGGTTTAAACCAAAGGACTTCTTGAAGTGGCTTATGCCAAAGGTGAGGCTTCTAGGTGGAGGAGAGGGATGTAGGTAGCTTAATTGTGGAGAGTTTTGATGATCCATATGGCTTGAGAGGTTTAAGTAATTGGTTAGAATTGGTCTCTTTTTATAAGGGGGGGAGGGGCTCTTTATGAAAGTGTGAAACTATTATTTTATTATATAATGATATTCGGGTTTTAATGGTCCAAAAATCATTATATTCGAATATAAGATAACTCATGGTCGAAATAAAAACATCTAATAACAATTGGACATTTTTTGGATAATATTTTTATCATTATGATCTTATTTATTTAAATTATTTTTTAATGAGGTAATTACTGCATCATTATTAAATCATTAAGAATTTAATTTATTCTATGTCTAAAAATTATAAAAAAAATACAATCATGTTGGAAATTGTTTTATATTTCCAATGAATAATTGTAGGAAAAATTATAATTTATATAACCTCTTCTAAAAATTAATTTACTAAAGGATATTTTCTTTTGTCATATTTTCTGTTACATTAAGTTATTTAATCTAAATTGTCATTATCACTCCCAAGTGGCTCAATGTGGTCCCAAAATCGACCCAAAGATGCCCATGGTCGTAAATTACTGAACAAATAAGGCTTGGATAAGTTTTAATGTAATTTTGAATTATTATAAAATTCTTTTAACCTTGAATTACCCTATTTACCTTTAACCGCGGTAAATGAAAGTCAAAAGTTACTATTCACCAAAATTATGTTCATATTAATGACCAACATTTTACTTCTTGATAACAACCATGTATATCGGATTTTTGAAATTCAATTCACATAAGTGGTAAAATTTCATTTAAATGAAAAAGTCAGTTTTCTAACTACCACTAAGTGGTGTCAGTATTTATCAAAAATTGAAGTTTTTCAGAAAAATACAAAAAAATCCACCCTAAGTATTATTTGATTTTCCGAAATAAAAATTGATTTCTATTTTTCCAAATTAAAATCATAGAAGATTCATTAATTAATTTAATAATTAATTTCCATTTTTAAAACAAATATCGTGTTTTTAAGAAACAATAACTATCAAAAGATTGATACTTGTTTATGTCCAATTTCAAAGTGAAATTAATTCCAATGACAAAATTGGATAAAATGGTAAAAATATATTTCAATTTCACATTAAAAGCAATTAAAAACATAATCTAACCATATAAATAAATTAGATTAATAGGAAATTTTTAATTAAAATACAATAATTTTCACTATTCATTAAAAAAAGAACTTAATTAGAAATATACCAAAACATTACCCAAAGTAAAATTTCAAGTCCCCATTCTAAAGAAGGATTTTATTTGGTCATAAAGAATATATTAATGTGACCAAAACTATATTTAAAAATTGTTTTCCATTAAAAGGTGATAAATCGTCCTTTTAATGTAAATTATGATTAAAATTAGATTATTCACATTTTAAGCCTCTGAATTTTATTGGATAAAAGTAAATACATATAAAAACATGTATAATCATATTGTAGTTAGTTTCATTCATTCCCTCCACTACAACAGATAAGAGTTAACTACCATTTAGAATATTAATATTATATTATTAGTGTGCAACGTAAGATTCCAAAGAAACCCGTTGTTGCCTATCAGGTATGCTAATGAATATAACAACCCTTTAGAACTAAAATTAATATTTAATTCACAAATATTAATAAATATGATATATGTCTTATTCTTCATTTACATGGGATGCTACATCCTTATCCCTTTTGGGAATTGTGTCCTTGCAATTTTTATTCACTTATATAAATAAGTGGGGGTATTTATCTCTAATAGAATTTTCAGATTCCCATCTTTCCCCTTCAACCATACGGTTTTTGCACAAAACATTTTCCTGGTTAATTACCTTATTCCACAACACTTGCTCTCAACAGTCATGAATCTGAACTGGTTGATCTTCATAAGAGAATTCTCTTCCAACTGAACTACCTATGGGCTCAAAACATGAGTTGGATCTGACATATACTTTCTCAACATCGAAACATGAAAAAAAAAATTGTGTACCTGGGATAAACATGGAGGTAAATACACTCTATATGCAACTAATCCCACTTTCTCCAGAATTTCATAAGGTCCAATGAACCTCGGACTCAACTTTCCCTTATTACAAAAATGCATCACACTTTTCCATAGACAAACTTTGAGAAAGACATGATCACCTTCTACAAAGGAATGATCATTCATCTAGTTATCGGCATAACTTTTCTATCTGCTCTAACCTATTCTCATGTGCTTCTGAATCAACTGAACTTTATCTACCATATCTTATACCAATTCTAGTCACATCAGCTTCCTTTAACCTATTTCATCCCAAAAATCTGGAGTTCGACCAAGCTTTCCATCTGATGCTTCAAATGGAGCCATATGTATACTAGAATGAAAACATTTATTATAAGAAAATTAAACCAAAGAAAGATGTTTCTCCCAACTTCCCTGGTAAACCATCGAGCAAGCACGTAACATATCCTCCAACGTTTGAATTATTCATTCTGACTGCCCATCTGGGATCACGATCAAATATAATTGAGAGGGGAACTCCATCCAACTTGACTATCTCTTTAACATACAACTGAGAAATTTGATCTATTGACATAGTATCTTGAATCGGAAGGAAATGAGAATATTTATTCAATCGATCAAATATAACCCAGATTGCATTATCACCTCGACATGTCTTTGGAAATGCCATAATGAAATCCATGGATATATTATCCCATTTCCACTCTAGAACCGGTAGAGGTTGAAGCATCCCTTTTGGTAACTTCTGGTCTGCTATAACCTACTGACAAGTCAAACACTTTAAAGTAAAATCAGCAATATCTCTTTTCATTCCATACCACCAGTACTACTCCTGATGATCTCTATACATCTTAGTACTACCTGGATGAACTGAAAATAGAGAACTATGAGCTTTCCATAAAAACTCATTCTTCAACTGTGAATCATAAGGTAAACATAATCTCTTCCCAAATATCAAAACAAAATCATTATCAATGTAAAATTCAGGAAAATTACAGTTCTTAACCAACTCTAACTTTCTGTGCAACTCACTGTCTTCTTTCTGTGATTGCTTAATTCTGTCTGATAGAGGCGATTTCACTAACACCTAAAATAAAACAGAATAATTTCGTGCAACTGCAAATTCTATGACAAAGTTCATCAAATTAAAAATGAAAGGATCTCATTCCAAACGCATCATGGCTAAAGAGATATTAGTTTTTAGACTCAAAGCACCAGCCAGTTTATTTGGTTTTGTCGGATGGTAATGGATCGTGGAATCATAATCCTTGATTAATTCCAACCACCTCCTATGTCTCATGTTCAATTCTTTCTGAGTGAATATATACATCAAACATTTTTGATCAGTATATATTTCACACTTCACTCCATACAAATGATGGCTCCAAATATTTAAAGAAAAAACAACAGCAGCTAATTCCAAATCATGTGTATGGTAATTTATCTCATGTTGTTTCAATTGACGTGAAGCATAAGCAATTACCTGAAAATTTTTCATTAGGACACAACCCAATCGTTTCAAAGATGCATAACAATAGATAACAAAATCACTATTTCTGGAAGGCAGTACCAATACTGGACCAGTCACCAATCTTTTTTTCAATTCTTGAAAACCATCATCATATTCATTTTTCCAGATGAACTTAACACCTTTTCAAGTTAACATATTGATTGGACTATATATCCATGAATAATTTTCAACAAACCTCTGGTAATAACCTTCCAAACCTAGAAATCTTCGGATCTCGGTTATATTTGTGGCTCTTGGCCATTCTTCAACAACATTCACTTAGCAGGGTCATCAAGTATTCCATTTTTTGAATCAATGTGACCAAGTAAGTAAAATTTTGTAAACCAAAACTCAGTCTTTCTGAATTTCCTATAATGTTCCTTTTGTATTAAGGTTTTAAAGACAACCCTTAATTGACATTCATGTTCCTCCTTAAATTTGTAATAAACAAAAATATATCCAATAAACACAACCATCATTTATCACCTGAATCAGTTGAGCCATCACTATAGTAAACTATTCAATTCTGATTGTGACCATATCAGGATGTTGATTTGGAAGGTTATTTCCCTCTTTATGACTTCTCATAACAACTACCCATGTTTCACCTATGAAAAATCATTCTCAACACAGAAATATCTTAGGCGAAGAAACATGGTAATATTTAAATGCTATACAATTTCAATATTATCATAAATTACTTTTTGGACATTTATTTAACAATTCCCTAACTACTAAAGTTCTCTAAACCGAATTTTGATACCAACTATAAGAACCCAGCCTTAAACATTACATAATATTGAATTAAATGAATAATTCACATTGAGGTTATTTTCAGGGACATAGTTTTAGAGAATTAAGACATATCTATTACATCTCAAAAGATTACATGGTAGACATATCTACATGGTTTCAATTTTTTTCATAAAATAATAAATATTAAAAAAATTGTCATGTCTAGAATCATGTTTTAGATAGCATGAATTTTCCTTGATCCCATCCTTGACCTTATTCATCTATAAGTCTTGTGAAAACATTTCAAAATATGGGATGAGCATAAAAAGCTCAGTAACGGTTATAAAACAAATAATGAAAACATTTTTTCATAAATAAATACAAAACATGAACTCTTTTACTTACCTCATGAAATCATACGATATGTGAAAGACAGATAGAAATCATTTATCATAAAGGTAACTTATGTCATCCTAATCATACTTACATTGTAACTATCACATCTACTTTGGGAGTTAATTTGGAATACTCATCACAGTATATTCCCTAAATATCACTGGAGAAACATTTACGTTTACCTCCGTCACAATACCCAATGCATTGGAGAGCTATCTCGGGCTCACCCTCCCTAGGTATATCAAGGAACCAACTGTATATATAAATAATGACCATGAACAATATCACGATCATAACAGATAACATAAGTATAAAGGAAAGATAACATTTCTACATTGCAATAATAAAATATAATTTGAAGATATTGAAATAATAAATCAATTCTAAAAATCATTTTCAATACCAAAATACATAAAAAGAATATATGCTATTTATTTTTCCTTTTAAAAAACATTTTGGCTGGTTAAGGAATCCTAAGATCATATAATACATGCTGCGGCGGAAAGGTCGTTGTCACCACTTACGTTAAAAAAAATTTCTTTTTGTTGTGTAGTAAAATACATCATATAAAAATATTCCCATTGACTAAAATGAAAAGTAAAAGGGGTTTATACATCGTATAAAATGAAGTCGTGTATAAGACATAAAATGACTCAATGAAAGGGGATTTAGATGAAGTACCTTTCCTCATGTCCGACTTGACTCGATCATTCTTTAATCTCATGAATAATAAACTAAAGTTAATTTATACATTCTTATGAATCATCTTCAATTTTATTATTCATTTTATATAACTTATTACCATGTTGTAAACATTATGCAATCATTTAAGTTAATAACGTTCATTTTGTTGATATTGGGTACTTGAGTAAAAATGAACACATTATTTTTACATGTTGTCCATGTGTTCAAAGGATTATTATATCCAAAATGATATTCATGATTTGGATATCATATATATCATATATATCCAGTATATACATGTTTTTTTATAATATTACATAACATTTAGAGGTAAGAAATGAAATGCACCATTCATGGAGACGGTAAGCCGTACGTACACATGAACACACCTTTCATTTATATTAATTTTTTTTAATGGAATTAAAACATAATGATAGATAGGTATATAATAATTCCAGTATAATATAATGTATAATATCATTAAAACCCTCCTTTATACATCCCACATAAGGCATTAACGAATCACATAACTTTGAGGGGGCGGTAGTCCGCACTTCCTCAAGTGAGATTATCGTATTTACCCACTATGGGAACCATAAAGGTTTTCTATAAATGGAAAATACAGAAGAATAAATAAAACATAAACATAATATAGATCACATATAAATATAGTTCCATCATAATGGCCACAATGAGAGGCGGTAGGAGATAATCGAACAATCATCGTTTCGTGAGGTGTTAGTTTTGCATCCACAGAAACATTATGTTCTTCACCCATTAGATGGACGTGTGTGTATGGGTGGTTCAAATAATACTCATAAAAAAATCCTGGTATATTGAGGATACTACCGTTGTTACAAAAGAAAGGAATAAAAAAGATTATAGGGGATGGAGAAGTAAAATAAAAGAAAACAATTTAAGATAAATTGTTAGCTTAAATTTGGGTAACTCCCTTTGGTTTGAACCAAAGGACTTCTTGAAGCGCCTTTTGTCTAAGGTGAGGCTTCTAAAAGGGGGAGATGATTATAGGGAGATTAGTTGGGCAAAGTATGGATGATTCAAATGTCTTGAGAGCTGTGAGGAGTTAGTTAGAAGTGGACGCTTTTTATAAGGGGGAGGAGGGTCTCTTTAGGAAAGTGTGAATCTATTATTTTATTATACAATTCTATTCTGTTTTTAATGGCCGAAAAATAATTATATTCGAAGATAAGATGACTCATGGTCGATATTAATTCATCCAATTAGAGTTGAGCATGTTTGTGATAATAATTTAATCATTATAATCTTATTTATTTAAATTATTTATTAATGAGGTTAATACTGCATCATCATTGTGTCATGAATAATTTAATTTATTCGATATCTAAAAATTATAAAACAAATATAATCATGTATGAATTATTTTTATCTTTCCAATGAATATTTATAGGCAAAAAGATAATTTATTTAACCCCTTCTAAAAATTAATTTACTAAAAGATATTTTCTTTTGTCATATTTTCATTTACTTTAAGTTATTTAATCTAAATTGCCATTATCACTCCAAAGAGGCTGAATGAGGTCCCAAAATCCACAAAATGATTACCATGGTCGTTAATGACTCTAACAATAAGGTTTTAAAAAGTTTGAAAGTAATTTAAAATTATTATAATATTCTTTTAACCTTGAATTACCCTATATACCTTTAACCATGATAAATAAAAGTCAATAGTTACTACTCACAAAAAATTATTTTCATCTTAATGAACCCCATTTTACTTCATGATAACAACCATATATGTCAGATTTTTGAAATTCAATTCACAGATGTGGTAAAATTTCATTTAAATAAAAAATTCAGTTTTTTAACTACCATTAAGTGGTGTCACTATTCTTTGAAAATTGATGTTTTTCAGAAAAATACCACAAATTCCGCCTTATAATTATTTGATATTCCAAATTTAAAATTTATGTCTATTTTTACAAATTCAAAACATAAAAGTGGCATTAATTAATTTAAATATTAATTCCCGTTGTTAAAACAAGTAGCCTGTTGTTATGAAACAATAACTATCAAAAGACTGATTGTTGTTTATGTCCAATTTCAAAGGGAAATTAATTTCAATGACCAATATTGGATTAAATGTTAAAAATATATTTATATTTCACTTTAAAACCAATTAAAAAGATATTCTATCCATATAAATAAATTATATTAAAAGTTACTTTTGAATAAAAATACAATATTTTTCACTATTGATTAAAAATGAACTTTATCAGAAAAATACCAAAACAAATTACCCAAAGTAAAATTTGATGTCCCAATTCTATAGATGGAATTTATTTGGTCACATGTGAAGTATTATTGTGACCAAAACTAGATTTAAATATGGTTCTCCAACAAAAGGTGATAAATCGTCTTTTTAATGTAAATTATGCTGAAAATTAGATTCATTCTCATATTAAGCCTCTAAATTTTATTGGATAATAGAAAATACATCTAAAAAACATGTATAATAATATTGTTTAGAGTTTCATTAAATCTCGCCACTACGACAGCTAGGAGTTAACTACCATTTGAAATAATAATATTATATTATTAGTGTGCAACGTAAGATTCCATAGAAACCCAGTGTTGCGTATCGGATATGCTATCAAACATAGAAACCCTTTTAAAGTAAAATTAATATTTAATTCACACATATTAATAAATATGAAATATGTCTTATTCTTCATTTACATGGGATGATACAAGAACTCTATATATAATAGACCTCATTGAACTAGATAAACTAAAGAAAAAATTACATGAATATATTGGAATGTGTTTCAAATGGTTTACTAATTCACTAAGGGGAACAAATCAACATATATTAATGAATATGGATTAGTATATGGCTCTCTATAGTGATGATTATTAACCTAAAATGATCATTTTAATTAATATGTATAATATTCCATGGATTTATTACATTTTTATATCCTATAAGTATCTATATACATATCTTATGTTGAACTTTTATTATGTTATAATCAGTAAATGATGAAGTGTGATATTATCACATTGATTACATCTATTAGTGTTACTAGTGTTATTATATTATATTATTTCTATATAAACTAAGTAATTATTGAATTCTCTTCTTGTAAATAAGGATAAAAGACTTCAGAGTTTACCAAAATTTATTTATGGTATTTTTTATAGAATAAATTCTTATATCCTACAAAATTTAGGAACATAGAGCTAATTGAGATATAAAAATGAAATAATTAATGAATGATAAATTAAAAAAAATTAAATTAAATGTGAGTTTTGGATGAATAAACTAGAATTTTCAAGGCTATGTTGTTATATTATAGGGGATCGTGATGGTCCCTTACATTGCTGGAATGATTCAATATTCTGTGATACCATTATATCTGATAGAAATTTGTAAAATACATTGATTATATGTGCCCATATTATTGATAATTTTAAAACCATTAATTATTATCATACCCCATAACCAAGATTACCTGAATTGGTAAGATGTATTTCTTGATATATGAGTGTGATTATTTCCTCATGGTGCTGAAGAGGAGGATAAACATAGCCCTTAAACATATAACAAATCCATCATTTTATACATGTATATTAAATATATTTATATGAAAATTCATTACATTAAAAAAACATAATTGGTGGATGTAATAGTTTAGTCCGATTAGAAAATTGGATCACAACATTCTAATATGTTTAATGATCTTAAATTTATCAAAAACAATATTCCCCATTAGTACCTCGATAATAAATTATTTATAACACGTGGATATGGAACAAAAGAAAAAGGGTGATCTCGAATGACCAGTAAGGGTAAACACAAAAGATATTAATAAATTATAATATAAAATAGTAATATTAGAAATATCGTAATTTGATCATCATAAAATATTATAGGAAAACTATTAGGGTGCATAATCAAGAATCATGGAATAAATCATTAACATTTTAAAAACATTAATAGAATACTTATTGGTCATTATAAAAAATCAAAAATCCTAACATTATATAAAAAAGGTTTTTTAAATCATCATAAGTACATTAAATCAATTCTTATGTAAATTTTTTAGACAATGAATCTTTGATCATGAATTTCA